>CM057454.1:243782500-246585000 GCA_016271365.2 Neoceratodus forsteri | reverse complement strand
GCAGCAGTAGTAACAGCAGTCGTCTTTATTTGTGGCACCCTTCCACTGTGGCCCAGGGCACCATTACAAAATGATTAATTGTATTTTTGGTTTTACGTGTGTAAACTACTTTAAAACACAATAACACGTGACTATATAAAAAACTTAGCCAACACAATAAACAAAGACATGGTAATGATTTAGGATGTGATCAGGAAGGTTAATGATGCTCCCCAAATGCTTGACGAAATAGTTGTTTTCAAGCCCCTCTTAAAGGCCTCCACCAAGGAGGTCTCCCTCAAGGTTCTAGATAAAGAAGTCCAATGGGTTGGGGCCACTACCTCAAAAGCCCAGTCCCCAGAAGTCTTCAATCTAGCCCTTGGAGCCGACAGAAGGCCCTCCCTGGCAAATCAGAGTGGGTGAGCGTGGATGTGCAGATGCAGGAGCTCAACCAGGTACTCCAGGCCCACCCCGCGTAGGGCTTTTTAGGTCAACAAACCCACTTTAAGAGAGAAATGCCACTTCACCAGCAACCAGTGCAGATCCCAAAAGGCTGGTGAAATATGACATGATCTAAGTAGGCCAGTAGCAAACTGGGCAGCTACATTCTGCTGCAGCTGCAGGCACCGCAGTGTACCCCCAGTAACCCCACAGTAGAGAGCGTTACAGTTCTCTAGCCTGGAGGTCACAAACGCATGAACCAGTGCGACCAGATCACCGGGAGGGATAAGGGATCTAATCCAGCAGATATTACACACATGCAAAAAGCCATTCTGGACTACAGCAGACACTTTAAACTCCACTGTCAGGCCCCTGTCCAGTAGGAGTCCCAGATTCTACACCTTACAAGCAGCTGAAAGTCTAAAGGGGCCAAGCTGCAGCTAGGTCCCTCTCCTGGCAGCTGCCACACTCCTACTATGGCCCGGCTCAATCACTAGGACTTCAGTTTTCTCAGGGTTACGTCTACGCCAGCTCAATGATATCCAGTCTTGAATTTCATCCAGGCACCTATTAAGCATGTCAACAGCACCTGGTGTCCCGGAAGCAAAATACTCTTCACCTGCATAGCAATGAAACCCATGCCCATAACATCCAATACCTTGCCCAGAGGTGGCATGTAGACCACGTACAACATGGCTGACAGAACCGAGCCCTGGGGTATGCCACAGAACAGAACTACCAGGTGCAGGGAAAATCCTCCTAACACTACCCAGAGTTCTGCCCTGGAGAGAAGACTATAACCAGAAGAGCTTCTAAAGTAGGGTTGTCATGGTATCACTTTTACAGTATACCGCAGTATCAGAAGTCACGATAAATCGATACAGTGGGCAATATCAGATACTGCAATAACTGTGATTCATGGGATACCGCGGTATTGAGACCAACTATTTTTTTTTTTTTTTCCTTTCTTCTCGCATTTTCAGGGAAAACTGTCCCTTCCAAGCCAACTCTCGCTGATGCAAGAGTTTGAGGAGGCTTCTTTTTTGTACAAAAATGACTGGTTCTCCAATACCACGGTATGTTTTCTGACGGTTATCATACCGTCAGAATTTCATAACATGACAAGCCTATTCTGAAGACCTTGCCAGTGAGCACTGCATAGTCCCCAAGACAATTCAAGAGCAACCCATGGTCCATGGTGTCAAATGCTGATGAGAGATCCACGAGGATGAAAACAGACCATTCTCCTTTATCCCTTGCCCTGAGCAGGTCATTATGCACCCTGACTAGTTCTGTCCCCGTGCTATGCCTGGCTCTAAATCCAGACTGGACAGGCTTGAACATGTCCAAGGCTGCGAAGTGTGCCTCAAGCTGTAACTCAACAACCTTCTCAATTACCTTTCCCAGAAAGGGAAAGTTAGAGACTTGGCAGTAATTCACCAAGATGTGGGGGCCAACAATTTCCCCCCCCCCAGAAGAGGTTCCACCAGTGTGCATTTAAGCGCTACTGGGAAATAGCAGTTACATAAGAACTTACTGTAACAGTAGATCTTCGAGAAAGGTTCCTGCATTTAGTCTTCACATACAGAACTGCGCCCCCTGGCATCAGGACCGCACAGCAAACTTCTAGCTAGCAATCTATAGTGGGGGACTGCGGCGTCACAACAGGACGCTGACGTGACTGTGTATAGGGGCGGCCCCCACAACCGCCCTCCTGTTCTCCTGCCAGAGACCTCAGAAGAAATTAATATAAACTCCTGAAACCCTGAACTGTTAAAAACAAAGCCCTGGTAAAGGAACAGAGGAAACTACAGTAGCTGGGGGGAAGGTGGGAGGGAAATCAAGACCTACTGCAGGGACCTCGCTCAAAGATCTAATGTTATGGCAAGTTTTTGCGTAGCTGCTATATCTTACTTCGAGAGGATTCCTACAGTAGGTCTTCACATACAGGACTGAATACCAAGCAGTCGAAGAAGAAAGGAAGTCAGACTATGTTCTGGGAAGAGGAAGCATCTGCCAACTAGAGGTCTGCTTAGGACGGGAAGCCTTGCAGAACTGTGAGGCCGAAACCAGCTCTGCGCCAAGAGGCAATTTCCAGACTGTAATGCTTGGTGAAGGTATAGACGGATGACCAAGTGGTCGCTGTGCAAAAATGTTCGCAGTGGACATGTTCCTCAGGAAGGCCATCAAAGCAGCCATACCCAGAGACGAGTGGCCTTTCACGTACCCTGGAAGGGGCTTCTTGTACTTTTGGTAAATGTACGAGGTACAGTTAGCTAACCATATAGACAAACTGTTTGGAAATGGCCTTACCCTGACACTTGAGTGCGAAGGCCACAAACAACTGGTCAGAACTACAAGCCTCTTTGATCTTAGAGATACATCTTAGACTCCTATGCAGGTCTAAAGTGTGCAAGAGGGATTCCTCCCTGTTGGTATACTCTGGGTAATATACCGGCAGATCAGCATTCTGGTTTAAAGTAAATTTCGAGACTACTTTTCAGTAAAAAGAAAGGGTTAGTCTGTAGAGCCACCCAGTCTTTGTGGAAAATCATATATGGCTCCTTACAAAAATGAGGGCTTGAAGCTCGGAAATCCTTCGAGCTGAAGTAACGTCGACCAAAAAGAGTGTTTTCCAGGACAGATAACGCATGTTGCAACTCGCTGCCGGCTCAAAGGGGGCAAAGTAAGTTTCTCTAAAATAAAAATTCAAATCCCGGGGGGGGGAACCGGATTACGGACCAGAGGATTAAGGTGGAGGATCCCCTTAAGGAAGGTTTTGGAAACCTTCAACTGAGCGAGGGTTTTGCCCTCCACCAGAAGGTGGAAGGCAGAAACCGCAGAGAGGTGGACCTTCATAGAGGAATATCTGAGGCCCGAATCAGACAGGTGGAAGAGGTACTCTAGGACCTGGGGATCTGAGCCTCTGGCCGTGGCCCAGATAGAAAATCTCTTCCATTTCATGGCACAGGTGGATCTAGTGGAGAGTTTTCTGGCCCCCACTAGCATCTGAGCAACTCTGGAAGAGACGTCAAAGCATGAGATAGCTATGTCCAACAGTGCCACGCATGCAGGCAGAGAAACTTAGAGACTCAGATGCACCAGGCTGCCCGGAAGGGGCTTGTTGTGCTTCTCATAGCAAAAAGAGACACAGGGGACAATCCATTTGGAAATGGTCTGCTTGGACACCTGTCTACCCAAGTGTTGTGGTGCAAATGCCACAAACAGTTGCTCAGATTTACAGTGATTTGCCATTCATTTCAGGTAATACTTCAGCATCCTGTGGACGTCCAAAGTGTGAAGGAGAGCTTCCCTTCTGTTAGAGGGAGAAGGGAAATAAACTGGAAGGTCTACTGACTGGTTGAGGGTCAACTCCGAGACCACTTTTGGAAAACTTATGGTTAGTCTTCAGGGAAAACCCTTTCCCTGTGTAAAATTAAATACGGTTCTTTACACATCAGAACCTGGAGCTCAGAAACTCTTCAAGCAGACGTAATGGCAACTAAAAAGCAAACCTTCCAGTAAAGATATCACAGCTCACAATCTGCTGCAGGTTCAAATGGGGGTAAGCTTCTCCAACACAAAAAAGGAGGTCCCAGGGTGGGACAGGATCCCAAATGGGAGGTCTCATGTGAAGAATCCCTCATAAAAAGGTGCGGGTCATATCCAACTGGGCTAAGGCCCCGGAAAGGGCGCGATAAGCCGAGATGGCCCACATGTGCACCTTTATGGACGAGTAGCTCAAGCTTTGCTGGTATAAGGAAAGGAGATACTGTAGAGCAGAGTTCACGGGACAGGTAATGGGATCCAGATGGCAAGACAAGGCCCACAAGCAGAACCGCTTCCACTTCATAGCATAAGAGGAGAGCGTGGAGGCCTTCCTCACCTACACAAGAACGGCCACCTCTGGCGACACCCCGTACCTGTATTTTGCAATGCCCGAAGGAGCCAAGCATGAAGGTGTAAGAATCAGGATGGACCAGCGAGCCCTGATCCTGGGACAGCAACTGCGAGCATATTGGCAGCGGGACTGGAGGTTCCATGGATAGCCGCTGAAGTAGTGGGAACCAAATCTGCCAAGGCCATAGCAAGGCAATCAGAATCATTTGCTCCCCCTCGACCTGTAACTTCAATAGAACCCTCTGAACGAGAAGAAACGGAGGGAAGGCGTAAAGAAACCTCCCTGCCCAACAAAGGGACGTGTCTGGCCAGAAAACACCAGGCGTGGGCTCTCGCGAGCAGAAAACTGGCAGTTTGGCCTTGCGTGATGACGCAAACATGTTCAGCTCTGGACAACCCCATGTGTCGAACAGTTGATCCGCTACTGAATGCAGTAGCTCCCACTCATGCGCTTTGGACCGTGACTTGCTTAAACTGGCCAAGTCGTTTAAGACACCTGGAACATGCACTGCGGACAGGGAGATGTGCCGCTCCAGTGCCAATACCAGACTCTCATCGCCTCCCTGCACAGGGAGCAAGAATGAGTGTTCCCTTGCTTGTTGATATAGAAGACTACCGCCATGTTATCCATCTGAACCAGAAGAGAACCTGGTACAAGGTCCCCCTGAAAGGTGTGTAGCACACCGAGGACCGCTGGCATCTCCAGGACATTGATGTGGAGTTCGCGCTCCTCAGGTGTCCAAATGCCCTGCGCTTGGCGGGCCCCCAGGTGCACTCCCCAACCCAAATCCGAGGCATCCATTGTAAGGGTCTGATTTGGGGGCTCCGGACGAAAGAGGACCCCTTTTTAAACTGAGTGAATCCATCCACCAAAGAAGTGTTCTCCTTACTGGCTCTGTGACTCTGACCATATGGTCTAGGTCGTTGGAGCACTGATCCCACTGCACCCTGAGCATCCACTGTGGGATTCTCATGTGAAGGCGGGCCAGAGGAGTGACTGGAATGGCCACTGCCATGTGCCCCAGTGAGGAAGGTCCTTGCTGGGACCTGAGGAGTTACTAGAACCGATCCGGCTATCTCCTGCAAGCGATCGGCCCCTCTCTGGGGGTAGAAAAGCCATGCCCTGGATCGAATCCAGGACCGCTCCGATAAAGATGAGTCTTTGGCTGGGTTCTGGTGAAGACTTGGGAAGGTTCAGGGTGATCCCCAGGTCTCGGAAGAGAGTATAGGTGTCTCAGAGAGCTTGAAGCAGGCATGACCTTGACGGGGTCGTGAACAGCCAATTGTCCAGGTAAGGGAAGACATAATGCCCCTGACGTCTTAGAGCCGCAGCCACTACTGCCAAGCATTTCGTGAAGACTTGAGGAGCGGCCGAACGGAAGAACTCGAAACTGATAATGTTCCCCCTGGAAGTGGAACCTCAGGAACTTCCTGTGAAGGGGGGGTGGGGAGACCCAGGTGTCGAAATAAGGATTTGGCAGGCAGGAGCCATGAATAGCTCCTGGGTATCAACATTTTCCAGCTGACCAGGAGCTACTCTGACAAAACCAGGAGCTGATGGTAAAATATATTAAAAACATGACAAGACACACAGTGGTCAGCTAGGAGGCAGTGTAGCTACTAGGTACCGATCTAGTTAATACCAGCTTGGGAACAGAGAGATTGCAAGTTTAATCCCCACTAGAGCCAGATACTCATTGTGTGACCCAAGACACCTACACACACCCCTCATCCAGTCCCCCAGGCTGTGAAAATGGGTAAAATCAGGACACCACTGGGAACAAGATGTGGCATCTCAGCCGAACTATCCTAAATAAAATCTATGGTTCAAAAAAAAAAAAAAAGGCTCAGTAGTTAAACACATTGCCAGAAGTGGTAATCTCGTTGAAGACAGTGGGCAGCCCTAAGAGAGGCAGATATAGGGGGAGGGGTCACTGGTAGGGAGGATGGGAGGAGGAGGAAAGGACAGTAGCTCAAGCTGTTAACCCTGCAACACGAGCAGACCTAACAGACCAAATGACCTGCTTGGGCTGGTTTCTTCAAATGTTCATATGAGCATTGTAATCTGGATTTTATTTTCCTTGATAATCTGGCTGTCATGGGGTGGGTTTGTAACTCATGACTGTGCTCCCTCTGGTACCATAAATAGCTGAAAGAGTTTTTTTATAGGTTTTGTGGGGAGGGAGTTAAGAGTTAAACATATCCTATTTTTTTTTTCTATTTTTGTAGCAGTTCAAGAAACTATAAACTGCTGCTTGGGGTACTTTGCTAGGACAGTTCTTTAAAATACAACTAACATCTGCCACCTCATTTTAAACAGAATGCGTGTGAAAATACACATAATTGCAAGAGTAAGAGAAAGCTTTGCCTTTAAGACTTTTCTGCTTTACTTAATAAAAGAAAAGCTCCCTTCATGTCTTTCCTGAGGTGCCTGTTCATATATTAACCCTCCTCACCACTCAGGTTATATATTTTTAAATATTTCCTCTTTTCTGATCCAACTGAGCCTGTTTTAGTATTCCTCCTAGAAATATAACAGCTCCCAGTCTGTGCAGAACATGTTTTCCTGCCGTGCGTTTCTGTACAGCATAAGGAGAAGGGAAGTATCAGCTCTGCTTAGTGACATGCAGCTTTGAAATCGAAGCAGAGTCAGAGAAAGCACAAGAGGAGAACGGGGCATGGATATGCAGAACTGGAGGTACAAACCTCCAAGTCTGCATAGCCACGCCCCGTTCTCCTCTTGTGCATTCTCTGACTTGGCTCAGATTTCAAGCGTGCATGTCATTAAGCAGAGCCCAGATACTCCTCTCCTTCTTACGCAGCACAGAAACGCACGGCAGGAAAACATGTTCTGCACAGACTGGGAGCTGTTCTTAGCGCTGCAGACTTGCCATTTCTTAAAGCAGCAGGCGCTGAATATCAAAATACAAGCGCGAATCGGCGCTCAGCGCCCCCTTATTTCGAGCCCTGGAGACCCAGATATGCATGTACGCATCTTGCATGTCTAGGGAGCAGAGCCAGTCCCCTTGGTGCAGCAGAGGAAGAAGACCTGGAAGGGTTACCATCCGGAACCTTTTGTACTCTATAAAGATTGAGAGAGCTTAGGTTCAGAATGGGATGAAGGTCCTGAGTCTTTTTTGGGACCAAGAAGAAGTGGGAATAGTACCCTTTTCCCTGCCGCTGCAGGGGAACGGGTTCTATAGCCCAGTCAGGAGAAAATTTTGAATCTGGGCGAATAATTTCGAAAGTCTGGGTGAATAATGTGTATTCCCTAGCCCTGGGGTATTTCTCCCACAATATAGCCACTAAGCCTATTTAGTTGAAAATCTTTTTGACATCATCTCGAGCTTTTCGAAAGTCTGGGTTTTGGATGCGGAGGTAGTATCTAGGTTCCCATCCCAAATCAGATTCCAACGCCACCCATTATAAGAGTGTCCTTAGTCTTCACCACCAGTTCAGAAAGCGAGGCACAGAATGCTTTAGGAGACCCGGGGGAGAACGAGACATTAACTAGGGTTACCAATGTGTCCTGTATTCGCCTATCACTAAAATGCATTTCGCCTCCCTAATCCACCTCACTCTCCTCCTGTTCAAAGGAGGGAAGCGAAAGCAGTATGGCTACTTCCTCCCACAGCCCTTATCCAAAAGAGGAATGAAATACATGCGGGTGGGACTTGGATTTCAACTTTAGGGCTTCGGCAGGTGACAGGTGCGTTTCCTGCAAGAAGTTCACATTACAGTTGTGCGATGCGATATATCAAAATTTGCTTCCTCTTTATGGGATAAGAGCACCCATTAATTTTATAGGAAGGTACTTTTGCATGTTGATTATCCATTTACATATAACATGATACTGCCTCCTAGCAATTGAGATGAGGAGTAAACACAAGATCTTGTCTGGTAGTCCCGACTTCTCTTAATAGTAGAGTACCCACATTTTGTATAGAACAACAACATCAACTGAAAACATGTACATGACAGTACCAGAATTAAAAAAGCCCAACAGTGGGCAGGAACTGTGTGCTCAGGCCAAGTCACTATTAGGGCCCTGAGCGTATGAAAGATAATAAGTAGCAGAGTTGTTAAGACCTGTCGACTTCCTATTTGAACAGTTATAGTTAGACTTCCAAGGGGGAGCTGGGAAATATTACCCAGCTGCAGGGCGATTGCAAATGCAAAAAGCAGAAGGGAATGCCAGAATTAGGGTGGTTGTCCCTTCAGCCCTCAGGAGTGATCCTGGGTTGGGCAAGCCCTTTTGTCAGCAGCAGTCATGTATCACCATAAGACCATCCCTCCCCTGAGAACTAGTACATTATATTATAATTATGTAGTGTCACCCAAATATAACCTGTAAATTAAATGGATTATAATATGCCCATGTGGAACACTGGTTCTATTAGATTTAGTAAACCTGTTACCCTTAACATACCTGACTCAAATTCAGGAACAAAACAATTAGTTCTAACGTCAGTATACAGAATTTTGGGTAGATCAACTGCAAAAAAGATTAAGCTATGACAAGCAAAACATTTTCACTATTCTGCCTGCAAGGGGCAGTAAAGATAAACCACGTCTTTCCCTCTATAGGCTGTGCTCTAGGGTTTCGTATTTGGGCCTTATATAGAGCTCAAAAATATTGATATGCAGGGGATCCTCCAAATCCTACTACTTCTTAAATCCCAGTTATTTCCTATCTTAAGGTCTCCAAAATCATCAATCTCTTTGGTCCCAAAAACTCGCAGAACCATAACAGTCAGGACATCTTGGATGTGTCAACTGGCTTCTCTTAGGCACGAGCAGCAGATCGAAGATATTGAAGCCTAGGGTTTAAGCGTCTATACTCTCCATTTATAACTAATTGGGGTCGGCTGTCACAAATAGGAATAGTGCTGCCATCTCGCACTAAAAGCGGTCGGACAAACAAGCAAGCACTGAGCTTTCTAGACCCACAACCCAATAAGCAATTCACTCCACTTCTCCCTGCGTTTAAGTACTCACACGAGGATATTTTGTAAGCGTATGTGCACTCCGATTTCAGCAATGTTAACACAGCAGACCCAGTTTCAGAAGCGCAAGCATGAACGAGGTAGAAGGACCGGATGGCAAGAAGAGGTCACAGTGGCCATGGGGAGCGTCTCAAAACTCACAGATGTAGAGGACCAAAGGGGGAGGGTCTCCCCTCATTCAAATCGGGTCTCCGGGTTAAGTGTAGTAGAGGTATTTAGCAGAGATCCCTCAGGTTCATCTTGAAGGTGAGCAGCTTTCCTATTTACCTTTGCAGGATCGCCATATTGCCAGATCATAGAGGAGATATCTGCACGGAGGTTCGTGTGTGGAGACCTCTGCATGGATCCTGCCCTGGGAACTCCTTTTTGGGCTACAGTCCAAGCAGCAGTAAGTAGATCCTTCTCTAGTTTTTCCTTGGTCTGAGGTGGTACAGTAATTCCCAGCATTTCAGGTAGGGAGAGGCAGATAGTAGATCTTGATATACTTTGGTACCTTTGTCCGTGGTAACTTTAAGCTGAGCCGGGTATAAGATCTGGGCTCTGACGTTAAGAGCACAGAGCTGCTCTAATGCTGGCCACATAAGTCTCCAGGCCTCCTAGACAGAGGTTGTGTGATCATTGTCTACATTAAATTCGGTGGCCTCCAAAATATAAGGTGCCATGTTTTCAAGCAGTATGGAACTGCTCCTCCTTAGCCTGGTACGAGGTTTGTTTGGCAATGATTGAGCATGCAGTTTTCGGCTTAAGGCCTAAAGACCTATGCGCACAGTCCATGCTAAGATAGAGGTCTTGAGGAAAAGTGAGAAGGTCTCCAAGGAGTTCTTGGAGAAATGTAGCTATATTTGGGTGCTTGTCTTCGGCGACTCCATAGACCCTTATGTTCTGCCTCCTGCTTCTACTTTCAAGGTCATCCAATCTGTGGGTAAGCTCCCAATCCCGTGCAAGGAGGTAGAGTATCAGTCTATCCTGTCCGTCTGTCTGTTCAGACATTTGGGTGACACAGAGCTCTAACTGTTCCGTTTTGTGATCGACCCTGTTTAAGTCGGTTCTGAAGTCGCTGAGAATCTGATCGATTTTAGAGACCATGCAAGCTGTTTGCATGATCGCCTCAATCAGGCCAGGTTGTAGCACCTTGGATCTCATCTCTTGCTGTTGTAGGCCCTCCAGCACCTCTGTCCTCAGTGCTGCAGGCCCCTTCACAGTGCATTATTTCTCTTAATTTTTCACTGGCATGGATACTTTCCTGCTTTGTTTCTTTCTGCTTTTAATGGTGAGGACATATTTTTTGGTGGGTGATGCCAGTAGATCAGAGGTTCTCAGACTTTGCCAGGTTGGGCCTCCCCTATGGTGCTGGGGAAAAGCCCAGGCCTTCCCAAGTCTCAAGCGCACCTGCAATGGGCCCGCACCTCCCCAAGGAGGCGCTCCTCACCACTTGAGAACCACTGCATTAGCATACACGGCAACGGATGAGGAATTTCATGTACGATCACAAAACAGATAAAATGAACAGATTTAATTTAGTGTTGCACTGTACATCACAGCTATTGTGCAAAACTGCAATTAAAAGACCCCACAGCTATTGTGCAAAATTGCTACTGTGCAAAACTGCAATTAAAAGACAGCACCAAAAGTGCTGGATATCAGGTCAGGTAAAGGTGGCCTGTGGGCAGTTTGTTTGCAGTCAAAAAAGGCAGCACCAAATGTAGTGTGTATTTTTTAAAATCTGTCAGCTGAAAGGAGCCCATAAGGCTGTTTTTTTGCAGTCATCAAAAGGCGGTAGACATACTGGATATCTTTTTTTTTTTTTTTTTTATCAGCTGAAGGGAGCCTGTTTTTGGCAGTCAGTTGCTGGATTCGTGGCTGCACGGTTGAGAGGTAGAGGCGCAAGTTGTCTTCAACTTTGAGGCAGGACCTGTACTTTGTTTTCATGGCAGCCAGTGCAGAGAATCCAGACTCACAGAGATAGGTTGATGCAGGAGGATTTTGAAAGCTCATTGTTTTAATTCAGGAAATTCACATCTCAGTGACAGCCAAAACTTGGAAAGTGGTAACTGTCCAAAAGAGGCCTTCAGTGTTGGGTCAGTAGCCAGGTCAATAAGGCTTTCCTGCTCCCTCAATGGCAGGTTGTCTTCAGACCTTGGCTTAAAAATGAAAGGATTCCTTATCCACTGGTTACGCTCCTCCTGTTGGCATTCTGGGAAATGGTCACACAGCTTCTCCTGCAGCCCATGTAAGTGTTCTGAAATGACCATCTGGACACTGTCAATTGAAAGCTGAAGGAAATCCTCCAGTGTGGGAAAGGAGGCAACCAATCCCTGCTGCAGTCTTGAAGACCATAGTTGGAGCTTCTGACAAAATGCCTCAATCCTGTCCCTTACCATGAATGCATTGGTGTCCTGACCTTGAAGGGAGACACTGGAGTGTGTTCAGGCGGTCAAAAACATCTGCTAGATATGCCAGCAAGGCAAGCCATTGGGAATCATGGAATTTTTCCACAAGTGCAGAGCCACGGTCAGCAAGGAAAATACGAACTTCGTCACGCAACTCAAAGAGGCGGGTTAGCACTTTTCCCTGGAAAATCAACGGACCTCTGTGTGCAACAGTAATTGTTTGTGGTTTGCTCCCATCTCCTCACACAGCACAGCAAACAGTCTTGCATTTACTGGCCGTGCCTTGATAAAGCTCACTACTTTCACAGCATCTGCCAAGACTTTCTGGAGATTAGCTGGCATCCTTCTGGCTGCTAGTGCTTCCCTGTGGATCATGCAGTGGTTCCACACAGCATTAGGGGCCACTGCTTGCAGCCTTGTGACCATGCCACTGTGTCGGCCAGTCATTGCCCGTGCTCCATCACTACAAATTCCCACACATCTGCCCCAGTCAATACCTTCTTCCATAATGAAGTCATTCAACATCTGGAACAGTTGTTCCCCAGCTGCTCGTGTAGGCAGTGGTCGGCAAAACAGGATCTCCTCCAGGACGCCTGTTTCTGCGGCATAACGGACACAGACCAGGAGCTGTGCAGCATTAGCAATATCTGTGGACTAAATCTGTAATGAATAGTATGGGCTTCGCTGAACTGAGTCCAGTATCTGTTTCTTAACATCAGTAGACATGTCCTCAATAAGGTGACAAACTGTGTCATTGGAGAGAGGAATGGCATCTAGCTGTGCTGCTGCTTTCTCTCCCAGCATTATGGAGCACATTTCTTTTGTGGCAGGAAGTAGTAATTGCTCACCAATGTTGTGTGGTTTCCCTGCTTTTGCAATTCTCAATGATGCATGGTATGAGGCTTCCACAGCTTTAGTCAGCGTAGTGCCATGCCTTTCTACCAGGTTTTTTTTGGCCCCGAGTTGATGCAGCTTTCTTTGAAAAAAAACTCCAAAGGTTTAGAAAGGAGGCTGGGATGCTTAGTTTCCAAATGCCGGCAAAGCTTGCAGGGTCGCATGCTGTCCTGTGCCAGGACATCTGCACAGATCACACATTGTGGCTGAGGTGCCACACTGGTCCCAGTCCAAGTGAATCCCATCTTCAGATATTCTTCGTCATACCTTCTAGCCTTGCACTTTGCTTGAGGAACTAGTACTTCACTGGGTTCAGCAACAGCTATTTCTTCATGAGTGCGTTTTCTACCGGTCACCAGAAAGCGATCCATTATCTACGATTCAACAGTTTTGGAATTATCAAAAAATGCAATCAAAAGCATCCTGGACATGCATGCATGTCCGACAACACTGGGGCATTCCAAAAACAGAAAGAAAATCAGCAAGGAAAATGCAGCACCCCAAACTGCATGTCAACACCTCAAAAATTACTCTGCTGCCTCTCATCTGCCCCCATGGCAAAGGTTCTGCCCACACAAGAAATGCACAGTGCAATGCCCCAACTAGCAGAGCAGAATTGCAGACCCAACTGAAGTCTTGAATCAAGATCTTCAATTCTTCAGAGAGAAGATAAAGTAGCTCTGGCCCCTGCAATGGTACAACACAACTGGGAAATTTATGTTTGTGCATGGACTCCTCAGCTGCCCAGCACTGTAGCCAGCAGGTAGGGGTGCACAATACCCAGTTGTTATGATCACCCATTGACAATGTGTAGCACTACAGAAAACTTGCTATTTCAACACTGCACAACACCGAGAGACATGTATGACCTCCCCCCACCATCCAGGCCCATCACAGCAAGAAACATCTTGTACAGTTCCCCCCACCCCCAACCACACAGGCCCACAGTCCCAACAACCACCAGCAATAAAAACAGGATTGCACAGCAGCATGATGCATCATGTATGACTCCCTACCACCACCACCACCACCACAGCCATCGTCCCAACAATCACCAACAATAAAAATACAATAGCACAGCAGCATGATGCATCATGTAGGACCCCCTACCACCACCACCACGGCCATCGTCCCAACAGTCACCACCCATAAAAATACAATAGCACAGCAGCATGATGCATCATGTATGACCCCCTAACACCACCACATCCATCGTCACAACAATCACCAACCATAAAAATACAATAGCACAGCAGCATGATGCATCATGTATGACCCCCTACCACCACCGCCATCGTCACAACAATCACCAACCATAAAAATACAATAGCACAGCAGCATGATGCATCATGTATGACCCCCTACCACCACCACCACCACATCCATCATCACAACAATCACCAACCATAAAAATACAATAGCACAGCAGCATGATGCATCATGTATGACCCCCTACCACCACCACCGCCATCGTCACAACAATCACCAACCATAAAAATACAATAGCACAACAGCATGATGCATCATGTATGACCCCCTAACACCACCACATCCATCGTCACAACAATCACCAACCATAAAAATACAATAGCACATCAGCATGATGCATCATGTATGACCCCCTACCACCACCGCCATCGTTCCAATAATCACCAACCATAAAAATACAATAGCACAGCAGCATGATGCATCATGTATGACCCCCTACCACCACTACCACAGCCATCGTTCCAACAATCACCAACAATAAAAATACAATAGCACAGCAGCATGATGCATCATGTATGACCCCCTACCACCACCACCACGGCCATCGTCCCAATAATACAATAGCACAGCAGCATGATGTATCATGTATGACCCCCTACCACCACCACCACGGCATCGTCCCAACAATCACCAACAATAAAATACAATAGCACAGCAGCATGATGTACCATGTATACCCCAAAAAAAAAAAAAAAAAAAAAACAAACAAAAAAAAAAAAACACTCATGCCTCGTCCCAACAATCACAATAAAATACAAGTACACTGCACAGAGAGGCACAATGTATGGCACCATGTATGACCACCACCTCACCCCGTCAGGGAATGGGCAGCGAAACAGCAGCTTTGCAACCAGCTGCTGAGACAGGAATTATATCTGCTGGCCCCACCACCACCACCTCAAACCCTTCCCCATGCTCCCATGATAGCAGCAAAACAACTTTGTAAATTATTAAACATAGCTGGCTGCTGTATGTTGCTGCCCCCCCCATGCAGACGCATCATGCAAATACCCCTGACCACAGAAAAAGGGTGCCAACACTGCACAACACCGAGAGGCATGTATGACCCCTCTCCCGACCATGCAGGCCCATCACAGCAAGCGACATCTTGTACAGTCCCCAACCCCACAGGCCATAATTCCAACAACCACCAGCAATGAAAATACAGTTGCACAACAGCATGATGCATCATGTATGACCTCCCAAAAAAAAAAAAAAAAAACTCATGGCCTGCGTCCCAATAATCACAATGAAATACAACTGAACTGCACAGAGGCTAATGATGACCACTACCTCTTCCCGGCAGAACTGGGCAGCAAAACAGCAGCTTTGCAACCAACTGCTGAGAGAGGAATCATGTGTGCTGGCCCCATCACCACCTTAAACCCCTCCCCATGCTCCCATGATAGCAGCAAAAAAGCAGCTTTGTTGGCTGCTGAGATAAACCATAACACATGCTGCTGCTACCCCCAAATACAAGCAGCAAAACAACATTACAAATTAAAATAGCTGGCAGCTGTATGTCCCCGGTGTGTCCCATTCAAGCATAAAAACAACTTTATAAATTATTAACAGCTGGCTGCTGTATGTTGCTCCTTCACCTCCCCGTGTGTCCCATTCAAGCATCAAAACAACTTTATAAACAATTAACAATAGCTGGCAGCTGTATGTCTCCCGGTGTGTCCCATTCAAGCATCAAAACAACTTTATAAACAATTAACAATAGCGGCAGCTGTATGTCCCCGGTGTGTCCCATTCAAGCATAAAAACAACTTTATAAATTATTAACAGCTGGCTGCTGTATGTTGCTCCTTCACCTCCCGTGTCCCATTCAAGCATCAAAACAACTTTATAAACAATTAACAATAGCTGGCAGCTGTATGTCCCCCGGTGTGTCCCATTCAAGCATAAAACAACACTATAAACAATTAACAATAGCTGGCAGCTGTATTCCCCAGTGTGTCCATTCAAGCATCAAAACAACTTTATAAACAATTAACAATAGCTGGCAGCTGTATGTCCCCGGTGTGTCCATTCAAGCATAAAAAACAACTTTATAAACAATTAACAATAGCTGGCAGCTGTATGTCCCCCGGTGTGTCCCATTCAAGCATAAAACAACTTTATAAACAATTAACAATAGCTGGCAGCTGTATATCCCCCAGTGTGTCCCATTCAAGCATAAAAACAACTTTATAAACAATTAACAATAGCTGGCAGCTGTATCTGGCGCTTCCATCCACCCTCAAGTCTTCATGCCACGTTAGGGTTCCAGAGAAAAAGCAGGATGGTTTCTTACCAAAGGAGGGCCTGGTCAGCAAGAGGCACCAAACACAGGTTGCAGCTTCAGTAGCTCGGTGTTGTGGGGGCGGAAACTGCAGGTAGTCAGAAGGCCTTTGCAGTCGGAAGGCAGCAGCCTCAGTGATCGGCGACTTCAACAGGGGGAGGACAGCAACTCCAGCAGTGGAGGGCAGCGACTGTAGTGGTCGGCAGCTTCAGTAAGGGGAGGACAGCAACTCTAGCAGCCGGCGGCTTCAGCAGTGGAGGGCAGCGACTGTAGTGGTCGGCGGCTTCAGCGGTGGAGGGTGGACGGCTTCAGCAATTGGAGGCAGACAGCTGGCAGGGGATCTCTGCAGCAAAACGAATCCAGCGTCCATTTCTTCGCATGCATAGCGTGTGCCTTTATTTCCAGGACCAATGACGTCAACATCGGAAGCAAAGAGCTCATTGGCTTGGAAACTCTGGCACCGATTGGCTGCAGCTACCTCCCCTGCCATTGGTCACATTTTACCTACTCCCAATTCGTCTGCTCAAGACTTTTCGCCCTCAGATTGGCTGGCTCAGGATCTCCTAGCTCCAGCATTAGACGCGGATACATAGGCAGCGTTTTAGCACTACACTAGAACTTGAAAACTCACCGCGCCTCCCCTGCAACAGGCCTGCGCCTCACCACTTGAGAACCACTGCAGTAGATAACTCTCGGGTAGGGAATGGAGCTCAAGGGCTAGGCTGCCATCAAGCTGCTGACGTCACTGGAAGTCCACAGGCAGTTTCTTTATAATAATTATTGTGGTGCCTACTCTAAACTGGATGGCAACCAGAAATAAACCTCACAACACTCCGGTGGGGGCTCTAATGTAGCAAAAGCTACATCTGCCACTTAAGCCTGCAGCGGGAGACGTGGAGGTCTCCAGACCAGCCGAAACAGTGGATCCAAACTGGGAGAGAAAATCTTAAGAAGGTGGTGAAGATTTCACCATAGAAACATAAGACTTTGACGGCAGATAAGGACCGCTTGGCCCACCTAGTCTGCCCATTTCCCTACCTAGAGGATAAGCTGCAGATCCTATTTAACCAACAGCCTATTTCTTCCTACCCCCCACAAAAATTGCCTTAGGTCTGTCACATGCATCCATGAATTCTCCCCCAGTTTTGGACCCCACAACCTCCTCAGGAAGGCTGTTCCATGCGTCCACCACCCTCTCTGTGAAAAAATACTTCCTCACATTGCCCCTGAGCCATCCCCCCTCTATCTTCAAATTGTGTCCCCTTGTTCTTGCACATCTCTTTTTCTGAAAGATGCTACCCTCTTGGACTTTGCTGATTCCACTGAGGTACTTAAACGTTTCTATCATGTCCCCCCCTCTCTCCTTTCCTCAAGGGTATACATATTAAGCTCCTTCAGCCTCTCCTCGTATGGCTTCTCTTGCAGACCCTGCACCATTTTAGTTGCCCTCCTTTGAATTACCTCCATCCTGTCTATGTCCTTGCAGAGATGGGGTCTCCAGAACTGGACGCAGTACTCCAGATGTTGTCTCACCAACTGTCTGTACAGGAGGATAACTTCCTGTTTTCTGCTGGTGATGCCTCTCCCTATACATCCCAGTATCCCCCTCCTGGCGCAAGCTCTGTCGGGAGCTCAGATGCCTCAGTAATGCCCTAGACACCATGAAAACTGACACAAAGGAGAACAAATTGAACACTGCTCACCACAGTACTCAAATCTGGCAAATGGAAGAATGTTTAACCAGCTATGCTAGTACCAAAGACCTGCACAATGGTGCGATTTTGCAGCTCCAAGACAGGTCCCAGTTTCTTTTGAATCGGTCACGCAGATTCAATCTCTGCATATACGGTCTGCCAGAATACTCAGAATCAACCAACATTCCTGAATTTGTGGAAGGTCTTATGAAAGAGCTTTTGGGCATAGAAAAAGAGTTACCTCGGAATGTGATCTGTGCCCACAGAGCACTTACAGCACCTCTGAAGGATCTTAAGGCCAGACCTCGCCCCCTCATAGTGGCTTTTCTGGATTTCAGAACAAGAGAAATGGTTCTGAGGAAGGCGTGGGAGAAGAAAGAAAGAAATTGTGTTTGGTGACATTGGGTTGTTTTTTGAGCCAGATTATGCGCCCACCACCATGGGAAGAAGGAAGCTACGGTTACCTATTGTAAAAGCACTACCCAACAGAGGCCTTAAAGCGAGAGTGGACTACCCCGCTAGACTGCGCGTCACCTCAGATGCTGGTGTTAAAATCTTAAGACTCCCTGACAGACACCAAGAAGTTCTTAACCTCCCTAGATATCCCCACCGAGGACTTAATAGACTTGGGGGGGTCATGAAAGAGATTGAGAGAAGGCAGTGGATTACCCCAGGCACTAGAGTAGGAGGAAGCACCCGATCGAGTTCCACAACAGGTCAGGACAGCCCTAGCACTTGGAGCAAGCTGAGAGAGCAAGTGAGAACGCAGCAGAGACCCACAGGAGAAGTGGCTACCTTACAGGACACCAACCCTTGAATACTGGTGACATTCATTTTCATTTGTTACCACACTTGCATGAATGATCTTTTAACTCCTCCTGAAAAAACTTTTGAAGTTTATAGGCACCTACCCTTTCAACTTTTTCACCTGGTTTTTCAATATAAATATTGATCTCTCAATACACTTTGGGACACTCAGGGGTGGGGGTTGAAAGAGGGGTCCTTTGTGGCTTTAGAAGAGTATTTTTAATCTTAAAAGGGTAGCTACTCTCTCTCACAAATAACGAGTAGTAGAACATATGGAATTTGCAGCCCGCTTATGTGGAGAACCGAACCCTGGGAGAACCTTACAGAAGGAATAATTTTT
The DNA here is from genome assembly GCA_016271365.2 of Neoceratodus forsteri. Classification (NCBI taxonomy): domain Eukaryota; kingdom Metazoa; phylum Chordata; order Ceratodontiformes; family Ceratodontidae; genus Neoceratodus; species Neoceratodus forsteri. The sequence continues at coordinate 246,565,993 of CM057454.1, read as the reverse complement.
TGAGGGGGGTAGGGGAGAAACCACTACAACAGTGCAAGATTCTCCTCCTCAGGATATCCCATATTATACATTGGTCGGGGGGAAAAGGATGGTCTATGTTGTATCGGTGGATCTCACAGAGGTTGCATAACCCTGACTTGACAGGGCCATTGCGGCAGAGTGCTGGGTTAATACCAAGACAGACTGCCACTACTGAGAATCACAACAGTGGCGGGATTTCTGTGGCACCTTGGGAGCACGAGTTCTTATAATAATAATAAAAACACACACAAAAAAAAAAAAAAAAAAAAGGGTTGCAGAAGAAGCTTTCCCAGTTGGGTGTAAGCGGACTGCCAAGTTAAAACAGTTCCTGGACTGTAATAAAATCTCTGGTTGCTACCCGATGTGGTACTCGAGTACCTAAATTATGACTACTGTGATCTACCCATTACCAAGCTTGTACCACCAGTGAATTCCTGTAACACTTTTTTGTTGTTTTTTTTAAATATGAGCGTTATGTATTGTACTGTTTTGTTTGCTGTGATGTACTGCTTGCTTGACAAAGTGCCTTTGTAACTGAGTCTGACTCAAAGGTCTGTAAACCGATGAGCTAATAAATAAAATTACAATTTGTTCCAAGTTTTTTTTTTTACTTTTAGTGTTTAATAAGCTGCACTTCTCTCCTGCACCCAGCATTCCCTGCTGGTGCCTTATTTCCTTTATGCTGCACATCTCCTCCCACAGATGGGCATATAAACCACAGGCTAGATGGGTTAGACTCCCACCAGATATGCACAAAATGTTTTGCAAGATGGTTTGCCATATTACAATGGGGGACTTGAACATCATATCTTATAATGTAGGGGCATAAATAGCCCTGTTAAGAGGACTAAGCTCCTCATGGAAATGGAATGAATGGGGGGGGGGCGATGACACCGTACTACAGGAGACCCATTTGGATGCAACTGAAAGTAAAAAAATGATGTCGCCGGTGGGTGAGGGAAATTTACTCCTCCTCCTACCAGGCTCACCCCCATCGCAGGGTAACTGCTATTAGAAATCTTGCCCCCTTCAGGTCACCTCTGCGCACTATGATCCCGAGGGACATTTTGTTCTGCTGTATGCAACATACCTAGACACTGCTTGCATAATAACCAACATATATGCCTCTAATGAGGAATGGGCAGCCTCCTTACTTGTGAGTACCTTTTTCACAGATATCCTTAATATGGCAGGCCATCTCTGCAGTATCGGTGGAGACTTCAATACCACTCTGTCTCCTACTTTAGATAGAAAGGGGGGTGCAGGGACCACAAGGCGGAGCTTGACCAGTAAGACACTACACTTTGTTTAAGTAGTATGCTGGGTCTAGCTGAAGTCTGGAGAGTAGTAAATGGCCAACAAAGGGACTACTCACCACTTCTCTGACCGGCATCTCTGTTACTCCAGAACTGACTTTTTCTACCTTTCTGAAAAATGGTCAAATCCTGCCCCGCACAATCTTCAACCACACTCCAGTCAAGTTGGTCCTGGCACTCTCCCCCCATCATAATTCTCTCTGGAGACGCCACATAGGCCTTATGAACAATCAGCAAGTTAAGGATCTGGTTCATGATACTATCAGACTATACATTCAAGAAAACCCAAAAGGTTCCACCTTCCACGGAATTACATGGGATGCCTTAAAAGGGGTACGGGGGGGGCATAACATTTGCCTCACAGAAGAGACATAAGGAACAAGAGAGAAAAGTTCTAGAGCTGGAGATCTCCAATTTGGAATTTCAACATAAAATCGCTCAACCCTCAGGTTCAGAAGGAACTCAGATAGGAAAAGGGCACTGGAGTTTTTGCTCATGACTCAATTAGAGCCCTCATATAGATGACTTTGGCAAAACTACTATGAGAACGGGAACAGGGATAGTAAGTTGCTGGCTGCTAATTTGCGACAGCAGCAGAAAAGTAGGATAATTCCACTTGAGGACTCGAATGATGGAGGGACAAAGGTGTCTCACCATAGGGAAATCACCCAGCTACTTGCACAATATTATCAATCTCTATAAGACCCTACCCCTGGGATGGAAACCAAACTCCTTGCCTGTCTTAATGCCCTAACCCTTAATAGCTTGACAAACCCATCTCAGAGCGTGAGTTAACACAAATCGACCCTGTTAAAAAACTGAAAACCCCAGGCCCAGATGGATTCCCTCCTGAATTAAGACTTTCAGCGACTCCCCGATTCCTTTGTTGCTGCCTGTATTTCTGGAGGTTATGGAAGGAGGAGCTGTTCCTGTATCCTGGCAGGCAGCTCACATCTCAGTGCTCCATAAAGAAGTGAAAAACCACTTGAAATGCAAGTCATACAGACCAATTTCATTACTAAAAGTAGATTTAAAATTATTTACTGGCCTGCTAGCAGGGAGACTACAACAGCGTATTTCATCACTTGTCCACCCAGACCACACGGGCTTTATCTCAGGGCGGTATTTATATGATCACATCCGTAGAGTTCTAAATATTATTTCCTCCCAAGACTCAACCCCTCGGCTTCAATTAGCTATTTCCATGGATGCAGAAAAAGCATTTCATAGGGTTAACTGGCAATTTTTAAAAGCAACCATGGAGAAAATGAAATTCAGCCCTAAATTTTTTAGAAGCTATAGCACAACTTTACAAAAACACAAAAGCATTAGTAAGGGTGAATGACATCAGTTTGGCCTCCCCCCCCCATCCTGGGGTACCAGGAAGGGGTGCCCCTTATCCCCCTTGCTATCTGCCCTGTGCTTGGAGCCCCTGGGGGTTAAGATGAGGCAAAACCCAACAATCATGGGAGTGATGGTGGGGGGGGGGTGCTGAACAAAAGGTCTCGTTATATGCAGACGATTCCATTTTCTTTTTGTCCTTTCCGGAATCCACTGTGCCTCTGTTGTCCACGGAGCTCCACACCTTCGGGGGAATTGTTGGGCTATAAAATCAACTTTTCCAAATCAGAAGCTCTGGTTTTGAGTGGGAAGGTGCCACAGGATTTTAAAAACACTTTCCCCTTTAAGTGGGTGCACAAGAACCAAATTAGATACTTAGGAATACAAATTTCTTTTTTTTTTTTTAATTTAAAGTTTATTAGAAGTTTTACATAACCATATGAGACAGAACAAAAACGGTCAGTATACTATACAAGCATTCTGGTACAATGATTCTGTCATCTCCTCCCATCCTACCTCCCCCACCCTGCCCTTAGCCCCCCAAAGTCATTCCACAATGTAGGTAAGGCAAGCAATAGTTATCTGTCAAGGTTATCCATGTTCTGAACATGTTAAATAGAATACAACGTATGCAAGGGATCCCAAACTGTAATTAAACAGTCTGTTGTGGAGACTAGCTATGGTTCTCTCAGTTCTGAGATTCCCCAGAAGTTCATTGAGCCATTCATTATAGGACAATACCTCTGTATCTTTCCAGTGTCTGAAAATAAGTTTTTTTAACAGACATCGCAATGATTGATACATAGTATTTACATTTTGTAACACTTACTGAAGAATAATCACCTAATAAACAAATTTCCGGAGTAAAACATTCAGAGAGTCCCAGCAAAGGGTCTGCCTTTGTTCGAATTAATTTTACAGAGAGGTACTACTTTCGGGCAATTGCAAAAAATGTGAAGGAGTGACCCTTCTTCTTGGGAACAACGATTACAGAGACTGGACTTGATCAAGCCTTATCTGGCCAGTTTCTGAGGAGAATAATAAAGATTATGCAAAATGTGAAATTGTGTGAGACGGAGTCTATCCTGCGTTATGAAGCGGTGGCAGTTGGGCCACAAAGTAGACCATTCTAGGGTCAGAAGAGGAAAAAGAGAAGTCCAATATTTTGTGGGGCCTTGGCACTGATGAAAACGCCAATCGTATAGAGCTGCATATATTTTAGAGATTGCCTTAGGGAGTGGGTTAGAGTCTGAAGTTCCGAGTGTAAAGAAAATCTGTTTGGCGGTGGAGGAGTTTGGCCCAAGACTTTGGTAAGGAGGTGCTTAGGCTGGAACACCCTAAAGTAGCCGAAGTGGGGATTTTAAATTTAGTCATAATGTCAGCAGTGGTGAGCCAGGAGTTCTCATCTTTCAAGAAAAGAGACAGAGATCCATTCCTTAACTGAGGTAACCAAGTAGGAGGAATAGTTTTGTTGTCAATTAAGAAAAGGGGGAGTTCCATATTGATTGGGAAAGGTCGTAATGGGGTTTATAACGCAAGGAAGCACACAGTTGTATATGGACCCGCACTGATACCTCCACTATTGTAGACTTTAACTTGGGGGGGTATTAGAATCAGCTTTAAGTTTAGTAGAGTGGAGGGTTCAATCCCAGTGGAGTGAATTAAATCCAATTCTATTTTGAGCCACGGGAGAGACACAGAAAGAGAAAGAAGGATCTGGCTCTAGCCATCTGATGTATTTAGATACGGAAGGCCCAATAATAAAAGTTTAAATGGGGAAGCCGAAAACCTCTTTTACATTTTAGAGGCAGCTAATTTATTGTAGGCTAATCTTGGTTGTTTATTGGCCTGTATAAATTTTGTGAGGAGTTGATGTATTTTTTTTGAACCAGGTAGCCATACATTGAGGAGAATGAGAGGGTATAGAAGACGTAGAAAAACATTAATTTTTAATCAGACTGATCCATCCCCACAAGGATAGGAAGAGTTTTGCCCATCTATCAAGGTCCTGATTAATAGTTTTTATGAGAGGGTCAAAATTTTTCTTGATAGTTAGGAGAGGATTTCTGGTAAGTACAATGCAGAAATATTTAAGAGAATCAGAGGACCAGTTGAGACCAAAGGCTGTAACCGAGTGTTTAAACACGGAGAGAAAACAGTCCACTTACTGAGGTTTAATTTGTAATTAGAAAGACGACTATATTTCTCAACGATCTCGAGCATTGCGGGGATGGAGGTGTCTGGGTGAGAGATTTGAAGGAGAAGATAGTCTGTGTAGGCGGAGACTCTGACCTCGGTGCCTTGTATATTAATGCCTTGTGTATCAGTACTAGTTAGCAAATTACAGATAAGTGATTCGAGATATATGTTAAATAATAAGGGGAGAAAGAGGACACCCCTGTCTTGTTCCGGAGTGTAATGGGAAGGATTCAGATATGACTCCATTTCCTATAATTCTAGCTGATGGGGCCTGATAAAGGGCTTTTATCCAGTCCTGGAATTGGGGTGGAACACCAAAGGCTTTTAAAGTCTGGAACAAAAGGTTCCAGTCGACTCGATCAAATGCCTTCTCTGCGTCGAGGGACACCAAAACTGCAGGGAATGGCACGTCCCTAGACGCAGAGAAGACATGGGAAGGAATACAAATTTCAACCTCCACCTCTAAATTATTCCGTATCAATTATATTAAACTATGGGATACCATTGCACAAGATCTGGCAAGGTGGAAACAGCTTCCCCTCTCCTTGGCAGGTCGCATATCTGTCAGAAAAATGAATGCGTTACCTAGACTCTTGTTTCTATTTCGGTGCCTCGCTTTGAAACTTCCCTTAAACTTCTGGAACCAGGTTGCAAAGTATACTCTGGGCTTCATATGGCTTTATAAGAAACCTAGAATACCCAGGAATATTCTATATCTGCCTAGGGAAGAGGAAGTCCTAGCAATGCCAGACTTTTTGTTATATTACTTGGCAGCCCAAATGGGCCCTGTACTCTGTTTTTCATGGGCCAAACAAAGTTTCCTCAGGCTGGTATGAGATGGAGAACGACACCACAGGAGATAATCTTTTTACACCGAAATACAGAAAGCAAATAAGCAACATACGGGTGAAACATGGCTTATACATACTTGCCAGGGTTAAAAACAAACAAAAAAAAATAAATAAATTAACTTCTACTCCAGGAAGCATAGGCCCTTTGTCACTCATCCATTATGAACCAGAGTCCCCCCCCCCAGATACAGGATACGCCAGATGGCAGGTTAAGAGGATATCTCGTTTTACCCAATTTATAGAAAATGACCAGTGTATTTCTTTTCAGAGAACCAAAGAAAAATTTAATTTGGGGAATGCAGAGTTCTTATTCATGCAAGTTAGACATTTTACCAATTCATCCAACAGATTAGATCTAATCCAACCTTACTCAAGACTGGGAAAATGTCTTACATGGGCTGGTTGTAATTGCAGGTAAATTTAAATGCATCTCAAGCTTATACACTCTTTTACTCAGAGCCAGAGGTGTTTCGGTGCACCCTCTGAAGAGAAAGTGGGAGGAGGAGGCATAGATAACTTTAAAAGAACCAGACTGGCAGAGGAGACTGAGAATGAGGTGGGGGGTCACTTCCACCCCAGTGTGGTGGGAGTTTTACTGGAAAATATTACTGAGATATTTCAGAGTACCCACCATTACACAACACTTTGGCTCATCAAACTCAGACAACTGCTGGATACTCGGAGATACCACTGGCATTATCTTCTGGGCCTGCCCCCGCCTTATAACATCCTGGGCAGCCCTGCAGGAGATGGTGCAGAGAGTATTTATTTATTTAGTTTTTGTTGTCGGGGCAAGTGCACTAGCCAAATCCTGCCCATTTTCAGGCACGACCCAGGGAAGGGGGATACAGATGAATGATAACTGACCTTGAACCAGATAAAGCTGTTGGTGGTATTTTTAGTGAATGAGGGAAATTTGGCCAGGACACCAGGGAAATTCCCCTACTCTTTTCGATAAGTGCCATGGGATCTTTAACAGCCACCTGAACTACCACCAATCCAGGCAGATGGGACCTCGGTTTAACGTCTCACCCGAAAGACGGCACCTCAGAAGTGTAGCACCCCTCTCATGCTGCACTACAGTGTCAGTACTGGGATACTAACCCAAGTGCCAGATGTGGTAACTGAACCCACAGCCCTCTGATCTCCCGGCCTCAAAGGCGAGTATGCTACCTACTGAGCCACTGACACTATGGTATTAGGCATCCTTATCCCTCTCAAATTTGAAGAATGGGTTCTGGGAATACCCACAGTGACACATCTGAAGAGTGACGCTCGTAAAGTGGGCCTAGTTCTGCTGGTGGTGGGCCTAAAGTGCATTACAGCCAGGTGGCCTAGTCCAGACCCTCCCACCTGCAGAGACTGGATAGGGATAGTGAGGGAAGTGGTCACAATGGAGGCCTTGACAGCAAAAATAAGACTCCAATCAGAAAAACATGTTCAAAAGCGGCAGGGTTGGGAGGTCTGGCTCATCACACAAGGTCATAACACTATTTAATTGTTCTTAGGGACGGGGTACGACAGTAGAGGAGAGCAGCAAACACTACTTCATCCGATATATTCATTATCAGGAGGCAGGGGAGAGGAAGGTCAGTGCAGCCTTTTAGTTGGGCCTGTTGGCCCTTTTCAATCAGTTTTAATGGTCATTCGAACCAAAAGTGGTATTAAATGATTTTATATCAATGCAAATTGCTCTTGCAGAAGAATCTTAATGGACTGAATACACCAAAGTTAACTTTTTAGTTTAATGTTTACTGGAATTGTATCCAAACAAGCTTTATTAGCCATGTTAATGGTTTATTAACTGCTGATGTTCACTTTCTGTACCTATGAGATGTACTGTGATCATCAAACTATTGCTTGTGACACCAACTCACGCAATAAAGCGGCGTTTAAAAAAAATAAATAAATAAAAACAGTGGGGGAATTCAAGAATGCATGGGACAGACATAAGGCAATTCTGGGGGTAGAAGGAAGTAGGCTGTTGGTTAACTAGGACCTGCAGCTTATCCATTAGGTAGGGAAATCGGCAGACTGGGTGGGCCAAGCAGCCCTTATCTGCTGTCACATTCTAGATTTCTATATAGGCAGAATGTAAGAAACCACTATGGTTCTCAAAGGAAGTGGCAGTGAAGGTTCAAGAGAAAAAGAAAGCATTCAGGGAGTACAAGGAATCGCAGAAGGAGCAGGACAGAGAACTGTATCAGTTAAAACAAAAGGAGGCTGGGAAGGCAGTCAGAACAGCAAAGGCCCAAACAGAGGAAAAGATAGCCAACTCTGTTAAGAAGGGGAATAAAACCTTTATAGGTACATCAGGAGCGGAAGGAAGACCAAGGGAGGGATAGTGAGGCTTAATAAAGGGGAGGGAGGGTGGGCAGAGAGACTGTGAAAAAGCAGAGATACTAAACAAACATTTTGCTCAGTATTTACAAATGAAGAGTGGGAGGTACCTAAAACAAACAGTAGAAACACTCTGGATACAGAAGTTGATACCAGCCCATTTACAGAAGAAAGGGTTCTGAAGAACTCTTAAAACTGAATGTGGACAAAGCAATGGGGCCTGATGGGATTCATCCCAGAATTCTAAAAGAACTAAGGGTAGAACTAGTGACACCACTGACTATCCTTTTAACAAATCATGGGAGGATGGGGTGGTACCCGAGGACTGGAGGAGGGAGATGTGATTCCCCTTCACAAAGTGGGAGCAAAGAAGCAGAAACTACAGAACTGTTAGTTTAACCTCAGTGATAGGGAAAATGATGGAATCACTTGAAGGAAAGAAGTGTCGAGTATCTAGAGGCCAGAGGGGCACAGGACCCCAGGCAGCATGGATTCACAGTGGGAAGGTCATGCTAGACGAATCTGATAGATTTTTTTGACTGGGTGACCAAAGTAGTAGATCAGGGAGGGGCTGTGGACATGGCCTACCTAGACTTTAGCAAGGCATTTGACACAGTCCCACACATATAGAATAGTGGATGGGTGAACATCCACAACAAGGCTGTGTTTCCATCGAGGGAGTTGACATCACAGAGACCTCGAGAGCGAAGCTCGAGAGGTCTAGCTGATGTCATCAACTGCCCAAGGTGGGAACGCAGCCTTAGTTGTGGATGTTCACCCATCCACTGTTTTATATAGTATATTTTTTTTTTTTTGTTTGTTTTACATTGTTTTTGTTTTTTTAGTTACTTGCTGTACGCATGCGCTGCTCCTGTTCCGTCTGGTGCTCCTGCTCGCTCATGTTCCCGCTCCGTCCGACTTGTCAGTTTCTCCTCTGTTCAGTTTTAAAATCGTGGAGAAAAAAAAGTGTGTTCAGCAAGGAGCCATGTATGGCTCTCCGTGTCCTGACTCCCAACTTCAAAGTCGATGACTCGGCTGCTCGGCGCTCGCTAAATCGCGCCATGTTTTTTTTTTCCTTGAGAGCCACGTCTGAGCCAATCAGGCGGAAGGTCATGGGTAAAAAGTTGTTGTACTATCGATGTGACGTCACATCGATAGTACAACAACTTTTTTGACCTTTGAACTGTACTACAACAAGATTTCAGCAGTTGCTGAAATCCATGCACACTAAGCAGTACCCATATACTATAAAAGATTAATATACAAATTAGCCAGCCTGGGTAAAGAATTGGCTGGAGAATAGGACACAGAGAGTAATAGTAAATGGAGTCCACTCAGAAGAAAGGAGGGTTACTAGTGGGGTACAGCAGGGTTCAGTATTAGGACCAGTCCTCTTCAATGTGTGACATTGCAGAAGGACTGGAAGGAAAAGTATGTCTCTTTGCAGATGACACAAAGATCTGCAACAGAGTTGATGCACAGGGTGGGGTGGAAAGGATGAGAAGGGACTTGGCAAGGTTAGAGGAATGGTCAAATGTATGGCAGCTTAGATTCAATGCTAAGAAGTGCAAGGTAGTGCACCTGGGAAACAAAAACCCAGGGGAAGAGTACACAATGGGGGGCGAGATACTAACAGCAAAAATGGAAAGGGACCTGGGGTAGTCATATCAGATGACCTAAAGGTGGGCAAGCAATGTGAGAGGGCAGCAAGGAGGGCTGGGGGGATACTGGGATGCATAGGGAGAGGCATCACCAGTAGAAAACAGGAAGTTATTATCCCTCTGTACAGACAGCTGGTGAGACCCCATCTGGAGTACTGTGTGCAGTTCTGGAGACCCAATCTCCATAAAGACACAGACAGGATGGAAGCTGTCCAGAGAAGGGCAACTAAAATGATGCAGGGTCTGCACGGAAGACATATGAAGAGAAAGGAGCTTAATATGTATAGCCTCGAGGAAAGGAGGGAGAGGGGGGACATGATAGAAACATTCAAGTACCTCAAGGGAATCAACAAAGTCCAAGAGGGTAGCATCTTTCAAAAAAAAAAAAAAAGAGGTGTGCAAGAACAAGGGGCACAATTTGAAGATAGAGGGGGCAGCTCAGAGGTAATTTAAGGAAGTATTTTTCACAGAGAGGGTTGTGGATGCATGGAACGGCCTTCCGGAGGAGGTTGTGGAGTCAAAAATCAGTGGTGGAATTCAAGCATGCATGGGACAGTCATAAGGCAATTCTAGGGGTTGGGGGTAGGAAGAAATAGGCTGCTGGTTAACTAGGATCTGCAGCTCATCCAGTAGGTAGGGAAATGGGCAGACTGGGTGGGCCAAGCGGTCCTTATCTGCCGTCAAATTCTATGTTTCTATGTAGGCAGTTTATGAGTGGGTCCCAAGGTGGTAAATTGGGTACAAAATTGTTTGATGGATAGGCGTCAAGAGGGTGGTGGTAAACGGCACCCTCTCTGAAGAGGGGAAGAGAGACCAGTGGGGTGCCCCAGGGCTCAATACTGGGAAGAGTCCTCTTTAATAACATTGCTGAACAGCAGGAATGTATGCCTCTTTGCAACAGAGTGGACACACTCGATGGGGGTAGAGAGAGAATGTACACAGACCTGAGAACAATCGAGGAGTTTTTCGAGGGTATGACAGCTGGGGTTCAATGCAAAAAAGTGCAAATCTGCACCCAGGGTACAGAAACCCAGAGGCGGAGTATAAAAGGTGTAAGAGGTATTGATAGTTACTAACAAGGAAAGGGACCTTGGGGTAATCATATCAGATGACTTCAAGGTGGCAAGGCAATGTGACAAGTCAACAGGTAGGGCTACCAGGATGCTGGGGTGCATAGGGAAGGGTATCACCAGAAGGACGGAGGTGGTGGTACCACTGTATACAAGGCCCCACCTGGGCTCACCTCGGGTTTATGAATCAGGTGTCATGGCGATAGGAAACAGGATGGCAGACAGGGATACCGTCGGCCAGGAATACCATCACTACTGTGTTCCTGAAAGGTAAGCGTATTAAACTATAGAGAGGACAGGTGAAGCATGGCTAAGCGCCCTTGCCCCTGTAGCGTACTTGCTAAAGCAACAGACTCAAAGAGCTCAGCCATGTCCAGCTGACCTGGGTTTGATTCCCCACCTCAACCTGCATACCGTGTGACCATCCACAAGTCACCGAATACACTCAAACCTACATGGTCACCCCTGAAGTGCCTGTATAATTGTTTTTCTTCAGCATGCGAGACTTCAGAGGTGATTATATTTTACAGGGCAGGGGGCAAACACCCCCTACAGAAATTGACGGAGGTGATTTTGCCAAACTTATGGCACTGATGGTGTTACTGTCCCAGACAGTATCCTCAGCCATACTGTTTCCTGTTCACCAGGACACAGTCATAAAATAGAGGCGCTCCCCCACCTGGAATAGTGTGTCCAATTCTGGAGACCACATCTCAGGAAAGGCAGAAAGGGTGGAGACTGTAAAATGGTGCAGGGGTTATATTAGAAGTCTGTCAAAAAGGAAGACAACTAAAATAGCGCAGGGACTACATCAGACGTCCTACTAAGCGATCTCAATATGTATACTCTGGTGGAAAGAAGGGAGGGGGTATATGACAAGAAACCTATAAATACCTCGAGAGAGTGAATAAGGACAAAGAGGTAGTATCTTTCAAAGGAGACAGTCCGCAATAACAGAGGGCATGCGATGAAGCTGAAGTGGGGACATTATGAAGCACTTCTTCACTGAAAGATTGGTGGATGCCTGGAGCAGTCTTCCAGCGGCGGTGGTGGGGGCGAACACAGTGGTGGGCTTCAAGCACGCATGGGACAGAACAAAGGAATCTTGGTTGAAAGGCTGGGGGGTGAGCAGGTAAGGCCTACACTGCAGTACAGGCACAGAAATATGCAGACTGGGTGGGCCAAGCGGCCCTGATCTACAGACAAATTTGATGCGTCTATACATGCCAAGCTGCCACCAATCTGTATCAAACTCTGCAAGGGACCAAGAATTGCGCCTGGCAAAAAAAAAAAAAGCTCGAACTCATACGCATGTTTTGATTTAGCTCACTGCCCCAAAGTCCAACCTACTTTACCTGACCTCAGAGCGCGTTTTCACTAAAAATATTTTCTCTGTTAGTTGCAGAAAAAATAATCTTACCTCCGTTTTGTGACTGCCGTGTAATGCACGAGTGCCCTGTCCCAGTTTCAGCTCCTCGCCGAGCACTCGGAGTTGGTCTTTGACTCCCATGCTTGCAGGCGCCACTTTCGAGCAGTTCCTGCCTGGACGACTACGTGGTTGTGAAAGAGATCGTAGGTTTCTAGCCACGCGCTCTTCATTACTGAAGCCCGACGGCCGCATACGTGTGCACTCATCACGCCGCCCGCACGTCTCCGTGCCTTACGAGTATACACGTCAGCAATGGAGCTTAGTAGAACGAGGCAGGTATAAAACTGCTGGACGCTGTGCTAAAGGCTCTTGCAGGGAGCCAACCGCATTGCAATAAAGGTGCTAGCACTTCCTGTACTGGTTTCGAGCCGCAACGTTTGGATGAAAAAACATTGTGGTTCGTACCCACTGTAGCAAGTATTTTGCGCGGTTGCACACCTTCCCATTTTCCGAAGGAGCTGGCACCAAACTAAATACCAAGAACCCGGTTCCACAGAACGAAGAGTTGAGGGACTACATGCAGTTTGTAACAACTGATTGACAGCACTAAGGTTACCACCTGTGCTGATTTTTTTTTTCAGTTGTTTTTAACCAGGAGTAGCACACTAAGCTGAAAGCTGTTTTTACAGGAGCGACCTGGTAGCACAGGGAAGTTTAAGTGACTTGCTCAGGGTCACGCAGCATGCAAGTGGAAGCTGTGGGATTTAAATCTAGGTCTAGTCTGCTGGATGTCACCAGATTTGAAGCTCAGAGCCTTAAACTACTGCGCTAAACTGCGTCCCAAGGAGAGCAGCCGTGTCCTGCAAAAAAACTTGGAAAAATACTACATATCCTGACGTTTCAGCAGAAAAAATATTTTCTTTCTTCAAAATGTTGCAGAAAACAATAATACCCCCGTATCTCCACGCCTGCCCGTGTCCCAACCACCTCTTGTATCCCCCCTTACCCCACACAACCCCCTCCTTCCCCTACCCCACTTGTCTTGCTCATAGCTCAGGTCTTTGTTGATTATTATATGCCTGTAAGTCAACGACTATATGTTTGTAACTAAAAATGATGACTGTTGCACGTGCTGACGTGGAACCTTTGTAAAAGAGCCTCAGCTCAAAGGTATTGTAAATCTTAGATTGAAATAAATAAAATAAAAATAAATCTGAAAAGAATAAGAAACAATAGAAACAACTAAAAAACTACAATATTTAGTCTTGATTCTGATTATTTAGAGAAAACAAGTCTGTTGCACTGGCCGAGGTCGCAGATTGTTCTGCGAAAAATCATGTTTCAGTAAGAAATGTCCCACTTTGGGCTTCTGAAAAGGTGGTAACCCTATCTTCCACCGAGAAATACTTGGAACTTGAGGGGCTCTAATACAGTTCAGAACTGGCTACGAGTCCTGAAACAGACCTTAAAGTGTTGCATATTTATTTAAACGTTTAACCAGGAAGGTATGCTGAGCAGAGTACTGCTCGACTCCAAGTGTGTCCTGGGGGGGGGGGAGAGGGGAGAAATAATATTACGTTGAACAGTGTGCAATGACCTAGGAGCCGGGTTTATCAATTTTTGGTGGGGGTCAGGGGTCAAGCCCTACCCCCTAGCCCAGGGTCAGAGGTGAAGCACTGGGGTTCTATGGGTCAAAGTCCCACACCCATGGGCTGGGGGTCAGAGGTGAACCCCACGACCACCAGGGGTCTATGGGAGCAGAGCACCTTGTATCATAATGTGGGGGTCTGCATGTTAAGCCCCTATCTCCAGATACAACAGTAGACCTGAAATATTCCTACTTAGAAAATGGTCTTTTTATCTGCTGCGCTCTGATTGGCTGATCCCCCTGCCAGGGGGATACATTAAGTTTCAATAGACGCCCAGCAAATAAAAAGTTCCAACAGGAGTGCCCCTTCACCCATCCAAATATCTTTGTGCCCACCCTGCTTACCCATCGACTGAGTGCACTGCATTCAATTTGAAAATGCTGCCATTTTTTTCTACTGCTTAGCGAGAGAACTGGCCAGCCACTGCTCAGAAGTTTAATGTCAGCCGCTGAGGAAATATACATAACCCCCTGATGGGCTCATTTCTTCCCACACTTTTTTTTTTCAGTACACTAATATCCCATTTTTGGTGCTGCCCTGATAGCCCAACTCTCTGACAGCAGACCTCGCTCTTGCTCCTCTCTCTCTGATCGCACACTCAGTCCCGAAAATCAAGATGCTGACTGCCCAACTCTCAGTAGTCCAGTGCCAGCCTAATAAAATATACATCACCATGTGATGGGCTCATTTCTCATCACACTTTGTCTTGTTTTACTTTAGTATCCCATACTTGGTGCTACTATGACAACCGACAGCCCGCTTCTCCAACAGCAGAAAGTGCTCTCGCTCCTCCAGCCGTCCACCCAGTAGCTCCTGAAAATGAAGCTACTTATAATATTTCTGCCACTAAGCAGTCCGGTCAGCACCTCTCTTTTTTACTGCTGTTCTTATCAATAATTGAGTTATTTTTTAAATCTATACCTCAATTATGAGACCTAAACAGCCGTTTGGACTGGGATGTGTCCGCGTGCCGCAAGAGAGAGAAACCGAGCAGTTTAGCAGCCATCGCCCATGCTGTCGGCAAGTGAACTACACTTTTCCGCTACGGGGGGAGGGGACAGAGAGAGACAGAGTAGTTTAGCTGCTGTCAGCAAGTAAACTGCACTTTAAAAAAAAAAACGAACGGAACTCCTCTTCATGCTCCCAGTCCTCGGTAGGCAGCAAGGACCGGAAAACAATAAAACAACTGAACTGACTCCCGGTCCTCAGGGTAGACAGCGAGGACCGGGAAACACAGCTGCACAGCACAGAGATCACAGCATGATTGCTTCACAACTATGCTCATCTTCATACTCCCGGTCCTCAGGGCAGGCGGCGAGGACCGGGAAACAGTAAAACAAGAGCAATTTTTTTGTAAGAAGTGACTCTAGATCGTCGGTGTAGGCAGCGAGCTCCTGGAAACTTTACAAAAAAAACTTTATTGTCTCCAGGACATGCAGCATTTAAAAAGTTAACAGCAATTCAGTTTATTTAAATGTCTCAAAAGGGGACTATTTTCTTTCTTTTACACAGTATAAATTACTCATTTAATAAAATAAAAATAATTTTCTGTTCAAACTTATAAATCAGACTCTGCTTAATTTTTTACAACAGGTGCCCATTTTCTAAGCGCAAAAATGCCCTCCAGGGTGGGCGGTATGAGCAATACCAGACCGGCCAAGGGCTATAAGGCCCTCCGCCTGCGGCGTCGAGCCTCATTATGCCCCTGGCCAGTCCGGTATTGCCCAATACTGCCCACCCTGTCGGGCATTATTGCTTGCATAGAATACCACACCTATAGTAATGCCTATTTGATTTGGTAGCTAGTTGTGATGTAACCAAGGCAACCAGATTCAAGAAAGCTGCAGCTCTGTAGACTCTGGCCCAGATATTAAGACTGCGCCAGGCAGTGGCACAAGCCTGGGCGCAGCGCAACTATGATGCGCCAAGTCCAGGTGATATTCTATGGGGATGGGCCATGGCACAGCACTGTTGAATATGGCATGGTCAGCGCACATACTGTGCAGTGGCACTGCGCCAGCACAAGCCACAGATAGGGAGCACAGGGACGCGCCAGCTCAAGTGCAGTTACGCTAGGCTATTAGTTCTCATACTTTGTGATAGTGAGCCTCCCCCAAACCATGAAAAAGATTTCGAGCCTCCCTCAGAGTTGGAAAAAATCTTGGCCTTCCCCACAGAAGAAAATAAATCCTACTTTGCATAGTACACCGGGAATAAAGTGAAACTAATAAAGCTGACTGAGTATATTATCTTTTTATTCAACTTATTGCTCCCCACCCCTGACCTGGCACCCCAGGTTCCCACCCAACCCGGCACCCCAGGATATACTTGTCACTCCTTTTTTCTGACTCTTGGGCCCTTGTTACTCTGTTTCTTCTCAGTCTGGAGCAACTAACTTAGCCACTTCATCACTCCCCCTCTTAACCTGCAGTTAAATAACTTCCTGTACCCTTATCTCAGGTTACACCTGAAAACATGCATTGGATAACTGTGCCTTTCCCAGTTACTAATTTACATATAGATACCTAGTATAGAAATGAGCCTTGAATCAGTGTGCCTTTCCAAGTCACTTATTTGCATATAAATACCTATTGTAGAAACAAGCCTTGACTCATCATGCCTCCCCCAGGCATTAATTTATATATAAATACATACCTATAAACAAGCTTTGGCTCAATAGGGACTTCCTGGTCACAAATATATGCATAAGTAAAGAATCTCACCTGCAATTATCCATATTTAATTTTTTTATCCTTTCACACAAAACAACCAAAACTTAAAATTTAAATACTGTACATTCTCAGACTTGACCGGGCCTCCCCTGGAACAAGCTGGGGCCTCCCTTGGAAGGCTGGCCTCACCATTTGAGAACCACTGCGCTAGGCGCATCACCCGCGATATTCAGCAGGGGGCATGCAAATGAGGCCATAATATATGCAAGGCACAAATGGGGCCATTTGCATGTCAGGGCTCCATCCTAGGCCCCCTGCTCTTCTGTCTATACCTAAACTCCCTCCCATCGGCCTGCCCCACCAACCTACTCCTATATGCCGACGACGCCGTCCTTTTCGCAACTGATCCGGACCCCCTGAAACTCCACCAAACACTCCAACACTCACTCCATGCGACTGAACACTGGCTTTCCTCCCAGCGCCTAATTATCAACTACAATAAGACAAAAGTCATGATTTTCTCCAACCCACAGAACCCACTGAAGAACCTCTGCCCCCAATTTCTTACTGTAAACCTAACCCCCCCTTGAACAAGTGGACACCTTCAAGTTCCTAGGAATCGCACTTGACCCGGCTCTCAGCTTTAATCAACATATCCATCTATCCACTACCTTGAACTCTAGACTTGGCGTACTTTACCGGCACAAACACTGCCTCACCCCTGAGGCTCTATGTCTCACCATTAACTCCGCTGTCCTCTCGCTGCTAGACTACGGCATTCTAATCTACAGTGCTGCTCCCACCTCTGCCCTAAATAGACTTCGTCTTGTACTAAACAAAGCCTGCCGACTCATACTTGGATGTGATCGCTCCATGCACACCTGCTCCCTCTACAGCGCCACAAATTGACTAAACATAGACAACAGAATCAAGTTCCACACCTGCTTAATGATCAAAAAGATAAGCCTAGCCTCACCCCAACTACCCTAAACAAAATCATCCACCCAGAACCCCCTATCAGAGTCACACATAACTCAAGCAAACCGTCACTAAGGGTACCCCGTTGCCAGACCTCCAAATTCCAAAGAACTTTCAGTTACAATGCCCCATCCTGGACCAATGCACTCCCCACCCTAATATCTGGTGAAACAAGATTAAGCCTTTTTAAATCTAGCCTAAGGAATCACCTCCAGGCCTCCAACCTATGTGATTGCCCCTAGACCAACCTCAAATCAGGCCTCAGACCCTTTCCCACAGAAACTCTGTCTTGACAAACAGCCTCTCCCCTACCTTTGGCTGTGCTACACCCCGATATTCCGTGATGTCCTTGTCTATAGTTTCATCTTTATATCTACTGTATATCTCAATATGAAATTAGGTAATCTCACAGCTTCCTGTATGTCTTCTGTTACCCCTGTACCGCACTATGTATAACGCTGGAACCATTATAATCTCTGTAATGTAATACACGCAACCTTTCTGTTTCTGTTTCCCCTGTACCACACTATATATGAAGTGGAACCTTGTAAATGAGTCTCTGACTCAAAGGTCTTTCTGATTATCTCAAATAAATAAATTATGGTCCCATTTGCATGCCTTGATCAAGGCAGCCCAGCAACTTGCACCTGGCTCCCTGCACAGCATGACATGTGCAGTGGGGATCCCGGGGCATCCCCAACCCCGTGGCCGTGATCACACAGTATATGGTTAAAGATGAATCCCTGGTAGTCTAGTGCCCCCCCGATTCCCCGATAAATATAATACATGACCATCCCTGGTGGTCTAGTGGTCCCCCTTCCCACTGGAGTCCCCAGTTCCCCATTATATGTCAACATGACCTTCCCTGGTTGTCTAGTGGAACCCTCTCTGCCCATTGCCATGATCGCTGTAAGCCTCCGTAATTAAATGCCCTGGTGATCCAGTGGCACCCCAACCCCTCCCGCCACACAGAACCCCTTGCTTACCCCCCCATCTTTGGCGGGTGGCTGCATCCCGCTTGTATACCTCCTGGCTGCCCGCCGAATGACAGGTACAGTATGGGCTGTAAGCCCATCGATCTCCAGTGTGGACCAATGGGCTTGCAGGGCATACTGTACTAGACAGTCCCAAATATGTAGATAAGTCATTCACATGTTTGGAACTGTCTAATACTCAGCCCTGAGTCAGTGATCACACAGGGACGACATGGGCTTACAGCCCATGCAGCTGTCATTGACGAGCTGCCAGCCTATGGGTGGGATGCAGCTGCCTGCCAATGATGGGAGGGGAAGCGGGTGAGCAAGGGTTCTGTGTGAGTGGGAGGGGTGGGGAGGTGCCACTGGATCACCAGGGCATTTAGTCGGAGGCTTCGCTTACGGCAATGGGCGAGGTTCCACTACCACAGGGATGGTCATGTATTATATTTACTGGGGACTTGGGGGGGGCCACTAGACAACCAGGGATTTATCTTTACACATATACCTCATGATCGTGGCTACAGGTGAAGGGGTTCCACTTGACCACCAGGGTTCAGTGTGTGCTTGCGGACGGTGTTCTGGTTGGATGGGTGGCCACCCACGGCTGGACTGCTGTGTTGCGCCCTGCAATACTGCAGCCTGCCTGTGGGTGGCAAGGAGTTGTTCCCAATATTCACGGGCTCAACTTGGAGCCCCCATGCGGCTGCAATGCAGGTTGTGCCAGCATATGCGCCGCACATCCCGGGCTGAATATCGGGATGTGCCGCATATGCATGGGCACACACCTGCATCTCGCGCCGCATACATTATCATTGTGCCCTGGTGCATTGAGATTTCGCGCTGCATCGGGCAACCTTCTCATGTATCCACAGGCTGTATGAGGTTGTGCCAGCACTGACCCTTTGAATATCCTGGTCCTAGTCTGCTTTTGAACTGGAAATACAAAAAGGATTTCCAAAGGTCACTTCATTCTTGTCTAATTATTCTGTTCTGTGCATCAAAAGGTGGAGCACACTTTAGCAGATGGTTGAATTATAGACAGTAAGGTTTGAATAAATCACTGTCTCTAGCAAGTGCTGGGTGACAAATGCATGGACTAGATTTACAAAGAGCAGCAAAAATCTGACATGGGCAGCAACTACCCTTATAGTATTCTGTCTGGTGGTAATCCACACTTAGAATTCTTTATGGAATTTATTTATTTTTTGTTGACCGGGTAAGTGCACTAGACGAATCCTGCCTATTTTCAGGCACGACCCAGGGAAGGGGGATACAGATGAATGCCAACTGACCTTGAACCAGGTTAAGCTGTTGGTGGTATTTTTAGTGAATGAGGGAAATTTGGCCAGGACACCGGAGAAATTCCCCTACTCTTTTCAATAAGTGCCATGGGATCTTTAACATCCACCTGAATTACCACCAATCCAGGCAGATGGGACCTCGGTTTAACGTCTCATCCAAAGCGGCACCTCAGAAGTGCAGCACCCCTCTCATGCTGCACTACAGTGTCAGTACTGGGATACTAACCCAAGTGCCAGATGTGGGAACTGAACCCACAGCCCTCTGATTTCCCGGTCTCAGAGGCAAATGTGCTACCTACTGAGCCACTGACACTGCAATGGAATGGAATGAATGGAATGACTGCCATGAGATCATATAGCAAAATGACTCCCAGTAAACCACAAGGGTGTCTTCAACTCCCAGATCTCAAACTTTAACATTTAGCTTCCAGGGCTAGCCAGTTCTCATGGTGGAAAGATGTGACTGGGGACCAATATGAAATAGGTACAGACCACAGTGGCAGGTCATGGAACGTGATCTATGCTCCAGTCCAAGACAGGCATAAATATCAGAGTCCTGCTCAATGTACCCCAAGGCCATTGGCAGGATTTTTACAAGGGGGTTCTTTTTTTGGAGTCTGACTTTTCCAAAAAAGCCAGGGGGTTCCTGGAGACCGCCAGTCCCCCAGAAGCCTAGGGGTTCTAGATGTTCTGTGGTGCATTCTCTGGCTTATTGTGAAGCTAAATAACTCCTATCTGAGCTCTCCTCTACCCCTTGCTCTAAACCTATGTGTTGTCTGTCTGCAGGTTGAATACATACATACCATAAGTCAAACAACCACTCCCTACTGGACTGGGCCCTCACCTCGCACCCACATAGAATCCTTAAAGTAGGACTACTTCCTGACTCTATTAGCGACCACCACATGGTTTACCTAATCAGGAAAGTTCACAGCCCCTCTCCCCCCCCCCAAGACACTGCGCACCAGGTCTTACAACTCCCTAGACTTAGCATCTCTCCTGGCGGACTTGGGAAGGGTAGACTGGTCCTGCATCACTGAAGCATCCTCCATTGATGATGCCTTTAATGATTTTAAAACCAGATTCCTCAAAGTTTGGGACAAACCCACGACGCTGCGCACAAAAGCGGAGTCAGAGGAGCACATCTCCCCTGGATCACGGCTGACATAATTAGAAATTGTCATTCCAGAGACAAAGCCTGGAAAGCTTTTAGAAACTGGGATCCAGGCCTCCTCCATACCTATAGAGCCCTCGAAATGCTTGCACAAATAGTATTAGCCAAGCAAAAGTCCTACTTCCTAGCTACCTTCAGCAAGAATTCTAACCACCTCTCAGGACTTCAAATCCCTCAAATCCCTGATCTGTCCCCCAATCCAGCCACCTCTCCCCTCACTTCAAATAAATAGCACCCTCATCTCCGACCCCAGCTGTGTCGCGGAAGCCTTCAACATCCATTTCTCCAGCTGCGCAAACACCCTTCTATCCCCCCTCCAGAATACTCACACCCCAGTCCACCCTCACAGCACCCATACCCCTCGAACCCACCCCACAATCCCACCTTTCATGTTCCAACAAATTTCCCCCACAGAAGTCCTCCACTCCCTACGGACGTTGAACCCCAATAAAGGCAAATGCCCCTTGTCTCTGGATGCCAAGATGCTATTCTTGTCCGCCCCTGCCATAGCCACTCCACTGGCCGCACTCTTCACCTCTCCTTCTCTCTGAGCAAGGTTCCAACATCTTGGAAGCTGGCCACTGTCATACCCTTCCCAAAGCGGTGACCCCTCCTCCCAGGCAACTACAGACCTATCTTCCTACTCCGATCCTGGCCAAACTTCAGGAGCGTCTGGTCTATCAACTCTCCCAGTTCCTTGATGCCTCCTCCTTCTTTTCTGCCTTCCAATCTAGCTTCCGCAAATCCCATTCTACCATCACCTCCCTACTCGTGTCACGGTGACATCCTCACAGAGTATCGACAAAGGGCACATCACCTCAGCCATATTTGATCTAGCCAAAGCTTCCGATACTGTGTCTCCACATCCCTTCTCATCTCAAACTTATGGGCGCAGGTCTAGCTCACTCATCTATCGACTGGTTCCGAGACTACCTTGCGGGAAGGATGCAAGCAGTCAGACTGGCCTCGCACATCAATCCCCTATCAGTCAAATCTGGAGTCCCTCAGGGATCAGTCCTAGGTCCAATACTCTTCTCCATTTTCCTTAATGGCCTCCCTGCTGCATGCTCCCACTCTTCCATTCAAATGTATGCAGATGATACAGTCCTGTATACATCCGGCCCCTCACAAGCAGCATAGCTCCTCTCCTACAGGGCGACTTCACAGCCATCCAGCACTGGTTCAGGAAGAACCAGCTATCTCTAAACCCTAAAAAGCGGTGTAAGCTACATTTGTCTCCCAACAAAGACTCTCCGCCCAACCCCTGTGCCTCCTTTCACTACCCTGGAAGGAGCACCATGAGCAATGCTCCAGCTTTAGATACCTAGGCATGTGGCTCGACCAACACCTCGACTTTGCCTCTCACATAGATTCACTGCATAAGAGGCTGCTACCCAAACTGGGGGCACTCTTCCGAAATAAATCTGTCTCCCCAAGGCTGAGGCTCACCATAGTCCAAAAAAATGATACTCCCAGTATTTGATTATGGCGACATAGTTTACTCTATCGCCCCTGCATCCACCCTAGCTAGCCTAGACACTCTATTCCCTCCTTTTGTCGTTTCATCCTCGGCGCCCCACAATCCACACACCATTGTACTTTATATAACTCTCTAGCCCTACCATCTCTCCATGACCGTAGATTAATAAATTGCGCTAGGTTTGCCACTAAATTCTGGACCCGTTCCCTCTCTCCCTATCTTGAATCTACCCTATCCCAACACCCTCCCACTGCGTACTCCTAAGAGGCACAGACCCCAGACTCCTACATATCCCTTTTATGCGGACCACCAAAGGCCAGTCAGCTTTTAAATTCAGATCCCACAGATCTGGAACACCCTCCCGCCCCATCAGACATGCACACACCCTGGTCTCGCTCCAGTCTTCTCCAGGCACACTTCTCCTCCAGCTGCTCCTGCTAATGCGGCAAGTTCAGCCCTCTAATTTAAACAATAATGTTCAATATCATTCCTGTTATGTGCATATCTGTATGTAATCTACTGTACCACTATACCTGGAGTACCTGTTACACTGTATTATATTTGTACAAATCCTATGCTATTGTTTTACAATCTCTGTACTTGTACTTGTTTCTATTATTTGCCATGTATTGGGTCTAGGCCCCCAGGTCACATCTGGAATCGAGCATCTTGCTCAGTATGCCTTCCTGGTAAATCTCGTAAATAAATAAATAAATAAATAAATGCTTGTATTCTTTACATGAGGTTAGCAAAACACTGATATTGTCATACAAGTGATATATTTATTGTCTGCATTTGTCACTTGCTGGCTTGACATAGGCCAGGCAATGAATGTTAGCATTTTTCTTCCTCAGGTACAGAACATAAGTATTTATTCACCCTGTTGCCAGCCAGATAATAGATATTTGGGTGCTGGTAGGCCCTAACCAGGATTTTCTCAAGTGGTGTTCCTTTTTTTTTTTTTTTTAAATAGACTGTTACTCTTTACAAATGCCAGGGGTCTGGGGGCCCCCAGGGGTTCTAGATGCTCTGTGGTGCATTTTCTGGCTTATTTTGATGCTACATAACCCTTATCTTAGCTCTCTACTCTATCCCCTTGCTCTAAAATGATGATGTGACTGGCTGCAGGGTGAATACATACTATTCTGTATGTGAGGTTAGCAAAATGCTGATATTCAGTATAACTGATACATACATTAATTGCAGCCATCACCTGTTGTCTTAACATAGGCCAGGCTAATGTCAGCATTTTGCTAACCTCATATACAGAACTGAAGCATGATTTTACCCTGCAACCACCAGCCAGCCAGATATGAGGGGTCTGGGGGAGTCTAGGCCCAGAGAAGCCCTGGGTTACTGTGGTTCATTGTGTGATTAACTGTAAAGCTCAAGAAGTCATCTGTCATCTCTCTATCACTCCCGGCTGTCAGGACAGTTACTATCCATGTGGCTTACAACTTACTAATAATATATTCCTTACCTGAGGATAGCCAGGGTCAGGGTACTGACCACCATTTTACTCATGCTAATACAAGCCCTGCCCATTAGTTTTTTCATTTGACCCTTATTTTTTCTACCCAATGGCTCAATTATTCCATCAAGATAAATGTCTGAAATGAACCCTGAATATGTATCTAGGTGGACTAGCACTAGGGTTTTACTGTGACTTGCCCAGTGTTACACAGTATTTGGCTCTGGATGAAAACTTTATTCCTAGTTCACAAGCTGGTGTGCTTAAACCATGATTGCCTATCTTGCTTAAACAGTGACAGACCCACTGTAGCTAGGTCACAGGGCTGGACACAAAAAAACAACAACCTGTAAGAGCCAAGGAGTTGTAGTACTTTGACTTTGTTGCAGAAACATATCTACACATAATACAGGACAAAAGATTACTTCAGCATCCTAATCCACACACCTGTTTTGACCTAAAAGCAAATGTAGAAAAACAATTATCTATACACAGTAACAGGCCAGAAATAAAAATACATCAGACATTTGCTCAGCTGCAGTTGAACTATGAAACTCACTGTGCAAAATGAAGGCAGCCACACAAGGTCTCAAACACAGATTTACAGGACCCTGGCAAAATGGAGGAGTTCGGTCTTTATTTCCCTTAGCTTTGCTGCAGATTGAAGTCTGGATGAGCAAAGATTGAAGCGGCCACGCAGGATGAGCTCTAGAGCCCAATATTTTTGTATAAGGAAGAGAAGTTCACATTCTTATCGTTACCCCCTTTTGCAGAGATTGCTGGACCATGACCAAAATTTCAGGCAGCCAGGAATCATGATCACTGTAGAGCTTAAAAAAATGACATTTTCACAAACTCTAAACTAGATTCATTGCAAAGAAGTGCAACATTATGCACCTAGGAAAGAAAAACCCAGATGAAGAGTACACAATGGGGAAGGGGGTACCAAGAACAACAAAAATGGAAAGGAACCTATAGTCACACCAGATGACCTAAAGGTAGCCAAGCAATGTGAGAAGGCAGTAAGGAGTGCTGGGGGATACTGGAATATATAGGGAGAGGCACCCCAGTATAAAACACTTCTGGAGACCCCATCTCCGCAATAACAGACAGTATGGAGGCAGTCCAGAGGAGGGTAACTAAAATGGTTCCCAAGGAATACAAACATACAAATGTGCCAGCAGAAACAGACCATACGTTCTGCTAGTCAAAAGTCGACTTCAGCACTGCCAGCCATTTTCTAACTGAATATTCACAATGCTTGCATCCAGTTTGTGCACTGCCCCCCACCCCCACTCCACCCCACCCAGTTTCCACTATCCTGTTAGCACTGGGCAAGAACATTGTAGTCAGATATCAAATTCAGTCCTCTCACAGTGCTCTCTCTCTCTCCAGGCAGTTTGCATCCTGGGTCACACCAGAAAATAGGCACTTTTTGTCTAGTGTGCTTACCTGGTTAACAAAAGCAAATAAATAAATAAAATACCCCCTTTTTTTTAACTCATCCAGACACCCACCCCCAGCAGCTGAAAGCAAGCTCCCCCCTCCATAAATTGAACACACCATAAAAATCAAAGGTTTGGTCAGCCACTCTTTTAAACCATTACAATAAAAATTACCCCCACTTGTCCAGACCCCCACACCCCAGCAGCTGAAAGTGAACCCCTGATGAACAAGAAGCTATAAAGAAATCAATTGGTCAGACACCGATTTTCTCCACTTTTCAATGCAGGCAGTAATTCAGCACTTGTTCTCTTCTCCACCCCCACCCCGGTCTCCACCAAGAAGGAACCTCTCTAATTCTGTAAACACCGTAGGGCACCTATGCACATCCCAGCTGGGAACTCAGAGTGCCTATGTAAGTTGCAACATAACCTCATAACCTTCTAAAAGCAAAACCTCTTTTACCTATTCCAACCTATATAGAGCAACCAGAATTTCAAAATATAAAACATTTATTTGACAGCCATTTCTGGGTAAGGCCTCACAGCTCATTAAATCTCTAGAAGACGATAATACCCTTATCAGATCTTAAAGATGACATGGTCAGAGAAACATGGATGTATTCTAAGTTCTCAAGCTCCAGCATGTTATGGCCACCACATTTGGTCCAATATCATGAGTCTGCACTACATAGATATGGAGGCAAACAGTAAACTATATGGTCTAGCAAGGGAGGCAAAGGGATGCATCATACAATGTCCATGTTGTACAGAAAAAATGCAAAATCATTTCACCCCTAACAGACCACTGGCTGCCCATACTTCAAGTGTTTCCTGTATTAGATGATCAGGAGATGTGAGTGGGCAGAGGCTAAGCTTCGGATGTCCTATTAAACTGCTTGTTCTCCAAGTGTTCCTCCCTGGTATGGCCTGATGCCCTGGGTCAATGAACGTTTATCAGGTTCTCTTTTCTTCAGATATTGAGATTTGGCCACAACAAACAGTTGAGTCCTTCGGCTCCCTTGAAGCACTGCAGGAGGGATGATGATCTGCTTGTAAAGTTCATTTTAGTTCTGACCCAATGCCCAGAAAGTTTAATGCCTACCACCACTCCACCCCCCAAAAAAAGAAAACACATATTCGAGGATTACAGTTTTCGGTTCGATGTCACCCAGACTTCCAAACCCCAAATTCGTTCTACCACCGCACTAAAAATAAATAAATAAACCTTTACCCCTTTCTGACTGGAAAACTGTCTGCACTTCCACTTCAGTGCTACTTAACAAGTCAATAAAAATAATCATTTACATCTCTCTTAACCCTTGTCTCATAAATCAGGGAGGGACACGGCTTAAAAAACCAGGGACATAGCTTAAAAACTGGCAATATCATGTCAGGGTGCTGTTGGGAGTTAGGTGTAAAATGCATTTTCTGAATAATAAGTCTGTAACTAATGGCTGACATTAGTTTATGTAATCAATAAGACATGACAGGGTGTGCATGGAACATATTTTACTGCACAGCCAGTGGCGTATTAAGGCATGAGACCTCTGGACTATGATAAAATACTCCTTCCACCTACACTGTTTAATATTGATGAGCTCATTTGCATATAGGGGTTTAGTAAAATAACAAGGACCTAAGCTTTCTCTCTGGCTGCACTAACTCTCTGGCCTAAAAGGTGACTGTGTTTTCTAGAGGATCCATATGAAAATCCCGGCACACATTATCCAGACTTCACAGTCACGTCAACAAAATCCGAAAGTACAAATGCCCGACTTTAGTTTGCACTTCATGAGGAGCATGAGGAAAATGGCATTATACAAACATCAAACCCCGGTTTCAGTATTGCGGCACTTGCTTCACAAGTTGCTCCAATCACTGCTCGAAGAGTCCGTAGTTTCTTTGCTGGGTTGAGGTGCTGTGGAGAAACGTCGCTCTGCAAGTGAGAGGAGTTGGAGCTGTGGAGCTGTGTGCGGAGGTACTGTGCTGCAAGATGAGGGTTCGGGGAAGGGGGGAATCACGATTTTGTCACCATGCCAGCTCTCATTTGCTGGGTTGAGGTGCTGTGGAGAAACGGAGCTCCACAGGTAGGAGGAGTTGGGCTATGTAGCTGGCTACGGAGGTACTGTGCTGCAAGATGAGGGTTTGGGGGGGGGATAGTGGTTTTGTCACCATGCCAGCTCTCATTTGCTGGGTTGAGGTGCTGTGGAGAAACGGAGCTCCACGGGTAGGAGGACTTGGGCTATGGAGCTGGCTACAGAGCTACTGTGCTGCAAGATGAGGGTTCAGGGGTCAGCGGTTTTGTCACCATGCCAGCTCTCATTAACAATCCCAGCCGAACTTCCACATGGTTATGTTACTAGGCAGTCACAAGTAGTTTGCACTTTGCGAGGAGCGTGAGGAAAATGGGGGCATTATATAAACACATCAGGCAGCAGTTAATTACGCTTTCATGAAGGTGCCTCTGAGAAAATGTGGTGCGTGTGTCGGGATTTTTGAAGTCGGGCAATGAATATGTCTAGTTGTACAAACAAAGGACTATGAAATGGACAGGCTACATCCAAGTAGGTTTTCTTCATGATGGGCAAATAGAAAGATGGCTGGCAGCAAAAATGCCAGCGTTCTATAGCTTATGGACATTGGCCTTTTTACTACCAGCTCTTTTTTTTACCCATGCATGGAACATATTTCATGCATGGGTAAGTAGCCAATTAGATAGTTGGATTTAGCCTATCCATTTTGTAAGCTTACAGTCCCCAGTTTGCAGGCAGCACCATGGCTCATGTCATGGCTCTTGATGCTGGCAGCTGCCAGCTGCACCTGCTCGCTCACCAGTCACCTCAGGCAGGCCCTCTCCCTCTCGGACCGGAATCACACTGGCTGCCCCCTGGACCGACCAGACAAGACACCACCACCTCACCTCTCATCTGATGCTGCTGGCTGCTCTTCTCTCTTCCCGGAGACCTGGACTCCTGACCATCACCGACGCACCGTGACCTGACTCCAAATCTGGCCACTATAACTAGAAGCTGAAAGGTTGCATGCTGTTGCTTTGCTGACTGGTGCCCGTCCGTCACTCCTCTCGTCGTGGACTCGTCAACCGTTGTCTTACGCGTCTCTCTCTCCCTGGCTCACCTTGTCACACGCCGCCTCACAACACCAAGTCACACATGTATGGTGCCTAATAAGTCCTTCCCCTGGCCAATCACGGTGTGGCAACGCTGACAAATTGAATAATGACACTGGCTGCCAACCAACCAGAAGCAGACAGAGTGTCACACCAATGATGATTGGGTGGGGGGTTGACAAGCAAAAGGTGCAAATTTTAAATAATGTGCCAGTGCCATGCCCACCTCCAGCAAATTAAACGGGGTGGGGGCGGCGAATCATGCTGGCAGCCGGCATAGGTCACCGACTCACAGCAGCAGAGGGCACACACTGCGCACGCGGACAGTGAGCCACAATTAAGGGAGGGAAAAAGTCAAGGCAGGCAGTGGCATTGGAAAACATTGCTGGGGCTCAGCCCAGCTCAATAAATATTGATGGGACCAATGCCCCACGGGCCCATACAACCTGGCACCTATGTGCAATGAACAAGAATACAAAAAACAATACAGGCACAGTTTATTAGTTAAATAATATGCCTACTGCTAGATAAAAGAGTTACCTACCGGTTTGCCAAACCCACCCAAATAGCAACCACTGTGATGTAGATGGAGGACTCCACCCCACCTAGCCAGCTGACTAAGCCCTCTCCCCACAAGTAATTACAAACTTTTACTTACCTGAGGCACCAAGCTAAACCTTTCCTAGACTGACAATATAGAAAACACTTGCTGGTTTCCATTCAGGCACTAGAATGAGGATACGTCTGTAAAATGTGTCCAAGAACCTTGCTCGATACACTGTGATCAGAAATCGTAGTCCTGGGTGACCTCAACCTAGACTGGCTTTCACCTTGCTCCAAACTCCTTAAAGAATTCTGCAACGCCTTCAGCCTCTCCCAACTTACCTTGGAACCTACCAACCCAAATGCAAAAAATCCAGCCAACAGTTGATTACTTGATATCATTCTAGTAAACAAACCACACCTGTTCACCCATTCAGGTGTTTTTCTTTCAATGAACTCAGTGATCATTGCACCATAGCCAGTATTAGATCCCTACCCAAGCCCATCTAAACTTCCAGGTACATATTCAAGAGGAATCATCGCAACTTTGACACTTACGCTTTCCTATCTGATTTACAATAGTCATTGGCAAGACTTCTACCTTGCCCCCACTGTCCACGAAGCCTATAATGTTTTCCATAAGATCCTCATGAACGCGATCAACTGACATGCTCCTCTTGTAAAATACAGACAAGAAAATTTCTTGCCCATGGGTTTCTACTTGCCTTAAGTCAGCCCTACTCCATAGGGTGCCTTGTGGAAAAAGGCCTGCAAAACTAAACTGCCCTCTGATTGGCCTGCTTTCAGAACAGCCAGAAATCAGTGAACAAAGTTGCCAACACTAGTTATTTATAATAACAAACTAGACGCATCCTCCAACTGTTCCTCCACATTCTGGGGGACCCTCAAGGAAGTCAAGGGGCATAGGTCCTCTAACTCCCTACCCTCAAAAATCACAACAGGAAATTCCTCATATACAGACAAACATGACATACTAAACTTGTTAAATAACCATTTCACCATGGCGGGCTTTGCTTTTGATTCCTCACCAGCCAACAACCTGCAAGATCATCTATGTGGGCAGGACAAGGCCTCCATCACCCCGACCCCCCATCAGCAGTACCCTTCTTCTCCTTTAGCCAGATCACTTTAAAACAGGTGGAGAACCTGCTCCTCAAACTTGACTCTCATAAGCTACCACCTTCTGGCTGTACCAATTACTCATCTTTTTAAGCTCTCCCTTACTCAGGGAACCCTTCCTACAATATGGAAAACAGCTCATGTTATCCCCCCTTCAAGTCAAGTGATCCTAGTGATCTTAATAACTATAGGCCTATCTCCCTTCTACCCACCCTCTCCAAACTGCTAGAAAAACTAGTTAACCAACAGATTAGGGATCACCTAGACTTTCATAATCTACTCACACCAGTTCAGTCAGGTTTCAGACCATGCTACAGCATGGTTTCTGTGCTAGCTAAAGTCTCTAATGACTGGCTTAATGCCCTGGACAACAAACTTTACATGTGTGCCTCATTCCTTGATCTAAGCAAGGCGTTTGACATTGTCGACCATGCCCTGCTTTTTAGACATACTCCAGAATGCCGGACTTGATAGCATGCCCCTTAAATGGTTTGGCTGTCACCTCATTGGCCACTTTCAACAGATCAAAGCAGAAGGTGACTTCTCCCTACTGAAAGCTTTACCAAGAGGCATACCCCAGGGATCAATCCTGGGCCCACTACTGTTCGCATTATATATTAATAATATCCATGATGGAATTTAGTCAGCCAATATCCACCTCTTCGTCAACGATACCGTGTATCATAAGTGTCGATTTGTTCTGACCTCCAACTTGAGTTCAACCATCTTCAGAAAAACTTGTTGCAACTTAAGCTTCTGCTAAATGCTAAAAAGACAAAAGCAATGCTTTTCTCACCCAACATCACAACACGCCTCACCACACCCTTGGGAGCTTTATGCCAGATCACCACCTTCCTTGGTGAACCTATCAAATTTGTGACCAGATTAATATATTCGGGTATGTGGATTGACCACAAAATGTCCTTCTCAGAACATATAGAAGAACTAACTAAAAAGCTTGAGCAGATACTTGGTATATTTTTCCATATAAAGCACTTACTAACAGTCTGCATGAAGGTTGGGCTGGGGCGTGCTGCCAGTTGGGGACGGAAGAGTTGGGGTCAGGGTGGGGAGATTGCCACCCGACCTAAATTTTGCCAAAGGATCCCACCTGCTCACCAGTGGGAGTTTACTGCAGAGTATGGAGGCAGAAAAGGAAGGAGAGCCCAGAGTGTTTGCAGCCCGTTCATTGTATAAGAGAAAAAAGGAAGAACAAGGGATGGATAGTAAGGCTTATATGGGAAAGAGGAGTTTGAGTGGAAGAGGACAACAAAAAAGCAGACATATTCAGCAAGTACTTGTTTTGTTCAGTATTCACGAAGAAAGGGGCAGGTGACGGGCCGCAGTTAGGGGGAAAAGGGCATTAAAGGTAGGGAGGTGGACACGAGTCCTTTTACGGTGAAGTGGGTCCTCAAGGAATTAGCTCAACTAAAGGAAGACAAGGCAATGTGGTCAGATGGGGTACACCCAAGGATACTGAGGGAACTTAAGGAGGAGCTGACTACACCTCTGACAGTCCTGTTCAACCTATCACTTGATACCGGGAGGTTCCAGGGGACTGGAGGAGGATAAATGTGATCCCACTTCACAAAAGTAGAAATAGGGAGGAGGCAGGAAACTACAGCCCTGTCAGCCTGACTTCAGTGGTGGGCAAAGTAATGGAGACACTACTAAAGGAAAGGACTGGATAATACCTTGTGACCAGTGGATTACAGGATCCAAGACAGCAAGGGTTCACAGGGGGGAGATCTTGCTGAACAAACCTGATAAATGTCTTTGACTGGGTGACCAGGGAAGTGGATCAGGGCGGAGCGGTGGATGTGGCCTACCTGGATTTCATTAAGGCCTTCAACACCATTCCTCATAGAAGACTGGTAAACAAGCTGGGCAGCTTGAGAGTGGGTCCAAAAGTAGTTAACTGGGTATGGAGTTGGCTAAGAAGCGGGAGTCAGAAGGTGGTGGTTAATGGGGTTCACTCTGAAGTAGGCAAGGTAACCAGCGGGTTGCCACAGGGGTCAGTACTGGGCCCGGTCCTCTTCAGTGTCTTTACTAGTGACATTGCAAGAGGGCTGGAAGGGAAAGTATGCCTGTTCACGGATGACGCAAAAATCTGCAGCAGAGTGGACACACCAGGAGGAGTGGAAAAAATGAGGGACGATCTAAAAAAGCTGGAGAACTTGTCAAGGGTTTGGCAACTGGGCTTCAATGCCAAAAAATGCAGAGTTATGCACATGGGGCACAGAAACCTGAGGGCAACATACCACTTGGGTGGGGCGGTATTGGCAACCGCAAAACAGGAGAGGGACCTGGGGGTCATCATATCTGATGACCTGAAGGTAACAGAGAGATGTGATAAGGCAGTGGGAAAAGCTAACAAAATGCTCAGATGCATAGGGAAGGGTATCACCAGCAGAAAGAGGGAGGTAGTGTTACCTCTGTATAGATCTATGGTAAGGCCCCACCTAGAGTACTGTGTCCAGTACTGGAGGCCCCATCTACGGAAAGACATAGATCGAGTGGAGGCAGAACGAAGGAGAGCATCCAGGGTGGTGACTGGCCCGCATCAAAAGACCTACGAGGAAAGATTAAAGGAATTAAATACAGTATATACCTCTAGAGGAAAGGGGGGGCATGATAGAATCATTCAGAGGCAGTATAGTGCAGTGGGTTAAGGCTCTGAGCCACAGATCTGGAGATCTGGGTTTGAATCCCACAGCCACCTAGGTGCATACTGTGTGATTCTGAGCAAGTCACTTAACTTTCTTGTGCTCCCAGGTCGCATCTGGAAACAAGCTTCGGCTTTGTGTACTACGCCTGGTTAAACAATGTTCCCTAGATACCTCAAGGGTATAAATAAGGTTCAGGAGTATAGAATATGCATTGAAAGAGATGCCCGAGGATAAGGGGCATGACGTGAAGCTGGAGGGAGGGAGGAAGGCTCAGAGCGGACGTGAAGAAATACTTCTTCATTGAAAGGGTAGTGCATGCCTAGAACAGCCTCCCAGCGAAGTGGTGGGTACTGGAACAGTAGCAGGATTCAAGTACGCATGGGATAGGCACAAGGGGACCATAGTAATAGGGCAAGGGGGGGTAAGGCCGGAGATCGAATAGAGTCTGCGGTAGCACAGTAGGTAGGGAATTTTAGTGCAGATTAGGTGGGTCAAGAAGTCCTTATCTGCCAACAATTTCTATGTTTCTGTGTATACTTGTGCCACTGATCTAAAGCATTTTCCGCCATATTATTCTTCCTAGTGAGCTGCTCGTTTTAACATTTTGGAAGGAACAAACAGACTTTCGATACTTAAAACATGTTGT
The DNA here is from genome assembly GCA_016271365.2 of Neoceratodus forsteri. NCBI lineage: Eukaryota > Metazoa > Chordata > Ceratodontiformes > Ceratodontidae > Neoceratodus > Neoceratodus forsteri. The sequence goes on along the minus strand of CM057454.1, from coordinate 246,532,553 downwards.
TTCTGTTAGAAAATGACCATTGCTCTCCCTCCTGACCTGCTTCCTCCCTATCCGGACCTGAGCAGCACATGGAGTCGCTGCACTCTCTCACACTCCAGACCTGCAGGGACTATTAGAGCATTGTGTCTTTTACGGAATGCACTACTGCAGATGGTAGTGTGCTGCTCGCAAGACCTTATGAAAATCTTGATCTTGCCAGCAGCCTAAAATAGAGATCTGGAGGGTCTCTGAAACACAGTGTGGCACAACACAGTGACCCTAGTGACTCTGTACAGTAGTACAGCGCCACTAGTAACATGGGAAGCGGAGGGACTGTTTACAATAAAATTAGATTTTTTTTTTATATATTTTGCAATTCTTTTCAAAGAATGTCACAGTTTACAGTTTCAACATATACCCATTTTACAGTCACAATAACACACTCCGTGGTGTGGGTTAGTCAGGATACGTGCACTTCTATGGGCAATAAGGCACTCGACCTGTGGCCTCATGTCTTGCAATGTCCCTAGGCATGCATTTATCCAGACTAACCCACACCTCATTGTGTGTTAGTGCTTTCTTGTGTAACAGCCCCTTGACTCATCTTTAGCTGTTCCGGGGCCCTCGAGGTCCTCACAGCCATCACCTTTGAGAGGGACGGCCTGGGTTAGGATAGGCAGGTATAGAGTGGTGCGGTGCTTCCACCTGAGGAAGTGGTAGAGAATACCTGTAGGCAAATAGCAGGTTACCACCCCCAAGGAAAATATATTAGCTACCCCCATAAAGGTTCCCCACACACTCTGACAATTCATAGATTCATAGACATGTGTTGGCAGAAAAGGACCTTCCTGGCCCATTGAGTCTGCCCATTCCCCACCTCTACTTGTTCCCCCCAAGAGTCCCCCCACTAACAACCCCATGTGTTTGTCCCAGGCCTTCTTGAAACCCTCTACTGTACTGTTTCCCACCACCTCACCCATCAATATTCCCCTTTCATTTATTTAATTTCATTTATTTGTATATTTCATCAGGATAAGGCACTAGGCAAGCCTATTTTCAGGGCTGTCCTATTTACAAAGTTACAGCACTTATAAAGAACATACAAATACAACACCTAATTACAATATAATAACAGGGCAAACCAACAAAGAATACAATCAATTAAAACAGTTACACTTAAAAGAATAATTTACAGAAACACTCTATAGCAGCAATTAACAGGAACAACAACAGTATGTTTATTGTAAGGGAAGGGGAAAAAGGTGGAATAACTTAGTAGTCCAGTTTAATTTCCAAGGGCTGTCTACTTCTCCAGGCTTTCTGCAGCTGGTCCAATGCTGGAGCCCGACAAGGCCTTTGGGCAAACAAGCCCCCTGCAGATTCTTTCCTCTCTGGCAGATCTCCCCGGACTCCCCCTTTGGCGGGCAAACCAGTTCCTCATATCAGTTTTCCAGTAGCCCTTTCTCATTGGCTGCAGCAGTTGTCCAACTGAACCAGTTAATATTCATTTGTCACCCTTAAGGCCCTATTGGTCCTTCGTTTGGGCGTCAAGGGTTGTCCCTCTTTTTTCTCCCATAGAAACATAGAAATTGTTGGCAGATAAGGACCGCTGGGCCCATTCAGTCTGCCCGTAAGCCCTACTCTTGTATGTGGCCTATGACCCTAACTGGTCAATGGCTTTTCACTCCTCCTTCCCACCTCTAAGGTTCCCTTGTGCCTGTTCTCGCTCCCATCACCTCCTGTGGCAGGCTATTCCATGCGTCCCCCACCCTCTCTGTGAAGAAAAACTTCCTCCTATTTCCCCTCAGCCTGCCACCTTCCAATTTCATATCATGCCCCCTCATTCTTGTACTCCTTCTATACTGGAAGATGTCTCCCCCCTGCACTTTGTTTATGCCCTTAAGGTACTTGAATGTTTCTATCATGTCACCCCTATCCCTCCTCTCCTCCAGCAAGTACATATTGAGGTCCTTTAATCTCTCCTCATATGTTTTCTGGTGCAAGCCCTGTATCATCTTAGTCACCCTTTTCTGGACCGCCTCTGCCCTGTTAATGTCCTTATGAAGGTACAGCCTCCAGAACTGCACACAGTAATCCAGGTGAGGACTCACCAGTGTTTTATACAATGGCATCACCACCTCCCATCTTCTGCTAATGATACCTCTGCCTATGCACCCCAGCATGCCACTGGCCCTCCGTGCCACATCTGTATTCTGCTTAGACACTTTTAAGTCATCTAAAATAATAACCCCCAGATCCCTTTCTTGCCCCCTCCATCCTGTAGCTTTCCCCAAGGTTCCTTCTTCCCAGGTGCATTATTTTGCACTTCTTTGAATTGAACCTCAGTTGCCACACCTTAGACCATTTTTCAAGCTTCCCCAGGTCCCTCCTCATTTTCTCCACCCTGTCTGGTGTATCTACCCTGTTGCAGATCTTGGTGTCATCTGCAAATAGGCCGACCTTTTCCTCCAGCTTTCCGCAATGTCACTAATGAAGACATTAAACAAGGTTGGCCCAAGGACTGATCCCTGAAGTACCCGCTGCTCACCCACCTCTCCCAGCAGTCCATATGCAGTCCTAAGAGCCCGCTGCACAATTCTGACTCTCTCATTGGCTGTGGAGGGGGTGAGGGTGAACAACATGGCTGCAGTACATACTGTCCACAGCAAAGTCCTACTACTTTATAAGTCTCTTGCAGCCAAACAATTCATTTTTTTTATATAAATTTCCCCCAGGATCCAATAGTAGCCCCTTTGCCCTTGAGTCCGACTGTAGAGTAATAACTTAATTCACTTTCCCCTGCCTGTTGCTGCTGTCAAAACACTCTCCCCCAGGCAGCAGGCAGGCTCACATTAATATTCATTGCCCTCATTAATATTTATTAAACAGTGTCCAAGCGCTTAGTGGCACTCTTTAAATAATACATTTTTCAGCTACTCTTGCACCTCCTCCATGTCTCCGGACCCCGACCAGCTGAAGTCATGGGGTAGTGGGGAACCGGGAGCAAGCCAGGTAAGCCCAGAATGGGGGGCTTATACACTCCCCTTGCCAAAATGCTTGGTGTCCCGATAAGCTATTTAAACCCCAGCCTCCTGGTCAATAAAGCATTTTTAACATATTTCTACCTAGACTCCTAATTCCCCGTCTAGCAGAGCAAATAATCTACAGTCAAACATTCAGACCAAAATTAGTATGACATTGTCTACCTAGACATCAAATGCAATCTATCAGTAGATTGCACTTGAAATAGAACCCCACATTTCCCAACATCAAATTTTACCTCAGAACAGTACCTGGGGACAATGCGAAGGGCATGTACTCTAGGTACAATATGTTTATGGTGACATACGGGGCGGGGGTCTGTGGAGGCACCCAGGGTATCATAGGTGAGCTTTATAATGGATTTGTGCTGTCTTTCAGACTGTCTAGGCAGCACTGTGTCTGAGACTGTCTTTTCACTCGGGACAGGGGATGTCTTCTCCTGTCCTGGCTCTGCTGGCAGCTTGGGAACATTTTCTGGCAAAACCCCATTATCAGGAACTTGCCCACCAGGGCCCGGGTCATCTACATTGTCCATCTCAATGTTCATCTCTTGTTCGGGCACTGGGGTACTGGGCCCTGTCATTGGGGTAAAGGGTACTGCATTGGGATTCAAAGCTGATTTTGATTCAATAGGGACTGTGCTGGTGGAGGGCAGTGAATTTCTACAGTCCATCTGCCACTAGTCCAAATATTGGCTTCTCTCTGGCACACTCTCCCAATATGACATATCTTCGCTCCACTCAGAAGGATCTGTGTCACTTGAATCAGGATTTGATACAGGCCACTTGGGAGGCTCAGTTGGACCAGTATTCAGGTTCAATGTGGTCCTCTCAGGGGCACAGGAAAAAACAGTAGTTCTTCCTGTATTCATGTTCAAAGTGGTCCTTTCAGGAGGCCGGGATGAAGCGATGCTTTTGTCTTGCTTTTGTACAGTCTGGTTTCTTGTTCTTGGCCTTCTCACAACAGGAGTCCCAGTGGGGCTGGGTCAGGAACAATTTCACCGATGGGGAGAAGGTGATTCCTGTGTACTGTCTTTTCTAATCCTCTCCCCTGTTCTTGGTGATTTTGTACACTGGTAATCTGGCAACTGTTCCACAACTAAATAGATATCAGGGGCCCACCGGTCTTGGATCTTATGTTTCCCTTGTATGCCTAGATTCCGGAGCAACACTTGATCCACAACTTGCAGGAGTTAATGCTACACCCGTTTGTCATATCTGTGCTTGTTGCCTTGGTTGGCCTTAGCTGCTGCCTCTGATGCCAGCTGGTGGGCTTTCCATAACTGCTCCCTGAGCTTGCAGGTGTATTCAAGATATGACTCCTCTGAGGTGCCATCAGGCGACATGCCAGAGCATAGGTCTATGGTCAGCTTGGCTTCATGCCTGAACATAAGAAAGAAGTGGGATCTTTGCGTGGTGTTGTTTTTTGTGCAATTGTAGGCATGGACAAGGTAGCTGACCTTTTGGCTCCAATTAGCCTTGTCAGCTGGGTCCAGGGTACCTAGCATGTTGAGGAGAGTCCTATCGAAGTGCTCATGCAGTGGGTCCCCCTGGGGGTAGTAGGGTGTCATTCTGGACTTCTTTATGCTGTAGGCAGCCAGAAATTCTTTCACTAGCTGACTCTTGAAGTCCCTGCCCTGGTCAGAATATATGTGCTGCAGTTTACCATAATGATTAACAAACTGCTGAAGGACCTCAACCACAGTGCTGGCCTTCTGATCCTCAGTTGGGTAGGCCTGGGCATACCTGGCGTAATGGTTTGTTATGACAAGGATGCTGGACGTGTTCTTTCTATCAGGCTCCAATGACAAAAAGTCCATGCACACAAGCTCTAGAGGGCCACTGGTTTGGATGTTAATTAATGGTGCAGCTCACTTGGTGAGAGTCTTCCTTTTAATACACTTCATACAGCCCTTGCAGTGCATCTCAACATCCTTCTTTATGCGGGGTCAATAGAATCGAGCCCTTACCAGATTGGGGGTTCTTTTGAAGTCCAGGTGGCCCATCTCATCATGGAGAGAGACTATAACAGCCTTACCATACTTCCAGGGCCAGGGCGAGTTATGTCTTGGATAGGTCTGAGTCATCAGTGCTGTGGACTTTATGAACCAACAACCCATCTTTCATAGCCAGCTTGTTCATTCCCATAGTACAGTAATATCTTTGTATCCGGGTGGAAAGATTGCACCTGTTCAGGGTTGAGCCCCTTTTCCAAGGCCCAGATGACATCACAGATGCCAAGATCCTCTCTCTGTGCCTGCCGAATTTCGGATCTGCTCAGGTGCAGGAGAGAGGATATGTCAAGCCTCATGAAATTGAGGTACGCCTCGGGAATGGCATCGGGTGATGCCCTCAGCATGTCAATGGCTCTGTCAGAGTTACTCAGGGTGCAATCACCTTGCACTGAAAACTTGGAGCACAGCGCTCTAACGGTCTCACTTGACAACTGTACACTAGGTCCAGGTTGCTCATTGTGGGGGTGCCTGGACAGGGTACCTGCATCAATATTTATTTTTCCACTTCTATACTCCACAGTGTAATTGTAGGTGGACAGTGCAGACAGCCATCAGTGCCTAGCAGCGTCCAATTTGGCCGTGGTGTTAACATAGGTCAAAGGATTATCTGTCCTCACCATGAATGGTACCCCATAAAAATAGTCATGGAACTTTTCTGTCACGGTCCATTTCAGTGCCAGAAACTCCAATTTGTGGACCGGGTAATGTTTCTCGGTTGACGTTAAGCTGCGGCTCACGAAGGCAACAGGCCGGAGCCCTTCAGGATGCTCCTGGTATAGCAATGCTACCTGCACGCCCAGGCTAGCATCTGTGTGGAGGACAAAGAGCTTGTTGGGGCCTGCAAATGCCAAGATGGGTGCCTCACATAGTCTCTTGATGATCTCTTTGAAAGTGGCTGTACACTTTGGGGTCCACCGGTCTCCAAAAGGCTCATTCACCTTAAGGTACTCTTTCTGGGATCCATCTCTTTGCATCCAGTGCTTCTTTTTCTGGTTGCTTGGTGGGTAACCTTGAGCCAGCTCATTCAATGGGTGCACCACCGTTGAGTAGTACTTTACAAACCTTTGGTAATACCCTCAGAACCCAGGAAATGACTGAAGAGTCTTCAAGTTATGAGGCCCTGGCCAGGTGATAAGTGCCTCAACCTTAGCAGGATCTGTCTGCACCTCCTGCGCTGAGATGATGTGCCCCACATATTTCACAGATGGCTGGCAGAACGAGCATTTATCTATTGAAACCTTCAGACCAAACTCCTCCAGTCAGCTCAGCACTTTCATCAGCCAGTGTTCGAATTTGAGGGTGCTGCCAAAGATGACGAGATATACAATGACCTTCAGGAGGTTCATATTCTCCACCACTTTTTCCCAGAACGTGGCGGGTACTCCAGAGATCCCTTGGGGCATGTGCTCAAATTGATAAAACCCAAAGAGGCAGATGAAAGCATTTTTTTCTTTATCTTCCTCCGCCATGGGGATCTGGTAATATTCGCTCCAGAGGTCTAATACTGAAAATACTTATTCACTGACAGACTGGTCAGCGCATCTTCAATTTGGAGTACTGTAAACTGGTCGGGGATGATTTTCTTGTTCAGGGTGTGGTGGTCGATACACATCCTAAGAGCACCATTCTTTTTATGTGCCACAATGATGGGAGATGCATAGAGGCTCCAAGACTCTTTAATGATACCAGCTTCCAGCAGTTTTTGCAGATGTTTCTGGACATCTTCTATGTCCCCTGGGGCCAGTCTTCAGGACCTCCTCTGAAAGGGTCTGTCATCTCGGAGGCAAATTCTATGCTCCTCTTCTTTGACGCACCTGACATCCCACTCATGGAGTGAAAAGACTTTGCATCTCCTGGACAGTTTGTGGCTTAGACTCCACCTATAATCATCAGGGATGGGTGACTCCCCAACATCAAACATCCTGGGGTCCACTGCAGTGACTGTATCTGCCTTAAATATATGTGCTAGTACTCGGCCTCGTCATAGGATTACGGGAATATTCGACTCATTCTTCATTCTCACTGTTACCCATCTGGCCTGGGGGGTCTCTGGGATTGACTGCACCATCAATCCCTCCGGTAAAGAGCCCTCCTGGGGAGCGTCAGTAACAAAAGCATGTCCCTTAGGGGGCTGGACAAAGTCCGAGAGGCCTACCCCCTTGCATTCAAAGTTGGGTAGCAAAACACATTTTTGGCTATCTGCACCACATCCATTGGCTTCTCTGTCACATGGTGCTCTGGCACAACATCTTCCATGGATAGGCCAACTCTACTCACTACCACTCAGATGGATGGGTTTAGTAAAGTATCCACTCTGCCCCTCTCCTGGCAAAGTTTTGTCTGCCTGCTGAACATATTCGTGTTTGTGCCGATCAAAACAGAGGTGTCATTCATCCCCTTAGTCCCGGGACATATCAGGGCCATAGTCTCTAGCTGGGGTGACTCATCTGTCTCCTTGGAGATGAAGGCAATTGTCACTATACAGTAGCTGGCGTAAGGTCAATTTGCATCCCCTATCCCCCACATGGATAAACCAGACAAGGGCAGGAGTGGCATGTGTCCCAAGTGCTGATCGTAAAAGGCCAGACAAATTATCATGACCTGTGAGCCACTGTCGAGCAGGGCAACACACCGTACTCCCTCTATTAAGGTGTTGCCTTTGACACGGGACCCAATTACTCCTTGTGGCACTTTACTGCCTGGGGGGATCTCCGGCTCTGTCCACTTGATGGAGCTTTCTAATTTTGGAGACCCATTTTGTTCCCTTAGTGGGCTCCTCTCTAGTTTGCCTGCTGCTGGTGCTGTCTCTTCTTTTCCACCAACTGGTGGTTCTAGGAACGGAGACATCCACGGACTGTATGGCCATCTTCTCCACGTTGGAGGCAAAAGGCATTTGGTGGTGGCCCTGGGAGACAGGGAGCTCGGGGGGAGGCCAGGATGGCAGCAGGGCAGAAGACCACTGAGGGCTTTCAACCATCTTCTTTGGTTCCATTAGCTGTGCATACACTTCTCCAAGCATGATTGCCTCGGCAGCTTGGGCCCTGGATTCCAAGGGCAGGACGGCCACTTTCCAGCCCACGGGCATATTGGATACCACTGATTCTGAATCTGCAGGGGAAGTACTAGACCTGTTCACTTGTTGCATGGCAGTTTTCAATTCTTGGATCAAACTCTGAAGTTCAGCAAGTGTTTGCGAGGCTCCCTCATCTGCCACCTGGATACTATCAGTTGCAGCCGACGGTTGTTCCCGTTGCCCATCTTGCTCTTCAGCGGCTCTAACATCTCACAGTGATGTGCTGTGGGAGGGTGGGTCAGTCAGCCTTTCTCTCAAATGCAAATTTAACACCAGTAATTCTGAGAACTGGGCCTGGTGGCGCTCAGTGTTGAGGTGCTGGACACCACACCTTGTGCCATACTGGCGACCTGGGTTTGGGAGTGAGCTCGAGCTGCCGGAGGTCGGCAGGGGAGCAGAGCATTGAGCATCTGATGGACTGCTCTCCTCTCCTCTCCTGGGGTAGGTTCCTGGGGATTCCCAACCTGGTAGCAGCTCCTAGTGGAGGCTAGGGGCACCACACATTGGCCGGGGACAGCCAATGGGGAATGGTGTCAGTAGGTATCTGCGGGAGGGGGCGGGAGCGCACCCTCCGTGCACTGACGCCATTGCGCATCCACACCATGGGGGCAGAACTAAGTAAAAATCCCTGCTCCTGGTAGGCAAAGGTAGGTCCAGTGGTCGGCCCCCATGCCCATTGCTGGATCTTCCTGGCCCCACTTCTGATACTCCCTCCAAATCCCTGGTCGCTCCACTAGATTTCAGATAGCGTGCCAGGATGAGTCGGCAGTCCAGCACCGGGGGGGGGGGCTCAGAGCCAGGGGGTTGGGTGGCTAGGTGATGTGGAGAAGGAGATGGGCCCATACTGGACAGCGGGGTGATGAAAGGCTTCAGGTGGGCGGGAGCAGGCAGCACTGAGAGGCCACACCAGAGAGAGTCTGGGGTAAGTCAGTGAATAAAGAAAGTTAAAAAAAAAAAGAAATTCTGAGAACCTGACAGCTTTCATCACCTGCTCAAGATGTACTTTATTCAGGTCTTTAGCAGCTATTCCTCCCTTCCTGTGCACTTTCTGTAATGCCCTCTCCAGTCTATGGAGGTAAGCTGAAAGAGGCTCTCCTTGCCACTGCGTGGTTGTCTTGACTTTTCAGTAGAGATCATCACTGGACTCTGTACTTCTGAATACACTGTCCAGGGCAGCGAGATGCTCTTCCAATTTGGCCTCCAGATCTGTGGCCCTCAAGGACCGAATAGTATCCAATGCAGGCCCTTTCAAATGCTGTACTAGCCTTTCCTGCTTCTTGGGCTCCAAACATTGTCACTCCTGGAGCATAGGGGCAGCATAGTTTACCCAGGTCTCATAATCGTCTTCCCCCACCAGGGTGGGGAGGGTGCCAGAGAAAATCCTCATGCGCCTGTAATAGCCTGAGCTGGCAGCGCAGGTCAGCCTCAAGTCCACAGAGGTCACCCCCTTCGGCAACAAAGCCTATACATTCCTAAGGGTCTTTCCATCTGCAGTCAGGAAAGAATTCACTTTCTCCAACAAATTTGACTATGGGGCAAGCGAGGGAAGGGGGCCCAGTTGTGGTATGCTCCCCTTGGCAAACAGGTGCCATGTGCCTTCTACCTCCTCAGCAGTGAAGGTGACCGGCAGTTTGCTCACATCCACATCTTTGTCACCTTCCACCAGGATTATCATACTCTGAATAATAACTCGGTTATACCTCATACCCGGGATCTTCAATTTTGGGTATACTCTCCAGGGCTTCTATAATGTCCTTTCTGTCCATGCCCTCGGGGACCCCTGTCACCAGGATAGCTTTCTCAGGGATCAGGCACCCCCTCGGTACCATCAAGCAACTTCTTGTGTTCCATTGTATGTTTCACAGAATCACACCCTTCGGGGGGGTGTTCTCAAAGATGGACGCCCAGGCTTAGAACACGGAATTCAACTATGCTTTAAACTGTTAGGAAGACAACTTAGCCTTGAAGATATTTCACCTGGAATACTGTGGATTGTGTGTGAACATCAGGGAACATAATGGGTAATCCCGAAAAGATAACCCCCCCGCCTGATGGAGCTAAAAGCAAAGGTGCTGCGGGAGCATCCAACATGCGGTCAGCCCAATGCCATACCACAGATCACCTGAGGAGCCAGCCGAGGAGACTCTACAGTCATTGGAGGAGAAAATTGCCTGTTTAATACAGACTGTGGCAGGATTAGCAGATAAATCCAACGGTCTCACTAATCAGGTGGTATGTCTTGAAACTACAATGGACTCTGTTAAGACTGCCACGATAGAAGCTAAAGAGTGTTCCAATGCTGCAATGGGAATGGCAGCAATTCTGATGAAAGAAAATGTACACCTTTGGGCATGTCTTGAGATGCTAGAAAATCAGGCTCGAGCAGCAAATCTTCACCTGGTCGGAATGCCTGAGGGTAGCGAGGGGGATCACTTATCCCTCTTTCTCACATATTGGTTTCAACAACAATTGGGAGAATTAGGAAATCTCAAGCTGATCCCCATACAAAAGGCATATAGAGTCACACCTCGTGGAAGGCTGGAAGACACAGATACACCGTGCACCATTGTTGCAGTTCTAGATGGTGTTGGAAAAAGAGATTATGTCCTGGCATTAGCGGGGGAAAAGGGAACTTTGCTACACAAAGGGCAGGCGGTTCGGTTTTACCCCAACCTTAGTTACGCAATGCTCCAGGAAAAGAAGTGCTTCAATGGGGTGAAAGCTATGCTCAGAGAGGTTGAGATTCCGCATGGCATACTCTTTCCTGCCAGGCTACGGACTGTACATCAGGAAAAGATCTTTATTTTTAACATTCCGGCAGATGCCCTTAAGTGGGCACAGAAGAATGCCCCAGCACAGTGATCCAAAGAAGAGCAGGAAGACTCCGACTCGGCAGAAAAGGCCTCTTGAAGGGACTATATGCTTTTTAGTCATGCCTGTTGCATTAAATTTTGGTCTGTATTGTCCGGGTGCATAGTGGGTATTTGGTTTGACCTCAGGTAAGTGCAAATTATCTTCTGATTCTGGGATTTAGTCCATTATAGTTTCTGAGGCGACTGCTCAGTTTGCTCATGTAGACATCATGTTTCCCATTTTTGCCCCAAGTTTAAACTTAGCAGTTAGCTCAAAAGCTGCCTAGATTTATACTATGAGGGGCCTGTTTTCTGTAAAGCATGTGTTCACTATTTGCTGTTGGTCCAGGGCTGGGATGATTCTTTAACAGTTTATATATTTTTAGTGCCTGAGGGTTTGGTATTAATTCTGTTGCTTTTCCTATTGGGAACAGTTACACTAGTAACTAGACTTACTAATAGCATGTTGTAAGTTCCCTCATTCCTCCATTGGGGGGGGGGAACATATCTGAACAATATAAGAAACCATATACATGCTGCTCATGGACTCTGATTTGCAGCACAAGCAGATTTACTGACTTTGTTTAGAAATTTGATTTACTCCCAAAAGATGTATCTTTATAGTAAAGACAGACAAATATGATGTATTGAGAGGAGTGGCACCCTCATTATCAAGAACTAAATGTATTTCTTTCACTTCTAAGTTTTAACCGTATGTTTGTTATTTCAAACAATAAACATAAAGTAAAAATAAACAAAAAAACCCACTGGCTTAACAATTCTGCACCAAACAATCCCCACCTCCCACCTTCAGGTGCACCCATCTTTCCCTTGGCAGCTGCCCAGAAAGTCTATACAGTCTTTTCGGTGAGTACCTCACCATGTCGCAGAAGTCGTTGAGGGGATCTTTCGCTCGGGCTCAAACTTTTAAGTCACAAACCTAACTCTAACATCCAGGCCTGGGTGAAGTCTTCCGTCAGAGTCCTGCCCAGGGATTATCCCCCTTTAATTTCCACCTAGCTAGCTAGCTGAATAAAGACTCCCCAAAGCCACAACCCGGGGTACTTACTGTTCAGCAGTTCAGAGGGGGTGGCAGAAACTGGTTCACGGTACTGTGCTAGTTTCAGGAGTTGGTGCACAAAGCAGCAGTTAACTGAAGAAATAATGAAATCTGGTCTTCACCTGCCAGGTCTTTCCAATCTTCGCCCCCGGAGCCTTTGAATGTGGTGTTCAACTGTCAGGGCTCTCGATGTCTTCCTCTTCAGTGGTCTCCTCTTTGGTCTGGGGTACTGAGCAGGCTGGTGGTTCCCCAGACTGATGGCTGGCACACACTTTTCTCTGATAAAACACAGGAGCTGGGAAATTTGGCTCTATTCCCAGCAAGGAGAGTTACTCCAGATTGCAGCAGAAGCAGTCTGTAATGCACCTACCCCACTGAGGGGGGACACAGTTTACAGATCACTTTTATTTTCCACTGCAGACACTGTGGATATAGGCTGTGACTATTATAGTCTTTGCTTTCCAGGTGACAAACTGTGCTGGTTCTCTCTACACTGCAGGACAGTCGTCTCTCTCTCTCTCTCTGGCAGCAGATCTCAACAGTGTCTCAACTCTAGTTGCAGAGACTTTCTTTCCTAGCAACAGGTTCGGATCTCACCCTAGGAACCTCTCACACTGTTCAGTTTGATTCTCAGGGGCTATCTACTTCTCCAGGTATTCTGCAGCTAGTGCAATACTGGGGCCAGACAAGGCCTTTGGGCAAATAAGCTCCCTGCAGACTTTTTCCACTGCCCTCTCTGTCAGATCTCCCCAGACTCCCCCTTTGGCGGGCAAAACAGTCCCTCATATCAGTTTTCCAGCAGCCCCTTCTCATTGGCTGCAGCAGTCATCCAGCTGAACCAATTAATATTCATTTTTCACCCTTGACGCCCTATAGATCCTTTGTTTGGGCACCAAGGATTGTCCCTCTTTTTCCTCCCAGCAGTCCATTTGCAGTCCCAAGAGCCCTCCGCACAATTCTGACTCTCTGATTGGCTGTGGAGGAAGTAAAGGTGAACAACATGGCTGCAGTACATACAGTCCATAGCAAAGTCCAACAACTTTGTGAGTCTCTTGAAGCCAAACAATTACATTTTTTTTTTATAAATTTCCCCTAGGGGCCAACAGTAGCTCCTCTGCCCTTTAGTCCAACTGTAGAGTTATAACTTAATTCACTTTTCCCTGCCTGTTGCTGCTGCTGCCAAAACACTGTCCCCCCAGGCAGCAGGCAGACTCTCATTAATATTCATTACGCTCATTAATATATATTAAACAGTGTGCAAATGCTTATTGGCACTCTTTAAATAATACATTTTCAGTTCCTCTTGCACCTCCTCCATGTCTCCGGACCCCGACCAGCTGATTTTGGGGTCCTAGAGCACCAGAGAGGCTCTTGATTTGCCACAACAATGGCAGAAAAACGGATGCACTCCAGAGCACATGCGCAAACTGCTGGCTCTTACATTTGTGCGGCTGCAACATGGCAGTTCTGCATCTTCATTCCTGTAGCCCTTTTTACAATAAAAAACAATGTTGGGGGCCAGATGGAGAGTTTGGGGCTCATCCGAACCCGAAGAATGTGGCAGTGAGGACGTGGGGGAGCGGGCAACCAGGAGCAAGACAAGTAAGCACAGAATGGGGGGCTTACACTTGAAAGCCTCAGCTTAAAGGAACACTGTCAACACCCTTGGGCTTCAAAGTGTCCCTAGTTTAAAGGGACACTGTCAAGCCTTTTAGCATCATATTATTTCTAGTTGAAACCCCACATTTTATGATTGTTCGCCTTCTCTACAGTCTGTTAACATTGCTGGTTGTTTTATTTGCTTCTTTTCTTAGTAGAACTGAAATGCATGCTAATTGTGTAATTATACCCTACCTTGTTTTGTTTGACATCCTTGATCTACTCTTATTGCATACTTCCTGTGTTTTAGGAACATCCCCAAACAGTGCAGCCACTCATGATGCAATAGTCTCCTCTCCTCCCACTGCATCACGAGCAGCTAGATTGTATTGGGGATGTTCCCAAGGTCAGGAAAGACAGTGGGAGTTGATCAAGGAATGCAAACAAACTGTATCCCGTGATAAGAGCACTGGGGAATGGGCACCTACAATAATGGTGACCAGGTGTGGCGGGTGCTGTTGAGCCCCAGAAAAATGGTAGCACCTTGATAAGGCTCTGACTAAACTGTGGCAAAAATCAAATAGTTCAACTGAAAATACTCTGAAATATAAATCTCCAGAGCTACAGAGGGGAGTCGGAAGATTGACTGAGAAGGATGGGAAATCCTAGAAAGGATAAAGGCTCAGGAGAAGGAGCTAGAACTAAAAATGCTGCAAGCGCTCCGACCACATGAACGATGCAGGCCTGAGTTCAAGAACAAGAGGACGGGAATACAGAGAATCCATCTGTTGAAAGACTGCAAATGGTCGGAATGAAACTTAATAACCTCATTGCTTCAGTCGCTGGGTTGTCAAACAAGTCTGACACCCTTACCAATAGAGTGGCTACAGTAGAATCGTCGATCGAAGCTGTCACGTTAGCCTCAGTGGAATCATCCAAGAAAGCAGATTCTGCCCTGGGAACAGTCACGACAATAGTTAAAGAAAATAACCACCTGAAAATGCGATTGGAGATCTTGGAAAACCAAGCAAGGTCTCAAAACATATGATTATTAGGGCTACCGGAAGGGAGTGAAGGCGATCACCTTATGCTCTTTCTTCAGGACTGACTGGTTGAGCAACTTGGCGAGGAGATTGAGACCACTGTACGGTGCTTTCAGAAAGCTTATAGGGTTACTCCCCAGGGTCGAATAGAGGATACAGAGACACCCAGGATGGTGGTAATAGTAATGGATGGGGCAGGCTTCAGGGATCATCTTCTGACCGAGGCCAAGCTTAAGAAAATGCTCCTATACGAAGGCCAACAAATTTGCCTGTTTCCAGACCTGGGATATGCCACCAGACAAAAGCACAAGGCGTTTGATGGCACCAGAGCACTTTTACGGGAAACCGGGATTCCACATGGGTTGGTGTTTTCAGCTCATCTACGGATTGTACATCAAGGCCAAATCTTCATTTTTTCCGACCCAGCAGACGCCATGCGGTGGTGTCAGAAAAATGCCCCATCTAGACAGCGGCCTTTGCAAGATGAAGACTTCGAGTCAGTGGAGGACTTAAGTGGCGTCTGAATATTTTTTCTGACCTAAAAGGTACTGTACATGAGGTTTTAGAGAGAAGGAAATAGTTAAGCCCTGTTGAGACATAATTCTATGTCTATATACTTTCCAGCGATCATATAGACTTATATTTAAACCGGGCTGAGATCGGATATCCTTCTCATTACTAACCGTAGTTGGACCTCTGTAATAATAGTAATAAAAGTTACAATTTATTGCTCACTTGCAGCTGTATGTCAATAATAAATGCCTGCTTTGAAAAATGCAATTCGGTTGTTTTAGGCAGTTTAAGCACCTTGGTTTAAAAATATTCCCTATCTCTTCCAGTGTTTTGAATTATAGTTAGAATGTAGTTCTGGAGATCTAATTCTAATGCTAATTTGATTTGATTTTATAATGCCTTATCTACTGAGATATGCGCTTATGTGCACTTACTATGGTTTTAGCACGTAGGATACAATTTTTTGACTCCTAAATAGGGTAGTCATTATGGACTCTAGACTTTGACTATGTTTTCTTTATCCTCTCATGCAGCTCTTGGGCTCTTAACACAGTCTTATTAGAGGAAAACACTTACTATATAAAAGTGGCTATACCCCCAGTTGTCGTATCTTTTAACATTTGATGTGACGTATGTGTATATTAAGAGGAGTAGCGCCCTCCTGGTATTAGATAGTTAACTGATAAATCAAATGTTGGTAAACTGAACTATATGCATTGTATAAAACAATAAACATACAGTTTAAAAACTGAATTGACTTCACTCAGCATCTAGAACAACTGCTGAAAAAGCTTCGCCTAAGGCTTGGCCTCCTCTACAGATTAAAACCCTTCCTTAATAGAGATTCAAAGATGAGATTAGTCCAGGCCATCTTTCTATCAGTCATTGACTACGCAGACTTCCTCTATAGTCACTGCCCCACTCCCTACCTTCAAAAGTTGGATACCTTATACCATAGAGCAATAAGGTTCATTACAGACCTGCCATATAATACTCACCATTGTTCTCTCTATGATGCAATTGGATGGGTTTCCCTTCATGTCAGGAGGAGCAGAAATGCAACTCTATGGATCTACAGAGCTTTATCAAAAACTCCCAAGCTATATCCTGGACTGCTTCAACCTGACCACTCCCAGCTCCTATGCCCTAAGAAGCAACAATATCATCCTGCTCAAATTGCCCAAAGTCAACACCAAAATAGGGAGGGCAGCAATCAGCTATTCTCAGCCATAGCATGGAACACCCTACAAAATCCCAAACTGTCCATTATCATTCCATTTACATCCTTCAAGCAGCACTGTACAGCCTTCTTCACAGAGAAATGCAGTTGCTACCGCTAGAATAGAATAGTCATCCCACAAAACCATATTCCAATCACATATGGCATATTCCTTCCAGCCAGACACCGCCAGTATATGGCACCCAATATTCCTTCACCATCCTTGTACTCATTATGTGAGTGACTGTCATGGCCCTCATTGTGATATATATGTACTGTACATATTGTAGATGTTAGTTTAACTTTCTCTTGCCAAGCTTTAACATGTGAATTCTCTGTATATTATTGTGTTATAAATAACATTTTCTTTTCTGTATGTATAACTGTCTCATAAGTATGTAATGTAATTGCTGTGCATCAACTCGAACCTTTACCTTATCAGGTCCATCTTGTAAATGAGCCTTGCTCAATGATGATCGCCTGAATAAATAAAGATTTGATTGATTGATTGATTGAAAAAAAAACAATGGCGACCAACTCCACAGCACAGTTCATGGATGGCTACGGGAGGGTAGGGTGGCTGAATGGGGGGTGAGTGACTATAGCAACAGGATGTCGCTATACGTACGCATGTGGGGGGTGGGAGCGGGTACACACAGCACAGGATGTGAGGGGTGGTGCCGTGGTGGGTTGCCGAGCCGACCTCATGGCGTGGTGGGTGGATTGCCAGTGTTGATTAGCAGGGTACTGGGTTCGGGTCTGGGCTTTGGTGTGTTTTTTTTGTGCCCAACCCGAACCTTATTTTTTTAATGTTTTCAACCCCCCAACATGCATCCCCCTGGAGTTGAGAATCCTTTAGTAGGGGAGTATGGGGGCGAAGCCCCCGCGCTGTGCCTCCTGCAGAAAACATTAAAAACGAAGTCCTTGGCACCCTTTTGCTGTTCGCCGGGTTGTCAGAGTGCCAAAATAAATTTTCAGCACTCTTGACTTCTGCATAACAGCGATCACCTTTAGGCTTTCGCCGTTATGACATAGAACCAAACAAACATGTTTTTGTGTGGTAACACCAGTATGGTAAAGGGATGCTGTCAAGCCCCTTAGGCCTCAAAATGTCCCTAGTTTTATAAAACACTTTTTATGATTTCTCATATTCTGCAGGCTTTGCTGTTGTAGCTGATAGTGTGATTCTGATTCCTTTTATATTTTTTAAAGTAAAAATAAACTACTAGTCATACTGGTGTTACCAGACAAAAACATGTTTGCTTACATTTCTTTCTTTTTTTTATAATTCATGATTTTATTTTTTCTTCTTGGGTTGGCTAGAGGATATACCCCATATTGGGTTACTCGAGTCCCCACAATGATCCCTTACTTCATGCTGGCTCATCCAAGGGATGTTTCTGCTATGCGATTTCTCTCTCTCAGTGGAGGCAGACATGCAGTGACCTCATTACATGGCTGTGTGTGCCCCCCCAATTTTCAAATGTCTACCACCTCTGCCAATCCAGCCTTCAGTACTGGTCCCAGGTCAGCAGTAGCACCACCGCTGACTGGCAGGCCAGCCCTTGTTTACTCATCTTTCTGGGAGTTGGGAACACCCCCAATACAGTCTAGTCAGTTGGGATGCAGTGGGAGAAGAGGAGACTGTTGCGTCATGAGTACTGCACTGTTTGGGGGTGTTTCTAATGTTCAGAAAGAGTGACATAAGAGTATTCATCGATTTGAAACAAAACAAGGTTTGGTGCAATTGCACTATTAGAATGCATTTCAGTTCCACTAAGAAAAGAAGCAGATAAAGCAACCAGCAACATCAATGAATTTTAGAGAAGGTAAGCAATCATAAAATGTGGGTTGTCTGCTAAAAGTAATACGATACAAAAAGGGTTGACAGTTGTAGGGAAAGTTGCCCCCTTTGTGGTTGTTCAGCTAACTTTTGTGGTAGAGATTCACAAATACATGACAATAACCCCCCACATGGTGAATTCAATTTATTTGTTAACCAGGTAAATACTGTACATTAGACCAAAAGGTCTATTTACAGGCACGACCCGGGTTTTTTAGTAAAACACAACTTATCTACAGATAACTTCTATGGTTACACGATTATTTACTAAAGACATACAAAGAATTCATGCACATTCATTTAACATAAACAGAATAAATGACACAAATTCAATTTATCACATAAAATAAACATCACTATACAAACATGTATCTTTTTTTTTAAATATAATTTTTATTGAGAGAGACATCAAATATACAATCGGTCAGCATACCCAACCTTACATTGACAACATTAACAGACTTCATATTAATTTAGCATGTCTTGTCAGATTACTGATATCAAAAGTTACTACTTGTCAAATAGTTCACACATCAATTCCTGAGATGTCAAGTGTAAGTTGAAACTGAAGTGTCCCCAAGCTTTTGTCACAGGCAGGCGGACGGACCTCTAACCCACCATAAACCGCAGTGGAAGGAGAGAAAGCGAGGACCAACCTGGAAGCTCCCACCTCACTTCCGTGACAGTGTATAAGTTGGGGGGAGACGCCACAAGTTACCCCAACCCCCTCTCCTCCCTAGGGGACAAAATCTGAATCCTTCTGGGAATAATATAAGATCCATCTTGGCCACCTTCTCAAAGCTGTGTCTTGGTTGTCATGAAGTTTAGCTGTCAGTATTTCAAGCCTATAAATTTTATTCACTCTATACTAAGCAAATCAGAAATTGTTGGTGGCTCTGTGGACATCCATTTACATGTGATGGCCTTTTTGGCCACTAGTAATAAAATGGGAAGTAAAGTACTAGTCCACTTCGGACTGTGATCCAGGAAAATGGACAACAGTACAATCTCTACCATCAGTTCCACTGTCTCGCCTAAACATCCCTCCAGTTCTAGTTGTAGAGTGCACCAGAAGGGCATCAAGGCCGGGCAATACCAAAAGATATGACTCTGGTCGGCCAGCTTGCAATTACATTTTCTTCAACAGTTGCCATATGAGGCCGGCATGTATTTCACTAGAATAGCAGGGGACCAGACATATCTGGAATGGGCTTTCCACACGAATTCTCTCCAGATTCCCGAGGAAGTCATTTTGATCTCTTTCAAGGTGGTTTGTGTCCATACTTAGAAGGGGATATCTAAATCTAGGTCCTTGTTCCATGCTTCTAGTATCAAAAGAGAAGAATCACCGAGATGGTCTCCCATTATTCTGTATATGTGGCCTATCAGGTGTTCCCATGGCTTGCCCTCCAGAGTATCTCTAAGTAGAGCCCATAGTGGAGATACAAATAGTTAATATTTGCAAAAAAACAGAAATGACAAATTACTAACAATTTTTGTTCATCTATTTATAGGGATGTCCTAATTTGATCTTTTTAGGAAATAAACTCATTTCATTTTCTTATAAAGTCAGTATCACTACACAAGTGGCTGGTGATATTTGTATAATGACATGAGTGACAGATGGCTTATAATCTTTTGTCTAAAAACTCGTAGGGATGGAGCTAATTTAATCTCCTTTGGGAACTCATTCCATTTTTTACTGCTTAATAAGAGAAGGCTTTTTGTCCCATAACTGTTTTACACAAAGGTGTCATCAGTCATGACTGATCAGCTCATCTTAGACCACGGTTAGCAGTATTCATAATTAACAAGTCTGCCAAAGGATTTCTATCACCTAAGCTAATATTTTTATAGATGAATTGCAATAAATGTAAAACATTTTTCTGTATTAATGGTGGTAACCAATTAATTTTTTTCATACAATTTACAACGATGTTCTCTGTATGGATCATCAGAGGTTAACATGAGCTCGTTATCAACAGTGGCAAGCAACTGGCAGCTCATTAAATATAATAAACACAAGCATACCACCAAGACATGGCTCTCTCATTTAACCAAATTTAAATTAGAATAAACTGACAGCGAAAAAAGAGATACAAAGTTTACCACATAGCATTTATTTATTTATTTAAAAGTATAACCAGGAAAGACATACTGAGCTGAGAACAGCTAATTTACAGTTGTGTCCTGGGGAAAGGGGACAAGGAGACTGCTAAACAATAAACTGATGAAAATAAGGAGTCAATTACAGTAACATAGTAATACATGAAGCATAAATATAAATAATTAGAGGCAAATTAATTAATGAATACAAGTAGAAAATAAAACACACTCGTATAGAGAACGGAAATAAGCAGAGGTGAGGGTCATAGACAGTTGCAGGTAGGAGAACAAAAGTCATAAAGAAGAGACTTTAGGGAGGAAGGAGAAGAGGCAGAATGAATACATTACATTACATTACATTGCATTACAGTCAACACACCCTTCCTTATGCTGGCATGATCGGGGGGCGGGAATAGAGAAAGATCAAAAAGCTCTGTTCCAGTCTCTACTGTCTTGAGAGTTAATCCTGGTATCTTCTCTCATTCTTCTTTTTTCTCTTTGGTTGGCAGGCAAAAGTCCAGATCAAAATTTAGGCATTTACACAGTCACAAAGTATAATAATGCAACCAAAAGTTGGAGGTTTGAATCTCGACTACTCACTCTGGTGGGTCAGCCTTTGTTATGCCTGTATTGCAGATTGTTCCCACAATCTCCCACTCCCATTGGCTAGGAGGATTTCAGCTTAGGCAGCAAACCACTGACTTTGGCAGTTGGAAGTCTTTGCACTGCTAAAGCATGTAGAGCTTGGCAGCAGAATGCTCTGTCAGTTTCCTTGCACCTTCCCTGGAAGCAGGTGTAGTGTACAGGTTAGCTGGCAGATAGCTCAAAGGCTGCCCTAATAATTGCTCTATTATTATTAAGGATTACTGACCTATAAGGCCTTACATGGACAGGGACCGCAGTATTTGCAAGATCTCCTTTGCCTCTACCGCCCTCTCCGCATGCTCTGCTCTGCTGATGAGGGATTGCTAGAGGTTCCCAGGGTTCGTTTGAAAACTTTGGGAGTGAGATCATTTGCCTTCGCAGCCCTGACTCTGTGCAACTCTCTACCTCATTGGATTAGAGCGTGCCTGACCGCTGAGGCCTTTAAATCTGCCTTAAAGACCTATTTATTTAATTTAGCATTTCTTGGAACTTGAAATTTCTGCTGCCTGCATATTTATTGTTTTTAGATAGGATGTATTTTATTGGTTTTATATTTGTACAAGCGCTTTGATAGTTCTTTGAATTGTGCTTTCAAGAAATAAACTATTGATTGATTGATTGCCTCGCCTCGAGTTTGACTTTTCTCACTCAGCTTACCCTGACTATCATAAGCTGGAGGATGTCAAAATGATTTCCATCTCAGGTTTGACCAAGTCCCTCCTCATTCACCACAGTTCATGAGCCCTCCGGGAGATCCGGGTTTGAATCCACTTCCATCCACTAAGGGCATGTTTTTAACCCTTCCTGGCTGGAGGGGTGAGCCCTTGAGCTACCTCTACACCACCTATCCACAAACAGCCATCACAGGAAGATTTATGAGGTCAGAACCTATTCAGAAATTAAACAATAGTTTGCATTTAGTAAAATTACACAGTAGAAAGTTTTCTTATCTATATTGCAAAGGTCTGTGTTTCTACATTTGATTTTTTTTTTTTTTTTACCAGGAGATTAACTGGGCACATCCCTTTTTCAGTCACACCTGACATAGAACATACAGGGTGGGATATTCAAAGCAGTTGCACATGGCGCAGCTGAGATGTGCCAGCTCAATAGCGGAAATGCGCCAAGAGTGATATTCATTGGGAAACAATACACGGCACAAATCGCAGTGTGCCAATGTGCAACCCTAATGAATGCATGCACAAGTGCAGGGGGCGTAGCCATGAAAAAGCTGCACAGTGCGATATTCAACAGCAAGCCGATGGCGCAAGCGTGGAGCAACAGGGACATGAGTGGAGCAAAGTTGAGCCCATAAAAAGATGGAGCAAGCAAGGGACAGTGGCCTGTGCCTTGGGGAGCAGGGGTGAGAGACAATGAGAGACAGACAGAGAGAAACAGTGAAAGTGAGCCAGTGGCCAGGCAGGACAGCAGCAGGGGTGCAAGACAGGCACAGAGGCCAGAGGTGCAACAGGCAGTGGGACAGGGAGTGGGACTCTGACTGTGCCTGTGTGCGTGAGCAGCCCAGTGTGTGTGTGTGTGTGTGTGTGTGAGACATCCATGGGGGCAGCAATGGCAGCATAAGCCTGCGAGCCCGGACAGAGGAATGGCTGTGGGAGAACCCGGATGGGTGGGAGGCAGTGTCCACCATCATCAGGGTCCCCATCACAAGAGTGTGCCCAGTGCAGGGGCACAAGCAGCAGCACATAGCCGGGGTAGCCCAGGGAGTCATCTGCATGGTAGGGGGGCAGGACAGGCCAGGCCATGGCCAGTGCAATCTTCCAGGTGGAGGCAGTAATGAGGGGTGTGAGGAGGCAGGAGGCAGAGCGGCGCAGCCGTGGAAGGGTCTGGCAGTGGTATGCCCAGAACAGGTGGTACTGTGCCCGCACCACCTTCGAACAGTACAGTGAAACCGAGATTGTGGGCTGGTACCACCTGAACCGGGCAGTTCTGAGGCAGCTCTGTGAGCTGTGCAGTGATGAGATGCAGACACCCACAAGACGGAGCCACGCCCTATCAGTGGAGATCAAGGTCACGGCCGTTATGTGCCTGCTCTCCACGGGTACCTTCCAGAGACCAACAGGGGACACCACAGGCATAATTCAGTTGGCCGCGTCACTGCTCCTCACACAATTCCTCAACGCACTGCTGCCATATGCTGTGGAATACATCCATTTCCCCAGCACACATGCAGAGTGTACAGCGAACATGCAGGAGTTCCACAGGGTTGCACATATGCCTGGCATAGTAGGGGCCATCGACTGCACCCACATAGGTATCTGCACACTACCGGGGCTGGAGGGGGTGGCCTACATCAACAGGAAGGGCTACCCCAGTGTCAACTGCCAGGTGGTGTGCAATGCCAAGGGGTACATAATCAACGTCTGTGCCACACACCCTGGTGGAGCACACGATGCCTTCATCTGGCACCAGTCAGCACTGTGCCACAGGTTCGAGAGTGGGGACATCCCCACTGGCCACCTAGTAGGTGAGTATGCAGCTGGAATGGGCAGCCTGGCACAACAGGGCAGGGTGTGGGGGGATGCTAGGCTGGGGGCATCAGAGGGTCTGGCTGCTAGGCTGGGGGGCAGCCACATAGACCACCATGCTAACCCCACATGTCTCCACACAGGTGACAGCGGATACCCACTCAGGCCCTGGCTGCTCACCCCATATCAGTGCCTGTCGACCTCAGCATAGGACAGATACAATGAGGTACACACCAGCACATGGAACATAATCAAGCATGTGTTTGGGCTGCTGAAGGCATGGTTCCGTTGCCTGCACAGGTCTGGCGGTGCCCTACAGTACAGCCCCTCGAGGCCTGTGGCCTATTCTTGTCCTGCTGTGTGCTACACAACATGGCCACTGACCGTGGGATAGCTGTCGAGGTTGAAGAGGGGAACAGCAGTGGGAACGACACGGATGCCGGGCCAGGCAGTGGTGGGCAGCCCCCCCCCCGGGTGACAGGAATCCCAGCTGCACAGGATGGCCCACCAGTACAGGGATACAATTGCAGAGGAGCACTACGGTGCACGCAGGTAGGTGAACTTGACTACACACATGTCCCATGGACTAGGGCACAGTATACAGGCATGCATGGCTGGGCCCCACAACAGACATGGCCGGAGGGCAGCGTGGATGGGCATGGGTCAGGACTCTGTGAAAGCACTCTGTACGGCACTGTAGACCCCACCCACACATACATGCACATGCACACAGGCACCCACATGCGCACACCCAGATACCGCCAATGGGCATGTGTCAGATGCTGTACACCAGTGCACAGTGGCAGCTGGTGTTGTGTTGGCATCATCATGCACATGCCACAGTGGCCAGCGGCCTGATGGGAGTGCACAAGGCGGGCATGTTGCGTGGACCTGATGGCATGACCCTGCTACGCACACGCACACACCACACCAATGTGCACACAGGAGTGCGGCAGGCAGCGGACAGGGAGGGTGGCGGATCATGACCGCTGCGCAGTTACACAGCTGCCACGGACATGTGGACAGCCCCACTGAGACCACCCAGCAGACGCAGGCTGTGCGACGGCCACAGGGGGCATCACAGATGGTCCCCCAGGTGTGTTACTGTGGGAACATGACCGGTCCATCGCAGGAGTCTGCAGGCCCCCGAACAGGACCGCTCCAGGCATGCCCAGAATGCCCACAGCAGATCTCAGCATTTACAATGCCAGGGTCGCATGACGCCAAGACTGAGGGGTGGAGAATGCACTCCGTGGTGACTGCAGTGGACGGCCATGCACCATGGTGGCCATTGGTGCTAGGCCGGCCGTGACTGCAGCGGTAAGCTGATCCAGGGCTGTGGTCATGTCCTCCTGCATGAGTGTGGTCTTGGCCAGGAGCTGCTCATAGTCCTGGTCATGCCTCCCTGCAGAATGGTGCAGCTCTGTGCGGAGTGCACACAATCCTGCCATGACCAGCATCTGTTGCTCCACAGATGCCCGGAGCAGACGGGTGTGCTCAGTCAGAGGGTCGATGCCCTGGGGGGCATGGGCATTATGCCAACCCATGAGAGTTGTGGGACCAGTACGTGGCCCCCAGCGCAGGTGGGGCTGCATGGTGGGGTCCCTTGGGCCTGAACAGTCTGTGGTGCAACTGCAGTGGCCACTGCACCTGACCCCCCCCTCGGCCCCGTCCTGCTGCCACTGCTGCCCCTCCAGCCACTGTGTGCGTAACGGCACCGGGGCGGCTGTACCACCACCATCACACACTACAGACTGCACCACACCGATGTCACCCACCGCCTCGCCGGGCGTTGCTGCCGGTGGGTGGACAACTGCCACCAGGGCACCATCTGCACTGCCGTGTCGGGTGCATGGTATGGTTGCCTCCCTCTGATCGGCATCATCACTGTCCAGGATAACAGTCACGTCATCATCGGTCCCGGACCCGGCCCCGATCTGTGTCTCAGCATACTGGACGCCATGGCTGGCATCCTGCTGAAACACTGCCAGGGCCTCATCCGCGACCACGCCCCAGGCATCCGATCAGACAGTGGGGATGGGCTGGCAGTGGTCCTGACCCCGGACACCGGTGGAGGTGGATGGACGGTCCTCCAGGTCCAGGACCGCCCCTATGGTGGTCACCCCCACCCCTGCTGCTGCATGCAGGTGCTCCATATCTGTAAAGGGACACATACACGTTGGTGCCACTGCCACACACCCCTGCCCCCCTTCCCCAGGCACTGCTGTTCCTACCATGCAGTGATGAACTGCCCCCCCCATCTGGAAACCACTGCCGGGAACACCCTCAATGGCGCTGCGCTGCATGGATGCCGATACCAGCTCCTCCTGCGGTGTCAGCTGTGGTACTTTGGGCCGCTCACCACCCATGGCGGCACATGTGGCCCGGATGGAAGCCACCTTATCTTTTATCCTCCTCCGGTCCGTGCCCACCTTTTTTCTGCACTCCTGTGCTGACCTCTGATGACTGCCCTGCTGGTTCACAGCCCTGGCTACTCCCTCCCATGCAGCCACCCTGGCCTGCAGGGTGCCTGTTGAGCCACTAAGGAGGGGCACCTGGTCCAGGTATGCATTGAAGAGGGCATCACTCTCTGCCCTCATGAAGTTGGGCCTGCGCTTCCATGCAGGCCCCTGCTCCTCAACCTCCTATTGTTCCGACATGCTCTTTCCTGTGGGTATGGACATGTGGTTAGTGATGGCTGCCACACACAACGCCCCCCCAATCCACTGTCCCGACATGCCCATTGCCTGGTGTCTTACCTCTGAAGGATTCAATACTGGTCTGGTGCCTGTGCAGTCCCGTGGTGCTTTTATAGTGCATCCCATGCAAATTAGGGAATGCACAACTGTAATGAGATGCAAATGCCTCCGATGCACCGTGGATATGCTGACCAGCCCATTTGCATATTCCTGCTGAATATCACGGAATTGCACATGGCGCATTGGAGTTGCACATGCACAAGCCATGGCGCAACTGTATGATGTGCGCAGTAGGCCTGACAGTACGCATGCATGCACTGACGTCGCGTACGTTGATGGTGCATCCTACGCACAGTGTGCAATATGCGGTATAGTGCTCTGCCATTATTGGGCATGTGGTGCTCATGTGCTGTATGCCCTATGGCGCCCGTGCGCTATTGGCACATGAACCATGGGGCACACAAGCCCCTACTGTACACCATGCATGGTGTGCCCTATTGCGCTGTCGCACATAGGTGCAGCGTGACCGTGCTGAACCTATGGTAGATGTGACCCTCTGGGTGCCTGCGGCATGTGCCAGTGCTACCCCAGCTGTATCGTGCAGCACCAAGGCATGCGCAGTTGGGGAAGGCAGCTCATCGCCAAGCGAGTCGTGCACCCACAGCATGTGCGGCTAGTGCACTACCGGTCCCCATTTTGGATTACCAGTTCAGATAGGAGCATGCCGCGATGAAGCACAGCGATGGCACCAAATTGGAGCCAGGTTGAGCTGGTGAATCTGGTGGCACTGGTGGAGCCACATGTTGGCTCACTGTATGGGCAGGTGCCCCTGGACCGGCCTTGCACCGAGGCGTAGCAGGAGGTGGCTGAGGGGTTGGAGGAGGCCACTGGGGCCCAGTGAAGTAGGGAGCAGTGCCGCCACCGATATGGGGACCTGCGGCAGAAGGATCCTGATGGGCTGAGGTCACTGCTGGCACGCGTCCAGAGGGGTGCAGTGCCATGGCCAGGTGAGTGCACTTTTCCACGTCTGTGCTATGTCGGTGTTCTGTGAGAGGCCAGCGGGGTGTCATACCGTGCTGCAGGGAGGGCTGTTGCTGAGCGCTCTGCTGACCATGGCAGCGCACCATGGGTGTGCTGTGCCACCACACTGCCACTGTGCAGGGCCATGGGGTATATTGTGCTGGAGGGAGGTGGGGCACATGGGTTGTTGCCAGGTGCTGATATTTGCCTCTCACTGTCTCCCTACTAGGCCCTGAGGATAGGCAAAGAGCCAGGATGGCAGGTGCCGCTGCCGGACGTGGGCAGGCCAACACTGGTCCACAGGCATGAGATGCTGGACGTGTGGGAGGTGCTGCTGGTCAGGCGTCGGTTGTACTGCAGCATGCAGGTAGGCACTCTGTCAGGGTTTGTTGTTGTGCAGGGTGGGGGTTGGCCACAGCCCCCTGTGCACATGGCCATTACAGCAGTGCAACGCTGGCAGGGTCCATTGCACCATGCCATGGCTTTTGCACATGAGTGTGGCTGCTGCAGGTGGGCTGTGGGTGCACCCGGGTTCCAGCCATGCCACTACTGTCCCGCCGCATATCCCTGTTGCCTGGCTGCCATGGTTGTGGTGTGCCGCACATGGGTGGTGTTGGTGTGCAGTGCTGTACATGGCTGTGGACGATCGGGATGGCGGCTCATATGGGCACGCATGCTGCGGCTGGCTGTGTGCCATCTATAGGGCACATGTCACCGCCGTCTGCTGTGCACGGTGGATGGGCTACGGTCGTATGGGCATGCACTCATCTATGTCTTCTCCTTTGTCCCAGGTATCCATCAGGTGGATGTGAACACCAGGCTCCTGGAGCGGATACTGAGGGTCACCACGGCCACACTACAGGTGGTTTGTATCATTAGGCAGGCCCTGTGCAGGCTGCGGAGGAGACAGAGGAACAGGCGCCAGTAGGGCATGGATGCATGTGGGGCCCGTTGGCCTGCACCACCTTCCCTTCCCCTGCCCCCCCTTCCTTTCCTCCCTTGTACCCTAACTCAGGCATGTCCCCTGTCCCCCTGCCTCCCTTCCCTGGCCTACCATCTTGTTTGTGGCCTCCCCATTCCCTGCTCCTTGTACATCTGTATATAGTTGTTGATGGTTTATTTTAGTACACATTTATTTTGTTAGCTATCCGTGTCTGTGTCTGCTTTGCAGTTGGCGTATGGAGCCATGCTGCAGTGGTGTGTATGGTGGCCAGTGGTACGTCTGGGGTTGACTGGGGTTTGTGCCTGGAGGTCTGTGCCCAGTGGTCAGTATGTGTCACAGGGTTATGGGATCAAGTAGAGGTAAATTAAATTGCTCTCATCTCTTACAGATGTCTGATTGAGCCTCTGTACTTTTATTCTGTTATTGTTCTGTGGCTGGAACCATAATTTACATAAAACTGGTTCTAAAGTGGTGACTGAAAGTCAGGAACATAGAAACCAGAATGAAAGTCAGTATTTCTTTAGCAAGCACTATCCCCTTAGAAACTATACATGGGAACACATTCACAGTGATCATCCACTATTGAGGTAGTTTTCTGACCTGGCTCCCCCCCCCGGTGGCGGAAAGTGGAGGACAGGTATGTGATAGATGTTGTTTAAACTTCTCTGTAGTTCTCCTGAGTTGATTCAGGAGAGTGTTGGGCAGGTTTGTAGGGCTACAGCTGATTACTGTGACCCCGCTGGAAATGTGGTTGTTTGTGCCTTTAGGGAATCTTAATCTCATAGCAGATGGGTCAGCTTTATTCACAATCACGTAGGGGCCTAGCCACTTTTCTGCAGACTTAATCCTCTTTTCTTTTCCCTTTTTTGTAGTTGAAATAGAACACTTTATCATCTATCTGATAGTGTCAGAGGCCTTCCTGTCATACTAAGCCTTTCTCCCTTCTGCGCTTCTCTCTAAATTATGCCTAGTGAATGAAAAAATCTGTACGTGATACTTGAAGTAGATGATGTACTGATAGACGTCAGCAGCTGCTGCCACATTTTCAGTAGGGTTTGGTACAACAGATGCATAGGCAGTACCATCTGCCTGCCAGTGATCATTTCAAATGGAGTCAGGCCTGTGGATCAATTTGGGGGGTGGATCTCAGTGCCATTAGAACAAGTGGCACCCGACCCTGAGCAAGTCACCTAACCTCCTTGTGTTTCCAGGTCACTCCTGTAAAAAAGCTTTCAGCTTAGTGTGCTATACCTGGTTAAACAACTAAATAAAAAAAAAATCCTTCATATTTTCTGAGACATACTTCTTGAGTATGCTTACAACAGATTTATTTATCCTTTCTACTTGCCCAGAGGATTGGGGGTGATAGGCCACATGAAGCTTCTTCTGAATTCTCAATATCTGACGTAGGTTAATCATCACTTCTCTGACATGAAGCGGCAACCTCAATCTGACTCTATCCACAATGGGAGAACTCAACGAGTAAAATGTGTTGGATCAGAATGGCTGTCATATTCTTAGCAGTATCACTGGAAGCTGTACATTCTACCCATTTGGTAAACAGGTCACAGTGAGTAAATAGTTGCTCCCTCTGGCTGAAATAGGCAATGGGGCTACCCAATCAATCTGAATACCAGACCAGGAGAAAATAACCCCTTTCATTTGCAGGGGTACTCGGAACCTAGGCTTTGAGGGTTAGAACCTACAGCAAGTAAGACAACCTCTAGTGTATGTAACTACATCCTCCTGGATGCCAGGCCAGTATGCAGTTTTCTCCAATGCTTCATAGGTGCTCCAATCTCCAGGGTGCCCACTGCAGTGCTCATCATGCATGTAACGTAACATCATTCCTATATAACTTGTAGGGACCACCCATCTGAGGATATCAGGGGATTCATGGGTGTAAGTGAGCAGCTCTCTATGCAGGCTAAACCTCTATTTCTGGTCATATATGACCATTAACTCCCTAGCTTCCTACAGGTCTTTAGCTGTGATAGGATGGCCTTCCGGATTCTCCAGGTAGTGGTATAACTTGGAGAGAGTTTTGTCTCTTAACTGGGCCAGGATCATGTCAGGGTCAGGTTCTACTGTAACCTTAACCAGGGTGCCTCATGAGGGTGCTTCCTGGTGTGGCCTCTGACTCTTGTTCTAGTTCAGGTTCAATTCTTTTGGCCTGCCGCCAAGTGACTGCAGCCAAGTCGTCTTCAGGTGGAAGATAAATTTCCAAGGCATGCCATTCAGGGCCCCCTCCCTGGTGAGACTGTTGGCCAGGTCATTGCCTTCTTTATCAGGTCCACTGGTGTCGGAATGGTCCTTTACCTTTTTCCAGTAGATGATCATCCCATTCTCATTTTTTTTGGGGGGGGGGGTGCTGGCTTTGGGTGTTAGACAGGATGTGCTGGCAAGGGGCTCTCCCGGTCAGGCACTACTCCTCCTCAGAGCTTCGGGACCTTTGCCCTTTGAATTGTCCACCTTTGCCCACTGAGGTTTATTCTTATTGTAGAGCACTGGAGATAGTGGATTGGAGGCATGGAGGGTGGGGTCCTGAACGATGGGGAGAAGTGGATGGATTGGGGTTGTGGGGGCAAGAAGATGCCCTGGGGCAAAATGGAGACTGGAGACTGGAGAGGGGTCCCCCATCTAGTACCCATATCCAAGGGTTCAACATTAGGTGGGTAGGTTCCTCAGGCGGCCTCGGAACTCCATCCTACCCAGGCAGTGTTATGCAATACTAGTGTAACCCCTAGGTGGCACTATTCCAAGTGTTACTACCCCTGCCTGCTTAACTACTAACAGGTTGAGGGGCCTAGGTCCAGTGGTGGGTGCCTCCACCCAGAGGTCAGGGTTTGCAGTAGTTAAACTAACTTGGTCACAGCCCTCTGGGACACTGTAACCCCCCTTTCTTCCCACTAGTGGCCCACACAATGCATTAGGAATATCTTCACAATGTACACCTACCCCCAGGACTGGCTCCGTCGACTGGACCCCGGGAACCCCCTGCAAAACAAGATGATACAGTGCAAAAACCACAGTACAATACTTTAACATTAACAAATACCTCAGCCAGTGTAACTTTGCTGAAACCAACAGATCTGATTTATTTAAGGAGCTGTAACAAGGAAGGGGGAAATCAGGTTAATTAGGTTAAACACATTAATAATCACAGTACTGTGCGCATATTCAGAGTCCCAAATTGTCACTTTCACTGGGTACCCAGGATGGGGGGTGCTAGCCAGGATCGGTTGCAGCTGGTTGGGGCCCTGTGATGGAAAAAACACTGGCACAATACCCAAATTGTAATCCGGAGCCGGTTGGCTCAGTTCGTGAAGAAATGAAAAAAACAACAATTAGATGACACACTTGCAATTCGACAAAACAGATGGCAGGGAGCTACCCTGCTTTGTACTCACAAACTCAATGCTGGGAACTGGATGGATGGCAGATTGTCCTGGATTGCCAGGAGGAGCAGACCTGTGGACAAGGTCCTTGTGACTGGACCCCACTGCAGTTTAGAGCAAATGGATGTAGTCTGGGTTAAGCTGGGGTTTACTTCCAGCTTCATGCACTCTATTCACTGTACAGGGGATTTGAAACATGATTCCCCACAAGCACTACACACGTTTATATGTAAAAGGAAAGTACTATACCAGGCAGGCTGCTTCTCTATCCCGATCGCAATTACTGCACAATACCCGGGAGAACACACAGCAGATTCAGTTCCTGACAGACCGAGCGTGATTCAGCAATTTCTCCAGTCTTCTACAGGGTGAACCTGGTTTCTACTCTTCAAGTCTCCTTGATTCTCTTCACAGGTCGGTTTCAGTCCGAACAGGCGCTTGCACAAACTGCAGACCGAAACTTGGGGCCTTACACGAGATCCCCGCGCTAAAACTACACACCGAAGAAGCACACAGCTCCCTGTCTCTTCACAGCCCAAACTGATCTGATCTTTCCAGTAGACAGAGCCAGGCATTTCCTTTGAGTTCCTCCCAGTTCAGTTGGCTGGTTTGGCTGTCATTCACAGTAAACTCCCTCTGTTGGTGGAAAAAAGGCGCCGAAGTCAAAACTGCATTTCCCAGAGTCACTGCCTTTACAATCCCCTTACAGCAGACTCCAGAGGAGAGTCCAAGTTCTGATTCGCCCAGAGCAGGCTCCATTTTAAAGGATCCCCACCATGATTGGTCCAATTCAGCAGTTCAGAACCAACATGAGGGAGCTTGCTCATTACTGTCCTTGCTACAAGAAAGCAGGTTAAATCAAACTGCATTTTCATTATTGCCCTAACAGGTTACAAGCAAACAATTACATCTTTGAAGAGTGCTCCCCCTGCCCACTTAGCGATGGCAGAAACAGAGTGATTTGGCAGCAGCTCAAGCGGGACTCAAGCAGGAAAACACACAGTCCCCCCATACAAACTAATTATGTCTGCAAGCAGACAGCTCTTAAAGAGACAGTACCAGAGGCTCTAAAAGCACTCACAGATAAACGGCTTAAATGCCAAACACCATTCAGGCTTGGAGCATTCAAGCAAGCTCCTGGAAGACTTTTTTGGGAACCCCCATTTTCAGGGGGGTTACACTAGGTCCATTAAAAACTAGATGGCTTTGATTGCCAATCTTGTTAGATCATCGGACCTGGCATGCACCACCATGACCTGGCTGGACATGAGTGCTGGTCCAGTGCCAGCTGGTTTATCAGTGATACATCACCTGATGTTGGATCATAGGGGCAGGGGTGTTGCCATCTGTTTTAGAATGGAACTGGGCCTGGTAGAGGTGCGGGTGGGTGAGAACTGATCCTTTAAGCGTATCTTGGGCGCAAGTGTGGGGTGCAAAATTCTTCTCATTTACTGTCCACCCGGGGATGGGAAGCAATTTTTGCAGGAAGTCACGGACTTTGTCATCAACACAGTTTTGGAGTCACCCAGAGTGATGGTGCTGGGTGACCTCAATGCCTGGATCGACGACGAACTCTCGCATTTTGAACAGGACTTCCTCCAACTCATGTATGCATTGGGCTTCACACAGGTTGTTTCCTCTGCAACCCATACTTTGGATCACTCTCTGGACCTGGTCTTCCTGCTGGGAATGGAAAGCATCGACTTGGTGGTGGAACCAGTAGGATGGTCTGACCATCACACTATCAGGTTCGGTCTGCCCCTTCGGAGATGGTCTGGTACCGCCCATTGAGGAATGTGATCCCAGATGACCTGATGGCAGCACTGGACCTATTGGGATGTACGAGTGCAAGCATGGGTCCAGAGATTCTATTACAGACCTATAATAAGGCCATGGTGGCAGCTCTGGATTCCATCGCTCCTGTCTGTGTTCACCTCCTCTCCCTTCATCCTCGATTCCCATAGTTTTACGGGATTTTGAGGGAGATGAGGAGAGTGCGGTGAAGGCTAGAGTGATGCTGGCGGAAATTGGGCCTAGATGCTGACAAGCTTAGATTGATTCACATAGAAACATAGACTTTGATGGCAGAGAAGGACCGCCTGGCCCACCTAGTTTGCCCATTTCCCTACCTAGAGGATAAGCTGCAGATCCTATTTAACCAACAGCCTATTTTTACATTATGTGGACTATCAATCGGAGATCTCCCATAAGAAGGCAGAATTCCTGTCTGGGGAGATCACTGCTGCACGGAACTGACTGACTCAGCTCTTTCGCACTGTGGAAAGACTGTGCAATCCAGCCTGTCTGCAATTGTGAAGCGCATTTTCACAGGATAAATGTGACAAGTTTGCTCCATTCTTTTTAGATAAGGTTGCTGGCATCAGGTCTGAGATCTGTTCAGCATACTCTAAGAGGGGTTGCAGTGACCAATGGGAGGTCACAGAACCTCGGTCTGGTTGGTCGGCATTTGGCCAGGTGGCAATCTTGGATGTCATGATGATCATCCAGAGTATGCAGCCGACCTTCTGTAGCTTGGATCTGGACCCAACCTGCCTCCTTGTGGGGTGTGTGGATGTCATTGGCCCAGTCGTGGCGGAGATAGTCCAGAGCTCGTACAAGACCAGGGAATTCCCTGATTCTTTGAAAGAGGCAGTGGTGATTCCCCTTCTTAAGAAATCTTCTCTCGACCCAGACTGTCTTGCCAACTACAGGCCTCTCTCTAACCTTCCCTTTGGGGGTAAGGTTATTGAGAAGGTAGTTGCGCTGTAGCTGGAGGATCATCTTGCCATCCATGACATCTATGATCCCTTCCAGTCAGGTTTCAGGAAAAGGCACAGTACTGAGACTGCCCTTGTTCAGGTGCTCAATGACCTGCTTGTTGTGAGAGAGTGGAGGAGACATGCTATCTTGATCCTCCTTGATCTCTTGGTGGCATTTTACACTGTGGACCATGTGGTATTGCTACAGTGCCTGCAGCTGATCTGTGGACTGTCTGGCACAGTCTTTAGGTGGTTCCAGTCTTTCCTAACTGGCAGGTCTCAGAGAGTAGTGTCAGAGATTTTTTCTTCTGATACTTTCTCCCTGCCATGTGGGTTCCGCAGGGCTCAGTTTTTTCTCCCATGTTGTTCGTGGTGTACATGTTGCCACTGGGAGGCATTGTAAAGTGGTACAGACTGAGTTTTCACTGTTATGCAGATGATACTCAGCTGTACATGTCCTTTGCACCCGGACAGGATGTTGCGCCCTCAGTATTTAACACCTGCCTGTCCAAGATCCAAGACTGGATGTGTGCTAACTGGCTGAAGCTGAATTCTGACAAGACTGAGGTTTTGGTTGTGGACCAAGGTCACTGAGTAGAGGGGTCTTCGGCAGAGTGAGCATCTGGTCTGGTACTGGATGGCTGCCAGCTGAAGACCTCTGAATGGGTGTGTAGTTTGGGCGTTATCCTTGACGAAGAACTGACCTTGAGGTCTCAGGTGTCATCTGTGGTCAAGACCTTATTTTACCATCTGAGGAATATTGCTCTGATTAGGCTCCTGGTTCTACCTGGCGACCTTCCAACTTTGGTCCATGCCTTTGTGACCTCTCGTTTAGATTACTGCAATGCCCTCTATCTAGGGCTACCAGGGGTTGATATCTGCTGTTTGCAGTTAGTGCAGAATGCTGCAGCCAGACTACTGACTGGGCTCTTTCAATCTAACCATATTACCCCTGTGCTGCATGCCTTGCTCTGGCTGCGAGTGCAATGGCGGATCACCTTTAAGGTCGACTTGCTCACCTACAGAGCCCTACACGGACAGGGCCCAAGTTACCTGCAAGAGCTTCTTTGCCCCTACCGCCCTCTCCACCCCCTCTGTTCGGCCAATGAGGAAATGCTAGAGGTTCCCAGGGTGCAGCTGAAAACATCTGGTGCTCGCTCATTTGCTTTTGTAGCGCCTACTCTGTGGAACTCTCTACCTCATCGGGTTTGAGAGTGCCAGACCGTGGAGAGCTTCAAGATACCACTAAAAACCCATCTATTTAGTCTTGCTTTTGTGAATTATTGAGAAATAATTATTTATTTGAGTTTTTTGGATTTTAGTTCATGTTTTAAAGTTTTATGATCATTTATCTGTACAGCATTTTGATACTTGAATTGCGCTTGCTAAATAAAATTATTTATTATTTACTAATCAATCAGTAGCAGTAACTAGTTCAACATGTTTGATATCCTTACCCTTTGCAGTTTTGAACTCTCTTTCCTTTCAGTGTGAAAGGTATTTGGTAAAACCCAATCTTGCATAATTAGAATCTGTGCAGATCACAAATTCTGTAAGTTGAAATTTCACTGCCATCTGAACAGTTAGCAAGATACCTGCTATCTGTGCATATTGGGCTAGATTTTCGCACTAGCTTAAATTTTTGGGGTGTAGTAGGTATGTCTTTTTCCCAACATTATACGACACTCTCACACAATTTTCCTTCCTCGTGAAAACAGCACCCATCCAGATAGGCCTTTTATAACCCTAGACCAGCATTCTCATCATAAGAAAGATGCCTATGGTCCAGAGGGTTGGTTGGCTCCGCAGGTAGGGCACAGATGAGTTCTTTCAGTCCCAGGTCTGCATATGGGTGGAGGTCAGCTAGGCCCTGGGCTAAAGCATTTTTCTTGTTTTTGGCCTACCTGGAGGGCCAAGGTTCAAGAGGTGATCCTACTGCTGGATACCCTCACCTCCTTTTTCTGGGAGCATACCAGGTAAGCCATTAATTGCAACATGATGAACATTGTATACTGTATATTGCTATTTGTACCTGTA
The DNA here is from genome assembly GCA_016271365.2 of Neoceratodus forsteri. Classification (NCBI taxonomy): domain Eukaryota; kingdom Metazoa; phylum Chordata; order Ceratodontiformes; family Ceratodontidae; genus Neoceratodus; species Neoceratodus forsteri. Next base: position 246,496,223 of record CM057454.1, on the reverse strand, counting down.
ATCATTTTTATGTTGGCAAGACAAAAAGATTATTTAAAGTCAAGGTCTCTGAACACTTAAGAAGTATTTCCAGGCAGCGACAAAACTAATTCATTTGCTATGCACGTTCTACAAAATGGATCTGGACACATGTTTAAATTCCAAGGATTAGAAAGCATCTCCTTGGGCAAATGGGGGAAGGGGAGACCTGAATAATAAATTATTGCAACAGTAAATTAAATGGCAGTATGTTCTAAGAGCTAATGATGTCAGGGGTGTAAATGAAGCTTGATATTTATTGGAGCACTGTGCAAGTATTCAGTGGTATATTTATTAATTCATTTTCTCTGGGCTTTAGTATATTTTTGCATACACATGCATTTTTTGTACATATGAAAAAAGTATTCTTGTGGTGGGGTATGTTGTATGTGGCTTGTTTTGTAACATTTTTGTAACACTTTAAAAAAAATGGTGCTATATCTTTAAATCGGTGTCTTAAAAGAGATACCTGGTTACCTGCAACCACGCTTTGAAAAAGCATTAAGGATTATGTGAAATGTTGGCGTTTGTGGGGAGGAGTTGCTGCTATGCCTTTTAATGTTTTTTTAGCAAATAAATGCTTTTTTACAACGATACCTATTGCACCAGGTTTTTATTAGTCAAAGTACTGTGATGCCTGACTCCTACACAAATTTACAATTTGTGTTGGTCCCTGGAATCCACATCCATAGTCCAAAAGCCATTGGCTATGTTTATGGTAATGAAGAATTGGACTCCTTCAATTCTGTCCAAACTCTGATCAATACAAGCCATGGGCTATTGACAAAGGGGAACTTGTTTGTTCAGGTACCTGTAATCAGTGCTAAGTTGCCACTATCAGTGGGTTTCAACACAGGCCATACTGGAGCATTGTAAGTGCTGGCACATTCCTAATAATGCCTCTTTCCAAGAGGGATTATAAAATTTCATGAATAGCTTCCTGTGCAGCTAACGGTTCCTTGTATTGTCTAACATACATTGGTTTGCTATTAGGTTGCATCTCAGTCCTGACAGTGTGAAGGGTAGTTTTCCCACAGTCCAAACTGTACTTAGAGAACAGATTGGGAAATTCATGGAAAATTGTAGCTAGTTTGGGTTTATCTGAATCTGGCACTGCACTGGCTAATGTCACATGCTCCTTGACTTGTTCAGAGAACTCAGGACATGGCTCGACTGCTCCTATTTCTTCTTTGGCTTTAGTCAGGTCAGACACATTCACTTTCTCTACCAAAGCAATCTCATTATTTTCCTCTGGGGGAGTGGTTTGTACAGGACTTGGAAAGAGTTTTTGACTTCCCACCTGTAATCATATCCTTTACTAACTAGCTGTTCTGGCTGGACCATAATCTGTCTTGAAGGCAAAGCAGTGTAACCACCCCATGTCCTCCACCCCCATGTCAGGTATTTGGCCGAAAACTGAAATGATGAGTGAATAGCCATGAAAGGCAGAGCCCACCACCATTCCTGCATTTGCCTGCAGAGGCAACGAGATGTGGTCAACTCCTGGGCTGTCCACCAGCAGGTAAGCGATTATCCCTGAGAGGTCCAGCAAATGGCTATGACCCTGCTCACTAAGGGTTAATCTCAGTTTCTGGAAGGATTTAGTGAGGTAGAAGAAGGCTCTCTTCTCTGGCAAGCTATGTCCCTTCTTCATATTCAGTCTAAGGGGGAAGCTCTGAGTTCTGCCTGGAATGGTGACACTCTACTTACCATTTAACAGATTTGTGATATGGTCTGGCCAGCTTTCATTTGACATTTATTGCAAACCACAGGTTGAGGTGGTGCCAGGAGATGGGTTCAAAGGGCAGGCTGGTCATCATTCACATGGACACTAACTACAAGCCTCACCAAAAAGTCTGCCCCCAGGCACAGTGCTTTCATCTTACCTTGGACTACATATGCATAATGACACCGGGGAATTGCCTCTATAATGAAATTCAGGGCTACTATTCCTTTCAACTTCGGGGACCTTCCCCTGTAGGGGTACTGTCCAGTGGGTCATTGTGTTTTACCACTGTCAGTTCTGAATTTGCACATTTCATCTCTCTGTACAAAGGATACTGTAGCTAATCAAGGCCCTTTCATACATAAGAGAAAAGGGTGCATCTTTAAACTTTCAGTTCTGAACTGTTACAGAGTGAAGCTGCTGTCTGTATTTCTTTTCACATAACACAACCAATCTCCTTTTGTCTGTACCCAACACTGGATTTCAACCAACTTCTCATTAAGGTCCTGGGCTTGCCCTTCATTAGTGAGGTGTGGTTCAGATGACAGAGCCATCTCCTCCACAAGCCTTGGCTCACAGGAGAGGTGTTGCCAACTCCCCCTCCCTCTCTGGAGCTGCTTCATGATTAACTGCCTTATTTTTATTTATTTATTTATTTAAATGTTTTACCAGAAAAGGCATACTGAGCAGAAGCTCCTTTCCAGATGCGTCCTAGGGGAGAGGGGATAGGGATAAGGGTAAGGATACAAGAAGGTAAATGTAACATACAGGAATAAGAATTTCACATACAGTATCGAAAATTAACACATACAGGATAAATTGGTTGATGAAAAATTATGATTCAGATACAGGCATACGATAAAAATTGCACATTAGAATTAAAATTAGCACATGCAGTATAATTTGGTTGACAAGAAATTTGTTCAGATACAGACAAAGTTACAAAAATAGTACAAAGATTGTGTGAGCTAGACAACTGTTACAAAACAGAAATTTTGTGGTACAACAATGTTTAACATTTAAATAAGTGCTGGTAGTTTTGAAACCTGGAGGCAAAAAGGCGAAAAAGAAAAGAAAAAATATTTGGGTAAGGGAAAGATATTTTTTATTATTATTTAGTTAAGCACAAGTGCAGACGGGGGGGGGGGTCTCTCTTAGGAGGGAGGAAAGGGTTTTAGCTGTGGAAGAGTGCCAACTAGGATGGGGGAGGGAGTTCCATATTTTTGGGAAGTGCTAGGACAAAGTTGATTGGCTTGGTGTGAAGGATCTGTGAGGAATGGTTAGGGGTTGTGAGTCATGGTTTCTAAGGGAGTGAGAGGGGGGTGGTTTGACAGAGATAGAGGATGACCGCTAAGAGGGGAGAGAGTGGAACCAGAATTTAGCTAGAAAGGAGGCACAGTGGATATGTCGTCAGTCAGCTACGGAGGGGAGGGAGAGAGACTGGTAGAGGTTGCAAGGATGAGTGCGTGGAGGACAGTCAAGAGCGAAATGGCAGAAGGAATGGAAAAGAGAGTCCAGCCTGGTTAAGGAAGATTTGGGAGCCACACTGTACACTACATCAACGTAGTCAAATATAGGGAGTGTCATTTTCTGGATCAGAGCAGGGTGAGCCGGCAATGGGATACATCCATGATTTCTGTATAGGGCACCTAGTTTGGAGTGTAACTTTTTTCGGATGGCATCGATGTGTCCAGAGAAAATGAGGTTTTGGTCAAGCCAGACCCCTACATAATGAAAGGAGGAAGTGTTCTCAAGCAGCATCCCATTAAGGGTGTGGAGGGGGGGGTGAGAGCCAAGAGAGTCTCTGCCTAGTGGCGAAGGTCATGGAGACTGTCTTCTTGGCATTCAGAAAGAGCTGATTTGAGTGAAACCAGTGTTGCATGTTGTCAAAATCAACTTGAAGTCTAGACACAACATCAGCAGGGGAGGGTCCAGATGTATACAGGACAGTGTTGTCCACATGGATAGAGGTAAAAAGACAGGCAGAGGGAAGGTCATTTAGGAAGATACAGAATAACAGTGGGCCCAGCATGGAGCCTTGGGGGACCCCTGTATTTATGGGAAAAGGAGGGGATGTTTTGTCATTGATCCAAACAGACTGAGTTCTGTCCACTAGGTAGGAGCAGAACCAGTAGGTTGCGGCATCAGAGAACCCAGCCGCAGAGAGTTTTGTAAGCAGGAGGGGATGGGAGACAGTGCTGAACACCTTGGCAAGATCAACAAACATGGTGGAGGTAATAAGTCCCTGATCCATGCCGTTAAGTATGGATTTTGTGAGCCTTAGGAGAGAGGTGGTGGTGGAGTGACATTTCCGGAAATCATACTTGTAAGGGGGTGAAAAAGGAGGATGAATCAAGGTAGGAGGAGACTTGGGATAGTGCCAAGTACTCCTGAAGCTTAGCAAGAGTGGGGAGTAGGGAGATAGGATGGTAGTTACCAGGGGAGGTGGGGTCATCACCTTTAGCAAGAGGGATTACAGTGGCATGTTTCCAATCAGATGGGACAGAAGCAAACGAGAAGCAGAGATTTAGCAGAAAGACCAGAGGGACTGCAATAGCTGAAGCTGATAGACACAGAATTTTAGAATCAAGACCAGAGGGGCATTTACCCTTAGTAGAGTTAAGGAAAAGAAAGGCTTTGAGAGCATCAGCAGGGGAGATAGGAGTGAAGGAGAAAGAAAGGGGAAGTGGGCAGTTTGAGAGAGGATGTGGGGGTATTGTGAAGAGGTGGGAGGTAGGGTAGAGAGCGAGGAGGAGGCACAGGAGGTGAAGAAGGTATTAAGCTCAGAGGCTACAGAAAGGGGGTCAGAGAGAGTGACATTTTCCACTTTGAGAACAGGTGTAGGGGGGTTGGGATGTGGGGGGAGAACAGGGATTGGACCACCTTCCAGAATTTGGATGGGTGGTTGATGTTTTTGTTAAAATTTGCTTTGAAGTAATCAGCCTTAGCTAGTCTAGTTGCCCTTGTGCAGGCATTTCTTGGAGTCTGGTAAGTTTGGAAGGCAAGTGGAGAGCTCATGGATTTGAACGATTTCCATGACTGATCTCTTGCATGTAGACATGCAATTAGTTCAGCAGAGATTCAGGGGAGGTGGGAGCTGCACACATGGGTCCATGTTAGGGGGGCATAGTGGTCCCAGATGGAGAGGATTTTAGAATGGAAGTAGTGAAGTGCCAAGTCAATTGAGGTAGCAAGGTATATGGGGACCAGTCAAAGTTTGAAAGATCATTTAGTACTGGAGATAGATCAAGGGATTTGTAGAAACGAACCATTAGGGTTTTCAGTGGGGCTTTAGGATGGTAGATTTTCTGAACCATGAAGATTAAGTAGTGGTCACTAATGGAGTTTGGAAAGGTACCAGCTGTGATTGTCTGATTAGGGTGGGAAGTGGAAGCCCAGTCGATTAAGAAGTGATTTTGTGATGAGGGGTTTAGACGTGTAGGTTCATCTATTGGTTGTGTCAAATTTAAAGCAGCTATTTCATTTCTGATTTTACTATGAGAGGGGGAGAGCCAGTTTATGTTGAAGTCACCCAATATGTGAAGTTCACCTGTGGCGGAGGGAGTTTTAAGGGTGGTTAGTAGTTCTTTGATCGAGTAGGGGGAGGAATTTGGGCAGCAGTAAGCACCAACAGAAAAGGCTGGCAAGGAGAACGGAAGGGAGATCTTTACCATTAGTAGTTTGTAAGCTTTTGGGAGGGATGTATTGAGTATAGTGGTATATTGAATGGAGGAGATAATATACATGGCAATGCCCTGCGTCTGGTAGCATGGTCCTGTTGGATGAGGGAGTAGCCAGGTATTGAGATAGTCTCATCAGTAATTGTATGATTTAGCCATGTTTCTGATATAATGAGGATGTTAGGGCTGAGGTCAAGAGCAAAAGGTTGAAGTAGAGTGATCATAAGAAGGAGGCTCCTAATGTTTAGATGGGCAATCTTTAACCTGTTTGGAAGTTGCGAGGAGAGAGACGGGACTGGACCTGGGTTATGCTTAATGTCACCATATAGAAAAAGCAGTAAGGCTATCAGGATTTTAGTAGCAAGGGTAGTAGACTTCTTCGATAAGGATGAGGGGTGTGACTTTGGCGAAGGTGGGAGGGTGTGTGTGTGCTAAAGTGAAAGTGGGCAGGTTTGTGTAGAAGCTGGGAGAAGGACTGATGGACCAGGTGTCCAGCGACTGTGTGTCATGGTTGTGGAGAGTATAGGAGAGGTAGAGGAGGAGGTAGGGAATAGTGGAGGTTCAGAGGAGGGGGTGGTTAGAGATGTAGGAAAGCAAGGGGGTAGTTGGGTGGGAAGAGATGAGATGTAGATGAGCAAGGGGAGGAAGCAGACAGTACTATAGAACATGGTTAGGAGTGTAGACGTGGAGCGGCCTGGATGGGAGTGCTTTACTTTGAGTGAGCAGGGAGGGAGAAAAGTGGAGGGACCAGTGGCCACTAGTGGTGGAGAGCTACAAGATGTAAATGTGAAAGTGGGGAGATAGAAAAAAAATCCCCCCAAAATCACAAGACCTGATCATGTGACCAGTGATCTCTATAAATTACACCACAACCCATGGAGGCGGGGGCAGTGGACGGGATAACACAGCCCAGCTGCTTAGGGAGCTCAGGAGTGCTCCACTGCCAAAATTTCTGCTGTACCTGCTCAGTGCTTGCCCGAGGGGGGTTGGTGGCATCTGGATTGCTGAATAGGGTGGGCAGGAATTAACTTTACTTGTAGGCTGCAAAAACAAAAGGTAAGAGGGTGTGAAGAGAATTAATCTTGGGGGAGGGAGTGTGTCAAATGATAGGAGGCAGAGACAGGAGCTGGAGAAGGGAAAAATGAGCAAAAGTCAGGTGTTTTCCTGGTGTCCTAGGGTTACACTTTACCATATAGCCCTGTCTCAAAATAAGCCCCAAATGTACAGAAATAAAGACAAAAGAACCAGAAAGCAGACAAAATCATCATGAAATTATTTAAGGCTAGCTCAGCTGAGAAATTGCACACATACTGCAGCATCTAAGCAATTAATAACTGTAAGTTGAAAAAGGGACTAAGTGCTTTGACTGCATAGCTGAGCACTTAAGCCTGAATTCTTAGTCAAATTTAACCCTTCCTTAGTCAGTTTTAATGGGAAGGCAGGGTTAATCTATGTTGGTACATTGTTACAGATGTATTTACTCTCTAGGGAAGGAGGAAACTTTCAAGCTCAGGGGCTACACCTATCTTGGAAACTTGACCTCCCTCCACTAAGTTCAAACCAGTGAGGGTGGTCAGGTAGCTGCCAGGACACCATGGATGGGATATTCAAAGGTGTTGCTCATGGTGCAACAGGGTTGAGCGATGCGCAACCCACCAATGCGCCCTGGCGCGATATTTAACGGACGGGTTGCGCTGCGCAACCCCCGATGCGCCTAGGCGCACCTGTAATGTATGCAGCGCAAGTGCGGGGGGCATGCCCATGCATATGCGACACATCCCGATATTCAGCCCAGGATGTGCGGCGCAGATGCTGGCGCAACCCCTACATGCACGGCACACTGGTGCTCAAAGTTGAGCCGTAAAATATAGGCTCAAAGGCTGGCCACCCACAGGCGGGCGGCTGTATTGCTGGGTGCAGCACAGCAGCCACCTGCCGTGGGTGGCCACCTGACCTCCCAAAACACTGGCCCCATGTCCCCTGGCCAGGGAGCGTTGTGCCCCACCGCACCATTGCCCAATTGCGGGCATCTGTAAAAGAACTCCCTGGTGGTCCAGTGGACCGCTATCCCTTGCCTGATCATGGGCATATGTTTAATATCACCCTGGTGGTCCAGTGGACCCTACCCCATTGCCCAATCACCGGCATATGAATTACATCTCTCTAGTGGTCTAGTGGACTGATCCCCAGCACCTGATCATGGGCATGTAAAGAATTAATCCCTGGTGGTCCAGTGGACCGAGCACCTTCGCCCGATTGCGGGCTTCGTCAAACCTCCTGGTGGTCCAGTTGTACCCCCTCCCACCCACCCACATAGTCCCCCGACCCCTGCACCCCCGTCAGCAGCGGGAGGCAGCTCCCCACCCACATGCCGCCTGGCCACCTGCTGACTGACAGCATACAGTAGGGCTGTACGCCTATTGGTCCACTGCATGGGCCAATGGGCATGCAGACCATACTGTACTACACAGTCCCAAAATATGAATGAGGTGTTTTCTGATAGGGATGGATTTATGGCAGAGGTACAGTGCAGTACTGGAACTTTCTTAGGGTCGGCGGGCGGCCGGTGGCGGCTTGTGGGTGGGGAGCTACCACCTGCCGCTGACGGGGGGGAGGTGCAGGGTGGTGGGGGACACAGTGGGTGAGTGGTGTGGGGGGGTACCACTGGACCGCCAGGGATGGTAACCTATGCCCGTGATCGGGCGCTGGGGATCGGTCCACTGGACCACCAGGGAGATGTTATTATTATGCCTGTGATCGGGCGATGGGGTAGGGTCCACTGGACCACCAGGGAGTTTATAAACATATGCCCATGATCGGGTGAAGGGGATCGGTCCACTGGACCACCAGGGAGTTATATGAGTTATGCTCACAATCGGGTGATAGTTAGTGGTCCACTGGACCACCAGGTAATATACAGTATCTACACATGCCCGCGACCGAGCAAATGGGAGTGGTGCCCGCTGAGGGGCAGCTGGGCGTCGGTCCCCGACGGCTGCAGCCTGGCAGGCTCCAGGTGCAAGTTGCCAGGGATCGGCGCACCGCATGCAGATGGGGCCATAATGACATGCAAATGGCCCCATTTGTGCCTTGCATACATAATGGCCTCATTTGCATGCTCATGGCTGAATATCGCTGTTGCTGAGCCTTGTGCAACCACACTTGTGCTGGCACAGCCCCCTGCTCCCATGCTGCCACTTTTGCTGGCGCAGTGCCACTGTACCATGCACAGTGCATGTACCCTCAGTGCCATATTCAAGGGTGCTGAGCCATGGCGCAGCACCGCTGAATATCGCCTGGACCATGCCCTTGCTCATCACAGTTGCGCTGCACCCAGGCTTGCACCCCTGCCTGGTGCAGTCTGAATATCCCACCCCATGTCCCTTCAGCAGTGATTTCAGTACCCCCATATCCCCTCTGGTGTATAGGGTAGGAGTTCAGTCACATGTGTCCATACCAGACCCTAAGAAATATCCAGTACTGCACTGTACCTCTGCCATAAATCCTTCCCTATCAGAAAACACCTCTCTGTACCTTCATAAATATACACTGGATGAGAAACATGTGTACCAGCCAGATTCAAGTCCCATGTACATGTATCCAAAGACATAAACGATAACTCGGTGAGATAGTACAGCGTGAGCACTGGGGGCTCTGTGTTAAGGCAGGGGCTATCTTTGGGTAGCAGCTGCCTGAGTTCATTCAATATATGCTTGGAGGCAAGTATCATTTCTGCCCCCCTACCTACCAGAACATACATAGGCAAAATGTTCTCCACCATCATGTTCACATATGGTCTGGCTTTCTTTCCTTGATGGACCACTGTGCTCAAAAACAAAGGGTTGAGCTTCACTGGGTCATCCCCCATGAGACCCAGATGAACTGTACTCTCTGGCGTCAGTTCCCCCACTACCACTAAGGAGTTTGTCATGGTGATGGAGGAGGCTTACGACTGCTCTACCAGTCCTAGTCATCTGATGATTATCAGTGCTGAGGGGCACTGTTTGTGGTGGCACATCAGGAGAAGAGGCCTCTCCTCTGCTGTGTGGGGTGTGCTTTATTGCCTTTCATCTGCTGGCACAGCTCTTCATACTTTCCTTTCCAGTGTGCTTCCTTGTTTCCCTTTTGACCCTATTCTTGACCCCAATGGTTGTAGAGCCTCTGTGACGGCTACCACTCTGCCTGCTCCATGAGCACCTGGGGGGTTGTCTCATGGTAGTTACCTCTTTCAGGAGTTAAAAGTTCCTCCACAGAAAAGACTGGTGGTTCTCCCTGGCTCCTGGCAGGAGCCAGCTTCTTCTTGATGGAAGAAGAATGTCCCCCACTCAGATTTCAAGCCAGGTTTATTGTGACACAACCAATACATCCACAGAAGCAGGGGCAGGGGTCAGAGTTGTATTCTCTGTCATAGTCTGCAATGCATCACATGCCATGTTCAGAATGTTTGCTATAGGTGCAGCCTTCCTGGCACACCCAGTCAGAGAATTCTGGATTTCCTTCAGCCACCCTTCATGAAAATTCACCCTAAACTCGGAATCTTCTACAGTTGGGACCTCCTGACCTTCGTATTAAACTTGTCTGAAGAGTCTATAAAAGTCTCCAGCATCCTGGTTGCCCTTCTGCCACAACTTAAGAGTAGCCACCTTTGCAATTTCATGGAGCCTATTCCTTCCATACTTATGGTGCATAGCAGCACACAAATTCTGAAAGGTATCTATACACTCAGGACTTAACTCTTCCATCCACTGAATTACTGCTTTGGTGGAGATTGACTGTACCAAACACATTTTCTCCTCCACAGTCATGCCCAGTTTTTCCAGAGCCATTAATGTCAGTTTCAGGGCAGCCAGGAAAGTGTCTACACATACTTTTTCTTAGAGGGGGTCAAACCTTTGAACTGCTTTCTGCACTACTGCCATTTAACTCATAAACATCTGCCTCTGCTGACGAGAATCAATATTATCACCCCCCTCCTTTGGGAGGGATACTTTGTTCTTGCCTAATAGTTTTTGGGGGTTCAGCCACCTAGGTGGTGGAGCTCTTACTGCCCATTGATTCTGTGACAGGAGTTTCAGCATGAGAGAAGAGGGACTCACAGGTTTACCCCCCCCCCCCGTGAGACCACTGAGGTCTGTGAGGTAGTGGACTGTGGAGGGGAGGCAGGCATTAACTTTCCAAAGGAAGTTGTAATTTTCTCCCAGATATGAACCCGGGCTTTTGCTGCAGTCAACTCTTGCTCTAACTGTTTAACTTTGTTATTCAAACCCATTTCTCCCTAGCTAACCTCCCGGAGTTCATGGCTGACCTCTGGAGTTCATCTCTCAATTTCTCTTCTTGCAAGTCTTTAATTCTCTTTGCTTGCTTTGCCCCTTTCTGTTTCTCCTTGCTGAGCTAATTTTTCAGCCCCCTCTCACTTTCCTCGAGGGTCTTTCTCTGATAGGAAGTAGAGGTTACATCCCCTCTCAGGATGGAGATTTGTTCCTCTTTCTGCTTCACTGTTTTGTGTTTTGCAACCTCTTCTTCCAACCTCGTTATCTGCTCTTTCTGAGTCTCTGCCTCTTGTTCATCCTTGTAACCCCTTTAAGGTCACTAACTCTAGTCACATCTCCCTTTCTCTCTGTCTTTCTGACACGTGCAGTCCCACCTGCTGCCATTCCTTCTGTGCCTTCCCCAACCTTCATAATAATGGTGAGCTTTGCCTTTGACCTCAATAAGGTGATCCACCAATGTTTCACACTTTGCTTGTAATTTATAGCACTCCTGTGTGGCTGTCTGGCTAGATTCCTTCTATCTCTTTACATTTTTCCATGTAAGCTAAGGCTTCCTTCTCAGCTACCTGCTTTTTCTTGCTCAGGGATTCAAGACGCCTTCCAGGTCAGCCTTCTAGGACAGCTTCCTATTGCAGATGGTCAATGAACCAACCAGGTTAGGTAACACCATAGAACTCATGCTGTTGAATGGTGAGTTTGTGAGGGAGCAGGGGTGGAGGAACTGCTGGAGGGAAGTGACCACCACTCAGTGTAGTTCACGATAAACATGGGGAAAGGGGGAGTAGAAATGGGCACAATGGTGTTAGACATCAGGAGGGCCAACTTTGGTAGGATGAGAAAAATAGTACAGGGGTATCTGGCCAGGATCCATCCAATATGGACACTAACCTGAAGTGGGAGGTCATTAAACTGGGAATTGTGGAGGCAATCCCAACATGTACAAGGGTACAGAGTAAGAAGGCTAGGGTCAAGAAGCCTAGCTGGGTGAGCAGGGGGGTCATGAAAAAAGTAAGGAAGAAAAGAGATGCCTTTAGAAGGTACAAAAGAACAGAGAGAGGGGAGGACAGTGAGGAATACCTGAAGGAGTCGAGGGAGGTGACAAGGGCAGTCAGGGCAGCCAAGGTGTCCAGGGAACTCAGGCTAGCACAGGGCATCAAAGAGGGGGAGAAGGACGTCTTCAGGTACATCAGCGAGAAAAGGAGTTGTAAAGGCCAGATAGTAAGAATTAAGGGGATGGGGGTGGGTGGAAACAGGGGCAGAACAGGCAGAAGCATTAAATGAGTACTACTTCTCAGTATTTACTAAATAGAAAGTGGGAGCAGTACCCAAAGGGGGTGGGAGGATGGGCATGGGGGGGTAGGAGCTGACAGATGGGGAAATCCCAGTGGGCAGGGACTGGAGTACTTGAGGGCACTGAGGATGGACAAGGCACCTGGGCCAGATGATATACACCCCAGGGTGCTAAAGGAGCCGGCAGAAGTCCTGGCAGACCTGTTCCATGCCTCCCTGGACTCAGGGAGTGTACCTCAAGACTGGAGATTGGTACACGTGGTACCCCTCCACAAGAGCAGCCCCAAGGATGAACCAGGAAACTACAGACCGGTAAGCCTCACATCCTTCGTGGGAAAGCTGATGGAGATAATCTTGAAGGACAGGCTGGTTTCCCTCCTAGAGGCTAATGAGCTGCAGAACAGCAGACAGCATGGGTTTGTCTCAGGCAGATCCTGTCAGATCAACCTGGTGGAGTACTGTGACTGGGTAACCAGGCAATTAGACAAAGGCCATGCAGTGGATGTCCAGTACCTGGACTTCGGTAAGGCCTTTGATTCAGTGCTGCATGGGAGGCTAGGAAATAAGCTGGAAGTCACAGGGGCGGGGGAGAAGATGGTGGGATGGGTAGTGAACTGGCTGCAAGGGAGACAGCAGAGTGTGGTGGTGGGAGGGGAGATCTCATCACCCAGGGTGGTGACAAGCGGGGTGCCACAGGGCTCTGTACTGGGACCGGTGTTGTTTGGGATCTTCATAGCAGACATCTCAATAGGCATCAAGAGCAAGATCAGTCTGTTTGCAGACAACACCAAGATGGGAGCAGTAGTAGATGACTTAGGAGGGTGGCAGGGGTTGTAAGATGATCTGGCAAAATTGGAGGCCTGGTCGGACACTTGGTAGCTGGGATTCAATGCCAAGAAATGTAAGGTGCTACATTTCTGTGCAAAAAAACCAAGGATGGGCTACCAGTTAGGGGGGATTTAACTAGCCAAGACAGAGGAGGAGAAGGATCTGGGGGTGATCATAATAGGAGCAATGAAAAACTCAGCACAGTCTAGAAAGGCAGTTGCAAAGGCCAACAGCATGCTGGGTTGTACTGCCAGAGGCATATCCTCCAGGAGGGGGAGGTTATCCTGCCGCAATATAAGTCACTGGTTAGACCACATCTAGAGTACTGCATGCAGTTCTGGCGACCGTACCGGAAGGACATTAGGTTACTGGAGGCGGTGCAGTGCAGGGCAACAAAAATGATCCAGGGTCTAGGGGACTTACCCCCACGAGAGAAGGCTGAGGGAGTTGAACATGTACTCCCTGGAGGAAAGGAGGGATGGGGGGACATGATTGAAACCTTCAAGTACATGAAAGGAATAAATAAGACAGGCACAAAAGGGCTTTTCAAATTAAGGAGGGGGAGGGACACTCACAGGTACAATCTGAGATTGGAAGGGGAAGGTTCAGAAGGGAAATGAGGGGACACCTTTTAACGGAGAGGGCGGTGCTGGGGTGGAACACATTGCCAAAGGAAGTGGTAATGTGTAGAACAGTGGACTGCTTCAAAGGGATAGGACAGGGTAAGGGGAGGGTCACTGGAGGGAGGGAGGGAGGAGGGGCAGCTGCAGTATAAGGGCTGCTAGCTGCACAATCGAGCAGACTTGATAGACCATGCAGCCTTTATCTGCTGGCAATTTCATATGTTGATAAGACTTTCTTCTAAATTAACCACTTCTGTTTCTCTTTGTCTTAACTGTTCTGTGTCTGCCTTCACTCTTTCCAACTCTTTATCAAACTATGTTTAAAGGCTAGCATGTCCAGTTGCTTCTTTGCCCTTTCTAACCTTTGAGTCTATGTAGCTAACTGTTCCATCAAGGAATTCATTTATCCTGTCTTCCTTGTTGGTAATTAACCTCTGCATCCCTTCACTTGCACTAATTTTATTTGTTTCCAGTTGTGCCACCTTGAGCTGCTGCTCCAAGTGTGCCACATAGTCTTGTAAATCAGTGCAGCTGGCATCAACATTTTCAGCTTCTTTTGCAAACTGTGTCCTGTCATTCTCCAGGCGGTCCTACCCCTCTCTCAGAGCAGACACTTCCCTTCTCAAATTAGCAAAATGGTCCTGTAATTCCGATTTCTCTTTATTAAATGTCTGTAGCTGGGTTTCTTTTATTTCTAATTGCCTTAGCAGATCTTGGACATTTTTTGTCACTGAGGCTCTGACCCTGTGTTACTTCTTGAGAGGTCTGTTTTTCATCTTGTAATTCTTTTCTTTGTAGGTCAGTCTCACTGTTTAAATTCTCCCTTTCACTAGTAAACTGGCAGTTCTCTGAGTTTTGCAACAGATTTTTGAAATAGTAAACTGTGACAAACTTTGCTAATGCTTCCTTCATCTTTGCTTGGCTGTACAGTCTTGTGGGCTGTCAAATAATCTGCCAGTATTTTATCTAGTTCACTTTGGCAGTATAACTGACATTTGGCCCTTTGTTTCAGCCTTCCCAAGATTCTAATGTATCACAGTTAAAACGTCTTCTATGGTCAGTAATGAGGCCAGCTTTGCAATAAATCTGTTACACAGACTAGAAGAATAAATGTCCCTCAGAGAATGGAAAACTCAACACATATGCCATCTGTAATTAACCCTAATAGTCTTAGAGCTCAGACACCTATCCCAGCAGCTTGCATTAGCATGCACATGGAATTTCAAATCACAGTTCAAAAGCACACTTTTTTCCTCCCAACTCACGTAAGCGCTTTTCAGTTCAAAGTACGCTTAGTTTTTCAACACAATGAGCTCTTCAGAGTTCAATACTTATGCCTAGTAGTTATAGCTTATTGAAGCATGTCACTAGTTGTATGACTAAATTGGAATGTCAGACTCTATGCCACACATTAGGATGCCAGAATTGTAGGGAAAATTACCCCCTTTGCAGTTGTTTGACTAGCTTTTGCGGAAGAGATTCACAAAGATGTAACAATAACCCCCCCCCCCCACACATGGTTAAACATGAGCTCTTTATCAATACTTGGAAGCAGCTAGCAACTCATTATTATTTTTTTTATTTAGTTATTTAACCAGGTATAGCACACTAAGCTGAAAGCTTTTTTACAGGAGCAACCTGGGAGCACAAGGAGGTTAAGTGACTTGCTCAGAGTCACACAGTATGCAAGTGGAAGTTGTGGGATTCAAACCCAGGTCTAGTCTGCTGGATGTCACCAGATTTGCAGTTCAGAGCCTTAGACCACTGCACTATACTGCCTCCTGTTATACAATACAATAGGCACAAGCATGCCACTGAGACATGGATCTCTCAACTAAATATTTATTAGAAGAAGCTGACAGAGAAAAGGGTGATAGATATAAAAGTTTACTGCATAGCATTACAGTCAACATATACCCTTCCTTATGCTGGCATGATTGGGGGGAGTTCACACACTCTGTTCCAGTCTCTACTGTCTTGAGAGTTAATCCTGGTATCTTCACTCCTTCTTCTTTCTTCTCTTTGGTTGGCAAGCAGAAATCCAGATCAAGATTCAAGCATTTACACAGTCACAAAGTGTAATGGTGCACCCCAAAATTGAAGGTTTGAATCTCGATGACCCAGTGGGTCAGCCTCTGTTATGCCTGTACTGTAGATTGTTCCAACAATCTCCCACTCCCACTCCCACTGGCTAGCAAGATTTTAGCTCGGGCATCAAACCACTGACTTTGGCAATCACAAGCCTTTGCACTGTTACTGCATGTGGATCATGGCAGTAGAATGTTCTGTTGGTTTCCTTGCACCTTCCCTGGAAGCAGGTGCAGAGTACCGCTTAGCTGGGAGAAAGCTCAAAGGCCGGCTTGCCACAGGTTTGGCTTCCTTGTCTCAGCTTACCCTGGCTATCATAGTAATAATAATAATAATAATATTCTTTATTTATATAGCAATTCAAGTAGTCAAAGTGCTGTACAGATAAAAACAATGAAACAGATAAATCAATAAAATCACAGTGCAATCCCACTTATACACTGATTAACAATAAATAATGACAGCATATAAAATCACCAAAGGCAAGATGGAACAAGTAGGTCTTTAAGGCCTTCTTAAACCTCTCCATGGTCTGGCATTCTTGAATCTGATGAGGTAGAGAGTTCCACAGGGTGGGGCCACATATGCAAAAGCTTGTGCCCCTGATGTTTTCAGTCGTACCCTGGGAACCTCTAGCAATCCCTCATCGGCTGAGCGGAGAGGTCAGAGGGGACAGTAGGGAACCAGGAGCTCTTTCAGGTAACCCAGACCCAGTCCATGTAGGGCCATGTAAACCAGTAAACCGACCTTGAAGGTGATCCGCCACTGAACAGGCAGCCAGTGCAGATTGCGCTGCACAGGCATGGTGTGACTTGTGCGGGAAACCCCCATCAATAGCCTGGCCACCATGTTCTGCACCAGCTGCAAGTGGTGGAAATCAACCCCTAGAAGCCCTAGGTAAAGAGAGTTGCAGTAGTCAAGGCGTGAGGTCACAAAGGGGTGGATTAGCATTGGAAGGTCGCTGAACAGAACAAGATGCTTAATCCGGGAGGTGTATGCTAGGTTGGGAAATGGGCAGACTAGGTGGGCCACGCAGTATTTATCTGCCGTCAAAGTCTATGATGTTCCTCGGATGATAAGCTGGATGACATTAAAATGGCTTCTGTGTCAGGTCTCATCAGGTCCCTCTTTGTTCACCACAGTTCATGAGCTCTCTGGGAGATCCAGGTTTGATTCCTACTTCCATCCACTAAGAGCATGCTTTTAACTCATCCTGGCTGGAGGGATGAGCCCTTGAGCCACCTCTGTCCACCCTATCCACAAGCAGCTAGCACAGGAAGATCTATGATGTCAGGACTTAGTCATCAATCAAACAATAGTTCACATTTAGTAAAAATACACAGTAGACAGTTTGCTTATCTATAATGCAAAGGACTGCATTCTACATCTGCCCATCACACATCTGTCTAATCACATTGCTTGATTTGAGGGGAGCAAGCAGTCTGTCTGTTCTCTGTTTATCTTGTCCCTGAGGACACTGAAGCTTATTGTCTTATTTCTAATGTACTGTAAAATTTCCCACCTGCGACCCGTGTCCATGTCCGCACATACTTCCTCTAAGTGACCTACCAGAATGGCTGCCATACTCCCGAAATCCACCCCCCTGAAATTCACTACCGTCATATTCATGTGATTACCCTCCCTCCCCAGGTCCAGGGAGAACCATACTGTCTTTTAATTTATGAACATAGCAACTTATGAAACTGCCAGCAGATTAGGCCATGAGATCTATTGCGTCTGCTCGAAATGCAGCTCACATCTTGATAACAGTTGCTGCCCCCCTTCCCCTCTCTGTTCCATCCCTTCCTGATTTCCATTCTGAGTTCCCATGGACTCTACCCTCCCTATCTGTACCCTACCCATATATCTATCCCATCCCTTCTTAAAACCTCCCACTGATTCCCTTGATACCAACTCCTCAGGTAGTGCAGTCCAAGTCATCACCACCCTTTCCATGACGTAATGCTTTCTCGGGTCTCTTCTATACTTCCCACCAAACAATTTTAGTCTATGACCCCTCGTGGTTCCTTCCCCCTTCAGTCTGAACACCCCCTCTTTGTTTACTCTATTGATACCTTTCATGTATTTAAAGGTCTTCATCATGTCCCCTTTGTCCCTTCTGTTTTCCAAGGAGTACATGTTTAGCTCCCTAAATCTCTCTGCATAGGGCTTATCTCCCATTCCGAGGATCATCTTAGACGCCCTCCTCTGGACCCTCTCCAGGAGCATAATGTTCTTCTTTAAGTAAGGGCACCAGAACTGCACACAGTACTCCAAGTGCGGCCTCACCAAGGATTAGAATTACCTCCTCCCTTCTTGAAGTGATCCCCCTAGCAATGCACCCCAGAATTCTGTTTGCCTTAACTGCTGCTTTCCTGCATTGTCCTGAGTGATTCATTTTACCAGTGACCACTACTCCCAGACCTTTTTCTTTCTCTGAGACTATTAACCATACCTTCCCATTGTAGCTGTACCCTGGATTCCTAGCTCCCACGTGAAGTACACTGCACTTCCTAACATTAAACCCCAGCTGCCATGTGACTGACCACTGTTCTAGTCTTTCTAGGTCTTCCTGTAGTGTCCTCATTCCCTTCTTACTGTCCACCTCCGCACCTAGTTTGGAGTCATCAGCAAACAGGATCATATTACTCCTAACTCCCACTGCAATGTCTGAATTGAAAGAATTAAATAACAATGGACCCAGAACCAGACCCTGAGGGTCCCCACTAATGACCCTTCTGGGTGTTGATAGCTCCCCCCTACCACCACCCACTGTTGTCTGTCACTTAGCCGGTTCTTAGTCCACCTCACCAACCTTTCCCCAACCCCTGAGTCACTCAGCTTGCCCAACAGTCTCCCATGTGGCACTGAGTCAAATGCCTTACAGACGTCTAAATATAAAACATCAACCAGCCTACCACGTCCAGAAAGCTTGTCACCCAATCAAAAAATTCAACCAGGTTAGTCTGACAAGATCTCCCCTTGGCAAAACCATGTTGCCTAACACCCTGAAGTCCACTTACCTTCAAAAACTTCACCAGCCTTTCCTTCAGTATACTTTCCAATAGTTTCCCCACTATAGATGTCAGGCTGACCGATCTGTAGGTTCCCAGCTCGTCCCTTGACCCACTCTTATGGAGGGGCACTACGTGCACCATTCTCCAGTCCAATGGTACACTTCCCATTTGGAGGTAAGAATTGAAAAACTCCATCAGCAGTGCTGCCAGGACATCTGCCAGCTCTTTTAGGACTCTGATGTGGATCTCATCTGGACCTGGGGCCTTGTCTCTCCTTAATGACCTAAGGCTCTCCCATACTCTCTCTCCACTAGTATCTCATAACATGTTAATGGACCCTCATCCCTGCCCTTTATCTTAACATCACCCTGTAGAACTGGGCCATCCATTTCCCTCATAAAGACAGAGCAGAATTATTCGTTTAGTACCTCAGCCTGCTCCACTCCCTGTTCTGCCCACCCACCCTTCTTTTTAACCCGGTGATCTGCCCCCTACACTTCCTCTTCTCCCTGATATATCTAAAAAATTCCTTCTCCCACTCCCTGATTCCCCTGTGTCAACCTTAGCTCTTTGGTTGCTTTGGCTGCCCTTAGCACCCTACTCACCTCTTTCGATTTCATATAGTACTCTTCCCTGTCCTTCTTACTGGTTTTCTTGTACTTTTGGTAGGCTAGCCTTTTCTCCCTTACCCTCTCCTGTATATCCCTAGTCCACCAGCAGAGTTTCCTTGATCTTGCTTTCTTGCATTGTGACTTAATGCAGGTTTTAGTGGCTTCCAACAGGCCCACTTTTAAAATTGTTCACCTGAGACCCGTGTCCATGTCCGCACATACTTCCTGTAAGTGAAATACCAGAATGGCTGCCATCCTCCTGAAATCCACCCCCCTGAAATTCACTGCCATCATATTCATGTGATTACCCTCCATCCCCAGGTCCAGGAAAAAACATACTGTTGAGTGATCACTCCCAGCAAGCGGGTCCTCTACATACAAAATTCTTTACCTGCTCACCGTCTGTCAGAACCAAATCCAAGATGCTTCCTTCTCTGGTTGGTTCCACCACCAGTTGTGACAGGAATACATCTTGAAATGAGTCCAGAATCCATTGTTCTTTACCATTTGTTGATGTCATAGTGCGCCAATCCACCCCAGGCAGGTTGAAATCCACCATCACCACCATCCTACCTCTCCATCAACTGAATTTCTAGTTCATATGACTATTCCTTATTATAAAAGCTAACTTTTAACCCCTAGTGCCCTTGACCATTCTTAGGGCCCAACAAGTAAAAGACCTACCTATCCTGTTTAATGTAAGCATTGATAATATCCATGTTGCACATAACATATATGTCAACATTTGAGGAGTTCTCCTCACACAGTGTCCCTTTAACAGGTATGATTTTTAAATTTAGGGGTGCTTCTTGAAATCAGGTAACCCAGCTTGCCGAGAGCTGTACAATCCTGATAAAGAAAAAAAAACAGATTTTCCAGAGAGCTCTGTCTGTGCTTCCTACCCCTTCAGTGGTACAGCAAAGACTGAGATAATCGCTGTATTCAGAATGTTCACTTCACTAGAGTTCTGTGCTGAGGTCACAGCCTTTAGGCTTTACCACTACCCCAGCGGGGGGCACATTACTCATATATATTAACCACCTTTCCAACTGATAACAAGGAGTGAAACTTGAACTGTGTTAAAACTCAGGATTCTGATTCTCACAGGGTCCCCAGCTTTTGCACCAGATTCCGTGATTTATGGCAGAGTGAGAAGGATGTGCAGGTCATCCAAGAGGGTGACCAGGAGGTGGGTAGAAGAGAATCCAAGAGGAGGAGGAAGCTACTCCTGGTGAGGGATTCAGTTTTCCAGGGTGTGGAATTGGGTACAGGACCAGGGGATGAGAGAGAGGTCAAATGCCTTCCAGGAGGCACTGCTAGGTGGGAGGAGGAGTAGATCCTGAGGATCACAACAGCAGTGGCTGGGGTGGGGGCTGGAAGTTGTTGTCCACCTGAGGACAAATGACCTATCCAGTAAGAGGGTAAACATTGATGGTGAGGGGGGGTGTCTGGGGTCTGGCTGAGAGTCAATCCATGGTGCTACATTGTGGTGGTTTTCTTTATGCCTATACCACATTTTTCATCTTTTTTGGGGACCTACTGGTCCTTCAGAGGGTCTTATCCACACTAGAAGTGGTGTCTACCCCTTGCCCTGACAACGTTTCCAGACTTGGGAACTTCTCTCGGGGACCTAGGAGGTGGTTGTGTATTCCCACCTCCAGAATGGAAGTCACTATGTACATAGGTTCTGGTTGTTATGGGATGATTTTTACGATCCCAGTTTTTTCGTGTGTAATTGTTCATGGGGGGGAGAGAATTGTTTGGGGTGGGGGAGGGTTTTTCTTTATTACCCACTTGAGATTGGTCGGTTGGACCATCTATACTTTTCTTTATAATAGTTTTTCTCTCTCTAAAAAAAATAAAGCACATACAACTTAAGTTAATCAAAGAATTATCTTTATTAACAAACAGTAATAATATATACAATAATGTATGGGAAAGTGTGCTTAATGAGAAATTCATGGTTGTCCGAGGTGTGGGATGCTACATAAACCCAGAGGGCAAAGCCCGAGGGGTTTTTTAAAACATCCCACACTGAGGGCAACCATTAATTTCTAATTTAAGCACACTTTCCCTTACTTTATTATTTATAATTGCTGGACAGCAATTTTTTCCAGCCCTGTGTCTGAATCTCTCTCATACACACACTCTGGCTCTCTGTCTCACATACACACACACACACTCTGACTCTGTCTCACATACACACACACACACACACACACACACACTCTCTCTCTGTCTCACACACGCACACACCCTGTCTGTCTTCCTATTCGTCTTTTTTTTCTTCCAGTTTCCTTTTTAACTGTTGCTGTTTTATTTTTAGTTTTTTACTTTGACCAAAGTTCTGTGTTGCAATTGCGATCGTCTTACCTCAAGGAGCGAGGTCTGAGCCATTGTTCATGGCAGTTGTCCTCTACGGCTTTCGAATGGCGCGATCAACCAGATATTTTTGAAATATAGTTCACATGACTGTTGTTTTATTTTTATTTTAAAAAAACACGATGAGGACTTTCGGTCTGGCGGCTCCTCGCTATGCGGATAAGGAGCTGCCATGTTTGCTCACGAGTGGAAGCCCGCCCAGAATGGTTGTTGTTGACTGACTCAAGGCGTGTTCCCCGTTATAACTCGTGAGTTATAACGGGAAATTATAACTTGGTCAGGCAATGTAAAATGCTGACCAGTTATTATAATAATAATAATAATAATAATACTTTATTTGTTATGCGCCTTTCAGGCATCAAGGCGCAGTACAATAAGAGAATAAAATCCAACAGATTCAGCCACATAATCAATACAATTCAATAAATAGTACATCCATAAGCTTTTTCCCAGAGGAAAGATTTCAGAGCCTGTTTAAAACTCCCCACGGTCGTGCACTCCCTAATCTGATGGGGTAGAGAATTCCAAAGGAAGGGGGTCTCAAACATAAACGCACGGCCCCAACAGATTTTAAAGTCACCCTTGAAATCTCTAGCAACCCCTCATTGGCAGAGTGGAGTGGTCTCACAGGGTGGTAAGGAATCAGGAGTTCTTTCAGGTAATCAAGGCCCAGTTCATGCAGGGCTTTAAAAGTCAGTAAGCTGACTTTGAAGGTGATCTGCAACTGAACTGGCAGCCAGCGCAGTTCCTGCAGCACCGGTGTAATATGGGAGGATCTAGGATTTCCCGCCAACAACCGTGCTGCGGAATTCTGCACCAGCTGCAAGCTGTGGATATCAACCCTGGAAGCCCAAAGTAAAGCGAGTTGCAGTAGTCAAGACGCGAGGTCAGAAAGGCATGGATTAAAGTTGGTAGATCACCAACGGAACAAGGTGCTTGATCCTGCTGATGTTTCTTAGTTGGTAGAAAGATGTCTTATCCACAGCTGACACCTGAGGCCGAAGTGTCAGCCCAGCATCCACTATCACCCCCAGGTCTCGCACCTGTTCAGAGACCTGTAGCTCAACAGCCCCAAGACACAATCCAGATGGGGAGCCGGTCACTGGACCCCCATCCGGCAATCTGGATCCAAGACCAACACCTCTGTCTTCCCTGAATTCAACTTCAACCAACTGGACCTCATCCAATCTTGGATTTCATTGAGGCAGCTATTAAATACCAAGATGGCTCCTTCCTGGTCGGGGGCAAAAGACGGGTATAGCTAGGTATCATCGGCATAGCAATGAAACCTCAGACCATACTGTCTTACAATGTCTCCGAGGGGAAGCATATACACCGCAAACAACATGGGGGACAAAATAGAGCCCTGAGGAACCCCACAAGGTAGAGAGGTGGGATCGGAAGAAAAGACCCCCGAAACCACCCTCTGAGTTCTTCTGGTGAGGTATGAGGTGAACCATCTGAGGACCACCCCAGAAAGCCCACAAATATATCTCAAACGCTCAAGAAGGACCCCATGATCAATGGTGTCAAATGCTAAGGGCAGATCTAATAGTACCAAAATGAACCATTTTCTCTGGTCTCTCGCCATCAGGAGATCATTGAGCACCTGAACCAGTGCAGTCTCGGTACTGTGCCTCTTTCGAAAACCTGATTGCAGTGGTTCATAGATGCTATGGATGGTCAAATGGTTCTCCAACTGGGCAGCCACTACTTTCTCGATCACCTTCCCACAAAGGGGAGATTTGAGATAGGCCTGTAGTTGGCAAGACAGTTTGGGTCCAATGAAGCTTTCTTCAACAATGGTGTCACCACCGCCTCTTTCAAGGAACAGGGGTATTCACCTGAGTCAAGGGAGCACCAGACTATCTGTGGTAGAACTGGAAAATGGCCTCCCCACAACCCAAAATAAGGGATGTAGGACCCGAATCTAAACTACAGCACGTAGGGCGCATCTCTAGGACAATCCACAAAACATCTACGATTTCTGGGTGGTCGAAGGTACTCCAGGAAAACAAAGGGGTAGTGACCAAGTCCTGATCACTAACAACTCACATAGAATGTTTCAAGAGGATCTCTGACCTGATGTCCATCACCTTATCAGCGAAGAACTGAGCAAGCTCATCACACTGTAATTGTGAAAATGCTCTTCGGAGCTGCAGACAGGTTGGGTTGCACAATCTGTTCACGGTTCTGAAGAGCTGAGCTGGTCAGTTCTGGGTGGCAGAAATTTCCCTGGACAGGAATTCTGCCTTCTTATGAGAAATTTCTGACTGATAGAATTGATAATGTTCTAGCAGTCTAAGATGATCGGCATCCAGGCCAGATTTCCACCAACAATGTCCTAACCTGCCGCAACTCCCTCAAGGCCCCGTCAAACCAAGGTGCCAGAGGTCAAAGGGAGAGAGGGTGCACACGAACTGGAGCAACAGAATCCAGGGCAGAGGTGATGGTGCTATTATAGGCCAAAACCAATGTCTCTGGATTGTTGCAATGCACAGGAAATTGTGATAGGTCAAGGACCACAGTAAGACCATTGGAAGTAATATTCCGCAAAGGGCGGTACTTGACCATCTCCACAGGGGTCGGCCTACAAGGTGGGATGCCAAAACTGAATCTCACAGTGTAATGGTCGGACCATCCAACTGGTTCCATCCCCACGTCAGAAGTCTCGATCCCCAGAAGGAAGACCAGGTCAAGGGAATGGCCACCTTTATGTGTAGCAGTGGTAACCACCTGTGTTAGGCCCAGTGAATCCATCAACTGGAGGAAGTGTTGTCCAAATTGCGAGAGTTCATCGTCAATCCAGGCATTAAAATCACCCAGAACCATCAGTCTGGGAGACTCGAAAGCCAGGTCGACGATGAAGTCCGCTACTTCCTTAAGGAATTGCTTCCCATCTCCGGGTGGATGGTAGATGAGAGCAATTCAATAGCCCACACCTGCTACAACAGTGCATTCAAAGGAGATGGTCTCCACAACTGGAACACTAGTGAGTGCCAATCCAGTCTTAAAACAGACTGCAACCCCACCCCCCCTGCGGTCCAACCACGGGCGATGTATCACCGTATACCCGGCAGGAATTGCAGCCTCCAATATTGGGCCTGCATTATCGTCCAGCCAGGTCTCGGTGATGCAAGCCAGATCTGCCAAACCAACAAGATCGTGAATCATAGTGGTCTTGTTCCGGACAGATCTAGCATTGCACAACAGCGGCCGGGTTGGATAAAACTCCTGAACTGCCCTGGCTACCTGCCCATCACCAATGGTGGTGCCGTTGGGTATGGGGACCAAACAAGACGGTCCATGCTCCAAGCTCCACTTCGCCCCAGGGCGTCTCCTGGGCTTAACCACTCCTATGGGAGCACCACGCTTCTCCAGCCTCCACTGTTCACTCCCCCCACCCCATACATACATATCATACATATCGCACCCAAGGGGGATATGTATGAGTTCTATGTGCGGGTCCCTGATTGGTGATCCTTCTCATATTCCCGGCCTGCTGCTTTGGGTTGTTCGGGATGACTGGGAGACAGTGGACATGTTTGGGAATCTTCTTGTGTTGGGCAGCTTGATAGATGATGAAGTGGGGGGTGTTTTCCCTCCATGATGGCAGCACCTCTCCTTTAAGGGGTCATGATGACCATGGAACCTGTGAAGATATTTTTGCAGAATATAAATGGGTTAAATAATCCTATCAAAAGAACAAGGTTTATGCAGTTTCTACAAAAAAATAATGCAGACATATATTTCATCCAGGAGACACACTTCTCAGAAACAGAGCATTTCAGGTGCGATGGGACAGAGGTATGAAGTATATGCCTCCTCTCATCTTAGTGGCAAAAAACAAGGAGCAGCAATTCTTGTCTCACATACCACCCTCTGGATGTTCACAAAACTTTTGTGGATTCACAGGGGAGATATGTAATTCTGCAGGGCACCTTATTCGCACAAGCGGTTACATTAGTCGGTGTCTACCTGTCGCCACATACCTCTGTCCCGGTGGTACAAACTTTTTTAAGTAAGGTCCTGGATTTGCTACAGGGCAAATTAATAATGGGAGGAGATTTTGACATGACCTTTTCAGTCGATCTAGACCCCACCAATCCTTCCGCCCATAGGGTGACCAATGTCCTTCGTTTTTTGAGGGGCTCCTTTGAGCAACTAGAAGTGGTGGATGTCTGGCATAAGATATTTCCAACACAAAAAGTATATACTAACTACTCAGGTTGACACCATAGCTATTCTAGACTTGACTACTTTTTTATATCATGTGAACACCTCACATCAGTGAGAGATATCTCACTTGGCCCTCGAATATTATCTGATCACCACCTGCTTCTGTTAAAAACTGACTTGGGCAAAACCAGGAAACAAATGTTCTGGTGTTTAAATATCTCACTACTAAAAGACCTGCAGTTCATTACATTTATCCAGCAGTGTATCCCTCAAATTTTACAAGATAGCACTACACCGGTTACAGGGGGCTACGATATGGGACACTCTTAAAGCAGTTTTGAGGGGGTACATAATCACATATTCAGTTCAAAAAAGTGTCAGTTAGATGCTAAATATGAATCTCTGATGCAGCAACTACAAACATACCAAATGTTATATATGGAAGGGGATAGCGAACTGCAATTAAGAATCTGGGACTCTCAAAAAGAATGACAAAAAATAATGGATAATAGAGTCCAACAGACATTACTTTATTTAAAACAAAACAACTATGAAGGGGGTGCTAAGGGATCATGGATGTTAGCCCGCAGAATTAGGATGAGGAAAAAAGCGTCTACTGTTTTAAAAATAAAGAGCTCAAGGACAAACCAAATGACACATAAGAGAGCAAGAAATCAGGTCTACTTTTGCGGATTATTATCAAGCATAATATATGCCAGAACATTCTACTACCCCAGAGGAAAGGCATCTATTCTTAGACTCGTTGCACATTCTTCACCTTACACCGGATCAACAGCATATCGTAAAGGCACCGATTGATACAGATTGGCATATTTGAGCTGCGAAAGCTCAAAAGTGTCCAGGCTCCAACGGATATACAGTGGAATGGTACTAGAAGTTTTCAGATTTGCTACTTCCGTACATGCTGCGGGTGTACCAGAAGGTTGCGTTGGGGGAAGCCCCGCCGCCTTCCTGGGCATATGCAGTTATAGCCACATTGCCCAAACTGGGCAAAGATAAAACTGACCCCGCCTCATACCAACCCATTTCCATTCTAAATACAAGATATAGATGGCTATCTGGGCTACCCCATTAGAGCATCTTTTGCCACCCCTCATTAATCCTGATCAAACGTGATTTATAAACAATAGAAACACAATGGATAATATTAGGTGCACATTTCTTTTAGTGGATTATGTCCAGACCAGGCAGATTCCTGCAGTATTGCTTAATTTAGATGCCATGAAGGCATTTGACTGAGGTTCCTGGACCTTTCTTTGGGACACCCTGGCCTGCTTTCAACTTCCTGAAACTTTCTAACCTGGCTGAAAAATCTCTATTCTTGTCTGTGGGCATACATTCAAATTAATGGCTCCTTGTCTCCTCCTATAAATGTATCCCGAGGCACCTGTCAGGGATGTCTCCTCTCCCACTTCTGTTGCCATATATATATATATATATATATATATATATACACTGTATGTAGAGAGAGAGAGAGAGAGAGAGAGAGAGCCTTTGGTCATTGCTTTATGGAGGGAGGTGAGAGTTGAGGGGATCCCCTTGGGGCAGACAGAGTATGAAGTCTCACTGTTTGCAAACAATATTCTTTTAACAGTACTATCCCCAGAGACCTCAGTGCCTGTTATCTGAGATGTATTACACTGAGTTGAGAAGGTAGTGTATTTTAAGCTTAATTTGTCCAAAACAGAAGTTCTTTTGTTTAACTTTACCCCTGAGAAGTTAAAACAAAGTTATCCCTTGAGATGGCTGCATACAAAGATAAAATACTTTGGTATTTATATAACGAAATACATTAATAATGCAGATCTGGTCAACTATGAACCTTTAACAATACTTATTCAATCAGATTTAGACAAATGGGGAACGTTATCCCTAACTTTCTTTCAGCAAGTAGAGTTAATTCCAATGAGCTTTCGCAGCTCGAATATAATGAAGATGTTGTTTCTTTTTTAAATCATTCCAATTCTTCCTGCTCGCTTTTACTATATATCCTGGAAAAGAATGATTCCTAATTTTATATGAGGGGGTGTCAATGGCCACGAGTCCGCTTTTCCATCATGCAATTATCTTTAGCCCAAGGTGGGGTTAACCTACCCAATTTGGAATTTTATGCTAAGGTGGCCTTTCTTCAGGTAATTGTCCTCTTGCTAACAGCAAATTATAATGCCCCATGGAAAGACATAGAATTTAACCCTAATGATTTACAGGATTTAGCTCCTATACTGTTTGCCACAAAGGAAAAAAAACAGTGGCTCCGTAACTTTACAAAATTTACCTCAAGTGCTTTGAAGGTGTGGTATCAGTTAAATTCCCATCTGAGCTTTGCAAATACATTTTTCTTCTGCAGACTATTATCTGCAGATGAAGGTTTTCTACTGGCTCAGGGGGATTTAGCCTTCAAACGTTGGTGGCACTTGGGCCTTAATTATATTTATCAATTTCTAGGCCCACAGGGGTCTCTACATTTGGGGCAATACAAAAAAAAATATGGCCTACCAGTCTGCGACCATTATCAGTAACTACAGGTACGGTCTTACATATCACATCAACAGCTAAAGTACACTAGACTTCCTAATCCTAAAATCCCTCTTCTACACATGATAATAGATATTTATAATGGCACACATATATAAGATCCTGAGAGATGCTCTGGGGACAACACTCAGTCAGTTTTAGAAGGCTGGAATAAAGATTTGAGTCTTTCTGTGCCCTTTTATTCCTGGATTAAATTTGCACTTCCTGCAGTTAAAATTACTCTCTCCAGCATTTGGAGGGAATATGCTTGGAAGTGCAGATACTGATCCTACTGTAGTTTTGGCAAAATATTTGCCACCCTCATATAATGCTTGCTGGAGGGGCTGTGGATATCAAGGTGGCAGACCTTTGTCATATCTTTTGGCTTTGTTCATTATTGACACCCTTTTGGTGTATATTCCAAGAAGAACTAAGGAAAGTCTGGGAGGGCCCACTGAATTAACAGCCAAAATGGTAATGTTAACAATTTTTCCTCGTCGCCACCCTTCCTGATATAAAACATTGCTATCAGTATATATACTATCTGCTAAGAAAGCCATAACCCATAGATGGATGACTCCTATCATTCCAACAATAGGGGAATGACGTAAGATAATGATGGATATATATCTAGAAAGACTAACAGTTGGACTGCATGACAAATTAAACTTATTTACACTAAAATGGCAGAAATGGATATGGTATATGGCCCCGATTGACCCAGGATTTGTTCCATGATACTATGGTGGAACTGAGGTCGGAGGGGGTGCTGCTGTCGAGGAGGGGAGGGGGAAGCAATTTAATATGCTCAAAATGTATTTTTCTCTTTGGCAAAAGTTGTGATCTTCTTCAAGGTAATCTCTTGCAGAAGGTCATAACACATGGAAAGCTTCCTGCCACAGGCACTTGTTTCCAGAAGATTTCTCAGCAGTCGTACCTGGGACCGCCCCCTCCTGCACCACATGACATGTACTGTGCAGTATAAAAGAGAGGGCGGTCCCAATTCTTCTCAGTTCTTCTTTTACCACAACTTGCACACATCTCTCCTGGAGATCAGCTTCAGTCAGCGACGACTTCACCTTATATGCTTTTTTACTTTCATAGTTTATAGTTGTTTTCTACTAACGTTTGTCATCACTGACCATCTTTAGCTGGAACAACGATAAAGAAGATACTTCGAATAATCGTAAGTAAAATTTAAATTTCAGCCCTCTCGTTGACGGTGGCTTCAGCCCTCTCATTGACAATGACTTCCACCCTCTCGCTGACAATGGCTTCAGCCCTCTCGTTGATGATGGCTTTGGCCCTCTCATTGTCGATGGCTTCTGCCCTCTCATTGATGATGGCTTCAGCCCTCCCATTGATGTGGGCTTCATCCCTCATTGAAGTCAACTTCAGCCAGTTCATCGGTGATGGTTTTGATCTTTTCCTGGGCAACGGCTTTGGGCCTCTCGTCAGGGATGATTTTGGCCCCCTGGTCGCTGTGGGTCTCGGCCCTCAGGTCAACGATGCCTTGGGACTCTCGTTACCAATGACTTCTCATTAAAGATGGCTTCACCCCGCTTATCGATGCTGACCTTGGCCCTCTCATCGATAATGGCCCTTTGACAGGGGGGCTTTGACCCCCTCATCACTTATGACCTCAGCCCTCTTGTCCACAATGGACCCCAGGCCCACAGTTGCCAATGGTTTTGGCCCTCTACACTCTGTGAGCCTAGGCCCTGGTGCCAATGAGTTCAGCCTCAATGTTGGTCTCATTGTCGCCTCCTCAGAGCATGAGTTTTATGCAGCCTGAGTGGTGGCGTCAGCAAAAGGGTGCCCTGTGTAATCCAAAAACCACCCTTACGATGAATACCTTGACTCCACGATGAGGATATTCCTTTCAAAGGTCTACAAACTCACCAAGGTGTTTGGCAGCATGGTGATGCCTATCTGCATGTCTCTATCTTAGAAGACAAGAGCCATTTTCTATGCTGTCCAAACTTTCAGGAGCCTCCAACTGCAGACATGTATCATGTCTCAGTCAAATATTTCCCCAATGTATGTTACCTGTCCTAGTGGGAACAATACCTGCTCTTAATCCCTATGCAGTAAAACCATGTATATAGTGTTCAGGGCCGTGCATAATGGACTATGCCTCATAGAGATACATATCCCAGACAACAGGAATACAATGACGGATACCCTAAACCATATTAAGACAGAGCACGAATAGTAAATTCCCCAGGATGTGGTCAAAGACATCTCTGGCTGCTGGGATCATCCTGACATGGATCTGTTCATCTCTCCACTCCATGTACTGCTGCCACACTACTGCTCACTACAGCCAGATCCAAACACTGTCTGGCTGGACATTTTCTCTCTTTCCTGGAGGCACATCTGTGGCCAGGACTGATGTGTTTTCCACTGTAAAGATTGAGTGTTCAGGAACTGATGCCTCTCCCTCTTTGTGCCCACCCTCCTGCCTTGTACTTCAGAAATGTTCCTTCAGTCCAATTTTGCATTTCCTGCTCCTCCATGCTTGGTTCTGGAGGGCTTACCTCTCTTTGGGCCCAAAGTAACCTTTACAATGGCAGGTGTCTTTACGCCAGCCTGGGTGTCTTATATCATAACCCTTTATTCACAGAAATGGTAACACGTCTCTATCTCATTGGAAGGGATTGAGTTCGGACCCTGTTTTCTTGTCCTCCTCTGTATATACTGGACTATTTACTCTCCCTTTTGGTGTTTGGAGTTCCCTTTGTCCGTGAACTTCTGCAATTCTTTCCCTGATGGGAGAAAAGTCTCTGACTTAACTGGGGATATTGAGAGTGTTCTTGAGGGACATTCTTTGCCCCTACACCCCGGTAGGATTCCACCTGCCTCTGGGGGATCTCAATTAAACCCTAGAAAGACTGACAGTTAGTCCCTTTCGGGCCCTCAGCTCCACATGGAATGCACTTTCTATCTTGGAACACTTTACTTTTGGTTGCAGTAACAACAGCTAGAAGCATTGCTGCTTTATGGGCTCTGTGCATACAGAGTGCTATCTGAATTTCCTAAGGACAGGATGTCCTTATGTACCAATCCTACCTTTCTACCCTAAGGTGTTATCAGAATTTCATGTGAATCAATAATCATTCAGCTACCAGTCTCTTATGCAGGGCATAAAGCTCCTGAGGTTGCCCTGTTTCACATCTTGGTTGTTCACAGTCTCTTATGTTATTAGCAAATGAGGCAACAGTGCAAAACAGCACAACATTTTGTTTAATTTACTCCGGATAGTGGGGGGAAACAAGTTGTTTCAGTGCAGTGTGTGTCTCCACTTAGGTAGCCATCTGCATTGATTTCTTTGTTATAACATGAAAAATAACACATATACTGCCACTCTCGGTTGTGGTCCAGACTCACTCCACATGAGTGCTGTCTACTGCCACAGCAGGTTTACAAGGGTATCAACTGCTGTACTTGCGGATACGGCTACTGCATCTAGGATCCATACCTTCACTATACATTACCATTTATGGGATTGACTCCTTACATGAGGACTACCTTTCGACGTACAGCCCTCCAAGGTCTTCTTTCAAAAAAGACAGACTTTCCTGCCACCTTGATTTACACACAACTGCTTAGGAATAGTTTCCATGTGTTATGACCTGCTGCAAGAGATTACCCTGAAAAAGATAGTACAGTTGCTTAAGAACTTACCATAACAGTAGAACTTCAAGAGTTGCTAGAGATTCCGAGGGTGACTTTAAAATCTGCTGGGGCCCGTGCTTTTATGTTCGTGGCTCCGTCCCTCTGGAATTCTCTACCCCGTCGGATTAGGGAGTGCATGACCGTGGGGAGTTTTAAACAGGCCCTAAAGTCTTATCTCTGGGTTAAAGAATATGATGGTGATGATCACTGATTTATATTGTATATTTTATGATGATGTTTCTGCTTTTAGTGTGTTTTATTGTCTTATTATACTGCGCCTTGATATATGAAAGGCGCATGATAAATAAAGCATTACTATTATTATTATTATCTCTTGCAGCAGGTCATGCTGCCCCTCCCTCCATCCCCCTTTTCCTGTCTACTCTATAAGATGGAGCTTGCCTTTTCTTTCCAATTCCTGTAAATATACGTTCATTACAAAAAACATCATAAATGCATCCGTAAGGGTTGAAGCAACAAAAATGGGGAATGGGGCCTTAGGGTTGAGTTCCTAACACCCCACCACCACCCTTCACAAACCAACAGGCATTGGGGTTTGCCTTGGAATTGTGGGCCCTAACTCACAGTTAGAGAGTTAGGCCCAGTGATTCCAAGTCACACTGTGATACCTGTTGGTCTGTGGAGGGTGGGGTTGGTGTGGTAGGGTTGGGAGATGTTAGGGTCTCAACCCTAATGCCTCATTTCCCTACTTTTGTTGCTTCAACCCTAACTGATGCATTAATGAAGTTTTTTACAATGAATTTTCTTACTTTTTGAGAAAATGGAATCTTACTGTTATATGTTTTGTGGGAAAGTAGGACCCTCCCTTCAGTCTATAGTGTGTTGTAGTTGTACAGGGCCCTCTGTCTATGTAACCATACCTGTATTAACATTATAATCAACCCTCATCTCCCTGTGGGAGCGCAGGGCCCTCTGAGCCCTGCGCTCTGATCACCCTCCCATCACTCCATAATGGTATCCATTTGTGGTAGTGCAGGGCTCTCCCATCTATCCATAAGTGTTTAGACATTGTCATGAACTGACATCTCACTGTGGGAGTAGTACTTCATAATGGAGGACCTTGCACACTCAGTACTGCATAATGATATCCATATGTGGCAGCGTAGGGCCCTCGTGCTCCCATTTACTTATAATTGTAGAGACGCAGTGCAGGCCTAGAGACATTCCAAGTAACTCATGTGCTGCAAATGGTGCAGTATCTCAGTAACCATAGGACCATGAGGAAAAACTCTACCGCAGTTGTAATTATGGCCTGGTAAGCTGTGTTTTTCAAACAAATCTGTATCTCAAACTGTTTTTGAGACGTAGGCACTGAAAGGTACTGCGCACATCACAATTTTATCCTATGGGAAGTTTCTAAACTTTGGAATGTTAAAAGTATGGAACCAATGCAAATTTTTTCACCAAACCAACAGAACTCAAATCCGTTGGGCACTGCAAATTTCAAGCTGAAAGTCCTAACCGTTTCTTTGCAGTGAAGTGGCAAAGAAACAGTAAATTTAAAAATCCCTTTTCGTGAGCTGTCAGAATCCCTTTTTGCGAGCGAATCACTTTTCGCTAGGTAGGGCCAGCTAGTCATCCACTCACGAAAAGGGATTTTGACAGCTCGTGAAAAAGGATCGGAAGCGAGTTGCAAAAAGGGATTTTAAAATTCAAAAATAAATATTCTGGGGCTGCAGTAAAGTAAATCAAAGGCATAGGTTTGCAGAGGACATCCATGTGAACAAAACCCATGCTTGGATGTCTTCAGAAGACATTCCTGGGGCAAGTTATAATGTTTTGTTTGTTGAGAAAAAATGAACATAACATGGTGGCTTGCAAAGAGGGATTTTTTTCTCACGAAAAGGGATTTTATGAGTCCCTGTTCGTGAACTGCCAAAATCCCTTTTCGTGAGCCAAAATCACTTTTCGCAACTGTGCAGCTATCCAAAAGACTGAACTGAGCATGCTCAGAACCCGAAATTTCATAATTGAATAACTTTGGAATGGATTAATATTTTTTCAACAAACCAATGATGGCTTATTCTTTGAGGTAAACACTTCCTACCCTGAAAATTTCAGATCAAAATTCCAAATGGTGTAGCCGCAGCATGATGAGGAAAAAACAGCCAGAACTGGCAAAAAAAAGTGACTAACACATTTTTTACTATTTGCAGCACGAAAACCGCATATCTGATTGAAGTGAAACTTGGTATGTGAAGAGATCTACCACACAGGACAGCGTATACCAAATTACGTGCAAATGTGAATGATTGCAAAGTTATTAAAGTGCAAAATTTGAGGTTTAACATTAAACTGCCTACTCAACCCTAACTATAGTGGCGCTACTGCGCCACTATAACATATATATATATATATATGTGTGTATTTATACATACTTTTATATATATATATATATATATATATATATAGACACACACATACATATACATCATATATATATATTATAGTGGCATGGTAGTGCCACTATAGTTAGGAATTCGTAACCATTTCTATGTTAAACCTCAAATTTTACGTTCCTACTGCAGTGACACTTCACCAGCGGGTCCCCACAGCGACTACAGCATCTAGCCACAGTGGGAGACCCGCTGGAACCCGGCGCTGCCTGTCGGGAGTCCTGCACCCCCCCCAATCAGCTCCAACTGGAGTTGAGAATCCTTAGGTGGGGGGGTTTGGGGGCAAAGCTCTTCGAAGAAAACAAAAAAGTCAATAGACAACCTGCAGCCGACTGCAGAATGCGGTCGACCTGCCGGTGTTGCTGACAGGGCGTTCGACAGAATTTCTGTTGGACTCCTGTTGTGGATCCAAATTTTGCACTTTAATAACTTTGCAACTGTTTGTCCGATTTGCCTGAAATTTGGAATGGATCAGATGTATGGTTGTGGAATAGTAGGGCACTGAAAAACATGAAAAATCCCCAACATTCTGTTTTCTTTAGATGTCCACTTTGTACTGAAGACTGCATCTGAGTAGGTTCAAATTGGGTGGGCTACATGGGTCCTGGGTCGCAGATGTGCCTTTTGAAGATTTCGTGTAAAAATCCTGTTCCATTCAAATGTTATACCATTTTTAGTGCCCCATTATATCCTATGGGAAAATTTATATGTGCAGCTTGAAAATTGTCACCATAGTATTTTTAGTGTCGAGCTTGCCAAAAATAATGTCATGCTGCCACCATCTTGTTTTCTGTTAGCAAGAGAGAGAAAAAACAATATAACTGAAAAAAATACTGCACCTTTCGACACACCAACTATTTGGTTTACCATATTGGAGCCTGAGGAACAGGAATTTGGCATTAGTTTTTCACCAGCTCATCTAGAAATGTGGTTTTCAGATTTTTTCCACCATTTTGCTGTTTTTCTAATGGGACACTATCTCAAAGTGCCGTGGCAATATGCACGATCATAAAAAATACAACTGCAACTCTATCAGTCACTTCACTACCCGTCTAGCATTGCTTGTAAAAGCGCTTTGGGATACTGTGTATGAAAAGTGCTACATGAATGCTGATTCTTCTTCTTCTTCTTCTTCTATTTTTTACATTCACGGTTGGAGTAGGAGTGTCGCGATCATATCTTAAATGACTGTGGTAATACTGCACAACCACATTTTCTGAAATGCTGTTTTCTTTGTCACTTGATTGTGGCAAGCTGAATTGTGATATTGGCCTGAAATATTCAGGGTGACAAGCCCTAGTGCTGCAGATGTGCCTTTCAGTAGTTTGGTTCCAAAACGTTCACCTTGTCCCTAGTTATAATTTTCCCATAGGATAACATTGTGGGAGTCGTTTTCTTTGTCACTTCATTGTGGCTACGTGCATTGTGGTATTAACTTGAAAATTTCAGGGTGCAAAGCCCTAGCCCTACAGGTGTGCCTTTTGGTGGTTTGGTATGGAACCATTGAACATGACCACAGTTACAGCACTGTGAAGTTTGGACATTTCCCTATAGGATGACATTGTGGCACTGGTTTTTCTTTGTCACCTCGTAGCCGCAATGTGGATTGCGGTATTACACTGAAAGTTTCAGAGTGAAAAGCCATAGTCTCAAAGGTGTGCCTTTTGGTAGTTTGCTGCGAAAACATTCAGAAGGGCCATAGCTACAGCATTCCAAATTTCCAAATTTTCCCCATAGAATAACATTGCGGTGCCCGTGTTGCTTTTCGGGGCCCGTATCTCGAAAACGGTTCGAGGTATGGACTTTTCATCAGAAAATTTCTTAGCCCCCCACTGAGGGGCTAAGCACAGAACTAGGTTAGAAAGACTTGAAACTCCTGAAATTTGAATTTTTTTTCTAGCGTGTACAGTTCCTGAAATATTTGTGAATTACTGTTCTAATTGGTGATTTTCATGTGCATGGGCCACTATTATGCCCTCAGATTTAGCACTCACATTGTGTTTTGGTACACGTATCTTGGAAACAATGCAAGATATGAGTTCAGTCATTGCATGATTGTGAGAACTGCACACTGTCACTATTACAACGACACTTGAATTTTTTTTCTACCTTCTATGGTTCCCGGGATATGGGCAAATTCCTGTTGCAAAGCCTCATTGCCTTATAGGGCTGCTGTATGGCTCCATGCTTATATATAACTGGGAGCACAGGGCCTGGAAGGCCCGTGCTCCCACCCACACATACATTATGCACACGGGCCTTGCGCTCCCACCAAGCCACCCATTTCTATTACTACTTACATTGCACTTTTAAAAAAGAAAGGAAATTCTTTGCAAAAACTTTGTTACTGCATCAGTTAGGGTTGTTTTCACACTGACAAAAGTGTGGAAATTCAATGTTAGGGTTACCACCCCTAACACCCCACCCCCACCTCAACCCCACCAACAGGCATTGGGGTGTGCGTTGGGGTCATTGTGCCTAACTCTCACCTCATTCTCCTGTACTGCACCACCTCAGCTTCTTTACACTAGGAATTGGGTGAGAGTTAGGCTGACAACCCCAACGCACACCCCGATGCCTGTTGGTGGGGTGGGGTTGGGGTGGTAGGGGTGGTAACCCTAACGTTGAATTTCCACACATTTGTCTATGTGGAAACAACCTAACTGATGCATTAACAAAGTTTTTGAAATGAATATATATATATATATATACACACACGTATATCTATCTATCTATATATATATATATTTATGTTAGAGCAACAAACTCCATTTAATGCATTAGTTGGGGTTGTTACACAGTGACAAAAGTGAGGAAATTCGGTGTTAGGGTTGAAAGCCCCCCTTGGACCCCCCTGCCCACACCCCCAACCGGCATCGGGGTGCGCGTTGGGGTTGCCGGCCCTAACTCTCACCCCATCAGTTGTGTGAAGAAGTAGAGGTATAGGAGAATGGGGTGAGAGTTGGGACCGACAACCCCAGCATGCACCTCGATGCCAGTTGGTGTGGGAAGAAAGCGAGCATCAACTAACACCAACCTCACTGTGCTGGAACAACTAACTAACACGTTAAAATGATTTTGCCTCTAATTCCTTATTTTGAGAAGTATAATGAGAAATAGTGACTGTAATGCAGTGGCGGGAGGCGGAGTCTTGTCACATAGTAACACGATGCCCACACACGCCGAAATGGTAGCGTGCATGGTGACACAAAGCAAAACAGAAAGATAAACAGTACTGTAGACAGAAATGGTTAAAATAACACAAACACAAGCGCAAATGGAAACGCGAAGGGTAACGCACATGGTGCCGTAGACGGGAAAAGTAAGTGAAACGGTTACAGAACCGCAAGCAGAAGCGGTAAAGGTAACAGTAATGTAAGCGCACAGGCTAGTTTTCCCCAAAAGCTGCATAGAGAAAGACAGTGAGTACAAAGAATGTATGCATAATAATGGGTCTCGGAGCAGAAAATGAGGAGTTGGAATAGTAAATTGCTTTTATCTCAGGAACCGTACGACGTAGAAAAAACATTTAAAAGTCATATGATTTATGACTTTCCTGGCTTGTTTCATACTTAGCCCCTTTTAGGAGGCTAAGCATTTGTCTGACGAAAAGTCTGTATCTCGCACTGTTTCCAAGATACGGGCCCTGAAAGGCAAAGCGAATGCTGTAATGTTATCCTATGGGAAAAAAAGAGAAGTTCGGAGTGCCATAACTTTTGCTCCCTGTAATATTTTTTCACCAAACCAGTAAAAGTGGGATGTTGGCTTTCTTCTCTCCAAATTTCAGCCCAAAAGACCAAACCATTATTTTGCAGCAGGGCGGCAAATGATTCCTGTAATCCGGCGGACGCCGTAATGTTATCCTATGGGAAAAAGCATCAACTTTGGAGTGCCGTAACTTTGCCACCCTGTAATATTTTTTCACCAAAACACAGAAAGACACATCTGTGAGATGTTGGCTGCTTCCCCTCCAAATTTCAGCCCAAAAGACCAAACGGTTCTTTTGCAGCAGTGTGCCAAAGAATTGCTGTCATTTTCACACAGCCAGGAAAAGTGCTGTTGAACTTTACGAAAGCTTTTGCAGATTCATTCGACACTGTCGCAAGTGCAAAAGTACTTTGTGAAAGTACTTTTTCCAGAAATCTGAAAAACATATTTCTGGGGTGTTTTACCCCAAAATAAAGACATGCCTAGCATCCTCAGGGTCCGACTAGGCGAATACAAAAAGAATTAGGTTGCTAGAGGGTCCCAAATTTAAATGCAAAGCATTTTTCTGATGACCAACTGAAAACAAAATGGCGGATTTGCAATAGTAAAAGGGCCATTTGCGAAAGTAAAAACTGCATTTGCGACACTGTTGAACTGTTTGTTAACTTTTCCCATTGACTTATAATGGGAACTTGCTTTTTAAATAACTTTTGAACCGTTTAATATTTTTTCATGAAATCTTCAAAAGGCACATCGGGGACCCCGGCTGCATGTTCTCCGAAGATGTCGGACAGGTCACGCCAGCCATGCAACCTCTAGAGATGACCAAAGAATTCCAAAAAGCATAAACGCACATGCAGATCACGCTTAATAACTCCACAGCCATATATCCGAACAGTACGAAAGTTGGCAGATCCCAGGATCTATGGTTCTTGATTGTCTAGTCCAAATTTCAGGCAAATCCATAGAATAGTTGCAAAGTTATTAAGGTGCAAAATTTTAGGTTTAACATGTAAATGGCTCCTCAACCCTAATTATGGTAGCACTACTGTGCTGCCTATATATATATATATATATATATATATATATATATATATATATATATATTATAGTGGCACTACCATGCTAATATAATTAGGGTTGAGTACCCCATTTAAGGTTAAATCTGAAATTTGGCAGCTTAATAACTTTGCAACCATATGACAGATTTGCCTGAAATTTGCAATGTATGGTCTGGTACCATAGATCTCTGGATCTGCCAAGTTATGGTTTGATGTATGGTTGCAGAGCCACAGAGCACCAAAAAATGCATAAATTACAGGTTTTTATGCATTTCTTTGCTTGCACCTATAGGGTGCACGGTTTGCGTGATCAGTCCAAAACCTTCAGGGAACATGCAGCTGGAGGTCCCTGATGTGCCTTTCAAAGATTTCATGAAAAAACATTAAACGGTTCAAAAGTTATTAAAAAAAACTGTTTCCCATTTTAGTCTATGGGAAAAGTTAAAATATTCGAAAGTGTCACAGATACAGCTTTTACTGTCGTAAATGACCCTTTTACTTTCGTGATTCAGCCATTTTTTTTCAGTTGGTGGTCAGAGAAATGCTTGGCGTTTAAATTTGGGACCCTCTAGGGACACAATTCTTGTTGTGTTCACCTAGTCGAGCCCTGAGGATGCTAGACATGTCTTTTTTGGGGGGTAAAACTCCCCAGAAATATGTTTTTTAAATT
Organism: Neoceratodus forsteri; assembly: GCA_016271365.2. NCBI lineage: Eukaryota > Metazoa > Chordata > Ceratodontiformes > Ceratodontidae > Neoceratodus > Neoceratodus forsteri. Next base: position 246,456,442 of record CM057454.1, on the reverse strand, counting down.
TTTGTAAACAGTAGTGTCGTAAAGTACTTTCGAATATGCAAAACTTTTGTGATTTTATTTGAGAAAGTGTCGTGATTTGCGAAAGTACTTGAGACATTATGGCCAAAACAACAGGAAATGTTTGCCACCCTGCAGCAAAACAACAATTTGTTTTTTTGGGCTGAAATTTGCAGGGAAGAAAGCCAACATCCTCAGATATATCTTTTGGTGGTTTGATGACAAAATGTTACAGGGCTGCAAAATTACAGCACTCCAAAGTTGACAATTTTCCCCATAGGATAACATTACGGTGTCCACGCCTTTTGGATCCTGTATCTTGAAAACAACTCAAGATACACACTTTTCATCGCAAAAATTCATAGTCCCCCCCATTGAGGGGTCTCAGTACAAAACTAGCCTGAAAGTCATAAATAATATGAGATTTTAATTTTTTTTTTACGTCTTACGGTTCCTGAGATATAAGCAATGTAGTATTCCAAGTGCTCATTTTCTGCTCTGAGGGCCATTATTATGCACACATTCTTTGTATTCACTGTGCTTCGGAATGCACCTTTTTTGGAAAAAAAGTGTGTGCGTTTGCGGTACTGTGACCGTTAGTGTTTCCGCTTGTGTTTATGTTACCGTTTGCGTTTCCATTTACGTCACCATTTGCGTTACCCTTTGCATTTGTGTTTGTGCTTGCATTTGTGTTACTGTTACCATTTACGTTTTCATTAGCATTTACTTTTGCATCACCATGTGCATTACCATTTGCATTTGCATTTGTGTTTGCGTTTCCGTTTGCATTACTGTTTCCTTTGGCATCATCGTTGGTGTTACCATTACCGTTTGCGTTTCCAATTCCGTTACCGTTTGCGTGTTCATTACCGTTAGTGTTTGTGTTTTTGGTAGTGTTTCTGTTGTCGATTGCATTACTGTTTCCTTCTGCGTCGCTGTTGCCATTACCGTTTGCGTTTCTGTTTGTGTTTCTGTTACCGTTTGCATTAGTTTGCGTTTCCATTGCCGTTAGCATTTGCGTTACCATTTGCGTAACCATTTGTGTTTGAATTTACATTGCGCTTGCATTTGTCTTACTGTTTGCGTTATCGTTTCCATTTACGTCATCATGTGCGTTACCGTTTGCACTTGTGTTTGCGTTACCATCAGCGTTACTATTTTCTTTTACCTCACTGTTGCCATTACCATTTGCATTTATGTTACCATTTCTGTTTTTGCATTTTTGTTACTGTTTGCATTACCATTTGTGTTTGTGTTAACGTTTGCGCTTGTTTTTATGTTACCGGCTACGTAACCGTTTTCGTTTGCATTAACACTTGCGTTTCCATGCATGTCTGTGACATTTGTAATACTTGCTCTACTATGGTACTTCTGTGCATTTATCAATTTTCATTTGACATCTGCATATGTTTTTTGCAGAATGAAGTGCCCAAAAATGTATTTTTCGCCACTCATGCGAAGTCTTGTGCTCTTGCTGCTCTGCAGCTGTTGAAGAGATTTGGATAAGATTTGGCATGCATGAAGTGGAATGGTGCATCTATTTATTTACCAATTTATATTTCACTGGTACATACATTTTTTGCGTAGTGCAGTGCAAAACGATCAGTTTTTGCTATTTTTCTGCACTGTCTTTCATGACACATAGCGCAACCACTGTGTGGTTGATTGGTCTGACACTTGGCACATAGAAAGCCCTTTCTTCAAGGAACATGCCAGTTTTTGTTTGGTGAACAAATCTTGTTCCATTACAGAGTTTGAGCCATTATCTCGAAAATGAAGCGAGATACAGAGTTTTTCGCTACTGTTGGATCACATCGCCTTTGTGCCGTTATCTTGGAAATGAAATGAGTTACAGACTTTTCGCTACTGTTCACTTGCTTCAGCTTGCCGTTACCATTTCTGTTTGTGTTACCGTTTGCATTTACCTTTGCATTTCCCTCACTGTTTGTGGTACCATTTGCATTTCCGCTTCCATTTCCGTTACCATTTCTGTTTCTATTTATGTTTCGTCACTTTTACTGTTAACATTTGTGGTTACATTTACCATTACCATTAACGTTGCCTTTCGCATTTTCATTTGTGTCACCACTACCGTTTGCATTTGCAATACCATTTACATTACCACTTGTGTTTACATTTCCATTTGCATTACCATAACAGTTAGAGCTTGCATTTGCATTCATGTTTCTGTTGCTGTTACACTTACCATTAGCGTTTGCGTTTCACTCACTGTTACTGTTATTATTTGCATTAGCATTACTGTTACGGTTATTACGTAGACATGGGCAGCATGGTGGGAGCGTGGGGTCCAAAGGGCTCCGCACTCCCATCACCACATTACATTCACTATTTATATTGCACATTCTCAGAAAGAAGGGAAATTCATGGCAAAAAACACTGTTTAATGCATCAGTTAGGGTTGTTCCACAGTGACAAAAGTGAGGAAATTCGGTGTTAGGGTTGCCACCCCTTGCACCCCACGCCCACCCAACCCCCACCAACAGGCATTGAGGTGTGCGATGGGGTGATCGGTCCTAACTCTCACCCTATTCTCCTATACTGCACCACTTCAGCTTATTTACACATGGAATGGGGTGAGAGTTAGGGCCGATCTACTGTTACTGTAAGTTCTTATGCAACTGTACTTTCTGTGGAGGTATCATGCATATGATGATACTCTTAATGACTTCTGCTGCATAAATAATGATGTTAGATATCCTGTTCCTAGCCTTTAGAAGGCATAAATCTTGCATGAAGAGCAGAAAGCAGTTAACTAAAAGAAGCTACCATTTTCTTACTAATTTAACACTTCTGTCTCAGCAGGAGTCAGTGTCTGTTGAGATTAAGCAGACAGATACTTTATTAGAAGTAGAAGGGGTCTTATTTAGGGTTAAAAAAAGAAAAGAAAGAAAGTCAGTGTGTGTTCTGTGCTGTGGAGGGTACTGTATCAACTTACTTTGCTAGATCAGTAGGAGGAGAGAGAGCTTAATTGGGGGTGTGGCTTAGACAATATAAAATCAGGTGACTCCAATTACAACTTCCTGTTCCTAGCTTTTGGAAGACAGAGATCTTGCTTGTAGAACAGAAAGCAGCTAACTAAAAGAAGCCACCGTTTTCTTACTAATTTAACACTCCTATCTCAGCAGGAGTCAATGTCTGTTGAGATTAAGCAGACAGATACTTTATTAGAAGCAGAAGGGGTCTTATTTAGGGTTAAAAAAAGAAAAGAAAGAAAGTCAGTGTGTGTGTTCTGTGCTGGGAAGGGTACTGTATCAACTTACTTTGCTAAATCAGTAGGAGGAGAGAGAGCTTAATTGGGGGTGTGGCTTACACAGGTGACTCCAATTACAACTTACTGTTCCTAGCCTTTTTTCTTACTAATTGCCCTCCATCCCACCCATCCACCCACCCATACTAAGCCAGTTCTACTTTTATAGCCACTGGATTTGAATGTCAACAGGAACTTCCTGTTTGGCAGTAGGAAGGGAAGGATCATAGAGAAACATTAGTTTAGTGAACCCTAAAGGAAAAAAGTAGCTTGCTCTCCCCCCCAAGCTGCTGGTGGTCTGACACTGAGCATGGAAGAAGGAGGCTACTGAAGAATATAGGAAGTTGTTATCCCAGAACAGGAAGGGTGTGAGTTGTAAGGAGAGGGGAGAGTAAGCATACAGAGAAACAGGAGAGGGGACACAAAATAAGACATAATAGGAGTGATGCAGTGCAATGGCTGTGGGGTGGCAGTGTTCCGGGAGACATTCTGGAGGCTGCGATGCTGCCCTATTTGAAGGCACCTCTCTGTTCTGAGGAAGTAGGTTGCCCATCTCCAGGCTGAACTGGCTAGGATTCTTGAAACCTCCTCCCCCACCCAGGGACCACCAGGGCCAATGCCACTACCGTAGAGGTTGCCAAGAAAAAGGAGATGCTGGACCAGGGTGGGCTCAGGGAGGGAGAGGGTGGTGGAACAGAGTTGCATCCCTCCAGCTGTACCTCTCCACAATTCATACACTCTTCTGGTGGATAGTGGTTCCTCTATGGAGGCACCTGCAGTGGAGACCAAGGAGGATGCTGGGAACCTTCACAAGGAGACCCACAGGAGGGTGGCATGGGATCCCACAGGGAAGAAAACAACTCCTGGTGGGGGACTCAATAATTAAGGGGGTAGAAAAGGGGGAGGAAGGGGAGAGGGAGGTAAGGTGCCTGCCTGGTGCCACGGCTTGGAGGGACAGGAAGCGAATCCTCAGGATCATGGGAGTAGCTGCACGAAGGAGGGAGCTTGTTGTCATTGTCCACCTAGGGACAAATGACTTGGCTAGGAATGGGATCAGAGCAGTGCAAGAGGAGTTTGTAGAGTTGGAGAGGGGCCTTAGACAAGTAGCACATATGGTAACCTTCTCAGAGGCGCTGCCTGTCTATGGCAAGGGTGATGCTAGGGTACTATTCACAAGGGAATTCAATGAATGGTTGAAAAACTGGTGTGGAGCTCAGGGGTTTGGCTTCATTGGGGACCAGAGAGCCACCTGGAGGGATGCAGACCGATACTGGCATGATGGTCTGCATCTGTCCAGGAGGGAGGGACCAGGATCCTAGGTGAGAGGTTTAAATGCCTCATTGGCAAGCATTTAAACTAGCCAAGGGGGGAAGCACTGAAAAGGAGCAGGGAAATCCCAGCTTCCCTCACAAAACACAGTAATTAGTGAGGTAAACACCAAGGTAGAGAAGTCATTAGGGAGCAGGACAGAGGTAAATGTAAAAAAGGCAAAGGCAGTAAGGACAGGGATGGGGCTAAAAGGGGTAAGGCCATCAAAAAGTGGAGGGTGATGAGTACCAATGCCCGTAGTCTGTGTAACAAGCTCCCTGAACTAGTGGCCTTGATGGAAGAAGGTTGCCTGGATATTGTGGCAGTCACAGAAAAATGGTACACAGAGAACCATGACTGGGATGTCAACATACCAGGATACACAATCTATAGGAGGGACAAGGAGGGTAAAAGAGGAGGAGCAGGAGTAGCTCTCTATGTAAAGGAAGGGATCAAAGCAACAGAACTAAAGAGTAAACAGGGAGCAGATGAAGCACTTTGGGTCACCCTGGAGTCAGGAAATGGCACCACAATCTGCATGGGGGTTGTATACAGACCCCTATCTCTGGAGGAGAGAATGGACAAGGAAATGACAGAAGGCATCCTTAGAATGGCAGAAAAAGGGGAGATATTGTTGATGGAGGACCTGAATATGCCAGATGTTAACTGGAGCACCTTTGCTGCAGGCACATCCAAGAGCAGGGTCATTCTTGATGCCCTACTTGGGACATGCCTCAGACAGCTAGTATTGGAACCCACTCAGGAGGGAGCAATCTTAGACCTGGTACTCTCAAATGGGGACAAAGAAAGAATCTCAGATTTAGAAGTGGGTAGCCATCTGGGAACAAGCGACCACCAAACAGTGTGGTTCACGATAAACACAGCCATACAATCAAGCCATGCAAAAGCAAGAGTATTGGACTTTAGGAGGGCTGACTTTGTGAAAATGAGAGAGTGCCTCAGAAAAGCACTAGCAAACAGGCAAGAAAGAAGGGTGGAGGAACAATGGGGAGTAATCAAAACAGCCATCACAGAGGCAACAAGCCTTTGTGTAAAGCAAATCAATAGAACACAACGAAGGAAAAAAACACTATGGTTCTCAAAAGAGGTGGCAGGGAAGGTTAAGGAGAAAAGGATAGCATTCAAGAACTATAAGGAAACACAGAAGGAGCAGGACAGAGAACTTTATCAGTTAAAGCAGAAAGAGGCAGGGAAGGCAGTCAGAATAGCAAAGGCCCAAACCAAGGAAAGGATAGCCAACTCTGTTAAGAAGTAGGATAAGACCTTTTATAGGTACATTAAGGAGCGAAGAAAGATCAAAAGAGGGATACTGAGGCTTAATATAAAGGGGAGGAAATGTGGGCAGAGGGTGACAGTGAAAAATCAGGGATACCGAATGAATATTTCTGCTCAGTATTCACAAAGGAAGAGGAGGGGGAGGTACCTAAAACAAACAAGAGAAACACTCTGAAGACGGGGGTTGATACCAGTCCATTTACAGAAGAAAGGGTTCTGAAAGAACTAATGAAATTGAAGATGGACAAAGCAATGGGGCCTGATGGGATTCACCCAAGAATTCTAAAAGAACTAAGGGTAGAACTAGTGACACCGCTGACTACTCTCTTTAACAAATCATGGGAGGATGGGGTGGTACCTGAGGACTGGAGGGGGGCAGTTGTGATTCCTCTTCACAAAAGTGGGAGCAGGACAGAGGCAGAAAACTACTGACAAGTTAGTTTGACCTCAGTGGTAGGAAAAATGATGGTATCACTTCCGAAGGAAAGAATTGTTGAGTACCTAGAGGCCAGTGGGGCACTGGACCCAAGGCAGCAAGGATTCACGATGGGAAGGTCGTGTCAGATGAATCTAATAGATTTCTTTGATTGGGCGACCAAAGTAGTAGACCAGGGAGAGGCTATGGACATGGCCTGCCTAGATTTTAGCAAGGCATTTGATACAGTCCCACACAAAAGATTAATACACAAGTTAGCCAGCCTTGGAGTGGGTTCCAAGGTGGTAGCCTGGATAAAAAATTGGTTAAACAACAGGACGCAAAGGGTAGTAGTAAATGGGTCCATAGTGAAGAAAGGAGGTTACTAGCGGGTACCACAGGGTTCAGTACTGGGACCGGTCCTTTTTAATGTCTTTATAAGTGACATTGCAGAGGGACTGGAAGGAAAAGTATGTCTCTTTGCAGACGACACAAAGATCTGCAACAGGGTTGATACACGAGATGGAGTGGAAAGGATGAGAAGGGACTTGGCAAGGTTGGAGGAATGGTCAAATGTATGGCAGCTCAGATTCAATGCAAGGAAATGCAAGGTATTGCACCTGGGAAACAAAAACCCAGGGGAAGAGTACACAATGGAGGAGGGTGAGATACTGACAACAGTAAAAATGGAAAGGGACCTGGAGTTAATTATATCAGATGACCTAAAGTTGGGCAAGCAATGTGAGAAGGCAGTAAGGAAGGCTGAGGGGATATTGGGAAACATAGGGAGAGGCATCAGTAGTAGAAAACAGGAAGTTGTTATCCCTCTGTACAGACAGTTGGTGAGACCCCATTTGGAGCACTGTGTGCAGTTCTGGAAACCCCATCTCCGCAAAGACATAGACAGAGTGGAGGCTGTCCAGAGGAGGGCAACCAAAATGGTGCAGGGTCTGCACCAGAAGACATACGAAGAAAGACTAAAGGAGCTTAATATATATACCCTTGAGGAAAGAAGGGAGAGGGGACATGATAGAAACTTTCAAGTACCTCAAGGGAATCAACAAAGTCCAAGAGGGTAGCATCTTTCAGAAAAAGAGATGTGCAAGAACAAGGGGACACAATTTGAAGATGGGGGTGGGGGACGGCTCAGAGGTAATGTGAGGAAGTATTTTTTCACGGAGAGGGTTGTGGATGCATGGAACAGCCTCCCTGAGGAGGTCGTGGAGTCAAGAACAGTGGGGGAATTCAAGAATGCATGGGACAGACATAAGGCAGTCCTAGTTGGGGGGGGGGTAGGAAGAAGTAAGTTGTTGGTTAACTAGGATCTGCAGCTTATCTGTTAGGTAGGAAAATGGGCAGACTAGATGGGCCAAGGGGTCCTTATCTGCCATCAAATTCTATGTTTCTATGTTTCTGCTTCCATTTCCGTTACCATTTCTGTTTCTATTTCTGTTTCATCACTTTTACTTTTAACGTTTGCGGTTACATTTACTGTTACCATTAATGTTGCCTTTCGCATTTTCATTTGTGTCACTGTTACCATTTGCATTTGCGATACCATTTGCATTACCACTTGCGTTTGCATTTCCGTTTGCATTACCATAACAGTTAGAGCTTGCGTTTGCATTCATGTTTCTGTTGCTGTTACACTTACCATTAGCATCTGCATTTCACTCACTGTTACTGTTATTGTTAACATTACTGTTACTGATATGGTTATTACGCAGACATGGACAGCATGATGGAGGGCCCCGCGCTCCCACCACCACATTCCATTCACTATTTATATTGCACATTCTCAAAAAGAAGGGAAATTCATGGCAAAAAACACTGTTTAATGCATCGGTTAGGGGTGTTCCACAGTGACAAAAGTGAGAAAATTCGGTGTTAGGGTTGCCACTCCTTGCACCCCACACCCACCCCCCCACCAACAGGCATCGGGGTGTGCGCTGGGGTCATGGGTCCTAACTCTCACCCTATTCTCCTATACTGCACCACCTCAGCTTATTGACACATGGAATGGGGTGAGAGTTAGGGCCGATCTACTGTTACGGTAAGTTCTTACGCAACTGCACTTTCCGTGGAGGTATCATGCATGTGATGATACTCTTAATGACTTCTGCTGCATTTCTGTGACTAAAGTGCTGTATCAACGGTACAATACAAAGGTGATACTAATGACTGGACAATTAAGTGCTTTACTTAATAAAAATGATATTAAAAAAAAGAAAATAGAAACAGAATTTGTCAACAGATGAAGGCCACTGGGCACACCCAGTCTGCTCATTTTTCTCTGCCTATACTGTCACTGTAGACCCCTACCCTGATCTTCAGCTACCTCCCTTTCCCCTGCCTTTTTACCAAGATTCCTTTGTGCATATCCCATGCATGCTTGAAGCCCACCACTGTTTTTGCCCCACTCCCTCTGCTGGAAGACTGTTCAAGGCATTCACCACTCTTTCAGTGAAAAAGTACTTTCTCACATCTCTCCTAAATCCCCCCTCATTCCAGCTTCATTGCATGCACCCTTGTTTTCGTGCAACTTTTCTTCTGGAAACCACTTCCCTCCTGTATCTTATTTACCCCTGTATGGTATTTATAGGTCTCTGTCAACCCCCCTCTCTTCCAGGATGTTCATATTGAGATTCTTCAGTCATTCTTCATAGGGCTTCTGATGCAGCCCCTGCACCATTTTAGTTACCCTCCTCTGGACAGTCTCCACCCTGTCTATGTCCTTCCTGGGATGTGGTCTCCAGAACTGGACACTGTACTCCAAGTGGGGGTGTCACCAATGATCTATACAGTGGTAACACCACCTCTCTCCTTCTACTGGTGATGCCCTCCCTATGCACCCCACTCTGCCCTGCCACCTTGAGGTCACCTGATATAATTACCCCTAAGTCACTTTCCTGTCTAGTAACCATTAGTAGTACCTCTTCCCCCTTTTATACTCTGTCTCTGGGTTTCTGTGCCCTAGGTGCATAATTTTGCACTTTTTCACATTGAAACTCAACTGCCATACCCTTGACCACTCCTCACGTTTTCTCAGGTCTCTACACAGTCTGTTCACTCCCTCTGGGCTGTCTACACTATTACAGATTTTGGTGTCATCTGCAAAGAGGCATACCTTCCCTTCCACTTCTTGGGCACATCATTTTTAAAGACACTAAAGAGGATTGGTCCCAGTACTGAACCCTGATGTACCCCACTGGTCACTTCCTCTCCCCCAAGTAAATGCCATTTACCATCACCCTCTGTTGCCTACCCATCAACTAATTTCATATTAAGTTTACTACCTTGGGACCCACCCCTAAACTTCCCAGTTTCCTTATGAGCCTTCCATGTTGTAAAGTGTTGAAGGCCTTGCTGATGTTTAAGTAGGCCAAGTCCACCACCCCACCCTGATCTACTTCCCAGGTCACCCAGTCAAAGAAATCAATTAGGTTTCTTTGACATGATGACCCCACCACCCATGAATCCATGTCTTGGGACTTATAATCCACTGGATTCAAGATACTCCGCAAGCCTTTCTTTTAACAGCTTCTCTATTAATTTCTCCACCACTGACGTCAAATTACCAGCCTATAGTTGCGAGCCTCCTCCCTGATGCAGCTTTTATGAAGCAGGACTACATCTGCCCTCCTCCAGTCCTCAGGGGCTAGTCCTGCTTCCAGTGAATTGTTGAACAGGGTTGTCAGGGGTGCAGCCAGTACCTCCCTGAGCTCCCTCAGCACTCTTGGGTGTACCCCGTCCGGCCCCATTACTTTATCCGCTTTCAGATTCACAAGTCCTCTTATGACTCTCTCCTCTGTGAATGGACTTGTATCTACTTCCAATCCCTCCTCTCAATGTCACTGCTGCTTTTGTGTGGTCCATCCCTTCCCCTTCCACTGTGAAGACTGAACAGAATTATCTGTTCGGCATATCTGCTTTTCATGATTCTCCTCTGCAAAGCCTCCCTCTGTCCTTCTTATCCTCACAATCCCTTCCCTTGTCTTTCTCTTTTCCCTTATGTACCTAAAAAAAGGTTTTATCCCCCCCATTTACCCATTTGGCTATCCTTTCCTCAGTTTACGCCTTTGTGCCTTTTACTGCTTTCCCTGTTACCTTCCACTTTTCCTGGTACACTTCACTATCCTCTCCCCTCTGTATCTCATTGTATCTCCTAAATGCTACCCTTTGGCTTTAGCCTTTGCAGTCACTTCCCTTGACAGCCATAGTGTTCTCCTTTTTCTCTTGTTCTTGCTTACTTCTATTGAACAGAGATTTGTTGCCTTCAATATGCCATCTCATAATTTGGTCCACTGTTCCTCCACCCCACCCATGCATTCCCCAGCTGCTAAGTAATTTCTGAGGCATTCACCTATTTTTTTTAAATCTGCTCTTCTGAAGTCCAGGACCCTCATCCTTGTGTGATTTGCTTCTGCTGCCGTACTTATGTTAAACCACACTGTACGGTAATCTCTGGTCCCCAGGTGGCATCTCATCTTAACATCAGCAACGCTGTCCCTGTTTTTGAGCACCAGGTACAACATTGCCCCATCATAAGTGGATTCCCTGACTGGTTGTCTGAGAAACGCCCCCTACAGAGAGTCTAGAATGTTCCAGCTTCTAGCTGAGGCCACAGTTGGGAGGCTCCAGTTTACATCAGCAGCACTTCCCCTTTTTTGCCATTATACTGATGACAACCCCCAGTACCCTATCCAGTTCCTCTTCTTGTGTTGGAGGTCTGTATATTACCCCAGTACAAAAAGTGGCTTTGTTGCTATCTCCAGTGTGACCCACACTACCTGCAACTAGCATGGAGTCATAATGTCACAAGACATTATGCTGCATGACAAAATCGCGCTGCCAATACAGCGTGATTTCTGCCATGAGGCATAAGCCTTTTTTCTGTGGGGGGCTTGGCCCCCCACACCCCTGTTATGGGAGGCTGTGCCCCCCGGACCTTCTCCCACTAAAGATTCTCAACTCCAGGGGAGTCCAACTCGTGAAGCGCACAAGTCATGAAAAAATAAAAGTTTTTGGGACGGGGAATCAAACCCGGTCCCAGACACAGTACCTGGGTTCCTACTGCTGTAGCTCAGTCCTGTGAGCCATGGCAGCTGCTTGTCAGAACCTGCTCCCAGCAGAGGTCTTATCCTCTGCTTGGGAAAGCGCTACTGATGCAATACCATGTACAGCAGTTTACGCGGTATTGCACCAGTAGCGGTTGCATACTGTGCTGTACTGGGTTAGCCATAATGTCGTACGCTATTAAGCGTGCAACATTATGACCCAGTAGGCCTGCAACCCTCCTTTCCCCACTAGTTCCCTTGTGTTTCCATCACCTTGGTACTCTCCCTTATATGCAGCATAACCCCCCCCTTCCCTCCCTATCCTTCCTGAACTGAATGTTGCCTGACATAGCAATGGCCCAGTCATGGCTCCTTGTGCGCCACGACTCAGTAATGGCCACCATATCCAGGTCTGCCTCCACCATGATGGCCTCTAGAGCTGGAATTTTATTTCTAAGACTCCTTGCATTTGCAAACATAACCCTCCACACCTTGCTTTCACATTGCCTGCAACAGCTCTTCCTTTGCTTGTGCCATCTCATTTTCCCCTCTCTTCCGAAACTTTTGTTCCCATCCCCCTTGTCCCCAGCTTCTCTGTTGTTCCCATTTTCTTGCTGCCTGGGGGAATTCTCCTCCCCTTGGGACCTCCCTTCCTACTGTTTAAGTCTGTGTGGGGCAGTTAATTCCTCCCTCTTTTTTATGCCACTCTCCTTGGCTAGTTTAAATATTTGTCAGAGTAAGATTTAAACCATCCACTTAGGACTGTGGTTTCCCTTCAGAGATGGCCTTTACCTCTATATATGCTAATATCCCTCTAGGTTGGTCCCCAGTTCCAAATGTAGCTGAATCCCTCTTCTCTGCACCATTCTTTCAATCATGACTTGAAGTTCCAGGTGCAGCGTTCCATTGCCTTCACTTGGCCAGCAAGAGACAGCATCTTGGTAAAAGCCACCATGCATGCTACTTGCCTTTGGCCCCTCTTCGGTTCCCTGAACTCTCCCTGCACAATCTTAGCCATATCCCTTGCTTGGTTATTAGTCCCCAGGTGGACAACGGCATCCAGCTCCCTCCTTGCATTCTGGCCTAGCGGTCCTTAGGATCTGCTACCCACTCATCCAAGCCGTGGCACCAGGTAGGTACCTTACCTTCCTCTCTCCACCCTTTTCTGCTCCCAAATCTATCCCCCTCAAATTTGAGTCCCCCACCAGAATCTGCTTCCTCCTAATTCCTTAAATAAAATCATCACAGATCCTGTCAAAATGGCTAAAGAAATAATTACTTATGCACAGTGTTTGCACCTAAAACAGAAGATTATACCATCAAAGACCAATCTATCCATAATAAAATCTCCATTAGTTTAGAAGATATTAAAGCCTGAATAGCAAATTTCAAACCAGATTCCTCCCCAGGTCCAGATAAAGTATCTAGCAGAATTTTAAAACTTATGACTGAATACATTGCCCAATTACTAAAACACCTATTTGTAAAACCCATCAACTCTGGTGACATCCCTTATGACTGGAAGAAAAAGCTGACATTATACTTATATTTTAAAAAGATGACAGATATCTCCTGACAAACTATAGACTGATAAGCCTTATATTTTTGGGAGGATATCTCTTTCATCAGGCCACACCTATGGAACTATAGCTGTCAGGCACTAGGACCACACAGAAACTTTTTTGAAAGCAGTACACTAGGGGCCACTCATGACAATGTCCTATGTTGACACTTCCTGTATAAACATGGGCATCCCCCTTCCTCCTCAGTTCTTTTCCAGCTGTCGACCATACTCGTCAGACCCTGCCACGGAAACATGCCTATTGATGGTCGTACGGTTGCTCAGCTGGAGGTGGCCAGTACGTTTTTTGAGCGGTATTCTGCACTTGAAGCCTCCTATCTGCAATCTTATCCCAGCTTGGGACCTGAATTTTGTGTTAGAGAAGCTTACTTTGGCTCCTTTTGAGCCAACTATGACTTCTGGCCTATGCTGTCTGTCATGGAAAGTGTTATTTTTGGTTGCTATTGCTTCTGCTTGAAGAATTTCAGAGCTTCAGGCTCTAATGTGTGAGCCTACTTACTTGATTTTTCACAAAGACTGTGTTTTTTTTTTTGCTTACCAATCCTAAGTTTCTACCAAAAGTGGTGATTGAGTTTACTTTGAATCAAACCATCTACCTGCCAGTCTATTTTTTTGAGCATGCCAATGCAGGGGAAGCAGTGGTCTGTACTTTGGATGTACACAGACTACTCGGGTACTATGTACACCGTACAAAGGACTGCAGGAAGTCCTCTCAGCTTTTTTGCATTCCTGTTTCTAAACAGTGCTTGTCCAAATGGTTGGCCAACTATATTACTTTCTGTTACAGGAAGTATGGTAAGGAACTTTCTGGGGTTGTTCATGACTTCTGTTGCCTGTTTCAGGAATGTATCTGTTGCTGAGATTTGTGCAGTTGCCATCTGTAGTACTGTCCTCACCTTCACTAAACATTACAGTCTGGACATTGCCTCAAGGAAAAGGGCAGGTTTTGGCCTAGCTGTGCTTCAAGGCCTGCTTTCTTAGGCCTGTAGGCTCCAGCCACCCAGACTGTATCTCTATCAGTACTGCTTGGTGCTTGTTCCATAGGTGTGGCCTGATGAAAGACATATCCTTGAAGAAGATAGAACAGTTACATACTTACTGTAACTGTAGATCTTCATTGAGAATCCTTTTATCAGGCCGTGCTGTCCCACCCGCCATCCCCCTACATCCTGAGGACTCCTTCCTCTATAGGGCTTTGCCAGCTGTTCACTTTCTCACCTGGACAGCAGGGCCATAGCTCCCCTACTGGTTCCCTATAGGGAGGTCCTCTGAGCATGATCTCCGACAGAGAACTTAGAAGGGAAAGGGCCATCCACATTTACACAGGAAGAGCCTATGTAGGATGTAATTGTGGGTGGCCCCTAGTGGACTGCTTTCAAAAAGTTTTCATGTGGTCCTAGTGCCTAACAGCAATAGTTCCATAGGTGGGCCTGATGAAAGAGATTCTCTCGAAGATCTACTGTTATGGTAAATACGTAACTGTTCTTTCCATGATCTGTAAAATCTTGGAAGGTATAATAAACGATTGTAACCAAACAGTTACCAGAAATTTGACAGTGAACCACATGGTTTAAAAAAATGCAGATCATGTACACCTAATATGCTTTTTTTATTAAAAAATAAGTAATACATTAAAACAGAATACTCCATTTGACATTATATTTCTTAATTTCTGTAAGGCTTTTTTTATTTAGTCCTGCACTGATCCATCATCGAGAAAATGGAAAAACCTAACATCGATATAACCCTCATTCAATGGATATTCAGTTGGCTGACTGGAAGAATGCAAAGGGTCGTTATAAGTGGTCATCATTCACATACCATAGAGGTGACGTGGAGTTCTGCTGGGATCAGTGCTGGGGCTGGTAATCTGTCAGATAATTATTTTGGACTTATCAAACGATCTGCTTAAGTGGAACATTAAGTATGCAGATTTTTTCTCCAAATGTATATTTTATGTATCTAACCTGTTTGTCATCCCTGTCCTAACACCACTCTATTTGTCGTCTCCCCCACCTTTCTTGACGAGGTACCTTTGTAAACGAGTCTTTGACTCAAAGGTTGTAAAACTGATCTTGCAATAAATAAATAAAAAAATAAATAGATGACACAAAGCTTGGAGGACCCTGTGACTCTATAGAGAGATGTTTTATAACACAGGATGATCTAAATAAAATATCAGCAGGGGCCCTTAAATGGGAAATGGTTTGTAATTTAGATAAGTGCTACAAAATGTACTTAGGATAAAAAAAAACATGCTATAACTATACATTATGTGGAAAATACCTGATTTCTACAGAATCAGAACTCTACATGGGAATAATAATAACACAAAAAATGGACAACACTAAGCAAACCAACGAAGTTATAGAATGCATGAATGCAATCTTAGGGGCGATGCAGTGTAACATCAAATCCAGAGAGAAATCATGCAATTCTCCCATGATATCGCGCATATGTTAGGCTGCACTTGGACTATGAAACACAGTTCTGGTGGCCATATAAAAGACATGACATAAACTAAATAGAAAAAGTATAAAGAGGGGCAACTAACATACTAACATACTAAAATGCCAGCAGAATAGGCCTAACGGTCTTTCGTGTCTGCTCGTTTGGTCAGCCCCAACCCTGGGTGCTGACCTTGCTGTCCCCATCGCCTTCTCTGGCTTCTCCCTTCCCAGTTCCGGATATTTTTGCTGCATTGGATTTTGCTTCCTGAACCCTTCCCCTGTACCTGTCCCACCCCCTCTTGAACCCCTCCACTGTCTCTGCCTCCACCAGCCCCCTAGGTAGTCATTCCATGGCTCCACCACCCTCTCAGTGAAGTAGCACCTCCTCCTTTCTCCCCTGAATCTTCCCCCTCCAGCCTCCACCCATGCCCTCTAGTGGCCCCTTCCTCCTTCCTTGAAGCACCTGGACTGTTCTTCCCTATTTACCCTCTTCATGTACCTGAGGCCTCTATCATGTCCCCCCGGTCCCTTCTCTCTTCCAATGTGTACATATTTAGCTCTTCGAGCCTCTCCTCATAGGTCCTGTCCCCCAAGCCCCAAATCATTTTGGTTGCCCTCCTCTGGACCCTCTCCAGGAGGTTAATGTCCCTCTGTAAGTGTGGCCTCCAAAACTGCACACAGTACTCCAGGTGCGGCCTCACCAAGCAGTTATACAGAGGGAGTATCACTTCCCTCCTTTTGGAGGTGATCCCCCTAGTGATGCATCCCAGCATCCTGTTGGCCTTGGCTGCTGCCCTCCTACAAGTCTCAGAGTTGTTCATCTTGACATCCACCACCACCCCCAGGTCCCTCTCAGCCATTGAGACTTGTAGTATTTCCCCCCCCAGGGTGTACACTTGGCCTGGGTTTCTGGCCCCCAGGTGGAGTACCTTGCATTTCCCTGCATTGAACCTCAGCTTCCACTTTCTAGACCATCTTTCCAGAGCCTCCAGGTCCCCCTGCAGGGCCACCCTCCCATCCTCCCCATCCACCACCGCCCCCAGTTTCAAGTCATCTGCAAAGAGACTCATCTCACTCCTGATTCCTGTCCTTATGTCAGATCAGTGGCGTTGAACAGAGAGGGGCCCAAGGACTGATCCTGTGGGACCCCACTAATGACCCTCCTTGGGGATGAGACTATCCCACCAACTCGACCCTCTGGGTCCGGTCCTGGAGCCAATTCCTATCCATCTGATCATCTGGTTTCCACCCCATTTCTCTAGCTTATCCAACAGGCCCATGTGAGGAACAGAGTCAAATGCCTTGCTGAAGTCTAGAAGAGGACATCCACTGGTCTACCAGGTCCAAGGCACTTGTCACCCAGTCATAGAACTCCACCAGGTTTGTCTGACACTGATTTCCTGGGATGAATCCATGCTGTCTATCGTCCAGGCACCCTGACTTATCCAGGTCCCCCAGCCTCTCCTTGACAATGCCCTCCATCACCTTGCCCACCACTGATGTCAGGCTGACAGGCCTGTAGTTCCCTGCCACCTCCCTTGATCCCCCCTTGTGGATAGGCACTACATGCGCCACCTTCCAGTCTTGGGGCACCCACCCTGTCCTCAGAGAGATGGTGAAAAGCTCTGCCAGGGGTTTCGCCAGGACATCTGCAAGTTCCTTCAGCACTCTAGGATGTAATTTATCTGGCCCCGGTGCTTTCTCTGTCTTAAGGGAGCTGAGGGCTTCCCTCACTCTCTCTGCTGTGATTTCCACTTCTGGTACCTCTTCTCCCTGCTTAGCCCTCCCCCCACCTGCCAGTGATGCCCCCCAGACCTGCCCGATCGGTGAAGGGTCCCCCCTCCTCATTATCTCCGTCTCCTCCCATGTATGATGCAGCATCCCCATTTTCCCTGGTGAAAACTGAGGTGAAGTACTCATTTAGTACCTCAGCCTGCTCCCCTGGGTCTTGTGCCCATCTCTCCCTGATTCAATCCTGCTAATCTGCCCCTTCACCCTTCGTCTTTCCCCAATGCATCTAAAGAACCCTTTTCCTCTCCTAATTTCCCTGGCCAGGTTCTGCTCCTTCCTTGCCTTGTAGCCCTCACCACTCTAGTGACCCGCTTAGCCATCAGCTCGTACTCCCTCGATCCTTTCACTCCTTGAGCACTTGAATTTCTTATAGGCTGCTTTCTTTCCGCACCACCTCCTGGACCTCCCTGGTCCACCAACAGGGTTTTTGGGCCCTACACCGCATTTTGTCTTACTCTTGCACAGGTGCTGGTAGCATCCTGCACCCTCTCCTGATGATTTCCCACCTACTATCAGCGTCCATGTCTGACCCAATCCCATCCAAATGCTCCTTAAGGATCCTTCCCGTTTCCTTAAAATCTGCCCCCCTGAAGTCGGTTACTTCCATCTTTGTGCAGCCTTCTTCCCCTCCTAGTTCCAGGCAGAACCAGACCGTGGCATGGTCACTCCCCGCCAATGGGTCCCTTACCTCCAGGCCCCCAATCTGGTCACTGTCTGCCAGGACCAGATCCAGTACCTGTGCCTCCCTGGTCGGTTCCCTCACCTGCTGAGTTAGGAACGCATCTTGAAAGACATCCAACAACCTTTGTTCCCTGGTCACAGAGGATGTCATAGTCTCCCAGTCTGTTCCTGGCATGTTTAAGTCCCCTAACACCACCACCTTTCCTCTGCCCAGTCTGCAGTGTCTCCTAACATCTGCCACCAGACTGTCCTCCAGCTCCTCCGCCAGGGCAGGGAGTCTATACACCACTCCTAATTTTACTCTCTTGCCCCCCCTTGTTATCAAGGTGACCCAAATCGCCTCCACGGTTCCCTCCGCCTCCTCTACTCCCCCTATGCCAATGCAGTTTTTGACTATCATAGCTACCCCTCCTCCCCTTCCCTCCCCCCTGTCCTTCCTGAACATAGTGTAACCCTCCAGGTTCAGGTCCCAGTCATGTCTTGCAGTGGCCCAAGTCTCAGTGACTGCTGCCACATCCACTGCTCCCTCAGTTAACATTGCCTGGAGCTCAGGCATTTTATTGAAGCTCCTGGCATTTAGCAGGACTACCTTCCACCCTTTCCTATAGTTCCATTTCCCTGCTCGTGTTCCCATGGAGATTCTGTTTTCTCCTGGTCTGCACTTTGCCAGTTGGCCTTTTCCTGCAATCCTCCTGGTCCCCAGGGGGTGGAGACAAGTCCCTCCTTTATCGGCACCCCTTGACAGCCTTTTCTCCCATCCACCCCTTCACAAGTTTAAACCCCACTTTTCACCAATGAACCCCTCTATTTTCAACTTAAGGATTCCCTTCCCCTCCAAATTGAGATGTAGTCTATCTCTAGCATACAGCTCCTTATCCTCCCAGGTCTCCCCCCAATTCCCCATCAACCCATACCCTCTGGCCTCACACCACTCCCTGAGCCACTGGTTTATCTCCCTAATTTTCCTTTTGTGTTCCCCACTAGCCCTTGGCACTGGCAGGATTTCTGAGAAGGAAACTGTGCATCCTATGTCATGACAGACCCTGGCGAGCTCCCTGAATCTTGCCTGTATCTCTAGCTCGCTATTTCCCTCAATGTCATTTGTACCCAGGTGGACCAGTATGTCTGGGAACCCCCACAGTCCTTTGCCAGCTGATATACCTCGTGCTGCGCCAGCCCTGCACCGTTAGTCCAGGGAAGCATCTTGTTCTAACTGGCCAGGCTTCTCCCTCCCTATCCCATTTGATACCCCTGATCATAGAATCCCCCAGCAGGAGCACTCTGACCACTCCTTTTCCTCCATTCCCCCCTTCCATGTCCCTCATCCTTTCTACCGGCCCCTCCACCCAGCTGGCTCCTTGTTCCTCCCCCTATCTGGGTGCCACATGCCACCCCCTCCTTATTTACCATGGCCACTCCCTCCCCTCCAATCCTATGCCTCTCCTCCTCCTGAGTATCCTTCTGTACCTTGCTAATTCCCCCCTCACTGCTCGCAACTGGTCCTTCTCCCCCATCTGCTAAACTAGCCTGACTCATCCTCCCTTCCTTCCTGTCTCCATTTAGTTCCTCCTTGCTCATCGTGCTCCCCTGGCCTAAACCCTCAGCTCCCTTTACTGAATCCTCCTTGTACTTCTGGTCCTTCTCCTTTACCTTTCCTCCCAACTGGTCCTTCTCCTTGCGCTTTCCTCCCTCTTCCTCCTGCTCTGATTCACTGCTCCCCCCATTCTCCTGCATTCCAGGTCCCCCCTGTTCTTCCTGCTATCTGGCCCCTGCCTCCTGCCTCCCACTCCCACACCCTTTCCGTCTCTAACCACCTCTGTTGTGGCTACATCACCCACCTCATCCTTGAGCAGAAGAAGAGAATTGAAGCGGTTACTGAGTATAAGGTCTGATCCACCTCCCCGCCTTGCTTCCTTCTGTCCAGCCCTGGCCATCTGCCTACTTCCCTGAGAATGTTGTCCCTCCGTCCCCCCCTTTGTGAGGGTCCCCAGTTACCTGCCTGCTTCCTTGGTAGTGTCCTTTTGGACCCCCCTCTGCCAGGGTCCCTATGTGACCCCTGAGTATTCTCCTGCACTCCTTTCCCTATACCCCCACCCCCAGTGCTTGGTGCAACCCTGTGGGAGATTTCCAGCCCCCTTCCCCAACCATACCACCCCCCTTCCCCCAGCTTTCTCCTCATCCCCGCAACCTCCTCCCTAAGCTGTGCTAGCTGGTAGCATACTGGGCAACCACCAAACTTCCAAGCCCAGTCCAGTATCATGGCTGCTCCACACGCTGTGCACCCCACCACCCTCCCAAAGATGCCGGCCCTAATGATGTGTGGTTCCATCCCCTTCCAAATAGGTTTCCTTGGGTGAGCCACCAGGTTCCCCCATAGTCCAAGATACCCCTACTAAACCCCAACTAAAATTATTCACGACCTAAAAGACAAACCCTACAATATACAATTAACTGAACTTGGACTAATGCTTCTGGAACTACATCATATTCATGGGGATCTTTTTCTAATGCACAGTATTATAAAAAGACACATATTTATTAACAGAACTAAATATTGAATTTAAACTTCATTATGAGACAAGGGGTCATCCACTTCAAATCACAGCCAAACATCAAAAGGAAAAAATGTTTTCACTCAGGGAGTGGTAAACCCTTGGAATGCACTATGCAATGAGGCTAATGTCTTTTTAATGTCTTCATCAGTGGCATTGCAGAGGGACTGGAAGGAAAAGTATGCCTTTTTGCAGATGACACAAAGATCTGCAACAGGGTTGATACACAAGGAGGCGTGGAAAGGATGAAAAGGGACTTGGCAAGGTTGGAGGAATGGTCTGACGTATGGCAGCTAGGATTCAATGCAAAAAAGTGCAAAATAATGCACCTGGGAAACAAGAACCCAGGGGAAGAATACACAATGGGTGGGAGGTAGTAACAACAAAAACAGGAAAGGGACCTGGGGGTAATCATATCAGATGACCTTAAGGTTAGCAAGCAATGTGAGAAGGCAGTAGGGAGGGCCGGGGGGTATACTGGGATGTATAGGGAGAGGCATCAGCAGCAGAAAACAGGAAGTTGTTATCCCTCTGTACAGACAGTTGGTGAGACCCCATCTGGAATACTGTGTCCAGTTCTGGAGACCCCATCTCTGCAAGGACATAGACAGGATAGAGGCAGTCCAGAGGAGGGCAACTAAAATGGTGCAGGGTCTGCAAGAGAAGCCGTATGAGGAGAGACTAAAGGAGCTTAATATGTATACCCTTGAGGAAAGAAGGAGAGGGGGACATAATGAAACTTTCAAGTACCTCAAGGGAATCAACAAAGTCCAAGAGAGTAGCATCTTTCAGAAAAGAGACTTGCAAGAACAAGGGAACACAATTTAAAGATAGAAGGAGGGCGGTTCAGGGGCAATGTGAGGAAGTATTATTTCACAGAGAGGGTAGTGGATGCATGGAACAGCCTTCCTGAGGAAGTTGTGGAGTCTAAAACTGTGGGAGAATTCAAGAATGCATGGGACAGACATAAGGCAATTCTTGTGGGGGGCAGGAAGATATAGGCTGTTGGTTAAATAGGATCTGCGGCCTATCCTGTAGGTAGGGAAATGGGCAGACTAGATGGGCCTAGCGGTCCTTATCTGCCATCAAAGTCTATGTTTCTATGTTTCTATGTTATCATAAGCAAAGACAAAGTGGAATTCAAAACTAGACTACATAAACACATTTGGAATAGAGGGATACAGAGTTATTATTAAAATGTAATGAAGCAATTAAGGACTCACGACTACTTCACTCCTGTTTTCCTTAGTCTATTCCTCAGTATGTTCCTCCTTTGCCTTGGTCCTCTACCTCCCACCTTGGGGCATTCCCAATAAAGGCCTCCCATATCCTCTCTTGCCATAGCGTTGAGTGCCTCTTCCTGGCAGTACCATTCTGTCAGAATGGTGAAGTCATTTTGTAATGGCACAGGCTGAGGAATGTGCCCATGACCTATCACAATTACTCTCCAGGAGCTCACCATGGTCCAGCTGACCTTCATCTTCTGGGCAACCGCTGCAACAATGGTGGCAGACTTGGTGGCCCCTGGGTGGGGGAAGAGGGCCCCTGGATCCTACTCAGCTCGACCTGGAGACCAACAATTTCCTCTCTCAGCCTAGAGAGGTGCATGCAGATTGAGCAACACCTCAGTCTCCAGAATGTCTCCTGGAAAACTGCAGCTCTCCACCCATTGCACTGCACCACCCCCATAATTAACCTTACATTTTGCTAATGGGGGCATGACCATCAGCCATCCTGTGCAGACGTGCTTCACTTCAGCATCTCAGCACAGATTTACAGTCAAATACCATCCATACTTATACCATTTTTTTTAACTCTGTTTTTGCTCCTGGGTTCCTGGCAGGGGTTGTACCCCCTCTTCAGCACCTGGACCTCAAACCCAGTATTCCCCCAGGCTGCCCAGACAGGGACACTGCAGCTTGTCTCCTGCAGAGGGTATCCCCAAAGGGAGAGACCATGATCAACCTGAGGCTCCAGCCGGGCTTACACCTGGGGTGTCATGGTTAACAAGGTCCAGGGGCTTCACTGAGCAGCTGATGCAGGGGTTTTGCCTGCCATGAGTTTCTCCCAGGAGGCGCAGACATGCAGTGAGACCAGTGTGGGTCGGGCATGCTCCCGCATCTAACCTGCAAACATCCGCCGTTGCCTCCACTATTGAATAGTGGCCTGGCTGTTGCACACCCAGTCTCCACTGGTTGTTGCTGGCATGCTGGAAAACCACAAGCCTCCCCCCTGAGGGGAGCTGTCTGTGGAATGCTCATCTGACCTCCCGCCAGCAGACCCTCTGACACACCACGCTTGTTCCTGAATGCAGGTCACCAGTGCTGCAGGCAGTAGCGCTGCCTCTGTGCCAGTGGGCCAGCTTCTTAATACCTAAGTTTTTGAATGAATTTTGCACAGGCATTTTATAGAAGGGAATTTGCTGCTGATCAAGTAGACAAACTTTTAAACTATTTCAAGCATGGGAAATCCAAAAAATCAATCTGTAAGTGGAGAACAATGGTGAGTCCATCAACCAGGGCTCAGTGGAGGAGGGAAAGCAGCGACAGCCAACATGTTTGAAGAGATTACAGATGCGCACTCTAAGAAGGATTTATTGAGGGCTATTCAAGCCCTTGATAAGAGTGATATCTCTCGATCAGCCAATCATCACATTTAATTCCTGACTCCTCTCCAGCGAACAACAGGTGCACACAGCTTTTGCTGACTCAAAAGAAGTTGCAGGATCAGTTAACAAAGCTGTCTTTGCAACTACAGGACTAATCAAAGACAATGAGACTTTGAAATACTGGCTCAAAGAGTTTGAAAACCTTACCCAGTCTTCCAATTTGTGGATGGCTGGACTGCCGGAGAACATAGAGCGAGAAGATGCAACAACATTTGTGGGGATGTGGTTAGGAGAGAAACTGTGTCTGAACCCTCCCCCGTGGTGTTCAAGCATTAAGAATCACCCCAAGAAAATGGAGGGGAAATGAAAATATGCCACTGACGCTTCTTGCCACCCTGATCGATCCCTATGAAAGGGACAGAGCACTAGATGCAGCACGAAGAAGTGGGCCACTCACAACAGATGATGGAAAGAAAATCTCAGCATGCACTAACCTGAGCTTTGCCACAAGGGAGAGACATAAAGCATTCAATGCTGTAAGAACCACCCTGCAGATATGTGGCATTTCACATAATTTACACAGAATTTACAATATCCCTGCCAAGCCTAAAGTATTGTATGGGGACAAACAGTACCTGTTCAGTGGCCCAAAAGATGCTGGGTTGTTGGCAGAAAAGATGAAGTTGGACTGTGGGATAAGGAAAACAGCAGCGAATCTAGAGGATTTGGGTTGAGGATCGCAGTAAGTTACCATGGGGGATAATGGGACGTAAATCAGAGCTAGTTTGAGAGGAGCAGGCCCCTCGGCAGATTAAGCAAGCAATTTTGATTACTAATGGTGGGCATATTTTGTGGAACATTGATTAAATGGTAACACTCTGACTGTTATCCTGTACTTGGAGTTTAAAACTATTATGGTGCCTGCCTTGTGGTTTCTGTGTGTGGGCTGCTGATTCCCCCCCCCACTACCATTTGGACGAGCAGTCAGAATGTAACATCTTCCAGAGACCTTAATTGATGATTGGGACAATTCTTAAAATTCCTTAACTTGTTTACATCTGTACTTGTTCCTGTTTTATTTTATTTTTTAAATGCAGGACACTTCACCATTTAATACATGGCAGTCAGTTTTCTGTTCTGCTTGAACAGCTTTCTATGCTAGATGTAGAGTATTGGGACTAATAAGTAAGCAATAACCCATGACAGGGTGTACAGTTATTGGGGATTAATGCTCACCCGGGTGCATTGCGGCCTTGTGCCCTCACAGCATCCGGGTGTGCATTAATCCCCAATAATCGCACACAATGGAATGGGTTATTGCGCTTATAACATGGGTTATTAGTAGAGAATCAAAAATTAGGAGGAATGCATGATTAATTAAGTTAGGAAAACACAAGGACTTTATAATGTGTTCTGCCACCAGTAGAACTTCTGGGGAGCTCACAATGCTTTGGAAAAGCCTGAACATGCAGCTTTCATTGTGCACCAGTAAGATTCAACAGATGGTGCACTTCAGCTCATGGTATGTTCACCAGCAAGCACTTGGTACTGGCATTCAGTAATAGCTTGACAGTCATTGTGGGATTGAAAAGAATAGAAAGACAGAGAGACACACAGAATAGGAGGAATGGTGACTGTCATTTGCACTGTGGTCCTTGCTATCTGTGTGCCTGCGTCTCCAACCAGCAGACTACCAGGATCAGGAGCAGGAGCAGAACGGGGCTGCACTTGGGGAGAGAGAGTCACTGCATTGTGCACTCCGATGTGGACAGGAATTCTCTTTTGGATGTGCACGTCTCTCTGTCTCTCTCTCTCTCTCATATGCTGTGCGACATACTGTTCCTAATCTCTCAGATTTCACCACTGTCCGCTGAGCTCCTGTTCAACTGTGAAAGACTTGGGATACTGCAACGATCCAACTGCATGGTGTGTGTGTGTGTGTGTGTGTGTGTGTGTGTGTGTGTGTGTGTGTGTGTGTGTGTGTGTAGAGGGTCTGCTGCTGGTCTGTCCCTATGAGCACCATGGTTGTTTGCTGTTATTTCTTGCTCTCCCTCTCTCTTCAGGTGTGTCTCTCTCTTCCCGATCATGAAACTGACTGCTCTCGGTCCCGATGCGGAAACACAGTCACTACTGTTGTCCGAGATCCACCGGGCGGATGGGTGGCTTACACTACAGCGCTCAAGTCAGAGAGATACAGAGAGAACTTGTCCCACAGTACAGTGCCCTGTTACCGGTGTGCTGTGGTCGGGAGACAGAGAGACAAACAACCACATATTAATGCAGAGAGAACAGTGTAGCTAGTTTCTGTCTCTCGCTCGGTTGCACTGGAACGTCCCTCTTGCTGTGTCTTGCTGTGTGGGTATGACTTCTGCAGGAGGAACTACTGTGGGACAGTATATCTCTGTCACTATGGGGCTGGTTGTCTGAGATCCGTGGGGCCGGAGGTTGGGTGACAGTGCAGGAGGTGACAATATTGCCTGGTCGCAACACACAGCCACAGAAGTTGTCACAACTGAGTGGTTCCTTTGTAGATTGACTATCCCCTCGGTTCTGCGACATTCCCCGGGTGGGTGGCTGGGCTGCACTCTGGCACTCGCTAACGTGTCACAAGACAAATGGCTGATGTTTATGTTTCTGCCGCTCCAGAAAATAACAAGACCAGGTGTGCCCATTGATTTGTATGGTTACCGACTCACATCAGCTTTGAGTATATGTAAGCAGTAATCACCGATGAAGGTGGCATCTAATGGGGAGTTAATGCATGGTTGGGACCGTTGTGGCTCGAGGCTGCAGGCCGAGTGCCTACAACGGATCAACCATGCATTAACTCCCCATTAGATGCCACCTTCAGAGGGGATTAATGCACTTGTAACATGGTTTATGCAATGCATGTTTCATTTGGATATTCTTTTGCTTGTTATGAGGCACACATCGGCACTACCAATTACCTAACTTACTGGTTTATGGCTTCTATATCTTTCTTTATAAGGCTCAGTGTAAGTGCCACAATGCGTGTGCATGTTTGACTGCTGACATCGACTTACATAGTGTCTAGCAACTTTTGCCATGGTACCACTTTGCTTTACCTTGCAAGATAGACATAACATATTCATGTCAGTTACAGCCCTCCCAGTTGTATTCGGCTGTTCTACTCATCTGCATCACTTTTTTACTGAACTTGCTGCCCTGCTGGATTGTGGGAAGTACTTGTTGAGTGCATAGTTTACTGTGCCCCAGGACTGACAGGAGATGTGTTGCCTGAATGTGGAGACCTGCGCTGACGTTTCCGACCAACAGGTGGGGCTTGTTCAAGAGCACATCACTGTTGATCTTTTCCTACACGCCGTGTTTCAGACTGCTCTACTTTTGCTCTCCAATTTTTGTGGCACTACTGCTACTTCCATTGGGTACTGTCGTCGACTGCTGACAGTGCTGTTTCACCTTGCAAATACTCGCTCCTTCACCCTGCCATTCACTTTCACTATGTCTGTTCCTACCGCCACCTATTGGTGAGGCTTGCCGCAATATTTGACCTGCTCACTTCTCTGAAAGCACGCTCCACGTTTCTCAGGCTCGTCCACACCGTGACCACTGCTCCTATCTTTTCTTCTGCACGGTCCCGATGCCAACACGGCATTATCGTGCCATAATGCCGTGTTGCTCTTTTGTCACCTGACGCCATTCAGCCAATTGTGCTCCCTCTTGCCCATGTTCTGATTATTGCCATGTTACAAGACATGTTAAGTTATTATGATGACTAATACAACAATGTCTGTATCCCTGATGTTTAACGAGCAATGTATAAACTGTATAAATTATCTTATAATCAATAAAAATAAGATTTAAAAAACGTTATGTTTTCCACCTACTGCTGTTAACTATACCTTGCTCCTATTTGCTCCCTTGCCTGATCCTTCTCACCCATACCTTCTATTGGTATTTACTTTATTACCTTACCCTAGATAGGGTGTTTCTTGGTTTTCCCTTTTTTCCCTTTTTACCCTTTTTTCCACTTGCAATCCCCTTTACTAGCTTGGATATGTCTCAGCCTGTGCTCCTCTGCCTCTGCCTCTGTTTCTTTACTTCTTCCTTTTTAATTAATGCTTCCCTTAATGACCTTTTGGAATGGTTTCTGCACCCTACCCTAGATAGGGTGTCTCTCTTATTCCCAGCGGTAGCAGCTACCTGCTTCTTACTTTTCCCTGCAGATACTTCCTACTCCACCACCTGCAGTTCCCTGTACAGGTAACAGTAAACAAACAGGTAGTCTACCTTACCTTGTCAGTCCAGCAGACCCCTGCTTGCCTGCAGTTTCCTGCAGATATCTACCTAAGCTGCCAGTAGTATCTTGTTCCATTCCTGCGCTGGAACACAAGTATGATGGGACACTCTAGGAGGGAGTACTTTTATAATGCTCTTGTAAGAAGACTAAGGAAGTCTAAATGCTCATAGACTATCTGAGTCAGCATGAGCTCCTGGATAATGAACATCCTGGAGTTCACAGATCCAGTCCATTGTGCTCTGGACGGGGACAAATGGCCTGGTCTATATACATAGACCTTACCAAGACCTTCGACCTTGTTAACCATGCCCTCCTCTGCCAGAAACTACTTAGCCCAGGCCTTTCTCAAGATTCAATCTGCTGGTTTAAAGGCTACTTGGCAGGCAGATTACAAACAGAAATGCCGCAATATACTATCTGATGAGAGGTCTGTCAGTGTAGGTGTGCCCCAAGGGTCAATCTTAGGGCCCCTTCTTTTCAGCCTATTTATAAACAACTTACCTGCCATCTACAAATCAACCAAAATAATACTTTATGAAGATGATGCTGTCATCTTCTCCTCTGTCAAAAGCTTGGAGAAGCTGAGGCGGAGGCTTCAGACAGACTTTACTGCCATCCAGGCATGGCTCATGTCCAACTTGCTTGTTATGAAAAAGAAAAGTGTATGCTGTTTGTCATTCGTAACAAGGCTGACACCACCCTTGTCCTAACCATTACCTCTACATCTGGGGTCACCCTTGAACAAGTTCAAACCTTTAAATATCTAGGCATTACCCTTGACAGTGCTTTGTCTTGCAGTGCAGACATTGACCACCAAGTTAAGACTATCAGCTTGAGGCTAGGGCTCCTCTACAGGCACAGGAGCAACTTCCTGCCAGAGATTAAAATACTCTTCATGCAGTGCCTCATCAAAAGCATTATTGACTATGTGCTTGTGGCATATGGCTCCACTAATGACAGTGTGATGTCCAGGGTCAAGGAACTCCTTAATAGAGCTGCCATTTTGCACTAGGCCTCGAAAATAACACCCACACTTGTGTTCTAGTCAGCAGCCAGAATTGGCTAACCATAATTCAAGGTTGCTCTACCACACCTTGCTCATGGGCAGTAAAGCACTATGAGGCCTGCTGTCCCCTGGCCTACAGTCCACATTCAATTTTGTTGGCAATAAATATGGCACTAGGGCCATTGTGCATCATACTGCTTCCTCGCAGAAGAACCTCCCTCGGTCAAAACTGTTTCTCTTACCATTTCACAAAGCATTGGAATGGTCTGCATGACATACTGAAAACCAACAGCTCTGCTGAATTGTTCAAGTCCAAGTTCTTAAGGCTCACCTTGAGACCTTCAATATCTATGAGCTTTTCCAGTCGGGGATTTGACTGAGGGTCAACACTGAAAGCCCTTTGGTCAGGGTGCAAAATGATCTGCTCATGGTGAAGGATAGAGGAGAGAGATTAGTTTGCATGCTCATAGATCTGTCTACTGCATTTGACACCATTGACCATGGGCTGCTTCTGGACCATCTCAGAGAATGCGTGGGACTCACTGGCACAGCCTTGAGCTGGTGTGAGTCCTTCCTTCAAGGCAGGTCTCAAAGGGTGGCGTTGGGGAATTTCTCATTGTGCCCAAGGAACTTGCACTGTGGGGCACTCCGGTGATCGGTCCTTTTGCCCATGCTGTTTTCAGTGTACACGTTACCCTTGGGCAAGATTGTCAGGCAATATGGAGTAGAGTTTCACTGCTATGCAGATGCTTCTCAGCTGCATCTGTCTTTTGCATCCCAGGACTGGGGGGTGGTGGATGTGCTAAACAAATGTTTGGCCGAGATCCAGGGCTGGATGCCCTTGAACTGGCTGAGGCTCAGCTCCAAAAAATGGAAGTACTGGTGCTTGAGCCAGGTAGGAAAGCGGGACAGACAGTGTCTAAGAGGCTATTGAACCTTTGCTCGGTACCTCTCATCTTGATGCACTCCCAAAGATGAAGATTCTAGGCTTCATTCTGGATGAAGAGCTGAAATTGGAGGCTTAGGTGTCGGTCGGTTGTCATCTGGAGTGATTTCTACCATCTTAGAAATATTAGCTAGATTTGTTTCCTTGTTGCCTCTGAGGTCAGCCTTTGCTACTGCATGCTTTTGTGACATCGTATCTTGGCTACTACAGTGCCCTCTACCTTGGGGTCAGTGGAAGTGCACTTTGATGCCTGCAGCTGGTGTAGAATGCAGCTGCGAGATTGTTGACAGGCCTCTCTAGGTCAAGCCATATCACTTCTGCGCTGTGGGATCTGCACTGGCTGCCAGTCAAGTGATGCATCTCTTATAAGATAAGGTTATTGATCTATAAGGCCCAGCATGGCCTGGGCCCTGGTTACCTGCGTGATCTCTTGCGACTGTACTGTCCTGCTTGCTCTCTCCATTATTCCAATGAGGGCCTCCTGGTAGTTCCCAAAACTCAATTAAAAAACATCTGGGGACAGAGCCTTCAGGGTGGCTGGACTGATACTTTGGAATTCATTACCAAAGGCTCTGAGGGAGGCACCTTTGATTGAAATATTTAAAAAAGATCTTAAAACCCTTCTCTTTGCCCAGACATTTGGCTCTACTGTGTATTTTAACTGATTTTAGTCAATTAATTTATTGGTGGTTAATGAATTTACTTACGATGTCTATGTTAGGCTGTGTAGTAGGTGATCATTGATGTACATTACTTTGTAATGGCACCCTGGGTCTCTGGGGAAGGGCACCAGAAATAAATAAAACTATTACTATTACTACTATTACTATTACTGCCGTCATTTACATTTAAATCCTGATGAAATCAGGAGGGTGGAGTAGAGGCAGTCATGGTTCATTCCCACAAACTATACAGGGAAACAGAACAAAAGGCTGAGGGGACCTTCCCTTTAAGACATCTTGGTAGGTCACCTGCAGGAAACCTGCCCTACAGGTATACAGTGCTCCCAGTGGTCATAATTCTGTCTACCCCATAACTCATGGGTGGGTGAAAAGCTCTGGTTAACTTGCAAGCTGCCTGCCTACTGTACAACAGAATGGCAGATCCAGGTGTAGCTTCATGGGACCTGAGAGACAAATAGTGTGTGATAATTTTGGGCTCATGACGCAATTGTCAAGAAGGCCATCTCTTGGTGGTGCATAGCTGAATCTGCTGCAACATAAGGCATGATCTCATTATGCTGAGTGGTAATGAACTCATAACATATAAAAGATTTGTGTTCCACAGTACTTTACCTTTAGTGGTCTCGAGACTGCTGGCCACTCCACCCACTGTGGTATTGCAGTAGAACTTTGAATGGTAACTCACCAGCTGTCAACTTAATAGGCAGTACTGAGAAAATAACCCTGGTGATCCAAGACTAGAAGAGCCCCATGCATGTACCCGTTTTAAGTTCACAGTGTTATTATACACTTAGGGGCCTGTACAATTTCAGCTATCACTAGCACACTGCTGGGTGCAGTCCAAGGTGTCAAATAGATTTTAATGATGGTGATCCAACTTTAAGCCTCTTTCAGTTACTCAGGAACACTATGGGGTTAGCCCAGTGAGGGAAGCATGGGGGAGATAAATTTCTTTATCAAGTAAATCTGAAAGATGCCGATAAAGTGTTCTTTCATTATTATTTTTTTTATGTTACTCACTGTTTTTCAGCAGCAGTACAAGCAACACTGACCAAAGATGCTTTCTCTGAGGCTATGAGCCCTGACTGAGTGATGGTAGCATCGTCTGAAAAAACGAGCATGGTAATGAAATCTACAAAGGCAGCTTTGACTTAGGTGTGCATGTGTCTCATCAGGCAATCTAAGAACTACTTGTCTCATCCAGATGAGGCTATGTGCCAAGTTGGCCTCATGCTGGCTGCATGCCATATGCTGAAATAGCTGGGAGGCTTGTGTCCTTAAAAAACCCTTGACGGCTGCTTATCTTCACAGCACAGCCCTTGAATTACTTTGCTTCCTCTGCTGAGATGTGGTTAGTCATACAGAGTGCATGGGATAGGTGTAAGGGAATCTCAGGGAAAGGGAAGGGGGGATGGGCTGGAGATCAAGTAGGATTTGCGGTGACACTACAGGCAGGGGAAAATGGGCAGCCACAGACTAGATGGGCCAAGTGGTCCTTATCTGCTGGCAAATTCTATGTTTCCAGTGCCTGATTGGAAAAATAAATGCAGAGAAGTCCTAAACAATGATTTTAATCATTGGTGTTCACTGTGGTCTTAAGCACAGCAGTTACCTTCTTATTGCTCTTGTCTTCCTAAGTTGGCTTTGTTGTTGTTTTATAAATCTTTTTGGGGTTTGAGTAGCTGGAAATACATGACAACTAATTACAGTCTTAGTGAGAATGTGCACAAGATGCCATCTAAATGAAAGAACCTACTGGTATCCTTTGTATCCACAGCATTGGGTGCAGTAGTGTTTTGCTCAAACACCCCAAACTACGTATATTCAGAAAATGAAGTACTCATTTTAAAAGCCCATGGGTGGGCAAGTTTAGTAGTTTAGTTATACTATAATTAACCATCTTTTTTATTTCAGGTAGTGAAGGCTTATCAAGCAGTTGTCCTTTACACCCAGTAGACAGCACAGTTCTCTTGGTTTTCTCCATATTTCTTGACAGGCATCATACTGGGTGTACATGTCTCCTCACACCTTTCTTTGTAGTATCTATTTTTCTCCTCCTCATGGCACCCCTGTCAGCCACTTCTTTGGAGCACCAATGCCATCACACCTCCACCTCAACCCCTCACCACCATTCTCCCGACCCTGTCTTGCAGCCTTACCCTGGGTAACCCGACCTATCCCTGTGTCGGGAGGGTCCCTCTCCTCTGAGGGGGATGTGCCATGAGGCAAATTCCTTATCTTGGAAAGCTGCTGCAGGGTCAGTCTGGGCTAGTCTGGGGCTTTGTGGTGGTGCAGGCCAGGTGCTCGTCAACCAGTCAGCAGGGAGTCATTTTTCCACTGTTCTTGTGCCACCCCCATTCTGTAGCTGTAAAGATGGCATTCTGGGGTGGGGACATGCAGGAGGGCATGTTGAGACATGCTCTTCAAGCCCGTCCACCAATCCACCCACAGGAGCCATGGCTCATCCCCCCTGGGAGGGAAGTATCCAGTGAATGTTTGTGAAACCCCTCCCTGCTGGTCTCTGTTCCTGGTACCCGGGCTCAGGGTGCAAACCAGGTTCGCCAGCATGCCGAGTGAGCCCCTTCACTCGGCATCATGGAACCTGCCCCTCACACCTTTGTAACTGCACTGGCAACACTGATTTTCCCCTAATGTCACTCAGAATCTAGGCAAGTACCACCTCAGTCAAGTTAGAATACCTGGAAAAGAGGCTACAAAAGTTGCATACAACCACAATTTACTATGCTTACAGTGAAAAATAAATAACATTGAAAAGGAAATGATTTAGGAATGAAGGAAAATAGGCACATATCCAAAAATTACATGCAAATGATATAATGTATGTAAATGGGATGTCTGAGATGTATCATGGCTACTCAAGAGTGCCATCTTGAGACATCTTTGTGTTCCAGAACTGGGAAGCAAAGCTGAGCAGTTCTGGAACACAAAGACATCTCAGGATGGCACTCCTGATTAGCCAAGGGGCATCTCAGACATTCCACTTAGCTTTCACTAAGTAATTATTTTTGGGGGGCAGTTATTGTGGCCTTATCATTACTTGGATCAGGGGCCATTGTGCAGATTTTAGCCAAAAACAGTTGGTGAGAGAAAATAAACTCATTAGTCATGCCAGCATGGGGTATTTATCTCATTGCACTGTCTGTGTAAGAGGGTTGCTGTTGTGGCAATTGACACTGCCCCCACCTTACTCATGCCCCCGGCCCCGCATGCATGAACATACAGAAATGAACATAGGCTGCCTATAGCCATTTTCGTTATAGAAACATAGGCGATGATGGCAAAAAAAAGACTGATGGTGCATCTAGTCTGCCCATGTTATCCTGTCTTACCCCGGGACCTGTTGTCTCTGTGAGGTATTCACTTACCCAATTCTACTATTGTTCTCCATGTTTCCACTTCCTCTGTCCCTCTGAGTAGCTACTGTACCATTTGCTCTATCCCAGCCACTCTGCTGTAGACCAGTCTATGGTTCAACCACTCTTTCTGTAAAATAATACCATTTCAATCCATCTTTATGTATATAGTGCCCATCCGATATGTCTGAGCACAGTAAGAGTAAAAGTGTCAGATACAGTACTTAACAATAAGGATATACATAGAATACATTGCAAATATTTACAGATAAAACTAAAAACACCTAATATAATCAAAAACAAAGCAATCAGAGATTAACACACAAAAAAAAGTTTCAGGCAGTTTTGGCACAATATCTATTCTATGAGGTTGTTAACCTAGGCTAACTGGTGTAATACCAAAACATTTGGGACACTGATTTCATTTATAATCAAAAGCTTGAACAAACAGCTAAGTTTTCAAGGCAGATTTAAAAACTTTCAGTTGCGTTTGCTGACCTTAAATCAACTGGGAAGGTGCTACATAGTGTCTTAAGGTTGGATTTGGGTATTGTCAGCAGCTTCAAATTTATGGAATAAACAGCTCTAGTAGGAGAATGTTCCACAATTAAGTTAGACATATAACTAGGACCACAATCACGTAAACATCTGTAGACAAGGAGTACCACTTTGTAATCACTTTGATGCGTGACTGCCAACCAGTGGGGGTCTATGAGTACCGGAGTAATATGCTCTTAAATACCCACATTTTCAACCAGACTTGATACAG
Organism: Neoceratodus forsteri; assembly: GCA_016271365.2. Classification (NCBI taxonomy): domain Eukaryota; kingdom Metazoa; phylum Chordata; order Ceratodontiformes; family Ceratodontidae; genus Neoceratodus; species Neoceratodus forsteri. Next base: position 246,422,377 of record CM057454.1, on the reverse strand, counting down.
AACTTAAAGTGGAACTGTCAGCAATAACAACCTCACACCCAAGTGTGAAGCTGATATTAATTAGCCCTTTGTGTGCAGAAACACTTTTTTTTAACTTACTGATTACAGCAGTGTAGTAAATTGTATTAGGCTAAATTCATTGACTTGTTAACTGACATTTCCTGTGACCAGAAATGCCAGAATCCCCTGTTGCTGACATCAGAGGAGGGCTGCAGCAGTGGGAGATTCAATATGCTGTAATAAACAGTAGGTACAAAATTATTTTTGTACACAAAGTGCAAATTGGGATCAACCTCACACTTGGGTGTGAGGCTCGTATTGCTGACAGTTCCTCTTTAAGACATTTTGCAATTTATTGAGTTTACAGTTAGGAAGACCTGATAACAATGTATTGCAATATTCAGTCCTAGAAATCACAAACATATTTTCCAATGTTTTTACATGGGATTTACTTACACATTTCTTTACTTTGGAGATTCTCTTAAGATGAAAAACATACGTTTCTCCTAACAACGTTAACATGAGAGTCAAATGTGAGAGTAGCAGCAAGAAAACAAAACAGATTTTTAACAACAGATGAATCCAATTTACAGTCAAGGTCTGGAACAACTAGACTACCTAACAAAAAACTGTTAAGCTTATACTTTGTACCAAAACAAATTGATAGTTTTTGCAGATTTAACTGTAAGAAATGTTCTGCTAGCCAAGAATTTAATTCACAGAGACAAGGTTCCAACTTTTGAACAACATTAAACAGTGTCTTAACAGAGAAATACAACTGTGTATCATCTGTATAAAAGTGAAAGTTCAGATTGTGCTTCCAAATAATATCTCCCATTGGCAACATAAAGATATTAGTAAGGATCCCTAGGGAACACCTGATGGCACAGCTTTAGCCGAGGATTTAAAGTTGCCCATTTGAATAGTAAACAGGTGAGAGGACAAGTAGACTCAAACCAGCTCACAGCTGACTCAGACAGCCCATTAGAACAAAGCTGCTCCAACAATATCTGATGGTCAACAGTGTTGAAAGTTGCCATGAGATCAAGCATAATCAAGAAGGTAGAGTAGCCACGATTACTTGACATAAGAATGTCATTTGTAACCCTTACTAACGCAGTTTCAGAAGGAAGATTAGATCTGAAACTGGACTGACAACATTTCCATCCATCATTGTATGAAAGAAAATGTACCAGTTGTTCTGCTGCATCCTTTTCCAGTATCATTGTAGTAATAGGAAGCTTGGACACAGGATGATAGTTAATGGGTGCCCCAGGATTTAAATTGTTTTTTTTGAGGACTGCTTTAGCAATAGCTGATTTCAGGACAACAGGGACAGTACCAGAACTAAGTGATTCATTAATTATACCCACAATTGTGTTCAACAAAACAGAAAAACATGAAATAAACATTCAGGTGGCAGATGCAACACTCAGGTGACCTTTTTAATGAATTTACAGCCTTAAACACAGAATCTTCAGAAACAGCAGATAAACTGAAACCCAGTCCTTTAATACAGTTACGGATTTCCACCATAGAGTTCTTTTTAGAGGATTTTACAGTACCCAGCTTAATCTTCAATACCTTGTCCAAAAATATTGAGCAAGAAGCTCGCATCTTTCCTGAGAGGGGTAAGGACCTAGATCATCACTAGCCTGTACAGTCAGTCTTAATAACTTGCCAAATAAATTTGGTATTTTCAGCATTATCAGCAATGAGGTTTGAATAATAGGCACATTTCACAACTTACAAACTTTGATTATATAAAGTTGTATGATCTTTAAAAATTTGGCGGTCAACATCCAACATGGAGTTCCTCCGAACTCTTTCCAATCTATTATTTGCCTGTTTAAGTTGTGAAATATTTGTGGAGAAGCATGAGGAGTTGACCCATCTACTGATGTACAGTACAAAGTTTTTCAGGAGCATAGTCATCCAGCTGGTAAGACAGGATATCATTCAAAACATCTACCGACATAATAGGCTTACTAGAAAGTTTCCCAGGGAGTTCAAAGGAGAATTTCTCAGTGTCTATAGATCTAAGGGACCTTGATACAAAATATCTTTGTTTCAGAGATTTAACAGAAATACCCAGTTCAGAAATTATCAAATTATGGTCCAAAAGCGACACCTCAGAATTGTCAGAGCAATCAGTTGGAAGGCCCCTGGAAAAAATTAGATCTAGAGTGTGGCCTGCACAATGGGTCAGACCATCTACATGTTGCAAAAAAAAACAAAAAAACATGGGAATTTAACAGATTTAAGAATTCAGTAGCTTACCTGTTTTCAGAATCATCTATATGAAAATTAGAATCACCTACTAACAATGCTATCTCCATGCCTTTAAATACATTGAAAATAAAATCAGAGAATTCTTCAAAGAACCCAACAGTGGACTAAGGAGGGCAATAAATGATTGCAACTTTCACAGCCTTAGATAGATTGATAGTTAAGGCTTCAAAGGTTTAATATTGTCCACCAATGTGTGAAAGCCAGTCAGGTGAGATCTAGCTAATGTTGCAGTCCCCTCCCTGCTTACTGACCCTGGGGTTTGCTATAAAATTAGATTCAGGTGAACAGGGCTCAATCAGCACCACACTATTGTTTTCACATTGCCAGGTTTTGCTGAAACAGAAAATCATGAGAATGTTGTTGCACTAAATCAAAATTCAGTAAGGATTTAAGGATTTAGAAGACAAATATCTTGCATTCAATGGAGCACTTGTTACACATCCTTTAATTGCATTGAAGGCATAATTTTCAATTACTTCAACTGATTTTCAAATGTAATAAATTTATTCCACCCTTGTTATGCCCTGTTTGAGATGAGGTGACATAGCTTTGACATACTTGTATCCTAGATGGAATAGAGGAAATAGGAAATCTTCTTTTGCTATTTTTCTCTTCTTCCACCACTGAAAGTCCTCCTATCTATTCCAAGGGACTTGCAGTGATTAAAAATAGATGAGTCAAGACTCAGTTTAGGTAAAACTGATCTGATGGATATTAAAAATGTAGAGGAATATGTAATCATTTTGATTTACTCTATAAGGATTAGAAACACTATGAAATAAACCTACTAAATAGAAGAAACAAGAGTTTATATTCAGCAGACGGTAAAGAAAGCAGATTTATAAGGTGCAGACAGTCCCAAACACAGACTTAGGCTGAATTAAGTCTGCAGAACATTATACCAGAGATGCTGAGTAGATGCTGCCACAGGGTAGAGAAACAACAATACCAGTGAAAAATGTCAGCAAGTGCAGAAACAGAAAAGGAATTTAAGATGTACAAGACCCAATAAATAGCAAGAGCAAAAGAAGCCAGGACAGACCCTAGTGGGAATATGTCAAGTAAGTGAACCTCCAGCAAATAAATACAAGATCTGGTCAGAGCCAATACAGCTGTGGAGAACTTTTAGAAGCGACAAGAGCAGTGAAAATAATATGCAGTGCTCTTGCTGCACTAGAGTCAGCCATAATACTGCCGCGATTACAGTATCGTGCATGCATGATACTCACACATGTGCAGTTTGCCCCGGAGTCAGCCTTATGCAACATGGAGGTGCTGACACAACTACGTGTAACAACCCAGTGCCCTCTGGTAACAAGAATCCCATTAGTACTAATCTTAGGCAGGTAGGAAAAGGCAGCTGGTGGGAAGCTCATTAGGGTCTTTCTACATAATGACATCATTATTTACTCAGCTAGCCTGACAGAAGGATGATTATGTCATTTAGAACTCTCACAGCAGCATAACTATTTTAGAGTCAGCTGCTCTCGGGGAGCTTAGAATGTTCATCAGTAAGTTCAAGTGTGGCAGCCAGAGTGGCAGGGGGTCTGCCATTGGGGCTCTGTCAAAGGAAGCCCTGATATTTCTCACCCTTGTTTAATAAAATCTTCATTTTGCCTCCAGGACTCTTTAGTTTCACTCCAGGGGGAGTGAGAGGGAATGCAATTCTTGTGGATTCACGGGGCAAACCCCTAAAGTTCCTGAAGTTCACTGCTGCCTTAAGGAGGAAAAATGAGTAGAATCTGACAGCTGCTAGAGAGAGAAAGAAAGGTGCCTTTTGTTCTTTCCATGACTGGGGGGAAGGAGCAACTAATCTGTGAGTACAGAATTTGAGACTGTTCTCTGAGGGAGTTGTCTAAGGTGTGTGTGCCCTAGATAAGGCTAGTTCACACTGGTCAGGACCCCTTTCACCACAACTGTGCTGAATTTAAAGTTAAAGATGGGAGTCTTTAGCAATTCATTGGGGATTGGAGACTCATTTGGTGTAACCCTAAATGAATGGCAGAGGCTGTTTGGGGCAAAGAGTGTGAGGAATGCCATCTGGAGTTTCAGGCAGGGCTAAAGTTGTTTGTAGCTGGGCACCACTGTTCCCTTGGCAAAGACCATGCACCAGGAGGATTTTAAAGTGTGTGGCACATCCCACAGATGTATACTTTGGAAATGGAAATGTGTGGAAAATATTTAAAGTGTATGGCACATCTCACAGATGTACACTTTGGAAGAGAGATAGAGATGCTTTTGTGGAAAACAGTGCTGCATACCAAAGTGTCCTGTAAAAGAGAGTGTGCCTGTATTGCAATGACAAACCTTTTGGGGACACCCTTGATTTAAGTAACATCTGTAAATAAAGCCACACTGCAAAATCCCAGTTACTGCTTTGGACATTCCGCTTGTTGCTTCTAGTGAACGTTATTGGGGCCCCTCAGCAGTTAGGTCTAGCATATGCCTAGCATCCTCTCCCCTGGACCTGGTTGTAAATAAAAAGGATCATTTTAGTATGTACCCCACCCCCTGTCCTCTAGATAATGAACCTGGTATACACTCCAATGTTAGGGGTGGTACCATGAATGTAATTCTGTCAAAAGAAAATTGTATACCATGTAGTTGGCAGTAGTTCTTTTAAGGGGGTGCCAGCTAGCCAATGGTGGCATGAGGGTTACATACACATGCATGATACTTGTGCATGCACACTTTAAGTCTGTGCCACCATGTTGCACATGGCAGCCATCATTTTCACAGTTGCAGAAAGGAAAAGTAGTGCACCAGGAAGTGGGTATGTTTTTGCGATCCACAGAAGGGAAGGGCTGCATAAACAGAAGCACTGGAAACTAAGCTAGAGCACTGTGGCAGAACATCAGACAGCAGTCCAGTTACATGCTTTCACAGTGCTCATATACAAATCTGATAATGGCATAACATCTGTGGAGCTTGGCCCACGCAGCCTTAAAAGTCAGACTCAGGAGGAGACTATTAACAGACTAAAGATTTGGTCTGGGGTTTGCTCATCATCACAGTCACTTTCTCATTCTTTTTTAAGCAGTAATTTCTGGTAAATGTGCCTTAACCATATTGATCTCAGTGCTGGTAGACTACTTCTGCTTTTCCCCTGATTGTATTAGGTGGGGATAGTAGCAGTCTTGAATTGGTAGCTGCCAGTGGTGGCATACTCTGAAAAAAAAGTGGTCCCCATGCTTGTCTGCACATTTTAGAAATGCCCCCTTTCCTTGTTTTTGCTGTAAAAAAAAAAATGACCCCTTTAACACAAAAACAAGGAGTCAGTTATGGCCTCCACCCTCACCCCTTTTCACTTCAAGTGAGGAAGGTGATTATGGGTTTGTATCAGATGTACAGTGGCAGCCATAGATGCATAATATTGTTAAACAGTAATCAACTGCATATAGATGCTGGACTTCTTTGGGTCAGAGGTCATTTACACACAGGGCTCCTCAGTGGTACAATTCCCTTAACTTTGAAACACATGCAGCTGTGTCTCTTGGTCCTTTTAAAAGGCAGCTACGACTATATCTCACCTCTACCACACAATGCGATTGCCTCTCCTAAGCAATCAGGCATCTCCCTCTACACTATTCTTGGGTGACCTGAAACCTGCCGTACTGCTCTACTCTACTCCTCCCCTGCCTCCACCCCTCCCCCATCATGCTCCTCTCAGCTTGTTACTTCCTCAATGAGGCCTCTAGCCCACCCACACCACTCGCATTCCAACCACCACTACCCGCCAACAATGGCCCTTTAGCCTGTTGACTCCCTTCTGACTCCCTCCTATTCCCATTTATAGTTTACCCTGATAATTGTTTCTAGCTTGCGAATAATGTCTCTCTCCGCTGTTTACTGTATATATTGTGTGTTAGGCAACTATGAATGGCAGGAATGTTATTGCTGTTTTCCTTTGTTTGTATGTTACCCTATATCCTTCGATGTGGAACCTTTGTAAATGAGCTGTTCCTGCTCAAAGGTATTTGTAATCCTAGAGTTTAATAAAATAAAAATAAAAAATATAATTTTTTTTTTGAATGTGTGCTTTCTTAATGTTGTCAATACCACTCCAGCCATTTTATACTCTGCCCCTGGATTTCTGTGCCCCAAGTGCATTATTTTACATATTTGTGTTCAGGACAAAAAAGCTTTTCAAATGAGAGTAATCACTGATCTAAATTCTTTATAGTTTTTTTAATTACCATCAGAAATGTGAATTTTGTAAAACCAAAAATGTTAATGCAGGTAATAAGATGACCATATTTTACAAAATATAAGGAATTCAAATTAGTGACTACCCTCATTTGAAAGGTCTGTTTGTCCTGATCAACTGTCAGACTGGTTGTTATGTGTACCTGGAATAGTTTTAAAGATATTTAGATTTATTTGGAATGTGTGCACATTTGCTAAGAATTCTGCACAGTGCCTTAGGAAGATTCTCAAGGAAAAGCGTTTGGAGTTCTGTCTCTAATGTTCTAAACACACAATGGGTCTGAATGAGTTAAAGGGGACAGAAATTGATTACTTATGTATAGGTGTTTGAAATGTCTCTGTTTTCATAAATTATATTCATGCCCCCAAAGGATCCCTATCTGTGCCTGAATAAAAGCTGAAGCTGTCAGTTGTGTTTTGTTTTTAGATTTGTAGAACTGTTATTTAATTCAACAGCAGATTAGGTACATATGGACACATGTTGATACATGGACATAGTAGGATAACAGTATCTCAATTACAAGGGGGTCTGTGTTAGGTTTGGATTTTGAATATACACATATACTAGTCACTTGTTACAGAATTGCAGATATATCATGTTTAAGACAGTATACGTTTGACTATTTATGAGTAATATGGACTTATTGTACACAGAGTTTAAGAAAATGTATCTGAACAGTACACTGTGTAAAATTTGATTGACACCACTGTGTGAAACAGCTGGTGAATGCTTAATTTACACTAGGGCAGGTTGTCTTCTAACCTATTTTTACTTAACACATATATATTTTCATATGTATAAGACTTTTAACATTATTTACTATGTACTGCTGAAAGAGCTACTGACGCCTGAAAGAAAGCTTTGAAAAACATAAGTAGGTCAAATTCTGCTTGTATTCCATATATATTCTAGCTTTCTTCTCACCATTATTTATTACTGAGGAAATGTGCATGAATGCATGATTTTTATCCCTTACAGTTACTTTAAAATTAATCTACCTCTATAGCTTACTCCCTACTTCAAGTCATAATGTTCTGTTGTGACAATACAATCTGTTGCCATGAGAGTAAATGTGATGTCACAAGCAGTGCATTATGACCTCAGGAAGGGAGACAGCAACAGAAATAAATGAACTCTTCAGGAGCAAAAATCCTGTTTCATGCAATTGACCTCATCAATAAATAATGAGGAGGAGGAATAAAGAACTAATGTGAAATACAAGCTGAACGTTATCTAAATATTATGTTTTGTTAAAGTTCTCCTGAAGTTGTCATCGGCTCTTTAAGCTTATTTTTCCTTGTGGTTTTTAATCATTGTCATTTACTAATGCTAGCACAGACACACACTGAGGATTTTAAAATGAAGCCTCAGTTGGTTTATAGCTTTTCTCAGGGAGTGAACTTTCAAGTCAGTGTCATTTGACCTTGGGATAGTTTTCTTTTGATGGACCTTTGCTGTCTTCATATGGGTATGTTGTTTATTTGAATGCAGTTTTAACCAGTAGGGTCCTTAACTTGTCATCTGAATTTTTTTTATAAGATCTGGGTTTTGAGAAAGTATGTTCTTCTAAAACAAGTGCCAGTGTTTTCTGGCAAAGGATTTTGTGTAATCCAAAAGCTAAAAGCACCTGTAACAACTCTGTTGGTCCAATAAAAGGTATCAAATCTTCTGTTTCTGTGGCTCTCATGTTACAAGGACCAAAATGGCAACAAGTTTTTCTGTGGCTTCATGGTTTCAGAAATGTTAGCAGGAACTTATCAGTACAGTGCCCATGATTCTGAAACCATGAAGTGACATAGTCAAAGCTCCATTTTTTTTGTTCCATGAAAGGAACTGCACAGAATGCTGTCCATAAAGAGAAAACAATACAAAACACAGGTGACAGCTTCAGCTTTTATTCAGGCACAGGGATCCTTTAGAGTATAAATATAATTTATGAAAATATAGATAATTAAAACAGCTGTACATATGTAATCAGTTCCTGCCCACTTTAAATTAGGCATGACAAGAGATGAACAAGGTGGTCTGGTTTAGAATTTCACATTACTGGCATAGTAATTTGCAAAACAGGCTGTTTAGAAGTGCAATAGAAGTGATGCTAAACAGATGTAAATATCTCTAAACATTTACAAGTTACAGATAAAAAAAACAGCATGAAAACTGTTCAGGACAAAAAGACCTTTCAAATGAGCCTATTCAATCAACTGCATTAATTATATTTTTAAACTATGGCCATCTGATTACCTCAGTTTCCATTTTTCATAGGAGTTATGCCAAGCAAATGTAAATATCTCTATAAGTATATGTGTTACACATAAATCATCAGTATGAAAGTTGTTCAAGATAAAAATACCTTTCTAATGAGCCTATTCATTACACTGCACCAATTATACTTTTTAAATTATAGTCATCTGATCACCTGAATTTTCATTTGTCTTCACAATTTTCACCTTTTGGCTGGCTATATTTAAAAAAAATCTAATGAATTCCAATTAGTGACTACCATCATTTGAAAGGGCATTTTGTCCTAAACAACTTTCATGTCGGTTGTATATTGATAACTTGTATACTTTCCAAGATATTTACATTTGTTTGGCATAACTACTACTGTGTTCACTCAGAGAGAGAAAAAAAATGAGGTTGTTTGGAAGACCATATTTTACAAAATATAGCAAATTCAGATTAGTGACTACCCTCATGTGAAAGGTATTTTTGCCCTGAACAACTTTCACACAGTTGTTTTTGTGCACCTTGTATAGTTTTAAAGATATTTAGATTTGTTTGGAAGGTGTGCACATTTGATCTCAGAGAAAAGCAGCTTGGAGTTCTGTGTTCATCTTTCTAAAAAGAAAGAAAGGAATATTTTTTAACTGCCATAGGTATTTGCAGTGTTATGGAAGGACACACTGAAAATTACTGAAAAATGTGTTCCACGGAAACCCCTTTTCAAGCTAAAGTGAGATGGCTGGAGGCTCCACCCACAGCCATAAAAAGGAATAGAACCCTTCTGTGGCAGGGGAGGCCTAATCACACCTAGCCTCAAGCTGCCAAAGGGGGGCACTTCACACCAGACAATACAGCTCCCAAAGTGTAAGCCCCCAGTGAACCAAATGAAGAGAAATAAAAAAAACCTGTTCTGCAGGAGAGCTTTGTCCAAATGATGTAGCTTACAGATAATCAAATAGAGCTATGTAAGAAGTCCTTCAGCTGCTGGGGAGACCCACTCCCAAATTGACACATGCTGCTGCTGATTCCTTACATCCTTTTTAAACCTTCTCCCCATTACCTCCACTCATGACCTCATGTCATAGATCATAGCTTCCCAGTTCCTGGTGGCAATGAAAACATGCATATTGTTCTCTGTAACTACCACTAGATTCAGCCCAGAGTCTATTACCAGTGCCTGGAACTCACTAATTTTATTCTCAGTCTCCTGGCATTGAGGGGTGTCTTGAAGCTAGGCTGGGTCCACAGTACACAGTGCTGGAGTCACCAATGGAAAAGATAGAAGGAACATGGCTTAAAAAATTTAGGGGGGGTATGCTCTGACATATATAGATGCAGTATATACAAACCAACACTGAACCTTCACAGGATACTTTTCGGAGGAGATGGGAACAAGACAGCTTGGTCATAGCATCATGCCTGAGGAATGGAAGTGCTGCTGGAAGAATGCCCACTCTCTGTACCCAAAAAAAGATTCTTGGCAAGTGGCATAGATCCCCCACAGAAGTTTTGCCACATGGGCACCCTCTCACATGAACAGTGCTGATGGTGCTCTCAGGCACCAGAACACATTGTACACCTTATATGGTCTTACCTGGTAATTAAGACCTTCTAGGAGAAAATTATAAAATTTGGCATCCAAGTAACTCAGGTTTCCTTAAACCTGACAGCGGCCCTGTGGATTCTTGAACACCTTCTACAGGCTCAGAGAGTGAGGCACATATAAGCAATTATTGCATGTCATGGCTATGATGGCAAAAAGGCAACTTTTGATCAGTTGGAGGAAAACAGACCACCTCCCCCCAGTTTTGACTGATGGCTCTCCTTAGTAAAGACCAAACAGAAGTACTTGCTTAGTACCTCTACCTTGTCCCCATTCACTTCTACCTACTCCTCTCCCTTTCTGAATTGTACTATTCCATCTCTTTTTATCCCTTTTCTCACTAATACACCTAAAAAATGTATTTTTCCTTTTTTAAAATTCCCTCAGCTAGATGTAGTTGTTTCTGAGCTTTAGCTTGCTGGACTGGCTTTCCTGCTTCACTAGCCTTCTTCATATAGTCCTCCCTGTCCTTCTCTCTTTGGTTCCTCCTGAGCTTCCTATAGACTGTCCTCTTACCCCTAACTGCCTGGACAATCTCTTTACTAAACCAGCTAGGTGCTTTGGCACTCAAGTTTTTCTCTTTGAGCCTAACACATTCCTTTATGGCTGCTGTTATTCTCTCCTTGATGATGGACTACTTTTGGTCCTCCCCATCTCTACGTTGATACCAGTCAGGTGCCCCCTTAACAGTTCCCCCATTCTTCTGAAGTCAGCCTTTCTGAAGTCCAGGCCTTCGGTCTTTGTGGGAGAATTTCTCTGTCCATGTCCAACTGGAACCACACTGTGCGGCAGTCATTCCCACCCAAGGGCTCCTCAAATTGGATACTGACTGCCCTGCCCCTTTGAATTACCACGCCGAGTGTGACCCATGATGATGTCTGGTAAAAAGGATACAGGCAGCTCCTTTGAGGCTTGGCATTGAAATGATGTCCTTCAAAGATCCTGGTCCCACGTCTAGTCTTTTAGAACCAGTGCTGTCAAGTGTCAACTATCAAAACACCCTCCTCACCCAAAGTGCAGCTGCTGACTGACTGCAGTGTCACACGTAAAGTTGGCCTCAGTTTCATATAAGCTGTGTTCTACATGTGATCCAGCAGTCAGTCAGAAGTTGCAGTTTAGGTGAGGCGGGTGTTTTGGTAATTGACACTTGACAGTGCTGGCCCTAAAACAATCGATGTGGGACCAGGATCTTTGAGGGACATGATTTCAACCTCAAGCCTCAGAGGAGCTGCACATATCCTTTTCACCAGTTGGCATCATGGATCACACTTCAGGGTAATTAAAGGGGCAGGGCAGTCAGCATTCAGGAGGGCTTAATCTGATTTGGGGACAGGACAGACTTTACCCACTGGACCACCAGGTATTATTTCCTAAAGAACAGGAATTCACTGTTTAATTCCAGGATAGTTATAAAGTGTTATTAATTTCAATAAATAATTTCTTGCCTAACAAATTCTGTAGTCTTGTTTTTTTTTTTAATCTGTTGCACTCTCCTTGTTTTGTCACTCACATGCTAACATGGAAGGGAAGTGCTTTTTTAATGCGCCGATGTATAGTGAAGCCCAAGTCAGAAACAGTAAATGTCTCAGGTTTACACACCAGCATGCACCCGTGCCCACTCGCAACATTAAACAGGGATGCTCATCTTTGGGTGGTAACATCAGTGCTTTCAAAGCAGAAGGATAGGTGGAAACTGTATGAGTGTCAACAGAGGGTTTTCTTGGTAGTGCTGACAGCTGCCTCACAATGCGTGTGTATCCTCTTAAACTATATTTCTAGACTAACTGAGAAAAAAACATCTAGTTATTTGATGAATGAAATGTCACTTATTTTGTGATTTTTAGTTATAATCTGTAGTATGTTTCAGTTATGACCGTGACAGCTGTGTTAATATGGGCTGCGCACACAACAGCAAACTTTCTGAATGTATCCAATTAGGCAAAAAATTAAAGTTTAAATTTTGCCCAGGGTGGGGTGTAAACTGGACTAGCAGATCCTGACTGGACCAGATACATACAATCTGGACCAGTCAGTCCAGACAGAGTAGCTGGACCAACAATATTGTCAAATCTTGAGGCTAGTCTAGCCAGAAGGATCAGTCCATATTTGACAAGATCTGTTCCAAGCCCAGCCAGGTAGTGCTGAGGGTTGAGGCGCTGGATGCAACACCTCGTGCCATGCCGGCGACCTCGGTTCGGGAACGACCTCGGGCCATCGGGGTGCCGGCATGGGGGGAAGGGCAGAGCAGGATCGCACGCCTAACGGTAGCTCTCTTCTCCTGGGGTGATTATCGCCCCCCATAGTTCTGCTGCCACCAGGTGGAGGTCCAGTGGCAGTGCAGGTAGGAGGGGTGGCAAGTTAGGAGAGCATCTCGGAATGTGGCACGTGCGTGCGTGTCTGGGATTGGGGCAGGCGAAAATAAAAAAAAACAAAAAAAACATAAAATACATAAAAAAATATCTGTTGCAGTCCAGATCTGGAGGCCACTATTTACTAAGTCCCAGATGTGTGCAGAGAACCGGTGTCAGCCATGTACTACGATAAACGTACCGGCTGAGTTCAGGACACCAGGGAGGGTGAGTAGGGCCATTACAGAATGGGCCGGTTGGGGTAGGATTGCAACTCAGGGGAATGTATGTGGAATCTGGATTTTTGATCAGTGAAGTAGTGTGTGGGACCACTGGACACAAGTGATAAGGTTAAACAGATGAAACGGGTATTTCCTTTCAGATTTAGCATTTGTGTATATTACAATGTTCAATTTTAAATTAGGCATTTTGTATCCTATTGTTCCCAAGGGCACCACTGGAAATTAAATATTGTATCTCACATGTTTTTTTTCTATTTTATTGAAATTTGCATCAAAGGGAACATACACAATTAGATGACATCCAAATCAGTAAACTATCTGATTAACCTCCAAAAGTTGATCTCACTTGGGATGTTATTGTTGGGTTCCAATATTTTTAACCCTCAACATTTATTTTGGGGTACTGACTTTCACAGTAGGGGATCTGGTTACTGTTTTGAATTCCAGATAATTGTACAGACTTTTAAAATTTAGAAACATTGAGGTTTTTCTCTTTCATCTAAAAAATTACCTCTGATCAGCAGCTATTACTGCTGGGCCTGGGATCTCAGCTGGTCTCTACTGTGGCACTGTCCAAGTCTGAAACTGATTCTGCTGGTGGGCATGCAGTGTTGATGGGGAGTGCCTCTATGAAATGGCAGTTCAGGGGAAAGTCTGTTCACTGCACAGAGTCCTCTGGGAAGAATGACCCTCCAGAATGGGGGTCCACTGTCCTGGAATGGGACTGTAAGACACACCCTTATCCTAAATCAGGCCCCTACCGCTAGCATCACATAAGTCACCCAAGTGGCAGTAGCTGTCATACAAGCTGCTTTAAATGGAACCCAGAACTGGCATGGTACTAAATCCAAACACCCTGGGTCCATTCATTCTGGTAGGGGTTGCACAGTTATGTAATGGCCTGTAGACCACTCCCCTCTACAACACGTCTGTTTGGCTGCTCGCCTGCCACCATAACTTTGGAAGTCTCAGTCTGTGCTACCAATGAGGAGCACCCCCTCAAGTCCCCGCAACTATGTTGCATACATGACAGTCAATTGCCTTCTCTCTCTATTTGGCTCAATGCACAGAGCTAGATCAGTGCTTTTCTCATCACATTGCATTCAACAAAATTAAAAAAAAAGTGACAAAAGTATCCAAAATGAGTTTTTAATTTTATTGGTAAATCTCAAACGGTGATATCACCATCATACCAAAAATAGACAGATGGTGATACAAGAACACTACTGTTACTGTGATAGGAAATAGCAGAGATCTCACCCTTGTGTAAGGCAGAAGAATGTTGTGTTTGACAAGAACCACACAGAAACACAGAAGCTGAAGGCAGGAAAGGTCTTGCACTCTATCCTGTCTGCCCAGCCCTAGCTATAGTTGGCTATGGTTGGATGTAGGGGCCTAGTGGCCATTCACCCCTCATTTCCCACCTCCCCTTTTCGTGATGTCCTTACCAGTCTCATGGGTCAGTCCCATACACGTTTGAATTCCTCCACTGATTTCACACAAACAACTTTCCCTGGTAGTTTCTGCCACCTATCTACCCATCTTCCATGAAGAAATATTTCTGGATGTCTTTCATAATTCCCCTCCACCCCACCAGTGTCATTGAGTTCCTCCTGGTGCCTCTGTTTTCACTTAGTGTGAACAACTCCATGCAATCTGTCTTGCTTCTTCCATGAAGGTATTTCTCTGTCTTTGTCATATCCCCCTTCTCTCTTCTAGCCTCCAGTGTATACACGTTCAGCTCCTCCAACATCTCCATGTAGAACTTCCCTTACTGTCCCTGAATCATTTTGGTTACCATCCTTTGCAACACCTCCACCCTGTCCTCTCCTTTAGAACTTCACACAGTACTCTAGTTTAGGTTGTAACAGGGATTTGTATTGGGGCAGGATCACCTCTCTCCTCCTGTTTGCTGATCCCCTCTCCAGTGCAGCCCAGCAATCTATTCACCCTCCCCGTTGCCCTATTCCACTGCACTGATGTTTTCAAATTGTTCATAGTGATCACCAACTGTTCTCTCTGTTGCTACCTTCCCAGTCAAGCATTCTGTTTTGAGGTTCTTGGCTCATATGTGCATTACCTTACATTTCTTTGAGTTAAGTTTCAACTAACATACCCTTAACTAATTCTCTGTTCTTTCCAGATCTTTCCTCTTGGTTCTTACACTCTCCTTGTCATCCACGCTTATTCAGATCTTTGTGTTTTTGTCTGCGAAGAGGAAGATCTTCCCCATGATCCCTTCTGAATGTCACAAATGAAGATGTTAAAGGATAGTGGTCCTAAGACTGATCCCTGCGACACCCCATTCATAACCTCCCTCACCCCTGAGTGCACCCATTAAGGTCAACCCTCTGGGTTCTGTCACTTAGCCAATTTCTTGCCCATCATGTAATCCAATCTCCCATCCCAAAATTGCTCAGCTTTTCTGACCAACTGTTCATGTGGGATAGTGGCCAAGGCTTTGCTGACATTCAGGTACAGTATGTCCACTGCCTGACTCTTGTCCATTGCCTTCATCAAAGAACTTGATCAGGTCCTTTTGACACACACCCTCCCTTCTGTGAACCCATGTGCTCTGTGAGGAATGTCAGCATGCTAGTTACAGAATATCACCCTTGACGTGGCCAATTTTTTTTTAGATCACACTCAATTCAAGAATTGTATATTTCTTAAAAAAGACAGAGCCATGTACTTTTTCATCCATGTAGTGATTTGCATTTGTGATCATTTTATACTCTGCACTCCATTCCAATTCTAATATACTGTACAATACTGCAAACTACATACCTCTCGACTTAACTGTCTCATGATATGAGGGATGGCCCTCGTTTTACCCCTCAGAATAGCTTGGTTTCACATCAGCCTCACATTGTACACTGACTTAAGCAGAAATCTATTACATAGATACTGACAGCAGATAAGGGCCTTTGGCCCACCTAGTCTGCCCAACTGCACATGTAATTTTGCCTCTTCAAGCTTTTCTTGAACTGGGTTGTCCATTTCCCCCAACTGCTGGGATCCCCCGATGCCTATCCCATGCATTCTTGAATCCCGTATTCATTTCAGTTCCCACCACCTCCTCTGGCAGGGCATTCCACTTATCCACCACCCTTTCCATGAAGAAATACAGTACTTCCCCACATTACCTCTGAACCTCCCTCCCTCCCTCCAAATTCATCCCATGACACCTAGTCCTGGAACATCTCTTCCTCTGAAAAATTGTGTTTTCCTGCACCTTGTTCCTCCCCATGAGGTACTTGTATGTCTCTATCATATCTCCCCTCTCCCTCCTCTCCTGCAGGGAGTACATATTCAGGTCCTTCAGCCTGTCCTTGTAGGACTTGTGATGCAAACCCTGTACCATCTTGGTTGCCCTCCTCTGAACTGTCTCCACCCTGTCTATATCCTTACGTAGATAAGGCCTCCAGAAGTGGACACTGTATTCTAGGTGTGGCCTCACTAACATCTTGTACAATGGAATTATGACCTCCCTTTTCCTGCTGGTGATGCCCCTGCCTATGCATCCCAGTATCCTATTTGCTTTACCTGCCGCCTTGTTGCACTGACTCCCAACCTTTAGGTCATCAGAGATGATAACCCCTAGGTCCCTTTCCTGCTTGGTGCATGCTATATCCTTCCCTCCTGATATGTTGTTCTAGGGTTTTTGTGCCCCATATGCATTATATTGCACTTTTTGTGTTAAATATCAACTGCCACACCCTTGACCATTTCTCAAGCTTCTGCAGGTCTCTCCTCGTTCTATCCACTCTCTCCAGAGTGTCCACTCTGTTACAGAGTTTTGCGTCATCAGTAAACAGGGAAATTCTCCCTTCTATGTTATCTGTAATGTCACTGATAAAGATGTTGAAAAGGACCGGACCCAGCACTGATTCCTGTGGCACTCCACTGGTCACCCTTACCTCTGCGGAGTGACAGCCATTTACTACCACCCTCTGTGTCGTGCCATCCAGCCAGTTCCCCACCCACCGCACTACTGTCCTACCCACACTCTATTACAACCTATGAAGCTAAATCAAAATTAAAACTTGGCACAAATAAAAGTATAGTTGAATTCTGAGCTTGTATCTTCAAGTTTGATACCTGTGTCCTACATTTTGGGGAGCAGCACTGTCCCACATTACGAGGACCAGTGACAGGTCAGTGGCCCATATTTTACTGTCAAATGAGACTGAGGTATGCTCAGCTCACTAATAATCTCTGGCTGCAAATGTTGCAGGAAATCAAAGCAGGAAGGAAGCCCGAACTAGAAGCTGGCTGAGATTTTTGTAGATAACCTTGCATGCACCCATCAGCAGCACATCAGAGCCCACATACTGACTCAGTAGTGATCATTAGTTATGATGATCTCTGTGCCGACTCACTGACCCTATAATAAACAAAAACATAGTTTTTGTGCTGTAGTGCAATCATCATATATTATCTCCCAAAACTATTTGCATGGCTGTGAGCAGATAAGGAATAAAGAAAGATGAGGAAACTTTGTTTTCCCATTCATGTTTCTTTTTGCATTGCTGATCAGTATCCCCAATCAGCAAATTGACATGAAACATCAACCCCCCCCCCCCCGGTTCAGATGCAGTTACATCATACGTTGCAGCTGCATACCCCTCGACCCTCTAGTGCGTTTATGGATTTATTCCTTGGGTTGGGTTCACAATTGTCTGCAGCCTGGGTCCTCACTTTCTGCCCGGTGTCTGTCTCCTCTGTCCTGGTCCTGCCAGAGTGACCAGCTATGGGCTCAGCTTCCTGTCTGGTGTCTGGCTCTTCCTTCCCAGTTCCTGCCAGTGGGATCAGCTGTGGGCTCAGCAGCAGCAGATGCAGCCAGGAGGATCGACATTGGAGAAAGTATGTTGTGCTCTTCCATTCTAGTGAATCTATGGGGTGCAGTGTGCTACAGACTATAATGTAAAAATGACAGAATCAGTGAAGTGTCACTCATCATAAAACTGGATGTTGTACCTCAGCTAGTCTAGACATATAGTTTAAGAGGATACACTTCTATTGTGAGGCAACTGTCAGTGCTGTCCTGAAAACTCACTGTTGATGCTTGTACACAGTTCCCAAGCATCCTCCCACTCTGAAGGCACTGACCTCAGCACCCGAGTATGTGCCAGCCTGTGTAATGTCATGTGGGAATGCAGCATGGGTTGATGCATGAAGGCCGACATGTTTGCTGTTTCTGACATCAGTGATGCTTGGGCTTCACTATGTATCAGAGTCTGGAAAAAACAGACCACTACATGGCCCACCACATATCTGTTTTTTATGTCTCAGGACTCTTTGGTGAGGGTCATTTGAAGGAACTGTGGGTTGGGCATGAAGCACAGTAGGCTGATCATGATGCCACTCAGCTGCTTGCTGGGCACTGTCATGAAGACAAATTCAATCAGCTGCTCTCTGTTAGGAGCAGCTGATTCTTTTCAACTACAAGACGTTTCCACCCCACAAGCACTGAACAGTGTCATGAACAACCTGGCTGATTATTGGGCTGTCACTGTCAAGCCTACTGCTGCCTAAGTTGCATTGGACCTGACAGTGACACACCTCTGAAATGCCATTCTTGTAACAAAATGTTTGCGTGCATATATATGCACACAAACATAAAAAGAACTGCTTTATTAATAAAAGTAAAATTACACCATGACAAAGCTCAGTACCACAGTTTCAGCACTGGTACACACTACAATACTTAGTAGCTAAGCTGCAGTCTAGGGGACAATCACAGGTGGCCGGGCCATAGAACTGCATCCACCATGCCGCAGCAACACGAATTGTGTTGAACAGCATTACAGCGACAGCACAATGCAGACATTCAGCATTGTGCCATCCGGAAATGCAAGTGTTTTTAGTGTGGGGCTTTTTCTGTATTATAGATAACTAACTCCGAGTTGGAGTTGATTCAGGGAGGAGATAACAGTGTCGGGAATACCGGGGACCATTGCAGTGAACTGCCGATTTTGTCACTGTAATGGTCTTTGCGGTATTCCCGTCACTGTTCCAATTTGGTACCAGGCTGGAGGGGGTCAGGGGCATTTGCAGGAGTGAGTTGAGAAGTCAGAAAGAGGATTGTGAGAGAATAGAGGGTGAAGGTGGAGCAAATAATGGGGGGCAGAGAAGACTAGAGCTTAGGGAATCTGAATGAGAAAGCAGCTTGACCTGCAGAGGATTTTATGGAACATGAGGGAAGGGAGCTAAGGTATGGAGGGGCACCAAATCAGAATTTGGAGATAAAGGAAGTGCAGTGAGAGAGGGGCCTGGCATCAAGAGAGGACAGTGAAAGAGAAGAGTATAAGAACAGTGATGGGTACGAGGGGATTGATTACTAGTAAGGTCCATGCTAAGACTGGCCTGTGTGCTTCAGGGGATAATGTAAGTGGGAGGAGTTTAGAGGTGCTACAGGATTATTTTCTTGTGTAGTGGGCCAGGGAACCTACCAGAGAGGGGTCTATGTTGGATCCAGGGCCGGCCTTAAGGATAGGCAAACTAGCTGGCTGCCTAGAGCGCTATGCAATAGGGGGCACCTTAAAACAGAGAACCATTTTATTATGTTTCTTTTTTTTTTTCATGAGAGTCGCTTATCCACCACTGACTGCCACCTTCATCTGTGTGAGTCCACTTCTAAAATCAGCCATTGGGTTTCTGCTACTGTCTGTTTAAAGTGGTATCTTGGCCAGCAGCCAATGCATAGCAGGCAGCAGCAGCAGCTCATGTCACACTTATGTGTGCGCTGCTCACTACACCGACCACCCCGTCCCCTGCACCTAACCATCACCAGTTATTTGGGCACCAGAATGGCCAATTAGTGCATGTGCAGAGTAGTACTGGTGGAGTGGTTGATGAGTTTTGGCGGGTAGCAGCAAGGGCGAGCAGACTGAGATGGGCAGCAGAGAATTAGTGAGGCTGCGATTAAGAAAGGATTTGGAAAGAGCCAAGGCAAGTTGGATGGTTTTGTAGGGTGTTGCAGAGTACAGCCCAGACTTGAGACAGTCAAAAAATTTTTAAAAAGAAAGGACATCCTGAGTGAATATCCAGCTATTTGCTTCAAGTTAAAGAGAGAGTGTGTGTGTGTGTGTGTGTCAGGCACTGAATTTTATTTATATAGTTTTTGTTGACCGGGTAAGTGCACTAGACACATACATTTGGCCAGTGCACTGGGAAATTTCCCTATTCTTTTCGAGAAGTGCCTTGGGATCTTTAATATCCATCTGAACTACCACCAGAACAGGCAGATGGGACCTCAGTTTAACATCTCATCAAAAAGACGGCACCTCAGGAGTGCAGCACCCCCCCTAATGCTGCACTACAGTGTCAGTACTGGGATTTCAACCCAAGTGCCTGGTGTAGGGAAAGAACCCACAGCCTTCTGATCTCCTGGCCTCAGAGGCGAGTGTGCTACCTGCTGACACAATGACACTGTAGGCAGAAGGGAGGTGAGGACTGGTACAATCTGTGTGTGCAACCCATACTGCAGGCTGTGGCAGTTCAGCTCACTTAATCAAAATAATTTTTGAACGTTTTTTTTGTGGTACAGTGCATTCCACTTAAATGCATACCTGATAAATGCATAGCCCGCATAAATGCATAGAATGTCCAAGTTTCGATTTTTTCCGTATACTTCCTATGTAAAATAGACCTGGTAAATGCATAAAGGATCCCTTTTAAATGCATATCTTTGTGTTCACTTGTGCTTTCGCAAGAAATGTCTTGGGACTATACAGCAAATGAGAGGGGTGTCACTGCCTTGCCAATTACAGCTGAAACTGCAATGGGTTTGGCAGTGTACACCAATGACCAGGCACTCTGGTCATGACAGCAGTTCAGCTTTGCTAACGTGGCACATGCTGGACTTGCAAGAAATGAACCGCTCCAATGGGAGCGCTTCATTTCTCTTTCGTCGAACTCCAGCCATGCGCATTAGAGAGCACACCAATGCGCCAAGGCTGGAGTTACGCTGCTGTATTCTCTCTCCAGTCTTCGTTCCTCTGACCTCCACCCCAAAGGCTTCAATATTAGCCACGGTGCTGCTTTTTCTCCCCTCTCCCAGTGCTTGCTTCTGTGCCCCACCCCGCCTCAACATTAGCCGCAGTGCGACTTTCTGTTAAAGCCGGCATCGGGGTGTCCAATCCCCATGTTGGCAATAAAAAAAAACCAGTGCCACTACCGAGGGACATTGGGAAGCCCACTTCCAGTGTCCCCATATCTGTACCCCCCCAAATATTCCGGAATACTGAGGAGCCCACTCCAGTATCCGTATATCTATACCCCCTTTTAGAGATGGCCACACTGGGAGGGCCAAGCAGCCTTTATCTGCTGTCAAATGTCTCCCTGTAAAAAAGAAAACAGTCCCCTGGCATTTTTTTTATACCTGAAAAAAAGAAAACGGTCCCTTGTTGTCTCCTCCATCCCCCTCCCCCATCCCGGCCCTCCCGCTGCACACCCACCTCCCCACACTCCTTCCTTACCCCATTCTTACCTCTGGAGGTCAGCGGCTGCGATCTTTTCTGGACCAGGACATGTCTGCACTCTTCAAAGCTGAATCATGAACTGAAGAATACAAGGTAAATGCCGTATAATGGCGATCAATGGGGGGGGGGTCAACTTATGTTGCTATCTCAGCCATTTTTTTGGAATTTTTGCCCCAAATTTTCAACATAGCCTTTTTGGGTCCATCTCCTCATGAACACTGGCACTGTCATTTCGTTACGCAGTTTTGAAATGTGATTTCTTGGTCACTGTGCAGAATCACCTTTCGGGACAGATTAACAAAATGACAGTGCCAGTGTTTATGAGCGGGGGTTCCAAAAAGCCCATGTTTAATATTTGGTGAAAAAAATCTCAAAAATTATCACATTATGAGCATGCTTTGTGCAGTTTCTACACACGCTTGTAACGTCACCACTTTTTATTATTTTCACTCCAGATTTTCCATATTGCAATTTTTTCACACTTCCTCATAAACAACACAGCTTTCATTTTTCACATGCTGCCTGAAATGTGTTTTAACACCTGTGGCACAGAATGGTGTGGTTGCTTGTGAAATCAACTTTCAGTATGGATTAATGAAATCACAGTGTCACTGTTCATGAGGTGGGGTCCCAAAAAAGGCCATGTAGAAAATTTGGTGCAAAAATACCCCAAAACGCCCAAATTACATGCGGTTGTTGGCATTTCGCTACGCACACGTGTAACTTTGGCAAATTTTCATGTTTTCACTCCAAATATTCAACATTGCTAGTTTTTCACACCACCTTATGAACAGCATAGCTGTCATTTTTCACACATCCTGCCCAAAATGTGTTTTCGCACATGTGGCGCCAAATGGCTCAGTCGCTGCGTGAAATCACCTTTCAGGATTGAGTAACAAAATGGTAGTGCCACTGTTCATGAGATGGGGTTCTGAAAAGTCCATGTTGAATATTTGGAGTGAAAATACCAACAAACACCTGGGGAGTTAGGGTTTCCAACCGTATCCCCCCATTAGAGACTGACAGGTGTTGGGGGTGTGCCTTGTGGTCGTCATCTGTAATGCTCATGTCATTCCACCCCCAACCCCAGCCTGCAGCCAGTGACAGGCATAGAGGTGTGCCTGGGGTCTTTGGCCCTAACATTCACCCCATTCTCCTATACTGCACCCATTTCAGCTTATTTACTTATGGAATGGGTGAGCATTAGCGCTGAAGACCCCAAGGCACACTGCCACACCTGTCAGTGTCTGCAGGGTGTGGATGGGGGTGGAATGGTGTGAGTGTTATGGCTGATGCCCCAAAGGCACACATCCAACGCCTGTCAGTCTCTGCAGGGTGGGGGTGGAGCGTTAGGGTTGGAACCCCTAAAATGCCTCATTAAGAAAGTAAATCAGGGAGGGATGGTTGTCATCACCTACCTTGATTTCAGCAAAGCCTTCAACAACGTCCAACCCAGAAGGCTGATTAACAAGATGGGTAGTCTGGTCACGGGGCACAAGCTAATTTAAGCACTAAACATGGCTCAAAAACCTGACCAGCACAGAGCAAACCAGATTACCTGATAGGGACCCTGAAAACCTGATCACCAGGTAAAATATCTGGCAGGTGGCAACCCTAGCTGATAAATTGGGTTAGAAACTGTCTGACAGACAGGCGGCAGAGGGTGGTGGTAATGGGATCCAATCTGGGGATGGGGTGACCAGCGGGGTACTTCAGGGATCAGTTCTGGGACCATTTACGGTGCAGCTTCCACCATGCGGCTCCTGCTGCTCTCACTGCTGCCTCCTCTCTCCTCTGAAGCCAGTACCAGTACCAAACACCACTGCAAATACCTGCAAATTAATGTTTGGCATTGACAAAAGCTTGTTTCCTCAGTTTTGCTCTTTCAAGTGTGGACTGATGGGCCCAATTTTACTGACACTACCTGTAGCTGCCTTACTAATTAGCAATTAATTGTCTGTTAATGGGCTGATCTGTTTAAAATAACTGGGGTTAATCACCTACTTCAACCTTTTAACCATCAAACGCAAGTCACAGAAGCATCCTTCCTCACATTGAAATCAAAGCAAAGAACCCAAAAGCATGTCACAGAAGCACTTGGAATCAGACCAAAGCATGCACAGCATGTCATAAATCACTTTATCCCAACCAAAGAAGCACTTACAATAAGTGCTGTTGGCATTTCTTTTTCCTCACCCAGCCCCCTGGCACATACTGCATGTTGTGCTCACCATTAAAAGATTAAAAAAATTGATAAGCACATAGCCCTATTAAATGCATTCTTTTTGCTGGTCCCAAGGGTATGAGTTTAAGAGGGCTGCACTGTATTATAATCGCTTGGCTTATGGCCTGACTGGAAAGGGGAGTCTGAAGTTGTGTTGGGTGGGCTGGAGCTTCACAGCAATAAACATTGTGATTCGTGAAACAAGAACTGCCCCCGCTTCTGAAGTTGCTGGAGAAAAATCAGAAGGGAAAAATTATTAGAATTCAGTTTTGTTTTTCTGATTCGGACAATATTAAAAGGTTGTCAATGGTGGTGGATGACAGTTCTCTCCTTTTACTAAATTAAAGTCGCCACTTCAGAATGGATATCTGTGAAAAAAAATTAAGCGAACAGTTTGCACTGTAACTGTTACTCCAGCTCCTTATGAAAAAAACAGGCTGTAAGATATTAGTTAGCTACTGGCAGTCCATTCAAGCAAACTGCAAATTGTGACCTGTTTGTGCTTGTGCATATTTCGAAAAGAGTGTGTTAAGGGGAGTAAATGATTCACGGCTAAGAGGATGGATTTGTAAAATGAACTCTTGATGTTAACTGCTCATCTAAAACATGTTTAATAGGAACATTGTTAACAAAGAATAGCCCACCACGTGGGATTGCAGCTTGTATTCACCAAGGTCATATTTTTCCATTTGATATGTCCAGGATGACCAAAGTGGATGGTGAGCAGATTGTCCAATGATCCTTGACCCGCCAGTACCTGCCTTGCCACAGAAACAGTTGGGTAGGATCTGCTGATCTGAAGAAGGGGGATAAAACCTTTTATAGGTACTTTAGGGAACATAGAAAGGTTAAGGGAGGGATAGGGAAGATTAATAAAGGAGAGGGGAGGTGGGCAGAGGGAGACGAGAAAGGCAGAGATAATGAATGAATACTTTGCTCAGTATTCACAAAAGAAGAAGAGGAGGAGTTACCTAAACCAAACAGTAGAAGCACTCTGGATAGTGGGTTGATACCAGTTCATTTAAAGAAGAAAGAGTACTGAAAGAACTCTAAAACTCAAGGTGGACAAAGCAATGGGGCCTGACGGGATTCACTCTAGAATCTAAAAGAGCTAAGGAGGACCTAGTGACACCACTAACCACACTTTTAACAAATCATGGGAAGATGGGGTGGTACCTGAGGACTGGAGGAGGGCAGATGTGATTCCCCTTCACAAAAGTGGGAGCAAGGCAGAAGCAGGAAACTACTGTTAGTTTGACCTCAGTGGTGGGGAAAATGATGGAATCACTTCTGAAAGAAAGAATTGTTGAGTACCTATAGGCCAGCGGGGCACTGGACCCAAAGCAGCATGGATTCACAGCAGGAAGGTCATGTCAGACAAATCTAATCGATTTCTTTGACTGGGTGACCAATGTAATAGACCAGGGAGGGGCTGTGGATATGGCCTACCTAGACTTTTAGCAAGGCATTTGACACAGTCTCGCACAAAAGATTAATAATCAAGTTAGCCAGCCTGGGGTGGGTCCCAGGGTGGTAGCCTAAGAAAACTGGCTGCACAACAGGACACAGTAGGTAATAGTGAATGGAACACATTCTGAAGAAAGGGGGTTACTAGTGGAGTACCTCAGGGCTCAGTACTGGGTCCAGTCCTCTTTAACGTCTTTATAGGTGACATTGCAGAGGGTCTGGAAGGAAAGGTATGCCTCTTTGTGGATGACACAAAGATCTGTAACAGAGTTGATACACAAGGGGGGTAGAAAGGATGAGAAGGGACTTGGCAAGGTTGGAGGAATGGTCAGACATATGGCAACTTAGATTCAATGCAAAGAAGTGCAAAGTAATGCACCTGGGAAATAAAAATCC
The DNA here is from genome assembly GCA_016271365.2 of Neoceratodus forsteri. Taxonomy (NCBI): domain Eukaryota; kingdom Metazoa; phylum Chordata; order Ceratodontiformes; family Ceratodontidae; genus Neoceratodus; species Neoceratodus forsteri. Next base: position 246,396,886 of record CM057454.1, on the reverse strand, counting down.
AGGAGAAGAGTACACAATAGCAGGGGAGGTACTAACAACAACAATAATGGAAAGGGATCTGGGTGTAGTCATATCAGATGACCTAAAGGTGGGTATGCAATGTGAGAAGTCAGTAGGGAAAGCCAGGGGGATACTGGGATGCATAGGAGGGGCATCACAAGTAAAAAGGAAATGGTTATCCTCTATACAGACAGTTGGTGAGACCCCATCTGGAGTACTGCTGCAGTTTTGGAGACCTCATCTACGCAAGGACATAGACAGGATGGAAGCAGTCCAGAGGAGGGCAACTAAAATGGTGCAGGGTCTACATCAGAAACCATATGAAGAGAGACTGAGAGAGCTTAATATGTATACCCTAGATGAAAGGAGGGACGGGGGACATGATAGAAACTTTTAAGTACCTCAAGGGAATCAACAAAGTCCAGGAGGGTAGCATCTTTCAGAAAAGATGTGTAAGAACAAGGGGCACAATTTAAAGTTAGAGGGGACGGCTAGGGTAATGTGAGGAAATCCTTTTCACGGAGAGAGTGGTGGACGATGGAACCGCCTTCCTGGAGAGGTTGTGGGGTCTAAAACAGTGGAGGAATTCAAACATGCATGGGACAGACATAAGGCAATTATAGTGGGGGTTGGGAAATAGGCTGTTGGTTAACTAGAATCTGCAGTTTATCTAGTAGGTAGGGAAATGGGCAGACTGGGTGGGCCAAGTGGTCCTTATCTGCCGTCAAAGTCTATGTTTCTATGTTTCTATGTTAATCTCCTGAGGGGGAGACTCCTCAGCTACTCAGTCTGTAAAATATTCAAATGGTCTCCCTCCTAGCTCAGCACTTTAATCTCAGGCAAATGGTTACTGTTATTTTTTTGTGTGTCCTTGCATCAGGTGGTGTTTGGAGCATGGGTGGGCTAGGATTTGTGGCAGGGTTCAGCTGTGTCGAGAGTTCATTAGAGGAGAGTCACCAAGCTCCTCTGCCAATGTTCAAGAGGGATCTGTATGCCTTTCAGCCAAATGCATTCCCAAACCATAGATCACATTAGCTTACTTTCTCCTCCAAAACAACCCACTGATACCAGCTTCCCCCGAGGTAGTCGGACAGGCCAGCAGCTATTTTAAACAGGTGAAGTAGGCCAGTCTAGTAGCCAGGTGTTGGTAAGTGCCATGTGAAGACAGCAAAGGAAAGTTATTAGTTTGTGGCCCTACCATTTTATTGTTCAGTCCATACACCCAAAAGTATAAGGGTCCCCTCAGTCACCAATCACATGGCAAAGTAGCAGTCTGAGTAGGAGTACATATTAGCGGGTAAACATTCAGACACATATTTTTTTCCACTTTTAGCACTCATGTTGCCATCTCGAACATCAGGGCCAGTATTACATATTACAAAGTTAAAGAGTCAACAGATGGAACACGTGAAGCAGAGCCATGATGAGCTCCCCCTTCTTCTCTCCCTGGCCCATATCATCCGCTGCCCATGGTCACAACAGGGGGTTCAGCTCACTGTTAGTTATGTCAGAAAGTTGTAATAATGCAGATTGGGAGCTGAACCGTGGTCCTCCAGAGTTGTTGTTGTTTTTAGGACCAGTACTACCAGGGCACAAGCTGTCAGCTTTGAACGAGTGAAACTCATGAAGGAGCATTCGGCTGGAAATTACAAACAAGCTGGCATGCAAGGGCTGGAGGGAAGCAAGGAGGAATATCAAGAAAATACGATTAAGCGCACCACAGTGGTCTCTCAGCATTGTACTGCAGCAGTGTTCCTGACTTGTAATCTGCCTTCTGTCACTATATCCTCTCTCTCTAGACAAAACGTTCCAAATAGGCAATGTGGGGCTGGGTGCAGATGGGGGTCTGGGTATTATCTTCAGATTTTGGTTGGTATTTTCATTTTCCCATGGATTTTATGCCATTTCACACCTCCATCATTCAGGTGTCTGGGGAGATGCTTACAGGTAGTTCGCCCAGGGTGCCACCCACCCCAAGGCTGGCCCTGGTTGGATCTAGTCCTCGCCAGTGGAGATATTGTCGGGGATGTCAGGAGGATGGAACCTCTTGGGTCCAGTGACCACAATTCAGTGTGATTTCATATAACCCTGGAGACCCACTACTTCAACTCTAAAACAAGGCTCCCAGACTTCAGAAGGGCAGACTTTGGGGAAAATGAGGGAGTTGCTCAGGAAAAGATTAGTAGAGGTAGCGACTGCAGAAGGGGTAGATGCCATATGGGAAATCATTAAAGGTAACATGCAAAGTAACTGCTGCAGCCCGGGGCCTGTTCCCTTCTCATGGATAGTCCACCCATTTAGTTACGTGGATCACACCACTGCTCTGAATGTAGCAGCAGCGACTGGAGCTTAATGTACTTATTTTATTGCTTCCATGGGGGTCTTGATGCCTAAAATAATATAGCAATGGCCTGTCAAGGAACATAATGTAATTTGACGCTAATTGCAACAGGCTGCTTTTATAATATATTTTTTCTAAATCTTCTGTCTTGTGTCCTGTGTCTTCCTTCATGAAATGTTACTTAAATTAATGTGTGGATTCATTACTGTATAGTTAACACATATTATAAAATGGGCCAATAAAATGCCTTAAACTGATTGGCTGAAAGGACCTTTCACCCATGTCCTTATCAGCAGATATCTATGCCAACCAGCACTTTTCTTCCTTGGGCGACCTCACAACATGGAAATATCAATAACCTGTGATATCTTCAAACTGCTTTCTCAAGCGAGCAAACACTGCACAGGACCTGTACTGGACTGGCAGACCTACACCCCCCTCCCCAAACCATGCACGAGTGAACCCAACTAAAACATTAAAAAGAAAGTCTGACCTGTAGTACTGGTTAAAAAAGCCACCGTAGTCCCCACTTCAAGATAAGGCATCAGCGATCCACCGAGCATCGTCGTGTGCTCGAAACAAATTTCTTTTAAATTTAAATTGACACTCACGCCTCCACAAGCCTTGCCATCACAAGTATTGGAAATACACATTTAACTGCAGATAGCGAACACACTCTGGAACAACTCTAACCGCCATCTCTTTCAGAAAACTGCAATAGGAACAAAACCGCTCTCTATGGAAGCTGCTAAGGGACATGCTCACTCCCGATCCAACTGGCGACAAGTAAATACTGTAAACACACAAAAAGCAGTCTGTAATTTCGCAGCATGCCAAAAACAAAATTCAAGAGAAATGCTAGGCAGACAATAGACAATTAAATGTATATGTGTCTGTGAGTGGCGGGGAAGCATGGTACTAAAATGTAAAATCATGATAGGCACACACTCGCTCTAACTACCAGTTGTGCCGGCCACTCCACAGCTACTGGCAGCTACTAGACAAAATCAGAACATGGAAAACAAATAAAACAAATCTAGAAAAAAAAATGAAGTGTGGCAGGGGCCAAAAAATACAAAGTGTGTGTGTGTGTGTGTGATTTTACATGTGTTCTGAAGTTCAAATGCTGGGACTATTTTTTTTTCACTTTTCTTAATCTAATTTTATAACACTTATCAGACTTCTTTCATTTATTAACTTAATTTTCAGGGTAAAGTATTTAGCGGGGACACATTTATAGCTAATAAGACACTTCAAGATGTGGGTGTTCCTGATAAGAGCATGCCTAGGTGCATAAGGCACTCGGTGTATGCACCTCATGCCTAACAACGCACCTGGGCGTGCTCTTATCAGGAGATAACCCACACCTTGTCATGTCTTATGGCTTGCTTATTGTACTGCCCACCAGCATATATATAGTGTGTTTTTAAGAAACACACATGGTTAGCAATGTGTGATAAATATATGCAATTGGTATAGTTAATTATTACAAAAATGGTCCAACAACATTTCAATATCTGCAAAAATCAGTGACAGTACTAACTGTGGTAACGATGACAGACTGTTACTCCACAGCAATTCTCATGCAAGTCAATTCCATTGTACACTGGTATATGAAAATATTAAAAAATAATGCTTTGTGTATATAGCTTTTCAAAAAGGAAGGAAATTCTTTGCAAAAAACTCAGTTAATTCAACAGTTAGGATTGATATCAAAGTGACAAAAGTAGGGAAATGTGATGTTAGGGTTTCCACCCCTAACTCTGCACCCCACCCCTGAAGCAGCGGAAGGAGCAACGCAACACAAGCAGCCAGAGACAGCCATCATCATGTAAGACAAACAACAAAGAGCTCTCTGCGAATAACACAAGAGACATCCATCATCACGGTCCACCAGGTGTATGCGGTCCGCTGCCATGCCAGTGTGTTGGGGGGATGCCTGCATGCTGGACACTATGGGGGGGCCACTGTGGGTACCGCACCCCCCTAGAGACCTACTGGGAGGCTACCAGGGTCATTGGGGATGGGGCATTGCATAGGGAGGGCTGCTGGGAGACTACATATACATCCCTACCCCTCAAGACATTGCCATGACAGCAGCCATACAGGCACTGTCCAACACACTTGTATGGCAGTGTAAGTTATACAGTGCAATCATGGTGCTGTTCAGCATCTTACCATCACCCATCTGTCTCTCCATTCAGTTGACCATCTTCCATGACAGTGGCAGCTTTCCAGTACTTCTGTGTTCCGGGCACTCCTCTAACACAGTACTATGACAGCGGATTGTGAGCACTACAAAAACACAGTGCCATGCCAGTGGACATCGTGCAGCACCATTGCAGTGGTGGCATTACCCATCCTGTTACCCATAGGAATACCACCACCACTGCCTATGCACTGCCTCCAACCACAAAGAAAGTGCCCTGCATGTGGGCACAGTCTGGCCAAACACTGCCATGGGAGTGCACATCCAGGCGGCATTGCATCACGGTGGCATGCACAGTGGAACTCATACATCTCCACTGTGGTATTGGCCGCAACCATTCTATTACACATCTGTCTCCCACCTCCCAACCCTGTATACTGGCCCATCTCCCACAACCCTGGCAGCCTCCCAGTGCTGATCATGTGGTCCTCCATTGCAAACACTGCCATGCCACTGCACATCGTACAACTCCATTGGGATGCTGGTGCTACGTCTTCTGTCACTTACGATTGTCCCACCAGTCATCTCTGTTCAACTGCCTGTAATCCCTGACTCCATGGAAAACTCCCAGTAGGTCTCTGTCCTGAGTGCTGCAACAACACAGTGCCATGTCAGTGGACTTCTGGAAGATTCTGAAACACAGTTATATGGTAGCGGATCTCATACTGCTGTTTTGGGGTGCTGCTGTTACGCCTTCTGTTACTCATCTGTCTCATAAAAGCCAAACCTATGCACTGCTAGACCCATACCCAGGGAACATAGCATGCAGAGGTCTGCTCACCAACAAACACCTATGGCAATGGACATCAGAGCAACCCCCCCAACACACTGTTATGGCAACAGAACTCATGCATACCCATTTGTCTCTTAGCAGCTCTCCCTCTGCAGTGCCCCATCCCCCACCACCATGACAGCTTCTCGGTAGATCTCTAGGGAGCAATTTGGGTTGCGGTGCTAACAGCTGCACATCTACATATTCAGATCATCCCTAACTTATGGATGATCAATTGGTGGGGCAAAATGCTAGAACCATTAAAGGTAACTGGTGGGGCTGCTTGTAATCAAGCACCTCCCATTAAGTTCAAAGCTAACACTTGAAAGAAATAGTTACCAATTGACCATCCATAAATTAGGGATAATCTGAATATGTAGATGTGCAGCGATTAGAGCATTTGCTTAGTCTGCTCCATTTAAAGGTTTTAACACCAGTTCACACAGGTATTATATATTTTTTAAAACTGTCTTAACATTAATCCATAATAGCTCCCTGGCCACCAACTAACCACTGCTTTAGTTAGCGTATATATTTACACTGGGTTTCCTAAACTGTGGCACTGTACTGAGCCACCGTGCCTCCTCAGCTTGTAATATGCCTGCCTTGGTTAGGTTCCTGGACCATCACTGAGCCACCATACAATACTTTTCATAAAATGTGAGCCCTTGCTTGAATTTTTCACATCCTACTTGTCAGGGAATTTATGGTTGGTGCTCAGTTAAGAATGTATTGTGATTTTAATCTAATCTTTTAGATTTAAATTTCCAAGATGTTTTAATATTTTTTATGGCGCATGGCTCTGATACCTTGTATTTGACGTCATCTAGTATAGATGTGTTTTATTTTACAGAGCTGTTACACTGCTGTCTTTTGAATACTCCAGTTCTTCTCACTCACAGTGATGCCCTGCTATCATTAAAGGTGCATTTTTTTTTGTTATATCCCAGTCTGGCTTTCCAGTTATTTTTTGTGGCTCTCCTGCTCTATCACTGAGTCACTGTACAGCACCTTTATTATGAGTGAGCCCATGCTTTAATTTTTCCCAACTTACCCATGGGGGATTTTTTGTTTGGTGCTCAGTTACAATTTTTTTTTTCAGTTATGTATTTATCCATTTCCCCCATTTTTCTCCCACCTTCACATCCTTGGCATGAGGGCTGCACACACGCGTCATGTACTGTGGGATGCCCCACCCTACTGGTCACCCGTGCTCACCTGCGCCACCACCTGACCTCCACCCGGAGGCAGCAGGACTGCGGGAAGGTGACCACCCCTCCCCAAGAGAGGAGAGCTGCCGTAAGGCAGCTCAATCCTGCTCCTGCCCTCCCCCCATGCCAGCTCCCTGGCAACCCAAGGTCGTTCCCGAACCTGGGTCACTGACGTAGTGCGAGGTAAAGTGTCCAGTGCCTCAGCCCTCAGCAGCACTGGGCCAGCCCTCAGTTACAACTTTGATGTGATTTACTACTAATCAATTTGATTTAATCCTCCACAGTACTTTAGAATTTTTTATGGAATGTGGTTGTGATTTCCTGAACCAGTATAAAATTATTACATTTTTAAACAGCTGCTGGACAATATCTCTTTTGCTGTGCCAGCTTTCTCCACTTCCAGTGGTTTGCTTTGAGAGACTAGGCAAATCCATCTTAAAACTATTGCCTTTAATGTTTTTGCTTCTTTTTTATGTACAGTATGATTTTAGCAGCATGGAAATGCAGTCATATTCTCGCATTATTGGTTCTGTACAATATGAAATAGAATTGATTCTGTGTAGAGTACCTTACTGTCCAATATTTCATTTATTGTGAATGTATTCTGCATTAAATGAATTGTATTTTATTCATGTTTTGCACTTTTTATACACAAGTTTGTGGGGCTTGGAGTAAGACCCGGAAGTGAACCGGTAGTAAGTGTGGAGCTAGAAAATAGTGCATTGGGGACGGGAGTGAACAGCACTGAGGTCAATGGCCAGGCCCACATGTGTTTCAATTCCACTGTGGAAGGACGCAATCTAGGTATCTGGTCATGTGCTTCCACAGCCCCTTCTTCTGTTATATGATAGCAATACAGCAGCATGGCTATGACCATGTAGTCGTAAAAAATATATTCTGGACCCAGATAAACTGAGGTGTTAGGTCAAAAGTCTAACAGACAGAAAAAGTTGTATCAGCATCCAAATATTGCAAAAGACTGCCCCGTGATCTCCTTGTATCAGGTAACCTTCTGGGGATCCACATGGTCAGTCCATAACATATCCTAGATTTTGTGGGACTGACTTCCTGGCAAAAGAAGGGGGGGTGCCATACTGAGTCTGTTCAAGTGCCTGGTTTCAGGGGCAGCATGGGAGCTTTGGGGAGTTAAGCAATTTGCCCAGAGTCACACAGTATGCAAGTGGAGGTTGTGGGAATCAAACCCAGGTCTGTTGGATGTACCATGCTCATCCACAGCTCTTCACTCTAACCTCTAGGGGCGGCTCAGAGGTAATTTAAAGAAGTATTTTTTCACAGAGAGGGTTGTGGATGCATGGAATGGCCTTCCGGAGGAGGTTGTGGAGTCAAAATCAGTGGTGGAATTCAAGCATGCATGGGACAGTCATAAGGCAATTCTAGGGGGTGGGGGTAGGAAGAAGTAGGCTACTGGTTAACTAGGATCTGCAGCTTATCCAGTAGGTAGGGAAATGGGCAGACTGGGTGGGCCAAGCAGTCCTTATCCGCCATCAAATTCTATGTTTCTATGTTACTGGCAGCCCTTTAGCAAGGTCTTTGGCACTGTGTTGCACAGGAAACTGATAAAGAAATCTGGGAGCCTAGGGGTGTGATCCAAAGTGGTGAACTGGTTTAAAAACTTGTTACCGGATAGATGACAGAGGGTAGTGGTTAAAGGCACTCATTCTAATGATGAGAGAGTGACCAAAGGTGTGCCACAGGACTCAGTACTGGGGCCAGACTTTCGTAATATCTTCATTAGTGTCATTACAGAGAAACTGGAAGGGAAGGAATGCCTTTCTGCAGATTTTACCAAAATCTGCAATAGGTTGGACACGCAGGAGAGGGTGGAAACAATGTGGAGGGATTTTGGGAAACCCAAGGAGTGGTCAAGAGCATGGCAGTTGGGGTTCAATGCCAAAATGTGCAGAATCATCCATCTGTGACATAGGAACTCAAGCTCTGAGTTTGGGATGGGGGAAGTACTTACAGTCACCAAGCAGGAAAAGAACCTTGGGGTTATCATAATTAATGACCTCAAAGTGGCACGGCAGTGTGACAAAAGATTTGGAAAGCTAGCAGGATGCCGTGGTGTGTAGGAAGGGGTTTCTTCAGCAGGAGGAGGAAGTGGTGTTGCTGCTGTATCACTCACTGGTTTGACCCGACCTGGAGAACTGTGTCCAGTTTTGGAGGCCGCACCTCAGAAAGGACATAGACAGGGTGGAGGCAGTTGAGAGGATGTAAACTAAGATGGTGCAGGGTTGCACAAGAAACCCTACAAGGAGAGACTGAGGGATCTCAGCATGTACATCCTGGAAGAGAAGAGTGTGAGAAGTGACATGACAGAGACCTACAAGTACCGCACAGGGGTGAACAAGATGAAGATGGGGAGTCTCTTAAATCAGAAGGAGCACCAGGACCAGGTAGCATGCAATGAAGTTGGGGGGGAGTTTAAGAGGGCTGTGAGGAAATACTACTTCACTGAAAGGGAGGTAGATGCCTGGAACAGACTGTCCTTGGAACTGCTGGAGGTGAAAACCATGGGGGGGCTTTAGACATGCATGGGATAAACAGAGCGGTGTATTAGTAAATAGGCATGGAGAAAGGGAGGGTCACTGGAGATCAGTTAATATCTGCGGAGACAGATTAGGCAAGAAACATCTGGGCAGACTGGGTAGGTAAGGCAGTCCTATTCTGGCAACAAATTCTAGTTTTCTGTTTATTGTTTTTCTTCTCACGTTTTGGTAGCTAGATAATAAATACACTGTACTTGTAAAAATAGATATTAGTAGTAGTAGTAGTAGATTTTATTTATTTTGGGCACTCTTCCCTGAAGGCTCAGGGTGCCCTTACAAATATAGACAAACAGCAAACATAGCACCTGATTAATCAGTTCAATAAAATCAATAGCAAACGTAATCAAAACAGCTCTCTAAAAATATAAATAATTCTGCTAATCATGGATCAAAGGTGGCTTGAAATAGAAAGGTTTTCAGACCTCTTTAAAAGCTCTCTAAGGAAGGCACCTCCTGGAGATAGCCTGGAAGAGAGTTCCAAAGAACTGGTGCCGCAGTCTCAAAGGCCCGATCATCTGACAATATTAATCACATCCTGGGCACCTCCTGGAGGGCCTCCCCAGCTGACATAAGGGAATGACCTGGGGTGTAGGGATGCTGGAGCTCTTTCAGGTAACTCGGACCCAACACTTGTAAGGTCTTACAGGTCAAAAGACCTATTTTAAAAGAGATGCGCCAATGCACCAGCAGCCAGTGCAGTTCATGCAGGACTGGTGTAATATGACAGGATCTTGGCAGACTCATCAATAGCCATGCTGCAGCATTCTGCAGCAGCTGCAGGCACCTCAGCACAACTCCACTGACCCTGAGGTAGAGGGCATTACATTAGTCAAGGCTGGAGATGACAAATGCATGTATTAAGGTGACCAAGTCTTAAGGAGGGACAAGGGACTTAATTTGGGTGATGTTGCAGAGGTGGTATAAATCGACACGGACAAAGGCCAACACCTGAGAATCAAGTGTTAGTCTGCTGTCCATAACAATGCCCACATTTTTAACCTTAGGGGAGGCCTCTAGTTCAATCTGGCCAATAAAAAGCCCTAGACTTTCCTCATAGGCCCTCGGCCTCCCATTCAACCTGGCTCCATCTCCAAAACTTCAGTCTTATCTGGGTTGAGCCCCAACCAGTTGGCGGATGTCCAAGCCCAGATCTCAGACAGACGCTTATTCAGCATGTCGATGGCATCAGGTCTTCCAGGTGTGAAGGGCAGGTAAAGCTGAGTATCATCAGCATAACAATGAAAACTCAGCTCATACCACCTAATGACCTTGTCCAGGAGCAGCATGTACACTGCGAACAACATGGGAGAAAGGACAGAGCCTTGGGGCACTCCGCAGGGCATGGCCATCGGGTCGGAGGAATAATTCCCTAAAACGACCCTCTGGAACCTGTCCAGCAGAAGGGACTCGAACCAGCTGATGACCTTGCTGGTGAGTCCTACATACTCCTGCAGCCTGTCCAATAACACCTCATGGTCCACAGTGTCAAATGCAGAGGACAGATCAAGGAGAATGAGAATAGTACACTGTCCTCTATCCCTCACCCTGAGCAGCTCATTTCACACCCTAACTAATGCAGTCTCGCTACTGTGCCTGGCCCTAAACCCGGATTGGAAAGGTTCATAGATCTGAAACTCTGTGAGGTAAAACTTGAGCTGTTCTGTGACTACCTTCTCCAAAACCTTCTCAAGAAAGGGAAGATTTGAGATAGGTAGATAGTTCGCTAAGGCGTAAGGATCCAGTGATGTTTTTTTCAGCAGAGGCTTCACCAGAGCCTCCTTAAGAGGCTCCAGAAAAAAAACACCACTAAAGAACTCCCGACAATCTTAGTGAACATCAGTCCCAGGGCTCCGACCCAGCTCACGAGTAGGTGTGTCGGGTCCGGGTCCAAGTTGCAGGAAGTTGATTTAAGGCCCGAGATTACCTCACAGACCTCCATCGCCATACCCGGATGGAACTCACCCCATTCAGGTTGAACGCGTCAATAATCCCGATGCCCACCACTGCTGGATGCTGGTATTCCGCTCGTTGAAATCCCAGCCCTAACAAAGGAACCTCTGTCCGAGAAAAATCAAGCTGACTCCTCAAATTTTTTTTTAAACTTTATTTTTAATTTTCTTCATACATTGAAGCAACATGTACATATGCACATACATATCTTGACAATGACAAAAGGTTACACTATGACTGCACAAGCATGACAAAGAAGGATAATAATGTAGCAACAAGTTATCTCAGACAAGTGCCCTTTAGTCCTAATACTAAAAAGTAATAACAATATAGGGCAAAAAGATCATAGGATCTAATGCTCTCACCACAGATAATAGCCTATGTCAGTATACCGAGCTTTCACCCCACTAGCAGGTAACAGATATGATGGGGGGGGGGGGAGTCAATACAGTTGGACTATAATTTTAAATTAAACAGAGTGTCTGGGGTTGGTTAAGTTATAGTTTAACACTACATCCAAAGGCTTTCAACAGGAGGCCGTGTAGGGGGCAAAATATTCAACACAGAATTTTATACAGTCCACAAACTGAGCTGTGTGCATTAGCACACCATCATTAAATACTGTTCAATCATACAGACATTGAAAAGAAGGCAATGAATGGTAAAAAAGCAGTTGCAACTATATATAAATAAGAATTGCAACATCCATACTGCCCTTTAGATTTTTATAATTGAAACACTCAACAGGTACTTAGCAAATATAAGTCCAAGGAAATATCATCCCTGGGGAACACATGAAGACCATAGATCCACTGCAGTCTCTCTGGCTCTCCATCAGAGTCTTGGTCTGAGGTCCTGGCTTCTGAATGAGAGGACAGTGTTTCAGCAAAATTAGATGCTACCTCAGGGTCAGTGAATATGTGTGGCTTCTGCTTATGCACAATATGTAGCCGTGCTGGAAATAACATTTGGGCCTTCACCTCCTTCACCATGAGTGCTTTCTTAACGTCGTGAAGTTTCTTCTTTCTGTCCTGGGTCTGCGATGACAGATCAGGAAGGAAACCCAGACAATTCCCCTCCAAGACAATGTCTCCCTTCCTTCTGGCTTCCTGCAGTAGCAGTATTTGAGCTTCAGGTGTGGATAGGGTCATGATCACTGTCAGTGGCCCGAAGGAAGAATTTCCCCGACCTCCTGCATGCATGGGAATGGAAAATGCTTACGCAATGGAGATTTCATATCTCTGTTTAAAAGCTGTAAGTCCTCAAAGACCATTCTGTCTAGTGTGGATAAAAGTTCCGTGTGATTGGCGAGGCAAGGGGTGAAGCACACGATACTAACATTCCTCTGCCGAAGACCGTTTTCTAAAGTCTCAGCCTTGGAGCAGAGGAAATTGACGTTCCTGATCAGGCCCGTGGTGACTTCCGATTGCCGCTTGGAGGAATTGGTAAGGTCGGTAATTGCAGAGGAGTTATCTGCGATCTTCTACTCAAGGTCTGTAAACCACTTTTCCATTGCGGCTAATCTTTTGTTGGTCTCATCAGCTGTCTCTTGCAGTTTAGTTAGGAGCAGGAATAATTGTGCAGGTTCCGTTGATGAAACAGCAGAAGCTGGGCCTCCAGATTTGTCAGAAGCACTGGTGCCTTGGCCACTAAAATAAGAGTCAAGCCCCGAGGAGGTACGGTAGGGTTGTCTTTTCAGACTCATTTTAAACTTAAGAGGTTCTGACATGCTGTCAGCTCAGAAATACTTCGCAATTAGTGCGAGAAAGGATTAATTTTATACAACAAAAATGGTCATAGAATGGAGCCCAAATTCAGAACATCTGACCTGTTGAGTGCTTCACAGCACCCCTCAACTCCTCATATTTTTGAGTTGAAAATACTCTAACAGGTTCCAGACAGGCAGGATGTAATAGCCTGTCTACAACCTGAAAGAGCTGAGCCAGTCGATTTCTCCCAGCTGCAATCATCCTTGACATAAACACTGCCTTTTTATTGGGGATTGCATTCTGATAGCCATCATAATGACTCATCAGAACCAGCTTGTCTGCCAGGAATTTGGTCTTCCTCCAGCACCCCTCCAACCTCCGTCCCCTGGTTTATAAAATCCTTAGCTCACCGCCAAACCATGGTGAGCCAAGGCTCATAGGCAGTAGGAAAGTAAGTGTAAAAATACATAGAAGGAGGAGACAGTAAGCATACAAAGCAACAGTAGAGGGGACACAAAATAAGTCAAGATGGGAGTGGTGCAGTGCAATGGCTGTGGGGTAGCAGTGTTCTGGGAGACATTCTGGAGGCTGCAATGCTGCCCTGTTTGCAGGCACCTCTCTGGTCTGAGGGAGGAGGTTGTCTGTCTCCAGGCTGGCCTGGCTAGGATTCGTGAAACCTCTTCCCCCACCCAGGGACCACCTGGGCCACCACCGCTACCTCAGAGGTTGCCAAGAAAGAGGAGCGGTTGGACCAAGGTGGGCTCAGGGAGGGAGAAGTTGGAGGAACAGAGGTGCATCCCTCCAGTTGTACGTCTCCACAATTCATATGCTGTTCTGGCAAAGAGTGGTTCCTCTATGGAGGCACCTGCAGTGGAGACCATGGAGGATGCTGGGAACCTCCACAAAGGAGACCCACAGAAGGGTGGCACGAGACCCCACAGGGGAAGGAAACAACTCCTGGTGGGGGACTCGATCATTAGGGAGGTAAAAGTGGGGGAGGAAGGGGATAGGGAGGTAAGGTGCCTGCCTGGCACCATGGCTTGGAGGGACAGAAAGCGAATCCTCAGGATTGCGGGAGCAGCTGCACGAGGGAGGGAGCTGGATGTCATTGTTCATGTAGGGACAAATGACCTGGCTATGAATGGGATCAGAGTGGTGTAAAAGGAGTTTGTAGAGTTGGGGAGGGACCTTAGACAAGTAGCATGTATGGTAACCTTCTCGGAGGTGCTGCCTGTCTATGGCAAGGATGATGCTAGGGTATTCCACACCATGGGATTCAATGAATGGTTGAAAAACTGGTGTGAAGCTCAGGGTTTTGGCTTCATTGGGGACTGGGGAGCGACCTGGTGGGATGCAGGCCTATACTGGTGCGATGGTCTGCATCTGTCCAGTGGGGGAACCAGGATCCTAGATGATAGGTTTAAATGCTTCATTGGCAAGCATTTAAACTAGCCAATGGAGGAGGCACTGAAAAGGAGAAGGGAAATCCCAGCCTTCCCCCACAAAATACAGTAGTTAGAGAGGTAAACACCAAGGTAGAGAAGTCAGTAGGGAGCAGGACAGGGGTAAATGCAGAAAAAGGCAGTAAGGACAGGGATGGGGCTAAAAGGGGTAATGCCATAAAAAAATGGTAGGTGATGAGTACCAATGCCTGCAGTCTGTGTAACAAGCTTACTGAACTAGTGGCCTTGATGGAAGAGGAATGCCTGGATATTGTGGCAGTCACTGAAACATGGTACACAGAAAACCATGACTGAGATGTCAACGTACCAGATTACACAGTCTACAGGAGGGACAGGGTGGGTAAAAGAGGACGAGGAGGAGGAGGAGTAGCTCTCTATATAAGGGAAAGGATTAAAGTAACAGAACTACAGAGTAAACAGGAAGTTGATGAGTCACTACAGGTCACCCTGGAGACAGGAAATGGCACCACAATCTGCACAGGGGTTGTGTACAGACCCCCATCTCAGGGGGAGGAAATGGACAAGAAAATGATAGAAGGCATCCTTAAAATGGCAGAAAAAGGGGAGATATTGTTGATGGGGGACCTGAATATGCCAGATGTTAACTTGAGTACCTTTGCTGCAGGCACATCCAAGAGCAGGGTCATTCTTGATGCCTCCTTCATGCCACAGACAGCTAGTGTTGGAACCCACTCAGGAGGGAGCAATCTTAGACCTGGTACTCTCAAATGGGGAAAGAGAAAGAATCTCAGATTTAGAAGTGGGTAGCCATCTGGGAACAAGTGACCACCAAACAGTGTGGTTCACAATAACCACAGCCATAGAGTCAAGCCATACAAAAACAAAAGTATTAGACTTTAAGAAGGCTGACCTTGGGAAAATGAGAGAGTGTCTCAGAAAAGCACTAGCAAATGGGCAAGAAGGAGGGGTGGAGGAACAAT
The DNA here is from genome assembly GCA_016271365.2 of Neoceratodus forsteri. Classification (NCBI taxonomy): domain Eukaryota; kingdom Metazoa; phylum Chordata; order Ceratodontiformes; family Ceratodontidae; genus Neoceratodus; species Neoceratodus forsteri. Next base: position 246,381,720 of record CM057454.1, on the reverse strand, counting down.
GGGGAATAATCCAAACAGCCATCGCAGAGGCAACAAGCCTTTGTGTGAAGTAAATCAACAAAACATAACGAAGCAACAAACCACTATGGTCCTCAAAAGAGGTGGAAGGGAAGGTTAAGGAGAAAAGGATAGCATTCAGGAAATATAAGGAAACACAGAAGGAGCAGGACAGAGAACTTTATCAGTTAAAGCCGAAGGAGGCAGAGAAGGCAGTCAGAATAGCAAAGACACAAACTGAGGAAAAGATAGCCAACTCTGTTAAGAAGGGGATAAGACCTTTTATAGGTACATTATGGAGCAAAGAAAGACCAAGGGAGGATACAGAGACTTAATAAAGGGGAGGAATGTGGGCAGAAGGTGACAGTGAAAAAGCAGGGATACTGAACGAATATTTCTGCTCAGTATTCATCACGGAAGAGGAGGGTACCTAAACCAAACAAGAGAGAAACTCTGAATGGGGGGTCGATACCAGTCCATTCACAGAAGAAAGGATTTTGAAAGAACTCTTGAAACTGAGGGTGGACAAAGCAATGGGGCCTGATGGGATTCACCCAAGAATTCTAAAAGAACTAAGGGTAGAACTAGTAACACCACTGACTACTTTCTTTAACAAATTATGGGAGGATGGGGTGGTACCTGAGGACTGGAGGAGGGCAAATGTGATTCCACTTCACAAAAGTGGGAGCAGGGCAGAGGCAGGAAACTACAGACCAGTTAGGTTGACCTCAGTGGTAGGCAAAATGATGGAATCACTTCTGAAGGAAATAATTGTTGAGTTCCTAGAGGCCAGTGGGGCACAGGACCCAAGGCAGCATGGCTTCACAGCAGGAAAGTCATATCAGATGAACCTAATAGATTTCTTTGACTGGGTGACCAAAGTAGTAGACCAGGGAGGGGCTGTGGATATGGCCTACCTAGATTTTAGCAAGGCATTTGACACAGTCCCACACAAAAGATTAATATACAAGTTGGCCAGCCTTGGAGTGGGTCCCAAGGTGATAGAATGAATAAAAAAATGGCTGGACAACAGGATGCAAAGGGTAATAGTAAACGGAGTCCACAGTGAAGGAATGAGGGTAACTAGCGGGGTACTGCAGGGTTCAGTACTGGGACCGGTCCTCTTTAATGTCTTTATAAGTGACATTGGAGAGCACCTGGAAGGAAAGGTATGTCTCCTTGCAGACCACACAAAGATCTGCAACAGGGCTGATACACAAGGTGGGGTGCAAAGGGCGAAAAGGGACTTGGCAAGGTTGGAGGAATGATCAAATATGTGGCTGCTCAGATTCAATGCAAAGAAGTGCAAAGTAATGCATCTGGGAAACAAAAACCCAGGGGAAGAGTACACAATGGGGGGGTGAGTTAATAACAACAACAAAAATCAAAAGAGACCTAGGAGTAATTATATCAGATGACCTAAAGGTGGGCAAGCAATGTGAGAAGGCAGTAAGGAGGGCTGGGGTGATACTGGGATGCATAGGGAGAGGCATCAACAGTAGAAATCAGGAAGTTGTTATCCCTCTGTACAGACAGTTGGCGAGACCCCATCTGGAGTACTGAGTGCAATTCTGAAGATCCCATCTCTGCAAAGACGTAGACAGAGAGGAGGCTATTCAGAGGAGGGCAACCAAAATGGTGCAGGGTCTGCACCAGAAGACATACGAGGAGAGGCTAAAGCAGCTTAATATGTATACCCTTGAGGAAAGGAGGGAGAGAGGGGACATGATAGAAACTTTCAAGTATCTCAAGGGAATTAACAAAGTACAAGAGGGTAGCATCTTTCAGAAGAAGAGATGGAAGAACAAGGGGGCACAATTTGAAGATAGAGGGGGACGCTCAGAGGTAATGTTAGAAAGTATTTTTTCACAGAGAGGGTTGTGGATGCATGGAACAGCCTTCCTGAGGAGGTTGTGGAGTCAGGAACAGTGGGAGAATTCAAGAATGCATGGGACAGGCATAAGGCAATTCTAGTGGGGGATAGGAAGAAGTAAGCTGTTGATTAACTAGAATCTGCAGCTTATCCATCAGGTAGGGAAATGGGTAGACTAGGTGGGCCAAGCGGTCCTTATCTGCTGTCAAGTTCTATGTTTCTATGTTTCTATGAAACCAGGGGATGTTCACGGATTGGTGCCAAGTGGTCCAGGGACTCCATGACAGCCCTGTTATAAGCTGCCACAGTCTCCCCCGGACCACTAGCACAGGTCTTCAGCACCAAAACGTCCAGTTCCGCCAATAGTCCGTAATGCTGTATCCCTTTTAAAGAGTGGAACTGGAACATTTCCACAGGGGATGGGACAACTAGGAGGATGCTAAAACTGAACCTGGTGGTGCAGTGATCCGATCAGATGACCAGATCAGTTTTGGTGATGGTAACCTCAAAACCCAGCCATAACACCAGATTGAGGCATGACCGGAGTGGTGGGTCCCAGATGTGGAAGCAAGAGAAAGGCCAATGGACTCTATGCTGGATAAGAAGTCCCTTGCACTGGATGAGCTCTCATCTGCTCAGGTGTTGAAGTCACCAAGGATAAGCCATTTCGGTGACTCCAACACCCTCTCGGTGACAAAAGCCATCCACTCTTGCAGAAAACCCTTGTCCCAGCCAGGAGGCTGATAGACAAGGAGGACTCTAATGTTCAGTCCAGGACCCCCCTCACCACCACGCACTTGAAAGAGCTGGTGTCCCCCACTGGGTGCACCGTCAGGCCCTGTTCCAACTTAAAACAAATTACCACCCCCCCATGGTCCTTCCTAGGGCAGTGTGCTACTGAGAAGCCCTCCAGGACAGACACCGCCAAAACACAGGGCCAGAGGCTAACATATTGACAAATGCTGTTGAGTCTCAGGAGATATGAGCAGATATTCTTACTGATGCTGAGTGCAGGAACAACACAGCTAAAAACACAGTGATGGTGTATCATCTTCTCTGTTAAATTACTGCTTTTAGAACTACTGGCAAGTTATTTCTTGTTTCTTCTTTCAAACTGAATAACACACAGTAACAGATGTTATCAACTCATTTTAAAGTCAAATCTACCTGAAAAGGAGTTTTTTTTTCTTTTACTAAAAACCAAACTGAATTTGCTCATGAATATAAATTTAGATCTCATCATGAAAGCCTGTGGTCTTTGGGGTCTATGTGACAAGTTGTTCTTAATTACATTTTAAGCCCATGGCTCTCATGGTATCTCCATCAACTGCTCCAAGAGATATGGACAGTGTTCTTGTAATTGCAAGACAACTGGGTACAGATGAATAATTATGTAGTACCTGTGCCTGGGGTAACTGTTGAGTGCCCCAGGGCAGTCTTAAGCTCAGAGACTACTGAACTGATGACTTTTATGGGGGGGGGTACCTAATACTGACACTCAATGCTGCTATTCCCCCATTAAATAATTTAGATCTCACCAGTTCACACAGTGCCACCCTAAAACAAGCATTTTCAATACCAAATGTTTGCTTGCTGGCATTGGTAGTGTAGGAGTTACAGAGCTGCATAATAGGAATGGCAGTGAAGTACTGAACTGAAACCAACCACACCACCACCCTGCAGAGACTGACAGGCATTGGGGTGTGCCTTTGGGTCATCAGGCAAAATGGCCATGCCATTTCACCACACCCTACCCTGCAGACACCGACAAGTGTCACGGTGAGCCTTGGAGTCTTTGGCCCTTATGCGCACCCCATTCCATCAGGAAATACGGTGAGATGGGTGAATGGGGTGAACTTTGGTGCTGAAGAGTCCAAGGCACACCTCGATGCCTCTCACTGGTTGCAGGGTGTGGAATGGTATGAGCATTACAGGCAAGAATCCCAGGTGGGGCGTTATGGTCAGAAACCCTAATGCCTCAGGCATTTCGTTGGTATTTTCACTCCTAATTTTCAACATGTTTTTTTTTGTGACCCCCCACCACATAAACAGTGGCAATATCAGTTTGTTAGCTGAAAGCTGCTTTTGCACAGTGACTACGGCATTTAGCACCACAGGTGCAAAAACACATTCCTAACAGGATGTGAAAAATGACAGCTGTACTGTTCATAGGGAGGTGTAAAAAATGGCAATGTTGAAAATCTGCAGTGAAAATATGAAAAAAACTGGTGAAGTCACGAGCATGCAGAAACTGTCAACGCATTCGTAATATAATTAGTTTGGGGATTTTTACAGCAGATTGTCAACACAGGCATTTTGGGACCTCCGATCATGAACAGTGTCAATGTGATTTTCTTTATCTTTCCCGAACAATGATTTCCCACAGCGACCATGCAGTTCTGCGCTGAAAGTGCAAAAACACATTTCGTCCATGTTGTGAAAAATGACAGCTGTACTGTTCATAAGGAAGTGTGGAAAAATGCCACTGGTGAAAATCTGGACTGAAAATATTACAAATTCATGAACTTACGACGGTGCATGGAAACTGCACAATGCACACTCGTAACACAGTCATTTTATGGACTTTTGTCACCAAATTTTCAACATAGCCATTTTAAGACCTCTGCTCATGAACAGTGTCACTGTGATTTTCTTAATCTGTCCCAAACATTGCTTTACTTTACCGACTGCACCATTGCGCTACATGTGCAGAAACATATTTTAGGCGAGATATGCAAAATGGCAGCTGTACTGCTCATAAGGAATTGTAATAAAATGACAATGTTGAAACTCTGGCATGCAAATATTAAAATTCAAGAACTTGGCGAAGCGTGTCTCAGGAACTGCGCAATGTGCACTCCTAAAACAGTCATTTTTGGGAATTTTTTCACCAAATTTTCAACATAGCCATTTTAAGACCTCTGCTCATGAACAGTGTCACTGTGATTTTCTTAATGTGTCCCATACATTGATTTTGCACACCCACTGCGCCATTGTGCACTACATGCAGGGAAACACATTTTGGGCGACGTAAAAAATGACAGCTGTACTGCTCATAAGGAGGTGTGGTAAAATGGCAATGTTGAAAATCTGGAGTGCAAATATTAAAATTTAGAACTTACGTTAGCGCATGAGGAACCGCGCAATGCACGCCTCGGAAACAGTCATTTTTGGAATTTTTCACCAAATTTTCAACATAGCATTTTAAGACCTCTGCTCATGAACAGTGTCACTGTGATTTTCTTAATGTGTCCCATACATTGATTTTGCACACCCTCGCGCCATTGTGCGTTACATGCATGGAAACACATTTTGAGCAAGATGTGAAAATGACAGCTGTACTGCTTATAATGAGGTGTGGTAAAATGGCAATGTTGAAAATACAGAGTGCAAATATTAAAATTATGAACTTACGAGGGCAAGGAACTGTGCAACGATGCCCTGAAACAGTAATTTTTGGAATTTTTTCACAAATTTGCAACATAGGCTTTTTGAGAGCCCACCTTATGAACACTGGCACTGTTTTTCATTAACTGGTCCCTGAAGGTGATTTCACGCGGATGACTACAAAATCACCCTTCGGGCCCGATTAACACCATGACAGTTCAATAATTCATGAGGAGGAGTCCAAAACCCCATGTTGAAAACATGGTGCTGTAATTACAAAATGCCTGAGCTATGCATTAAAGTTGAAAAACTTTTATTGCATTTTACAGCTTACCGGCATTTCCTTAGTTCAGGATCGGCTTTGAAGAGTGCAGAGCGTGTTCCCGGTCCACGAAGATCATCGCACGAGCTCCGGAGGTAAGTATGGGGTGCGGGGGGTGTGGAGAGGCAGGGTGCGAGTGGCTGGGCGCGGGTGGCCAGGGAGACCGCTGAGGGAATGTTTTTGTTTACAGGTTGTTTTTTTTACTTAGATGACATAGGACATTTGCCATGTTGGGGTGGGCTCCAGCGTGGCAGCTGGAAGGCTGTTTGGGGGCCTGGAGCAGATGGGGACTGGCACCCCGCCAGCCATAGTGGACTTGTGCCATGCTGGGGTGGACTCCCACCATGGCAGCTGAAAGGCTGTTTGTGGGGGGGCCTGGAGCCGACGGGATTGGGCACCCTGGCCGGACATAACAATTTTGTCACGCTGGGTGGGCTCCCGTGTGGCACCTGGATAGCTTTTTGGGGGGATGGAGTCAAGGCAGATTGGGCACCCCATCGCCATACAGTATGTGCGGGGAAGCGATGAGCACACAATATGCATGCATGCGCAGTGGAGGGGGAGCGCTGCTCACTGAAGCGGAGCCTCTTCAACTGTATGGCACTGCATTTTCAACTGCTGTCATAGACAGCTGCAGCATTCACTGGAGAACTGCGGCTGCACCTGCAAACACACTGACTGAATTGGAAGACGGGTGACACACCTCCGAAAACTCGGATGATGGCACTATGTTTCTTGCACATGCGTGCAAGCAAACATAATAATGACTATGATGCAACAGAAATGAATAGCAATACTCAGGAATTAAAAAATGCAAGAATAAACATATTTATTTAAAGGGGGTAAGAAAGAAGAAGGGGACAAAAGGGGAAACATGGGAGTCAACAGGGAATAAACATATACTCTATACTGATGTTTCAAATACAGCCACTTGTGCCCCTCCCTCCGACAGTACTTTTACCCATTTGCAAGCAGGCATGCACTTGATTTTTCATCCAAAGGCCATGCAGGGAAAGTTCTCCTCTTGTACAGTGGGTACTTTGCTGTGAAGGTGTTGACTTGCATGGAGTTGGGGCCAATTGTTGCACATAGAAATGATTAGCCCACAAACAAATGTCAAACAACTTGAACAAAAGAACAAAAGAAAGGGTCTCCTATTCAAAATCCCCAAAGGAATGGGTCTGATGGTCTCTGCAGGTCTTCTGCCTGGCCCAGTCCTGCCTAGATGTTTAACTCAAACCCCACCACACTGATTAAACCTTTATGTGCAGGGACATAATATCCCCAGTTTACTCATGATTACAAAGACCTCTGAGGGCTGGTCTCTGTGAACTGCTCTGCTGAATCAGCAGTAAAGAGTGTTGTCTCTTTGCTGTGTCTCTCACTCTCACTGTCTCAGATCTGGATCATTTCCCTTCACTAGGCTGGACCTGCAGTGATTGGTCTAAATCAGTCCTTAGGAGGATAAAGCTGCACAACAGAGGCCATGGCCCCCAACCCCCTGGGCAGCAAGGCATACCTTGGGAGGTCAGACAACAACCTTCCAGCTGTTATGGCTGACTGACACGGGTGCAAAGTTATGTCCAGTGCTTTTAATCACCCTCATCAGCTTGGTATTTCTTTGTATACTCCAGCTAACTGGGTGTTATCACTTAATTAAAACTAATTGAGTGAGAGTGTGTCCATTACTTCCTTTGGGGTTATGTGACTGACATGTGTTAATGCATTATGCACTACACAGTTCTGATCCACCCCAGTATTTGCTTGTATTAGGAAATCCTTAGCAAGTAAAGTGCCCAAGATCAGACCAAGGACCAAGATTATCCATGTGATCTCCTTGGCAGTACCCTATCTAGGTGTACTTTTATGCCTGTACCTTTAAGTGGTACACCCTCTGACAATGACACCAATTCACTGCTGACAAAATCGATAGTTCATCAACAGGCTGTTGTATTGGTGTGCCAGAGACAGGGGCACACTGTCTCACGGTCCTGCACCCTCCCCGACTCAACACCAGTTTGATTATAATTAGAATGGGGAGCGGTGGTAGAGCCCCTGCATGGGAGATTCAGGGGTGAAGCCCCAGATAGAAAAATGGACTGGGAATTCATTAGGATTTATGCTGACCGCAGAATCTTGTGGTCGACATAAATTTAAGCTATGGATGCCGGGTCGACAAAATTGATGTCGAACCGCATCAGAGATCCCTTTCAGTAACCAGAAACACACACACACACACTTGTACTGTACATTAATGTTAACAGTAACAGACAATGGTTTTGTGCCCCTGGGTTCTACCTTCCAATACCCCTCCTTGTTATGAGCTGCTCCCTGTATATCAAGCCCTATTAGCCCCTTATCTCACCTCCTTACTCCTCCCTTCCCCCTCTCCCACAGCCACCTTTCACTGCTTTCTTAGTGATTTGCCCTATCCCTATATGTGAGGTTTCTTGCATCAGCCACATGTGCATGTTGCATAGGGGCTGTGGCACCCTAGCTGTTGCTAGCTGGGGTGATTCCCCTCTTTCTCCCTTTTGGGACCCCCCACATGGAGAGTTCACATATGGATGTAGGGAATTCCTCCAGTTTCACTTCAGCTCAACACATATTATTACATTGGGATGAGTGTGGGAAACAGAACATTTGCTGTGTTTCTATCTGCACTTGCTGAGATTGGTGACTTTGTACGACTGCTCGCCCTTCTACTCATTTGACCCCAGGGTCCCTCCTTCACTGCTTTATTTAGCTGGTGTAGGGGAATCACTACAGTTAATTGAAATCATATGTTCCAACCTTGCAAAATAAATTTTGAGTCTTGTAAATGACCCATCAAGTCAGATCTCAAATATACATGTCCATCATCTTATACTAGAACAGTGGGTCCACCACCTACCCTGTGACTTCTCTGTTTGTGTGGCTCCCATCCCCCTCTTTTTGGAGCTGTTGTCTTTTATATTTTATTCCATGATAGTGTAATCCCTTCAGTTGGCTGGATCTGTATTGTGGGGGCCACTGTGACCTTCCATCAAGGCCTCAGTGGTTCCCAGGTATGTCCCAGCATATTTAGGACTGGTAAAATATTTAGGACACTGACCTTTGGACCTCAATGCACATTCTGGAGGTGAACAATTGGGTGAATTTAAACTTTTTAGAATACAGCTGTATTTTGATATCTGCTAATTTATTCTTTTATCCTGCAGAGCTTTGCTGTATTAAAAAAAGTACACTTAGCATTCACTCCCTTGATCACACCTCTTTATCTCACTACCTGCAGCACTTGCTGTTTGTCTCTGAAATGCAGTATCTTAACAAAAAGGGTTGGGGTCTCTCCTTCAGTTTTGCTCCACGACCTTATGTACCCACTCCATCTCTATCTTTATTCTTGTAGCTCCCAGACCCACTGCCTCCGGGATCCAATGCTCTGAAAACTTTTTTTTTCTATACTGTGTCTTTCCTCCTTTGGCCTGCCGACAATATCCATCCCCTTCCAGCCTGGCAGTCGCCTCCCCCCCTTTGGACCCCAAGCCCTGATTACTTGGCAATTACAGGCAGTCTGGGGGAGCGGCCCACCGCCAAGCCGGCAGGGACTTCATGGAGTTGGCAGCCATTTTTCCGTTTTTTGGTGTCCCTGACCCTCACGTTCATGAATGCGTGTTCATGGAGGCGTGTGTGTGTCACGTCATCACACTACTTTGTCTCTCGTGGTCTGGTGTTGCTCCCCATCCTCCACCAGGGGGCAGCCAAGGAGTGGGATGACATGCCCACTCACCCCGGGAGAGGAGAGTTGTCATCAGATGCTCAATCCTCTCCCCCCCGCCAACCCCTGGCGTCCCGAGCTCACTCCCGAACCTGGGTTGCCGGCATGGCATGAGGTGTGGCATCCAGCACCTCAACCCTCAGCCCCACTGGGCCGGCACTGCTCTGAAAACTTGTCCTCCAGTCCTTTGGTCATATCATTTACCCTAATATTAGGCCTGCAAGGCTGGTTCTCTCAACAATACACTTTATCAGTGAGGTCAGTAATTTGCATTGTTGCCTGTTGGAGCTTGGCTGGGGTCTCCTGTAAATCATCTTCTAGTGTGCTTATATGGGCATTCGCTTCATCAAGCCTTGTAGTGTGATCCTTGTAAGTGTCCTGCAGTTTTTTGAGAGAGTTCTGCATATGGGAAATTTGAGCCATCACATTAATAAATCCAGCTCTAACATCTTGTTGTAAATCCTTTCAAGAGGTCTGTCATGGTGCTGTCTTCAATCACTGTCCCTTTGCTGGAGGAAGCTGGACTTCCTGCTGCTGGCTGTGGATCCCTGAGCAGACCACACAATCATCTCGCTGACACCCTCTACCATTGAGTCTGCTACTTATTTGCTGCTTGCTTGCCTGACATACTAAGCTATCAATAAAAACAATAAAATGCTAAACGTTATCATTTTAAACCATATTAACATCATGTTAGTGGTGTCTTGTGTGGGAGCCCTTCTTCCAAGTGTCCACCATTGTTGCTGACTCAACAGCACCCCTTCCGATCTTTAAAAGAAATGTAGATTACTCATCTGGTGGCTGCTGCAAACTGTTCTCTCCTCACTTCTACCATCTGCATCTACAAACTGTCCTTGCCTGCAGAGTGCCACATCAGGACTGTTTTCCTGTGCTGTCCCTGTACCTCTGTCAGTGCAAGATGAATCTGCTCTAGATTGCCTGTGGATGCTACAGTGGCATGACCATTGGAGCATGGCATCATGGGAGGCAGGGAGGTTGGCACGTAAAGAGGACCTGCTAAAGCTCTTTATCCTAGCAGCTGCTGCAGTTTGTTCTGTCATGGCTGCTGCCATCTGCATTTATGAACTATTCCTTCCTGCAATGTCTACTGACATCAGGACTGTTTGCCTGCATTGTCTGTGTACCCCTATTAATGCCAGGTGAGTCTGCTCTAGATTGCCTGTGAGGGCCATGGCAGCATGGCCATTGGAGTGTGACACCACGGGGTGGGGGTCAGGGAGGTTGGTACTTAAATGGCTAGCCACTCAAACGGTTCTTCGTGGAGTGGTTTTCTGCATCAGGAGCTCCCTCTAGAGTGGTGTGAGTCTTCAATGGGAGTCACAAGTCAGAAGACTTAGTGCAAGGCTTTCTGTTTGTTTTACTTTATTCCTTTTTTGTTAGATTTGTGGGTCTTTACAAAATTCAACTAATTTTGTGTTGTATATTGCTAGCTCTGTGGCTTTTATTTATATTCTTTGTTTTTTTCTGTCTAATTTGTAACAGATCATTATGATTTATTTTAAACAGAAATGTCTCCCAGTGCTCGATTTTCAAGGACCCCTTAGAGTGACACAAGTTGCATCACTCCAGGGCTGAGGCAAAATCCAGGTGCGCTGGGACTCTGTACCTGATTTTAGAAAAATCAGGGTCCCGGCTCGAAACTCCCCGGGTTTGCTGCAAGCCAACAGCTGCTCCAAACAATTGGCGCACCTGCAAGAATTGCCACAGAGATCATTCCCCCCCCTGCCCGGTACAACACTAGAGGGTCCAGGATGGTTGGGGGTGATGATGAATCTGCTGGACAGGAGGGGGGCCAGGGGCAGAAGGGGTATGGGAGGTGACATAGGAGAGTCGGGGGGGCAGCTGGCCATGGCAGGAAATGACGTGGCACCCAGCAGGTGTTTTTGCCTTTTATTTATTTTTAATGTCTTCAATTCCTAGTATTTTGTAGTACTTTACCTAATAATTATACTTAGCAGGGGAGTTCATGGGGCAGAATGTGACATGGCACCAGGTGGGCACAGCCCTGGCAGCTGCACTTTCTGTCCATGGGCTCCCTCGTACAGTATAATTAATAGGTACAGTGCTTTGTGGTAATGTAATAGGAATTGATAGACATTAAAAAAAATATATACAAAAGCAAATGCACCCTGCTGGGTGCCACATCACTCCCTTTTATTCCCAGCTATCCCACTGACTCCCCCATTTAACCTTCCATGCCCCTTCTGCCCCTGGCATCCCAGTGTCAGACCCCATCCCCTTTGCCACAGTGTGTAGCACTGGCACACGTCACTTAGACCACCTCCTGGCTGGTCTAAGTGGAGTGCCTTGCTGTGTCCACATTGGGGCTTGCAAAATTGCATCCCCGCCATGGTGCAAGCCCATTTGTGACCTGGTGTACCCCGATCTGGGTTGCAAGACAGGCACAATGGCTCCCCTTTTGGATGCAGACTGTGTTCAAAAATTGGGGATAGTGCATCTTTTGATGCAAGGTGCCACCTGCGTCATCTATGTTTGATGCAGGCACCTTGCGTCATTCTCCAGGCTTTGAAAATCGAGCCATCAGTCTGTTACTATTGTTTTTAACTCTTATAAAGTTCTTATCTTTGTTTGCTCAGATGACTCCTCAGTGGGTAAATCCTGTATACATTTACCTTGCACTCCCTGTTTTACTTGTTTGTTCTGGTAAGAATATTAAGATCCAGTTTTCGTATGTTAGGAAAAGGCATAAACTGGCTTTTGTGTTTACTAGGTGATTAATATTATCCTTGTTTTTTTCTGTCTGGTAATGTGAAACTTAAAGTGGAATTGTCTTCATTCTACATATAAAACCATGGGATCTATAGGGCCCGATGACCTAAAATGCACAGACTGTACCTTTTTTAAATACCTTAACTGTTGAAATCTGTAAGTTTATCTGGTTGATCCTGTGACCATCCATCTGCCATTGCTTTCCCTGCGTCCCCCGTGGCCATGATGATGCAACTTACATGCTAAACCGTGGGGGACTCCTATGTGTCAGTATAGTTGCTTGTAATTCAGGACAGATATGAAGGGCATGTTTAGGCTTCTAATGCTGGCACTGCTCGAATGAAAAAAGCACTTTCTACAGTTAATCAGTACCAACATTGGAAGTCTAAATATGTCCTTCATATCTGTCACAATTTTATGGCAACTATAATGACACTTAGGAGTCCCCTGCAGTTTAGTCTGTCAGTTGCATCATCAGATGGCTTGCCGTGGGGTACTCTTGGACAATAATGGAGGGCAGAGGGTTGCAGGATCAATCAAATAAACTTACAGATTTCAACAGTTAAGATAGTTAAAAAAGGTACAGTCTGTGTGTTTTAGCTCACTGGGATCTATAGGTCTTGTGGTTTTACATATAGAATGATGACAATTCTCCTTTAATCCTGGCCCTGTTCCTTCTCTGTCCATCTTTGATGATGATCTTTGTGCATGCTAGAGTCTTGGCTTCATCCATTTTGATGTAAGAAGTCTTTTGCTAAAGCTGGATGAAGTCTGACTGAATGTTATTGCCTCTTGATCTAATGTCAGAAACCTGGTTGTATAAACCTGTCTCTAATTCAGAATTAAGTATTACTAATTATAATCTCTACAGGCAGGATCAATCAGCTAGAGAAGGATGTGTTGCGATATAAGTTCTTTATGTACCAGTAACAATAGTTCAATGTTTGTGGGATAGCAATGAGGAGAGATGAGGCATATATGATTGTGTAACTTTGTGGTACTTTTTGTGGCTTTACTCTATTCCACCCTTGAGTAATAGTAGTAGGTAGTAATCTGTAGGGAATAGAAGGCCCAGGAGCAAGGGTGAGAAGAGTGCCGGAGAAGGAGAAGGAGGAGGAGGAGGGGATGGTGGTGGAAGAAAAACACTTCCTAAGCAAGGGAGGTGTGTCAGCAGAGGGCTTATGTAGAGGTTGTCGGAGGAGCTATTCCCCACACTGAACCATGGGCAAGCCCTCCCATTCAATGTTTGTGGAATAGCAATGAGGAGAGATGAAGTATATATGCTTGTGTAATTTTGTGGTACTTTTCATGGCTTTACTCTATTCCCACCCTTGAGTAGTAGTAGGTAGGTAGGTAGTAATCTGTAGGGACTAGAAGGCCCAAAAATAAACCTCCTCCAAGTCATGGAGAGTATGACCTCCTGGCACTCAGGAGAGGAAACCCCCCCCAGGTGGAGGAATCCTCTGAGGACCCATGGCCGGAGGTCTGTCCATCCTTCTGGGCATACTAACTGGAGAAGAATCTAGGTTCTAGTAACCATAACTAATTTGAGGTTGCTGAGTTGCTTGGAGAGGCAATGATCCATCTTCGATCCATGGATGATACAGATCACATGATGATCCTGAGGTTGAAGAGGAGATTAGTTCAATGAGCGATAGGATCCTGAGTATAAAGTAAATCCAAGTGAAGGAGGACGAAGGAAGTCCAGGTATCCAAGATGATGAATGATGCTTATCCAACTGAATTGTAATAGGCAGAGGGATCATGAGTGAATCGATAAGGTACTAAGCTGGGAATGGTGGAACTGCAATGGTAGAAGAAGTCATTAGGGAATGATCCAACTTGTAGAGGCTCGAATGTAAAGTTATAGTCTGGAGGCTAGGAATTCTGTATTGAACAAGGAGCCTCTAAGGAAACATTCATAGAGTATAATTTGTAGAAGAGTCTTTGAGTGTCATGTAGATGACGATTTGTTCTCGATTCAAGGATGATGCAGCTTGAATGATGATCCTGAAGATGAAGGGTACATCTGTCTGTAGGGATAGTAAAGTCCTATGTGTAAAGTGGATCCAGATAAAGAAGGGCTAATGTAGACCATATTTCTGAAGTGACAAAGGATGGATGTCCAAGGAATTGTATGGAGGTTATGAGGTGGGAGAGCAAGATGAGATTGATATAAGACCAAACGGAACACTCTGATAGATGATTAGCAAAGTTATGAGTGACTGGTCAAATTCATGTAAGGTTTGATATTCGAGGTAGTCTGAAGGCAAAGAATCAATTAGTAAGCAAAAGTAACTATGTAAGTATCCCAGAGGAAAATGAGTAGAGGAGTTTGAGTGCCTGATAAGAGTAATGCCATAAGTGATTAGTAAAGCCCAGAAGATAATTTATAGAGCCATTCAGATGGTAACCTAGTGTAGATGAGGAATGATTGGAAATGCGGTAGAAGGAATTGATGGTTTCTTCAGTAATGAAGTTCATGACTTTATGCTTAATCCTTTGCTGGTATGCTGTCTGAAGTATGTGTGGGTATTCCTGTGGTGTGATCATTTAGGAGATGTACTGTGTTGGCATAGGTGGTTAAGTTTCCAGGTACACTAGATGCTGAAGCACATGAGAAAAGCTTGAGGCAGATGAGAGGAAGAGTCTGTAGGTTGGATTGGTAGTGAGTTATATAAATGCAGAATGCCATAGGATTTAGTGCAACAGCAGATAAATGCCAATTGGGATGCAAGGCTGAGTTGGTGAATTTGACTTGGCTGTTACGGATTGCCAGATAGAATTTCAGGAGAGTCAGTTCTTGGTGATGGTCTTTACTGTAGAGATTAATGAAGGTACTTTGAGGAGAAGAGGCTGAATGGGCTGCTGGAAGAATGATTAACCTGGAAGAAAGTACTAGGTGAACAGGTACGGATAATAGTATAAGGAATAACATGTCTGTGAGAGAAATCAAAGGTGTGGATGGCGTGGAAGTGAATCAGCTAGGTGATGGAGATCCCACAATGAATATTCTGATGATATCTATGCAATTCCTAAACTAGCAATGACTGTTGGGAAGTAGGAGTCAAGTAACGTGATCATCAGTGTCATTGTTGAACTAAGAGGTGGCATAAGGTAAATGGATGAAGTCCATAGCTGAATGGGTTATCTTGTGATTCCCAGTATCTGTAGAGGTGATGCTGATTATGAAGTTTGAATAGAACAGAAGGATTTAAGTCCTTTCCATGTATGAGGATGACCAATGAGAAGAGGCATCTGAGGAATGATGATGATTAGATGAACAGGAATCAGAGGGTATATCCAATAGAGATGGAGGAGATCTTCCTATTGTCCAGGCGAATGGGATTCCATGAATGACTGTGAAGAACTGAATGGGCAGTGTGAGACATCAGTAATAACGTAAAAGTCTGTTGATCATGTGAGCCAAGGAATGTTTTGCAGGTAGAAGTATTACTCCAGAGTAATGAATAAATGGTCGAATGAGTAGCGGAAGGTACTGTTAGAAGGGCAGGGGTAGAAGTAGGGGATGGATCATATAGAAGCAGATGGCTTGGTAGGAGTACTGGTCGGAATGTGGTACAAGGCCCAAAAAGAGCCATAGCAAACAGTACAAAGCCCCGAACCAGCTAGGCGAAGGGGAGAGGCTGCCAGTCAATTGGGAAGGAAGAGTGGAGTGGATCCTGAGCAACTGAAGGAATGAGTAAAGGAAGCTATGGACCAGGTGAGCCGGATGACATCCAGAGCAGGAAGAAGCAGGATGATATCAGGTCCAAGGTGAACAGTGGCGAAGTGCAGGAAAGTTGAAGCAAGGCATCGGGAGATGATCCACGGAAGACCAATAAGCCAAGCTAAACACCATGAGCAATGGGAGTCCCACATCTAATGAAGGCTGGAAGTGACCAAAGAAATGATGGAAGGTGCTGGAGGATTTAAGGATGAGGTTCCTTATCTGCAAAGAAAAGTTTGAACAGCAGCCAAATGGGGAATCTGCAATGAGGAAGTCCATGAGGGAGTTGACCTGGAGTGAGAGGATTGAAAAAGCCAGCAGGATCCATATGATAAGGGCGATCAATGAGGTGCTGCTTCCACAGTCAAAGTCGCAGGCCGAGCTGAGAAGTGGAAGGGTGGAGGAGTGAAATGTCCTGGTCCTGAAGGGAAGCAATGACCTGCAGTAGGGAAAGAAGCAGACAGTGGATGCAGCGTTATGAGCTAGGGTCATACACCTGGCAGGGAAGTCTCTGTAATGCAGACATGTTAAGGTGGGATGAACAGCTGCAGCAAGGAGAACTGGAGACTGTTCAGCAGTAGGAGAACCAAGTTCAGAAAGATCGTGGCATCTGGTAGCAGGTGGAGATAAACACATATGAAGCAGCAGAAAGGAAGAACTGTGTGCAGAAGGGATGAGTGAAGCCTGAAAATCTGGACTGAAGGTGAGTAGTAATAGAGAATGATGAGAACAAGGTTGGATATCCAGATTTGAATGGCAATCTGCATTGGGGAGGATGCAAAGGTGGAGACAGTACATGTCAGAATCAGGCTCCTGGCTGCAGAAGGCAGCAGATAGGACTATGAGTCTAGGCTGCAGACAAAGGAGGATGGAGAAGTAAAGCAGGGCACAGTCCTGATCCTGAAAGGAGGGACAGCCGGGCATCGGGCTGGACAGTAGTAACCTGAAGCAGTGTAATTAGCATGATTGTAGTATGCAGCATGAGAGTTCCATTCCCGAAGGGAAGCGGCAACTGGTAGAAGGTAGAGAAGGCATGGTAGAATTCTATAGATTGGAGACATAGCTCCCATCCCTGGTAGTCGGGCAGGCTAACTTTCACTCGATGCTATCCAGTAGAGTTAGGGATGGAGAATGTCAATGTGGAAGTAGGAGGAAGTTCCATTCCTGAAGGGAAGCGACAACTGGTATGAGGGAGAGATGGTATGGTAACAATTTGTATATGGTAGACACGACTCCCATCCCCGTCATCGGGACAAGTGAACCTACACTCAATGCTGTCCAGCAGAGTTAGGGATGGAGGATGTTGAGTTGATAAATGGAAGGTAGTTCTGTTTTTGAAGGGAAGCAGCAACTGGTAGGAGGTGGAGAAGGTATAACATTTCATAGATAGTAGACATGACTCCCATCCCTGGTAGTCAGGGTGAGCTAACTTTCACTCGATGCTGTCCAGCAGAGTTAGGGATGGAGGATGTCAAAGTGGTAAGTAGGAGGTAGTTCCATTCCTGAAGGGAAGCGGCAACTGGTATGAGGTAGAGAAGGTAAGGTAACAGTCTTGTAGATTGTAGACATAGCTCATATCCTTGGTAGTCGGAGTCAGGTTGGTAAGTAGTAAGAATAGCGAATGTAATGAAATCCCATCCCTGGTAGACAGGAGAAGCCTACCTTCACTCAGCATCTCAAAAGGTGTGAGGTAGGGATGGAGTCCTGAATACTGCTGGTATAGGCTGGCTGAAAGCACATAATGCTGCTGCAGAGAGAGAGAGAGAGAGATGAGGGAATTGAAAGGAGATAGGCATGATGAATGATAGGAGGCATGATAAAATATATAGCATGAAGGAAAAGATAGGCACACAAAACATACAGTGCTATAGAGAATGTCTGGTCACGTAAACCTAGGCAGGAACCAGAGGAGAGAAGTATAATGGAGCAGGATTAAGGACGTAGGTCAGTAGAGAGTAGTGGATACATAACATGTAATGGGGAAATGGGAGTATACATCATCTAATATAGGGCCAGCAAGAAGGCAGTACATGCTGTGGAGGAAAACAAAAATGCACAAGGAAGCTATGATGTGAGAAAGAAATGTTATCAACCACTGAACCAGACGGCTGTTAAAATATCCAGTATGGATGCCTCGATAGGGTCAAGCAAGGAACTATGTTGCATCCCTACTGCTGCGTATGGTCGAGTTCAGATCACTAATGCAGTTTTTCTGAAGTGCAGGTGGTCTACCTGGAAGATATGCTGAGTGGCACCTACCCCTTCTCCATTCAGATGGCACTAGCAGCAGTAACGAGTGTCCTGAGAAATGGTGACTGCACGATGTCCAAGCGTCCTGCCAAACGCTGTTATTAGGCTGCAAGTGGATGGAGATTGCTCGGAAGCCAGGTTCGAATGAGGTAGAACAGAGGCACTGTAAATGTAGGAATGACTCCGAGCGAGATAGGTGCGACCCTCCCAACAGTGTGAGGAGGGAGGATTCTGTATGTAGGAGGTACAGTGGGATCTCAGCCCTATAGCCTGGTGTGGAGCAACAGTCAAGAAGGAAAGAAAATTCAGTGGTACATACTCACAGAGAAAGAGTTGCTTGAAATGTCGGTGCCCGACAGGTATGCAAAGTAATAAAGGCTGTGCGCACCTCCAGGAGAAAACTGTGTTTGAGGTCTTCATAGGGGAAAGCCACAGGTAGTAGAGGAAAGCTGGGGACTCACTGAAGGGTCGGCACGAGAGGTCGACAGATGAGGGTGGGAAGCCAAAAAGAAAACCAAAAAGGGAAAAATGCAGGACCGGGGTGGGGGGTGGAGAGCAAGGATGGGAGCTGGGGAGGCAGAGCAAGCTGCCGAGAGACCAGAGAGGATGGAACGAAGGGGCAACAAAACATGACAAAAGGACAGATGAAAAGGAAAGGATGAGAGGGAAGGGATACCAGGCAGGGAAACAAACAAATGAAACAGAGCAGCTGCACAGGAAGCAGCACAGCCACATGAGCCATGCAGGGAGCCTGAAAAATATTCCCTAAGCAAGGGAGGTGTGTCAGTGGAGGGCTTATGTAGAGGTTGTGGGAGGAGCTATTCCCCACATTAAACCTCGGCAAGCCCTCCCAATCTTCGAGATGATTTCCAGAGCCACAATACATTGGACTGTGCAGGGCATCAGAACCTTGCAGAGAGTTTCTGCAAGGTGGCACCACCCATGTCAGTGTGCCTATGTGGCTGTGCTCATCATTGGAGCAAGGCATCACTATAATGGGCGGCCCCAACTACTGGTTCTTATTTCCTGCCTTCAAGCAAGTGAATGCTGGACCAGTGGAAGTATTTTTTTGTTGTCAATTTTTGTGGACTGACTATTTTTTTCTGGTAGCTACTCCTTCCAGAAAGTTTATCATGATCCCCTCCCTCCTTTTGACTCCCCACCCCTCCACCAGATCCTTCTGTGGGACCTCTGGCGGGGGCAGGATCTCTCTCTGTCTCTGTCTCTGTTTCTCTCTCTCTTCCTGCTCCACTGGCAGGCAGTGACCACAGACTGTTGGTTCTGCACATCATCCAGCATGGGTATACCCTGAAAATGGTGTCTCATGCACAGTGATGCCTCCTAGGCTCCCACTACTCCCTCAAGCATCTTATGGTGCTGAGGGAAGAGGTGCAGGCATTGTTCAAATGGAAATGCCCTCAAGAAGATATTTAAAAACTCATTTAAATACTTTTTTCATTTTGACAAACACTGTTCTCAAACATTTAGACTTGGTAATCATTAAACTGATTTTCTTCTTAATTTTTTACATACCTTGCAGCTTACTACCACCCAGCCTCTGCACCAGCAGAATCTATACTTATTTTGACTAATTAGACTGCCTCATTTACAGTACTAGATTGGACTTGCTTCTGCTCTGCAATTTAAGTTGGGGACATGTTAGAGCCTCCCCAGGCTGTTCGTAGTTAACTGAGTGTGCTGAACCTAACACATCTTATTACAGTACTGATATAACTAGCTCTTACAACACAATTCCTAAAATAAACTCCATTCTTGATGTAATATTAACTTCTGTTCCACGTAGACATTCCATTATATCCTGTCAAAACATTAATGATCATTGTTACATTTCATACACTGTATTAGGGATGGTTTGAGACCAAAACAGTTGTCAAAATTAGAAGTAAAATTGTGTTTTACCAAGTTTATTGAACTAACTTTTATCAATAATTTTCTGTAAACTGACTGAAATTATCTTTACCTTTTTCCTTCTTTGTGAACTGTTTGGGACACTTTTCTAATCTAACTTTCTTTTTGGAACTAATGAGCATTCTCCTCTAAAACAATTCAGATTTACAGCCACATTTTGTCCCTGGTTTTATTCAGATCTTTTTACTTTAATTAGAAAAAAAATAAAAAATCCCAACAAAACATCATAATCATACTTGGGCCCTCGCATATACGACTAAATTATTTGCTGACAGGATTTCTTATTGTGTTTTACATAATCAATGCATCTCTACAATAAGTGGTGCTAAAATTAAGTTCTTGCAATCTTAGTTAATGTTTCTTTTTAACAATCCTCGTGGTTTCAGGCAGCCATTAAACTAATCCAGGGTGACAGCCCATAGGATGGTCTTCCTGCTTCTTTATTGTATGATGATATAGTGCTGGCTGATAAAAGAAAATGGTTGACACATTTAACTCAATGTAACCTTGACTCACATGCGTTCCTCTCAGAGTTACAGAACTCACTGCACTGGCAAGATTTCTATTTGGCTACAACAGTGAATGAGGCTTACGAGATTTTCCAGAACATTGTACTTGGTACCATAAACATGCACCCATGGTCACAATTCGCACAAAGAAAAAATTGTGCCCTTGATTTACGGCCAACCTGAAGACTGCTCTGTTCAGCAGGGATGTACTCTGGAAAAAAGATCTGAAAACCATACTCCCTGCTGACTGGTCAGCCTTTGGAATGGCTAGGAACCATTGCACGAAACATAACAGTGAAGAAAAAGCTAAATACTTCCGTTCTGAATTGGATTCCTCCACCAAGTGCTCTGAAAAATTCTGGAAGACCCTCAAGGACATTGAAGGGCATGCAACAGTAAACTCACTCCTGATAAAATCTCATCTGGTGGTACCTCCCAAACGACAAGCAGACGATTCTTGAACTCCTAAACAATCATTTTGCTACTGCAGGGCTAGCATTTGAGTCCTCCCCAGCCAGTAATCTCTACACACAACTCTATGCCAAAGATCCAGCATGTCCAATCATTGAGATTCCACTTCAAGATGCAGTATTCTCCTTCTGACCTGTATCATTGAAAGAGGTAGAAGACTTACTTCTAGATCTGGATACTAGAAAGAGCGTGGGCACTGATCTTATTGATCCTTATTTCTTGAAACTTAGCTACCACATCTTGGCTGTACCAATCACCCAGCTCTTTAATCTATCCCTTGCACAGGGTGACCTCCCATCAATTTGGAAAACTGCTCAGGTTATCCCTCTGTTCAAATCTGGTGATCCGAGTGATCTAAATAATTATAGACCACTATCCCTGCTTCCTATCCTCTCCAGACTGCTTAAGAAATTAGTTAACTCTCAACTTAGGAATTATTTGGACTCTTCTAACCTGCTTAAACCAGTGCAATCAGGATTCAGACCATGTCACAGTATGATATCTGCACTTGCAAAGGACACGAATGACTGACAGATCACCTTAGATGCAAAGAACTATGTATGTGCCTTATTCTTGATCTAAGCAAAGCGCTCAACACGGTGGATCATGACTTACTTCTGGTTACACTGGAAAAATTGGTCTGACTCCCATCATTCAAAATGTTTACTAGTTACCTTACTAGTCGTTTTCAACATGTTAAAGCATAAGGAGACCCCCCTGAAACCTTTGCAGAGAGGAGTACTGAGAGGGCCGCCCTGGGACATCTACTTTTTGCACTTTATATTAGCAACATTGACCAAAGAATCAAATCAACCAACATTCATCTCTTTATGGATGATACTATCCTCTCTATTGATAGGCCCACTCCAGAATGTGCTTGTATGGCCCTCCAACTAGAATTTAATCATCTGCAATTAATCCTATTGAATCTAAAACTCTTATTAAATGCCAAAAAACTAAGGCTATGTTCTTCTCTCCATCTGTTAATGCTTTGAATCCCTCCATTCTATGCATAGTACCTCAAATTACCATGCTTCTAGGTGAATCTTTGACTTGGTGGCAAAATTTAAATACCCGGGGATCTGGATTTATCATAAGCTAACCTTTTCCAAGCACATCGAGGAACTTTAAAAAAAACTTAAACAGAGACTTGGCCTCTTCTACAGGATTAAGCCCCTACTCACACAGGATGACAAAAAGAGGTTGGTCCAAACCACCTTCCTATCACTATTGGACTATGCTGACTTCCTTTATGGTCAAGGTCCCACCACTACACTATCCAATCTCGACATTCTATATCACCAAGCCTTAAGATTTATCTCTGGAGCACTGTATTCCACCTATCACTGTTCCTCTATGCCTTAGTAAGTTGGACATCCCTTAATTTCAGAAGGCAAAGAAACACTGCCCTCTGGACATTTAGGGCAATGACCAAGATGCTTCCACAGTATATCTCAGTTTATATGCCCCTAGGTAGTTACTCCCTGAGAAGTCTTTTTTCAGATTTCACTTTTCATCCCTAAAGTTAACTCACACTTTGATAGATCCTCCATAAGTTACGCACTTCCCCAACTTTGGAAAAAGCTTCAAAAAACTTTGAAGTTGGCTATCCCTATAAAACTGTCCTAATTCAAAACACTATACGTATGTTCCTTCAAAGAGTCCTGTAATTGTTTCCCGATGGTTGATTATATGTGTACTGGCCTTGGCTACCATATCCTTCCTGCTGTCCTTCATTTCTCCTTCTAAAATGTATCCGCCCCTTCTCATTTTTTACCCCTCCTCATGTGATTTCTATGTATATACTGTTATATATATAGATGGATACATAGACAGTGTCGGCAGATAAGGCCTATGGCCACCCAGTCTGCCCATTTGAGCTTGTAAGTTCAGTTTGTTTTCCTAGAAGTCTGTTTCCCTTACCCTGACCTCTAGAATTCCTTTATGTCTATCCCATGCATTCTTAAACCGTGATTGTTTCTGCTCCCACCACTTCCTCTGGCAGGGTGTTCCACTTGTCCACCACCTGTTCTGTGAAGAAATTCTTTCTTATGTTTCCTCTGAATCGTCCTCCCTCCAACTTCATCCCATGCCCTCTAGTCCTGGAACATCTTTTTTCGCTTAAAATAGTGTTTTCCTGCACCCTGTTCCTCCCTGTAAGATACTTGTATGTCTCTATCATATCCCCTCTCTCCCTCCTCTCCTCCAGGGAGTACATGTTCAGTTCCTTCAACCTGTCTTCATAGGACTTGTGATGCAATCCATGCACCATCTTTGTTGCCCTCCTCTGAACCTTCTCTACCCTGTCTATGTCCTTACGTAGGTATGGTCTCCAGAATTGTACACTGTACTCCAGGTGGGGCCTCACTAGTGTCTTGTATAGCGGAATTATGACCCCTTTTCCTGCTGGTGATGCCCCTGCCTATGCATCCCAGCATCCTATTTGCTTTACCTGCTGCCTTGTCACACTGTTTCTCACCTTGAGGTCATCAGAGATGACAACCCCAAGATCCCTTTCCTGCTTGGTGCATGCGATATCCTCACCCCCAACTGATATATTGTGCCAGGGTTTTTGTGCCCCATATGCATTATCTTGCACTTCTTTGCATTGAATTTCAAATGCCAAACCCTGACCATTTTTCAAGTTTCTGCAGGTCGCTTTCATTCTGTCTACACCCTCTGGTGTGTCTACTCTGTTACAGAGCTTTGTGTCATCAGTGAACAGTGAAATTCTGCCTTCTAGATCCCAGCGCAATGTCACTGATGAAGATGTTGAATAGACCGTCCCAGCACTGATCCCTGTGGTACCTCACTGGTCACTCTTCCTCTGTGGAGTGACAGCCATTTACCACCACCCTCTGTGTCCTGCCACCCAGCCAGTTACCTACCCACCACACTACTGTCCTGCCCACACCCATATTCCCCAGTTTGTGTAATAGTCTTCTATGTAGTACAGTGTCAAAGGCTTTGCTGAAGTCCAGATAGGCCATGTCCACTGCCCTCCCCTGATCCACCTCCCTAGTCACCCAGTCAAAAAATTCAACGAGGTTGGTCTGACATGACCTCCCCTGGTGAAACCATGCTGCCTTGGGTCCTGTAGTCCATTGACAACCAGATGTTCCACCAATCTCTCCTTCAGTAGTGCTTCCATGATCTTCCTCACTACCGAGGTGAGGCTGACTGGTCTGTAGTTCCCCGCTTCCTCTTGTTCCCACTTTTGTATAAGGGGACTACATCTGCTGTCCTCCAGTCTTTGGGTACCTCCTGTTTCCAGTGATCGGCTAAACAGGATAGCCAGAGGTTCAGCCACCACCTCTCTTAGTTCTTTAAGGACCCTGGGGTGCACCTCTGGCCCCATTGCTTTATCAACTCTTATTACTTCCAGTTCCTTCAGGACCCTTTCTCGTGTAAAGGGACTTGTGTCCATTTCTGCACCATTCTCACCCTTGTACTCCCTTCAGACCCATTACCCCCTCTTCCTCAGTAAAGACTGAGCAGAAATACCTGTTCAATATGTCAGCTTTACTGTTGTCATCCTCCATGCGGCTCCCATCCTCCCCTTCAGTCTCACTATCCTCCCTTTGTCTTTCTTTTTCACTTATGTACCTGTAAAGGTTTTATCCCTTTACCCACTGATTTTGCAATGTGTTCTTCTGTCTGAGCTTTGGCTTCCTTACTGACCTCCCTGCCTCCCTTTGCTTCTCCTGGTACTCTCCCTATCCCTTCTGCCTGTGTCTTTTGTATTGCCTGAATGCAATCTTTTGGCTTTCACTTTCTTGATACCTCTTTGGAAAACCATAATGGTCTCTCTTCCTTTTCCTCTTGCTAACCTGCTTAATGCATAATTCTGTTGTTCTTGTAATCCCCATTTTAAATACTGCCCACTGTTCCTCAACCTCTGATTCCTGTCCAATTCCTTAATGCCTCTTTCAAGTATCTCCCATTTTCCCAAAGTCTGCCCCCCTAAAATCCAGGATACGTGTTTTTGTGTGGTTTGGTTCTGCTCTTTCTGTGATTTCAAACCACAATGACTGGTGGTCACTGTTACCCAGGTGCTCCCCCACTGTTACCCCATCACACTGTCCCTGTTTGTGAGCACGAGGTCCAGTATTGCCTTCTGCCGAGTTGGTTCCATGACCAGTTGCTTGAGGAAGGCACCCTGAAGGGAGTCCAGGATAAATCTGCTCCTAGTTGATGCTGCTGCTGGGATGCTCCAGTCCACATCTGGAATATTGAAGTCTCCAACCAGTACTACCTCACCCTTGTCTGCCATCCTTTGGATGGCTAGCATCAGCTCCCTATCTGTTTCTTCCTCCTGGGCTGGTGGTCTATAGACCACACCTGTGCGGATGGCTGGCCCCATTTTCCTTTCCAGCTTAACCCACAGTATCTCTCCCCCATTTTGTTCCTCCTGGATCTCTGTGGCCCTTATGTCATTTTTCACATACAGTGCCACTCCTCCTCCCTTCCTGCCTGCTCTGTCTCTTCTGAATATGTTGTAGCCAGGTATGGCCATCTCCCAGTTGTGGTTATCATTACACCAGGTTTCAGTGATGGCCACAAAGTCCAGGTCTGACTGTACCATGACAGCTTCCAGATCTTCCATCTTGTTGCTAAGGCTCCTGGCATTTGCACACATGGCTTTCCATGATTTGATCTCCCTAGACTGCTTCACTGTTCTACTCCAGCCCCTTCCTTGGTTGTCATTTATCCCTGGTTCTCCTTGCTGTCTGCCCTTCTGCTGAATTTTGCCCTTTCTGCTTATCCACCTCTTGGGCACTAATCTCCATCTTTTGCACACTGCTTTGCAGAGATAGCAACTCCTCTGGTTCACTGGTTCCACTGCTAGCTGTGGGGGTGGAGCAAGTAGGTCCCTCCTTGCTGGCCTGCCAACCCTTTGCTAGTTTAAATGCTTGTCAATGTAGCATTTAAACTTATCATTGAGTGTTTGATTCCCTCCAGGATGGATGCACGTCAGGCTTGAACAAACCTCCATCCTCCAGGTGGGTCCCCAGTCACCAATGAATCCAAACCCTTTCTCACAGCACCAGTTCTTCAACCATGAGTTAAAGTTCCTGTGCATGCACTCCATGCTTTTCCTTGCTCTCACAGGTAGTACTTCTGAGAAAGTGACAGAAGTAGCTACTTGCTTGAGACCCTCCCCAGTTTCCTAAACTCTTTCTGAACTTCCTTTGGCTCCCCATTTGCCAGGTCATTAGTACCTAGGTGGATAATGACATCCAGCTCACCCTCCCGACTTGCTCTCCCAGTGATCCCCAGGATCTTCCTTCCATCCTCCATGCCGTGGCACCTGGTAGGCACCTCACCTCCTGTCCTCCCTCCTGTGTTCCTGGCTGGATCCTCTTACGATGGAGTCCCCCACCAGGATTCACTTCCTCCTCCTCTGGGGTCCACTGCTTCTCCGCTGAGGTCACCTCCTTGGCTAACCTCCAAATCCTTTCCTTCCACTTCTCGGGTACCTCTATTTGGTTGTCCTCGTTTGCCAGTGTGGCATATGAGTTCTTGAGTGGAATAGGATCTGGGATGTGCCTCTGCCTGACTGCTCTAACCTCCCTGAGCCCACTGTCATCCAAGTGCTCCTCGCTCGGCATCCTTGAGGCAGCTGTATTGGACTGGGTAGTCCCTGGATAGGGGTGATGGTACTCCTGACCCAGTTTACTTCCGCTCTGAGTCTGGCTACCTCATCCCAGTCCAGAGAGATGCAGATAGGGCAGCACCTCAGTGTCCAGAAGGTCTGCCTGAATATGGCTGCCCCACAGCCACTGCACTGCACCACTCCCCACATTATACTGCAATTCCACTACTTGTCTGCTACTGAAGCTCTCCTAGTTCTCTTTTATTAATTTACTGTACTAAAAATCCTGTCACTATATGTCAATATATATTTTCATGGCAAAACTCAGTCAGTGCACAGTTAGTTGTTCCACAGTGAAAGGTGAGAAGATCATGTTAGGTTGAAACCCCCCTTGCACTTATGCCGCCTTCAACGCATTGGGGTGCTAGTCGCCGGTCTCAACTCTCACCCCATCCCATGTAAACAAGCTGAGGTGGTGAAGCATAGGAGAATGCGGTGAGAGTTAGGACCGACTACCCCAACGCATACCCCAATGCCAGTTGGGGGGCAGGGTGGGGAGTGCAAGGGGGGGGTTTCAACCCTAACATTGAATTTCCTCACTTTTGTCACTGTGGAACAACCCTAACTGATGCATTAAACAGAGTATTTATGCCATGAATTTCCCTTCTTTTTGTGAATGAGGACTATAAATAGTGAATGGAATGTGTTGGTGGGTGCATTGGCCCTTCGGGCCCTGCACGCCCACCATGTGATTTTTTTTGTCACATAGTAATGGTAACTACAACACAAATGCCAGTGCAAACGGTAATGCACATGGTGATGCAAACATAAATGGTAACGCAAACGATAAGAGAAACGCAAATGCAAACTGACACCAAAGCGAACAGTAACACAGATGGAGATGGAAACGCAAGTGGATACAGAAATGCAAGTGGCAACACGCACGGTCATGGTACCACAATTGGAAATGCAAATGGTAATGGTAACAGCAATAATAACACCAAAAGAAACAGAAATGGAAATGCAAATGGAAGCGTGTACGGAAATGCAAACCGTAACACGCATGGTCATGGTAACGCAATTGGAAACACAAATGGTAATGCTATCAGCAATGATGATGCCAAAAGAAGGAGAAATGAAACCGGAAACAGAAGGGCAGCCGCAAACACAAATGGAAATGCACATGGTGACGCAAATCAAAACACAAACAGAAACAGTATGGTGGCAAAGTTATTAAGGTGCAAAATGTCACACTTTAATCTGAAATGGGGTACTCAACCCCAACTATAGTAGCACTACTGTGCCACTATAATTCTATGCAAAAAACTGCCTTAATGCATCATTTAGGGTTAAAACACAAAAAGCTAGGAAATGAGACATTTAGGGTTGCCCCTCCCCCCTCGTGTACCCCCCCATCCTCCCAAGATTGACAGACGCCGGGGTGTGTCATTGGGGTTATGAGGCCTAAATGTCTCCCTATTCCATGTGTAATCATATTCACAAGCCACAGTAAAGAAGAATGGGGTGACATTTAGGCCTCACAACCCCAATGACACACCCTGCCATCTGTCAATCTCAGGAGGATGGGGGTACATGAGGGGGGAGGGGGCAACCCTAAAGGTCTCATTTCCTGACTTTTTGTGTTTTAACCCTAAATGATGCATTAATGCAGTTTTTGCATAGAATTTCCTTACTTTTTGAGAAAGCATAGAAAGTACAAATTAGTAAAGTTGGTGGGAAGAGGCCACACACTCCCACCAACTTGCAAACGTCTTCAACATAACAGTACAAGTACTGAATATCATATCTATTGGTGGGAGCGCATATTGGTTGGGCCCCATGCTCCCACGAGCTTGAAACAAAACAAAGTTTCATTCATGGGAGTGCATAATTCTGCACCTGTTTACATTTCACACACCTAACCACTGAAAATTACCTCCATGGCAGTAAGGCTAGCTACCCTATAAATGTCAAGCCACTACCACAATGCAAAACGCTATACGCAAAACATAAAGTGCATCACTAATATATCTGCAGCAAATTAATTTTCTAACACCTAAATACCATAATTCACATGAACAGGCCATCCCTCAATACCCTCCACATTTCAAGTTAAAACACAAAACTGTTTCCAAGATATTACATTTTAAATTTGAAAATTTTCATCCGTCAGAGTGGCATAATTCCACACTTGCTTACATTTTACACACTTAACCACTGAAAAGTATGTCCTTGGAAGTAAGGCTAGCAACTTATAAATTTCAAGCCAGTACCACAATGCAAAATGCTCTCTCAAAACATAAAGTGTGCCATGCAATATCTCCTCAACAAATGTATTTTCCGACACCTAAACACCATAATTCACATTTACAGGACATCCCCTCAACACCCTCCAAATTTCAAGTTAAAAGACCAAACCTTTTTCTGAGATATTTAATTTTAAAAGTTGTGAAAATTGGGCTATCTGGTCCCTCCAAATCTGGCCATCTTGTCCCTCCCTCACGAACAAAGATCGCGATTAAAGAATCTCGCGATCAAAGAATTTGCAGGTTTGTGACCAAAGAATTTGCAGGCTTCTGATCAAATAATTAAAAAATGTTAAAACTCAATTTTGTCAGAGAAATACATTAAATCACAGTCATGACTCGATAGAACAAAGTCCCTGAGCAAAATCCATCCTAGTTTGACTTCACAAGTCACCTCTGGGCTGAGATATTTGATTTTAAATCTGGCCATCTAGTTCCTCCTCGCAAACAAAGATCGTGGATCAAAGAATCTTGATCAAAGAATTTACAGGTTCACGCCAAAGAATTTGCAGGCTCATGATCAAAGAATTAAAACATTTTAAAACTCAATTTTCAGAGAAATACATTAAACCACAGGCATGCCTTGATAGAATGAAGCCCCTGAGCAAAATCCATCATAGTTTGACTTCACAAGTCACCCTTGGGCTGAGATATTTGATTTTTAAATCTGGCTATCTAGTCCCTCCCTCGCGATCAAAGAATCTCTCGATCAAAGAATTTGCAGGCTTGTGAACAAAGATCGTTAGCGAGCCACGATCAAAGAATTTAAAACTTTAAAACTCTATTTTTTTACATAATTGCAAGAAACCACAGCCATGGCTCGATAGAGGGAAGACCCCAGAGCAAAACCCATCATAGTTTTAATTCAGAAGTCACCTCTGAGCTGAGATATTTGTTTTTTTTTCGACTGCAAAAAGAAAACAAGATGGCAGCCATTGAGATCAAAGAATTCCTCATGCAAATTCTTTGATCATGAGGAGGGACCAGATGACCAAAACCCCACTCTTCTTTCACAAAATAATCATATAAATTTTCCCATTGACTTATAATGGGAACATAAAACTTTAGTAACTTTTGAATGGATTAATATTTTTTCACTAAACGAAAAGCAGCATGCTCCTTGACCCAAGCTCTTTCAGACAAGCCAAGTCAAAGAGTGGCACACCACACAACGGCCACACAGCACCATGGACAAAATCCGAAAAACTGCCCACATAACTGGCGAAAAGTGCATTTTTCAGCATTTTGTTGCACAAAAACCGTAAGTCCAACTGAAACAAAATTTGGCAAATTGAGATCTACCATGCCCCACTGCACATACCAAATTTCATACAAATCCATTGAATGGGTTCAAAGTTATTAATGCATAGAATTTCGAGTTTAACATAGAAGTGCCTACTCAACCCTAAATATAGGGGCGCAACCGTGTCCCTATAATATATATATATATATATATATATATATATATATATATATATATAATATATGGATTTACATACTCTGATTGTTTATATTGTATATAATGATGCTGTGTAATTTATGTCTTAGTTGTGATTTCTGTCTTGTATTGTACTGACATACCATTATATACACCCTCTATTTTGTACTTATGTACTACTGTATTACTATAGGTACCTGTCCAGGTACACCTTTGCAAATGAGCTTGCTCAATGGTGTTTCACCTGGTGAAATAAGGATTTATTGATAACTCGAGTTTTGCAAGGCAGGATCTGCCATTGAACTGGCTCATCTCATAATCTGAAACCAGTTTCTGTTACTTCTCCTTGCTTTGACTCTAATTTTCACTCTCATTTTTCTTCTTGTTGTCTGAGAGGTCAAAAATATTTACTTACTTTAAATTGTAATAAAAGGCTTGGTTTAGAGAACATTAATCATTTTTTTCTCACAAATTGGCTGCACTTACAAATTAGCTGCATCAGTTATTTATTTAGTTTTTGATTACTGGGTAAGTGCACTAGACAATAATATGCTTATTTTCAGTCATGAGTATCTTACATACTGTACTTGTATAATCTCTTTATTTCAGAAGATACAGTTTCAGATAACTAGAAATCTTGTGGTTCCAGTGTTTCAGATAACTAGAAATATTATGGTTCCCATAGAAATTTTCTGATTCCAATGTTTAAAGGGGGTGCTTCTTCTGACCCTAATTTTTATCAACCTACTGTGCCCATTTGTTCTAAGATTCTAGAAAAACTGGTTTCAAACCAATTTGTTCATTTTCTTATGTCTCAGTCATTACCTTCTCCATACCGATCCAGATTCAGATCTGGTTACAGTATGGTTTATGCAATGACTAAGGCTGTGAATGATATTCACACCTCCTTTCATGAGGAAGAAGTCTCTTCTGCTGCTCTTCTGGACCTTACTAAGACCTTGGATACTGTAAGTTCTACTGTCTTGAGTAATTGGCTTTTGTCTCTTGGCCTTATTTGTCATTCAGTCTTTTGGTTCAGTTACTGTACCCTCATAATCATTCCAAGTATGTTCTTCTGTTTGCCTGAATAAAGGCGTTCCACAAGGCTCAGTCTTGGGCCCTCTTCTTTTTTTTATTTGTTTTAATGACCTCAGTGTATCAATGACTTCTATGTATCTGTATGCAGATATTACTGTACTTTATACCTCCTCTACAGTCCTCAAGGAGCTATCGCTGCTTTAGAGAAAGATCTTCATCTTGTTGAAGCTGCACTCTTCAATTTATGTCTTTTGCAGAACCCCAAAAAGACTCAGTGGGTACTGTTCTCAAAGAATAAGACTGATGATGCAGACTTAATGTAAGAAGGGGTCCTGCTCCAGAAACCAGCCCCTGGTAATCAGTAGGAGGAGCCCTGTTGCAGCATATTTGCGCTCTACTAGTGGAACCTTCTGTTGGCTGGCCTTCTGCCAGCCAGCACTAATCAGGTTTGTCATTGAAACATGGTGAGGGCAGGCATAAAAGGTAACCTAATGCAATACTCTCCTCTTCTTCTCCTCTCCTCAGTGTTGTGGGAAGCATCAGCAGTAGCTGGCAGGTTTGAAATACTGCTGGTGTGTGTGTGTGTGTGTGTGTGTGCAAGCAGCTGCTTCATAGGTACTGTGGAGGTGCTATGGTAGTAGCACAATATTAAAACATGGAAGACTTTCTAATAAGCGAAAGGAAAAATAAAGGTACTTCAGAAATAAAAACTAACTACTGTATTTCTTAAAATTTGTATTATTTTCCTGTGGGCCTGTTTTGGCTCCACTAGCTCTTTAAAACTGAGTAAAATAACTTGCTCTGTAGTGGGCCAAGGGAGGGATCTGAGGGCCACAATTATCAGATATAGTTATGATCTGCTTAAATTTGGTGTAGTTGGCAGGACTGATACTCAGTCACTACATAGGCCTGCCCTGGGAAGTGGTAGCCTGAGGGTGGAGGGCTGAAAAAGGGTACCCTAGGTGAGTAGCGCAAAACATCAAAAGAAGCTGTTATGGAGGATCTACAGGCCCAACTTGAAAAGTTGTGTCATAAGCTTGTGGACCAGGTAGTCAGATTCAGGCAAGTGCAGGCAGAGCAGAAAATAGCCCTGGCTCATTGCCAGATGCCTGTAATGTAGCCCTCCCAACATGAGGATCCCAGATTTTGTGGGACAACCACAGAAGCTGCTTAACTCCTGGCAAAAGAATGGGGCACCATATTAAGTCTGCTATCAGGGTTCTTCATGAACCTGCTGAAAATCAGGCAAAGTTGGTGTAGGACCACTTGCACAGCCAGGCTAGGAAGACTTTGGGATTCCTGGTATCTGAAGAGTCTACAACAGTAGATGATGTTTTTCAAGCATCCACAAGACTTTATAGGGGCAAGGTACCCATCAGCAGGCATCTGACAGAGTTTTATGACCCCCTCCAAGGGAAGGGAGCAATTGTGCAGGTGTTTGTCTACAACTTAAAAGGTGAAATTAGAAAATGTACCCAGAAAGAGACCAGGATGAGGTAATGATCCAGAGGAGGTGTTAAAGGAGCAGCTAGTGTTCAGCTTGTGTGATGAAGAGAGATAAAGAAGAGACATTTGGACCAACCTACTCTGCACTTTGCAGAGCTGATGCATGCTGTCTTTGTTTGGTTGGAAGAGGAACAGAAGGGGTTAAACATTTATGCCATGGGAGTCGTTCATCCACAAGGTGGGGAGGGGCAGTCTATGCCACCACCACTGAAGAGTCTTCTCAGGTACACTGCTGAAAAGGATTGTTTTGGAATGCCTGGCTGTTTGCCAGGAAAAGCTGTACCACATGCTGAAAAGCCCAGAGTAGCTCCAAAGCCATCAGGCAGCCTCTTGGCACCAAAGAGTTTCTAATGGGCAGCTGCCTAGAGCTGATGGGCAAGGGCAGTATCTCTGCTACAAGTGTAACAAGCCAGGTCATGTGTAAAGGAGTAACTGCACTGGCTGCAGAGGGACATCCTGGGTTTAAGATGTGAAAAGGATGATGATCTGGCTCTCACCATAACAGAGTTGGGCTGCAAGCTGTGAGGGCAATGATAGGAGACACATCAGAACAACTGAGGGCCCATTCTGTTGGTGCCTGTCTAGAGAATGATGTCTGGTCTGCAGGGATGCACACCCATTGCTTGATAGATACTATGTCGAGAGGTGACCACCATGGTAGAATCCTACTTCTATGGGAACACAAAGGGATCCTGAGGGGCTCTGAAGGATAGCAGTTGGATGAGACAAACTATTGCCAATAGCCTTGATATCCTAGTTGTGGGATGTCTGGTGACAAATGTGGAGTGCTTTAGCCAAACCATGCACCAGAAATATATTTTTATTCTCCAAGATGACAATTCAGTGAGAGGGGGCAGCAGGGATACCAAGTACCCTGGAAGTAGGGGGTACCAGGTACCCTGGGAGTAAATATTTTGAGTGACTTCACTGGGCTACTGAATTGGTACTATGGGTGTCAGATCAGTCTGACATCCAGAGGGCTGGGTGGCAGGGTTTGGGCACAGCAAGAAGTCTGATGGCAAGGTACATGGAAAGCCCTGAAAAAAAATAGAACTGGGAGGAGAAAAGGTTCATGCAGACAGGATCATGACTTATGCCAGGAGTCCTTGGGCAAAGTATCGTAAGACTGGCACCATGCCTTCCAGAGCAAAGACGCTCAGTATACCACACAATGTAAGTGCATGGAGTTTAATGGACACCTGAGAATGGTCTGTGAACATAAGAAAATGGCACCAAAAGGGCGAGATCTGCCTGAAAAAGACAGTATAGGTGATGCACGAGAGTGCCCATACCCAGCATAGGATAGCATCCCCAATGAAAAGTCAAAGTTTCTGGGGATGCAAGCAGAACCAGGATAGGTGGGAGTCCTATTCTTATCTGTTGAGACAGTAGCATGACCCATGCCAGTCTGTGTTCATCATGAGGAGGGCAGGTGGGGAGGAGGCCAGGGTCATACACAGGAATCCTCTGAAACTAGTTATTTCTCCCAAGAGGATGGTGCACACAGTAACCTCAACAGTACTAAGATGCAGAGGCCCCTAGACTCATCTGGAGTAGACTTTGGGCCTGAATGGATATTAATCAACCTAGGAGGGCCCAAGAGTTAGGCTGGTGGGAGGCAAATGTTGGTGCAGGAGAGGTGATGTCCACTAAACTGGAGGAAGTGGTGTTAAAGGCCTCTGCAGAGAGCCCTGTCAGGGTAGATAATTCACCTAAGGTTGAGGACAGTGAGCAAATTTGTTGGTCAGACCAGAGGACTCAGGTACTGCTCCCCAAGAACTCCAGGAATCTTAATATTACATTATTAAAGGTCCTGCACCATTTTTCTATTGCTTGTTAAGATGTCTGTTCAAAGTGAGTTCATAAAGAAAGATTTTTATATTCTTTGGTGTTATACAAATATTCTAATGAAGACAGGGGTCTGCAACAAGTCCATGTTTGGTATGCTGGACATGGAACACATGCTAACTAAATGGAGTATAATGATGGGGGTCCTGCCCCCAACAACTGACCACTGAAGGGGCCCAGTTGCAGCATATTTGCACTCCTGCTGATGGCTCCCTCTGGTTGGATGGCTTTCTGCCAGCTGGAACCTATCAGATTCCTTACTGAAAGTGATAAAGGCATGCATAAAAGGCACTCTCAGACGAGGTTCTACCTGTTCTGCTCTCCTTGATATTGCAGGAAGCAACAGTGATGGGCAGTAGCATTGAAGTACTGCTGGTGCGGTGGTAATAATTGTGGGCAGCTGCTTTGAGGGTACTGTGGAAGTACGGTGGTAGTAGCTATGGAGAAGGAAAAGAAGCTGTGTGCTCATCCTTTAGGATGCACTCTAAAGAGCTCCATTTCCTGTGAACAGCAGAAGTAAGATGTGGGGGAAGTAAGGTGCTCTGATAGGAGGGGGATTTGGTGAAAGGACAGCATAGAGACCACAAGCTGAGCTTAAGTGCACTTACTCGAGGGTGG
Organism: Neoceratodus forsteri; assembly: GCA_016271365.2. NCBI lineage: Eukaryota > Metazoa > Chordata > Ceratodontiformes > Ceratodontidae > Neoceratodus > Neoceratodus forsteri. The sequence continues at coordinate 246,346,394 of CM057454.1, read as the reverse complement.
GTCCAGAGGGGATGCCAGCCCTGTAGGTGTGACCTTAGTGGTATTGCACTGCCCAGGAACAGGTGCCTTCTCTCCAGCAAAAGAGGCCAGTTGTTGCATCTGCAAAGGTGTTGCAAGAGGGAGTTGCCCTTGCAGACATAATTGGGTTGTGCTGGCAACCTACCTTCTCCCTCCTGGGAGAGCTGGACATAACGCCTCCCCCCCCAATAACAGGGCCATCCTCAATCAGACAGAAGTAGGGGATTGTACGTGGCAGATCAGGCTTGGGTTCCTTGTCTTAAGCCCACCACTGAGTGAGATAACTTGAGGCTGCCATGGTCTATATATAGAGTCCTAGATGTCCATAGTGTTCGAGGCTGGGCCCACTAGGAGAGCCACTATACAATGGGGGTAGGCCAACAAAAAATGTTGCACCTTGAAAATTGGTGCTCATACTAATAACTAGAACTATGCAGCAACAAAATATAGAGCACTAACCCCCAATAGACACCACAGACTGTGGGGAAAAAGCCTTTATTAAGGTGTTATCACACACAGCAGTGAGATATATACCCCTGAGTAACATGCCTAATGCTGTTTCACACAAAAAGTGCTTTTCAAAAGCAGGAAGCACTCAAACAGGAGGGTGTAAAGGGAAACGCCCATGTAGGATTAAATTTATCAGTATTGTTACCAATGGAAATCTGCTTTTACATAAGCTTCTTGACCGAACTCAGAACACTGTTAGGGCCAGAATTATAACCCATTTAGTTGCCCCTCCCTTACAGCTGTAGGCATCCATTTCCAAAATCACAAGCACATGAAATTACATCACATCAGGGAAAACACATGTAGCCGATAAATTGTTTAACCAGGAGAGGTACACTAAGTGGAAGCTCGATTCCAGATGCAACCTGAGAGCACAAGAAAGTTAAGTGACTTGCTCAGGGTCACACAATAATGCAGTGGAACTGTGAGATTCAAACCCTGGTCTCCAGGTTTGCAACTCAGAGCCTTAAACCACTGCACTATACTGCCTCCTTGAAGCTTAGTGACATGTTTTGTGCTTGTGCAATTTGCAGCATATTCTGCTGCTGTGGTAACACTGTAAATAATTTTTATGTTGTCTTGCACACGCAACATCTTGCAGTAGTAGTAGCACAGTAAGAGATGTGTCAGTGTTGGCAAATGCAGGGCATGCTTTAGTAGGTGCATCCTCATTCCCCAATTGGCCAGCATGCTAGCGCGATGCAAGAATTATGTAAAGTGCCACCAACTTTGCAAAATTGTGTGTCACCGCTAAATTCGAAACTGTGAGTCACCACCACATTTAGAAATTGTGCATTAACGCTACATTTTGAAATTGTGCATCAGCACCACATTTCAAAATTTGTGTCAGCACCACATTCCCAAATTGTGTGTCACCGCTTATATTCTGAAATTGTGCATCACTGCTGCATTCTGAAATTGTGTGTCAATCAAATTTCTGAAATTGTGCATCACTGCAGCATTCCAAAATTGCTGCATTCTGAAACTGCGCATCACCACCACATTCCAAAACTGTATGTCACACTACATTCCAAAATTGTGAGTCACTACCACATTTTGAAATTGTGTGTCACCGCCACATTCTGAATTTGTGTGTCACTGCCACATTTCAAAATTGAGCATCAGTGCCACATTCAAAATTTGTGCATCGCCACCTCATTCTGAACGTGTGCATCACCACCACATTCCAAAATTGTACATCACCGCCACATTCGGAATTTGTGTGTCACTGCCACATTCTGAAATCAAGCATCACTGCTACATTTCAAATTTATGCATCACCACCACATTCCGAATTTGTGCGTTACCGCAACATTCTGAAAATTGTGCATCACTCCCACATTCTGAAATTGTGTGTCAACACCATATTCTGAAATTGTGTGTCACCGCCATATTCTGAAATTGTAACACTACCAAATTCTGAAATTGCGCATCACCACCATGTTCTGAAATTGCACATCACTGCCACATTCTGAAATTGTGTCACCACAAGAATCTGAAATTGTGCATCACCATTGCATTTCTAAATTGAATGTCACTACCACATTCCAAAACTGTGCATAACTGCCACATTCTGAAACTGTGCAACACTGCCACATTCCAGAATTGTGCATCACTGCCACATTCTGAAATTGTGTGTCATTGTCTCATTGCCTCATTCTGAAATTGTGTTTCACAGCCACATTCCAAAATTTTGTGTAACGGCCACATTCTGAAATTGTGCATCACCGTAACATTCTGATATTGTGTATCACCACCACATTCCAAAAATGAGTGTCACCACCACATTCTGAATTTGTGTATCACCACCACATTTAGAAATTGTGCATCACTGACACATTCCAAAATTGTGCATCACCACCAAATTCTGAAATTGTGTCACTGCCGTATTCTGAAATTGTGTGTCACTACCACATTCTGAAATTGAGCATCGCTGCCATATTCCAAATTTGTGCATCACCGCTACATTCTGAAACTGTGCATCACCGTTATCACTGCCACGTTCTGATACTGTGCATCACTGCCACATTCCAAAATTGTGCATCACCACCACATTCTGAAATTGTGCATCACTGCCACATTCAGAAATTGTGTGTCACCGCCATATTACGAAAGTGTGCGTCACTGCTGTATTCTGAAATTGTGCATCACCACCAAATACTGAAACTGGATCACTGCCACATGCCCAAACTGTGCGTCACCACTATATTCCAAAATTGTGAATCACTGCCACATTCTGAAATCGAGCATCACTGCACATTCATAATTTGTGCATTACCACCACATTTCAAAATGTGCGTCACCACCACATTCTGAAATTGTGCATCACCACTGTATTCAAAATTGTATGTCACCATTATTCTGAAATTGTGCATCACTGCCACATTCTGAAACTGTGCATCATTGTCACATTCCAAAATTGTGCATCACTGCCACATTCCAAAATTGTTGTGTCATCGCCATATTCTGAAATAATGTGTTACAGCCACATTCTGAAACTGTTCATCACTGCAACATTCTGATATTGTGCGTCCACCATCACATTCCAAAATGAGTGTCACCACCACATTCTGAATTTGTGTGTCACTGCCACATTTGGAAACTGCACGTAACTGTCACATTCTGAAACTGTGCATCACCGCCACATTCTGAAATTGTGCGTCACCACCAAATTTTGAAATTGTGTGTCACCGCCATATTCCGAAATTGTGTGTCACTGCTACATTCTGAAATAGAGCATCGCCGCTACATTCCAAATTTGTGCATCACCACCACATTCTGAATTTGTGCATCACTGCCACATTCTGAAACTGTGCATCACCGTTATCATGGCCATGTTCTGATACTGTGCATCATAGCCACATTATGAACTTTTGAATCACCACCACATCCTGAAACTGTGCATCACTACCACATTATAAAACTGTGCATCACTATTACATTCTGAAATTGTGCATCACTGACACATTCCAAAATTGTCCGTCACTGCCACATTCTGAAATTTTAAGTCACAGCCACATTACGAAATTGAGCGTCACCACCACATTTTGATATTGTGCATCACCACCACATTCAGAAAATAAGTGTCACAGCCATATTCCAAATTTGTCTATCACCACCACATTCTGAAATTGTGTGTCACTGGCACATTCCAAAATTGTGCCTCACTGCCAAATACTGAAATTGTGCGTCATTGCCACATTCTGAAACTGTGGATCACTGCCACATTTTGAAACTGTGCGTCACCACTACATTCCAAAATTGTGAGTCACCACCACATTCTGAAATCGAGCATCACTGCCACATTCCAAATTTGTGCATCACCACCACATTCCTAATTTGTGCATTACCGCCACATTTCGAAATTGTGTGTCACCTCCACATTCTGAAATTGTGCATCACCGTCACATTCTGAAATTGCATGTCATCACCACATTCTGAAATTGTGCATCACTGCCATATTCTGAAACTGTGCATCTCTGCCACATTCCAAAATTGTGCATCACTGCCACATTCCAAAATTGTGTCACCACCAAATTCTGAAATTGTGCATCACCACCACATTCCGAATTTGAGCATCACAGCCACATTCTGAAACTGTGCATCACCGTTATCATGGCCACGTTCTGTTACTGTGCATCATCACTACATTCTGAAACTGTGTGTTACTGCCACATTCTGAAACTGTGCATCACTGCCACATTCCAAAATTGTGCATCACTGCCACATTCTGAAACTGTGCATCACTGCCACATTCTAAAACTGTGCATCACTACTACATTCCGAAATTGTGCATCATTGCCAGATTCCAAAATTGTCCATCACTGCCACATTCTGAAATTTTAAGTCACAGCCACATTCCAAAATTGAGCACCACCACATTTTGATATTGTGCATCACCACCACATTCAGAAAATAAGTGTCACAGCCATATTCCAAATTGTGCATCACACCACATTCTGAAATTGGTGTGACACTAACACATTCCAAAACTGACGGCACCACCACATATTCCAAAATTGTGTGTCACCGCCACATTCGAATTGTGCGCCACCACCATATTCCAAAATTGTGCATCACCGCCAAATGCTGAAACTGCACGTCATCCACATTCTGAAACTGTGCGTCACTACTACATTCCAAAATTGTGAGTCACTGCCACATTCCAAAATTGAGCATCACTGCCACATTCCAAATTTGTGCACCACTGCCACATTTCCAAATTGTGTGACTACCACATTTCGAAATTGTGCATCACTGCCATATTCTGAAACTCTGCATAACTACCACATTCTAAAGTTGTGCATCCCTGACACATTCCGAAATTGTGTGTCATCACCACATTCAGAAAATTTTGTGTTACAGCCACATTCTGAAACTGCTCATCAGTGCAACATTCTGATATTGTGTGTCACCACCACATTCCAAAAACGAGTGTCACCACCACATTCCGAATTTGTGTGTCACTGCCACATTCAGAAACTGCATGTCACTATCACATTCTGAAACTGTGCATCACTGCCACATTCCAAAATTGTGCGTCACCACCAAATTCTGAAATGTGTGTCACCACCACATTCAGAAATTGTGTATCACTGCCACATTGTGAAATAGAACATCACCACACATCTAAATTTGTGCATCACTGCCACATTCTGAAACTGATAATGTGCATCATCGCCACATTCTGAAATTTTACACCACCACCACATCCTGAAACAGTGCGCCACTGTCACATTCTGAAATTGTACATCACTGCCACATTCTGAAACGTGCATCACTGCCACATTCTGAAATTGTGCATCACCACCACATTCCAAAACTGTGCATCACTGCCACATTCTAAAACTGTGCATCACTACTACATTCCGAAATTGTACATCATCGCCACATTCCGAAATTGTCCGTCACCAACACATTTTGATATTGTGCATCACCACCACATTCAGAAAATAAGTGTCACAGCCATATCCCAAAATTGTGCATCACCACCACATTCTGAAATTGTGTGACATAAGCACATTCCAAAATTGAGCGTCACCACCACATTCCGAAATTGTGTGTCACCGCCATATTCCGAAATTGTGCATCACCTCCATATTCCAAAATTGTGCGTCACTGCCAAATACTGAAATTGTGCATCATCGTCATATTCTGAAACTGCGGATCACTGCCACATTCTGAAACTGTGCATCACCACTACATTCCAAAATTGTGAGTCACCCACATTCCAAAATCGAGCATCACTGCCACATTCCAAATTTGTGCATCACCACCACATTCTGAAATTGTGCATCATCGCCACATTCTGAAATTGTATATCACCACCACATTCTGAAATTGTGCATCGCTGCCACATTTCTGAAACTGTGCATCGCTGCCACATTCCAAAATTGTGCATCACTGCTACATTCAAATTGTGTGTCATCACCGATTCTGAAATTTTGTGTTACAGCCAAGATTCTGAAACTGTTCATCACCGCACATTCTGATATTGTGTGTCGCCACCAAATTCCAAAATGAGTGTCACCACCACATTCTGAATTTGTGTCACTGCCACATTCTGTAAACTGCACATCACCATCATATTCTGAAACTGTGCATCACCGCCAATTCTCAAAATTGTGGCCACCACCAAATTCTGAAATTGTGTCATATTCTGAAATAGAGCATCGCCACCACATTCCAAATTTGTGCATCACCGCCAATATTCTGAAACTGTGCATCACCGTTATCACTGCCATGTTCTGACAATGTGCATCCTCATCACATTCTGAAATTTTGCATCACCACCACATCCTGAAACTGTGCGTCACTGCCACATTCTGAAATTGTGCATCACTGCCACATTCTAAAACTGTGCATCACTGTTACATTCTGAAATTCTGCATCACCGCCACATTCTGAAATTGTCCGTCACTGCCACATTCTGAAATTCTAAGTCACAGCCACATTCCAAAATTGAGCATCACCACCACATTTTGATATTGTGCGTCACCACCACATTCAGAAAATGAGTGTCACAGCCATATTCCAAAATTGTGCATCACCACCACATTCTGAAATGTTGTATCACTTGCACATTCCAAAACTGAGCATCACCACGATTCCAAATTTGTGTGTCACCACCACATTCAGAAAAATTGTGCATCACCACCACAATCTGAAATTTGTGTGTCACCAATAGATTCTGAAATTGTTGTGTCACTGCCATATACTGAAATTGTGTGTCTGCCACATTTCAAAATTGTGTGTCACCACTACATTTTGAAATTGTGCATCACCGCTACATTCTGAAACTGTGCATCACTGCCATATTCCAAAATTGTGCATCACCACCACATTCTGAAATTGTGTGTCACAACCACATTCTGAAATTTTGTGTTAGAGCTGCATTCCTGAAATTGTGCATCACCACCACATCCGATATTGTGTGTCACCACCACATTCCGAAAATGAGTGTCACCACCATATTCCGAATTAGTGTGTCACTGCCATATTCAGAAACTGTGCATCACCGCCACATTCTAAAACTGTGTGTCACCATCAAATTCTGAAATTGTGTGTCACCACCACATTCCAAATTTGTGCATCACCACCACATTACGAATTTGTACATCACTTCCACATTCCAAATTTGTGCATTACTGCCACATTCCAAAATTGTGCATCACCACCACATTCCGATATTGTGTGTCACCACCACATTCCAAAAATGAGTGTTACCACCATATTCCGAATTAGTGTGTCACCGCCATATTCAGAAACTGTGCATCACCGCCATTTTCTAAAACTGTGTGTCACCATCAAATTCTGAAATTGTGTGTCACCACCGCATTCCAAAATTGTATCACTGCCACATTCTGAGATCAAGCATCACCACACATTCAAAATTTGTAAGGCCACCACCATTACTAATTTGTGCATCACTTCCATATTCGAATTTGTGCTACTGTCACATTCCAAAATTGTGCATCATCACCATCATTCGATGTTGTGTGTCACCACCATATTCCGAAAATGAGTGTCACCACCATATTCCGAATTAGTGTGTCACCGCCATATTCAGAAACTGTGCGTCACTTCCACATTCCAAAATTGTGCATCACTGCTACATTCTGAAATTATGCATTACTGCCACATTCTTAAACTGTGTGTTACTGCCACATTCCAAAATTGTGCATCATCACACATTCCGAATTAAGCAATCTGCCACTTTCTCCAAAATTAAAGCGTCACTACCACATTCTGAAAGGGCTCAACAAAGTAAGGAAGGGGGTTTACTTAAGAGGAAGGAGGGGGCCAGGACTAGAGAGCATAGTGTGCATCACTGCCACATTCTGAAACTGTGCATTTCTGCCACATTCCAAATTTGTGCGTCACTGACACAGACCGAATTTGTGCGTTACCACCACATAGAATCATAGAATCACAGAAGCTTGATGGCAGAAAAGGACCACACCAGCCCATCTAGTCTGCCCTATTTCCACCCCATCTCCTCCCCACCTTCTGTTGGTCCCCACTGTCCCCCCTCGACTACTCAGCCCCATATGTCTGTCCCATGCCCTCTGAACCCACCACCAGTTCAGCCCCTACCACTACTTCTTCTGAAAGTCTACTCCAGGTCTCCACCACCTCTCTTTGAAGAATCACCCTCTCACACTGCCTCTGTATCTTCCTCCTTGCAGTCTGAGGCTATGCCCCAGTCCTGGCCCTCCTTCCTCTTAAGTAAACCCCTCCTTACTTTGTTGAGCCCTTTCAATATTTCAAAGTTTCAATCATGTATCCCCTTCCTTCTACTCCCAGTATGTACAGATCCAGCTCCTTGCACCTCTGCTTGTATATCTTCCCTTGCATATCCTGCATCATCTTGGTTGCCCTTCTATGAACCCTCTCCATCCCATCTATGTCCTTGCAGAGGTGTGGTTTCCAGAACTGGACCCCGTACTCCAGATCAGCCTCACCATGGCTTTGTGGAGGGCCATTGTTAGTTTCCTCTTTCTACTAGTAATGCCACTGCCGATGCATGCCAACATTCCATTAGCCTTTCCCACTGCCCTGCTACATTGGTTACCTACCTTAAGATTGGATGAGACTATAATCCCCAGATCTCTCTCCTGTTCTGTTACTTTGATTGCCTCTCCTCCTAGGGTATATACTGCTCATGTGTTCCTACTCCCCACATGCATCACAACACACTTTTTGGCATTAAATTTCAGTTTCCACATCTCTGACCACTCTTCAAACATCTTCTGGTCCTGCTTCATGTCCTCCACCCTTCTGGGGTGTCCACCCTATTGCAGATCTTTGTATCATCAGCAAATAGGCACACTTTCCCCCTCAGACCCTCTGCTATATTGCTGATGTAAATGTTAAAAAGGAGAGGTCCCAGTACTGACCCCTGGGGTACTCCACTCTGCACCCCCCCATTTCTGGAGTACACCCCATTTAGCACCACCCTCTGGGTTCTTCCCACCAACCAGGCCTCCACCCACTTTTGATATTTTCCCACCCACCTCTAGACTTTCCAGCTTGTTACAACCTTCTGTGAGGGACAATGTTGAAGGCCTTACTGAAGTCCAGATAGGCTATGTCCACTGTCCCTCCTGGTCGATCACCTGAGTCACCAATCAAAGACCTCAATCGGGTTCTGTCTGTCATGATTTTCCCTCATGAAGCTATGTTGTCTGCTGTCCCACAAGCCACTCTCCTCCACGAGTCCACCACCACCCTCTCCTTGATTAGTGCTCCATTACCTTCCACATTCCAAAATTGTGCATCACCGCCACATTCTGAAATTGTGCATCACCACCAAATTCTGAAAATGTATCACATGATAGTCACATTCTGATACTGTGCGTCACCACCGCATTCTGAAATTTGCATCACTGCACATTCTGAAACTGTGCATCAGCGACATTCAGAAATTGTGCATTACTGCCACCATTCTGAAACTGTGCATCACTGCCACAGTCCAAAATTGTGCGCCACTGACACATCCCGAACTGTACATCACTGCCACATTTCGAAATTGTAAAGGCCACCTCCACATTCTGAAATTGTGTGTCACCGCCACATTTGAAATTTTATGTCACAGCCACATTCAAAAATGAGCTACCACATTTTGATATTGTGTGTCACCACCACATTCAGAAAATGAGTGTCACAGCAGTATTCCAAAATTGTGCATCACCGCCACATTCTGAAACTGTGTCACTGCCAATATCTCTGAAATTGAGCATCACCACCACATTCCAAATTTGTATGTCACTGCACATTTGAAAATTCTGAAATTGTGCATCACTGCCATATTCTGAAATTTTGCTACTGCTACATTTTGAAATTGTGTCACATTCTAAATTTGTGCATCACTGCCACATTCTGAAACTGCATGTCTCTCTACATTATGAAATTGTGTCACTGCCACATTTTGAAATTGTGTCATCACCACATTCTGAAATTCAGCATCACCACCACATTCTGAATTTGTGTGTCACCATGTATTTGAAAATTGTGCATCACCACCTCATTCTGAAATTTGTGTGTCACCACTAGATTCTGAAATTGTGTTTCACTGCCATATTCTGAAATTGTGTCATTGCCAGATTTTGAAATCGTGTGTCACCACCACATTCTGAAATTAAGCATCACCACCACATTCGAATTTGTGTCACCACCACATTTAAAAATTGTGTGTCAGCGCCTCATTCTGAAATTTTGTCACCACCAGATTCTGAACTTGTGTGTCACTGCCATATTCTGAAATTGTGTCACTGCCACATTCCGAAACTGTGTGTCACCGCCACATTCTGAAATTGAGCATCACCGCCACATTCCAAATTTTCGTGTCACCGCCACATTTGAAAATTGTGCATCACTGTCTCATTCTGAAATTTGTGTGTCACCACCAGATTCTGAGATTGTGCATCACTGCCATATTCTGAAATTGTGTCACTGCCACATTTCAAAATTGTGTGCCATCACCACAATCTGAAATTGTGCATCATTGCCACATTCTGAAATTGTGCATCACTGCCACATTCCAAAATTGTGCATCACTGCCACATTCTGAAATTGTGTCACCACCACATTCTGAAATTTTGTGTTACAGCCACATTCCAAAACTACGCATCACCACCACATACTGAAAATGAGCATCACCACCACATTCCAAATTTGTGTCACTGCCACATTCTGAAATTGTGCGTCACCACCAAATTCTGAAATGGTGTGTCACCACCACATTCTGAAATTGTGTGTCACTGCCACATTCTGAAATCAAGCATCAGCACTACATTCCAAATTTGTGCATCACCACTACATTCAGAATTTGTGCGTCACTGCCACATTCCAAATTTTTGCATTACTGCCACGTTACAAAATTGTGCATCATTGCCACAGTAATGAAATTGTGTGTCACCACCACAGTCTGAAACTGTGCATCACTGCTATCACCACCACATTTTGATACTGTACATCACTGCCACATTCCGAAATTGTGCATGACTGCCACATTCTGAAACTGTGATTCACTGCCACATTCTGAAATTGTGCATAACCGCCACATTCCAAAATTGTACATCACTGCCACATTCTAAAACTTTGCGTCACTGCCACATTCTGAAATTGTGTGTCATCACCACATTCCGAATTTGTGCATTACTGACACATTCCAAAATTGTACATCACTGCCACATTCCAAAATTGTGCATCACTGCCACATTCTATAAATGTGCATCACTGCCGTTACTGCCACATTCTGACACTGTGCGTCACTGCCACATTCTGAAATTTTGCATCACTGCCACATTCTGAAACTGTGCGTCACGGCCACATTCTGAAATTGAGCATCCGCCGCGCTTCTAAAATTGTGCCCACCACATTTCTGGAAACTGTGCATCATTACATTCCTGAAATTGTGAATCACACCACATTCCGAAATTGTGCGTCACACCACATTCGAAATGTTACGTCACAGCCACATTCCAAATTGAATGTCACCACCACATTTTTGATATTGTGCATCACCACCACATTCAAAAGTGAGTGTCACAGCCATATTCCAAAATTGTGCATCACCACCACATTCTGAAATTGTGTGTCACCACCATGTTCCAAATTGAGCATCACCACCTATTCCAAATTTTTGTGTCATTACACATTTCAAAATTGAATGTCACCACAATCTGAAATAGTGTGTCACCACTGGATTCTGAAATGTGTTCACTGCTACATTCTGAAACTGTGCATTTCTGTCACATTCCAAAATTGTGCATCACTGCTACATTATGAAATTGTGCATCACCACCGCATTCTGAAATTGTGTGTCACTGCCACATTCTGAAATTTTGTGTTACAGCCACATTCCAAAACTGCGCACCATTATCACATTCCAATATTGTGTGTCACCACCTCATTCCGAATTTGTGTGTCACTGCCATATTAGGTAACTGTGGCATCATAGCCACATTCTGAAACTGTGCATCACCACCACATTCTGAAATTGTGTCACCACCACATTCCAAAATTGTGAGTCACAGCCACATTCTGAAATCAAGCATCACGGCCATATTCCAAATTTGTGCATCATCACCACATTCCAAATTTGTGCATCACTGCCACATTCTGAATTTGTGCATTGCCCCCACATTCCAAAATTGTGCATCACTGCCACATTCTGAAACTGTGCATCACTGCCAAATTCTGAAATTGTGCATCACTGCCACATTCTGAAACTGTGCATCACTGTCACATTCCAAAATTGTACATAACTGCCACATTCCAAAATGTTGCATCACTGCCACATTCTAAAACTGTGCATCTCTGCCACATTCTGAAATTGTGCATCACTAACACATTCTGAAATTGTGCTCACGCCACATTCCGAATGTGTGTCACCACCACATTCTGAAATTTTAGGTCACAGCCACATTCCGAAATTGAGCGTCAGCACCACATTTTGATATTTTGTGTTACCACCACATTCCAAAAATGAGTGTCACAGCCATATTCCAAAATTGTGCATCACCGCCACATTCTGAAACTGTGTCACCGCCACATTCTGAAATTGAGCATCACCGCCACATTCCAAATTTGTGTGTCACTGCCACATTTGAAAATTCTGAAATTGTGCATCACTGCCATATTCTGAAATTGTGTTACTGCTACATTTTGAAATTGTGTCACATTCCAAATTTGTGCGTCACTGCCACATTCCAAAACTGCATGTCTCCTCTATGTTATGAAATTGTGTCCTGCCACATTTTGAAATTGTGTCATCACCACATTCTGAAATTCAGCATCACCACCACATTCTGAATTTGTGTGTCACTGCCACATTTGAAAATTGTGCATCACTGCCTCATTCTGAAATTTGTGTCACCACTAGATTCTGAAATTGTGTGTCACTGCCACATTCTGAAATTGTGTCTTGCCACATTTTGAAATTGTTTCATCACCACATTCCGAAATTGAGCATCACCACCACATTCCGAATTTGTGTGTCACTGCCACATTATGAAACTGTGGCATCACCACTACATTCTGAAATTGTGCATCACCACCAAATTCTGAAATTGTGTGTCACCAGCACATTCCAAAATTGTGTGTCACAGCCACATTCTCAAATCAAGTCACGGCCATATTCCAAATTTCTGTATCACCACCACATTCCAAATTTGTGCATCATTGCCACATTCGAATTTGTGCATTGCCCCCACATTCCAAAATTGTGCATCACTGCCACATTCTGAAATTGTGCATCTCCACCACATTCCAGAAATGTGCATCACCACCATTACTGCCACATTCTGTTACTGTCAAGGCCATTGCCACATTCTGAAATTTTGCATCACTGCCACATTCTGAAACTGTCATCACTGCCACATTCCAAAATTGTGCATAACCGCCATATTCCAAAAATTTTGCATCACCGCCATATTCTAAAACTGTGCATCACTGCCATTCTGAAATTGTGCATCACTACCACATTCTGAAATTGTGCATCACTGCCACATTCTGAAATTGTATGTCACTGCACATTCTGAAATTTTAGGTCACAGCCACATTCAAATTGAGCGCCAGCACCACATTTTGATATTTTGCGTCACCACCACATTCCAAAAATGAGTGTCACAGCCATATTCCAAAATTGTGCATCACTGCCACATTCTGAAATTTTAGGTCACAGCCACATTCCAAAATTGAGTGTCAGCACCACATTTTGATATTTTGTTTCACCACCACATTCCAAAAATGAGTGTCACAGCCATATTCCAAAATTGTGCATCACCGCCACATTCTGAAACGGTGTCACTGCCACATTCTGAATTTGTGCGTCACCACCACATTTGAAAATTGCGCATCGCCACCTCATTCTGAAATTTGTGTGTCACTGCTAGATTCTGAAATTGTGGGTCACTGCAATATTCTGAAATTGTGTCACTGCCACATTCCAAAACTGTGTATCACTGCCACATTCTGAAATTGAGCATCACTGCCACATTTCAAATTTGTGTGTCACTGCCACATTTGAAAATTGTGTGTCATCGCCTCATTCTGAAATTTGTGTGTCACCACCAGATTCTGAAATTGTGCATCACTGCATATTCTGAAATTGTGTCACTGCCACATTCAAAATTTGTGCCATCACCACTTTCCAAAATTGTGCATTACTGCCACATTCTGAAATTGTGCATCACTGCTACATTCCAAAATCATGTCACCACCACATTCTGAAATTTTGTGTTACAGCCACATTCCAAAATTGTGCATCACCACCACATTCTGAAAATGAGCATCACCACCACATTCCAAATGTGTGTGTCACTGCCACATTCCGAATGTGTGTGTCACCACATTCTGAAATTTTAGGTCACAACCACATTCTGAAATTGAGCCAGCACCACATTTTGATATTTTGTGTCACCACCACATTTCAAAAAGAGTGTCACAGCCATGTTCCAAAATTGTGCATCATCGCCACATTCTGAAACTGTGTCACTGCCATTCTGAAATTGAGCATCACCACCACATTCCAAATTTGTGTGTCACTGCCATATTTGAAAATTTTGAAATTGTGCATCACTGCCATATTCTGAAATTGTGTTACTGCTACATTTTGAAATTGTGTCACATTCCAAATTTGTGCACCACCACATTCTGAAACTGCATGTCTCCTCTACATTATGAAATTGTGTCCTGCCACATTTTGAAATTGTGTCATCACATATTCTGAAATTCAGCATCACCACCAATTCTGAATTTGTGTGTCACCCCACATTTGAAAATTGTGTGTTACTGCCTCATTCTGAAATTTGTGTGTCACCACTAGATTCTAAAATTGTGTGTCACTGCCACAATCTGAAATTGTGTCTTGCCATATTTTGAAATTGTGTCATCACCACATTCTGAATTTGTGTGTCACTGCCACATTATGAAACTGTGGCATCACCACTACATTCTGAAATTGTGCATCACCACCAAATTCTGAAATTGTGTGTCACCACCACATTCCAAAATTGTGTGTCACAGCCACATTCTCAAATCAAGCATCACGGCCATATTCCAAATTTGTGCATCACCACCACATTCCAAATTTGTGCATCACTGCCACATTCCGAATTTGTGCATTGCCCCCACATTCCAAAATTGTGCATCACTGCCACATTCTGAAATTGTGCATCTCCACCACATTCCAGAAATGTGCATCACCACCATTACTGCCACATTCTGTTACTGTGCCATTGCCACATTCTGAAATTTTGCATCACTGCCACATTCTGAAACTGTGCATCACTGCCACATTCCAAAATTGTGCATAACCGCCACATTCCAAAAATTTTGCATCACCGCACATTCTAAAACTGTGCATCACTGCCACATTCTGAAATTGTGCATCACTACCACATTCTGAAATTGTGCATCACTACCACATTCTGAAATTGTATGTCACTGCCACATTCTGAAATTTTAGGTCACAGCCACATTCCGAAATTGAGCATCAGCACCACATTTTGATATATTTTACGCCACCACCACATTCCAAAAATGAGTGTCACAGCCATATTCCAAAATTGTGCATCACTGCCACATTCTGAAATTTTAGGTCACAGCCACATTCCAAAATTGAGTCAGCACCACATTTTGATATTTTGTTTCACCACCACATTCCAAAAATGAGTGTCACAGCCATATTCCAAAATTGTGCATCACGGCCACATTCTGAAATTGTGTCACTGCCACATTCTGAAACTGAGCATCACCAACACATTCCAAATTTGTGTGTCACTGCCACATTTGAAAATTCTGAAATTGTGCATCACTGCCATATTCTGAAATTGTGTTACTGCTACATTTTGAAATTGTGTCACATTCCAAATTTGTGCATCACCGCCACATTCTGAAACCACATGTCTCCTCTACATTATGAAATTGTGTCACTGCCACATTTTGAAATTGTGTCACCACCACATTCTGAATTTGTGCATCACCACCACATTTGAAAATTGCGCATCACCACCTCATTCTGAAATTTGTGTGTCACTGCTAGATTCTGAAATTGTGGGTCACTGCAATATTCTGAAATTGTGTCACTGCCACATTCCGAAACTGTGTATCACTGCCACATTCTGAAATTGAGCATCACTGCCACATTTCAAATTTGTGTGTCACTGCCACATTTGAAAATTGTGTGTCATCGCCTCATTCTGAAATTTGTGTGTCACCATCAGATTCTGAAATTGTGCATCACTGCCATATTCTGAAATTGTGTCACTGCCACATTTCAAAATTTGTGCCATCACCACATTCCAAAATTGTGCATCACTGCCACATTCTGAAATTGTGCATCACTGCTACATTCCAAAATCATGTCACCACCACATTCTGAAATTTTGTGTTACAGCCACATTCCAAAATTGTGCATCACCACCACATTCTGAAAATGAGCATCACCACCACATTCCAAATGTGTGTGTCACTGCCACATTCCGAATGTGTGTGTCACCGCCACATTCTGAAATTTTAGGTCACAACCACATTCTGAAATTGAGCGTCAGCACCACATTTTGATATTTTGTGTCACCACCACATTTCAAAAAAGAGTGTCACAGCCATGTTCCAAAATTGTGCATCATCGCCACATTCTGAAACTGTGTCACTGCCACATTCTGAAATTGAGCATCACCACCACATTCCAAATTTGTGTGTCACTGCCACATTTGAAAATTTTGAAATTGTGCATCACTGCTATATTCTGAAATTGTGTTACTGCTACATTTTGAAATTGTGTCACATTCCAAATTTGTGCACCACCACATTCTGAAACTGCATGTCTCCTCTACATTATGAAATTGTGTCCTGCCACATTTTGAAATTGTGTCATCACCACATTCTGAAATTCAGCATCACCACCACATTCTGAATTTGTGTGTCACCGCCACATTTGAAAATTGTGGTTACTGCCTCATTCTGAAATTTGTGTGTCACCACTAGATTCTAAAATTGTGTGTCACTGCCACAATCTGAAATTGTGTCTTGCCATATTTTGAAATTGTGTCATCACCACATTCCTGAATTTGTGTGTCACTGCCACATTATGAAACTGTGGCATCACCACTACATTCTGAAATTGTGCATCACCACCAAATTCTGAAATTGTGTGTCACCACCACATTCCAAAATTGTGTGTCACAGCCACATTCTCAAATCAAGCATCACGGCCATATTCCAAATTTGTGCATCACCACCACATTCCAAATTTGTGCATCACTGCCACATTCCGAATTTGTGCATTGCCCCCACATTCCAAAATTGTGCATCACTGCCACATTCTGAAATTGTGCATCTCCACCACATTCCAGAAATGTGCATCACCACCATTACTGCCACATTCTGTTACTGTGCGTCATTGCCACATTCTGAAATTTTGCATCACTGCCACATTCTGAAACTGTGCATCACTGCCACATTCCAAAATTGTGCATAACCGCCACATTCCAAAATTTTGCATCACCGCCACATTCTAAAACTGTGCATCACTGCCACATTCTGAAATTGTGCGTCACTACCACATTCTGAAATTGTGCATCACTGCCACATTCTGAAATTGTATGTCACTGCCACATTCTGAAATTTTAGGTCACAGCCACATTCCGAAATTGAGCGTCAGCACCACATTTTGATATTTTGCGTCACCACCACATTCCAAAAATGAGTGTCACAGCCATATTCCAAAATTGTGCATCACTGCCACATTCTGAAATTTTAGGTCACAGCCACATTCCAAAATTGAGCGTCAGCACCACATTTTGATATTTTGTTTCACCACCACATTCCAAAAATGAGTGTCACAGCCATATTCCAAAATTGTGCATCACCGCCACATTCTGAAACTGTGTCACTGCCACATTCTGAATTTGTGCGTCACCACCACATTTGAAAATTGTGCATCACCACCTCATTCTGAAATTTGTGTGTCACTGCTAGATTCTGAAATTGTGGGTCACTGCAATATTCTGAAATTGTGTCACTGCCACATTCCAAACTGTGTATCACTGCCACATTCTGAAATTGAGCATCACTGCCACATTTCAAATTTGTGTGTCACTGCCACATTTGAAAATTGTGTGTCATCGCTCATTCTGAAATTTGTGTGTCACCACCAGATTCTGAAATTGTGCATCACTGCCACATTCTGAAATTGTGTCACTGCCACATTTCAAAATTTGTGCCATCACCACTTTCCAAAATTGTGCATCACTGCCACATTCTGAAATTGCATCACTGCTACATTCCAAAATCATGTCACCACCACATTCTGAAATTTTGTGTTACAGCCACATTCCAAAATTGTGCATCACCACCACATTCTGAAAATGAGCATCACCACCACATTCCAAATGTGTGTGTCACTGCCACATTCGAATGTGTGTGTCACCGCACATTCTGAAATTTTAGGTCACAACCACATTCTGAAATTGAGCGTCAGCACCACATTTTGATATTTTGTGTCACCACCACATTTCAAAAAGAGTGTCACAGCCATGTTCCAAAATTGTGCATCATCACACATTCTGAAACTGTGTCACTGCCACATTCTGAAATTGAGCATCACCACCACATTCCAAATTTGTGTGTCACTGCCACATTTGAAAATTTTGAAATTTTGCATCACTGCCATATTCTGAAATTGTGTTACTGCTACATTTTGAAATTGTGTCACATTCCAAATTTGTGCACCACCACATTCTGAAACTGCATGTCTCCTCTACATTATGAAATTGTGTCCTGCCACATTTTGAAATTGTGTCATCACCACATTCTGAAATTCAGCATCACCACCACATTCTGAATTTGTGTGTCACCGCACATTTGAAAACTGTAGGCACCACCTCATTCTGAAATTTGTGTGTCACTACTAGATTCTGAAATTGTGTGTCATTGCCATATTCTGAAATTGTGTCACTGCCACATTTTGAAATCATGTGTCACCACCACATTCTGAAATTGAGCATCACCACCACATTCTGAATTTGTGTGTCACCGCCAGATTCTGAACTTGTGTGTCACTGCCATATTCTGAAACTGTGTATCACCGCCACATTCTGAAATTGAGCGTCACAGCCACATTCTGAATTTCTGTGTCACCACCACTTTTGAAATTGTGTCACCACCACATTCTGAAATTGTGTGTCACTGCCACATTCCAAAATTGAGCGTCACCACCATATTCCAAATTGTGTGTCATTGCCACATTTCAAATTTGAATGTCCCCACCAATTCTGATATTTGTGTGTCACCACCAGATTCTGAAATTGTGCATCACTGCCATATTCTGAAATTGTGTCACTGCTACATTTCAAATTGTGTGCCACCACCACATTCCAAAATTGTGCATCACTGCCACATTCTAAAATTGTGCATCACTGCCACATTCCAAAATTGTGTATCACTGCCACATTCCAAAATCGTGTCACCACCATTTCTGAAATTTTGTGTTACAGCCACATTCCAAAATTAGCATCACCACCACATTCTGAAAATGAGCATCACCACCACATTCCAAATTTGTGTGTCACTGCCACATTCTGAATGTGTGTGTCAGCCACATTCTGAAATTTTAGGTCACAACCATATTCAAATTGAGCAGCACCAACATTTTGATATTTTGTGTCACCACCACATTCCAAAAAGAGTGTCACAGCCATATTCCAAAATTGTGCATCATCGCTACTATTCTGAAACTGTGTCACCGCCACATTCTGAAACTGAGCATCACCACCACATTCCAAATTTGTGTGTCACTGCCACATTTGAAAATTCTGAAATGTGCATCACTGCCATATTCTGAAATTGTGTTACTGCTACATTTTGAAATTGTGTCACATTTCAAATTTGTGCATCACCGCCATTCCAAAACTGCATGTCTCTCTACATTATGAAATTGTGTCACTGCCACATTTTGAAATTGTGTCATCACCACATTCTGAAATTCAGCATCACCACCATTCTGAATTTGTGTGTCACCGCCACATTTGAAAATTGTGTGTCACTGCCTCATTCTGAAATTTGTGTGTCACCACTAGATTCTGAAATTGTGTGTCACTGCCACATTCTGAAATTGTGTCACTGCCACATTTTGAAATCGTGTGTCAGCACCACATTCTGAAATTGAGCATCACCACCACATTCAATTTGTGTGTCACCACCACATTTGAAAATTGTGTGTCACCTCATTCTGAAATTTGTGTCACCGCCAGATTCTGAACTTCTGTGTCACTGCCATATTCTGAAACTGTGTATCACCACCACATTCTGAAATTGAGCATCACAGCCACATTCTGAATTTGTGTGTCACTGCCACTTTTGAAATTGTGTCACCACCACATTCTGAAATTGTGTGTCACTGCCACATTCCAAAATTGAGCATCACCACCATATTCCAAATTTGTGTCATTGCCACATTTCAAATTTGAATGTCCCCACCACATTCTGAAATTTGTGTGTCACCACCAGATTCTGAAATTGTGCATCACTGCCATATTCTGAAATTGTGTCACTGCCACATTTCGAAATTGTGTGCCATCACCACATTCCAAAATTGTGCATCACTGCCACATTCTGAAATTGTGCATCACTGCCACATTCCAAAATTGTGTCACCACCACATTCTGAAAATGAGCATCACCACCATTCCAAATTTGTGTGTCACTGCCACATTCTGAATGTGTGTCACTCCACATTCTTAAATTTTAGGTCACAACCAGTTTCCGAAATTGAGCATCAGCACCACATTTTGATATTTTGTGTCACCACCACATTCCAAAAAGAGTGTCACAGCCATATTCCAAAATTGTGCATCATCGCCACATTCTGAAACTGTGTCACTGCCACATTTTGAAATTGAGCATCACCACCACATTCCAAATTTGTGTGTCACTGCCACATTTGAAAATTTGAAATTGTGCATCACTGCCATATTCTGAAATTGTGTTACTGCTACATTTTGAAATTGTGTCACATTCCAAATTTGCATCACCACCACATTCCAAAATTGCATGTCTCTCTACATTATGAAATTGTGTCCTGCCACATTTTGAAATTGTGTCATCACCACATTCTGAAATTCAGCATCACCACCACATTCTGAATTTGTGTGTCACCGCCACATTTGAAAATTGTGTGTTACTGCCTCATTCTGAAATTTGTGTGTCACCACTAGATTCTAAAATTGTGTGTCACTGCCACAATCTGAAATTGTGTCTTGCCATATTTTGAAATTGTGTCATCACCACATTCCGAAATTGAGCATCACCACCACATTCCAAATTTGTGTGTCACTGCCACATTTGAAAATTCTGAAATTGTGCATCACTGCCATATTCTAAAATTGTGTTACTGCTACATTTTGAAATTGTGTCACATTCCAAATTTGTGCATCACCGCCACATTCCAAAATTGCATGTCTCCTCTACATTATGAAATTGTGTCCTGCCACATTTTGAAATTGTGTCATCACCACATTCTGAAATTCAGCATCACCACCACATTCTGAATTTGTGTGTCACCGCCACATTTGAAAATTGTGTGTTACTGCCTCATTCTGAAATTTGTGTGTCACCACTAGATTCTAAAATTGGTGTCACTGCCACAATCTGAAATTGTGTCTTGCCATATTTTGAAATTGTGTCATCACCATATTCCGAAATTGGGCATCACCACCACATTCCAAATTTGTGTGTCACCACCACATTTGGAAATGTGTGTCACCCTCATTCTGAAATTTGTGTCACTGACAGATTTTGAACTTGAGTGTCACTGCCATATTCTGAAACTGTGTATCACAGTCACATTCTGAAATTGAGCATCACAGCCACATTCTGAATTTGTGTGTCACCGCCACTTTTGAAATTGTGTCACCACCACATTCTGAAATTATGTGTCAATGCCACATTTCAAAATTGAGTCATCACCATATTCCAAATTGTGTGTCATTGCCACATTTCAAATTTGAATGTCACTGCCACATTCTGAAATTTGTGTCACCACCAGATTCTGAAATTTTTCATCACTGCCATATTCTGAAATTGTGTCACTGTCACATTTCAAAATTGTGTGCCACCACCACATTCCAAAATTGTGCATCACTGCCACATTCCAAAATTGTGCATAACTGCTACATTCCAAAATTGTGTCACCACCACATTCTGAAATTTTGTGAACAGGCACATTCCAAAATTGTGCATCACCATCACATTCTAAAATGAGCATCACCACCACATTCCAAATTTGTGTGTCACTGCCACATTCTGAATTTGTGTGTCACTGCCACATTCTGAAATCGAGCATTAGCACCACATTCCTAATTTGTGTATCACCACTACATTCCAAATTTGTGCATAACTGCCACATTCCGAATTTTTGCTTTACTGCCACATTACAAAATTGTGCATCATCGCCACATTCTAAAATTGTGCGTCACCACCACAGTCCGAAACTGTGCATCACTGCTATCACCGCCACATTTTGATACTGTACATCACTGCCACATTCCGAAATTGTTCATGACCGCCACATTCTGAAACTGTGCGTCACTGCCACATTCTGAAATTGTGCATCACTGCCACATTCCAAAATTGTACATCACTGCCACATTCTAAAACTGTGCATCACTGCCACATTCTGAAATTGTGTGTCACCACCACATTCTGAACTTGTGTGTGTCACTGCCACATTCTGAAATTGAGCATCACCTCCACATTCCAAATTTGTGCGTCACCATTACATTCCAAATTTGTAGTCATTGCCACATTCTGAATTTGTGCATTACTGACACATTTCAAAGTTGTACATCACTGCCACGTTTCTGAAATGTGCATCACCGCCACATTCTGACACTGTACGTCACTGCCACATTCTGAAAGTCTGCATCACTGCCACGTTTGAAACTGTGCGTCACTGTCGCGATTTCTGAAATTGTGCGCCACTGCCACATTCTGAAACTGTGCGTCATCATTATATTCTGAAATGTGCATCACTGCCACATTCCAAAATTGTGCCCCCACCACATTCTAAAACTGTATCACTGCCACATTCCAAAATTGTGCATAACCGCCACATTCCAAAATTTTGCATCACCGCCACATTCTAAAACTGTGCATCACTGCCACATTCTGAAATAGTGTCACTACCACATTCTGAAATTGTGCATCACCACATTCTGAAATTGTATGTCACTGCCACATTCTGAAATTTTAGGTCACAGCCATATTCGAAATTGAGCGTCAGCACCACATTTTGATATTTTGGTCACTGCCACATTCCAAAAATGAGTGTCACAGCCATATTCCAAAATTGTGCATCACTGCCACATTCTGAAATTTTAGGTCACAGCCACATTCCAAAATTGAGCGTCAGCACCACATTTTGATATTTTGTTTCACCACCACATTCCAAAATGAGTGTCACAGCCATATTCCAAAATTGTGCATCACCGCTACATTCTGAAACTGTGTCACTGCCACATTCTGAATTTGTAGTCCACCACCACATTTGAAAATTGTGCATCACCACCTCATTCTGAAATTTGTGTGTCACTGCTAGATTCTGAAATTGTGGGTCACTGCAATATTCTGAAATTGTGTCACTGCCACATTCCAAACTGTGTATCACTGCCACATTCTGAAATTGAGCATCACTGCCACATTTCAAATTTGTGTGTCACTGCCACATTTGAAAATTGTGTGTCATCGCTTATTCTGAAATTTGTGTGTCACCACCAGATTCTGAAATTGTGCATCACTGCCACATTCTGAAATTTGCATCACTGCTACATTCCAAAATCATGTCACCACCACATTCTGAAATTTTTGTTACAGCCACATTCCAAAATTGTGCATCACCACCACATTCTGAAAATGAGCATCACCACCACATTCCAAATGTGTGTCACTGCCACATTCGAATGTGTGTGTCACCGCCACATTCTGAAATTTTAGGTCACAACCACATTCTGAAATTGAGCGCAGCACCATATTTTGATATTTTGTGTCACCACCACATTTCAAAAAGAGTGTCAGCCATGTTCCAAAATTGTGCATCATCGCACATTCTGAAACTGTGTCACTGCCACATTCTGAAATTGAGCATCACCACCACATTCCAAATTTGTGTGTCACTGCCACATTTGAAAATTTTGAAATTGTATCTGCCATATTCTGAAATTGTGTTACTGCTACATTTTGAAATTGTGTCACATTCCTAATTTGTGCACCACCACATTCTGAAACTGCATGTCTCCTCTACATTATGAAATTGTGTCCTGCCACATTTTGAAATTGTGTCATCACCACATTCTGAAATTCAGCATCACCACCACATTCTGAATTTGTGTGTCACCGCCACATTTGAAAACTGTGCGTCACCACCTCATTCTGAAATTTGTGTGTCACTACTAGATTCTGAAATTGTGTGTCATTGCCATATTCTGAAATTGTGTCACTGCACATTTTGAAATCATGTGTCACCACCACATTCTGAAATTGAGCATCACCACCACATTCTGAATTTGTGTGTCACCGCCAGATTCTGAACCTTGTGTCACTGCCATATTCTGAAACTGTGTATCACCGCCACATTCTGAAATTGAGCTCACAGCCATATTCTGAATTTCTGTGTCACCACCACTTTTGAAATTGTGTCACCACCACATTCTGAAATTGTGTGTCACTGCCACATTCCAAATTGACACTCACCATATTCCAAATTTGTGTGTCATTGCCACATTTCAAATTTGAATGTCCCCGCCACATTCTGATATTTGTGTGTCACCACCAGATTCTGAAATTGTGCATCACTGCCATATTCTGAAATTGTGTCACTGCTACATTTCGAATGTGTGCCACCACCACATTCCAAAATTGTGCATCACTGCCACATTCTAAAATTGTGCATCACTGCCACATTCCAAAATTGTGTATCACTGCCACATTCCAAAATCGTGTCACCACCACATTCTGAAATTTTGTGTTACAGCCACATTCCAAAATTATGATCACCACCACATTCTGAAAATGAGCATCACCACCACATTCCAAATTTGTGTGTCACTGCCACATTCTGAATGTGTGTGTCCCACGCCATTCTGAAATTTTAGGTCACAACCACATTCAAATTGAGCTCAGCACCAACATTTTGATATTTTGTGTCACCACCACATTCCAAAAAGAGTGTCACAGCCATATTCCAAAATTGTGCATCATCGCACATTCTGAAACTGTGTCACCGCCACATTCTGAAACTGAGCATCACCACCACATTCCAAATTTGTGTGTCACTGCCACATTTGAAAATTCTGAAATGTGCATCACTGCCATATTCTGAAATTGTGTTACTGCTACATTTTGAAATTGTGTCACATTTCAAATTTGTGCATCACCGCCACATTCCAAAACTGCATGTCTCTCTACATTATGAAATTGTGTCACTGCCACATTTTGAAATTGTGTCATCACCACATTCTGAAATTCAGCATCACCACCAATTTCTGAATTTGTGTGTCACCGCCACATTTGAAAATTGTGTGTCACTGCCTCATTCTGAAATTTGTGTGTCACCACTAGATTCTGAAATTGTGTGTCACTGCCACATTCTGAAATTGTGTCACTGCCACATTTTGAAATCGTGTGTCAGCACCACATTCCGAAATTGAGCATCACCACCACATTCCGAATTTGTGTGTCACCACCACATTTGAAAATTGTGTGTCACCGCCTCATTCTGAAATTTGTGTCACCGCCAGATTCTGAACTTCTGTGTCACTGCCATATTCTGAAACTGTGTATCACCACCACATTCTGAAATTGAGCATCACAGCCACTATTCTGAATTTGTGTGTCACTGCCACTTTGAAATTGTGTCACCACCACATTCTGAAATTGTGTGTCACTGCCACACATTCCAAAATTGAGCATCACCACCATATTCCAAATTTGTGTGTCATTGCCACATTTCAAATTTGAATGTCCCCACCACATTCTGAAATTTGTGTGTCACCACCAGATTCTGAAATTGTGCATCACTGCCATATTCTGAAATTGTGTCACTGCCACATTTCGAAATTGTGTGCCATCACCACATTCCAAAATTGTGCATCACTGCCACATTCTGAAATTGTGCATCACTGCCACATTCCAAAATCGTGTCACCACCACATTCTGAAAATGAGCATCACCACCACATTCCAAATTTGTGTGTCACTGCCACATTCTGAATGTGTGTGTCACCTCCACATTCTTAAATTTTAGGTCACAACCAGTTTCCGAAATTGAGCATCAGCACCACATTTTGATATTTTGTGTCACCACCACATTCCAAAAAAGAGTGTCACAGCCATATTCCAAAATTGTGCATCATCGCCACATTCTGAAACTGTGTCACTGCCACATTTTGAAATTGAGCATCACCACCACATTCCAAATTTGTGTGTCACTGCCACATTTGAAAATTCTGAAATTGTGCATCACTGCCATATTCTGAAATTGTGTTACTGCTACATTTTGAAATTGTGTCACATTCCAAATTTGTGCATCACCACCACATTCCAAAATTGCATGTCTCTCTACATTATGAAATTGTGTCCACACATTTTGAAATTGTGTCATCACCACATTCTGAAATTCAGCATCACCACCACATTCTGACTTGTGTGTCACCGCCACATTTGAAAATTGTGTGTTACTGCCTCATTCTGAAATTTGTGTGTCACCACTAGATTCTAAAATTGTGTGTCACTGCCACAATCTGAAATTGTGTCTTGCCATATTTTGAAATTGTGTCATCACCACATCTAAATTGAGCATCACCACCACATTCCAAATTTGTGTGTCACTGCCACATTTGAAAATTCTGAAATTGTGCATCACTGCCATATTCTAAAATTGTGTTACTGCTACATTTTGAAATTGTGTCACATTCCAAATTTGTGCATCACCGCCACATTCCAAAATTGCATGTCTCCTCTACATTATGAAATTGTGTCCTGCCACATTTTGAAATTGTGTCATCACCACATTCTGAAATTCAGCATCACCACCACATTCTGAATTTGTGTGTCACCGCCACATTTGAAAATTGTGTGTTACTGCCTCATTCTGAAATTTGTGTGTCACCACTAGATTCTAAAATTGTGTGTCACTGCCACAATCTGAAATTGTGTCTTGCCATATTTTGAAATTGTGTCATCACCACATTCCGAAATTGGGCATCACCACCACATTCCAAATTTGTGTGTCACCACCACATTTGGAAATTGTGTGTCACCTCTATTCTGAAATTTGTGTCACTGACAGATTTTGAACTTGAGTGTCACTGCCATATTCTGAAACTGTGTATCACAGTCACATTCTGAAATTGAGCATCACAGCCACATTCTGAATTTGTGTGTCACCGCCACTTTTGAAATTGTGTCACCACCACATTCTGAAATTATGTGTCAATGCCACATTTCAAAATTGAGCGTCATCACCATATTCCAAATGTGTGTGTCATTGCCACATTTCAAATTTGAATGTCACTGCCACATTCTGAAATTTGTGTCACCACCAGATTCTGAAATTTTTCATCACTGCCATATTCTGAAATTGTGTCACTGTCACATTTCAAAATTGTGTGCCACCACCACATTCCAAAATTGTGCATCACTGCCACATTCCAAAATTGTGCATAACTGCTACATTCCAAAATTGTGTCACCACCACATTCTGAAATTTTGTGAACAGGCACATTCCAAAATTGTGCATCACCATCACATTCTGAAAATGAGCATCACCACCATATTCAAATTTGTGTGTCACTGCACATTCTGAATTTGTGTGTCACTGCCACATTCTGAAATCGAGCATTAGCACCACATTCCTAATTTGTGTATCACCACTACATTCCAAATTTGTGCATAACTGCCACATTCAATTTTGCTTTACTGCCACATTACAAAATTGTGCATCATCGCACATTCTAAAATTGTAAGGCCACCACCACAGTCCGAAACTGTGCATCACTGCTATCACCGCCACATTTTGATACTGTACATCACTGCCACATTCCGAAATTGTTCATGACCGCCACATTCTGAAACTGTGCGTCACTGCCACATTCTGAAATTGTGCATCACTGCCACATTCCAAAATTGTACATCACTGCCACATTCTAAAACTGTGCATCACTGCCACATTCTGAAATTGTGTGTCACCACCACATTCTGAACTTGTGTGTGTCACTGCCACATTCTGAAATTGAGCATCACCGCCACATTCCAAGTTTGTGCATCACCATTACATTCCAAATTTGTGTGTCATTGCCACATTCTGAATTTGTGCATTACTGACACATTCAAAGTTGTACATCACTGCCACATTTTGAAAATGTGCATCACCGCCACATTCTGACACTGTACGTCACTGCCACATTCTGAAAGTCTGCATCACTGCCACGTTTGAAACTGTGCGTCAACTGCCGCATTCTGAAATTGTGCGTCACTGCCACATTCTGAAACTGTGCGCCACCGTCATATTCTGAAATTGTGCATCACTGCCACATTCCAAAATTGTGCCCTCACCACATTCTAAAATCAGCATCACTGCCACATTCCAAAATTGTGCATAACCGCCACATTCCAAAATTTTGCATCACCGCCACATTCTAAAACTGTGCATCACTGCCACATTCTGAAATAGTGTCACTACCACATTCTGAAATTGTGCATCACCACCACATTCTGAAATTGTATGTCACTGCCACATTCTGAAATTTTAGGTCACAGCCACATTCCGAAATTGAGCGTCAGCACCACATTTTGATATTTTGCGTCACTGCCACATTCCAAAAATGAGTGTCACAGCCATATTCCAAAATTGTGCATCACTGCCACATTCTGAAATTTTAGGTCACAGCCACATTCCAAAATTGAGCGTCAGCACCACATTTTGATATTTTGTTTCACCACCACATTCCAAAAATGAGTGTCACAGCCAATATTCCAAAATTGTGCATCACCGCTACATTCTGAAACTGTGTCACTGCCACATTCTGAATTTGGGCCACCACCACATTTGAAAATTGTGCATCACCACTCTATTCTGAAATTGTGTGTCACTGCTAGATTCTGAAATTGTGGGTCACTGCAATATTCTGAAATTGTGTCACTGCCACATTCCGAAACTGTGTATCACTGCCACATTCTGAAATTGAGCATCACTGCCACATTTCAAATTTGTGTGTCACTGCCACATTTGAAAATTGTGTGTCATCGCCTCATTCTGAAATTTGTGTGTCACCACCAGATTCTGAAATTGTGCATCACTGCCACATTCTGAAATTGTGCATCACTGCTACATTCCAAAATCATGTCACCACCACATTCTGAAATTTTGTGTTACAGCCACATTCCAAATTGTGCATCACCACCACATTCTGAAAATGAGCATCACCACCAATTCCAAATGTGTGTGTCATGCCACATTCCGAATGTGTGTGTCACCGCCACATTCTGAAATTTTAGGTCACAACCACATTCTGAAATTGAGCTCAGCACCACATTTTGATATTTTGTGTCACCACCACATTTCAAAAAGAGTGTCACAGCCATGTTCCAAAATTGTGCATCATCGCCACATTCTGAAACTGTGTCACTGCCACATTCTGAAATTGAGCATCACCACCACATTCCAAATTTGTGTGTCACGCCACATTTGAAAATTTTGAAATTGTGCATCACTGCCATATTCTGAAATTGTGTTACTGCTACATTTTGAAATTGTGTCACATTCCTAATTTGTGCACCACCACATTCTGAAACTGCATGTCTCCTCTACATTATGAAATTGTGTCCTGCCACATTTTGAAATTGTGTCATCACCACATTCTGAAATTCAGCATCACCACCACATTCTGAATTTGTGTGTCACCGCCACATTTGAAAATTGTGCGTCACCACCTCATTCTGAAATTTGTGTGTCACTACTAGATTCTGAAATTGTGTGTCATTGCCATATTCTGAAATTGTGTCACTGCCACATTTTGAAATCATGTGTCACCACCACATTCTGAAATTGAGCATCACCGCCACATTCTGAATTTGTGTGTCACCGCCGGATTCTGAACTTGTGTGTCACTGCCATATTCTGAAACTGTGTATCACCGCCACATTCTGAAATTGAGCATCACAGCCACATTCTGAATTTCTGTGTCACCACCACTTTTGAAATTGTGTCACCACCACATTCTGAAATTGTGTGTCACTGCCACATTCCAAAATTGAGCGTCACCACCATATTCCAAATTTGTGTGTCATTGCCACATTTCAAATTTGAATGTCCCCGCCACATTCTGATATTTGTGTGTCACCACCAGATTCTGAAATTGTGTATCACTGCCATATTCTGAAATTGTGTCACTGCTACATTTCAAATTGTGTGCCACCACCACATTCCAAAATTGTGCATCACTGCCACATCTTAAAATTGTGCATCACTGCCACATTCCAAAATTGTGTATCACTGCCACATTCCAAAATCGTGTCACCACCACATTCTGAAATTTTGTGTTACAGCCACATTCCAAAATTGTGCATCACCACCACATTCTGAAAATGAGCATCACCACCACATTCCAAATTTGTGTGTCACTGCCACATTCTGAATGTGTGTGTCACCGCCACATTCTGAAATTTTAGGTCACAACCACATTCCGAAATTGAGCGTCAGCACCAACATTTTGATATTTTGTGTCACCACCACATTCCAAAAAAGAGTGTCACAGCCATATTCCAAAATTGTGCATCATCGCCACATTCTGAAACTGTGTCACCGCCACATTCTGAAACTGAGCATCACCACCACATTCCAAATTTGTGTGTCACTGCCACATTTGAAAATTCTGAAATGTGCATCACTGCCATATTCTGAAATTGTGTTACTGCTACATTTTGAAATTGTGTCACATTTCAAATTTGTGCATCACCGCCACATTCCAAAACTGCATGTCTCTCTATTATGAAATTGTGTCACTGCCACATTTTGAAATTGTGTCATCACCACATTCTGAAATTCAGCATCACCACCACATTCTGAATTTGTGTGTCACCGCCACATTTGAAAATTGTGTGTCACTGCCTCATTCTGAAATTTGTGTGTCACCACTAGATTCTGAAATTGTGTGTCACTGCCACATTCTGAAATTGTGTCACTGCCACATTTTGAAATCGTGTGTCAGCACCACATTCCGAAATTGAGCATCACCACCACATTCCGAATTTGTGTGTCACCACCACATTTGAAAATTGTGTGTCACCGCCTCATTCTGAAATTTGTGTCACCGCCAGATTCTGAACTTCTGTGTCACTGCCATATTCTGAAACTGTGTATCACCACCACATTCTGAAATTGAGCATCACAGCCACATTCTGAATTTGTGTGTCACTGCCACATTCCAAAATTGAGCATCACCACCATATTCCAAATTTGTGTGTCATTGCCACATTTCAAATTTGAATGTCCCTCACCACATTCTGAAATTTGTGTCACCACCAGATTCTGAAATTGTGCATCACTGCCATATTCTGAAATTGTGTCACTGCCACATTTCGAAATTGTGTGCCATCACCACATTCCAAAATTGTGCATCACTGCCACATTCTGAAATTGTGCATCACTGCCACATTCCAAAATCGTGTCACCACCACATTCTGAAAATGAGCATCACCACCACATTCCAAATTTGTGTGTCACTGCCACATTCTGAATGTGTGTGTCACCTCCACATTCTTAAATTTTAGGTCACAACCAGTTTCCAAAATTGAGCATCAGCACCACATTTTGATATTTTGTGTCACCACCACATTCCAAAAAAGAGTGTCACAGCCATATTCCAAAATTGTGCATCATCGCTAATATTCTGAAACTGTGTCACTGCCACATTTTGAAATTGAGCATCACCACCATATTCCAAATTTGTGTCACTGCCACATTTGAAAATTCTGAAATTAGCATCACTGCCATATTCTGAAATTGTGTTACTGCTACATTTTGAAATTGTGTCACATTCCAAATTTGTGCATCACCACCACATTCCAAAATTGCATGTCTCCTCTACATTATGAAATTGTGTCCTGCCACATTTTGAAATTGTGTCATCACCATATTCTGAAATTCAGCATCACCACCACATTCTGAATTTGTGTGTCACCGCCACATTTGAAAATTGTGTGTTACTGCCTCATTCTGAAATTTGTGTGTCACCACTAGATTCTAAAATTGTGTGTCACTGCCACAATCTGAAATTGTGTCTTGCCATATTTTGAAATTGTGTCATCACCACATTCCAAAATTGAGCATCACCACCACATTCCAAATTTGTGTGTCACCACCACATTTGGAAATTGTGTGTCACCGCCTCATTCTGAAATTTGTGTCACTGACAGATTTTGAACTTGAGTGTCACCGCTATATTCTGAAACTGTGTATCACAGTCACATTCTGAAATTGAGCATCACAGCCACATTCTGAATTTGTGTGTCACCGCCACTTTTGAAATTGTGTCACCACCACATTCTGAAATTATGTGTCAATGCCATATTTCAAAATTGAGCGTCATCACCATATTCCAAATTTGTGTGTCATTGCCACATTTCAAATTTGAATGTCACTGCCACATTCTGAAATTTGTGTCACCACCAGATTCTGAAATTTTTCATCACTGCCATATTCTGAAATTGTGTCACTGTCACATTTCAAAATTGTGTGCCACCACCACATTCCAAAATTGTGCATCACTGCCACATTCCAAAATTGTGCATAACTGCTACATTCCAAAATTGTGTCACCACCACATTCTGAAATTTTGTGAACAGGCACATTCCAAAATTGTGCATCACCATCACATTCTGAAAATGAGCATCACCACCACATTCCAAATTTGTGTGTCACTGCCACATTCTGAATTTGTGTGTCACTGCCACATTCTGAAATCGAGCATTAGCACCACATTCCTAATTTGTGTATCACCACTACATTCCAAATTTGTGCATAACTGCCACATTCCGAATTTTTGCTTTACTGCCACATTACAAAATTGTGCATCATCGCCACATTCTAAAATTGTGCGTCACCACCACATTCTGAAATGTTACCTCACAGCCACATTCCAAAATTGAGCATCACCACCACATTTTGATACTGTGCATCACCACCACATTCCAAAAGTGAGTGTCACAGCCATATTCCAAAATTGTGCATCACCGCCACATTCTGAAATTGTGTGTCACCATCACATTCCAAAATTCAGCATCACCATATTCCAAATTTGTGTGTCATTGCCACATTTCATAATGAAATGTCACGGCCACATTCTGAAATTAGTGTGTCACCACTGGATTCTGAAATTGTGTGTCACTGCTACATTCTGAAATTATGTCACTGCCACATTTCAAAATTGTGTCACCACAACGTTCTGAAATTGTGCATCACTGCCACATTCTGAAACTGTGCATTTCTGCCACATTCCAAAATTGTGCATCACTGCTACATTACAAAATTGTGCATCACCACCACATTCTGAAATTTTGTGTTACAGTCACTTTCCAAAACTGTGCACCATTATCACATTCCAATATTGTGTGTCACCACCACATTCTGAATTTGTGTGTCACCACCACATTAGGAAACTGTGCATCACCACTACATTCTGAAATTGTGCATCACCACCAAATTCTGAAATTGTGTGTCACTGCCACATTCCAAAATTGTGTGTCACAGCCACATTCTGAAATCAAGCATCACGGCCATATTCCAAATTTGTGCATCATCACCACATTCCAAATTTGTGCGTCACTTCCACATTCTGAATTTGTGCATTACCCCCACATTCCAAAATTGTGCATCACAGCCGCATTCTGAAATTGTGCGTCACCGCTGCATTCCAAAAATGTGCATCACTGCCGTTACTGCCACATTCTGTTACTGTGCGTCACTGCCACATTCTGAAACTGTGCATCACTGCCACATTCCAAAATTATGCCTAACTGCCACATTCCAAAATTTTGCATCACCGCCACATTCTAAAACTGCATCACTGCCACATTCTGAAACTGTGCATCACTACTACATTCTGAAATTGTGCGTCACCGCCACTTTCCAAAATTGTGTGTCACCACCACATTCTGAAATTTTAGGTCACAGACACATTCTGAAATTGAACGTCAGCACCACAGTTTGATATTTTGTGTCACCACCACATTCCAAAAAAGAGTGTCACAGTCATATTCCAAAACTGTGCATCAACACCACATTTTGAAATTGTAAGTCAACCACCACATTCTGAAACTGAGCATCACCTCCACATTCCGAATTTGTGTGTCATTGCCACATTTCAAAATTGTGCATCACTGCCATATTCTAAAATTGTCACTGCCACAGTTTGAAATTGTGTGTCACATTCCAAATTTGTGCATCACCGCCACATTCCAAAACTGCATGTCTCCTCTACATTCTAAAATTGTACCTACCTGCCACATTCTGAAATTGTGTAAACTTCCACATTCCAATAGTGTCAAAATGTGCATTCCCACACATCCCCACCACTTTCTGAAAATGAGTGTCACTGCCATATTCAAAAATTGCATGTGCAAGTTACATTCTGCAATTAAGCATCCTTGCCTCATTCTGAAATTTCAGATGACTACTTGATAGTCTCATCCCCAAGGAGGGTCATTAGTGGGGTCCCTCAAGGATCGGTCCTTGGGCTCCTTCTATTCAATGCCTATGTCTCTGACATAAGAAAGGGTATCAGGAGTGAGATGAGTCTCTTTGCGGATGAAACTCAAAACTCAAAACTGGGGGCGGTGGTGGATGAGGAGGAGAGGAGGGGAGGGGAGGGTTGCCCTACAGGGGGACCTGGAGGCTCTGGAAAGGTGGTCTAGAAAGTGGAAGCTGAGGTTCAATGCAGGGAAATGCAAACTACTGCACCTGGGAGCCAGAAATCAGGGCCAAGTGTACACCCTGGGGGGTGAATGCTACAAGTCTCAATGGCTGAGAGGGACCTGGGGTGGTGGTGGATGTCAAGATGAACAACTCTGAGACTTGTAGGATGGCAGTGGCCAAGGCCAACAGGATGTTGGGATGCATTGCTAGGGGGATCACCTTCAGAAGGAGGGAAGTGATACTCCCTCTGTATAACTGCTTGGTGAGGCCGCACCTTGAGTACTGCATGCAGTTTTGGAGGCCACACTTAAAGAGGGATATCGAACTACTGGAGAGGGTCCAGAGGAGGGCAACCAAAATGATCTGGGGATTGGGGGACAGGACCTATGTAGAGAGGCTCCAAGAGCTAAATATGTACACATTGGAAGAGAGAAGGGACTGGATGATATGATAGAAGTCTTCAGGTACATGAAGGGGGTAAATAGGAGAGGAGCAGTCAGGGTGCTCCAAAGGAAGGAGGGGCAACTAGAGGACATGGGTGTAAGCTGAAGGGGGAGATTCAGGGAAGAAAGGAGGAGGTGCTACTTCACTGAGAGGTGGTGGAGCCATGGCATGCACTGCCCAGGGGGCTGGTGGAGGCAGAGACGGTGGAGGGGTTCAAGAGGGGGTGGGACAGGTACAGGGGAAGGATTCTGGAAGCTAAGTCCTGTGCAGCAAGAATATCCGGGACTGGGAAGGGGGAAACCAGAGAGGGTGAGGGGGCAGCAAGGTCAGCTCCCAGGGTGGGGGCTGACCAAACGAGCAGACACGAAAGACCGTTAGGCCTATTCTGCTGGGATTTTAGTATGTTAGCATGTTAGTATTCTGAAACTGCATCACCACCAAATTCTGAGGATCCGTGTCCATGCCACATTGTGAAATTAAAATGTTGCCACCACAATCTGAAATCAAGCATATTAACCACATTTTGAAATTGTACATGATCACCACATGCCAAATTAATGCATCCAAGACACATTATGAAATTACATATTCCTGCCACTTTCCACAACTATGTGTCTCTCACATTTCAAAATTGTGTATTCTTGTGCCGGCCCAGTGGTGCTGAGGGTTGAGGCACTGGACACCGCACCTTGAGCCATGCCGCCGATTCAGGTTCAGGAACAAGCCAGGGTAACTGGGGGTTGGCTGAGGGGAGGGTCAGAGCTGGATCAAGCAGCCGAATGCAGCTATCTTTTCCTGGTGAGGGGTCCTGTCACTCCTGCCACATGGTCACTGCCAGGTGGAGGTCCGGCGATGCCACAGAATGGGATGTAGCATGTAAGGGAGGGTGTTGCGGGTCCATGGCATGCATGTGCCTCCATATGCATGGCTGTGACTAGGGAAAGGGAGAAGACAGGTAGAGAATGTGCCAACTGGCAGGATGATGCTGGTCCCCACAGGCTCCGCAGCTGACCAGCTGGGCACCTCTGTGCAATCAAGGTATTTCCTGGTGGTTGTTGGGGTGATGGGGCTGGGTGGACCGGTAGAAAGGGGCCGATCTGTAAAGGGCAGAAAAAAATTGTGTATTCTGCCACATTCTAAAACTATATGACACCACAACATTGTGAATTTTGGGGTCCCTGTCACTTTAAAAAATAGTGTCTCCCAGCTACTTTCTGAGATTATGTCATTGCTGCATTCCACAGCTGCAGTCTGGTGGAATTTCAAAATCTCATTCCTACAGTATTCTAAACACTGCACACATTTCTGTCATTCTAAAGCCTTGTTTGTCACTGTATTCCAACCCTCTCATTACATTCTTAAGTACTGTACAGTACCTTGCATCTGCACATTATGGAAATGTGTGCCCTGACCCACCCAGTGTCAGCTTTCCTTTTTCAGATGTTTACTGCAACTGCAGTTTTATGTAATGTGGAGAAGTAAGTCTTGTAAGGTAATTTCAGTCTGCAAGAAGAGCTATGCTGTGACATCCTCAGTAGCTCTTTACTGAAACCGACTTTTTGAACAGTCAGTAAATTTAGAGTTACAAAATGAGTAACATTTAAACAAAGTAACTTAGCGATCTCATTTTTAGCACAAGACTGATTGGGGATTTGCTGATCCAAATTCTGAATTTATTGATGCTAGAAATTTTGGTTGGACTCCCTCTTTAAAGTGAAGCCCATAACAATAATGCATATGTACAAAAGAATGTAAAAAAAATTATTTAAGTACACTATCCATCATATATTATTTGCAAGCTTGATTAGCACTAGTTCATCAGGTTCGATGGAGTGTAATATACTGAGTCCCTGCAGCTTTAGATGAGGAACTCTTGAACTTCAGTGTCTCTGTATTACATTTTCTTTGGACACTATCCAGAGTCCTAATGCAGACATCTGTATAGGAAACAAAAAACAAAGCAAGTTAATTTTGCTTCAGAAATGGAGCTCAATCAAAACCACAGTTTAAGCCTGGCCAGCTCATGGCTCCTAGATGCCATGTCCAAAAGGCCTGTGAAGCATTAAATTGTCAAAATCCCCCCCTTTCTGTTTAATCTTTTCTATAACCTTGAAAGTGAATTTGTGGCTATCAGGGTCTCTGGCTAAGTGGACATGAAGGCCTGTTGTATACTCCATATTTTGTTTCTAGTAGCCCTGATATTTTCATTGACCCTGTCCTTTGTCCACTTTTTTTTGTTGTTGTATAGTTTTCCTTCCCTGTCTTACCTCCTTGGCTGGGATGTCCCTATGGTTCCCCATCCAGTCAGCCTTCAGTGGTACTGCACCAGGCACCATGGCTGAGCTCATCACCTCACCCTCTCACCCTCCTGGCCACAGCGCTTACCCCATTACAGAAGACCCTCGGGGAGTCAGGCTTGGAGCGAATACCCTGGGAGTGTCTGATGCAGCGCTGGGGGCCAGCCATCATGAGCGCTGGAGGATTAGGCTGCTTTTTCCTTGTTCTGGATCGCCTTCCCTCGCGCGAGTGTGCAGTGATGTCAACGATGCTGCATTGCGTGTTTCCATGCAGCACATCTGACATCAGCCCATGCCAGCCCCACAACAATACCATAGCATATAATGACCCCCAGCCACCGCCTGGAGCCAGCACATCTGTGGTTGTCCCCCCACCCTCCCTGGAGGAGGACAGCAGTCCCTGGGATGCTCAATCCTCCTCCCCCTGGCTGACCCACCAACCCCCAAGGTCGCTCCCGACCCCGGGTCGTTGGCGTGGCATGAGATGTGGCATCCAGCGCCTCAACCCTCGGCACCACTGGGCCAGCTATGTCCTTCAGTCTTCTAATAGTTTTACCTGCATAGTAGGTGCCACAATTACAAATAGCAAGATAAATGACACCTTGGGTGTCACAAGTAATGAGCTTCAATGAGCTTCGTTATCTCATACATCTTGCCATTTTCGGGATTTAGAAACTGAGGGCCTGGTGAAATGACATAACAAATGTTGTATCTTTTACAGTGGTGGCAACCTTTTGTGACATTACTTAACTATGTCTTGGGAGATTGTTCTTTTTGTTGCTTGCTCTGAATTAGCTGGTCTCTCAGGGGCTCTGCCCCCCATGTGCCATTCTTGGTAGAATAGCAGTAATGTCCTTGAGGGCAGCATCACCCTTGAGAACAGGCCAGTGTTTTCTTTTGATGCATTTGACTTGGGGAGAGTGTTCAGAAAAGGTAGTAACAACATTTCTTGTCTCCAGCCCCGCATCTCTTTCCCTGTTATACTGCAAAAGGTTATCTCTGGGTTGGGCATTGGCATACTTCTCTGCCTCATTTATGTTTTGGCTAGAGTACTGTCTCTCTAAGAACCTACTCCTAAGGTCTGCAGCTCCTTTCTGATAATTTGTTCCTGTGCTGCAATTCCTTTTTAACCTTAAAAACTGCCCTTTTGGGATGTTGGTGACCATGTGGGAGGGGTGGTAGCTAGAGGACAAGAGGAGGGTGTTCCTATCTGGAGGTTTCCTAAAAATATTAGTATTGACAATACCACCCCTCCTTCTGGTTATTGTAAGATCCAGACAAGGTATTCTGTCTTCATCCACTGTAGAGGTAAACTTCAAGCTCAGGTCAGTGGAATTTATATAATTAGCAAATTCCTGAAGTTTTTCTCTGTTTCTGCACCACACATGCACCACATCATCAATGTAGCATCTTCAAAGAGACAGCTTACTCAGATACTAGTTCTTTGTCCCATCATAAATGTAGTTCTCTTCCCACAGCTCTATATACAATTTATTTTTTGGACTCACCTTGTCCCGGTCACCTCTCCCCCATCCCTCGAGACTCCGGTCATCTCCTCCACTATTTACCCTGGATTGCCCCCTTGGGTGGGGCTGCTGGGATGGTCCCCTCTGTACCCCTCTGAATGGTGCCACATTGTGTAGTCTGGCAGCTGTGTGGGTACTCAGGCTAGGTTTTGTGGGGTTTTGGCCACTGGCCTTGGCATCTGTTTTGTCCCCCTGTGATGGGAGGTGTGGTGTACAATGATGTAAGGGCACATGCTCCCAAGTCTGGCACATTTCCTGGAACTACCAAGCCTCACCTGCACTGGCTCCCAGCTTCCACTAAGGGTCAGTCACAGACGGAGTGCTTCCCCCCCCAGAAGAGGAGAGCAGTCCATTGGATGCTCAGTCCTTCTCCCCATGGCTGGCCCTCTGACTCCCTGAGCTTGCATCCAAACTTGAATCATCGGCATTGCAAGCAGAAATCCAACTGCTGTGCCAGTGAGCCAGCCCTACATACAAATTTGCTACACTGGGGGCAAACGTAGCCCTCATTGCAATACTCTTAACTTCTAAAAAATTGCCATCCAAAAGAGAAAACAAATTAATCTTCTCTGTAAGTTGTAACAACAAAGGGATAGGTGGGTTACAAGGTTCAGGTCTGCTATTAAGGTAGTGGGCTATTGCATCCAGCGCTCCCCTGTGAGGGACATTTGATCCCTTGTGACTTGATATCAAATCTCATTAATAGAGTACTATCTTCTAGGTCCATTTCACAGAGCACTCTCAAAATTTCTTTTGTATCTTTAGTGCATGATTTTAGTTCAGACACAAATAGTCTGATATTTAGATCTACACATTTTGAGAGGGGCTGAGTGTGTGAACCAATGCTGCTAATGATGGGGGGACCAGGAGATTAACCAAAGTTTTGTGCACTTTTGGTGGCATATATGTTGTTGGCTTGACAGGGTGGGGGGTAGTTAGAAAGTGCATAATTTTGATATCATATAGGAGCAGGAATAAGCACTTTGTACAGCTTCATCAATGATCCAATTGAAATCAAGTGTTGGATCACTGTTAAGTTTTTTGTAGAAGGCTGTGTTTGAAAGTTGTCACTTCACTTCATTAACATAATCTGAAATGCTGAGGAACACAACTCTTCCCCATTATTGCCTAGTTTTAACGTTATTACCTTGTTATTTTGTAAATGAAGTAGCACCTCTCTTTCCTGGTTACTTTAAAGTCCAATGTTGGCAAATTCTCAAACAATTCATTCAAGTCCTTTTCAACAAGACTCTTGAAAGTTCCAATTACTGCTGTTGCTGGTGGGTTGGACATGCTTTTCTGTGGCATGCTGACACTCACTGTTGGCTCTGGCTTTTGACAAGAGACTCCTCCAAGTCTATTACAGAGTTTCTGGGTACCCCATGTTCTTTTTACTGAAGAACAATTTCAGACTGAGGTTCCTACATGGCTTGAGTAGCTGAGAGTTGGCTTTAAATTTATCAATTGGCACTGTGGGGCAAAGGAAAGTCCTTTGTTAAGCTTTATACCACTGCTGTGTGTGATGGCAACCATATGATGGCAAGCATAGAAGCGACCAAATGGTGGCAAGTAGTGGAGCAACCAAACAATGACAAGGGGTCAGAAAGCAGCTAGTGGGGTGCCAGGCAGAGTAACTGGACAGTGCTGACCTTTAGGTAGGGACTAGAGCAGATGTGGACCTGACCTCACCCATGCCAAACACCAAATACCACACCTCATTTAAGGCACGGGAGGGAGTAATTTTTTGTAAAGTACTCTAGACTGTTACAACCCTTTTGTTAAAGCCTACCCTCAAGAGCAAGATTCAGGGATTCCCTGAGGGGGATTCCATCTTCTACACTAGCAGTCTGGTGCTGAACACAGCTGGCCACAGGGTGCTCCCCAGCCTGCCCTCAAGAGCAAGATTCCAGGATTCCCTGAGGGGGATTCCATCTTCTGCACTAGCGGACTGGTGCTGAACACAGCCAGCCGCAGGGTGCTCCTCAGCCTGCCCTCAAGCAAGGATCCAGGATTCCCTGAGGGGGGATTCCATCTTCTGCACTAGCAGTCTGGTGCTGAACACAGCCAGCCACAGGGTGCTCCCCAGCCTACCCTCAAGAGCAAGATTCCAGGATTCCCTGAGGGGGATTCCATCTTCTGCACTAGCAGTCTGGTGCTGAACACAGCCAGCCACAGGGTGCTCCCCAGCCTACCCTCGAGCAAGGATCCAGGATTCCCTGAGGGGGGTTCCATTTTCTGCACTAGTGATCCAATGCTGAACACAGCCGGCCACAGGGTGCTTCCCAGCCTGCCCTCAAGAGCAAGATTCCATTTACACTTCAGGAATGCAGCTCCAGTCCAGCTTGATAGCTGTGACCTCAGTTGGTGGATGGTGCCTGAAATTGGGTCTACTATAGGCAGATTCAGCACTCCATTTCTCCCTGACTGGCTTCAGCTCCTGGAGACTTGAACTGCCTGGCACCGTCCCCTGGAGCTCATCTCTCTGCTGCCTAAATTTCATTTTTTCCTAACCTCTGCAACTAAATCTGCGATGTGCCTTTGTGCCCACTGCTGAATTTGAATTGTTAGTGTGGGGAACTACAACCATTTTTGAATTAAGAGTAGGAAACTATAGCATTTTTGGAGTGTTTCAACTGCCTTAAGCTATTTAAATATTAACAAAGTTTGAAGTTAAAAACTGCTTTGTCTAACTGCTGAATTGCTGTTTCTCTCATCTGCCCCCCAAACTCCACTTGCCTTTTCCTCTGTATACTGGTGACGCTGCTGGTGCTTATTACCAGCCACTCCCACAGCCATTCTCACCCTCTCTGGCTAACTTAGCACCCTTAATTTCTCACCTTGTTACAGAATTCTTTTGTCTCCTTACTTACCCTGCCTCCCAAACTCTCAAGCCTTTGTTCTGTTGGTTCATATAAGCTGATTTCTCCCTTCTCTTCTTCTCTC
The DNA here is from genome assembly GCA_016271365.2 of Neoceratodus forsteri. Classification (NCBI taxonomy): domain Eukaryota; kingdom Metazoa; phylum Chordata; order Ceratodontiformes; family Ceratodontidae; genus Neoceratodus; species Neoceratodus forsteri. The sequence continues at coordinate 246,304,184 of CM057454.1, read as the reverse complement.
TTCAGGATTCCCTGAGGGGGATTCCATCTTCTGCACTAGCAGTCTGGTGCTGAATGCAGCTGGCTGCAGGGTGCTTCCCAGCCTGCCCTCAAGAGCAAGATTCCAGGTACATTTTCGGGAAAGCAGCTCCAGTCCAGCTTGCTAGCCGTGAACTCAGTTGGTGGATGGTGCCTGAAATTGGGTCTACTATAGGCAGATTCAGCACTCCTTCTCTCCCTGACTAGCTTCAGCTCCTGGAGACTTGAACTGACTGGCACCATCCCCTGGAGTTCATCTCTCTGCTGCCTAAATTATTATTTTTTTCCCATTAGCAGATGATATCTTTTAGCCACTAGAGGGCCCAGTTATAAACACACTTACCTAATCCAATCCAATTCCTGTCTCATTTCACTTTTTGTGTGGTCAGTCTATCACTATTCATCAGTCCTTGCCCCTACCTCTTCTAATTCTGTCAAGGCCTGTGCTTTTAGGATCGCATCCTGTTGCCTAACACTCAGCTCTGTTCTACTCCCCTCCACTACCCTAACTTCATAATCTCTGCACTCTCTCCTTACCCTCTGCTTTGGACACCTGTACCTCTTTTTGCTATGTCCATACACACCTTTCTAATGCTGCCTCTACTTCTGTTTTTCATACCCCTCAACTCCACTAGTACTGGTACCCCCCTCATTTACCAGCATCACAACTCTATGTTGGGATATATCCCTTGGTGTACCCTACCGCCATCCAAAACACACTACTGTGCTCCCATGCTAGTCTCCCTTAATAATAACTGAGATAATCTCCTCCCCATTCCTGAGTACCCCCTTCTCCTTCAATTACTCATGCCCTGCAGTAGCACACCTGCTAAAAAACCTGTCAGAAGTAGACTGCGTTCGGCTCACAAGCTCCTTGCTCACTATCTTGCTAAGATTGCACTTCTCCTGCTCCTAGCTGGGAATGTACACCCAAATCCTGGTCCACCCACTTCGGCATATGAACGACACAAGAAACAAGGCTCCATCAAGCTGACTACTCTTAACATCTGCAGCCTGCCAGCTAAGCTCGATGCACTCCAAGTCTGGGTGTTACAACATAGGCCAGACGTTATAGCCCTTAACGAAACTTGGCTCTCTCCTAAGGTCCCAGACAATGCTGTATCCATTCCAGGCTATGCCCTGTTCTGACTCGACAGAATTACCAAGAGAGGGGGTGGCTGCGCCATTTATTTAAGGGAAACTCTTAAAGGGCTAGTCATCCCATTACCTCCCTCTGCAAACAACTCTCAAATCCTAGCAGTTAAAATAATCCTGGGCCAGCAGGGAAAATCCCTCACAGTTGCATCAGTATACATCCCCCCGCATGAACATGTTACAGGTTTCCAAATGATCACAGACTTCATGGATGACAGCACCTCTCATGGCGAGACAATTATAATGGGTGACCTAATGTTAACTGGCTAGCTCCAGAAGCCGGCCCATATAAGGATGCCATTGCTGCCCTAGACATTACTCAAATGGTCGCCTCTCCCACTAGGTTTAATTATAAGTCTGGTAGTAGCTCCTTACTTGATGTGATCCTCACCTCTCATCCCAGCAGAATCACTAACATGGAAGTTCTCCCAGATGCCCTCAGTGATCACTCCCCATTTATTTGCCACTGGTCAAACAAGGCACCTAAACCTAAGTCCTCTTTCTCCTATAAAAGAATCTTAACAAAAGGAAAGCTTCCACAATTAATTGCTGCCCTGCCAATGGTTGACTGGACACCCCTTGACTCCTTGAGCAGTGTCGACCAAGCACTTGGCTTCTTCATTGCCCAGTTTAACAAAGTTTGTAACAGTTTTGCCCCCCCCATGTAAATACAAAACTCAATCTACCACTAATCACTGGATTAACTCCCAACTCATCTCCACGATGTGAAACTGAGATAACCTCTGGCACCGAGCCATGGACTCAGGGAAACCACACGATATGCAGCTCTATAAGGCGGCTAGGAACCAGTGCACAATAACTATATGCAGAGCCAAGCAAATCTTCTACAACCAGGAATTTACTAACTCCTGAAGAAATAGCAAACCCTTCTGGGAGAACATCAAGAGCCTCACAGGTAAACCAAGCAAATCCTCCCCCACTATGATTGAGGTTAACGGCTCCACTTTACAGGACCCCAAAGAAATAGCGGACTCCTTTAATCTCACATTCACTGATCTTAGCAGTGTCCTTCCCCTCAACTTCTTTGACAACTCTGCCCAGCACTGCCTCCATAATAAAATCAATCTCCACAGCAATACCCCCTCATTCTACTTTAAGAGGGTATCCATGTCTGAAGCTAAAAGATATCTTAACAAAGTGCTAAGAAAAGCCAGTTTCAGCAGCGATACCCTTGACCTCAAACTCCTCTCTGTCCCCCTTGATGTTGTCCTACAACCTCTCACTAAACTTCTGAATCTTTCAATCTCTCATACACAATTCCCCCAGCTCTGAAAATCAGCAGTGGTGACACCCATTCATAAAAGTGGTGATAGGTCTCTTCTCTCTAACTACCACCCTATCTCTATCCTCCCACCACTCTCCAAGGCATTGGAACAAATTGTAGCTGACCAATTGTCTGAACACCTCAACAAATATAACTTACTCTGCCTGCAACAACATGGCTTTAGAAATGCCCATAGTACTACCACCACCACCCTGCTTGACTTCACCAGCCATATTCATAAGGCGATTGACACTGGCCACCTACTGGGTGCGGTGTTCATTGACTTGACCAAGGCATTTGACACCATGAACCACCATCTCCTGCTTCAGTCACTCTCCTCCCTTGGACTATCTAATGATGTAACCAAATGGGTTGAAAGCTACCTCTCGGCAAGGAGCCAAAAAGTCAAATCGTTGACTCTCTCTCAAGTGCCCTTCCTGTCCACTCTGGTGTACCCCAGGATTCCATCCTTGGCCCTCTACTTTTCAGCCTTTTCATCAATACTCTTCCTGCAACTTGCAATAATAACTTAATACTCTATGCCGATGATGCAGTCCTCTTTTCCTCCCATACTGACCCCGTCTCGCTCTCCAAGATGCTACAGATGAACTTCTTCAACATAAACTGTTGATTAATTACAAAAAAACAAAGTTCATGCTGTTCCATAGCTCTCACAGCAAATACAGATCCATAAACTTCACCATACATAATGAACTTGAACAGCCACTTGAGCAAGTGCAGGAGTTTAAATGCTTTGGTATTACCCTTTATCGCACAATGCCTTTCAGCTCACATGTTCAACACATCTCAAAATCAGTCAACTCAAGAACTGGGGTCCTCTGCCACCACTGTCGCTGTCTTACCAAAGAAGCTATGCACGCAACCATAACTGCCTCAGTCCTACCCATCATTGATTATGGGCTTGTCTCTTCTATGGGGCTGCCATTGATACCACCCTAAAACGGGTCAATACAGCCCTTAACAAATGCTGTAGACTTCTCACTGGTGCAGGGAAGCATACGCATACCTGTGATCTCTACAAGCAATCCAACTGGCTCAATCTAAATAGTAGACTTGCCTATCAGACCTGCCTACTGGCTAAGAAAATTTGTCTTAACCTCACACCCCCTGCAACTCATGTCTTAATGTTGCCCGCAGTCGCTGCGCATTTTACACTCATTTCCCTCAAACCAACATTTCTGCCATACCAACCAGGCTCAACGTACTTTCCACATCAGGGCCCCCTGCTGCTAAACAACCTTCCCCCTGTAATTGCACCTGAAAACAAGCTTGGCCCCACTCAAACATAAACTCCACCAGCACCTCACTGACCTCAGCAGTTGTGACTGCTCTGCCTAGGCTTGTGGCTTTGTGTCACCTCTCCCTTCTCTTCTCTCCTCCCTTGCTATCCTCCCCACTTCTCTCTGCCCCTCCATCCCCTGCTACTCCCCATCTCTCTCTCCCACCCCCACCTACCATTCTACCCCCTCTCACCTCAAACCTACCATCCCACCCCCTCTTCTGCTCCTCACCTCCTGTCTGCCCCTCCCTATCACCCTATCTCTTGTTGCTCCACCCCAGACTACCTAGCACTTATCTTTCTGTTCTTGCACTTATGACAATGTCAAATCCTTGACTGCCTACCCCCTTTCCCCTCCTCCCTCCCCTCTTATCCCCACCCCTTGCTCCACTTTTGTCACCCCAGGATGGTTTTCATTTGTATCTGTGTCTTGCTATATACACACCTGTATCATTAATTGTGCATTGATATTTGCCACTGACTGTTTGCTACTATGCTAGTCTATACACATGTACTGTCTTTTGCTATTAAGTTAACTTCCTGACCTGTATTGTATCTTACCTCTGCTTACTTCTATGTTAACCTCCTGACCTTGTATTGTATCGTATCACTGTTTTGCTTGCACCCATTGATGACGTGGAACCTTTGTAAAAGAACCCTTGGTTCAAAGGTATTTGTAATCCTAGTAATAAATAAATAAAAAAATAAAAATAGAAAGTCTCTTGAACTGTGCCCCCACGGGACTATTGGAAAGGGGGTTGATGTGTGTAATTCTGGACTTAGTCCAGCCCCTACTGAAGATTTGAGCATTTGTTTTAAGAGACATTCTGAGACGTTCAATTTATGTTCATTTGAACTGCTCCTGGTTTGCACTGTGGGCTGACTACAGGCTACACATATTTTTTCCTGTGGAATGCTTATCACTCCATGTCACTAACCTTTGACTGTTTGAAACTGTATTTAATATCTTTCTCTGTAGGGTGTCATGGTGGAAATCTAAGGGCCACAACTACCAGGTAGAGTTAGGGTGTCCCCGGGCCTGTTTACATTAATATTGAAATCTTTTGCTAATATCATTATGGAGAGAGTTTGCTATTACTCAGTGAGTTTGTGGCAATCAAACCAGATGGTTGCATAAAGACCTCCTCGCAGGGACAAATGCTGGAAAAAGTACAAAACCTCTGGACTCAAAGCTGACTTTGACACCTACAAGAAACAGTGAACAAAGTGCAAAAAACTAATTAGGCATGCAAAAAGCCAGTACTGCAAGGGCCTTCTAGTAGATGCAGCTGATGGCTCTAGGAAGTTTTGGTCAAGTATAAAATCTTTCCTTGGCTCTAAGCAGACACACTCCACAAGTGAAATGATACTGAACGGAGAATGCTGTAATGACTCATGCACAATTGCCAACGTGTTTAATACTCACTTCTTGGACCTCTCCAAATTTACCACTGCTTTCCCACCTGAGAACCCAACTTCTGAATCCCTCACTACGGAGGTTATACCAATAGGGCCACCATTCTACTTCAAAGCTATCTTATAGATGGATGTCCTCAAACATTTCAATACCATATCAGACAGTACTGCAGTGGGGTATGACTGCCTGGAACCGAAACTCTTAAAGCTGGTTGTCCCATTCATTGCAGGACCATTATCCAGAATATTCAATATGTCCCTTGGTGAAGGTGTTGTGCCCAATTTATGGAAACTGGCCAGAGTCACACTGGTTTTTAAAAAAGGAGACAAGAAGGATGTAACAAACTATAGACCAATAGCAATACTGTCCATATTAAATAAAGTCCTTGAGAAGCTCATCGCAGCTCAGGTTACAGAACACCTCTTCAAGTACAACCTCCTCTCCACAGACCAACATGCTTTCAGAAAAAGCCATAGTACCCAAACTGCTTTGCTACAGCTAACCAATGACATGATTCATGCCATGGATCAGGGCTATCTAATTGGTGCAGTGTTTATTGATCTAAAGAAGGTTTTTGATCTCATTAATCACACCCTTCTGCTAGCCAATCTCCAAGCCTTGGGTTTCTCGTCTACAGTTGTAAACTGGTTTCATGGCTATCTGTCTAATAGGACTCAGGTAGTAAAATTCAACTTGGCCACCTCAGAAAAAACAATCATTGATGTTGACCCGTCGGCACAGTGGTTAGATTTCCACTTGAGACACTGGTGATCTCGGTTCGGGAATGGAACTGGATCGTCGAAGGGCTGGATGTGGGAGAAGGATGGAACATCCTAGGGACTGCTCTCCTTCTCTGGGGGGAGGGTGGGGTGTACGTCTGGTGCTTGATGGACCCGTAGCAGAGGCTGGGGGTACCACAGTGGCTGGCATCTGAGAGTCTCAGGGAGGTGGGGTGGACGCTGGATATCATTGCACGTCCCCGCCTCCAGGAAAAAACAGGGGGAGAAAATCTACACCTCACCGTCTCAGTGATGCTCTGCCCCTGGGCTTCAATTAGCCTCCAGAGCTGGCTCCCCAACCAGTTACTAGTGTTGTGGCACTGGTAAGGGACAGTGCCACAACCCTGCCCTCTGAGGGGTAAGCCAGGGGTGACCGGGTGAGCTACGTCAGCACCGGAGGGGGAGGTACGGGGATCCATGACTGGAGCTGAAATCAACGGTGCAGAAGCAACATAAAAGCATACTAAATAAAAAAACAAAACAAAAACAATCATTGATGTTGGTGTACCACAGGGATCTATCCTTGGACCTCTTCTCTTCTCGATCTGTATTAATAACATAACACAGAACACATCCTCTTGTTCATCGTTGCTATACGCCGATGACCTCGTTCTGTACACTAGCTCAGAAAATGTTCAAACTATCAACCAAAAGCTCTGTATGGACTTACTAAATATTCATTCCTGGATCACCAGAAATAGGCTTGTTCTCAATACTGGCAAAACCCAATCTATGCTCTTTAGTTCATCTGCTAAACTAAAACACAGCCGTGATCTTTTCAGAGTCTCCTGTGCTGATGGTACCCCATTGGAGGTGGTAACTTCCTTTAAATACCTGGGTGTCTTGCTTGATGAATCCCTTACTTATGACACCCATATAACTTCCACGTGCAAGGCTGTAAATGCTAAACTGGGATTAGCCTATAAAATGAGCCATATTCCAACTCCTTCTGCATGGTTGGCCATTGCCAGAGGAATCCTATTTCCATCACTCACCTATGGAGCCATAATCTACAGCAATAGGACAAAGGCTTCCTTTCACAGGTGGGACACAACCTACAATAATATATGCCGGTACTCCTCTTCATCCTCTAGGATGAAACATCACTGCTTGCTTTATGCAGACCTAAAATGGCCCTCTCCCATGGTCCACCACCTCCCCTCTCTTGGGAATCTTCTGGACAGTGTACTGCGGTCCAACGTGCCCACCTCCCTCGCCTTTGTGCTAACCCCTCAGCCCACCTCCTACGGCCTCTGATCTGCTGACCTTTCCTTGCTAAGCATTCCTCGATGTAAAACAACCAAAGGTAACTCAGGATTCTTATATGTAGCTCCCAACTACTGGAACTCGCTGCCCTTTGATGTATGCTTGGTCCTGAGTCATGCCACTTTTAAGAAGAGGCATCACTCCCTCCTTGCTGGACGTGTCCAGTGCACCTGTTTCAACCCACCTTAGGCAATGGCTCCCTGTGCCATGCTGCTTCTAGTTCCCTTATGTTTTCACTTGTATAAACTAACACCTTGCTACTAATTTCTTTCCCCCACTTGTCTACCCTACCCCCTCCTCCTATATATCCTCTCTCTCTCTCTCTCTCTCTCCACCTCTCTCTCCATGCTCTATTCCTGAATTTCCAATCTCCATACCTTTTGCAGCAAATTTGTATATAGATAGCTGATTATACATTATATTTATGCTCAAATGTTACTCTCTGTCACTTCCGCACTTTAAATGGGATTTATTATGAATGTAATCATGGGCACTTACCAACTACATGTATAACATACTTAGTGTGCCTTGGTGCGACATTTGTTTTTAAACTGATATACTCTCCTACTGTACCTCCTACATGTGAAGTGTTGTTCACTCTTAGCTTTGTACCTGTATCTCTCTATGTTGCGAGCTCGCGGGTCGTGCCTGAAAATTGTCACTTTTGTGTCCAGTGCACCTACCTGGTTATCAAAAAATAAATAAATAAAATTTACAAAGTGTGATTTTTTGTTGTTATAAATTTTGGTTTACAGCTGGGCCCATTAAGCTAGTTGGTTGTCTGGTTTTATGCAACCCATTTTGAAGAAGGATTATCATTTATATAGCACTTTACAAGCAATAAGAAACTAATAGTGCAGTGATTGTGAATGAGTTTAGGCCTCTTTCTCCACACCTGCCTTCTGCAGTCTTTGTTCTATAAAGATTTTTATCCTCCTGTGCACCGCAGTGGCTGTGCTCAGCCCTGTCCCTACCTCCCTCATCCATCTATCATCTCTCCAGTCTTGCCGAGCCTCACTCCCCACTGTTTGCCCCTCCCATGGTGGGTCTGGGAAGGGAAAGGCCGTCCTCCCCCTCGCTGATCCTACATCCAGATTAGGGGTCCGGCGGACCAACGACAGAGTGGGAAGAGGGCAGGCAGGCAGGGTTTCATGAAGCCCACAATCACCATTTTCCTCCATATCTTTCCCTTGCAATGGTGGCCATAAGTGCATGCACATGGAGGTGTGCACATGCTACATAATGGTGGCCCCTGTACAACACTGCTCAACCATGACACTGCCACCTGGCCTCCCTTAGATGGCAATCATGGAGCGAGACAGCAGATCCCCTCACCCTGGGGGAGGAGAGCAGTCTGTCAGACACTCAATCCTCTCCCTCCCTGCCAACCATCAGCAACCCATGCTTGTTCCCTAACACGGGTCACCGGTGTGGTGAGAGGTAAGGTGAAAAAACAACCTCAACCCTCTACATCACTGTGCTGGCTACCTTCTGCAGTCTTATACAAAATTAATTTGTATATCAGGATATCCCAGCTGAAAGGCAATAACCTATTTTCATTGGGGTCCTGCTTTTATGAAGTTTTACAGCTGGGTGGCGGGAAGCCCTGAGAGATAATATTACTTGTTTACCACTTATGTTATTACTTGCATGGTGGGTAAGTTGCTCTACTGGGATTTAAACTTGAGCTTCCTAGTTCCCAAGCCTTTTCTCTAGCTACTATGGCAAAGATAATAAAACATTATAAGTGAAAAACAAACATACAAAAAAAACAAAACAATAGGTGCCATGTTAGCATCCATAGGAGTTCATGAGTTGTGAAAAATAATTTGGGTTTCTGCTAAAAAAAAGTGTCTACAAATACTAAACAGCTGTGCATAGAAACATAGAATTTGACGGCCACTTTGCCCACCCAGTCTGTCCACTTTTCCCTATAGACCGTACTTGATCTGCATCTCTTTCTCCCTCCAAATTTCTAGTTGAAATGGCTGCATCAATCTCTGCTGAAAACTCAGAAGAATCTGTATCCATGGCAAAGGCTGAGATTTGCAAGACTGCAAACTACAAACTGGACTCAACAACTTAACAAAATCTAATCAGAGCCAGAATGGCTGCAATGCGTTAACCTGTTAAGGGCTTTACAATTAATGTTTGGCTTAGAATGTAATGAATATTCAGAGGACAAATGGCAATGTGGTGACCAGACTTTGGAGGGTGGTTCATCTCTTTTGCCCATGGAGAGGCAGGCACAACAGTTCCAGATGCAAGAAACAGCTTTATTACTATCGCCACTGGTTATGCTGGAAAATAACTGGCTGTGTAGACAGTTGCAACATAAGAGGGAGTTACAATAATTGTCATGCAGTATACAATTATATGTAAAAAGACAGCTATGTACTAATAAGATATATATATATATCTGTAATAGGGACACGGTCGTGCCCCTATAGTTAGGGATGAGTAGGCACTTTAATGTTAAACCTGAAATTTTTCACTTTAATAACTTTCCAACTGTTCAATGGATTTGCACGAAAGTTGGTATGTACTGTCCTGTTGGGTAAATCTATTGATGGACCAAGTTTTGTATCGGAAGGATTGGCAGATTTTGTGCTGCACATTGTGCAAAAAAGGTAAAATTCGCCTTTTTTGGCTGTTTTTTCCCTCATTGCGCTGCAGCCAAATTGTTCGGAATTTTGGTCTGACATTTTCAGGGTAGGAAGAGCTTGCACCAAAAAACAAGCCAGCATTGATTTGGTGAAAAAATATTAATCAGTTCTAAAGTCATTACATTTTGACATTTTCGGTTCTAAGCACACTCAGTTCAGTCTTTTGGATAGCTGCACAGAATGAAAAAGTATTTTGGTCTGATGAAAAAGGATTTTGACAGCTCATGAAAAAGGTTACTTAGAATCCTTTTTCATGAAAAAAAATTCTATTTTCATCAGCCGCCATCTTGTTCCCCCCCCAAACAAACTGTCATAACTCTGCCCAGGGATGTCTTCTGCAGATATCCAAGTATGTATCTTGTTCACCAGGATGCTATTTATTGTTGTGTGCCTTTAGCTTTAATTTTATGTGACCTCAGAATGCTTATTTTTATGTTTTAAAATCCTTTTTTTGTGACTCGCTTCCGTTCCTTTTTCGTGAGGTGCCAAAATCTTTTTTTGCATCATGAAAAAGGATTAGGACATCTCACAAAAAAGGACGGCTTTCTTAAATCCTTTGTTGTGAGATGACCAAATCCTTTGTCACCAGCAAATTCCTTTTTTGTAAGATGACATAATATTTTTTCGTGATGCGAAAAAGGATTAGGACTTCTCCAACCAGATGGCCCTGCCAGTAATCCTTTTTCATGAGATGTCATAATCCTTTTTCATGATCTGAAAAAGGATTTTGACACCTCACAAAAAAGGAATTTGACTGGCGAAAAAGGAATACTGGCAGGGCAATCTGGTCAGAGATGTCCTAATTTTTTTGATCATGGAAAAGGATTAGGACATCTCACAAAAAAGGAATTGGCTGATGAAAAAGGATTAAGACATCTCATGAAAAAGGATGACTTTCTTAAATCCTTTTTTGTGAGATGACCAAATCCTTTATTGCCAGCAAATTCCTTTTCGTGAGATGACATAATCCTTTTTCGTGATGTGAAAAAGGATTAGGACTTCTCCAGTCAGATGGCCCTGCTAGTAATCCTTTTTTGTGAGATGTCATAATCTTTTTTGTGATGTGAAAAAGGATTTTGATACCTCATGAAAAGGAATTAGTCTGGTGAAAAAGGATAACTTTGGTCCATAACTTTGCTGTCTTTCAAAATTTTGACCCCAGATTTTCAACATGACCTTTTGGGGACCCCACCTTATGAACAAAACAACTGTCATGCAACTCTCACCCAAGAGGTGTTTTTGTGGTTGGTTAGTGAATTCATCTTTCAGGTGGGATGTGCATAATTCCAGTCATGTTGCTCATGATGTGGGGTCCCCAAAAGGCCATGTTAAAAATTTGGGGTCAAAATGTTAAAAAATGGCAGAGTTAAGATGGTTTATCGGAATTTCGCAATGCACTCTCATAACTTTGTCAATTTAAAATATTTTGACCACAAATTTGGAAAATAGAATTCTTATTACCCCCCCTCCACACACACACAATATATGCCCAAACTGTCATTTTTCAAATCCTGGCTGAAATGAGTTTTCACACCTGTGGTGCAGAAATGGCATTGCAGTTGGCAGAATTAGGTTTCAGTGGGGATTTGATTTTTTTTGACATTGGGTGCAGTACATCAGGTGGGGTAATAACATGGCTATGATGACAACTGTATCACTCTTGGCTTATAAATGGAAATGCAGGGCTCAGAGGGCCCTGAGATTCTACAGGTAAGTACATATGTGCATCTATGGAGGAATGGGAGTGCAGGGCCCATAGCTATCTACATATATGCTTCTGTGGATGAATTGGAGTACAGGGCACAACAAGCACATTAGAATATGATTACACTATCTCAAAAAGTAAGGAAATTAATAGCAAAAACTTCATTAATGCATCAATTAGGGTTAAAAAGTGACAAAAGTAGGGAAATGTGGCATTAGTTTTCCAACCCTAACACCCCACCCCACCCCCACCCTTCAGATGAAGAGGCATTGGGGCAGTATTAAATAGTCCCAATGCTCACCATTCCTCTATGCTGTACCCACTCAGCTTATTTTCTAATGGAATGGGGTGAGGTTAGTGCTGATGACCCCCCAATGCCTCTTCATCTGTGAAGTGTGTGTGTGTGTGTGGGGGTTAGGATTGGAAAGTCTAATGCCACATTTTCCTGCTTTTGTCACTTTAACCCTAACTGATGCATTAACAAAGTTTTTTGCAATATATACAGTATATATATATATATATAGAGAGAGAGAGAGAGAAGAGAGAGAGAGAGAGTTAGGTATATAAGGTAATACTCTAAAAGGGTCATCAGTGCCCTACATCTGCAGATGTTGAAATTAACAGTCTAAATCATACACAAAATCTAGATACCTTGGCCAAGAATAATTAGCAGGGTAACAGTCTGTGGCATAGCAGTCTATGTGTAGGAACAGCCTTCCGGTGAGACGCAGGTAATGGCTAACTAGCTTGAAAGATGGGCAGTACAGTACCTGGTCGACTGACTGGTCTCGTTGGCTGGCAGAAGAAGTCAGAACAATGGTAGTTGCATGCAGCTGAAGTGGCAAGATGAAGAGGATAAAACGATGAAGGCTGGTCCTGAAGCTGAAGAGGCCGACGATGGGAAATATGGAAGCTGGTCTGGGAGATGTCCTTTCGCTGCAGTGGATGATCCTTGGGAGGGTCACTGATGGGTTCCCACTTAGCCGAAGAAGGAAACTATGGCCACCTAAGGCAAGCAAAATAGAAATATGGCAACTCTCTAACCACTGTACTATGGAGGGGACCTCACTACCTTGAGCCTGGGTGGTTCTAAGGCTAATTTTTCCAGGGAACAAATTATTGCTACTCTGGCTACTGCAGTCTGGGACATCGTTGGAGGTAGTTGACGGGCTGGACAGGAAGCAGATGACACTTGGCCACAAAGTGGAGGATGGACACTGCACACTGGGAGGTGCAGTCTTCTGGTGCACTGTTTCTAGTTGGGGTGTCCTCTGGGCTGGGCTATACACCTTAGTTCAGGTCATGGACAAAAAAGGATGTAGGCAGCCTGTATGTTCCTTAGCACAACAGTCCAAATTAAAGGGGTGGATGGGTGCAGGCAATTGCAGTTCATCATAAAGCAAACAATTCAGGTGGTGGGGTCACCATAGCTGGACAGTCTGTCCATTTTCCCAATGCAATACCTCAGTCTGTGGGGAAAAGGGACTGGTGCAGGTGTCCGCAGTCTATTGCAGGGCAAATAGTTCAGGTCCTGAAGCCAGGCAATACCAGATTTTAGGTGACTGCAGGTTAGGCAGTTCAAGCCCTGATACAGCACAGTCCAGGTACCAATGCACAAGAGGTCAGTGTCCAGGGGCCAAGGGTGTCCCAGGGTGTGGCCCAGGGACAACACTTGAAGTAGACAGTTACAATTCCAACACAGGTGTGTCCACCTAAAGCCAGGGTTTGGGTGGCGGGCAATATGGAGTGCAGCCCTGGTTGTGTCTCCAGTCCAGAGGTGCCAGCTGCTGACAAGCTGTCCAGGGGAATGGGGTGGCTGATGGGAAGTGGTTGGGGCTCCCCAGGAAAATACTAGGGCCTCTGGAGTGGCTTTTCCTAAAAGTGGGGCACTAGCTCTTTAAATCCCTGAGGGATCTTTCTTACAGGTCTGCAAGGGAAGGGGGTGCTACCTGGGCCTGGCCCGTCCCTCCTGAATATGTATGAGGGGGCTGTGGCCTGGCTATACAGTGGGTCCAGATTTAGCTCTGCCCCTCGAATTCATAAACCTAAGGGCCTTTGTCCTCAGCCCCACCCTTCCATATCAATCTGGGCTGCAACCTTACTGTGCAGTGGGCACTGGACTTAGCCCCGCCCCTATTAAACATAAACATGAGGGCCTGTACTCTTGGCCCCAGTTCCTGTGCTCTTGGCATGATTTTTGGTGGCCCCCTCTTCCCCTGCCTACTCTAGTCCCCTCCTTATACATTAGGGTGCAGATCTAGTGCCAGATTTAATCACATTTGGGGCTCATGCCACTCGGTGCCCCTCTTTATATCTTGTGGGTACACTGCTCACTTGCCCAACTCTTCTCCCTCTCTTCCCCTTTCTCTGGAATCTAGGGCAATAAATAAGGTAATGTTTGGGCTACCAGCCCACTCACTGCCTGGCCAAGGTCTCCAGATCCTGCCTCGATCGTTGGTGGTATTAATGGTACTGGTTGGGAAGCCATGCTCTCACCCTGCACTTCCCTGGCTGTTCTGAGGCTGGGGGCAGAACTTTGGACATCCAGGCTCTGTTTCCACCCAGACTGAATTCGCTGTCACACCCTGCTGTCTGCACTCCAAAACCCTTCCCCCCTCCTCAATGCTGTGCAGACAGAGGAACCCCAGGTGGGTTTGCTGCTTGGGGAAGTGGAGGGCACAGAATGGCCAGAAAGCCCACTAGCCACAAGGGAAGGATGATGGAGGACTGTGCCTTGGTCAGGGTTTGGGCAAGCTCTGCGACAGCAGATGGGTGACCAGATGTGAGGAACCACAGAATGGGAGCCCACAACAGGACAGGGAAGGGGAAGGAAGTGAACAAAACCTACAAAAACAAAAGTAAAGGGACAGGAAAGCCTAGCTGGCACAACAGAGGAACTACCTCAATGCGCATCTGGCACTGGAGCCAGCAGCAAGGGGAAGGAAGCAAACTGGAGTCAGCCAAAGCCAGTGACTGAGAGGGGAGCACCAAAAAAAATACCCCAGCAAGAAAAGGATAAAACCACACTGCAAACAAGCCAGCAGCAGGAGACAAAGCAGAAAACACCTGCAGCCAGGCAGCTGGCACTGAAGCCAGCACACAAGGGGCAACAAAACAGAGGGGAACTGCTGTGGCAACCACAGGCAGGGAACCTCACAAGGCACCCAACCCAAGGGAAGGAAGAAAGAGGGAAAAAAAAACAACCTCATACTGGAGAGCTGTTGCCAGGAGCCTGCAGGATCACTGGCTACAGAGGAGCAATGACCAAGGAGCCACGGACCACAGCTTCAGGAAAGCCTCCAGGCATCCATGCCCCTTTGTTTTCCACTCTGTCAGCCATCCTGGTCCACAACTGCCTCTCTGGCTGATGGGGAAGACTCTTTCTAGCCCAGGAGTGGTCCTGGCTTCTGGCCAGATGATTGGGTCCCTGGGGCTTGGGACAGCCCCCTTGGGCTAAGTTGTGGCTCTTAGGCTGGCCCAGTGTGATGGCTGGAAGCCCCCTTAGGCATTAACCAGGGGACGAGGAAGGGATGGCTGGGACAGAACAAAGGAGCCAGTGTGGGAAAGCTCCAGGAAGGGGAGATGCAGGGGAGGGGAGGGGAAGATACAGAAAAAAGGAAGAGACATGATTAGCAAGCTAGCTTGCTGTGCAGGTGGGTGGGTTGGGGGTTAACCCTTTCTCTCCCTGAGGTTCCCCTGGTCTTCTTTGCCTGGCTGTACTTTGGGGCACTACAGCAAAAGTTAGAAAAATTTTTGTTTTATTTGTGGACAGTGTTACCATGAACAGATTTTTTTAAACTCTTTGTCTTCTGATGCTATTGACTGGGGCGTCTCTCAGTTGTCACCTTGCCTAATGCTGCCCTACCAAGATCCTCCCTGCCTGTAGCCCCCATCCCACTTGGTCCACCTGCAACTCACCTGCTGGGGGCAACTCCTTGGTTTGCACTATCCGAGGTGGGATCTGCCGTCAGCTCCTAGGTGCACCCGTACGTAATTCCAATGGCCCCTGCAGGTAGAGGCGAAGACTGGAAGGGATGCATGAACAGATTATTATGAGGCGGGGATAGGAACAAGAAGAAATGGGGTAGAAACACACATAAAGGACAGATAGTTACAGAGCAGGACTGGGGAGATGGGAAAGATGAACTTTGAACCAAACAATACCTATGCACAGCAGGAATAAAACAAGCATTTGTAAATGCCGAATGTTTGCTTACTGGTATTGTCATTGGTACTGCATGAGTTAGAGAGATGCATAATAGGAATGGCAGTGAAGTACTGAACCAATGCCAACCCCCACTCCCACCCTGCAGAGACTCACAGGCATTGGGGTGTGCCTTTGGGTCGTCAGCTATAACACTCATGCCATTCCACCTCACCCCACCCTGCAGACACTTATGCTCACCCCATTCCATAAGGAAAAAGGCTGAGATGGGTGCAGTATAGGAGAATGGGTTGAACGTTGGGGCTGAAGACCCCAAGACACACCTTGATGCCTGTCAGTGGCTGCAGGTTTGGGGTGGAATGGCATGAGCATTACAGCCGATGACCCAAGCCACACCCCCAATGTCTGTCAGTCTGTACAGGCTGGGGCATTACAGTTGGAAACCCTAATGACCCAGGTGTTTGTTGATATTTTCACTCCAGATTTTCAGTATGGGCTTTTTGGGACCCCACCACATGAACAATGGCACTATCATTTCGTTACTCAATCCCGAAAGGTGATTTCGCACAGTGAATGCACCATTCAGCACAACAGGTGTGAAAAGACATTTTGGGCAGGATGTGAAAATTACATCTGTACTGTTCATGAGGAGGTGTGATAAAATGGCAATGTTGAAAATCTAGAGTGAAAGTATGAAAAAGTGGCGAAGTTACGAGCATGTGTAGAAATTGCCTAATGCACACTCATAACACAGCCATTTTTGGGAATTTGTTCACCAAATCCATGGGGGGGGGAGGAGGAGGAGAGGAAGTGGAAATGGGAGAGAGTGAAAATCCAAATGGGGCAAGGACAAGGAGGAAAATGGAAATAGGGTGGCCAAGGGGAAGCATGAACTAAGGTGTAAGCTGGAATACCAAAAGAACATGCAGGAAGACAGGAGTACAAAGGTGGCACTCACAGGGGACTCGATTATAAAGGGAATCCGGTGGGAGAGGAAGGGAGCAAGGAATAGTGCAGTATGGATTCAGTGTATGCCAGGAATGACAGCACTAGAGGTGAGGAACAATATACCATCTTGGGGCAAGCATCAGGATGGGAGGACTCACTTGGTGTTTCACCTTGGCACCAATGATCTGGAGGGGAACAGTCTGAAAGAGGTACAGGTAAGGTTCAAGGAGCTTGCTAGGTTCTGTAGTGGCATGGTTTTCCTTTCCATTTCCTTCTTGGAGGTGTTGTCTGTACTAAGAGCAAGCACACCTAGGAAGGAAAAGAACATGGAATTCAATCAGTGGCTAAAGGGATGGTGTAGGCAGATGGGGTTTGGATTAATAGGTGACTGGGGATTAACATGGGAGGAAGAGGGACTATATGTCCCTGATAGGCTGCACCTGAGCTTAGAAGGGACAGCTGTACTAAAGGGCAAACTGGAGGACTTTATAGTAAGGAAGTTAAATTTAAATTGATTTGGGGGGGGGGTTAAAGAAAAGACCACTCATACAGGTAGAAGAGTTGGGAGGCTATCAGCTTCCTCCCAGGACAAAGAGGAAAAGCAGGCAACATGCAACAACAGGGAGAGGTTGGAAGGGGAGGACAAGGAAGAGGGGGCTACATGGTGGAGGGGATTGGTAGCAAACACCAGGAGCTTGGGGAATAAACTAGGGGAACTGGAGGCCACCATGGTGGAAGAGGGTCTTGACATAGTAGCAATAAGTGAGACTTGGTGGATTGAGCATCATGCCTGGCAGACAGTCATACCTGGTTACCGACTGTTTAGGAAAGATAGGGCAGGGAAGAGGGGCTGGAAGAAGAAGGGGAGACTGAGATTATGTGGACCACTTTAGACAAAAGAAATGGGACATCACTGATGGTGGGGGTGGTTTACAGACCTCCTACACAGGAGGAAGAGGGGAATAAACAACGTATACAGTCAGTGACAAAAGTGGCACAAAAAGGGGAGATTCCATTAGTAGAGGACCTAAACCTCCCTGACATTGACTGGGAGATCCCAGCAATGGTACCAGCTAGGAGCAGGGGGATCTTAGAGGCACTACAAGGTGTATTCCCACAATAACTGGTAAGGGAGCCCACTAGGGAAGAAAACCTGTTGGACTCAGTCCTCACAAATGGGGACAGTGTGGAGGAGGTGGAGGTAGAGGAAGGATTAGGCACAAGTGACCACAGGGCTGTAAGGTTCAGGGTAAAAATGGGGAGGGAAGTAAACAGAACAAGAACCAGGGTAATCAACTTCAAGAAAGCAGACTTTAACAGAATGAAGAGTATATTTGGGGAAGAAATGTCAGGGATGGGGAATATAAAGGATGTGGAGGAATTATGGGCAGCTATTAAGGGAGGGGTGCTGAAAACCACTGAAATTTGCATCAAGAAGGTTAGGAAGAAGAGAAGAAGTAGGAGACCTCTATGGTTCTCAAGGGAGGTGGCAGGGGCAGTCAGGGAGCGGAAAAGGGTATTCAGGAGGTATAAGACAATGCAAAGGGAGGAGGATAGAGAGGCATATAGAGAGAAGAGGAGGGAGGCAGGGCAGAAGATAAGGAGGGCTAAAGAGGTCACTGAGGAGAAAATAGCAAAGCAGGGCAAGAGGGGAGATAAAACCTATTTTAGGTACTGTATGTGGGAGAAAGAAGGAAGGTACGGCAGGGAATAGTGAGATTGAGGGGGGAGGGAGGAATAAAACTGGAGAGGGACTTTGAAAAACCGGAGGTACTAAATAGCTATTTCTGTTCGATCTTCATGAAAAAGGGTGAGGGTAAAGGACCAGAGCTGGAGGGAAAGGGGAAAACAATGCAGGGGAAGGGATTTTAGAATGTTCACAATTGATAGAGTAAGGGAAGAACTGGGCAGGTTAAATGTGGATAAAGCAATGGGGCTGGACGGCTTGCACCTAAGGGTACTCCGCGAGCTGAGAGAGGAGCTGGCAGCACCTTTGACAAGACTGTTTAACTTGTCTATGGGTACAGGGTGGGTGCCTGGGTACTGGAAGAGGATGGAGGTGGCTGCACTACACATGGGGGGAAGCAAGGAGGTGGCTGAAAACTACCACCCTTGTCAGTCTCACCGTGGTGGTGGAAAAGGTAATGGAGACGCTAATGAAAGAAAGGATGGTAGACTACCTGGTGCCCAGTGGTATGCAGGACAAAAGGCAGCATGGCTTCATGAATGGGAAGTCATGTCAGACCAACCTGCTGGAGTTTTTCGATTGGGTGACACAGGTAGTGGACCATGGAGGGGCAGTGGACATGGTCTATCTGGACTTCAATAAGGCCTTCGATATTGTTCGCAAAGAAGGATAGTAAATAAGCTGGAGAGCTTAGGGTTGGACCAGAAGGTAACTAGGTGGGTGGAAAACTGGTCGACAGGAAGGAGCCAAACAGTGGTGGTAAATGGAGTACATTCCAGGGTAAAGGGGGTAACGAGTGGGGTGCCTCAGGGGTCAATACTGGGACCCCTACTTTTTAACATTTATATCAGTGATCTAGCGGAAGGACTAGATGATAGGGTGTGGCTATTTGTGGACGATACAAAGGTCTGCAATAGGGTGGACACCCAAGGTGGAGTGAAGCAAGACCTGGAGAAGCTGGAGAGTTGGTTGGAAACCTGGCAACTAAAATTCAATGCGAAAAAGTGTGCGGTGATGCACCTGGGGTGGAAAAACATTCGAGCAACTTATACCCTTGGGGGAGGGTAGAAAATCAAGGAAACAGAGCAGGAGAGGGATCTGGGATTATTATATTGAGCAATTTTAAGGTGGGGAACTAGTGCAGCAAGACAGTGGGAAAGGCAAATGGTATGGGATGAAGTTGGAGGGAGGACGATTCAGAGGAAACGTGAGGAAGAATTTCTTCACAGAACGGGTGGTGGACAAGTGGAACACCCTGCCAGAGGAAGTGGTGGGGGCTGAAACAATCATGGGATTTAAGAATGCATGGGATAGACATAAAGGAATTCTGGAGGTCAGGGGTAAGGGGCAACAGACTTCTAGGAAAACATAAACTGAACTTCCAAGCTAAAATGGGCAGACTGGGTGGGCCATAGGCCCTTATCTGCCGACACTGTCTATGTATCTATGTATGTTGTCCTGCATTGGAAGGGGCATAACTAGCAGAAGGAGGGAGGTGCTACTGCCGCTGTACAAAACAATGGTGAGGCCGCACCTGGAGTACGGGGTACAGTTCTGGAGACTGCGCCTAAGTAGGGACATTGAGGGGATGGAGAGGGTTAAGAGAAGAGCAACCAAGATGGTGCATGGGATGTGGGGAAAACATATGAACAGAGGTGGAGGGAGCTGAATCTATACCCACTAAAGACTAGAAGGGAGAGGGGGGACATGATTAAAACTTTAAGTATTTGAAGGGGATCAATAGGGTGAAGGAGGGAGCTTGTTCAAAAGGAAGGAGGGAGCTAGAATAAGGTGGCATAGTCTCAGATTGGAAGGAGGGAAGTACAGAGGCAATGTGAGGAGGGAGTTCTTCACAGAGAGGGTGATGGAGGCCTGGAATAGGTTACCAGAGGAGGTGGTGGGATCTGAAATGGTGGAAGGATTCAAGAGGGCATGGGACAGACATATGGAGCTGGGAGGAGGGGGGAATTTCTGAGCCAGTAAAATGGGGGGGGGGAGGGGTGGATATAAGGGCAGACTAGATGGGCCAGTGTGGTCCCTTTCTGCTGTCAAATTTCTGTGAATCTGTGAAATATTCAACATGGCCTTTTTGGGACCTCCCTTGATGAACAATAGCACTTTGATTTCATTAATCTGTCCCAAAAAGTTGGTTTCACACAGCGACTGTGACATTCGGCACCACAGGTGCGAAAATACGTTTCGGGCAGGATGCAAAAAATGACAGCTGTACTGTTCATAAGGAGGTGGGAAAAAATGGCAATGTTGGAAATTTGGAGTGAAAATATAAATAATTGGCGAAGTTACGAGCGTATGTACAAGCTCCATAACGCACGCTCATAATGCAGTCATTTTGTGGAGTTTGTTCACCAAACTTGCAACATGGTCTTTTTGGGACCCCACCTCATGAACAGTGGCACTGTTGCTTCATTAATCGGTCCCGAAAGGTGATTCCTTACAGTGACCGCAAAATCACCTCTTGGGACTGAGAAACGAAATGACAGTGACAGTGTTCATGAAGTGGGGTCCCAAGAACCCCATGTTGAAAATTTGTTACCAAAACTCCAAAAATTGGCTGAGATATCAACCTAAATTGACCCCCCCCCCCATTCACTGCCATTATAGGGCTTACCGTCATTTCTTCAGTTCCCGGTTAGTCTTTGAAGAGTGCAGACATATTCCCGGTCCACAGAAGATCGCTGCTCCCGACCTCCAATGGTAAGTATGTGTGGGGGGGGGTGCAGAGGGAGGGGTATGGTTGGGGAGGCAGGCCAGCAGGAACGATGAGGGATCGTTTTCTTTTTTTCAGGTTTAAAAAAAAAATACGCCCTGGGACTGTTTTCTTTCTTACAGGTGAAAACAAAATGGATTTTGGCACAATGGGGTGGGCTGCCATTATGCCAGACTAGTGAAGGGGGGGATCAGTGCTGACCTGGGGATTGGGCACTCTGAGATCGACTGACAAAAAGAGGGCATTAGGGGGCACATCTGACACCAGAAGTGGGCATCCCAGTGTCGGAAACACATAAGAATTACTTTGGCACACTGAGGTGGGCTCCCAGTGTGCCACAATAGTGGGTGGGGGCATGTTGACACGGGGATTGGGCACCCCGTTGTCGGCAAAATATATGTTTGGGCTGGGGGGACATGCTGACACGGGGTTTGGGCACCCCGATGTTGGCTTTAGGGGGAGTGTGTGGTGGGCTGCAGGAGCCGCCAATTATGCATGGCAGGGCTCATTTATTTATTTCACCAGGAAAAACACGCTGAGTAAATGAGTTGTTTGAGTCCAGCCATGTGCATTACTGTGCACTGTAATGCGATGGCTGGAATTTGCCTGGTTGCCGGGGAGAAATCTGCTGCTGCAATGACAAAACTGTCCATGATTGGAGTGGCAGATTTCTTTCAAGTTTGGCATTTGCTCTGAAACTGCCGTTATCGGCAGCTTCCCTGTTGGTTGGTGGCCGAGGGATGAGCCCCTGAAAGCATTGGTTGGCCTGGCCAAATATTGCCACACTCCACTTTCCTCAAAATGTTTTTTGTGTGCTGCGTGTGCAAGCAAAGATAAAAAGGAGAGCATCTGTGAAAGAGAAGTGCCTGGGTGAACGTTAAGGATAGCCAAAGTAGACAATGGCTAAGGAAATTTAAATGTGGCTAATAAACATTGCCCTAAAACTTGAGTTATCTTGGATTCTAAGCTATGAACAGGTGGCAGATTAGATTCTAAGTGGAGATACTTGATTTTTGCCTCACCCATTTATCACCATGTTTATTGTATAGGATGCCTAGGCTAGCTATGTCTCTTACATCAGAAAACATTCCCAACAGTACTTAAACACAATAAGGCCAAAATGAAACATATGGTACAAATCCAATCTGAAATATAACACTGTGTCAGGATCAGAAGTAGTCACGGGCCAATTTCCAAACAGTCAGCAGTAGGTCACTTTCGCTGTCAACAGAAACCTGGCTGTTAAAATGAAAACAAAGCTGCAATGCTCATATTACAGCATTTACAGTACCGTTGCTAAGCATTAATAGAAACTGTGAGAAATTTCATCTGGTTGTTAAGTGGTACACATAACTGTGCTCAAAAATCAGTTACCGAGAACTGGTGGAACAATACAACAGAAAACAGCATTTCCTAAATGAAGATATCTTTTTCTTTTATCTTTACCTGTGGAGGTAGCAAGTACATTCATTTGCTGGAATGAGGATTTATTGGGGAGCTGGGGGCTTCACAGAATGCAAAGGTTTGCTACCCAGCAGATCGTTACTGCTCGCTGTTGAAATTTCTCCATCTCCTCAGAGAGGTTAAATGGCTCGTTCCAGACATTCTCTTCTAGCTATATATTTTTTTGTTTTTATGGAGATGGATGGTTCACGGCGGGAGGGAGGTTATTTCTTGCTACCAAAGTTTGGTGAGCCACCAAGGGTTGTGAAAGAAAGAGCCCACTTGGCTCAGCAGGCATCAAAGAAGCTGCCACATGTGGCAACACTGGGAGCCATAATGGAAACTGAGGCCTGTGAGACAGAAAGAGCCCACTCAACTCAATGGACATCAAGGGAGCCACCATGGTTGGTGGTAACACTGACAGCTGCTTATAGAAACTGGGGATTTGGGAGCATGAGACAGGGCCGTTAAAAGGGTAGGGGAGGAAAGCACCCAGAGGGAGGGATCATCAGGACAGGGGAGATATTTTTTCTTTCAGGGTGGATAGAGAGAGAGAGAGAGAGAGAGAGAGAGAGAGTTGTAGGGAGACATATGGTTGGGGAGGGGGTGGGTTTATTTGGTCCTAGAGTTTTGCTGGTTAAGTGGCTCACTCCAGACTTGCTTTCAAAGTTTTTCTGAGCCAGCGAGAGCCGTGACAGAATGAGCCTACTCGGCTCAACAGACAATAAAGGAACCACATGACCATGGCAAAACTGAGAGCTGCTTATGGAAACTGAGGATGGTGGGGGGAGGAGTGTGAGACAGGGCTGGTAATAGAGGGAGGAGGAGGGAAGTACACAGATGGAGGGAGTGTCGGGGCATGGGAGGTGTTTTTTTTTTCCCAGGTGGATGGAGAAAGATATATAAAGAGAGAGGAAGTGCACTTGTTCATTCATACCCATTATGTGCTTAAACTCCACTGTGTGGAGCAAACATTTGTGCCTCATTCGATATCTGGTCACGCCCTTCCAGACCCGGAGACCCCCTACATTCTCTCTTCCATTCACAATACATCAGCATAACTCTTCTTTTGCAGCCATAAAAAGCAGATTCTGCAGAAACTGCATGCTTGCAGATTAAATGCAGATGTCATTGAATTCCCAAAGAATTATACTTAGCATAAACAAATGTTTTAGTGCCAATGTAGTTTCATTTTTCAATGGTTTGTGGTATTCCCAGGAATAGTTTCAGCATTATATGGAACAGTGGTATGCCTTTGTGTAGCAAGGAGTAATTCTGGTGTAATATGAGTAGTGTTTTCTCCGCATAATGCGCCTGACATTTGAGCGGTAGGCACCTGTGAAGGGTGGCTTCTGCCCTGATGCTACTGAGTTGGGGATGGGTAAACGGTGAGCGGCAGGCTAGACACAGGTTGTTGGTGCACCGTGACAGCAGTAGCAAGCAAGCAGGGAGAGGGAGGGGGGGATATCATGGCAGCACCCATGCAGCGACAAATTCCCACAACTCTTGAGCCATCCCAACCAAAGCAACTGCACAGCCAACAACACGACCATTGCGATCGCCTCAGACTTTGTGCACAGTATTTAACGCCCTTGCAAGAAGCCCAGTACTAGCTTGTTACAGGTTTTTACTCCAAGATTTTCCCACTGCTGTAACTCCTTTGGGGCTGTGTTTTTTGAGGGCATGAAGTAGACAGTAACAGGTAAGGCTGCTCTAGCTGGACTGGGAAGGGATGATGGTGATGGAATGTATAACAGAAACTGGGAGTGCAGGAATCATGATGTCAGAGGGGCATAGGCAACTTTACCAGTAGAGTGTGCCTCCCATCTTTTGCTTTGTGCTGCTGTAACAATGTTGGTTTTGAAACTATTATGTGGCTCTTGGGTTTCTGAATAACTAATTAGAAGCTACAAAACAAATTCATGGAGTACAGCAGGGGGATAGAAAATATGCACTGGAGAAGTTTAAAAACCCAAACTAAAAAATAACCACCTGTCCTTGAAGTCTTACCAAGTCGACTTAGATGTCTTTAAGAACCCAAATTTATAAAAGGCAGATAATTGCATAAGTGGGATAGGAAGCACACAGTGATAGTATGTTGGTTTGTCTTAAATGCATAAATGATGCTTATACTGACATGACAGACACTAGAAAAACAAAAGGTTTCCCAAGGCTGTGTGGCCTAGTGGTTAAAGTGCTGCACTATGATAGTGCAGGCTGTGTGGCCTAGTGGTTAAAGCGCTGCACTATGATATAAATTACCTTTCAGTTGTGGGTTTGAATCCTATCTCCACCATATCACGGGTACCGCAGGGTTCAGATATTGGGTCCAGTCCTTTTTAATGTCTTCATCAGTGACATTGCAGAGGGACTGGAAGGAAAAGTATGCCTTTTTGCAGATGACACAAAGTTCTGCAACAGGGTTGATACACAAGGAGGTGTGGAAATGATGAAAAGGGACTTGGCAAGGTTGGAGGAATGGTCAGAAGTATGGCAGCTAGGATTCAATGCAAAGAAGTGCAAAATAATGCACCTGGGAAACAAGAACCCAGGGGAAGAATACACAATGGGTGGGGAGGTAGTAACAACAACAAAAAAGGAAAGGGACCTGGGGTAATCATATCAGATGACCTTAAGGTTAGCAAGCAATGTGAGAAGGCAGTAGGGAGGGCTGGGGTATACTGGGTATATAGGAGAGGCATCATCAGCAGAAAACAGGAAGTTGTTATCCCTCTGTACAGACAGTTGGTGAGACCCCATCTGGAGTACTGTGTCCAGTTCTGAGACCCCATCTCCGCAAGGACATAGACAGGATAGAGGCAGTCCAGAGGAGGGCAACTAAATGGTACAGGGTCTGCAAGAGAAGCCGTTGAGGAGAGACTAAAGGAGCTTAATATGTATACCCTTGAGGAAAGAAGGGAGAGGGGGACATGATAGAAACTTTTAAGTACCTCAGTGGAATCAACAAAGTCCAAGAGGTAGCATCTTTCAGAAAAAGAGACTTGCAAGAACAAGGGGACACAATTTAAAGATAGAAGGAGGCGTTCAGGGCAATGTGAGAAGTATTATTTCACAGAGAGGGTAGTGGATGCATGGAACAGCCTTCCTGAGGAGGTTGTGGGGTCTAAAACTGTGGGAGAATTCAAGAATGCATGGGACAGACATAAGGCAATTCTTGTGGGGAGTAGGAAGAAATAGGCTGTTGGTTAACTAGGATCTGCGGCCTATCCTGTAGGAAGGGAAATGGGCAGACTAGATGGGCCTAGCGGTCCTTATCTGCCGTCAAAGTCTATGTTTCTATGTTTCAAAGGTTTGTCAGGGTGGAGGTTTGAAATGCAACTTTGTATCAAAAACTGCAAAGCTGAACACTGGTGGTAATGAACTAGGGCTGTGTGAGTGAGTAATAAGCAATATTTGTGAGAGAATATCCTGAATAAAAGGTTATTTGTTATTCAGATCTGAATTAGAATCATCAGTGGTATGTTTATTTAGTGCCCTGATTCATGCATATTCATTATGTGTTTCAACTCCACTAGGGGGAGCACAGAGCAAACATTGTGTGATGCGTTCTGTATCTGGTCACACCCTTCCAGACCCTCTGTTTTCTCTCTTCTTCCATTAGCCATATCATACATCAGCATAGCTCTTGCTGTGCAGCTATAAAAATGCAGTCATGGTGTGTGTGTGTGTGTGTGTGTGTGTGTGTGTGTGTGTGTGTGTGTGTGTGTCTTATTCTTTCCATCAGATGCCCAGAAGGAAATAACCAGAGAATACTCACCAACATTCCTACTGTCCACAGTGTAACAGGGTTCACAGAAACACAAATTGTTGGCAGATAAGGACTGCTTGGCCCACCCAGTCTGCCCATTTATTCATTCATTTTTTATTCACTGAATGGAGGGGTACACCAGTGGTGACGGGTAGAAGTGGGGCAGGTGCCGGGGACAGGTGGAGAGAACCTGATGTTCTCCAATAACTCAGTAAAAGGTTAAATTTTTTGTCAAAATCCTGACATGGCAGTGCAAAAGTCGGACAATTTTAACAGGAAAAAGGCTCCAGTGAAATTCTGACTTTAAGACATTGGGATATGGGATTCCTTATGAAACTTGGGATTCTTGGCTGACATGCAGTTGGTGCTGTCCTTGTGATTAATGCAGCAAACTAGCTAAACTGCAGGGCTTCAGGTTTATTGCTTTGCCCATTAACTCTTCAATGATGTCAGCTTTTACATTTAAAGTAGAGGAGCTGTTCTAAGGAATTATGTAAAACTGCATTGTTTCTGGTAAGGAAAAAAGATCACAATAGAACCCATGACATGGAGTCTCTACAGAGCCCTGCAAATGTTTCCAGATTCTGCTGATTTCTATTGGCATTAATCCTGGGTTGAAATCCCAAGAAAAGCTCACATGACAATAACCCTTGCATGAACAGTACTGTATTTTATGTTTCTATTTGGCTTTTTCCACTGATTAAAGCTGTGCTGTTCCTATCCGTCCCTCCCCCACTTGGCTAGAGATACTGTGCAGGTGCTGTCATCCCAGTTACTGAGGTTGTTTGCCAATGGTTGTGACCAAATTATACACACACATTTTTTTTTATTCCCTGCTGCCTAGAAGCTCAAACAGCAGGCAAATAAAAGTGTTTTTCATTCAGTTTAAACAAAGACCCTGGAAGAGCCAGCTTGGGTATTCAGCTGCAGGGTAGGAGGCCTACATTTGGGAGTAAACATGGACTATCAGTCCTTATGCCTGTGGCATGTGAGGGCAAGGGGTGGACACACCCCCAGAGTTGGTGGAGTGAGCAGATGCATTGCTGAATCCCCACCCACTGGCTTACTTTGCTGTTGGCTGAGTGCAGCTGTTGGTGGATAAGCCCTCGATGAACAACAGTAAGGGAAGGGGAGAAGAGAAACAAAAGAGCAAAAAACATGAAAATGTATCCCTGCCAGACACATCTCTTTTCAGATGCAGGTTTTCCTCCCAGTTGTGTGGTACATCATCAGTATACTCAGATAACTGAGTAGAACAATGCCAACAGGACAATGTCAATGGCTCAGCTGGCAGCATTGTCGCATCTGGGCATGAAAGGTTCAATGGCTGAGGGTTCAAACTTCACACTAGGTACTTGGCCTAATGATGCTGCACTGTTGGAAAAACTATCATTCAGATGAGACATCAAACTAAGGTCCCTTCTGTCAGTCTCTGGTTGTGGTCCTTGTGGAAGCTGAACAACACAAGGCACTTTCTGAAAGATCAAGGGAGCTATTCCTGGTGTCCTGGCTAGCATTATCTCCTTAAATGATACAAGTTCTAAAATAACTCCTACTGTGTCATCTAGAAATTCCACTTCAGAACTGGCAACCTAAATTCTCTGCTCCACAAAAGTAAAATTAAATGTTAGACTTTCTATTGGCTACTTTTGAGCTGCTTACAGATGCTACCTTGAATCAATTTATGGACCCAACAAGAAAAAAAAACAACAATATATTTCAAAACCATAACAATTTATTCTCTATTCATATTTCTTTTACTATCCTAAACCCATTTTATAAGTGCAATAAGACACTTCAGGTTATAATAGTGCCTGAATGCACTTCTAGAGGCTGACAGCACTTGACATGTGGCCTTGTGTCTTACTACACCCCTAGGTGTGTGTGCATGTCACCAATACCAACACCCTGTCATGTCTTATTCCTTACATGTAATCGCATGGTAATGTTCTTTCATAAACATGTATTACCACCTCTGGGGCTGGAAGATGGGAAAGTCATGGGTTCTAGTCCTATACCAATAAATGAAAGTTACATACTTACCAAAACTGTTGATCTTCCTGGACATCTTCTCCATAGATTACCACTAATGAGTCTGAACCAAAGGTGTTAGAACCCTGCAGTAGTCAGACTTTTTCTGGATGGGACTGGTGACACAATGTAGCATGTGCCAGCTGGTATATGGGGGCACCAATCCCCAACCTCCTTAGTACCTTTTTTCTGAGGAGGTGAGCAGCATGAACCTAATGAGTAACCTGTGCACTTACCCTAAGGGCATAAGGTAACCCTGATGGCCCACGTAGGAAGTATTATCAAACCAGAAACACACTATCTTCACAGCCAAACCAAGAGAAAAGTGTGATGATCATAACATAACAATACAGGAGTGAGCCCGGGGGATGGTAGGTGGGCATAGTAATCTATGGACAAGATATTCAGGAAGATCAACAATTATGGTAAGTATGTAAGTTTCATATCTTCCAAGAATCAATCTTCTCCATAGATTCCCACTAATGGGTCAGAGTACCAAGCTCAGAGAAAGTTCCTTGGACTAGGGAGGCTGGAGCTCAGGGCTCAGTCAGTATATTAATCCATTCAGAATCACCCTGCCAAAGTTTGCATGCTGCCTGGCATGGATATCCAGAGCATAGTGCTTGGTAAAAGTATGCACTGTGCTCCAAACTGCAGCGCTGTAAATCTCTGCAATTTGCAGTGAGTGTCAGAGTCACTTGGGTGGTGGGATAGTATCGAGTGTCCCCATGGATGCAGATGACAGCAGTACCTGGTCCTTTTGGACATTGTTTTCCCAGCACTTCAGTATGCACTAGGGTCTGTCTGCTTCCCAAATCCATAAATCCATTCACAGTTTTATCTCCCACCTTCACATCTGTTAAGTACTTGCCCCAATTTGCTATGGACAAATCTGCTCCAGTGTCACTCTTCTTACTATGGCAATTTCTTGCAACATGACCTGGCTTATTACAGTTATAGCAAATAAAGTCTTTGGGTGCAGATTTGCTACCCCCACCAGAGTTCTTATCAGACTTAGAGTTTAAATGGGAAAAAGAGTGTCTTGCCAGTGCTTGGCTGTTATCTTGTTGCTGTGACATCTGTCTGGCCATTTGGTAGTCTTCAGCCAAAGAAAAAGCATTTTCCCCACTTTCTGGTCTGTGTTCTTTTACCCAAAGCTGTACGTCTATGGGTAGGATGTTGATGAACTGCACCATTACAAATGTTTCAATGATCTGTGGGAGTGTTTTGCCTTCTGGTTGGAGCCATTCCCTAAGGGATTCTCTGAGTCAGGTGAAGGCATCTCGAGGATTGTTGACTGAGTTGTGTTTCAGAGACCACACTCTTTACTTGTAGGTCTGTCCTGAGACGTCATATCTTTTTAGGACCTCTCTTTCACCAGGTCATAGTTTTCTGACTGTGCAGTGTCCATAATGCTGTAGGCAAGTCGGGCTTTCCCTGTCAGGGAAGGTACCAGTTTGATTGCCCATTGCTCCATGGCCATTGGCAAGCTATAGCAACCCTTCCAAAAGTTGTCAAGCATGCTTCGATATCATCTGAGGGGCACAGCTTTGTAAGTTCAATGTCTTTTAAGCTGCTTGTGTTTTGTTGCTCTGCTGGACCAGTGCCAGGCCCTTCAGCTTTGATAACTTGCAAGGCATCCTGCCATCTCTGCTCCAGTCGCTGCATCTCTTCTCTTCTCTTCTCTTCTTCTTCTCTTCTCTTCTCTTCTCTTCTCTTCCCTTCCCTTTCCATTCTCTTCTCCACTCCCTTCCCTTCTCTTCTCCTCCTCTCCCGTCACTGCATCTCTTCTGTTATCTGCTGCTCCTGCTGCTGCATCTCTTCTTTTCTCTGTTTCTCCATCTCTTGTTGTTGTATAGCCCACCATTTGAAAAAGGCAGTCAGGCTTTCAGGTCCTGTCATAGTTTGCTCGCTTTTTCCATGAGTGGTGCTGGCTGTACAGTCTCAGTTTGTACTTTTGTTTTTGCTTCTAGTTTGGCTGCCATTCTTCTGGTAATGACTCCTGGGCTGCTGCAGAATCCATACCTGTCTTTTGTGCTTTGCTGGTATCAGGTCTAGTACTCATGGACAAGACTCCTGGCTTAGAGTATGCATGGCGTAAATCTCACTTAGGCTGACACCATCTGTTGTCAAGGCACAGGTCAGGAAGCATAGGAAAACCAGTAGCAGTTTCAAAATTCACAAATAGCGTTTTATTTTTTTCCAATAAAAATAAAATAAAAATAATTTTTTTCAGTATAACTATTTACAAAGGCAGTACAAACACAGAATACAAAGTCCTTCATTTGAGGATAGCTCTGATTCCAAGTTTCAGTCTTGCTCTCTCACTGTCTTTGTCTCTCTAGCAAAAACATTGCTGCTCTTTTTATGTCTTTATCTGGGAACCGTTAAGAGAGACTGCTTCTTACAGAATGTTCTTGTAAGTTTACAGAATGTTCTTGTAAGTTTCGATGCAGGTGCAACAAAATGAACATAGTGACCCAGAACTGACCTCTTATTTAAAGACCTGCAAAAGGCTTACAAACTGCATCTCATGTTAACCCCTTGAGTTCCAGATAGCTTTTTATAATCATTTCAACAGTATGACTATATACATTTTCAAACAAAGGGATCCCAGTAGCAGTGACATTTCCACATAAAGATTCACATATATTTTTATACCCACAGATATGCAAGGGGGAAGAAAAGACAGCAATAGCAAGGGAAGGCAGAGAGATTGTGAGAAGCGGAAAATTGTGAAACAGTCGGAGTGATCAGTTCCTAGATCTCACAAGAAAATTTGGTTGTACAACCAGACAGACAAGAGACAGAAAAGAAGAGGATAGAACAGATCCTTGCATTTAACTCTTTCTGCATAACAAATGGGACAGGTCCTTATTCAACCCTGTCACAGTCACTAATTTTTAAATCAATCAATCAATAAATGAATGAATGAATGAATGAATGAATGAAAACATAAATAAATCCATAAATTATTGCCAGATGGTTACCACTCCTTAGTAGAATACAATACCAGACCTGCTTGTTAACCAAAAAAGTTCTCCTTGGGCTCATGCCATCAGGAGTGGGAAAGCTCCTTACTGCCAACAGCAGTACCCAGCTTACACGCAATGCTCTATATCAAACCTTCCAGGTCCCCAGATGCCGGACCACAATGGGTCAGAGGTTGTTCACGCACAGGGCTCCTCAGTGTTACAATACCCTTAACAAAAAAACACTTACAACTGCAACGCTTGGTCCCTTTAAAAGGCAACTATGACTATTCCTTGCCTCTATCACTCAGTGTGGCTGCCTTTCCTAAGTAACTGCCTCCTCATTTTACCCTAGTCAAAGGTGACCTGTAACCTCCCCTAGAGCTCCACTTTTTTAGCACCAGTTTCCCCCACTCTCACCTCTTACCCCCCACACCACACTGCCTCACCCACCCCTCCCTCTCTAATGGCACTTTCAGATATGGGGTCCTCCAGCCCATCCACCTTGCACTTTTGCCTCCCACCTCTACCCACCAACAATGACCCTTTAGCCTGCCTACTTCTTCCTGACTCCCTCCTACCCTATACTAACTATATACTGTTCACCCTGAAACTTGTCTGAAGCTGGCTTATGTTGTCTCTCTCTCTCCATTTTTGGCTGTCTAATAAATGCTTAGACATCTCTGTGTTTTTAAGACTGTAACCATTGTTGACCTTTTTACGTATGTTACCCTACATCCTTTGACATGGAACCTTTGTAAATGAGCAGTTCCTGCTCAAAGGTATTTGTAATCCTAGAGTTTAATAAAATAAAAAAATAAAATAAAATTCTGTATATGAGTACTGTAATGAGCAGAGTATAAATGGATATCCCTTTTGAGTCAAAGGGTGAGCTGTGAATGGGCTTCCACCTTACTTAGCTCATAATTGACCTATGAAACCTATGAATTCAGAAATCTAATGTCACAAGTCGCAATAGGCTCGAAGGGCTTGCAAGTAAGCATATCCAACACATGACTGAGGACCCAAGGAGCCACTGGCTTTCTGATAGGGGGTCTCATATGTACAATATCCCTGAGGAACCTCTTCAACAGTGGCAAGCTATGCCAAAGAGAGGGTGCCTACAGGCTCACAGTACACTGATGAAGCAGACAAGTGGACCTCAACTATGAAATACTATAGGCCAGCATCAGAAAGTTACAATAAGTATTCCAAAATCTTTTCAGGTAGAAACTTTAAAGGGTCCATGGGTGGTTTGGAACACCCAATGGAAAAAAGGTTTCCACTTGCCTATGTTGTCTTCCTGGTGGAAGGCTTACACACAACCAAGAGTATTTCATAGACCCTCTGAGACACCTTAAACCTATTCACATCTATTTCATCAGGAGCCAGGCCTGAAGGTAAAGGGAGCGCAAATAGGGATACATTAGCTGTCCCTGCACTTGGGAAAATAAGTCCATCCAGAGTGGCAGAATCCTCAGTTTGCTGACTGATAGAATCATCTTGCCGCCGTGTGCCTCCAGTTTGAACAACACTGTCTGAATGATACGGAAAAGAAGGAATGCATAAAGAAACAGACTGTGCCAAGGCAGTGTGAATGCATCTGACAGAAAACACAAGGTCCTGGATTTCTGGAGTAAAATCAAGGCAGTATGACATTGACTGGGGACACAAAAAGGTCCTCACCTGGGGTTCCCCACTCATTGAATAGCAATTTCATGATGTCTGGTGCTAGAGATAACTTGTGAGGATCTGCTGTAGTTCATCTTAGTTCATCTACCAGCATGCATGTACAGTAGGTAGGGGAAATGGGCAGACTAGGTGGGGCCAAGCAGTCTTTATCTGTCGTCAACTCCTATGTTTCTACATTTCTATGCTCTGAACTCCTGGCTGATAGACTGGTACCATTCCCACACTTTCATTGCCTCCCCGCAGAGAGGATAATAGTGTGCTCCTCCCTATCGATTGACATAATAAATGACTAACTTGCTGTCTGTCCGAAGGAAGACTGTCTTTTGACTGATCAAGTTCACAAGGGCTTTCAGGCCCTAAAGAACTGCACACATCTCTAGTACATTTATGTGGAGACACATTTCTGATGAGTTCCAGACTCCTTGTGTCTTGAAACCCTTGCATTGGGCTGCCCACCCCAGTGAGGAGGCATCTGTAGTGAGGGCCACCTCTAGCTGTGGTGGAGAGAAGGGTAAGCCCTGGAGGAGGTATTCCTTTGCAAACCACCACATTAGGGGCCTCATTAGAGGCTTGGTCATCTGTATGGGGAAGTTTTGAGGGTGTGATGCTTAAGACCATTGTGCACTGAGCATCCACTGTGTCATTCTCATGTGCAGCCTTGCTAAGAGGACTGTGAATGCCAAGAATGCCATGAGTCCCGGCATGCATTGCATGGAGGAGCTGGCATAGTTTTGTGCTCCATGATGAAACATGCCATCTGAAAGATCGCTCCTACTCTGCTGCCTGGAAGGCCTGAGCTCAGGTCATGTTCAGAACAGCTCCTATGAACAGCAGTACCAGGGAGGTGCCCAACTGAGACTTGGCAAGGTTTAGCAGGACTCCCATGGATGCCAGAAATTGAGAGGCAGTGGCCACTGCCTGCTCTGTCTCCTGTCTGGGTGGGTTGTTAGAAGTCAGTTGTCCAGATACTGGAAGACTTGTCATCTTAACTTTCTGAGGTGTGCTATGAGTGCTACGAAGCACTTTGTAAAGACCTGCGTCATTGAGGAGATCCCAAAGGGTGGGACTCTGAACTAATAATATTCACCCCTTCACACAGAACTGGATGCCCTTGTGGTGGTTGGGGTGCACCAATATGTGCTGGTGTGCATGTTGCACATCCAAAGATGCTAGCCAATCCTGTG
Organism: Neoceratodus forsteri; assembly: GCA_016271365.2. Classification (NCBI taxonomy): domain Eukaryota; kingdom Metazoa; phylum Chordata; order Ceratodontiformes; family Ceratodontidae; genus Neoceratodus; species Neoceratodus forsteri. The sequence goes on along the minus strand of CM057454.1, from coordinate 246,269,975 downwards.
ACTTCAGGTAGGGTAACAAAGATCCTAGAGAAACCATCTTGAATTTTTCTTGATCCATGTACTTATTCAGTTTTTTGTGATCCAGAATGGGTCACATGCCTACTGATTTCTTGGGTACCAGAAAGCAGTGGGAGTAGAACCCTTCCTTCTAGTCTTACTCTTGCACTAGTTCCATTGCCTTGTTTCTCAGAAGGCCCACAATCTACTGTGCCAGTAACTGTGACATGTGAACTGACAAAGGGAATTGTCTCCTGGGCAGCTTGTCTGGGGGGATCCAACAACTCCAGGGAAAACCCCTCTTGAATGATCCTTAAAAACCCATTTGTCCATTGATAAGAATTTTCACTCACAACAAAACTGAGTGCAGTGCTCCCCCCCCACACTGCTGAGGAGAGGTCTGCCTCAGGCATCCGAAGCTGACCTGGGGCCAGAGCTTCAGACGGTGGCACTGAGCACTTTTGGCACCTGTGCCTTTGGCTACACTTTCTTTTGGGCTTTAGGTGGTGGTGGCAGTGGTTAAACTGGAAATGTTGAGGAGGTAGAACTGTAATCTCTACATTTGTAAGAGGTGGAACTGTCATCCCTAGGAAGTGGAACTCTCCAATAGTATTCAATGGAGAAAGGTGTCAGAGGAGATGGATTCCTGCCAAATTTAACCCCTGGGTTGTTGTGAGTTTTGGTGGCTTCCTCTGCTCTTGCTATGAAAAGACTACTTGTTATGGAAAGAGCTGCATCCTCTATCCCTCTGTGGGTTGTAGGGAGCCCACCTGGAGGTATTTAAGGCCATTCTTGCTTCATTAACCTCCTTAAGAGACTGCTGCACCTGCTGTCCAAACAGATAGGTGCCATCAAAGGGCACATTCCTGATCTGTTGTTGGATATCTGGGTGACACAGTAGTCCATAGCCTGGAGTGCTGCCTGATGCAGACACCTGCAGCTGTGGAATAGCTGCTACAGTACATCAAAGGCATCCATCGAGTCTTTAATTTTGTGGCTGTTAGATTCAATACCCTGTTTAACAGCCAGCAACATATGTGGCAGAGCATTTGCCAGAGATTTAAACCTGCAAAAGAGGGTATACTCATACTTAGAGAAGTGACCCTGATAGCTAGCTGTCCTCATGTCAAGTATAGCCAAGGCACAGACCTGCTTGCTCATGGTGTCTACCTTGTGTAGCCCATCCCTGGTCCTCCACTTCTGTCTAGAGGTCCTGATGTTACAGCGATGGGGGCACAGACCTGAAACCTTCCTGGCACTCTCAGCATACTAGTGGCAAAAGAAGGCCTTATCTGGAAGATGTCTTCACAAACAGGCCTTCTCTTACCCAATAAGGCAGATTTCACTGCCAATGGCATCCCGCTGATCCCGATTCAGGAAGGAGGGCTGGTACTTTACTCAAAAGCAAGAATAGAGGTTGTGCAGATAGGTTAATTCATTGCATAGACCACATAACACAGGCAGAATCATAAGAACCATAAAACTCTATTTTGGAAGGGGAAATGATTGCATCCAAAAATATTGAATAAACAGGAGCAGCTCCTTGTGGCTGAGAGACTGGGAAATGAGCACAGACTGCATTCAGAGAACACAAGGAAAACGGCCATAGCAACCAATATTTTCTTTAAGGCCTAGCAAATAGACCACTCTGGCTCCACATTAAACTTTTCCTTTGGTAGAGATTTTGTCTACCCCCTGAGTATACTTTTCCTTCCAACATACCTCTTGATCCTCCTAAATGGGGGGAGTACTTTACTCCTCCCATGCCAGCTGAGCCAAACATTTGGAATCCAAGGCGAATGCAGCCTAAAGCCTCCGAGGCTGTTCCCTAGACTGTTACCCACTCGTTTGCTGAGCCAAATGGTGCAAATGTCTACTTTTCCACCCATATCTGAACCAGAGTCTGAAGCGATGGCTCCCTCCTTCCAAATACCAGTTCCCGGAGCTACGTCCCTTAACGGGTCTGATGGGTCTGCCCCAGACACAGGCTCAGCAGGCCCCAAAGTGAATCCCAGGATGCTGCTCCCTTTTCATGCCTTACCTTCCTGGCATGCCACCTGGGAAAGCCCACTCGAGCTGCCACCTCTGGCGGAACCCTGCTGCAGCTCTGCCACCACTGCAACAGCCCCATTGTCAGGATGCCTCATCCATGGATTGGGTACCAAGATCTCTGTGCATGGAGGGGGTTCCCACCCTTCTTCCTTTGTCCTCCTACTTCCAGCCTTCCTCTCTGTTCAGCAGATGATGGTTCCTTTACCCTGTCCCTGGGCTTGGTACAAAGGATGGTGCCAGGACCCATACTGGTGCTACCCAGAGTGCCAGTTCAGGCCCCAGTGCTACCCACAGTGCTGAGTTGGGGCCTGGTGTCATCTGTGGAGATGGGTCAGTTTCTGGTGCCATTTAAGGTGCCGAGAATGGGGATGGGTCCAGAGGTGATACCAATGCTGGTGCTGTGCCTGGTTCTGAGGACAGTGGCAGCCATGGTGAGGGGGGCTGTGACCCACCATTGGGCCTGCTGCTGACCCTGCAACTGGTACTGGAGGCAATGTCTGCCACCATTCTGGTAGTGGCCTGAAGGTCAGTTCCTCCTCTGAATCCAAGGCAGATGTCATCACTGATGAGGACCGGTGCTCTTCTGTGAGATTTGTATGGCTCTTCTATCCTCACCTGGGGGTTCCCCCCAAGGGCATCGACTGGGTCACGCCATGGATGTTAGTTGAATCCAATTGGGCGGAATTGCCAGATCCTCCACCCAGGTGAGGTTCTCTGAGCATTCCTGCAACCCTAGCAGTGAGCCTAAAGCCTCCAGCTTCTTCATTCCTCCTGGGTCTGTGCCACCCCTCCCTGAGTTGCCAGGTATCATGGGTCCTCTTGGTTCTCTTACCTGGTCTCAGTACAGGTGAATGGCCAGTGCCTTACAGCATTTCAACATCCAGTCCAATTGGGTCTGGTTCTGGGCCATGGTCCTGGCAGTACTTCTTCCCAAGTCCAGCTCCTTCTCTCTGACATCCTCCAAGGAAGAGAACTTCTCCCTCCAGCTATCTGCTGTTGTTGAATACTCTGTGTATCAGCGGTTCCTTATGAAGATGCTAAGGGAGCTAAGCATAGGCTTCTTTGTAGGTCACAATCCTATGTCTGTGCCACTGATACTCCTTGGAAATTTCAGTGATCATAGCTTTGTTATCCCTCCTTGGCCTCGGGCCTTCAAGGAGGCCTCTAGGACTGTCTGGCTTCATCCTTTTTCCGCTACTCCAGCCTCTAAGTACGTCTGGTGGAGGTACTGAGCTACCATGAGATCTGCAGGAGCCATAGATCATCCCACTTTAGGGATTCAGGCGCTGCAGACCCCAACTAGGCCTATATGCCCTTTACATGACCAAACTCCCAAGGATGACTCTGCCCAGGACAGTAGATGCCTGGAAGAGGGTTTTTACCTTGGGCATGCACCCTTATGTACATTGCTGCACAACAGACCCATCAGGCAACTTATAATAAGTGCAAGTCAGGAAGGAGAACCACACTGCATAGTACAGGATTGGGTGCTGCTGGGGAGGCTAGCTGACCCCCCAAAATTCAGAAAAATCCAGTGTCAGTGCACTCACTGCACAGGAAAACTTGCTTAAGGCTCCACTGAGCTCTCAAAAGTCCGATATACCACGCTACCAAGTATGTCGTCAAATAACCAAACTCGAGGCATCTCATAGAGTGTTTCAGAGGTATTGTGTCTGCCAATAAAACAGCTTGCATCATGCACTTGAACTAGCCTCAAGTTTGGTTATTTGGCAGCACACTTGATAGTGTGGTGTATCTGATTTTTTGAGATCTCAGTGGAGCCTTAATAGGCCACTTCTGTGTAGCAGACTTGACATTGAATTTAGCCTATAATAAGTGCCTGTGGTCACAGCTAGGTGAGGTCCTGTAGCAGATGACATGGCTTTGCCTTTCTAGGTTAGCTCCTCTGACCCGGCATAAGGTGCTTAATTTGAACTTCCAGGGGGCTCACTTCTTTTCCCACAGTTAGGCATGAGATGTCAGAGCCCCCCTCCTGCTCCTGGGCCACAGGAGCCTTCACCTGCCCCAGACCAGTCTTGGGTCCCACAGGACCTGTGAGGAGCCCCTGTTGTCAGGTAGAGGGCTGAGGGATATCTTCCCTCAGGGTGATTCAAAGTCTCTCTATTTGGGAAAGCTTAGTAGTCTGACCCATAAGTGGGAGTGAGCGGTGAAGATTGATTCTTGGAAGACATGAAAATTACATACTCACTGTAACTCTTGATCTTCCACAATATCTTCATCATTAATTCACAAGCCCACCCACCATTCCCCACTCAGGTAAGAGCCAGGGCCTGTGGGAAACTCATCCTTTTGTGCTATAGCATATTGCCATTTTTTCTTTCCATTCCCACTTGGGAAGCTTCTGTCCCCTCCCTTATTTTGAGGATGGAATATATATTTCTGTCCTTAAAAAAATACAAAAAAATGTGACGAGTGTCCTCATAGCTCTCTTCCCAACCAAAAAAATATAAATGAAATAAAATATATATATATATGTATGTATAGAAAAAAATTCTTAGAGAGTGAACATGTTCTCTCCACTGCCTTACATGTTCTTCCCTCTCCCTACTAGGATATAGCCCCGTTGTTGCTGCATGCAACACTGGCTTCACCTTATCTGCACCCCACTGAAATCTTCTGCTATGTGGATTGTGCTTGGCACTTTGGACAAGGTGCAGCTCGCTGCTGGATTTTTCCTGTATTGCAGAGAAAGGCAAGGTGCAGTAGGATTTTCTGTGCTGTACTTCTCAGTTTGTTGGAGTTCATGGGTTTTTTTTCATGTTTTTCACGTTTGTTACCTTCTTCTAACAAACTGTTTTCATTGCTTCTTTGGGAATGGCAAGAAGATAGTATTTGTGCTTGCTAGACTCTGTTCAGCTACATTTGCTGTCTCCCTCCTCTGTGGGAGCTTAGGGGTTTTACCTTGGTCCAGACTTCAACCCAACCCCATGTTTCTCACTCTGGATGGCTCCCCCCTAAAGGTGGTCCACATGTTCAAATATTTAGGAGTCTCGCTGGACAGTAACCTAGACTTCTCATCCCATATCGACACCGTCTGCACCAAACTCCGTCCAAAACTCGGCATCCTCTATGGGTACAAAGATTGCCTCCCTCTATCTACTCGTAGAGACCTTGTCACCAAAACATTCTTACTCATCTTTGATTACATTGACATTGTTTATGTCTCTTCTTCTGCAACTTCCCTCTCTGAACTTGACACTCTTAAATTATTTCTGCCACTTTGCAACCTCCTCCCTCACTCACCACTGTCTCCTCTACTCTTCTCTTTCCATTGTGCCTCTTTCCCACAGGTGCCTTGTCCACAGTGTCTCCCTAGTTGCCAAATATTGGTTTGGGACCATCCCGTCCTACCTTTGCTCCTGCCTATCACCTGCTCATCTTTCTACCTACTCCCTCTGCTCCGGGGATACTCATTCTTTCTCCCTCTACCTCTCCCACTTGGGGGCCAGGATGTATGCTTTTTCCTATCGCCTCCCTTCCCTCTGGAATCAGCTTCCCAGGGAAACTCATCACCCCCCCATACTCACATCCCTAAAGTCCTTCCTAAGACTTCTCCCTCACTCTGATTTCTTGTGCCCCTCCTCTACCCTGCCTCTCTGCTCCTAGCCTCCTCTAAAGTCCTTCCCAAGACTTCTCCCTCGCTCTGACTGCTTGTGCCTCTCTTCTACCCTGCCCTCTCCTCCTAGCTTACTGCAACCCCTTGCCTCTGCCTCCCTTTGACTACTTTACTCCACTTGTTCTCCAAAAGCACTCATCTTCTCCATATTTTTAGCCCTAGTCTCCAATACCCATGGTGTTCTTCTATTCTTGCCGCTCTCCTATGTCAGTGTTTGACATTACTATAATCTCGTTTCTCAAATTTTGTTTTACATACAAATTATTGTTACTGTACTCATATTATGTTTTGGCCTGCCTATTGTTGTTGTTTGCCTGCAATTGTTATTATCCTCCTCCCTGATCTCTCTCCGGAGTCGCACCTGGAAACGATTCTCGGCTCAGTGTGCCTTTCCTGGTTATCAAATTTTAAATAAATAAATTGAAAGTGTGCATTTGGGAGTACAAAGGCTGTTTTAATTCAACCATGCATTCAGATATCTTAATTACACAGAGGTCTTTTTCAAGATATCTGTGTATATGCCAGAGTTATATACCAGGACTACTGCCCATTTCTCTTATCTCTATCATTCCGGTCTGGGTTGCTGATAATGGCCTCTTCCTTTTTTTTACCCACTACCCTCATCCATCAAGTAGGCCCAACCCTTAATTTCTAAATTGTTAGTCAGGTTTTATTTGGTTGTTATTTTTATATCCTATCCTTTGTGATTGAAGTCTATTGCCCTTTCTCTTCCCACTTGTTTCTTCTACTGGCAAACAGAACTGAGGATGAGAGGGGGCTGGCATTGGTTATTGGCTTGCTCATGTGCATGACATCAGTACATTGGTCACATGGGTGGCACCACCAGCCAATGTTGGCCCCTCCTAGCTGCAAAAGATTTTGCTCCTGTGGGCTTGTAGTCCCTCAGGCTTAGATCCACAAGTGGGAATGAATGGTAAAGATATTTCGAAAGGTAAACAATTATGGTAAGTACATAATTTTTTTTTGAAAAGAGCTTGAAAGGAGAGATCCTCCTGAGGTACAGTGGCAGGAACTGACTCAGGGTTCTCTGGGTTATAGAATGAGTCTTCAGCCTCCCCGCTGCTGCTGCTGAGGTCTGGATCTGACTAATCTCCCTCAGTCCCCAGGTGGATGTAGAGGGTGACCCTAATTGTCAATGGTGCTGGCTGTAGCCTCAGAAACATAGGCAACACCCTACCTGGCCCTGGGTAGGGTCTCAGGAATTGCGCCATCAGCAACACCAAGGACTGGCATGGGGTCACCCTGAAAGGACTGAACCCAGCACTAAGGGCCCACATGGCACTGAGACAGGTCTCAAAGCACCTGACCTAGGCACCAGACATATCACCGACAGTGATGTTGAGGGTCCTGCCAGCCTGAAGGAACCAGACACCATGGCTGCTCATCCCCAGAAGGGTTGGAGATGACACCACAAGTGGATCAGGCATCAGTAGCACCAATGGATGACGGCCCTTGCACCAAGGCCATAGTCGAGGTCAGTAGCATGCCTAAGTCCTACAGCACTGAAGATGGTGCCAGCTCAGTGGGCTAAGAAGGGCCAGTAGCTAGCACCAGTGGCACCACTGAACTTATACACTGCACCCACTGCTCCATTAGAGCTGCCTAATGGCTGAACTTCCCACCAAAGTGCCCTCTATTGGACAGAGGTGTGCTCCGGAACAGAGACCTTGACCTCGCAGACCTAGGCAACCCTGGTGCTCTCAGAGACGATGGTGATGTACCTGGGTCTTCAAGAGTTGAGTGTCTCACAGAAGACTTACTATAGGATGACCTCATCTGGTGCCTTTTTTTTCCTTTTGTTTTTTTGTTGGAAGAGGTCGAGGCCGAGCAGTACGAAGACCTTAACACCGAGCATGTGATGGATCTGGACCATTTCTTTTTTCTACCACAGGAGAACTGTCCATCCTCCTGGGAACTGACCAGAGCACCTATCCAGAAAACAGTGGTGCCAGACAGAGCTCCATTGCAATAGAAACTTGCCTTTTCAGACTCCCTACCTTCCATGGTCCTCAACCATTTCCATGAGGTGGAGCTGAGAGAAAATTGTAAATTTTTGTGTAAATGTTAACTAAACGGATGCACAAATAACAAACTCTAATGTATTCTAAACTAAAACTGAAGAACTGAGTGCTGTTGTCACATGAATGATGAAGTTCTGGCCCGGATCAGCAGAGCGGCGATGTTGCTGTGCACTTGGTGGTGAGAAAAAAAGGAACCTATGTGGTTGGGGACTGGTATCACTGTAGACCAATGGGCATGTGTAGTGATGCGTGTAGGGCCAACTCACCTCCTCCAGAAGAGTTCTGAATCCTGCGGGATCCTAGCACCTCTGGCTCAGACCCTTCAGTGGGAATCTATGCAGAAGATGGATTGTTGGAACATCTTGGGCTTATACCCAGTACTGGCACTGTAGTGCAGCACAAGGGGAGTGCTACACTGTTGTGGTTCTGTGCTTTGGTGACATGTTCTCTTCCACCCACCTCTGTCAGTTATACAGATGGGAACTGTCATTAACAGGGTTTCTTAATGTCTCAAAGTCCATAAAAAGTTAATTTGAGTGAGCCGTTGTATTTATGTGTGAGTCTTTGCAGTCCAGTTATTCATATGTAAATCAGCCTGTAATTAAGGGCTGGGGGCAGCCATATGTTTTAGGCTTCTGACAGGAAATGATGTCGCTGAGGAACTTGGCCCTTCATTTACTGCAGGTTAAATAGGAAATTGTCTGTTTTTTTAAGTGTGTTTTAAGGTGTTATTACAACACTTTCTACATGTATAACAATTGTTTTGTATGTGCTTTGAAACTAGTAAGTTATCACCTCTACATTTCAAACTGTTAGTAATAATAATACATCCTCAGGACTGCTTTAACCTCTAGGCTATACTGCCAGCTGATCATTAAAAACTACACATCTCAAAGCTGGCTCTGTGGTATTAACAGGTAATGGGGCCCCCTGTCAGTACAGATTTCTGGGGCTGCCGCAGCACCAACTTCTGTCTTATTCCATTCCCTCTCTTACAACCTTTTCTCTTACATTTTCACATGTGAACTCAAGTCTACAAGATGCAAATGTTGCTACTTACCTACTGACCTGGCATCACGGGGCCAGCCTTGAAATGTGTAGTTTCTGATTTACAGCTGGCAGTACAGCCTAGAGGTTAAAACCAAGACCTGTGAACAAGCTTCTTTTATCCAGCAGAATGGGTTTTTATTCCAACATGCTATTCTTGTATATTGTGTGACCAGAACAAGTCACTTAACCTCCCGGTGGTCCCAAACAACACCCAGAAATAAGCTGTAGTTGTGTGCCTTTCCTGGGCAATGATAGTAAAAGCTATCTGAGCATGTGTTATGATTCTGAAAATATTATGCTCTTTCTATCCAGATTTGACACCATTAATAGTTTATTAATTGCAAAAACACATAGATGGACAACATTGTTAAAATATAGAATAATATATGGGTGGGTGTGTGTAACCAGAATTTTACACACACACACACACACACACATGATATGGGATGCTACATTATCCCCAAGGGCAAAGTCCAAGGGGTTTATAAAAACATCCCACACCAAGGGTGTGTGCAAAATTATGTTTTTTACACCCACCAATCCACCCATATATTATTTTATTTAATTAATGGTGATCATTTTTTTCCCTTTCAGCACAGTTCAGTTAGTGCAGCACCTCTCTCAGAGATAGACAGACACATACACACAGATGCACACACAGATGCGCGTACATGCACCACGCGCAGCACACACACACACACACACACAGCCTGTCTCTCCCCTTTTTTCTTTCTTTTTTTACATTACAATGGCATTTTGGAAAGTCGTGGTCCATTGGCAGAGCTGCAGTGTGTAAGACACGCTCGAAGGGCATGAGCGGCAGGATCAACCACATTCATTCATTTCCTTTATGGTAGAAAATCCTATTCCACCCAAAGTATTTCAGTAAGAAATTATTATGCTTTTAACTTCATAAAAAAAGTAAAATACTCTTTTAATAATACATTTCAATTTATGCATGTTTTAACAACACTGTCCGTCTATGTGTTTTTGCAATTAATAATTAATGGTGTCCTAATTTTTTTCTTTTCAAGTCAACATGCTCAGATTGTTTTAGTTGTTTTCGCTGTCTTTATCTGGGAAAGGTACACAACTACAGTATAGCTTGTTTCTGGGTGTGTTTTGGGACCACAGGGAGGATAAGTGACTTGCTGTGGTCCCACAATATACAAGTAGAGCATGTTGGAATCAAACCCCATTCTACTGGATGAACAAAGATTTTTCACAGCTCTTTGCTTTAACCTCTAGGCTATGCTGCCAGCTGTTAATCAAAAACTACACATTTTAAGGCTGGCCCCATGATGCCAGGCTAGTGGGTACGTAGCCACATTTGCATCTTGTAAACCTGAGTTCACATCCAAATTTGTAAGAGAGAGAATGGAATAAGACAGAAGTTGGTGCTGTGACAGCCCCAGAAATTTGCACTGACATGTACACAGCCAGGGTTTAGACATCCTGATACAGTATTGGGCTCCAATACCTGTTGACACCACAGAGTCAGCCTTGAGATGTGTAGTTTTTAATGATCAGCTGGCAGTATAGCCTAAAGGTTAAAGCAATCCTAAAGATGGATTATTTCTACTAACAGCTTGAAATGTAAAGGTGATAACTCACTAGTTTCAATGCACATACAAAACAATTATTATAAATGTAGAAAGTGTTGTAATAACACCTTAAAACACACTTAATAAAACAGATGATTTCCTATTTAACTTACAGTAAATGGAGGGCCACATTCCTCAGCTGCATAATTTCCTGTCAGGAGCCTAAAATATATGGCTGCCCCCAGCCCTTAATTACAGGCTGATTAATATATGAATAACTGTGGACTACAAAGACTCACACATAAATACAATGGCTCACTTAAATTAACTTTTTATGGACTTTCAGACCTTTAGAAACCCTGTTGATGACAGTTCCCCTTTAAAGATTCCAAAGGCACTTGTTGTAAGGTTAGGAGATTTCCCCTGCTGTCCAGGCCAACATTTCCCCTCCTAGCAAAACAGATCCATGTAAACCACCCCCAGGGCACACCTGGAAATGAGCTGTCACAATGTAGTGTGACTTCCTGGTCAAAGTTACAAACAAACACATTATGCTTCCGCAATTATCATTTACTACAGAATACATTTTTTTTATTGCCAGTTTTCCTTTTCAGGGTTTGTGAACTATATTATACATCATTATATTTTAAGGTTATTAAAGAGCTAGTGTACTGCCTAAAATTATTATTAGTTTTTAAAAGCAGTCAACTATTACCTTTTATATATGAGGAACTTTTCCCTTTTCCCTGTTAGTAGGTGTGATCTATGGAACAGCACTCTGCTTGGCACCAGGCATATCTAGTTCTATTCCTCCCACTACACTATCAGCATTGTGACCTCACTGAGAGTGACATCACAGCTACTCAGGAAAAGCCACTCAGAAGCTGACAGGTCAGTCAGTCACCTGTGATAACACAGTGCTGATGATGTAGTAGTGGGAAGAATAGGACTAGATATGTCTGCTGCTAGGCAGACTGCTATTCCACATATCCAGCATAATACTGTCACATAGAAAATGTTCTAATGAACAGAGAAAGAAAATACTTCAGAAATTAAAAGTTACAACTTTCTACTTTGTAAAATTTGTACCATTTTTCAGACCACTATTTTTGGTTCTACTAGCTCTTTAAAGCTATTACTCTGTACCATCATCTGTTGGTTAATCACTGAATTATACATGAAATAGAAGAATGGCAGATACAGTAGCAAGCCATCTGTTACAGGGCTACAGTCCCATTGAGAAAACCTTGGGGGCAAAGTTTTAGAGGTCTATGATGTCATTTGGATTCTGAGATGAATTTGTATGCCCTGTAACAGATCATTTCAATTTTTTTTATTTTTTTTTTGTAATATGCATAAAACCTAAAAAAAGGTTAAAGTGTAACAATGTTGTGCTTCTCCCTCTCACCTTGAATTAATGTTCCAATTTTTTGATAATTACAAATACCAAATCCCCCACCTCAGCTACCTTGATGACCACATCCCATCCTCTAATATTTGAGTTTTGATTAAGTTTCTGTAATTTTTTATGTCTGTGGTTGTCAAAACCTGTCCACATGCAGGACTTGAGTTGCCAATTTTCTTAGCCCTCCACACCTGTAAGAGCACCTCAGTAGCAACCACCACTCAGAAGTGATTCTCTTATCTGGGGACATTCTTGGTACGTATCCCACCAGAGCCACTGCTCACACAGTACAGTGCTCCTTTAGCTAAGGGCAAATGACCTAGTGCTGTCACTCACTCCAAAGAAAACACTTTACTTCTAGAATATAGTAACTGTAGCTGTCTTCTCCCTCTTCAGAGGTGGATTGTGGATTTGTTAATACCAATAATTATAACTATTCCCTCAAAAGATTCAGTTACAGAGGCATGAAGTATACAAAAATAATATTTACTTCTTCACAATATTTACACAAGCTACAGGATATCAGAATACACAAAGACTATGGGAATGATGTGGTTAACTACAGAAATTAAAAAGAAATGGTTTAGGCACAGCAGAAGAAACACATAAAGAAACCTTTGTATAACTTCTTAACTCTTAGCAAAGTAGAACAATTTCTTTCCACATAGGGTAACTTTGTAATCCATGGCAGACTCCAACCTTAGATGGTGAAAGTATGAAGCCCCCACACTGAATGACTTGCTAGAGTCTAACCAGACCTCAAAAGCCTTCCGCTGCCAACTCCCATGATGCATCATTAAATATATCTATCTGACATCATGGTTTTGATGCTTTCTTTGTCTACCAGGGTTGCCACCTCTCTGGAAAACTGGTTAAACCAAAATATTGGGCTTTGTGGAATCACAGACCCCGCTCATTGTTCTGAGCCATATAGGCCCCAGCAGAGGGTGGCTGCATTGCTAGAATAGTTGTCTGACATGAAAGACCTTGGGCTCTTTGACGCCATCTAGTCAACTGACCAGGGGGTTCTGTCATTGCAGGATAAAGGAATTGTAATTACTTCACAAGGGCAGCTGCTTCTGCCTCTGGTAACAATTTTAATCTCATTTCTCCAACCTATCTCTGTCCCCTCAGCAGACAGAGTTAGTTAAAAAAGAAAAAATGAAAAAAACAAGTAGAAGATTATTATTACAGTGGTACTTAAGCATTTCTCTGACACAGTAGCATCTTCCACTTTTGAACTGCGATTGCCATTGGGACATTGCAGTTCAGAAGGACTCAGAAAAGAAGACATTATTAAAGGGGACAGGAAAGTTGGAACAAATTGTACTGCAGTACATGCCTGTTTGTAGTCAGTGCCAGTATGCATTATCACAGTAGCGACTTGATACCAACCTTGATAATATAACCAAAAAAATTTAAATCACACTATACATTCTGAGTTCAAAGATGACCATTTCTGCAGACCTCTAGCCATGTTTCTCATCAGTGGCATGCAAACAATGCTGACTGACAAAAACTAATGATGTTTCAGTATGTAAGGCTATAATCCCCCAACACTCATGTATGCTGTCCTTACACTGTAACTGTTTACCAGCAGTAACCAAAGAGTTAGTTAAGCTGATTTCCTTTTTTTTTTTGTTTTGATTACATAAACTTTACATGGTTGGGTCACTGGCAGGCCTATTTAATAGTTCACTAGAGTCAGGTGTGGTACCGCAGTACTGGAGAACAGCGCATGTGGTGTCCCTCCACAAAAGCGGTCCCATGGATGACCCACAGAATTACAGAGCAGTCAGTTTGACCTCAATCATGTGCAAGCTCATGGAGACCATACTTAAGATAAAGTTGCTAGAATATCTTGAGGAGCATGGTCTTCAGGATGCAAGGTAACACGGGTTCATGGGTTCATCAATGACATTGGGATGGAATTAAAGGCAAAATGGGCCTATTCACAGATGACAACAAACTCTGTGGGAGAGTGGACACAGCTGAAGGAATACAAGACTTACAGGATGATCTGGAAAAGCTGGGGAGGTGGTCCAGGATCTGGCAGCTTGGCTTTAATGCCAAGCAATGCAAAGTTATGCACATTGGAGCCAAGAGTCCCAGGATAGAGTACTACCTGGGTGGAGTCCAGGTATCTGTATCAAAGGAGGAGAAGGACCTGGGAGTGATGATTACTAGTGACCTGAAGCACTCCACGTACTGCAAGAAAGCAGCAAAGGAAAACAAGATGCTGGGATGCATAGCTAGGGGGATCAGTATTAGGAGGGAGGAGGATATACTCCCCTTGTACAGGTCACTGGTGAGACCACATTTAGAGTATGGAGTTCAGTACTAGTGACCACACCTCAAAAAAGACACTGACCTGCTGGAGAAGGCCCAGAGGAGGGCTACAAAGATGATAGCAGGTCAGAAGGGTAAGGCATATGAGGAGAGGTTGAGGGCACTGAACCTGTACTCCCTGGAGGAGAGGAGTGGGGCATGATTGGGACCTTCAGGTACTTGAAAGGGGCAAATAAGGTGGATAAGGAGGGGTCTCTTAAAGCTGTCAACTACAACATGAGAGGGCACAGTCTTAAGCTGGAAGGGGAAGGTTTAGTAGGGAGGTCAGGAAGCACTTCTTCATGGAGAGGGTGGTGGACACTTGGAAGGCGCTGCCATAAGAGGTGGTATCATTGAAGATGGTGAGCAGCTTCAAGAGAGGCTGGGATAAGCATAGGGGAAAAGTAAGGCTCATGGAAAGAGAGAATGGGAGAAGTGGGGAGGGGGCAGAGACAGTTGCTCAAGCTGTGGACCCTGCAATATGAGCAGACTAGATAGGTTGAGTGGCCTTCTTCTGCTGGCTTCTTCATATGCTTGTATGTTCATATGTTTATTGAAGAATTTGATGCCAAATGCAAAACTGACAGACAACATAAGCAACAAACAGTGAACAACAGCACACAACCCTCCCTTCCCCCGAAATCCAGATAACCTGGTGGTATGGGGGGAAAGACAGCCCCTACAATAATACTATACAAAAGACAGATATCTAGAGTTCTGCAACCAATTAAACAAAGCCAATGGACATTATCACTCAGAGAGAAGCAAGGTGTGTAAAGTTTCCCATCTCTTACGATAGGGCTGTAGCCTATGATGTAAGCAAGCAATCTGGTTCTTACCATTAAGAGCATACAAAATCTCTCTATGCCATTCTAATGTAGTGGTGATCTGGTCATCCAGCCAGTGATGTAAGATAACTAACTTTGCCACAGCAGTAATTAGGGCTATGCAATCCTGCTGGGACCTATTAAATCACCTGGGTATCTACTTATTAAACACATCTTGGATGTGCAAACCACGTCTAACTCCAAAAGGGGTCTAGAACCCATTTTATATCTTCTTCAAAAGTTTTTACCTTCTCACAGGTCCATAAAATATGAAACAATGATCATTCTTACTCCCCACATCTAGTGCACTGACTGGATGCCAACTTTCCCCTCTTAAATAGATTTTTAGATGTAAGATACAAATTGTGCAATATCTTAAATTGTAATAGTCCATTTTACCATGTTTAAGAAACTTATTTAAATTAGCCTATGTTGTTTGCCTTTCTGCAGGAGACCACCCCAGCTAAAGTTCTCCCTCCCAATAATACCAGAAGCCATCTAGCCCCTTGCGATCTAATTGTTGTAAAGTTTTATACAACTGGAATATACTATGGGGTTGGTAGGCTGTGTGTACCAATTGCTCTATTATATCCCACCCCATCCTTCCATAGTTGAGGGCCCATATGAGCTCCAATAGCATGTATTGTCTGAATAGGAAGTTGCTACCTGGCTTGTAAAGAATGAAATGAACAGACCCTACCATTCTGGATTAGGTGGCCTACTTTCAAGTTGGGAACCTATTTCCATAAACTTTCCAGAAGGGAACTCTGATCTATAAGAAAATTTACATTCCCACAGATGGGCTGGGAAAGGGAGCAAATAAAGTCTGTCCCCAAACAAGCAGTCAATTGTCTATGTGCACATACAGACCAAAAAATCAGGGTTGACCAGAGGGCTTTTGGGACTTTGGTAGGTGTGGTGTAAAGTAATCCTAAAGCCGATATCCCCCTCTGAGAACAAACATCCTGTTCTATGAGTAACCAATGCAGAGTATAACTCCCTTCATCTATCTGCCTATGGAGGGAGCCCCACCGAAAATATTTTGCACCATGTAGTGCCAAATAATAAAGCCAAAAATTAGGAAGCCTACGTCTACCCACCACCTTTGGAATAGTTAATTTAAAATACGCAAGTTGTGCTACTTTGCCTTTCCATAAAGATTTTCCTTTGCCATTAAAATTCAGCAAGTGCACTATGAAGCTGTTTATACCATTGATAGGGGAGATACACGTACAAAATATGCATGGAGTAAAGTATACATGGTAGCACATTCTTCTTAATTGTATTCACTCAGCCACCCTAAACTCAAGAGGGGAACCTTCCACCTTTTCAAATCTTGGATAAGTGTGGTCAGGAGGGAATCTAAATTATTCTTTTTGTGATCAGACAGTTGTTTGAATACTCTGATTCCCAAATAAGTGATGATTTTGGGTTCCCATTGAAGACCTAATTGTATAGTATCCCTTTTGACTGCAAAAGAATTTAATGGTTAAACTTTAGTTTTCTCCCACATTAAACTTATAGGCAGATATTGCACCAAAGGCTTTGATCTCTCGCAGTGCTGCTGGGATAGATAATCTGGGATACTTAATGTATAGCAAAATATCATCTGCATACATCAAACATTTATAAGCTGAATGGCCCACTGATATCCCTTTAATCTCAGGACTGGACTCAAGTTTCCAGGCCAGGGGTTCCAAATACAAATTAAAAAGGAGGGGTGATAAGGGGCAACTCTGCCTAGTACCCCACTCAAGGCAGAATATGACAGAAAGTACCCCATTACAATAAATTTGAGCACTAGGGTTTGAATACAAGACTCAAACACACTAAATAAATTCTTGAGGAAAACCGTATTTCACCAGCACAGTGAACAAGAATGTCCTGGACACTTGGTCAAAGGTTTTTTCTGCATCCAGGGAGACCAGGGCTGCAGGTACCCTGCCCTCCCCAGATGTAGCCACTAAGTGATGTAATTTTATAAGATAGTCACTTGACACATGCCCCCTCATGAAACCAACTTGCTCAGCCCCCCAGTAGCCTGTTCCAGACTCTCTTCAACCTAGCAGCCAATACTTTAACAAGGCTTTCCATGTCTGTGTTGATGAGCAATATCAGTCTATAATTACCAATGTGGGTGGCGTCTTTTCCTGGTTTTAAGACTATGACTATCTGAGCTAATAAGAGTGACTAATCTTGGATTCCTTCTGAATAAATATAATTAAAAAACACAAGATAAGAATGGTATTAACTCTGCACTAAAGTGCTTATAGAAGTTGGCGAGAAACCTCTCAGGGCCAGGAGCCTTATCTAGAGCCACACTTTAGATGGCCAATGAAACCTCTGATTCTCTAAAAGGTCCTGACAGGAATCCCTGTTGACCATCTGTTAACTGAAGTAGCCAGGTCTAAGCTAGATATCCATCAATCCACTGATCAAATTGGGTATTGCACAGATGATCATTGTAAAGCCCCTGATAGAACAAAGAGAAGATTTTAACAATTTCTTAAGGCTGAGTGATAAGATTTGTCTGGTCTCTATCTCTAATTCCCTGGACTTCCCTGGAAACCGTCCTGTTATCATAACCATAAAGGTAATAGCTTCCCAGCTTTCTCCCTTTTATAGATAGGACCATAACAGTGTCCTTGGACCAGTGAGCACCAACCTAACAACACCATAAGAATATGGTAATGCAATTAATAATTGAAACAGGCCCTAGCCCCCCCCCCGACCTCCAAGCTCTGAGCTCTGAGAATATGGCTAGCTTCCCCGACCACTTACAGAGCAGACTTGGGAGGTACATCACAAACAACTCAAGGGAAAGAGTATTACAAATCTGTGGGCCCCCCCATAGCCCTACAAGAGAAACAAGAATTCCAGCAAAGACCTCACAGCAATGTTATAAAACTATAAGGGCATTATAGCAACATGAAGATTAATTGAGGAAAAGTTAGCAGGTACCCACTAAAGCTGAAAAAATAGAAGAGCTTCAGTTTGTTCTGAATAAGTCCGGGAGTATCTTCAGCAATTCATGACAGGCTTAGTCAGCTGACTGAAAGGTACTCTGGCCCTCAGGCAAGGAGACCACAAATTTGCCAGGGTACCGCATATGAAAAAAAATTTAAGCAGTGATCAGCTTTGATTTCAAATCCTTATTAGCTGCACATTTTTCTCAGACTGGCTGTAGGAGATCTTGAAACCAGTGCAGACGTCTGCTCTTCCAAAGAATCTCCATACTCTCTTGAACTTTCCTAAGGACATGCAGTTTGTCTAACTAATTAAGCACCTAAAAATAAAGGGATGGGGCTTGTCCTCGGGTGCTGGCATCAGATGAAGCGCCCTATGGGCATGCTCAGTGACACAGTCTGGGCCAATTGGAGAGGGTCCTACCATTTTATTACACAATTTTTGAATGAATTTGACAGCTTTGATACCCTCGGCATGTTCCGGCAGACCCACTGCAATGATGTTATTTTGGCGACTGTGGCCTACAATGTCTAACAGCCACTCCTCCAGCTTAGTATTTTTGTGTCAAAGGCCTGTAAGCTCTGGCTCAACCTGGGTGCATTGATCCTCCACTGAACTAATTTGGACTTGTGTGTCCCCAATCTTTCTAGTCAAGTCCTTGACCACTGGTCTAGTAGCTTTAATATCTCCCAGCAAGTCTAAGAGCATTTCTTTAACAGTGCTAAATTCCTTTAGGAATTTGTCCACAGTCAGCACTGAAGTGCTAGAATCTTCCTCCATGGGGGTGCCCACCTCGATTAAATACACTCCCATCCTAATGCACTTAGGCCCTTCGGCTTTATCAGAAGGTGAGGGCAGTAAATGAGTTCTCTGTTCAAGCTCATTCTCCATGATTGCTGAACCCAATTTATCAAACCAGTCAGGGTCCAAAGATGCAGCAGGAGTGAGAGAACCAATGAACTCCTCGATGTGCGAAAGAATTGCAGTTGTTTAATAAATTGTTTCTGGTTGGGGTTGGAGCTGCAATGGGACACTGCTTCTAGCTGTGATGCATCATGTGACTCCATTAAACTGATTCCTTCTGACATTAATCGTTTTCAACAGCATTGTTGCCATAGAGACAGAATATGGGAAACACTTGGAAATGGGGACTTTCTCTCACTGTCTCTCTGTCTCTGTCTCTCTCACTCTCTCTCTCATGCCCTCCCTTGGTCAACTAATGTAATCTAGCCTGTTTCCCTTTTAAAAACTGTCATTTACTGGATAAATCCTACTTAATGTGAAATAATCAAGTTTCTAGTTTATTCTACTGACTGTTGACAGTACACTGTATGAGGGAGTGAACCTATAAACTGGAACCAGTGAAATGTACTTGCATAGTGCTGGATTAAACATCATTCAGTTGTAGACTGTTTACAGAACCCCAATTACAATGCCACCATGAGTATAAACTCCTTTGTGTATATAGCCAGGACAACCAGCTTGCAATATTTACAAACATAGAGTTATTATTTTACTCATTTCATACAGTAGAGACGTTGCAAAGTTTTCCTTCACCAGTGAAGATGCAGCAAACATGAGAACTTCATCTTTATAAAGATCTCATGAGGTGTCCCCACCTTGCCACACCTGGGACAAAGTGCACTTTGCAAAACCACAAGTGGTAATTTGCTAGTGAAGTAAGCATTACTTCATAAAGGTCAAAATGCTGGGCAAGTCGCATGCTGCTTAAAAGGCTGATCACATGGGTACATTCCTGCCGGAAGTACAGGGATGCTACCATGTGATTCGCCCTCATAGTGTACAGCCATAGACTGTTAGAGGAAGGAGAGTGATGCTTCCCTTTGTGCTATGAAGGACATCAGACAGAAACATTGTATGATTTTGCACAGCTATTTTCCCATAGTTTGTGTTCAGGGTTTTTTTTTTTATTTTTTATTTATTTGTTCTAGGATTACAAATACCTTTGAGCCGAGGCTCTTTTACAAAGGTTCCACGTCATTGGTACAATTGAGACAGTCATAAGCAAAGATAACAGTTTATAAAAATTAAAAATTAAAAAAAAAAAAGTTCTCCTACAGAAGGTGTGATTGGAAGTGAGATGAGCTTAGAAAATGTTTTAGCACAGATATTTGTACTATTACATATACCTCTCAGTCTCTCAGCATTAACATTCATAGCAGTAGCTTTCAAAATGCAGACCAAATGAGCAAAATGTGTAAAAATTTTTTTAAATAATACTGCAATATGATTCAGAATAGTTGGCCCCATTTATTTAATGTTAAGGAATGTATCTATCAGGTTTTTTTAATATGTTAATAGTTTGCATGTCCAGAAATAGCTCTGACATTGTGAGAAACATTAGTAGATATTCAGAGAGCAAGGGTAAATTTAAGTGTAAAATTCATAGTGCTATGCGAAATGCATACCTGTTGAGAGGTACTGTATGCTGTCACACTGGCTTTCTCTCAATGATTTGAGCCGTGTTTGCAGGTGAGCTGGGTTTAAACAAAGTGTCTTAGCACATATATTTTTATGCATACTGAATATGCACTGTCAGTGCTGGTAGCTTTGATTGGAAGTGAAGTGAGCTGAGATGGGAGAGGTTTCTAATTTTACTGCCGTGATGATGTAGGTGGCATACAGAAGCCTATGGGTGTAGCCACCTCTGTTTTAAAAAATTATGCCTGTCTAACATTTGACAGCAAAATATTTTTGGCAAAATGGCAGGTACAGCAGCCCTTGGGTAGACTGCCACTGTCTGAAAAATTCATAGGTGTCCAATATGTAAAAGCAACCTGTTTTTGCTTGTAGAATAGCAGGTGGAGCAACCCAAAGAGTAGGGCACTGCAAAGAATTATACCTGTCTGACATGCAAAAGCCCTAAGTAACATATTTAATGCTGGCTTCACGAGATGTATAGAAGGTAAAGCAGCCAACAGGGTTGACCAGCACAGTTTCCAAAAAATATACCTATCTGACATGACCTCTGATGAACTGAACAGCCTTTCCTAGATGAGACTGGATGGTGGGTAGCTCAGATAGTGCATTGCACAAAAGGCAATTCTGACCACTCCAGAAATGTTGAGGCCCAGTACATCAGTGACTCCTCATCAATGTTAAATTTCTTTCAGTCAGTCAAATATGCCTCCACCATTCGTTCTAGTTAAGAATTACTGCTGGTGCCTTCCCCCTCCTTCTTCTTAACGTCCTCGATACCCACTTGTGAAAATAGGGACTGCAAAGGTTTACTTATAATGTGATCTTTGCAGGTAATAGTGGTGTCTACTGATGCTAAGAAGAATATTTTTAAATCAGAGATTTCTGGGGTTTTGCTCCTGTCCTTTGCTTGGTCACCTTTGTTTTCAGTTGCTGTGCATTCACCTATTAAACCAAGTGATCCTTCGCCTTCTGGAATGCTGCTGCCCCTTCACAAAAGTGCTGGAAGGCCATGTTTGCACTGCAGGTCTAACAAGGTGGCACCATTGTATTCTGTGGATCCTCTAATGTATTGTAGGAGGCTAGTGTTGTGAAGCAAAGACTGTATGTGTTCCAAGAGCGCTGTGCAAGCAGAGTCATCATTTATTTTGTTCAGATCCCTCAGCCTCTCCTCATAGGGCTTTATGTGCAAACCCTGCACCATTTTGGTCACCCTCCTCTGAATGGCCTCCACCCTATCTATGTCCTTTCTGAGGTGCTGTCTCTAAAACTTTACACAGTACTCCAGGTGGGGGTCTACCAGGCAGCAATATAATGGCAGCACCACCTCCCACCTCCTACTGGAGATATCCCTCCCTATGCATCCCAGTATCCCACTAGCCCCACCCAAAGTCTTGTCACACTGTGCTGCCTCCTTGAGGTCCTCTGCTATGATAGCCCCCAAGGTCTCTTTCCTGTCTAGTGATTGTCAGTACCTCCCCCCATTCTATACTCAGCACTGGGGGTCCTATGCTCTAGGTGTATGATTTTTCACTTTTTGGCATGGAACCCCAGCTGCCATGTCTTTGTCCCCTTGTTGAGTTTCCCAAGATCTCAACACATTTTCTACACCCTCTCCTGATTATCTGACCTTTTACAGATTTTGGTGTCATCTGCAAAAAGACATGCCTTCCCATCCAGTTCTTCTACAATGTCCCCTATGAAGCTGTTGAGGAAGAGTGGTCCCAGAACTTATACCAGTGATACCCCACTGATCATTTTGCCATCCTTAGAGTGAGTGTCATTAACCACTACCCTCTGTCTCCTATCTGATAGCCAGTTTCTAACCCAGTTAACCACTTTGGAGCCCACTCTTTGGCTGGTCCATTTCCTACTCAGTCTCCTGTGTGGCACAGTGATGAAGGCCTTACTGAAGTCCAGATAGGCCACGTCCACTATCCTCCTTCTATTTCCCTGGCCACTCAAAGAAATCTATGAGATTTGTTTGGAATGACCTTTCCCCTGAATCCATGCTGCCTGTGGTCCTGCAGCCCATTGGATTCTAGGTGTTCAACCAGTCTTTCAGTAGGGTTTCCGTTAATTTGTCCACCATGGAAGTTAGACTGGCTTACAGTTGATAGCTTCCTCCCTGCTGCCACTCTTGTGTAAAGGGACCACATCAGTCCTTCACCAGACCTACAGAAACACACCTGTTTCAAGTTGAACAAGGCTGTCAGCAGGTCAGCTAGCACCTCCCTGCATTCTTCCACTACACTAGGGTGTGTCCCATCCAGTCACAAAGCCTTATCCACCTTCAGGGCTGCGAGTCCGTTCAAGACCCTTTCCTCTGAAAATGGACTTGTGTCCATCTTGCCTCTCCAGTCTTGCCCCTATTCCTCCTCCATTCTTGATTCTCTCCTTAATTTGTCTAATACTTTATTTATAAGGACATCATTGGAGTTAGGCCATAAATTGACATAATATATATCTTTTATTAAAGTTTTCATGCTGTTTAACCAAGAACTCTTACAAATTTCTCTATTCATTTTTTCTACTAGGCAAAATTTAGGTAATCAACTATTTCTGCATGTTTACTTTTTAACCAGTAATCTTATTTTTGAAATTTAATTTACAGGTTATTACCCCATTTTTGCTTAAACTAATGCAGCAGGAACAATAAGTGGAAGACCCAGGAGAGATCCAAAAAAGCAAATCACAGCTTTGTTCAGATTATTTCCATTGCATAAATACACTGGGCTTTTGTTTTTGCACTAATTACTTACATAGCAGCAGCTTTAGCAGAGCTCCTGTTATACATACAATTAAACATGCTGATGCCTGTTTGTGTAGTCTGTACCGTTTTGAACATGTGTTTAAAATTATTATTCCATTTTATATTACAAAAAAAAGTTAAACCTAGATATGTATAATGGTTAACCTTTTCAATCTGTTTGTTGTTATTGAAACATTTTATTATTTTTTAGCTTGAACCAACTGACACGACTTTTGTTTACTTTATGTGTATTATCAGTTTTAATTCACCATATGTAGTATTCCCCAAAACTTGGTTAATTACACTGCAAACCAACAGGCAACAGAGCAGAGCACCGAATTATCAGTGGACACGAGAAGGCTTTAATTTTTCATTAAAATGGATGGCAAATAGAAGTCATCACTATTGAGGCTGTTCAAAATACCATAGACATACACAGTATGTTAAACAGGGTTTACAATCATACCTAATCAATAATTATATGTCAATTATTTATCCGTTTCCTATTTCCCATTATATCAAATAATATTGTAGCCCCTCACTCCTTGGTGTCTAGGGATATGGTTGTAAAAGTCCGTGGAGAGGGGGTCCCCACAGCAGCAGAAACACAGTCCTAGTAGCCTACATTTACCCAGGCCATGCTGAATATGGGGTGCCCGCTGACCCCCTGCAGTGCTGGTCTGCAGAGGGAAAGTTTTGATTAGCATGCATCAACAGTTCTTCAAATAAATTAAGCAACTCCATAACATGCAGAACCAAGGGGATCCTTCTTACTAAACAATTAATCCAATATTCAATATTTATTCCATGGAGCAGTTGATAAATAACAGTGGGGGAACACTGCATTTTGTTCAGGACTGTTGTGGTCACATAAGAACTTTAAAGTCTCTGAACCATGGAGATCATATAGAGTCCAATAGCAGAGAGTCCATTATGAGGCATTAAATGGATGACCCCAAAACACTGCATACAGCTTATTTCCTGTAACAAGAAAATATTCAACACATGCTTCACAGTCCCACACAGTTCTGCCCCCTTACACTCCCTTATGGTAACTGCTCAACTTGCTCAACTAGGTCTAAATGGGGCTCTTTTTACACTGTAGGACAGTCCGCTTGCCTCACAATTCGAGGCTGACTGCTGCTCCCTCCTGACTTGCACACTCTCAGCTATGCTATGGTTGCACACCTCAGGGCCCCAACTTTGCTGTCTGACTGTCTCTTCACCTCTTCATTGCTGACCAGACACTTCAGCTCCACCTCCACCCACATCCTCTGACTGGCTTACTAAACTTGCCAGGATCCACCTTCTTCCCCATTGGCACTCCGCTCTCCCTCTGGCCTTGCAGCCTAGCATGGCCATCTCCCTCAGCACAGGATCCAGGTTCGAGTCTCTGCATCCCTAGACAGGGGGACTGCTTGCAAACATGGCTGCCACATCACTCCCAACTTCTGCTAACACCACTACCCCGAGGAAACTATACTGATCCTCTAGTGGGCAGTTGGCCCCACTCAAAGCCGGTCATACTTCAGACCTTGGACCTCTTGGGCTTCTGCCCACAGTTCCCGCACAGCCAGGTATATTCTCAGGGCCGCCCCTCCCAGGGACCAGTGACTAGCAACCCAAAGACAGAAAAGCTGTTAAACCATTTTTTTTCTCTTGGAAACAGGGACAGAAGGTCCCAAACACCCAGACTATAACATACATGTCAGTGCAAATAGATGCCACCTGTAAAACCACAGGAGTGTTACATTATCAATGGATACTATGGGGCCTTTAATTATATATATATATATATATATATATATATATATGTAATAGAGATACCACTCTAGGGTGTGCGGTCGCGCTCTGATATACGCACGCCTTGGTGTGCATTGTGATGCACGAGGCTGCAGGCTTAGTGCATTTCAACCAAAGGCGTGCAGCATATCAGAGCGATCAGCACACCCTAGAGTGGTATATCTATCTTATAAAATGGCCACATGTTCTGGGGGTGGGTGGAAAAATAATCCCTTTGTCTAGGTGGGAAATGATATGCTGGCAGAGTTGAAAGTAAGTCCTGTGTTTAAAATGGATGAAAAGTGTGTGCCTCCTGTTAGGTTGTGTTGGTTTATTGTAATGGCTCTTTGTATGTAGTAAATTATGTGTTGGCAGAGTTTAGAAAGTAGTCCGAAGTGAGAGGCAGTGATTAAGTATAGCATGACCGAGCGGTGCGCATTGCAAGCTGTTACGAATTGACAGTAAGTCGTTTTGTGTTTAAAAAAGATATAAAGTGCTTTCCCTCTTGTTAGTTTGTCTTAATTTCAGTAATACAAGGTGCAGAGTGTATTTAGAGCGGAGCGAGGAGACGCCGTGTGAGTCGGCAGCTTTACAAGGTAGGCATAGCCAGGCGAGGTTGTCCATAGCAACACTCGCTCTGGCTTGCGTCTAACCTAAGCGACTCGACCTCTCGCTCGATCTAAACTGCACCATATTACTGAAGTGGAAAATAACAGGAGGGAAAGGACTTTATGTTTTTTAACACAAAGGGACTTAGTTTCAACTGGTAACAGCTTGTTACTATCTCATGCGCACCGCTCTGGTCACGCTATACTTCAGGTAGAAAAGTGAAAGTGGTAAATGATCGGGCAAGTCTGTGTAGAAAGGGAGTTTTTTAACAGAAAGTGAGAGTAGGATGTAAGAGAACTGTAGTTTCTCTTGTTTTTTTTTATACACAGTTAGGTTTCTGTTAAATGGGCTGTATTATGTTGTTTTTTAGAATTTAGGGTGGTGAGACAGTGTGCAGTAGTAACAGTGTGTGTGTGTGTTTGTATGTGGCTGCTTAACTGCATTAGGCATGGAGTGATCTCACTGCTGGTGAGAAGGTTTTGAGGGCTGGAAAGTAGTTAAGGCGTGCGGTCGTACTGGGAGGCATGCGGTCGTTGGGAAATAATGCACGGTCATGTGATGCATTCTGTCCAATCATGTTACTGGAATTTCTATGATTTTACCACACCATTTTATAAATATACATATATGTGTGTGTGTATATATATATATATATATATATATATATATATATATATATATATATATATATATATATATATATATATCTATCTATATATATATGTATATATATAAAATACATGATGGGCAGGAATGTGATATGGTAAATATCTCCATGAGTGGCCAGTGACTTCAGGATACTCATGAGTGGCATAGCATAGTGGAGCCACAAGTGTATTATCCTGAGATCACTGGTCATGAATGGAGACATTTACCACATCATACTCCTGCCCACCTTATGTTCAATTTATGCAATAGGGCAGGAGTGTGTTCTGTTTGGTAATATTTATTTTTGTTATTTTAGTTTGCTGAAGTTTTTCTGGGGTTGTTTTCTTTCCTGGTTTTGATGCGTGGTACTTGTGTCTTTTTCTGAATGGTTTATTTATGACTGGTGTGGGAGTTGTAGTATTTTATTAGTTGTTGTTTTAGTTCTGTTTTGTTTTGATAGGTTGAAATGTGTGTGTTGGGATTGGGTTATGTGATGTGCATGGTATGTACATACCTCTCAACCTCCTGCCTCATAAATCAGGGACAAGGCTTAAAAAAATCAGTGACAAAGGACCAAAATCAGGGACACACCTTCAAAATTGGGGATATCAACACAGGAAGCTGGTAGAATAAGGGGCTCAGTGTAAAATGCATTTTCTAAGGAAGAACAAGTCTGTAACTTTAAGGTTTGACATTATTTTGTTCTTACAACTCCCACTGTTTGGTCACAGAAACACAATTTTTAGGAGGGACAGAGTAAAATTTTGAGGCAAAATCAGGGACATCCCTGAAAATCAGGGACAGTTGAGAGGTATGGTAGTGTGTATTGTTATAGGTTGTTTGGATTTTGTGTGCGTGGTTTTGTGTGGGAGTCCGTTAGCATTCCGGAGTATTTTTCAGTACTTTGCTATGATTTGTTTTGGTGTTATTTATTTGGGTGAGGGAAACATTTATTTATTTTTATTTCTTGTGTGTCTTTTATTTGTTTAGGTATTATTTTGTGCTTTTGTCACCATGTTCGGTTATCTTTACTGGAGCATTTATTGTTACCACTTTGGGTTAGTTCTCGAAGTGTCACTTTGGGTTATTTCAATTTTCTTCACCGATGTTATTATTTGGATTTTTCAGTGACTTCGGGTTATGTTTCAAAGTAGTACTTCGGGTTCCTGTAAGTTTTCTTCACCAAGTTCAATGTGGCTTTTTCAGCTACAGGTGATGTTTCAGGTGAGTGTAATTAGTGAGGGCTGTGTTTGTGGAGCTAGTACCAGATAACATATGGCATTTAGAAGTTAGAGAAAGCTTGTGATGTATCAGGTGGTGATAAATCAAACTGTGATGTATGCACAGTATAGATAAATGTATGAGGAAGTGTCTGTGCAAATGTCACTGCTGATTTATTCAACAGTGGTGAAGATAAGTGTTTTTTGTCTAACTCATTTATCTTTAACCCCTATTGTATAAATATATTTATATAATAGGGATGAAGGAATAACACTCTGAAGAAATGTTGCTATTTTCACCACTATTGAATATCAGGGAGCTGACGTAGACACTGTGGAATATCTTAACGTATATTCCACAGTGTCTACGTCAGTGCCTGATATTCTCACACTCGTTACGTCACCCATGCAGTACACTCATGAAACAGCCTCTCAGAACTTCTTACAAAGTATTTCAAAAGTAAACTAATGCAGCACACCTAAAAACACTAAAAATCCAAAGAACCTGGTGCTTCTTCCTAAACCTCTAATGCTGCTAGCAGCATGACACCCACAGACGTTCTTGCTCTGATTGTGAAAATAAACTAGATTCAAACATTGTGAAATAAGCAACACAAGATGCCAAAAAGATGAATGTGAAACTACATACTGCACACTCTCCCTGACAATGACAGACTGTGCTGCACACTGAAGCCCGGTATCACGCAGGACACCAAGAAAATGAGACAAACACTAATCAGTAAACTTAAATAGATGCTCAAAACAACTCCAAACAGTAGTGAGTCCAAAGTCAAGCTTCATTAAACGTGGACTCTTGGCTCCAACAATGACTCCATCCCCCAGCCATGGCAAAACCAATGACGCCCAATGCATTACGCAGAGAAACAACAACAACCAATCACATACTCGCACAGACATCCATTCACCATACCAACCAACCAAAACCTACAAACACACATCCAATCAAAATCTACAAACTTCTCATTTATAACAGAGTACCACCAGCTTCATTCACAAAAACACCACACAACTGAGCAAGAACACCGCAACAAAAAATAACACCACAGCACCACATAAAAAAGAAAAACAAAACAAACCCTATTATATTAATCACACACATGATGGGCTACTTGTGGAATATACAAAATACTAGCACTCCTGCAGAGTGAACTGGGATAATATCATTCGTGGCTTTGCCGCTCGTGATATTATCACAGTTCACTCTGCACTCGTGCTAATATTTTCCATATTCCACAGTCGCCCATCAAGTATCCCATATATATATATATATTTTTTTTTTCTTGAAGTGGAATATTTTGTTCACACATCTATCAAGTAATGACATTTAATCATTTCTTTGGCCTTCTCATCCTTTTCCCTATTGGCTCTTTAAGCTAAACTTTCCCCGGTCCACAGTGTTTTTTCACTTCGCACTGGCCCACAGTGTTTTTTCTATTTTTCATTCCCCCCCCATTCCTTTATGTAACCATTTTTCTTTAATTTCCAGAAACAGATTTTTTGAAATCAGAAGATTATTTTAGATGCAATTGCTTATTATCGTCTTCCTAACCAGCCATCTTTTGTGATATTATTTAGAGTACTAACATGTCTTCTTACGAATCTAATTTTACTGATGTATCTTTTTATTAAACTGGCTTCTGTTAAAACCAAGAATTAGCCAATATCTTCTTTATTTAAAATATTACTCAAAAATAGAGATTCAATAAAAAATTAATAAACTAAACCTCTATTTTATCTTATACAGTAATACTGAATTAAAAATATGCTGCACTGTATTCAAGTCCTCAAGAACAAAAGATGTACAGAGTGCCTGGAAAACAAAGTAAATACTTAAGATCGTAATGTCAAGAGTTCACAGTGGCACAAGGTTGACTGAGCTCTCAGCTTTCTCCACTCTTGACAATGGGTTTCATTGCTCTTTATACTTCTTGAGCTTTCATGGTTTTCTCTTTCTTATTACACATCCTGGTTCAGAACAATACTTATTTTCTTCTCAGTTTCTTCTACTCTTCTCCTTCCAGTCTCTTCTGCTTTACACTTGGTATCTTTTTTGTTTTCTCTTTTTCCCAGATAAGGTATTATTCCACCTGTCATGGATATCAAAGAGCTTCCAACCCTATCTCCTGAAGAGTCTGCACTCCCACATGGGAGAGTAAGAGATTCTAGCTGGAAAAAAAGGGGGCAGGTTAAGAGTTCGTAGACAGAGGAGAGGATTTCCCTATCCCTACCTATCCTTCTCTTGCTCGCATTCTTTTTCCACCTCTTTCTCCTAATAGAGCAAACTGGAGGACACACAGCACCTTAAAAGTTCAAAAATTGTAGTGAATGTGCTGCATAGTACTGTCTTATATAATACTGCCTTATAGCTTATTTAAAAAAAAATGCATGAAACATAACCAATTTAAGAACCTAGGGCCAGATATTCAAAACTTTGCCCCGGGGCAAAATTAACACTGCCCGGTGGGCAAACTTAGCCCGAAGCACAGAGCAAGCTATATTCAAAAGGAATAGCCCAGGGCAAACAGCTTCCGAATATAGCATGGTAATGAGGCCATGCAAACTGGGCTGGGAGTGCAGGGCAAACATAGCCCTGGAATAAGACAGCACTGAATAAAGCAACCAGGAAGTGCAACCCACAACAACAACACAGTACACAGCAACGTAAGGGCAGGTACAGACGAACTACATGGCCAATGGGTGTGCCAGCAAATGCAAGGACTCAGTACAGCTGCAGGAAGCAGCAGATGTGAAAGAACAGTGATCAAAAACTATATATCCCCATACCGTTAGCGCCTTCTAACAATTAGCGATGGCATTAGCAGCCGAACAGGCAACACATTTGCCTGGAGCTAAAATGTGCCATATTCAAAGTGCCATGCAAATGCACCTACTTAGGTAGTCTCTGGGCAAACAACCGGATTAGCATCTCATTATACCCTGATTTGCATGCAGTTTGCCCAGCGTTACTGCAGGGTCCCACAGAGCCACCTGTAGGTCAGTCTGGAAGTACAGGGCTGACCAGGTCCAACCGCAGCTCTACCTGTAGGTCAGTCTGGCAGTGCACGATGATAGCTGCAGGCTACATGTAAACAGTACAGCATAGCATAGCATATTGTACCCCAGGGGACAGGACAGCATAGGCACAGGTGGTGGTGGTGCTGCATGCAACTGTCACACTGTAGGGCATGCTACAGTGCACAGCAGAAACTACAGTAGCAAGGGGGCCAGTAGTGTATGGACACAGCAATGCCTATGGTGTGTAGGGCAGTGATGATGACTGCACTATACACAGTGAGAGACCCAACCTGTGGATGTTTACTGATACTGGACATTACTGTTACGCTGTTGTGTGACCCACAGATGCTGCACCTGTGGCATGGATGCTCACAGTGACATGTACATTCCTGGCTTTGTGTGCCATGGCAGTTGTACAGCTGTGAGGTATGTGGCCGGGGGGGGCATATATTATCCGAAAGGCACACTGGTGTTGGGGTATTCCCAATACTGGCCCATGTACACTGCATGATGTGTCCCAGCCTTGTGGCCACACCTGGTCTGTAGCACAGCCTCGCCATCCATACATGCTCCCCTCAACATCCTCCATGCCCACAGTGCTGCATGTGTGTGCTGGCATCTGTTAGTGTCCACGGAAGTGCGGTCCACAGGTGTGTGCTGTATGGCCACACTGCCGTGCTGTCCACTGGTGGCAGGGTCACCACTTACTGCCTGGCATGGCTGGGACTGGTGGCAGATGATGGCATCATTGTGATGCCATCAGTTAGCAGAATGCTTCCTCTATGTTTGGCTTTATCTATGTGTCATATTTATTTGTTAGGGTCGTGCAAAACCTGCGCTAAACCTGTGCAAACACTGCGCAAAGCCATAGTGTTGCGCAAAGCTGATTGCCCAGGATTAAGACAAGCTTTTCCTGGGTGGTAATGTGCACCGTGCTAAGTGTCACGCTAGGTCGTGCAAAACCACTTAGCGCGGCGCTAGTCGCTGAATATAGCATTGCGCCTGTATTCATGTCAGTTTGCCCCTTGCATACATTATAATTTTGGCCGGCGCTAATGCAGTTTGCCTGCGCTATTTGGCCTTTTGAATATAGCAGACCCGCGCTAATCCCGCGCTAAACCTGCGTAAATGGTTTTGGCCCGGCGCAAAGTTTTGAATATCTGGCCCCTAGTATTTTAAGTATTCCTATAGCTATGTGATCCTTTAGTGTTTGTCCTATAGGGTATTCTAGTGTCATAACATTCAAATAGTATGAACTTTATCAGTCTTTCTGCAAACTAACTGGCTCATATTAAAAAGGATTTTACTTTGGTGTTTTAGATAGCCTTTTAGAATTGCCAAAGAGGAATTCTGGTGATGGCATCTATATGGCAGCAGCCTGAAACAGGAGCCCTTCCTTAGATTTTGAAAAATAAAATCTCTGTTAAATTAGATCATCAGGTTTAATTTCAGAAATAAAAAGTATCACACACAGGGGCAGCTTGAAGGCAAGGACAAGGAGTGGATGGAGGGGGAAACACCATGATGATAGCAAAGAAGATGGAACAAGAAGACAGACAAACAATCAGGCCCCTCTTGAACTATGGAGACAACGCAGGCTGGGTCAAAGGATGTGCTCATTCACCACAGTGTATTGGCAGCACAGTTCCATCTAGTGGGACTAAGGATCTGCGGATTGCCAATGGAGGTGGTAAGGACCTCACCTTGGGCCCTATTTGTGGTGCAAGAGATTAAGTTCTGAGGGGGAGCCAGACGCTGAGTTGTCAGTGACAGTAACAGGCCTGTGGACATGAATGAGCCTTTCATTTCCTCTACAGCGTGTACTGTGCTTGAAGGCTGCAGTGATATAGCTGCCTTCAAACTACTACCTTTAGGCAAATATATATTTTGGTTATTTCTGGTGAGAGCAGAACTGCGGAGCCCCGTGGCACTGGGGCTAATTTTTTCATAAACTTATTAACTGAATTTTCCTTGGACTTATTAAGGCTACTTCTTTTGGAGCTTTAAGTTGGACAGTTGCACCTACGACTGTGTTTCTGATTTTCTGACTGTGTTGTGTATTTTATTATTGCTTATTTGACATTTAAAGTGCATTTAAAGTGACATTTAAAGTGCATGACTGGGTTGAGTGTGGTATAGGATTGGAGTATATGAGTGTATGTTTGAGGTTAGCAAACTGGATGTTATATGTACTTACGTAGCACCGGTTTGTGTGATGATATGAGTGTTAGGTAAATTTTAGGGTATGAGTGGTGTGTTTTGGAGTGTGGGGTTATTGTTTGTGTAGAGGGAAAATTAATTTTATTGGGTTACTTATTGCTATGGTAGGGAGGGGTAGTGAAGATTAATAAAGGAGAGGGGAGGTGGGCAGAGGGAGACAGTAAAAAGGCAGAGATACTGAATGAATACTTTTGCTCAGTATTCACAAAAGAAGATGAGGAGGAGTTATCTAAACCAGTAGAAGTACTCTGGCTAGGGGGGTTGACACCAGTCCATTTACAGAAGAAAGAGTCCTGAAAGAACTCCTAAAACTCAAGGTGGACAAAGCAATGGGGCCTGACGGGATTCTCCCCAGAATCCTAAAAGAACTAAGAGAGGACCTAGTGACACCACTGACCACGCTTTTTAACAAATCATGGCAGGATGGGGCAGTACCTGAGGACTGGAGGAGGGCAGATGTGATTCCCCTTCACAAAAGTGGGAGCAAGGCAGAAGCAGGAAACTACAGACCTGTAAGTTTGACCTCAGTGGTAGGGAAAAATGATGGAATCACTTCTGAAAGAAAGAATTGTTGAGTACCTAGAGGCAGCGGGCACAGGACCCAAAGCAGAGGATTTACAGCAGGAAGGTCATGTCAGATGAATCTAATTGATTTATTTGACTGGGTGACCAAAGTAATAGACCAGGAAGGGGCTGTGGATATGGCCTACCTAGACTTTAGTAAGGTATTTGACACAGTCCCACACAAAAGATTAATAATCAAGTTAGCCAGCCTGGGAGTGGGTCCCAGGGTGGTAGCCTGGGTAGAAAACTGGCTGTACAACAGGACACAGAAGGTAACAGTGAATGGAACACATTTCAAAGAAAGGGGGGTCACTAGTGGAGTACCTCAGGGCTCAGTACTAGGTCCATTCCTCTTTAACATCTTTATAGGTGACATTGCAGAGGGTCTGGAGGGAAAGGTATGCCTCTTTGCAGATGACACAAAGATCTGTAACAGAGTTGATACACAAGAGGGGGTAGAAAAGATGAGAAGGGACTTGGCAAGGTTGGAGGAATGGTCAGACATATGGCAACTTAGATTCAATGCAAAGAAGTGCAAAGTAATGCATCTGGGAAACAAAAACCCAGGAGAAGAATACACATTAGCAGGGAAGGTACTAACAACAACAAAAATGGAAAGGGACCTGGGGTAGTCATATCAGATGACCTAAAGGTGGGTAAGCAATGTGAAAAAGTCAGTAAGGAGAGCCAGGGGATACTGGGATGCATAGGAAGGGGCATCACAAGTAGAAAAAGGGAAGTGGTTATCCCTCTATACAGACAGTTGGTGAGACCCCATCTGGAGTACTGTGTGCAGTTTTGGAGACCTCATCTACGCAAGGACATAGACAGGATGGAAGCAGTCCAGAGGAGGGCAACTAAAATGGTGCAGGGTCTGCAGCAGAAACCATATGAAGAGAGACTAAGAGAGCTTAATATGTATACTCTTGATGAAAGGAGGGACGGGTGGGGGGACATGATAGAAACTTTCAAGTACCTCAAGGGAATCAACAAAGTCCAGGAGGGTAGCATCTTTCAGAAAAAGAGTTGTGTAAGAACAAGGGGGCACAATTTAAAGAAAGAGGGGGGACGGCTCAGGGGTAATGTGAGGAAATTTTTTTTCACGGAGAGAGTGGTGGATACCTGGAACCGCCTTCCTGGGGAAGTCGTTGGGTCTAAAACAGTGGGGGAATTCAAACATGCATGGGACAGACATAAGGCAATTATAGTGGGGGGATGCAGGAAGTAGGCTGTTGGTTAACTAGAATCTGCAGCTTATCCAGTAGGTAGGGAAATGGGCAGACTGGGTGGGCCAAGTGGTCCTTATCTGCTGACAAAGTTTATGTTTCTATGTTTCTATATTGCGGTGTTTTTTTTTTTTTGGCATTTTAATTAATATCTGGTTATAGATAAGTGTGTTGATTCTGTAATGTGTATTAAGCAGCAGACTATAAACTCATCTACTTCCCATCCCTTCTTCATGATCTGTGAGCCTTCCAAGCCCCCCTTCCCTGCTGGATGCTGCATATCATTGATGAAGGGAGGTGGACACTGGTAGGAGGTGCATAGGTGGTCTTGGGTGGAGCTGATGGGGAAAGCACCATTAGGATAGTAAGAACCATAATGCACCCTTGGGCAAAATGAGAAATGGAGAAAGATCAGATGTGTTTAGTTCCCATACCCAGGGCTCCCACCAGACTGAATGGGCAGGTAGCTGAGGGGTCTGCCACCAGTACTTATCCTCTTGATGCGGTATTATGCAATGCCAGATCGATGAGGAATAAGACCACTGTTGTGGTGGACTTTATTTCAGTTTCCTCTGTCTATCTGGCTTGCATCACAGACACCTGGCTTGGCGATGATGCTGGCCTGGTGTCAGAGTCAGCTGACCCAGCCAAATTCTCCATGGTTCACTGGCCAGGGAAGGATCATAGGGGAGTTGGGGGGGGCATCTGTTTTAGATCTGAGCTGAACTTGGTGGTTCACCAAGTGGAAGTTATCTCATTGTTTGAATGCATGGCTGTACATGGGGGTCCAGATTCAAACTTCAGAATTATTTCTCGTGTACCAGCCTCTAAGATACAAGAGGATTTTCTGCAGGAAATCATGGACATCATCATCAACAGGGTGTTGGAGTCACCTAGATGACTTATTCTGGGCAACATCAATGCTTATCATCCAGTTCCATTGGAGATTATCTAGTGTAACACCTAGGCAGCGTTAACTCCAAGGTTACTACCCCTGCCTGTAAGTCTGAGCATAGGTTGAGGGGCCTGGATTCAGTATTAAGGTGCCTCCACCCAGACTAGCAGCATTGGGGGTGTCTGCCTATCCTGCTTTAGCCTTCTGGGAAGCTATAACCACCCACCAACCCTCATAGTGGCTCTATACCTGTCTCAGCAGTGGTTAACACACAGTCAATAAATAACAGTAATAATATGCCGCACACCCTTAACACTTACCACCAGGGTTGGACCTTCAACAGTTTCCCTGGAGATCTCCTGTAAAATAATATTAGCAAGACAATTGCACACTTTTAACATTGTAACCCAACTAATAATATGCACACTATCCAGGGCAAACGTGGAAAAAGACAATCAGGTTTATTTAGGGTTTGTGAACAAAGAAAGGGTGTGAATTTAGTCAAATGATTTGTACTCTGATTTAAATCAGGGTTTTGGCATGCACCTTTAGTCCAAAAATAGACAGTCTTACAACACTGGATACCCAGGATAGAAACTGGCTAGCCAGAGGCATTGCCCGGGGGTGGCCAGCATTGCAGCTGATATTGGGGCCCTTGATGAAAAGAAAAGCAGTTATCATGCACAACAACAACAAGATGATTATTTGTAATCCGAGCTGGATGGCTCAGTCTTTTGAAAACCCAGAAAGTTAAAGAAATCAGATGGTACCACAGATGATTAAAATGCCTGTTGCAGGGAGCTACCCTGATTGTACTCACACTACCAGATTTCTGCAGGATGGCAGGTGATATGGAGACCTCGTGGTGTTTACTGATGGGCATAGGGAAGCAGGGCAGACACAATGCACCTCCTATTCATGGCCTTTCCCTCCAGGTGGCCGCAACCTGTAAGTTGTTGTTGCACAGGGGCTGGATCCCCAAAGCTGGTCTCTCACCGAAGACAGTCTCTGGTGCAGGGCAATCTATCTGGGCCAGACTAGCAAAGGCCCAGACAGGATGAGCAAATTGGCAATGTTCATTTGCGTCTTGCTGGTGAAACCTCCAGCGGGCTGTGAACAGACAGGTCTCGACCCATGAGAAACATTCAGTACATTTAAATCAAACAGCATCAACTTTCTACAGTTCAGATACAGTCCAGTTGCTACTACAGTAGACTGAGCAAACCTCTGAATCCAACTTTGTCTTGCACACTAGCTGGGCTGATCGCCTCACAGGAGCAAATCTTCGGTCCAAAATGCAAGTGGTGCTGGTAAACTTCTTCCTTCATTCTGCTGCAGTTCCAGGCTTAAATCAGAACATGTCCAACTTCTGCTATCAGGCAGTCCAATGCAGGTGAAATGTGGCAGAGAGGCAAGTTAGGCCTCTTCCTGCCGATTCCTCTATGCTCCGTTCAGGGAGCAGCTGCTCGAAAGCTCAAGCTGTTCACACTTCAAGCTCCAACTAACTGAACCACTGTCTCATGCAGCACTGGGGATTTCCCATGTAATCCAGGATTTGGTTTGGCTGGGGGAACTGCCAGTCACAGTTAGGACTCCCTCTTCAGGCCAATTTTGGCACCACCCTAAAAACTACAAAAACTACAGTTTTCCTTCCCAGGAGACACTTGAGCCAGGATACATTTTAGGTCCCCTAAAGTCATTTTGGTCCAATTACTGGAAGTCATGGACCTAATATGATGGCTCCCATTCCAGAAAAGCAAGTTGCAAGGGAAGCAGGTTAGGCAAACTTCTTTAATTCAACTATTAAATAAGTACAGTTTCCATACAGGCTCCCTCTGCATCAATATTGACTGGAGAATGGAGCAAACCAGAGTGGTGTCTGACCGGTTGCAAGCCCTACATCACTTGGACCCAGCTCAGACCATTCACTATCCACATATTTGCTAGACTCTTAAAGGGACAGGCGCAGAGGGTCAATATGGCCCTCTCATGTAAATTAACAGGATCACACTAGGACAGGATGCCAGCCTGACACAGGGCATGGAAAAAGCCCAGGAAAACATTAAAGTAAACCCCAATTTGGTAAGGGGGTTACACTCTTCCCTGCCTTGAAAAACCTGGCATCCGCATCAAGTCTACACATGATACACAATTCTATATAGAAAACACTGTACGTAAATATAGGCATATAAATATATACAGGTTGCAGCCATAAACTGTTTCATTGGTATACCATAAATGTTCATTTCTGATGCATCAGTGAAAAGTAAACTAATTATAGCAACAGTATTACTATACCCTTTGCATTTTGCAATGAGTACTGTATAAGAACTTATTACTTTCCATTAAACCTGTTCAAGTAGCTAAACAGATTGTTTGTACAACTCTTGTTTGCATTACCTCCTGTACACTAACCCACGTGGTTTGGGGCCTGACTCTATCTGCTAGGCTTGGGCTGCATGGGGAATGGTCATTAGCATACTGACTGGAGGGTTTTATTATCAACTTAGAGGCTGCAGTGTAAACTAATTTCGGAAGAGGATTTTCAGAAATGTAAAGCCCTTTATGAACTACATTCATGGGAAGATCTACAGGCCTTCCCAGGGGAATCATAACTAAGGCGTACTACAGGCTTAGTGGTTCTTCCAAACTTTCTGGGAGGGGGCAGGCACAGTCTCAGTCCTTTCAACATTAGCATTTGGGTTGATCAGTCCTGGCTCACTGTCCAGCAGTAAATCAGCTTCTGATGAAAGGGGTGCCTCTGCACTGGTGGTTTATTCAGAAATAGAAGGAACTCTTGCATTAACTTGTTCTGCGAATTCTGATTCAGAAGAAACATTTACATTAGCTTGTTCTGAAATTCCAGGTTCATCATCAGGAGGAAAATCCATGGAATTTAAATCTCATAACACATTACTGATACTGTCAGGATCATTATTTTCATTATCACCATGGTCCCATGGTCTATCATGATATCAGAGTCACTAGGGTCAGACATTTCAGCTTTATCTGATATGTCACCAGTTGTGCTCTCATGGTCAGGATTGGCCTCTGGAGGTTCAGTTAGTTCTATGAGGCACAAGGAGTCAGCCATGCCAGAAGTTTTACTTTGCACCTCACTATCAGGGGGCACGGGAGTAGTTGAGAGGGCTGGATGATTACACAGTCCTGAGGGTCCAGCCTCATCTCCCATATTACACAGGGGATTTCCTTGGAACAACTGGCTCAGTTTGTAAGAAGGATAATAGGTGACCCCACATTCATTATCATCAGATTCAGATTGGCTGTCAGTTTCAATGAGAATATTGCTGGTGGAAGACTTTGAATTCTGTACAACAGGAGGAGAGTTTAACTGTCTTTTTTTAGCTGCAGCTCGGGTCACAGGCCCGGTGTGGGCATTATCTTGGGGTGCAGAGTCAATAATAATTTGTCCAATCAGTAACAAATGATTTCTGTGCATTGTCTTTACAGCTTGTGGGTCATTCTCTGGACGCAATTTGTAACTGGCAGGTCCTCCAGCTTGCTGACAACAATGTACAGAGTGTGATGTCACCTATCGGCTATCTTGTGCTTTCCATGCAATCCCAGATTTCTTAACAAAACTCAATCTCCAGGTTGAAGCTCTTGGACCTTAACACGTTTGTCATGCCTTTCTTTGTTTGCTAGGTTTCTCTTGGCAGCTGTGGTGTGTGCTAACTGATAAGCATGGTTGAGCTGAGCTTTGAGTTTTTGTACATACTGGAGATAGTTGTCTGCCTTGACTCTGTCAGGGGATTCTCCAAAGCAAATATCTATTGGCAACCTGACTTCTTGACCAAACATCAGTTGGTAAGGGGAAAACCCAGCTGCATCGTTGCGAGCACAGTTATAGGCATGACCTAACGTACTTATTTGTTGACTCCATCTTGGTTTGTCTCTGGGGTGGAGTGTGCCCAGCATGTCTAGTAATGTTCTATTAAATCTTTCAGGCTGTGGGTCCCCTTGAGGGTGATAAGGGGTGGTTCAGGATTTCTGCACCCCCCAGAGTGAGAGCATTTCTTTAATCAGATCACTTTCAAAGTCTCTCCCCTTATCAGAATGAATTCTCTTGGGGGGGCACCGTAATGGACAAAGAATTTTCCTATCAGTACCTTGGCCACAGTGGGCGCCTTTTGGTCCTTGGTCTGATAGGCCTGAGCATAACGAGTAAAATGATCAGCACATTTCCAATGTTCTTTAGGTCTTGTGCTAAACACAAAAAGTCAATGCATACAAGTTTCATGGGCTTACTGGTGGAGATGTTAACCAGGGGTGCAGCCCTCTGAGGCTGAGCTTTTCTCTGAAGGCAATGGCTACAAGTTTTGATGTGAGCATCAATGTCAGCACTCATTTTAGTCCAGTAGAAACAGGCATGGGCTAAGTCTGAAGTTCTGTCACAACCCAGATGTCCTGTTTGGTCATGGAGGACATGTAAAACCACACATTTGAAGGCAGTAAGTAGCACTAGCTGTTGTTTGACAACTTGACCTTGTCTATTTGTGGTCTCTTGGTAAAGCAGTTTATTATGCAACTTTAACCTCGGCCCCTCTCAAAACAGAAAGGCAGTTCTTTGATCTTGGGAGTGAAGTTTGGACACGTTTTTTCTAGCATTTATGGTGTCCATCACAGGTTTAATCATTGGATTGTGGGATTGTGCCCACTCAATATTGGTGGGAGTAAGTTGAGGCAGAGTACTGAGCTCTGAGGTTGCAAAATGACTTTAGGCTGCAGGAACACAGGTGTCAGGAGCGCCCAAGCAATCGACCAAGCAATCAACTGTTTCAGCGGACAGGTGTTCATCTTTATCAAACTTTTGGCAAAGAGCTTTAACAGATTGCTTGGACATTCTCACCCACTCAGAGCTGGATTCAAGTCTTCTAGAGAGGGTGTCAGCATCAATGTGATTCAGGCTGGGTGGTACTCTACTGAATAGTCATCGGTTGAAAGTGCTGATATCCAACGGTGCCCAGTGACATCTAACTTGGCCGAGGTTTGAACATATGTGAGGGGGCTGTTGTCTGATTTCACTGGAATCTTTGCACCATAAAGGTATTCATGAAATTACATACATACGAACATACGAAGAAGCCAGCAGAAGAGGGCCATTTGGTCTATCAAGTCTGCTCATATTGCAGGGTCCACAGCTTGAGCAAATGTCCCTGTCCTCCTTCCCCACTCCTCCCATCCTCCCTAGCCATGATCCTTACTTTGCCCCTATGCCTATCCCAGCCTCTCTTAAAGCTGCCCACTGTCTTCAACAAGATGACCTCTTCCAGCAGTGCATTCCAAGTGTCCACCACCCTCTCTGTGAAGAATTGCCTTCTGACCTCCCTCCTAAACCTCCCACCCTCCAGCTTAAGACTGTACTTCCT
The DNA here is from genome assembly GCA_016271365.2 of Neoceratodus forsteri. Classification (NCBI taxonomy): domain Eukaryota; kingdom Metazoa; phylum Chordata; order Ceratodontiformes; family Ceratodontidae; genus Neoceratodus; species Neoceratodus forsteri. The sequence goes on along the minus strand of CM057454.1, from coordinate 246,229,345 downwards.
AGTATTATGATTGCCACTCAGCTTAAAGAAACTCTCCTTATCAACCTTATTTATCCCTTTCAAGTACTTGAAGGTCCCAATCATTTCCCCCTCTCTCTCTCTCTCGGTCTCTCTGTCTCCTGTCTTTCAGGGAGTACATGTTCAGTGCCCTCAACCTCTCCTCATATGTCTTACCCTACTGATCCACTATCATCTTTGTAGCCATCCTCTGGACCTTCTCCAGCAGGTTAATGTCCTTTTTTGAGGTGTGGGCACCAGTGCTGAACACCATACTCTAGATGTGGCCTTACCAGTGACCTGTACAAGGGCAGTATAACCTCCTCTCTCCTACTACTGATCCCCCTAGATATACATCCCAGCATCTTGTTTGCCTTTGCTGTTGCTTTCTTGCACTGTGTGGAGTACTTCAGGTCATTAGTGATCATCAATCCCAGGTCCTTCTCCTCCTCTGAAGCAGATACTCGGGACTCCACCCAGGTAGTACTCTGTCCTAGGATTCTTGGCTCCAAAATGCATAACTTTGTATTTGTAGGTCCTGTATCCCTTCAGTTTTGTCCACTCTCCTGCAGAGCTTGGTGTCATCCATGAAAATGGCACATTTGGCCCTTAATGCCATCCTTGATGTCATTGATGAATATATTGAACAATACCTGCCCCAGCACCTAGTTCTGTTGGACCCCACAGGTTACCTCTCTGGTACCAGATAACTCTCCCCCCACAACCACCCTCTGGATTCTGTCCCTCAGCCAGTTTTCCACCTATCTGGCCATCTCTTCCCCAACCCCATGATCCTCCAACTTTCTGAACAACCTTTTGAGGGGTACAGAGTCAAAGGCCTTGCTGAAATCTAGATAGAGAATGTCTACCACTTGGTCCCTGTCTACTGTCTTAGTGACACAGTTAAAGAAGTCAATCAGATTCATTTTACATGATCTCCCCCCCATGAACCCATGCTGCCTTGCATCCTGGAGACCATACTCCTCTAGATATTCCACCAACTTTTCCTTTAGTATGGTCTCCATGAGTTTGCCCACAATGGAGGTCAGACTGACTGGTCTGTAATTCCCTGGGTAATCTGCTTTTGTGGAGGGGCACTACATGTGCTGTTCTCCAGTTCTGTGGTACCATGCCTGACTCTAGTGAACTATTAAATAAAATTGTATAAATTTAATAAAATTGGTCTACTACGGCCCATTTCAACACAAGAAATTCAAGTTTGTGTACTGTGTAGTTCTTTTCAGAGGGGGTCAGGTTTCTGCTGGCAAATGCCACTGGGCATAGTCCTGCCTCATACTCCTGGTAAAGTACAACTCCTAATCCCTTTAAGCTAGTATCATTATATAACATGTAAGGCTTGGTCGTATCTGCGTAAGCAAGTACAGGGGCATGGATGAGCTGGTGAATGATATTGTAAAAAGCTGCATCACACTCTTTAGTCTACCTTGTTCCAAAAGGTTCATTTGTTCTGAAATAGACCTTTTCCTCCTCTTTTACAGCACTCTTTTTGTATTTTCAGTTTGTTGGTGGATACCCTTGAGTTAGATTGAGCAAAGGGCAGATGACTTTGGTACAGTATAATCTTTCACAAATCGATGATAGTAGCCGTAGAACCACAAGAATCTTTGCATTTCTTTAAGATTGTTAGGCTGTGGCCAGGTGGTGAAAGCTTCCACTTTGCTTGGATCTGTTTGAATTCCCTCAGAGACACAATGTGGCCTACATATTTCACAGATTGCTGGAAAAATTGACATTTGTGAATAGACAGTTTTAATCCAGAGTCCTCCAACTGGTCCAAAACCTTAAACAAGTGGGTCTCATGTTCTTCATGGGTCTTGCCAAACACAATGACATCATCCAGGTAAACAAGGCATTCCAATAAATTCATGTCTCCCACAGCTCACTCCATCAACCTCTGAAAGTGGCAGATGCTCCCGAAATTCCCTGAGGCATGCATAAGAATTCATAAAAACCCAAAGGACAGATGAACACTGTTTTCTCCCTATCTTCAAGTGCCATCAGAATCTGGTAATACCCGCTCCTGAGGTCTAACACAGAAAACCACTGGCTTCCATTAAGACAATCAAAAGCATCCTGAATGCGTGTTATGGTATATTAGTCTGGTATGGTCCTTCGATTCAGTGTCCGGTAATCCACATCACATTCTCACTGAGTCATTCTTCCGAACCACCACAATAGGAGAGGCATATGTGCTATGAGATTCTTGTATAATTCCAGCTACTAGCATCTCCTGGAGGTGGCATCGAACATTGTCATTGTCTGTTGGTGCCAGTCGGCAAGATCTTTCACGGAATGGCCTCTTGTTGTGAAGCCGGATGTAATGTTCTGCACCAGTGACACATCCGACATTGCATTCTCTCAAGGAAAATACCTGTCCTAGTTTCCTGCTAACCTTTGCATGCCACTCCTCAGGAATGGGGGATTCCCCAAAGTCGAGCAAGTCAGGCGTTACCTCTTCATGCTTACCGGTACGTCACTTGCTAGGCAGCACAGCAGTATCTGCACAATACACAGTAGCCAGGATGCAGCCTTGGTTGACTCTAATATCCGGTCAGACATATTTTGGATTTGCTCCACCACGAGCTGAGCATAAGCGTGAGCTCGGGCAGGCAGAATGCTAAGCTTAACTAGTAGCCCCTCTGGCAACTTCCCTTCTTCTGGGGCATCCAGCATGAGAATCTTGTTCTTGACATTTTTCTTGATTCGTACTTCGCCACTGACGGTACACTGAGCATTGGGTGGCAATACAAGTGGTACTGGATCTTTCTCCCACACAACTCCCACTGGCTCAGCCTTGTCAACTTCTTTAATAAATAATAATAAAACTTTATTTTTAAGGCACCTTTCCAAAACCAAGGAGCCGTACACATTTAAAAACAGATATATTGCACCATTTACAGCAGCTTGATTAAAACACAGTCATCTAAAACCAAATTATAAATAAAATCATAACACCACTCAGTCACCAAATGCTTGGTGCCAACGATGGGTTTTTAAAGCAGTTTTAAATCCCTCCACAGTCGCGCACTCACGTAACTGGTGGGGTAGAGAATTCCAGAGGGAGGGAGCTGCGAGCATAAATGCCCGGGCCCCCGAAGATTTTAAACACACTCTTGGAATCTCTAGCAACCCCTCACCAGCTGAGTGGAGCGATCACCCAGGACAGTAGGGAACCAGAAGCTCTTTCAAGTAGTCAGAACTGAGTCCATGTAGGGCTTTGTAAGTCAGCAAACCGACTTTAAAGGTGATCCACCATTGTGCTGGCAGCCAGTGCAGACAACGAAGCACCAGAGAAATATGGCAGGACTGAGAGGTTCCTGTCAAAAGCTGAGCCGCTGTGTTCTGTTCTAGCTGCAAATGGTGGATTTCTACCACAGAAAACCCTAGATACAGGGAGTTGGAATAATCCAAGCGGGAAGACACAAAGGCGTGAACCAGTGTTGAAAGGTCACCGGACAGAGCAAGGTGCCTAATCCTGGCGATATTCCTCAGGTGGTAAAAAGAGGTCTTGACGATGGCTGACACCTGCGCATGCAGGGTCAACCATCATCAAAAAGTATCCCCAGGTTATGCTCCTGTCCAGAGGCTGGGAGTGGCAAGTCCCCAAGGACTAATCCAGAGGGTAAATCTAGGCCCGACCCCCCCATCCGGTGTCCTGGGTCCACAACCAGCACTTCAGTCTTTCCCAAGTTCAACTTCAACCAGCTCGAATCCATACATTCCTGGATTTCTGCCAGGCAGCTATTAAAGACAGAGAGAGCTCTACTCTGGCCAGGTGCAAAGGAAAGGTATAGCTGGGTATCATCAGCATAGCAGTGAAACCTCAGCCCATACCTCCTTACAATGTCTCCGAGGGGCAGCATATATACTGCGAACAACATGGGGGACAACACCGATCCCTGAGGAACCCCACAAGACAGAGGGACTGGGTCTGAGGAATAAATCCCTGACACCACCCTCTGAGTTCTTCCAGTGAGAAAGGATGTAAACCACTTGAGGACTGTACCAGACAGGCCACAAATAAACCTCAAATGATCAAGGAGAACCCCATGGTCCACAGTATCAAACGCTGATGAGAGATCAAGAAGGACCAAGATGGAATGGTTCTTCTGATCTCTAGCCACCAGGAGATCATTGAGCACATGAACCAGCACTGCCTCTGTACTATGCCTCCTTCGTAAATCGGACTGGAGAGGTTCATAGATGTCAAGGATGGTCAAATGGTTCTGCAACTGTGCGGCCACTACCTTCTCAATAACCTTCCTTAAAAAGGAAAGGTTGGAGATTGGTCTGTAGTTTGCAAGGCTGTTTGGGTCAAAGGAAGCTTTCTTCAGGAGGGGTGTTACCACTGCCCCTTCAGGGAGCTAGGAAACTCACCTGTTTCCAAGGAGCACCAAACTATCCAATCAAGGACTGGACCGATGGAATCAATACATCCCAAAATCAGAGAAGTTGGTCCTGGATCCAAACTACAGTATGTAGAACGTGCATCCTGGACAATCCTCATGACATCCATGAACTCTGGGTGGTCGAAGGTACTCCAGGAAAACTGAAAGCCAGGAGCCAAGCGCTGATCATCAGCAACACCCAAAGAGTGTGCTGGGTGGAGAGCCGCCTAATGTCGGCCACCTTAGTCTTGAAGAACCGAACAAGTTCATCACACTCTATTTGCGAAAACTCTTTCCGAACTTGCAGACAGGCTGGGTTGCACAGCCTGTCCACAGTTCAGAAAAGCTGAGCTGGTCAGTTCTGCATGACTGCAATCTCCCCCTACAGGAACTCTGCCTTCTTATGGGTGATTGCAGATTGATAGGCTTGATAATGCTCCATCAATCTAAGGTGGTCGGCATCAAGGGCAGATCTCCGCCAGCAACGCTCTAACCTTTGACCTTGTCGCCGCATCTCCCTCAAGGTCCCATCAAACCATGGAGACCGAGGGTGAAGGGAGACAGGACAAACACGGACAGGAGCAATGACATCCAGGACCATCGCAATGGCTGTATTATAGGCCATCATGAGGTCCTCTGGGTTGCTGTTTGCACACGGAATGGATGATAGGTCAAGCACTGCCATAATGCCTTCAGAGTCAATATCTCGTAAAGAGTGGTATTTGACCATCTCCACAGGGGTAGGCCTTTGAGGGAGGGTGGTAAAATTTAATCTCACAGTGTAGTGATCGGACCATCCGACTGGGTCCACCCCCAAATCTGAGGCATCGATCCCCAGAAGAAGAACTAAGTCAAGGGAATGACCGTGTTTATGAGTAGCAGTGGTAACTACCTGTGTAAGGCCCAGAGATGTCATCAACTGGAGGAAGTGTTGTCCAAATTGCAAGGGTTCATCATCGATCTAGGCAATAAAGTCTCCCAGGACCATCAACCTGGGGGACTCAAATGCCGTGTCGATGATGAAGTCCGCCACTTTCTGAAGGAACCCTTTCCCATCCCCGGGTGAACTATAGATGAGAACGATCCTACAACCCACACCTGCTACCACAGTATACTCAAATGACTCAGCCTCCTCAACTAGTACACTCATGAGGCCCAATTCAGTCTTAAAACAGACCACAACCCCCCACCCCTGTGATCCAATCTCGAGCGGTGAATCACCGAGTAGCCAGCTGAAATTGCTGCCTCTAGCACAGGGCAGAGTTCTCATCCAGTCAGGTCTCGGTGATGCAAGCCAGATCCACTGAATTTACAAGATCTGCAATAATTGCAGTCTTGTTTTTAATGGATCTGGCATTGCATATCATTACTCAAATTGAATGAACTTCTGGGGCCGCCTGAACTACTTGCCCACTCAATTTGGTGGTGCCCTTGGGTATGAAAATCGGACACGGAGAACCGTGATCTGAATTCCATTTCACCCCAGGGCGTGTTTTGGACCCTACCACCCCGATGTGATGGCCCCGCTCATTCAACCTCCACTGTTCACACCCCCCCGAACCCACTCCTCCTCCGATGAGCAATACCCACAGCTTTACAACGCTGGTAGGTAGAAAAATGCAAAGGGGGGAGACAATGGACAGAGGGAGCGAAGAGTGGAGGATGAATAGCGCACGACCGTGAGGACAGGCCTCCAACACATTCCAACGACCAGATTAAACAGCTAACACTTTAAATACTTTAAATACACTTTAAAGGAGGCAGAATAGCGCAGTGGTCTAAGGCTCTGAGCTGCAAATCTGGTGACATCCAGCAGACCAGACCTGGGTTTGAATCCCACCGCTTCCTCTTGCATACTGTGTGACCCTGAGCAAGTCACTTAACCTCCTTGTGCTCCCAGGTTGCTCCTGTAAAAAAGCTTTCAGCTTAGTGTGCTATAACTGGTTAAACAACTAAATAAAAAAAAAAAAATACAAGAAACGAACCACATAAAAACATAGAATTTGACAGCAGATAAGGACCGCTTGGCCCACCCAGTCTGCCCATTTCCCTATCTAATGGATAAGCTGCAGATCCTAGTTAACCAGCAGCCTACTTCTTTCTACCCCCACCCCCAGAATTGCCTTATGGCTGTCCCATGCATGCTTGAATTCAACCACTGTTTTTGACTCCACAACCTCCTCCGGAAGGCCATTCCATGCATCCACAACCCTCTCTGTGAAAAAATACTTCCTTACATTACCTCTGAGCTGCCTCCCCATCTTCAAATTGTGCCCCCTTGTTCTTGCACACCTCTTTTTTTGAAAGATGCTACCCTCTTGGACTTTGTTGATTCCTTTGAGGTACTTGAAAGTTTCTATCATGTCCCCCCTCTCCCTCCTTTCCTCGAGGCTATACATATTAAGCTCCTTTAGTCTCTCTTCATATGTCTTCCGGTGCAGACCCTGCGCCATTTTAGTTGCCCTCCTCTGGACAGCTTCCATCTTGTCTATGTCCTTGCAGAGATTGGGTCTCCAGAACTGCACACAGTACTCCAGATGGGTCTCACCAGCTGTCTGTACAGAGGGATAACAACTTGCTGTTTTCTACTGGTGATGCCTCTCCCTATGCATCCCAGTATCCCTCTAGCCCTCCTTACTGCCCTCTCACATTGCTTGCCCACCTTTAAGTCATCTGATATGACTACCCCCAGGTCCCTTTCCATTTTTGTTGTTGTTAGTATCTCACCCCCCATTGTGTACTCTTCCCCTGGGTTTTTGTTTCCCAGGTGCATTACCTTGCACTTCTTAGCATTAAATCTAAGCTGCCATACATTTGACCATTCCTCCAACCTTGCCAAGTTCCTTCTCATCCTTTCCACCCCACCTTGTGCATCAACTCTGTTGCAGATCTTTGTGTCATCTGCAAAGACATACTTTTCCTTCCAGTCCCTCTGCAATTTCGCTTACAAAGACATTGAAGAGGACCGGTCCAAATACTGAACCCTGCGGCACCCCACTAGTAACCCCCCTTTCTTCAGAGTGGACTCCATTTACTATTACCCTCTGTGTCCTATTCTCCAGCCAATTCTTTACCCTAAATATAAAACAAGAAACATCAGAATTACACAAAACAAAAACACTGGGGAAAGAGAAATCCAAATTTTCCAGACCCCGATGGATCTCTCACTTCCAGGGAGGAAGGATATCTGTTTTTCAAACAAAACAGATAAAAGATCTTAATGGGTTCCTCAAACCCCTTAGTCACTCACACCAAAAAAAAATCCAAATATTACAAAAAAGTTCAGCTGAAATAGGTCTGAAAAACATAATCAGTCACCAAAAAACTATAAATAAAAAAGGGACCAGTGATTGGCTAGCTCTCACCAGTTCAGACACAACCAGGTAACTTTGATTCCACCACAACCTCTCACGTAATGGGTGAAAAAGATATTAATAACTTAGAAATTTTGAAAAAGCAGTGTACAGGGTACACCCTCCAAAGTCCAAAATCCAGAGTCTGCTGTCTTGTAAAAGTCCAAACTCCTATAAGTAACAACCAAAACGGCACAGCAATAGGGAAGTTCAGGGATGAGGAATCCACAGAATCAGTCACACAGCCATAGTCCATAAATAGATCCACAGTCCATGGTGGAAGAAACCAAGTCAATATCTTTGACAGCACCAACCAGTTCTAAGGCCAAACGCTGGACAAAGGGAATTAAAGCACCTCTGGCCACCCCACCAGGAGACTCACTATTCCCCCCCGAAACCCAACTAAGCGGTACAGACACCTGGAGACTCGCGCCCAGCCACCCCCCAGGTGGCTTAGGGTAACACTGCACTCCCACGCTGACTCTTCGGTGTCCAGATGGGTACTCCTGCCCTGGACCCAGCACAGTTAGGGAAAGCGGCTCCTCAGCAGGCGACCCTAGGCCTCACCCTTAATTCAAAGCAGTCACTCCAAACAATAACCTCTCCACAGGATCAGATTAGGCTGGATCTACAGACCATAAATACTGCAGAAAAAAATAAATATCCTTCATCCGACCACCATGTGGTGAGGAGGCAATGCACTAGGTAGCAATATAAATGATTCCAACACTGCAGCAGTTCATGGTGAAACACAGTCATTTGGTGTCTCACAGTCCTCCGCTCCTAATCTCAGCTGCTAATATCATAGAACGGCCCCTTTTCAAAAAGGAGCACAAGCGAAACACAAACGGACTCAAAATGGAATAAATAAAACTGGAGAAGAAACAAAACACAAACAAACTCAAAAAGTAGAAAATAAAACCGAATAATGTGAAAAATAAAATAAAATTTCTCAGGCCTTAATTTAAGCTGACTGTCGGCGGACCCAGCGTGCTCACCATCTTCTTCTTTCTCTAATTGGCTTGCATCTGTAGGTCATATGCTCTGCGCACCATGGCAGGGATATGTAAAGTCCATCCAGTCTTCCTCGTTTGCTTTTCTTGGCAAAGCTGAGCTAGTCGGCCAAACATGTGGGCATTAGTGCAAGTTAACAAAGGGATACCATCATACATTCCAGTCTGTGGGCATACCAGGGCCAATATCTGTACTGGTTCATCCATGCCAGCAACTGTGGTAGAAAATGATAGCCACAGTCATACATAACCTAGGTATGGGTAAGATTTGTCACTCAACCCCCACACATGAAGTCCTTCAAGGGGTAGAAGCGGGAGGTCAGACAAGTGTTGGTCATACCAATCTTTAAACACAATAGTAACCTGTGATCCACTGTCCAGCACAGCCCGGATGGAAATGCCATTAACAGTTACTATGGGCTCCATGGAGGAACCCACCATCTCAGACCAGTCTGGAGGTGCAGGCTTGGTGGGCTTGTCCACGGTGGTTTTTGAGCAAAAAGACTTTTGTGATGAGCCTTGTTGTGGCTTCATATTACTTTGTCAAACAAGGTTGAACAATTTTGCAGTGACTCATTGTAGATCTTCTGGGGCATTGCAAGCTCATTTGGTGTGCCCATCTTCTCCACACCGGTAGCAAAATACCTTATCTCTGGGGTCAGCAGAATGGGTCATGTCTTCAAGAGGCTTGTATTGGTCGGGGGTGGAGCCCTACTCCCTTCCTTCGGCTTAGGTTCAGGCTCAGCTCCCCCATAGCCTCTCCAGGAGGCAGAGGGTCGGGTGGCATAAGAGAGATCTCTTACCATAGCTTGCAACTCCCTCATTTCTTCTACCATGTTGGGGTCAGCTCGAGACTCAGCAGCAAGGTCGTTGGCCCCAGTACAGATGAGGGGGGGGGCTCTCAAACAGGCTCAGTCTTGGTGGGGGAAAATTGCCAGCTGGGTTTTGGTTCTTTCAAGTCCTTCAACAGTTCACTAACTTGTTGTGACTCAGAGTTGTCCTCTGTTTCATTAGGTCGATCTGGGGTGGGGGTCGTTTTTGCAACTCCAGCATATGGGTCCCAGCCATCATCTTTGTTCTCCCCCTTCCTAATTTCAGGGAGGCAGTATAGCGCAGTGCCTTAAGGCTCTGAGCTGCAAATCTGGTGACATCCAGCAGACCAGACCTGGGTTTGAATCCCACAGCTTCCACTTGCATACTGTGTGACCCTGAGCAAGTCACTTAACTTCCCTGTGCTCCCAGATTGCTCCTGTAAAAAAGCTTTCTGCTTAGTGTGCTACTCCTGGTTAAACAACTAAATAAAATAAAAATTTCTTTCATTAACCAACCGTATTCAAGAGGATTGGCTTTGCCATCTTGAACTTTTAACTTTAGCATGAGCACACTTGAACAGCGGGCAGACTTAAGGATGTGTTCTAATCTTGCGTGATTTAGTTCACTAGCTGAGATGCCCCCCCTTTCGGTGCACCCTTTGCAAGGCCCACTTGACATGAGTCACAAAAGCAGACAATCACTCATTTTTCCATTGTTTGGTAGACTTAAACTTCCACATCAAATCATCTCCTGATTCAGTACTACCAAATACCCCTTCTAAAGCAGACAAGTACTCAGCAGCAGAGACCTCTGGATTAGTGGACTGAAGGAACTGGAAGGCCTCAAGTGCAGGGCCCCTTAAACTCTCTGTAAGTCTTTCACATTTTTCCCCTTCAGAAAATTGCCACTCCTGAACCGGGGGGTGACATAGTCCATCCTGGTTTCCAAGTTGTCTTCTCCCACAGGAACAGGAATTGCACCTGAAAACAGCCTGAGCCTGTGATAAGAGTCCAGGTGCACTGAGGGTACCACAGTGGGAGACACTGCTATGGGTGATGCCCTGGGCAAAGATGAGGAAGCTGGAGGTGAATGTATGGGAGTGACCTCCTCAGAGTCCTCCAAAGCCTTCTGCAAATCCTTAGCAGTCTGCCCTTCCATAGCTAAAAGCCTCAATAACTTCTTTCTTAATCCTTCTACCTTTGGGAACCCCCACAGGGGAAGACAGGCCACTGTGTACGTGAATGACCCTCGACCCATCTGGGATTCCTCAGGCATAATAACAGGGGGTACTGTCACTGGGTCTATAGGGAGGCTTCATGAACTGAGGGCCATTAGGGTCTGCTCAAACAGGTCTGAGTCCCACCCTCACACTGAAACCTTCCCCAGACACTTAACCTTTCTTACAGTTTCCTTTATACTGGCATTAGTGGTTCCCATGGGAATGTCTAGTAACAATAAAGCATTGTGGGGGTCCACCCCTTCTGCTTCATTCCACCCCATCATGCAATGCATGACCAGTTTATGTGGAGAAATCTTCCACTTGGGCGTAGTGAGCCTCTCCATGTCAAATTTTCACCAAATTCACAACTGACTGAAATTTTATCTTCTTGTCACTAGGGGGCACTAATCCTAGTGGTGTCTCCAAGATGTAACCCCTAGATGGCACTATCTCCAAGGTTACTACCCCTGCCTGTAAGTCTGAGCACAGGTTGAGGGGTCTGGATTCAGTATTAAGGTGCTTCCGCCCAGAGTAGTGGTGTTGGGGGTGTCTGCCTGTCCTTCTATAGCCCTCTGGGAAGCTATAGCCACCCACTAACCTTCCTAGTGGCTCTGTACCTGTCTTAGCAGTGGTTAGCACACAATCAGTAAATAACAGTAATAATATGCACACACCCTTAACACTAACCACCAGGGTTGAACCTTCAGCAGTTTCCCTGGAGACCCCATATAAAATAACATTAGCAAGACAATTGCACGCATTTAACACTGTAACCCAACTAATAATTTGTACACTAGAACAGGCAGAGACACCAGGAGGAAGGAGCTGCTGTTATTATAACTAAACTTTTCTACTGGGACTAAAGAACTAGAACTCTACTACTGGGACCTTCAATTTAGGGTAAACACAAACAAACAAACAAAAAGTTAGTGTGTTTGTCTGAGTTGGCTGAAGTGAAGTGTTATCAGTGCAGTAATCTAGGTGTTTGTCTCAGGTAGCTGAAGAGAATTGTTATCTGTGTCATTAACTAAGTGTAGAAAGATGTGTAAAGTAGGGGGAATGACTTAGCTAGAAGGAAGCCAGGTTAAAGACACATTTAAACACTGCCATAGATAGCTTCTGCCAGAGAATAGGCAGAGACACAAGGAGGAAGGAGCTGTTGTTATAACTAAACTTCTCTACTGGGACTAAAGAACTAGAACTCTACTACTGGGACCTTCAATTTAGGGTAAAAACAAACAAACAAACAAAAAAAGTTGGTGTGTTTGTCTGAGTTGGCTGAAGTGTTATCTGTGCAGTTATCTAGGTGCTTGTGTAGGTGTTTGTCTCAGGTAGCTGAAGGGAATTGTTATCTGTGTCATTAACTAAGTGTAGAAAGACTTATAAAGTAGGGGAAGTGGCTTAGCTAGAAGGAAGCCAGGTTAAAGCCAGATTTAAACACTGCCCTAGATAGCTTCTGCCAGAGAACAGGCAGAGACACCAGGAGGAAGGAGCTGCCTTCATTATAACTAAACTTCTCTACTGGGACTATATTGCCCTCCTTCCCTCCCCACCACTGCCCCGCCCTAAACCAGTTCTGGTTTTATAGGCACAGGATTTGACTGACAACAGGAACTTCCTGTTTGGGAGCAGGAAGTGAGTGATCACAGAGTCACCAAAGACTCACCATCCTAGAAGAAAGAGTAGCTCTCCATCCCCCCCTAGCTGCTGGAGGTCTGACTCTGAGCAAGGAAGGAGACTACTGAGAAATATAGGAACTTCTTGTCTCAGAACAGGAAGATTGGGAGCTTAAAGGGCAGATAGGCAGTAAGTAAGTAGGGAGAAAAAAACAGAGGAAAGAGTAAGTATTCCATACAACAGTTAAGGAGCCAGAAATAAGACATGATAGGAGTGGTGCAATGCAGTGGCCATGGAGCAGCAGTCTTCCAGGAGATGTTCTGGAGGATGTGGTGTTGTCCCATCTGCAGGCACCTCTCTGGGCTGAGGGAGGAGGTTGCTCATCTCCAGGCTGAGTTGGTCAGGATTTGTGGGACCTCCTCTCCCACCCAGAGACCACCAGTGCCACTGCTGTTGCCTCAGAGGTTGCCAAGGAAGAGGTGTGGTTGGACTACAGTGGGCCCAGGGAGGGTGAGGGTGGTGGAACAGAGGTGCATCCCTCCAGTTGTACCTCTCCAGAATTCATATGCCATTCTGGCAAAGTGTGGTTCCTCTATGGAGGCACCCACAGTGGAGACCAAAGAGGATACTGGGAACCTCCACAAAGGAGACCCACAGGAGGGTGGCATGGGACCCCACAGGGGAAGGAAACAACTCCTGATGGGGGACTCCATTGATAGGAAGGTAGAACTGGGGGAGGAAGGGGAGAGGGAGGTAAGGTGCCTGCCTGGTGCCAGGGCTTGGAGGGACAGGGAGTGAATCCTCAGGATCTCTGGAGCAGCAGCACAGGGGAGGGAGCTGGATGTCATTGCCCACCTCGGGACTAATGACCTGGCTAAGAAAGGGATCAGAGCAGTGCAGGAAGAGTTTGTGGAGTTGGGGAGGGGCCTTAGACAAGTAACATGCATGGTAACCTTCTCAGAGGTGCTGCCTGTCTATGGCCTGGGTGAGGTTAGGGTGTTCCACACCATGGAATTAAATCAGTGGTTGAAAAACTGGTGCAGAGCTCAGGGATTTGGCTTACTGGTGACTGAAAGTCCACCTGGAGGGATGCAGGCCTATACTGGCGTGATGGTCTGCATCTGTCCAGGAGGGGAACCAGGATCCTAAGTGATAGGTTTAAATGTTTCATTGGCAAGTATTTAAACTAGCCAAGGGGGGGGCACTGGAAAGGAGTGGGGAAATCCTAGCCCTCCCAAAAAAAGATCAGGATAGTAAGTGAGGTAAACACCAAGATAGAAATGTCACTAGGGAGAAGGGCAGGGGTAAATGGAGAAAATGACAAACACAATAAGGACAGGGATGGGGCAAAAAGGGGTAAGGCCATCAAGAAATGGAGGGTAATGAGTACCAATGCCCGTAGTCTGGGCAACAAGCTCCCTGAACTGGTAGCCTTGATGGAAGAGGGATGCCTGGATATCGTAGCAGTCACAGAAACATGGTACACAGAGAACCATGACTGGGATGTTAACATACCAGGGTACACAATCTACAGGAGAGAGAGAGGGGAGAAGAGGGGGAGGAGTAGCTCTCTATGTAAGGGAAGGGATAAAAGCAACTGAACAAAACAGTAAACTGGGAGGAGAGGAGACACTGTGGGTCACCTTAGAGACTGGAAATGGCACCACAATCCGCACAGGGGTTGTATATAGACCCCCATGTCAGGGGGAGGGAATGGACAAGGATATGATATAAGGCATCCTTAGGATGGCAGAGAAAGGGAAGATACTGTTGATGGGGGACCTGAATATGCCAGATGTTAACTGGAGCACCTTGGCTGCAGCCACACCCAAAAGCAGGGCCATTCTCGATGCCCTTCAGGTAGCATGCCTCGGACAACTAGTTTTGGAACCCACTCATGAGGAAGCAATCTTAGACCTCGTACTTTCAAATGGGGATGGTGAAAGGATCTTAGATCTAGAAGTGGGTAGCCATCTGGGAACAAGTGACCACCATACAGTGTGGTTCATGATAAACTCAGCTACAGAGTCAAGCCATACAAAAGTGAGGGTTCTGGACTTCAGCAGGGCTGACTTTGGCAAGACAGGAGAGTGCCTTAGAAAAGCACTAACAAATAGGTTAGAAGGAGGGGTGGAGCAACAATGGAAAAACATCAAAACTGCCTTCACAGAGGCAACAAGCCTTTGTGTGAAGCAAATAAACAAATCAAAAAGAAAGAAAAAGCCACTATGGTTCTTAAAAGAGGTGGCGGTGAAGGTTAGGTAGAAAAAGATAGCATTTAGTAAGTATAAGGAAACACAGAAGGAGCAGGACAGAGAACTGTACCAGTTAAGGCAGAAGGAAGCAGGGAGGGTAGTCAGAATAGCAGAGGCCCAAACTGAGGAAAAGATAGCTGACTCAGTTAAGAAGGGGGATAAAACCTTTTATAGGTACATCAGCGAGCATAGAAAGACAAAGGGAGGGATAGTGAGGCTGAATAGAATGGACGGTGGGTGGGCAGAGAGAGACAATGAAAAAGCAGGGATACTGAATGAATATTTCTGCTCAGTATTCACAAAAGAGGAGGAGGGGGAGGTGCCTAATCCAAGAAACAGAAGTACTCTGGATAGAGGGGTCGATCCCAGTCCTTTCACAGAAGAAAGGGTTCTGAAAGAACTCCTAAAACTGAAGGTGGACAAAGCAATGGGGCCTGATGGAATTCACCCCAGAATTCTAAAATAATTAAGGAGAGAACTAGTGACACCACTGACTACCCTTTTTAACAAATCATGGGAGGATGGTTTGGTACCTGAGGACTGGAGGAAGTTGGATGTGATACCCCTTCACAAAAGTGGGAGCAAGACAGAGGCAGGAAACTACAGACCTGTCAGTTTGACCTCTGTAGTAGGGAAAGTGATGGAATCACTTCTGAAAGAAAGAATTGTTGAGTACCTAGAGGCCAGTGGGGTACAGAACCCAAGGCAGCATGGGTTCACAGAAGGAAGGTCATGTCAGTCAAATCTAATTGATTTCTTTGACTGGGTGACCAAAGTAGTAGACCAGGGAGGGGCTACGGACATGGCCTACCTAGACTTTAGCAAGGCATTTGGCACAGTCCCACACGAAAGATTAATAGTCAAATTAACCAGCCTGGGAGTGGGTCCCAGGGTGGTAGCCTGTGGAAAACATTGGCTGGACAACAGGACACAGAAGGTAATTGTAAATGGAATCCACTCTGAAGAAAGAGGGGTTACTAGTGGGGTACCACAGGGTTCAATACTGGGTCCAGTCCTTTTTAATGTCTTTATAAGTGACATTGCAGAGGGACTGGAAGGAAAAGTATGCCTCTTTGACACAAAGATCTGCAATAGGGTTGATACACAAGGAGGCGTGGAAAGGATGAGAAAGGACTTGGCAAGGTTGGAGGAATGGGCAAAGCCCCCCACAGAAAACACAGTTTACCCCAGCGACGGCAAACCACTAATTTTTGGTGTTGTGCCATCGCTGATCTGACGGTCTGCGAAATCCATGTCGCTGTGACATGGTGGAACCAGTAGAGAGACTAGAAACAGCAAATGAAGAAATAGGAGAGGACAAAATAGATCCTTGCCTTTAACTCTGTCTGTATAACAAATGGGAGAGGGTCTAATTCAACCCTGTCACAGGGATATGCTAGGATGGCACAACACCGAAAATTAGTGGTTTGCCATTGCTGGGGTAAACTGTGCTTTCTGTGGGGAGCTTGGCCCCCCACACCCCCCCCATGTGGGGTTTCTACCCCCACACCCCCCGGACTTAAAATAACCAATTCTGAGTTGGAATTGGTTCAGGAAGGGAGTGAACAACCCAGAGGCAGCAGTGCTGGGAACCTAGTTGACCATCACAGTGAACTGTTGAAAATGTTGCTGTGATGGTCTACATTGTATTCCCATTGCTGTTGTGACATGATACCTTTCTACCAATGGACTGCCCGGAGATATTGCTGCTGAACCCAAGATTGGGCCCTACAAATTTAACGTTCGGGCTCACATCACAGTCTCTTGTGGGTGGGCATGACTGCAATCTTTAGCCTGCCCCTCACAGCCTAATAAAGATCCTTGGCCTCACCCAGCTTCGCTAACACTTTCTGCCCCTCTCCCACCCCTCCCCATTTGTCTCACCCCCATCTATTCCTATACTCCACTTTCCTTTCCCCACTCCACCCCTACCCCAAATTGAACTCCTCCCCACTCCCCACCCCTGCCACTGATAAGGCCTCTGGCTGCTCTGACCCCCCACCTGTCTCCTTCCCCACCATCCTGCTCCCCTTTCCCCTCAACTTGCCTCCTTTCTCGACCCTCCTGCTCCTCTCCCCCCATTAGTCCCATTACTGACAAGGCCTCAGCCGCCCCAGCTAGTGTCTCCCCCTAACCCTTCCCGCATTCCTTCCCCACTGCACCCCGCCTTTTTTCTCCTGCCCACTGACAAGGCCTTTGGCTGCCCTAGCTAGTTTACTCCCCTACCCCAAACCCTTGAAGCCTCTATGCAGTCAGGGTCCTGAATACCTACCTTAATGACAATTGTCGCAGCATGAATGTACCTTTCTTACTGCTATGCTTGTTTCGTTGTACAATACAGTGTGCCCTGTTAAGATTTTTTAATGTATTTTATTGTATTTTTATTACATGTGATTGTATGTTATTGTAGGTCATCTTATCGACATGGAACCTTTGCAAATGAGCTCTGATCTCAAAGGTATTGTTAATCTGAACTTATATAAATAAAATAAATACATAAATACCACCCCTTGCTTTTCTGAGGATAAAAAATGTATGTGAAACTGGGATCCCTTGATTTGCAAATGTATGTCATTATCTTGTTGAAATGCTGCAGAAAGTTTGAGTTTATTAGAAAAGATAGCAAGCTGAAACACAAGGGGTTTGACCTTGAGACACCTTTTGACTTCCTCAAGCTTGCCTGCAGAATTGTCAACAGGCGATCAGCCCCAGTCAGCATGTTCTATTTTATGCACCTGTGGAGCCTGGATGTACTCTGGTCTCAGGAAATAAATTAATGAGGACAGGATGCAGAGTTAAAACACTGTCAGGCAAAGACATCATAAAAAGAGAACAATGCTTTATTGAGAGAGTTTTTTTAGAGCAACGGTGAAGAATTTAAAGATTTTCCCAGATGCAGAACTTCAAACTGTCTGTATTAAATGTCATCCTGTACAATTTAATTTTTGTATTTTATTGCTATTGATAATAATAAAATGCTACTCGTGAATGTTGTAACTGCTCCTGTTTTGCCTGTGCTTCCTGACCTATGCTTGCATGACAGTTGCTGCCAACCAAAGTGGGATTTGTTCCATGCATACTCTAAGTCAGAAGTTTTGTGTGTGAGTACTACACCTGGTACCAGGGAAGCATAGAATAAAGATATGAATCCTGCAACAGCAAGTCCAGGAGTGATTACCAGAAGAATGGCTGCCAAACTAGAAGCAGAAACAAAAGTCTAAACGAAGACTGTAGCAGTAGTAGTAGTAGTAAATATTTTATTTGTTTGACCATAAAAAGCCTTTACAAAATATAATAAGAACAGCCATAAATACAATCTCAGATAATCTACAGACAGAATTCTTCGAGGAAAAGCTAAATTAAGATATCACCACCAGAGAGACAAAGCTAAAAACATTTTGGAGGAATAATGTGCAATACATATAACTGTACAGCCAGCACCAGTGATGAAAGAAGAACAGGCAGGGGCAGTACCTGCGAGAATGTCTGCCTTCTTCAAATGATGGGCTATACAGCAAAGAGAGACTGAGAAACTGAGAGAAAAATGAGATTCAATGTCTAAAAATGCAGAAAAGAGTAGAGATGCAGTGTCTAGAGGCACAGAGGCATAGAGGAAAGAAGAGAAGCAGTGACAGGAGCAGCGATGGCTGGATGCCTTGCAAGCTATCAAAGCTGGAGGATCTGGTACAGGTCCAGCAGAGCAACAAAACACAAACAGCTTAAAAGACATTAAACTTACAAAGCTGTGTCCCTCTGATGGCATTGAAGCATACCTGACAACTTTTGAATGGGTCGCCAGAGCCTGCAGCCAATGGTCAAAGCAGCAATGGGCAATCAGGCTGGTACCTTATCTGACACATAAAGTTCAACTTGTCTACATAAATATGGACATCACACAGTCGGAAAACTATGATCTTGTGAAAAGAGAAATCCTTAAAAGATAGGACATCTCAGGAGAGACCTACAGGCAGATATTTCAGTCCCAGAAGTACCACTCAGTCGACAGTCCTCGAGAAGCCTTCACCCAACTCAGAGAACTCTTTATTAAATGGCTCCAACCAGAGGGCAAAGCAATGCGAAAGATTATAGACATAATTACAATGGAGCAACTCATCAACATCCTTTCTCCAGATGTGCAGCTTTGGATAAAACACTGACCAGAAAGTGGGGAAAAGGCTGTTTCTTTGGCTGAGGACTATCAGATGGCCAGACAGGACCTGCAGTAGCAACGTAACAGCCAAAGATCAGTAAGACCCTCTTTTTCCTGATTTAACTCCAGATCAGATAAGAACTCTGATGGGAGTGTAACCCCCTTGTTACTCAGGGTTACTAGAATCCCAGTAAGACCTAGTGGTAGGCAGGGAAGGCAGCTTGTGAAACTCCAGTTAAATGGGTTTCACACTGTCTCACTCTGTTCTCAGTCTCAGCTGAGACTGAGGGATGACATCACCAATAGAACTTTCGCAGCTGCATGAGTCACATTGGAATCTGCAGCAAAGGGAGTCAGTTAGAACGCTGGGAGTTTTTGAAGTCAGTGTCTGCAGTTTGTCTTCAGTGAGTGGAGTGAGAAGTTGGGAGCTTGCTGGTAAAGCAGTTCAGTGAAGGCTCTAGGAGCCTCAGCCCTGACAGAGAGCTACTTTTAAGTAATAGGGTGTGTGTCTCCACCTTAAAGAGAGACACAGAAGATTACTGAAGTGGTGGAGACCGCTGTTTTCGGGTCTCAGTGCCCCCTCCCTCTGGGGGGGGGAAAGGATTCCCTGCAGATTCCTGGGGCAATCCCCTAGTTCTGCTTGTGGAGAAAAAGCTGCCTGTTCGTTCCAGTTATTTATTTGGGAGAAAAGAAGATTTGTGAGTCACCTGTGGGGCACCTGCAACGTAAGGGTGAGTGTCTGCTCTAGCTAAAAGGGCCTATGTTTTCACCCTGGGACTTGTGTGACAATATGTGGATTGAACTACTAAATATTGGGAAGCCTAGAGAAATGGGCTAAGCAAAGTAAAAGTAGTTTCAAGTTCCAGAGTTTGTTTGGGTTGCAAATAATATGTAGAGGTGATGTGACAGACGTCTACCCTTAATCTACATTTAAAAGTTCAGTACAGGAATTGTTCAGTTTCCAGAGAAATGGCCGGGTATGGGCTGTGGGAGCTGGAGGTGGGTGGCCCCCCATCTTTAGTGACCAGGTCCACCTCTGCAGATTTCTTCTGTGGATTTCTACTTTGCCTCAGGCACTTGGCCAGTGATGGGGGAAGTACCCAGATGTGGGATTGTAAGGAAAATTCTCTCTAAGAGTCGCAGACTCTAGTGTGGTTTGGGGAGCCACAACAGGATAATTGGTTCATTCCTCAAATGGACTGCGGATCAAGTGGCCGGCGGGGAGCCGGGCCAATGGGGAAAACCCAAGTGTGTACAAGTCGGGCTGTGTACCCAAAGCTGCGTGCAAGTCTGGGCTGTGTGCCTGGTGGGTTTTAGAGCCTGAGGCTGGAAATAGTGATAAAGTGTTCTGTTGTCTCTAATCTGCATTACCAGGAAATGTAGCCCCTTGGGTGTCCATCTATGCTTTGTTTGTTCAGCTAGGATGTGAATAAAAGCCACACTGAAGAATCCCATTCCTGGTTCTGGACATTACAGTTATTGCTTCCTGTGTTCGAATTTACTTGGGTGCCCCTCTGCAGAGTAGCCAAACCTAGGCCCCCCTGTGCCGAGTAACCTCATCCTCCCCGAACCCAGTCCCCACCAGGTATTGCTGTCAGCTTCAACAGCATGCCACCTGTCATTTTTCTAGAAAGGCAGGGGTGAGGGGTTACAAAAATGGAGGCACCGCTTTGGATTTTGTTCTGGGAGGAAGGTGCTTGGGCAAGGGGGCTAGCGTTTTGGCTATCTGGCAGAGGGTAGCCCAAAAAAGCTGAAGCAATTTCCCTAGTGTGTTGCTGTGTGCTGTGGATCTTGTGCTGCTGTTTAAAATTGCCAACTGTTTACCAAGGAGCAGTAAAGCCAAAGAGTGTGCCCTTGTCCTGCATCAAATTGTTTACAGCATTTTTGCCTGCTTTCAAAATGAACTTTTGTAAGGAAAAGTGTGGAAGACTAGGGGTAGCAACAGGAAAATTGTGCCCTGGACATTGGAAATGCTTTCTGAATGTATGAGAGACTTGCAGGTGTGTAATGGCTATGTTAAATGGCTGAAATGGGCTCCCGCCATGGAGTCAGTTGAGAAAGAAAAAAAGTTGCATTTTATAGTTTAAATTTGCTGGCTTGACGATCGCCGTGAGGAGAAGAGCCCTCTCGAGGAAGAAGAGGCTCATTTGCATGGCGTTGTGTGGTTGGTCAGGCTGCAATCAGTCCCGCCCCTCAGCCAGCTCTACAGAGACTGCCCCAGCATTAGAGAGGGAGTGTGAGTAGAGTGCATGTACTGGCAGTGGAGGAGCATTGCGGAGTGTTAAAATTGTTGTAAACAGTTTAAAAATTGACTTTCTTGTTTAAAATCGGGCTCAACCTGCTAATCGATCGTCGGAATTGCAAGTTTGGTGGTCAAGAAGACGATCGGTAGGACTGCCCGCCTGTTTCTGTTCTGAGGCCTCCAAGAACTGGCTGCAGGCCGTTTTTCCCTATCGCAGCAAACTGCTACTGATAACAGTAAGTAACCACCTTAAAACTGCTCAAACAGCGATTTTCAGCCCTATGCCACATAAATGCGTGTGCAGCAGTGTAGTCGCTTTGCAAGTAACGACTGTGTAAAGTCCTGCCAGCAAGTGCAAGTCTGTTAAGCCATTGACTGTGTGCATAATAATGAATTTAGCCTCAGTTTAAAGTTTGAAGCCAGAGAGAGACTGTGGGTTGTAGCCAATGTGCAGCACTAGTAATACAGGCAATCCTGTGCTAAAAACCTGAAGCTTTAAGGGACTGGTAATCAAAGAAATGTTTCCAGCATGTAAAAAGTCCATGGAAAATCCTGTAAATGTGTTTAAAGCAAAATAAAACAAGTTGTGCAGTTTGAGCAAAAGTTATCAGTAGTTTGTGTAACTGCGCGAGGGTTTGACCCAGATTCTGAATGTTGATGCACAGGAGTGCCGCCGCCATTACAGGGTGGGGTAGTAAAGTAAACACAGCAGCAGAGGAGCCATTTTACAGCTAAAGAGTGTGTTCAATAAAGTGGGACTTTCAGTTACAGTGAACTTTTGTTTATTTTTCTGCAGTTATGGCCTCAGGACCAGCTCGTTACCCGGATCATGCCCAGGTTGCAGTAACAGCAGCAGTAAATAGACTGAGGAATATTGAAAAGTGGTGCTATGGAGGGCAGCTGCCTCCTCATGTGGCAGTTCCTGGTTTTCCTGTGCATGTATGTCAAATATGTTTGAGAGATGGAAGGGACGTCTTCATGAATCCTCACTGTGCTGGATGCCTAGAAAAATATGGCTTGTATAAAGCACCTCAAATTCGGTTGGCTCCCACATGGACAAAGGTTCAGGAATTTGCAGTTGGCAGCACACAGCACCAGGCGGAGCCTGTGGAGGAAGGCCCCTCAGGGGAGTGTGGCACAAAGCTAGAGGGTGCAGAGTTAGAGACAGAACCTGAAGTTGAAGTTTGGGATGCTGGATCCCAAAGGAAAGTTCGGATAAAGCATCAATAGACCCCTGAGCCTAGCCAAGTCTCTTAAGCGAAGATGAGATGCGGGAGGCCTTTGAGTGGGAGGTGTCGACTTCGTGCCTAGTGATGAGTGGATAGTCTCAGGGTGAGAGCGACTGCTCACTCTAGGCTCAGATCCTCTGTGAAGAGGAAGATGAGGGGGAACCTATGTGGCCTTGTGAAAAAGGAACGGGTACACAGCCTCAAGATCTTGCCTCGGAGGAATGTATGGAAGAAAGTGGTGATGCCACTGCCCTGGCTTCGCAAGAGGAAGAAGTCAGGGATCCGTTTCTAATTTCTTTAAGGATGCGTAGCTGGCAGAACCAGGACTGGCCACCCCCAAGCCAGGCCAGCGGTCTCAGATTGACCAAAGCAAGTAAAGAGGAGAGACTGGTTTGTAGGAAGGCAAATGAGATCTATGGTATGACCTTTCCTACCTTTCCTTGAAAAGTCTGGGAGGAGATTGAGAACTGCAGGAAATTCTGGATCTGGGATGAAACAATGAAAGTGCGCATCCTGGGGCCAACAAGCATGTAAAGAATAGACTGTTCCACGAAAAGTATACCCAGTGGAAGAGAGGCAGGACACTGTTTATAGACAGAGTGAGAATAACGGACGGAGAGGGACGTGAAATCTCCCACTGTGTGAATTATGTGCGCCCAGACGGGGTAATAATTCAAGCTCCTGATCCCTGGTACTATTGGCCTCAGTGCAAGGACCTCTCAGCAAATGTGCCTGTGTCTACAAAATGAAGGGCCGAGCAGTGGTAGTCAATACTGCCACACCAGACTGTGAAGTGCCTTTACTGATCCACCAATATGAATATCCAGGACTCAGGTGCCCCACATTCATCAGTCTACAGTGTACTGGCCTTTCCAGAAACCATCGACTGGCCCACCAGATGACTTCAGATCCAGAGATGACACCAGCCCAGCTGTATCCTGTTCATCGCCTGGTAATCTGATGACGTCGGACCAGCTGTTTTCTTTTTGTTCCTGTTCTAAGGTTCCATCTCCAGAGATGACATCAGCCCAGCTGTTCCCAGATGTGCCCTCCTGTGGTTCCCAGAAGATGTCCTCCCTGCTGTATCGGAAGAAATGCTGCCAGGGAGAGTCTTCGTCAGAGGTGCAGCTCGGTCCCAAAAATTTCGTACTACAAATGGCTGGTAAGTCCGAACTTTTCTATCTTTATGACATTGCAGTACACACCCTACACTAACAGACTTCAAAATGTGTGAACTGTCCTCAAAGACTCTCCCTTTCGGGACTTTGGCTTGTTAGAACTGTGCTTCACCGGGCTCCGGCCCAGGAGAGACTCTTTATTGGACTAGCCTTCGGGCATTGTGGTCACTAGTTGGGACTTTTAGGGCACTCCATCCCCCCAAATGTGTATTGTAAATAATGTCATTGTTTTCTAATGTAAATACTGTTTTTCTACCTTTTTCTAAAAACAATCTTTTGGGGATTTTTCAGTGTTTTGATGGTAGGGTTCTAGGCAGACTGTGTATGCAGATTAGGAGAGTGTGTGTTGTCTTTCTTTTTCTTACAGGTGTTCCTGGGAAGACAGAAGAGAAGACAAGAAGAGGAGGAGGGGCTCATCGGAGTTCCTCACCAGTGCTTTAGTGTGTAGAAATTTAAAGTACTGTGGTGTTATTGTTATGGTTGTTATTACTGTATTAACCCTTTCCTTCCACAGGTGTGGTTGTTGGGGTAGGGAGGAGGCAGTAATGTGGTATTTTAATGGTGTGTGGTTGCAGGTTGCCCAAGGTCGGGGGAGGTCCCCAGGTTGTTTTTGTTTTTGGGGGTATTAGGTTAAAGGCAGATAGGTTTTCCCTAGAGGGTTAGGGGGGATAGACAGGCTGTGGCCCTGACCTGCAGTAAGGACCGCAGTGCTGATCTATCAGGGCTATGCTCTGGATGGTTCTACCAGAGCCACTAGGTGTCCATAGTAAGTGGATAGTGTAGAGGCTGACATGTAAGCTAAAGGTCTCTAGGCCCTTAGTGTTGCCTGCCTGTGCTTGCACATGGTAGGAGGGGGGCCTGATCACCCTCCTCCGCAGGTAGCACATAGGGTGGGATGGCCTAAGGCCAGATAAATAATGACTGTGGACAGTCATTTTCCTGGTCAAGGGTGAGTGTAACCCCTTTGTTACTCGGGGTTACTAGAATCCCAGTAAGACCTAGTGGTAGGCAGGGAAGGCAGCTTGTGAAACTCCAGTTAAATGGGATTCACACTGTCTCACTCTGTTCTCAGTCTCAGCTGAGACTGAGGGATGACATCACTAATAGAACTTTCGCAGCTGCACGAGTCACATTGGAATCTGCAGCAAAGGGAGTTAGTTAGAATGTTGGGAGTTTTTGAAGTCAGTGTCTGCAGTTTGTCTTCAGTGAGTGGAGTGAGAAGTTGGGAGCTTGCTGGTAAAACAGCTCAGTGAAGGCTCTAGAAGCCTCAGCCCTGACAGAGGGCTACTTTTAAGTAATAGGGTGTGTGTCTCCACCTTAAAGAAAGACACAGAAGATTACTGAAGTGGTGGAGACTGCTGTTTTTGGGTCTCAGTGCCCCCTCCCTCCGAGGGGGGGGAATGAGAAGGATTCCCTGCATATTCCTGGGGCAATCCCCTGGTTCTGCTTGTGGAGGAAAAGCTGCCTGTTCATTCCAGTATTTATTTGGGAGAAAAGAAGATTTGTGAGTCACCTGTGGGGCACCTGCAACGTAAGGGTAAGTGTCTGCTCTAGCTAAAAGGGCCTATGTTTTCACCCTGGGACTTGTGTGACAATGTGGGGATTGAACTACTAAATATTGGGAAGCCTAGAGAAATGGGCTAAGCAAAGTAAAAGTAGTTTCAAGTTCCAGAGTTTGTTTGGGATGCAAATAATATGTAGAGGTGATGTGACAGACGTCTACCCTTAATCTACATTTAAAAGTTCAGTACAGGAATTGTTTAGTTTCCAGAGAAATGGCCGGGTATGGGCTGTGGGAGCTGGAGGTGGGTGGCCCCCCATCTTTAGTGACCAGGTCCACCTCTACGGATTTCTTCTGTGGATTTCTACTTTGCCTCAGGCACTTGGCCAGTGATGGGGAAAGTACCCAGACATAGGATTGTAAGGAAAATTCTCTCTAAGAGTCACAGACTCTAATGTGGTTTGGGGAGCCACAACAGGATAATTGGTTCATTCCTCAAATGGACTGCGGATCAAGTGGCCGGCAGGGGAGCCGGGCCAATGGGGAAAACCCAAGTGTGTACAAGTCGGGCTGTGTACCCAAAGCTGCGTGCAAGTCCGGGCTGTGTGCCTGGTGGGTTTAGAGCCTGAGGGCTGGAAATAGTGATAAAGTGTTCTGTTGTCTCTAATCTGCATTACCAGGAAATGTAGCCCCTTGGGAGTCCGTCTATGCTTTGTTTGTTCAGCTAGGATGTGAATAAAAGCCACACTGAAGAATCCCATTCCTGGTTCTGGACATTACAGTTATTGCTTCCTGTGTTTGGATTTACTTGGGTGCCCCCTGCCCAGAGTAGCCAAACCTAGGCTCTCATGTGCTGAGTAACCTCATCCTCCCCGAACCCAGTCCCCACCAGGTACTGCTGTCAGTTTCAACAGCGTGCCATCTGTCATTTTGCTAGAAAGGCAGGAGTGAGGGGTTACAGGAGTAACAAATCTGCACCCAAAGATTTTATTTGCTATAACTGTAATAAGTCAGGCCATACTGCAAGAAACTGCCATAAAAATAAGGAGGGTAACACTGGAGCAAATTTGGCCTTAGCAAATTGGGGCAAGTATTTAACAGATGATAAGGTGGGAGATAAGATAGTGAAGGGACTCATAGGTTTGGGAAGCACACAGACCCTGGTGCATGTTAAAGTTCTGGGAAAAGGCTGTGCAAAAGGATCAGGTACATGGAGTCACCCTCATCCAAGGGGATACTTGATACTACCCCACCACGTAAGTGACTGAACCTTAATGGGATGTCACACCAAATGAAAGTGAGGTTAGTATCAAAGCTACCTGTACCTGTGATTATTGGAAATTACTTTCCAGGATTTGCTGAACTAATCACAGAGGGTTCAAAATCTGTAGTTTCCGCAGCTGTGATGACAAGAGCACAGGCAAAGAAAATCTCAGATGGTGGAGACTCTTTTCCTTTTGGTGACTTTGATTAGGACTTATTTGAGCCCAGCTCTATGATCCAGAAGTCAACCAAAGAAAGAAGATACCTGAAAAAAACAGTGGCAACAAAAGACTGCTGGACATATGGGGTTGATTTATGAAAATATTGAAACCAAACTGATAACTGATTGAGATTTTGTTTCAGAGCAAACAAATGATGCTTCTCTCCAAGGTTATTTTAAGTAGTTGGGGGTGAAACAAAATGAGGTGAACCACTGTTTAGAAAGTATAATGGGCTACTGAACAGAGTTTGGGTTAATCTCCAGACATAGGAACAGACAGAACAATTGTAATACCAAAGAAGTATAGAACTAAGTTGTTACAGACAGCATATGATATTCCTATGGCTGGTCATTCGGGGAGGGATTGCACCCTTGCCAGACTGTTGTACAGATTTTACTGGCCTGAGATTCATGAGGATGTTGTCACCTATTGCAGTTCTTGTGCTGAATGTCAGAAAGTAGCCCAAGTGACTAAAAAGACAAGTTGCCCCTACTCTTGGTAGATGTGCCTTTCCCCACATTTTTTCTATAATCTGATTGTGCTCCTGATTCACCCCGGTGGCCCCCTTCTGACCAACCACCCCAGCCCCATTACCCAGCTCCTCTGGGAATTACCTTCACTGCTCACCTCTGCCACAGGACTGTGGTTGTGCCCAGCCACCAGTGCAGGGCCTACAGAGGGTAGGTCTTCATCCTGCCGCCTGAGGTGGTTTTCCTCCCAGTTTTCACGCTGGGCCCATGGGTGTGCAATGCATGTGATGTTCAAGCTCTGCATCTGAGGTGATGGCCCCGGCATCCTGAATTTGGGGTCCCGTCCCTATGTGGTGGCATGCATGTGCTGCCACCCAGCCACTGCTGGGTGGCATGCTAGCAGCATGCCACACAAACCCCCCTCCCCGAGGAAGGACAGCCATCCTTGGGACACTCCATCCTTCCTCTCCCTGCCAGCCCCTGAGCAACCCAAGTCTGTTCCTGACCCCGGGTCGCTGGCATGGCTGGAGGTAAGGTGCCCAGCACCTCAGCCCTACATGCCGCCAGGCCAGCTTGATAGATGTGCCTTTTGAGAGAATTGCAATGGGTGTGGTTGGCCCCTTAGACAAAAGTAAAAGGGTAATCAATTCATTTTGGTAGTACGTAACTATGCTACTTGATACCCAGAGGCAAGTGCAATGTGTACTGTCACAGCCCCAAAAGTGGCAGCAGAGATTGCCAAACTTTTCAGCAGCGTGGGCGTACCCAAAAAGATTATTACTGGTCAGGGTAGTTTTGGTGGTGCATTGCTGAAGGAGCTGTAGGTATCAGTGCCATAAGAACCTCCCCTTATCACCCTCAGACAGAAAGTCTTGTTGAGTGTTTTAATGAAACCCTAAAAGGCATGTTAAAAAGGTCTGTGAAAGGTGAAGGGAAAGATCTGGACCAATACTTACCTTACCTGCTTTAAGCATCAACAGGTAATGGCAGGCATACAGGGAATTCTGCCAGTTCAGTAAGGTAAGGGACAGTACCTGTCTACTTGCAGCTGCCTGTGTAGGTGACACAGGAAGATGGTAAGGGGTGAAGGCTGGGGGAGGGAGTAGCAGTCCTTATAAACTGTAAGTGCCAGTTATGTGGGAAAAAGGGAACCCCTATCTAGGGAGGTAACAAAAAGGGGTAAACCAGTAACACCCTATCTAGGGTAAGTTGCAAAGGGGTATAGGAAAGCAAAAAAAGGGGACTACTAGAAACACCTTATCTAGGGGAAGTACCAAAAGGTAAGTAAAGAGTAGGGAACTAGCAGCACCCTATCTAGAGTAAGGTAATGAAGAGGGAAAGTAAAGTGGGGAAAGCTAGGATCCAAGATAGGGTAATATATATATGTAAATTCAGATAATAATAGGGGCTGAAGAACTTGGAACTTTGGGAGTGGTACAGTGCAGTGGATGGGGAGCTGCCATTTTCAGAGAGACCTTCTACAGACTGAGATGCTGTCCCATTTGCACACACCTCTCTGGGTTGAGGGAGAAGGTCACTGGACTCTGGGATGAGCTGGCTAGGAACCAGAGGACCTCTTCCACCACCCAGGGGCCACTGAGTCTACCACTATGGCCCCAAAAGGTGCCTAGAGGTAGGAGGGTTGACTTTACTGTGGTAGGCCCCATGTGGGTCGAGGGTAGGAAGGAGAGCACCCCTTAGACTGTACCACTGCATAATTCCTTTGATGTTCTGGCAGCACGGTGAAGCTGTAGGGAGGTACCCGAGGCAGTGGGAAGGGAGGAGATGGGGATCTTTAAGGGGAGAGGCCCCGAGGGGGAAGGGAGAGGCCCTCAGCCAATGAGGAGACAGTTGCTGATGGGGTACTCCATTGTCAGATGGCTAGAGCTGGGAGTGGGGGAAGGGAGAAACAGGGTAGTGAGGTGCCTATCAGGTTCTTTGGCAGGGAGGTCTGGAGGACAGATCACTGAGACTGCCAGGGAAGAAGGGGAAGGGAGGAAGCTGGATATCATTGTCCCTCTGGGGATTAATGACCTGGTCAAGGACACTGCAGGAGTAATGCAGGATAGATTTAGGGAGCTAGGGAGGGGTCTGAAGTAGGTAGCTTGCACTGTGGCCTTCGTTGAGGTGCTACCCATATATGGCCAAGGGAAGGCCAGTGGAACCTGCACCAGCACATTTAGTGAGTGACTGAAGGCATGGTGCAGGGAGAAGGGATTTGGCTACATCAGGGACTGGAATCCTACCTGGGGGATAGAGGCCTATACAAGGGAAATGGCCTCCATCCATCCAGGAGTAGAACATCAGTCCTGGGTGGAGGTTTAGATGCTACTTTGATGAGCATTTAAACTCATCAAAGGGGAGGTAGAAAAACTAAGGGAGGCAAAGTTTGCCTCCCCAGAGAATAGAGCAGCAGGAAGGAGAAGCCCGAAATGAATTCCCCAGGGGTAAAGGGGCACAAGGACAATGGGGAGGAGAGGAAGTGTGGGTCAGGAAGAGGAACCAAAGCTGAGAAAAGGCTAAGGTGCGTAGGCAGAGGGGTAGTGAAAGAGGGGAGGACAGGACTGGGGAAACAGGAGGGGAGAAAGAGGGGAACATGAAGAGAAACCAGAATAGTGGGAGGGAGGGACAAAAGAAGTGGAGAGCTACGTGTGCCAACGCAAGGAGCCTAGGAAACACAAATCCTGACCTCAAGGCTATTGTTGTAGATGTAGACCTGGATCTGATGGTCATAACGGAGTCATGGTACACTGAAAACCACAGCTGGGATATGGCCATATAGGGCTACACCATGGTCCGGAAAGACAGGACAGGGAGAAAAGGTGGGGGTGTTGCTTTATATGTAAGGGAAGGTATAAAAGCCGCAGAGATACAATGACAACAGGTGGCTAAGGAAGGGTTGGAGGTACTATGGGTCAGCTCAGAGACAGGATCTGGGGCCTCTATCAGCATGGAGTTGTGTACAGATCACCAGCTCAGGGGGAGAAGTTAGATAAGGTTTTGGGAGAGGCCATTGACAGAATGGCAAGCAAAGGGGAAGTATGTATTGTGGGGGACCTTAATCTGCTGTATGTAGTCTGGAGCATTCTGGCCACAGCTATAGCAAGAAGCAGGGCCACCCTTGACTCCCTACAGGGGGCATTACTCAGGCAGCTGGTTACAGAACCCACTGGAGATTGGGCAGTTCTAGACCTGGTATTCACAAACAGGGACAGCATTGCAATTGTCACTGTATTGTGTGGTTTGGCACACAGATTGGGGAGGAGAAAAAACACACTAAGATTATGATTTTGGACTTCAAGAGGGCAGACTTTAAAGAAATGGGGTACTGCCTCAGTAAATACCTTGAAGAGGGGATGGCTGGGGGGAATGGAGACCCAATGGAAAAAGATCAAGGAGGGAATAGCTAACGGCATGCTATGTGAAAGAAGAAAGCAAGGGAAGGAGGAGGAGGCTGCTATGCTTCTCAAAGGAGGTGGTTAAGGCAGTGAGGCAGAAAAAAAGAGCATTCAGGAAGTACAAGAAGATCCAGACAGAGGAGGACAGGGAGATACATCTGAAAAAACAGAGGGAGGCAGGTAAGAGGATGAGGGCAGCAAAGGCACAGAGGAGAGGATTAGAGTTTTGAGGACCTGTAAAGGTCATGACCCTTATTATCAGGATCCAATAAAAAGTCCTGATAAGTTCTGATTACTAAGGTGCATACTAAGGTGTAAGGAGCAGAGAAGGCTGTTACTCCATGTGTACTCCTACCAGCTACCCGTAATAAGACAAAACATTTCCATCTAGGATATAGGAGTCTAATTTCTGTTTAAACTTTTTTTTGTCTTTGCTGACTACAATGTCTAATGGTAGTCTATTCCAAGGGTTAATCACTCTTTGTGTGTAAAATGCCTTCCTTTTTTAGTTAGTGTTGAACTTTTTAAGTCTCAGTTGCAATGGTGACCCCTGGTTCATTTGGCATCATTTTTAAACTCAAATCCTAGTTAATTTAGCAGATAATCATCATTCATGATGTTGTAACATAAGAGTAAGTCCTCATGTCTTCTTCTAGTTTCAAGGGGCATTAGATTTAGTTTTTCTAGACGTGCATCATAAGGTAATGACTTGATAGCATGTATCAGTTTTGTTAGCTGTCTTTGAATTTTTTCCACTTTGTCTGAAGTACCTTTGGTTATCATACCCCAAGCTTGGCTACCATAGTCCAACAGAGGCCTTACATATGAGCTATAAAGGGCGTTATCACCCTTTCATCCCTACTTTTAAAATTCCTTTTGATGGTTCAGAGCAGTCTTTTAGCTTTTGTGATTTGTGATATACAGTGCATATCATGTGAAAAGTTTTCCGTGCTAGTTATTCCCAGATCTCTTTCTTCAGTTGATTTTTTGAGGGGGAATCCATTTAAATAATATGTGTCCTCCTTATTGTGATGTCCAAGGTGCATTATGCTACACTTTTCAATGTTAAAGCTCATTCCCCAGTTATCAGTCCATTTGGATATCTTGTCCAAGTCTCTCTGCAGTGTGGCAACATCATCTTGAGTGCTGACCATCCTGGAAATCTTGGTGTCATCTGCATATTTACTTAGCCAGCTAGTAACCTGCTTTCCCATGTCTGATATGAATATTTGAAATAATATTGTTCCGAGTACCGAACCCTGAGGCACTCCACTTGTCACAGCTACTGGGTCCGATATGTACCCGTTTACACTAACCCTCTGTGTCCTGTCAGTTAACTAGCTTTTAATCCAGTTTATTATTCTGTAATCTACCTTGATGTCCATTAGTTTTTGAATTAGAGCTCTATGTGGTACCTTATTGAATGCTTTATCAAAATCAAAGACTATACAATCTACTGGAGTGGCCCTAACCAAGGTGGCTGATATCTTCTCATAGAAGCACAGGAGGTTTTTTATGCATGATCTACCTCCTGTAAACCCATTGTTCCATATATCTGAGACCGAGTTACTCCACGTGTAGGTTAATTGAGTCTTTTAGTATGGATTCCATTATCTTTTCAGGTACAGAGGTCAGACTTACAGGTCTATAGCTTTCATAGTTAGCTGTATTACCCTTTTTATGTATTGGTATGACTATTTCTGGCAGCCAGTCAGGCGAGATTTCATTTTTTGAGATGGCACGTTGATATAATATTCTGAGTGGTTTTGCGATTTGTGGTACTAGGATCTTTAACACTTTTGATGATATGTTATCAGGCCCTGCAGAGTGTGAGTTTTTTAAAGTATTTATGTTATCCATGGATGTTTCTCTGTTTATATCTCTATTTATAGATGTGTAGGAATGACCACCCCCTGGGTAGGGTTCAGTGTGTTTGAAAATACAGTACCAAAATAGGTGTTAAATATATTAGCTGTCTCTACAGGATTGTCGATAAGTTGATTGTTTGATATTATTGAGCACAGTCTGTTATTAGATCCTTTTAGGGAGTTTACATAACCATAGACATTTTTCATATTATCTTTGCTTGCATTCCTTGACAGTTTTAGTTCCATTTCCTGTTTCTTCTTCTTTATTTTATATTTACATTGTCTTAGGACGTCTTTATACTTTTGCCAATTTTCTTCAGACTTGTCCTTATGAAATTTGTCATATAGCTTGCGTTTTTTCCTTAATAATTTTTTTAGACTTTTTGTGAACCATTTTGGTTTGATCCCTCTGCTATTATATTTTTTTACTTTTTGTAGTTTGTCACATGCTGAGAAAATATATTTTTTAATTATGTCCTACATTTCTCTGGCGGTTTATTTTATCTAGATCATCATGAATATTTTTGAGGTCTGCTAACTTACAGTTACAGATTTCTCTGCATCCCTTATTGACAGGTATATGTTCTTTTAATGTGAATGCAACACTGTTGTGGTCACTATTCTCAAGTGGTGCATTTGTTTCGCATTTTATGATATTTATCTCATTAGTACTTAGAACTATATCCAGGATATTTTCCCCTCTTGTAGGCTTTGTTACATGCTGTTTTAGGCCCAGTTGTTCGATTGTTTGCAGAAATCTAATACTTTGAGATCTAGCTGCTTGCATTGTGTCCCATTTGATATCACCAAAATTTAAATCGTCCATAAACAGAACTCTGCCCATCTCATATGCCCTTTCTAGTTCCTTGTTTATTTCTTCAGTTATGCCATTTCCACAACTCTGTGGTCTATAGCATAAGTCAATATATATATGCTTATCCCTTGTAGTTTCAATTTTGATCCATATTGATTCTGTTTTACTATTTCTTTTTTATACTATCAGAAATGTTTGTTGACTTTATTTGGTTTGTTATATATGCTGCTACCTCTCCTCCCTTTAGATCTTGCCTGTCCATGTTGTACATTTGATATCCTGGTATTTCCTTGCCCCAGTTGCCATTTGCATTCAACCAGGTTTCAATGATAAACACATATCTGCTATTCCATTTGGATTAAGTAGTGTTTGCAGTTCTATGTGTATGTTATTTAAACTTCTGGCATTTAAAAGATAGCTGTTTGTACTTTTAGCTTTGGGTATATTTTTGTTGCGGTTGCTCCTTCTAACCATTTGATTTTTGTTTTTGGTCCCCCTCATTGGTCAGTTTAAATTCTCCTTTGGTAGTTTGCTGTTAATCATGATTGCTAAAGTTATGTTACTCAAATGCAAGCCATCCTTTGAGTACAAGTATTTTTTTGAAAGAAGGAATCCCAAGTGTCCAAGAGGACACTCCCAAGAGGAGGCAATATAGTGCAGTGGTTTAAGGCTCTGAGCTGAAAACTTGGAGACCTTGGTTTGAATCCCACAGCCCCCACTTGCATACTGTGCGACCCTGAGCAAGTCACTTAACTTCCTTGTGCTCCCAGGTTGCACCTGTAAACAAGCTTCAGCTTAGTGTGTCTCTCCTGGTTAAAAAAAAAATAGTGTCAATATAAGCGACTCCTGCCTCTTTGCATCTGTTCTGTGGGCACATATTTATGCGTTGAATTGTGTGATTTTTTTTTTCCGCATGACTCTTCATCACTGGTAGGGTAGCTGAAATAATTGCCTTCTGGCCCTTGTTCTTTATTAAAGTGCTTAGCTCTATGATGTCATCAGTGTATCCTTCTCATGGTCCTTTCCCATGTTATTTATCCCAACATGCAACGCTACTGTTTGTGTGTTTTTATGCTCTTCAATGACCTTTGATAATATGTTTTTGATGTCATTTGTCCTTGCTCCCAGTAAGCAGTTTACCTCTCTGTTCATCTTGTCTCCCCTACAAACTATGCTGAGTGTCCTTCTCAACACAGAATCTCCAGTTACCAACACATTATTGTTTACTATTTTGTCTTCTATTTCTGTCTTGGAATATTAGGGTGTACCTGTTTGCTAGCAGTATGTCATTTATACCTAAGGCTCTCCTTCCTTTCTTTTTTGGCATTTTGTCTACTATGGTCCAGTCAGAACTGCTTTGTTTATTATTATCTCTGGCATCTGTCTCAAGTTCTGCCTCAGAATCTTCTCTGTCCTTATGATTTTCTGCCCCCCTTTTCCTTTTATCTTTGGCTACTGCATTAACTGTTTTTAGAGTTGTATATTTTAGCTGTTCTTTTAGACAGTTAATCTCACACAGAAGTGTTCCCAGTTCAGAACATTTCTGGCACATAAAACTTTCAGAACTAGACTCTGGTTTGTTCGTGGAATACATTAGACAACTGCAGCATTTAACAATAGTACCATCATTACAGAGCAGTGATAAAATGTCATCTGATGGATTATAAGTCTCCATTGTTTCCTAATGTCGTCAGTCTAATCTACACCTTATTATCTGTTTGTGTTACTTACACAGATAAGTTTGTTAATGATCAGATTAGTGTATTACACACAAGAGGCCTACTTGATATAGTTGTGCTGATATTCACCTGCTCTTGTCTGCTTGTTCTTGCAGGACATGCAAGACATGTGCACAGATGTGTGTGTCTCTGCATGCATCTCTGTGTGCAGCAAACAAGCGCTCGCCCTGCTCGAACTCGCAACCGCTCGCTCTGGGCACTGCTTTAGTAGCCCGTGATCCAGAAGTCAGACTCGGGTCATGTGACTGCTGTCTTAGACGGGCCAAGTCTCAAAAATGATATAAAAACAATTCCTGGATTTTTACACTACTTTATTATGCCACACACACAGATTGAACATTGTCCAGTGCAAAAATAATTACTTTCCTCCCAGCTGTAGTCCTCCCCCGATCACCATGGACTACCTGCTCCTCCCACTTCCTGTTAGCCCCTTTATGCTGTACACAGTTGTCTAGCAACTGAGGTAACCCCTAGTCCATCTTATTATCAATCCCAAGTTAAGCTTACGCAGCTTGCATCTGTTTGATCCACACTCTGTTCAGCAGAAGCAATTACACTTAGCAGCACAGCACATTAATCAGCACAGCGTGCATTTTGAGGTGCCCGCTCGTTGATTCTAATCAGAACCTTTTTGTAAAATGTGAGGAAAATTGAAACTGTGGCATACAATTACATGAAATGACACTAAAATCTATGACACACACTCAGAATTGTAAACAGCATTTCAGGAAATGAAAACTGAGAGCTTGTTATTGGCACAGATGTGCCCGACTGTCCAAAGTTTTAAAGGAGCTTTGAAAACCTACCTTTTTAGTAAAGCCTATAATGATTTTTGAATATTTTAATGCTGTTTTAATTATTTATTGTTGTTTGTAATATTATACAGGCACCTTGGTTTGAGAAAGGTGCCTTATATAAATAAAGAGTGATTTGATTTGATTTGATTTGAATTGGATACATGGCAGCATGCAGGTGACCTGGTTTCCTGCATTCTGACTGTAGCAGTGTAAACGTATTTGTCTGACCTGAGAGGGGGATCCCATTTTAGTATACAACGGGCATATCAGTTTGTCGTTACACTGGCTGCTTCCCTGCTCCACTGAAAGTCATGCAGTTATTTTCTATGGCATGGTATCCCCTCCACCCACCTAAATTGATTACACATTTAGGGGACCCCTACCAGAAAATAATTGCATGTCCTGCATTTTTGAGCACATAAATGAACAACAAATTAAGACAGATTCCACCACTAGTGAGAGGAGAAATGAGTAAGCAGAACAACCAGGAGCAACAGGAGCAGATGGGGTGCACCCCAGGGTCCTTAAAGAACTAAGAGAGGTGGTGGCTGAACCTCTTGCTATCCTGTTTAGCTGATCACTAGAAATAGGGGAGGTACCCAAAGACTGGAGGATAGCAGATGTAGTCCCCTTATACAAAAGTGGGAACAAAGAGGAAGCGGGGAACTACAGACCAGTCAGCCTCACCTCGGTAGTGGGGAAGATCATGGAAGCACTACCAAGGAGAGGTTGGTGGAACATCTGGTTGTCAATGCACCACAGGACCCAAGGCAGCATGGTTTCACCAGGGAAGGTCATGTCAGACCAACCTCATTGAATTTTTGACTGGGTGACTAGGGAGGTGGATCAGGGAGGGCAGTGGACATGGCCTATCTGGACTTCAGCAAGGCCTTGACACTGTGCCACATAGAGACTATTGCACAAACTGGGAATATGGGTGTGGGCAGGACAGTAGTGCGGTGGGTAGGTAACTGGCTGGGCAGCAGGACACAGAGGGTGGTGGTAAATGGCTGTCACTCCACAGAGGAAGAGTGACCAGTGGGGTACCACAGGGATCAGTGCTGGGACCGTATTATTCAATATCTTCATCAGTAACATTGCGCAGGACCTAGAAGGCAGAATTTCACTGTTCGCTGATGACACAAAGCTCAGTAACAGAGTAGACACACCAGAGGGTGTAGACAGAATGAGAAGGGACCTGCAGAAACTTGAAGAATGGTCAGGGGTTTGGCAGTTGAAATTCAATGCAAGGAAGTGCAAGATAATGCATATGGGGCACAAAAACCCTGGCACAATATATCAGTTGGGGGTGAGGATATAGCATGCACCAAGCAGGAAAGGGATCTTGGAGTTATCATCTCTGATGACCTCAAGGCAGAAACAATGTGACAAGGCAGCAGGTAAAGCAAATAGGATGCTGGGATGCATAGGCAGGGCATCACCAGCAGAAAAAGGAGGTCATAATTCCACTATACAAGACACTAGTGAGGCCGCACCTGGAGTACACTGTGCAGTTCTGGAGACCTTAGCTACGTAAGGACATAGACAGGGTAGAGAAGGTTCAGAGGAGGGCAACAAAGATGGTGCATGGATTGCATCACAAGTCCTATGAGGACAGGTTGAAGGCACTGAACATGTATTCCCTGGAGGAGAGGGGGGAGAGAGGGGATATGATAAAGACATACAAGTATCTTACAGGGAGGAACAGGGTGCAGGAATGCACTATTTTTAAGTGAAAAAGATGTTCCAGGACTAGAGGGCATGGGATGAAGTTGGAGGGAGGATGATTCAGAGGAAATGTGAGGAAGAATTTCTTCACAGAACGGGTGGTGGACAAGTGGAACACCCTGCCAGAGGAAGTCGTGGGGGCTGAAACAATCACGGGATTTAAGAATGCATGGGATAGACATAAAGGAATTCTGGAGGTCAGGGGTAAGGGGCAACAGACTTCCTGGAAAACATAAACTGAACTTACAAACTTAAATGGGCAGACTGGGTGGGCCATAGGCCCTTATCTGCCGACACTGTCTATGTATCTATGTAACATGAGGATGATTGTTCATGAATTCCAGATTGAAGAATCTTGGGAATGATGACAAATCAATCAGCATCATACATAATTACAAGCTCATTTTGAAAAAAGACATGTCTGGCAACAGGAGGAAGCAGCAGTACATCTTAGCCTGGTGACTGACTTTGGTCTGTTAAGTGGACAGAGGAGAGACAACACCACACAGGTCAACAGCAGCACTGTGGTCAAATCTGCAATCTGTAGTTTGTAAACAGCTCACCTTTATAAGGGAATGCTTGAATTATGATAATATTTTTCATTTTGAAAGGGAATATTCAGGGAATGCAAACGTTAAGTTTAAGTCAAGACATGCAGTGATTTTACTGAAAGGTGCAATTCAGGCTTTCCAAAATTAGCTCAGTCGAAGAGGACATGCCGCAAAAACTGTGCCATTAGGTTCAGGCAATCCAAAAATTAGCTCAGTCCAATGGCATATGCTGCAAGAATTGCACCATCAGGTTCAGCAATTCAAATATTAGCTCAGTCCAATAAGACATGCTGCAGAAATCATGCCATCAGGTTCTGGCAATCCAAAAATTAGCTCAATCCAATAGGACATGCTGCATAAATTATGCCACCAAGTTCAGGCATTCCAAAAATTAACTCAGTACAAGCTGCAAAAATTGTGCCATTCAGTTTAGGTATTCCCAAAATTAGCTTAGTCCAATAGGACATGCTGCAAAAATTGTGCCATTAGGTCCATGCAGTCCAAAAATTAGCTCAGTCCAATAGGACATGCTGCAAAAACTCTTGTCATGCAGTCCAAAAATTAACTCATTCCAATAGGACATGCTGCAAAAATTGTGCCATCAGGTTCAGACAATCAAAAAAAAAATATCTCAGTCCAGTAGGACATGCTGCAAAAGTTATGCCATTTGGTTTAGGCAGTCCAAAAAATAGTTCAGTCCAATAAAATATGCTGCAAAAATTGTGCCACCAGGTTCAAGTATTCCAAAAACTGGCTCATTCCAATAAAACATGCTGCAAAGATTGTGCCACCAGGTTCAGTAATCCCAAAACTAGCTCAGTCCAATAGGACATGCTACAAAAATTGTGCCATCAGGCTCAGGCAATCAAAAAAAATATCTTATTTCAGTAGAACATGATGCAAAAATTGTGCCATCAGGTTAAGGTATTCCAAAAATTAGCTCAGTCCAATAGGACATGCGCAAAAATTGTGCCACCATGTTCATGAAATCCAAACTTAGCTCAGTCCAATAGGATAAGCTGCAAAAATGGTGCCATCAGGTTCATGCAGTCTAAAAATTAGCTCAGTCCAATAGGATATGCTGCAACAATTGTGCCTTTCCAATAGGACACACTGCAAAAATTGTACCACCCGATTCAGGCAATTCAAAATTTTAGCTCAGACCAGTAGAACATACTGCAAAAATTGGAAGGAAAAGTATGTCTCTTTGCAGACGACACAAAGATCTGCAACAGAGTTGATACACAAGGGGGGATGGAAAGGATGAGAAGTGACTTGGCAAGGTTGGAGGAATGGTCAAATGTATGGCAGCTTAGATTCAGTGCTAAGAAGTGCAAAGTAATGCACCTGGGAAACAAAAACCCAGGGGAAGAGTACACAATGGGGGGTGAGATACTAACAATAACAAAAATGGAAAGGGACAGGTAGTCATATCAAATGACAGAAAGGTGAGAAAGCAATGTGAGAGGGCAGTAAGGAGGGCTGGGGGATACTGGGAAGCATAGGGAGAGGCATCACCAGTAGAAAACAAGAAGTTGTTATCCCTCTGTACAGACAGCTGGTGAGACCCCATCTGGAGTACTGCGTGCAGTTCTGGAGACCCAATCTCTGCAAAGACATAGACAGGATGGAGGCAGTCCAGAGGAGGGCAACTAAAATGGTGCAGGGTCTGCACCAGAAGACATATCAAGAGAGACTTAAGGAGCTTAATATGTATAGCCTCGAGGAGAGGGACATGATAGAAACTTTCAAGTACCTCAGGAGTCAACAAAGTCAAGAGGTAGCATCTTTCAGAAAAAGAGATGTGCAAGAACAAGGGGCACAATTTGAAGCTAGAGGGGGACAGCTCAGAGGTAATGTGAGGAAGTATTTTTCATGGAGAGGGTTGTGGATGTATGGAACAGCCTTCCTGAGGAGGTTGTGGAGTCAAAAACAGTGGTGGAATTCAAGAATGCATGGGACAGGCATAAGGCAATTCTAGGGGGTGGAGGTAGGAAGAAGTAGGCTGTTGGTTAGCTAGGATCTGCAGCTTATCCATTAGGTAGGGAAATGGGCAGACTGGGTGGGCCAAGCAGTCCTTATCTGCCGTCAAATTCTATGTTTCTATGTTTCTATTGTGCCATCCAGCTGAAAAATTGTGTAGCCCACTAAAGGGCTTACTGAATTAGTTATTTTTTTTTCTGAAAAAAAATATTACTCTTCCAATTATTCTTCATTATAGTCAACTTTGTGGTCACTGACAAATGTGTTTGCTGGCTCCAGGTCATAAGTGTAACCAATCAGGGGAAGGTTTATTTTTAAGAAAGTAAATTTTTCCACATTTTCA
This sequence comes from Neoceratodus forsteri, assembly GCA_016271365.2. Lineage (NCBI taxonomy): Eukaryota > Metazoa > Chordata > Ceratodontiformes > Ceratodontidae > Neoceratodus > Neoceratodus forsteri. The sequence goes on along the minus strand of CM057454.1, from coordinate 246,189,194 downwards.
GGCACTAACCTAGATCATGTACCTGTTGCCATATTACCCACAGAGCTGAAGAGTCTCTCTGAAAATACGCTGGTTGGGGGACAGACAATGTATTTCAAAACTACCTGCACAAGTACAGGCCATACAGTTAGTATTTTATCGGATCTTCATTCCACTTTATACCTTTTTCTGTCAAACAGCAACTATAGCCTGGGCAGAGGCAGTGATATATATGAAGAAGGAAGGTCTGATTTTTCAGTGACAGCTGTGTCCAAGACACTCCAAAGTTGACTAGTGGCAGTGGAATGAATGACAGCAGCTGATTGTTTTCTAGCCTGATGGAGAGGAGAAGGCTGTGAAGGTGCAGGGGGAATGGATAAGGGGGCTGTATCTGTTGTGACAGTTTTTTTTTCCCAAAACTGAATCTATTTCTTGAACGATTTTCTCTCTGCAGTTTTATAACACATTGGGGTCATGCTGTGGTAGCTGTTTCATCTTGTACCATGGGTTTAGAACTGTTGCTATAATATAATGTTCTGCCTCCAGCATTCACAGAGTTTCCCATCATCTCTTGACCTTTATAATCATTCTATGGACTATGTCATTTTTTATTCTAGTTGGCAAGTCCGTTTCAGTGGCACAAGATTCTCCCATCTGAAACAGGCTTTCTGGAACTTCAAGTTAGCTCTGATTGCATTTAACTGAAATCTAAGAATGTTGATCAAGGGGATGGTTTGGCTGAGTATGGCACTGTTCGAATTCACTTCACTAGTAATTTCTTCAAAGGGTTGCAGGCTTGTGATGTGAGGCTCTAAAATAGCCCACTGCTGCAGATTAATGTGCTCATCAGCATCCCCTATGCTGTTATCCAGTGTGAACCGTCTTACGCCTCTTTTGCTCCAGCAGTTGTTGGAACATGTACACGGTACAGTTCCACCTTGTTGCTGCATCCTGGATGAGCCTTTTTTTTTTTTTTGTTAACCGGGTAAGGACACTGGACCATTGGTCCTTTTTCAGGCTCAACCTAGGAGAACACAATGGCTAAACATACATTACCTAACAGTACTGACACATATCACAAAATGACAATAAATTACAAAAAAACAATTACATGAATATTTCAGTAACAAATGTTCTTTCAATTTTTCTTTAAACCTTATCGATATAGATGAAGCCTGATGTATCACCAAAGGTAGTGCATTCCAACACACCAGGCCAGCAATGGAGACAGCACAATAAGCAGTTTTAAGTTTGGGCAATACAGTATCCAATAAAGTATAATTTGAAGTACATAAGCTAGAAAGGACATTTTGTGAATTTACTAGATTATATAATGGGAACTGAGATTTTAGAAAAACACATTTAAAGACTGTGCAGCCAAAATAATACTTTATGCTTGCCATTGCAGCAAGCCAACCCAACTGGGAATACAAGGCACAATGGTGGGTACACATAGGCACCAGGAGAACAAATCGACAGATATTATGATAAACAGTTTTCAACAGTTGCATTTCCTTACTCCCAAAATTCCAATAAATGTAAGAAACATAATCAAAGTGTGGTAATAGTGAACCTACTGCAATAGGTTTTCTTACCTCAAAAGAAAAATAATTTTTGGATTTATACAGAAGTCCCAACCGCTAATTAATAATACGAGTAACTGAAAGAACCTGAGATGAAAAAGTCAACCCAGGGTCCAGTAAGACACCAAGATACTTACATAGATATACCTGTTCAATAGCCAGACCATCTAAATCGTGAAGACATAGAGAAGGATTATCTCTAAGCATGGGTTTAGTACCAAAAATCATAGATTTAGTCTTTTTTGAGTTCAGAACCATTGAATTATACAAAAAACAATTACAGATGTTCTCAAAATCATATTTCAAAGCTGCCATTAGTTTAGCAGAAGAACCACCCTGAGAAAAAATAATCAAGTCATCTGCATAAAGAATGGTATTACAACTCTTACAAACAGATGGAAGTTTGTTTACAAAGATAGAAAAAATAAGGGGACCAAAATGGACCCCTGAGGAACTCCACAACTGATCAATGATATATCAGATGCACAGGGGCCAATGCTAACATATTGTGAACGATTTGTTAAATAATCTCTGATCCAAGAAACTGTTATTTGAAAGCAGCCCATGGTCTTCCTGTATGGTACACAGTCACTAGCACGCTTTGCAGGAGAGGCTGAAACGTGTGCATATTCTTCTTGCCACATATGTGAGAGCCTTTATATGTATCCTGTGAGTTTGGTGACTGCGATTGGGCACCTACTGCAATGGTGACTCAATCACGGTGCCTCACATCACAATGACGAGGGAGGGCGACCGGATGGAGGGGGTGTGCGAATATAGCGACATTCTGTCACTACATGTGTATGTGCGTGGGGGGGGAGCGAGCACGCTGAACATGGGATGGGAGTGGAGGGAGGGATTGTAAGGGGTGGTGCCATGGTGAGCTGCCGAGCTGCTCCCATGGCATGGTGGGTGGGCTCAGGACTGGGGTCTGAATGGTGCTGGGTTCGGGTTTGGGCGAGGGTGCCTTTTGTTGCACCTTTGCCCAAATATTTTTTGGGGAGGTTTTGCACCCCCCGACATGCACCTCCCCTGGAGTTGAGAATCCTTAAGTAGGGGAGTGCAGGGGCCAAAGTCCCCTGTGGGGGGTGATGCAGGGGGGCACAGCCCCCCGCTCTTACAATTGAAATCTAAGTCCCTGGTGCCCTTTTGCTGTGTGCTGGGGACTGCATCGCAAACATTTTTTTTTGCCGATTTCCATTCGCCGTAACAGCGATCGTTATTCTGCGATCACTGTTAACACATAGATCCCCTTTATATCTGTGTCTTCTTCCACAAAGGCATGCACAATTAAATGTAGACTGTATGCAAAACATTGAATGTGCACAAAGCCTCCCTCAGACAATGCTTAATGTTTGAACCATTGTCAGCCACAATAAAGCCTATGGAAAGTCCTTGTGATGTAAGCCAGTACTGTATCTCTCTGTTATGCTCATCCAGGATGTTGGAAACTGTATGATTCTCTGGGATATACTGCATGTGAAGGGAAACCAGTTTCAGATGGGATTTGTCTGTGTCACTACAGGGAGTAAATGAAATCCAACGTGCAATCAGTGATATAAATGGTTCTGGCTGACAGCTTGTCTATATGTCAGTAGTCAGATGCACAACACCAGCATCTAAGCATTTTTTAGTTTTGCACTGAAGACTTCATACATCTGAGGCACAGCAACAGTAGAAAAATATTTCCTGGATGGAATGTTGTATTGTGGTGACAAGTGATTCAGTAGCCTTCTGAAGCTAACATGCTCCACAACTCTGAAGGGCTGTAAATCCAATGTTATCATCTCAGAAATTAGTTTTATTATAGCAATTGCTTCAGGATGAGTATGCTGGGTAGCCCATCAAGATAGCGAGTATGGAATGGAAAGGAGTTAAAACGGCACACAAATTACAGTGAGTGCCGTATCGGCAACTGACAGATCCCCCCTCCCCGAGTCTCGCCCCAAATTGTTATGTTAAGTAAGGGGTCAAATCAGAAAGGTCACCAATACAGCACTTGCTGTAATGTGGTGTCATTTTGCACCTCACCATTCCCGTATTCACTGTCTTGACATGGAACCAGTACATTGGGGTTAAGCTTTATGCTCAAGTGTTTGAAACATTGTTAGCTGCCTTCTAGCAAAAGAAGTCTTCTTCAGACAAACCAGATTATGACTGCTGGATGATGATAAGAGCAAAAGGGGACTGTTTGTATTACTTTCTCTTGAAGACTAAGAATGAGGGGACATTAAAACTGTATCAGTAGGGCTGCTGCTGCTGCTGCCACTTGCTACAACAGGTAGAAGTGGTGTTTGACCTATCCCTGGCTGCATGGTGTTTTCATCTTTCTCCCTGTCCAAATAATTATGCCTCAGGGTAATAGGTGATCTCTCTCTCTAAATGTATTTTTAATGCTAAGGTGCACAGCACACCCTTTTTGCTCCCTCTGCTGATTGTCATTTTACATATGCAGCAGAATGCTCCCAACTCATTATCTGCAGTCAGAGAAAAGTAAGGCCACACATAAGAGGGCACATTTTTTATGGCTACAAGGGCAGAGCCCTTCAGGCATTTTGGGATCACATCACTGTAGGAGAGAGAAGGGACCATGAGTGGAAATGATCCCTGTCTTCCCCTACAATGATGCGGTCTGCTGTTGACATGGCTGTGGTGGATAGTGCCCTCTCCTCTGCTGATGGAGCTCCCCTCCAGGTAGTGCTTTCCCTCCCCCGGCACACTTCTTTGTCTTTATTGTGCAATTGTGGAAGTGATGGTGACTGCCAAGCGCAAGATGGCAACACGACTCAATCTGCGCATGCACGAGTATCATGTATGCACAGGTCTGTCTTCACCACCATCTTGCAGATGACATACCCCATCACAGGTCTTTTCCATGGCTGCTGTGGCCACTCCACACAGCAATGCTGCAGCTCCACTGGCGCTTAGCTCTGCCATGGCTCTGCTGGCACTCCACCAGCTCCAAAAAACTTTAGGCAGTTGTACCGGCTCAACCAGAATTTGTTTGTTTTATTACCAGTGGGGCTGGGCATCGAGTTGGGTCAAACATTCAGTGCATTCAGGTTTGGCAGTGATTGGAAAAAAAAATGAATCGGGTTTTATTGCCCAAGCTGAAAATGCCCTGATCCAAAATTGCTAAGCCTGCCATGCCTACTAGTGCTGCATGCAGCAGCAGAAACAGAATCAGACATAGTGTCTCAGTGTGGGGAGGACTCCAGGACTTGTGGACTTGGAGAGGTGGCTCATTGAAGTCTCACACTGCCACTGAGGAGAAGAGGAGGAGCTGGAGAATGTACCTGAAAGCTGCTGGAGTGCTAGTGTTCTGTTGTCTCTTTCTGTCTCCCTCTGGTTTATTCTCCTCTCCTACTCCTGTGCTTCTACTCTCTTCTCGTTCTTGGTCCTTCTCTCATGATCAAGCACAGGCAAGCGGGAGACAGTGATGTGATTATACTAGTGGCTGTCCAATCAGAGACTCTGTCTCCTAGTCACTCTGGCCCTATTGCTGAAATGTCTGCAGTGATTAGAGCACACAGATTGACACTGAGGTGCTTTATAAACCTCGCACATAGCACAACAGGGTCAGAGGCAATCAGCATGGTGGTACATTGCACTTGTCTACAACATCGTGGCCGGGCGAGGAGTTGGGCTCATCAGAATTAAATGAAAAAAATATACATTTTTTTTCCTGAGGGTAGGCAGGAGGGCTTAGCAGCAGAGCAAATATAAAAATAATGAAATCCATCTTGGAGAGAGCATAAATAAGCAACAGATCAGTGTGGAGGTGAAGTGCAGGTGGTGAAGTGCAGGAATTGCTGGGGGGGCTGTCAGCCTGTCAGGGCCAAAGGCAAAAAAAACTTTCTTGCTGGAGGATTCACCCAGTTAAAAAACATAAAAGCTGTTCAAGGCCAGGTGGTGGTGTGTTGGTGTTGTAGACTGGTGGACTGGAGGCCTGCCCTGCACCAGTAGTTGTTGGACTTGGAGGGGTAGGGTGCTGCTCTGACAGCAGGGCTGTGATCCCCCAGAGGCAATATATTTTATTATTTTTAAAAACTCATTCCGCCTCAGGTGGCCATTTTGAATAAGGTTAAGTGTAGAATGTTTTGACTCATATATGTGCACTGGGGCTAAAAAATAATTTTTGCTGGCTGAGCCCATCTCCCCCCCTCCCAAAAAATTTTTTCTTGTCAAAATATTTGTGAGCCTGGCCATTGTAGTGTCACTGTCTCATTGTCTCGGGCAGAAGTGATGGCACCTGTGCTCTGGCTTGAGGTTGTTTAACTACGCTTAATGTGCTCAGTGAGAAACATTTTTTCACAGAATCACAGAAATCTGACAGCAGAAAAGGACCTCATCAGTCGCTCGAGTCTGAACTTTTCCCCCACCCCTACTCTACTCCACTAATAAAGGCCCTCCCCTTCCCCTCACTTCCCACCCCCATATGTCTGTCCCATGCCCTCTTGAATCCCTCCACCGTTTCTGCCCATGCCACCTCTTCTGGTAGTTTATTCCAGGCCTCCACCACTCTCTCTGTGCACATTGCCTTTATATCTTCCTCCTTCCAATCTTATGCCGTGCTCTCTAGTTTTAGTCCCCTCCTTCCTTCTGAACAAGCTCCCTTTCTTCACCTTATTGAACCCCTACACATATTTAAAAGTTTCAATCATGTCCCCACTCTACCTTCTAGTCTCCAGTGGGTACAGACTCAATTCCCACCACCTCTGTTTGTATGGTTTCCCCTGCATACCGTGCACCATCTTGGTTGCTCTTCTTTGAACCCTCTCCATCCCATCGTAGGTGCAGTCTCCAGAACTGGACCCCATACTCCAGGTGTGGCCTCACCATCACTTTGAAAGAGGCATCAGCACCTCCCTCCTTCTGCTAGTTATGCCCCTCCCAATGCATGCCAACATACCATTTGCCTTCCCCACCACTTTCCTGCACTGGCTCCCCACCTTAAGGTTGCTTGATATTATAATCCCCAGATCCCTCTCCTGTTCTGTTGTTTTGATTTCCCTCTCCCCTAGAGTGTAAGCTGCTCATGGGTTTTTACACCCCAGGTGCATCACAGCACACTTTTTTCCATTGAATTTTAGTTGCCAAGTTTCTGACCAGCCTTCCAGAGTTTTCATGTCCTGCTTCATGGTTTCACCACCTCGGTGTGTCCATACTATTGCAGATTTTCCTATCATCCATGAAAAGGCATACCCTTTCCTTCAGATCTTCCACTATATCACTGATGTATAGAACTTCCACCCCCTTGTTTAACCAGCAGGGCTCTCCTCACCACAAACGTCTAGGGCAACAGAGAGGGGTGGGGGTTACATGAATTAGTACAAGACATAAAAAGAGATGGCCACCATTAGACCCAGAGGACCAGACTGTTATACAAAAACAGTCGACCAAGTGTGGCAACTATCTGGCACACACCTGGTAGGACCATTTACCATTGCCAGCAACCCAGGTCCCTGGGAGAAAACATTTGCTCACAATTATGCTAGGTTTGTACTTCTGGACAGGGGCACCCAAGTAACTCCAGACAAAGAGAAATGATAACAATACTGTCCAAACCAGGTTGGGAATCTAGAGTGTGGTTTTTATTCACTTAACAAAGTAGGAATAATCACAAAGCGAAGATGAACCCCCACAGGGCTACACATACTGGTATTGCAGATTCTCCAGGGTACAGAAATTCCTGAATTCCCATTTAGCATAGGCAGAAGAAACACAAAACAGCGAACACTCTGGTTCTGAAATTGAGACTGGCACACATGACCAGAGGTAGTACATTTCCCTTTGACTAGGCACACATGGCCAGTACTAGGACACTTTCCCATATTTCATGAGGAGTGAAGGTGGTTCACACAACCACAAAGGAGCACATCCAGGCTTAGGACTTTCAGAACCCACTATACTGGGGTAAACTGAGAGAAAAAAACCCACATACAGAGGTAAACACTTTTCTCAGGCATTGGCCAATTGCACTGAAGAAAAAATTATAGGTGCCCTTCAGAGCAAGTAGAGGTAAACTGGTTACTCAGGTGGGGGGTCTCCCACCTTTTGTTTCCAACATTATACTCGGCCATTCATCTGGTTAATAACACCACACAATTGTAGAAACACTGTAGATGCTGTCTTGAAATGTATCTCATACTTAACATACTACTTTCCCACACCTAAGAGGTGTCAGAAAATTAAAAGTTCTGTACTTGGACGGTCACATACTGGACTCCAATGCAGGCAGACACTTTTAAATAGAAAGTCTAGGTGACAGGGTCCCTTTGTCAGAGAAATTCACCCCTAAGTATTGCAGATGCACCTGGGCTTACACAGAGAAATTGTACTCACAACAAATGAAGATGTCCAAGGCAGCTTCACCAAACAAGCTTATCAAGGGGATTGCCCCTGAATCTTGGAGTTCGCCCCATCCCTCCTGGGATGGGGCAAAGAAACCTTACTGGCACAGGTCTCCACCACTTCAGAAAAACTATGTTCTTTGTCCTTCTTCTAGGGTGAGAATAAACTACCACCAAAACAAAAAGGGGTAGCTCTTTTCAGAGCTAAACTGAGGAGCTGCACAGCAGCTGCAGCCTCCTCCTACTCGAACTCCTACAGAACTCACTCAGCATTCCAATTCACTCTAAAGCCAGCTGAACACTGTGGGTTATGCTGCTGCGAGAGGTCTATGATTACCTCATCACTCCAGCTCAGCTGAGACTGAAAACAGAGTGTGACAGTGTGAAACCCATTTACCAGGCATTTCACAAGCTGCCTTCCCTGCCTGCCACTGATTCTAACTGGGATTCTAGTAACCCCTGGGAACAAGGGGGTTACATATATATTAAAAAGGAGGGGTCCCAGTACTGATCCCTAGGGCACCCCACTTGTTACCTTCCTCATCTTGGAATGCACCCCATTTACCACCACTGTCTGACTTCTGCCCACCAACCAATTTTCTATCTACCTAGTTATTTTTCTGTACCACCCCTAAGCTTTCCAGCTTATTTACTAGCCTTCTGTGAGGGATGGTGTTGAAAGCCTTACTGAAGTCCAGATAGGCTATGTCCACCACCCTCCCTGGTCAGCCACCTGTGTCACCCAATTGAAGAACTCTATCAGGTTAGTCTGGCATGACCTCCAGTTCGTGAAACCATGTTGCCTTTTGTCCTGCAGTCCACTGTTCTGCAGGTAGTCTATCACCCTTTCTTTTATTAATGCCTCCATCACCTTTCCCACCACCGAGGTGAGGCTGACCAGGCAAACATTCTCCACCACCTCCTTACTGCTCCCCTTGTGCAGTGGCACCACATCTGCCCTCCTCCAGTTCCTTGGCACACACCCTGTGTCCAGGGACAAGTTAACCGGTCTCATCAGTGGAGCTGCCAGCTACTCCCTCAGTTCCCGGAGTACCCTTGGGTGCAAGTCGTCCGGCCCCATTGCCTTGTCCACCTTTAACCTGCCCAGTTCCTCCCTTACCCTGTCTATGCTGAACTTACTAGGATCCACCTTTTTGTCTTCCCTTCCCCTCCCCATCAGCGTGGGTCCCCTACCCCCCCCCTAAAGACCGAGCAGAAGTAGCTATTTAGCACCTCTGTTTTCTCAAAGTCTCCTTCCAGTTATATTCTTCCCTGCCCCCACAATCTTACTATCCCCATGCCTCACCTTCCTTCTTTCTCCCACATACCTGAAAAAGGTTTTATCTCACCTTTTGGCCTGCTTAGCTACTCTCTCCTCACTAGCCTCTTTAGCCCTCCTTATCCTCTGCCCTGCAGCCCTCCTCTTCTCCTTATAAGCTCCCTGTCCTCCCACTTTTGTGTCAGCTTATATTTCTAAATGCCCTTTTCCTCTCCCTGACCGCCCCTTTTCTTTTTTTTTTTATTTATTCTTTTGATAACCAGTTAAGGCCCACTAGGCACAAGTGCCTGTTTTCAGGGGTGACCCAGGAGCACTGGGGTGGTAAAGTCACTTGCTCAGAGTCACACAGTATGTAAGTGGATGTTGTAGGATTCAAACCCACATCTGCTGGATGTACCAAGCTCATTCACAGCTTATTACTCTAACTTCTAGGCTATACTGCCAGCCTCTTGTAGTCAAATAAAATATTTGTGAGCCCATTGTAGAGTGTCAGTGCCACTTTCTCAGTGTCCCAAGCAGAAGTAATGGGGTGCTACCTAGGAGAGCAGGGTTGGACGAGATGGAACAGAGGAGGAGGAAGGTGTTGCCCCTGGGTACTCTCCAGTATTCTCCGTAGTCAGCCACACTATGCATTTGCCTCACATTCTGTCAGTCTCATCAGAACTGCAGTGGCGCAGCTCACTTTCATTTTTCTGATTTCTGGTCATTTTCATTTCCTCTAACTCTCTTAGCATCATCATATCATTGCACCATCATCAGCACCTCCACCATGGGGAGTACTACGTAATACAAACATAGGAAAACATCAGTAGAAACATGTCATAATGGTCAATCAAGTCTGCTCGAGTGTGCAACTCAGTCTGTTTTACTGGAGCTGCTCCCCACCTCCTTTCTCCCCAGAGTTATCCTCCCCTACTCTCTTTTCCCCCTCCCCATCCTCCCTCCAGTTATGACTCTCCTTTTTACCCTGTCCCACCCCCCTTTTAAAACTGCCCACCATATTCAATGAGACAACCTCTTTTGGCAGTTCATTCCACTTTGACACCACCGTTTCCTTGAAAAAGTGCCTCCTCATTTCCTTCCTAAATCTACCCCCCACTAGTTCCAGACTATGCCCCCTTATGGTCCCCTCTCTTTTTAAATTGAAAATTCCCTCTGTTCTAACCTTCTTTATAGCTTTTAGGTACTTGAAGGGTTCTATCATATCCCCCCTCTCCCTTCTGTCCTCCAGGAAATACATATTGAGCTCCTGTAATCTCTCCTCATATGGTTTCTTCCCCAGGCCCCGGATCATCTTGGTCACTCTACGCTGCACCCCTCCAGTAGTTTGATGTTTTTCTTCATATAATGGCACCAGAACTGCACTCAGTACTCTAAGTGGGTCTCATCAATGACCTGTACATTGGCAGAATGAATTCCTCATTCCTAGAGGTGATTCCTCTGTCAATACATCCCAGCATTTTATTTGCTTTGGCTGCTGCTTTACAGCACTGCACAGAGTGTCTCATATCTGCCCTGACTGTCACTCCTAGATCCTTTTCCTCCTCTGAACTGCAGACCTGTACAACCCCTAGCCAGTAATTGGCCCCAGGGTTCCTAGCTCCCATGTGCATTTCTTGCCATTGAACCCTGCCAGATGCCACATCAGTTCTCGAGCCTAGCCAGATCCTCTCTGAGCTCCTGTCTCCCCTCCTCTGTGTCCACTGTCCCGCAGAGCTTAGTATCATTTGCGACTAGGCAGATTTTACTTTTGACCCCATCTGCTATGCCACCAATAAAGATGTTAAATAACACAGGTCTGAGTACAGAGCTCTGTGGGACCCGACTGGTTACTGGTCTAGGCTTTGGTAGTTCCACCCCTTACAATCACCCTCTGGTTGCTGTCTTGCAGCCAGTTCTTGACCCACCCTAGCAATTTGTCCCTGACTCCAAGGTTACTCAGTTTGGTGAACAACCTTCCATGCGGCATGGAGTCGAAGGCTTTATTGAAGTCCAGGTACAGGACATCCACCGCCAGGCCCTTGTCCAATGACCTAGTGACCCAGTCAAAAAATCAGACTGATCTGGCAGGATCTTCCCTAGACAAACACATGCTGCCTCTCATCCTGGAGACCATTTACCTCCAGAAAGTTCACCAGTTTTTCTTTTAGAATGGTCTCCATCAATTTGCCTACAATGGAGGTAAGGCTGACAGGCCTGTAATTACTAGGTTAATCTCTGGGACCACTCTTGTGAAGTGGCACCACATGTGTCATTCTCCAGTCCTGAGGCCTGCACCCTGGCTGCAGTGAGGTGTTAAACAGATCCACCAGGGGGCCAGCTAGAACCTCCACCAGTTCCCTCAGGATTCTCGGGTGCATGCCATCCAGACCAGGCACCTTGTCCACCCTTTAAAACCCTGTCCTCCTGGATCTTCCCATCTCTTTCACCCCCCATTTGAACCCCTATTTCCCCTGTGGCATAGGTCCATCCTTTCCCCTAGTGAAGACAGAGTTAAGGTATTCATTCAGTGCCTCCACCTCATCCTCACTACTTTCTGCCCCCTTAATCCTGACAATCTCATACTTACAGCTTCTTCCCTCCCTTATATATCTGGAAAAATATTTTTCCCCTTCCCTGATCTCCTGTGCTAGCCTTAGTTCTCCTGTAGCCTTAGCTACCTGGGCCACTTGTTCTGCTTCTCTGGATTTCACTGAGTAAATCTCTCTGCACTTCGCTCTCATGGTAAGCTTGTACTTCTGATAGGCTGCTTTCTTTTCCCTTACTTTTACTGCCACCTCCTTGTCTAACGAGCTTGGTCTCTTGGTCCTGGAATTCTTACTTTGGGTCTTTGTGCATGTGCTTGTGGCCTCAGCCTAGACTTCAGCAAGGCTTTTGACTCAGTGCCTAACAGCAGGCTGACCATCAAGTTAAATAGCCTGGGTGCTAGGAGGAAACTGGTTGGGTGGATTAAGAGCTGGTTGCAGGGCAGGCAGCAGTGGGTGGTAGTTGGAGGAGAGCTCTTGGCACCCAGGGCTGTAACCAGTGGGGTTCCACAGGGTTCGGTGCTGGCAATGGTACTATTTAACATCTTCATTGCTGACATATCAAACGAGACAGAGAGCAAGATCAACCTCTGTGCACAACACTAAGATCTGTGCAGAGGTGGATAGTGAGGAAGGGGGTAAAGTACTACAAGAGGATTTGGTGAGTCTTGAGCACTGGTCAGTCACATGGCAGCTGGGGTTCAATGCTAAAAATGCAAGGTCTTGCACTTGGAGGCAAAAAACCCAGAGAACAGCTACTACTTGGGGGGAGTGCAGTTAACCATTTCAGCTGAGGAGAAAAATCTGGTGGTGCTGGTGACAGGGAACATGAAGCACTCAGCGCAGTGCAGGAAGGCAGCTGCAAAGGCAAATAAAATGCTGGGATCCATCACCAGGGGAATTATCTCTATTTTATTTTATTTAGTTAGTTTTTGTTGACCAGGTAAGTGCACTAGATAAATCCTGCTTATTTTCAGGCACGACCCGGGGGAGGGGGATACAGATGAATGCCAACTGGCCTTGAACCAGATTAAGCTGTTGGTGGTATTTTTAGTGAATAAGGGAAATTTGGCCAGGACAGCGGGGAAATTCCCCTACTCTGCAATAGGGGGAGATGCTATGCTGCTTGCAGAAATGGCAGATGGTGTTGGACGAGCGGAGGAGAAGGTTGTGCAGACTGCAGCTCTGCAAATTTCTGATGTGAGCGAGATGGAGTTGTTGGAGGATTGCTTGCCAGGAAATGAGCAGGAGAGGTTATGTCATGATTTGCATGCCAGAGAGCATGCAGCTGGAGCTTTGCGAACTGATTTGTGTGATGGCAAGATCCTGACCACCGATAGTGACTCTTGCACTCCTGACAAACGACTGGATTGGGCTACTGCTACATCGATGGATTCCCCACTGGTACACTTGTCAAGCGAACATCAAGCCTCTGACACGGAGCCCGTCATCCTTACAGCTGACGAATGGAATGAGGAAGTACGCTTACTGCCTGAGAACTCTGACAGCTCCAAAGTGCAACCCCCTGCTCCTGATGTGCAGAAGCCTTGGGCGAAGGAAATTGCGTTGACTCAGGCAGGCTGCATGCAGCAACCTGAAGGTCGCTTTGTCCCAGACCCGAATTGGATTTCGTTCTCTTCCCCTGCATCTTTGGACTGTCACATCACTGTAAATGAGCAACAAAAGGCATCTACTTTAGGTCAGCATATTTTTCTTTCTCATGCTACTGACTCAAATGCCGGTCCTACTTTTTGATCTGGAGCACTGGACTGTCCAGGTATTCCATCTTCTGAGGCCCCTCCACGGATATCTCCACCTCATTCTCCATGGGGAGGGGACACTAGGCAAGGCCCTAGATTCTCAGACCTCTTTTGGAACAATAAATTGGAGCAGGCTCCACGACGGAATGCTGTCAGACTCGGATATTGGGGAGGCTTGCCTGAGCACCCTAATAGAGCTTTTGTGGCGAAAAAACTTTTGAAAGACTCCATGTACTTTATGGCTTCGGACATTTATGCATTGATTAATATACGGGGAGAGAACACTTTTGACATTAGTTTTAAACACTTTTCAGGCCTTGATAGATTTTAGCATAAATATGAGTCCTGTAAGACATTACCTCTATGGCTCCCTTTCTGGGCAATTCCCATCACAAAGTCTTTATTTAAAAATGCCAATGTGATGTTTCGTATTGAGGGGGTTAATGTGGGTGATATACATTACTGGTTGGAGAAGAAATGTACTGTTTTGGGGCCTTCCGAGCCCATTATTGATACAAAGGGTATCTGGATAGGGGCTTAGCGCTTCAAGGTTAAGTTGCACATTATTGAGAATGATTTTCTTCATATCCCCAATAGTTTTTTCCTAGGTAAGGACAGGGGTGTCTGTTTTTATCCTGGGCAACCTAAGGCCTGCTATAAATGTGGGAGCAGGTGCCATTTAAGCAGTGCCTGCAACAAAGTTAAATATGCTTTATGTGGGGAAATGGATCATGGTAGTGAAGTTTGCAAGAATGTCTTTAAGTGTAATTTATGTGACGAGATAGGCCATGCATATCGTCAGTGTCGTTGGGCAGGACAAAATTGATGGGGGGGGGGGGCCCTTGATAAAGAGCACTTGATAAATACAGCTCAGGAGAGAAATAGGCCCAAAGCACAGGATGCCTCAGCTAGGGAACATGAACACAGGGATCAGGATCCTAGGGGAGCAGAGCATGCTTCACATGACTCCACTTCACATCCATCTGAAGGTGGGGAGGAGATTCCAAGGCCTAGTCCTGTAGCCCAGGATCAGACAGACACATCCACTGCTACTCAAGAGCAGGATGCAAATTCTGCACCAGACCCCCTCACAATTGATACCTCACACTACTGCTATGCCTCCACCTGATACTGACTTTCAGACACCTCACTCTAGACGAGTGACTTGAGCTGCTAGTAGGTTGAAAGGGGCCAAAACTATATGTGCTACTCAAAATACTTTCCAAGTTCTTGCTGATCTAGATGGGGATTCCGGCTCTGAAGCCTCCTGTAGATCAGAGGTCTTATCAGAAATGGAGCTGGAGGAGGAGGGAGAAAGAGACCTCCCTGACACTAAGAAAAAGAAAGGTAAAAAATGAAAACAGGACAGACCCTTGCTACCACCTTAATTCTCTATGGTCTGTCTAAAGATGGTATCTCTAAACTACTGTAGCATCAAGAACTATAGAAGAAAACTGATTGATTTGATGTACTGTAAGAATTTACAGGCAGATATCATCTTTTTACAGGAAACCAGATTTTCTGACTTAACTGACGTCACTCAAGCTAAAAAAGCTTGGTTGGAGGGTCCCTCTTTTTGGTCATTTGGACCAGATACTGCCGATGGGGTGGAGATTCTCTTTAAACATACAACTGTACAGGTCACCAGGCGCATTGATTTGCTGCCTGGTAGGGCCTTGGTCCTTGATTGCATTTATAAGGGATATTCCCTTAGATTAATTAACACTTATGCCCCACAGATTAAAACTGCTAGGGTTGATCTATTTTATTTGATCAAGCCCTACCTATTTATCGCCAAACATGTCATTTGGGGAGGTGATATGAACTGTGGCTTAGATCTGCGTACTAAGGATAATGTGCAACAGAAAATATATTGCGACTCCCATGCATTGTATAATACAGTTTCGGTTGCAGGCCTTGTAGATGCTTATAGGTCCTTACACAAGACTGGAGGATGCACATATCAGAGAGCTTCTTTTTCTGCTAGGATCGATTATTTTTTTATTTCCAAACATTTAGTAGCACAGGATTTTTTTCTCCACCCTTGTGAATTCTCTGATCACAAGGTATTAATTTGTCGGATGGGACTTAATCATATCCTGCCTAGATTTCCATCTATACAGAGGAGATGGAAATTGAACTCTCAGTTGTTGGAAAATGAGACTGTTCTGACTCAATTAAAGAATCTGCTACATTCCAGGAAGTCGGTAGTAGATATGAATGATGACTGGTCTTCCTGGTGGTTTGACACAAAATCTGCTTTAAAAAATTTCTTTATCAATTATGGCATGCGTAAAAGTACTTCTGACTATTTACAATATTTACAGTTTAGGAACCAGTTTTATAAGTTACTGTCCAACTTTCAGGTAGCAGACCCCAAAATTCAAAAACAATTGAAGGACTTAAAAAAAAATGAGGCAATATCAATATGATAGGGCTGTCTCTATGTTTGCTGAAATGTGTTTTGGTATGCAGCAACAGCCTTTTAGGGATCCATGTGTCGCTTGTAAACAGAAATTAGAAAAAAAAATCATGACAGGTTTGAAAGACTCAGCTGGCCATGTCAGAACTTCTGATGTGGAAATGTTAGCTCTTATAGAGCAACATTTGACGTCAATTTTTAGTACTCCTTTTTGTGCAACTACTGAATGGAATGATGTTTTTCATTTTTCTATTCCCACAGTTCCTATTTATGTCATGAATACGCTAGATGTACCCATCTCTAAGCTTGAAGTCCTTTCTACCATTAATGCTTTAAAAACTGGAATATCACCTGGAGAGGATGGTATTACAAATGAGTTTTACAAAGCATTTAAAGAGGATCTTAGTGACATCCTGCATTCCTTTTATAATGGTATTTTACAATTTGGAACAGGGGCTAACAATTTTAATTCTTCAATACTCACATTTCTGTACAAAAAGGGTGACTGCACTAATTTAGGTAATTGGAGACCGATCAGCCTACTCAATACTGATTATAAGATTCTCTCCTCTACTCTTTGTAAAAGGTTACAGACCACTGCACAGACAGTGATTTGTCCTGCTCAAACCTGTTCTGTACCTCAGAGGTCAATTCAACAAAATTTATATTTTCTTCGGGATATCTGTGAATATGGGAATCAAAATAAATTGTCTGGGTGCATACTAGCTCTGGATCAGTCCAAAGCCTTTGACAGAGCTTCACATGTTTTTTTGTTTCAAGTTTTGACAAAATATGGCATAACCCATAAATTCATTAACCACATCAAATTATTATATACTAATGCAACACTATACCCTTTTGTGAATAATTTAATGGGTACGGGGTTAGTTTGAGGCAGGGCGTATGACAGGGGTGCCCCATTAGTCCTCTGTTATATACCTTTATACTGGATGCCATTGTTAGGGAAATTGTTAACGACCAGCTCATATATGGGTTGACTCCCTTTTTATCTATCCCTGTGCAGAAGATATCAGTTTATGCTGATGATAGTTGTCTGTTGGTTAAAAATGTTTCCTTAGGATGGGCTGCATTACAGAAATGTGATTCATTCTCTGCTCTAAATGGTACTGTTTTAAATTATGAAAAATGTGTGGGCCTTGCAATAGGTGGTGCTATGCATAACCTAACTATTGGGACTATTTCTATTACTACTATGGCTAAGATTTTAGGAATTTAGTTTGGGGGGCCAAATATGGCCTACCAAAACTGGAAACGGCAGATAGTGGTGGGAGAACAGAAGGTCCAGCAATGGAAATCATGGGGTTTTTCGAAACAGAAAAGAGTCATGATTATTAAAACATTTTTACTTCCTGTTTTTTTATACATCTGTTATGTTTTTCCTTTTCCGACTTCATTAGAAACTAGATTATTTAGTTGTTTTTTTTCAAATGGTTTGGGGAAGTCGGTTGAACCCCATTAAGCGAGCTTTCACTTATTTACCTATTTCCCAGGGTGGCATAGGGATGATTAATCCTTTAGTGTTTTACCATTCATTTTTTAAGTTATCTTCCTTTCAGATTTCAGATTCTACTGATCCTCATCCCTGGACTGTTTGGACTTGTAATTTATTTCAAAATTTTATGAGTAAATGGAAGGGGGGAGGTATACCGAAGTTAACAGCAACAATGGACATTCCAGATTTTGCAGTATCTGCAATCAAGAAACTGTGAGAATGGAAATTAGGAAAAGCTCAACTACAGGGTATCTCTAGAAAATATTTTTATACCGAAATTATGGGAAATGTATTTTTTGTGCAACTTGATTTTCCACTATGTGTCCCTTCTAAGATATCACAGGCATTACGAACTCTCACTAATAGAAGAATTCCATTACACATGTGGGTTGTACAATGGCTTAGCTGTCATGGCAAGCTTGGGGTCAAAGGTAATTTGAAACATAAACCCATTGTTGAACGGCAGTGTATTAGACCAGAGTGTACTGGTCTGGTAGAAACACAGGAACATTTCTTTTTACAGTGTTCATTTGCTGTTAGGTTTTGGGCAGATTTAGCATTTTGTTGGAAATGGAAAATTGCACGTCACATTTCTTACCAAAGTCTGATTCTTGGAGATTATTCTGGGTTTTTGGGGAGGTATCACTCTAGTACATTAACATTGATATTTGTTTGTATAAAATATTACATGTGGCAAACTAGGTGCCTGTTTTCTCTACAGCATACTGTTATTCCTTATCTTGTTTTAATTAGACAAATTGAACAAGCTATAGTTAGACAAAAGCTTATAGACTATGACAATTGTGATAGATGCCCTTTTCTTAAATATTGGAAACATATTTCATGGATAGAATGACCTAGTCTATCTTGTGTCATACAGTTTATGTATTGCTTATTCTGGCTGTTAACCTGATTGATTTTCAGTTTTGAAATGTGCCTTGATTCTTTTCTGTTATTTTTTTTTGTAGTGTTTCTGAGATTTTCCTTTCTTGATGTATTGTACATTCTTTCTAATAAAATTCCCCTACTCTTTCTGATAAGTGCCATGGGATCTTTAGCATCCACCTGAACTACCACCAATCCAGGCAAACAGATCCTCAGTTTAACGTCTCATCCGAAAGACGGAAGGAGGGAGGAAGTAATTTTGCCCCTGTACAGGTCCCTTGTGAGACTGCACTTGGAATACTACGTGCAGTTTTGGTGATCCTATTTAAAAAGGGACATCAAATTACTGGAGGGGGTCCAGTGTAGGGCAACGAAGATGATCCTGTGGAAGGGGGACAAAACATACGAGGAGAGACTGTGGGAGCTCAACATGTACACCCTAGAAGATAGAAGGGAGAGAAGGGATATGATTGAGACATTCAAGTACCTAAAGGGCATAAATAGAGTTAATCCCAAGGTTTTGTTTAAGTTAAAAGGGGGGGGAGGGACTGCATGGGACACAGTCTGAAATTGGAGGGAGGAAGATTCAGGAGGGTGATAAGGAGGCACTATTTTATGGAAAGGGTGGTAGCAGGTTGGAATGTGCTACAAGAAGACATGATATCACTGTGGATGGTAAGCAGCTTCAAGAGGGAGTGGGACAGGGACAAATGGAGGGCCAAAACTGTGGGGAAGATGGGGGGAGAGAAGTTGGAGGTTGGGGCACTAAATCAGAAAGGTGGGCAAGGGGGCGCCTCTGCAGTTTAATGAACGGCATGCTGTATACTCAAGCAGACTAGATAGACCAAAAGGCCTGTATCTGTTGGCTATTTCATATGTTCATATGTATATTCGTATCTGTGTCTTGCAATTTCTCCCCTGGGCTGGCTGCAAATCTAATGCATGAGATATGGAAGACAGAGCAACCGGGAGCCTCAGGAAGTTAAGTGGACCAGTCTGAGCTTGGACCCCCACCAGGAAAACAATGTGAGGGTGAAACAGTAAAATAAGAGTACAGATCTACCGGTACCTTACAGACTAGGTTAATGTCTGCTGTCCCTGGCAACCCCCATAGATTATTACCAGACTGCATCTGAGTTTGCTGTTAATGAGGCACTAAATGCTTACTGCTGTGCCCTCCTTAAACTCTGGTTTCTTTTGCCTCCCCTTTCCCCTCCTTTTAGCAGTCCCCCATGAAATTCTTTGTGTTGCACTACCTCATCAGTGGCGGATCCAGGAATTGACAGAAGAGGGGGGCATACTTGGCTCCGAAAACCAAACCTCTCAAGGAGGGGCTGGGGGTATGCCCACCCAGGAAATTTTGAAAATGTAAGGTATAAAATGGTGCATTTTAGGCCCATTTTCAGGAGCAAAGTGTTGACTACCCCCCTCAGAAAATCTCCTAATTCCCATTCCATCACAAAGTAGCTGCAAACAGTAATGTCTGCCTCACCTGGATATATCGATTCTGAGGGAGATGTCTGGTTGTTCTGCTAGAGCAACCAGGCATGTCCAGCATCTTCCTTATAAATAATGAGATAGTGTCCATAGCATGTTGTCAGTGCAACTCAGTGAATCCTGGTGTTTGAGCAAGAAAGGGGACCAAACACAAGATAGATTTTCTGCAATAATCGAATTTCAAAATCAAGTTGTTGAACCAAATCTACATGTCTCTTAATTTTTTGCTTAATACAATCATAGTCTAATGAAATGTTCACTCCTGTGTGATGTATGCAGAGTTTTGATTTCCTTGTTTTCAGTGTGGGGGGTGGGGGTTGGTAGTGCTAAGAGAAAGAAAAAAAAGGTTTCAGAACCACAGAAATCATGGAGCATTCATGCCCACAGGTAGATATATAACACCATAACACCAGCAAAGTCATCAAAAAGTAGATTATCTGAACCACACTGAATTGGTAATTTTTGTCTTTTGCAGGGGTGTGTGGTGAGATTGAGTAGTGTTGGATGTAGTACACATCCAGATAAAGAGGGGCTAAATCAGGTAGGAAATGAGTATAATTAAACACTACAATGCAATTTTTGGAAAACTGTGACAGTGAATGCAGATAATTCCATAGACCTTTTATTGTACCGAAAATACAGCTCCCCCCCCCACACGCACACACACACACTGCAAAAAATGAAACTCTGCATTCATTATACAGGAGCCAAACTTTCGTTTGACTGTGATTGTATTCAACGAAAAAAATATGATGTTAGACAGAAGACATGTAGATTGTGGAACATAACATGATTTTGAAATTCCATTACTGCAGAAAAACAAATTTGCACTTGCTTCATTTGCTGATCACCCAATTGTCCTGACAGCATTATTTTAAAGAGAAAATCAAATGTTAACCAGTGATGGCCAATAACTTAGATTAAGGTGCTTTTGCAGCATGGTTTGGGAGCCTGAGTCTGTGCACAGGCCAAACACAAGCAAGTTAGAAAAACAAACAAACAAACAAAAAAAAAAACAGAGATCGGACATTATCAGCCATTCCATCCTGTAATCATTACATGCACTCAGTCACCACGGGCCATTCCATAATGGACTGGGGTCCAGGTCTAAGTGAAATAATAAGCAGAATAATCACAAGCATTCATGAAGTACCTTTGGGGGGGGGCAGTGAACCCGAGGCCGGACATAAATTAAAATATCCACACACAGAATAAAACTATCCACCTTAATGAAGTCCTAAGAGGCTTATTTCAAGCTATAGCGACACCTTTTAAAGCTCAGCAAGGATTCACAGAGTTTTTAAACTGAGATAACGTTTCTAAGACTACCATAAGCCTGCTGCCAATAATGTCAGGTCCAGTAGTTAAAGCAGCTGGCAATCTATTGGACTCAAAATCCCAGCTGACTGAAAAGGAGTTTCTTTCCAGTACACTTCTCTCATTTCAGCATTCATCATATTAAAAGCTCGTCAAGTGTCATGGCATGCTATATCCCCCCAAAATATTTTCTTTTTTTATCTTAAAGTCACATTATCCCTAAGCTTTGCTAATTTCACTGGGAAGGGAGCTCACAAGACTTTTAGCATGGCTAAGTTATTCGGTGTTCTGTGCTGGTAAGTTTTTCAGTTTCTAGTATATTCATTCATTCATAATGACGGATAAGTACGAGGTGTGTTCGTGCTATTTCTATTGGAGTTTGTTTAAGTTAATTAAACACAACTTGTTGGGCAATTAATTCTTTTAAATAAACATTTAGAAACTGCACTGGCAAATTAATTAGTTTAAATCAGCTCCTGTGGAAATAGCATCAACAAACTGCATAGGGTTACCCCTCATGGTGATGGAATGAATAAATTGGAAATCAATGTGAGGGGCATACTGTAATGGCTTAACACAAAGCTGTGAGAATACCATCACAGTATGGAACACTGATACTTCACCAGGCAGTTTTCTCTGAGCCAGCAGACACATTGCTTTGCCATAAGCTGACACACTGGAGCAGGTCTAGGGACAGCAGAGCAGTAATCCTGGTGTGACTGAACAAGAAGCAGGATGGGTTCAGAGGTACCAACCGAGTTCAGATTTAATGGCTGTGTGTCGAGCATGATAGCAACTCTCTTCACAGTTGGGGCGAGTGTCTGAACAGGCAGCACAGATAGGAGACTGAGAAGAATGTGACAGCACAAGACTGGGAATCTAGGGATTTTTGTTAGAATCCCATCACAGCCTTTGAATGACCCTGTGATCTTGAGTAAACCACTTAACCCTTCAGTGCTTCAGACACCCATATGTGATATGGCTAAAAGCAGGACTCAACAGAAAATATATTGCCTCTCAGTTAGGATATCCTGGGTAAATAGATTGTTAAAAAAAAGTATTTCCATTTTACTAAATTCTTTAATTCCAACACTTTCTGTACAGAGGCGAACACCACAAAAATAAATCACAGTCCACATACCTTACATACGTGCTTGTCAGGTCCATAAAATCCGTTCTCCTGTATGACTCTTCAGGAGAACTGATTTTGTGAACGTGACAAGTACCAGATACTGTTTTAACCTATATTAACTTACACATGGCATCAGAAATGTTAGCATCAGTGTTCAAGTTCTAATACATAGCAGACTAATTTTCCCCTGGCTGGTGCTGCTTACAACCTCCAGGCACTGTACCGCAGTCTTGGAATACAGCCCGGTACTGGGAGTACCCAGGGATGTGTTAACACCCACTGGTACCAGGGTGGAGAGGGGGTTGGAGCCAAATCTGCAACTGTTTGTGCGAGAGAAGAACAGTTCTGTAGATCAACAGCTTGAGCTCTTTGAGTGCCGAGTGTGTTTGGGTTAAATAGCAGGGGCTGTATTTACTTGTCCACTCAAAAAACTGAGACCAACTAAACAGGCAATGGGCATACAATAATGAATGATCGTGTTCAGCAATTACATAGGAAGACAGACCTCAACATGCTTGGCTGTGCTGCCAAACTTTTAAAGTATAGACACGGCTGTATAAATTTTTCTCACTTACTGAGTCCATTATAGCAGCACTGGGATCGGATTCTGGCAATAGCATTTGTCATGCTAATGCCAGGAACAGGTCGGGAGCGCAAGCAGCAGCCATGAAATGGGAGGGCCACAGCACTATCAGATGGATGACCAGAACGGAACTTGGGGGAAAAAGAAAGTGGCAATAGTATCGATCAAGCAGTCCTGAGGGAAATTCTTATATACCTCAGGACTGCTAGCATGCTGGCGGAAATGTAAAAAGAACACATTCCTCAGCCAGAATCAATAAGGATTGGTCCAGTCTCCAGTGTCCACACTGTGTGCATGTGAAACACACAGGAGTGGAGTACTGGACCAATCCCTGTTCAAACTGGGTTGTAAATTTTGGCTCTATCAACTTGAGCTGAGACCCACTGACACTGACCGGTGCCAACACCTGCTTGTTTTACAACATGCAGCTGGTATGTGTCTCCCTCACGTAAGTGTCTGTTGCTTGTCTTTGAATTACGCGGGGAAAGATTAGAAGACACAAACCACCGTTCATTCATTCCTTCAGTTTAATGAGTGTTTGGCTCATCACAGGGGTGATGTGTGCCCCGCTCATGAAAGGGGGTGCCGCACGCATGTGTGTCACTGCATGAATCTGCCACTGCATATGAAAGACTGCTCAGTAAATCCTCTGAGATCATGCAGAACTGCTTTCTTCTTTAAGGTTCTGTCCGTGGTCTGTTTGGGAGTATACATGTTGGTCCCAGCAGTGTTTGTGCTGAAGAATCAGTGGACAACACTGCAGCGAGCTGAGAAGTTCACCTTGGAGGAATATTTCACAGACTGCAGCCTGAGGGGGAGGGTAAGGGGTTGGGTGGGGCTAGCTGATCATTCCTTTCTTCTGTATTATAAAGGAAAAACACAGTAAATGTTAACAAGGGCCATTCTTCCCCTATGCAGACATTTTGCGTTGTCTACATACTTGAGAATTCTGTCTCCAGGAGATATCGCCTCATGGCCAGATACTGTCGGGAGCAAGAAATAGTGTGGGGGGGGCAAAGGAACCACACCATGGTGAATGAAGAGGACATGGAGGAGGATGGAGAGCTGTGATTCAACTTCATTCCAAGCAGTCCATGGAAGGAGACAGTCTAGAAATCTAGTCATGTGCTGCCAGAGCCCCCTTTCTCTACTATGTAATAGCAATACGTTAGTATGGCTCCGCCCATGCATCTGTAATAAAAGGGATCCCTCTCCAAGGTCTGTTTATTTCAGTCAGACAGGAGGCAAGAAACTGACTGTGCACTGCAATATTTCTTTTCAGCTAACTAAAGTCTCTCTCAACTCTCTACTAGGTTATTCACTTTTACTGCCTGGGTGGCTCCACCACAATAAAACTCAGTTAGTCAAACATTTTGATTTGAAGCTTTGTTAAAGCTAATTGGAGCAACAGAAAGATATGCCAAAAGCCAGTGACCCCAAAGAAACAGAGAAATGCAGCCTGCCTGCATGAAGGCAGAAGCCCAAAAGACAGTCACTTACTGCCCCTGCCCTTACCTTAACCCTGCCAGGTTGATCCATTGTTTCTGCCCTTTTGTTCTTTTGTAGCTGCTTGCATCCTAATTTTTTTATAGAAGGCACCTGCATGCTTTATATTTGACATGAGTTTATTCTTGTAAAACAGAAGGCAGAGTGAGTTTGAAAAATGGGATTAATACTGAACAACTAAGCATGCCGCAAACTCTTTCCTTACACAGTCAGTGTCAGTCATGCACTGATTGATTCCCACCACACACACAACCTTAAATACCTCCCTAACATCTGACCAACATTAGCACAGTGGTAGCTGGTCAGATGACTGAGGCTAGTGTTGTGCATGGCACAATGGCAGTGCTCTCTCACTCTGACTAAGTGTGCCACCCACACCTCCCAACTTGAGCTGTGGGAACTTAAGTGCTCAAGAGGTTATAGGAATTGGAAACCAGAATGGAACCATTAGGCTAGCTATTGTGCTCATATAATTCTGTGCTGCCACGTCACACTGAATGTCTAGTAGAAAGTAATTCAGTGTGACATGACAGTGCAGAACGCTCTGAATTGACTTCAGTCAGCTGTAGCTACTAGATACCCTACTATATTGCCTTGGGTAGAACAGTGTGGGCTGCTTCATGAGCTTTGTTTTGTATGTCCAACCCTCAAACAAGAGAGGGAATGTTGCCTCTGTAGGCAGCTGGAGGAAGAAGGGCAGGGAGGAGGCACTTCTGAGTTATGGGAGCACACCTGAGTGGGGAAGGGGGTGAGAAAAAATGAGTGAGCAAGAAGTGGAACTTCACTTTCGCTCCATTGGGGAATGCTGCCTCACAAATAAAAGCAATGTATGTATTTTTAACTATGAATTCATATGCAGACTTTTTTTTTTTACTAATACATTACAGCAGTTTTTATTTGACTCCCCTTTCAGTGTCTGTGTTCCCCCATTCCCATCCACTCTTTCAGACTCTGGGAAAGTTGCTGCTGTTTGGATTGTATCTGTATCACAGTGCAGGACATTTTACACAAAACCTGAACAGAGCAATGCTAACAGTGTTTTGACTGCTGCCAAGGCCATCTGTCATTTGCTCTATTAAACTGATAATACCTAACTTAAAGGCAAACACAACCAAAAAACTGATTTTTTTTTTAGTTGGACTATGGCAAATGTATGGCAAATTAAATTTGTTGAAAAAGTTTCTTATGTCAAGTGCTGTAAATAATGCATTTTTGTTTACAATTTTTCTAATAAAAATATGAATTGAGAAATATATAGTATGCATAACTATCCTGCCTCAGGGACTTTGGTAGCAAGGAATTTCTGCAAGAAACAGAATAAGTAAAGTGGAGAATAATTTCCTCAAACTGACTAAAGGCAGCTGCAAATAAAGTGCGTGTGTGTGTGTGTGTATACACGCGCGCGCATGAACGTGGGAATATAGTATAACACACTAAATCTTGCTTTTAGAATTTCTTGTACACACACACACACACCTGTGATCTAGATTACTTGGAGGATTACATACAATTGAAGATATTAAGGTTACAATATTTCTGGTTGAAAAAATATAGTAAATGCAATGCATGAAACACAAAGTTTTCAGGAAAGAGCAGCACTGCTGGAATGCAGGACGGTGAACATGTGTTCAGTAAGTTAGGGAAATTTATTAACTGGTGATAATGTTATCACCTAATTTGATCCCATCATTGTAATTGTAGTAGTAGTAGTAGTTTATTTATTTTGGGTGCCCTTCCCTGAAGGTTCAAGACTCCCTTACAGCTAAGATATACAAATATACAGAGACATCAAAAAACAGCAATAAGGATGGTCATCATTTAATACATAAAATTTTACATAAAACCACTAAACATCTAAAAACAGACTGATGTACTTAGTAACTTTAAAGGGGAACTGTCATCAACAGGATTTCTTAATGTCTCTGAAAGGCTATAAAAATATACTTTGATTGAGCCATTGTCTTTATCTGTGAGTGTTTGCAGTCCATAGTTATTCATGTGTAAATCAGCCTGTTATTATGGGCTGGGACAGCCAAGTGTTTTAGGATCCTGACAGGAAATTATGTCACCAAGGGTCTAGGTCCTCCTTTGACTGTAATTAATCCAACAGGTTAAATAGGAAATCAACTGTTTTATTAAGTGTGTTTTAAGGTGTTATTACAACACTTTCTACATCTATAATTGTTTTGTATCTATAATGAAACTAGTGAGTTATCACCTTTACATTTCAAACTGCATGTAGGGCAGGGAAACACTGGAGCTGTGTATAAGATGGGGGGAGGTACTGACATTGCCATTGTACTGCATACTAGTAAGAATCCACCTAGAGTACTGTGTCCAGTTCTGGAGGCTAGTGGGATACTGGGGTGCATAGGGAGGGGGATTTCTAGTGAGAAGAGGGGTTTGGTGTTGCCATTGCACTGCTCACTAGTGAGATCCCACCTAGAGTATTATGTCCAGTTCTGCAGGCCATCTGGTGTGAGGAAACCTGGGAGCTGTGAATAAGATGGGACAGGAGAGGGGGAATGACAGTCACCAAGCAGGAAAGGAACCTTGGGGTAATCATATCTGATGATCTCAAGATGGAAGGGCAGTGTGCCAAGGCAGTGGGCAAGGCTAGTGGGGTGCAAGGGAAGGGGGATTTCTAGGGGGAAGAGGGGGTGGTGTTGCCATAGTACTACTCACTAGTGAGATCTCACCTAGAGTACTGCAACCAGTTCTAGAGGTCACACCTTAGTGGTGAGGGGGACTACATGAAAATCAATATGAAGAGTGGTGGCAGGAAGTCAACATGTACTCCTTGGAATAAAGGAGAATGAGAGGGGACAAGATTGAGACCTATAAGTACCTCACAGGGGTGAACAAGGTGCAGGTGAGGAGTCTCCTTCAGAGGAGGAAAAGCACCAGAACATGGGGACATGCAAGGAAGCTGGGAGGGGAGTTTAAGAGGGATTTGACGAAATACTTTTACCTCAAATGGGGCGTGATGCCTGGGACAGCCTGCCAGAAGATGTGGAAGGGGGGGCGGCGAAAACAGTGAGTGACTTCAAACATGCATGGGATTGGCACAAATGTATATCAGGTAAAGGCAAGGGAGGCAGGAGAGACACTGGAGACTAAATATGGTCCATGGTGTCAGAACAGGCAAGGAAAATAGGGAAGATTAGATGGGCCAGCCAGTTCTTTTCTGCCGACAAATTCTATGTCTATACTTCTGTGAAGCACTGTTGGAGAAGATCCAGAGCCCAGGAGGACAGAGTAGCTTTGAATAGTCACTATAGTGAATATCAAAGTGCAATCACTCACAAGAAGACTGGCTTTTTGTCTACAGAGGTTGCTGGTGGGGAGAACTGACCAGCTGAACTGTTTTGGACTGTGGACAGGCTACTTCATCTGGCCAGTCTACAGTCTGCAAGAGTTTTTTCACTCATGAAATGCGAAGAGTTTTCTCGATTCTTCTTGGACAGTGTGTCCTCTATTTGGGCCGAATCTCTTCGAGTGGGATGTGGCAACCCAGCAGGGTCAAGACTACACTGCCCAGAGGCATTCAGTGGTCATAGGGAGAGTTTAAACCAGTGACAATCAAGGAGATGAGTTGGGTGATCGCTGAGCTGTAGCTGACATTTAATGAACTGGATCCAGGCCTGACAAGACTACTTGTGAGTTGTGTTGGGCTGCTGGGCCCAGTGTTCACTGGGATTGTCCGTGATCCCTCTTTAAGGGGTCTTCCCAGTTGCACTGAAAGATGCACTGGTGAGACTTCTTCTGAAAAAAACAAACATTTTTGGACCTGGACACCCTGGTGAATTACTGACAGGTCTTTAACCTGCCCTTTTTGGGTAAGGTTATGGAGAAGATGGTTGCACAGCAGCTTTAATCACACCTCACAGACTCTGACATCTATAAGCCTCTCCAATCTGGTTTTAGTTGTAAACATAGCATGGAGATTGTACTGGTCAGGGTGCAAAATGTCCCTTTCAGGGCAAGAGATAGAGGAGAGCAGTCAGATCTCATCCTTCTTGATCTAGCCCCAGCTTTTGACATCATGGCCCATGAGCTGCTATTGAATTGGCTACAGGAGTACATAGGACTCACTGGCAAAGTCATCTTTTGATTTGAGTCCTACCTCAGGGACAGGACACAGAGGGTGTTGTTGGGGGGTTGTTTGGAAATTACTCTTCACCCACAGTGGCACTGCTCTGTGGTGTACCCCAGGGCTTGGTTCTTTCACCCATGTTGTTTGCAGTGTACAAGCTGTCCCTGAGAGGGATCATTAGATAGTATGGACTAGATTTTCACTGCAATGTAGATGACATCCAGCTCTATCTGTCATTTGCACCAAGGACGTTGTGTGTGCTTGATGTGCTAAGTAAATGTTTGGCCAAGATTCAGGATTGGATGTCATTGAGCTGGTTAAAACTCACCCCTGACAAGACTGAAGTGCTAGTTGTCAAGCCTGGCCAAAGGAGGAAAAATTGCAGCTACTAAGAAGGAGATAGGGTTTTGGCTCAGTTCCTTTAGGCTCATGGCTGGCACTAAGGTGAAAAATCTGGGGGTCATTCTGGACAAGGGGCTGTCATTTGAGGCTCAGTTGTCAGAAGTAGTCTGAAGGGGCTTTTACCATCTAAGAAACATCTGCTGGATTAAATCTCTTATCGCCCCAGAGATCTGATGATGCTGGGACATGCATTTGTGATGTCAAGGCTGGACTGCAATGCTTTGGACCTGTGGGTCAGTGGAGGCATGCTGTATTGCCTGTAGTTGGTACAGAACGCAACTGCTAGGCTGCTGACTGTCCTTTCTAAGATGTGTTATGTCACTCCAGTACTGCGTGAACTGCAGCTGCTGCTGGTAAAGTGGCATATCTCCTTCAGAGCTGACTTACTAACCTATAAGGCCCTACAAGGCTTTGGCCTGGGCTATCTGGCAGATCTTCTGCACTCTTATGTGTCCTTGTACCCTGTACACTCCACCAAAGTCAGCCTCCTTGTAGTACCTAGTGCTAGGTTGAAAGCCTCAGGGGACCAGGCCTTTGAGGTAGATGGACCAGTTCTTGGAAATTTGTTGCCGAGGGCCCCGAAGGAGGCCCCCTCAGTGGAGGCCTTTTAGAGGGGTCTTGAGACTTTTTTATTGAGCCAGACTTTTGGGAATTAATTACCTTTTACATCAAGCTGCCATCCTAGTTTACAGTTTTATGCTGAAGGTTTTATGGACATGATTTCTTTATGCTGCCTATTTTATTTTTATTTATTGTCACTCTTGTGCTTTATGTCAGGTGCCCTGGGCCTCTGGGGAAGGGTGCCAAATACAAATGAAACTACTACTACTGATAGGTAAAGTCTTACATCAGACAACCTGCACACAATTTTAAAGGAGATGAAGGCATTCTGAGATGAGAATAAGGAGCTCATGCAAGACCTTTGCACAGACCCTAAAGCCCTAGAACACAGAACTGAGGATATGCATAGCACATAATGGAAATGGAATAAAAATACATGTTTTAGACTGGCAAACAAGATTGGAAGGCAAACATGCTAATATGGAGGGCTGAAATCAATGCAAGTAATATGCAGGGTTTTATGTGATAAAGGGGAGTCTGAAAGGCCACCTAACACATAAAGTGACCACGAAACAGCGCATGGTCAAAACAGAACCCAATATTGTAGCGACTGTCACAAATAGCGACATTCACTACAATACTTACAATCCGCACACATAAAACATTTTTTTTTTTTTATGCGGGGGCTGTGCCCTTCACGTCTCCCACACCCTCAAACTAAAATAATCAACTCCAAGGGGGGTACGGACCATGGGGCAAGTTATTTATTTATTTTAAATCCTGTTCCTAGCCAGACCCAAACCTGGGTCCATTGGCATAGCATGCGATAGCGTATTCCACTACGCTATGCGGCCAGCTCAGCAGGAACCTGGCACACATGATCCTATATCCTGTACTAGCGAGGATAGCTCTCTGCTATCCTCGCTGTGCAGGATATACCAACGTTTTTAAGCACTTGCTCCTGGTGAGAGCAGTATTATTGAGTTGCTCAAGTTGTAGCGCTCAATCATACACACTCTACATGGGTGTTACCAGTTTGCGGTTACATGGGGTGTCAAAAGATTTGGAAGGGCACAGAGTGATTGAGTTTCAATCAACGTTATTAAAAGAAGTATTGTTTCTCCCTTCTGAGTATTTATTAGAACTGAAACAAGTACACCAGTCCAATGTTACAAAATTGACAGGTCCTAATTCTATACCTTGGTCTATAGTGATAAACTTTCTCAGATATTGTACTGAGCAGGATGCGTCAAGATGAGCCTGGAGCATGAAGGGACTGACTGTGCACCAGAGGTTTTGGAGTGGTGACAACAGTATACTCTACTTTAACAGCAAAATATTACATTTCTGACACCATTTTTTGATTGATTGATAGTCTGCCTCTCATCAGGAAACTGGTAGTAAACCATATTTCATATGTACTGTAGATGTGATCAAAGACTTCAGGAATTATGAGATGGAGATCCCGGCTACATCCCAGCCAAAGACACAAAGAGAAGGTCCCCAAACTTCAGTATGGTGATGGCAGTTGTCTGCAAAGAAAGCAAAAAAGTAGCAGTGTGAGTCGGGGTTCAGTGGAGTATGCACCAGAATACATTTCTTCCATGACAAACTAAATATGAAAATATCACAGAGCAATCTTGCTATCAGAGCAAAGAGGCAGCTGACTAAGGCAGCTGGAACATTTCTGCTAGATTATTTTTAACTAGGATACATGTAGGCAGATACTTCAGTAGAAGTTTAGGGTCTGCAAGATAAGCTGGAACCTTCAGTCAGGCTAAAAACAAAAACATAGTAGTTATCAGTTGTCTAGTCTGAGTTGGGGAAGGGGAGCTGATAATCATCCTTGCAGTTAGCTGGGTAAGGATAGCTATGAACTGGTGTGTGTTGCTCAGGCAGAAGTGAAGCAGTTGTCTGCATTTAGATCTCTAGCCTTCTTACAAGATCACTATAAAAGGACTCCCTCCTAACATGTCCCATTCACCATTGTGCCCCAGCGAGTGAGTGGAACAGCGAAGGAGTGGAACAGGTAACTGGCATCTTAAGCATCGGCAGGTGTCAGCAGAAGGAAGCAGGAAAGCAGGGGACTCTGCTGGTCAGCTAAGATAAGGTTCCGAGTCACTCCAGTGTAAACAGTCACTGCAGGGAGGATAGAGGTCAAACACTGGTTCAGAATTGGGAATAGGTGCAACACCCTATCTAGGGTAGGAGTATAAAGGGATTTAAGGAAGGTATAGGGAAACATTAATAGCAAAGTCAGGCAGGAAAAAACGTCTGTGCATGCTGTGGAAATAAGAGACCAGGATGTGGTTGTAGGATGAAAAAGTCAATTTATTGCAAAAAACATTGAAGTAGCACTAACCACCACAGACTCCTATGCCAAACGTTTTTTGCACACCCCTCTGTGCCCTATCAAGGTCTTCATAATGCACACAGGGGTGTGTGAATATGTTCAACATAAGGGAATGCTACTTAAATGTTTTTTTGCAATAAACTGACTTTTTCAATCTACAACCATGTCCTGGTCTTTTACTTCTAGAGTCCATGAACTGTTTTGTTTCCTGCCTGCCTTAGCCACTTTTGTATTCGGCTCTGGACGATGGTTCTTGAGCCACCTTTTTTGTTCAAGCATTAATAGCACCCTATCTAGGGTCAGGTAGAAAAGGGTTAAGTGAACTGCCGCCTCAGTAGGAAAAAGCAGAGAAAGGTAAGGAGGTAAAGGAAGAAAACACTTCATACAAGAGAGGACTACTTGTTGAGTGAGGTACTGTAGAAGGGAAAACCCTACCTAGGATAATGATACAAAGAAGTGAAGCAAGCAAGGAAAGAGGAAAACTAGAAATACCTTATCAATGGTAAGGGTAAAAACATATTTCTAGGTGACCCAGGGAGAGTAGGAACTGGGAATGTTGGAGGTGGTGCAGTGCAGTAGTTGTGGGGTGGCAGTTTTCAGAGAAACCATTTGGAGACTGTGGTGCTGCCCCATCTGCCCACCTTTCTCTGGGCTGAGGTAGGAGGTTGCTAGACTCCAGAACAAGTTGGCTAGGGTTTGGGGACCTCTTCCCCCACCCAGGGGTCACCAAGCCTGCCACCGTTACCTCAGAGGATGTCAAGTAGGAGGAATGTCTGGACTATGGTGGCCCCTAGACGGGTGAGGGTGGTGAGTAAGGGGTACATTCCTCAACCGGTATGACTATGCAGTTCCTACACCACTCTGGTAGGGCAGAACTGCTAGGATGAGGAGCCATGGTAGTGGCCAGAGAGGATGTGGGGGTCTTCCATAGTGGAGGCCCCAAGGAGGGTGGTAGGAGACTCCAGCAGAGGAGGAAGCAACTTCTGGTAGTGGATTTGATTGTGAGGGGGATAGATGTGGGACTAGGAAGGGAGTGGGGAGGGAGATAAGGGGCCTGCACGGCACCATGGCCCGGAAGGATGGGAAGCGGATCCTGAGGATCACTTATGTGGCAGAGCGGGAGGGAGAGTTGGATGTTATTGTCCACCTGGGGACTAATGACCTGGCTAGGGATGGG
This sequence comes from Neoceratodus forsteri, assembly GCA_016271365.2. Lineage (NCBI taxonomy): Eukaryota > Metazoa > Chordata > Ceratodontiformes > Ceratodontidae > Neoceratodus > Neoceratodus forsteri. The sequence continues at coordinate 246,156,271 of CM057454.1, read as the reverse complement.
ACTGGGATAGTGCAGAGGGAGTTTAGGGAGCTGGAGAGGGGTCTTAGACAGGTAGTGTGCTCAGTGGCTTTCACTGAGGTGCTGCCTGTCTACAATGGGGGGAGGAAAGGGTTCCTCCACACCATGAGCTTCAACTCCTGGTTGTAATGAAGCTGGAGATGGGTAGATTCAGGAGGATGTGAGGAAATACTTCTTCACAGAATGGGTGGTGGATGCCTGGAACAGTCTTGCACCGGAGGTGGTGGAGGCGAAAACAGTGGTGGGGTTCAAGAATGCATGGGATAGGCATAATGGAATCTTAGTGGAAGGGAAGGGGAGGGAGCCAGAGATCAAGTAGGGTCTACAGTGACACTATAGGTAGGGAAAAATGTGCAGACTTGGTGGACCAAGTGGTCTTTATCTGCTGTCAGATCTTTTGTTTTCTTCAGGATGAAATGCAGTGTCACAGTTTCCTCTGTGATAAACGGGATCAACTCCCATTGAAAATGCTTTTTTTCCTGCAGTAACACTGCTGCTGAATTCTGCAGAACTGGGTTTCATCCTAGCAGGCTTCACTGTATGTTTCTATAGCTGTCAACATCAGTCACAAGCCTTATCCTGGACTTATCCCTGCCTCCTTGTTTCTCCCTGGGTTACCCCCCCCCCGGGTTGGGTTGGTGGGGTGCCATACCCTGTTGGAAGTCCTGCTTGATAAAGGACATCATTTGTCCAAAATGCATCAGGCAGGATGTGTCTGTGGAGTGTGTTATCACGCTCCTGTCTTTGTCAATAAATGACTATAAAATAGCAACAGCTGTTTGGCGTCCTATTAAAATATGAGGTGGTGAAAGCCTGAAACACATGTATTCAATGACTTTGCCTTTTTTGTGAGCACCATGGCCCTAGTGCACACTTTCTTGTTTTAACAGTCCTGCTTGGTCCAGAGGCTGGTGCCTAGGTCAGTGGTGCAGGGCCTGCAGAGTAGGGGCAGGCATTACTTTGCCTTGGCTGGGGTTTTTCCCCTCCTTTTTCATCCCCTTCCCCCTGGGATGCCAACTGGCCAAAGCTGTTGGCTCACATGCACCCAAATGTGTGTTAGTACATCAGGCTCCATTGGTGTCCACCCACCCTGACTACCAGCTCCACATGTACAACCACTAGCTGTGGTCACCTTGGTAGTGGTATCACAGCAGAGTCTGGAAACCTTCCCAAGAAGGAGAGTGTACTCTGGGACAGTCGACTCTCCTCCACCTTGGCCGGCCCTATGATGACTTGGGCTCATTCCCCAACCCAGGTCCTCAGCATCTGGGGCTGGATGAAATTAGCAAATTGAGATTTATGGAATTTTCATGAAATTCTGTGAATCTTGCTAAATTTCACAAAATTTTGTGGAATTTTCCTAACTTTTTTAATTGGTCATAAATTGGTCAGTCATGCAGCTAGAAATCTAAAAAGCTGGCATGTATACGGCTTGGAAGAGGCCCTAAAAGAGTGCCAAGTTACACGACATTTAGACGAGGAGCGGGAAAGTTATAGAGGCTCCACATCTGGCACTTTCTTTGTTCATGTGAACATTTCTGAAAATATTTCTATGCTTACAAATTAGCCTCATTTGGAGCTAGATAATTGAAAATTTATATGCATACTTTCTTGGAAGCATCTTAGAAACTGCTAAATAGAGAGGTAGCTGGTTATATAACTTGTAAGTTACATGAGTTCAAAATGTCATTATTTATTTGTTAAATTGTGTGGACATTTTCAAAATACTTGGATGCTTGTAGTGCCACTGCTATTGCAGGTATACACTTAAGATTTGGCATGCATACCAAACAAAACATGTCCTGGAATCTAATTAAGCTGGATAAATATGCTTTAGTAGGTTAATATTTATTGTGGATACTTTATAATTACTAATTGAAAAAATATGCCTAAAAATTCATGGGCACATAATTGGCAACTTGTGGAATTTAACTTTCACAAACTCTTATCACCACAGAATCACCTTACCTGCACTAGCATCATTGCCCTGCAATGCCCCTCCAACACTCTTGTGACAGTGATGCCCTGCATCCTGCTCCTTTATGACTAAAGATATCCAGATACTTCTGTCACAGTGGCTTAAGAAGCAACTGGTTGTAAGGCCTGGCACTTGCTGCCACTGTTTTTGAATAGTAGAAATATACATTGTGTGGTGGAGTGACTTTCCTTATTTCTTTGGTTGGGCTGGTGTAGGTGTGTCCAAGGAGACATACACAGTCCGAGGTCAAGTACAACAGTGCAGTTTAAGGCAGCATTGTTTCCAACTAACCGGAGTCGCAGCCCTTTTAACAACAGAAAAAAAAACTACTCCTGTCTGGTATTCTAATTAAACACAATAATTCCCTCACTACCTCTGGTCACCAGTTGCTCTGGCTTCCAGCCTCCAGCTAATACTGTATAACAAAATCCACTTACAAACTTCACAGACCTTTTCAAAGCTTAAACTTGCCCTTTACAGCACAGTTTCCAGCATCCAAGGACACACTCGCACACTCCTGAGTTGCCTAGGTGGGTTTTATATAATTACCCTAATTAACATTGACTGCAGCTGTGATTGCTTAACTCACCACCTGGATGCTTCCAGAGTTTTCCCTATCTGGATGTCTCAGAGTTTTCTATGTTTGATTAGCTTTGTGTTTGATTAGTTCCCTACCATTTGATTAGCTCTGTGTTTGATTAGTTCCCTGCCATGATGCTTTCAGCACTTTTTGCAACCATTTTAGCCTTTTTAAAAAGGAACAATGCTCTATACATTCTTCTGCTGATTTAACTCCCTCTACCACTCCGCCACAATTGGAAAGCTGGGCCTGTAGTTCAATAGACAAGCAGCCAGCTACTCCTCCTTCCTGAGCAATATAAGCAGTTCCTCTCAGCCTTGTTCTGAAGCACTTTTTCTTTGCAGCCGGAGGCTCTGTCAGACTGTCCTTTGCAGCTGCTGTGGCTTGCCCCCCCCGCCTTGCTGTGTTTTGGCCTCTGCTTGCTTTTCTGGACTTCAGTTTTCTGTTCTCCTGCATTTGGTTTGTATTACTTGCCTCTGACTGTGTGCATCTTTGTGTTGCTTGTTCCCTGTTTTTCTGTGCTTTTTGTGTCTTTTGTTTTGCATTCTTTTGGGGGGGGCTTCTGTTTCTAAACTCCTTGTATTTTGCTAATCCTGAGCTCATGCTACTTGCTCCCATTTACTCACAATGCAACTGCAATCATTATTTGTGTGTTTCAGCTCAAGCTGCTTCCCTGCTTCTGCTCTCCATGCTATGCACCTTAATTGTTTTCACCTGGTTCAGGCTCACTCTGAATCCTAGCCCATGTAGCTCAATCCTGCTTCCTGAACTCATAACGTGTACCTCATTGCTGCTGCTTTCACTGCACTGCCTAGCCAATTTGCTGCTTTCAGAGCGTTGCCTCCCTACAGTCTATGTTCATTCGAATTGCTACCCTTATAACCCATAGTTACTCAGTACTGATGCTGCTGTATTATGTTTGCTCACTGCTATTATATTCTGGAGGTCAGCTAAGCTACTGCTGATGCTGTAAAATAGTTTTTATATCTGCATGTTGGTCACGGCACTTTCCCATCACTTTCTTGTATTTTCCTGTGATGGGGACTTGGAGATGTTATTGAGGAGCAGTGGCCCCATGTGGCATACTTACCTCATGTTCAAATCCTGCCTTCCTGCTAAAATCCTCAGAGTATTCTGACACCTTTAATTGGCTTTCTAGTGGGATTGGTTGGCTTGCCCTTGCTAATTCATATTTGCTGCTCCTCCGACCTATGTGCAGGTCTGACCACTGCTTACTCTGCCTTACAGACCTACGTGCAGGTCCACTCTTTGCTTTCTCTACCTTACAGACCTATGTGCAGGTCCAGTCATCTACTTATGCACAACTCAGTCTGCTCATGCCTGCTAAGCACATGTCTGCCCTATGTGATGGTCTCCAACACTCCTTGCTTCATCCAGCTCCTTCTGAATTTGTTTCTGGGGCATGTCAACCATGACCATTAAGTACCATGGCTCAGGCCTCCCTGCAACTGATGGTTTCACTTTGCACCAATAAAGTCTGCATCTTGAGTGTGTGAAACTTGGGATGGGGTCCTTCTCACCTGTCCCATGGCTGGGAATGTCCTCACTCTGGGCGTAGCTTTAGCTGCTCGAGGCTCGATGGCAGCTCCTTGTGTAGAATTAAGACTAGCCATGAAGGGTGGTTACAGCGATCTCCTTTGGCTCTAGTATTAATTTACTAGCAAGGCACCTTTACCACATTCTCCCCATGACTGCCTCTGGTTCACCTGGTTTGTTTTTAGGGCAGGTAGGCCAGGTGAGTGCCTCAGCAGTCATTCTTCTCCTCCTCCCACCTTGGTTGCCTGTTGTTGAAGAGTAGCACTCACAACCTTCCATGGCTTTCCTGTTACAGGGATCAAGTGAGAGATTTCCTCCACATTGGAATATTTTCTGCCCCCTTTAACTGGATTTCCAAATTGCAATAGCAGAGCCATCACTAAACAAAACATCCCAAGCCTGGAGGGAAGGCGACCTAGGCCTTGGATCCCCAGAGATTTTCTCCTCAAAGGTTTTTTTTTCTCTTCTCCATGCCTCAAGTCATAAATGTTAGTTAGCAGTAGTCCATGTTCCCTAGTTTCTGTAGGTAGGTTCCGCTGTTGGATGGAGGTGGATGGTGTCCCTACTTGCCGTTCCCTCTCTCCTTAGGAGGCCCCCTCAATCTCCAGTGCAAACCATCATACTCATGCCATTTGCTCATCTGTGCATCTCATTACCTCTCAGATTACCTTTGCCTATTCTACCCTACCTCATGGCTCTGATTGCTAATGTTCTTCGTACCAATACATTTCTTTTGGGGGATGCTTCCTAAGGTACCTTTAGCCAAGGGATTGTCCCACGGCACTTCTAGGATTTGAACCTCTTGAGGGTTCCTTGCCTTTGGTACCCCTACAGGGTGGTAATTCCTCTGGAATAGAGCGTATGAACGGCCAAAACCAAAGTAACACAGTTGCACAAGCATAACACTATACTGGCTGTGTAGGCCATTGAATTGGAAGACTGGACTTGTAGTTCAATGGACAAGCAGCCAGCCACTCCCTCTTCCTGAGCTATATAAGCAGTTTCTCTCAGCCTCCTTCTGAAGCACTTTTTCTTTGCCCCACCATCCTCCCCTCCTTCTCCAGCCACATCACCTCTCTCCTTAGGATGATTCCTTAGCTACCTTTAGCCAAGGGAATCATCCCATGGCACCTCTAGGGGTGGAACCATCTTCAAGAGTTCCTTGCCTTTGGTACCCCTACAGGGTGGTAATTTCTCTGGAATAGAGAGTGCAAACAGCCAAAACCAAAGTAACACAGTTGTGCAAGCATAACACTATACTGGCTGCGTAGGCCATTGAATTGTTATCTATAGGGTTGTTTAAGAGTCAGCAGGTGGCATCATACAGAAACAATGCTGCACATAGATGTGTCAGCAAGCTCTAGTGGCTAGCTGATTTATTGCAAGAAGACAGGCTAGTGCACAGTGATATCCATGACTATTCTTGGTTCGTCACTCAACATAATGACCTGACACTTGGCACCACTATACTTTTACTGTGGAGTCTCCTAGGAATGCTATCTTATTGCCACTTTACCCAGCCTTTAATTTCTCTACAATGAGCAAAATGTATGGACATGGCTTTGACAAAAGTTATCACAACATTCCACAATTTCACAAAAGCCCATAAAATTCAACTTTAATTACTGATTTTATTTCGGAATCTTTGGCTGTTTATAACTTGGCAGCCTTTGAGCAAGAGATTAGAGAAATGACACACACAGTTTTTTTCTGTATTGTTTTTTCTCACATCTGGCAGCTTGTCTCAGTGATATACCCTGTTCACAGGGATATATCATGATCAGGCTGAACCCAGCCATCATTCAGTTGGCTATTGGGGTTTTCTACCACATTTTTCCCCCTGCTACCTTCCCTGATAGAAGTAGTACTGCTGTCAGCCTCATACAGCCACAGCTTCCTTTGTGGTAGGAGTAAGCTCCCTGGCCCAGCCACAGGGGTCGCTGTGTTGGTGGTTGAGATGCACTGCTGAGCAGCAGCTGTCTCAGCCATGGCCTTCCTCCTGAAGTGACTTCCTGGGCTCACTTCCAAACTCAGGTCATCAGCATGGCAGCATAACACACTGCTGCTGGGCCATGGGAATGGCCTCAAAGCCTAATACTAAGGATCAATGGACATAATAAAATTGGTGATATTCCATTCTCTAGTTCTAAAGTTACAGTAGCTTAAACTTCTGCAGTGCACATCATTGTGAGATGTAATTCTAAAATTTAGGAACGTTTGGAGGCTTATAACTCAGTCACCTTTACAGACAGAGATTTGCAATTCTGAATGAATCTAGATAAATGCATCATACAATATCTGGTACAGTTTGGATGAATACTTTCTAAATTAGATGGAGATAACTGAAATTACAATTTTGGCAAAATTTCATAGATACAAAATCAGAATTTTGCCAGCAGAAGATAACTTTCACCCAGCCCTATTGGCATCGCAAGTGGTAGTGCAGCTGCCACACTGACAGGCTAGTGGGAGGTACACAGTATTAAAAATAAGCCTGAAAAGATTGGCAGATTATGGAAGTGGAAAAAATGAAGATATTGGTATTGGAAATTCAGAAACAAGCTGCCACAAATTTCATGGCAATCAAAGAAAGGCAGACTAGAATGTCAGATTTAGAGGATGAACATATAATATTAAAAATAACTATGAAACACCAGGAAGATCAAAATGTGGTGCTGCAGAACTAACTGAAGGATCAGGCAGTAAGATCTAGAAGAAATAATATTAAAATAATAGGAGTTTCAGAGAAGTGGGAACAATAAAAGCCTTCAAAGGAAATTACCAGACATGTTTTTGCAACTTATTTAGACAACACTGAATATGCAGCTACTATAGAGACTGATCAAGCTCATAGAACTTTGAGACAAGGACCTGGAAAAGATGCATCACCACAAGCAATTGTTCAAATAATAAGGCCTTGGTAATGTCGGCAGTTTACCAGAAAGAGACATATACATTTGGATGATGCAAGCTGCTCCATTTACCAGGGCTTACCATATGATGTTATAGAAGACTGAAGGAACTTTTATTCCCTTAAAGGAGTAGTATACCCTCAGATCTGGTAAATGTTATTTGTTTCCTCATCAACAGACAACTCTTTTCGTGTAGCTGTTGGGAATATATGTGTTTGCTTTAGTTTGTTTTCACTGTTCACACCAGCAACTGTAACTAGCCTGGGGGTCTCCATTTTCTGGTTGCTGAAATCTCATTTTCCCTGACAGCTGCATTAGCATATGAGTTAGACTCCACAGTATGCCTGTCTGTTTGCTTAGAATTCAACAAAACAAACTGCAACAAGGTGTGAAATACCACATTTACCTTCAATTAGCTTTATAAACTGTCTTAGATGTAATGCAAGTTTTTTTTCCTTTAAACTGCAATCTGTGTGTTTCTAGAGAGATTTTTTTTCATGACATGTGTACTTTCAGCATAGCGATACATGGTGTAAAGGTGTGCTATGGCATCATGTTCTCATATGCTAATGCTTCTCTCAGGGACAATGAGATTTGAACAACCAGAAAATGGAGACCCCGAAGCTAGTTACAGGTGCTGGTGTGAACAGTGAAAGCAAACTAAAGCAAACACAAATATCACCAACAGCTACATGTAAAGAGTTGTCTGTTGACAAGGAAACAAATAACCTCTACAATATAAGAGGGTGTACTATTCCTTTAAGAAGAAATTAAGGGAGAGTGGGTACCATGAATTCCTGATATTGCCAGCCCAATGAAATTTGCATTAAATAGAGAGCCATAATTTGCACAGTCAGAAAAGAGGCAGAGACAGATTCAAGAATAAGGTAGCCACAAATGTTTTTCTAAGAACTGAAATGAAACTAAAATGAACTGAAGGAATCAAAAGGAACTTTTATTTCCTCACGTCTCATTTTTTTTGCTTGAGATTTTGGCTGTTTATGATTTATTATGTAGAAACACAGAAACATTGATTGTTGTCGGCAGAAAAAGACCCTTAGGCCAAACCAGTCTGCCCCTTGTCCCTGCCTATTCCATCACCACTGACCCTAGTTGGGAAGGAAATGGAAGTAAGAGACTAGGAGGGAAAGACTAGGCTACTGTAATAATGACTGACCGTTTGTGGCATTTATACTCAAATTGTTTCTTGTTTAAGAAAGAAAAATTATGCTGGTATGTAGGTAACAGGATTTTTGGATGGGGGATTGGGAGGTGGGGAGAGTGAAAAGGGGACACATTTGGTATTATTTACCCTGCTGGATTGGGCACAACTGCTGTATCTAGAAACCAAATGATAGCTAAGAGTTTGTGGTAAGATGGCTTCTAATAAAAATGGAAAATTCATAATGATAAAGGTTACCTCCTGGAACTTACATGGAATTAGTACATTCTTAAAATGAATTACGTTTTATATTATACAAAAAAGTGTAACATTAACATACTTATGCTACAGGAGGCACACTTAGTTGAAGTAGACAATGTGAAACATAAAAAAAGGCGAATAAGGGACGTGTTCTTCTCAGCTGGTACCCATAAAAGTAGAGGGTGGCTAGTGTCATAAAAAAAGGTTCTGGGAGCATCACAGGTTCAGACCTAAAAAATACAGATGGCCGAATAATCTTGGTTAAAATGAAAATTAATGGGAAACTACTGTGAAACTTGACATTTTCACTCTAAAATAAATTTCACTATATTTGTGGGTGGACTACCTCACACGAAAATTAATTTATCCTTCAAATTTATGCACAAGATTTTCCATACACAGATTTTCCACACATAGGGTTAGATATAATGGGTTAAATATGGTATAGCAGTACACAGTAGCAGTTGTAGCATTATACACATTATCACACATGAAGCATGAGACTGTTTTTATCATTCATTATTTTTAGGTTAAAAAACACTGAAATGATGAGCATTTAAAAAAGCATTCAAACATATAGGATAGTGTATGGCAGCCCATACTCAAGAATGCTATTCTTACACTGAATGGTTATTATGACATCAAGGACCTCTAGAGTGAAGCTCAAGAGGCCACTTTGACATCACAGTAACCACAAGTTATGAGAAGAGTAATGTTGTGTATTTGGGCTGTCATGTGTTATTCTATATAGTGTATGGACCCCAAAACACCAAATCACTTATTTTTTCTTGTTTACACAGTCAGTCTATGTCATCTGGGACCTGCACTTCTCAGTCATCCACCCACCAGCCAGTTTGCACACATGATGCTTCAACTGCCCATTAGTCCTATCAACAGCACTGATGGGGTCACTTGCATTGTGAAGTCCATACTAACGCAGAACGAAAAGTTGTTTTGCGTTAGTATGAGCATCACTACTGCAACAGAATGACTTTTTACAGTGTATGACTCTCCACACACAATCACATTCCAACATACACTATATGATGATCAGAAGTTTATAAAGGAAGCTTACAGTCAGACTTCTCATTCCACTTCGTAATGGAACGTTCAGACATTCTGAATGTGCCTCTGAAATTCCTGCTAGCTAAAAATCTCCCAGGCAGTCCTCTCCTCGTGTGCTGATTTGATTGGAGCTACCTTTAAGCCACTGAGCATGCTTGATTATGATACTGGCCATTTTAAGTTCATCTTTACTGCCATAGTTTTTTTTGTCAATACTCAACTGTTCTGTAATGATGTTTGCGTACCATGCAGTAAAAGCATTTTTCAAAGCCTCTTTAAACAATTGTATTGGTACCACCTTATGTTCTTCAGTTTTGACAGTATTTCTTTTGTTGTATGTTCTCTGTAAAGGTCAAGGAGTAGCAAGACTCTCTGTTCTTGTGACAAATCATTGTGCTTTATTTCCTATTTCTGTTTATGCCCCCTTCACTCCTGCCCCTCCTTCCCTCAGGACTTCCAGGCACCTCCCAATCCCCCAATCTACCCCAGCCATGGTCACCTACCTCCACTGAGTCACAGATATACCCCTCAGGTGGGGAATGTACCCCTGAGCTGCTGCAGATTTCATCAGGTGGTGCCAGTCTGCTGGGAAGGCGGGGATCCAGATGTACCATGGCTTTCATCATGGAGACTCAACAAAAGAAATGTCTGTTTTGATAGCAATCATACAAGACAGCCACTGGACAAAGAGCATGGTAGAAAAGCTGAGGATGTTGCAATTCAACACAAACCACAAGTAACAGATAACAGGGATTATGGGAAGAACATGAGTTTTTAAATAGTGTAGCAGGATGGAATGCCTCATGAAAGAATGTAATGATTAGCATGATTAACATTGATTAGCATTTGAAAACTGTCAGTATCTGTAAGCTGATCTATATGTTTGGGACATCATTACCAAGTGGACAAAAATTAATGTGCACAATAGAGGGCCCAGGATAAATCTGCAGAATAAAACTACTGCAACTTCAAACAGTTTTACAGTATTTTGCCTTCTATATACTGTATGCACTATTTATTACCTACTCAGAACTTTTAGCTCAAATTAAACAAGATCTTTTTGAATTAGGAGATGACACTATTATTTTTTTTTGGGGGGTGTAGACTTACATATGTTGATGGAACCAAGATTGGCTAAATCATCAGCAGCACCGTATGAAGACAGAAGAACTTCTGACCTGCTGAGGGGGTTTGCTAAGGATAATAACATAATAGATGGTTGGAAACTCCTCAGTCCTGATGTCTTACCTTTTTCTTAAAATTCTAAACAATTTAAAATATTTACCAGACTGGATTATATTTTTGTTAGTAAGGATATTACACCAGACTTTAAGGAGTTGATTATGGTAATATATCCATTACAGATCATGCGCTTACATATTTAGCATTTAAAGGAAAACAGTGGAAAAGGCACAGCTTTTCCTAGCCACTACAAAAACGCCCGATTAGGGTTTTCAGACAGTAATGAGATTTTTTTTAAATTACATCCAAATACTTTTTTAATGATTTAAACAACAACCTGCAACTTTTGCTTTCTATTTCTGGCTGCCACCATCCCATGAGCAGACTTGCACTTCTGTAACTCACTTTATGCTAATATGTCCTGCCGACTTCAGCCTTTGGTCAGAAGGACATATCAGCGTAATGTGAGCTAGGGAAGCGTGAAGCTGTTCATGAGATGGTGGCTGCCAGTAATAGAAACTGGAAGTTGCGGGTCATTGTTTAAAGCATTAAAAAAGCATTTGGAGGTAATTTAAACAAATGTCATTGTTGTCCAAAAGCACTAATCAGGAATTTTTGTAGTGGCTGGAAAAGGCTATGTCTGTTCCACTGTTTTCCTTTAATCCAACAACAGCTACAGAATAAATACATACTTGAAGGCTTAATATCATTTTATTGAAAAAATCAGAATGCTTTGTTCATATTATGGAGCAAATAAATTATTTCTGAAAGGAAAACTATAGTGATAGTTACCTGGTAAGTACAAATTGGGAAGTTTTTAAAGCAATTATTTGGGGGTGATTATTTGTTTTCAAATAAAACAAAATAGGGAAAATAAACAAGAACAATAAGATATATATAAGGAACTATATGTGATACAGAAGCAAGAATATTAATAGGAGATAAAACTTTACATGATGAGTGGGAAGATCTGTTAATAAGAAATATAATCATTATTCAACAAAAGAAGTTGAAGAAGAGGGTGTTGACCTATAGAGCCATTGGCTCTTTCATCTACTTACCCATCGACCTCATTGATATTGGTGGCATTCATTCCTTCAGTTCCAGGCTTCCACAACATGTGCCAGACAATTTGAACTGCAACTGTTTTTCTATGTCCTAAAACTGCACCTTATCCACTTGTTAATTTCTTCTTTTTGTTGTACTCTGTGTTCATTGTGATGTTACCTGCCCTGTACATATAAGATTAGGTCATAACCTTCCTGTGTAATGTCCTAGAACTGTACCATTTATCCACTTGTTAATGTTATTACTGTGCCCTGCATTTATTATGATGTCTGCTCTGCACCCTGTACCTTTCTGTACAGCTGGTTGTTTGTGAAAAAGGGCTATGTAACTCATCTTACTCTCCAGTATAAAAACAACAATGAGGTCCCATGTCATTACAGCGACTTCAGAATAGCGAAATAAATTTCAGCGAGTCCAAATTAGCGCATGTAATCATAGTGATGGGTTGTTTCAGTGAATTTCAATTCAGCTATTATTTTACAGTTGAAACCAAAAATTGTACGTCAAACCCCAGAAATACTTGAAGTGAGATCTTGTGGCATACTCACTGATGACCTGCTCAAGTCATTCAGTGAGAGCCCTATAGCGACATCTGCTCAGATCCATGGTTTATCCATGTACATCCAATTAACCTACAGGTACAAGTGGGCTAATATATGTAGGTGTATTAATGAGGGGCTATACCCTCCTGCACCCCCCCACAGGGGCTGTGCCCCTAAACCCCCCCATCTTAAGGATTCCAACTCTGAGGCACACATTGCCTTGGAGGATCACTCATATGTCGGAGTTGGGCAAATTGGTACTCGCTATAATGACATAGTCACTCAAACATCTTTCGCTGTGTTTGAGTCACTGACATTGACTCACTAAATTGACTTCACGGTAATGTTGTGCTACCCAACAGGGAAATGAATTGAATGCATTAAAAATTAAAAACAAATTTTATCATCAAGGTAATACATCACAAATTATCTTACATATAAAAATCAGAAATAGAAAGCTAGTATATCACAGTTTAATAAATCAATACAGTACTACTCAGATACAGATAGAAAATAGTCTGAGATTGTACTACAGTATTACAAAACACTTTATAATAATAAAGATGTAAATATGAAAGAAAATAAAATCAGAGTCTTTAGGCTCTGTTCTTTTTCCTCAGATAGAAATTGATGGCAGTTTTTGACCAAGATAGAGAATAAGGAAGTTATTAAAGCTATGAAAAGAAATAAGACACCAGAACCAGATGGTTACACAATAGAGTTTTATTTGGCATTTATGGATCAACTGACACTTTTGCTAACTAAACTGATTAAGTAATATGAGCTGGGATATTCTTTGCAATTATTCAGAGACGGAAGCTATATTGACCCCAATAGAACAAAAAATACATAAAATAGAGAATTATCATCTTATAGCCCTTTTTAATTTGGATGATAAAATAATTACAAAATTGATTGTTAACCCTTAGGAAGCTGACAGAATCAGAACATATAGAATTCTGGACTGATATGACAGAATTAAGAATGAGATTTCATCACTGATTAGCAATGATCAAAACAAGTTTGCTCAGAGCAACTCATATTAGAGGTGCTTGAGAAGGTGCAATGAATTGTTGATTTAGTAAATAAAATGCAACAGGATGTGGGCCCCCATTTTCAAACGAGATGCGTGGCACAGCTTGGCACAAAATGGAGATGAGCCGTGCATCTCAAACAATGCACAGAAGTGTTATATTCAACAGGGGGAGATGCGCCGCCCAAATGTGAATGGGCCATGGCCCAAAAATAATGTATGCGGTGCATATAGAGGAGGTGTTCCCATATATGTGCCGCGCATGGGAATATTCAGTCAGGATGAGCCCTGCAAGGGCCATACATGTGCCACACAAAAATAGGCCATGAAAAGATAGCCTAAATCAGCCAGCTACTCACAGGCAGGCCGTGGAAGTGCAGACAGGTGCAGGCAGCCTGACAGCCCCTGTAGTCTAGTGGTCCCCCCGATCCCCGATGTGATGTTTCCACAGCGTAAGGTCCCCCTTCCCATCCCTGATTCCCCATGTCTACAAGACAATAGATTCCCCCTCAGCAGTTCCATAGTGTAATGTACCCCCCTCCCAGCCTCAACCATAATAGAAATAAAAGGAAGAACCCCTGCCAGCCCTGGAAGTCTAGTGGTACCCCTCCTCCCATTCCTGATCCCTTATCAAAATATACATACACCCCGATCCCTTTTCCATAATGTAGTGGTACCCCTCCTCCCATCCCTGACCCCCAATCAACACAAAAAAACTCTGATCCCTTTTCCATAGTCTAGTGGTTCTCCCCTCCCAGCCCCAATCTCTGATCAAAATTAAAACAAACCTCAATCCCATTTCCACAGTGTAGTGGCCCCCCCACCCCATCAGGATGGGCCCCCCAACCTGCCCCAACCCAACTGGAGCCAGTGACTGGCTCAGTCTTCGGCACACCTCCATGGCCAGCCACTGACTGAACTGTCAAAGAATGGGTTCTGTACATAATATGCGCTCAATGACCAATGAATGCATACTATGTACAGTACCCATTCTTTGACAGTTCAGTCGGCAGCAGGTTGTGGAGGTGTGTGGAGGCTGAACCAGTTGCCGCTCGATTGGAGTTGGGGAGTGGGGTGGGGGTCCCATCCTGACAGGGTGGGGGCCACTAACATGGAAATGGGACTGGGGTTCACTGTAATTTTGATTGGGGATCGGGCTGGAGGGGGGAGCCACTACATTATGGAAAAGGATTGGGGTATATTTTTGTTTTGATTGGGGATCGGGAATGGGAGAGGGTACTACTACATTATGGAAAAGGGATCGGGGTTGGTGTATTTTTACTTCGATCGGGGATTAGTGAGTCCATTGATGGGTCTGTGATTGGGGATCAGGGCTGGGGTGGGTGTCCCTACACTATGGATATGAATCTGGGTTGTTTTCCATTGCGATCAGGGCTGGGGTGGGTGTCCCTACACTATGGATATGAATCGGGGTTGTTTTCCATTGCGATCGGGGCTGGGGTGGGTGTCCCTACACTATGGATATGAATTGGGGTTGTTTTCCATTAGATCAGGGCTGGGGTGGTGTCCCACACTATGGATATGAATCGGGGTTGTTTTCCATTGCGATCGGGGCTGGGGTGGGTGTCCCTACACTATGGATATGAATCGTTGTTTTCCATTGCGATCAGGGCTGGGGTGGGTGTCCCTACACTATGGATATGAATCGGGGTTGTTTTCCATTGCGATCAGGGCTGGGGTGGGTGTCCCTACACTATGGATATGAATCGGGGTTGTTTTCCATTGCGATCGGGGCTGGGGTGGGTGTCCCTACACTATGGATATGAATCGGGGTTGTTTTCCATTGCGATCGGGCTGGGGTGGGTGTCCCTACACTATGGATATGAATCGGGTTGTTTTCCATTGCGATCGGGGCTGGGGTGGGTGTCCCTACACTATGGATATGAATCGGGGTTGTTTTCCATTGCGATCAGGGCTGGGGTGGGTGTCCCTACACTATGGATATGAATCGGGGTTGTTTTCCATTGCGATCAGGGCTGGGGTGGGTGTCCCTACACTATGGATATGAATCGGTTGTTTTCCATTGCGATCGGGCTGGGGTGGGTGTCCCTACACTATGGATATGAATCGGGTGTTTTCCATTGCGATCAGGGCTGGGGTGGGTGTCCCTACACTATGGATATGAATCGGGGTTGTTTTCCATTGCGATCGGGGCTGGGGTGGGTGTCCCTACACTATGGATATGAATCGGGGTTGTTTTCCATTGCGATCAGGGATGGGAGGGGGGCCACTACACTATGGAACAAGATCAGGAATGTTTTCCATTTTGAACGGGGATGCTAGGGTGGGGTCCCTACACTATGGAAATGGATCAGGGTTGTTTTCTGTTGCACTTGGGGATCAGGAACTGGGTGGGGCGCGCTTCACTAAGGACAGGATGGGGAGGATACTACTGTACATTGTGCTTCCATGATGTGGGTTGGGGTTGTCCCAGCGCATCCAGCTGGGTGCAGCCATGCTAATGAGCTCATAATGGGCATGCATGAGGCCTGTTTTTGCCATGCATGCCCAATGAGCTCATTAGCATATTGTAGCTGAATATTGCCCTTATTATCCCAGTATGCGCCACTCATTCCCCCATTGGCATTATTCAGTCCTGAACACTGGATGCGCTGCCAAACCATGGTGGCTGACCAATTTCTGCCACACATCCAGGGCCATATATTTACACAGATTGCGCGATCTGTGCCAGTCGCACATTCTGGGTGACTATGGCATCAGAGCCAGCTGGCACATCTGTTTTGTGCGACGCATTGTAATGCGAGTGCAACCGGCCAGCTCTGAATATGTCCCCTGTAGTTTTTGTAGCATTAGATGCTAGAAAAGTGTTTGATTTTTTACAAAGGTTATGTATGTTTACATGTCTTAAGAAATGAGGAGCACCAAATAAATTATTAAAAATTGCAAATCAATTTTTTTCTTTACCTATAGTAAGATTTAAAGTAAATTGGATATATACTGACTATATAGTCATGGTGACTGGAGTTAGACAAGGATGTCCCCTGTCCTGTTCTTTGTATTCTCTCATTGGAACCATTACTTATCAAAATTAGACAAAATAATTCTGTTACAGGTGTGGAAATGGAAACTAGGCAAATAAAATTGCGTGTACTTGCAGATGATGCAATGGCTTTTCTAACCTGGAAACATCTATACAGTTCCTTTTGGATGGAATAAAACATTTTTCACCAAATTCAGGTTGCCAAGTTATTGTGGATTAAACTGCCACATAAATGACCAATGGGAATCCCTTAGGGGTAACGGTTACTATTATTGGCATTAAAATTACACATAAACAAATCTAAATTGTTGTGTGCATTACAGAGTGTTGTTGTGAGCATTCCAAATAGTTGTTCTCTGTAGTTCAAAGGTCATAAGATTTCAAATTCATCATTTACCCATACCCAACTTACTAACCACCCAATGCCCAACATTGTTACTTTCTACTTGTACAAGTCTATCATTTCAATTTTGATCATAGAATAGTATGGAGAAATGGCAATATTTTTTAGTTTTTTTTTATGTTGGGGGAGGTGACTCTTCAGTGACTCCTGTGTAAAAAAACATAATAGAAAACATATACTATATAAAATAAGATAAAATATGGGCAGCCACACACAACTCATCATGTGTTTTTATCACAGAGTTGTGATGACAGCATGGACTTCTTGAGCTTCGCTTTCAGTGTTCATGTACTGTCATCTCAACCCCTCAATGGAAACACAGCCTTGGATATGGTTGCCCATACATTATTCTCTATATTTTAATGTATTTCTAATAAGAACTACAGAGGACACAGTACGGAGTAATGCAAATACAGTATTACATAAAATAGAACATTATACTCACAAACACCTCATTGGTATAAACAGAGTACAGGAAGGGAGCATCTTCCAAAGTAAGAGATGTTTCAATACAAGGGGTCAGAGTATGAAGTTGGGGGGACAGCTTAGGAGTAACATGATAAAATATTTTTTTATACAGAGGGTAGTGGATGCTTGAAATGGCCTACCAGAGGAGGTGGTAGGGGCTAAAATGATCACAGGATTCAAGAAGGAGTGGGACAGACACAAGGGTATCCTGGAGGTAAAGGGGGGAGCTCTGGAGTTCAGTTTGTGCATCACACCTCATACTAGCTGGGGATAAATAGAGCAGACTGGGTGAGCCAAGAGGTCCTTATCTGCTGTCAACCTCTATGTATCTGTGTAATATACAAATAAACTGATTGATTTCCCATAATATTTGTGAGGTCAGATAGAGGCATTGAAAATGATGATCATTCCTCATATTGTATTTTTAATACAAGAAATGGTGGGAGAAATTCAGGATATATGGTTTGACAAAGTTTGTAGTTTTGAAAAAAAGTTTTCATGGCATGGAACTTCATCATGCATAGCCTGGAATAATTTAATTATCCCTCATATTAAGGAAGGAATGCATCATCCAAATCACATGTATTATTATTATTATTATTATTATGCTGAAAAATGGAGAACAGAATTAAAATGGATGCCTCCATATGAGAAAGTGGGTAACAATCAGTGTAGATATGTTCATTTGATTCAGAAATTAATAGAGAATGAAGACTTAGTAATACAAGATATTACAGCTTTTGCATGTCATGTTAGAAATATTAAAAATAGTATTATCAGATCTGAATATAAAGCGGTAGTTACAAAGGTAAATAACAAAACTGTTTTCCAACCAAACTGAACATCTAATATATGGTGGAATAAGGAAATTACGACACAAAATGTAATGCTAAATCAGAACCTTATGGTATTTAAAAACCTTAAGTTACTGAACTTGTGAGACTAACTATGACATGGATATTTTATTACATATCACTAACTATGACATGACTATTTTATTACATATGACATGTGATGTCCTTTGCAGCACAAAGCACAGTTTGGAAAGAGTCTGTCTGCAGTCTGCCTAGAGTCGGCCATCAGTCCATCATGCTGCTTCTGAGTCAGTCCCATAGCACAGAGGTGGTGACTCTAGCCAGTAGACCACACGAGCAGCTTGCGGTTCTCCTGCCCAACAATTCCCCATACACTACAAACACATTTCAAACAACAGTGTTACAAATGTGCTGAACTTACACTTTGCAGAGAAATGCCCATGACCCATTTCACATTCACTCTTCTCACCTTGTTCAAATTGAGTCGCCGTAATTGACTCACTCAATTCATGGGATACCTTAGCTACTTAGTAGCCTTAGTAACACCCAATCTGGGTTACTTCAAACTTCACATTTTTACTGCCAACTGTTGTATGTATTAGCTGCTTAGTTAGTAGTCTTAGTAACAACCTATCTGGGTTACTTCAAACTTTACATTTTTACTGCCTACTGCTGTATGTATTAGCTGCATAGTTAGAAACCATAGAAACACCCAGTCCAGGTCACTCCAAACCTTACATTTTTACTGCCAGCCATTGTATGTATTACCTGCTTAGTAGCCTTTGTTGCACCCTATCTGGGTTACTCCAAACATCACATTTTACTGCCAACTCTTGTATGTATTAGCTTCCTAGTTAGTGGCCTTAGTAATACCCTATCTAGGTTACTCCAAACTTCTCATTTTTTATTGGCAACTGTTGTATGTATTAACTGCCTAGTTAGTAGCCTTAGTAATATCCTTGGGTCACTCCAAACCTTACATTTTTACTGCCAGCTGTTGTATATATTAGCTGCTTAGTTAGCGGCCTTACTCACTCACTGTCTGGGCTACTCCAAACTTTGCATTTTTACTGCCAACTGTTATATCTATTAGCCACTTAGTAGCCTTCAACACTCTGTCTGGGTTACTTCAAACTTCAGTTTTTTACTGCCAAATGTTGTGTGTATAGCTGCTTAGTTAGGAGCCTTCATTGCACCCTGTTTGGGTTACTACAAACTTCACATTTTTACTGCATACTCTAGTATGCATTGCCTGCTTAGTTAGTGGCCTTGCTTACTTACTATCTGGGTTACTCCAAACTTTACATTTTTACTGCAAACTGTTATATATGTTAGACACTTAGTACCCTTTGTTATACCCTATCTGGGTTGCTCCAAACCACATGTTTACTTTTAACTGTTGTATGTATTAGTTGCTTAGTTAGTAGCCTTTGTTACACCTTATCTGGGTTATTTAAAACTTCACATTGTTACTGCCAACTGTTGTACTTACTTACTTCCTTCTAGTAGCACTACAACACCATATATGGGTTATGCTAAACTCTGCAGTTTCGTTGGTAATCTCTGCTGACCTCTTATTATAGAGCCATTAGTCTAGTTTACTCCCTATCTGAGCTGCCCTATACTACTCTGCACTTTACCCTGCCAATGTGCTGAATATTCAGTGCCAGTCTTTTAGTTCTGCAACACCCTCTGGCTCATCTATAATTATTCATTTACCCTCACTATTTTGCTGAGCTTAATTTGCACAGCTAATTGCCTGCTAGTCAGTGTTTGTACCCTTTTGCTAACTCTGCCTTGCTAGGTTTCTTTATTTCTATTAAGTCACTCAAATAGCCTGCAATTGGTTTTATTTTCACTGTCCTTTCTGTTGCATTATTTAGTCTATGTAAATTGCTGTTTGGTCTTAACATCATTTTAGCTGCCTAAATATCATGTACCTTACACTCCTCACCTGGCTCCTTCTTCTCCCCCACTCCAGTCCCTACCCTCTTCCTTACCTCCCCTTGTCCCTTGTCCCTTTCTCCTCCCCCCTTTTTGCCCATTCTCCATCCTTCTCATCATCCACTGGTGCTCTCCTAACTTACTCTCACTTCTCCCTCCCTTTCTTCCTTCTTGCCACTCACCATCAACCCCAAACTTTTTCCCTCCTCCTCTCTAAACCTTGAATTCCTCCCCCAAGCTTTCCCCTCTTTCTCCCCCCCCATTTCAGGGGGTGCAAATCTCACTCCATCCAACTGCTAATCATCCTGCTCCTCTTTGCTGGTGAGCTGACATGGAACCCAACTCTGGCCCCCACCTCCTCTCCTAAAGGCCTTATGATTTTCCATCTGAGTGCTAGGAACCTTCTATCTAAACTGAATCTTCTCAATGTCTGGATCTCTCAACACTCACCTGACCTCCTATGCATTTCAGAATCTTGGCTGTCCTGTAGGATACCCGATCCTACCTGGGCTCTCCCTGACTACCACCTCTTCTGGAAGGACCGTGGTAACTGGGGTGGTAGTGTCACCCTTTATGTACATCAGAACCTTTCATGTTCCATTGTTCACAGAGAATCTGTGCCCTCCTCTGAGATCTTTCTTACAACGCTCACCCACCCCTCTACCCTTCCAATCTTTGTTGCTGTTTTCTACGCCTCCCCTAACATCTCCTGGTTTTCTCTGGCTGACTCCCCCACTGCCCTTGCTTCTTATGCTTTCTCTGGTGAATGTATCCTCCTTGGGGACTTCAATATTAATTAGCTCTCTCCATCCACCAGGCCACCTCCCACAGGATTGAGTTACTAAACCATACCCAACTAATTACCATACCCACTCGGCTAAGTCCTTATGTCCCTAACCATAGCCTTCTAGACTGTGTGCTATTCTCTCACCCCCATCGTATCATTGCAGCTGGTACGCTTCTGGATGCCTTCAGTGACAGTTGCATGGCCTTCAATATCAGGAAAGTCAGGCCCCCTCTCTTAGTCCCTAAGTACATTTGGGCTAGGTCCCTTCAGTTGCTAAACATTAGTACCCTCTTAAATTATCTGGCTGCTACTGTTTGGTCCTCCATCTACTCTGTACTTAACACTGACATGCCCCTCTCCCTTTTCCATGCCAGATTTACCCTTGTCTGGAACAAGCATGCCCCACCTCCCTGAAAAAATCCAGTGTATTAAGTTCTCACCACCCCTGGAATTACTTCTGACGTTATCGACCAGTGCAAGTCCCAAGACCAAGCATAGGCCCTTTTCAAATTCTCCCACTCCCAATCTGACCTTTTGTCCTACAGACCACTTAGAAACTCCTGTATGAAGGCAGTTTGTGCCACTAAGGGCCTCTGCTTCAAATCAAACCTCCAGAATAATCTTAACTCCCCAGTTTTATTCTGGAAGGTTATTCACTCCCTCTTTGACCCCCAAACCCAGTCTGCTCCCTAGTCCTCTGTGTGGGTAGTTCACCAGTCTTCAATCCTCCATCTGTTGCTTCTCACTTCCGTGAGTTCTTTATCATCTATGCCCTCTCCTTTTCCCCTCCACCTGGTCCATCTCTTCTCTCTCTTCCCCTCCCCTCTCACCTCTACCCCACTTACCTAAGGGCTTTCACTTTCCTCCCATCATGCTAACCTTGATTACCCTTTCCTCTCTTAACCCTTCTAAGTCCAGCCCAGACAGACTGGACACTAAACTCCTCCACCTCTCAGCACTCATAATCGCCTTTCCCCTAACTCATCTTCTGAGCCTCTCCTTCTTACTCTGTACTGTCCCTCAGTCCTGGAAGATTGCAAAGGTTCTACCTCTGCAAAAAGGGGGGGATCCCATCTCACCTGGTAACTTCTGGCCTATCTTACTCCTCCCTCTCCTGCAAAGCTACAGGAGAAGCTTGTCTACTCCAGGCTTGCTGATTTTTCTCCTCCTCCAACTTCCTCTCTTCCTTCCAGTCTGGCTTTTGAAAGCACCACTCCACCATTTCCTCCCTGCTTCACATCACTTACTCCATCCTCACTATGATGGATCGGAGATGTATCACTGTGGCTATCTTCATTTATCTGGCCAACGCTTTTCATGCAATGTTCCACCCTCTCCTCCTGAACAAGCTGAGCTCTGCTGGCCTCTCAGCTCATGATTCTGATTGGTTCATCTCCTACTTCTTGGGCCGCCAACAGTCAGTACTGGTTGGTGGCACCCTATCCCCTCCCCTACTCATCCAAGCTGGGGTTCCACAGGGCTCCATCCTGGGTACCATTCTCTTCTCAGTGTTCCTCAGTGACCTGCCCTCTGCCTGTGTCAACTCACATGTACACATATATGCAGATGACACAGTCATTTACTCCTCTGGCTCCATGGTTGCGGCTGTGGAAGGCCTGCTTGGGCAAGACTTCCATGATGTACTGCACTGATTCCATGCCAATCAACTCTGTGTTAGCAGTAAGAAAACAGTGTCCATGACCTTTGGAACCAAACAGATAGTGGCACAGCTCTCACCCCTTCCTGTCTTCTCCACACTGGATGAAACCCCTCTTGAAGTAGTCACTGCTTTCAAGTACCTCAGTGTGTGTGACTGGACAGCAGACTGGCAGGGGCGTAGCTACAAGGGTGCAGTGGCACCCAGGCCCACAAGGTTTGAGGGATCCAAATCATAATTTTGATGTTTATTCAAAACTGGGGAGGGACTCTGTAACATCGCCTTGCACCCAGGCCCTCTGGGAATTTGCTACGCTACTGCAGACTGGATTTCTCTGCCCACATTGATGCCATCCATGCCAAGCTCCAGCCAAAACTTGGTGCCCTGTACCGCAATAAGGACTGCCTTTCTCCCCAGGTCTGTGAGGAGTTTTTCACCAAAATGGTTCTCCTGGTCTTCGACTATGCAAATGTGGTCTATGTCACCACCCCCTTTTCTTCCCTTGCCAGATTGGATACCCTCTACAGTGCTTTCTGCCATTTTGCTACCAACTCACCCTCCCATACTTATCACTGCTATCTCTACTCCTCCTTTTCTATCATCTCTCTCCCCTCATGTCGCCAGTCCCACTGTGCTTCTTTCATCTCTAAATACTGGTTTGGGTCCCTCCCCTCTTATCTGTCCTCACTCCTCTCTCCAATTCCCTCTTCCTCCTACTCCATCTGCTCCAGAGATCACCGCACCTTCTCCCTTCCCCACCTTCACTTGTTTGCTGGGTAGTCTGCTTCTTCTGTTGTCTCCCCTCCCTCTGGAATCTACTTCCCCCATCCTTCCATCTCTCCCCCTCACTAGCAGCCCTTAGATACCAGCTAAGGTTTCTCCCTGCTCAATTCTGCATCTGCCAGCCCTCATCCTGAGGAATTCACTAGGAATAAATAGAAACAATCCATCAGCATTTTATTAATGCATGAAATAAACTAAAAGAGGGGAGCAATTGACTACACCCTCACATACACTGTACATATTTTAGAAGTAATGATAGGGTGCTTGGCACCAGTATTTCATTAGTAGCCAACTTGTAATGTTTGTTAGCCATGGGCTAGTAAGTAGCAGGCCCTGGCTAAACATTAGTGCCCTGGTGGCATCTTGAGGTAGTAATAGTGCACCCATCTAGGGTAATATTTTCATTTCATTTTATTTCTTTATTTGGAAAATGTTTCACCAGGAAAGAAAACATGAGCTGTAAACAGCTTGTTTCCAGAAGCGTCAGGGGTTGGGGGTACAAGAATTATGAGAACAGGCAAACACATAGGAATAACAGAGCAATACAAGTACAATTACTAAAACAAAACAGTGTAGTACAATTACAGAACAGAAATAACCCAGACCAGGTGGCCAGGGTAAACAAAACCATGTTCGGATATAGCATACGTTGCAACAACCCGAGAGCAGGTAATCCAGTAGAGTAAAGGTTAGAGGATAGATAAAACATTTGAAGTGCTAGAAGTAGGAGACTGAGCACATGATTCAAAGTGCTATTGGGAGAGCAGTTATAAGACAAGTGGGGAAGTGGACAGGTGAGGGGTCGAAGATGGGGGATGGAAAAGGGAGAGAGAGGGATAGCCAAGATCTAACCCCTTCAGGATTCTGAGAACCCTGCAAGGGGGAACAGGACCAGACAGAAAGGGAGGGGAGAGAAAGGAAGTGGGGAGGTAGAGAAGAGAGGGACAAAGGAACAGGAGGGGAGGAGATGGATAGGGAAGTAGGGAGGTGGGCAGGGGATGGATTTGAAAGTGGGGGGAAAGGGAGAGGGAGGAAGAGAGAGAGCCAGGGAGCTAAGTTTAAATGGGCTTTGAAGCTTATTGCAGGCTACCAATATGTTATTACTGACATAACTTGTCATGCCCTTTTCATTTAAATTGCACTGTGATCCTTGTATGGTTTACGCCTCTTTGAAGGCTTGTAGCCAAGGCACTAGGGGCTCACATTGGTGGAATTAAAATACAACAATTTGTTGTGGAAACATTGTGGCGTGTGGTTATTGGAGCATGTTTGTTTGGAGTAAGTCATTTGAGTATTGGGCTGGTTGCCCATCAATGTGCACCGCCTCATCCCAGAGCGCAGGACTTGCAATTTGGAGGGTTTTTTTTTGTTATTACTGACAGCAGACTTTCCATATTGTGTAGAATGTCTGGGCATGTCCAGGAGAAGAATGTTGCTCTGTCTAAGATCACAACAGCAAGTGGATATATTAAAAAGTTCAATGATATATCCAGGAAGGTCAAGGAGAGGCACCATCCTTAAATATTATTTGCATACACTACTTTATTAAATGCCATACTGTTTGTTAATTAGCATAGAGTAGTTGCTCTTTTAGTATGCAGACTGGCAACCATGTGGAGCTTGGTGCCTGAGAGAGGTGATTAGAGGGAGCAGAGCTGGCTCAGCAAGAAGCATTATCGCACTGCCTGGAGGTCGGGTCCAGGCTTGGATGCAGACTCCTGGACGCAGCATAGCATTACTGCAGTTGGAAGGGTAGGCTGGGGATTGTTTGTGTGAGTGAGGGAGACAGAACAACGCTCTGCATAGCAGACCACCAGTACAGTCAAAGCATGTACTTAGATGGCAGGCACAACTGCCGGGAGTATAAATACAAAGACTAGCTTCTATTAATAAAATAAGTAACCCTGAGGGGTGATAAGAAGAAAGGGATACATCAGAGGAATGGGGGGTTGGCTCAACTAAATGGGCACCATCTTAGGCAGTAGCAGGCTGCAGATAACAGAAAGATGGTACACTGCAAACACTTGATGAAATCTCTCTAAAATCAAAATACTTAGATAAGCAAATGGCATAGTAAGATAGAACACAATCTAATGAATAAGCCTTTATGATTACTAACCCACAGAAGTGTGTTTTTTTTTTTTTTTTTTATAAAAACAGAACCATTTAAAGTTAGAGTGTTTGGGAAAACCAGACTGTGAGATTCTAAAATGCAAAAAGCGCACAACGGTTTTACTAAACCCTAAAACTTTACCATTTTAAGTCAGAACCTCACCAGGCTTGGACCATTTATAGTTTGAAGGGTGACATTTCAAATAAAATTAGTCCCATCTGTCTAAGCAGTCAAGAAAGTGTAGTCACTGACCTAAGAAAGTGATGTGGTCACAAAATGCCATCTGCAGTTTTGAAGCCATGCTGGCAGGCAGGGGAGGATAAAGAGGGGCCAAGAGAGGGTGTATGTTTTGAGGAAGGAGCTAGTTACTGAAGTCCTTGTGACAGCCCTTGGGAGGAGTTCATAGAAACACAGAAACACAGAATCTGACAGCAGATAAGGACCACTTGGCCCATCCAGATTGCCCATTTTTCCCTATCTACATTATTACTGCAGACTGTACTTATCTATTGCTCTTTCTCCCTCCCCTCTTCATTTCCACTATGATTCCCTTGTGCCTATCTCATGTATTCTTGAACCCCACCACTGTTTTTGCTCCCACCATGGGTGTAGGCAGGCATACTCCATGTACTCCATGGTGTACAATGTTATTTAAGGGGGGGCAGCAAATAGGTTCTGAACTGATTCCTTTGTCCATGTAGTGTATAAAGAAAGTACATATGTGTTGAGAAGGCATGATCAGCAGCTAGTAGGTGAAAGGTGTAGGACAGATGTAAGGAAAGATAGAGTTAAGTGTAGGGTGGTTGAATTGTGAAATAAATTACCAACACAAGTAGCGCAGGCAGATCATTTTCTTACATTTAAGGCAAGGTTGGATCATTACTTTATGGCTGGTGACAATTGTTACCTCCACTGAAATGGTGGGGACAGCCTATATGGGTTATTGCCTTCTTGGCTGTCTTAAAAACTCCAGTATGAAAACAAAATACAGAACCAGCAGAACCTTTCTGTAATTTTATTCGTATTAGTCAAAACTAGAAGGATTTGTTACTGTTACTGTCTTTGCATCCCAAGGACTATACAGGCTCCGGGCTGGTATGTGGATGTCTGAGGGAGTAATGTATTGCATCTGTATTTACCTATGTGTGGGGGGCAGCAACCAGTGTCATGAGGTGCAAAAGTTGTATTTATTGTGCCAAACGGGGCAACAAACACGGTCCTGGTGTACATATTTATTTTGTCTGGCTACACCTCTGGCTCCCACCACCTCCACTGGAAGGCTGTTCCAAGAATCCACCACTCTTTCTGTGAAGAAGTACTTCCTCACATTTCTCATGATTCTACCCTCTTCCAACTTCATAGCATGTCCTCTTGTTCTTCAGCGCCTTTTTCTCTGAAAAATACTTCCCTCCTGTATCTTATTTTCCCCTGAGGTATTTAAAGGTCTCTGTCATAACCCCTTCCCCCCCAGGGTGTACATATTGAGGTCCTTTAGTCTCTTCTTATAGGGCTTTTGATGCAGACCCTGTACCATTTTAGTTGCCCTCATCTGGACTACCTCCACTCTGTCTATGTCATTCCGGGGATATGGTCTCCTGAACTGGACACAGTACTCTAGGTGAGATCTTACCAGTGATCTATACAGAGGCAGCACCACCTCCTCTGCTGGTGTTATCCCTCCCTATGGACCCCAGCATCCCGCTAGCCCTCCTAGTTGCCTTGTCGCACTGCCTGGTCACCTTTATGAAATGGAGCACTGAGAGATTAAGTGACTTGCTTAAAGTTATGTAGTGAGTATTTGGCATTAGCAAGGTTTGAACCTGTGATCTCCTGGTTCTTATGCCAGTGCTCTAACTGCTAGACCATTCTGAATCAAATTCTTGGCAACAGTCCAGAATATAATGGGGTAGTCCAAGTGAAACATGATCTTTTGGCCAGCCACAATCACTTCTTTCTGCTCCCAAGCTGCCGTAAATATAATTTCAGTGTCCTGGTAATGGAGCAGTTGAAAACTGAAGGGCTATGCCTGAACTTGCCGAGACTGCTTCCCCAAATGGATACTGTGCACATGTTCTACTTTAAAATCATTGTCTGGGGACAAATGCAGCTAAAGGAGGCATTGCTGCTGAGGAAATGACAATGGGGTTCTTACACTCTGTTCCCTCAATGAGCCCTTCTATCCAAGGGTTCGTGCATCGCCCTCTGCCCTTCAGATCTTCCACTTTCCTCTGCAGTAAGGCAATTTTATCTTTGCAGATTGCCAGTTATGTAGCTACTATAGGAGTTTTCACATGTGCCACCGACCCTGTGAGTTTATCAGTAGTAGCCTGTGTATCCAACATGGTTCAAAGCAATGGTCTCCAGCAGCGTCACTTGCTTATTCATGCCTCTAGGGGACAAACCACGTGAATCCCAGAGGTTGGTCATAATGGTATTGGGGGATAAGGAGACAGCAGGGAACAAGAAAGGGATTTCTTCTGCTTGGAATCAGTGCTGGGAGTCCCAAAGTTAAGCAGAGTTGTCAGTAGACTCCAGGAAGTCAAATCCACTAAAACACGTGAAACCTCTTTCCTAAAGTAACATATGGAGGTAGATTAAGCAGGGAAGGTGAATGGAGAATGAACTTTAAACAGCCATTTTAGAATCTGCACCCATTTGACCTCCTCAGCTCCTCCACTGTTAACCCTGTGATGTGGTCTCAGTTGGTCAGAACTAAGTTGATAATGGTTACATCCCTAGTCAGTTCCTCCTCTAGTTAAGTTATTAAGCAGTCCTGAAGGGTGTCTACCAATACCTGATTTTTGGTACTCTACTTCATTGGGATGCTCCAGTCAGTGCCTGGTGTGTTAAAGTTTCTGAACAGCTGACTTCCCCATCAGCTGCTTTCTACTTGCTGCCTTCATCTAGAGCCCTGTCCACTACTTATGTCTGAGTAGGGGGCCTGTCGAGCACACCCAAGCAGACATCTTGTTAAAATGTTTTTTGTCTGAAGAGGTATCTTCTTTTAATTTTTATGCTTACAGTTTGTGCCCCTTCCTCATCATTCTAAGCCCCCATATGCCCTTTTGAAAACCTCCCAGCCTCACCTCTCCCAGGATTTCCACTCCATTGTGGGGTTTTTAGGGCAGCACTGCCTAAGACATACTGAGCTAGTGGAGCACAGCAGCCATGTAGGGCAGGAGAGCACCTTTCTACCCTCTTTGGGATATCAGCGGCTTAGGGTGCCAGTGAATGAGCACACACTCAGCATTCCTTCTCCCAAGCTACTCTGCCTCTAGCAATGTTACCTGTGGTCACCCTGGAGCTCCAACCACAGTGACAACAGACTGCATCCCTCCCTGGAGGTGGTGAGCATCCTCTGAGATGCTCAAGCCTCTTCCATCTGCTAGCCCTCCAGAGAGCCTATGCTTGTTCCTGAACCTAGGTCAATGGCATCATAAGAAGATTGAGAAAATGTCAATGTATATATTTGTGTGCGTGTTTGTGTGCTGCTATCCCACTTAGTTTTGTGTGTGAATGTTGGTGTGTGTGTGTGTGTGTGTGTGTGTGTGTGTGTGTGTAATGGTCAGTGTTTGCATACAGCATCTTGTAGCTAGAGTTCTATGTGTGACTGTGTGCATTTGTGCTTGTAGTGTGTATATCTGTAGGTATCTGTAATAATTTATGTATATTGCTATATATGTGTGTGTGTATGTGTCTGTGTGTGTGTGTGTGTGGCTACTGTATGAATCTGTGTAGTGGGCTTCAATTCAGGACATGGAGGGGACAGATTGCCACTGACGTTTGTTAAGGTGTTGGTGTGTGTGTGTGTGTGTGTGTGCGGAAAGTACTGGGACCAGCACTGTATCCCAAAATGATGATGTACTTATGAGGTCTTTGGGCCAGGTTACCCACATTAGAACTTAGCGGACGACAACATACTGGGACAAATATATTGGGGTAGTACCTGCCGCACAGTAATGTTGCCACAAATTCTGCATGCTGCAAACAGATTAGGAACCAGCAGTATGTACATCAGAGTGTGTGGTCATACACTGATCAAGGCAAAACACACACGTTAAGCTGTGTCCCCAACCCCCCCCCATACAGTGAACTCCAGGTCACTGCATAAGTGGAGGATGGCAGCCTTGGGAAACAGCACAGTTGATACCATGTCAGACAACTGTGTAGTGAGCTGTGAGATTTCTTTAGGAACCAGTATACGGAGTGCAAGACACATCCCTGAAACCCGCCCAAGTCCCCATGCCAGTCACCGCAACCAAACATACATCTGCTACAATACCAGACCAGGTAAGATTCATTTTGTCCTCCTTCCTCTGTCCTAATTTACCCACTCTACTTACTTTGCTCCTTTGTTGGGATACCCTTTGGGCCATAGTTTGGAGTATAACTGTATATGTCATATTATGGTGAGATACTGCGCTTTTAATTATTTTTTTTTATACTTTATTTTTAATTCAGAAAGAACTTTGTTATTTCATACAGATACAATACAGAATTACACATCTCGAGAAAAAGAAAGAAACAAAAGAAAATAATTAAAGTATAACTGATTTTTGAGAGGTTAAAAAGAAATAAACAAGGGCAGCGTCTGCTTTATGCTCCAAGCATTATATATCTCTCTTAAGTTTCAAATAAAGATTCATCTTAAGCAAAGATAGTAAAACAAATCAGGTGCTATCAAGAGTTAAGGCTTTTTTCATTTTAAGCTTAACAATAAGTTTGAATATCAACTGCAGAGTTCACCATTCAGATTGTCATAAACCTAAGAATAAATGTAAAAAAAAAAAGTTCAGCATTTAAGTTGCCATAGGCATGTACTGTGTGTTGTCTACTGATTCCTCGTCTTCACCCTCCTGATCCGAACTCAGATCTGTAGGGAGGGTCACATATTGTTCATAAAATGCTCAAGCAGCATCAACATTGGTAAAGAAGTGATCTTTACCCCGAAAGGAAACTTTTAACTTTGCAGGAGATTGTAAAACTGCAGTTATACCTGCATTCAAAAACTCATATCTGATCAGGAGAAAGCGCTTCCTACATCTTTCGGTAGTTAAACAAAAGTCAGGATATGAATCCATTTTCACCCCTTCATTGAGAAAACCCTTCTTTATCCTTGCAACCTGTAGAATTTTATTTCGCTGAGGAATAGTTGCAAAAGTAGAAATAACATATCTTGCGGAAGGTTCAGAGTCCTGTTGTTTTGATGTTTTTTTTCTTGTTATTGTTCTAAAAACTGACTCCAGAAGCACCGGCTGGTCAGGTGAGGGTTGTGGACAGAACGCTGGTGCTGGTTGTTGTTGGTTTCCTTATATGCTTACCATTTGTTTTTAAAGGTATGCCATTGTTGCCACATCAGAAATTTGTTCTTTACTGATATTGAAAGTATACAGCTGTGGCCCTGCCATTTAGTTTTCTCCTTTATTTTTAAACAGAGGTTTTAATTGAGATCATCAGGAGCCGAGCCAGGCTGAGCCAGACCATTGTCTGGAGCACAAGTTGAGGAGTCAGCAGAGGAGGAACCAGAGTGAATTGGACCAGAGACAGTGGAGACAGCGGAGACACTGTGAGAGGCAAAGAATCAGGCCTGGAGTAACGCGCAGTGGAGACACGGTGTAGAGGATCAGCAGTCCATCAGACTAGCTACTAACCACACACACCGGCTGCTTTATATGAGAACTCTTTCATATCAGATGGATCTCTATTTTAATAAGGATATATGCAAAATATTGAGGGTCTCTCTGCAAAAAGCAAATTATTTATTCCTGTAGCTTGTCAGTAACATTACTGATTGTGGCAATTGCCTTTGTGGGAGGTTACTTTGAACAGTTTTGATTTAGCTGATGTCAATGCTAATACTGATTCCCACAACTCTTTGCTGGGAGATCACTTTTTATAAGTTGTTTTATAAAAAATATCAGTATTTTTTACTTTTTTGCACTTCAGTTGCTCATATGACTAAGGGAGGGTTTAAAGCACAGGCACATTATCTCAAAGCCTTGCTTCTTCCCTGAGACACCAGTTGCCAGTTGCCTGTCACCTTGCTAAATGATAAAAACATTAACCGCAAGTGGATTTTTTAAGATTTAAGATATAAGAAAAAGAAGACGTAGTCTGTTCAGACATCACCTTTGGCCATTCTTTTCTTGATGGCTACATTTGGCATTTAGTGGCATATATGGTGGGCTCATGGCCTAGCATACCTCTCAACCTCTCAACATTAAAAATCATATCACTGGACTTCAAAAATCATAACAAAGGGTCAGAATGAGGAGCACTTTCTTATTTTAAACAATATTTTGTCTACAGATAGTGGGCCCCATATAATAAGCGATAAGAAATGTTTCTATCAGCTTAGTTTAATGATTTAATAGTTTGTGTGTCCAGAAATAGCTCTAACATTATGAATAACATTGATAAACTTGTGATTACCAAGGGTAAATTTGAGTGTGAAAATCATAGCACTATGCAGAAATTCATAGCAGTTGGGAGGTATGTGGCCTTTGGTTTACTTGGCGTCTTTCTGCCATTGAACCGAGCATGTCAGAATTGCTGTCAAGAGTGACTGCTTCTATCTGTAGCAGATAAATTAATTGTATATTTATCAAAGCCGGAGCAAAGAGTAAGTGTTATTATCAACATCTTTTAAATTTTATTGCTTTGCATTTCATTTTAAAATATTTTAAGGAATTAAGCAATTATCATTTCATTCTCTTCTTTAG
The DNA here is from genome assembly GCA_016271365.2 of Neoceratodus forsteri. Lineage (NCBI taxonomy): Eukaryota > Metazoa > Chordata > Ceratodontiformes > Ceratodontidae > Neoceratodus > Neoceratodus forsteri. Next base: position 246,124,199 of record CM057454.1, on the reverse strand, counting down.
CTTTTTTTGTGTAAAACAGTTTCAGAGTTTGAAAAAAATTTCTATCAACTACTGAGTAAAACAGGCACATTGTATGTTATTCCAATTTGTAAAAGTTTTTGGATGCTAAATTAGATCAGCATGATAACCTTTTTATTGTCTTTTGATTACCCTATGGCAATACCTGCCCATGCTGAAGGATGTTTTTCCCCCTATTTACTAATAGTTATTATTCAGTATTAGTTAGTACTGCTGTTTGTTGCTGTCTATTGCACTGAATTGTATTTGCATAATTTTTGTGTTTTTTTATTATGCTTCCCAATGTTATAATTTTGTTTTATTTTATTTTATTTTAGTGCTGACTGTAGAGAAACAATTTGACCTTAAAGTGGCTTCACTAAAGGGTCCTTTCTACCATATCCTGGGAGATTTTAGCTGTAGTGGAGATTTTAATGGGTACTATTTGTCTAGATGGAAAAGAAAGAAGCTGAAAGCTGAATTCAGATTTCTCCTGGACTGTTTTTACCATTGCATCATTCCCAGCTCCAGCTCCAATTCAAGTTTTTTCACCTTGTCCATCCTGTCAGCAGGTGAAGCTGCATTCTAGGTGTAACCTGGGTTGGTATGTTTGTAAACTATAGAAGAGCTCTCTTATAATAAGAACTACAGTTCAAATATAAATGGAGTGTTTTTTCTCTTTTAGGAAAAGGACTTTTTTCTTTATGAAAATATTTTTTTTAACTATTTTTAGTTTAATAATTTTATTTTGTCACATTTTTACCTGGTTTAATATATTTCCAAAATTTTTTCTACATAATTGGTAACTGTATGGTGATTGAGATTGTATTATATTGATAATTGCGGTCAATTATGATGTTAACTATGCTGGAAAGAGAAACCTTGGGGGATTGTTCACCACTACATTCTAATTCTATGATGGATTAAAAAAAAGGAAAGAAAATACTGATAAGCAGACTAAAATCACAGATCGCTTAAAATAGTGGAGTATAATGATATTAATAAAACCTCAACACCCAAGATAAGATGTTCTAGACCCCTTCCTCAGATTAATCTTAGCTTGGAAAAATCCAGTGAGCATAGATTTTCTAGTGTTAATAAAGAAGAGAGTCAAATAGTACTATTATCTCAACTGCAGAGGCAGATGAGATTATTGAATTACAAGGGGGAAGCTTTTTGACTTTACCTATTGAAAATACAAACAAAGGATTACTCGGAACATCTAGAACTTATTACAAACTCAATCCTTAATGGGACTCAAACAGATAAAATTCAAATGGATAATGTGATTATCTCACACAAGGATTTTAAAGATGTAACAGCAAAGCTGAGAGAAACTATTCATGGTATTAAATCTGTGGAAAGAAAATATGAAACCACCATGCAAGGTATAGGAAAGGTTCCTATAGTGAATTTAGAGATTAAAAGGTCTATGCAGGAAACAGTTCTTGATCAATCTCACTCTGCTCCTTATTTATTTAGTTTCTGTTGACCGGGTAAGTGCACTAGACAAATCCTGCCTATTTTCAGGTACAACCCAGGGGAAGGGGGACACAGATGAATGCCAACTGACCTTGAACCAGATTAAGCTGTTGGTGGTATTTTTAGTGAATGAGGGAAATTTGGCCAGGACACTGGGGAAATTCCCCTGCTCTGTAGGAAGGTGGCGCTGTCTGTCTGTCTGCGGAGATGGAGGACTCCAGTCTGAAGGAGGTAGTGGAGGAGGATGGATGTGGATATGGAGCTCAGGAGCTTACTGCAGTATCTACTATGCTGGAAGGAGAAGGTCAGCTTGTAAGTGGTGACCAAGCAGTGGTTTTGGATTCAACTGTTTCTACAATGCTTATGGAAACAGAGATGTCTGCAGAATTGCAACTACAGAAGGAACTGGATAGAAAAAAAGCACAATTGTTAGACTTGATAAATATAGCTGAAAGAGACTTTCACACCTGTCAGCAGAAGCTGGAAGCGGAACGGAATAAAAGGAAACGTTCTATGGCAAGTCCATCTCAGGATGGGAGCAAGAAATTATCTTTTACACTTTCTATGGAAGCACAATCTAAGGGTGAAGTGTTGCCTATACTATCAGAGGTTTCTTCAGTAGGAACATGTCCGGTCTCTGAATGGACTCCAGGAACGGCTTTACAGCAAGCAGGATGGCTTTGGGAGGCAGATCGGTGGGTTCCGGATCCGCAGATCCTGTTGCCGGGTTTTTCGGCTGCAGTCAGACTGTCTGAGTCAGGTGCGGTGGTGGATTCTTTGTGCTTGGAGCCTTTTATTGGTGAAAGGCCTCTGTCCAGTCCCATTGTGATTATGTGTCGACAAGGGCAGGTAGGAGAATTGAAGGTTCAGCCTGGCGTGGTGGACCAGGCTTTGTTATGTAATGACTCTGCAGTTTCGGATATTATTCTGGACTCACAAACTGAGGCTTCGGAGAGACAATATACAGAAGGTGGGTCACGCAAGTCAACCCCGGTTGACACCTGTAGAGAAACTTGTACTGAGTCTGCTCAAGAAAATGGTGACTCTTCTGCCAATATATATTCTGTGCCGAAAACTTATGCTGGCTTATTTCGGAAGCCTGCTGAAGTGGCTAAGCACTGAGTTTTGATCAGACTCCGCTACGAGGGTAAAGCCCCTGTAGTTCCGGACAGAATTTGGGTTAGGAAGACTCTTTTGGTGGATTCTCTAGTGTTTTCACCTACTGAGGTGTACGCCTTTATTCATCCTCCAGGTGAACACATGTATGATATTAGTTTTGTGACCATGAAGTCACTAGATAAATTTTGGAGGAAATATTATGAAGTTAAAGACTCTGAGGTTTGGAAGGATTTCCTGGTGATTCCTATAACCAAACCAACTATCAAAACTGTGACTATTCTTTTTGGTAATGAGGGTGTTGATGTGGCTAATATTTTATTTTGGTTAGAAAAAAGATGTTCAGTGTATGATCACCCAAAACCCATAATTGATGAGAATGGTTTCTGGACAGGGGGGTGGACTATAAGGGTTCAACTAAATCAGACAGAGGAAGGTATCCAACATCTTCCAAGTTCATTTTTTTTGGGTCAGGATAGGGGCATACTGTTCTATGCAGGCCAGCCAAACAGCTGTTATAGATGTGGGTCATTGCAGCATTTGAATACCACATGTGACCAAGTTAAATGTTTTCAGTGTGGTATGTTGGGACATACAGCAGCCCATTGTGTGGCTCCTTCTGTGTGTCATCTATGTGGGGAAGAAGGTCACTCGTATGCTGAATGTTCATGGGCTACCCACGATAATGATGCTTCTTCAGATCAAAAGTATTTTTATATAGGGCTAGAACCCCCCACCCAGGAATCTGAGTCAGGAAGTGTTGACAGGGGTAGACGCCATGGGAGAGGGAGGGGAAGAGGTACAAGGAGTGTAAAAGATAGGTCCTCAATAGTCTCATCCTTAGAGGAAGCCAGTCCTACTTTTCAGGATGACATGGAAGTTGTTTCTTCCCCTCAGACTGTGGTAGACGGTGGGGAATGAAAAACTCCTTTTGTAACTCCACTCGGTTCTCCATTAAGGGAAAGCAGAGGGTTTTTTCCATCTGTTACTTTAGATAATGAACATGTTTCTATATCTTCGGGTATGAATGTGCCCCATTTGAAGGGAAAAGTTAATGTTTCTCCTTTTGTAGGGGGGGACAGCAGAAGGCCTTAGGATACAAGGAGTACCTCTGTCTCCTTTACCATTAACAAATCGTTTTACTCTCCTTTCATCTTGGGGGGAACAAATGGAGCAGGAGACTCCTTTGGTTGATGTTGAATTATCCCAGGAATCTGTGGAAAAGGTTACACCAGGTATACAACTACCCCCTAGGAAAAACTCAGATGTTACAAAGTGAGTTACTAGATCCAGTGGGAAAATTATAAAACCCCCTCCCTGATTTTTCTTCTGTACGGGTTGCAAGCCTAAGTGTAAACAGCATTAAATCACTATCTAAGCAACTAGCCACTTTTGGTGCATTGTCTCATTTAAAATTTGATGTGTATCTATTATAGGATACTAGGTTGACTATCTCGAATGAGGTATTTCAGGCAACGCGTGATTGGGTATGGGGAAGTTCCTATTGGTCAACGGGAAAGGACGTTTGCAGTGGGATAGGGATTTGTTTTTTAACTTTAGATGTGCAAGTTTTATGAATAGTTGATATTGATCCTGGGAGGCTTTTTTTGTTAGATGTAGTACTTCATGGTCTACAATGCAGACTGATTTCCTTTTATGGCCCTCAATTAAAAGCTTTAAGAATTGCTTTACTAAAACAAATTCAACCCTTTTTATATACAAGTTGTCAAATTTTTTTCTGTGGAGATTTCAACATAAATTTACATCAGATGACTGAAATAGGTAAACAATACTGTGATAAACTTGTTTTTAAATCAGTTTTGGCACAAGCTAATTTAGTAGATGCCCATGCTTTAGGGGGTTTGAAAGCAAAATTGACTTCCTCTAAAGGTTTATTGAAATCAAGAATTGATTTTATTTTTATACATAAATCCTTGATGATACACAAGGTAACAAATTTACCAATAGAAACTTCTGATCATTCTTTAATAGGAGTTAGTATAGAAACCTCCCCAGATGAAAATGAGGCCCTGGGGTATGGCGGTTGAATTCTTCCCTTTTAATATTACTGGGTTTAGAATCTGATTTAAAGATTATAATTCAAGACAAACTTACTACAATAGAGTTATTTGATAATGTGGGGGAATGGTGGGTAGATTTTAAGAATTGTTTGATAGGCTTTTTCAGACATTGGGTACATTACAAGCTAAAACAAAGCTGGAGGAATATTATGGATATAGACATACACTATGCCTATTACTGTCCCGACAGGAGGAAGGGGAAGAAGGTTTGACTGAGGAGAATTCACAGGTTAAAGGTTTAATGAGTCATTATCAGTATAATAGAATGTCTTCATTATGTAAAGAACAATCATTTGGAACTCAGGGGAAAACCGCCTTTGTTAATCCATTTATGGCATGTAAAGATCAGATAGGGAAATTATTTTTTGAATATTTACACACTCCTTCTGGCGCACAAGTTTTTGATAATGAAAGTATAATGAATATTCTTGATGATTATACTGAGTTTAAATTTGGTAAACAGGTAGAAGACTCTGATTTTTTATCAGACTTATTTCGAACGGCAAACCTTCCGCAACTTTCTATGGGTTTACAAAAGACAATGGTTGGGAATTTTTCAGAGATGGAATTAGAAGGGGTTATATTATCTTTAAAAGCAAATATATCTCCAGGATCAGACAGATTATCTGGAGAACTATATAAAATTTTATGGCGGTTGATGCCTTTGACATTATTATCTTTATATAATTTTTTTTTGACTGAACTTTTTTTACCTTCACAAATGTATGAAGGATTGTTAGTTTTTTTGTATAAATCAGGAGATAGGGCAAATATTAATAATTGGAGGCCTTTTACTTTATTAAATGTAGATTTTAAGATTTTTTTCAAATTTATTGGCGAATCGATTATCTCTAGTGATGCCAGATTTAATTTGTCAACATCAGTATGGCTCTGTTCTGGGTAGATGTATTACAGATGCTTTATTGTTAATTAGGGAACTATTTGATATTCAGATGGAAAATAAGGACAAATATTTAGAGTATTTGGTTGGTCTGGATCAGGCTAAAGCATTTGATGAGGTTTCACAAGAATATTTATGGCATTGTTTACAGGCTTATGGAATTCCAGAACCATTTGTACAGTGGATTAGATTGTGTTATGTTCTAGCTAATGTTAAACCATATGACAATGGATGGTTAGGATCTTGTCATCAGGTTTTGAAGGGGGTACGACAAGGGTGTCCGCTCAGCCCACTTTTGTATGTTTTTTCCTTAGACCCACTATTAAGACTTTTGTTAGGGTCTCTGGATTTAAACAGGATAAATGGGGGTTTTGGTAGTTTTCCAAAATTACTGGTGTATGCGGATGATTTGTGTTTATTTTTAAAAGATGGTAATTCTATTATTTCTGCTTGTGAATTAATAAGAGAAGTGGGTAAAATAACTGGTGCTCGGATTCATTTGAATAAAACACATTGTCTACGTATAAATGGTTTCCCCCAGAAAATGAAATTGTGGGAGGTTTACCTGTAGATTTGGTTCTATGCCAAATATTAGGAATATATTTTGGAGGTGACAATATGGCAGAATATAATTGGTAAAAAGCATTAGATAAAGGACAGAAATTAGTAGCAAATTGGAACAGATGGAAATCATCCAAGTTGAAACGTGTATATTTGTTAAAAACGTTTTTGCTTCCTATATTTTTGTTTTTAAGTTCTGTTTTTCTTCTACCAAGAGATTTGGAGACATGATTAATGAGATTTTTTTACTGGATTTTGGGGGAGCCATTTAAATCCAATTTGACGAAAGGTATTATATTTATCAGTACAGGATGGGGGAGTTAAGATGGTTAATCAGGTATTATTTTTTTTCTCAGTTTTTCTATATGGTAATATTGTTCCATTAATTAAAGGGGGTAATCAAGATTGGAATTGTTTAGTACATAGACAGATATCCGGTGTGTTGTTAGAATGGAAATCGGGATCTTTTCAACACAAAAATAAAAGACGTCCCAGATTGACGAAGGTATGGGAAGGTTTGTTTGACAAGATCAAAATGTGGCAAATCAGTCAGAATTTAGTCATAAATATGGATAGAAAAGCTTTTTATTTTGAAGTCCTTCAAAGGTGTTTTTTGGATATTCCATTTTCCCACTTTTCCTCTCTCCATCAGAAAGATATCTCAAATTATATCTCAGATCCAAGAATTCCCAAGCATATTTGTGATACAGTATGGTTAGCCTTACATAATAAGATTAATGTACGCAGTAACCAAAAACATAAAAACCTTCGGGAGAGATACTGCCCAAGGGAGGGGTGTGTTGAAATTCTGGAAACAATGTTGCATCTTTATTTTGATTGTTCATATGCAACAAAAGTTTGGGATGTAGTTAAAAGCCATTGGAAGAATAGCATTTTAGTTACTCCAGCTTTGGAATTATTGTTTTATGGGATCTCTACTACTTCAATGTCCAAAGAAAGTCTTAGTTCTTTAAGAATAATACATGGTCATTTATTGTATTGGTTATGGATAAGCAGATGTAGATTGTTGCTACAACAGCAACATATTTCCCCAGGAGAGTTATTATATATGATAAGTTCTGATCTAAAACATTTACAATGCACAGAGGCTTTATCTTTTAGTCCTACTCACTGGGATCAATTATGGAGTGATTATGGATTTTTATAAAGTGGGTTAGAATTAGTAAGTTCAAAATATAACAGGGTGTTAGAAACTAAATTATTAACTACTTTTTATGTTAAGAAGATATCTTATTTTTTCATAATTATTTTTCTTTTTTTAGGGTTAGATTTGAGATGTGAGTATAGAAGTATATATTATGACTGGAATGACATTTATAGAGATTAATGTTTCTTAAAAAATATATAGTAAAATATATATATAAAAAACAAAAAAGAAAAAGAAATGGAAAAGAAGTGAGAATAAAAGGGTGGTAAGGTAAAGGGGAATGTAAAGTATTGTTTAAATCTTATGTATAATGTTGTTTTTCTATGTATGAATTAATACTTAACTTTAAGTTATGCTTTTCTTTCAAAAATATGTGTTATGTAAATGTTTTCTTTTGATAATTTGTATTGTTATAATGTTTGTATATTGTTATGATTTGAATAAAAATTCCCCTACTATTTTTGATAAGTGCCATGGGATCTTTAACATCCACCTGAACTACCACCAATCCAGGCAGATGGGACCTCGGTTTAACGTCTCATCCGAAAGACTTATTTTCCAACATGCTTAAGCAAGGGCCTAATTCAGTCATTAAAAAAACAGTTTCCAGCCAATTTATTAACTAGGGAACAAATGGTAGTTTTAAAGAATGGGATTGAGTCAGCAAGACATTACATAGCTGTAAATGCTGCAAAACTGCATACAATCCTGGTTAAACTAGATGAAATAGACCCACCTAAATTATCTGACTGTATACCTGTGGAGTCAGAGTTTATGCAATCTCCTAACAATTGACCTTATTTCAGCCTTGTAACTATGCCAGAGTCACAAAATAAACAAAGAAAGATAAAAACTAAGAAACAGAATGGAAGGAGAAAAACTAAAGCTAAAAAAGTTAAACCTCTGCTACTGCTCCCCTTATCTTACGGAAGTGTTCATTAGACCTTTCAAAGAAGACATCTGCTGTTCCAAAATTGGACATATACAAAGCTACCCTGGTAATTGGAGCAGCAGATGTGAATATCTCTCCCAGATTAACTAATGATATAGTTAAAGGGAATTTGGATGCCCAGCTGTTATTATTAGAAAACAAATTGAAGTGTCTTGGGAAACAGTTGGGCACGCTTCCACTAAAGGGCAACAATCCCCAAAAATCAGAAAATGTAGACACCAAAATCCAGCAAACTTGTATAGATATGAGTGTACCTCAGGAAAATGTACTAAATCCACAGTCTCAGATTGGTGCAATTAAAGAATTCCCTTTTCAGAGACTTACTGTTGAAAGGGAGTGGCCTAACATCTCAGAAGAATACCTAAAAATATATGGCTGATATGATTAATAGAGACCTGGATTTAGACATCACTGTAAATTACATTGTAAAGGTCATTGAAACTAGGAATGGTTGACAAAATACCATTGAACTTACCCTAGTCACCAGTCCTGGCAAACTACTTATGGTATAATGGTGAGAGGTTTGTTGTAAAAGGTATCTTTCTATCCTTTTCCAATAGGTCTATATTTAATTCTCTAAGAAATACTGGTCAAAGTTGTAGTGAGGTACCTATTATTTTGGGTCTGGTACGATTGCCCGACTCTTAATTGGCTAATGCATAATCACCCGACTCTGACTTCCTGACTTTGATCTTCCCGCTCCTGACTTTTGCCTGACTTCTATTTCCCTGACCTGCACTATGGGCTAAAAGCTAGAACAACACATCCATCTTAGAGCCTGACTTTTTCTTTGCCCTCCCACATCAGCACACAACTCACACACATTACAGTTGTGAAAGTAGGTTTGTGATGGGAGGTACCTGCTTTGTCCATGCCAGCCTCTTCTAGATGCTTTCATGAGATGCAGCTCTCAATCAAAATGCCAAGAGACCCTAAAAAAACTTAATTGGCAATAAGAAGCTAGTTTCAGGCCCGCTTACCTTTACTGCATTAAATGTTATTGCTCCTTCCCTGAACACTGAAATATCCCTAGCCAAAACCCAGACCCGTTTCAGGTGGAGGAAACAGTTACCCCCGTGGCTGGAGACAAATTAATAGCTAATGCAAGAGAGGCAGCTGAAACCACAGTAACTGGAAATGAGAATAACCCTATTGTGAATGATATACCATTTGCCAGTTTAACTAAAACATTTGTGGCAAGTCCAAAGGACAATAATAGTAAAATTCATCCCATTATAGAAAACATCCCTGCAGTAACTGCACTGGAAAATTACTCTTCTCCTAGCCACAAACAAAACAGTGAATAGTAACCTCAACCAGTGAGAACGGAGCATTTTTTGATGATAATAGCCTAAGTGCCACAAAGATAAGTAAATATCTTACTTCGGAGGTACACAAGGAGCAAAAGGAAAAAGTGTTTACTATGGAGCAGGCACTGTTTTTTGGCTTACTTCCTGGTGTCTCCACAAAGGCTAACTTTTGTTTTAAAACCTGACGCACAAATTCCCCAGGTTAGTGAAAGTGCTGCGGCTTTTTTCCCCCTCCTATGTGTGGATGTGTTTCACTTTTCCCATAATGGTTGGGCAGATGATAGTCAGGCAAATGATAGTCGTCGAGTTGTACCTGATGGGCACTCAATGTCGGGATTATTACTGTTGGGAATCTGCGTGTCAGGCAGTCATACTGATCCCATTATTTTGACTCTATTTGGTCTGGAGAGGTTGCCCAGAAAGAATAATTGCAAACCTTTAGGGGCACTATGCAATCTATTTCGAAACTTCCTACATGTTCATTTGGGCAAAAAGGGAATAATTAAAGCTAATAGAAGAGTTGACAGTTCACAGATTGATATTTGGGTAAAGAATAATGAACTGGCCCAAACACTGGTGGCAAAAACTGCTATTTTGGATATGATAGGCATACATTTGGTCCTGGCTGATGAAATATTTTCAGCAGTAGAGATGCAATTCAAGGGGAACCTTCAAACAGGGAAGTCTAAAACTTTAATGGTGCCTTTAATGTCTCGGGAAGGTAACTTGTCTTTAAAATAATAGATCTGCAGTATTTACAGAACATAGTGATTAAAGCTTGATGGATTCGGAATAGGAATAACAATTGAAAACTTGTTCAAGCCTGATTATTTGGATTTCCCTGTCAATGGAGGTTCTTCTATTTCATCTAACAGTGTGGTTTCTGGAATTAACTCAAATGTATTAAAAATCCTTTCATTGAATATTTCAGGGATTGTATCCAAACTACCTGATACTAAATGTATGGAATTTTTAACAAGTATGATGTGATCAATGTACAGGAGTGCTGGCATACATTGGACATGGTCGATAATATTTCTATAAATGGATATAATCTTTTCCATTATCCTGCATTATGAAAGACAAAGATGGGTAGGCCAGCTGGGGGGTCTCCTAACTTATATTAAAATGCAGGATCAAGTAACTACAGAGAAAAGTTTATTGTCTCAAAACTATCAGATAATAGTTTTGGAAGTATGTAAAGAAAAGGTATTAATTATGAATACGTACAACCCACCAATAAATTCTCCTATTCACGCCGTTAATTTATTTCCAAAACTTATCACTAGTGTGGAAGAAATAACAGACAGACATGAAGATCTTGAAATAAAAATTACCAGAGATTTTAATATTAGATTTGGAAGTGATAGCATGATGAATGATTCCTTGATTCAGATGTTACAGGATATATGTGGAATTAAACCTTGGATCTCGTCTGATACAAAGACCACAGATTATGATGGCCAACTTGGTCTTCTACTGTATATGCTAAATTTAATAAAACTTAATAGGAGACTACCATCTGATAAAGCAGGAGCCCCCACATGTATCACACACAATGGACAATCAATAATTGATTATATATTGGTCTCCCCTTTTTCTTATAATAGATACACAGATTTGTTTGTAAAAACTAGAGTAGAGAGTGACCACTTTCCCCGGTCTTATTAAGGAGGATGAAGGGAGCGATCATCAAAGCCCAACAAGAACAAGTTGAAATTTTCAATAACAGAAGAGTAGTTAGATTGAATTAGATATCTTAAAATGTATTTGATCATAATACTAAAGTTTTTTTGCCAAAATATTAATAGTATATTAACTACAGAAATGGAACCTTTTAAAATGTATGCAGAAATTATAAAATAATATGAAAATACAGTACAAGTCACATTAAACTGTTCCTCCAATGAGTTGGTTTAGCATTGTTTTTTAGAGCTGGCAATGCATTGGTAACTCATGTTGCATTGTTTTTCAATGCTTAGCCAGCTCAAGAGCAATGTATGTGAAATGTTTTTGCAATTCAATTGAAATGCATCTGCTATCCAGTCACAGAGCAATGCAAAACTGAGTTGTAACTCTTAAGAAGCAGTTTGTGCAGGGCTTTATACTGGATCCAGCAACACATATGCAACTCAATTAGAAATGCTAAAGCAACTCATTGAGGGAACAGTTTAATGTTACATGTACTGTACTCTGCTGCAATATCGAACAATAGGAACACCACATAATCATAAGTATCATTCATGGTTCTATAAACATTGTAGGTTACAGAAAAAGCAGTTAACAAAATGGGTAAGATACGTGAAACAATTTCCCTCTAGGGACAACTATAGAATGTTAAATCAACATAGAAAGAAATTTAAAGTTCACGTATTAAAAGAAAAAAGTTATTCATTACTGGAAATTGTGGGACCAAATGTTACATGCAGTCTGAAGGATGACAAAACATTTAGGCAACTCATATCCAAAGACACTAATAACTATAAAATTCATTATGATGTTAACATTTCAAAACCCCAATGAGTGGAATATTATGCAAATATTTTTTATAAAGCTTCTAATAAATTATATTATCTTAAGTTAACTGATACTGAAGATATATGGTTTACAGTACAGGAAACTTACATGGCTATAATTAACAGCAAATCAACCAAATCTCCCAGACCAGATCAAATCCCTACATATTTTTATGAATCAAACAGTGAATGGTAGGCTTCTTTGCTGACAGATCTTTTTAACAAATTCATAATGTATGATTATACTCCTGAATCATGGAAGGGAAGCCTTATTATTCCCGTCTATGAAAAGGGGATAAAAATTACCTGTTAATTATTGACCAGTTAGCCTTATTGACGATATGTCCAAACTATATTCAAAAGTCTTGTTGAACAAACTGCAAGACTGGGTCATTAAAAATGAAAGAAATATCACCTTTACAAGTGGGCTTTCAGAAACACAACAGCACTACTTATCAGATTTTTATACTTACATACATTATTGAGAAGTATTGTATTATTAGGAAGCAAACACTATTCATAGCATTTATTGATTTCTCAGCTGCTTTTGACTCCATATCAAGAGAAATTATTTGGACAAGCCTTGAGAATATGGGGATTGACCTAAATCTTTTGAATTTGATTATGAGAATTTATACGAATACTTGGATCAAGGTCAAATATAATAACAGTGGTAATCTCTAAGATAAAATACATACAAATACAGGGGTGTGTTAAGGCTATGTGCTTGCTCCTACTTGCTTCAATTTATACATAAATGAAATACTGGATGAATTAAATGACTCAACTCATCATATGCCTTAAATATTACATCACCCAGTTCCGGTACTCGCATATGCAGATGATTTGGCTTGTATTTCCACTTTAAGATTAGGGTTAAAAAGAAGTCTGAATAAGTTGGAGAAATTATATAAAATAAAGCAGTTGCTGCCAAACATTCAAAAAACAAAAGCAATGGTGATTAAATCAAAGAAAACAATTAGAAACTTGCACCTTGACTCTCAGCCATTAGAATATGTGAATCAATTCGCATATCTTGGAGTTATATTTTCAAACACATTATTTTGGACGAAACAGATTAGTAATGTAGCCTCTAAAATGAAGCTAAAGGCCTCTGCTCTGTTATGCTTTAATAGATTATACGGTGGCATGGCTATTGAACCTATGCTGAAAGCCATAAATTCCAAATTATTTGGACAAGGGTTGTATGCTGCTAAAGTTTTGGGGAAGGATGGCCTACAAACTTTGGAATCTATAATCAACACAACTTATAAAAAAAACTCTAGGTTTACCTAAATCTGCACTAAATGCATTGGTTAGGACTTATTTGGGACAAACTATGTTTACAGTTAGAGTACATATACAGACAATCAATTTTTGGATTAGGATCATGGCTGCCCCACGGGGTCTCTCATTGCTGAGTGTCTTAAAGAAAAATTCAGTTATTACATTCTGGGCAATGAAGGTTAGCTCTCTAATGTCTTTTCATTGTTGAATAACTACAGCCTTTCACAGTTAAGGCATTGGGTAGAGCAGTGTATAAAAATTCATGAAAACTACAAAAACATAATGGCATCTACTATTAGCTCTAAGGGCAAAGAATATGATTTACAGGAAATAAAACAACTTAAAGTCTCCACCTGGTTAATCAAAAACATACAAGAACATTCATTAAAGGAATATTTGAGGATAGTCGAAGAGCCTAAATTAAGACAGTTTCTAACTTTATACAGGTTTGAACTTTTTTAAAGTAACGTGTTATTGGCCAGATATAACAAATCACAACATGTGATGGATCATTGTCACTGTTATGAATTTGTATCACGTTGTTATGAGATGTCCACTGTATGAATTAGTAAGAAAGAAAATTTTGGCAAAGCATATCGCTTCATATATTATACCGACCAAATTAAATTTGGATTTCTTTTTTAATTCAGAAAATGAACAAATCTTGATAGACTTGGGAAGATGACTGTTTACAGTAAAGAATCTTAGAAATAAATAGTCATTACAAAGTACATGAGTTTGAACCCTAATTTATATTATGGATCCTTTCACTCGTTCATTAGAGATTTTAGATTGCAGTAATACTCGGGATGTAGGTAACCAGACCCGAACCTTGAATGAACTGTTTACACTCTATAGGCCCATTTTGAGCTATAGAGTTTGTTAGGGTATCAAGCTCCAAAAGTCTTTGACCATGTCCTTTGTATGCCTATATCAGTATTCTCCTTTTATAGCTTATATGCCTGCTATAGGACACAATCTTTTTAAAGCTCGCATATGTTTGCACAAATTTTTGACTCACACAGATTAATACACATGCATTGTGCATCCATCAGTTAAAATGTAGTGTTTTTATATTATTTGAGTCTGCTTATCAACATTTATGGAAGTAATGTATTTTTGTTTGTATTGTTTATGTAATTTCTTATGTAATGATAGTTATTGTTGAACAATAAACTTGATTGATTGGTCAGGTGAAAATGTCAGCGTGAGGATCTTCTCTACTTTTGACTTCAACTCCAAGTTTGGAACATGTGCCGATAATCTGCTCAGCCTGAGATTTTTCATCAAGAGGACATTTTCAATTTTTTTAAGCGTAGCCATAGTTGTGAGTTGCTCGTGCAATGAAGCATTGACAGCTCTTCCACAGTTAGGATTCTCTGTGAGAGCTTTTCCATGTTCTCCTCAGCGCCATTGCATTCTTTCCTCCATTGTAGTCATTTTCACCTCAATTGCTTGACATCTATTAGTAATTTCACTTAGTGTGCTCTGTACTTCAATAATGCAGCCTTTGTGTCTCCCTGAAATGCTAGTAAAAAGGTTTGGATAGAGGCCAACGTAGGTTATGTAACAGTCTTTGCTTTAGCACCTGGCTTAGGGAGCGGCGTTATAGAAGCCATTGCCCCATGTTGGGTGGGGGTGCACTTTTAATTTTAATTGAAAATTGCATTAGTTGACATGTTTGCAAAGTCATAGTCAGGACTTTTGTATCCGGCCCATTTAATTGCTATAAGCAATTTTCATAAAACTCATATTTCCTGTGTGGAAGTACCTTTTGTAACCTCCCACAAAACCCAGATTAGATGTATCAGTCACAGTGACATGCTATTTTGACCTGTGGGAATAATGTTATGCATCACTTGATTCATTGTATTAGTTCTTGCAGTGTTCTCAGTCCTACCTCTTAGCCCGTAATCCATGGAGCGTGTGGCTCCAGCCAGGAACTGGGATGGTATAAATTATTATTTAAATTGTACTGTTATGGTGTAAACTCTCAATAAGCTATCAATTATAAAACAAAAAAACACCCAAATTTTGCTTTTGTGAGACTGTCTGCAACTATTACTGGTGCATCTGTTCTCTCGCCACATGTGCGACTTCTATTTTTGCTGTTTACTGTATCTCAAAATCTGTTGCAGTCCTGGGGATGGAAGAAACAGAGAATGAAAGAAAGGGCAGAACATAAGAAAGAAATCATGATGCCTAGGTAAGAAAGATGAAAAGCCAGTGCCAAAGAGTTTGTGAGCAAAATGCGACAAGAGAACAAGGAAAAGTTGTGAAACAAGTAGAAAAAATGAGAAATCACACTGATACTAAAGACATTTTTAATTTTTAAACATTTAACATTTATATGTAGCTCCGTCACAATATTATTGGCACTGATATATATTATTCTTTATGTGTAAATATATGAAGACAGTGATGAATTGCATTGGTTTAATTCATATTGGGGGGGATTCTCCAAGGGGTGGGAATAACATGCCGAAGGCATGTAAACCATCTGCCAAGTCCTGCACCCATGGACCAATGCACAGTGACCATATTCACATTCACCGGCCACTGTGCAGCCCCCTTCCACAGCCCCCCAGTGCATCTGTTCAAGGGGGCCCTTCTGCAGACATGGGCAGACATCCCATGGGCTGCTGGAACCCGGTCCACCACTGGATCACTTGCGCCTTGGGGCACCACAGCATTCAGGTGGCTACAATGCAGCTGCAGCACCAGGGCAGGTGGGTGGCCAGATAGCCACCCTGGCCCTCCATGAGGAACCCGAGAGCAGGGACAGCATGTTGGGGGTTTTCCCATGCCCCTACTTCACCACTGTGGTTGGCGGCGGCACCACAGGGGCATGTACCAGCTAAGACTGGGGCATTGTGTTGTAGCCTGTGCTCCCTCCCTCGCCTGACACTCCGTGCTTTCAAGAATAGCATAGAGCATGGACCCACCCCCTGCACTGCCCCCTGGACTGCCCCCATGTGGGGATCACTGGCGGGCTGGGGGATCCAACATGCATCAGTCTTGTGTCTCCATGGAGCATTATGCGCAGAGGGTGTAGCAGCCGCGGAGTGTATATGTGTCCCAGATTCATGGCGCATAGCCATTCCGCACTTTAGAGAATAGTCCACAATATCTGCAGTGTGCATTTTTCAGAATGTTGTGACTAAATGACTGCGCTCCTACTAAAGGACACCACTGAATGTGAGCTTCAGCTCAATAGTCTGTAGCACATTTCTTGATTTAAAGTAAAAAAACAGAATTGATGATGACGATGATTGGTATACCATACAAAGATGGAGTAATGGATTAACTCCTCAGCCAGCACTTCTATCTATTTAATGATTTCAGTATCATAAAATCCATCGTTGCCCATCTCAGCTCTACCACTCCACCCAGTTCTTAACACCCCAGCAAGTCACCTGGTTAATGAGGAATTAAACTGCTATGACACTGTATGAACATCCTAGGATTGCCACCTTTGGAAGAGGCAAAAACCAGATACTGAACCACACCCTAAACTCTGCCCCTAGCCCCGCCCCTTTTCATGACGGAACATGCATTGCTCCCCCTCCAGTCACTTCACTACCAGTCTAGCTTTGCTTGTAAAGTGCTTTAGGATACTGTGTATGAAAAGTGCTATATAAATGCTGATTCTTCTTCTTTTTCATAGCCTTTTGTTAGATAGTAAAGACTTTAGTAGAACAGTAAAAGACAACACTTAAAGCAGCAGTTCAACAAAAATATTAACATGCTCTACCTGTTAAATTTGCTTTTCTTGGTTCTTTCTATTTATTTATGTATTTATTTATTTCTTCATTCACTGAAGTTATTTTACCAGGTAAACATGCAGGAATAAAAGAAATCTCATTTACAGACATCATCGGGGGGAAGGGGACAGGGAAATTCTGTTGTAAATAGTATACAATTATGTATGATAAATTGCTTGTTTCCTATAATGCGTACTTTATATTTTTCCTATATCCAATTACTTTTCATGTCCACTATACTGTTTTGAAGCCAAAAGAAGTGAACATACTTTTTACTGGAGGAAACAACTGTTTTGTAAAAGAAATAATTTAAAGGAAGTTTCCGATGTAAGGCAGCTACTCACATATTGTGGTAGCTGCCCTCAGTGATAGTTATTCCAGCCTGGTTTGAATAATTAATATTAGCCCATACCTTAGTTATTTCACTCATAATTTCTGTATTGAGGTAGGCGGCCCAATTGTTTCAGAGTTATGTATTGTGGTAGATTCAAATAGCTCTGGTTTGGAGTCTACATGTGTCTGTGCTACACTGAGACCAGGTACAGATTGAGAAGCTCCCTAGAAATCTGTATCTGGTATCAGGGCTTCACGGGGGCATGTAGGCTCCAAATCAGAGCTGTTTGAAAATACAGTGCCATACTAAATATATGGAGGTGCCCCGGCTGCTCCTCACCTGACATGTCATCATGGGGACAGCTGCGGATGCTTGTGGGTGCACCAGGGAGAGCTTTGGATGCTAAAATGCTGGGGGGGAGGGCACAGGATCAACCAGAAACTTTTTAAAATAAAATAACAACAAGTATGGGCAACATTTTATTTTACTTATGCAACTGCTAATCGGGCCCCACTGCACACGGAGGTGGATCCAGATAGGACATGGACATTTCCCTTCAAGTCAGCTAACTGGAAAAGCTTCTATTTAGTGCCTTCCATCAATGAGGACTAAACATTTTTAACTCTTTGCTCACACATATAATTAATAAGCACGCACTGCTGCTCAAGCGCTGGTTAAAGAAAGCATCTAGTCAGTGATTCAATGGAGCTATCAAAGATACCTTAAAGAAGAGAGACAAACTCTGGTCAACTGCCAGGTGGACCAAATCCCATGTGGATTGGACAGCTTTTAGAGCTTGTCAGAATGCCTGCACTAAGTTGATAAAAGGAACTAAAGATAACTATTATCTGAATGCCCTGGAGTATGTTAAAGGGAATCCTGTCAAAATTTGGCATACAATCAAACCAGTGGAAGGTGCAAAGCTCCACCTTCATTGCCCAAAAAAATTAATTCCAAAGGTACTTCTATTATTGACAAACCATCCATCTTAAATGAATTCAACATACATTTCGCTACTGCAGGACTCATATGTGAGTTCTCTCAGGCAGCTACCCTACGCTCCTCTCTCACCTAAGACTCTTCAAGTGCTAAGCCCCTTATACAGGATACCTTTTCCTTCAAGCCAATATCCTATAAACAAGTTGAAGATCATATACTGAAATTGGATGCTAATAAGAGTGTGGGGGCAGATGGCATTGATCCCTTCTTTCTGAAACTTGGATATAAATTTCTGACTGCCCCATCACTCATCTATCCAACATGTCCCTGACAGAGGGTTTAGTGCCACGAGAATGAAAGGTAGCCCACATATTGCCCTTTTTTAAATCAGGTGACCCTAGCGACTTAAATAATTATCGGCCTATCTCTATGCTACCGGTACTGTCCAAGCTTCTCGAGAAACTGGTTGACATTCAGATTAAGTATTTCTTGGACAAATACCAGTTGGTCAATTCACTGCAGTTTGGCTTTAGAAATCACTACAGTACACATCTGCCCTAGCTAAAGTATCTAATGGCTGGTTGGTAGCCATGGATCACAAGCAAGTCATGTGGGCCATGTTCTTATACCTAAGCAAGGCCTTTGACACAGTCGATCATGGTCTTCCTCTGGAGAAATTAAAAGATTATGGCCTTGGGCCTTCTGTGTCAAATTGGTTGGCCAGTTACCTGGTGGATAGAAAGCAGCAGATTAAGGCCAATGGGACTTTATCCTTCTTACTTCCCTTGGTGAGAGGGGTCCGTCAAGGCTCAATACTGGGCCTCCTGCTCTTTCTAATATATGTCAACAATCTAGGTAATAACATTACCCACTCAAAACTTCACTTTTTTGCAGAAGATACGGTCCTCTATATCTCTAAACCTTCATTCCTAGATGCCTCCTCTGCGCTTCAATCAGACTTTAACCAACTGCAACTTAATCTACTCCACTCCAGACTTCTATTAAATGCCAACAAAACCAAAGTGATGTATTTTTACTATGCCAGATCATCATCCTTGCACTGCCCAGCCATGCCTATCACTACCTTGCTTGGCGATAAGCTTGAGAGCATGGATAGGTTTAAATACTTACACTTCCTCCTTGAGTCTAAGCTCTCCTTCCTTCCACAGATTGAAGTTCTTCTAAAAAGCTTAAACTAAGGTTGACATTTTTCTAGAGAAATAAGGCCTTGTTTTCACTAAACTCCAGATTAAGACTGGTCCAGTCCACCTTCCTCCCTCTCCTGGACTATGCAGACATCATTTACAAAACTTGTGCAGCCACCCATTTGCAATAACTTGATAGCCTTTATCACAAAGCCATCCATTTTGTAATTAATGCCCCTGCAAAAACATACCATTGCACCCTATATGTGGCAGTGGTGTGGACCTCTCTGACTACCAGGAGACTCTTACATGCTAATCAATGAGCATATAAATCTCTCTTGAACAAACTCCTGGCCTACATCACTAATCTTATTTCTCACCCCCAAAGTCCTTATGCTATTAGAAATACCTCTTATATTTCTTTAGATGTGCCCAAAGTCCGTTCCTGTTTTGGTCAACTGGCCATTAGTTATGCCCTCCCTACCGCTTGGAACAAGCTTCAATTTTCTCTTAGAACTGTGCACCCTCATTCCTCTAAGGACATTCAAAACTTGAATAATCAATCTAATTAATGATGCTTGCCACCACAATTAATCCAGCAGAGCTCACCTACCTCCTTAGCTTACCTCTAAACCATCACTCTTGTATACTTGTCTTAGGTGCTAGCCTGTTTTCTCCTCTCTACCAAACTCTCATTAGTACTACGGTATTCTTAGTGATGATTCTTCTCCTGCTGCTTTATATATACAGTATGTATACTGTATATTTACTATTTTGTGCAACATTGCTCTGTTTACCTTGTTGTACCACTGTAATTATTCCTATTTATATTGTTTATGTATATACCATCCTCATGTATTGAATATATGTTTCCCAGCGTTGGCTGTTCACCCCTGCCTTGTATAGCTCATATTGTACATTTTGTTAAATAGTGTCTGTTAATTTTGTATCCCTATATCGACTGTATGTATGGTTTGTTATTGTTAAAAAAAAGGTTCCTCCTTGAAAATAAGCTTGCTCAGTGGATTTATCCCTTCACAATGAACTAGAACATTACAATTCACAGACTCTCCCCTCCTTGCCTTGCAAACAGCAACCACTCAGCTACCTGTGTCTCTTCTCTCCAACATGGTACAGCACCAGTAGTCCTTTCATTTAATTACTGGGGTATTCAGGAAGTTAGCGACATCTCTTGAGTTGGAAAAAAATCTAGAATGAAATGCACACTGCAGGATTCCACTCAACTGATTGCCTTTTTACGCCCGTAGTTCTAGTTAGTTGGAAAAATTTAAAATTTTATGCACAATTATTTTTCCAATGTGTAGCCAATTCATTTCCCCTTATGTTCTTTATTAACATTATTAGATACAATATTTACAAAAAACTCTATGGGCTTGATTCTCAGAGGAACCTAAATGGCGCAAGAGGTGTGCATCAATCGGTATGGTGCACGGTGCACCATGTGCCAATAGGAATTCTCAAACACACAGTGCGCCAAATACCAGATGGATACCCTGAAGTGTTTCGCACCAGCATTGTGCCGGCATAACTCCTGCAACCTGGCACAATGCATAGTGCACCAAACAAAGGCTGCACCATTCCCTAATCTCATATTCTCAACTCTGGTATGTGCAGCAAATTTCAGACACCTGCTAGACCAGCCAAAGCTGATCTAAGGACACTTAGAGCTTAAAAAAAGTTCATGCAGCAGTCCATCTGAGTAGCATCTCTAGTGAACCAACACTGCAGAAGCAGTAGTAGCAATGGAAAAGAGACTGTCAGGAGCAGCGGTGCTGATAGCCATGAGGCTGGCCTCCAGAGCAAGACAATAGAGATGTGCTCAACAACAGGGTGGTGCTGCCCAGGGCCACACAATGCAGCCACACAGCACACAAAGGAGACATGGGAGGCATGTATATTGTCATCGCACATCCTACCGTGACCTAACCGAGGAGCAATATATTGCCCGATACCACGTGGACAAGGCAGCAATAATAGAGCTGTGCCAGGACTTGAGAGAGGAAATGCAGACATAGACACTCAGAGGGAGGGTGGTATCCACAGAAGTCAAGGTCAGTGCTGCACTCTACATCTTGGCTAGTGGCAGATTCCAGACACTCAGTGGAGATACAGTGGGCATATCCCAGCCCTCGGTGTCCCAGTGCCTGAGAATATTCGTGGATGCAGTGGTACACAGGCACACTTCTACATAAGGTACCTCATGGTTGCACAGCAGCAGGCCATCAAACAGAGGTTCTATGGCATTGTTGCTTTCCTCATGTTCTTGGTGCAATTGACTACATGCACATTGTCAACAGGGTACCAGTTGGAGAACTGGAGGTTCACTTAGTTTACTTAGTTTGTAGGAGGCCAAAAAAGGCCGAGCTGCACATAGCATGGCTCCTATTAGGACACAGCATAATATTTTAAACTTTTGCCGTTGGTGATATACTTGTCCCCAACACTCCCCAGGTTTTCTCTGCCCACCTGGCGCATCTTGGACCTCCATGGCCTCACGCATATCCGCAGTGGTCCCGTAGCTTCAGGAGACCGCCCACCCACTGACCACACAGCAAGGTTTTCTCCACCCCTCCTGGGCGCGTCTTGACCCTCCACAGCCCTTCCAGCATTTCAGCCTAGTAACCCTGCTTGGCGGTCCTGTGCTTCAGGAGACTGCCTGCCTGCTGACCCACAACGTCAAGGTTCTCTCCACCCACCTGGACGCGTCTCGGACCCTCCACAGCTCCTCCAGCATTTTCAGCCCAGTAATCCTGCTAGGTGGTCCTGGGCTTCAGGAGACCACCTGCCCGCTAACCCACATGGCAAGGTTTTCTCCGCCTGCCTGGGTGTGCCTCGGATCCTCCACAGCTCCTCTGGCATTTCAACCCAGTAACCCTGCTAGGCAGTCCTGTGCTTCAGGAGACCGCCCGCCCGTTGACCCACATGGCAAGGTAATTTGAAGTCGACAGCACGGTCTTTTGTGTGAATACTCGCAAACGGTGAAATTTTTAACCTGGGTTTTTGGCGCCTAAATCCTTGGGACACAACATTGCTAATTTCAGCCCCCTGGATGTTGCTGAGGTTGCTGCTGCAGCTACCCTGAATTAATCTGCACAGTAGCTCTTTCAAGCTGTAATTAATTTGTGCAGTAGCTGTTTTTTTTTTCTGAATTTACAAATAGTAAATGTGAGAGGACTTCGGCAGCTACTTACTGCAGTCTGTGCCACTCTCAGCTTTTGAATTTCCTGCTAAATTTATGAATGTGCAATTGGAATAGCATAATCGTAACATAACTTGAATTTCTTGAGCTTCATGTAGTATAACTGTGAGTGCAGCTAGTTGTCTGTGTTGTATTTTAAAGTTCTTCTATCTTTGTGAATCTACTTCTCTATTTTCCATTTTCTGACAAACTATCTCTGGCTCCTGCCCCTGTCCTATTTCCTACTGGTTGCTCTACTGCTGTAACCCACCCAGTCTGCCTTTGTTTGCTGAATTCCTGCCCCCATTTCTTCCCTACTTAACCTCGCCTCTCTATCCTGTCTCTCTCTCCCAGGTTTTCTCCGCCCACCTGGGTGCACCTCGAGCCCTCCATGGCCCCTCTGGCATTTCAGCCCAGTAACCCTGCTAGGCAGTCCTGTGCTTCAGGAGACCGCCCGCCCACTGACCCACACGGCAAGGTAATTTAAAGTCGCCAGCATGGTCTTTTGTGTGAACACTCGCAAACGGTGAAATTCTGAACCTGGGTTTTTGGCGCCTAAATCCTCGGGACACAACATTGCTAATTTCAGCCCCCTGGATGCCGCTGAGGTTGCTGCTGCAGCTACCCTGAATTAATCTGCACAGTAGCTCTTTCAAGCTGTCATTAATTTGTGCAGTAACTGTTTTTTTTTCTTCTGAATTTACAAGTAGTAAATGTGAAAGGACTTCGGCAGCTACTTACTGCAGTCTGTGCCACTCTCAGCGCTACCTCGCCGGCACTTTGCACTGGCTCCCCACCCACCCCCGCTCTACCTGGGCACTTTGCTTTTATAGCTCATGTTTGTCAGTTTCAGTTAGAAATTAACAGGCCACTCTGCCATTTGCTCCTTATAATAATCTACCACTAGGGGTGTCTGCTAAACTCTGTGTGCTCTCTACTTACTTAAAGGAACCATCTTGTTCTCTCCTTTATAAGCTGCAGACCTTTCTTCTCACAATCGACAAT
The DNA here is from genome assembly GCA_016271365.2 of Neoceratodus forsteri. Lineage (NCBI taxonomy): Eukaryota > Metazoa > Chordata > Ceratodontiformes > Ceratodontidae > Neoceratodus > Neoceratodus forsteri. The sequence continues at coordinate 246,100,442 of CM057454.1, read as the reverse complement.
TTTTTTGAGGATGCACATCATGACTTGTAAAATTCTGTGTCTGCTTCTGACCTGCCTACTGCTCCCCTCATTTGCTAAGCTTTCCCTCTTCCCATGCTCCCATAGCTATTCATGGCATCAGCACCCAAATGAAGATTTCCATTTTTCAAATCAGCTGGTCAGACCTAATAACTGCTTTGATCTCACTCCACTATTAATCCCTAGATATCTCAATTATCTGGTAGCTGCCTACCTAAACAATACACTCAGCCCCAAAATCACCCGTCACCCTGTGTTCCCATCACAAGCTCTGGTATTTTCTGCTGCTCGCTATCCTACTAGCAGGTGATGTGGAATTGAACCTCGGTCCTCCACATCATCAGACATGTAATGATGTCTCCTGGGCCACTACTACAGGGCTTTGCATAGCCCACCTAAATATTAGGAGCCTTATGTGTAATCTCACTGATCTAGGAACATGGGTCTCCATACATAACCCAGACATACTGTGCCTATTGGGGACATGGCTCAGACCTTTCACCCCTGACTCAGTCTGCTCGTTAAAAGATTACAGTCTCCTCAGGCACGAGAGACTATCACCAAAATAGGGATGGGAGTGTTGTACTGTTTTATAAGGCACATCTAAATGTTTCGCTAACTAACATTCCACAATCCTCCACTTGTGAATCCCTTCATGCACTGCTACTTTTGGGCACTAAGAAACTACACATAATTGTTGCCTACAATCCGCCCTATGGTGGGCTGTCTGCTTTCTCAAATTTTCTTGAGGAAGCAGTAAAAATAGCAGGGAACAGTGAGTTACTCATGCTTGGGGATATGAATCTAAATTGGCTTGGGCAAATTCACAATTCTCTACTATCTACAATCCAAAACTATCACCCACACCAAGTCATATCTGTGCCAACAAGGATCTCCCATAAAGCAACGTCTGGTATGCTATTGGACAGGATATTAACAAATAGGGTTGACAGAATTGTTGATGCAGGCATCCTTCCCGACTCAATATTTGATCACTCCCCATTTTCTGCATATGGCAACACTCCTGCTCCCAATCTCTGCCACCACACTACATCACCTTCAGGAACTACGCCAACCTAGATCAAGCTAAGTTCCTATATGAAGTTTTGTCAATTGATTGGTCCTATCTTTCTGAGCCCCTGGATGCCCAAACAGCTCTAGACTATTTTCTAGATCAATTTCTAGCAGTCCAAAATAGACATACTCCCCTTGTGACCCGATGTGTTCAAGTAAAGCCTACTAGGTGGCTACACAAAAATCTCCTAGCTGCGTTGCATGCCAGGCATAAGTGCTGGAGATGCTTCAGGATATCTGGCCTCAGTACTGACTTCCAGACATACAGGGCACAGAGGAGTGTTTGTAAAAAGCAGATCAAGCTAGCAAAAAGCTCTTACTGCAAGGGGCTACTGATGAAAGCATCTGGTGACCCTAGACAATACTGGGCACATGTGAAAAAATTCCTAGGATCAAAGAAAACTCACCTGGAAGATGATATGGTCATAAATGGAGTCCACTGTAATGACTCTAGAACCATTGCTGAAGTGTTTAATAAGCAATTCTCTGACCTGTCCAGTTTCACATCGCTCCTCCCTCACAGCCATTATCCATATCCACTCCACCCACCTACTCTACTTTCCCCCTCCTTTTTACTTTAAGGCGGTAACTAAATCTGAAGTTCTCTTTTTTTTTAACTCTATTTCCGATAACACCAGTGTGGGCTCTGATGGCATCAAGCCCAAACTTCTAAAACTGGCGGCACCATTTATTGCCAAACCTTTGTCTAGAATTTTCACCTTCTCGCTTTGTACTGGATATGTCCCTGTGATCTGGAAAGTGGCCAGTCACCCCGGTCCTAAAGAAAGGTGATAAAAGAATCATGATGAATTATTGACCCATAGCCATACTATCTGTATTATGCAAAATCGTGGAAAAATTAGTATCTATCCAAGTTACTGAATTCCTGACCAAATATAACCTCCTCTCACCGATTCAGCATGATTTTCATAAAGGTCATAGCACCTCCACAGCCTTGCTTCATCTAACTAATGAAACTCTTATTGCAATGGACAATGGCCATCTCACAGGGGCACTCTTTGTTGACCTCACGCATTTGACCTTGTCGACCATCCTCTTCTACTAGACAGCTTTCTAGCCCTCGGCTTCTCTTGTAACTCGGCGGCCTGGTTTAAGAGCTATCTATCAAACAGAACCAGCTGGTTAGATTCAATTCCACTGAGTCCAGCTCCCTGCCAATTAACCTTGGTGTCCCTCAGGGGTCAATATTAGACCCCCTTCTTTTCACTATTTTTATTAATAGCATCTTGTCAGCTATCCCTGATTGCTCTGCGATCCTCTATGAGGATGACCTGGTCTTATACTGTAGTGATAAGAATATAGGCCACATAAACCAAACATTCTAATCTGCTTTCATGTCTATTCAATCTTGGCTCTTCCATCATAAGCTAATCCTTAATGCTAGTAAAACACAAACCATGCTGTTTGGGACTGCAATCAAATTAAAACGCAGTCAAGACTCATTTAAAGTATCTGGACAGGGTGGGATGGTCCTTGAATTGGTATGCTCCTTCAGGTATCTTGGAGTCCTCCTTGATGAAAACCTCAATTTTGATAAACACATAACAGCCACCTGTAAAATGGTTAACGCTAAAATTAGGGTAGCCTACAAAACAAGCCATGTCCTTACACAGTCAGCTTGATTAGCCATTGCACTTGGGATATTGCTCCTGTCACTATCTTACGGGGTAGCCTTCTACCTCTATGCATCCCTCTCACTCCTTAGAAAGTGGGATACCACCTACAACAGCATCTGCAGATATGTCTCTGCCTCCCCCTGGTCAAAACACCACTGTCAGCTCTATGCTTATCTAAATTGGCTACCCCCCAGTTCTGCTCGTGCTCTGGTCTTTGGCTCTTTAACTGACAATATTCTCAGAGCAGGTATCCCTGTCTCACTTGCCTTCCTGCTTACTCCACTGCCCTCCTTGTATGGTCTTCGATCATCTGACAAATCTCTGCTGCTTATACCCAGAAGTAAATCTAACAAAGGAACCCTAGCTTTCTCATATTCGATGGCCAAACTCTGGAACTCCCTACCTCCTGAGGTCCATCTAGCTCCCATTCATGGTCAATTCAAAAACAAATATCACTCCTTTCTCTTTAGCCAGGTCTCCTGTACCTGCTTCAAACCCCGCTGAACATGACACCCAGTTTTCTGCTGCTCTGCTGACACTCTCTCCCTGCTGTATAATGATCTCAACTTCCCAGGCACTTAAGTTTCAAATGGCTATGCTTTATGCTCTGAAACCAATTTGTTGTTTGCTTGATGTGTTGTATTTCAATGTTGTATTGACTATGTACTCTTAACTATCCTGTAATTTACCCATGTACCAGTGAACTCTTGTTTATCTATCTTAGTTTCTCTCTCATTGCACAATGTGTACTTCCCTGTTTTACCCCACCTGAATGAAATCCTCTCTGGTTGTGCCTGAAATAGTCATATTTTTTGGCATGGCACTTATCTGGTAAACAAAACTATAATTAATTACACTAATACTGAAACCGATTATGATTACTACATCTGTATGAACCAAACTGTGCAAAACAATGTAACCTTGTCTCTGCAACCTATTCTAAACACAGTACCTTATTCATGATGTAACCCTGATGTAAGTTCCATTGTCTGTTTTTGAACCATTTTCTGTATTTGCCACCGTCTGTTATTTTTCCCTGAAATTGCTCTGTAATTCTCCCGGGTCGTGCCTGAAAATAGTCATCTCTATGGCTAGCGCACTTATCCGGTAAACAAAAACTAAATAAAAAAAATATACTTGTCTAGCTGTATCTTAAACTCGGCTTTGGTCAGACTTGATATTATATTTAATGGAAGTCTATTCTACAAGTCTGCTGACTGTAATGTGTAGAAATGTTTTCATTTAATGGTTTTAAATCTATGTAAACTGATTTGTAATGGGTGACCTCTTGTGACTAGTGCGTCATCTTTCTATGTGATGCTTAGTTCATTCATCATCATAGGATCATTCATGATATCAAAATAAAGCAGCATGTCCCCTAGTTGTCTTCTCTGTTCTAGGCTATGTAGTCCAAGCGTTGCTAATCTCTTCATAGCTGATATGGATTTAGTATATCTGCGCTGAACACTTTCTATTCTTTTAATATCTGTTTTTGTATACAGGCACCATAACTGGCTGCCGTAATTCAAGACTGGTCTTACATACGAACAATAAAGCGGTAGAAGAACTTTTTGATTTTGACTTTTTAAATTTCTCTTTATTGCTCTAATGGTGCAGTTAGCTTTAGAAATGACCGATGTGTAATATTATTTAAATGCAAAATTTTTATCAAGAATGATTCCCAGATCTTTCTCCGGTGTTTTTTTGGAACTGTATTTCCATTTCAAGAATATATATGTTGCTTATTATTTCTTTCCATATGAATAACACAGCATTTATCAATGTTTAGCTTCATTCCCCATGTTTCTGTCCATAACACAATTTTATTAATATCTTGTTGTAATAGTTCTATTTCGGAATTTGATTTACATGGGCCACAAAGTTTGGTATCATGAGCATATTTGATGATATTATTATTATTGCTGTTGTCTCAGGCCCAGATATTCAAAAGGGTTGTGCATGGCGCAACAGTGTTGCACCATGCATAACCCACTGATGCGCCCCAGTGCGATATTTAAAAGGGAAAAGTGCGCCTGCACAAATCCCGATGCGCTGGGGTGCATCAGTAATCTTCTGCAGGCACAGGTGGGGGCGCTCATGCATAAACTGCACAGCCCGATATACCGGCCATGCAGAGTTATGCAGGCTAACCCTACCTGCACCTGTACAACTTTAAGCCAAAAAGGATCAAGTCGAGGGCCACCCACAGGTGAGCTGCCGCATTGCAGGGCACAACACAGCAGCTGCCACCTGTGGGTGGCCCTCCACTTGTTCCCGCTGCACCTGGTGGTGCCCCCCCATGCCCTGATCGCGGGCTGAAGTGTCCCCCCCCAGTAGCCCGACGCGGGCAGCACAGTATTCTCCTCCCAGCAGCCCAGTCACGGGCATAATGTAAATATTCCCCAACCCCTGAATAGCCCAATCACGGGCATAATATAAAGTTCCTCCACCCCGAATAGCCCGATGGCGGGCATATTGTAAGTCCCCAGTAGCCCGATTGCGGGCATAATATAAAGGTTCCCCCCCCAGTAGCCCAATCGGGCATATTGTAAGGTCCCTCGAGTAGTCTAATCGCTGACATAATATAACAGTCCTCCCACTCCTGAGTAGCCCGATCGCAGGCATATTGTAAGGTCTCTCTAGTAGCCCAATTGTGGCATAATATAGAGTTCCCCCACCCCGAGTAGCCCGGATTGTGGCGCATCCTCACCCCCATGTCCAGAATCCCTGGTGATCTAGTGGCCCTCACCCCTCCCGCTTACGGAGCCCCACCACCCGCTCCCCGTCAGCCGGTGGGCAGCAGCACCTCTGCCTGCCGCCCCACCACCATCACTGACAGCTCGGTAGGGCTCGCATGCCCATTGGTTCAGAGCATGAGCCAATGGGCATGCAGCCATACGATACAGTAGTCCAGATATGTGAATGGTCATTCATTCACATATCTGGACTGCCTTCTGTGTACGGATGCTGCATCATTGGCTCATGATTTGAACCAATGGGTGTGCATCTTCGAGCTGTCAGTCAGCGGGCAGTGGGCGGCAGGCGGTGGGTGCTGCTGCCCGCTGGCTGACAGAGAGGATAGGGGTGGTGGGGCTCCGGGGCGGAGGGTGGGGCCACCAGATCACCAGGGATTCTGGAGTGGGGAGTGAGGATGCCGCCAGCGATCGGGCTACTCGGGGGTGGGGGAACCTTTATATTATGCCCGATCAGGCTACTTTGGGGGACCTTTACAAATGCCCGCAATCGGGCTACACGAGGGTGGGGAACCTTTATATTATGTCCATGATCGGGCTATCGGGGCCACTAGATCACCAGGGATTCTGGACGGGTGGGGTGAGGATGCCGCCACGATCGAGCTACTCGGGGTGGGGAACCTTTATATTAAGCCCACGATCAGGCTACTAGGGGACCTTTACAATATGCCCGTGATCAGGCTAGTCGGAGGGGCTTTATATTATGCCCACAATCGGGCTACTCGGGGGTGGGGGAATCCTTATATTATGCCCTAATCGGGCTACTTGGGGGTGGGGGAAGATTTACACTATGCCCTGATCGGGCTATTCGGGAGTGGGGTAAGATTTACATTATGCCCATGATCGGGCTATTTGGGGGTGTGGGAAGATTTACATTGTACCGCGATCGGGCTGCTGGGGAGATTTACATTATGCCTGTGATCGGGCTGCTGGGGGAGTGGAATACTGTTCTGCCCGCGATCGGGCTGCAGGGGGTGTTGGACCCCGACAGCTGCTGCCTGGTAGGGTGCCAGGCACAAGTCGTCGGGGATCGGCGCACCTGCATGCTAATGGCATGCAAATGGGGCTGTAATTAGATGCAAATGATCCCCGTGTGCCTTGCATAAATTATGGCCCCATTTGCATGTCACCCTTTGAATATCGAAAGAGGGTGTTGCGACAAGAATGGAATCGTTTCACTGCATCTCACCGCTCCACTCTGACCACTTGCGCTGGCGCAGTTCCACTGCACCATGCACAGTGGGTGTGGCTAGGGGGTGATATTCAAAGAAGTTGTGCCATAGCACAACTCCGTTGAATATCGCCGTGGCCACACCCCTGCACAACTATTTTGTGCGGCGCAGGGGCTTGTGCCACAGAATGGCGCAGTTTGAATATCTGGGCCTCAATCTGCAATGAATATTTGAAAAATTATTGGTCTGATGACAGAACCCTGAGGTACACCACTTGCCACTTGTCCCTCAGTTGACAAGTGACCCCTAATGAATACTGCTTGAAGTCTATTTTTTAACCAGTTCTCTACCCAGTTAGAAATATGTATGTCAATATTGTATTTATGTAGTTTTTGACTTATGGCCCAGTGTGGTACCATATCGAATGCTTTACTAAAATCAAATAAAATATTGTCTACTGGGGTGCCTGTGTCCAACATACAACTAACTATTTCGTAATATGATACCAAGTTTGTAATACAAGAACGGCCCTGTGTGAAGCCAGGTTGGCCAGTGTCAAATAAGGGAATAGACTTTAAGTGGTCCAATATTTTATTTTTTATTAATGATTCCAAAATTTTGCATGGTATTGAGGTCAAGCTAATAGGCCTATAATTACCTACCTCTGATGTTTTACCTCTTTTGAAAATGGGTGTGATTTTTGATTTCGTCCATTCATTTGGGATTTGTCCAGTATTTAAGGATTTCTCAAAAAGAATTTTGAATGGTACCCAAATATAATTTTGCATTAAATTTAACATCATCAGTGTGATGTTGTCTAAACCTGGTGCCGAACTGTTTTTGTAATTTAGTTATGTGCTGTATGATGTCTCCCTTATTGAACTGATGGGACCCCATACCAATAATGTTTTTATTGTTATTTATTGACAAATCTTGTTTAGTGTAGACAGAACAAAAATAATTAAATATATTAGCAATCGTAAGTGGATCAGTGATGTTTTCATTGTTTATTGTTATGTTTGTTAGTTCTTCTTTATTGTTTTTTAATGAATTAATATAACTATGAAATTGGTGTTGGGTTTTGTTGCTGTTTTTGCAAGTTTTATTTCAAGGTGTACATAAATAGAATGGAGTACCACTCCGTGAATGTCTAGGTGGTGTGTGACAGCCAGAGCTGCATCCTCGATGTTGTTGCAAAGTACCTTGGGTCATGCCACGATGCAAACATTTTCAGGAACAGTGGCCTGTGCCAGGCCTTCAGGAATGCTATTGTAACCCCCTTGCAAAGGGGGGTTCCTAGAAATGCCAGTCTGGGTTTACCTTAGCCCTGTTTGTTCTGTCCTTCTCCCGCTGTCTCTCGGGCTTCTCCTGACTTGGCTTCTAATTTTTCTGGCTTCCCAGGTCCTGTTTGCCCTCGTGTGTGCCCCAGCTTGCAGTCAAATGAAAATTCAGCCCCTCGGGGCTTAAACTGCTGACCGCGGGCTCCCACTGCAAAAGAGCTGCCTCCAGGGCAGCAGGAGTCACGTTGGCACGTAAACCGCCTTTGATGTGGAGCTGCTTGTTTTGCAGTCGCCTTGGGGACTGTGCCGTGGGTCCCGGGATCCCTTCCACCTATTTGGGACCAAGTGACCATGGACAGCCTGCTGGGGGACCGCTCAGATGGGAATTAAAGGAGTTCTGACCGGGGCTCATTTGAGTATGCCTGTGCAGGGCCCCGGTCATCTGAATAATGCATAACAGTGTGTATGGTTGCCTCCAGGGTAGCTATGTTCAGCTCCAGCCGAAAAGTAAAGAATTAGAATGTTTTACATAATGGAACTGTTGCTGCTTGTTGGGATTATACTGTGCGTGTGGGGAAAAGTGCTTAAAGTTAAAATGAATACTGTTTCCCTGGCAATTCCAGTATCTGGGACTCTGTGTGTCAGCCTGTCAGCTGCTGCAAGGGGAGCCTGCATAAGTGCAGTAGCGACAGGAAAAGTAAAAGAGCCATGTTTTTCATCTGTGCAGCGACTGCAAGTACAGCCTTTAAGCTATAGAACTGTGGGGCATTTGAGGCAAATAATTACTTATTTCTGGCTGCACCAGGACACTGTTCAGGACTGTATCTAATCTGCTATAAGGGACAGTGGGTTAAGCAGCCATTGCCAGCAGTACAGCCAATTGGAATTGCAGCAACAGGAAGCCAGGACTTGTGGGACATTCACTTGATCTTATGGGTAAGCACCCAAGTGCTTATGGGGGCTTACAGGGACATTATTTTAGTCGCAAATTCCACAACCCAATTGTGCCTCGAGTGTTCTGATCGACAGGTCCTTCAGCAACTTGGAGACATGTCACCCCATCCCTGCTACCAATCAGGAGTTGAGCTAGGAGTCCTATAAAGAGACAGTATTGCTAGTTCATCTGGAGATTCATTCAGAGAGAGAGATTTGGAGAGAGAGCAGCAGAGCAGGCTCCAGCCTGCTGGGAGCCCCCCATGGGGGAGAGGCTCAGGCTCCAGCCATGCCATCAGGCCTGGGCCAGTTAATTCAAGCCCTTTCAGTCTTCAGGGGGCATTTGTTATTTTCTTCAGTTAAGCGTTAACTAGTTTCAGTAATTGTGCTTTCTGCAACAGCTAGTCTGGAGGTTGCCAGTACTGTCCTCCAGAGGCTAACCTTCCCTCCCACATCGGGGAAAGATGTGGACCGAAGAATCAAATGTCCAGCTGTGGTGAGAGCGCTGACCAGACCAGATGACATCATGCAGTGGTGAGAGTGCTGACCAAGTACCTCAGCGGTGAGAGAACTGAAGACATCTTCAGGATGCCTTCGATTGCGGATGAGACCCGTGGAGGACCTGAGTGAGTACCCTTGTACCCCCCGGTGCGAGGGAGAAGCTAAGTAAGTAATCTTGGGGGCTCCATGCCCCATTAAGAAATGTATGCTGTTAAGTGTGAAGTATTGAAGTCATCAGTCTGGGTTACTAACCCCATAAGAGACTGCCTAGTTCAAGTAATGGATGCATCTTGTCTGTGGCCCAAATGGCTAAGTTACAGGTGCAGCTTGATGCTGGGCTTAGTGAATCATATAAATGTGTAGCTATGGGTTACAGTTCTGCCATCATGGTGCCGTCTGCCAAGACGCGCTTGCCACTTCATGAGACAGGAGGCCCTAGAGCACATTAATGTCTAAGATACCTTAAAGAGAATGTACCTGTGTCTGCACAGAATTTCATCTAAGAGCGCTTGGGATAAGTGTACAATGTCTAGACGTGGTGGATAGGTCTCCGCTTGTGGATAATGTTCTTGGTATATAGACTGTACTGGAAGTGACTGCCTGAAACTAAAGTATGGGATGCTTGATGAAAGTATCGTTGTCAACTTACTCTGGATGGATGCCTTTTGGTATATAAAGTACTGGATGTGACCATGTTTAAACTGCGTTTAGGATGCTTGGCAGAAGCATCACTCTCATTGCATTGGATGGGACTTTCAAATATTGTGCTGAATGTTCTGGATGTAAGATCCACCTAGTTTGTTCTGGAATGTTCAGAAGTCTGTGAGTGCAGGGCAATCCCTGATTTGTCTGCAAGTGCAGGGCAATCCCTGCTTTGTCTGCTAAAGTGCAGGGCAATCCCTGCTGTGGTTGTAAATAGTAATTTGCTGCTTTACAAAAATCTGTTTCCAAGTTGCCCCCACCCTCAAATTAATAGCCGACCACCTCGACCAGCTGCAACTCCATCAGGCCTGCAACATCTTGGACTGTGGTATCTGTTTAACCAGTATAGTATGAGATTGCGGGGTTTCTGCTGTATCTGGGACTGGTACCAGTGTGGGTAATATTAATAATTATGTTTAACATCTGATTTATCAGCAGCTAGATAGCCAGGGCTCTGGATGTCTTAAGTCAAATGGTAAAATGTGATTTATGTCTGCCTTTAATCTGTAGCCACCCAGCTGGAGGGTTAACCAGCAAAATCCAAATAATCTCTGTACATGTGTAAATACGGTAAGATAACCTCTACTCCTCCTGTTTCCCTTTCCTAGCTCCTTTATTCCCCCCAAAATAAATATCTTGTTGTTGTTTGAAATCCTGTGTGAGCATATTATTAGAGAAAGCCTTTAATTCAAAATGTTGAAATTTGGGGAACTGTGTATTGGGGCATGTCTGGGGAAGGTAACTGGTCACCATGGGTGGTGTAGCAGCTCAGGGGGCTATGCCCAGCACCATCTCACCCACGTAAAACACCCTGAGTGGAGGCACTGCGCAAAGGTTTTAAAAAATGTTATTAGCTAGTGAACCCAAACCCCTTAGCCTATGTTCAGGGTAGTAGGCAGGGGTGTAACACTGGGGGATGGCACCACACAGGGGTTACACTATACTACCATATGGGTGGCATATAGATAAGACATAGACAAGTATGTAAGGACACTGCAAACCTGTAGTGCTGCATGTGTGGGAGAGCACACATAGGGCACACATGGCACATAGGACACAACATGTGCAGTCCACAGCCTGACCATGGAACAGGAAGGCAGAGTACCACAGTGAACATGCACTGGTGTCAGTGCCATAATGGTAAGACCCTGCATGCTGTGGAAGCTGTATGTGGCTGCACAGCATGGTATAGGGTCAGTATGGGATACATGGTGGAAATCTGCAGGTGTGCAGGGGGTGTTCCATGGGAACAGTGCATAGCCAGGGGAATGGATGGGTGGCAGAGCCAGCCAGATGTGTGACACACTCTGGACATGCAGCCCTATGGGTACATATACAGGAATATGTGTAGGATGTGCATGCAGCAGTAACAAGCATGTGTTTCCCTTCACAGGTGACAGTGGCTATCCCCAGCAACTGTGGCTCATGACACCAGTCCGGCACCCAGTGGTGGGTGCCACACCCGTTACAATAAGGCACATGCTGCAGCATGGTCTATCATTTAACACACATTTGAACTTCTGAAGATGCGGTTCTGATGCCTGGAATGGCCAGGTGGATCACTCCAGTACACACTGGACATGGTCTGCAAGATATTTGTGGCATGCTGCATTCTCCACAATATGGCCACAGAGCACTGCATCATGATGCCTGAGTTAGACCTGGAACCGGGAGAGGACAATGTGGCTGCAGAGCAGGACCAGAGTTCAGAAAGACCCATGCATGTGAATAGACATGCACACAATACAGTAGCAGGCCAAAGGATCTGTGCCACCACTTCACCTAGGCCTACAGCAACAACCACCTGTGCCTCACTCCATGTTGGTGTGAAGCACACAAAAGGTACTTTAAAAGCCATAACATGGACTGAAGGGCACAGACCAGCACATAGCGGTCCACATGACAATGCGGTGGTCATGAAGGCATTGGACATTCAGCACTGGCGAGGTGGTGGGACACAGCTGAGCACTATGCCACTATGCGGCTGTGATGACATAGTGAACCTCATAACAGTGACAACAGTGACATGGAACATGGAGGCACATGAAACTGGTCCTGCATGAATCGATGTGGAGGTGTCGCCGTCTGGGGCCACAAACAGTGTATGGTAGCACCGCAACATGGAGGGTGCCTGTGAACTGTGTGCAACTCTAGACAGCCATTACTGCCCACAAGAGCACCCATTGGCACCACATTGCAACAGTAATGTATCACCATGCTGAACACCATGAATAGGAACAATATAATGCAGGACACACAGTTGGATACCACCGTGGTAGCCCTAGATGGTCCACCTATGCCTACAATTGACAGATGTGCACAGGTTACCTGTGTATGTGTACATGCAGAACACATACAGGCAAGAAGCTCAACAGCAGGCAGAATGTCAAGAAAATGGAACAGAACGTGTGTCCGCATACATGCTGCATGTCGCAATGTGTGTCAGTGTGCATACACTCACAGCCCATCTGTAGTGCAACTTGCAGCAGACCTGGGTGCTGACTCAGCATGTGTCAACATGCCACCATTGTGTCTGTGTATGTCAGGACTTACAGGAAGGCCTAGCAGCCTGTGGAAGCCCAAAATGTGCAGCAGATACATAGGAAAAGCACACACTGAAAGACACCAGAAGGCCCACAAAGTGTTCTTGTGGTCAAAATCACCCAATTTTGGTGGTGAAGAGACCATTATACTGATAAGTCTTGTGGAGCAGTGGTCAAGGATTCTGCTGCCACCAGGCAGTGCCCACACCACTGCTAAGCAAAAGGAGCGTGTGTGGTGCACTATTGCCACTAAACTACAGAGGGCAACTGGCATTAGGAGGATGGGCAAGAAAGCCAGGCACAGGTGGAACGACCTGGCCTGGAGGGAGGCTGACCTGCTGTGTCATCTGTACAACATGGCCAGGGAAGCAGATGTCCAGATGAGAGGTGGACGCCCATGTAACACAAGTACATAGAGGCACATATGCTGCTGGTCATATCATGCCTATCTGTACATGTATACAGACAAACAGCAAAGCATGCATGCCAACATGCCATACACCCATTATGCCTACATAGGGACTGAGGTGGAAGGACAACAAGCTGAGCAATGACCAGTTGACCAGAGGGATGCACAGCAGCATGGGGAGGATGACAACAGCCCAGGACCCAGTGGTACAGGTAAGGCGACCATGTGCTGTATGGCGCAGCTGGACATATGCAGCACTGTGTTGTGCAACAATGGTCCGACCGCAGCGGACATCGCTGCCTGTACACAGCACACAAGTGTGCACATGGGCATGTGAACTATGCAGTCCAGGGAGTGTGGGTACAGGAGGGCCCATAGTACATGTTCACCTCTGCAGCCCATCCACGCATGTGGCATATGTTACGGCACTGTATACTGTGTTCTACACATCCCACAGGTAAACGTGTGTGTCACCACTCATGTAGCCTTACAATAGTAGTGTATAGGGACACTGCACTGTGTAACACATGTACACAGCACATGGCGGTTGTCACATGTATGTCCAGGGTACACCACCCCATAAGCCAGTGGTGCATGTGCTCACATGTTACACTTCACAGGCCCATAGGCATACTGTACATGGTGGGCCATGGCATAGACATTCACATACAGTGTACCACACATGAGTATAAATACAGAAATGGGGCCTCAGTGGAATTAAATCTGCATATGGTCATCACCCACTACCTCTGTGTACAACTAGTGTTGTGCTGTGCATGTGACAGTGTGATGGTGGCAAAGCCACATAGCATCTCTGCATTGCATCTCTGAGACATGTCCACAGTGGGGACAACATCTGGTGGACACAATGAAGTGGCCAGTAGGGACACTAGACAGGTGGGGCAATGTGTTACAGGTGTCGTAGGCCACATACAGTATGTGGTCTGTCATTTGTGTTGCACCCTTGCATGCATACTGATACTGAACTATCTGATCTGTTCCATGTTTTTTTTTAACTTAAAAGTTTAGAATTTACAAAATGAGTTCCATGAGAACAAGTCTCCTTTACAGAAAGTCCCACGTTAGATACAAACATGACAAAGTTAATAGACATACATAATAATGCAAAATAATCCAAAACATATGTAAAAACACATAAACACTTAAATATTATCTAACAGGTGCCACCAGGAGGACGGCAGGAGGGACTCAGGCACACACACCCTGATGGTGTGCACTTCAGAGGGCAATGCATCACCTCAAGAGGTCCGAGACCTGGGCATACACACTGCATGCTAGGAACAGGGCAGGTCATGATGAGGGACAGTCGGTAGCCGTTGACTGGGAATGATATGACTTGGCACACGATGCAAAATAATCCAAAACATACGTAATAACACAAACACTTAAATACTATCTAACAGGTGCCACCAGGAGGACAGCAGGAGGGGCTCAGGCATGCACACACCGAGCAGATAGCTCAGCGTCTAAATAAACTGCAAGTTGACAAGGCCATGGGGCCAGATGAAATGCACCCCAGGATCTTAAAAGAACTGAGATTAGAGTTGGCTGCTCCACTGGCTAAACTATTCACCAAGTCCCTAAAGAATGGGGAGGTACCCAAAGATTGGAAAAGGGTAATCGTGATCCTGCTCCACAAATTGGGCAGCAGGGAGGACTTTGGAAGTTACAGGCCAGTAAGCCTCACATCCATAATGGGGAAGTTAATGGAGACACTACTCAAACAGAGGATCATGGCATTCCTGGAGGCTAACAGCCTTCAGAATCCCAAGCAGCATGGTTTCACAGCGGGTAGGTAATGCCAGACAAACCTGATTGAGTTTTTTGACTGTTACAAAGGTTATAGATGACGGCAGGGCAGTAGATGTGGCCTTTAGTTTATTTTTTTTTTTTTTGTTGTTGTTGACCGAGTAAGTGTACTGGACAGATTTTGCCTATTTTCAGGCACGACCCAGGAGAGGGGATACAGATGAATGCCAACTGACCCTGAACCAGATTAAACTGTTGGTGGTATTTTTAGTGAATGGGGGAAATTTGGCCAGGACACCAGGGAAACTTCCCCTACTCTTTTCGAGAAGTGCCATGGGATTTTTAACATCCACCTGAACTACCACCAGAACAGGCAGATGGGACCTCAGTTTAAATCTCATCTGAAAGACGGCACCTCAGGAGTGCAGAACCCCCCTCATGCTGCACTACAGTGTTAGTATTGGGATTTAACCCAAATGCCTGGTGTGGGGATAGAACCCATAGCCTTCTGATCTCCCGGTCTCGGAGGCGAGTGTGCTACCTGCTGAGCCACTGACACTGCCTTTAGCAAGACCTTCGACTCGGTTCCACACAGAAGGCTGGTAAAGAAGCTAAACCACACAGGAGCTGGATCAGAAGTAGTTAGATGGGTTAAAAACTGGTTACAGGGTAGAACCCAGAAAGTGCAGGTACCCAGAGCACTGTCATCAGAAGGTAGGGTAACCAGTGGTGTGCCCCAGGGTTCAGTACTGGGGCCCCTGCTCTTCAATATTTTCTTATCGGACATACTACAGGGAAAGGTGTGTCTGTTCACAGATGACACCAAAATATGTAACAGGGTCGACACCCAGCAAGGAGTGGACAAGATGGAAGCTGACCTCAAGAAACTGGAAGAATGGTCTGGAGCATGGCACTTGAGATTCAACGCCAAAAAGTGCAAAGTCATGCACATAGGAAAAAGAAATCCAAATAAGGCGTATTATCTTGGAGGGGAAAGACTAGCTGCCTCCATCCAAGAGTGCAATTTGGGAATCATTATCTCAGACAACTTGAAGGTAGGTAAACAGTGTGAGAAGGCAGCACTAAAGGTCAGTGATATGCTGGAATGCAATGGGAGGGGAATCACAAGCAGGAAGAGGGAAGTGATCCTGCTGCTGTACAGATCACTGGTTAGGCCTCACCTGGAAAACAGTGTCCAGTTCTGGAGACTCATCTCAAAAGGACATTTACAGAGTAGAGACGGTGCAGAGAAGGGCAACAAAAATTATTCAGGGACTGCACAAGATGTCCTACGGGGATAGACTGAAAGAACTGAACATGTATTCCTTGGAACAGACAAGGGAGAGGGGTGACAGGATCGAAACATTCAAGTACATAAAAGGCATAAACCAGGTGCAGATAGATGATCTCTTCCAATTTAAGAAGGGCAACAGAACCAGGGGACATGATCTAAGGCTGCAAGGAAGGCAGTTATCCACCAACACCAGGAAGTTTTTCTTCACAGAAAGAGTGGTGGATGCCTAGAACAGCCTGCCTGCAGAGGTGGTGGGGGCAAGCATAGTGGTATGTTTCAAGAATGATTGGGAGAGATACAAGGGAACCCTCAATCCCCTGGGCAGTTAGAAGGTTAGGCTAAAAGACAATGGACAGACTAGATGAACCTGGTGGTCTCCTTCTGCCATCAGCTTCTATGTTTCTATGTTTCTACGAGCAGGATGCAGACAGTCAGCAGGCAGTGGTACCTGAACAGGATAAAAAGGGCAATGCTGACAACAAGCACATGTGCCTGTGATAGGCCAGGATGCGGATGTGACTGAGCAGCAGGATGTTGCAATGTAATCAGTGGACACTGCTGAGGTAGAGGAAGATGTGCCCATGACCTTCGTGGAGGCCTTCCAGAATGTGAGGGACAACCGAGATGGTAGTGATGGCCAGCATAGCATTCATCCTGTGGCTGTTGTAGGCACAGACGTCAAGACACAGACCTCATAAGTCTGAACCACTGCCATGCCCATCACGAGCATGAAAGCAACATCGGTCTATATATTTAACCCATCACAAGGACCAGGTAATGACAATACAGTACATCACATGATCCAAGGAAAAAATGTGATGTACTCATCCCCTGTATGCCCCTCCATGTGCACATATCCATTGGTTTCATATCGGGTACTCCTCTGGTGTTCCATGTCTCATGTATCTGTGCTGACATGGACATGCAGCCCTCCCATCACTACCATTCGGCTGGTGATGACACTGCACCTCACAAGGCAGCGTATAATATGGCTGTTCAGGCCTCTAGTGAGGTCTATGCATGTATGGGGGTTGAACACGGGTGGATATGTAATGATTGCCACACGCTGGAGGGGGGATGGACTGATGGTGTATTGCAGACCTCTTCCATTATAGTTGGCTTGGTAAAAAGGTACACTATATATGGACTCTGCTGACACACACAGCAGTGACAGATGTACACATCTGCGGGGGTGGGCATACTTTGGGGTATGTGTCGGCATTATAATACATTATGTTGTCGGATTGCAGTCTGTTACAGTGTTGCTGTATCATAAATTGCACGTAGGCACAATCTATGATGGTGATATGGCATAACAGGGCATGTGGCATTGGTGTACCCATTCCATCCACCTTGGCAAGTGATCTGCCGGGACAGTGAGTTGCTGCATTAAGCGCTATGCACTCCACGTGTGATTCACACAGTACCGCCTATTGCATGATGTACTGTATTGGACATGTTGGACATTTGCACCATGGCCATGTGCCATTGGCCATCAGTGTGTTACATACATGTTCATGTGCATCAGGTATGTAGGCATGCTGTTACCCTCACATGTGCTGTCTGTAGCACTATAATCCCACATGGCTAAACCATCAGTTCTGCCCCATGTGTATTTCCATGACTGCAGGGATTCTCTTAGTTTCATATTGGAATTCCACCATGGACAATATTGTACTATACATGCCCTGTATATCCACAATGCATCGCATGCCCACTGTCTGTCATTCAGTCAATGACAGTTGTTAAATGCACATGCAGTCACAGACATATTACCGATGGTCTCACCAGGCAGTGTACCTGCATGTGAGCCCATGCTGCCTGTCACACACCATGTTCCTTTCCATCTGGAAATGCTATATGTTCTGATTATGATAGCATGGCCCGTCTGTAACAGTGCACATACCAGTCACTGCACATGGCACTGTATGTGCACTACAGGTGTGTGGCAACCGACTGGAAGGCATTCAGGGTGCAGGCACATCCCAACTTACAGCGGTGTGCATCACTGTTACCCACTGTACATGGCTATTGTCCGTGAACACACACACCATGTTTTTGTTGCTCCTTGTGTACCCATAATGGATTTCCAATATTAATAAGCCAAACCACCATACGACAAGGTGGAACCCCATGGTTTGGACCTAATTATGTATTGCACAAATGAAAACAGTTGTGTGGATATGTGGTCACATCCCATGCAGATACGGGTTGTCATTGGTGTGCATGGTGTCCATACTATTTGCACTACGGTATTGTCCATGATATATGGGTCCTGTGTGGTGTGGTGTGTGGGTGTGTGTGTGTGTGTGTGTGTGTGTTGCCATGCTGAATGTTCAGTAGCACTGGTGGCATGTCAAAAGGGTCCCTGTCATGTCCCACCATGCATGCACTACATGTCAGTGCCATGCCTCACACGTCCCCAGCCTCGTCCGCTGTTCATGGCCTTTGCCACATTTTCACTGTGTCCCTGTGAGGCAGCCTGTCTGCTGTCTGTTGTGCTGTCAGCATGAGCTGTCCTTGTGGACATCACAGAATGCTGCAGTGCACGTTGGGCTGCATGCATCATCATGGGGCCCTGTTATCCACCCACTGTCCCCTTGAACACTCCGCTGTGCATTGACCGTCTGCCTCACTTTTGTTGTTGCCTCTCCAGTTGCACAGTGCTTGCATCCACATGGGGACCTTGTGTATGCATACCTTTTGTGGCCATGGAGTGTGTCATGGTGCTTGTCCTCTTCCTGCCAGAGCATCATACCTCTGTTTGCTGCCCTTCTGGCTAGGGACAACACATTGCAGATGCTTTCAGGGAATTGGAACAGGTTTATCACATGTGTACCTCTGCCACAATACAAGGACACTGCTGGCGATAGACGTTGTGGACTGTGATGCTGTAATCTCCTGTGACCCCTGTTCCACATGCCCTTGTGAATCCATATTAGACCTGTTTCTACGGCTCCATTGCCGTTGTTCCTGGTCCTGCTGGACATCACCCTGCAATCTCATTTCCTATCCCATGTGGTGTTCCATGGTCTGTTGTTGTGCTGATTGTGTGTTCACACATGGTCTGCAGGCTGGTGTTACATCCACTGGCATTGCTCTTGACATGTGGACATGCTGCATGGCCTATGAGGCTGTGACAGTGCACACATGACATCCAGTGGGGTTGGCTGTGTTGCCATGTCTGTGTCTCATTCCTACTCACAGCCGTGCCTGTGGCATGTGTGGTAGTGCTGGTCAGACTTTATTTCCTGCATCCACCTGTGTGTTCCTGCTGTGTTAGTGCCCCACTGGGACTGGTTGTGTTGTCCCTTATTGTGTCATGCGAGTGCATCCCACTCAGCCCTGACATGTGCAGATCATCTTGCCAGTGCTTATGTCTGGGTGGTTCCTTATCCTTGTCCATGGGTACGGCCCCTTCATCCATGCCCATTAGAGCACATTCAGTCTGGACACTGACTGTGGGCATTGCACATTGCAATGGGGTGTGTCCATTTTGCTGTCACTGCAGTTACCATGCAGCATGGTGTCTTCACCTCCTAGTGCCAGTGGACCATGACTGTGTGGGACCGGGTGCACTGTTACATGGGTCTGACACATGGCCTGTGCTAGGTTTTGTATGGCATCCACCATCATCATTGTGGCCTCTGTCTGGGTGTTCTGCATTACCTATCCATGCTCCAGTGCCATAGCAATGCACTCCATGGCCTCAGCCTGCTGCTCTGTGCACACATACATGCCATGCAGTAGCATCATGCTATTGCCATGCCAGTCCACACCATTATGTACAAGGTTGTTCATGGCATCACTCATACCCAGCAGGATACCATCTGGGCAAACTCTGTGTTCTGCAATGTCTCTGTTTTGTTCCTGTATCATGAAATGAATGCCTGAGACTGAGCTGTGCAGCTCCTCCTGATACCCCACCACCTCCTGGAAGTACTTATGCAGGTCATCATCCTGTTCCTCCTGTTGCTCAGGGGGCATGACCTGATGTGGTGGCGACTGTACCAGATTGACAGGCGATGTTGTGGTGTCACCCTGAATGTCCACATCATACACACTGTCACTGGCTTCACTGGACGATGCGGACACACCAGCAAGCGTGAGCTCAAGCATGGAGTCGGTATTGGTGCTTTCCATCTCACTGTGCATGAGGGAACTCTGGTATGTCTCATCCATGCTGCCCATGGTTGTGCCCTATGTGCCCCTGGACAGCACTGTGGCTACACTGTCATGGTCTACGTCATCCCCCTGCTGTGTCTGCTCCTATGTGCCCTCATCCATGTCATGTGATGGGTGCTCTGCCACTGCAAATCCTGCACCTGTGTGGGGACATAATGGAATGTTCATGTGTGGGTGGTGTGCCGATTGTGCATATCCATGACAATCACTGATATGCATTCTGGCCATTTATGTGTGCTGTCTGCCTCCACGTACATCACTGAACATACTGCAGATGCACATGGTGCATGCTGTGCTGTGCCAACAACAGTGCTTAGTACACAAGGGGGGCTCGGACACTGTCAGCACCGTCCTGCTCTCCATGGGCAGTGTGTGCTGTGGGCCTCTCGGCATTCCAGACATCCCACAATGTCACACACAATGTCACACTTCACATCCCATTGTGGCCTGTATTCTACCAGGTCAATATCACACAGACACAACCATGCATGGAATACTGCATGGAATGCATTGCACAGTACACTAGCACGATAGGGTACAGAACCCTGCAAGACAGGTATGCACGTGCAGATTTGTACCCTATCATGCATGGGTGGGGAGGAGGAGGAGTTACGTGGAGGTTCAGACCTCCATTCGAGAGGTGGTCCCATGAGCTGTCACCGAGGCATAGTGGGATGAATTGCAGCAGTACAGGAGGTTGCTGTGTGTCTGTGGACCAGGGCTCGAATCCTAGTCCCAGACTTTTTGGAAACCGCATTGTACAGTTTCTTTTTTTCTCCCCGTGTAGCCCCTTTCCTATAGTTGAACCCCCCAGAGTTGATTATTTTACTGGGGGGGGGGAGTTCGCGGAGTCCCCTGCAGATAATGAAAAATCCACATGTTTCTGTCCACAAAATGCATTCTGGCACTTTGTTTGGGCAGCAGCAATGTATCTGCTGAATTTACAGTGTGGTACATTGCTGTGTGATTGTGTCATGCGAGTTTATGACCCCATGCCGGCATGTATTCATGCCATGTTTCGTTTCTGCTTTTCCCATGCTGTGCGCACCCACATGCCATACATTCCTGCTGTACAGATGTGTGATTCTTTCACCTCTGTGGGTGGGGGCATGTGGATGTCCCAGGACATATGCCACAGAATACACACATGTGGCATGGTTGGCCATACTGTTTGGCTGTGCTACATGGTGACTGCGTGTGTGTGACCATGGTGCATAGCTGCAGGCCTGGACAGCCCCCCCAACACATTCCAGTGTTACTGTGCAGGGGCCATGTGGTATGGTCACTCAGGTATTCTGTGGGACCATGGGCCAGCATGGGACTGTCGGGCTGTGCCCTCACATCAGTGTCCATTGTGTCATGTACCCTGTGGCCCTGACAGTGCCTCCATTGCATGCCACACATGTACATACCTGCTGCATGATGGAGATGGAAAAGGTCCAACTTGCCATCACCGTCCAGTGTGGGCACTGATGTGCTTTGCCACACACTCCTCCTGTGTAGGCATTGGGATGGTCTGGCTTGATCTCCCTCCCATGCCTGTTGTGCAGCGGCAGTTTTGGGCAACCTTCTCCTTGCACCTCCTTTGCGTGTCTTGATATCACTTTTATAATTCACGCCTGGTGCATCCGTTTGTGCCTACAGTGTTGACCTTCATTGCCACCTTATCCCATGCCTGCTGTCTCCGGACACACAGCTCCCTGTACCCACCCTAGGACAGTAGAAGATCCACCTGTTGATGTCATGGGTGACATGTTACACTGCACTGCTTCACATTTTTGACCATGTTGACGTGTCACCCATGTGTCCATTTCACCCCTGTTTGCATGTCAGTGCACACTGTTGTAATGACCTGTGCCTTCATAGCCTCTATCAGGATGTCTGTCTCCTCATCTGTTAAATTACATTTCCTTCTGTAGCCTCCTTCCTCTCCCAGCACCATTCCTTCCATTGCCATTGCTGCCTCTGGTTTACGGCATAGCTTGAGACGGTGTCATTGGGTGCACTGGTCTTATGGTGTGCCATTGGATCACTCTTTGACGCACTGGGGTACTTGTATGAGAATTTGCCACTCAGTATGTGGTGCACGGAGCACGATGCAAGCTTCCACTTTGGCACAGCTTGCGGCGCTCCAGGTGAGTTTTAAGAATTGAGCCCTGTACCTCCAAATCATTTTTCATTTCCTACCTGTTCATTTCAGAGGCAGGTATCATCAGCCTCTGCCTGGATCACTATTTACTGTTTTAGCTCTTTCCCTATATCAGCCTCTGTGGCAGCTATGCATATGTGGTTAGACTCCTCCAGCAAGGCTGTGATGTCACAATTGTCTACCCATACACAAAAAACCCTGTTTTCATTACATAGGGAACACCAAGAGAGCCAAAATCTACCTGGAGCCCTGACTGTGATCTGGAGAGCAGTTGAGGATGACAAGAGGTGGCAGAAGCACTAAATAACTAAAGTGTATAGATAGGGATTATTATGCACAAAATTCAAGCAGCTCAAAAACCTTGTTGTGTACATTCTAAAGTTGTGAATGTTCTAAAGTTGTTGTGCACATTCTAAAAACCTTACAGTATATGATCAGCCTCTGTTACTTTTGGAATTCAGTGAGAGCAGGATCTGACATCACACTGCTGTTGTACCATCATTCTGACATTAGATCAACGTTACAGCAGCATGCCATCGCCAGCAGTGTGTGCCCAAGTTAAAAAAAATCAGCCGTCAGTGCAGGACAAAGGGCAACTTTCAAACTGAGCAAAATGGCAGCTGTCATAAAAACCTTTTTTTTGTTGCTGATTGAGTTTGTGTTGCGGCTTTCCAAGTGACTGTTCTGAACTTGAACAAAAACTGTTTTTTTCTTTTTGCCACCTGTTGAGTTTGTGTTGCAGTTTTCATTAATGACTGTTCATGTTTTTGAGCCCTAATGTTTCTTCCTCGAATGTTCCTTCTTTTCATTTTTTGACCTTTCCAGTGCGTCAGTACCTTGTTTTTTATATTTTCTTTGTAATGTGGTGCAGAACAAAGGCTGCTTCTATATTATAAAACATAGTGGCTGGTGAGCCTTGTCCAAGAAGCTCAGGACTCCAGCTCCGGCTCCTGGTGCAATTGGAGACCACTTCAGCTGCGCTCTCATGATCATCGATTACATTGGGAGCCCTCAGTGGAATCCTGAGCTTGTTGTACACTATATTCTATTTATTGTGCATGTCCTATCATTAACTGCAGCTACTATTCCCTTGCACTAACTCCCGCTGCCTAGTTTCACTTTTTCTGCTCACTGTACCTCAGTGTTACAGTAGCCAGGTTTAAAAAAAAAAAGAAGTTGTGTTTACACAATACCAAATAAAATATAAGCAATCATATACAACTCGCCTTGTGTTTCCATCTTGGAGTTGAGATAACATGATGGACCTTTTGAGCTGTGCTCTAGAGGTCCATATGCTGTTATCTCAACCCCTCGATGGAAACACAGGCTAGTTGTCTATGTGCGCTCATACATTATTCCTTATATTTTGCATCAGTATTTGATCAGGAAGTCAGGTCATGGCCATTAGGGGTAGAAATGGCAGTAGATAAAGAGGCCAGGCTAGAGACAGTGTTAGGTCAAAAAAGGGTTTTTTGGAGCCAAGAATCCCAGGACAGAGTACTACCTGGGTGGGACTCCGAGTATCTGCATCAGAGGAGGAGAAGAACCTGGGAGTGATGATCACTAGTGACCTGAAGCACTCCAGGCAGTGCAAGAAAGCAGCAGCAAAGACAAAAAAGATGCTGGGATGCATATCTAGGGGGATCAGTAATAGGAGAGAGGAGGTTATACTGCCCTTGTACAGGACACTGGTAAGGTCACATCTAGAGTATGGAGTTCAGTACTGGTGCCACACCTCAACAAGGACATTAACCTGCTGGAGAAGATCCATAGGAGGACTACAAAGATGATAGTTGGTCAGCAGGGTAAGGCATACGGGGAGAGATTGAGGGCACTGAACATGTGCTCCCTGGAAGACAGGAGAGAGAGAGGGGGGACATGATAGGGACCTTCAAGTACTTGAAAGGCATAAATAAGATTGATAAGGAGAATCCCTTTAAGCTGAGTGGCAACCATAACACGAGGGGGCACAGTCTTAAGCTGGAGGGTGGGAGGTTTAGGAGGGAGGTCAGGAGGCACTTCTTCACAGAGAGGGTGGTGGACACTTGGAATGCACTGCTGGAAGAGGTCATCTCGTTGAAGACAATGGGCAGCTTTAAGAGAGGCTGGGATAGGCAAAAGGAGAAGGTAAGGATCATGGGTAGAGAGGATGGAAGGAGTGGAGAGGGAGGGCAGGGACATTAGCTCAAGCTGTGGACCCTGCAATATGAGCAGACTTGATAGTCCAAATGGCCTTCTTCTGCTGGTTTCTTCATATGTTCATATGCATGTTCGTATGTAGGTCTGGGTAAAATCAGCAAGTTCCACTTTTGTTTACACACAGCACTATGCTAATCATGTTAGTTTGGCACTAACTGACTAACAATTGTGGCTGATGTTGTCTCTTAAACTGCAAAAGGTAAACAATATGAGTTATCTTATCCATCTCTTTCTGTGATTTTACTTCCATCTTGTTTTCCTTGCAGAACATTTATCACATTTTCAACATTGTGATGCGACAAAAAACTTTTATATCAACAGTAGCTAAAATACAGTGGGTGGGATATTCAGAAATGCGCCAGGCAGGGGCGCAAGCCGGGTGCAGTGCAACTGGGATGCGCCAGGGCGTGGACTGGGCGATATTCAACGGTGCTGTGCAATGGCTCAGCACCATTGAATATGGCACCATGGCCAAGGCCACTGATTTACGGTGATAAAAACAATTAAATTCCGTTTTCAAGACTTTAGATTCCGGAATTTCACTGGTGATTGTTACTCTAATTTCCGGATTTTACTGGGATTCTTTTTTCATTTTTTAGTATGTGCACAAATAATCAGAATTAAAGAAGGCTTAATATACAGAGCATTAAATGAAGCAAACTGAAAATAGTACAGGAAGGGAATTAAAACAAAAACACACTTTTTTATAGATTTACTGATCTGTTAGAAAATGACAGATTCCATGAAATCTTCGTTTTTACCGGTTTTCAGGCAGCTCTAATTCCGGAATTTTACCGGATTTTCCGGTAAAAACCGAAAAACAGTGGCCTTGACCATGGCCACCCACATTGCACATGGCGCAGTGGCACTGCGCCAGCACAAGTGGCAAGAGAGGAGCAGGGGGATGTGCCAGCGTAAATGCAGTTACACTAGGCACAGGAACCGCGATATTCATCAGTGGGTATGCAAATGGGGCCATTATGCATGCAAGGTGCAAATGGGGCCATTTGCATGTCATTATGGCCCCATTTGCATGCAGGTGCGCCAATCTCCGGAGACTTGTGCCTGGCGCCCTGCCAGGCTGCTGCCGTCGGAGACTGACGCCCCCTGCCCCTCGGTGGCAATGCACCCCAATGCCCGATCGCGGGCTTAGATAAATAAATCTATTGCCTGGTGATCCACTGGACCAGCTCCCCCAGCCCAATCGTGGGCATAAATACATATATCTATTCCCTGGTGGTCCAGTGGACCTGCCCCCAAGCCCGATAACAGGCATTAATACATATATCTATTCCCTGGTGGTCCAGTGGACTGAATCTCTGCCCCATCATGGGCTCCCTAAACAAATGTATAACCCTGGTGTTTCAGCGGTACCCCACTCCCCTCCAGCCCACTCAGACCCGCCACCCCACTCCCCCCCCCCGGTCAGCAGCGGGTAGCAGCTCCCCACCCGCAAGCCGCCTCGCTGCCCGCCAACTGACAGTGTACAGTACGGCTGTATGGCCATCAGTCCACTGCATGGGCCAATGGGTGTGCACAATGTATTGTATTACACAGTCCCGATATGTGAATGGAATTAATTCACTATCGGATTGTAGTACAGTACGCCTTATCGCCCATTGGCCCACGATGATGATTAATGGGTGTACAGCCGCATTGTACGCTGTTAATTGGCGGGCGGCTGGGCTGCTTTGCTGGTGGAGCTGCCGCCCGCCACTGACCTGGGGGAGCGGGGTGGCGGGTCTGAGTGGGCGGGTGGGAGGGGGTACCGCTGGACCACCAGGGTTATAGCTTCATTTAAGGAGCCCGCGGTTGGGCTGGGATTCGATCCACTAGACCACCAGGTAATAAATATATGTATTTATGCCCATGATCAGGCTGGGAGCAGGTCCACTGGACCACCAGGGATTCTATTTTATTTACTAAACCCATGATCGGGCGTGGGGGGGGCCCTGATGTCCGGTCTGTGACTTGGGAGGTCGGGTGGCCACCCACAGCAGGCGGCTGCCATGTTGCACCCAGCAATATGTGAGGCAGCCTGTGGGTGGCCAGTACTTGTTCCTATTTTTTTTGAGCACATCTTTGCGCCCCCCTGTGTGGTGCAAGGCAGGTGCCTGGAGTGATACCGCATATCCCAGGCTGAATATCGGGATGTGCGGAATATGCATGGGCACGCCTCGCACTTGCGCTGCATACATTACTGGTGTGCCCCAGTGCATCGGGATTTGCGCAGCACAAATTCCCCTTTTGAATATCGCGCCGGGGTGCATCAGTGAGTTGCGCATGGTGCACCCTTTGAATATCCCACCCAGTTTCTTCTTTCACAGAAACATAGAAACATAGACTTTGACAACAGATAAGGACCACTTGGCCTACCTAGTCTGCTCATTTCCCTACCTAGAGGATAAGCTGCAGATCCTATTTAACCAACAGCCTATTTCTTCCTACCTCCCACAAAAATTGCCTTATGTCTGTCCCTTGCATTCTTGAATTCTCCCACAGTTTTAGACTCACTTTCATCTGAGTAATGCCTTCATTTACAGTTGTTTTGGAAGCTCCAACTTAGGATTTTTATAACGCAGCTTAACACAACACAACACAACACAACACAACACAACACAACACAACACAACCCAAGGGAGTCTCATACCATATAAGCAAGAGACACACTCTGTGGCTAGACCAGGGCAGGCTTACTAGTGAAGAGACCCAGTACCTGGCAAAGCTCTATCCACCTTGATGTGCCCCACAGATATGTTTAGTGGTGCTGAGGACTGTAAATGCCACAAGTGAAGCATCATGGTGTAGAGCTGCTTAGAACAGAAATGTGACTAAAGAACAAAAGTTACCCCAGCACAGCACATTGCAAAGGATGCAGGTTCCACAATATAAAAACAGCAAATGAGCAAGGATAGCTTTGCAAACCACGTTAGTTTCTATAATTAAATTATTCAAGTGGTAATGCAAAAGTGCTATAAGGAACCAGATCTACACTCACCACCAAGGACAGAAGAAACTCCTCATGAGCATTCGATGCTCATAGCATCTCCATCAGGGGCCCTGATGGAGATGCTGTGAGCACTGAATGCGCACAGTGAGTTTCTTTTGTCGTTGATGGTGAGTGCATAGCTCTGATTCCCTATTGCACTTTCGAATTAGCACTTTTCTAAATTAATTGTAGCAACTACCCTTTGTGTACAAGGCTATCCTTTTTCATTTGCTGTCAGAACAGAAATGTGTTTATCATGTACTGTATATGCCAGCAGAGCTCCCGATGAGAATTGGGTCCTAAAAGGTTGCTGAATAAGAATGCATATTTTTGTTTCTTAACCAAGAACCTTTCTTAAAATGTTTTTCCAGGTTTTGTATTTCAGGCTATACTTACATAGCCTTGTAAAACAGGTAGACAAAAGTCTCTGTCTGCCCATATTTAAACATTTTTTGTAGAGAATGCACAAGGTGGGAAGTGATCATAGTTTGACCCTGACAAGGTGGGAAGCCAATCCCTACTGCTTGGGTCAGACCCCTGTGCTCAGGCACATGATGACATGTGCCCAGGAGTAGCTCAGGGGCACACCCATTAAAGTCGATAAGGGTTGCTATTTCACAGCTTTTTTATGCCTGTTATTGGCTACAGTGAAATTAATCAAGGCCACCACTTGACTAAAAAGGGTCATGTTAGGCCTCAATAGGGGAAAAAGACCTAGGGGTCATGGTGGATGCATGTATGAATAACTCTGAGCTGTGCAGGAGAGCAGCTAGCAAGGCAAACAGGATGTTGGGATGCATCATAAGGGGGATCACCTCTAGGAGCAAGGAAGTGATTCTGCCGTTGTACAATGGACTGGTTAGACCACACCTTGAGTACTGTGTACAGTACTGGAGACCACACTTGAAGAGGGACATACAGCTCCTGGAGAGGGTACAGAGGAGGACAACTAAGATGATACGAGGGCTAGGAGATTTGATGTATGAGGACAGACTTGAGGAGCTCTGCCTGTTTTCATTGGAGGAGAGGAGAGACAGGGGGACATGATTGAGGTCTTCAAGTACCTCAAGGGAATAAATAGGGTAAACATGGAGGGGATCTTTAGACTAAAGCAGGGAGGTATCACCAGAGGGCATGGTTTGAAGTTGGAAGGTGGAAGGGTGAGGGGGAAAAAGAGGAGGAGGTTTTTCACTGAGCGGGTGGTGGACCCTGGGAATGCACTGCCTGGTGAGCTGGTTCAGAGATCCACAGTGGAGGGCTTCAAGAGAGGGTGGAACAGACACAGAAAGTGGATGTATCAGATGATGGCCTGTCCCAGGGAGGTGGGGATGGATGATAAGAGTTTCTGGAACACCAGGGAGGGGAGGGCCTCGGCACCCAACTAGGGATCTGAGGTTCGAGCAGACTCGATAGACCGTAAGGCCTAATCTGCTGGCAAATAGTATGTTAGTCGAGCTGTGGCCTTGATTAATCCCACTGTAGTCATTAATGGGCATAGAAATCCAGTGATACGCTCCCATTGACTTTGATGCTGTGCCCCCTCCGGCTCTTCCTGGGCACACACTATTATGTGCCTGTGCCGGATTGGTCAGTAGCCCTGCTAGTGAATAGCAAGGTCTGTAGGTGGCCCTTGATGTACAGAAGACATTCTCCTCCCCTCTTACTTGCACGGTTATGTCTAAGGAGGGTGTAAGAGGGGAGTGCTGCCTTACTGTCCGAGATTTTATTTTATTTATTTATTGAAATGTCTCACCAGGAAAGCACAATGAACAACAAGTTGCTGATCTCCCAGTGCAACCTGGGGGGAAGGGGTACAGAGAGGATGAACAGTAATACATTCAAGGTGCCTAAGACAACAGTTACATACAGTAGGCAATTCACAGTAGGCAATTAGTGCATGGGTGAGGGGAACAAGAGGGCATCACAGGCATATATCTACCTAATACTGAAAATAAATACTAGTAGTAAGGGTTACTTAGGTATAGACAGAACAGAGAA
Source organism: Neoceratodus forsteri (assembly GCA_016271365.2). NCBI lineage: Eukaryota > Metazoa > Chordata > Ceratodontiformes > Ceratodontidae > Neoceratodus > Neoceratodus forsteri. The sequence continues at coordinate 246,070,836 of CM057454.1, read as the reverse complement.
CTACAGCAGAGGGGACAATTACAGAGAGGTGCAAAAGTATTAGCAAGTGCATGAGGTGTAGATGATTCTTAAAGTGCCAAGGGGAAGGGGATTGGGCAAGTAGGTATCAAGTGAAATGAGAGAAAGGGGAAGGGGAGGGAGGAGGGGAGGGAGAGCCATAACCCAGGATATCCTCCAGGATGTTGAGAACCCTGCAAGGGGCAGGGACTGCTAGACAAGGTGGGAAATATTGGGGAGTGCCAAGGGGAGAGGGGAATTGGGCAGGTAGGTAATCAAGTGCAATGGGTAAAAGGAAGGAGGAGGAGGAGCAGGAGGGGAAGGGAGAGGTGTGCCCAAGGGACCCATTCAGGATGCTGGGAAGAGGGTAGGGGGAACTGAACCAAGGGGCCCCTCCAGGATGCTGACAACCCTGTGAGGGGGCAGGGAAGGCTGGAAGAGATCAGGCAATTTAGAGGAGTGCCATGGGGAGGGAGGGATAGGGCAGGTAGGTGTCAAGTGCTAGAGTAAAAAGGGAACGAAGAGAGGAGGAGGGGAGGAGGAGGGAAGGAGAGCCAAGCCCAAGGGAGCCCTTCAGGATGCAGAGAACCCTTCAAGGGGGCAGGGGAGGCTAGAAAAGATAGGAGGGAAGGGAAGGGAAGGAAAGGTTAGGCTAGGAGTAGATATAGGTTAGGGGTGAGTCTAGATATATGTGAGGATGTGGTTTAGGGAGGGTCATGGCAGGAGGAGCTAGATGAAAGATAGTTGTGAAGGGCTGAACTGATGGAGTGGGAGGAGGAGGAGTGACGAACTTCAAGAGGGAGGGCATTCCAAATTTTGGGAAAGCGGTATGAGAAGCCTGACTGACCAATGAGGGTGCAGCACCGAGAGATCAACAAAGTGCATGAGTCAGTATATCTAAGGGAATGAGAGTAAGGGAGAGGGGTGATAAATGAGGAGGAGATGTAGGTTGGGAGTTCTCCAACCAGTGTTTGGAGGTGAACTTAGCACAGTGGGAGAGGTGTCTGTTTGTGAGACTGGGGAAGGACAGGGCATGACAGAGATCACAATGATGAGTGTGAGAAGGTGCATCAAGGGCAAAGCGGTAGAAAGACTGGAATAGGGTGTCCAGTCTGGTCAGGAAGGATTTAGGAAAGGGCAAAGCAGTAGAAAAAGTGGAATAGGGCATCCAGTCTGGTCAGTGAGGATTTAAGAGCAGCACCATAGATTATGTCACAGTAATCGAACATGGGGAGGATCATCTTCTGGACAATTTCATGCCTAGCCGCAGAATGGATACAACTATGGTTCCTGAATAGGGCACCAAGCTTGTGGTGCAGTTTTTTTCAGGATGGCATCAATATGTCCAGAAAAGTTGAGTTGTTGGTCCAGCCAGGCCCCAAGGTATCTGAAGGAGGAAGTGTCCTCTAAAATAGTCTCATGCAGGGTGTGGAAAGAGGGCAGGCTGGGGAGCTTAGAAAGTCTGCTTAGTGCCAAAGATCATGGAGACAATCTTCTTGGCATTGAGGAAGAGATAAGGGTTAGCAAACCAGAGCCGAATTTGGTTGAAATCATGCTGCAAGCTGGATGTAACCTCAGCAGGACTTGGGCCAGAAGCATACAAGACTGTATCATCGACATACATGTGGTTGGAGGAGAAAGGGAAGCAGACTGATGGCAGGTCATTTAGGAAGATTGAAAATAACAAGGGACCAAGCATCCAGTCCTGTGGGACTCCTGTGGTGATCGGGAGGGGGTAGGGAGGTGACACTAGTGATCCTAACTGATTGAGTTCTACCAGTGAGGCAGGCCCTGAACCAGCTAGTGGCTAAAAAAGACAGGGCAGCTGATGAGCGAGAGTCCAGGAGAAGAGAGTGGGAGACAGTGTCAAATGCCTTGGCAAGGTTGACAAAAATGGCTAACGTGATAAGGCCATTGTCCATCCTGGTGAGGATGGAGGTAGTGGGCCCGAGCAGGGAGGTGGCAGTTGAGTGTTTTTTCCTGAAACAGATTGGAACGGGGTGAAAAAGGAGGAGTCAGATAGACAGGAGGTAAGTTGGATGAGAACCAGGTGTTCTTGGAGTTTAGCGAGGGTAGAGAGGAGAGATATGGGGCGATAGTTGCTAGGGGAAGAGGGGTCCCCACCTTTAGGTAAGGGGAGGACAACGGCATGCTTCCATGAGGTGGGGACTGAGCCAGTAGAGGAGAGGTTTAAAATGCGAGAGAGGGGGTAAGTGATGGCAGGGGCTGAGACAGAAAGAGGAATTTGGGGTCAAGATCATTGGGGAGGAACCTTTTGAGGGGTTGATAGTGAGCAGGGCATTTAAAACATCATCAGTGGTGATGGTGGAAAAGGAGAAGGAGAAGGAGGGGAAGAAGATGAGGAAGGGGTTACGGTATTGGAGGAGGTTGGAGGGAGTAATAGGAAAGGAGGGACTTTAAAAGTTCAGCGGCACATGAGGTGTAGTAGGAGTTAAATTCCATGGCCACCGTGCTCGGGTCGGCCACAAGAGTGTTGTTTATTTTAAGGACCGTAGTGGGAAGGTGGGATTGGGGTGTGAAGAGGGCATGGATCACCTTCCAGAATTTTGATGGAGTATTTATGTTTATGAGGAAGGCTGTTTTAAAGTATTCAGGCTTTGCTAATGTTGTTGCCCTCATACAGGCGTTTTGGAGCATACGGTATGTGGTGAAGTCACAAGGAAGCTGGGTTGATTTATGAAGCTTCCAGGCACGATCTCTAGCCCTGAGGCAGGTCACAAGTCCTGGAGTAATCCATGGAAGATGATTGCCCCAACTCTGGCTGTTTTAAATGGTGTGAAAGTATCCCAAGTATCTAGGAATATACCTTTAAAGTATGTAAGGCCAGATCAACCGAGGAAAAGGAAGCTGGGGTGACCAGTCAAAGAGAGTAAGGTCGCGCAGAAGGGGTTCAAGGTTCAGGGAGTTAAATGAGCCTAGTTGCAAGTTTTTTTGTGGGGATTTTGGCCTGTGGACTTTCCTGACTATGAAGGTTGGGTTGTGATTACTGAGAGCGTCAGGAAGGATACCAGATTTGATAACTCTGTGAGGGTGGGAGGTGAGTGCCCAGTCAAGCAGGGAGTGATTTAGTGTCTTGTGGTTTGGGTGGGTGGGTTCTGAGATCAGCTGGATGAAGTTAAGAGCTCCTATTTCATTACGTATTTTTTCAGACTTAGTCGACAGTCAATTTAAATTGAAATCATGCAGAATGTATACTTCACCAGAGTGGGAAAGGGTTGAGATGGAGGCTACTAGGTCAAGAGCGATAGTGGGCTGAAAGTTTGGACGGCAGTAGACATTGGCTATGAAGATGAAAGACCGAAGGGCAGGGTCACTTGTATGGCTAGATCATCATGGGTCACAGGACTGAAGGTAGAGTACAGAGTAGAATATTGGAGTGTGGTGAGAATATACATGGCTTCGCCACCACACCTACTAGCCCAGTTTTGCCTTAGGATGGAGTAGCCTGGGATGGAGACCGAATGGTCAGAGATTGTGTCCTTTAGCCAGGTTTCCATAATAATTAGTATATCAGGTTTTAGAGTGACCATTATGGTTTGCAGGAGGTCGAATTTTAGTAGTAAACTACAGATGTTTAAATGTAGGATCTTGAGTCCTTTTGGGAGAGCAGAGGGGGTGGAGGAGGGAGAGGTGGTTGCAGAAGAAGGGCCTAGTGTGGAAGAAGCAATCAGACCTGGGTTGGGGTGAATATTCCCTGTGGAGAGCAAGAGAAGGGCAATTATAAGGAAGTGGATCTTAGGGCACTTGTTAGTGAATGAGGAAGAAGCTTTGGGCCTGGAGGGGTAGGAAGGGGGAGAGAAGGAGAACATTTTTTTTTAATTTTATTTATTGAGATCTCGGATTACAAAATACCTTTTAACCAGTGGTTCATTTACAAAGGTTGCACGTTAGTAGTACAAAACAATGACAAATAGCAGTTAATGCAAGGTATAGGGAATTACAAGATATAAAGAGCAAGGTTAGTTGGTCAGGTTAATTTCCAAACTTAAATAGGTGATTTAGATGATGGGGGATGTAGCATTGAAAAGGAGGAAATTAAGAGGGTATAGCATTAGATGGTCAGAAAAACAGGGAAGTGGTCCTGAGGTAGACCTTGTCACAAAGTGCAGGTGTCATAGTTAAGCGCAGTTGAGATATGGGGCCTCCAGGAGAATTGATAGTGGCAGTGGAGAGTGGGTTTTGAGGGGTGGGTAGGCAGGAGCAGAGGTCAGAGGTGAGGTGACATCGTGGAGGTATAGCACCAGCAGGGGAGAGGGGTATGGCAAGGAGACAGTGGTAGGTGGTATAAACATGGGGGGGGGGCAGGAGGTAGTACAGGAAGGTGAGGGAAAAAAGGATGAGAAAGGGTGGTGGAGCGATTGAGTGGGTGGACAAAATGATGGTATGTGGTATAGATAGAGGGTAGTAGGAGGGACGAGGAGAAAAGGATGAGAAAGAGTGGGAGAGAGGTAGAGGTTGAGTGGGTGGACAGGGGGATGTGACAGGAGGACAGAGTGTTTGGACACTCAGAGGGAGGCTACTAAGAGCAGTCACAGTGACCGAGACTCCTAAGGTGTTGGTGAAGATTGTGTTTGAAAGGACCAAGCCTAGACCCGGACTGGACCTCAGGGGGCAGTCGGTTCATTAGGGTGGGTGCCCTAGTGAAAAAGGCACGCTGAGCTTAGGTTGTGCAACAGAAAGGGATCTGGAAGGAGAGTTTGTCAGAACTGCGGGTGGAATGTGTGGCTGTTGTTAGTGATAGGAGGCCATGCGTGCACAGAGGAGTTAGACCGAGATTGATTTTCTTAGCCAGGAGGCATGTTTGGTATGCTATCCTGCCTTGGAGGTGCAGCCAGCTTGACTGCCTGTACTGTTCACAGGTGTGGGTTCTTTTACTAGCACCAGTCACAAGGCAACAGCACTTATTCAGGGCTGTCTTGATTCTACTTAGAAACATAGAAACATAGATTTTGACAGCAGATAAGGACCGCTTGGCCCACCCAGTCTGCCCATTTCCCTACCTAATGGATAAGCTGCAGATCCTAGTTAACCAGCAGCCTACTTCTTCCTACCCCCACCCCCTAGAATTGCCTTATGACTGTCTCATGCATGCTTGAATTCCACAACTGTTTTTGACTCCACAACCTCCTCCAGAAGGCCGTTCCATGCATCCACAACCCTCTCTGTGAAAAAATACTTCCTTAAATTACCTCTGAGCCGCCCCCCTTCTATCTTCGAATTGTGCCCCCTTGTTCTTGCACACCTCTTTTTTTGAAAGATGCTACCCTCTTGGACTTTGTTGATTCCCTTGAGGTACTTGAAAGTTTCTATCATGTCCCCCTCTCCTTCTTTCCTCGAGGCTATACATATTCAGCTCCTTAAGTCTCTTCATATGTCTTCCGTGCAGACCCTGCACCATTTTAGTTGCCCTCCTCTGGACAGCCTCCATCCTGTCATGTCTTTATGGAGATTGGGTCTCCAGAACTGCACGTAGTACTCCAGATGGGGTCTCATCAACTGTCTGTACAGAGGGATAATAACTTCCTGTTTTCTACTGGTGATGCCTCTCTATGCATCCCAGTATCCCCCAGCCCTCCTTGCTGCCCTCTCACATTGCTTGCCCACCTTTAGGTCATCTGATATGACTACCCCAGGTCCCTTCCATTTTGTTGTTGTTAGTATCTCACCCCCATTGTGTACTCTTCCCCTGGGTTTTGTTTCCCAGGTGCATTACCTTGCACTTCTTAGCATTGAATCTAAGCTGCCATACATTTGACCATTCCTCTAACCTTGCCAAGTCCCTTCTCATCCTTTCCACCCCACCTTGTGCATCAACTCTGTTGCAGATCTTTGTGTCATCTGCAAAGAGACATACTTTTCCTTCCAGTCCCTCTGCAATGTCGCTTATAAAGACTTTGAAGAGGACCGGTCCTAATACTGAACCCTGTGGTACCCCACTAGTAACCCCCCTTTCTTCAGAGTGGACTCCATTTACTATATCTCTCTGTGTCCTATTCTCCAGCCAATTCTTTACCCAGGCTGTCATCCTGGGACCCACCCCCAGGCTGGCTAACTTGTATATTAATCTTTTGTGTGGGACTGTGTCAAATGCCTTGCTAAAGTCTAGGTAGGCCATGTCCACAGCCCCTCCCTGATCTACTACTTTGGTCACCCAGTCAAAGAAATCTATCAGATTTGTCTGGCAAGACCTTCCCGCTGTGAATCCATGCTGCCTTGGGTCCTGAGCTCCTCTGGCTTCTAGATACTCAACAATTCTTTCCTTCAGAAGTGATTCCATCATTTTCCCTACCACTGAGGCTAAACTAACAGGTCTATAGTTTTTGCTTCTGCTTTGCTCCCACTTTTGTGAAGGGGAATCACATCTGCCCTTCTCCAGTCCTCGGGTACCACCCCATCCTCCCATGATTTGTTAAAGAGGGTAGTCAGTGGTGTCACTAGTTCTACCCTTAGTTCTTTTAGAATTCTGGGATGAATCCCATCAGGCCCCATTGCTTTGTCCACCTTCAGTTTTAAGAGTTCTTTCAGAACCCTTTCTTCTGTAAATGGGCTGGTATCAACTTCTGTATCCAGAGTGTTTCTACTGTTTGTTTTAGGTACCTCCCACTTCCTTTGTAAATACTGAGCAAAAATATTTGTTTAGTATCTCTGCCTTTTCACAGTCACCCTCTGCCCACCCTCCTTCCTCTTTATTGAGCCTCACTAACCCTCCCTTGGTCTTCCTTCGCTCCCTGATGTACCTATAAAAGGTTTTATCCCCCTTAACTGAGTTGGCTATCTTTTCCTCGATTTGGGCCTTTGCTGTTCTGACTGCCTTCCCAGCTTCCTTTTGCTTTAACTGATACAGTTCTCTGTCCTGCTCCTTCTGTGATTCCTTGTACTTCCTGAATGCTTCCTTTTCTCTTGAACCTTCACTGCCACTTCCTTTGAGAACCATAGTGGTTTCTTACATCATTCGTTTTGTTTATTTGCTTCACACAAAGGCTTGTTACCTCTGTGAGTTTTATTATTCCCATTGTTCTTCCACCCTCCTTCCTGCCCATTTGCTAGTGCATTCCTTAGGCACTCAATCTATTTGGCAAAGTCAGCCCTCCAAAGTCCAGTACTTTGCCTTTGTATGGCTTGACCTCTATTGCTGTGTTTATTGTGAACCATACTGTTCGATGGTCGCTAGTTCTCAGATGGCTACCCACTTCTACATCTGTGATCCTCTCTTCATCTCCATTTGAGAGAACCAGGTCTAAGATTTCTCCCTCTCAGTGGGCTCCAATACTAGTTGTCTAAGGCATGCCCTGTAGGGCATCTAGAATAACCCCACTCTTTGAAGTGGCTGCTGCAACTGCACTCCAGTTAACATCTGGCATATTCAGATCACCGTCAGCAATATTTCCCTTTTTCTGCCATTCCTAAGTATTCTTTCTATCATTTCCTTGTCCATTTCCTCCCCCTGAGAAGGGGGTCTGTATACAACCCCAGTGCGGATTGTGGTGCCATTGCCGGTCTCCAAATTTACCCACAGTGCTTCTTCTCCTCCCTGTTTTCCCTTTTATTCTGTTGCTTTGATTCCTTCCCTTATGTAAAGAGCTACTCCTCCTCCTCTTTTACCCTCCCTGTCCCTCCTGTAGATAATTAATGTGGTGTCTGTGGCCGCGCCATGGATGATTAGGCCGTAGTCGATTAACGATATGACTGAGCTGTTTACAGTTACATGCATTGTATCTTGAATAAGACAGTTTCGATGGCGATAGAGGGTACCTATTCTGGAGTTAATAACTCCAGAGATTGCTTTCACATGGGTAGTGTAGGAGAGTGGGCTGTCCAGAGTAATGCCAAGGTATTTTAATTCCTGGACTTGATAAAGTTGGAGGCATTGATTGTTTAGGATGTGTAGGTCAGCTGTTTTGTGTTTGCTATGGGTATTGGCAAACAGCATGGCCTTTGTCTTTTTGTAGTTCATCAACAGTTTATGTTGATTGAACCATCTTTCAACTGCATTCAAGCTGGATTGCAGGTTGGAGGATAGCTGGGCAGGGCTATGATGCGTGGAGAAAAGAATGGCATCATCCTCATAGAGGATCATACTGGCTTCACATGCAGCAGGGAGATCATTCAAAAAAAGGCTAAAAAGCAACGGACCAAGGATGGATCCTTGTGGGACCCCCTGAGTGTACTGGGAGGCAGTCAGAGAGAGTATCTCCAATTTTAACCCTTTGAACCCTACCCACCAGGTAACTTTCAAACCAGCTAGTGACATCAGCGGATTGTCCTAGGACAGAGATTGAGTGTCGGGGTAGTTGGTGATTAACAGTATTAAATGCCTTAGTTAAATCCACAAACACTGCACCAAGTAGCTGGCTGGCGTCAAGGGCCTTATGAATGTGAGTTGTAAAGTCAAGCAGGGCAGTGACATACTATGTCCCTTCCTGAAACCATGCTGTTGTTTACACTGGATTTTGTACTTATCTAGGTGTTCGGTCTGTTGGTCAGCTACTATTCACTCCAAGGCTTTGGATAGTGGAGGGAGAATTGATATGGGTCAGAAATTGGAGAGCTGGGCACGTCTCCGCTTTTATGCACAGGTGTAACAGTGGCAGATTTCCAGGCCTGGGAGAACTGCCTGAGGGTGAGTGAGAGGTTTAGGAGTTTGGTGAGGGGGTGTAGGACAGTGACAAGTGCAAGTAAGAGAAATTTTAAATTGAGGGTGTCACTACTTGTTCTGGCTTTACAAAGCACCTTCCCTAGGTATCTACGTGCTTCATGCGGGAGTATCTTCCTGAAATAGAAGGGTGGGGGACTGTGAAGGAGTGGTAGTATTCATGTTGCTAGTGGTCAGCGGGGAGCTAGTTAGAAAATTGGGTAGGAGAATTCCACTGAGATCAGTAAAAGCAGTATTAAAGGAGTCAGCAATTAACTTACGGTCTTGGGTAAGTGAGCCGTTGACCTCTATCATTGTGGGTGGACATTTTTTTATTTTTCCCATTAGGTTTTTTATGTTTTCCCAGAATTGTTTGCTATTACCCCAGCTGTCTGTTAGTGCACCTTTATAATACACCTGCTTAGCTCTCTGCACTGCTTGGGTGCATTGGTTTCTGGAAGCTTTGTATTTCTGCATATCGGTGTGGTGTCCGGATCCCATTGCAGCGAGCCACAGATTGTCCCTATTTTTCGTCATTGTTAATAGGGCAGGGGTGATCCAAGTGTTAGATGTTTCCCTAGGTTTTATTTTCCTAAGGGGAGGCAAACTGCTGGCATACTGACTTGAAATGGTTGGTAAAGAAGTTTAGTGCGGTGTCAATACAGGTCATGTAGTTAAGGAGGGACCAATCAATCATCAAGACTACGTTTAAAAATTCTGTGAGCTTCCCTTTTTTCAGTATACGGTGGCAGGTAAACTTGGTTTTAGATTTGAGCACGTTATTGGACCACTGACAGAGTACTTGGGAGTGGTTACTTAATGTGTTGGACAGGACACGCACATTAAAAATTCTACTGGGATGGGTGGTGAGAATCCAGTCCAGTAGGGAGCTGGTGCCAGTTCTGTAGTTTATTCGTGTAGGACAGGTAACCATCTGGGAGATGTCAATTGATGTTAGAACATCTTTGAAGGGGTCAGCTTCTGGAGCAATCCAATCAATATTGAAATCACCCATCATTATTGTTTCAGTGTGGTGCAAGAGGTTTTCGAAGTAGTCAGTAACCATTTAAATGCCGGAGGCCTGATCCCGCAGTGGAATATAGATGGATACGATTGTAAGGGATTTTCGTTGGTGACCAAGGATGATTTTCACTGCAAGCATTTGGGATGAGCTGGTTAGTGGTGCTATTGGGAGGACATGGCTCATGAGGGATTCCAATACATAAATAGCACAGCCACCTCCTCGCTTCCCTATATGGTCACGCCTTAAGATGGTGTAGCCAGGGATTGCAACAGAGTAGTCTGGCGCCTTGGGTGATAGCCAGGTTTCACTGAGTGCCAAGATATCCGGTTTATATATGGATACCCAGACTTGGAGCTGGTCAAGTTTGGGCAACAGGCTCCTGATATTGATTGATGCTAACCTGAGCGAGTTCAGGGAGCTATGTGAGTGAGAGGGTCCTGCTTGGGGACCTGGGTTGGGGTGGATATTTCCTGAAAGAAGTAATAAAAGCAGAATAATCCTAAGTAGGTATCAAGCAAGGAGTTTGTTTTGTTTAAGTCACTGCCATTTGGCAATTCTATCTGGAAGTCTGTTGCTGATAGGGGATAGAAATAGTAGGACACTGTAGTACTCTGGGGGGCATGATCGGGTACACACATGTATGGGGGTCACAGTGGGTAACCCAACAAAGTAAAAGTCAGAGCACAGTGTGCTTGATGGGATGTCTCTAATATCTATGTTACAACATTAGATGAAGAAAGGCAAGATTCGTTGACACAAAGATCAGGGAAGCATGGGGAGGGAAAGGGGAAATTGTTTAACCAGGAAAGGCAAACTAAGCCGGAGCTTGTTTCCAGGTGCAACCTGGGAGCACAAGGAAGTTAAGTGACTTGCTCAGAGTCACACAGTATGCAAGTGGAAGCTGTGGGATTCAAACCCAGGTTTGGTCTGCTGGACGTCACCAGATTTGCAGCTAAGAGCCTTAGACCACTGCGCTAAACTGCCTCCTTAGGATAGGAAAATGTGATAGGAAAATGTGACCAGGGTTCGAGGAGAGAGGAAGAAGTGTCTGCAAGGATGAAAGTAGAGACTAGAGATGTGGGGTAAGGAGTGGAGTTGGGTTGTTTGGTACGGGTGAGTAATGTGCAAGTGGGGAGGGTTAAAGAGAAGGTTAGGAGCAGTAAAAGGGGGATGGTGGAGAAGCAGAGTTGTATTGTGAGAGGAGGAGGAGGAGGAGGATTAAATAGACCTGAAATAAGAGAGTAGTGGGTTAAATAAGTAGAATTGCAGATGGGTAGGAAAGCAAGGAGAGGAAGGAATATGGCAGTAGTTAAGGCAGTGAGGTCCAAGGAGGAGCTGAGATGGTAAATGGCCCTCTAATGGTTGAAGAATATGGTTATTTCAAAGGTGAAAGTAGGTACTTAGTAATTCATGATGCAAGCAGGTCACCTGACACCCGGGGCTATAACTATAATAGACCAGATAGGGTGGGTGGGGAAAATAACGGCAGAGGGTAGCACAGGCAGTGGCTTCAGAGGGGCTGTCCACAATGCAAGAAGTTCTGGAGAGAGCTGGATCACTGGAGGGCTTAGGCAGAGTGGAGCCCCTGTTCAGGGCCTCCTCTGGAGAGAAAAAGCAGAAACAGCAGAAAATAGTAAAGGCAGTAATTGTAGGGCGGGGGTAGGGATTGGGCTACAGGTCAAGAGCACAGTAGGGGCTGAGGGTAGGGAAGTCATGGGAAAATTAACAGAACAATGGGGTCTCTGATAAACGGCATTTACAGGGCACTTAGACAGAAGAGGCGAGAATAAGTTTCAACATGGGGATGAAATCAAGGGGGCCTGAGAGGTGCCAGAGCTGGCGGGAAGGAAGAAGCTTGAGACTGGTAGGGGAGAGCAGCAGACAGAGTATAAAGGGCAGCTGGTTAAATAACTATCTAACAACACACTAGCAAGAACTTCTTAAAATGGCTGTAATCACTTGGCAAATGACCTAGGGCGGCTCCGATTCTATACACTCTACGGGTACAAAGTAGTCTGTAAATACAGTTTGCAAAATATCTATGCATCTAGGTTTAACTTGATCTTAGGCAGTAAAGTTACTTAAATGTACACACCTGTAAAACATTGCACAGAATTAGGAATACCTCTGAATAAAAGTTTGAAGGAGAAGAGTCAGGGATGCCAGAAAAAGTTTAAAGTTAAAATGTCCAGTAGGAAAGCATCAGCTATGGCACCAGCCAGTCAGGCAGTCAGGGCAAAACAACACCAGAATCTGGTTGGTCCAGGGAGTCACCGTACCTGGCATGGGTTCCTAGCGGCAGAGGGTAGCTCAAATGATGACTTCTGAGGGGCCATCTGCACCACAAGAATTCCTGGAGAGAGTTGGATCACTGGAGGGCTTAGGCAAAGTGGAGCACTCATTCAGTGCCTGCTCTAGAGAGAAAGAGCAGAAACAGCAGAAATTAGTAAAGGCAGTAATAGTAGGGCAGGGGCAGGGATTAGGCTAGAGGTCAAGAGCACAGCAGGAGTTGAGGACAGGGAAGTCAGAGGAAAATTAGCAAAACAATAGGGTCACCGATAAACTGCGTTTACAGAGCACTTAGGCAGAAGAGGCGAAAATACGTTTCAGTGGGGGGGGGTGAAATCAGGGGGTGGGAGGCGCCAGAGGTGGTAAGAAAGAAGCTTGAGACTGGCAGGGGAAAGCAGTACAGAGTATACAGGTCAGCTGGTTAAATAACTATCTAACAACACACTAGCAAGAACGTCTTAAAATGGCTGTAATCACTTGGCAAAGCGCCTAGGGCAGTTCCTTCCTCTATACAATCTACAGGTGTAAAGTAGTCAGTAAATAAAGTTTGTAAAATATCTGTGCAGCTAGGTTTAACATGATCTTAGGCAATAAAGTTACTTAAATCAACACACCTGTAAAACTGTAAAACATTGCACAGAATAAGGAATATATCTGAATAAAAGTTTGAAGAAGAGTTGGAGATGCCAGAAATAGTTTAAAGTTAAAATGTCCAATAGGAAAGCAACAGCTAGGGTGCCAGCCAATCAGGCAGTCAGGGCAAAAGAGTGCCAGAATCCGGTTGGTCAGTGAGTCACCATACCTGGCTTGGTTTTCTAGCGGCAGAGGGTAGTGCAGGTGATGGCTTCTGGGGGGCCGTCCCCACTGCAATAATTCCTGGACAGAGCTGGATCACTGGAGGGCTTAGGCAGAGTGGAGTGCACATTCAGGGCCTCCTCTGGCTTGGTTTCCTAGTGGCAGAGGGTAGTGCAGGCTTCTGAGGGGCTGCCTGCACCAGAAGAAGTCCTGGTGAGAGCTCAATCACTGGAGGGCTTAGGCAGAGTGGAACACCCATTCAGGGCCTCCTCTGGCTTTGTTTCCTAATGGCAGAAGGTAGCACAGGCGGCAGCTTCTGAGGGGCCATCCGCACTGCACAAAGTCCTGGAGACAGCTGGATCACTGGAGGGCTTAGGCAGAGTGGAGCACCCATTCAGGACTTCCTCTGGCTCGGTTTCCTAGCGGCAGACATTAGCGCAGGCAATGGCTTCTGAGGGGCTGTCTGCACCGCAAGAAGTCCTGCAGAGAGCTGGATCACTGGGGGGCTTAGGCAGAGTGGAACACCTGTTTAGGGCCTCCTCTGGCTTGGTTTCCTGGTGGCATAGGGTAGTGCAGGCAGTGGCTTCTGAGGGGCCGTCTGCACCGCAAGAAGTCCTAGAAAGTGCTGGATCACTGGAGGGCTTAGGCAGAGAGATCCTTGTGGTCAGCCAGGTTTCCGTTACTGCTAGCAGTTCAGGGTTTTTGGAGAGTACAAAGGCTTCAAAGTTGATGAACTTGGGAAGCAGGCTGCAGATCTTGATATGCAGGCAGTCAATGAATCCTTTGTAGGAGCTTTGTAAGGGCAGTGAGGTGTTAGAAGGCACTGGGAGGGGGTTGGGTTGAATGGTGTCCAGTAACAGTAGGATATAGATGGTAAAATTTCACATGGCTGCCAGGGAATGCATGGCATTCAATTTGGTCTGTTTATTGGTAACAGCTGTCCTTCTGTTAGGCCTTACACTTCTGATAATGTCCTTCAGGTTGCAAGCTGTGAGTAAGGGACCATAAAGATGATGACCCACTGTGACCACTCCCTTTGGTCCAGGAGGGGTGTTCTGCCAATAGCAGTTAGAGGCTGGGGATATAGCTGACCCAGTGGTTGATGCAGATATGTAGCTGTAGGTCCCCTCTGGAGGAGGCAAATGCCTAGAGAGAAGATTTTTTTTTTTATTTATTTTAAAGTTTGTGACCAGGAGAGGCACACTGAGCTGAGGCTCGTTTCCAGGTGTGACCCAGACTTGGCAGAAAACACCAGGAGAAAGGACTGCTGTGTGACTGAACTTCTCTGCTGGGACGAAAGTAGATGAACTTTTGTATTTGGACCTTTAATTTAGGGTAAAAAACTAACATACAAAACAAAAAAAAAAGTGTGTGTTTGGGTTAACTGAACTGAATGGGTAACTGAAAAGTCATCTAGGTGTAAATCTCAGGTGACTGAAAGGACTTAACTGCTGTGAGGTTTAAATTACTTATAGAAAGATCTGGTAAGTAGGGGGAGTGGCTTAGCTAGAAGGAAGCTACATTTAAAGACTGCCTTAGAAAGATTCTGCTAATAGCTTGGCAGAAGACACCAGGAGAAAGGATTGCTGTGTGACTGAACTTCTCTACTGGGACTATATTGCCCTCCTTCCCTCCTCTCCACGCCCCCACCCAAAGCTAGTTCTATTTTTATAGGCACAGGATTTGACTGACAACAGAAACTTCCTGTTTAGGGGCAGGAAGTGAGTGATCACAGAACCACCAAGGACCCACCATCCTAGAAGGGCAAGAGTAGCTCTCTGCCCCTCTAGCTGCTGGAGGTCTGCTCTGAACAAGTAAGTGGTCTACTGAGAAATATAGGATATTCTTGTCTCAGAACAGGACAATCAGGAGCTTAAAGGAACACAGGCAGAAAGTAAGGAGAGAGAAAAAACAGAGGAAAGAGTAAGGATTGCAAACAGTTAAGGGGCCAGAAATAAGACATGATTGGAGTGGTGCAGTGCAGTGGCTGTGGAGCAGCAGTCTTCCGGGAGATGTTCTGGAGGATGCGGTGTTGTCCCATCTGCAGGCACCTCTGGGCTGAGGGAGGAGGTTGCTCATCTCCAGGCTGAGTTGACCAGGATTGGGACTCTCTTCCATCCAGGGACCACCAGTGCCACTGCCGCTGCCTCAGAGGTTGCCAAGAAAGAGGCGGTTGGACCACAGTGGGCTCAGGGAGGGTGAGGTGGTGGAACAGAGGCACATCCCTCCAGTTGTACCTCTCCACAATCTATGCCATTCTGGCAAAGTGTGGTTCCTCTATGGAGGCACCTACAGTGGAGACCAAGGAGGATGTTGGGAACCTCCACAAAGGAGACCCACAGGAGGGTGGCAGGGGACCCTGCAGGAGAGGAAACAACTCCTGGTGGGGACTCCATTGTTAGGAAGGTAGAACTGGGCAAGGAAGGGAGAGGGAGGTAAGGTGCCTGCCTGGCGCCATGGCTTGAGGGACAGGAGCAAATCCTCAGGATTGCCAGAGCAGCTGCACAGGGAGGAGTGGATGTCATTGTCCACCTAGGGACAAATGACCTGGCTAAGAAAGGATTAGAGAAGTGCAGGAAGAGTTTGTGAATTGGGAGGGCCTTAGTCAAGTAGCACGATGGTAACCTTCGGGAGGTGCTACCCATCTATGGCATAGGGAGGCTAGAGTGTTCCGTACCATGGGATTCAATCAGTGGTTGAAAACTGGTGTGGAGCTCAGGGATTTGGCTTCATTGGGGACTGGGGTCCACCTGGAGTGATGCAAGCCTATACTGGCATGATGGGCTGCATCTGTCCGGGAGGGGAACCAGGATCCTAGGTGATAGGTTTAAATGCTTCATTGGCAAGCTTTTAAACTAGCCAAGGGGGGAGGCACTGGAACGGAGCAGGAAAATCCAAGCCCCCCCCAAACAATCACGGTAGTAAGTGTGGCAAACACCAACATGGAGGTGTCGATAGGGAGAAGGGCAGTGGTAAATGAAGAAAGTGACAAAGGCAAGAAGGACAGGGATGGGGCAAAAGGGGGTAAGGCCATCAGGAAATGGAGGGTTATGAGTACCAATGCTCAGAGTCTGGGCAACAAGCTCCCTGAGCTGGTGGCCTTAATGGAAGAGGATGCCTGGATATCGTGAGCAGTCACAGAAACATGGTACACAGAGAACCATGACTGGGATGTTAACATACCAGGGTACATAACCCACAGGAGAGACAGGCAGAGAAGAGGGGAGGAATAGCTCTCTATGTAAAGGAAGGGATAAAAGCAACTGAACAAAAGAGTAAACAGGGAGGAGAGGAGGCACTGTGGGTCACCTTGGAGACTGGAAAGGGCACCACAATCCGCTGGGGTTGTGTACAGACCCCATGTTAGGGAAGAAGGAATGGACAAGGATATGATGGAAGGCATTCTTAGAATGGCAGAGAAAGGAGATACTGTTGATGGGAGACCTGAATATGCCAGATGTTAACTGGAGTACATTTGCTGCAGCCACATCCAAGAGCAGGCCATTCTTGGCCCTACAGGTGGCAGGCATTAGACAGCTAGTTTGGAACCCACTCGTGAGGAGCAATCTTAGACCTCGTACTCTCAAACGGGGGCAGTGAGAGGATCTCAGATCTAGAAGTGGGTTGCCATCTGGGGACAAGTGACCATCAAACAGTGGTTCACGTTAAACTCAGCTACAGAGTCAAGCCATACAAAAGTGAGGGTACTGGACTTTAGGAGGGCTGACTTTGGCACGATGGGAGAGTGCCTCAGAAAGCACTAGCAAACAGGCTAGAAGGAGGTGTGGAGCAACAATGGGGAATTATCAAAACTGCCATCACAGAGGCAACAAGCCTTTGTGTGAAGCAAATAAACAAATCAAAACGAAAGAAAAAGCCACTATGGTTCTCAAGAGAGGTGGCTGTGAAAGTCAGGAAGAAAAAGATAGTGTTCCGGAAGTATAAGGAAACACAGAAGGAGCAGAACAGAGAGCTGTACCAGTTAAGGCAGAAAGAAGCAGGGAGGGAAGTCAGAATAGCAAAGGCCCAAACTGAGGAAAAGATAGCCAACTCAGTTAAGAAGGGGGATAAAACCTTTTATAGGTACATCAGCGAGCGTAGAAAGACAAAGGGAGGGATAGTGAGGCTGAATAGAATGAACGTGGGGTGGGCAGAGGGGGACAGTGAAAAGCAGGAATACTGAACGAATATTTCTGCTCAGTATTCACAAAGAGGAGGGGAAGTGCCTAATCCAATTAACAGAAGCACTCTTGATAGGAGGTCGATCCCAGTCCTTTTCACAGAAGAAAGGTTCTGCAAGAACTCCTAAAACTGAAGGTGGACAAAGCAATGGGTCCTGATGGAATTCACCCAGAATTCTAAAAGAATTAAGGAAGGAACTAAGTGAAACCACTGGCTACTCTTTTAATAAATCATGGGAGGATGGTGTGGTACCCGAGGACTGGAGGAAGGCGGATGTGATTCCCCTTCACAAAAGTGGGACCAAGACAGAGGCAGGAAACTACAGACCTGTCAGTCTGACCTCTGTGGTAGGGAAAGTGATGGAGTCACTTCTGAAGGAAAGAATAGTTGAGTACCTAGAGGTCAGTGGAGCACAGGATCCAAGGCAGCATGGGTTCACAGTGGGAAGGTCATGTCAGGCAGAATCTAATAGATTTCTTTGACTAGGTGACCAAAGTAGTAGACCAGGGAGGGGCTGTGGACATGCCTACCTAGACTTTAGCAAGGCATTTGACACAGTCCCACACAAAGATTATTAGTCAAATTAACCAGCCTGGGAGTGGGTCCCAGGGTGGTAGCCTGGGTAAAACATTGGCTGGACAACAGGACACAGTAGGTAATTGTAAATGGAGTCCACTCTGAAGAAAGGGCGGTTACTAGTGGGTACTGCAGGGTTCAGTATTGGGTCCAGTCCTTTTAATGTCTTCATCAGTGACATTGCAGAGGGACTGGAAGGAAAAGTATGCCTTTTGCAGATGACACAAAGATCTGCAACAGGGTTGATACACAAGGAGGCGTGGAAAGGATGAAAAGGGACTTGGCAAGGTTGGAGGAATGGTCAGACGTATGGCAGCTAGGATTCAATGCAAAAAGTGCAAAATAATGCACCTGGGAAACAAGAACCCAGGGGAACAATACACAATGGGTGGGGAGGTAGTAACAACAACAAAACAGGAAAGGGACCTGGGGGTAATCATATCAGATGACCTTAAGGTTAGCAAGCAATATGAGAAGGCAGTAGGGAGGGCAGGGGTATACTGGGATGTATAGGGAGGCATCAGCAGCAGAAAACAGGAAGTTGTTATCCCTCTGTACAGACAGTTGGTGAGACCCCATCTGAATACTGTGTCCAGTTCTGAGACCCCCATCTCCATAAGACATAGACAGGACAGAGGCAGTCCAGGAGGAGCAACTAAAATGGTGCAGGGTCTGCAAGAGAAGCCGTATGAGGAGAGACTAAAGGAGCTTAATATGTATACCCTTGAGGAAAGAAGGAGAGGGGGACATGATAGAAACTTTCAATTACCTCAAGGGAATCAACAAAGTCAAGAGGGTAGCATCTTTCAGAAAAAGAGACTTGCAAGAACAGGGGACACAATTTAAAAGATAGAAGGAGGCGGTTCAGGGGCAATGTGAGGAAGTATTATTTCACAGAGAGGGTAGTGGATGCATGGAACAGCCTTCCTGAGGAAGTTATGGGGTCTAAAACTGTGGGAGAATTCAAGAATGCATGGGACAGACATAAAGGCAATTCTTGTGGGGGGCAGGAAGATATAGGCTGTTGGTTAACTAGGATCTGCGGCCTATCCTGTAGGTAGGGAAATGGGCAGACTAGATGGACCTAGCGGTCCTTATCTGCCGTCAAAGTCTATGTTTCTATGTTTCTACCCAGGGGAAAAGGAGGGGGAATATGTGTTCAGATGTGTACAGATGTAAACTGACTTACAGAACCAGATTAAGCTGTTGGTGATATGTTTAGTGAAAGACAGCGACACAGAGAGTTTGCATCTTTACAGCTGTGGTGACTCGATGTCCTAGGTCTACCAAAAAGGTTCGGGCTTGTATAAAGACACACTCATGATTTGTTCTGGGTGGGAATCACCAGTCTTATATGGTAGGGAGGTTCAAAGGTAGTCAGATGGTGATGTGGTGAACATGGATGTAGGAGGCATCCAGGTAGGGATGTTCTCAGGTTGGTGAAATATGAAAGGAGTCCCCCAGGTAGAGAGGTCCACCCTGGTGCAGAGTTGGGTACTTGGCAAAAGATTTATACTGAGCATTTGTCATCATACCACCCAGATAGGATGAGAATCACACACACAGATGATTGAGGAGGATCACACTACCTCTATATTAGGGCTACCCAGATAGGGTGGACCACAGGGTAGCCAAATGATGAGGCCCGGATAGGTGCTAATGTGGATATTTTAGCAAGGCATCAGTCAAGCATTAGGTACTGGAAAAAGGCTAAACAGTAGTGCATTGTACATTATCCTAACATAACCACAACTATGGGATGCAGGCAGCAGTATGCATGATGCTTATAGGATGCAGTGAAAACAGAGTTACCTAGCCAAGCATAGTGCAGTTAAACTAACAAAGCGAACAGCTGTTAGAGGCACACAGCAATGTACATGGGTAAATTGGGTGCAGACATTGGCAGAACAGGTGTGTGTGACACAGGCTAAACAGCATAGCATAACACAAAAGTAGCTTGACTTATCAGACAACAGATGAGAGGTAAGCACTGGTACATTTAAACCATACAATTGCATTTCATTAGTGGAAAGAACAGCCTGACTAACCACAACTCAGATTATTGCAATACTCAGACTATATGCAGTGCAACAAAAAAAAAAGCAAAATGTCACTGTACCAAACCTTGTTATCTTGGCTGTGGGATCAGCAGAAGTTGAGCAGCATGTCTGGCCACTGGCTGTCTGCTCTGGCTGACTCCCTACTGGCAGACTTCTTCGATGTTCTTTGTGCTGTGATTCTTCATGGTCTCGACCACAGTACAGAGGACTAGTAAGGGTATTTGCCTTTGAAGGAACAGTTCTGGCCACGCTGCTGATTGACTGGCTTGGCTGGAGGGGGTGGAGCTATTGCCGAGTTACAGAGGCAGCCCCCATGTCCTGGGATGGTGACAATTGGCAAACTGGGGGGGGTCATAGAGTGTAGCAGAGTGACTCTTTTAGACCCCCTGGCAAATCAGTCTTTCACTGTCTGGTGGAGGGTAGCAGGGCAAAAGAAAAATGGGCTCCAACCGTTCAAAAAAAGTGCACATTTTCTGGCCATGCTGCTGATTGGCTGGTGTGGTAGGAAGGGGTGGAGCTACTTCTGAGTTGTAGAAGCAGTCCAAGTGTCCTGGGAAAGTGGCAATTGGCAATCCAAGGGGGAAGAGAGTCACGGTGTTTATCAGAGTGACTGTCTTGTACTCCTGAGGAAGCAGTCTTTGACTGGTGAAGGGTATTAGGGCAGAAGAAAAACAGGCTCCAACTGTTCAAAAAAGCATGCCTCTTCTGGTCATGCTGCTGATTGGCTGACTTTGCTGGAAGAGGTGGGGCTACTATGATGTTTTAGAAGCAGTCCTGGTGTTGTTGGAAGGTAGTGATCAGCGGTCTGTGGGGGCAATGTCACAGAGTGCAGCAGAGTGGCTCTCTCATATGTGTTTCAATATGTAGTGCATTTGATTCAGTATGCAGTGAATGTGAATTTTTCAATATACTGTATAATGTATGTCTTGCAATATATAGTGCATTTGTTTCATTATATAGTGTATGTAAATTTTTAAATCTGTAGTATACTGCCAGCCCAGTGGCGCTGAGACACGAGATGGCTTACCTCGCACTACGCTGGTGACCCATGTTCAGGAAAGAGCACGGGCCACCGGGGGTTGACAGGGGCGGAGAAGGATTGAGCATCCGATGAACTGCTCTCCTTCTCCGGGGGTCCTCAGTGGTTGGTGCTTTCCTGCTCCCTAGCAGAGGCTGGGGCACAGGGTGCTGCACTGCTGAAGGGGGAGGAGTTGGGGCAGATGCTTGAGGGAGCGCGTGTGGATGCATGCGCACTCCTCTCTGTGGATGTCATTGCACGCCTCAACTCCTGGGGAGAAACCAGGAAAAAAAAAAAGATGCCGCAGCACAATGGTGGAGGGCACCTCACAAGCTCCGCTCCTGGCCAGCCACGGCGCTGGCCACACTGAATCCGGTCTCTGGTGGGCGTTGGGGAACCCCGCTGGCCCCGCCAGGTGGAGTAAGCCCTGGGACTACGGGACAGCGCCGGATGGTGGACGCCGGGGGATGGGGCTGGGGGCTCCCTCCAGATGACAGCCAGCTCCAGAAAAAGTAGTAACTGTAAACCTGTAGTGTACTGTATGCATTTCAATAGTGTATGTGTTTCAATATATTGTATTTGTTTCAGTGTCTAGTATATGTCGATTTTTCAATCTATAGTGTATGCATTTCAATAGACTGTGTGTGTTGTAGTATACAGTATAGTGTTTTGTTTCAGTATAGTGTATGTGGATACTTTCAATATTTAGTAAATGTGTTTCAATGTATGGTGCATTAGTTTCAGTAGATAGTGTATGTGGATTTTTCAATCTATAGCGTATATATTTCAGTTGAGAGTTTATGTGTTTCAACATAGTGTATTTGTTTCAGTATCTAATATATGTGGATTTTTTTATTCTATAGTGTATGTATTTCAAAAGCATATATTTTTTCAATTTATTGGGCAGGATTCTCAAAGCATTTGCACATAGTGCATCTCAGCTGCCCCAGCACAAATGAGATGCACTGTGCCCAAACTGCCGAACTGTGGTATTCACAGATGTGCCGGTGGATACTCCTGGCACATCCCCTCTGTGAATACCACAGTTGCGCCCAGCCCAAGATGCACCGGCACAACCCTCTGGTCAGGCTGGGAAACCTATGGGGTAGCGCATCTCCAGATGAACTGCTCCCAAAGCTGCTATTCACAGCCACAAAAATACAAATGGGGCCATTAGGCATGCAAGGCACAATGGGGCCATTCACATGTCATGATGGCCACATTTGTATGAGTATTGCAAGGGTGCACCTGGCGGAATGCGCTGGGTGCCCTGCAAGGCTGGCAGTACAGCTACAGTCCAACATCCCTGGTAGTCTAATGGCCTCCCCTACCTGCCCATAACCCCGATCATGAAATATAGGTTTCCATAGATAGCCTTGGTGGTAGAGTGATATCCCCCTCCCTGCCTGTATCACCGATCATTACAAAGAAGCCCCTGTAATATTCCTGGTGGTATAGTGGCCCCCTCCCAGCCCCAACCAGATCGCATTGTGAAATGTACAGCTGAAATAATCCTGGTGGTACAGCGAACCCCCCACCCACTCAGGCACTCCACCCTGCTCCTCCATCCCAGCATGGGTGAGGCGGCTGTCAGTCAGCTCAACCCACCCATACACCGCCAGGCTGCCAACTGTGCTGTTCAGAAATGACAGCGTCATTGTACAATCCGTGTGCTTATCATAGATCTTGTCGACCAATGGGCTTGCAGTGTGTACTGTACACTGTCATTCATAACTAGGGAATATATTTTAATAGATAGTGTATGTATTTCAGTATATAGCGTATTCGTTTTTAGTATGCTGAGCACGTGGATTTTTTTAATTAATAGTGTGCATTATGTATCTCACTAGATAGTGTATGTATTTTAACACATGGTATATTTATTTCAGTATATAGTGTATGTGGATTTTTGGTGCTTAGTATATGTATTTTAGCATGTAGTGTGTGCATTTTGGTATATAATGTATGTGTTTCACTATATAACATGCATTTCAGTATATAGTATATGCATTTCCCTAGATGATGTATGTATTTCACTATACAGTGTATGTGGTTCACTACATATAGTGTGTTTCACTATATCATGTATATATACCAGGCCACACCTGGAATACTACGTGTAGTACTGGCGCCCATTCCTGAAAAAGGATATAAAATTGTTGGAGGGGGTGCAATGGAGGGTGACAAAGATGATACAGAGCTTGGAGGAGAAGTCCTATGAGGAGAGATTGGGTGAAACATAGAATTTGATGGCAGATAAGGGCCGCTTGGCCCACCTCGTCTGCGCATTTCCCTACCTACTGCATAGGCTGCAGATACTAGTTAACCAACAGCCTACTTCCTCCTACCCCTTACTTGAATTGCCTTATATCTGTCCCATGCATTTTTGAATTCCCTCACTGTTTTTGAGTCCACTACCTCCTCAGGAAGGCTGTTCCATGTATTCACAACTCTCTCCGTGAAAAAATACTTCCTCACATTACCTTTGAGCCGTCCCCCCCATCTTCAAATTGTGCCCACTTGTTCTTGCACATCTCTTTTTCTGAAAGATGCTACCATCTTGGACTCTGTTGATTCCCTTGATGTACTTGAAAGTTTCTATCATTCCCCCCGAGGGTATGACATATTAAGCTTCTTAATCTCTCTTATGTCTTCTGGTGCAGACCCCACCATTTTAGTTGCCCTCCTCTGGACAGCCTCCATCCTGTCTATGTCCTTGTGGAGATGGGGTCACCAGAACTGGATGCAGATCTCCAGATGGGGTCTCACCAACTGTCAGTACAGAGAGATAACAACTTCCTGTTTTCTACTGGTGATGCCTCTCCTTATACATCTCAGTATCCCCCCAGCCCTCCTTACTGCCTTCTCACATTGCTTGCCTACCTTAAGGTCATCTGATATGACTACCCCCGGGTCCTTTTCCATTTCTGTTGTTATTATTATCTCACCCCCCACTGTGTACTCTTCCCCTGGATTTTTGTTTCCCAGGTGCATTACTTTGCACTTCTTTGCATTGAATCTAAGCTGCCATATATTTGACCATTCCTCCAACCTTGCCAAGTCCCTTTGCATCCTCTCCACCCTACCTTCTGTATCAACCCTATTTGCAGATCTTTGTGTCATCTGCAAAGAGGCATACTTTTACTTCCAGTCCCTCTGCAATGTCACTTATAAAGACATTAAAGAGGACTGGTCCCAGTACTGAACCCTGTGGTACCCCACTAGTAACCCCCCTTTCTTCAGAGTAAACTCCGTTTACCATTACCCTCTGTATCCTGTTGTCCAGCCAATTTTTAACCCAGGCTACCATCTTGGGACCCACTCCAAGACTGGCTAACTTGTATATTAATCTGTTGTGTGGGACTGTGTCAGATGCCTTGCTAAAGTCTAGGTAGGCCATGTCCACTGGCCTCCCTGGTCTACCACATTGGTCACCTAGTCAAAGAAATCTATTAGATTCATCTGACATGATCTTCTTGCTGTGAATCCATGCTGCCTTGGGTCCTGTGCCTCACTGGCCTCTAGGAACTCAACAATTCTTTCCTTTAGAAGTGATTCCATCATTTTTCCTACCACTGAGGTCAAACTAACAGGTCTGTAGTTTCCTGCCTCTGTCTTGCTCCCAGTGTTGTGAAGGGGAATCACATCTGCCCTCCTCCAGTCCTCTGGTACTATACCATCCTCCCATGATTTGTTAAAAAGGCTAGTCAGTGGTGTCACTAATTCTACCCTTAGTTCTTTTAGAATTCTTAGGTGAATCCCATCAGGCCCCATTGCTTTGTCCACCTTCAGTTTTAAGAGTTCTTGCAGGACCCTTTCTTCTGTGAATGGATTGATATTGACCTCCCTATCCAGAGTGCTTCTATTGCTTGGATTAGGTACCTCCCTCTTCTCTTCTTTTGTGAATACTGAGCAGAAGTATTCATTCAGTATCCCTGCTTTGTCACTGTCATCCTCTGCCCACCCCCTCCCTTTAGTAAGTCATGAGCTGAACATGTGCTCCATGGAGGAGAGGAGGGATAGAGGGATATGATTGAAAACCTTTAAATACCTTTGGGGATAAACAAGATTAATACAGAAGGGATTTTCCAGATTAGAAGGGAGAGATACAAGAGGAACAGCTAAGATGGGGGGATGCAAGAGGAAAATCAAGAAACATTATTTTACAGATGGGTGGTGGACAGGTGGAATACTCTGCCCAAGGAGGTGGTTTCCTGTAGTACAGTGGGTAGCTTTAAGAGGGGTAGGACAGGGTGAGAAGTTTATGATGGGGTGAGGGTGAGGCCAGCTGCGAGATGGGCTAGCTGCTGATGAACAGACTCAATAGACTGCAAGGCCTGCTTCTGCTGGCATGTTCATATATTTCAGCATATAATGTATGCACCTCACTGTATAGTGTATGTGTTTCACTATATGGTCTATACACAGAGGTTATGTCCCTAACTGCATCCCATACAAACATTGTTGGCTTTTACTGTCACTACTTAAAGATGTTCTATCTTTGACTTTTAAGAGGCAAAATTAAGAAAGCTGTGTTTTGCTGTCATAATTGATTAGGTTCTAAGGATCCTTTCTAAGGAGGGCACAGGAGCAAAAGAGCACAATGCCCATAAAATGCTCCCATCATTCACCCATAATAATGTATGTAAGAATTTGTCATAATATAAGTATCCAGCCTGTTTTTAAACATCTCCTTTGTACTACATTTGTAGGCAATAAATCCCATGGTTTAATAATTCTCTGAGAGAAATAGAATGCTCTTTTTTGTTGTTGAAAAAACTTTTCTTTCCAGCGTAGCGGGTGACCTCTAGTGTTAATAGATATCTGTTTAAAGTCAAGGCCTATTTTCTGGTCTATAGATTGACGATATCCTAATTGATTGCATTCTGTTCAGGTGATTGATAATGTCAAATTAAGTGTTCTGTTCTATAGAGTGATGATATAATTAAGTTCTGTTCTGTAGATTGAGGTTTCATAACTGTTTATTAAGAACGTTATGTGATTTTATCAGATGATGTTTCCTGTGGGAAAAAAGCCTACCCAAGTTTATAGAAAACTAAACATGACTTTAGTGAAACATACATGCAAATAAACAACCAAGGGAACTAAACTTAAATGCTCTAGAGTCCAGTACCAATACTATTTGCAAACACTAAACATCATAACTAAGTCATGGACTATGGTTTGTCCATGCAAGTAAAATACATTATTTTGTTTTCTGGATTTTTCTCCAGTAGTCTGCCTAATATGGCTAAACCATGAGTACATTCAAGTAAACATACTATTTTTAATATAAAATAACCCCCCAAAAGTTTAAGATCTACCAACCTTGTGCATCACAAAATTAATAAAAAATACTCGGAATGCTCTCAGAGCCCTTGATCGGGCTGACGCATCCTCACCTCTGCGACTGCGGCTGGAGAAGCCAGCCGGCCACATGCCATTTGCCTGCCCGCAACGGAGCCCAAGAAGCCGACTCTCAGAGCCCTTGATCAGGCTGATGCACCCTCGACTCTGTGGCCGAGGCTGGAGAAGCCAGCCAGCTGCGCGTCATTCACCCGCCTGCAACAGAGCCCAAGAAGTCAGCTCTTGGAGCCCTTGATCGGGCTGACGCATCCTCGCCTCTATGGCTGAGGCTGGAGAAAACAGCCAGCTGCACACCATTCACCCACCTGCAACAAAGCCCAAGAAGCTGGGTAAGACTACAGACCACTCCAGGGAATAGCTTTGGGGCCCTGATTGGCTGAAGGCTGCTCTTGAACTCTGCTGATTGGCTGCTGCCATATAGCTTTTGCTGTGATTGGCCGCCTGGAGATTCTGCTCTCCGCGGTTTTTTCTTCTCCCTTCCCGGTGCCTGCCGCTCGCACTACTTCCAATACTGTGTTTTTTGTCCCAGACCACCCACCCCGATCTCGGCCTCTATTAAATGCTTTTTCATCAAGAGCTAGGCCAACCCCTTGCTCTTTATTGGTCTATGCATGGTTAGCCTTGCCTAACTCTTAACTTCTTACCCCCAGCCAGCCCTGCCTTCTTAGCTTAACTCCTTACACCCTGGCTCTGGCTCCCGTACCATTACTGCCTTGTAATTGGATACAACACCCTAAACAATGCCACGAGAAGAGTCCTTCCTGCTTGTCTGCTACATCCTATTAACCTATGTAGTGCACCGCATCCCAGTTGCCGATCTACACCAAGGCCAGTGCTCCTTGTTAGACGGATACCCTGCTCTGCTATCACAGAACAATACATGGCACCACACTGTGGGGACAACCTCCCCATTGCCTTGCCTATCCTCTCACCAAGCATTATCCAGCGAATATATTAGAGCACCCCGAACCTGGTGGTTAAAACACTCATATATGTGCTCTTTTTAACAAATTATCCTAGTGCCCATGCTTCAAAAACTCTCCACACCAAGCGGAGTAAAAAGCTTTTATTCAGTAGGTTAACCCCTTTCCTCAAGAAACTTCTACTGCTTCTCCTACTCTGCTCTGGAAATGTTGAGCCAAACCCGGGTCCACCTACATCTCTGAACACCCCTGCAGATTTTCCCCAATACAAGGGCATCAGCTTCCTTCACACGAACATCCGTAGCTTACTTAAGAAGCTTGACCTCTTTATGATTTCGGAATCCTGGCTTATGTCCTCAACCCCAGACAATGCTATCAATATACCAGGCTACAGCACCTTCTGGTGTAATAGACCATCGGGGGTGGGGGGTTGTAATCTATGTTAAGTGCAAATTCTCTGTCACAGTCGTTGATTGCACCTCTAAGGCTAAAGAATTTGAATGCCTGGCCTTAAAAACTAACACTCTCCAATGATAAGGCACTCCTTATTACTGCATGCTATTGACCGCCTTCTGGTGGCACGGCCATCCTACCCCATCTCCAAAGCCTGACTGACATGGCAAACACTGAGTGCATTCTTATGGGGGACTTCAATCTAAACTGAAATGATGAGAGCTCCAAGATGCTTAAGGACTTCTGTGACGCATGTGGGCTGGCTCAAATAACCCCTGTAGCCACCAGACCCAACAGAAATAACCCCGAGCAAAGCACCCTTCTGGACCTCATGTTAGTTAACAAACTGCATAACATTACGCACACTAGGGTGTTTTTCAATGACATAAATGATCATTGTGCCATTGTCTGCATCAGACACTCTCCTCAAATAAAGTCAGCCCTTAAAATTAAATTGAAAAGGTGTCTGAAAAGATTCTGCCAGAACACCTTCCTGCACGACCTGGGCAACATTACATGGCAGGACTTTTACCTAGCCCCTTCCCTCAATGAGGCATTTAATATCTTTTACAACCTCCTAAAGGATCTGATAGACAAACACACACCCCTAAGGCTCCTCAAGTCTAAGAAAAGACCACCTGGCTGGTTCTCTCCTTCACTGAAAAAAGCCCTGAAGGATAGAGACCTCCTGTGGAAAAGAGCTAGGAAATCTCACTTGGAAGCCGACTGGCTTGCTTTTCATGCCTCTAGGAATGCCTGCACCAAACTAATTAGATCCTAAAAAACTAACTACTTCCAAACAGCCCTGGGCGATAACAAAAACAACTCTTCCAAGTTCTGGAGCACCCTCAAAGAGGTTGAAGGCCATACCACTGATGCCTCCCTTCCAGCCAAAATAGTGTCGGGGGACACTACCTTTACTGGCAAAGCTGATATACTAGAACAACTGAATGAACACTTTGCCACTGTGGGGCTGGCCTTTGACACCTCTCCAATCAGTAAGCTCAGCCCACATGGAGACATCGCTGTTGACTCTAGCTGAAACATTAACATTAACCAATGCTATTCCTCCCCTTTCAGCTTCTACCCTGTTACCTTCAGGCAAGTAGAGGACCTCCTATTGTCACTGGATATGAAAAAGAGTGCTGGTGCCAACAATATTGAACCCTTTTTCCTAAAACTTGGCCATTACTACCTGACCACCCCCATTGCCCATTTATTCAACTCCTCCCTGATGCAAGGTACGCTACCCAAATTGTGGAAAGCTGCACACATCATCCCTTTGTTCAAGTCTGGGGACCCAAGCGACATGAACAACTACCGTCCAATCTCCTTGCTATCTACTCTTTCAAAATTACTTGAAAAAATTGTTAACACCCAAGTCAGGGAGCATCTGGACTTGCAGAATCTCCTAAATGCCGCTCAATCAGGTTTTAGAGCTAAGCATAGCACAATCTCTGCCCTTGCTAAAGTCACCACAGACTGGCAAATGGCCTTGGATTCTAAGAAGTATGTGTTTGCTCTCTTCCTTGACCTTAGTAAGGCCTTTGATATGGTGGATCACAACATTGTGCTTAATGCTTTGTGTAACATCGGTTTCAGCAGTTCTGCCATTAAATGGTTCACCAGCTACCTTACTAACAGATTTCAGCAAGTTAAAGCCTTAGGAGAATTGTCTCCCCTAAAACCACTACTACGAGGTGTCCCCCAAGGCTCCATTCTGGGCCCAATCCTATTTGTAATCTATATCAACAACCTTGACTCACAACTGCGCACAGCTAATGTGCACTTATTTGCGGATGATACTATTCTCTACACCTCTAACTCCTCTTTGGACGTGGCCTATAATGACTTACAGCAAGACTTTACTTCTCTCCAACATAACCTTATTAAACATAAGCTTCTACTTAACGCCAAAAAGACTAAAGCCATGATCCTCTCGCCGAAGGTAGCCCCAGGACCATCTTGTAAACGCATGATCCTAACCCTACTGGGCAAACCCCTTGAAACCGTGGATAACTTTAAATACCTAGGGTTCTGGCTGGACAACAAGCTTAACTTTCTATGCCACTTGAATGAGGTCACCAAAAAATTAAGACAACGCTTAAGCATATTCTACCGCATTAAGTATCTTCTTACCAAAGAAGCTAGGAAGAGGCTAGTGCAATCCACATTCATGCCATTGCTGGATTACGCTGACTTCCTCTACAATAACAGTTCATCCTCAGTGCTCAGTAAACTTGACACTCTTTACCACAGGGGATTAAGTTTCATCCTCTATTTACCTTCTCACACCCACCATTGCCTGCTATACCAAGAGCTGGGATGGTCCTCACTTCCTGCAAGGAGGAAAATAAATGCTCTCCTCTGGTTTTATAGTGCACTGTCTGATAAGCTTCCTGCATACATCTCGAGCTTCTTCGAGCATGCCTAAGGGTCATATGGCTTGAGACACTTCTGTATACTCTGCTTTCAGATACCTAGAGTAATAACATCCCATGGCTGTGCTGCAATTAATGTCACCTTCCCCTCCCTATGGAATGCTATGCAAAATTCTCTAAAGCTCTCAACCCTTCTCGGTCCATTCACCTTCAAAGCACTAATAACTGAGTACCTGAAAGAAACCTGCAGCTGCTTTAGGTGACCATGCTCCCCTAATCTCTGATGCTTCATGCGAGTACTCTGGCACTTAGTTACGCTCAGCCCCCTTCCCCCCGCTAGGGGGTACCTAGCACTTGTATCCTCTCTTCTTTCTCTCTCTCTAACCTCCTCCCTCCCAAGTTCTACAACTGAAAATACACCAGCCTAGATATAGTAGTGTATGTACTGGCCTTCATAAGCCAGTGAATGCCGAGAATCTAAACTTTTCACGTTTTCTGCTTCCTTTTCTAGTATTTACTTAGCTGCATTTAACTTGCAGTCCTGGAATTTTCTGGTCTAATCTATCTTACACATGTACAATGGTTTTTGTGTCTGTCAAGCTGCTTGTAACATTTTTTACCTAGTATATTATGGACTGATTCATCTCTCACATGTATTTTATGTGTTTTGTCTACCCATGCCTGTAACTTGTTTGATGTCCAGGACCACCTTGAAAATGAGCTTGCTCAATGGTGAATACGCCTGGTTAAATAAAGTTTGATTGATTGATTGACTAAGAATAAGAGACTGACATAACGTCTCTGCAAACTTTACTTAATTGCCCTTTGAATCAGTCAAAATTCAGTAACCAGCAGCTTGAGACTGCCTAGGCGATGCAGTGACTCTCCTAATACTGTAACAGTTAGATTTCATCTTTGATAGGGCCAGGAAAACCCACGCTTTAAAACCCACAAAGCCTAATGAGAATTTTTCATGGCACCAGTTAAAGCTCACCCCACCACCATGGTAGATGTCATCTAGTAAAACTCTTGTGGTTGACCTTTTGACCTCCCCAACCCACTCAACTACAAATAAAAGATTTTGTATAAAACCTTTCAGACAATAAAAAGGACAAACAAAAATGCCACTTTCTAAAACATTTTGTAAAAAAACTTGCTCTCTCAGCACATACGAAACAAAAATAAACTCTAGGTAGTGAGGGAGGTCTCAAATGCTATTGACATTTGCTCTGACTTGACAGTTTATGACAAGCCAAAACAAGGGGGATACGAGTTGACACACCCTACTGACTATCCACTGAATAAGAATAACACAGATAATCTGCAGAGCGAGGATGAAAACATATTATTAAATGGGCTATGTTAATGTACTGCATGGAAGCATGCGGAGAGAAAGAGCGAGGATGGAAAATAAAGTGCAGCGGGAAAGCAGTTTCCATACCTGTTTTAAAATGTATTAGAGGCAAAGATATGTTCCTAGTTTAAACTCAACAATGGCATGCAAGCAGAATTTATATACTGTACCTGCTGTAGGTTATACTGTGACTTTTACATTTTATAATCACAGAACATATGGTAATTCAGAACCCTTCTAGGCGAAACCCAGCTGGATCCAATTAGCTCACAGCTCAATGATCACAGCCCTTCATTCAGTATATCAAACAAGTCTATATCTCAGAAGGTTAAAAACATCTTATGAATTCTGTAAAATGCTCAATAATGTGTCAACAATGACATTATGATTTTCAAGTACACTTTAACTTTAAGCTGTAGCCCTTTGCAGCAAAAACAGCATAACTCTACAACATAAGTCTGCAGTCTGCCTCCCTCACCGGTTTCAGTGAGTGGCGGACATCATCATTATCATCAATCCACAGCACAGGAAGATAGCCATATGTGACATTGTACTGAGATAACATTATGGGTGAAGAGCCCAACCAGCCAGTGCCAGCGAAGGATTTTTCCTTGGCATTTTAGAACTGTCAGATTTGCGCAGCTGTCAAGTTCAGTAAATGCTACCCTTTACAATCCTCTGGCTTGTACTGTCTTCAGTTATGTCCAACGCTTCTTCTAATTGCAGACAAAAAATCCTCAGTTCTGTTTAATAAGCAGCACGTTTCTGTTTTTTTTTTTGCTCATTGGCAGGCTTCCATGCAAAGATGCCAAATGTACTCAGTCACCTTCCTTGGGAGCCGGACTGTGGCACAATATCAACATTCTTCCTGATGCCAGTGACAAGCTGTGCCAAAATCAATTTGGACAGTATACTTCAGCATGCTGGCCTAATAAAATGGGAGGCCTGATGGCAGGTTTCTCAAGTAACTTAATGTAAAATGAAAGACAAATGGTCACTGAAGAACAGAAGTGTGGTATGGCATGCAAGGGGCATGAAAATGCTAATACAGTACTTGATTGCTGCAAAAACAGGTGCCCCAAATCAATGCGGCAGTACAGTTCAGGTTACATGATCAGTTTCACATAGCCCTAGCTTACAATGGCCTTATTTGTAGACATTGTCAGATTCTTTTTTGTTTAACTGCTACAGTAAATGAAAATGCTTTTCCTCTAGGTAAATTCAACAAAAGGCTTAATCTTGCATACATAATTATGTCTGCAATGTCTAGGCAAAATACTGATGGGTACGAGGTTTGGATTTCATAAAGAACCTTCTCAGCCATCTTTATGTGAGTCATCCAAGAAACTCAGAGAAGAACAAGGCAGTACACCGATTACACTGTATGAGATTATGTATGTGAGAGTGCAAAGAACCCACCCACTTCTACAGCTGTAAATGAAATACATTTTTTGTTACTGACTGTCAGTAATAACTGTGCTGTACTGTAATAACTGATACATGAATTCTTTGAGTATGATGAAATGATAATATTAATTTATATGATTTCAGTTTGTTGGTGCTTGGATGCTGTAGAGTATACATGTGTGTATTCTCTGTAGCTACCATTCCTTTCTTTTTCTGTTATTTTCCATCTGTCTCTTTAGCACACTCCCTTAGATGGATGGGACACATTTGACTAAGGGGCAAGGCAAACAGTTCAATGTGCCTGTGCAACTGGTTTCATGCTTGTGTAACATAGATAAACTTTGGCTGTTCTCCTCTCTATCCATAGGATATACCACCCTGTAGGGGTATGAAGGCAAGGAACTCTAGGGGAAGGTTCCACCCCTTGAGGTGCTGTGGGAGTGATTCTCTTGGCTAAAGGTACCTCAGGAAGAAGCCCATGGGGAGGAGAGAGAGAGAGAGAGAGAGAGAGGGAGAGAGATGCCACTGGAGAAGGAGGAGTGGATGGAGGGGCAATGAAAAAAATGCTTGTGTGTGTGGAGTGAGGAGAACAGCCCTTAAATAGGCCAAAAAGGGGTGTGTGGCCAGTTGCACCGCCTCCTTGAACTACAGGCTATAGCCTTCCAATTCAGTGTGCCTGTGCAACTGGTTTCGTGCTTGTGTAACATAGATAAACTTTGGCTGTTCACCTCTATCCATGGGAGATACCACCTGGTAGGGGTATGAAGGCAAGGAACCCTAGGGAAGGGTTCCACCACTTGAGGTGTCGTGGGAGTGATTGCCTTAGCTAAAGGTACCTCAGGAAGAAGCCCAAAAAGAGTGTCAAGCAAAGCATACAAGGTCGTGAACTCATATCGGGGTGGAGGACCTGTACATAGGTCAGTTGGTAGTATGGGTTCAGCTGGTAGTATGGGTCAATGAAGACCTGTACATAGGTCAGGTGGTAGCATAGGTTTAGTTGGTAGCATGGGTCAATGAAGACCTGTATGTAGGTTGGTCGGCAATGGGGTTCAGCTAATAGCATAGATCAGTTGGTCATATTGTTTGAGTAAAGTAGACAGGAAATGACAGGTGAATAGTGACCCACTCAGAGGTCTGACTGTAAGGAGTGGAGGCTTGGCTTCTTAAGTAGAGAGAGAACAGCTAAAGGGGGAGACAGAATGATTACTGGACATCCACCCGACTCCATCCAACAGTAGAACCCTACCAAAGTAACCTAGGGACTACAAGGATGCCTATCTAGTATTATGACCATTGGCATGGAGGAGAGGAAAAAACCCTTTGAGGAGGAAACCTCTGGGGTCCAAGGCCTAGGTTGCCTTCCCTCCAGGCTTTGGGACAGTTTTAGTTAGTGACGGCTCTGCTACTGCAATTTGGTATACCAATCCAAGGGAACTGCAATTTCAGGGAACTCTCTCACCCTATCCCTCTAACAGGAATGTCATGGAGGGTTGTGCGTGCACTCTGCAACAAGAGTCAACCAAGGCGGGAGGAGGGGAATAACGACCGCCGAGGCGCTCAGCCGGCCTACCGATCTATGAACACACTAGGTGAACCAGAGGCAGTTGTAGGGAGAATAGCATGAAAGGGTGCCTCCGAACCCACTCAGGCAGTTAAAAGGGCCCTTCCCATGAGAGTCCCACCCCTTCGCCGCTGAAGTCTTAAATGCTACATTGAGAGGTGCCGTCAGTACGGTTGACGACTAAAGGTTCACCTGGAGTGAGGACCTTCCCAACTATTGGCCAGGTGGGAAGGACCCTGCCCCAAGCTTTGCATGCTCAAGATGCGGACTTCAGGGTGCAGAGAGGGACTGTCAGCCACAGGGCTAGCCCTAAGTCTTGGAAGTAATGGATATGGTCTGCATGTCTCCAAAATGTGGAGGAGTGAGTAGTAATAAGCATGGGATCTGCACGTGGGTAGAGATGGATGATAGCAGACATGGTCAGACTGAGCACTGAGGACCCTCTCGTGAGTCTTGACTGGATGAGAACTGATGTGGAGAGACCTGTATGTAGGTCAGGCTGAGCAGTATGGACCCTCTCGTGGGTCTAGGAGAGGCAAATAGCATTTGTCAACCACAGGAATGCATACCGACCAAGTCCATTAGGAAGCCAAATTGGTAGTGAATTGAATTGTATACTATGAGTAAGAGAACAGCGAGGCTGGGCGAAGCCCAGGACTGACAGTTGGAGAGGAGGAGGAGGCTGTAAAGCCAGTTAGGTAGGAGGAGAATGCAAAGCCGGTATGGTAGGAGGTGCGGTTCGAAGCAAGTAAACAAGATATGCTGCCAGACTTGGAAGGGGATGAGCAGTGCTGGTAGTGCAGGGGACAGGAAGGCTGGGATGATGGAGTAAACCAGGTGCATAATATTAGGGAAGGGATGGTAGAAGGCTCGGTAGAGTCAAAAGCCTTTGGGTAGAGAGTTGCCTGGAATTACTGGTTGCATAGTGCCATGAAAGCTATGAGGAGCAGTAAAAGAAGGCCGGCAAGTCAGGGGCTTATACAATATGTGCCAAATAGGAAGCTGCTCCCACTGCCTGGGGCCGTGATGTCCACTGTGACTCCTCAGTCCCCTGCTGTAGGGAAAACAAAGAAGCCATAGACATGACGTCATGACACCAAGCAGCTAATAAAATAAGTTAAATATGTGCCAGCCTTGAAAGCAGGATTAGGTTATCATCAGAAACAGACTGCTGTGGGTTTGGTAAAAGTAAGGTTTGGTAGAAGTGGGAGTATGATGAGTCCAACAGCAACTGTAATACTAGTTGGGTAGGGATCCCCAAAAGAGGTGCCTTTACATGCAAGGTCCTAATGAAGGACAAGCCATAGGAAAGCAAGCTGCTAGAGCAATGGAAACAGGGGAAGCAAATTAGTGACAGGTTCAAAATAGGTAAATTCAGAAACAAATTCCTAAAAGGCCTGCATCTGGAGCTGAGACCAGGCAGCCAGTGTAATAGCTGACTGTATCAAGAGAGCAATAAAGCAGTTGGGCCAGGCTGAGCAAACACAGAATAAAGTGAGCAAAGCACACTGAACTCCATTACTGAATGAAGTGAGCTAGCACTGAGTGGAGCAAGAGCAGAGCTGGGAGAACACAGAGCAACAAGGAGGGGCAGGGTGAAGCCTGGACCAGGTGCAAAGGATGAGGATGGAAAGCACTGGAGATAGCAGGAAGGAAAACAGCAGTGGAAGTTGAAGCGATAAAATGCAAGCAACTGAGGGCCGAGAAAATACGGTGAGGAAATACAGCCTGAGAGCACATACACAGGGCAGCTGAAGGTAAGGACACAACCTGAAGGACAAATAAACAATGTAAACACAGGTGGCAGAAACTAGAAAGCCCAAAAGAAACAAAGGAAAACTCAAGTATAGGAGCAGGTAGGAAGCACATAGTAGCTGGAGGCAGGTAATACGAACCAAAAGCAGCAAAACACAAAAACAGAAGTCCAGCACAAACCAGCATAGCTCAAAGCACAGCAATGGGAGGGGGCAATCCCCTGGTGAGCTCCAAAGGAGAACACAGACTGACAGAGCCTCGGGTCAGCAATGAAAAAATGTGTGTGTGTGTGTGTGTGTGTGTTTGTGTGTGTGTGTTTTTATGGAGTGAGGAGAGCAGCCCTTAAATAGGCCAAAAAAGGGTGTGTGGCCACTTGCACTGCCTCCTTGAACTACAAGCTATAGCTTTCCAATTCAATGTAGGATAAAAAAAAAGTCTAATTTTTTTGCCAACCCTCCCCCCAAAGCATAATATAGTGAATGTTAATTCTCAGTGTTTTGACCCTCCCAAAAAGAGGACACATTTTAAACCATAATTTACTTAAATGCCAGTACATTACTACTTGGGTTATATTTTGTTGGGATTGTGATGCGTGGGAAATATAAAGTATGCCGTGCATTTTTTGGCAACAGTGCAGCTGAAATTGTTAAATTGATTTATGGTGGATAAAAATAGCACTTTTATACCTCCCAGATTTATACTGTATGTTGACAAACAATTTCATGAAATAAGTTTAGAAAAGATCTATTTCCAGTACTCTTAGATTCATTCTTGGTGTATGTTTTTTGTTTTATCAGATACTGTTAAACCAGCTTTTATACTTCAATGGGCTACGCAACCAGAGTAGTGCTATGCTTGTGCAACTGTGATAACTGTTTGGCCATTCGCACTCTCTATTCCACGGGGAATTATCACTCTGTAGGGGTACCAAAGGCAGGGAACCCTTGGAGAGAGTTCCACCCCTAGAGGTGCCATGGGAAAGACTCCCTTGGCTAAAGGAATTTTAGGAAGGAGCCCCCCCAGGAGAGAGGCCCACTGCTGCAGGAGGAGGGGAGGATGGTGGAGCAAAGAAAAAGTGCTTCCGAAGGAGGCTGAAAGGAACTGCTTATATATCTCGGGAAGGGGTGTGGCTGGTTGTTCCCCCATTGAACCACAGGCATAGCATTTCAATTCAATGGGGTATGCAACCAGAGTAGAGTTATTCTTGTGCAACTGTGATAACTGTTTGGTTGTTTGCACTCTCTATTTCACAGGGAATTACCACCCTGTAGGGGTACTGAAGGCAATTAACCCTCAGAAAGGATTCCACCCCAGAGGTGCTGTCAGAACGATTCCCTTGGCTAAAGGTTTGTTAGAAAGGAGCTCCAAAAAGAACACTGAGTAGTAAACGTTGACTGTGAGATGCAAAATCTGATTGACAGCAATGAGACAGCTTGATGAAACACAATGAAATGCACAGGTTGTCAAGATAGCACTGATAGAATGGATTGTACTGATGATGACATCAGAGGGCTTCTTAGGAGAGAGGGAACGGCTAGTAGGGCTGCCATCTATCTCCATCCAACAGTGGAAACCTCCCTAAGGAAACTAGGGAATAAACTATAAACAAACAAGCATTTGTCAATGCCGAATGTTGCTTGCTTGTATGTGCTGTTTAGGTATTTGGAAGTGACAGTTTCATGCCTTCCTCCCAAGACATCCACTGTGTCTTTCCGTTCAGTATTCACAGAAGATTGGGAGGGGCAAGGGCCACAGCAGTACAGCAGTTGCCAAGGGGGTGAAGAGGTGGACAATAATCCATTCAAAGGCAAAAGAGTCCTGCAGGAGCTCACTAAATTGAAGGTAGACAAAGCGATGGAACCAGATGGCATACGCCCAAGGATATTAACAGAACTGCGAAGGAGATAGCAGTACCTCTGGCAGCCATGTTCACTGAGTCATTCAACATGAGTGAATTGGAGGAGGTACATGTGGTCCCTCTACACAAGTCCGGCAGCAAGGAGGAGGCAGGGAACAATAGGCCATTCAGCCTCACCTCAGTAGTGGGGAAGATCATGGAGACATTGCTTAAAGAAAGGATAGTGGGGCATCTAGATACCATCAGAACCCAGGACCATAGACAAGATGGATTCACAGTGGGGACATCATGTCAGATAAATCTGGTTGATTTATTTGACTGGGTGACAAAGGAAGTGAATCAGGGTGGGGCAGTGGACAACGCTTACCTTGATTTCAGCAAAGCCTTTGACACCATCCCATATAGGAGGCTGATAAATTAGCTGGGTAGGCTGAACATGGGGGAAAGGGTGGTAAACTGGGTTAGAAACTGGCTAACAGACAGGAGGCAGAGAGTGGTGGTAAATGGTATGCAGTCTAGGGAGAGGGGGCGACCAGTGGGGTGCTGCAGAGATCGGTCCTGGGGCCAGTTCTGCTCAATGTCTTCATTAGTAATACTGCAGAACATCTGAAGGGAATTTTTTCACCAAATCTTCAACATAGCCATTTTAAGACCTCTGCTCATGAACAGTGTCACTGTGATTGTCTTAATTTTTCCCGTACATTGATTTAGCACACCGACTGCGCCATTGTACGCTACATGGGCGGAAACTACGTTTTAGGTGAGATGTGAAAAATGAAAGCTGTACTACTCATAAGAAGGTGTGGTAAAATGGCAATGTTGAAAATCTGGAGTGAATATATTGAAAATTCACGAACTTACGAGCGTGCGTAGGAACTGTACAACGCACACTCGTAAAACAGTCATTTTTTGGTATTTTTTCACCAAATTTTCAACATAGTCATTTTAAGACCTTTGCTCATGAACAGTTGCACTGTGATTTTCTTACTTTATCCCATACATTGATTTCGCACACCGACTGCGCCATTGTGCGCTACATGGGAGGAAACACATTTTGGGTGAGATGTGACAAATGACAGCTGTACTAGTTATAAGAAGGTGTGGCAAAATGGCAATGTTGGAAATCTGGAGTGAAAATATTGAAAATTCGCGAACTTACGAGCGTGCATAGGAACTGTACAACGCACGCTCGTAAAACAGTCATTTTGGGAATTTTTTCACCAAATTTTCAACATAGCCATTTTAACACCTGAGCTCATGAACAGTGTCACTGTGATTTTCTTAATTTGTCCCGTCATTGATTTACTTTACGACTCGCCATTGTGTGCTACATGGCAGAAACATGTTTTGGGTGAGATGTGAAAATGGCAGCTGTACTACTCATAAGAAGGTGTGATAAAATGGCAATGTTGGAAATCTGGAGTGAAAATATTGAACATTCGCGACCTTACGAGCGTGCGTAGGAACTGCGCAATGCACGCTCGTAAAATAGTCATTTTTAGGAATTTTTTCACCAAATTTTCAACATAGCCATTTTAAGACCTCTGCTCATGAACAGTGTCACTGTGATTTTCTTAATTTGTCCCATACATTGATTTTGCACACCGACTGTACCATTGTGCGCTACATGGTCGGAAACACATTTTGGGTGAGATGTGAAAAATGACAGCTGTACTACTCATAAGAAGGTGTGGTAAAATGGCAATGTTGAAAATCTGGAGTGAAAATATTGAAATTTCGTGAACTTACGAGCCTGCGTAGGAACTGCGTATCGCACGCCCGTAAAACAGTCATTTTTTGGAATTTTGGCACCAAATTTTCAACATGGGGTTTTTGGGACCCCTTCTCATGAATTATGTCACTGTCATGGCGTTATTCAGGCCTAAAGGGTGATTTTGCACAGTGACTGTGAAATCACCCTTGCCCGAATAACGCCATGACAGTGACATCATTCATGAGAAGGTCCCAAAAACCCATGTTGAAAATTTGGTCAAAATTCCAAAATGCCTGAGATATGCAACAAGTTGAAACCCCCTATCTAGCCCATTATACAGCTTACTGGCATTTCCTCAGTTCACGGTCGGCTTTGAAGAGTGCAGGCGTGTTCCCGTCCACGAAGGATCGTCGTGCCGAGGTCGGAGGTAAGTATGGGGTGAGAGGGGTGTGTGGAGAGGCTGGGTGCACAGTGGGTGGAGTGCGGGTTGTGGGTGGGGGTTGGGAAGCCTTGAGAACAGTTTTGTTTTACAGGTTTTTAAAAAAGCGTCATGGGACGTTTGCCACTGGGTGGGCTGCGTGCTAAAACGTTAGAGGGCGTTCAGCTGACGGGGATTGGGCACCCCATCGGCCATGAAGATGATGCTGCCACGCTGGGGTGGGCCTCAGCGTGGCACAAGGACGGGGGTGTTCAGCCGACGGGATTGGGCACCCCACCGGCCAGGACGCTGCCATGCTGGGGTGGGCTCCCAGCGTGGCACTACTACTGGGGGCGCAGCTCAGCTGATGGGATTGGGCACCCGTCGGCTATAACAGTGCGCAGGGAGCGGGGCACGCACGCCCTGCGTGGGTGTCTGTGGGGCCAGCGTGAGCAGCAGATATCTTATCAGTGCTCACTGAGCGTAGCTCCCCTTTCAACTGTATGCCACTGCATTTTGGAACTTGTCATAGACAGCTCCAGAATGCATTGGCTTACAGGGGCCACGCCTGCCAACACACTGACTGAATTGGAGGAGTAGGTGACACACCTCCGAAATCTCCGATGATGGCACTATGTTTCTTGCACATGCGTGCAAGCAACATAAAAACTACAGTACATATTATGGCCTTTGGCATGGAGGAGAGGAAAAAACCCTTTTAAAAGGAGGACACCTCTGGGGATCCAAGGCCTAGGTTGCCTTCCCTCCAGGCTAGGGGTAGTTTATTTAGTGATGACTCTGCTTCTGCAATTTAGAAACCCAATCAAAGCAGAGGAAATATTCCAATTTGATGGAAAGCTCTTACGATCCCTCTAACAGGAACACCATGAAGGGTTTGTGAGAGGCCTCTGCAACAATGGGTACTCTGAGTAGAGTGTACTCCCAAGGCAGAAGGAGGAGAGCAACAATCACTGAGGTACGCACCTGGCCTACCAACTAACACAAACTGGGTGAACCAGAGGCAGTTGTAGGGAGAATAGCTTTTGAGGGTACCATGATGAAGCCACAGACAAAGGAGCCCTCTTGGGCTGGAAGGGCTCCACCCCTCGGCAGCTGAAGTCTTAAATTCTGCATCAAGAGTGTGCCATATGAAACTGCATGCTAATGCTCCACTCAGAGCGAGGACATTCCCACTATGGGCCAGATGAGAAGGACCCTGGCCCGAGGTTCACATGCTCAAAATGCAGACTTCATGAGTGCAGAGTAAACTGTCTGCTTACAGGGTGAGCCCTGAGCCAGAAAAGGTAATGGATGTGATTGTTATGCCTCCGATTTATGAATGAGAGCATGAATCAACTGTGAGTGCTAGATGGGAGGAAGCTTGAAAGGTTGCGAGCAAACTCTTCAACCACGAGTTTGAAAGATTGTGAGCAAACTCTGCATCCACGAAAACTAACAGGTGGGGCCTGGGTGAGGCAGGAGGCTGGACTTCGAGCCACTCTTTGGTGTTTTGATAGTAGTAGTAACCAGCAGAAAACAAGCCAACCAATTCCATTATGGAGCCAAATTGATGGTGGCATAGAAGGTAGGTATTTATGCAGTGAGAGGCTTTGATGCCAGTAGTTGAATCAATGAGATTCGCATAAATGAATCAGTGAGGTTTAGCAAGTAGGAGATATTTAGCAGGATTTGCAACAGCATTTGTGATACAAGATGAGCAGCAGTATAAGTTGCATGATGTAATGCATATGAGATAAGCTGAATTATGTATATTCTTGGCTAACCAGTTCCATGAAGAAGCAAATGATAGTTTACAGAAAGCATTTGAAGCTGCAGTTTCAGCATGAACAGTGAATTGATATGATTGCATGAATAATGAATTGATACGAGTGGCAGGAATACCTTAAATGCCATTAGGGCAGTGATAGGTTAATCCAGTAAGGAGCAAGTAGGCAGTAATGAAATGCATGAACTTCTGAAGGCTATGTAGGCCATGAGATTAATGAGTCATGTATGGAATGGATACCTGAAAGCCGGCCTACTGTGTTTGGAAAGCAAGGGTCCCTGAACCCCCAAGAGAAATTGTCTTCAGAGATTTCTCGAAAATGGTTAAGAGAGCCTTGATCTTGGAGTTATGGAACATGAACTGGGCACCTATATACAATACTTGCAATATGGAACATGCTAATCAATACCTCCTTACCACGCTTTTGAATTTACAAGATAAATATTTCCCATTAAAAAGATGCCATATCAAGGGAACTGCTACCTGCAGGCTAAACTCTTAACTCCTGGCCTCTCTCAAACTGAGAGATAAAGCCTGGAGCAAAGCAAAGCTAACCCAGTCCCCAGCTGACTGGACTGAGTACAGGAGGCTCCGGAATGTATGTAAGATTTCCATCGGAACTGCAAAGGGCAAGTACCACCATCAGTTACTTAGTACCTCTGTTAATTACTCTCATGGTTTTTGGTGTCATGTTAAAAACTTTCTGGGGAAAGAATAATAGAAATACCAAATCTGATATGGTTGCGAATGGTTGTAGCTGCAATAACCCACTGACTATTGCTGAGGCTCTTAACTTCATATTCACTAACCTATCCTCCTGCTCTACGCCTTCAGGGCCCTTACCTGCTTATCCGCAGGGCAACTTTAAACCTTCCAACCCTCCCTTCAATCTTCACCCAGTCTCCGAGTCTGAAATCCTAAGCTTACTCAAGTCCATCTCTCCTGCCAGGTCAGCTGGGGCAGATGGACTCATACCGAAATTCTTAAAAAACATTGCCCACTCTATAATCTTTCCAGTTTTTCGACTCTACTACCTGTCCCTACTTATAGGACATGCCCCCTCCCTCTGGAAGACTGCATGAGTAGTCCCTGTTCACAAAAAGTGGGACACCACCAACTTGGATAACTACCATCCTATTGCCATCCTCTCCACCCTCTCTAAAATACTGGAGAAAATTGTAGCCACACAGATCTTGGATCACCTCCATTCATTCAACCTCCTCACCCCAGATTAACATGGGTTTTGACGAGGGCACATTACATCCACTGGACTCATACAGTTTACAAATGATGTCAGACTAGCGATGGACAATGGCTCTCTCACTGGGGCTACTTTTGTAGATCTTACAAAAGTGTTTGATCTAGTAGACCACCCACTGCTCCTATCAAAGTTGTCTTCTCTTGGCTTCTCCACCTTTGCTACTGCCTGGTTCCAAAATTACTTCTTGGAGCGTCAGCAATTTGTCCAGATTGGAGGTGCCAAGTCCTCCCTCACTCCCAGCTGGATCGTAATGCCCCAAGGTTCGATTCTTGGCCCTCTCCTGTTTATGATCTTCAGAAATGATCT
This sequence comes from Neoceratodus forsteri, assembly GCA_016271365.2. Lineage (NCBI taxonomy): Eukaryota > Metazoa > Chordata > Ceratodontiformes > Ceratodontidae > Neoceratodus > Neoceratodus forsteri. The sequence continues at coordinate 246,027,698 of CM057454.1, read as the reverse complement.
CCCACCATATACTGGCCCCTGCTCAGTCCTGCTGTATGTAGACAATCTGGTTCTCTACTCTTCCCATCCAAACCTTTCGGACATCAACCAGAATCTCAATCATAATTCCAATACATTTCTGCTCTGGCTATTGCAGAATAAACTTGTCCTGAATAAAAGGAAAACTGTAACTATGCTCTTCAGCTCGGGTTCTAAGATTCGATCCTGTACCCAATCTTTATGCATCACAGTGCTTGATGGTGCTCCCCTCAATTCAGTTACCTCCTTTAATTACCTAGGAGTCATCCTTGATCCTGCCTTGGACTTTGACCTGCACCTAGCCACAGTCATTAAATCCATAAATATTCAACTGGGACTGGCATATAAGGTTAGACACAGCCTTATATCTGCAGCTAGGTTGGCCATTGCACAGGGGATCCTGAGACCCAAATTGGTGTATGGGTTAGCCTATCCGGCTGCTACTGGTTGGCTCCTCCAAAAGTGGGATGTCTGCTACACCAACATTTGTCGCTTTGCGCTCTCTACCTAAACTTACTCACCGATGCTCACTATATTCCAGCCTGGGATGGCTTACCCCCCCTAGTTTTCCATCAGTTTACTTCCTCTTGTTTCATAAAAAATATAATCTCCTCCCAGATCCCTGACAAACTGGCTTCTCTGCTCAAGCCTGTGACCTCTGCCTACCCTCTGAGATCAGTTGATAAATCCCTGCTTGTCCAACCTAGATGTAAAACCAAAATGGGTGAAAATGCCTTCTAGGTTTGTGTACCCAAACTATGGAATACCCTTCCACTGAATCTCAGACATTTCCCTTCTCAAAGTAACTTCAAACAGGACCTTTGTGAGGCTCTTTTAAGCTCTGACCCTGCTCCTGTAGTGTTCCCGCCCACTCCTTTGCTGGCTCCTCCTAGTTGTCTATCGACACCTACCTCTTCTGCCCTCTAACCTGCCTGGATAACCTTACTACCCTCTCTTGCACTTATCTACTAGATGTTGATACAAAAAACTGTTAGTTTTTGCACTTACATCATGAGTCTGTTACTACATATTGTTCTTGCGACAGTACTGTCATTTGCTAAATAGTTTGTATAGTAGTACTGTGACTCTTCAAGCCTGTTCCTGTACTGAACCATGTTCACTTGACTATTCTTTGTATATACTGTTGTCTACCTGCCATCTGTTGTAATCTCCTGGGTTGTACCTGAAAATAGGTAGCCATGCTGTCTAGTGTATCTACCTGATCAACAAAAACTAAATAAAATAAATAAATAAATGTAGGCAAGGAACAGCAATGGAACAGGAGTTATTTAACTTACTTAAAGCATACTTCTTCTACCTGGGTGAAGATGCACTACCAAGACACCACAGTTCTCCACAGTAGGAATAACAGGGAGCCAGGAGAGAAGCACCATGAGACCAGGCAGTCATGAAATAGTAGAAAGTGCCAGTACAGCAATGCAGCATTTGTCCTAGTGGAGCTAGCACTGAGTAAATCATGAGCAGAGCTGTAAACTGGGAGTAGCTGCTAGGTGAGCTGCTGAGCCAGGACCAGGTGCAATCAATCAATGGCAGCAACTGCAGTGTGAGCTAAAACATAAAATAACAACTACAGGAAAGCAGAAGTTTGGTAGGAGCCTGGAGAAAAGGTAAAGGCAACACAGTGCAAACGGAGGGCAACAAGATGCTAGGAAAACTAGAAAACCCCCAAAAGACAACACAAATTAAACACAAACACAGAAGAACACACAAATAAAGCACACAAGGAAGCACACAGCAGCAGCTGGAGGCAAAATAATACAAAATAATAATAGAAGTCCAGCACAAAACAAGCAGAGCCCAAAACACAGCAATGGGGGGCAAAACCCCAGCAGGCCCCAAAGAAGAAGTCAGACCAACAGAGCCTCCAGCTGGCAAAGAAAAAGTGCTTCAGAAGGAGGCTGAAAGAAACTGCTTATATAGCTCAGGAAGGTGGTGTGGCTGGTTGCTCCCCATTGAACCACAGGCATTGCCTTTCAATTAATTTTGTAATTAAAGACTCACATCATTAAAGATGGCAGCTACTCACAATTTTTAAAAATCTCTTCTGTTGTGGTTACCTGTTTACTGTACCTGTTAGACTCATAATGTGGATGCATTTGGATGGCGTTACCATGTGTTTTTGATGCCAACATGGTACTGTACCAAAATATCTAATTTTTTCATGGCAGGCATGGCAGGGAAGGGAGAACTTTTAAAAACATCAGAATCCTATATAAAAAAAAAAAAGAAAAATGAGTATCTTGATATTTTTGCCAGACAAGCATTATTGTCAACAACAATAAAAAAAAAACTATATAGTCACTAACAGATACTGTTGCTTGAAGTTGTTATCCTAAATTGAAGAATTGGCCTCATCCCTAATCTATGATATAGTGAAATGTTTCTCAACCTTTCACTATTGACCTCACCCGTAATCTATGATGTAGTGAAATGTTTCTCAAACTCTCACTATTGGCTTCGCCCCTAATCAATGATATAGTGAAATTTTTCTGAACCCCTCACTATTGGCCTCACCCCTAAATAGTGAAATGTTTCTCAGCCTCTCACTATTGACCACCCCCCTAATCTATGACATAGTGAAATGTTTCTCAGTCTCTCACTATTGGCCTCGCCCCTAATCCATGACATAGTGAAATGTTTTTCAACCCCTCACTAATGGTCTTACCCCTAATCCATGCTATAGTGAAATGTTTCTGGACCTCTCACTATTGGCCTCACCCCTAATCCATGACATATCGAAATGTTTCTGAACCCCTCACTATTGGTCTCACCCCTAATCCATGCTATAGTGAAATGTTTTTCAACCTCTCACTATTGGCCTCACCCCTAATCCATGACATATTGAAATGTTTCTGAACCTCTCACTATTGGTCTTACCCCTAATCCATGCTATAGTGAAATGTTTCTCGACCTCTCACTATTGGCCTTTCCCCTAATTTATGATATAGTGAAATGGTTCTTGACCTCTTTTTTCCTTGTGAAAGCACATCTGTACCAATATATATTTTTTGCTACAGTCCTTTTCTTGTTGTTTACTTAAATGTAACATGTATTTAGGGTTGCCATGCAAGAAAATTTCTGGGGAGTTACACAGTTAAAAACTGGTCTTTGGTGAAACCTAAATTACACTTTTACAGCCTTTTTCAGTCCAAAAAGTGCTACTTGGAAAAGAGTTTGGAGGGGGGCACATGCCCCACCAGAGTCTATGGCCATGATGGCTATGCATGTAGTAAGGGGTTGTTTTTCCATTAGCCAACATAAACTTGAGAAAACCAGTTCTAAATCAAATATTGAAAGAATTTATAACCCATCATTTTATCTGCGTCCTTTTTAAAAACTCTTTTCATTAGCAGTTACAGAGCACATAACAGTATAATCTTCATATTAATGACACATAATTTTACAGTGAGTTAGATTATATAGCAATGAATGAGGGACACAATTTACATCAGATCTCAACACGACTATAGGTAGCCTATGCTCTCAAACTCCAGACTCTATGCCCTCACTAATTCCAGAGGGGACTGCTTTTTCTTTTGACCTTAATATGGCTATGGTAGCAAAGGTTTGGCAGAGGGTCTGCCTGAGCATCCCTGTATTTTTGATGTTTTGGGGCTTCAAGAGTCAAATGTTTCTGCAGATCCTTTGGGATTCCTGGACTCTGGATTGGGATGAGTTGTCTCTCTGGTAAGCAATCTTAAACTGGGATGTGCCCCCTTTCCAGTGCCTTCTCTAGTGGCTCCCACATTTTTTAAGACTTGTTTTAGTTGATTCAATACTGTATACTGGGTTTTTCCTCTGTTCTCTATTCTAGCATGGTGTTACCCCATTGTATCACAGTGAAGTACTTATCTGAGAGCCAGTTTCCGGCTTTGACTTGCTTCCCCACCATCAATCCCAGCATTCACAGCTGGTTCTTGTGTTTATGTGTGGTGTCTCCCTTGGGGGCATAGCCCAGTATGAGTTTCCAAAGATTTCCTGTAGGGAAATTCCAAGCACATGAATGGAGACCTGGACAATAGACCCCCCAGAATCTGGAGATTCCTGGGCATTCCCATCCCAGGTGCTGGAACATCTCTATGTGCACCTTATACTTGGGTTACAGAGATGACTTAGTGGGGTCAGTTTTATTGGCCAGATAAGGAGTGTAGTGTGTAGGTTCTGTGTAGGAGGTTAATTATGACCTGTCTGAGTCTGCTATTTTTGGATCAGGACTGGACCACTCGGGCTTCCTCCTTCCATGCCTCCTTCCACCAGATGCCCCCTAGCTTCTTATTTTCCAGATCTACAACCCATCTCTTTTGTACTGGCATATTTTTCCCCTTGGTGAGTCAAACAAGATGCTTTGTAATTGGTTCAGGTTTCCCTTTTCTTTATCCAGAAATAAAGGTAGTCAAAGCTTGGGGCATCCAAAAAAAGGACAAATCCAATGTTCAAAATTACGAAGGATGAACTCCACTCAAAAAATAGATCACCAGTGAGAAGTGAATAAAAGAAAAAATATTTGATCTATTTTTTTAGTGGAGTTCATCCATCATAATTTTGAACATTGGATTGAGTCTAACAGGATCCCACAGAACAGTGATAGTTGCTTAGTTCCCTTGTGCAGTTTGACAGTGATATCCTCTATTAGAGAGCAATCAGGGTGAGCAAATGGGCCTTCTGGACCCATATTGTCTGTCTCACTTGTAGATATGCAAATAAATCTGCAATGTGAAAGCCAAATTTGCTTTTAATACTTGGAAAGGGCACAATGTCCCTCACTTGTAGAGGTCTGCCATCACCTTCAGCCCTTTAGGCAGCCTTCACGTAGTCTGCTCCCCCGTTCTCATAGTTAATGGTTCGCCAGTCTCTGACTCTGTTTTTATTCAGTTCAATGAGTTTTTCACCACTTGCGCTCTTTTATTCTATTGATTTATTGAAATGTTTCACCAGGAAGGCACACTGAACAACAAGATGCTCATCTCCCAGTGCAACCTGGGGGAAGGGGTACAGTTGGATGGACAAGCGGTATTTAAACATGCAATTACATTTAGCATACATGACTAGAATATATAGAAATTAAGACATTACTGTCGCCATTGCCCTGCTGGAATGGCATTACAATTTTTTTTAAATTTTAATTTAGTTGTTTAACCAGGTATAGCACACTAAGCTGAAAGCTTTTTTACAGGAGCGACCTGGGAGCACAAGGAGGTTAAGTGACTTGCTCAGGGTCACACAGTATGCAAGTGGAAGCTGTGGGATTCAAACCCAGGTCTGGTCTGCTGGATGTCACCAGATTTGCAGCTCAGAGCCTTAGACCACTGCGCTATACTGCCTCAATTACAAGACATGTGAACAGAGCTGAAGCAACATTAATTAATACAGTAAGCTGAACATTCTATTACATTTGGCATTCAAGGCGAGTAACGTGCAGAAATTAAACACCACACTATCGCTATCACACTGCTGAAATGGCATTGCAATTAAGAGACTGGTGATCAGAGCTGTAGCAATGGGGTAGCAGTGGAACAGAGGGATAGGGGGTGCCAGTTGTGGGGGGAAAGAAGCAAGTACGACAAGGGGGACTGGGGCACTACCCAGTAATAAACAATAGCTGGGGTGGTAGTGTGTAGTGTGAGGCAATTTAACATGGATTAAGTGCGGGTTGGAGTAGAGGCTCAGACAGAACAAAGTGCAAGCAAATTTGGTCAGTGCATATAGGAACTAGGGGATTCAGTTTAAGTGCAGAGAGATAGAGAGGAGAAGAGGAGAGAGGAGTAGGTGAGGGAAATAGGTTGGGAAAGAGGAGGTGTGACTAGAGTTAACCCCACCAAGATGCTGTGAACCCTGCCTAGGCATATCTAGAACAAGGCTTTGGAAAGGGGAAAGGGGAAAGAGGAAGAGGGACAGGAGAAAGACAGAGGTGTAAAAGGGAGAGTGGAAGTGTCGGGGGAGAAATTATACCTGGAACTAGCCCCCTCCAGGAGGCTGAGAACCCTGCCAGGGGGCAGAACCAAGCAAGGACAAGTAGGTACGAGAGGAAATAAGAGGGGGGAGGAGGAGGGAAGGAAAGGCTTGCCTAGACTAGGCCCTCCTCCAGGATGCTGAGAACTCTGCAAATGAGCAGTACTACTCAAGGGCAAGTAGGTAAGAGATATAAAGGGGGAGGAGGAGGAGGAGGAGGAGGGTGGGGAGAGACTAACCTAGACTAAACTCCAACAGGATGCTGAGAATCCTGCAAGGGGGCAGTACTATGCTACGGAGAGTTGGTAAGAGAGGATGGAGGGGACAAGTAAAGGTTAGAGGTAGAGGCTAGGGGGTAAGCAGTGGGTGGTGGTAGAGCAGTGTGCTGGGGGACCTGTTTGATAGAGAGGGATAAGTTAAGGAGAGGATGGGGTGATGGGGTGTATGCAGCAGTGCAGTCTCATTGGAAAAAGGTAAGGCAGATTAAAGCAGGAGCAGCTTGAGGAGAGGAAGTTATGTAAGGCAGAGGCAAGGGAGTAGGAGGAGTAGGAGTGCCATATTTGGGGGGTGGAGGAAGTTCCAGAGTTTCAGAAAGCAGTGCATGAAATCGGTCTGTCCGATGAGTGTGGATCATTAGGGGACCAATAAAGTATGGGTGTCTGAGGAATGGAGGGAGTGGGAGGGAGAAGTGGGAGAGGAGAGGAGAGGGAACGTAACAGGTGGGGGGGAAGTTCTCAGAGTCAAAAGTTGGAAGCGAATTTGGCACAATAAGTGAGGTGCCTATTGACAAGTGAGGGAAAGGACAGAGTATGGTAGAGGTTGCAGTGATGAGTGCGGGAAGGAGCATCAAGAGCAAAGTGACAGAAGGAGTTGAAAAGAGTGACCAATCTGGTCAGGGAAGATTTGGGAGTGGCACCATAGACTACATCGCAATAGTCAAAAATAGGTAGGATCATCTTCTGGACTAGTTCACACCATGCTGTAGGTGGGATGCAACTACGGTTCCTGAATAAGACACCAAGCTTGGGGCTAAGTTTTTTCAGGATGGTGTCAATGTGGCCAGAGAAGCTAAGGTGTTGGTCTAACCAGACCCCAAGGTATCTGAATGATGAGGTGTCCTCAAAAATTGTCCCATCCAGGGTGTGGAAAGAGGGTAAAGGATGGAGCCTACAGAGTCTCTGCCTAGTGCCAAAGGTCATTGAGACAGTCTTCTTGGTGTTTAGGAATAATTGATGTGAGGCAAACCAGAGCTGAACCTGATGGAAGTCATGCTAAAGCATGGTTGCTACATCGGCAGGGCATTTCCAAGAGGTGAACAGGACAATGTCATCAGCATATATGTGGATAGAGGAGGAGGGGGAGCAAACTGTGGGCAAGTCATTGAGGAAGATGGAAAATAGAATGGGACCAAGCACAGAGCCTTATGGGACTCCTGTGGTGATGGGAAGCATTGGGGAGAGTGCGTCCTGAATCTTGACTGATTGTGTTCTGCCTGAGAGATAAGCTCTAAACCAGTTATAGGCAGGTGGGGACAGTCTAGCATCAGTAAGGGAGTCAAGGAGCAGGGCAAGGGAGACTGTGTCGAAAGCCTTGGCTAGGTCGATGAAGATGGCAGAGGTGATGAGGCCATTGTCCATGCCAGTGAGGATAGAATCAGAGAGCCTGAGAAGGGAGGTGGTGGTGGAGTGGTTCTTCCGAAAGCCAGATTAGAATGGGGTGAAAAAAAGAGGAGGCAGAGAGAAACAAAGGTAGTTGGGAGAGAATCATGTGTTCTTGGAACTTGGCAAGGGTGGGAAGGAGAGAGATTGGATGATAGTTGCCACAGGAGAAGGGGTCGCCACTCTTTGGGAGAGGACCACAGCATGTTTCCAGGATGGAGGAACAGATGAGGACAAAAAGGAAAGGTTTAAGATTAGGGAGAGAGGGTTGGCAATAGCAGGAGCAGAAAGGTAAAGGAGTTTAGGGTCAAGGTCATCCGGAGAGGAGCCTTTGGAAGGGTTGCGAGAAAGAAGAGCTGTTATTATTTCATCAGGGGAGACAGCAGAGAAGGAGAAAGAAGGGTGGGCCAGGAAAGTTTGAGAGCTGGGGTGGGGGAGTAGGAGAGGGGAGGTTAGAGGGGAGGAACTTTAGGAAGGTTGAAGCGCAGGAGGTGTAATATGAGTTGAACTTGTGAGCCACTAAGCACGGGTCAGACACTGATGTGTTATTTATTTAATTTTTTTATTGTATTTCTCTTTCTCCTCCTGCAGCCTGACCTGCAATCATCCAGCCACTGCTCCACTTCACCCAAATGACCCTGGAGGCATGTCCACACACTGGCTGGCATATGCTGCCATACCTTCGAAAAGGACCTCCCCTAATCCCCACGCCAGGTCGGGAACCAATACCGGCGTGCGACCATGCACTATGGGCCCCACTGAACAAGGAAGTTGTGGCAATCAAGCTGCCACAGTCAATGCTGCCATTTTTCCTCCTTAGATCCCCTTGGAGTACAGATGTGAAATGATGTCTGAGGCACGGTGTGCCGACATTTGCTGCACTCCACTCTTGATTGCACCAACTCTGAGAATGCCCCCAATCATCACCAGGGGCCACTGCAGAGTGGTGAGAGCCCTCAACCCTCCCCGGGATAGGAGAGCAGTCCCCTGGATGCTCGATCCTATTCCTCCCCTGCCAACCCCTGACAACCCGGGCTCGCATCCAAACCCGGGTCATCAGTGTGGCACGAGGTGTGGCATCCAGTGCCTCAACCCTCAGTACCACCAGGCTAGCATGTTATTTATTATAAGTACTAGAGGGGGGGAGCAGTTGTGAAGGAGGGGAGGAGAGGCCATGAACCACTTTCCGGAACTTGGAGGGGGAGCTGATATTGTTTAGGAATACTGATCTAAAGTAATCAGACTTCGCTAGCCTGGTGGCTTTTGTGCAGGCATTTCTTAGCATGCGATACTTTGCATAGTGAGATGGGAGCAGGGTAGCTTTATGTTTCTTCCAAGTTTTACCTCTCTCCCTGAAATAGGTCAGTAATTCAGGACTGAGCCAAGGAATCCACTGTCACCCTCCCTCCTGTCTCCTTCCCTCCCCCCCCCCCATCTCCACCTTCCTCTTCACCCCACCCCTCTGGGGTTTCATTTCCCTTCATCACAACCCAGGAAACCCTGCTTGCCCTTTCCTCTCTCAATTTGTCCAAATCTAGCCTGGATGGCCTGAACCCTAAACTTCTCCATCTTTCAGATCCTGTCATTGCCTCTCCTCTTACTCAAAGTCAGAGAGCAGTTTGCACAATAAATTTAACACTTATTTATTTCATTTAGCTTATCTGTCTTGTAAAGCATGTACCCTATTTTGACCCCAGTCCTCCTGGTACTCCCCAGACCTCCCCTCTCTCCCTCCTCTTCCCTTATCGGGTTATGAATAGTAGTTCAGCCTATATCATGGTGCTGACACAGTTCTGTGCTGGCCAAGTTGTCCTTCCTCTGCCTCATCTTCTGCATTAATAAAAGCTTCTGCAAGCACTGGCTTAGTGTTTACCTTTGATGAACGGACTGGACTGTGGATTAGGAACTTTGATGGATAAACAGTTCTTGGCATGCAGGTTAAGTTTCACATCTCTGAATTTCTGCCAGCTCTGTGGTAACCTGTGGCTTCGGTCAGGAAAAAAATAAACAACTGAGTCTTTTAGCTTTATTATACCCTGATTCTGGGTGGCCTGCAACACTTTGACGCAATCAGGGTGACTCAGAACTCTGTCAAGAAGTGCCTGGGGCTCTTCCGTGAGCATGCTGTATTTCGAGGGTTGTTGTCAGCAGGAGTCCCATTTCCTCAGGTAGCTACTTTGAAAAGAAAGGAAGGGGATCCTTGCCTTTTACCCCTTCCAGCAGGCCAAAGAGGTGCACATTGTTGTGCTGCTGCCAATTCTCGTGATCATTGAGAATCTTATCTAATACCTCAGTGTGTTTATGTATTGCTTGTAGACCACTGCTCACCTCAGTAAGCCACTCTTCTTGCCATCCCAAGCGGGTTCCCAGCCCTTCTATGCATTTCTCTTCTGAGTCCATCAAGGCATTTACAGTCTTTTGCAGGTGTGTGAGAATTGTGCTGATAGGTTCTCCAACCTGGCTTTCAGCTCTGTCTACATGTCGAAGATCATCACCACTAATTGTTTAACTGACATGTCGGGGGCTTACTGCTGCATTGCTTAATGACCCATACCCACCAGTATTGCTCTCACCTTCCTGTGGCCTACAGACTCACTAGGCCCAGCTCCTCTGACTGCATCTTTTGTATTTTGAAAAATCAGTTTAGCCTGGTGTCTGGTTGATTTTTGGTTTCTCACAATTTGAAGTGTTGTTCAAGTCTCATTTGGAGTTTAGTATTGTAGTTTAAATGCGGATGTCAGTGATTTTGAGGGAATTTGAACAGGATTCCTAGATTCAAGCATCCATTCCTTCTGCTGGCTAGGCCACTCCCCCATTACAGTATATAGTTTGATATTGGTTATGTTTCATTATATTAAATGCTTATGGACATTTTGCACTTCTTCACTTGTTGTCCTTCTGATTAAGGACTTTATATATTACCAACCTTGGAATAACAATATTTTCAAATGTAAACATTTAGAGGTTAATTAATTAGTGCAAAGGCCATATACTTAGAGTGTTAGTGAACTATCATTAGTAGCCCACCCCTTCTCGAATCTATTTATTTCCTCTAATGAAAAATATTAGTGAAAAGACCAATGGAAAACCAATATTGTGGAAATATTTTATTGTATTCCAATATAAAGCAGTAAACACGTGAAATTAGTTATTACAGAAATACGAATGCTAGATATGTCAGTAAATACATTTAAAACTGCTATGAAACAAGAACTGTGTTTTAGATGCACATGCAATAGATAAATTGAAACTTGAAAGCAACTCATATATTTGTTGCAGGGCTGTCACAAACAGTGCGGCTGGAATGGCCATGGCCATACTACTTTTTTTTCCCCAATCTTGCCTGCTGCAATATTGCGGTCAAGGTCCACAAATAAAGCCCTCCCCCCCTTTTTTTTCTCCTAACAATGTGTTGCGCCACAGTGGTATTCACTGCATGGCCACTAGATGTCCTTGCCTTACACTCTTACTGTACATTGTACAGTAAGAGTGTAGCGCGAGGACATCTAGTGGCTGTGCAGCAGTTGTACATACAGCTTCCTTGCCTTGTACAGTGTGGCCTGCCGGCAGGGTGTTGTCATGTGTTTGCCAGTCTGACAAGCCACATGGGTGACTGCACCACCGCGCCAATGTGCCTGACAGCATTCCAATGCATTGAGCCGAGGGAGAAGATCACAGCATCCCTTCCTGATGGGAATGTATGGAGGAGTGTGCCCATGGAGAAGACTTCCCGCAGACCAGCCACACAGCCCGAAGATCAGAACCCCGCCCAGTCTATGCCACCACAGGACTGACAGGTCAGTGAATGAATGGGTGTCATTCTGTGTTATGTTTCTACCTGTCATTCCTGGCACAGAGGGGTGGTTTTTGGGTGGGTGCTGACTCCAGTCAGTCCAGAGTGGCTGTAGTGTGGTTGGGTGGCCATTATCATTCTGGTAGAGAGAGGGGACGAGACGAGTAGAGGAGGGCTCGAAACAGCCAGTGCTGATTCATTCGTTCCCTCGGGCATTGTGTTCTGATTCTGAATCTGTGGTACAGCTGAGCAGGAATTTTTGTGCCTGCATAATCTGATCACAGAATTAAAAGTTGAAGATAATTTTTGTTATTGTAATAACTGAAAAAAAATAATAGCGAAAGAGAGAGAGAGAGAGAGAGGACTTGAGGAGACTGATGGGATGGGGGGGATTCCTCATGTAGATAATCTCCATCAGACTACAAAAGTTAAAGAAGAAAGTTTAAGAAAACAATTGCAGAACCTCAACATTGACTTTCTTAGCCCCTTAACCATCTGAATTTGACCAGACCCGTCACCAGAATTAGTCTGTTGCTGAATTGTTCCGAATATTCTTTTGAGAGAACTTGCAAAAAAAATGGAGATAAACTATGAGGGGTAGGGGTCTTGAGGAGGAAAGAGAATTGAAATAAAATTAAAAAGGACTGGAGCTGGGCTCAGTTTGGCACAGACACCAGTGTCCTACTGCTTCAGCTGGCTTTTGAAAGTAAAACCAAAATAATAAAGAAAAAATTCTAAATAAAAAGAAGTTGGAACAAAAGCCAGCGTGTGTGTGGGGAGAGTAGATCATGGTAGGAAAAGTTAGGAGTGCGCGGCCAGACCACTTATCCTGCGCTTGCTTGTTAAAGGAAGAAAAAAACACTTTTAAATCAAATAAAGGAAGAAAACCTGTGTGTGTGTATGTGTGTGTGTGTTTGTGTGTGTGGGTTTGTGTGTGTGGGTTTATGCGTGTGTGTGTGTTTGTGTGTGTGTGCGTGTGTGCATGCGTGTGTGTTTGTGTGTGTGTGTGTGTGTGTGTGTGTGTGTGTGTATGTGTGTGTGTGTGTGTGTGTGTGTGTGTATGTGTGTGTGTATGTGTGTGTGTATGTGTGTGTGTGTGTGTGTGTGTGTGTGTGTGTGTGTGTGTGTGTGTGTGTGTGTGTGTGTGTGTGTGTGTGTGTGTGTGTGTGTGTGTGTGTGTGTGTGTGTGTGTGTGTGTGTGTGTGTGTGTGTGTGTGTGTGTGTGTGTGTGTGTGTGTGTGTGTGTGTGTGTGTGTGTGTGTGTGTTGTGTGTGTGTGTGTGTGTGTGTGTGTGTGTGTGTGTGTGTATGTGTGTGTGTGTGTGTGTGTGTGTGTGTGTGTGTGTGTGTGTGTGTGTGTGTGTGTGTGTGTGTGTGTGTGTGTGTGTGTGTGTGTGTGTGTGTGTGTGTGTGTGTGTGTGTGTGTGTTTGTGTGTGTGGGTTTGTGTGTGTGGGTTAGTGGGGAGAGGAGATCATGATGGGAAAGTGAAGGGGTGCCGGTGCCCTGCCCATTCTTGTTCTGCATCTGCCTTGTGAAAGAAAAACAACCCCCCAAAAAAAGGTTTCACGTAAAGTAAGAGAAGCCTGTCTATCTGTGTGGGCCTGTGGTAGGTGTGGGGAGAGCAGGTGGGAAAACCAAGCGGTGCCCTGCCTGCCCAATTCTTCTGCGTTTTGCTTGTGAAACAAAACCAAAAAACAACGTAAAAAGTTTCACATAAAATAAAGTTAGAGAAGCCTGTGTGAGTATATCTGTGTGGGCCTGTGGTGGGTGTGGTGAGAAGAGGTCATCAGCATTACTTTATTTGAAGTTTCACAAACTCATCATAAGGAGTATTTTTTTTGGACTTAGAACAAAAAATTACAAATTTTTAGACTGTATATTAAAATACCTGACAATTATGGCCCTGACACAGTTTTTCAGCAAATGCAGTGCAGAACTGGAAATACCAAATATTTCCAGAAGCCCTCTTCGGTTCTATGTGATAACGGCGATCATAGAATAGCGATCGCTGTTTGGATGAGTGTACATCGCTGAAAATGAATTATGACAATGTACACTCACAATGAACTGAAAGGTGGTGGCAGAATTTAAATATATGTGAGGCTGTGCCCCATAAGATACTAACTCCAGGGGCTGCATGTGAGGTGAAATTGTAAAAAAAAAAAAAAGCTGCCTGCTGGGACAAAAAAAAGCTGTACAGACCCGAACCTTGCAGCCTGCACCCAAATCGACCACCTCCCCACCACTCTAGCTGACCAGCTTGGCAACTGCCTGCCACACTCCCCCCTTCCCTCTCCCCCATGCGGTGTGTGTGTGTACACCTCCAGTCCCCCCACTGGCCACCAAGGTATCTGGTCGCTACCCTGCCAGATAGCCCTGAACACAGGCACCATGATTGAGTTGCCCTCTTTGAAAGCACTCAATTATGGTCACTGTGTCCACTGGATACCGCCCTGATCAGCCACTGGCATACGATTACCCAAAACATCAATTTGGAAAACACAGGTAGTAAATCGATCATTCAGTGCCTCTTGGTTTGATAGATGGGAAGTGGCTTCACTATGATGAAAGCAAGGACTGTGTGTTTTGTTTCACATGTGTAAAGGCATATCAGGATAAACTTCTTAATACTAATTGCCTTATTCCCTGTTTCATATCTAAGGGATACAGCAACCGGAAAGATGCTTGTGTTAACTTTAGAAAACACAAACTTATTAAGTGCCATGAAACTGCTGTTTTCAACGTGGTGACAGTTCCCAAGTCATTCCCTGATGTTGGTGAATGCCTGTCTTCACTCCATGAACAACGGAAGAGAGAACGTCATTATTGTTTCCTAAAAATTCTTCAAAATGTAACATTGTTAGCTAGACAGAGTTTGACTGTACATGGAGATGGTGATGAATTAGATTCAAACCTTATACAGACAATCAAATTAAGAGCTAATGATGACCTGTGACTTACTGCCTGGACTGAGCAAAAGGCAGACAAATACACATGCCCAGAGATTCAAAATAAAATGCTGAAAACATTAGGCTTAAGAGTCCTGCATGAAGTTACTGAAACAATTTGATCAGCTGCATTCTTCTCGATAATGATTGACAAAACCAGAGATGCTGGCAACAAGGAACAGGTTGTAATTTGCGTCAGATGGGTGGACGGCAATTATGAAGCTCATGAAGAATTTTTGGAGCTGTACGAAGTTGCAGGAACTAATTCAAAAATGCTAGTGCAGGTCATCAAAGATGTTCTAATGCATGCTAACCTTAGCTTCACAAAAGTCAGAAGACAGTGTTATGATGGCACTGCTACTATGACTGGAAGGAAGTCAGGCGTGGCACAACAGATATCTGAGACAGAGCCTAGGGCACTGTTTGTCCACTGTTACAGTCATTCCGTAAACCTAGCATGCTGTGATGCTGTTAATAAGTGCAAAGACGTCAAAACAGCTCTTGAGATAACTCATGAAATAACAAAATTGATCAAAATCTCTCCTAACAAAGGAGCCTGCTTTGAGCAGATTAAAAAGGAACTCGCTCCAAATGTCCCATTGCTTTGTACTCTGTGTCCAACAAGGTAGACTGTGAAAGGAAAGTCACTGAAGAGCGTTTTGGATAACTACGAGGTGTTCCAAAACACATGGCTTGCCTATCTAGACCGTGCTCCAAATCCAGAGACTAAGAGCAAAATACTTGGTATTTCTTCCCAAATTAAGTCCTCCGATTTCCTCTTGCCCTTGGTGAGGTTTTATTTCATCACTGCGATAAACTCTGCATGTCTCTACAGTCTTCAGAGTTATGTGCATCAGAAGGACAGAATCTAGCAAGAATGACTGTATTTTGTAAAAAGGGATTCCAGCCATATTGGTCCTTGGAAAACAGGAGATCATGGAAGGTTTGATACCTATTATTGGACCAACAAGTGTCTTGTACGAAGATGGAATTATACACACGCTTTTGGGGCCTCACAGGTCCCTTCTTCAGGTGAACAGCAAAACTGAGCAACATAAGCAGCATTTATATCCACTGTGGAGCAATTAAAAATCAGGAAGTGAAGTAGGAAGGTGTTAAAGGGAACTAGAGATGAAAGTCTAAGATGCAAAGTAAAAAAATGAGAAGACATGGGAAGGGGGGTTAAGTAGGAACAGGTCAGTAGGAGATGAAAGGAAGCTAAAGGAAAGACAAAGGCACACAGGATCTGAGATCAGAGGCTGGCTATAAGGGTAGAATAGACAGGAGGTGTCTAAGAGATGCAAGGAAGTCAAGAAATTAGGAGAAACAAAAGAACGAAGGCCTAGATAGAGTGTGAGGTAGTAGAAACAAAAGTGCAAAAACAATAGGGAGTGGGTGAGACTGAGCTAACGAGTTAGTAGGAGAGGAAGGGAGGATCTGAGGTACAGGTAAAAAAAGCAGATTAGGCAGAACTCAGAAAAAATAGTAATAAGAGAAATACAGAACCAAAGTGTGATAAATAATGTCATGATGACAGAATGACTGTAGAAACTTTAAAAGCACTCAGAAGCGAGGATGAGTTCAAGAAGTTTTGGGGACAAATAACAGAGATGGCCAATAATCTGGATGTTGGTGAACCACAGCTTCCTAGAAAGAGGAAAGCACCAGGCAGACTTGCTGATTACGTAACTACTTGTCCAGAACCAGCAGCTTTTCCCACTTCTGTTGAAGATCACTATTGCTAAATCTACTTGATGGCATTTCATGTTGTTACCACTTGCATCAAAGACTGTTTTGAGCAGCCTGGATATCAGACATATGCTAAGCTGGAACAACTGATCTTAAAGACCATCAATGGTGAAGACGGGAGGAGGAATTTCAACAGATCCTGAAATTGTACTATGATAACATTGATGCTTCATCCCTGCGCGCACAACTACAAACCCTTGCTGTCAACTTTGCTACGAAAAAAGGAAGCTTGAAACTTAAGGATGTTAATTGAGTTCATGAAGAGTTTGTCTCATGCTGAACAGCAGTTTTTCTCAAATGCTGCTGTTTTGCTTAAGCTGATACTTGTGATACCTGCAACAAATGCAGCCAGTGAATGGTCTTTTAGTGCTCTGACATTAACTAAACATTATCTCTGTACAACCATGACACAGGCCTGCCTAAATCACCTAATGCTTCTTCACATACACAAGACCATAACAGACAGTTTGAACCTTGTGGATGTTGCCAATGAGTTTGTAGAAGGTTCAGAGCACTGTCGCTGTATCTTTGGCAAATACATTGCTGAAGATTTAAAAGTAAAAAATGAGTAATACAGAAGCAGAAGTAAAATGTGTCTTCATTCTTCAGTCTTGTTTCTTTCATTTTTTCTTCCTCTTCATTACAGTTATTGGTCCATCCATTCCAGTTCCAGTATAGACTTGGTCTGGCGCTGACACACTGCGATGTTACTAGCCCATACAGTAAAACAGCCATGTACAATAACATGGCATTATTAAATTATAGACTGTCAATAGACAAGTTTGTTACTTAATAATAATAATAATAATAAATTTTATTTCTAAAGCGCCTTTCCAATTTCAAGGCGCTGTACAAAGATTATAAAACACAAATAAAACACAGATAAAAACTTCAATCTCAGAATGATACATCACAATCAAAGATCTAAAAAGGCAGACTGATACAAGTGAGTTTTTAAATCCCTCTTGAACTCCTCCATGAGGTGCCAACCACTCAACGCGGGGTAAAGAATTCCAAAGAGGGAGCAGCATAAGAGAAAGCTCTACAACCAGATGAATTTAGGCTCACTCTTGAATCTCTAGCAACTCTTCGGCACGAGAGGAGTACTCGGCCCGGGCAGTAAGAAACCAGGAGATCTTTCAGATAGGCTGGACCTGATCATGTAGGGTTTTAAAAGTCAATAAACAGACTTTAAAGGTGATCTGCCACCCAACAGGAAGCCAGTGCAGATCAGCACCGAGGGAGGTGTGCAAGACCTGCTTGTCCCAGTCAAAACCCATGCTGCTGCATTCTGCACTAGCTGGAGGCGGCAGTTCAACCCCAGAAAGCCCAAAATACAGGGCGTTGCAGTAGTCAAGCGTGAGGACACAAGCGTGGACCAACGTTGGTAACGAGTCAGATGGAACAAGGTGTTTCACTCAGCGATATTCTAAGTGGTAGAAGGAAGTTTTGATGACCGCTGACACTTGTGACTGTAGTGTCAGCCTGTCATCTAAGATAACCCCTAGGTTACACACCTGCTCAGAGGTTGGGAGGATACAACCCAAGAAAAATTCTGAGGGTGTACCTACAGGCGACCTCTCTGTCCGACAACCCGGATCCACAACCAAAACCTCAGTCTTTTCTGAGTTCAACTTCAGCCAAATAGAATCCATCCAATCCTGGATTTCTTTCAGGCAGTTGTTAAACACCGAGAGAGCTCCATCCTGGTCAGGGCAAAAGACAGGTATAGCTGGGCATCATCAGCATAGCAATGAAACCTCAGCTTATACCATCTTATAATGTCTCCGAGGGGCAGCATATACACAGCAAATAACATGGGAGATAGCACAGAACCCTGAGGCACCCCACACAACAAAGAAATTGGGCCGGAGGAAAAAATCCCTGACACAACTCTTTGTAATCTCCCAGTGAGGAATGAGGTGAACCATCTGAGGACGGTTTCCGATATTCCACAGATCTGCCTCAGGTGTGCTAACAGCACCACGTGACCCACAGTGTCAAAAGCTGAAGAGAGATCAAGAAGAACTAGAATAGAACATCTCTTCTGGTCTCTCGCCCTCAAGAGATCATTAAGCACCCGAACCAGCGCAGTCTCAGTGCTATGTCTTTTACGAAAACCGGATTGGAAGGGTTCGTATATGTCATGGATGGTTAAATGATTCTCCAATTGGATCGCCACTACTTTCTCAATCACCTTCCCAATGAAGGGTAGGTTAGAGATGGGTCCCTAGTTTGCAAAACAATCTGGGTCCAAGGTAGCTTTCTTCAAGAGCGGTGTCACCACCGCTTCTTTCAGGGAGCTAGGAAACTCACCCGAGTTCGGGGAGCACCAGACTATTTGCACAAGGATTGGACTGATGATGTCACAACAATCCAATATTAGGGGAGTCGGTCCAGGATCCAAACTACAGCTTGTAGGGTGCATACCATGGATAATCCTCATGACATCAACGAAATCAGGTCTGCTGAAGGAACACCACGAAAACTGAGGCACTGTGAACTCATGCTGTTCAACCGCATCCCCCTTAGAAGCCGCAGGACGCAGATTTGCCCTGATATCGGCCACCTTATTAGCGAAGAAGTGAGAGAGCTCTTCACACTCTAATTGCGAAAAAGCTCTCCGAACTTGTAGACAAGCTGGGTTGCACAGCCAGTCCACAGTTCGAAACAGCTGAGCCAGTCAGTTCCTAGCAGCAGCAATCTCCCTGGACAGGAATTCTGCCTTATTATGGGAGATTGCAGATTGATAGACAGAGTAATTGTCCATCAATTTAAGGCGGTCGGTATTACTGGCGGATCTGCACCAACAGCGTTCTAATCTTCGCCCCTGTCTCCGCATCTCCCTCAATGTCCCGTCAAACCAGAGTGCCTTGGGATGAAGGGAGAGGGAGCATACACGAACAGGAGCAATAGCATGCAGAGCCGAAGTAACCACCCTATTATAGGCCATCACCAAGGTCTCTGGACTACTGCTCGCCAACACGGGGGATGAGAGGTCAAGAACCGCCACAAGGCCTTGGGGAGAAATATCCCGTAAAGGGCGGTATCTCGCCATCTCCACAGGGGTAGGCCTTCCCGGGGGAAATAAATTGAACCCCACGGTGCAGTGGTCTGACCATACGACTGGTTCCACCCCAAATCAGTAATATCAATCCCTAGGAGAAAGACTAAGTCCAGGGAATGTCCAGATTTATGGTAGCAGTGGAAACCACCTGTGTAAAGCCCAAAGATATCATTAACTGGAAGTGATTACCAAATTGTGAGAGTTCATCGTCGACCCAGGCGTTAAAGTCGCCCAGAACCATCAATCTGGGTGACTCCAATGACATGTCAATGATGAAGTCTGCCACTTCCTGTAAGAACTGTTTCCCATCGCCTGGTGGACGGTAGATGAGTACGATTCGAACGCCAACACCCACTACCACTGTACACTCAAAGGACTCAGTCTCCCCCACAACTACACTCATGAGGTCCAATTCTGTCTTAAAACAGACTGCAACCCCCCCACCCCTGCGGTCCGATCTCGGGCGGTGTATCACCGAGTACCCGGCCGGAGTCATGGCTTCCAACGTGGGGCCTGAGTTTTCATCCAGCCAGGTCTCGGTGATGAAAGCCAAGTCCACTGAACCAACAAGATCAACAATAATGCCGGTCTTGTTTCTGACAGATCTAGCATTGCATAACACCACCCAGGTTGAACGAACCTCGGAGGCTGTCAAGCCCATCTGCCTACCAAATTCTGTAGTGCCCTTGGGTATGGAAACAAGACAGGGCAAACCATGGTCTGGATTCCATTTCACCCCAGGGCACCTTCTAGGTCTCACTACCCGGATATGAAGGCCCCCCTCGTCCATCCTCCCTGGTTCACAACCCCCCGTCCTCCCCCCTCTCCTTCGAGCAATTCCCAACGCTCTACAGCGCTGGTATGTATCAAAATGGAGAGGGGGAGGATAGAAAGGGTGGAGGGCGTGAAGCAAGGAGGATGAATAGCGCACCACCATGGGGATTATGGGCCGACACATGCCGCAATAATACAACTAAACCAAAACAATAATAAAAATAAAAACCTAAGCTAAATAAACCCCAAAATAAATCTAATTAAACATAAATCCTAAACACAAACCACTTGCTGGTGACTCAACAAATAGTAAGGGAAAAAGGCACATGCCAGTAGGTGGGACTGGAATATGTGTAAAATTAACAGCGCAGCTTACAAACTCAATAATGCTCATCTACCTGGCCTTAAAATCTGCAGCTGCAACTGGTGTGTCGTGGGAATACACCTGGCTGTCAACAATGCCATCTCATGGAATGGTGGGAATACACCTGGCTGTCAACAATGCCATCTCATGCAGTGGTAGGAATACACCTGGCTGTCAACAATGCCATCTCATAGAGTGGTGGGAATACACCTGGCTGTCAACAATGCCATCTCATGGAGTGGTGGGAATACACCTGGCTGTCAACAATGCCATCTCATGGAGTGGGTGGGAATACATCTAGCTGTCAACAATGCCATCTCATGGAGTGGGAGGGAATATACCTGGCTGTCAACAATGCCATCTCATGGAGTGGGTGGGAATACACCTGGCTGTCAACAATTTCATCTCATGGAGTGGGTGGGAATACACCTGGCTGTCAACAATGCCATCTCATGGAATGGGTGGGAATACACCTGGCTGTCAACAATGCCATCTCATGGAGTGGTGGGAATACACCTGGCTGTAAACAATGCCATCCCATGAGTGGGTGGGAATACATCTAGCTGTCAACAATGCCATCTCATGGAGTGGGAGGGAATATACCTGACTGTCAACAATGCCATCTCATGGCGTGTGGTGGGAATACACCTGGCTGTCAACAATGCCATCTCATGGAGTGGGCAGGAATACACCTGGCTGCAAAGAATGCCATCTCATGGAGTGGGTGGGAATACACCTGGCTGTCAACAATGCCATCTCATGGAGTGGGTGGGAATACACCTGGCTGTCAACAATACCATCTCATGGAGTGGGTGACTGGTGGATGCCACCCTCAACCACTCACACACTCCATGAGCTATTAAATCTGAGCAGAATTATTGCAATGTCCTGTAAAAGAAAATATTGTTTTGTAGTCTCTGTGGGCTTTTAGCCCCCCCCAATAAGTTCTGGGGGGCTAGATGCTGTTGGTGAGTTTGGGCCTTTTATAGAAAATTAAATGGTAAACACACCATTTCCTACCCCTGACTCCTGTAAACAAATTCTTGTCAGATCCACCAGGGCTGCATAATGAAGTTTGTGAAGAAAATGGACAGACTGACTGTTTAAATTTTAAACTGGGTTGAGCTATGGGCTGCTACCCCCTCACATGCTGGTGTGCTGCATGTCATGGCATGCCAGACGTATTGGTAGCTATGCCCTTGCTGTTAAGGGAAGGGGACAGAAATGGCAGGGATACAGAAATGTACAAAAAAAAAGTCCATAAAAAAAAACACCCACTGTGATACAGTGCAGTGCTGCAGTCCATAGGGACAACATGAGCAGATTGCTTCTTGGGGGAGGGTCAGGTGGAGGAAAAACAGTTCCACGGATGGAAAACATGACGTCAGCCCTTTTCTGCATGCAAGACGTCTGCAGGGCTCCACCTATGGAGCCCTAAAATACATTTTTCACTGGAGTTAGTGGTATTGACTCCTCTGGATGGCCTTAGATCCTGGCATCCTGCAGCTGTAATATGGGGGGGAGAGAACTGGCTGCCACTGATCAGTAGTTCCAGCAACCACATACCCAGCAACCCACCCTATGGTGAGCAGCATTATTACAGTGCCAAGTGTGAAACAAACATCTTATATAAAGGCTGGGAGGGGGACTGGGGGTCCACTAGGCCCACAAAAGTTCTGGGGGTGTACATGTTCTGTGGTATGTTTTGGTGTTCTTATTGATGATTAAACACACTTTTGTTATGTCTTTTCCTACCCCTGATTCGTGTGATACATTTTTTTCCACTTGAGTCAGGGGTTTGGAGCACTCTGACTGCTACAGTCTCCCACTGTCCTGGAGGAACAAATTTTTTTTTTGCCACTCCAGGACTCAGGGTTAGGAAAGACAAAACAACAAAAGTGTGTTTACTCTTCAATAAAAGGCCAAAACTCACCACAGAGCATCTAGACCCTCAAAGCTTCTGGTCAGAGTCTAGTGGCCCCCAGACCCACTGCTTTTATAAAAATGATTCACACAGGACATTGTAATAATGATCACGATGGAGTGGGTGGAATGTTTGGGGTGGGTGGTGGTTGATGCCTGCATGCCTTGCATTGTTGCTTAGACAGTTGACCCCCCCACACCACTTGTAGCTGCAGGCTCTAAGCCCAGCCACAGTGTCCCAGACCCACACCCATAACTCCAGGGCAAAAAAAAAATACTCAGCAATTAGAGGTAGGACAGAAACAATGAATCTGTGCTTTATCTTCAGTAAGTTCCAAAATCACCACAGAGCAATTGGATTGCAGAGCTTCTGGGGGCCGCTACAGCCTTCATATAGACATCTTTCACAGAAGCAACTGCAGGTTCCAAGACCAGCCATGGTCTCCCACCCCTAACTCCAGAGGAATTTTGTTTTCCCACATGAACCAGTGGTATGAAAATCACAATAAAAATTGTTTTTATCTTCAGTAAAAGCACCAAAACTCATCACAGAGTGTCTAGAACCCCAGAGCTTCTGGGGGGCCTAGCTGCCCCCAGACCCCCAGCATTCTTAAAAACATCTTTCCCAGAACATTGCAATAATGCTCCTCATCACTGGGTGAGTGGGTGGCTGATGACATTGTTGCTTAGTCAGTTGGACCACCCTAGTTGCAGTTGCAGGCTCCAAGGCCAGCCAGGGTCTCCCACACCCCTAGCTCCAGAGGAATGTTTTTTTCTCCACATGAATCAGGGGTATGAAAATCACAACAAAAGTAGTTTTTTATTTTCAGTAAAAACCCCCAAATTCACCACAGAGCATCTAGAAACCCCAGAGCTTATGGAGGCCTGGCGGCCCCCAGACCCCCAGCTTTATTATCTTGGATATCGACAATATGGCCTTACCACTTTCAGAATGCTTCCTACGGGCCTGATTTGTTGAACCTAATAACTTGTTTGTATTTGCTGTTTTTAGTCTAAATATATGACTCAGTATGTTTTGTAAATGACCCTACGTGAAATTTTAAACATACAAATAACACCGAAGAGGAACACCTTGTAAACAGGGTATATATAGCCCTAATGGTGTATGTACTTCTTTAAAATAGCCTGTATAAATAAAAAGATTTTATTACTACATTTGTAAAAGCAACTAAATCCAAGGCATTAGACACCTGTCACTTTAAATGTTTGATAATTATGCAGAGGGGATTAAGACAGACTCCTTCTCTGAAGTAGTGGTTCATCATGACTGCAAAATGTTGGTAACATCTAATCAAGCTGGAGAACCAATGGTGTTTGTACACAGGAATTTGAAAATAAAATCTACTAGTAAGTATGCAAAAGCACAGTAAGTAGTTTATTTTTTACAGGAACTGAGCGGGCTTCGACTGAGGACCCTTTCAGCAGCTAGCCATGGGCATTTTGAGGCTGCTGAGCATCCCACATCACAGAGGCAAGAGGTGCATTATGGTAGTCATGGACTACATAACCAGGTACCCAGAGGCAGTTGCAGTACCCTCCACAGAGGTATAAAAAGTGGTAGATGACCTCTCCGGATAACTAGCTAAGTAAGATTTTCTCTGGAGATTCTGTCGGAAAAGGGCATGGACTTTGTTGGCTCATTTGACACGTTTGTGAGAAAAAGGGGGAGCGGCAACTTAGGGTCTCCCTAAATCACTCAGAAACAAATGGGTTGAACGACTGGTTCAACGACAGAATTCTGAAAACATTGCTGAGGGCATTTGATGACCAACATAAGAGACACTGGGACACAACTTTACCCCACCTCCTATTTGCCAATAGGAATGTCCTACAGGAGTTAAGAGAGTTCTTACATTTTGAACTCCCATTTGACTTCAGGGTGAGGTGACCCCTAGATCTAGCATGAGATGAATGGGAGGGTAAACGTGCTTCCTAAGGGGAACTCACTATGGAGTAATGTTCAGAATTTTTGGGTCATAGTTCAAGAAAGAGGGGCCCACCTAGGAGCATCCACTGTAGCTGCTGCACAATGGTGACTTAAACCCTGGTTCTGCCATGGGTCCGAGCCCAGAAGTATAAAGTGAGACAGCATGGGATAGTACTTACCCTTCCCCAATAAAGTAAACTGCAGGCAGCCTGGGAGGGTACGTCCTCTGTGGTAAGAAAAGTGAATGAGGTTCATTGTGTTACCTAACAGAGGTAGAAACAATGGGTTTATCACATGAACATGATAAAACCTTACCATGACAGTGAATATATCATTCTGATTGTGTTTAGCTACCCAGAAGAAGAGAATGAGATGTCTTTAAATAGAGTCTGTCACCACTGGGTACAGTAATTGAAGCAAGTTGCTATTTGTAAGATGAAAACAATAGGATAAGTTGTGGAGAAAATGTTTTGAATTATTGTCTGTAGGGTTAAATGTTAAGTTTTCACATTTTTCAAGTTATAGCACTAATTCCTCTGAAGTAAGGTCAGTTGATTTGGGTACTGTTCTTTTTCTGAGGTCTGTCCAACCTTTTATATTAAGAAGGTGTCAGAAAGTAACATTTTTAAGTTAATTTCCTCTATTCCTGATAAGGAGATTGATTGTGGGGAAGGTTTAGATGAGCATGTTTTAAGGCTGGTAACTCCTTGTATTGTTACTCCTTTGTGCTGTATTTTTAATTTGTTTTTAATTTCCCAGCAATTTCCAACAGGCTGGAAGTGCCAAGGGTGGTGCCTGTGCTTAAGATGCCTCATGTGATCTTGGTGGAAGATTTTAGTCCTATTTCTGTTGTGAATCTCTCTAGGAAGTTGTTAGAGAAAATTGTTGCAGAATAAATGAATTATTACTTGGAAATGTACAATATCCTTTGTCCACAGCAGCATGGGTTTCAAAAGGGCCATGGTACATGAATTGCCTTGGTCAGGTTCACAGATGCAGTTCTCAGTGGTTTTGATGCTGGATCTATGACTAGGGCAGTGTTGACTTTATTGACTATAATCTGCTCTGTATGAAACTTGGTCTCTTGACTTTTTTGCCAATGTGATTTCCTGGGAGAAAGACTATTTAACTGATAAAATTCAGTTTACTGGTGTTGGCCCTGTTTTTTTCTAACTCGTGTAAAATGGGGAGGGGTTACCTCAGGGGTCTATATTGGGCCACTTGATGTTTTTGCTATTTGTGAATTTGCTTCCATTAGTTTGTAGATCTAGTAGCTTGTTACAGTATGCTGATGACTTGATTATTTTTCTCCACAGCTAAAACCTTGACTGATATATCCAGGGACCTTGAGTTGTATTGTTCTCAATATGTAACTGGTATTCCAACAGTTCATTGATATTAAATTCAGAGAAGAGCAAACAATATTATTTTGTACTGGGACCACGCTGCATGGAAGCCCATGTCTAAGGTTACTGGCTGGTTCTGGTAATGCTATACAGCAAGTCTTCCAGTTTAAATACTTGAGTGTTGTACAGGATCTTGGGTTAACCTGTTTTCCGATCACATTAAATTGATTAGTCATAATATCAGTCAAAGGCTTGGTGTTCTCTATAAATTAAAGAACTTCTCTTCCCTTGACAACGGTACAGTGATTGCTGTTGGTGCACTTTTACTTCATTTTAATTTTTTTTCTAGTCTGTTTTTCAATTTGGGTGTTAAGGAATGTAACGTTCTGGCAAGGGAAGCTGTAGGAGTAGTGCAAAATAGGTTTAGGGAGCTGGAGAGGGGCCCAAAGCAGGTAGACTAGTGCAACAGGGAAAGTTAACCCAGGGAGAAATTCCCTGGCGGTTGATGTAAGCAAAGAGAAGGGCAGGGCAGGCAAGTCTAGAGGTTGAACTTCTGTTGGAAGATAAGGGAAGGAGGGAAGGCAGGAAGACAATGTAACAGGGAAGGGCAGGACCGGCATAACAGAGGTGGCAAGGGAGAAGGCAGGCTGGGGAGGCAGATATAAGAAGATAGGGAGAAAGAGAACAGAGAGTCATATGTGCCAACACAAGGAGTCTGGGAAACAAAATTCCTGATCTTGAGACAATCATTGCAGTGGCAGACCTGGATTTGGTGGCTATAATGGAATCATGGTGCATGGGCAACCACAGCTGGGAAGTGGCCACTCCAAGCTACACGATGTTCCAGAAGGAAGGTCAGGGAGGAGAGGCAGAGGGATTCTTTTGTTTGTGAAGAAGGGTATAAGGGCTGCTGAGATACAGGGGCAACAGGGGGACAGTGAAGGGCTGGAGGTATTATGGGTCAGTCTAGAGACAGGGTCAGGAGGCCATTATTTGCACAGGGGTGGTGTAAGGCCTCTGACACAGAGAGAGAGGATTTAAACAGTGCCCTGTGGGAAGCCATTAGCAAAATGGCCAGCAAGGGAGAAGTTTTGATTATTGGGACTTTAATCTGCTGGATGTAGATCGGGGCATTCTATCCACAGCTAGATCAAGAGGCAGAGCCATCCTCGACTTCATACAATGGCATTCCTCAGGCAGCTGATTTTGGAACCCACAAGGTACGGGGCAGTGCTGGACCTGATACTTACAAACAGAGACAGCACTGCTGACGTCACAGTGGATAGTTCCCCTAGGTACAAGTAATCACCGAACTGTGTGGTTTAGCATATGGATAGGACAGGTTAAAAAAAAAAAAAACACTAAGATGAGGGTCCTGGACTTCAGGAGGGCAGATTTTAAACAAATGGGAAACTGCCTCAGAGAATGCCTCAAGGAGAGGAAGGCAGTGGGGGGAGTGGAGGCTTAATGGAGAGAGATTAAGAAGAGTGTAGCCCAGGCAATGGCATGCTGTTTGAAGGAACTGAGCAAGGGAAAGAGGAGGAAGAGGCCAGTATGGTTCTTTGAGGAGGTGGCAAAGGCAATGAATGAGAAGAAAACAACCATTTAGAAAATACAAGGAGACCCAAAAGGATGAAGACAGGGAAGTATATCTGGCAAAACAAAGGGAGGCAGGAGGGAGGTGGAGGGCAGCTAAGGCACTAACAAAGGAAAGAATAGTTAAGGAGGTTAAAAAAGGGGATAAGACCTTCTTCAGGTATTTGGGGGAAGAGGAAGACAAGGGGGAGATAGTGAGAATCAGGAAAGCAGGGGGACTGCAGAGGAAGATCAACAGAAAGAAGAAATACTAAACAAATACTCTGCTCAGACTTCACAGTGGGGGAGGACCAGCATGCCACAGTACGCATCAGGGAGAGGGTGGATTGGACAAGTCCAGTCTCTGTGGAGATGGTCCAGAAGGGATTGGAAGCCCAAAAGGAGAATGAGGCGATGGGGCCAGATGGGATTCAACCAGGTGTCCTAAAGGAAGTGAGAACAGTGCTGGCTGCCCTTCTGGCAGCACTTTTTAGCATCTCATTGGAGAAGAGGGACATTCCAGGGGACTGTAGCAGGGCTGATGTGATCCCTCTGCTAACAGCAGTAGGGAAGATGTTAGCAACTATAGGCCAGGCAGTCTCACATTAGTGGTGGGGAAGTTAATGGAGACACTACTGATGTAGAGACTCACGGAGCACCTGGAGGCAAAAGGGCTGCAGGACCTCTGACAGCATTATTTCATGGGGGGGTTCATGTTAAACTAATCTCATAGATTTCTTTTAATGGATTGCCAGGGAGGTGGATCAAGGGAATGTAGTGGATGTAGCCTATCTGGATTTCAGTAAGGCTTTTAACACTGTGCCACACAGGAGGCTAGTTAAGAAGCTAAGTAGCCTGGGGTTGGGGGAGAAAGCGGCAAGCTGGGTATCAAATTGGTTAAGGGATAGGAAGCAAAGGGTTGTGGTAAATGGTAGCCACTCAAGTGATAGAAAAGTGACTAGTGGGGTGTCCCAAGGTTCAGTGCTTGGACTGGTCCTCTTCAATGTCTTCATAAGCAACATTGTGGAGGAGCTTGAGGAGAAGGTGTGTCTTTTTGTGGATGATACAAAAATCTGCAACAGGGTTGACACTCGGGAAGGGGTGTAAAGAATGTAAAGGGATCTGAGGGAACTGAAAATGGCTTAGGGGTGGCAGCTGGGTTTCAATACTAGTACTATGTGCAAGGTTATACACTTAGGGCTGCAGAACCCAAGGGCTGTGTATAAGATGTAGGGAGTGGAGCTTACAGTTACCAAGAAAGTGACCTAGGGATCATCATATCTGATGACCTCAGGTTGGCTGGGCAGGGTGACTAGGAAAGGCTAGCAGGATGCTGGGGTGCATTAGGAGAGGGATTTCTAGCAGGAGGATGGAGGTGGGGCTGCCATTGTATTGTCCACTGGTGAGGCCTCACCTGGAGTACTGTGTCCAGTGCTGGAGGCCACACCTCTGCAAGGGTATTGAAAGGGTGGAGGTGGTACAGAGGAGAGCAACCAAAATGGTGGGGTTGGGGGGGGGGTTGCACAAGAAGCCATACAAGGAAAGGCTGCAGAAACTCAACATGTACTTCCTAATAGAGGAGAGCAAGAGGGGACTTGATTGAAACCTACAAGTACCTCAAAGAAGTGAACAAGGTGTAAGTGGAAGGTCTATTTCAGAAAAAGGAAGGCACTAGAACAAGGGGGGCCTGCAATGAAGCTAAGGGGAAAATGATTAGGAGAGATGTGCGGAAATAGCAGGCAGTGGGGCCAAAGACTGTGGGGAGCTTCAAGCATGCATGGGATAGGCACAGGGGCATACTAGGTACAGGAACAGGAGGAGGGAGTGACACCTATGACCAACGAGGGCCAGCAGTGATGGAGTAAGCAGGGACAAGGAACAGAATGGATGGTCCTGAGGGTCCTTTTCTGCCACAAAATCTATGTTTCTATGTTTCTAGTCTTTCAGTTTCCTATAATAACTGTTTTTTTTTTGTTTTGCTTGCCCCCAATCATACTCAACATTGTTCTTCATGTGCGAAGTGGGTTGATTATCCCCATTGTCATGAATTGAGTATTGTTCTGGTTATCTGATTTTTAAAACATTCTCCCCCTCAATGCACTTTCTGACTTAGTTACTGTAAAGACTGTGCTAGCAAATGGAGTTTTACTTTAAACAAAACTTAATAAAACTAAAACTGGGTCTTGTGCTTTTCCGGTTGCTATCCCTTGTTACTGGAGCAGGTTACCTGAACCTTTGAGACACTCTTGTTCATTTCCAGTTTTTAAAATGTACTTTCGGCAATATCTGTTCAATCAGTGTACTCGTGATTGCTTCTGATTATATTTTGTACTAGCAACATAGTTATTGCATTGTCTTGTTTTAATTTGTATTGTACTGTATCTTCGGGTTGAGCCTGAAAAAGGCCCCTGGGGCCAGTGCTCTCACCCAGTTAACTAATTTAATAAATAAATAAACTAAGACCAGTCACAGTAGCCACAATTTAAGGAACAATATAAAAGAGCCGTATCTTGTCTGACATTTTGTGGGTTTGGTGAAATTTTTCTTGCTTAGGGCCTCATCTAACCAATACTTAGAGTATAGGCATTGCTTACCTGTGGCAGGTATCCTGGGTCCAAAAAAATGAGGGGAGTGTAAACAGGCATTTTTTAGGTCCACAGAGACAGGAAGAAGGGGAGCATTTCTTGGTTGTAAGGCACCAGGAAATATAAAAGGTCACTTCCCATGAGTGATAGTGAGTCATGTGGTAGTAAGACATGCCATTCATTGCAGTGTCCTGAGGCTAAGTTCTGTAGGGAACTTAAGAGAGGAGGGGCTTAAGAAGAGAGCGACAGGGGCAGGAAATGCCGCTCATAGGATTCTGAATCTGGTCAATAGATTCAGCAGTTACTGTTACGATGTAGGGGCAGGTAGAAGAGTGAGATGAGGTAGTCAGTTGCAGGAGATGTGGCACGCTCACCTTCCAGAGTTGGCTCTGGGAAATGTGCGGAGTTGCCAGGTGTGTAGGAGGTTTAAGGTCCTTATGGCACAGGTGTTTCCCCTCACAGCTGAAGTTCAGCACCTGAGCAGGGGTGTAGGCAGAAATTTCCGTTTTGTACACAATCTCCAACAGTTACAACCCCCCCCCATTAAAAATGTACATATCCTTTCCAAATGGCACCCCTTTCCCAACAAGTCAGATTGTTGTCAGATGATTCCTCTAATCTCTAAAGAGGTTATACATGTACCTGTCTCCTTAACAACAGATGTTTAAATAGAGTCACTCCTCAGTGGCCTACACTAACCTAAATACTACAGATTAGAATGAAAATGTTAACAGAAAGGCTTATGGTTTGTGACAGCTCAGCAAAAATGTACACAAATGTGTACAGTGAGTATGCCTGTCTACACCCTTGCACCTGAGGGGAGGCCAGGCAAACAGAACTCAGGAAGCTACTGTTCCATTACCTCAGAAGCCCCAGGGCTCCAATCAGAGGGATCGTCTGTAATGGGGTGGACATGGAGGCAGGTTCTTTCAGGCAGGATCGTGTTTCCAGGAGTGCCCACTCAGATACACTTCACCAGTCTGGCAGTGGAGGTATAAGACATGATCCTGATTTCATGGATGCAGTCAGTACTCTCAGGAAGGAGACTCCATTCAGGAGTCAGCCAAATGAGAGGCAGTAAATCAACAGCAGGAAGGGCATTATAAGGGTAATAGTGACTGTGTACTCTGATCAGTGGGATGAGGAGGGGTGGTCAATGGCTTAACAAAGGAAGGGACATCTGTGAAGGTAGTTCCAAGGCTGGAGAGTTTGACCAGGATAGAGTGTGAAAAGCTAGGTATTGTAATTCACCTAGGAACCAATGACCTGGTGTCCTGAAGTACAGATCAGGTTAAAGAAAGTTCAGAGAGCAAGGAAGCAGGCTAAGAGAAGTTGCAGATCCGGTAGCCTTGTGAGTGGTACTGCCAGTGCTACACACTGAAAAGAGTATAAAGACAAGGTTTCTGGAGTTTAACATGTGACTAATGGCCTGGTGTGGAGAGGAATGGTTCAGATTAGTAGGGGACTTGGGTTCCTTCTGGGATGATGGCAGGCTGTGTGGAAGGGATAATCTGCATCTGAATCAAGGGGCCACCAGGTTCTAGGGCAGAATTTAGATGTTTTTTATAAGAAGGAGTTCAAACTAGATGGGGGGGGGGCTGCAATAGGGCACGAGACTAGAATGGGATCACTGTGGAAGCCTAGTTGGCTCCAAACAAGATGGTAGGGACTGCTAAGGGATGGCAAAATGTGTAAAGGCAAGGAATAAAGTATAGGTGCCAAGAACAAGAAATCCTAGAAAGGCAACGGAGGACAAACGGTATATACTGTGTGCAAATGTAAGAAATCTGGGCAACAAAATGGATGAAGTGCAGGTTGTGATACCTGCAGAGAATGAACACAGTGGCCGTTACTGAAACGGGTTAGTCAGAACAACTGCAGAGACTGAAATGTTCCAGAATACAAGCTCTTCAGGAGGTACAAGGGAAAACTATGAGTGAGGGAGGCAGTTCTAGACCTGGTGATGTCCAATCAGGACAGTACTAGTAGTCTGGAAGGAGACCAATGGGGTTCCACTCCACAGCAGTGGGAATAGAGAGGACCCAGGTAACTATAGACCAGTTAACCTGACCTTGAGTCTGGGGAAACTGCTAGAAACCATTTTAAGAAAATATAGTAGAATGAGTGGAGGCCAACAGGTAGCATGGGTTTGTGTCAGGCAGATTTTTAATTTTTTTTATTTTAGTCTTTGGTAACCGAGTAAGACCCAATAGGCACAAATGCCTGTTTTCAGGGGTGATCTGGGAGCACTGGGCTGTTAAGTAACTTGCTCAGTGTCACACAGTATGCAAGTGGAGGTTGTGAGAATCAAACCCAGGTCTGGTCTGCTGGATGTACCAAGGTCGTTCACAGCTCGTTACTCTAACCACTGGGCTACACTGCCAACTCATGTGAGCTCAGTTGGATAGGCTTCTTTGATAGGGTCATAAAGGCAATTAATAAGGGCCAAGCTATAGACAAAGTATATTTGAACTTTAACAAGGTTTTCGACTCAGTGTCCAATTGGAGACTTGAGAAAAAGCTGATGGATCAGGGGCTGGGAAATAAATTATCTAAGTGGATTAGAAGATGGCCGTGGGGGGGGGAAGAACTCAGAGGATAGTTTTCAACAGAGAATACTCAGACATTAGACGGGGTATTAGTAGGACAAACTGGGTTGGTCCTGGGACCAATCCTTTTAACAATATTCATCTTCAATATAGTGGAGGTATTCCAGTGTACAATTGGTCTCTTTGCAGATGATACCAAAATCAGGTGGCATGGTGGATACAGTGGAGGGAACACAGGGAATAAAAACAGTCCTGGACAGATTGGAAAAGTTGTTGAAGATATGTGCAACTTAAATTTAACTCCAAAAAGTGTAACGTCCTGCACAATGGCAAAGGAAATTAAAAAAAAAAACAGAATACTGGCTGGGGGAGTGAGGTTGCAGCAGACATCGGAGGACAGGGACCTGGGGATTATCATTAGAGTTTGGTCTAAAGTCTCATGCCAATGCCAGAAGGCTGCAGGCAAAGCACATAAGATGTTAAACTTAAAGTGCACAGGGAGGGGTTTGATAGCAGATGGAAGGAGGTGAATTAAGCACAGGGACTTCTTGGAAGCTGTTCAGAGGAGAGCCATGAAGGTGATTCAGAGGCAGCAGTGGAAGACTTATGAGCAGAAGCTGGAGAGTCTCACTGTGTACACACTAGAAACCAAGAGGGGATAGAGACCTTTAAGTACCTAAGTGAGCGTTTTTGTGCTAGAGTTTGTACTGCACTTGTAGGAGGAGGGAGGGAGGACTGCAGATTCATGAGGAGCAGGGGTTAAATTGGTCCGGAGCCCATCGGAACTCCATTCCACCACCTCTTAAAAACAGTAAGTAGTGGTAGCAAGTTTATTTATTAATGGCGCCCTTCCCCGGAGGCTCAGGGTGCCTTACAATAAAGTGCAGTAGTGAGACATAAAGATTTTATTAATACCATAAAACAGATATTAAATAACATTATCTATATTCAATTTATAAGATTTAATTTATCAGCTAGTATGGTAAACAATATAATTGCTTAGCAGTCACCAACAGCTTGTTTAAAAAACATGTCTTCAGACCACCCTTAAATGGTTCCACCAAAGGAGCCTCTCTAAGGGCCCTTGGGAGCAAATTCCAAAGAACCAGGCCAGTCACCTTGAAGGCTCTATCACTTGAGGTTTTTTTATTTATACTTTATGCTCCCCTCCTCATGGCAGCCCCTGTCTGATTGACCCCCAGCCCCATCACCCAGATCCTCCTGTGGGTCTTACCTTGTGCTGTCCCTTGGCTTGTGGGATTGACTCACGGCCACTGATGCAGAGCCTGTGGGGGGTCGATCTTCATCCTGCTGCTGCAAGGTGTTTTTCCATTTTCCTCCATTCCTTCCCATTGCCGGGGTGCAGACATCATCATGCATGTGTGGAGGCACATGCACGTTCTGTGGTCCCATGGCACCCTCCCTTCTATTGGAGTCTCTGACCTGCACCGCTCCTAGATCTCCACCTAGGGCCGGTCATTCGGTGGGACTACCAACCATCCTTCCCTAGGACAGGAGAGCTGTCCTCTGGACACTCAATCCTCTCCCTCCCCAGCCAACCCCTGATGACCTGCTCGCACGGTGAGCATGGGTCGCCGGTGTGGCAGGAGGCAAGGCATGAAGCCTCAGCCCTCCATGCCACAGGGCTGGCCCACTTGAGATTTTTAACCTGACACTAGGTATTGACAAGAGGCCCACCTCAGTGGAGCGGAGAGGGTGAAATGACAAGTGAGGATGCAGGAGCTGTAGCAGGTTGCCAGGATCCAACAAGTATAGGGCCTTGTCTATTAGCAAATCAACCTTAATGGAGATACACCAGTTACTGGCAGACAAAGCAGTTCCTGCAGCACTGGAGTAACAAAATGGGTCCCCTGAAGGTCAGTCAATAGCCTGGCTGCTGTGTTCTGCACTAGCTGCAGGTGCTGTAGAGCACCTCCATTGAGCCCAAGGTAAACAGCAATGCAGTAGTCGAGCCGGGACTTCACAAATACATGTACCAGAATCACCAGGTCCTCATAGGGGATAAGGGATCTAATCTGGCTGATGTTCCTAAGATGGTAAAAGCCACCCTGGACT
This sequence comes from Neoceratodus forsteri, assembly GCA_016271365.2. Lineage (NCBI taxonomy): Eukaryota > Metazoa > Chordata > Ceratodontiformes > Ceratodontidae > Neoceratodus > Neoceratodus forsteri. The sequence goes on along the minus strand of CM057454.1, from coordinate 245,993,355 downwards.
ACTGCCGACACCAGCTGCAGGAGTGAATAGTGAAGTCACGGAGGAGGGAGAAGGGAGGAGGGATGAGAGTGAGTGGTGGGAAGTGGCAGAGTGAATGGTAAGGGGGAGAGAACTGCATAGTTTGAGGAAATGGCAGGAGAAGGCATCTTGACCGGAAATGGATTTCCTTTGAAGGGTGTGTGAGAGAATGATAGCCGAGTTGCAAAGGGTTAAAAAGTGGTTGGGGGAAGACAGAAAGGTAGCAAGACAGGAGGGAAGGAAGCCAAGCTGGTATTTAGAGATGAAGGAAGCACAGTGGACAAGGTGTCTGGCATCAAGGGAGGGGAGGGGAAGGGGTGGGAGGAGTACAGGGAGCAGTAGGGGCTCAGCGTGGACAGCCCAGAACAAGGAGGCAAAAGGAGTGAAAGAGGGGATCTAGTCTGGACAGGGTGGACCTTTGAGCAGCATTGTATACTATGTCACCATAGTTAACAATGGTAAGTAGGTTCTTAGATATGATATCTTGACATGCATGAAGCAGGATACAGCTCGGCATGGAGGGATGGGAGGTAGATCCTGGGGATTGCCGGGAAGGCAAGACGGGAGGGTGAGCTGGATGTCATTATTCACCTAGGTACTAATGACCTGGCAAACGGGGAGCCTAAGGAAGTTCAGGAAGAGTTTAGGAAACTGGGGAGGGGTCTCAAGCAAGTTGCTTCATCTGTCACCTTCTCGGAAGTACTACCTGTAAGAGGCATGGGAGAGTGTAGGGTCGCACTCACCAGGAACTTTAACACATGGTTGAGGAACTGGTACTGCGAGGAAAGGTTTGGATTCATTGGTGACTGGGGACCCACCTGGAGGGATGGGGGCTTGTTCAAGTCTGACGACCTGCATCCGTCCTGGAGGGAAATCCAAGCACTCGATGATAAGTTTAAATGCTACATGGATAAGCATTTAAACCAGCCGAGGGCAGCAGGTCAGAAGGAGGGTATCTAATTTCCACCCCACAGCTAGCAGTGGAACCAGTGAACAGGAGGAGGGGATATCTCTACAAAGCAGTGTGCAAAAGATGGAGATTAGCATCCAAGGGGATAGACAGAAAGGGGGCAAGATTCAACAGAAGGGCAGACAGCAGGGAGAACCAGGGATAAAGTACAACCAGGGAGGGGGCTGGAGTAGAACAGCTAAACAGTTTAGGGAGTTCACATCATGGAAAGGCATGTGTGCCAAAGCCAGGAGCCTTAGCAACAAGATGGAGGATCTGGAGGCTGCCATGGTGCAGTCGGACCTGGACATTGTGGCCATCACTGAGACCTGGTATAATAATTGTTAGGCTTGCCTGTAATTATGTGGGGGAAGAGCTCCTCCCCCACAGCTATTTAAACAAGCAGCTGTCTCATGCTCTGCTTAGAGCGAGTCGCATTCACTGTTCGGTCGTGCTGGTCCATGGCTGCTTGTAAGCTGTTCTCCCGTCCGTCCTGTCTTTTTTTTCCTCTCCCCCTTTTGTTCTTTCCTGCTCTGTTTTGGTTCTCTTCTCCTCCTGTCAGTTTGTTTCCCTGCTCCTTTCTGCTGCCTTTCCTACTATTTTCTTGCCCCCGTTTGTTTCCCCCTCTGGCTGTTCTATTTGGCTCCATTTTCCATTGCTGTTTGCTCTACCTGCATCTACGTTCTCTTGTTTCGTCTTCTGGCGTCTCCCTTCTGGCAGCCCGGTTCCACGTCTAGTCCGTCGCCGCTTCTCCTTCGCCTCCTGTGGTTTGGGTTTCCCTTGCCGCCGCCCGGATGCCTGCTCCTGCGCTTGCACCACCTGTGCTACCTCGCTCTCCGCAACTGCTTCCTACCTTTAGGGACTGACTGTAAACCACCAACAATCAATGAGTGGTGCAATGGCTTTATGGACTGCTTATGAGTGGAAGAACTCTCAAATAATTTCAGACATGCATAACTGCTGCTTCTTCAGTTCTGGGCTCTCATTCAGCGGGTGCCTCTCGGACGTGCTTCCCTTCTGCTTTGCCTGCCACTTAGCCACATGTTTGGCTTCCGAGGCGCCTGCTCTGTTATTGTTTCATCGCTCCCTTGTACAGCCTGCATGCCCCTGTGGAACGACCTTTCCCAGTTCATTCTGCTTTAACTTAACCCTCATCTGCAGATTGGACCTGCCAGTTGGTCGCTCGTCCTGGGCAGCTTCGTGGACTTGGCTTCTGTGATGGACTTTACTGCATGCCACTGCTAGCTATGCCTGTATGCTAGCTCCTGTTTCCTTGTGCTACTGCTTGTTCAATTACCGATCCTATACTTCCTGAGTACTGCTGCTGTGCCACCTGCCCCTGCTGGCTGCATGGGGCTTGCTCTCCCTCCTTATCTGCAGCTGCCCTACGACAAGCTGTCTCCCTCCTGCCGCAGCTGGCTTCCCTGGAGCTCCTCACTCTGGATTTCACTTTGGTATGTCACCGTTCCTCACCTCTTCTTTGGACGCTGGCTCTGCTTCCCTGCTCCTATGTCTCCATTGTGCAGCATGCTTCCTATTGTGATTCACCCTCCAGGACTTGGGGTCCTCCCGTCTACACTGCATTGCATTCTACTGTGCTCCTCCTGACCTGGCATCAGTATACCTCTGTTTCCATGTTTGCTGCGACTGCTCCATATCGGTCGAAGACCCTCTGCATTACTTATAGTTTGATGTTTCCATTGCATTATGTACATTTGCTCTGCTACTTGCCTTGCCCATCGGGCTGGGAACGTTTCCTTCTGATTCCTGCTTCTGCAACCTGCCTTCGCCCATCGGGCTGGGAGGTTTTCCTACTACTCACTGTTCCTACACCTTGCCTTCTCCTTAGAGCTAGGAGAATTACCTCATACTCCTCTGCTTCTGCATCCTGCTTTTGCCCATTGGGCTGGGAGGATTGCTTACTGTTCACTTGCTTCTCTGGCCTGCCTTCGCCCATCGGGCTGGGAGGTATACCTACCTACTTGCTTGCTTCTCTGACCTGCCTTCGCCCTTCGGGCTAGGAGGTTCATCTACTTCTGTTCTCCTTCGGCCTCACCCTGCTCGGGTCCTGGAATTCCATTCTGCTTCTGCGTACCTGCTACTGTTACCTCAGCCCTGCACTCCCTGATGCTTTGCCTTTGGGACATTTGTTACCATCTCGCCTTTGCTTCCCTCCTTGCTTGGTGACTCCTACTTCTCCGACTCAGTGGATGGTCCTCATGCTTAACCGCTTCGGATTGCCTCAGTGCTCCTTCAGCTTCCGGGGTTGCTATCTTGGATGTTTTGCCCTGTCACCTCAGCTGTGGAATTACAACTGCTTCTTTTCAGGACTTGGTTGGAGTCTCCTGCGGACTTTCATTCTCCTGCTTGTGCTCTACCAACTTCAGACCTGTGGCACTGCTACTTCATTGGACTCTGCTTCTTCAGTTATCTCCTTCTCAGACCTTTCAGGTCTCGTCCGCTTCATGCCTCGAATTTGCCTGCCCTCAGTTCTTCATGTTGTTCCTCTTATACAGTTGGCATGTCTCCATCTCCGTCTCTCAAGGTGACTTTGTACCGTCCAGCTGATGGCTTCCTGCGCATCATCAAAGGCCTACATCGCTTGCTTTCTGCCACTGCACATTCCTGGGTCTAGCGGGGCATTCCATGCTGTACTTAGCCACCTGTCTCCTATCCCGCCAGCTGTCTCTTAGCTACGTTTTCTTCCACGGCTTGTTACCTCGTCCTGTTCCTTCTCCTTTGCCTAGTTGGTGCAATCCTGCTCCTACTACATAACGTTTTGGATTCAGTTTGACTGACTTCATTCCTTTGGGCTCACCTCATTCTACTACTTGGATGCTTCATAAATCACACTAGTGTCTTCAATTATCGTATAGCATGACATTCCAGCTCAACCTTACTGCTATTGCTTCATATCAATTCCTAAAAGATTATATTTCTTATCAGAACTGTATTCGTCACTCGATAGTCTGGCCTCAAGCCTTTTCTCATTTTACATACTATACAAGCCCTATTAGAATCCTAGAAATCGTACTACTTCTAATTTGTCCTACCTCGTAGACATCAAGCTTGGATGCAATTATCTTCCGGTCTCTTGTATTGATTTCGTCAGTCATCAACTTCATCAAACCATCATTCAAATCCTTGGATTATGCCCTCTATCAATTGAAGTACGGAAGACGGTTCTTCAATATATCTACACTCCATCATTCTCTGTTATTCATGGATTCTCGGACTCGGACTTTATTGGAAGGAAATTATTTCACTGGACAGTTACAATTCAGCTTTCTTAAGCTCCATTCATCTGGTTCGAATTCTACTAACTTGAATTCAGATTTAGCTGATTAATTTAGTTTAATTAGGATCTCTCTCCTTTAGTATGCCTAGAAGGACGGGCAGGTCAGTAGCCATGGGTCCTCAGAGGTTTCTCCCCAAGGGTTTTTTTCCTCTCCTGAGTGCTACTGGTCACACTCTCCGGAGTTGGAGGAGGTGATCATCTATTCTTATCATTAAGGTGTTATGCATGACTTCTTCAGCATTCAGTTACTGAACAATCATTGATATTATTCTTTTTTGGGGCTCCATAATTCTAATCCAAGCCTCCTTCCTACAGGTGGGATACAGAGAAAGGCCAAAACCATCAAATATTATCAGACGTCTCAATTCAAGCATCCAAGTACCTAAGCACATCATGATGCTGGCCTCTGTATCCAACAACCATCTACATCATTCCATTATATGTTACATAAGCACTGAGCTATGAACCACACATAATTGTTAGGCTTGCCTGTAATTATGTGGCGGGGAAAAGCTCCTCCCCCACAGCATATTTAAACAAGCAGCTGTCTCCCGCTCTGCTTAGAGTGAGTCGCATTCACCCACCATCCTCCCCAACACCTCCTCCTTCTGCGGCACTCTTATCCCACCGGGGGGCTCCATAATTCTAATCCAAGCCTCCTTCCTACAGATGGGATACAGAGAAAGGCCAAAACCATCAAATATTATCAGACATCTCAATTCAAGCATCCAAGTACCTAAGCATATCATTATGCTGGCCTCTGTATCCAACAACCATCTACATCATTCCATTATATGTTACATAAGCACTGAGCTATGAACCACACATAATAACCATGACTGGGAGATGGCCATACCTGGCTACAACATATTCAGAAGAGACAGGGCAGGCAGGAAGGGAGGAGGAGTGGCACTTTATGTGAAAGATGACATAAAGGCCACAGAGATGCAAGAAGAACAAAATGGGGGAGAGATACTGTGGGTTAAGCTGGAAAGGAAAATGGGGTCAGCCATCCACACAGGGGTGGTCTATAGACCACCAGCCCAGGAGGAAGAAACAGATAGGGAGTTGGTGTTAGCCATACAAAGGATGGCAGACAAGGGGGAGGTGGTAATGGTTGGAGACTTCAATATTCCAGACGTGGACTGGAGCCTCTCAGCAGCAGCATCAACCAGGAGCAGATTTATCCTGAACTCCTTTCAAGGTGCCTTCCTTAAGCAACTGGTCATGGAACCAACTTGGCAGAAGGCAATACTGGACCTCATGCTCACAAACGGGGACAGTGTGATAAATGTAACAGCGGGGGAGCACCTGGGGAACAGTGACCATCGGTCACTGTGGTTTGAAATCACAGAAGGAACAGAACAAAACCTCACAAAAACACGTATCCTGGATTTCAGGAGGGCAGACCTTGGGAAAATGGGGACATGCTTGAAAGAGGTACTAATGGGAATGGGGAGGAAATCAGGTGTGGAAGAACAGTGAGAAATATTTAAAACAGGGATTACAAGAGCAACACAATTATGCATTAAGCAGGTTAGCAAGGGGAAAAAGAAGAGGAAGCCATTATGGTTTTCCAAGGAGGAGCGGAGAAAGTGAAAGTCAAAAAGATAACATTCCAGCAATAGAAAAAGACACAGGCAGAAGTGGATAGGGAGAAGTACCAGGAGAAGCAAAGGGAGGCAGGGAGGTCAGTAAGGAAAGCCAAAGCTCAGACAGAAGAGCGCATCGCAAAATCAGTGAGTAGAGGGGACAAAAATATTTACAGGTACGTAAGTGAAAAGATAAGGGCATGGAGCATGACAACAGTAAAGCTGACATACTGAACAGATATTTCTGCTCAATCTTTACTGAGGAATTGTTTAATTAGTATTTCGGAAAGACCTTTGAGCGTGAGCTCTTTTACAAAAGTTCCACGTCAGGGCGGACAATAAGACAATACACATATTCAGTGGTTATAGAGGCCTGATCATTAGGCATTAAAGGCGATTACATGACAATTAGACAAATAGGAAAAAAAACTGAGCAGTTGTAATTGAATACTAAGCTATTTCTAATTGGTTGCCCTAGGTAGCACACCCTGAAACTTCCAAATCGTTGATAGACTATGGCAGAGTAACTGCATAGGGTTTAACGCTATCCCAGATGGCGAGAGGCTGGGTGACAGTGAAACAAGGGGATTGGGTTTGAAACCAACCGCAGAGAGCGAGAGGTGGTGGGATAGTGAAATGGGGGCTGTGATGGGGAGCAGCTCCAGAGGCTTTCGAGTATGGTGTGTGTGTGGGGGGTTGGGAGGGCAGTACCAAGTGTGTTTAAAGAGGACTAATAGCTTACTTAAGCCCTTGGCTAGGCTGCAATGGAGGCAGGGTTCCCAAGGTAGCCCTGCTGGGTGTTACCTTGGGGGTAGGCCTGTCTATCAAGTGTGGCCTGCGAAGCAGGTACATTTTGAGTTAGAAATTAGGTGCTGTTTAAGGTCTACTTTGAATTGAGACAGGCTGTTGTTTGTTTGTAATTTCATTGGGAGTTCATTTATCCAGAGGGGAGCCCGATAGGAGAAAGCACGCTGCCCTAGTGAGGTTCGGCGGAATTGTATGGACAGTGCTCCATTCTTCCTCCGTCTGGTGATATGTGTTGAGAGAGAAGCCTCAAGCAGGTTTCCTATACAGGGTGGGGTTTTTCTGAGGAGTGCCTTCTTTCCCAGGAGGCAAGTTTGGTATTTGATCCAGTCTTTTAGGTTAAGCCAGTTTGTACGCTCATAAGGGGTGCAAGTATGAGTGTAGTGATCTGCACACAGGGTGAGGCGGCATGCCTTATTGAGTGCAGTTTGGACCCTTTTGAGCACTGTATCAGTAGCAGCTCCATAGACCACCAGCCCGTAGTCTATTGTGGAGCGTATGGAGCTGGAAACTGAGATTCGGAGTGCTTCTGGGGTGAGGGATTTCTTATGCCTATAGAGGACCCCGATCTTTGTGTTTACCACTTTGACAAGGGAGTCTACGTGGTGCGTATAAGTGAGAGAGTCATCAATGGTGACTCCAAGGTACTTGAACAAATGCACCTGCTCAATCTGCTCACCAGCCTTGCTGGTGATTACGAGAGGAGCATGCTTGTGTTTGTTGTAGGGGCTGGATTGTAGCATGACCTTGGTTTTCTTGTAATTTAGTAGCAGCTTTTGCCTACTGAACCAGTCCTCAAGTTTATTGAAAGAGTTCTGTAGTTCTGTTTGCAAGGCAACCTGAGAGGTGCTGCTACTCAGCAGCACTGCATTGTCCGCATGCAGAATATGTTTGTTGTCACAGACTGTGGGTAGGTCATTTACAAAGAGGCTGAAAAGCAGGGGCCCTAGAACTGATTCTTGAGGGACTCCTAGGAGTACATCTCTGGAGCTGGATAATGTCTGCCCGATTTTGACTCGCTGGCTCCTATGTGTTAGGTAGTCATTGAACCAATTCACTGCGTTTGGTGCCACACCCAATCTTTGGAGCTGGAGTACTAGTAGAGAGTGGTTGACGGTGTCGAAGGCTTTGGTGAGGTCTATGAAGATGGACCCCACCAATTTGCCTTCATCCAGCACCTTGTGCGCATAGTCAGTGTATTCCAGCAGTGCCATGGTGGTACTGTGTTTTTGCCTGAAGCCATGTTGGTTTGGGCATAGCAGATTGTACTTAGTGAGGTATTCTGTGAGTTGACTTGCCGTGATTTTTTCCGAAGCTTTGGATAGTGGGGAGAGGATAGATATTGGCCTGTAGTTTGACACCAGTGCCTTGTCACCATTATTATGCACTGGAGTTACCAGGGCTTGCTTCCATACCTCTGGAAATTGAGCTAGGGCCAAGGATTTATTAAATAGCATTGTTATGAGCATAATAAGAATATCAAGGGTGAGAGAGAGAGTAACTTCACGTCTGGCCCGTCACTCCCCAATCTGGTTTTGCCTAGGATTTTCCTGACCATCGTTAGGGCCTCCTTTACCGTCACCTTCTTAAAGCAGAAGGCTGGGTGGTTAGTTATGAGCAAGTTGGTGAAACTTTGATCCTCCACAGGCAGAAGGTAGTCTGGAGGCAGCACGGAGGACAGGTCTGTAAAGGCCTGGTTAAAGGCATCAGCAATGGCTGGTGGATCAGAGGAGGATGAGTTATTAATGTTGAGCATCTTAGGGTGCTGCTTTTGATCTTTACCAAGGATGATCTTGATGTTGTCCCAAAACCTCTTTCCATCTCCCCATGCATTGTTAAGCTGGGTCTTATGGAAATTGGCTTTTGTGAGCCTGATAAGTTTGGTGCACCGATTTCTAGCCATTTTGTAGCTCTGTAGGTCATGCTTGTTGCCTGAGTTTAAGGCTTTTTCCCAGAGGCAGTCCCTCTCCTTTAGGAGGGAGAGGAGCTTGCCATCAATCCAGCCATTAACCTCCCCCCAAATTTTCCATTTTGTGCATGGTGCATAGATATCATAGATGGAATTGAAGCCCTTAGTGAAAAAACTAAGGGCCTGGTCCAGCGTAGGTGCCTTGTTGATGGGGGACCAGTTGTAGGCAGACAGGGCCAATTTGAGGGATCCAAGTTTGCCTTTCCGCAGAACCCTGCTCTCGATGAGGCGGAGGTGGGCTTTTGGCAAGTTTAGTGGTCCACATAAAGGAGATTGGGGAGTGGTCACTTAGCACGTCCGGGAGAACCCTGAGTTCGGAGAATCGAGTCGGTGAGCTAGTTAAGACCCAGTCGATGAGGGTGCTGGTACCAGCCTTGTAGTTCTGCCTGGTGGGGTGAGTTACAAGTTGTGTGAGATTGTGGGAGGTGATTAGGTCTCTGGAGGGTTTTGCCTCCTTACATAACCGGTTAATATTAAAGTCACCAGTCAAGATGAGTTCTGAGCCCTTTCTGAGTGTGCTAATTTCTTTCATAACAAGAGGAAGGCCTTCCTTGGCTTTCTTGGGGGGCAGGTAGGTTGTGGCGGTGGTGAGGGTCTTGCCTTTTAGGCCGACTTGTATTTTTATCACTAGTAGCTCATAATCCTCTACAACTTTGGAGATGGGGAGGACAGAGCAACTCAGTGAGTTTCTGGCATATAGGAAGCAGCCGCCACCTTTCATGCCTATTCTATCAAGTCGAAATGCTTGGAATCCTTCGATGGCGATCTCACCATCTTTGATCCTACCCGACAGCCAGGTTTCAGTTAGGCAGAGTATGTCAGGGGCATAGATGGTCATCCAAGCCTGGAGCTGGTCGAATTTGGCAGTTGAGCTGCAGATGTTTAGCAATGCTATCTTTAGGCCGTTCACTGTATGGACCCCCCTGCTCCTCAGGGTTGTTGGTCCAGGGTTTAGGTGAACATTGCCAGAGAGTAGCAGTAGCAGAAAGATAACCTTTCTGGCAGATAGGGTGATGTTTATCTTCCCTCATGTCTTCCGTCACCTGCGCTTCAGGTGGGGGAGGTGTCTATACGCCTGTGTTAAATTAAGGGGAAAGCTAACTGCTAAGGTTACGCTTACAAGGTTAGCTTGGCGATAACTGTGTATGGGAGGTGTGGGAGGATAAAGAGCCATCGTTACCAGAAGTGGTAGTGGCTATGTGTATGCTTTTCTTCCAGCTTGCACCCAGTGAGGATTCAGAGTGGGAGGTAGGGGTCCGAATTGTGATATGGTACCAGCAATGCCAAAAGAGTTAGTGAGGAGTAGTAGTAGGTGGTTGCACCCCATGGTAGTTTGTTTGGTGTTGCTGGCCTGCTTAACTGCTAGCTGGTTTATAGTTGAAAGGGTATATAGTCGAATTAGGGTGAGGTCCCTAACAATAGGGCAGGTAGAGCAGTAGTTGAGAGGAGTTAGATGGAGTGGGCTGGAAAAAAAGTTGACACAATGTGTGTGATGCTGTGGGTGGGACTGCTTTAAAAAGGGGCGGTGAGAAAGTGGGTCAAGTCAGGTATTGAAGACAGGGAGGCCAATAGCATCAAAATGCGCAGCAGTGGAGTGACCAATCAGCAGCTAGGCTGAGGAAAGGGGCAGAGTAAGGGTCTATTTAACACTGTGTGGAGGTGGGGGAAAGGGGGTGGGTGAAAAAAAATTCAGTCCAGAACACAGCACAGAAAGAGATTTCCCTGAGATCAGGAAGCGCCAGGTGTTGGAAAATCAGCCAAGGAGCAAAGCTGCCAATCAGTGCCTGGCTCCTCCACTGGGTGTCCAATCCAAACAGCGGCATTCAAACCACAAGTTTCGGAGGTCCGGTGCGTACCTGAATCTGTCCGGGGGTCAGTCAGGTGGTCTGTTAGCTGTGGCCTGCTCGGAGAGGGCCAGGGCCACAGGAGCAGCTTGGGAAGCCCGCAGATGGGCTGTCTGTGGAACAAGAAGGGAAACACAGAGGATTAAATACAGCTAGAGTACTGAGCAAGCTCAGTGGGGGGCAGGCAATGGGGTAGGACAAAGCATGAGGTAAAGAGGTGGTAAATGCAGGGCAATTATTTAGAAAGGAAGAGGAGGGTAATGGACCTGAAGGGAGTACAAGGGGTGGGAATGGCACGGAAATGGACACAAGTCCAGGGGTCAACCTTAACCTTTTTTTGCACTAGCCAGCAGGGCAAGTTGATTCAAAATTGCACTAGCCCGCAGATGGTTGCACTAGCCCTTAATTATAATGGTAAATTTTGATCACTTATACAGGAAACAATGCAAGCAAAGCCAAGAAATACTCTGATTATTGCACATTTATCCTGCTCCCACATTGCTTCCAGCTCCCCAGCAGAAAAAAAGACTGCAATGCCATCCATCACAGACAAAGAGCCCCCATTGTTCTGTACCATGGCCTCCTCTCTTCCTCTTTCTGCCCCCCCAACCACACCAAACAGAGAGAGGATATCACAACAGCAAATGTTCAGTCAAGCAGTCCTAGCTCTGTGCACACAATAGCTGACATCATCATGCACCTCACCACACTGTCACCACCACCCACAACGCAATGAACAGAGTCAGGCAGAGAAAGACACTCTCGGTCCCCACCCTATAGTCAATTGGAGACCTGCACTTTTGAAAGTTTTGTACAGTCTCAAGTGAGCCAGGAGCACATCTAAGATTTCTTTGGAGTGGGGGCTAGACAAACCTAAGGGGCTTGGGAAATAGAAAACTATGACATTTTTATTTGTAAAAGCATTGATTTTAATATGCTGTACCACCACAATGACAGATTTTTCTTTAACATTGTCTGTTCATCAGCCCAGGAGAAACAGTACACAGGCATACCACTATATTATTTCTATTTCTGTATAGGATGCTCTATGCACCCCAGGAATGCCTGTTTCAAGGTTTCAAATTATGTATTTTATCAAGGTTTATTTTAGTACCATACATGATCCAAAGCTTTGTTTTTAGGCTGAAAGGACATGCTGAGTGGGATAAGGGTGGAACTGTATGGATGGTGATAGCTGGTATGGTCCATTTAGAAGAACTGGGGACCCCCTACACTTGCCAGTAATGACAGCTATGGATCTATGGATGGTCCCTTCAGAGTCTGGTTTGCAGTGGTGTCCATGGAAAGAACAGAGTTAGGAGATTTGGAGGGGAGAGGGAAGTTATGGTGAGGCTGGGATAAACCTCACCACCTGCAGGGCCGATCCTGTATATCTCTTTGCATTTTGTCACTGAAATGTTAGATACAAACACTCAAAATGTAGAGAAATGAGGGGCACTGGTCTTAATAATATTGGACAAATTGTTAGAAATAGACACATTCAGAAAACTGGAACCTAATGACTTAACAGCTCTCTACCCTTGATCACACCCTGGACACTAGCTGAAAGTCTTAACAGTGGAGTGATAATGACTCCCATTGAGTATTTTGTGGGGTCCCTCTCTTGAACTGCCAGATAATTGCAGCTCTTAATGAGCTGTTAATCACACCTGGCCATCTGGAACATTGAGAGAGATTAGCATGAAGACTAGAGAATGCTAAAGTAGAGACTTTTTTAACTTCATTAACAGCCATGAAAATCTGCAAGACAGGCAAGTAGAGAGTTAGCTGCACTAGCCCTGGTCAATTTGCACTAGTGTTTGGGCTAGTAAAACAATATTAAGATCGACCCCTGCACAAGTCCCTTTACACGGGTAAGGGTCCTAAAGGAACTGGAAGGAATAAGAGTTGATAAAGCAATGGGGCCAGATGGGGTGCACCCCAGAGTCCTAAAGGAACTAAAAGAGGTGGTGGCGGAACCTCTGGCAATCCTGTTTAGCTGATCACTGGAAACAAGGGAGGTACTCAAAGACTGGAAGACAGCAGATGTAGTTCCCTTATACAAAAATGGAAACAAAGAGGAGGCAGGGAGCCACAGACCAGTCAGCCTGACCTCGGTAGTGGGGAAGATCATGGAAGCACTACTGAAGGAGAGATTGGTGGAACATCTGGTTGCCAACAGACTTCAGGACCCAAGGCAGCATGGTTTCACTGGGGGAAGGTCATGCCAGAACAACCTCATTGAATTTTTCAACTGGGTGACAAGGGAGGTGGATCAGGGAAGGGGAGTGGACGTGGCCTATCTGGACTTCAGCAAGGCCTTTGACCCTGTGCCACATAGACTATTAAACAAATTGGGAATATGGGAGTGGGCAGGACAGTAGTGCAGAGGGTGGGTAATTGGCTGGACAGTAGGACACAGAGAGTGGTGATAAATGGCTGTCACTCCACAGAGGGAAAAGTGACCAGTGGGATACCACAGGGATCAGTGCTGGGACCGGTCCTATTCAACGTCTTCATCAGTGACATTGTGAAGGACCTAGAAGGCAGAATTTCCCTGTTCACTGACAACACAAAGCTCTGTAACAGAATGGACACACCAGAGGGTGTAGACAGAATGAGGAGGGACCTGCAGAAGCCTGAAGAATGGTCAAGGGTTTGGCAGTTGAAATTCAATGCAAAGAAGTGCAAGATAATGCATATGGGGCACAAAAACCCTTTAACAACATACTGTATCAGTTGGGGGGGGGGTGAGGATATAGCATGTACCAAGCAGGAAAGGGACCTTGGGGTTATTATCTTTGATGACCTCAAGGTAGGGAAACAGTGTGAAAAGGCAGCAGGTAAAGCAAATAGGGTGCTGGGATGCATAGTGAGGGGCCCAGGAAAAGGGACGTCATAATTTCACTATACAAGACACTAGTGAGGCCTCACATGGGTACAGTGTACAGTTCTGGAGACCTTACCTACATAAGGACATAGACAGAGCAGAGAAGGTTCAGAGAAGGGCAAAACAGTTGGTACAGGGATTGCATCACAAGTCCTATGAGGACAGGCTGAAGGACTTGAACATGTACTCCCTGGAGGAGAGGAGGGAGAGCTGGGATATAATGGAGACATACAAGTACCTTACAGGGAGGAACAGGGTGCAGGAAAACACTATTTTCCAACAAAAAAGATGTTCCAGGACTAGAGGGCATGGGATGAAGTTGGAGGGAGGGTGAGTTAGAGCAAACGTGAGGAAGAATTTCTTCACAGAAAGTGTGGTGGTCAACTGGAACACCCTGCCAGAGGAAGTGGCGGGGGCTGAAACAATCACGGGATTTAAGAATGCATGGGATAGACATGAAGGAACTCTGGAGGTCAGGGGTAAGGGACAACAGATTTCTAGAAAAACATAAAGGGAATTCACAAGATCAAATGGGCAGACTGGTTGGGCCATATGCCTTATTGCTAACAGCGTCTATGTATCTATGTATCCCTTATTCCTGTAAAACACACGAAGTCCAGTTGAAGCCTGGCCTTAAGGTCAGTGCAGAGGAGCTGGAGGCAAAGAATGTTGTATCATCTGCATACATATGGATGGATGCAGAGGGGCAGGCAGTGGGAAGGTCATTCAGGAAGATGGAGAAGAGTATTGGGCCAAGGACGGACCCTTAGGGGATGCCTTCACTGATAGAGATTGGAGGGAATATGGATTCACCAATACAGACAACTTGAGATCTGCCCTTAAGGTAGAAATGGAACCAATTGACTGAGGAATTAGAGAGACCCTCAGCCTATCATGGAGGAAGGGGTGGGCAACTGTGTTGAAACCTTTGGCCAAGTTGACAAAAATGGAAGAGGTGACCAAGCCATGCCAGATAGAATGGAGTCGGTAACCTGCAGGAGGGAGGTGGAGTGGGACTTCTGGAAGCCAGACTGGAAAGGGGTGAAGAAAGAGGATGAATAAAGGAAGGGGGAGAGCTAAGATAGCACAAGGTGTTCTTGGATCTTAGCCAGAGTGTGGAGCAGGGAAATAGGATGGCAGTTGTCAGGGGATGTGGAGTCACCCCCTTTGGGAAGAGGGATGACTATGGCCCATTTCCATTTGTCAAGGTGGCTAAGGAGAAGGAGAGGTTGAAAAAGGAGGTAATAGGCAGAGCATTGGCTGGGGCAGAGAGATGGAAGAGTTTGGGATCAAGACCATCAGGGCTCATACCCTTGTTTGGTGTTCTAGATAAGCTGAGCCAAAGCCCTATCTCCTTCTCATCAGTAACCACTCTTCCCATATGACCTGGATTGACTACTAATCCCTCAGTCCTGGGTTGAGTCTCAACCAGCTCGATGACATCCAATCCTGGATCTCAGCCAAGCATTTATTAAGCACCTCCTCTGCACCAGACATCTCATGTGCAAACGACAGGTACAGCTGGGTATCATCTGCATAGCAGTGAAACCCCAGTCCGAACCATCTAATGATCTCTCTCAGGGACAGCATGTACAGTGATGCCAGCCAGGATGTAACACAGTAATGGTGCAGTATATCACAAAATGGTGTAGTATACGTATACTTCAGAGAACAGTATAGTTCAATGGCATGTAGCATTTTGTGACATGTCATTGATTGCAAGTTACTACATTGAATTGTGTCTGGCTCCAGTGTACACTGCAAACAACATGGGTGAGAGGACCAACCCCTAGGGTACACCACAGGTCAGAGGCATAGGAGGTGAGGAGAAATTCCCCAACACAATCTTCTGCATCCTGTCCTTGAGGTAGGACTTGAACCAGCAGATGACCTTGCCAGTGAGTCTTATGTACTCCGTCAACCACTCAACAACAGCCCATAGTCTTCAGTGTCAAAGGCTGAGGAGAAATGGAGGAAGGTGAGAACTGACAGCTCTCTATCTCTTGCCTTGCAATGATCATTATGCACCCTGAACAGCGCAGTCTCAGTGCTATGCTTAGACCTAAAACCAGATTGTAGAGGGTCACGGATGTCAAAGACTATGAGGTGTGCCTCTAGCTGCGATGCAAGCATCTTCTAAATGACCTTGTCCAAATGGTCAGGTTAGAGACTGATCAGTAATTTGCCAGGTTGTCAGGGTCCATAGTTGGCTTTTTTAGAAACAGGCCTCACCAGTGCATCTTTCAGTGCAGCTGGGAAGACTCCCTCTGACAAGAAGCACCAAACAACCCCAGCGAACACTGAGCCCAGATGCCTGACACAACTTACCAGTAGCCATGTCAGGCCTGGGTCCAGATGCAAAACGTTAGTCACAGCTCTGAGATCACCCCATTCATCTCTTCTATCATCACTGGTCTAAACCTACTTCAAGACAGCTGAGTGCATCTGTGGTGTGTAGGCTTAGTTCTGCTGGGTTGCCACACCCCACTCAAGAAAATCTCGGCTTTAAATAGAGGATACCCTATCCAAGAAGAATTGAGCAAACCCCTTACACTTAGTGGGTAAAATAGCTTTCACAGATTCAAGTCAGGCTAGAGGAAGTAGCCTGTCTAGAGTCTGAAAGTCTGGGCTGGCTGATTCTTTCTGGCAGCAATCTTTCCAGACAGAAATGGTGCCTTCTTCTGGGCAATTGCCTTTTGGTATTCATCATGATTAATATTCAAAGCCACTCTGTCCTCTTGAGCTCTATACTTTCTCCAAGGATGCTCCAACCTCCATCCCTTGGCCTTCAACTGCTTGGCCACAAATGGCATGCGGGTTCCTACACCTCTGCCATCTTTACCCATTGACTGCTATAGGACAGTTACACCACCTAGAAATGACAGTCCCATCACCTATAAATCTATATGGGAGAGCTCCCCACCTAAATATTTCCAATTTAAACAGTGTGAGGAGGAGGTAAAAGTGAGTAATTTCAATGTTTTATTAAATTGGGTGTAAGGGTCAAAGGGCAGCTTGTGTGAGGCGGCCCAGGTGTGTGGCATTCAGTGAAGGTGCTAATCGGAGCTTGCTGGGAGCAGGCTCTGAGTGTTTAAATTCTCTGAAACTTGTATACTTGCTGGCATGAGAGCTGCACTCATGGGAAGAAAGAGGACTGCATATTTGGGATAAGAGTGTTAAAAAAGAATAGTTTCAGTATTTTATTAAATGACAGTAAGGGTCAAGGGCAGGAGCACAATCTTTCTTATGTGAATAGGCCCCTACAGTATGTGTGGCATTAAATGAATCAGCCAATCGGAGATCACTTGGAGGAAAGAGCAGTACTCTGAGTGTTTAAATTCTCTGAAACTTGTATAGAGTGCTTGCTGACACATTTGTGCTGGAGAGTGAGCTGCACTCATGGGAGGAGGAAGGACTGCAGATTCTGGTAGAGGAAGGTAAAAGTGAGTAGTTTCAATGTTTTATTAAATTGGGAGTGTAGGTCACGCGGGAACACCATCTTCTGTTAGGCTGCCCCTGTGTGTGGCATTCAGTGAAGCAGCCAATCAGCTTTCTGGGAGGAGCCTTAAAAGGCAGCTAAGGACAAGTGTCCAAACTGGTGAGCATCCTGAAGTATCAGTGACATGGACCAGGAGTGTGGCATCTTACTAAGGACCTCTGCAGGACTTCTTCAGGTCCGCAGGCAACTCTGCTCCTCATAGGTGAGGGAGGCAAGTTTGCTGTGAGAGAGGGCAAATGACAGAACTCAGCTAACACCCTATTTAGGGTAGGGTAATATAGCTGATAAGAAAAAAGATTCAGGCAGGATTTGACACAGACAGTATATGGTAGGGGAAGCATCACCCTATATTGAGAGATGCAGCACAGTGGTTTGGGGATTGAAGGGATTGTTTGCAAAGGCTGAATATCACTGGTGAGACTATAGTCAGTATAGAACACAGAAATTATAGGGGTATAGCCAGCTATAGGGACTGTGGTGCACTCATCCCCTGCACTACGCTCTTGCAGGTGGATCCTGTTCCCAACTGTAGAAGGTTTGTGGAGCTCCAGACACAGCTGGTAGCTGCACAGGATAAGATATCCCTACTGCATTACCAGTTCAGCAGGAGTCCACATGCACACCACTCAGTGTCCTCTCCCTCAGAGGTCCACTTGTCCATTGGCTGCAGGATGGTGGGAAAGGGAAAAGGTGGCAAGGCAGGCTAGAGGGTGTATGTCAAGCTCCTGCAATACTGGCTGCAAATTGCTTTGCACTGCTGGTGTAAGCACAGGTACCTGACTCCCACAGAGGGGCTGTGTGCCAGTCATGAAGAGAGAGTTGACTGAGAATGCAACACCTGCAGGGGAGGAGAGAAGAAGACAGCCAGAAAACTACTAGCGGTTGGGGACTCCATGCAAAGGGCGGCAGAGAGGGTGGTGTGTGTGTGTGTGGGGGGGGTCAGATGCCTACCAGGTGCATTGACCAGCCAGGATATGGACAGGATAGGGAGAATGGTCAGGGGGTCAGAAAGGGAATGCAGGGTCCTGGTACATTTAGGTACCAATGATTTGGTGAATCAGACGCTGGAAGCAGTCAAACTAAACTTCCAGAAGCTAGGAAATAGCCAAAAGAGAAATGTAGCTGTGCTGGCCTTTATGGAGGTCCTTCCTGTGGGGGGTAAAGGGAGGAAAGGGTGAGGAGAGAGGAAATCGAGGCTTTTAATAAATGGTTAAATAGATTAATGGAATCACTGCTGAAAGAAAGGACTGTGGAATATCTTGACTCCAATGGGTTATAAGACCTGAAGCAACATGAGTTCATGGGTGGGGGGGGGTCCTTGACCAAGGAATAGATCAGGGTGGAGCAGTGGATGTAGCCTATCTAGATTTCAGTAGAGCATTCCACACCATTTGACATAGGAGACTACTAAGCAAGCTGGGTAGCTTAGGAGTGGGTCCAAAGATGGTAAACTGGGTAAGAAATTGGTTACAGGATAGGTAGCAGAGGGTGGTGGTAAACAGAGTTCACTCCAAGGAAGGGAGGGTGACCAGTGGGTGCATCAGGGATCAGTGCTGGACCAGTCCTCTTTAATGTCTTTATAAGTGACATTGCAGAGCAGCTGGAAGGGAAGGTCTGCCTCTTTGCAGATGACACCAAACTGTGCAGTAGGGTAGCCACTCCGGGGGAGGGAGAGGGCGGAAAGGATGAGTAGTAACCTGAGAAAACTTCAGGATTGGTTAAGGATGTGGCAACTGGGTTTCAATGTGAGAAAGTGCAAAATAATGCACTTGGGGCACAGAAACACAGAGATACAGTACAAAATGGGGGGCTGATACTGATGACTATCGAGCAGGAAAGAGACCTGGGGTGATCATATTAGATGATCTAAAGGTGGCCAGACAGTGCGACAAGGCAGTTGGGAGGGCTAGTGGGATGCTGAGGTACATAGGGAGGGGTATCACCAGTAGAAAGAGAGACGTGGTGTTGCTTTTGTATAGATCGCTGGTAAGACCCCACCTAGAGTACTGTGTCCAGTTCTGGAGACCACATCTCCAGAAGAACATAGAGTGGGAGGCGGTCCAGAGGAGGGCAACTAAACAGGTGCAGGGTCTGCATCAGAAGCTGTACAAGGAGAGGTTAAAGAACCTAAGACCTAAGAGAGGAGGGGGGAGTGTGATAGAGACCCTTAAATACATCACGGGGGCAAATACAGTACAGGAGGGAAGTATTTTCAGAAGAAAAGGTACTCAAAAACAAGGGGCTATGAAGCTTGAGGTGGTAGATTAGGGATGGGCGAACCGGTTCATCGAAAATACGAACTGACCCAAACATACTGAAGTGTTCAGAAACAAACGGCTTCCGAACACTTTCAGCTGTTCGGATCGGTTCAAACGGCTCCTATCACGGGAACTGCAGTGTAAGAAGTGCCAGAGCAGGAGGAACCCACAGGAGAGACCAGAGACAAGACTCTGATCCCTCATTGGATGGCCAAGCTGTTCATCTCTCTAAGGTGGCACCTGATTGGGTTGCTGCTCTTGCAACCCATGTGGTCCACCTTAGAACTATGCAGAGGAATCAAGAGGATGGAGAAGGAGCAGCAGCTTCTCTTGGCTGCTCCTTGCATTGCTGATCACTGAATCAATTGTTTTCTTCAGTGTTTGTGCTGTTTGCATTTTTTTGGCCCCTTGGACAAGTGAAGAAGTCCACTGCAGTCTGCCACTCATAAAAAAAGCAGAATTTTTTAAACTAAAAGAACTTAAGGGAGGAAGGGATTGGGAACTTGGAGAAGTTGGGGTTGGGGAGTTGGGGACTGGGAGTTGGGCACTTGGGAGGGGATTGGCAGCAAGGACTGGGTGTGGGACTCGGGAGGGAGTTGGAGATTGGGGGGGACTGGGCTGGGGACTTGGGTGTACAATGTAATGGAGAGCAGACTTGGACAGGGCATCTTCATGAACATGAACACTGAATGATGAGCCAGGATGGAACTTGGAGAGAGAGAGAGAGAGAGAGAGACTGAGGGCAACTTGTGAGAACTAGAGTGCTGTGTGTATAAATCTGCCAGCCAGTCACCAATGCACTAGTGCCACTTCTTGCATACAGTCTGTGTGACCCCTCCTCCTGTGTCAGAGAGGGTTAGGCCAGACAGAGTCCCTCAGAATCTCTGTGGGTATACTAGCAGTAGTGCCTGCAGCATCACCCTTAGCGTGTGTGAAATATAATCTGCCAATACTGCCAGCCAGTCATCAGTGCACCAGTGCCATTTCTTGCATACTGTCTGTGTGTCCCCCCCCAAGAAGTCAGTCATGTGTCATCTTCCTCCCTGTGCTCGCTCAGCAGGGTATAAGCTTTGGCTCAGTGGGCAGGGCATTCCTTCACATCACGTGGCATAAAGGAAAAAAAAAAATCCTCGAAGAGGAAAAGTACAGTGTCAGAGAGGGTTAGGCCAGGCAGGGTCCCCCAGAATCTTTGTGGGTATACTAGCAGCAATGCCTGCAGCATTGCCCTTAGCATAGGTGGTGTGTGGAATAAATTCTGTGTGTGAAATAAAACCTGCCAAGACTGCCAGCCAGTCGTCAGTGCACCAGTGCCACTTCTTGCATACTGTCTGTGTGACCCCCCCCACCCCCCAGGAAATCTGTCATCTTCCTCCCCCTGCTCATTCAGTGGGGTATAAGCTTTAGCTCAGTTGGCAGGGCATTCCGTCACATCACATGGAATAATAAATAAAAAGAAAAATTCCTTGAAGGGGAAAAAGTACTGTGTCAGACAGGGTTATGCCAGGCAGGGTCTCCCAGAATCATTGTGGATATACTAGCAGCAGTGCCTACAGCATCACCCTTAGCATAGATGGTGTGTGAAATTAATTCTGTGTGTGAAATAAAATCTGCTAAGACTGCCAGCCGGTTGTCAGTGCACCAGTGCCACTTCTTGCATTCTGTCTGTGTGACCACCCCCCAAGAAGTCAGTCATTTGTCATCTTCCTCCCTGTAGTGATAGCAGGGAGGAGGTGGGAAACTACAGACCAGTCAGTCTTACCTCAGTAGTGGGCAAGATTATGGAGGCACTCCTTAAGGAAAGGATAGTGCAACACCTGGAATCCATAGGGGCACAGGATCCAAGACAGCATGAGTTTACAAAAGGAAGGTCCTGTCAAACTAATCTCATAGATTTCTTTGACTGGGTAACCAGAGTGGTGGACCAAGGGGGAGCAGTTGATGTCGCCTACCTTGACTTCAGCAAAGCTTTTGACACTGTTCCACATAGAAGATTGATAAATAAGCTGGGTGGGCTTGGGTGGGTCAGAAGTTGGTCAACTGGGTGGCAAACTGGTTGAGGCAGAAAACAGAGTGGTGGTAAATGGTATACAGTCAGAAGAGATGCAAGTCACAAGTGGGTACCTCAGGGATCAGTCCTGGGGCCAGTCCTCTTCAACATCTTCATTAGTGACCTTGCAGATGGACTAGAGGGTAAGGCTTGTCTGTTTGCAGATGACACCAAGATCTGCAACAGAGTAGATGATCCAGATGGGGTGGGCAGAATGATAAGAGATCTGGATAAACTGACAAAATGGTCAGAAGAGTGGCAACTGGGATTTAATGCAAAGAAGTGCAAAATCATGCACATAGGGAAGAGAAATCCTGAAGCCACCTATAGGCTGGGAGGGGAGTTGCTAGCAGTCACAAAGGAAGGAAGAGACTTGGTTATCATCATCACTGATGACCTGAAATCATCCAAGCAGACCTCTAAAGCAGTAGGTAAGGCTAGGGGGGTGTTAGGGTGTATTAGTAGGGGTATCACAAGTCGTAAGAGGGAGGTAATAATCCCTCTTTACAAGACACTGGTTAGGCCCCATGTGGAGTACTGCGTGCAGTATTGGAGGCCACACCTTCACAAGGACATTAACCAAATTGAGGCAGTCCAGAGAGGGCAACCAAATGGTGCAGGGACTGCATCAGAAGACATATGAGGACAGATTAACAGAGCTCAATATGTATACCCTTGAGCAAAGGAAGGAGAGAGTGATATGATCGAGGCATTCAAGCACCTTAAGGGCATTAACAAGGTGAAAGAGTCTAACATGTTTAAATATAAGAAAAATAGCAGGACAAGAGGACACAGCATGAGATTAGAGGGGGGCCGATTAAGGGGGAATGTGAGGAAATTCTTTTTCACAGAAAGGGTGGTGGATGCATGGAATGGCTTACCACAAGAAGTGGTGGCTATGAATACAGTGCAGGGCTTCAAACAGGCATGGGATAGGCATAAGGGAGCAATACAAATGACTATGAATAGATAAGCCACTGACAGAGCAAAGGCCGATGGCACATTTATAAGGTAGAAAAAGAAATGGGCAGACTGGATGGGCCTTGCGGTCCTTATCTGCCATCAACTTCTATGTTTCTATGTTCTATGTTTCTATGTACCAGGGCCAGATTAAGGCATAGGCAACATAGGCACAGGCCTAGGGTCCCTGCCTGCCAGGGGGTCCCCAGCAATCCCCAACATATATTTATTATATATCTTTTTCTTTCTGCCTGAACTGCATGTTTTTGTACAGGACTCAGCCACTGAGTAAGTCAGGAGCTGAACTGTGACACGACTCTCACCTCCCTGATTAGCTGTTAAGTGCAGCTGACAGCTTCAGGGGCCCCAGCCACGATGACCTTTAAGGTGTGAACAAGCCCATTTCCTTTGCTTTGTCTCCCACACCCATTTAGAATCCCAGCTTAGAATCTTACTCTTAACTATAAAAGAGTAACAGTGCAATTCAGTGTGTATGCTTTATATTGTATCTTATAAAATGGGCATGAAAAAAATAAGCTCGGTGATTGGCTAGAAAACCAGTGTAATATCTGTATTACACATAGAATTAAAAAAGTACAGGTAAAGATATCAATGCCCCTAAATGGAATGATCATAGCTAGGCATGGAACATTCGCTTTTCAAAAGCCGCCATTGTTTTTAGTCTCGTTAAGCGAGGGAGTGAATGTCTTGGAAGTTGACCGACCGATGCCAATGACTCGGCTACTCTGCCAATCACTGAGCTTTTTTTTTTTCATGCCCATTTTATAAATTTGTTTACTGACTGAAAGGTCAGAGATGAATTAATCAGTGCTGTAAAAAGTGACACACTGCAGCAACTTGCACTTCTCACTGAAACATGGTGGACAATAGAAGATCAGTGGGACAAAAATATAGAGGGATACAATTTATTCTATTTATCAAGAGAAACAAAAAGAGGAGGGGGTATTGCTATTTATATTGATGAGTCAATACAATGTGAAGAAATAAAGAGACAAAAGGATGAGCTGGAAATGATATGGTTAAAACTTATACCAAAAGGAGCACCAAAAATTAAAATAGGACTGTTGTACAGATCACCTTAACTACTTCGAGAGATTTGGAAATATTAAATATTATTAGGAACTTAGATCCAGCAGAAAGAATTATCTTAACCGGTGATTTTAATCTACCAGATATTGACTGGAATAAGCAAGAGGCAAATACAAAACAAGTACACAGTACTTAGATGCAGTAAATCAGATAGGACTTGAGCAATTGGTAACTAGCAAAACCAGGGCACAAAATACCCTGGATCTGATCTTTACAAATCGGGGTCAACAGTAAACAATGTACAGACTAGCTCCCCATTAGGCAATAGTGACCATCAGATAGTTTTTTCCAAGTAAGAGAAAAAGGCAAAGAAATAAGGGAGGGTAAGACTACAGTCCTAAATTTTAACAAAGCGGATTTTACCATCATGAGGGAAGCTATGGCATCTTGGAAGTGGGAAAAGGAATTTGAAGGACTTTCTATAGATGATATGTGGGAGCTATTTGTAAAGAGGCTGAGATCAACAATAGAAATATGTATACCCAAATATATAAAATATGAACATACAAGGAGTGCTCCAAAATGGTTATCACCAAAAATAAAGAAATTAATAAACAAAAAGTATAAACTGTATAAAAATACTAAAATTCACAACAATATACATGCTTTAAATAAATATAGAAATATGGTTAAAAAAGTAAAATGGGAAATTAAAGGGGCCAAAAAGGAATATGAATACAAACTTGCAACACAAGTCAAAGGAGACTATAAGGCTTTCTATTCATATATAAATAATAAACAAAAAAGTAATAACACCATTGGACCTTTTAAGAATGCACAAGGGGATATATTAAATAATAAAGAAGCCACAGAAACTCAAAACAAATACTTTTGTTCAGTTTTTAACCCAGCTACTTCAGATAAGGAAGAAAATAAATTTAACTCTATACCGGGACATATACAGATTACAGTAAAAAGTGCACTTGATAAACTAAAAACGACAAGTAGAAATAAATCACAAGACCCTGATGAAATTCATCCAAGGGTATTATATGAACTGGCAGAACAATTAGCTTCACCACTAACTTACATTTTTCAAACTTCTATAGATTTGGGACATGTTCCACAAGGGTGGAAGGAGGCATTAGTGATACCTATATTCAAAAAGGGATCAAAAACTGATATGCAGAATTAAAGGCCAGTCAGCCTAACATCAGTTGTGGGAAAAATCATGGAGTCAATATTAAAAGATTATATAATGGATTTTCTAGATACTAGAAAAATGCAGGATCCAGTACAACACGGATTTAGGAAAAATAGATCCTGCCAGACAAATTTGTTAGTGTTCTATGAGAAAGTGGGAAAGGCATTGGATGAGGGAAATAGTGTAGATGTTGTCTTCTCGGATTTTCCAAAGCCTTGATAAACTCCCACACCAGGAACTAATAAACACACTTAAAGATTATAATTTTAACAATAATATAGTTAATTGGATTGATGCATGGCTGAAGGAGAGAAGACAGAGAGTGGTAATTAAAGGAGATATATCTGGCTGGGAGGCAGTGACTAGCGGAGTCCCCCAAGGGATCAGTTTTGGGCCCCTGTCTCTTTAACATCTACAGTATATAACTTCATTAACTGTACAAAATGAAAATATATGGGTAACAAAATTTGCAGATGAATGCAGAATTGGAACCATAGTAAATGATCAAAAGAATACAAATGATCTGCAGGATGCACTAAATACTATACAAAAGTGGACAAAAGTAAATAAATTAGAATTAAATAGAAACAAGTGTACTGTTATGCATTTAGGAAAGAGAAATAACAACTCATCTTATAAGATAGACACCACTGAACTAAGAAAAACAACAGAGGAAAGAGACTTAGGGATTATAATTGCTTCACATCTAAAATTTAGTTCCCATTGCGATAAAATAGTGAAGAAAAATAATCAGATACTGAATTGCATATTGAGGGATATTGCCAGTAGAGATAGGCAAGTGATTATGCCCCTCTATAGTGCCCTGGTGAGACCCAACCTGGAGTATTGTGCTCAGGTATGGACTCCATATAAAAAAGGGGATGTTCATAGCTTGGAGCGTATTCAGAGAAGGGCTACTAGATCCATCAAAGGGTTAGGAGTCATGTCATACTCAAAAAGGTTAAAGGAGCTAAACTTGTTTACTCTGCAGCATAGAAGAACTAGGGGAGATTATTTTGTGTTATTTAAGTGTTTACAAGATGATGCTCTATTAGCCGACCTAGGGTTGACCCCCAAAAAATCAAAATATGAACCCAGGGGACATCAGTTTCAATTAACAAGTCAAAAATGGCATACTCTTCTGAGAAAGCATTGGTTTAGCCAGAGAGTGGTTCCTGGCTGGAACTCTTTACCAGCATAAGTGGTAGCCAATACTAATATGGATATTTTTAAATCTAGATTAGACAAGTATAAAGACATGATAGATTAATGTTTAAATACATAAAATAAAGGCAAGCTCTATGGACGCAAGTCTAATTAGCTTGAAATTACCTATGAACCTATGAACCTATGAACTCCCCCTCTCCAATGAGCTTCTTTCTCTGCCAAAAGCATCGGCTACTCACCAGCACTGTGAATGATGTCATTACCTAGTAGGCGGAAGGACTATTTTATCTCCAATTAACACAATGATTTCAGTTTTTATCAGTTTAGTAATATTTTTTAAGGTGACAAAAATATATATATAAAAAAAGAACCATTTTATAAGTGCAATAAAACACTCCAGAGTCTGTGTTGAACAGATATTACTGCACTTCCAGGGGCTGAAGACACTCGGCCGGTGGCCCCGTGCCTTACTACGCCCCTGGGCATGCAGTAATATCTGTTCAACAAACACCCTGTCGTGTCTTATTGTTTACTTAAGTATCTGTTTTATTGGCTTAGGAAACCTTGTATCATCCTTGAAATTTGAATGTAAGCAATAGCTTAATTTGCTTGAAACCTTTGTGTCATGTTTGACTCTGGGTTGTTTTATCCTCCGCATTCAGATGAAATACCTTTCAATGCATTGCTCATTACCTTTGTGCCATACTTGATTCTGGGTTGTTTTACCCTTTGCATTCATTTGTAATACCTTTCATTGTATTGTCCATTTCTCTTGTTTTGTACTTCCATGATGTGGAGCCTTTGCAAAGGAGTCTCTGACTCAAAGGTTTGTTATTCCGATATCTCAATAAATAAAAAATAAATATTTAATCTCACTCCTAAAATTAAGAAATCTACAAATACATTTCAGTGATACAAATAAAAATCATACTTTCTTTTTTTTTTTTTTGAATTCTTTCATCTCGCTCATACTGAAGTTCTGACCTTGATACAGCTCTGTTTTCAGGGTGAGCAAATGAATGTATTCAAGATTCCCATCAGTAAATCTTGCCATTCATGGATCCTGGCTTACTTATCAGTAACAAAAATGTTTGATCTTGGGAATGATTTCAAATTCTTCCAATAATCACTCGCTTTGTAGTATAATCTCTAAAGTTCATAACCCCCCAGTAAACCACAAACTTAACTCCTACACCACCCAGGACCTAGGCTGTTTTAGAGATCGGTCCCTACCCAACCCAACAAAACTCCAACATCCTGGTTCATACTACCTGACAGGACAGGATGATAACACCCAGACTGCGGGTGCACACATGTGTGTTTGGGGGTGGGGGGCTTTGGAGAAGTGCAAATCATAACATTTTGCACACAAAAAATTATTTTTACCAGGCCTATTAATTATTTTCTCTAAATTATCAAAACTCAGGCTATTGCTATTTTTCCATACTGACAGTATTAGTTTCATTAATTCGTAATTTTTTTAACTATCACTTTATACTCCCCCTTGCACCGTGACCGGGCCCTCTCTCCAGGCATCCCAGTGCACCCAGTGTGCACCATGAGGACCGGGAGGATGCTCCCATAAGTGCCCCACTCCTATACAACTCTGGAGACCCAGTTTGACCCCCCCAGAGTGGGGCAGACGAGTCCATCCTACCTCCTCTGATCCTCAGTATAATGTGCAACCAAAGCTCCTTCCCGGTTCTTCCATGGTCGCAGGAGTGCAGGAGCCCTTCACCTAGATCGGCCACAAGGTGTTTTTCCTTGTTCTGGTCCACCCCCTGCTGATGTCAGCACTCAAGGAGAACCAATGAGATGGAGGCATGCTGAGACATGCCTCCGTTCCGGTCCTTGGCTGACGTTGGCCCTCCCTGTCTATCTGGTTTCCCAAACCTCACCAGCGCCACCTGGGGTCACCCAGATGGTGGCGGTATAGCAGCAGGGCCAGCATCCCACCTCTCTCCAGAGAAGGAGAGCAGCCATTGGGTGCTCAATCCTTCTCCCTCCGGCCAACCCCCGGTGACCCAAGTCCATCACCAAACCTGGGTCACCAGCGTGGTGCGAGGTGTGGTGTCCAGTGCCTCAACCATCACTGCCACAGGGCCAACCAGTTTCTTTAATTTTGAAGCATTTTATGCCACTTTTTAGGGACAGTAAGAACAATGTTTTCATGTTTCATTAACTAATATGCAATAGCCAAGAGGTGGGGTCATGTCGAAGGGGCATGATTACAGTGAGGAGGGCCCCAGATTTCTCTTGGGCTTAGGGTCCCAGGTTGCCTTAATCTGGCCCTGCCCTGTACTCACTCAGCAGGGCATAAGCTTTGGCTCAGTGGGCAGGGCATTCCGTCACATCATGTGGAATAAAGAAAAAAATGTTTAAAAATCCTTGAGGAGGGAAAAGTACTGTGTCAGAGAGGATTAGGCCAGGCAGAGTCCCCCAGAATCCCTGAGGGTATACTAGCAGCAGTGCCTGCAGCATCGCACTTAGCATAGGTGGTGTGTGAAATAAGATCTGCCAAGACTGTCAGCCAGTCATCAGTGCACCAGTGCCACTTCTTGCATACTGTCTGTGTGACCTCCCCCCCCGCCAAAGAAGTCAGTCATCTGTCATCTTCCTCCCTCCCTCTGCTCATTCAGTGGGGTATAAGCTTTAGCTCAGTGGGCAGGGTATTATATCGCATCACATGGAATAAATAAAAAAAAAATCACTCTTCATGGTCATCACGGTCACGAATTTCACATTTACAATATTTCTGGAAGCTCTGTTCCATCCAGTATCTGAAGCTCCGGGAAGCGTTGCCACTGTAACACGACTCCTCATCCTCATGACGCATCATATTCACGTTCACGGTCATCATGGTCACGATCACGTTCATATTCATGGTCACCACGGTCATGATTTTCACATTTGCCAACTATTTCTAGGAGCTTGTTTTAGTACAATACCACAGCAGTAGCAAACCCTTCCAGTAGGGACAGTATCCTCGGCTCTGAGATACAAAGCACTTAAATTTTGTCTTCTTCAGAAAAAGAAAACATGCATCATTACAACTCTTGAATTTTTGTTGTCCCATTTGGGACATTACAAAGAAACTATCCATTCTTTAAACACATACTATGTTTTGTTCTGTTCTCATAAAAGAAACATTACTAAGAAAGTATCTAAAGGCTACATAACAAAGTTTACCTCTGATTGTACTGACATAGAAATCCTACAAAAATAGACCTACTGTATCTGTTCCATACTTTGTGATTACAGAAGAAACAACTTTTTTTGGGTGCAACCCTGTTTTTTTTTGTTTTTTTTTAATCTTCAGTTTCATCACGAATCAGGACACCCAGTTATCATGTCACGTCACTCATGGGCCTTGGTCCAGTATGAGACTTCTGTTAGTGTTCACGTTCTGCACGATGGCCTACTAGCAGATGGACTTGAATCTTTGTCCTCACAAGCTGGCTGTACTTAATCCAGTAGCTATAATGTCAGAGTGAACATTGTTTGTAACGTGTGTTTCTCAGTTAGACAGTTCAGGGAAGTACAACCACAGGTATTTCAAATTTGTTTTCAATGGCAACCGTAACCCCTAGGTGGCACTATCCTATGGGCTACTACCCCTGCCTGCATGACTAGGCACATGTTGAGGGGCCCGAGTTTGGTGAACTGGTGCCTCCACCCAGAGGAATGGCTTTGGAGTAGCGTAACTGCTGTTGGTATAGCCCTCCGGGATGCTATAACCACCCACCAACCCTTCTAGTGGCCCAAATAGTTCAGCTACAAAACATTCACATTTACCATATGACAGTAATGATATGTTCACACTCCTTGCACTTACCACCAGGGCTGGATCTTCAGCAATTGCCCTGGAGACCCACTGGAAAATAAGACCAGTGATACAACAATACAATAGCAGTACAGTATCCCCGCCAATAAGGTACACACTAGCCAGGTTAAATGTGAAAAACCACAATCTGATTTATGCAGGGGGATGTGAACAAGAGTGGGGCGTTGATCTAGTTAGTAATTAGCAATTATGATCATATTCAGGTGGATAAAGCATGCACTGTAAGTCCCTCTGACACAGTTCCACAACCCTGGGTATCCAGCTGGTGAACAGGCTAGCCTGAAGCGTTGCCGGAGGTAGGCCGGCGTTGCAGCTGTTGTTGGGGCCCTTAGGAAGGAAAAGTACAGTTAACATGCAGTCAACCCAAATATTTGTACTCCGGAGCCAGATGGCTCAGTCCATTGCAATAAATCCAAACACAAGAAAATCAGATGAACACACAAAAGATTGCAGCTTTGTTGCAGGGAGCTACCCTGTTTTGTACTCACGCTACCCAGACCAGGATGCAGGACAGGCGAGACGAAGACCTCATGGATATTGTACTGGATTGCCAGGGGAAGCAGGGCCTACATGACTCACCTTGGTGGTCGCTACCTGTTCGGTGATGTTGAGCAGGTTGCTGAATCCCTGAGCGGGTCTTTTGCCGGAAATGTCTCTGAATAAGGAGCGGCAGCCTAGGCCGAGGTGGCAGGGCCCAGGCAGAGCGAGCAGTTAGTCTGAAGTCTGTGCTAAGTGCTAGAACAGCCTCCAGCTGGCGTGACAGAACTCGTGGTGGGGAACCAAATCGTGACCCACGCCACACATTCAGCACATACACTTAAAGTAACTTGCCATAGTTCGGATGAAGTCCGTTTGCAAATCGCAGCTTCTCTGCGCAAACTCTTCAATCTGAGGCTCACTTCTGTACCGGGCAGGCCAATCGCTTCCGGAGCAAGTCTTCAGTCCACTCTCAAGTAGCAGCAATACACTTATTTCTTCAGACACAGGTCTCAATCAGGCAACTGGATAAAGTCCGACTTTTACATTCACAGCAGTTCTTCACACTGGAAGATGCGACAGGCAGGCCAGCATAGCCTTCCCGCAAATTATCCTGTGCTCCTAAGCAGGAGCAGCAGCTCGATGACTCAAGTTGTTCACTCTCCAAACTCCAACTCACAACTGACTCACTGCAGCAGGCGGTTATGGGCTTTCCCAGTGATCCAAAAGGTTTGGTGGGCTGAGAGAGCTGTCTGTCATGGAAGAGGCTTCCCTTCCAGGTCCGTTTAGGTGCCAAACCCTAAAAACTACAATTCCTACAGAATTTCAATCCCACAAGACCTCTGGGGACAGTCTCCATTTTAGGTCCCCTGAGGTTCGATTGGTCCAACACTGGCAGTCCAGAACCAAGATGGTGGCTCTATTTCAAAAGTTCAAACTGCAATGGAAGGCAGGTCAGACAAACTCCTATATTATTATTACTACAGCAGATAAACAGTAAATAATCACTTTCCCTAACAGAGCTCCCTCTACGCAAATAGCAACTGCAGAATGGAGCAGAAATATAGACTGTCTGGCTGGTCATGAGCCTTAAATTACTCGTACCCAGCCCAGACTGATTTTCTAACACATCATGACGGTTCTCTTAAAGGGACAGGCACGGAGGCTTACTATAGCACTCTCATGCAAGCAATTTTGGGTGCATACTGTGTGATCCTGAGCAAGTCACTTAACTTCCTTGTGCTCCCAGGTCACATCTGGAAGTAAGCTTTGGCTTAGTGTGCTACTCCTGGTTAAACCATGTTCCCTTTCTCTTTAAATGGCTAGACATAGAACACCATCCTGACAGTGGGCATTAGGCAAGCCCAGGAAGACATTATAGGAACCCCTATTTGTAGTGGGGTTACACTCTTCCTTGCCTGGAAACACTTGGTGTCCACGTCAAGTCTATACTATGTATAATATTCTATAGAAAATTATACTACAACAGGCATGTTTCTTCTGGTACACCATACAGAAAAGAAGACTGATAAATCAGTAAAAGTAAATCAGCACTAAGCAGTACTATACTTCTTCATGATAACAACAGTTTTCCATAAAGATACAGTTTCCATACTTTTGTCATAAACTTAAGCATGTTCAAAATAGTTCAAACAGGTAACCACATTACTATGACCATTCAGGTCTGTACTGTTTCCTGTACTTTAAACAACATAGTTGGGGGCCCATCCCTATCAGCTATTTCAGGGCTGCATGGGGCAGGGGCATCAGGGTTTGAGGGCTTGACAATTAACATAGGAAGTAGCAGAGTAGCTCAGTTTGGGGAGAGAGCTTTCGGAAATGTAGACATAGAAACATAAAATTTGATGGCAGATAAGGACCGCTTGGCCCACCCAGTCTGCCCATTTCCCTACCTACTGGATAAGCTGCAGATCCTAGTTAACCAGCAGCCTACTTCTTCCTACTCCCACCCCCTAGAATTGCCTTATGACTGTCCTATGCATGCTTGAATTCTACCACTGATTTTGACTCCACAACCTCCTCCGGAAGGCCTTTCCATGCATCCACAACCCTCTGTGAAAAATACTTCCTTAAATTACCTCTGAGCCACCCCCATCTTCAAATTGTGCCTCTTGTTCTTGCACACCTTTTTTGAAAGATGCTACCTCTTGGACTTTGTTGATTCCCTTGAGGTACTTGAACGTTTCTATCATGTCCCCTCTCCCTCCTTTCCTCGAGGCTATACATATTAAGCTCCTTTCAGCCTCTCTTCATATGTCTTCCAGTGCAGACCCTGCACCATTTTAGTTGCCCTCCTCTGGACAGCTTCCATCCTGTCTATGTCTTTGCGGAGATTGGGTCTCCAGAACTGCACACAGTACTCCAGATGGGGTCTCACAAGCTGTCTGTACAGAGGGATAATAACTTCCTGTTTTCTACTGGTGATGCCTCTCCCTATGCATCCCAGTATCCCCCAGCCCTCCTTGCTGCCCTCTCACATTACTTGCCCACCTTTAGGTCATCTGATATGACTACCCCCAGGTCCCTTTCCATTTTTGTTGTTGTTAGTATCTCACCCCCCATTGTGTACTCTTCCCCTGGGTTTTTGTTTCCCAGGTGCATTACCTGCACTTCTAGCATTGAATCTAAGCTGCCATACATTTGACCATTCCTCTAACCTTGCCAAGTCCCTTCTCATCCTTTCCACCCCACCCTGTGCATCAACTCTGTTGCAGATCTTTGTGTCATCTGCAAAGAGACATACTTTTCCTTCCAGTCCTTCTGCAATGTTGCTTATAAAGACTTTGAAGAGGACCCGGTCCCATACTGAACCCTGCACCCCAATTAGTAACCCTCCTTTCTTCTGAGTGGACCCATTTACTATTACCTCTGTGTCCTATTCTCCAGCCAATTCTTTTACCCAGGCTGTCATCTTGGGACCCACTCCCAGGCTGGCTAACTTGTGTATTAATCTTTGTGTGGGACTGTGTCAAATGCCTTGCTAAAGTCTAGGTAGGCCATGTCCACAGCCCTCCCTGATCTACTACTTTGGTCACCCAGTCAAAGAAATCTATCAGATTTGTCTGGCATGACCTTCCCCTGTGAATCCATGCTGCCTAGGGTCCTGTGCCCTCTGGCCTCTAGATACTGAACAATTCTTTCTTTCAGAAGTGATTCCATCATTTTCCCCACCACTGAGGTCAAACTAACAGGTCTGTAGTTTCCTGCTTCTGCCTTGCTCCCACTTTTGTCAAGGGGAATCACATCTGCCCTCCTCCAGTCCTCGGGTACCACCCATCCTCCCATGATCTGTTAAAAAGGGTAGTCAGTGGTGTCACTAGTTCTACCCTTAGTTCTTTAGAATTCTGGGATGAATCCCATCAGGCCCCATTGCTTTGTCCACCTTCAGTTTTAAGAGTTCTTTCAGAACCCTTTCTTCTGTAAATGGGCTGGTATCAACTTCTGTATCCAGAGTGTTTCTACTGTTTGTTTTATGTACCTCCCACTCTTCATTTGTAAATACTGAGCAAAATATTTGTTTAGTATCTCTGCCTTTTCACAATCTCCTCTGCCCACCCTCCTCTCCCTTTATTAAGCCTCACTATCCTCCCTTGGTCTTCCTTCGCCTCTGATGTACCTATAAAAGGTTTTATCCCCTTCAACCGAGTTGGCTATCTTTTCTCGGTTTGGGCCTTTGCTGTTCTTGACCGTCTTCCCAGCCTCCTTTGCTTTAACTGATACAGTTCTCTGTCCTGCTCCTTCATGTAGTCCTGTACTTCCTGAATGCTTTCCTTTCTCTTGAACCTTCACTGCCACTTCCTTTGAGAACCATAGTGGTTTCTTACATCGTTTTGTTTTGTTTATTTGCTTCACACAAAGGCTCGTTACCTCAGTGATGGCAGTTTTTATTATTCCCCATTGTTCTTCCACCCCTCCTTCCTGCCCATTTGCTAGTGTATTCCTTAGGCACTCACCCATTTTGGCAAAGTCAGCCCTCCTAAAGTCCAGTACTTTTGTCTTTGTATGGCTTGACTCTATTGCTGTGTTTATTGTGAACCACTGTTCGATGGTCGCTAATTCCCAGATGGCTACCCACTTCTATATCTGTGATCCTCTTTCCATCTCCATTTGAGAGAATCAAGTCTAATATTGCTCCCTCTCGAGTGGGCTCCAGTACTAGTTGTCTAAGGCATGCTCCCTGTAGGGCATCTAGAATAACTCCACTCTTCGAAGTGGCTGCTGCAACTGCACTCCAGTTAACATCTGGCATATTCAGATCACCCATCAGCAATATCTCCCCTTTTTCTGCCATTCTAAGTATACTTTCTATCATTTCCTTGTCCATTTCCTCCCCTGAGAAGAGGTCAGTTACAACCCTGTGCGGATTGTGGTGCCATTGCCTGTCTCCAAATTTACCCACAGTGCTTCTTCTCCTCCCTGTTTACCTTTTGTTCTGTTGCTTTTATTCCTTCCCTTATGTAAAGAGCTACTCCTCCTCCTCTTTACCCTCCCTGTCCCTCCTGTAGATAGTGTATCCTGGTATGTTTACGTCCCAGTCATGGTTTTGTGTGTACCATGTTTCTGTGATCGCCACGATATCCAGATGTTCCTCCTCCATCAAGGCCACTAATTCAGGAAGCTTGTTACCCAGACTACGGGCATTGGTACTCATTGCTCTCCATTTTTGATTGCTTTACCTTCTGTTGCAGCATCCCCACTGACCGTTCTACCTCGGTCTTTTTCTCATTTAGTACCCTGTTTTGAAGGGAGGCTGGGATTTTCCTGCTGCTTGTCAGTGTACCTCCCTTGACTAGTTAAAAGCTTGCCAATGAAGCATTTAAACCGATTGCTCAAAAGACTTGTTCCTCCTGGGACAGATGCAGAACCATCCTGCCAGTATAGGCTGGTGTCCTCCAGGTGGAACCCCACTCCCAATGAAGCCAAACCCCTGTGCTCTGCACCATTTTTCAACCATTCATTAAACTGCATGGTGCTAATTACCCGCCTCCCCATGCCTTTGACAGGCAGCACCTCTGAGAAGGATACTGTGTGTGCTACTTGTCTTAGCCCCTCCCCAACTCTGCAATGTCCTCCTGCACTGCTCTAATCTCATGATGAGCCAAGTCATTTGTCCCTAGGTGGACAATTACATCCAGCTCAGACTCCTTGCAGCTGTTTCGTGATCCTTAGGATGCTTCCTGTCCCTCAAGCCATGGCACCAGGCAGGCACTTTACTTCAGTTTTCCCAGCTCCCCCAGTTCTATACCCTAATAATTGAGTCCCCCACCAGGAGCTGCTTCCTTTCCCTGTGGTGTCCTCTGCCTCCTTCCTGTGGGCCTCCCTTGTGACAGTTGTCATCAGTCTTCTCTGCGGGTGCATCCATAGGAGAGCTATGCTCCCCCAGAATGGTGTAAGGATTGTGGAGTGGAACAATTGACTGGGTGTGCCTCTGTTCCACCATCCTCACCCTCCCTGAGCCCACTGTGGTCCAACTGCTGTGCATTCTTCGCAACCTCTGAGGTAGTGGTGGTGGTGCTAGTGCTCCCTGGATGGGGGAGGTTCCCTTCCTACTGTCCAGTGTGGCCTGGGGGAAGGTTTCTTTACTACTGTCCAGTGCGGCCTGAAGATGGGCAACTTCCTCCCTCAGGGCAGATAGTTGTCTGCAAATAGGGCAGCATCTCAGATTCAAAAAGACTCCCGGAAGACTGCTGCCCCACAGCCATTATATTGCCTACTCCCCACATGTTTATCTACTGTGTGTGTGTGTGTGTGTGTGTGTGTGTGCGTGTGTGATTGGTTATATAGAAATATATATATTATACAATGTGTATGCTTATATTGTCAGTGCAGTGTGCTAGAGAGGGTATGACAGTGATATGACCTTGCACTCTTGAAATGATGTGAGAACTATTTCCAGGGGTGGGTGGGGTGAGGGGTGGGAAGGGGTTGGGCCTAAACTGTGCCCTCACAAAACAATCAGCTAAAAGCTCTCACCCACCGCTGCGATGAGTGCCTTCCTATCAGCAAGATACCCTACACAACAATTTGACAGAGAAAGTACCCTGCTAATCAAACAGAGAAAAATCCAGACATCCAAGTCAGACACAGGTAAACCTCTCCAGCCCCAAAACAGCCTGGTGGTTTGTTAGCCACAAAGGCAAATCAAATATGCAGTTATTTCAGCCCTTCTGAAGATGCTGACAAGATAAGCAGTTTTGAAAACCCCCTTCCTGAATGAAAAATTAAAATAATTAAACACAAAGCAATACCACTGTAAAAGTGAGGAAAACTTCTCTCAAATGTAAGCAAGAGAGAGAGATTAGTTACAGATACCTAGTCCAAAATAGTATAACCCACGCAGCTTCTCAGTTGTTTCAAAGCACACCCAGTACACAACTTGGAAGAAGATGGACTTCTGTCTCAAACAGGATCACACCAGTAGTTTATAGTAATTGAACAATGCTGAAATAGTCAAGCTAGACAATTGGCTGTGATGCAGACCTCTGACTTGTGAAGACAATTTCCCCCACCTCAGGCTATGTCTGGCATCCAATTACAAACTTCAGCCTTTGCTATTTTAAATCACACAACCCCACCAAATGTTGCAAAATTTATTGATGCAGATTGTCACAGAATTCTAGTAATCAGTCCAGTTAGCCACAAAGGCAAATCAAATATGCAGTTATTTCAGCCCTTCTGAAGATGCTGACAAGATAAGCAGTTTTGAAAACCCCCTTCCTGAATTAAAAATTAAAATAATTAAACACAAAGCAATACCACTGTAAAAGTGAGGAAAACTTCTCTCAGATGTAAGCAAGAGAGAGAGATTAGACTCCTTTGTGCACAACATGTAAGGGAAGATCCACAGGCCTCCCTGAGGAGTCATAACTGAGGCGAATCACTGGTTTGGTGGCTCTTTGAGACTTTCTTGGAGGAACAGACATTGGCTCAGGATCTTCAACATTTGCATTGGATTTTGCTCCTATAGTGAGGGGTACCTCTGCACTGGTTGTGGGTTCCATATTGGAAGCACTTTCTGCTTCTTGTTCTGTTAACTCTGGTTCAGCAACATGACTCTCAGTACTGGGATCCAAAGGAAGCCTAGATTAATCACCCAGGGGGAATTCCGGGGAATTTAAGTCTCGTAACACTTGGCTAACACTCTCAACATCATCTATTTCATTACTGCCATTTGTCATAGCAGGTTCTGGATTATTACTTTCACAGAGGTCTGTATTTTCTGGTATGTCACCAGGAAGGCTTTCTGTCACAGCTCTCTTTCTAACAATTCAAACAACTCTACCAGACACAAAGAGTCAGCTACCCACTTTCAGGGGGCACAGGGTCTGTGGAGAAGGCTGGCGGGTTAGGCAGTCCTGAAGGTTCAGCTTCATCTCTGAAATTGCACATGGGATTACCTTGAAACAACTGACTCAGTTCATAAGATGGGTAATAGAATAGGATGCTTCACACTCACTGTCACCAGACTCAGACTGGCAGTCAGTGTCATTTTGGGCCACCTAGGGGGAGGCCTTGAATCTTTGACAACTGGAGAAGGGGTAGTCTGTCTCTTTTTTGCTGCAGCTCTAGTTACAGGCCCAGAAGGGGTAGTGTCTTGAGGTATGGAGTCTATGATTACTTGACCAATGGGCAGCAAATGATTCCGGTGCATTGTCTTGATGGCTCGTGGGTTGTTTTCAGGATGCACTTTATAGACAGGCAGATCTTCTAACTTACTGACAACAACATAAGTAAGGTGGTGCCATCTATCAGCAATTTTGTGCTTTCCATGCAGTCCCAAGTTCCACAACAAAACCCAATCTCCAGGTAGCAATTCCTGAGCTTTGACACGCTGGTCATGCCTTTCTTTATTTGCCAAGTTTCTCTTTGCAGCCATGGTTTGTGCCAGTTGGTGGGCATGATTTACCTGGGCCTTTAACTTTTGAACATATTGTAAGTAGTTCTCAGCTTTGACTCCATCCGGGGACACCCCAAAGCAAATGTCTACAAGCAACTGGGCTTCCCGACCAAGCATCAGGCAGTAGGGGGAAAACCCAGTGGTATCATGTTTGGTGCAATTATAGGCATGTATCAAGGTGCTGATCTGTTGGCTCCATCTGGACTTGTCTCGAGGATAAAGTGTACCCAGCATGTCAAGTAGGGTCCTGTTAAACCTTTCAGGCTGTGGATCCCCTTGGGGGTGATAGGGGGTAGTTCGAGACTTTCACACTACCTAGAGTGAGAGCATTTCCTTGATCAGGTGGCTTTTAAAGTCTCTCCCCTGATCAGAGTGAATTCTCTGAGGTGCGCCATAATGGACAAAGAACTTTTCAGCTAAGACCATGGCCACTGTAGATGCTTTCTGGTCCTTAGTTGGGTAAGCTTGGGCATAACGTGTGAAATTATCAGTTACCACAAACACATTACCAGCATTTTTCTGGTCAGGTTCCAGACACAAGAAGTCAATACACACTAGCTCCATGGGCGCGCTGGTTGAGATATTGACCAAGGGTGCAGCTCTCTGGGGTGGAGCTTTCCTTTGGAGACAACGGTTGCAAGTCCTGATATGGGCCTCAATGTCAGTGCCCATCTTCAGCCAATAGAACCGAGCATGAGCCAAATCTGTGGTTCGGTCACAACCCAAATGTCCCATCTGATCATGGAGGGCCCGTAGTACCAAGTGTTTGAAAGCTGTAGGTAATACCAGTTGCTGCTTGTCAAGTTGACCTTGTCTGATTATGGTTTTGTTATAAAGTAGCTGGTTATGCAATTTAAGCCTGGGGCCCTCTTTAAACAACAATGCCGTCCTGGGATCTGAAGAACAGAATTTGGACACATCCTTTCCAGCACATAGGGCATCAAGCACAAGTTTAATCATGGGGTCTTGGGTCTGTGCCCACTGTACATTTTCAGGGGTGAGCTGAGGCAAGGCACTAAGGCCTAAAGCTGCAAGGTGGCAGTAGGCTGCGGGAACACAAGTGTCAGAAGGCCCTAAGCAATCCACTAAGCAGTCAACTGTCTCAGAGGAGGGATGCTCATCTTTGTCAAACTTTTGGCAGAGGGCTTTGATGGGTTGTTCAAACATTCTTACCCAATTTATATTAGAGTTAGGCCTTCTGGAAATGCATCAGCATCAGGGTGGTTCAGGCCTGGTCAATACTTTATGGAATAGTCGTAAATGGAAAGCACGGGCAACCAGCGATGCCCTGTGGCATCCAATTTAGCTGAGGTCTGGACATAGGTGAGGGGAATATTGTCAGTTTTGACCAGAATCTTGGCACCATAAAGATATTCATGGAATTGGTCCACCACTGCCCATTTTAGTGCAAGAAACTCAAGCTTGTGTACCGGATAATTTCTTTCAGATGGGGTCAGGCTCCGACTGGCAAATGCCACTGGGTGTAAACCTTCCTCATACTCTTGATACAAAACAGCACCAAGTCTTTTCAAGATGGCGTCAGTGTGTATCACATTGGGTCTGGTGGGGTCAGCATGGGCAAGCACAGGGGAGTGGGTGAGTTGGAGAATGATATCATAGAACACAGCTTCACACTCAGAAGTCCACCTGGTTCAAATGGTTCATGGGTCCGAAAGTAGACCTTGTCTTCCTCTTTAACTGTGCTTTTCTTATACTTTTTGTTGGTAGAGGGATAGCCTTGAGTGAGGTTGCATGAAGGGTGAATGATTTTTGAATAGTCCTTTATGAACCGGTGGTAATAAGTGCAGAACCCCATGAATCTTTGCAACTCTTTTAAGTCATTAGGCTGAGGCCAGTTGGTGAGAGATTCCACTTAGTTCGGGTCGGTCTGAATGCCATCAACTGACACTATGTGACCCACATATTTCACAAATGTTTGAAAGAACTGACACGTGTATATAGATAGCTTTAGTTCGAAGTCCTCTAATCTGTTGAGAACCTTGAACAAGCGAGCTTCATGTTCCTCCAGGGTCCGGCTGAACACAATGACATCATCAAGTTGCACAAGGCATTCTAATAAGTTCATGTCTCCACTGCTCATTTCCTTAGCCGCTGGAAAGTGGCAGGTGCACCTGAAATACCTTGAGCCGTATGTAGAAACTCATAGAAAACTAGGTGGCAGATGAAGGCTGTTTTTTCATGGTCCTCCTGGGCCATCAAGATTTGATAGTACCCGCTCCGGAGGTCGAGTACTGAGAACCACTGGCTTCCATTGAGGCAGTCAAGGGCATCCTGGATATGGGGCATGGTGTACTGGTCCAGAACAGTTCTCCAATTTAATGTCCAGTAGTCCACACACTTCATCACTGATCCATTCTTCTTCCAGATAATTCCTGTGGCCAGCATTTCTTGAAGATGATGTGTAACATTGTCTATGTCGGCAGGTGCAAGGTGACGGGACCTCTCTCTCGGAATGGCCTCGCATCATGAAATCGGAAGGTCGGATGTAGGATTTAGCCCCTGTGACACAACCTATGTCCCACTCTTTTAAGAAGAACACTTGACTTCTCTGAGCCAACTCCTGGCTGATCCTAGCTTTCCATTCTGCAAGAAGGGGAGATTCTCCAAAGTCAAACAGGTCAGGGGTCACCTCATCGCTGCCCCCAGGGCACTTCTTGCTGGGCAGCACAGCAGTTTCTGCACAGTATGCCGTGGCCCGGGTGCACCCTCAATTTACCTGAACTTCTCAATCTGACATGTTCTGAACTTGCACCATTACCCGCCAAGCGTAGGCATGAACCCGGGCAGGCAGAATGCTAAGCTTGACCAATAGTCCCTCAGGCAGTTTCGCTTCTTCTGGGGCATCTAGCATAAGAATTTTATTTTTTACATCAGTCTTCATGCGCACCTCACCACTGATGGTGCACTGAGCATTGGGCGGTAGTACCAGGGGGCCAGAATCCTTCTTCCAGAACGCCCCTACGGGTTCATTCTTCTCAATCTCCTGTGTTTGCATCTGTAAGTCGTAGGCTCACTGTACTAGGGCGGGAATGCACAGGGCCTGTCCAGTTCACTTGGCTTGCTTCTCTTGGCAAAGTTGAGCTAACCGCCCGAACATATGGGCATTCATACCAATTAGTAGAGAGACACCATCGTACAGACCAGATGGCGGGCACACCAAGGCCAAGGTCTCCACTTGCTCATCCACACCTGCTACAGCAGTAGGGAAGGACACCCAAACATGTACATACCCTCGATAAAGATAGGATTTCTCACTCAACCCCCATACATGCAGACCTTCGAGGGGCTGGAGTGGGAGGTCAGGTAAGTGCTGGACATACCAGTCAACACAGCATGGCTAGAGATGCCATTGACTGTCACTGTAGTCTCCATAGAGGGGCCTACCATCTCAGACCAGTCCGGGGAGGTTGGTTTGGTAGACTGTCCCTCAGCGGTTTTGGAGGAGTAAGATTTTTTTTGGTCCCAGCTGGGACTTTATATTGCTTTGATGAACTAAGTTTAACAGTCTGGCTGTAACCTTCCGCAGGTTTTCCGGATAGGTGTAGCCCCATCGGGTATGTCCTTCTTCTCCACACCGGTAGCAGAACACTTGTTGCCTGGAGTGATTTGAGTGGTTAGGTTCTCCCTGAACTTTGTGCCAGTTGGAAGCAGAAGTTCTACTGTTTTCCTTTGACTTTGATTCAGGTTCTCTGTCCTCGCCACCTCCCCAGTGGGCAGAAGTATGGGTGGCATGTATGAGGTCCCCCACCAGGGCTCTCAGCTCTCTCATTTCTTCTATCAGCTTGGACTCTACCCAGGGTTCAGAAGCAATGGCATGGACCCCCACACTTCCGGAAGAAACCTCACTTCTAGTCTCAGTTGGCGACGGGCAAGGGTGGGAGCTTCTGGCCGCTTCAGCTGCAGCTTGCTGACTGGCTGTCATCTCCTTTACCTCTTTAAGCAGTTCTCTAACTTGCTGGATTTCAGTAGATTCCACCCTTTCTTCGGACCGATCTGAGACTTGGCTGTTGCGGGCAACCCCGACATAGGGCTCCTATCTCTCCTCATCGTTCTCAGCCTCTCGAATCTCTTTCATTAGCCAGCAATATTCCGGGGGGGGGGGTAGTCTTCCTGTCCTGAAAGTTCAATTTCAGCATGAGCACACTAGAATACCGGGCAGATTCGAGAATATGCTCCAGCCTGACTCGGTTCAGTTCACTAGCAGGGACTCCCTCTTTTCTATGGGCCCTCTGCAAGGCCCATTCAATTTGAATGACAAAAGCAGACAATTTCTTATTTTTCCATTGCTTAGCAGATTTGAATTTCCACATTAAGTCTTCCACAGATTCTGTGCTGCCAAACACCCCTTCTAAGGCAGTGAGATCCTTGGCTGTGGTGGCTTCTGGGTTGGTGGATCGGAGAAATCAAATTGCCTGCAGTGCAGGGCCCCTTAAACTTTCCGTAAGTCTCTTTCACTTCTGCCCCTCTGCACATTGCCACTCTTGGACCAGTGGAGTAGCATAGTCCATCCATGTTTCTAAGTCGTCCTCCCCCACTGGCACAGGAACTGCACCGGAGAACAGTCTGAGCCTGCGATAGGAGTCCAGGTGTACAGACAGTATCACAATGGGGGAGGTCACAACAGGGAATGCTCTAGGGTAGAAGGGGAAGCCAGAGGAGACTGTAGAGAAGTGGTCTCCTCCGAAATGTCCAACATCTTTAACAATTCTTTGGCTTTCTGGCCTTCAGTAGCCAACAGCCTTAACAGTTTGTCCTTGAATCCTTCCACCCTCGGGGATCCCCAGACGTAGTTCTCAGCAACCCTATTTTTAGTCTGTTTTTGGTGATAAATTTTATTTTGTGGTTCTTTTTTCTTGAGATTTATGGATTTATTTATGTTTATTTGTGTATTTGATTTTGTATGGTGCCCAGAGCCTCTGGG
Organism: Neoceratodus forsteri; assembly: GCA_016271365.2. Taxonomy (NCBI): domain Eukaryota; kingdom Metazoa; phylum Chordata; order Ceratodontiformes; family Ceratodontidae; genus Neoceratodus; species Neoceratodus forsteri. The sequence continues at coordinate 245,950,625 of CM057454.1, read as the reverse complement.
ATTGGGCGACTTTTAAATAAACATTGCCTTGCCTTGACTATGCAAATGAATAACTCTCCACCCCTTCTGGGACCTTTTGGGCATGATAACTGGGGGTACCTTTTCAGGATCTATAGGGAGGCTACAGGAGAAGAGGGCCACCAAGGTTTGATCAAACAGATCTGAGTCCCACCCTGTACTTCAACCTTCCCCAGGCATTTAACCTTCCCCACAGTTTCTTCAGTCATGTCATTAGTGGTCCCCAAGGGGATATCAAGTAGCAAAATGGCATGTCGAGGCTCTATCCCCTTGGCCTCACTCCACCCCACCATGCGGTGCACAATCAGCTTATGGGGAGCAATCTTCTACTTGAGCTTAGTAAGCGCCTCCATTTCAGTTTCTGTCTCAATTGTACACTGGGGTGCAGTTCCCACTTTTGACCACTAGATGGCACAAATTCCAGCAGTACCTCCAAGATGTAACCTTTAGGTGGTACTATCCTATGGGCTACTACCCCTGCCTGCTTGACTAGGCACAGGTTGACGGGCCTGAGCTCGGTGAACGGGTGCCTCCACTCAGAGGAATGGCATTAGGGTTGTGTAACTGCTGTTGGTATAGCCCTTTCTAGTGGCTCAAATAGTTCAGCTACAAAACATTCACATTTACCATATGACAGTAATGATATGCTCACACCCCTTGCACTTACCACCAGGGCTGGATCTTAGGCAATTGCCCTGGAGACCCACTGGAAAATAAGACCAGTGATATAACAATACAATAGCAGTACTGTATCCCCACCAATAAGGTACACACTAGCCAGGTTAAATGTGAAAAACCACAATCTGATTTATGCAGGGGAATGTGAACAAGGGTGGGGCGTAACTCTAGTAAGTCATTAGCAATTCTGATTAGATTCAGGTGGATAAAGCATGCACTGTAAGTCCCACTGACATAGTCCCACAACCCTGGGTACCCAGTTGATGAACATGCTAGTCTGAAGTGTTGCCTGGGGTAGGCTGGCGTTACAGCTGTTGTTGGGGCCCTTAGGAAGGAAAAACACACTTAACATGCACTCAGCCCAAATATTTGTAATCCGAACTGGATGGCACAGTCCATTGCAATAAACCCAAACACAAGAAAATCAGATGAACACACAAAAGATTGTAGCTTTGTTGCAGGGAGTTACCCTGTTTTGTACTCACGATACCCAGACCAGGATGCAGGACAAGTTTGATGAAGACCTTATGAATGTTGTACTGGATTGCCAGGAGAAGCAGGGCCTACAGTACATGACTCACCGTGGTGGTCACTACCTGTTCAGTGGTGTTGAGCAGGGGGCTGAACCCCCAAGTGGGTCTTTCACTGGAAATGTCTCTGAATCGGGAGCAGCAGCCTAGGCCGAGGTAGCAGGGCCCAGGCAGAGTGAGCAGTTCAGATGAAGTCCATGCTAAGTGCTGGAACAGCCTCCAGCTGGCGTGACAGAACACGTGGTGGGGAACCAAATCGCAACCCACGCCATACATTCAGCACATTTATAACACTTAAAGTAACTTGCCACAGTTTGGATGAAGTCAGTTTGCAAATCGCAGCTTCTCTGCACAAACCCTTCGATCTGAGGCTCACTTCTGTACCAGGCAGGCCAATCGCTTCTGGAGCAAGTCTTCAGTCCACTCTCACGTAGCAGCAACACACTTTTCTCTCTTTAGGCACAGGTGTCGATCAGGAAATTGCATAAAGTCCAACTTTCACACTCACAGCAGTTCTTCACACTAGAAGATGCGACAGGTAGGCCAGCATAGCCTTCCCACTGATTCTCCTGCACTCCTAAGCAGGAGCAGCTGCTCAATGACTCAAGCTGTTCACTCTCCAAGCTCCAGCTCATAACTGACTCACTACTGCAGGCAGTTCTGTGTTTTCCCAGTGATCCAAAAGGTTTGGTTGGCTGTGAGAGCTGTCTGTCACAGAAAGAGCTCCCCCTCCAGGTCCGTTTAGGTGCCAAACCCTGAAAACTACAATTCCTACAGAATTTCAGTCCCACAAGATCCCTGGGGACAGTCTCCATTTTAGGTCCTCTGAGGTTCGATTGGTCCAACACTGGCAGTCCAGAACCAAGATGGTGGCTCTATTTCAAAAGTTCAAGCTGCAATGGAAGGCAGGTTAGACAAACTCCTATATTATTATTATTACTACAGCAGATAAACAGTAAATACTCACTTTCCCTAACAGAGCTCCCTCTATGCAAATAGCGACTGCAGAATGCAGCAGAATATAGACTATCTGGCTGGTCACGAGTCTTAAATTACTTGGGCCTCATACCTCTCAGCTGTACCTCATTTTACTTCACAAAAGCTCCCTGTACCATATTGTGGCGATTTGTTCCACATTCAGTGTTAACATTTTAAAGCAAAAATCTATAGTAAATGATGCAAAAAATATATTTTTCAATTAATAACAGACTTTCTGAATATAAATGCAAACATTTTAACAGTGTTCTGAGCTTCTTAGGTAAAGATTTGATTACATGTTCCACATTTTGCTCATTTGTTCCACATGTTGAAAGGCTATGTTCCACATTTGGGGGACAAAAGGTTGAGAGGTATGTCGGGCCCAGCCCAGACTGATTTTCTAACACAGCATAATGGTTATCTTAAAGGGGCAGGCACTGAGGCTTACTATAGCACTCTCTTGCTGGCAATTTTAAACGGCTGGACACAGAACACTATCCTGACAATGGGCAATAGGCAAGCCCAGGAAGACATTATAGGAACCCCTGCTTGTGGGGGTGGGGTGGGGAAGGAGTTACACAACTATTTGTGGAAGCTCAGTTCCATCCAGTTTCTGGTACAGCACTGCCAGTGCCAGCACGACTCGCATCATGTCACGACGAATCACGTTCACAGTCATCACGAATCACAACACTTCAGTTTTTTTGGTGCAACTCTTTTTTTTTTTCTTTTTTTAATCTTTGGTTTCATCATGAATCAGGACACCCAGTTACCATGTCACATCACTCATGAGCCTTGGCCCAGTACGATGCTTCCGTTAGTGTTCATGTTCTGCAGGAAGCCCTACCTGTTGTGTTCCATACCGAGAGCTGTTGCTGAGCATAATTAGTGACATACATTACAAACACATTGCCCCCTTCTACAAAAAGTCAGACTCAGGAGACTGGTTTTAAAAAAAATAGGGATCTGGGACTTGCCTGCCTTTGGACCATATCATCATCATCATCATCCTCCAGCAGGCACATCCACAGTCACACTATTCACTCTTCATCTCCTTTCACTACTCATGCTGTTTAGTACTACTGAACAGTGGTTTAATTGCTTTTTTCTATAGATATGTTGATTAAAAGCTGTTTAAAATGATTTTTTCACATACAGTCACCATAAAATAATGCAGGTTATAAAAGGTTCGGATAAGCATCTGAATCTTTTTTTTGCTTATCAGAGCCTTCTAGAACCTCAGAACCTTTTGAGGTTCTCCCATCCCTAGGGTAGATTCAGAAGAGATGTGAGAAAGTACTTCTTCACAGAAAGAGTGGTGGATTCCTGGAACAGACTTCCAGTGGAGGTGGTAGGGCAAAAACAGTGGTGGGTTTTAAAATGGATGGGATAAGCATAAGGGAATCCTAGTGGAAAGGAAGGGGGGGGGAGGGAGAAAGAGCTGTAGATTGGGCATGGTCTGATGTAATGGTGTAGGTGGGGAGAAATGGGCAGACTGGATGGGCCAAGCGGCCCTTACCTGTCATCAAATTCTATGTTTCTATGTTAGACAGAGTACTGGACTGGGCATGGGGCCAGGTATCACAGTTTCCCTGGTATCATTGCTAATAATCTGGGCTAATAGTTCACCTTGTAACAGAGTTAATACTGGAATTATTATTTTGCTTAGTAACCACTGAGAAAGGAATGGCAAATAGCCTATCTTTTGTTTGTTAAATTGTGTAGTATGGTTAGCTGTCAAGACTGTAGAGGAAGTCTGTTAAGCCAGTGAATTTCAAGCACAACGACATTTCAACTGCTAAGATAACAGGGTTTTTAAAATCTTTGAAGGGAATATGTTGAGGGTTATGATCTTAACATCTTTGCTTTCTTAATAGACTAACAAGCAACATTTCTCTTGGTGTTTCTCCCAAGGGGAACCTGTGATGAAGTCCCAAACTTTTTCTGCTGCTGAACTGTTACAGGTTGGCTAGTCGTGCACCCAGCCCACACTTTGGGCCCTGGGCCGGGCCCACGCTACTACAAGCCAAGTGTGGGCGTGTTGTCCTGCCTGCACTCTTGTTTTCATATGTGGTGTATAATCTCAGATGTATGCTATATTGTTGGTATGCAACATCCCTGGGTAACCCACTGGGTAAACTCCCCACAGCAGTACTGAGGCATGTATGGTCAGAATTCAGTTGATTAATGGTTATTAGATGTGTGCCCTTTTCTCAAGTGTCTTGCCACTACTAGACTAGTGATTTTTTTGTATTGGTATTATGGTAGCCAGAGACTACTGTATCTTAAGTTGAGACCAGCATGCGAGCCAGCATGTCATGTGGTAGCACTGAAATCCTCTTTCAGATTGTTGCCAAGCACAAAGCACTACAGCAGTTGTTGCCGACATGAATGCCAGACATGAATCCTAGTATTCTCGGAAAGTCTTGCACTGTGATCCCAGGGCTGTCCTCTTTAAACACAGCAACATAGATACTGTACTATAATGAACACCTCTGCTGGCAGCGAGTTAACAACAGATTTCCACAATTGCAGGAGGCATCTTCAAGGAGTGCAGGCTACTGCAACTAGCCGATATGATCTAGGTACACACGCAGTACAGTTTCTGGAAAAGGTGGGCAGTGACTTAGGCCTTAAAGGGGGACAAGTGGGGGGAGCAGTGATGACTGTGGGCAGGGAGTTTTAGGCTTTGACTGCTCTAGTTGCAAAGGAGCATTGACCAAGAGTAGTTTTTCTGAAGGGCAGGAAGGGTTTTTGATCCCATGTTGCTCGAATTTCATTATTCTTTCATGATCGAGGGGAAGAAGTTGCAGACACCCAGTGGCATTTGAGCAAGAAGTGCTCTCTTGAATAGACGGGCTTTGTTGAAGTTAACTCGGAGGTGAAAAGGAAGTCAGTTGGTGGAGAGGTATAGATCACAGTGGTGGGAGTCTAATTTCATGTTGAGTGCAAATTTACAGGCTCAGCTGAATATTTCTGAGACTGTTTTGAGTACAGTGATACTGGCTGCAGAGTAGATGACTGTGCCACAGTCAATCCCTGAGATGATGAGGTTGGATACTAGGAGTTTTTTTTTACTTCTGGGGTGAGGTTATTGAAGACCTAGATCTATTCAATGGTCTCCCCAGATGGTGTTGTGATGTGCAGCTCAGGGCCACCCTTCAGGGTATGGGTGCTCCCAAACAGAAGAGATTTGGTTTTCCTGGGGTTAATGAGCAGCCTGTTGGATGTGAACCAATCACAAACCTTGTCAAAGTTAGACTGTAGGTTGCATTTCAGTATATCTAGGTTGCAGTGTGAGGTGAAGAGGATTGTGTCATTTGCATGTAGCAATGCTTTGGAGTAGACACAAAATTCTGGGACCTTGTTGATGAACAGACTGAATAGCACGGGACCAATGACTGAGTCTTGTGGGATTCCAGTGGTTAGAGGTTGCAAACTGGAGAACACCTCCCCACATCTAGCCTTTTGTGATCTGTGGGCTAGGTAGTCAGAGAACCACACTGTGGCCTCATCCGACAGGCCAGCTCCCGGAGCTTTATGATTAAGAGGTTATGGCTAAGTCAGAGGCCTTGGAGAAATCAAGGAAGACTGCACTGGCGTATTCACCTTTGTCTAGGGCCTTGTGGAGTTCTTCAGATAGCTCAGTTATGGCAGTTGTCGTGCTGTGTAGCTTTCTGAAGTCGTGTTGTTCAGCAGCAAGGAGGTTGTGATCTATGCAGTAGGATAACAGTTGGTTGCTGACAATCTTTTCTAAGGCCTTAGAGAGCAGGAAGAGGATAGAGATGGGCCTATAGTTAGAGCCTGCCATGCTGTCACTGGATTTAAAGACTGGGACAAGGGTTGTTCCAGACATCAGGAAGGGAGCCAAACTGGAGGGAAAAGTTGAATTTTTTTGAATAGATAGGGCCAGTTCCTTAATGGTCATTTTAAGTATCTTCTTGTCCAAGGAGTTGGGTCCAAGTCCTATTTTGGTTGCTGAACTTAACATGTACTTTCTAACTGTATTGATGCTTACCCACTTAAAACAGAATTTGGGTCTATTTGTGCTGGACGAGATTAGGAGACTATGGGGACAGGTGTGGTAGGCTGTGACAGTGTGCAGGTCTTTGCCCACATTCATGAAGAAAGAGTTAAATGCCTTGGCATTGGCTTCAGGGTCAATGGGTTTCAATCTGTTGACACTAAGGATGTTGGGGATGTAGCAGCTCTTCTGTCCTAGGACTTTGTTGATAGATTCCTATAGATTTCTGGGATTGTTACTAGATTCAAGGATTTTAGTTTTGCAGAATTTGCTTTTGGATTTACAAATGGCAGATTTACACCAACTTTTTCACCTCTTTTTACTTCTGTAGAGCCTGGTGGGAGCCCAATTATTAGTATGAGGTCTATGGTTTGTCCCACTCTTTGAAGAGAGCAAGGAGTTCTGAGCTGAGCCAGTGTTCAGTGTCTCCCCTTACTCTCTTTCTTAGTGGAGTAATGTGGTCACGTGCAGTTTGGAATGTGTGTGAGAAGAAGTCAAATGCAAGGTTGATGTCGGGAGTTCAGTCCAGGTTATTGCCAATCAGTGTTACGAAGGTGGTTTTGAAAACTAGTGAGTCTATCTCCTTTTAGGCAGTGGGTGTAGATGAATTTTGGAGGAAGGCTCAGCCTTCTGGTGGACCAGAAACAGTAGATAGGAGAGTGATGGGATAGGAGAGGTCACCAATCAGATCTGGTAGTAACTCTACATGTGAGAGCCCTTTGGGGTAGGAAGCCATGATGCAGTCAGTGAGTGTTTCTGTTGATTTTCTGTAATTGATATGAGAAGGGAACTTGACCTCTGATTGAGGTAGAGATCAGTCAGTCTGTTTTGTATCATTTGGTATGTGGTGAGTCAGTTGATGTTAAAATCGCCTATGATGAGCTATTCATGGTACTGGTTCAGGAATGTGATATGACCAAGAAAGGAGTCTAGGCCAGCCTTGTCAGATTATGTCCCATCTGGGGTCCCAACATGTTTATCTCTTGAATCTGATTTGTATTTACAGATATTCACCTACAGTGGAGTCTACCAGGTTGCAACAAAGTGTACTGGGCATAATCTCTGGTTACTGCTTGATAAACTGGATTAAGTGGTCTTGAAAATGCCTGGTTTTCTGCAGTAACTGATGCTGAATCCAGGTGCTGAATGCTACAGTACTGTCCTGAAATACTGTGCTGCATCCTGATGGGCTACACTATATGTGCACCAGCATAATTATACAAGTGTTCTGTTGACTGGTGTATTATAAATCCCCATTTTAATAAAATTATAGGTGTTGCTAATCAAATGTGAAATATGGTACCATGTCATAGTACACACCTGGGATACACACTGTGCTTTGTTTTCAATAGGATTTCAATTACAAGTTTCAGTCAAGATCATACTGTAGATGCTGCAAAGCATAGTAGGAGTGTGAATGGGGGGGTCTGAACCTGTGAACACATACTGTATATGATGCCGCTGACCACATGCTTACTCGCATATCTGTTTCCCACTCACCAACACACACTCAGGTGCACATTCACTATTCAGCTGTGCATTATATACCCGTTTGGGTCCCCTGTATTAATCTCTAAAATTAGAACAGTAATAGAACACCGATGCAAAGCTGGGGTGCAAAATATTAGAGGTTATTACTTGCAGTGCTGGCATGGGGTGTGTTTGTTCAGGTGCTGTCTTTTTGGGTAATATTTATATGGTGTGTGTGCGTGTGTGGTCAGTACGCCTGTCAGTTCCTGACTCACTACATCTAGTTGCTGATGTTTTCACTAAGGGACTATGGTTAAAGATAAAAGAGGCATGGAAAGAGGGCCCTGCTGCCAATGTGACTGTACAGAGCAAGAAATAACGAGCAATGGATCAATTGTATGTCATTGACCAGCTGACCATGCCATTATTAAAGAGAAGACTGTTAAACGGATTCCATCTCACCCCACATCTTGTCCATTAATTCCAGACCAACCTACAGTTGTATTAACATCTTACAAGACAACAGATCAGAATTTTAAAGAGCACATTTTCCGGTGCTCACGACAAAAACTAGAAATAATCTTTACCTGCCCCCCAGTTTAAGAGGTGCCAGACTTATAATTTATTTCTGCCTCAATTTTTCATGGGATGGGATCATAATTTGGCTTTGTGTAGACAAGCTGCTGATCCCTTCCACTTCCTGATTGTAAGAGCCCCCCCACGTGCTGGCATATTTGTATTGTTATTATATGGAGAGCATGGGGGTGCACTCCATAGACATTAATGGGGCAGTTTTTTAAAGTAAATTTTTCATATTTCAGATAACTATTCAGAACAAATCAAGGCCACCACTTAACTAACAAGGTCCTTGTTGAAGATTGGCCTTGATTTGTTCCAAATGGACATCTAAACTATGAAAAATGAACTTTAAAAAACAACCGCATTAATGTCTATGGAGCATGTCCCCTCAATCTCTATATAATGACATCACAAAATGTGCTGGTGAGGGGGTGGCTCTTGAAATCAGGAAATAGAAGGGATAGGCAGCTTGGCTCCACACAGACAAATTACGATCCTGTCCCATGAAAACTCAGGGCAGAAATAAATTATAAGTCTGGCACCACTTAAGTTGGAAGCAGGTAAGGGTCTTTTTCAGTTTTTTTTTTTTTTGGCGATTGCAAAAAGAACAGAAAAGGTGCTCTTTATAATGCAAAATCAATACAGCAGCCAATATCTGCTCTGCTACTCCTTTAGATGACAGAGTTTTCCAGATATCTTTAAACAGAGAGTGCATAACTGCCCCTGTTAACTGCAGTAATTGACAGCAGTATAATGGAGGAATGTAATCTGGGCGTGCAACTGGGCCATGTAATCTATTATTCAAAATGATTTGTACAGTGTGTCCCATTATTCTGTCCACACACTAGGGCTCCCTTGTTAATCGGGTAATACCCTGGATCTCCCCTGTTAATCTGTCAATATCAGGGGTCAGTGCACTAGGCCCTGCAGTTGACCACATCCCAAGGACACCTTGTAGACCAAACACCCAGTTATATGTCAATCAATCATTAATTGATGACATTTTCATCTTTCACATTTGCATAGATCTCGTAGTTACAACTGATATGCCAGTCTTGTTTACTTTTATAAAAATGGCCAGATACGTAAGTAAGGTAGCACCGTACAACCAAGAATTTACACAAAGCTCATAACAAAAGTTCTTTGAAAAGTTGTCTTCTGTTTTTATGGTGGGATAAATTTCATCACCAAATGACTTTCACGTTTTTAGATTGTAGTTTGTAACGTGCAAATTCAGACAGTAGTTACGTGTGGTAACTTTGTGATTAGCAATGCCACTATCTCCACCACCCAGCACAACTCGTTTTATTCCAGCAGCATAGCCTTGGGAACATCAGGTATTTTACCTCCTGTTACCATCCCTCCTGCCATCATTCCACACACCATTTACAGATTCGGTCCCCGATCTGTCTAAATGACTTTTACAGTTTCTAGCAAAGTTCCTGTCCTTAAGTCCCACCTTAATTCTATTGTATTTTAAGGTAGACAATTGTGTAACGGACCCCAGAAATGGACCATGTTGGCTTTGGTTAGAACCAAAAGACTGACAGTGTTTCACCCAGGGTTTCACCCTTTACACAGCAGTGTGCTGTATGTACAGATGCACAGCAGGTAGAAGCCAGACCGTGCATTAGCAAAAAAAGATGCCAACAGCACGCAGGCTTAAAGCTGCACTGGGGTACTGCATACATGTATTATGGTGCCTGCAAAACAGTGCTAGGTCTTATATGTGCAGATACAGTACACAAGAGTTAGAAGTCAGACCGTGCATTAGCGAAAAAAGATGCCAAAAGCACACAGGCTTAAAGCTGCACTGGGATACTGTACACGTTTATTACAGTGTACGCAAAACAGTGCTAGTAGCACTGTTTTGTGGGCACTTTAATAAAGTTATGCAGCTCCATGGTGGAGCACTAAGCCTGTGTGCTGGTGGTGTCTTTTTTCATTCATGCATGGTCTGCCTTCTGCCTGCTGTGAATCTATACAAGACACTACATTGTAAGGGTGAAACCCCAAGTGAAACACTGTTAGTCTTTTGGTTGTAACACTTGTGTGCATAGTGATGTCATGCAGTTGGTGACTGGCACAAGAAGTGCCTGCATGCATGCTGGCACTCATGCTGGCCACAGACTTCTCAGGAGAGCAGAGTCTGAACCTTTAAGTTTGACAGCTAACCAGTACAAAAAGTTCACTTACACACACCTGGGACTGGGGTCATGCTTGGTCCTGATGGATGCAGTTTAGGGGGAGGAGAGACCCCTGTTCTGCTGCCAAAAGCTTAATCTGTGCTCTGGATGTGGATACTCTTACGTGGACTGACACCATCAGGGTTGGCCAGGGCTTATCTTCCGTTTAAGTGACTGGGGCTCTGTATGTCTGATCTGAGCCTTTTTGTGGGACCTTAGAATGTGGTGTGGACTCTAGTGACTGCTCCATGAGCTTTTGGACTTCCTTTATGTTTATTATTGTTCTTAATTTTGGTGGGTGTTCTTAGATATAAGTTTAAGGGTCGAGGGTGTTGAGATTTTTGGGCAGGTGGGTTTATTGTGGTATAGCTGGAATGAGTGAGGAGAGGCTGGGTGGTGTTGTGAGTGAGTTGCGTAGTGTGATAATGGGTGAAAGGTTGTGCTGGGGGAGGATTATATTTTAAATTGTATGTTAGTGGTTTATATTTTAATCTTGAATAGTAGATTTTGTGTGGTTCCTGTAATGGGGTTTTTAGTGCAGTCCCTGGGGTTTGCTTATTCCTCCTCTCTCCTCAAGGTATAGCACCCATTTCATGACCCACTCCTGCGGGCCATATTGTGTTGTTGTTGTAGCGAGTTGGGGATTGCAAGGAGGGCCAAGAGAGGAGGAGGAGGAGGATGTAAAAGGGATACTGATGGAGGGAGACTGATTGGCATTGGGGGGACCAGGAGATGCTCTGGGATGAGAAGGCAGTTGGAGCGTGGTCCCCTGTACCTTATTCCTTTGACCAGGGAGCCTTCCAGACCAAGGGGATGGTAGCTGAGGGACCAGCCTCTGCCTTTCATCCTCTTTGGGCAGTGCTGTGCAATACCAGGTCAATGGCAAACAAGATCGCCATAATAGCAGATCTTGTGGCGTCGGTTGACCTGGCATGCATTGCAGAGACCTGGCTGGGGGACAACTTCAACTCAGTGTTGGAGGCATCAATCCCAGCCATTTGTTTCCATGATTCACTGCCTGAGGAAGGATAATGGGGGGGGAGTGGCCATCTGTTTTAGGTCGAAGCTGGGCCTAGTGGTGCATCCAATGGGGGACATCCGGTCTTTTGAGAGTGTGGCAGTGTGTGGTGGTCCTGGGGTGGACTTCAGGGTGCTCCTGATCTACCGTCTACCTGGTTGGGACAGGGACTTCCTCCAGAGGATGACATCCTTCATCACCAAGAGAGTAATGGAGTCACCAAGATGGCTTGTCCTTGGTGACTTCAATACCCGAGAAGACGACTGGGGTTCGTGTTGTGCCAGGGACTTCTCATCTAATATGGAGGCCCTTGGCCTATTTCTTGGGTCCACAGCCAGGACCCACCATTCTGGATATGTGCTCAACCTGGTGTTCTCCTTGGGGCTTGAGATTGGCACCTTCGAGATTCATCCGGTCGTTTGGTCAGATCATTGCACCATCAGGTTCAGTTTCAAACCCCCCCCCATTGTCCCTTCCTCTGTGAAAATTGTTCAGTTCCACCCTTTAAAAGGGTTATGACCAGAAGGACTGATGGCAGTGCTGGACATTTCATCTGTGCTGGAGGCTTGTGCGTAAGGTCCTGAGGAGGTTGTTCTGGCCCATAATAGGACTCTTGCAGGGGGCCTTGGACCTTCTGGTGCTGGTCCATGTATGCCCTCTGGTTTCGCACATTGGCTCACTGTGGTTCGATGATGAGCTGAAAGTGTTGAAGACCGGGGGTGGAGGCTAGAGAGGCATTGCAGAAAGATTAGGACCCAGGAGGACAGACTGGTTCTGATGGCTCATCTCGATGAGTATCTGAATGCAATTGCCAGGAAAAAGGCAGCTTTTATGCATAAGGTGATTGAAGCTGAAAAGAACTGACTGGCTTAGCGCTTTCAGGTTGTGGACAGGCTTCTATATCTAGCCTGTCTGAAACCCGTTAGAGCTTTTTCAGCTCATAAATGTGAGGAGTTTGCTTGGTTCTTCTCAGACAGGGTGTCCTCTGTTAGGGATGGGATTTCTCCTGGTAGATTGTTACAATCTGACAGGGTTGGGCCTTGGGGGAACGGCCGTGTCCAGCCTCCCTTGGGGGGAGTTCCGGCTGATGACAATGATGGAGGTCTGTGGGGTGATCTTTAGGCTAAAACCAACCTCCTGCAACCTGGATCCAGGCCCAATGTGATTACTTGATGATAGTGTTGAGGGCCTTGCCCTGGTTTTTGCCAAGGTGGTTGGGTGTTCCTTAACATTGGGGGCCAGTCTTGAGCCTCTTAAACATGCTCTAGTGAGGTCCCTGTTAAAGAAACCATCTTTGGACCCTGATGTCTTGGCAAATTACCATCTGGTCTCAAATTGATCCTTTTTGGGGAAGATTCTTGAGAAGGTGGTTGTAGAGCAGCTTGAGAGTTGCCTTACGGACATCTAGATTTACGAGCCTCTCCAGTCCAGATTTAGGACTATGTATAGCACGGAGGCCGCATTAGTATGGGTGCTGAATTACCTGCTCAGGATGGGGGATAGAGGAGAGTGATCTATTCTCATTCTCCTCGATCTCTCATCAATGTTTGACACTGTGGACCATGGGGTGTTGCTGGACAGGTTGAGGGAGTATGTACTGTAGGACTCGCCGGCAAGGTCATCAGCTGGTTTGAGTCCTTTCTCCAGGGCAGGTCCCAGAGGGTGGTTTGGGGGAATTATTCCTCAACCCTGATGGCCCTGCCCTGCAGAGTACTCCAAGACTCTGTCCTCTTCCAAATGCTGTTTGCAGTGTATATGCTGCCCCTGGGTAAGGTCATAAGGCAGTATGGGCTGGGATTTCATTGTCATGCCAATGATACCCAGCTCTTCCTGTCTTTTGCATCTGGAAGAACGGATGCTATGGACATGCTAAATAAGTGCTTGTCGGAGATCCAGATATTGATGTAATCAGATTGGTTGGGGCTCAGCCCGGGGAAGACTGAGGTGTTGGTGGTTGAGCCAGGTCCGGACGGAGTGGGGGCCTCTGTGGAGGATTTAGGGATTTTTATTGGCCCGGCCAAACCGGAGGCCTCCGTTATGGTAAAAAAATTGGGTGTCCTTCTGGATGGTGGGCTGACACTTGAGACTCAGGTGTCAGAAATCATCTGGAATGGTTTTTACCATCTTCGAAAAATCACCTGAATTAGATCCCTTATCCCCCCAGATGACCTGGCAACACTAACACACAAATTTTTTACCTCAAGGTTCTCTTACTATAACGTCCTCTACCTCGGGGTCAGGGGGTGCGAAGTGGCACCTGCAGCTGTGGCAGAACACTGTGGCATGGCTATTGATGGGTCTTTTGAGATCCTGCCATATTATGCTGGTGCTGTGCAAACTGCACTGGCTGCCAGTGCACTGGTGCATCTCCTTCAAAATAGGTCTGTTGACCTGTAAGGCTCTGCATGGACTGGGTCCGGCCTACCTGAGGGAGCTGTTGCAACCCTACACCCCCGGTTGCTCTCTCTGTTCAGTATGGAAGGGTGTCCTGGAGGTCCCCAGAGCGGGACTTAAGTACTTAGGGGATCGGGCCTTTGAGGTGGACATGCCGCTCTTATGGAACTCTCTGTTTGGGTACCTGAGGGAGGCCCCCCCCCCTAGAAACTTTCCAAAAGAAGCTTAAGTCTTTTCTCTTCTTGCAAGCCTTTGGGGACTAAATTATGATTGGCTAAGAGTAGAAGTTTTACTGTGTGAGCTTTATAAGTTATATTTATCTGTCAGTGTGTTTAATTTTATATCTATTTATATTGAGTGTTTGTTTTACGTTATAATAAAGTGACTACCCATTGTATATTATGTAAAGGCGCCCTGAGCCTTAGTGGTTAGGCGCCTTAAAGAAATAAAATCTACTACTGCTACTACTACTACCTTCTGCAGTACATCTGGGAAAAAAGTAAACCCTTATTTCTTCTTTAATAATACAGACAGACAGATGTGGGAGACAGGCAACATAATTATTAAAATAGTATTAATTTTTCATTTTAGGGTGTCAGCCCTGGTGTCAGTGGTTCAGGCAGGACAGAAAACGTCTTCCAATTCAGTGAGAACAGTTGCACTACCAGCCTCAATATAGTCGGCAGTGTGTCAACAGAACCAGCTATCTCGAATAGACCTGGATCCAGGCCAGGATCTAGAATAGCACTATATGATATGATATGATAAAATTACTTTTATACAGGATTCAATTGTTAGGAAGTTACCACCCATTTTCAGAAATGACCTGTTGTTCAATAAATTACATATAACAGAGACAATTTCATGGTTCAACATCATATATCACATACAACACAGATTATGTAAAATATGTACATTTAGGCCTTGTTCACACTGTGCTATTTAAAACGTTTTATCGGTGGTAAAACGTTTTAAATAGCTGCTAGCACGGTTTGCGTTCACATTTAGCACGACTTGTGAGCCGTTTTAGTGAATCATGCTCAAACCCTGCTTCGAGGTAGGCTTGAGCACGGTTTTCAAAACAGTTCCGATTATAACTCGGATTTACCGTCAGTGAGAGCAGGACAACACGGTTTCCAGAGCATGATTCTGAAGCTTTCGATGTCACTGCAAAGCATGATGGTAAGCAGCTTTCAGGTGCTGAGAGTTCCGGAAAATGGATGAATAGACACCAGTGAGAACGTACTGACATGGATTTGTTAAGGAACCAACACATTTTTAAACTCGCTTTACACAGTGTGGACGCTTTGAAATGGTAAGCTTTAATCCGTTTCTAAGAACGGTTTAAAGAACCGTTTTCCAGCATCCCACAGTGTGAACAGGGCCTTAGAGTTAAGGTGTTTGAACAGAAGCATTTTAAAAGTAGTCAGACTCTGCACAGATTTCAAGTCAATTGGCAATTCGTTCCAATTACTTGACAAACTATTTTGTAATATAATATCACCTGATCTGTTGTAAGATCTTACCAGTGGAACACCTTGTTTATTTTTTCCTCAGCTTTTCTATCTTAGCTCCAGAGGGTTTGATTGTTACCAGATGTTTCTGTGGGTGCTTATCTTTTGAAAAAGATTATCTCGTGGTACCATACTAACCAAGTATAAATTCTTTTAGACTGGTTGTAGCCAGTTCAATCTTTCAGACAAGATAGAATGGTGAATACCATGCTTGCTTTTTGTAATAAATTGTATTTATTTATTTTATTTATTTCTTCATTTGGACATAACCTTTGAGCAAAATGCTCTTTTTCAAAGGTTCCACATCTTGACAGGAGGACAACACAGAAAGGTAGTTACAGAGTATGGGTGCACAAGTACAGAGACAAAAAATACAAGCACTAACAGCAATTGGTCTGACTATTTACAATTGTAAGCTATCTCATATAGAGTTACATATTGCAGTTAGTACAGCCCAAGGTACATGGTGAGTGCTGTGGGTTTAAGAAACTAATTTAGCAGAAGGTAAAGCAGCCAGGGGAGACATTGTTGTTATATCATATAAAGTCAGGAGGGGAGAGACTCAAAATAGGCTTTCACACCCTGCATGTTAATGCAGCCAAGAAGAGAATTATGGTTAATTCAAGTCAAGGGTGGGGGGATTTTCTGTGCAGGACTGACCTAGTAGGAACATACTAGAGAGCAATGTGAAGGAGGTCTGTACACAGAATAAACTGGGGGGATGACAGGTGCTTGGAGACAATCACATTTGTGAAGGGTCAGTGGCAGGGAAGGGACTTAAAACAGAGTGCTGAGTTAAGGACAGTAGATAGAAGGCTTGTCGACAGGCTGTGGCTATGGAAGGCTCAAGTTCGAGGGCTGGCAAGTAGTAGTATGAAGTAAAAGTTTAAACTCAGGGTTACTGGGCAATAGGGTAGCGAATTGGAGAATGCATCCCAGGAGCAGGCTGACTCCAAGCTACCGGATGCTAGCACTACAGGTTACCTGCAGCTACATATCTCAGCCTTGGCAAGGTGACGTCTTAGTTCCATCTTGAAGATATGGAGGCTGTTAATGAGTAAAAGGCATGCTGGGATCTCATTTAGCCAAGAAGGAGCCCTGTATGTGTAAGAACACTGGCCAAGTGCCATTTTTCTGAAGGGGATAGCAAGTGGGCTGCGAGTCTGCCCTCTAGTGCGGTACCTGGATCTACCTCACCGGAGCAGTTCTTTGAAGGCCAATGGAGCTTCACCTAGGAGAGATTTCATGCCAAGCAGGCACATTTAGTATTTGATTCTGCTGGCAAGACTGAGCCAGTTAGTGCGCTCATAGAGTGAGTGGGTGTGTAGGAGATTATCAGCCCCTAGAGCCAGCCTGCAGGCCTTGTTGAGGGCCGTGCTTACTCATTTTAGCACAGTGTCTGATGCTGACCCATAGACCATGAGTCGTTGTCAATAACAGACAAGATGGAAGAGGAGACTGACAACCTGAGTGCCTCAGGAGTTAGGTACTGTTTGTGCCTGTAGAGAACTCCAAGTTTTGTCGACCTGATTGATGTGCTGCACGTACGAGAGGGTGTCACTAATGATCACGCACAAGTATTTAAAAAAGTTCACCTGCTCGAGTGGAGCAGCCTTGTTGTTAGTAATAGTAAGAGACAGAAGCGATCTCTTGTGCTAGTGAGTGGTTAGCAGCACTGTTTTCATCTTCTTGTAATTGAGAAGGAATTTCTGAGAGCTGAACCAGTCCTCCAAACTGCGAAATGAGTACTGTAAATCATCCTGTAGGTGCTGAAGCTGGGCACTACTACTAAGGATGACAACATCATCTGCATACAGAATAATCTTGCTATTGCAGGCCTCTGGAAGCCTGTTGATGAACAGGCTAAAGAGGAGGAGGCCCAGTATATACCCTTATGGGACACCCAGTACTATATCCCTAGATGAGGAGATAGCTGTCTCAATTTTTACACTCTGTGCTCTTCTGGATAAGTAATCCTGGAACCAGAGGATGGCTTCAGAGGCTAGCCTGAGATGCTGAAGCTGGTCAAGCAAGATGCGATGGTTTACCGTATCAAAGGCTTTGGTGAGAACTATGAAGATAGATCCCACCAGGCTGCCCCCATCCAAGGCCTTGTGAATGTAGTCTATGAATTCAACTAAGGCCATAGCTGTGCTATAGCACTGATGGAATCCATGCTGTTGTGGGCACAGTGGGCTGTACAGTACTTCTGAATGTACTCTGTGACCTGGTCAGCCACGATCCTTTCAAGCACCTTAGAGAAGGGGGAGAGGATAGATATTGGTCTATAGTTAGCAGTGCAAGACCGGTCCCCACTTTTTAGGACAGGGGTAACTAGAGCTACCTTCCAGGCCACAGGGAATTTTGCCAGGGTGAGAGACTTGTTAAAGATCTTGGTGATGGGAACCACCAACACATCCAAAGCAGCTTCCACCAATTTCATGTTGAGTGAGTCATTACTAAGTCTGGTTTTACCCAGCACCTTAGTAATGTAGGTCCTAGCTTCCTTAGTTGTGACATGCTTGAAGTAAAAATTCGGATGGGTCAAATTATCTCAGGCTTTGGGCGGGTGTTGTGGAAGGGGGGGGGTCAAGGTAGCTAGGCCAGAGGACAGAATTGAGGTCAGAGAGGGCAACATTGAAAGCTTCAGCAATTGTGTGTAGATCTAGGGTGGGGGTGCCATTTAAGTTGAGCATGGAGGGGAGCCTTCTATCTTCCCTGCCCAGCAGCTCCTTAATGATATCCCAGAATTGCTTCCCATTGCCCCAGTTATGTTCCAATTGCTCCTTGTAGTAAGCCACCTTGGTTTGTCTGGCAAGAGCAGTACACTTGTTCCTGGCTGCCCAATGCTTTTGGAAGTCAGATTAGTTGCCTGTGCCTCTGGCAAGTTCCCAGAGGTTGTCCCACTCCTTCATCAGATCAAGGAGGTCCCTGGAAATCTGTCCATTGGAAGCAGCCCATATCTTTTTTTTTCTCAGGGGGGTGTAGGCATCATAAATATCATTGACTGTGGACACAAAGAATTGCAAACCTTGGTTAGTGTCTTGGAGACTATCTAGAGGAGACCAGTCAGTGTTGGCCAAAGCTGTCTTAAAGTTGCATTTTGCACCCCTCTTCAGGACTCTGCTAAAAACCAGAGTGGGGGGGGGCTTTTTTACCTTACTAACCCACATATATGCAACTGGCGAGTGGTCACTGAGGCAATCAGGCAATCAGGGAGCACCTGGACGTTTTTGATTCTATTGGGGCAGTTGGTCAGGATCCAGTCAAGCAGGGTGCCCTTTCCTGCTTTGCAGTTTAGCCTGGTGTCTTAACAAATCATCTGTGTGAGGTACAACTCTGCAACTTGATCCTTAAGATAGTCAGTGCCTTTGTTAGTCCAATTAATATTAAAGTCTCCAGTGACAATAACCTCTGAATAAATTTTCCTAGTCTGTAGTAGGTTTGTTCAATGTGCTTTAGTATAACTTGAGTAGAATGCATATATAAATAAACAAGCATTTGTCAATGCTGAATGTTGTCTTGCTGGCATTGGCAGGAGTTAGAGAAATGCATAATAGGAATGGCAGTGAAGTAGTGAACTGATGCCAACTCCAACCCCACCCTGCAGAGACTGACAGGCATTGGAGTGTGCCTTTGGGTCATCGGCCATAACGCTCACACCATTTCACCTCACCCTGCCCAGCAGACACTGACAAGTGTTACGGTGTGCGTTGGGGTCTTCGGGCCTTACGCCCACCCCATTCCATAAGAGAATACACTGAGGTGGGTGCAGTATAGGAGAATGGGGTGAAGTTTGGGGATGAAGAGTCCAAGGCACACCTTGATGCCTGTCACTGACTGTAGGGTGGGGATGGAAGTGGAATGGCATGATCATTACAGTCGACAGTCCCAAGTCACACTCCTGACGGCTGTCAGTCTCTACAGGGTGGGGCATTACAGTTGGAAACTATAACGCCACAGGCGTTTGTTGGTATTTTTACTCCAAATTTTCAACAAGAGCTTTTTGTGACCCTACCTCATGAACAGTGGCACTATCAGTTTGTTAGCCAAAAGGTGATTTTGCCCAGTGACTGCGCTATTTGGTGCCACAGGTGCAAAAATACATTTGGGCAGGATGTGGAAAATGACAGTTGTACTGTTCATGAGGAGGTGTAAAAAAATGCAATGTTGCAAATCTGGAGTGAAAATATGAAAAACTGGTAAGGTCATGAGTGTGCGTAAAAACTGCGCAATGCACACTAGTCACGCAATTATTTGGGGGATTGTTTTAACCAAATTTTCAACATAGGTATTTTGGGACCTCCGCTCATTAATAGTGTCACTGTGATTTTGTTAATGTGTCCCGGCATTTCTTCAGTTCGCGGTCAGCTTTGAAGAGTGCAGATGTGTTCCCACTTCACCGAAGATTGCAGTGCCGACCTCCAGAATGCCAGTATGGAGTGGGGAGAGGGGTGTGGGTGTGGGTGTGTACAGAGGGTGGGTATGGGTTGGGGAAGGAGGCACCATGGAAAACAGACCATTTTCTTTGTTTCAGGTACAAAAAACAAAACAAAAAAACAACCGGACCTTGCAGGACTGTTTTCTTTATTTACAGGTGAATTATAACAAATGTTGGGCACACTGGGGAGGGCTCCCAGTGTGCCCTATGACTTTCAGGGGGGCTGAGGCTGATGTTGGCAACACTGGGGTGGGCTTCCAGTGTGCCACACAATGGGGCTTATTGATCTGGTGCGCTGAAGTGCAGAGAATTAAAAAGGTTGACTCAGGCAGCAGTTCATCAGAACAGCCAGCAGCCACTGATCTCAAAAGAGAGGTGACAGATGCGTGTGGTGCGAGAAAGAGCAGGACAGGCATTTAAATAACGTAAGGCAGGTGGTGACTATACATCTTTTTTTCCATCTTGTAGCCAAAATAAGCTAAAGTACAAACTTCTTACTCTGGGTCGCTCTAGCAGCCAGCCTGGAGCCACTGGTTTATAGTGCTCACTGGAAAATGTTTTTAAAACTCACAAACAATTTTGCTGTCTACTGTGCATATCCCTATAAGTCACAGATTTGCACGGAATTTGATATTTTATGCTGGAGCCGAACAGATTTGATTATTCACTTAATTGTATTCAGTTACACTAGCCAGACATGCCGCCATGAGGATTGTACCCCCCAATGTCGGCTTCCTTTGGGATTTAGTGGCAGTGGCTCCACCACCATGTTTATTGAAATGTTTCACCAGGAAAGGTACATCGGGAGGTGTGTCATTGTGCCGCTGCATGACGAGCTTGTCTCTGATTGCAGCGGCACTTTTCTTACAAGTTGTGTCCACTTTACATAATGTATATGTCAGCACTAGCATGCTGGCTAATTGGTGAATGACGGACACACCTACTAAAGTGTGCCCTGCATTCGTCAACACTGATACTCCTCTGAAATGTGCTACTAGCACAAGATGTTGCTTGTGCTTGTGCGCAAGCCAACATAAAAAGAGTTATATTCCAGAACCAGAATTAGCAACTGAGCCACAAGTTTGCTTCTAGTATCCACACTAAAACACCCAGCAACCCTTCTCAAGGCCCCTAAATGTTGGTTTACTTTCTTAACCTGTAGGGAAATATGTTAATCTTGAATCTATTGAAACCCCCAAATATTTATATTTTTTAACATTCTTAGTGGGTGTACCATCTGCCAGTTCAAGTCGCAGTTCAAATTTACATTTTTGGTTTGTTGCCAATGCAAAAAACATACTCTGGGGCTTATTTGCATCTAATAACAAACCTGAGTCTCTAAACCATTTCTCCATTGTTATTAAATCTTGTTGCAATTGCTTCCTAAGCTGTTCCTCACTATCAGTTGATGATACTAGCATGGTATCATCCGCATAAAATCTCACTTCACTATTTAATATAACATATGGTAAGTCATTAAGAAACACATTGAACAATAGAGGGCCCAGAATTGAGCTCTGGGGGACACCTCTATTTACTTCTACTAAATCAGAAACTGTGTTCTCACATGAAACACATTGTGTTTGGACTAACAAATATGACCTGAACCAAAGGGTGTAGAATCACCGCAGCGAAACCCCAACGGCGAACACCACCACAGCGGCAGGAATCGGGCAAAATCTGCCCGTCGCTGTGGTGGTCAGCGTGCCGATTGGGACTGCCTCGCTGGGTGATTGCCCCACCCCCGGTCCAACTCCAATTTGTAGTTAGAATCCTAGAGACCGGGGGATGTGGGGGGCAGAGCCCCCCTATTGTGAGCGCTGACATCCCATAGCTACAATGCCGATGGTCAGCATTGTAGCTGTCGCTGTAGGGAATGTTGGTGCTAGTGCTGTCGAAGCGCTATAGGTAAACCGAACCAAAGCAGCGTCTGCTCCTGAACTCCCAGTTTACTTAACCTTACTAATAATCTATCATGATCCACTAGATCAAATGCTTTGCTAAGGTCCACAAACACCGCTCCTGTCTTATTTATTTATTTATTAAATTTTGTTAACCGGGTAAGCCCTCTGGGCCCTGAAGGTCCCTTTTTCAGGGGCGACCCAGAGTCTTCCTCCCAGCATTTAAAGATAATGCCACCACGTTGTTAAAAGTCTACTAGAGCGGTGTTTGTGGACCTTCCCGCTCTAAATCCATGTTGACAGTTTGTCAAAAACCTATGTTGTTCCAAATGTTGGTAAAGCTAACTGTGAACTTGTTTTTCGAAACTTTTTGATAGGACAGGGAGCAATGCTATGAGCCTATAGTTAGAGGGGTTGTACTATTTCCACCCTTAAATATTGGAATTATTTTTCCCCATTTTCCTTACTCCTTAAGCTCCAATTAAAAAGTAAGTGATCACAGAGGCTAGAATATCTGCACCTATTTTGAGGATTCTTGTCTCCAGTCCATTCAGACCCCCTGTTTTTGTTATACTCAGTTTTGCCAGTTCTCTTTTGACTTCTTTAATCTTTATTTTGTGAAAGTTAAAGCCTTGTCCTTGAGCTTCAGTTGGGTTTTTTCTTTTAATTTTCACCCTTCCTCTATCACTGTAGTTATTGAAATTTCTGAAGTTCTGGTCTGGGGTTTTGGAATGTTTAAATCTGGCAAATCCATAAAGTAACTATTAAATATGTTAGCAACTTCTATCGGTTCTTCTACCAAAGACTTATCATTTATTAAAGTAACCATACTTCTAGTTTTGACTGGATTTTGGAAATCTGATATACATTTCCAAAATTTTTTTGGATCATTACTTTGCTGATATTTTTCATGTGGAAACTTTGTTTTGCTAATTTAACCTCCCTTTTACATTTGATCCTCCATTGTTTAAGGAAGTTTTTCTTCACTGAAAAGGTGGAGGAGCCTTGGAACAGTCTGCCCCCTGAAGTCATGGCACCAAAGACAGTGAGAGAGTTCAAGCTAGCAAAGGATAGGCACTGCGGAAACTTAGGAAGGAAAAAAGACTTGGGGGGAGCAGACTAGATGGATCATACAGTTCCCTTCTGCTGGCACTTTCTTATGTTCTTATGCTCTTGCAGGCATTCTTCTATGAGGTATGTTATTCTCTATAAGGAACTCATCCAACTTAAGCTTAATTGATTCAACAGTTTCTATGTTCACTGCTTCCACTGGGAGCTTGTTCCACAGGATTGCCTCTCTTTGGGGGAAAAAGGCTTCCTCACATTTCCTTTAATTCTATTCCCTTTAGCAGAGGGTAGACCATCTAGTTCTGCTGCCTTGAACAAGCAGAATAAGTTTCCCCTGTTCCACCTTATCCAAACCCTGTAACATTTTAAAAATTGAAATCGTAGTTCCTCTTACCTCCCCTTTTCCAGGAGTAATGTGGAGAGCCTGATTAACTGCTTTTTTTAAATTTATTTATTTAGTTTTTGTTTACCGGGTAAGTGCACTATCCATAGCAATGACTATTTCCAGGCACGACTCGGGAGGGTACAGTACAAAACATGGCATGAACACATCACAAATACAGGATTAGACATTATTGAAACAATTGAAATACATATAGAGTAAAATCACAGTAGATAATTTGATAACATGTCAAGAGTGACTAAGATTAACAGTAATTAAAAATATACAAGAAACAGAGACACTCAGGACCGTCTTGTAGACAGTGGCTAGATAACATAAGGTACTGATCTGTGGTAAAAATATATTAGGTTAGTAGTACTAAGCTGTTCATAAAGAATTTATGTAGGGAGGTAAGAGGGGGAAAGGAGGTGGAAGTGGAAAAACAAGGGGAGGTACTTAGAAGGAGGCATGCCGCATGTGAGAGGAAAAGGAAAAGAGAAAAGACAGATAAAATGGGGAAAGTGCTTTATGTTGAAAGGCACCACAGAGGTGTCAGAAAAGAAAGGAGCAGCTTGGAAGGAGGAAACGGGTTAAGAGGGGTTTAAAGCAAGCGCAACTGAGGGAACTGGTAAGGTGGCTATATAAACCAGTCTTAAAAGAAGCATGGGAGGAAGATTGATGCAGAGCAAGTGGAAGGGAGTTCCAGAAAGGGGGAGCATGGCAGGCAAAAGCCATAGCACCTTTAGAAGAATAATGTCTGGGAGTGAGGACTCGTGCGTTGTCGGCAGACCGTAGACCATAGTGTGGTGTAAGTTTAAGGAAGAGATCCACTAAGGGTTTTGGTATTTGTGAACGGACAATGTTGTCAGTGATGGAGCCATAGACATAAAGCCAGAGTTCAGTTGGAGGAAGCCATCCCAGATCCGAATAAAGAAGACAGTGGTGTTTTAGCCAATGAGAGGAGGAAGCGTAGTGGCAGATATTGTTGTATGTGACGTCCCATTTTCGGAGGCTAGATTTGGACACAGGGGTATAGGTAGCAACCCCATAGGTGAGAGAGAGAAGGAGTATGCCACGGGTAAGGGCAAGCCTAGCAGAGGGGGTTAGCATGTATCTGGTATGGTATGCTATCCCAAGTTTAGTGTTGACCAGCTTGCAGGTCTGTTGAATATGTAGATCAAAGTTTAGCGATGGGTCTAGTGTGACCCCAAGATATTTAAATGAGTCTACAATCCCTAGAGTTAAACCATTAGAGAAGGAGACACTAAATTTAGGCTGGGAGAGTTTAAGCTTGGCCTTAGACCCGAATAGCATAGCTTGGGTTTTAGTCTCATTTAGGACAAGCCTATGACTAGTTAGCCATTGACAGATTTGCTCAAAGTCAAAAGAGAGTTTTTGATTGATGACATCAATGCATTTGTCACTAGTGTAAAGAACAATATCATCAGCATATAGCAGTGAACCAGTGCCTTGGAGGTTTGTGGTGATATTATTGATGGAAATGGAGAAATGCAGAGGTCCAAGGATGGACCCTTGCAGCACCCCAATGTTTATGGAGGTTTTGTCAGAGCAGGTGGAGTTATACTTCACAGTTTGAGACCTGCCGGATAGGTAGCTGCCAAACCACCTTACAACGTTTTGAGAGAAACCAAGTGACTCAAGGGAGGTTAGGAGGATGTAGTGGTCAACAAGGTCAAATGCCTTGGTCATATCAATGAAAATAGCCCCCATGAGAAGGCCAGCATCCATTGCCATAAAGGTGTCCGATGTAAATTTGAGGAGGGCAGTAGTAGTGCTATGACACTTGCGAAAGCCATGCTGGGCTGGGGTAAGAAGTTCATATTTCAGCAGGAAATCAATTGTTTGGGTAGCTACCAGTTTTTCCAGAATTTTATTGAGAACAGAGAGGATGGCTATGGGATGGTAATTTGTGGGGTCTTTGCGATCACCTTTTTTGAATACAGGAGAAATCCTAGCAAACTTCCATAAATCCGGGATACAGCACTGGGACAGGGATAATGTGAACATTTTGGCTAGGGGAGGAGCAATGAATGGGGCAGCTAGCTTTGGGAGCTTTGGTTCAAGGTTGTCCGAACCAGCAGCAGTATGGTCAGAGATTTTATGTAGTAACTAGAGTACCTGTTGCCTGGAGACCACCTTGAAAAAGAAATGCGGACCATCGGCAGGGGATGAAGAGGGAATATTTGACTGGATAGGGAAGGTTAAGCTGTAAGCGGATACATTTGAGAACTTTTCACTGAAGAAATTTGCAATAGTATGAGGATTGTTGCAGTGAACACTGTTCAGTAACATATAAGTGGGGACGGCTGCAGGATTTAGGCCGAGGAAGAATTTTACATTGGACCAGAATTTTTTTGAGTCCCCAGAGGAGTTAGCTAGTAATTCTTTACAGTAAGAGCTTTTAGCCTTTTTGATGTCCTTTTTACAAGAATTTCACAGAGCCTTATAGGTATTTAGGTCAGAGGCTAGCCCTGAGCTCTTGTATTGGAGCCAGCTTTTATCTCTATGTTTTAACTTAGCAAGAAGATCTGTTTTTAGCCCATCGAGTCTGCCTATTTTTTATCCTATGAGTTACTAGTTTGCAGTGCTTATCTTGAAGAGTAAGGAAGTGAGTTATGAATAGATTAAGAGAGGTCTGAGCATCATTAGATGTTAGAAAGGAGGACCAATCAGTAGAAGCTATGTCATGTAGGAAAAGACTCGAGTCGAAGGTCGCATAGTTGTGGAAAGTGATGAGACAGGGCTTCAATAGAATAGGTTTGCTTTTACCCCAGATACAGTATTTTATTTATTTATTTAGTTAGTTTTTGTTGACCGGGTAAGTGCACTAGACAAATCCTGCCTATTTTCAGGCACGACCCGGGGGGAGGGGGATACAGATGAATGCCAACTGACCTTGAACCAGATTAAGCTGTTGGTGGTATTTTTAGTGAATGAGGAAATTTGGCCAGGACACCGGAAATTCCCTACTCTTTTCGAGAAGTGCCATAGGATCTTTAACATCCACCTGAACTACCACCAATCCAGGCAGATGGGACCTCGGTTTAACGTCTCATCGAAGCCGGCACCTCAGAAGTGCAGCACCCTCTCATGCTGCTACAGTGTCAGTATTGGAATATTAACCCAAGTGCCAGATGTGGGAACTGAACCCACAGCCCTCTGATCTCCCGGCCTCAGAGGCGAGTGTGCTACCTACTGAGCCACTGACACTGACAGTAGGTAGGGGAGTGGTCTGTGATGGCATCAGGTAGTACGCCAGAGGCAAAGATGTTTCCAGGGTGGTTGGTCATGATCCAGTCCAGCAGTGTGCTCATATTGGAGTGGTTTTTTTTTTCTGGTGGGATCACATATCAGCTGGTGTAGGTTAAAGCTTTGCAACCTTGCTGGTAATGTAGATTGAGCAGCCCCCAACCAATTTATGTTTAGGTCACCAAGTAAGAGGACCTCATGTTTGCCAACAAGGTTGGAGGTCTGGTCTAACAACTCATCCAATCCTTTTTGGCTGTTTGATGGAGGGTTGTAGGTGCAGCTAATATGGAGTTTTTTGGTACCAATGGTAAGAAGAGTATGAAGTACTTCACAGTGGGCAAGGTGAGGTGATTTAATGGCAGTGAGATGTAGATGGTCCTTAAAGTAGACAGCAGTACTACCCCCTCATTTGGGGGAAGGTCTATCATGTCTCAGGAGGTTATAGGATAGAAGGGAGCACAGAGAGTTGGGGGTGGAAGGATTTAGCCAGGTTTCAGTTAGGCATAAAATGTCTGGCTTGTATATGGTGGTTGAGGCTTCTAGATCTGCTAGATTGTGAGTGAGACTCCTGATGTTGTGATGTACAACAACCAGGTCTTTTGCATTACTGATCAAGTCAGGTAGAGATTGTGCAGGTCCAGTATTTAATTGTACATCACCAGAGAGCAGAATGGCAATAAGGAGGAGGTGCCAGAGCTTACGGCTCAGGAAGGGGCACAGGTTATAAGATCTCAACTGACACTTCTTTATGAAATAGATAACTAGGTAGAGCCAGGTTCTATTAAGTAGTACTGGGGATGGGTCACAGTGTGGGGTATGAAGCAGTAAAGAGTTTGAAAAGAGGCAGTCATTTGGTAGGAAGTGGAGACTCGTAGATGGAGGTAGAGGTGAGGAGAGCATAGATAGATGGAGCAGCAGGAGAGAGCACATAAGAAAGAACAGTACTGACTGCTGGATTATTTTCCTTAAGCTGCCACTGGGGCAGAAAGGAGACCAGTATAGAGCTGGAGGCAGCAAGTAGAGATAACAAGGTACTGTATCTTGAAATGGATCTAGGTCCCCAAAGGTTATCAGATGTTAGGGTTAGGATGACCAAAAAAAGTAGACCAGGCAAGAACACGGGGAAAGGTGGGGAGATCAGCAGCAGATTAAACCTGATTAAGATGGCTCCGATATAAAGTGTAAAAAGGTGGAGTAAGGCCTGTAAGAAACTAGGGGATCTAATTTTGTTAAGTGATTTTATTGGGCAGCAGAAACAAGCCAATGGTAAGAGAAGGGGTTGAGAAGGAGGGCTAAGATGTATTTAATGGGGCCTGGGTGGGAGGGGTGGGACAAACAGAGTCCCAAAAGTTTAGACCAGCCGAAAAAGCCTCCTTGCTGAAAGGGTGCCTAAAGCAGCAGTTTGGAAGCCAAAAAGGAGCTACAATCAGAATTCGGCAACACGGCAGGGCAGTCCAGTCAGTTCCGGGATGCAGTGGCACCACTCCAATCAGGAGTTTAGTAGGCAGTGGAGCAGGATAGCGATATGTACCTTGGTGGTGTATCTGAGGAGGAGGACCAGGAGGACGGCTGCTTGTGGCTGGTGAAGTCGGGCAGGCGGCAATTGATGCTGTGACCATGAAGCTCTGCCTCAGGGAGCTGGGCGCCGCTCGGGCGGTGATGTCTTGGTGGTGTATCCGAGGAGGGGGACCAGGAGGACAGCTGCTTGTGGCTGGTGAAGTCGGGCAGGCGGCAATCGATTCGGAGGCCTTGAAGCTCTGCCTTGTAGGAGTGGGGCGCTGCTCAGGCGGTGATGTCTTGGTGGTGCATCTGAGGAGGGGAACCCAGAGGATGGCTGCTTGTGGCTGGTGAAGTTGGGCAGGCGGTGATCGATGTGGTGGCCGTGAAGCTCTGCCTCATAGGGGCAGGTCACCACTCAGGTGGTGATGTCTTGGTGGTGTATCCGAGGAGGGGGACCAGGAGGACGGCTGCTTGTGGCTGGTGAAGTCGGGCAGGCGGCGATCGATGTGGCTGCCAGGAAGCTCCGCCTCGTAGGAGTGGGGCGCCACTCAGGCGGTGATGTTTCATAGCAAAGAGCTAGTTATAAAAATATATTTGTTTATTTAATAATATTTGGTATAGAATATGGTTATTTGAGTGTTTTGTGATACTAAGACTATTGGTGGCTTGTTTGAATCTCCAAATAATTATATTTTTCTGGAAGTATTAACAAATCAAGGCCTGAAGATAAGCTGCGTTTTTTTAAGTGCTACAATGGCCTTATTTCCCTGGATGATTCAAGAAAAAAAAGGAAAAACAAGGCTGAGTTTTAAATTGCTATTGGGGGGGGGAGGGCCACATAAAGCAAAACACAGACTGATATGAAAAGTCAGAGGTGTGGAGATTCATATGGCATACCAGCTGCCTGGACCACTGACAAGGTTTTGTTACAGTGTGGGGCACCAAATGGCAAGAAGGAAATACTTAATGTTTTAATATTGAACATATATTTTTGTTTACTGCCACAAAATCAACAATACTGCAGGCATTAAAACAGCACAATCCAGAAGCTTGTGATTTTATTTGCTTGAGGCTCAATATTCATAAATGCAGCTGTTATGTGACAGAAGTTATTTGCAAATTTGTCCTGTGCTAAAAGTTTAAAAGCTAAAACATTCATGTTTAGACTTATTTGAAAGCACACAACATGCAACATTCCAAAATGTGACTTTCATGTGTCTGAGTAGTGGCAGAAATAAGTTATGTTGGTTTGAAGTTCTGCTGAATGTTTTGAGAAGTTTCTCTGACAGCTAAGATTTATAGGCCACAAGCGCCGGGGAAAACTACAGGCAAAGAAACATTTTGCTCAGAAGAGATTTTGTGTCATACTAGTTTCAGAAGTTTAGTAAGACTGCATATTGTGTCTGTTTACTTTTCTTTGTTGTTTTTGAAAGTTTTGTTGTTTTGTTCACCTTGTGTTATTTTTGCTTGTGTAATATTTACCAGCCTTGAGATATATATATATATATATATATATATATATATTTATACAGTATATATATTTATAACATGGGGTGAGACAAATTCCAGTGAAATAAATGATGTTATTTTCACTGCAGTGAAATAAATCCTCCTGACATCAGCAGAGCTAAAATAAATACCGTTTATACCTACTCTGCTGACATCACCCACCTGTATGTCAAAGCACTAACGAACAACCCTCTAATTTGCTTACTTGTTAAACACTCCCTATAATCTAATGAACACAATTAATATAGATAATCACACTCTTATGCAGCAATCCTTTTTAGTGTAGCAAGCTGCAAATCTTTCATGCTGTATTTCAAAATGCATTGGATTCTGACTCAGATTAAACCACACGAAGGCTCTGAAGAATCAGATAATTATACCTCCAAACATACAACCACAGATATCGCATCATAACAACTTCAGAGTCTTTTAAACTCATGAGTTACCACTTCTTTACTTTAAAATACTTCTTCAACAACTAACAACAAATGTAGAACTATCTTTCAATACTGACACTGCTGTAACAAACGCACCTTTAAAAATAACACATCGAGCATGAACATACATCTGAAAATGTGTAAATGAATGTAATATTCACATCCAGAAATACACACATACCTCAAAATGCAAATCGTGAGTATTTCTACTAGCACCAAACTTAAGAATGTCCCCATCCCCATGTAGCCAATCAACAACCAGAACACACCACACCCAATCAACACACACACACGCCAATAACAGGACACTATCTCTCATTCACACAAACTCACACACTATCACAACACAGCACTACCATCAGTACAACTTGAATGAACCTCACAAAACCACACATCTCTCTCTCTCTCTCACTGACATTGGCCTCACCCCCATGGTATAAATTGCACACATGATGTGCAAATCGTGGAACTAACACACCGAAATCTGGCCAATGGAAAATCATGTACACAAATGCTCACAGCCTGGGAAATAAGATCCCAGACCTGCAGGCAATAATGTCAGAGGCTAAACTGGACATAGTAGCTATTAGTGAGACATGGTTTACCAGTGACCATACTTGGGAGACTTCAGTACCTGTCTATGTACTGTTCAAAAGAGACCGAGGTGCAAAAAGGGGGGGAGGGGGTGGAGTGGCCCTGTATGTCAATGAAAATATCAAAGCTACAGAAATTCAGAATACACATAAGGAGCCAGAAGAACTGTGGGTCACCCTGGAAACAGGAAATGGGACAGCCATAAGAACTGGGGTTGTCTACAGGCCCCCAGACCAGGGGGAGGACATAGACACATTACTGTTAGAAGATATACAAAACATGACCACTAAAGGGAAGGTTCTGATAATGGGAGACTTCAGCATGCCGGATACAGATTGGTCAATACCAGCAGGAACATCTGCCAGAACTAGACACATGGCAGATTCCCTGCGGGGGGGGGGCCTCAAACAACTGGCACAACAACCCACAAGAGACAGGGCTATCCTAGATCTAGTACTGACCAACAGGGAAGGGATCACAGATCTCCAGGTAGAAGGTCACCTGGGGGCCAGTGACCACCACATGGTATGGTTCAATTTGGCCACTACATCTAAATCATCCCATTCCAAGGCAAAAATATGGGACTTCAGAGGAGCTGACTTTGATAAGATGGCCAACAGAGTTAAGCTAGTCCTGGCAAAAAGAAACACAGGTGAGGGGGTACAGGAAAAGTGGGCAAGCGTTAAGAATGCAATACTTGAAGCAACATCCCATTGTGTTAGACAGAAAAGGAAGTGCAAAAGAAGAAGGAAACCACTTTGGTTCTCAAATACAGTAGCAGAAAAGGTCAGAGCCAAAAGGCTGGCCTTCAGGAAATATAAGGGAACACAGTGGGATGAAGATAGGGAGGCATACCAAACTGCCCTAAGGGAAGCAGGAAAGACAGTAAGGCAGGCAAAGTCCCAAACTGAGGAAACACTAGCACGAACAGTAAAAGAAGGTGACAAGACTTTCTGTAGATACATTAGTGAAAGGAGAAAGTCCAGAGGGGATATTGCTAAGCTCAAAGGAGAAAAAGGGGCATGTGAGGAGGAGGACCTGTAAAAGCATCTATGCTAAATAGATACTTTTGCTCAGTATTTACTGAAGAGAATGTAGGGCAAGGCCCACAGCTCAGCACCAGGGACACAGGGGGGAGGGAGGGAGGTGAGCACTACTCCCTTCACAAAAGAAAGGGTCCTACAAGAGCTCACTAAGCTCAGGGTGGACAAGGCAATGGGACCTGATGGCATACATCCCAGGGTACTTAAGGAGCTAAGGGTGGAACTAGCAGAGCCATTAGCAGAACTTTTTAGTGAGTCTCTGAGCACAGGAGAGGTCCCAGAAGACTGGAGAAGGGCTCATGTGATCCCGCTCCACAAGAGTGGTAACAGGGAGGAGGCAAGGGAACTACAGACCAGTCAGTCTTACCTCAGTATTGGGCAGGATTATGGAGGCACTCCTTAAGGAAAGGATAGTGCAACACCTGGAATCCATAGGGTACAGGATCCAAGACAGCATGGGTTTACAAAAGGAAGGTCCTGTCAAACTAATCTCATAGATTTCTTTGACTGGGTAGCCAGAGTGGTGGACCAAGGGGGGAGCAGTTGATGTCACCTGCCTTGACTTCAGCAAAGCTTTCGACACTGTTCCACATAGAAGATTGATAAATAAGCTGGGTAGGCTCGGGGTGGGTCAGAAGTTGGTCAACTGGGTGGCAAACTGGTTGACAGGCAGAAAACAGAGAGTGGTGGTAAATGGTATACAGTCAGAAGAGATGCAAGTCACAAGTGGGGTACCTCAGGGATCAGTCCTGGGGCCAGTCCTCTTCAATATCTTCATTAGTGGCATTGCAGATGGACTAGAGGGTAAGGCTTGTCTGTTTGCAGATGACACCAAGATCTGCAACAGAGTAGATGATCCAGATGGGGTAAGCAGAATGAGAAGAGATCTGGATAAACTAGCAAAATGGTCAGAAGAGTGGCAACTGGGATGTAACGCAAAGAAGTGCAAGATCATGCACATAGGGAAGAGAAACCCTGAAGCCACCTATAGGCTGGAAGGGGAGTTGTTGGCAGACACAAAGGAAGAAAGAGACTTTGGCATCATCATCACCGATGACCTGAAATCATCCAAGCAGACCTCTAAAGCAGTAGGTAAGGCTAGGGGGATGTTAGGGTGTATTAGTAGGGGTATCACAAGTCGTAAGAGGGAGGTAATAATCCCTCTTTACAAGATGCTGGTTAGGCCCCATCTGGAGTACTGCGTGCAGTACTGGAGGCCACACCTTCACAAGGACATTAACCAAATTGAGGCAGTCCAGAGAATTGCAACCAAGATGGTGCAGGGACTGCATCAGAAGACATATGAGGACAGATTAACGGAGCTCAATATGTATACCCTTGAGCAAAGAAGGGAGAGAGATGATATGATCAAAACATTCAAACACCTTAAGGGCATTAACAAGGTGAAAGAGTCTAACATGTTTAAATATAAGAAAAATAGCAGGACAAGAGGGCACATCATGAGATTAGAGGGAGGGTGATTAAGGGGGAATGTGAGGAAATTCTTTTTCACAGAAAGAGTGGTGGATGCATGGAACGGCCTACCTCAGGAAGTGGTGGCTATGAATACAGTGCAGGGCTTCAAACAGGCTTGGGATAGGCATAAGGGAGCAATACAGATGAGTATGAATAGATAGGCCACTGACAGAGCAAAGGCCAATGGCACATTTATAAGGTAGAAAAGAAATGGGCAGACTGGATGGGCCTGCGGTCCTTATCTGCATCAACCTCTATATTTTCACTGGGTTGAGAGCCATTTCTATGTTAAACCCCAAAACTTTGCACCTTAATAACTTTGCAACCGTTTCACTGGATTGGGCTGAAATTTGGAATACACAATCAGAACCATAGGTCTTGGGATCTGCCAAGTTTTTACTGATTCGGATATCCGACTCTGGAGTTATTAAAGCGTGATCTCGCGTCATTCGCTTTGCAATTCTTTGGTCATTTCTACAGGTCGCATGATTTGCGCGACTGGTCCAAAATCTTCAGGGAACGTATGGCCAGGGTCCCCGATGTGCCTTTTGAAGATTTCGTGAAAAAATATTAAATGGTTCAAAAGTTATTCAAAAAACAGTTTCCCATTATAAGTCAATGGGAAAAGTTAACAAAAGTTCAACACTTTTGCAAATGCAGTTTTACTTTCAGAAATGGCCTTTTACTTTTGCAAATCCGCCATTTTGTTTTCAGTTGGTGATCAGAAAAATGCTTGGCATTTAAATTTGGGACCCTCTAGCAACACAATTCTTTTGTGTTTACCTAGTTGGACCCTGAGGATGCTAGGCATGTCTTTATTTTGAGGTTAAACACCCTAGAAATATGTTTTCAAGTTTCTGGAAAAAGTACTTTTGCAGGTGATGTCGCACTCGCAAAGTGTCACAATTTTTATTGGCTTTATAAGTGCTAAACACTACTTTTCAAACTATGGCAAAATGACAGCAATTCATTGCTACCCTGCTGCAAAAGAACGGTTTGGTCTTTTGGGCTGAAATTTGGAGGAACTGCAGCCAACATCTCGCAGATGTGCCTTTCAGTATTTTGTTGAAAAAATATTACAGGGCGGCAAAGTTACGGCACTCCAAAGTTGACGCTTTTTCCCATAGGATAACATTACGGCGTCCGCCACATTACAGGAATCCTTTGCCGCCCTGCTGCAAAATAACGGTTTGGTCTTTTGGGATGAAATTTGGAAGAAGAAAGCCAACATCCCACAGATGTGCTTTTCAGTGGTTTGGTGACAAAATATTGCAGGGAGCCAAAGTTATCGCACTCCAAACTTCTCTTTTTTTTCCCATAGGATAACATTACGGCGTTCGCCGCACCTTTCAGGGCCCGTATCTCGGAAGCGGCGTGAGATCTGGACTTTAAATCAGAAAAATGCTTGTGCAAAACTAGCGGAAAGTCATACATCATATGACTTTTTAATTTTTCTCGTCGTCACAGTTCCTGAGATATAAGCAATTTAGTATTCCAACTCCTCATTTTCTGCTCTGAGACCCATTATTATGCATACATTCTTTGTACTCACTGTCTTTCTCTATACAGCTTTTGGGAAAACCAGCCTGTGCACTTACATTACTGTTACCCTTACTGCTTCACTTGCTGTTTCCATGCTGTTTCACTTACCGTTCCCGTCTACGGCACCATGTGAGTTACCCTTTGCGTTTTCATTTGCGCTTACATTTGCGTTATTTTAACCATTTGTGTCTACAGTACTGTTTATCTTTCTGTTTCACTTTGCGTCACCATGCGCATTACCATTTGGGTTTGCGGGCACCGTGTTACTATGTGACAAGACATCACGTGGCGGCAGCGCGTTATCATTCTCAAAAAGAAGGGAAATTAGAGGCAAAAAACTCAGTTTAATGCATTAGTTAGGGTTGTTCCACAGCAACAAAAGTGAGGAAATTCAGTGTTAGGGTTGAAAGCCACCCTTTGCCCCCGTCACACCCCAACCGACATCAAGGTGCGGCGTTGGGGTTGTCGATCTAACTCTCACCCATTCTCATACCTCTGCTTCATCACACATCTGATGGGGTGAGAGTTAGGGCCGACAACTAATGTGCCGACGGTTGGGGTTGGATGAAGTCAAGGGAGGCTTTCAACCTAACACATTCCTCACTGTCGCTGTAGAGCGACTAACTGACATGCACATATAATTTTGCCTCTAATATCTATATACTATATATATATATAATTAGCCTTATTAGTTTATATGGTGCAGAAATAAAATCAATTTTTTTGAGGGTTAAAGCCCG
Organism: Neoceratodus forsteri; assembly: GCA_016271365.2. Taxonomy (NCBI): domain Eukaryota; kingdom Metazoa; phylum Chordata; order Ceratodontiformes; family Ceratodontidae; genus Neoceratodus; species Neoceratodus forsteri. The sequence continues at coordinate 245,915,333 of CM057454.1, read as the reverse complement.
AGGTTCATTGTGGGGGAATAGCTCCTCCTTAGGCCAGCCTCCTTCAGCAGTGCCCTGCTTAGCGTGTTGTGAAACGGTGCTCTAGGCTCCTGTGTGGCTCGTGGACTGAGCTCCCTTTCCTCCCCTCTCTGGCTCCTGCTTTCTTCATCCCCCGTGCTCCCTCCTGTTCCTCTGCTGTCCCCCCCCCGTTGTTTCTTTTCATCTCCTCCTGTCTTTGTGCTTCCCGTTTTTCCCATTTCCCTTGGTTTCCCTTCCCCGTACCTTATCGCTGCTCCTCTCTCAGTGCCCTGTCTCCTCTTGGGCTGTTTCTCAATTCTGTGCAGCATTCGAGCCTCCACCCCATTCCATCCTCTGTTTCTGAGGTGCACCATCATCCCCAGAGTGCCGCTTGCTTCCTGCTCCCCTCCGCCATGTCCCTTGTCCTTTCTGTAGCACTCTCTTTTGTTGCTTCTGCGGTACATTCTCAGTTCGGGAGCTGGACACCAGTACTTTTCGGAGGTTCAAACTTGTGCCACTCCAACTCCTGTTCTGCTGAGCTGTCAGCTGCTCCTGAGCTGGTGGGTGACCTATGGAATGTAAGTCTTTCCCTGAACATCTTTGTTTACGGCTGCTCTGTTCAACTCAATTGTTTTATTTTGTACTTGTTCTTTTGGTTTGCTTACTCTCCAACTGCTACAGGCCCTCCTGAGTGGAGCTCCACATGGCAAGGCAGTCTGAACTCCATTTTTTTCTTTAGGGCACATCTACATGGACATTGTCAGCAGTGAAATGGCTGTTGGCTCATCCAGCCTGCCAACCTACCTATCCTATCCTGCCCTCCTGCCAATCCTCTCTTTTGTTGCTGTCACCTTATCTTCTACCTCACATTCCTATCTACCCTATCCCTGCATGATACTGAGGATTGCTTTGGCCTGCACCACTTCCTATGGCCCTCATCCACTACCCTAAAGCCTCACCCACTGTGATTCATAAATGTAGCAGGACAGGTGTTTGGAGATCTCGTTCATTTTTTGTTCATTTACACATCAACCCCATGGGTTCCCTTTGATTTCCTTCATACCTTGCTCTCCTTCTCTGCCCCTGCTGTCTCCTTTTCAGAGCTCCTCCCCCTTCCCTCTCCCCATTCCTACCCTTGTCCGTACTTCTGGTTTCCCTTTTGGGCCTTTCACTCTTCACACCGCATTCCATCTCCACTTCCACCCCATCTACCATCCAGATCCATGCTACCTCTCCCCTAGTCTGGTGATTGCCCCCCCCCTTACCTTATTGCTCCAGAACCTATACCCTGCTCAGCTTCAAGATTTATGTTTTCTCATTCTACCCCTGGTGCTCCTCACCTTTCAGCTTGCAAGTTACTTACAATGTTCTTATCTGCTCCCTTTTCCATGACCTTGCTGTGCCCCCCTACACCCGCGTCATTAGCTCTCCTCATGCATTCATTTCGTCAAGCATTCTTCATTATCTGTGACTACCACTCTGACTTGCTGCCTTTCCCTTTCTACTGCTTAACTGTTTTCCTCCTACACTACGCAGCCATCTGCCCTTCCTTGCTCAGCCCATACCAGCAGTTTTTCTGGACTCCATCCCTAACTCATACCTTCTGAGGCACTGAGCGAAGGTAGGCTTGTCCTGTCTACCGGGGATGGGATTCCATTACAATCACTACTACCTACTACTTACAAACCTGACATCCTCCATCCCTAACTCTGCCTGGAAAGCATCAAGTGAAGATTAGCATGCCCTGACTACCAGAGATGGTAGCCATGTCTGCATTCTACTATTCCATCCATATGCATTCTCTACCTATACCCAGTTGCCGCTTCCCTTCGGGGACGGGAGCACTTTACCCCATTTGATTTCAACATGCTATCTCTGCTTGGTGACATCGAGTAAAGATCGTCTTGCTGTGACTACCAGGGATGGGAGACTTGTCTGCATTCTACTGTTTCATCCTTATGCATTCTCTATCTGAATACCTGGTTGCCACTTCCCTTCAGGAATGGGACCACTTTGCTCCATTTGCCTTCACCAACCTACCTTTGCCTGGCGGCATTAAGTGAAGGTCATCTCGCCTCGACTACCAGGGCCGGGAGCTCATGTCTGCAATAGACTGTTTCAGCCTGCTGCATTCTCTACCTGCTACCTGGTTGCTGCTTCACTTCAGGAACGAGACCACTGTACTCCATTTGCCTTCCACATTCTACCTTGCCAGCCTACATCCTGCACTTCCATTGGCTCATCCTACTCATCCCTGCCTTGACCTCCTAGCTGTCTGGACTTGGGACTCTGCCAGCCTGTTGAGTCTCTATCTCCATTGAGTTCGACTGCCTCCTGGATTTCCTTGCTACTGGTCACCACTTCCTGTCTGTCATGCGAGTTCGTCTTCTCCATCAGAGGTGGGAACCTTGTGCCTCATCGCTGCAGTGCCTTCTGTTTTCTGCACTTGCTGTTCACCATCTTCTGTGAACATGGGACTCTCGTACCTCAACTTTGTAGCACTTGGTACTTGGATTCACCTCTTGGTCTTACATGGATCCGTCACTTGTGGCTTGCAGTGGCTTTGCTGCATCCTACTTCAGTTCGCTGTGGCATTGACCCCAGTCCTGTTCCTTCCTGCACCTGTGATGTCAGTATGGCTTGACCTATGCCATCTTCTTCTAGGAATCCTTCCTCCAGTCCACAGACATCTGCACTGGACTTTCCCTTCATCCTTGAACAGCTGTCTTTTCCTTGCTGCCCTGGTGGCTTGGGGCTCCTTCCCATGTGCTGTGACTCTTTTTGGGCATGTCATACCTATCACCAGCCAGTATTCTCACCAAGTAAACTACTCCTCCCATTCATCTATTTCATACTCCTACCTTGGCCATCCTAACAGCTCCCATCCACTACTCTGTGGAGCCCATTTCATTTCATCGGAAGAAAAGCTTCTTCTAGCAACATCCCTCAAACAACATGCCTTATAGACTCTTATGTCACCATACTCCTTCCAGCAAAGACTTTCACTGAGAGCAACCTTCCATTGATTCTTCAGTATGCACGTCTGCAACTGACTTGGCTGTCTCATTATCCCAGTCATGCCTCTCACTAGGCCTATATCCAACTTCAGTGCTAGGCACCCCTGGCATTCTACACTGCTCTCGACTTCCCATTGCCAAGTTAGTCTATAGACTCCTTCAAAGACCCATTTCCAGGCTACCTACAGCATTCAGATAGTGGATCAACCTGCAAGGCAAAGCAGTCATGGCCACCTCAGCTCATGTCACTGGCAATTATGCCACAGTAATATCCATATCTCCGACCAGAAGGCGCCTATGCAAGTATCATTCGGCATCAATACCCATATCAACTGTCAAATTCATCGTACTGAACTTCCAATTATTTCCATATACATTCAGTTACCATCTCTATTGCAGACCAACTTTTCTTCATTGGTCTAAAAACTTCCACATCACCCCTCCTACCAGGTAGCTAAAGATTCTGCCTGATTCCTTCATCTTCTTCATGGATGCTTAAATTGCAACTTATCGTTTGCCGCTTAACTTCAAGCCTTCAGACTCTGACGTGAATGTCAAACCTTTTACAAAGTCAGATTGTTTACCTTATGACTTCATAACCCATCATACTTCCCACCGTTCAAAGTCTGCCAGCAAATTTCATCAAATCATGCTCTTCATGCTCACTTTGCCTCTGTACTTCCATGGATATCATCCATCATCACCTTGGAAACCCAGGACTGCATTCACCCCTTTTTCAACTGGACCTACTCCGCTTTCAGGATCCGGATGCTCCTTCGGAATAGATCTACCTCTTCAGCTTCAGAATCATCCTTCCAGAATGCATCATCCAATGGACTTTGAAGATGGACTGTCATCTCTCTAAGCAGTTCACCTTCCTAGGAATGTAGATTATGGTTGCTAGAACCTAGATTCATCTCCTCTTAGTTTGCCTGGAGGACAGGCAGGTCAGTAGACATGGGTCCTTAGAGGTTTCCTCTCCTGCGTGCTACTGGTCATACTCTCCATGAGCTGGATGAGGTAATCATACTCTTTTGGTCATTCATTGGTAATTCTTTTGGGCTTTCTATTTCCTACTCACTACCTGATTTCCCTACCAAGAGGGTGGAAATAGAGTAATACCAAAAGTAAACTACATTACACAAGCACTACTGACTTCATACACTGTTTACCAAAACATTGAATGGGAGGGCTAAAGCCTGAGGTGCAATGTGGGGGAATAGCTCCTCCCACATTCCCCTTAAAGGCCAGCCTCTTTCAGCAGTCCCCTGCTTAGCGCATTGTGAAGCAACCACCATCCTCCCCTGCCTCCTCCTTCTCCAGCACTCTGCTCACCCTCGGTACTAGGCTTTCTATTTTCTACTCACTACCCCGGTTTCCCTACCAAGGTGGGAATAGAGTAAAGCCAAAAGTGAACTATGTTACACAACCACTACTGACTTCATACGCTATTCACCAAAACATTGAAATATAACTCTGAGGTTGCCACATGTCATGTTCATTTATAATTATTAGAATTCCCTTTTGGAATGCAGTATAGATTGAAAAAGAAAACCCTGAGCTAATTTTCCAATATTTTTTATGGTATGTAAGGCAGGCTTGAGACCTTGCCGAGTGGTCATAAGGAGTAAATGATGTTCTAGCCTCTTGTTCTGACAGCTTCCACTAGGTTAACCTTTCCATTCCTTTAATCATTTTAGTTCATCTCGGCTGCCTCACCCCTTTAATTGCTACAGTGTCTTTTTAATATTGCAGCAACTAGAACTGCAAATAGTATTTCAAGTGGGGCAGTGACAGTTTCCTACAAATGAGCAGAACCATATCATTCTTGTGGCATGTTATGCCCCATGTTATGTTTTTTTAACTTTTAATTTATTTATTTTTCAAGAAAAACTATTCCTGACAGTTACCATATGTACGACATCACTAAGACTCCTTGTGTACTGCATATAGGTGTAAGAAATCAAATAGAAAACATTTCCTGCAAGGTAGGGAACTCTTTGAAACAAACAATTATAAGCATCTGGGTATATCAATCAGTAATACATTCACTAACATCAGGCAATATGACCAAATGTGACTAAAACAGCAAGTGTGCTGGGCTGTATTATGGGTAATTATACTAGTCAACATAGGAAAGTCACTGGTCTACTGCATAGGGGGTTGGTCAGACTTCATCTTGACTATTGTACTCAGTTTTGCTCACCTTACTTGAGAAAGGACCTTGATAGACTTGAAGGGGTTAAGAGAAGAGCAACTAGAATGATATGGGATCTTTCAGCCATGTCTTATTAACACAGACTCAGGGTTCTAAACATGGATAGCTTGCAAATGAGGTGCACCCATGGAGATAGCTTGTCGATGTATGACATCAGCAGAGATGATCAGCTCAAGAAACAGCTGGGTTTCAAACCAAAAAAACAAACATTATCATATAAGGGGATTGATATGCGCATTCAGATGACATGTTTTAATAGTGATAAGAGAAAGTATTACTACACCCAGAGAATTGTGAGTACATGGAATGAGTTTCCTGGGAACCTGGTTAGTTGCCAATTAAAGGACACTTTGAAGACTTTGGGTTCATTGCTGATAAAGCATGAGCAGCAAGAGCAGAGAGTAACAGAGACGGAGACACAGCTCTCCACATTAAAAGATTGCTCAGTCAGTGTACCCCAGAAACCTTTCCAGCTCAAGAAAGAGCTAACAAACCTACATGAGAGCTTGGGCTTGCAGGAAAATTTCCAGCACCAGAATAACCTGCAATTGCAAGGGCTACCGGATGGCACTGAGGGAACTGACGTGGTAGTCTTCATCCAAAAGTGACTTCCTTAAGTTCTAAATTTGCAGTGCAAGAATGGCTACCTCAAGATTGATAGAGTGCATTGAGCACCCAAAGATGCCCCACAAAGATAAATTATTTTGAAATTACATAACTGTCCGGATAAGCAGCAGATACTAATGGCATACAGAAAGTTGAGGTACTCAGATATGAGGATCCCCCAAAACCATCTTTCAGGACTTCTCTAAATTTGTGCAGAATAAAAGGAAGGTATTTTGCCATTACTAAAGGACCTATGCCAACAAAATGTTGATTTTAGATTTCAGGACCCTGCTGCTGTTAAGGTTTGGCATGAGGAATAAACATTCACATTCTGGAATGTGGGGAAAGCCAGAGAGTCATGCACGGAGATGGGCTTAATGAATAAAGCAACCCAATTTTAAATGCTTTAATATAATACTGAGACTTTTTTTTATTATATTGAACTGATTTGGCACCTTTTTTCCCTCCCTCAAGCTGTCCTTTCCCATTCTTTGACACCCTCTATTCTCTTCCCACTGATAGTTAATGCCTGAATTAAGGTGATGTGGCTATGGAGGAATAACAGGCAGAGCACGAATAAACATGTGTGTAATGGTAGCAACCACCTCCAGGGACTGGTGCACAGATGAGAGAGCAGCACCACTATTATTAAACACATGACTGGCCTTAACTTGGATTTTAATTTTGGCAAGTAATGCATTTCTCTCTCTCTCTCTCTCTCTCTCTCTCTCTCTGTCTGTCTCAGACTCCTCATCACCATTGTACTGCAGAACTGCTTATGATTAACTCACAATTCCTACTGCCCAATAAGAACTATGCAACTCGTGGACCAGGTACTAATGAGTGATTGTATTATTGGGGAGGCTGCGACTTAGCAGCTTCATTTCATTTCATTTTTATTGGAAAGCAAATTGAGAGGAATCCTCTTTTTTTCAATTGTGTCCAAACAAATAAACTTAACAATCATAAACAGACCATTACAATACAGTACATTAAGACATAAGAACAATTAGTTTCAGGGTTAGAATAAAAAATGTTGCAGTTTAAAAGCATGTGAGAATGGGATCATCCAAAACAATCACAGGAGCTAGGAAACACCCTAGCTATGGTTGTTTTGAATAGAGAGAAGGAAATCAGCATATTTATCTTACAACATTAAGTAATAAATTCCCATGTTCGTGGGGCCACAGTAGTTAATAAAAAAGACCCATATTTAGTTCATTGTTTAGGAACAGAAAAATGTACGAGGCTAGTTGATCTATGATGATAAGATGAATTCTTCCAAACGCATAATGAATTTAAAAGGAATTTTGGTATAGTCCCACAGACAAATTTATAAACATAAAAATATCAGTGCAGGTTCCTACAAATAGTCAATGAGTTCCAACCAACAGGTGTATATAAATGACAGTGATGTGTATTCCATGGCAGTCCAGTAATAAACCTAAGAGTGCTATGATACAAGATGTCCAATGAGCGTAATACTTTAATATTTGCATTTCTGTAAACACAGTCATCGTAATTGAGAACCGTGAGAAATAATGAGTTTACTAAGGATTTTCTGATAGGGCAACCAAAATATCTCCTGTTCCTATAAAAGAAGGATAATAACCTTTTCAGTTTGTTAGACAATATCTGGACATGAGAACCAAAACTCAATTGCTCATCCAGAGTCATCCCTAGATACTTATAGGACGTCACCCTATTTCCAAACCTTTTTTTTAGATTTCAAAGACAAATCATTGTAAGAAGATTTCTTTTGTGAGAATAAAATCCACTGTATTTTCTATTTATTCAGCAGTAGTCTTAGATCCACCAAGGCATCCTGAACAGAATCAAAGTCATGCTGCAGTACTTTGATTGCCTGCTCTGCATGGCTATGGCTAGAGTACACAATCATGTCAACCACATACAATAATACGCTAGTTGATGAGGAACAAAACTTGAGCATGTCATTTACATAGAGTAGAAACAATAACGGGCCCAAGATGGATCCCTGTGGAACTCCTCTATTTTACAGTGGCCAATCCTGAATGAACTCCACCAACTTTGACACATTGCTAGTGAGCTGTTAAATAAGAATAAAACCACAGCAATGCAGAGCAGCCCAGTCTGGCAGCCTTCAATCTGTTGCAAAGAATATTATGATCAACTGTATCGAATGCCTTAGATAGATCCAAGAACACTGCCAAGAGATGATGGCCGCTATCAAATGCTGTGAAGACATTGTTTGTAACTTTAGAAGTAATGTTAATTGTGTTTTGACCCTTCCTAAAACCTGACTGAAAATCTGTGATCAAATTATATTTATTTAGATAGTGAGAAAACTGCCCATAAACCAGTTTCTCAAAATGTTTGACTGTTGTGGGGAGGGTGGAAATGGGTTGATAACTGTTAGGATCAGAATCAATCCCACCTTTAAAAATTTGGACAATATTAGCTGTTTTCCAGTCATTCAGTAAGTGAGCAGACTGTAATGAGAAATTAAACAGATATGTAATGTGCTTACTCAATGCAATTGCTCCAATTTTATAAAAAAACAGGCTTACCAGTATCCAGTTTAAACAGCTCCCTATAAACAACTTCCTCATGTATGTCGGTAAAAGAAAACAAATGTCTATTTGATTTGTGAGAAAAATCACAATCCAGGTCTGATACAGGTAAATTTGTATATTCATTTTCAAACCGTTGACTGGCCTCTGTGAAGAAGCTATTAAAAGCAATAACCTGTTCCTGAGAGTTATGAAGAGACCATTCACCATAAAAGAGCAATTTAGGGAGTAAAGATACATGATCCTTGCCTAATAAAGTATTAATACCCTTTCATGTCTTACTAGGGTTACTAGAATAATCTGCCAACTGATCCTTTTACTGTAATAGTTAAGTTTGTTTTTTCTTATTTCCAGTGTGCATTTTGTTCTACAAACTTTATAAGCAAGGATGTCAATAGAGTCCTTTGTTGTCCTAGTTTTCTTCCAGAGATTTACTTTATTTTTCAAGAGTTTTTTGAGTTTTAGGGTAAGCCACAGAATAACTTTAGTTTTAATCCTTTTCTTGACTATAGGTGCATGTTTGTTTATAACAGACAAAAATGAAAACTTAAAATAATCCCAAGCTGTATGTATATCAGGACACAAATACAAGAGGGACCAGTCAATGTATAAATCTCATAAAAATGCTTGCTCACAGAAATGTGTACAGTTACAAGTAAGTATAATATGAGGTATGGATGATGATTTCATATGTTTACGAATGCAAGCAATATAACAAGGATCATCGCTATCAGGATCAAAAACAGACGATTATGTATTTAAGAGGGGTAGTAGTCAGAATTAAATTCAGAATAATATCTTTGTTATGGTCCATTTTATTAGGTCTAGTTGGGGATGAAATCAATTGAGAAAGATTTAAAGCTGCAAGTTGGTTTGTTAGTTCTAAACTAGGATATCTCGTGTTCCAGTTAAGATCTCCCAATAGTATAAATTCATGCTTAAGATAAGGAGCAATTAAAGAACTTAACAAGTGCAACAAGTTAGAACTAGCAGAAGGAGGTCGCTAGCAAACAGCCAGAAACAAACTAAAGTTCTTAGAAATCGAGATGTAAAGAACCAACAAATCAAGCTGCTTTGGAATAGATTTAGAACATTTAACCATCTTGGTTCCAGGCTGAAAAACTCAAATTAAACACATCAAAAACAGTCTCTATGATCTTCGGAACCTCTCAATGATTAGCCAAAGCTCCCCCCGCCCTGCCCATCACTTCTCTGGATGGCTGTCCACTTCGCGAAGTCTCTTCCTATATGTATTTAGGTGTCCGGCTGGACCCGCTACTTAACTTCTCAATTCATATTGACTACATATCTACTAAACTTTGCCCAAAGCTTGGCATCCTTTGTTGTAACAGGGACTTTCTCCCTCTCCCTGTACGACAGGAGCGTCTGACTAAAATAATAACATCGATTTATGACTATGCTGACATAGTTTACTGCACCTCACCCACCTCCTCACTTGTTAGACTTGACTCCCTTTTCTATGCCTTCTGTCAATTCGCTTCTAACTCTCCCTATAGGACCCACCACTGCGATCTTCTCTCTTCCCTGGAGCTCCCTCCCCTTTCACTTTGGTGGCACAGCCACTCTATCTGCCTCATCTCCAAATACTGGTTCAATTTACTCCCCTCCTACCTCTCTGTCCACCTCACTCCCACACCCTCCTCTACATACTCTCTATGTTCTAGAGATTCACGCTCCTTTTCCCTTCCCAAACCATCCTCAAACATGGGCAAATCCACCTACACCTACTGGCTACCCTGTCTTTGGAAGTCTCAAACTCCTCTCCTCTGTAACTCTCTCACACCCCTGTCAACTCTCAGCTGTGCTACTTGCCCGCCCCCATATGTCCCCATAACAACATATAGTACTTGCACTGTTGTATGTCTACGTTGTTTATCTGCTGATATTGTATATATGTAAATATGCTGATTATCACTCTGTACCCTTACCTAACTGTAATACATGATTATTGGATCCTGTATACTGTGTTTATTGTATCCTATATATTTGTTGCCTATATTTCATCCTGTATACTTTTATCCTATGCTCCCTATTCCCCGGGTTGCATCTGGAGATGAACCTTGGCTCAGTGTGCCTTTCCCAGTTACCAAATGTTTAAATAAAAAAAAAATTACAATAAAAAAACCATTCCCCATAAGCCTCTTTTAGATAAACTGCCACACCACCCCCCTTTTTAGTTCTGTCCTGCTGAAAAAGAGTGTAATTTTTAATTGCAGCCTCAGAATCCACAATGCTATTGCTAAGCCAAGTCTCAGGAAACACAAAAATACCCAAATCTAGGGTAGCAATTAAATATTTAATATGATCTAATTTAGGTACCAAACTTCTTGCATTCAGATGCAGTATCCCCAGGTTGGCTTGTGAACTAAATTCTTGAAAGGAAAAATCGTTATACATCATTGATCCAATGTTAACGTGAACATGCCTGAAAGTAATAACAATAGTAAAATTAAGTGTCTGGCATAACAGAACAGCTGCTTTTTAGTTCTAATATGTATACCCTCAAGGAAAGGAGGGAGAGAGGAGACATGATAGAAACGTTCAAGTACCTCAAGGGAATCAACAAAGTCCAGGAGGGTAGCATCTTTCAGAAGAAGAGATGTGCAAGAACAAGGGGGCACAATTTGAATATAGAGGGGGGACAGCTCAAGGGCAACGTGAGGAAGTATTTTTTCATGGAAAGGGTGGTGGATGCATGGAACGGCCTTCCTGAGGAGGTCGTGGGGTCAAAAACAGTGGGGGAATCAAGAATGCATGGGACAGACACAAGGCAATTCTGGTGGGGGTGAGGAAGATGTAGGTTGTTGGTTGACTAGGATCTGCAGCTTATCTAATAGGTAGGAAATGAGCAGACTAGGTGGGCCAAGCGGCCCTTATCTGCCGTCAAAGTCTATGTTTCTATGTAATACCAGGTCATGAATGGCAACATTTTAATTTAATACTGTTAGTATGTGTAAGCCCCCCAAAATGGAGGCTAACCGTTCGATGGGAGCTCATGCAGCTCGAGCCCCTCCTTGATCCCAGGGCTGTGGTGGGAGTCGAGCCCAGATGCCAGCTGGTGCCATGACAGTGGTGGAGTCCAGTCGGGACCTTGCCCCATTCGGCAAAGGGGCAGAGGGTCCACGGAGGAAGTAGCACCCCACAGGCATGTCAGCAGTGGCCCTGCATTAATTTAGGATGGCTGGGGCCGCTCAGGAGACAAGAAGGGGTGAAACAAGGGAAAAGCCATGCACACAGTTAGCATGCACTGCATCCTGGGGAAAGTTTTAAAGGAATCAAGCTCCTATTACTCCTCAGCTGTGCGGCCAACTAAAAAATCAGTGTTTCCTCAGCCCCCAAATAAGCAGAGGGGCCAGGGAAGGGAGCAGACAGTGACTGGATGAGTTCCAGTCACAAACACAATACAAATTAGACTTGTCAGTGGGCTAAATCAATAAAGGGGCCCCAAATTATCTTGGGACTGGGTGAGCAAGAAAGATGGTGGCCCCCGTGTAACCGTGATGACCTTGAGCTGCTGGGAAATTACCCAGAGGCAACCTGGAGGTCACATGGGGCCGGCAGCTAATCACAGGGAGGCTCAGACAGGGGTTTAAAAGAAAAAAAGAGTGAGATTGGTGAGAAGAACAGAGGAGAGTGGACTGGGGGGAGAGAGCTGAGAGAGAGATCAAACAGAATTGGGACCAAGGGAAAGGCAGCTCTAAAGGCTGCCTGCATTGGTTGTGGGCTCCCTGGCTACACTTCCCCCCTCTCTCCCTAAAGACAGAGCAGGAGGAAGGCTGCAGCTGCTGCAGTACAGATAGAGCAGGAGGGTCCCCTAAGGGCACTGGGGCTGACTGACTGGACTGGAAGGGACGGTACGAGTCAGCCTTGGGCCCAGTGAACTGCTCCACACAAGGACAAGGGTTTTCAGCCAGGGGAAAGCCCTGGACGTGGGGCTGCCATATGCAAGTCCTGGCTGAGGGAAACTGAGCCACCTTGTTTCCCCATGTAAAATCGCTGCTGCACTGGGGAGAGACAGAGAGAGAGAGGAAGAGAGAGAGAGAGAGAGAGAGGAGAGAGAGACAGAGAGACAGAGAGACAGAGACAGAGACAGAGACAGACAGGTCTGCCTGGTGAACACTGTCTATAAAGGCCCTCGGACGAAGCTGGAAAGACCAGGCAGGTGAAGAACAGCACCTCAGTCACACAAACCCCCCCTTCCGTTCCTTGACCAGAGAGTTTCGTCACCCTTCTGGACCACTGTGAGTACCCCAAGCTGCAGCTTTTGGGATTTTATTTCATCAATATAGGAGGGTCGGGGAAGAGCCCCACCTCCTAAGACAGACTTAAGCTCCCCAAACTGGTTGTGTTTGTTCTACATGGGCCCCACTGAGAGACCACAGGCCTGCAACTAAGAACAGTGAGGTACCCACCATCCGGGACTATTCTGGGTGCACCCAGGGAAGGGGGAAAAATCTCAAACGGGGTTCTGCACATGAGTATATGGAGGCATGAGGGGGTAGCCCTCCCCTTTCCTGTCTTAGAGCATTTTAAATAAAAGGGATTACTGTTTGCCATTTCATCTAAGTGCTTGTGTTTTGTCATTATTGTTATTGCGGGTTGGGGGTATTGATATCACTATGCAGGAGGGGTCAGCCTTTATGGGGATACACCATTGTTTCTGGGGGGTGGTAACCTGTTTTGTCCACAGGAGTCCATACCACTGCTCCAGGTGGGGGCACCAAGTCACTATTGGCAATCTGGCCAGAGCTCAGGCCCGGCCCCTTGCGGGAGTATGATGAGTACCCCAAGGGCTCCGGGGCTTGACCCTGACAACCTTTTTTGCTAATTCCAAAGCCCATCCCCATGATCCTTAAACATGACTCTAAAATGGTAAAAAGCAACATGTTTTTAAAATCTTAGTTCAAATACAATTTATTTTGACAAAGGCAGGGAGCCAAATAAGATCTCTTACTAAATTATTAAAGCTCAGCAAAGCAATGCTTTCAAGCCCCCCCAATCAAGTTAATAACTACTACTTAATATAAAAAGTCAGTGGAAAAACCTTAGAGTAAGCTCAAGAAAGTTTAATTATTGTAAGGTGGCAGCCAGTCACAGTATCATCTAAATATAAAAAGAGGTTAAAACTTTTAAAACTTTCTAGGAGTGGCACTTCACTCACGTTCATGCCACAGGGCTCGCACTGTGTGCAACATGAGCTTTTAAACACTGCCACCCCTCCTCCAAAGATGATGTGCCCCTCTGCTCCTCCCCACTGGTCCCATTCTTCTCTGTGCTTACCGGGGCACTGGGGACTCTTGCTGCCAAGTGGAGTGGGAGCAGGATGGACAGTCTCAGCAATGGCAGACAGGTAGGAGACAGCTGACAGTTTGCAGTACGTGCAGGCAGACGAAAGGAAAAATGCTTCCTCACTGGTTCCCTGGTTGCAGTTCACTCAGCTGTATGTGGTGTGAGCTTTTAAACACTACTGCCCCACCTCCAATAATGATGCTCCCCTCTGCTCCTCCCCACCAGTCACTGCTTAGTTTTAATGGGGCACAACTGCACCACGGAGATACTGTCTATCAAGGACATTGAGCTGCATTTGGAACTGTTATTGTATGTTTCGGGGGCTCATCTATGTGGTAAGAAGATCTTTGGGAAAACATAATAATTGAGTTCTGTCCATTCTACCTATAACTCTGACTTGATGGGTTGGTGGGGGGGATGAAAGAAGATGAGGTTGATTAGACAGGGATTACTGTGCACACTACTATTAATAAGGTCAGGAATTACACACTGTCTCTCAACAAAACATGGTTTCAAGGGATTATAACCCCACCTGCAAGGTGGAATACCCTTGTGGGACTGGGTCACTGAAGCCCTGTTGTGGGATACCCCATATTTTTTTTTTATATTTATATTCTTTCTCCCCTGAGCTCTCGACTGGCCCCCTTTAATCTTCAGCCCTGCCCAGCCCTGTCACCCATCTTCCCTAGGACTTAACTCACTCCTTGTTCCTCCATGGATGACCCCCACAGGAAGGGCTGTCCAGGAACTACCCCTTACTCCCAGGCGGAGTTGAGTTTCGGTGAGGGAGCAAGAGCCATGGTCAGCAGAATGGCGGACAGCATCCTGTGTGGCTGGGGGATTTCCACTTTTCTTTCCTGCCTTCAAGCATTGTTGAGGATATGCAACTGATGCTGCGGCATCAGAGTGATGATACCCTCCTCCTCCCTGATGCTGGCTTCAACCTGCGCTGTCACCTGTCATCACCCAGGTGGCAGTATTAGAGTGGAGAACAGAAGCCCTTCCTCCCCCGAGGAGGTGATGCTCAGTCATCCTCCCCCGGCTGGCCCTCCAGCACCTCAGCCTCATTCTCGAACCCAGGTCACTGCACAGGAAAGCTCCATAATTAAGCATGTGTTGCAGGAGTAAAGAGGAATGATCCTTTTTAATGAATGTTTACCTAACTGTTTTTATACCAAAAGAAAATGAGAGCACTAGACTGTACGAGCGAGGGGAAAGGGTGTGTATTAAGGGTTCACAGGTTTTTCTTGCTTTCACATGTAGCGGGGTACCACCATGGAGTTATGTTTTTCTGAAGTAGGAGAAGATCCCTCTAGTTGTACTCCTGGGAAGAGCCCTGCTGGGTGGTGGATGCTGGAGTGATGGTGTATACCCTGATAGGTGTCAGAACTTTGTTCTGTGATATATGCTTATTCAGTGTTTCATGTTCATTCATGTGTTGATGTTAAAGGTTATTGTTTTAAAGTACACTAATGCTGGCTTGGTTTTCTCACATTTGAATGAGGTGGTATGGAGTGGGTTAGCAAGGCAGGATGTGGGCTTTGTAGCAACATGACCCACATCTGTGTTTGGTAGGGGCAAGACCCCTCCCCCGCGACCAATCTGAAACAAGAATAACATGCAGATTTATACACTGTGCTCTGGGAATGTCCCGGGGCTATCCATTCCAAATAAGAGAAAAAAGGTACACACGGGATAAAAACAAGCTAAAGTTGAGCTAGCCATGCTCCAGGAGACACACCTTACTGATCCGGAGCACAGTAAGCTGGTCAGAGAATGGGTTGGACAGTGCTGTGTGGCATTGTACAATCGGCCCAAAAGGGTTGTAGCAAAATGGATACATAAACAGTTACGCTTTGTGGTGCAGTGAAGGATCAAGGACCCCGGAAGGGGGGGGGTGTAAATACATCTTTGTGCAAGGGATACTATGGGGGGAGCAGGTTCCTTCTGGCAACATTTGTGCTCCCGCACAGCATGATCCGGTGTTCATCAATGAGATGATAGCACTGCTAGATCAGGTTTCTAAACTGCTCTTGGCAGGAGACTTTAACTGAACACTTTATGCAGTGCTGGACAAATCACAGGGGATGGGAGACAATTACCAGGTATGAGAAGGTGGGGGATAGGTTTGGCAGAGTTAGAGCTAGTGGATACATAGATAGGGGCCTATCTGGGATCTAGAGAGTATACCTTCTTCTCCAGCCCCCATAAAACTTGATCAAGGATAGACTACATTTTTTACACCAAGGCATCTGTATCATACAGTCTTGTGCACAGAAACCACTGCTATATCAGTGTCTGACCATGCAAATATTTTAGTAACCCTTTGTAGGAGAAATGCAAACCAGGCACAGACACCATGGAAATTCCCTGCATATATGTTAGCACAGCAGGAATTTTTGGAGTTCCTTAAGGAGCAGTTGGACATATACATGGGGGTTAACAAAGACATGGCTCCATCGAAAGCTGTCCTATGGGAGGCAGGGAATGCCTACATGAGAGGCACGATTATTTCTTATATGACCAATAGGACCAAGTAAAGGAACGAAAGTCTGCAGAAACTAGAGCTCACAGCTAAAGAGCTGGAGAAGTCATATGATGATCAGCCTGAAGCCACCCTTTGTCAACTGAGGATTGCCAGAGAAGTGATTAATCTGACACTTTCCAATAGGGCTAGCACGACCCTTTTCTATGCTAGACAGAGAATATATGAATGGAGCAACAAGCCCAGCTCCCCTGCTGGCTAGGTTAGCTCAGGGTAAGCATACCACAAATGTCATCACTACCATTAAAGATGGGCAGAGGGTGCTCCGCAATCAGAACAATGACATAAGGGCACAATTTGTGGAGTACTATAGGGCTCTGTATACTGTGTTCACATGTGACCCATGAGGCTGAACCATTCCTAAGAGAGTTGAATCTGCCATCCCCCACAGATAAGCAAGTCAAACAGCTAGGTACATCTATTAGAGCTAGTGACTGTGTGCTACAGCAGCACTAAAGATGGGTAAAGCTGCAGGACATAGCCCAGGGGGACTCAGTACTCAAAAGCCTTACAATGGTGACTGATGCGGCAATGGAGGAGGGATATTTTTCAGGTGCCTATTAGCAGGCTCCTGTTACAATCCCTAAACCTGGGAAGGATCTCAGGACATGGACTGCCTATCAGCCCATATCCTTGATCAACTGTGATACTAAGATCATCTGGAGCACATTTGCTGCAGCCACATCCAAGAGCAGGGCCATTCTTGTTGCCCTACAGGTGGCAGGCCTGAGACAGCTAGTTTCAGAACCCACTCATGAGGGAGCAGTCTTAGACCTCGTACTCTCAAACGGGGGCAGTGAGAGGATCTCAGATCTAGAAGTGGGTTGCCATCTGGGAACAAGTGACCATCAAACAGTATGGTTCACGTTAAACTCAGCTACAGAGTCAAGCCACACAAAAGTGAGGGTACTGGACTTCAGCAGGGCTGACTTTGGCAAGATGGGAGAGTGCCTCAGAAAAGCACTAGCAAACAGGCTAGAAGGAGGTGTGGAGCAACAATGGGGAATCATCAAACCTGCCATCACAGAGGCAACAAGCCTTTGTGTGAAGTGAATAAACAAATCAAAACGAAAGAAAAAGCCACTATGGTTCTCAAAAGAGGTGGCTGTGAAAGTCAGGAAGAAAAAGATAGTATTCTGGAAGTATAAGGAAACACAGAAAGAGCAGGACAGAGAGCTGTACCAGTTAAGGCAGAAGGAAGCAGGGAGGGAAGTCAGAATAGCAAAGGCCCAAACTGAGGAAAAGATAGCCAACTCAGTTAAGAAGGGGGATAAAACCTTTTATAGGTACATCAGCGAGCGTAGAAAGACAAAAGGAGGGATAGTGAGGCTGAATAGAATGAACGGTGGGTGGGCAGAGGGGGACAGCGAAAAAGCAGGGATACTGAATGAATATTTCTGCTCAGTATTCACAAAAGAGGAGGGGGAAGTGCCTAATCCAATTAACAGAAGCACTCTTGATAGGGGGGTCGATCCCAGTCCTTTCACAGAAGAAAGGGTTCTGCAAGAACTCCTAAAACTGAAGGTGGACAAAGCAATGGGGCCTGATGGAATTCACCCCAGAATTCTAAAAGAATTAAGGGGGGAACTAGTGAAACCACTGGCAACTCTTTTTAATAAATCATGGGAGGATGGTGTGGTACCCGAGGACTGGAGGAAGGCAGATGTGATTCCCCTTCACAAAAGTGGGACCAAGACAGATGCAGGAAACTACAGACCTGTCAGTCTGACCTGTGTGGTAGGGAAAGTGATGGAATCACTTCTGAAGGAAAGAATAGTTGAGTACCTAGAGGCCAGTGGGGCACAGGACCCAAGGCAGCATGGGTTCTCAGCGGGAAGGTCATGTCAGACGAATCTAATAGATTTCTTTGACTGGGTGACCAAAGTAGTAGACCAGGGAGGGGCTGTGGACATGGCCTACCTAGACTTTAGCAAGGAATTTGACACAGTCCACACAAAAAAGATTAATAGTCAAATTAACCAGCCTGGGAGTGGGTCCCAGGGTGGTAGCCTGGGTAAAACATTGGCTGGACAACACATGACACAGAAGGTAATTGTAAATGGAGTCCACTCTGAAGAAAGAGGGTTACTAGTGGAGTACTGCAGGGTTCAGTATTGGGTTCAGTCCTTTTAATGTCTTCATAAGTGACATTGCAGAGGGACTGGAAGGAAAGGTATGCCTCTTTGCAGATGACACAAAGATCTTTAACAGGGTTGATACACAAGGAGGCGTGGAAAGGATGAGAAGGGACTTGGCAAGGTTGGAGGAATGGTCAGAAGTATGGCAGCTAGGATTCAATGCAAAGAAGTGCAAAATAATGCACCTGGGAAACAAGAACCAAGGGGAAGAATATACAATGGGGGAGGGGGTAGTAACAACAACAAAAAAGGAAAGGGACTTGGGGGTAATCATATCAGATGACCTTAAGGTTAGCAAGCAATGTGAGAAGGCAGTAGGGAGGACTGGGGGTATACTGGGATGCATAGGGAGAGGCATCAGCAGCAGAAAACAGGAAGTTGTTATCCTCTGTACAGACAGTTGGTGAGACCCCATCTGGAGTACTGTGTCCAGTTCTGGAGACCCCATCTCCACAAGGATATAGACAGGATAGAGGCAGTCCAGAGGAGGGCAACTAAAATGGTGCAGGGTCTGCAAGAGAAGCCATATGAGGAGAGACTAAAGGAGCTTAATATGTATACCCTTGAGGAAAGAAGGGAGAGGGTGGACATGATAGAAACTTTAAGTACCTCAGTGGAATCAACAAAGTCCAAGAGGGTAGCATCTTTCAGAAAAAGAGACGTGCAAGAACAAGGGACACAATTTAAAGATGGAGGCGGTTCAGGGGCAATGTGAGGAAGTATTATTTCACAGAAAGGGTAGTGGATGCATGGAACAGCCTTCCTGAGGAGGTTGTGGGGTCTAAAACTGTGGGAGAATTCAAGAATGCATGGGACAGACATAAGGCAATTCTTGTGGGGGGTAGAAAGAAATAGGCTGTTGGTTAACTAGGATCTGTGGCCTATCCTGTAGGTAGGGAAATGGGCAGACTAGATGGACCAAGCGGTCCTTATCTGCCATCAAAGTCTATGTTTCCATGGTAAGGTGTTGGCGATGAGATTGGAGGATGTTGCTCGACTTGGTGAGACCTGATGAAAGAGGGTTTGTGCAGGGAAGTTACTCTTACAATAACATATGGAGATTAATGTGGCCCACGGTGGGGGTCTCAGCAACCAGGAGAGGTATTTGTGCTTTCTGGATGCCAAGAAAATATTTGACAGGGTTAAATGGCCCTCAAGGTACTAGAAAAGTTTGGGATGGGTGAAGCTTTCTGAAGTATGTGCAGTTATTATACAGGGCACCTAGAGCTAGAATCTTGGTGAATGGAGGGCTCTTGGATGAATTTGCATTGTCACGGGGAATAAGACAGAGCGGTCCCCTCTCCCTCCTGCTCTTCACACTGGTAATAGAGACTTTGGCAGAACACACAAGACAGTGCCAAGTTCTGGGGCTGCAATGGGAGTGGGGTCAGCCACATGAGATATCGCTCTATGCGGACAATATTTTGCTGTTCCTTACCAAACCAGCACAGGCCATTCCTGAGGTTACAAGAATAATCATTGCATTTTCCAGATTCTCCGGCTATAAAAACAATCTAGATAAGTTGGAGATCATGCAGATGGGGGGAGGTGACCCTGCAAAGCTCTCAAATTAACAGAGTAACCACCGCTATTAAATACTTAAGAATAAAGATAGGGTTTCCCCTCACAAGCCTGTATAGGCTAAATTATGAGCCCTTATTAAAAATAATACAGACTGATCTTGGAAGGCTGAAGGCCCTACCAATCTCCTGGATAGGATGGATAAACCTACTAAAGATGACTATCCTACTCAGAATATTATATCCCATCCAGATGCTACCAATGGGACTAATCAAAAAGGATACACACATGTTCAAGGCCAAAATAAAAGACCCTGGGTGGCACTGGTTCGGCTGAAGGGCCACATAGTCAGGGAAGGGGTTGCTTTCCAGATGTGAGCATGTACCACTTAGTAGCCCAGCACAGACTGATATGGGAGTGGCTCCTGGGGATGGACAGGGCGAGTTTGGCAATTTTGAAGATAAGAGCTGAGGGCACAACACCACTGTGTCATCTCAAAAAGGAGGGGGGTACAGCTAAATATAAGGCACAGGGAGAGACCAACCCTCTAGAGATACACACTTTGAAAGCCCGGGGAATGGTAGCAGAAAAGTGGAGAGCTTGTTGGAGAGCACCCTACTTGTTCCAGTCTATGGAAACCCTGAATTTCTTCCTGGAATGGAGGCAGGGGGCTTAAGAAATGGAAAGAAGGAGGGGCGCAGTGTTTTGGAGAACTATGTATAAACCCCAGGGTCTAAGAAATCTGAATGAGCTCAAGGAGAGACTTAAGTTAAATGGGCATCAAAGGTACAGATGCCTCCAGGTGGCAACACACACACACACACACACACACACACACACGCAGCATAGAGTGTGTTGACCCTTTGCAGGTCAAAATCAGTGGAGCGGAGTGGGATATAATGAGGGCAAGAAAAAGCCCACAGGGCCTAATGGCAAAACTACATGCACTGCTATGGGAGACTATTCCAGACCAGTCAAAAGGGATCAACAATTTGTGGGAAAGAAACTTAGGTCATGAAATCCTTCAGACATGACATCAAGATTCTGACATGGCCATGTCTCCAGGACCACAGGCCTGGCCCACCTTCCTAGGAGTAAAACCTGGAGACTGAAGCACTATCTCAGAGCCACTCAAGGCCTTACAATAATGTTACTCCTACTGTCCGGCAAGATCCACCCAACCCAGGCCCCGCTGGTAGCTCTGGGTCTGTCACCTGCAGCCAAGGCCTACTGAACATAGTTTCCCTACATATCCACAGTCTCCTACCTAAATTTGCCCAGTCTGAAGCTTGGGTCGAGTCAGTGTAGTCCGATATTATTTGCTTAACTGAAATTTGGCTCAGTCAATACATATCTCATACCACTATCCAATTGCCAGGCTTCAATATCTTTAGGGAGGATCGAATAAGCAAGCAAGGTTGGGGCTGCCTTATCTACCTCAGTTCAGACCTGCAAGCCTCTAAAATCATGATCAAAGGCCTAACCAGGGACTGTGAATGCCTAATAAAGCTTTTGATAGGGCAAGGGCACAAATGTCTTGTCATTCTGTCTGTATATAACCCACCGAGTAAACAGAATCTGGGCATAGGATCACTTACTCTCTTCTTTATGCAACTCAATCAGAACTGGGAATATGTTGTTACTGGTGACTTTACATCAAGTGACACACCCAGTCCAACACAGGTCATAGGGGTAAGATGTCCAGCCTACTATATATCTCACATAAATGGCCACTGAGCACACCAGTACCAATTATAAAACAGGCACCATGATGCTACTCGACTGGATACTAGTTACACACTCTGACAGGGTTAAAATATGTCTATGGACAGTTAAACAGACAAGGCCACCCCCGGCTCACAGTCAATTAAGTCCTAAACAAAATGAAGATGCCTGAATTCAGATCTTACTTTGCCCAAATTGATTGGAGCTTCTTAGCTGTTATTTCTGATATTGACTCGGCTCTAGAATTCTTTGTCTCTGAGTTCATGCTTGCAACTTTTCACTCTTTAAAAAACTCAAGGCAAGAGGAACATGGCCCAGATGGATCACCTCTGAACTCCTTGCCTACATGAGGAAGATGGGCAATCTGTGGGCACTGGCCAGGGAAACAGGTCCCCTGTCCACCTACAGAGGTATACGAAAGCCCACAATAAGTGCACCAGTATTATTAGAATGGCCAAATCTGACTTCTATAAGGACCAGCAGACCCAGAACTGGAGCAATGGCAATAGATTCTGGGACAACGTCTCAGAGCTCCTTGGCAAGGGAGTTAAAGTCACTCCTTAAATGCTTATAGAGGAGGGCTGAGAAGTCCTTGATCCCACTGAAATTGCCAATTACTTCAACACAGCTTTTACTGACTTTAGGTTCGTCATACCTACTGAGGCTGCCCAGACTCCCTGCAGGGAATTAGACAGGGCAGTGCTGCACTGTGCTACCCACAAAAGGATGAGTTCACACAAAATTCAATTCAATTATTATCTGAAAACATTTAATTTTGTCCATCAAAGAGGCAACAGATATGCAGAACTCCAACCAGTCACCTGGGACTGGCAGAGTTGTGTATATCTGTCATGTCTTTGATGGACAAAATTAAATGTTTGCAGTTTATAACGGAATTGAATTCTGTGTGAGCTCGTCCTTTTGTGGATAGGAGTGCAGCACCATTCTGTCTGATTTATACTGTGGGGGTTAGCCACTGCTGCTACTGTCTCCCCCAATTTGCACTTTAGCACAGGAGCCTTCCCACTCCTTGCAGGGAACCAGGTCTTGAAGGCTCCCAGATGGTGAGCTCTGAACCAAGGTACCCTAAATTCTACTTTAAGGCTGTTTCAGTCAAAGACACCTTGAAACACATCAGTAGGCTGCTTGGCAAAACTAGCTGTGGGAGTGACTTGGTTAATGTGAATGTTCTTGCCCTGGCAGTAGAAGAACTTTCCCACCCCATTTCTAGAATTTTTAAATTTTCCCTATGCTACTCACAATTCACAGAGAAGAAGAAATCCATACTGGTTACACCAGTTTTCAAAAGCGGAGCCCACACTAGCCTTGCCAGTTACAGACCCATTTCTATTCTCTTCCCCCGTCCAAGGCCATCGAGAAAACAGTCTCTAACAAACTTGTCACATACCTCAAATAATACAGTGTCCAGTGTGTACAGCAACATGGCTTCATGAAGGTCCACAGCACCAACATTGTTCTGTTGGAATTCACCAGCTATGTTCATGAGGTCCTTGAGTATGGTGACCTAGTCAGAGCTATATATATTGACCTTACTAAAGTCTTCAACCTGGTCAACCATAAGTTCCTACTTGCCAAACTCCTTGGTCTGGGTTTATCACAGAACACAGTTGACTGGTTCCACAGCTATCTCACTAATAGCTTCCAGTGGGTGAAGATCAATAAATTTCTGTTCAGCATTAGGGAAGTATCTATTGGTGTTCCACAGTGCTCCATCTTAGGCCCACTCCTATTTGGCCTCTTCATAAATCAACTGCTCGATGCTTATCAGATAGCCAACATACTCATCTATACCGATGATGTAGCCATCTGTTCCAAAAACCTGGACCTTGACAGCCTTACCACCACTCTCCAAAGTAACTTTAAGTCACTTGAAAGCTTGTTCTCCAAAAACAATCTGGTCCTTAATTACAAAATACTGTAATAAAGACCATGCTCTTCTCTAGCTTCTCACAAAAGAGGAAAGTTCCACCCTTTGTCATCCGAAATGGCCAAAGACAAAACCCTGAATTTGCTCTGCCCTAAGGGACCTAAGAACTAGGCTCCATGCAGCAAGGACTGAGATAAACTATATATGAATAATTCTCCATTATACACAACAAAACAGCACCAGCAAACAGTCCTTTACCAAATAGGCTCCATTGCCCAAAGGACAAACAGACCAAGAAGTTGAAAACTGGTCAAAAAACACAATGCTCTAAAGCCTACAGCTACTGGAACAATCACACATGTGCACACAACAAATAGATACTCTACACTGACAGCTAACACAGAGACATTGATGAGTAAGGAACAGGTAGATCCAATACAGCAAAACATTGAAAAGTCCACCAAAAGAGCAAACAAACCAACCATCAAAAAAACAAGTACTAATAGTCAGAGACTCCATTATTTGAGGTGTGGAGTCTTATCTTCAGCAATCCGGTTGTACAAAAGTTGCTGTTAGGTGTCTCCCGGACATGTCTGTGTGGACGGACACTGACCGCATTCTAAATATCGTTCACAATGTGGATTATAAACCACTTGTCATTCTCCAGATAGGCACAAACAACATAGCCCCTCGCACAGTAGAAGAGACTAAACAAAACATAACAAATCTGGCCAGCAAAATGAATTCTCTCTTGTCCAATCTCTCTTTCTTGGAGGTCCTGCCTGTATGGGAAAAGGGCAGAATCAGGCACAGGATCAGAGAGAGAGAGAGAGAGAGAGACATCTCCGAACTTAATGCCTGGCTTAAACAATGGTGCCAGGAAAATGGACACGGCTTTCTTGGCACTTGGCACAACTTCTGGGAGCAGGACTTCTACAAGTTTGCTGGTCTGCATCTAAACAAACAAGGAACTCGGGTGCTCAGACAAAAACTCAACATGCACATAGACCATTTAAACTAGAGAGTGGGGAGGAGCATCAAGGACACCTCATGGCAAGAAGGGTGTCAGGCGCACCTACCCCACCAACAGCTAGTTTGACACAGGTCTCTTTTAGTGATCTCAGCAACAGTAGTTATCAAGACACTTCCTATAACAGGCAAAGGGATTAGCGTAATAGGCATGAGAGAAGCAACACTGACAAACAGCATAACGATTCTACTACTTCACCACGCCGCACAAAACAGGGATGAAGGGCTATGTGTATCAATGCACATAGTCTGTCAGATAAAATCTCTGACCTCTCTGCTTTAATGACAGAAGACAAATTAGACTGGGTAGCAGTCATGGAAACCTGGTTTATGGAGAACCATACCTGGGATGTCGCTATACCAGGTTACACACTTTATAAGAAGAACTGTGTTGGAAAAAAAGAAGGAGGGGTGGCATTATATGTAAGAGAAAGAATCTTGGCAATAGAAGTCTAAGCAAAACAGGGAAGGCCAGAAACTCTGTGGGTCACCCTAGGAGAAGGGAACAAAGCCCCCATCTGAGTGGAAGTCATATATAGACCTCCCTCCCAGGACTCTGACATAGACAAGGAGCTCTTGGAAAACATCTTCTTGATGGCCGACAAGGGAGATCTGTTATCATCCACTTGATGTAGATTGGTCCTCATTCATGGCATCATCTGAAAGCAGCAAAGAGTTCCTACTTTCCCTGAAGGGGGCAGGACTTAATCAGCTGGTGCAGTCCCCCACCAGAGAAGAGACTATCCTGGACCTGGTGCTATCAAACAGCACTAGAATCTCAGATGTAACCGTAGGGGTAAATCTGGGAACCAGCCACCACAGGTCAGTCTGGTTAACAGTGGAAAGGGTAGCGGAATCAAGTCACACAAATCTCAAAAACACTTGATTGCTGCAAGGCAGACTTCAACACCATGAAAACCCAGTTAAGAAACTTGCTGGAAATCAACAACTTGTGGGACGTGGAGAGAAGCTGGGAAGCCTTGAAGACAGCTTTACTTCAAGTTACTGAACAGTGGACAAAGCACATCAGCAAGTCAAAAAGAAGAAAAAAGCCACTGTGGTTCTCCAAAGAAATAGCAACAACTGTAAAACACAAAAAAAGGGACTACAAGCAGTATAAGCAGACAAAGAAAGAAGCAGACAGGCAGCATTACATATCAAAGCTAAGAGAAGTGGGAAAGGCTATTAGGATAGCCAAAGCCCAAACAGAGGAGCAAATAGCGCAAGGAGTAACAAAGGGGGGGGGGGCAAAACATTTTTTAGGTACATAAGCGCAAGAAAAAAGAGTAAGGGTG
The DNA here is from genome assembly GCA_016271365.2 of Neoceratodus forsteri. Lineage (NCBI taxonomy): Eukaryota > Metazoa > Chordata > Ceratodontiformes > Ceratodontidae > Neoceratodus > Neoceratodus forsteri. The sequence goes on along the minus strand of CM057454.1, from coordinate 245,889,492 downwards.
GGATAATCAGGCTAAAATCAACTGAAGGACAGATAGTTGAAAAGGATGAAGACAAGGCATAAGTACTAAACAAATTCCTCTGCTCAGTCTTCACCATTGAAGACCAAGACAACAGCCCTACTATGGGAAAGGCAGTGTGCAACAGTAAAAACAGCAAACAACTTTCACTTCTTGAGAGAAAAGAATCCTAGAAGAGCTTAGAAAACTAAAAGTAGACAAAGCAATGGGACCCAATGTCATCTGCCCTAGGATTCTAAAGGAGTAACGGGAAGAAATTGCAACACCTCTCACTGACCTTTTTAATAAGTCACTGGAAAGTGGCACAATACCACTAGACTGGAAAAAAGGCTGTGTTGGTACCCTTACATAAACGTGGAAGCAGGGAAGAGCCTGGAAACTACTGCCCAGTCAGTCTGACCTCAGTGGTAGGCAAATGTATGGAAACCCTGCTGAAAGATAGAATAGTGGATCCCCAAGCAACATGGATTTATGGCAGGAAAATCATGCCTAACAAAGATGATAGAATTCTTCGACTGGGTGACCAGAACAGTGGCTCAGAAAACATAGAATTTGACAGCAGATAAGGACCGCTTGGTCCACCTAGTCTGCCCATTTCCCCGCCTAATGGATAAGCTGCAGATCCTAGTTAATCAACAGCTTACTTCTTCCTACCCACCACTAGAATTGCCATATGTCTGTCCCATGCATTCTTGAATTCCCCCACTGTTTTTGACTCCACTACCTCCTCAGGAAAGCTGTTCCATATATCCACTACCCTCTCTGTGAAAAAATACTTCCTCACATTACCTCTGTGCCGTCTCCCCATTATCTTCAAATTGTGCCCCCTTGTTCTTGTACGTCTCTTTTTCTGAAAGATGCTACTCTCTTGGACTTTGTTGATTCCCTTGAGGTACTTGAAAGTTTCTATCATGTCCCCCCCTCTCCCTCCTCTCCTCAAGGGTATACATATTAAGCTCCTTTAATCCCTCTTCATGTGTCTTCTGGTGCAGATCCTGCACCATTTTAGTTGCCTTCCTCTGGACAGCCTCCAGGGGTGGTGAACGTGGTGTACCTAGACTTCAGCAAGGCCTTCAACACCGTACCCCATCGAAGGCTTATGAGTAAGCTACAGAATACAAGACTTAGTCAGAAGACAGTCAACTGAATTGCAAACTGGCCCAAGGACAGGACACAGAGGGTCTTATAATGGAGCTCAGTCAGGGGAGGACAAGGTGACCAGTTGAGTGCCATAGGTGTCAGTATTAGATCCCATCCTCTTCAATATTTTCATCAGCAACATCGCTGATGAGCTGGAGGGGAAAGTATGCCTGTTTATGGATGATACAAAACTCTGCAACTGGGTGGACACCCGAGAGGGAGTCCTGAAGATGGAAAAGGATCTGAACAGGCTGGAAGGATGATCCAGAAACTGGCAATTGAAGTTCAATGCCAAAAAATGCAAGGTCATGCATCTGGGTAAAAGAAACCCCAGGAAGGAATACATGCTACTAGAACACCAGCTTGAAGTAACACAGGTGGAGAGGGATCTTGATGTAATCATTACAGATGATCTTAGGACAAGCAAGCAATGTGGAAGGGCAGCCCAAAAGCAAATGGCATCCTTGGATGCATTGGAAGGGGTATAACTAGCAGAAGAAGAAGAGAGGTGATAATGCCACTCTACAGATCACTGGTCAGACTGCACATGGAATATTGCGTCCAGTTTTGGAGGCTGCACCTGAAGAAGAACATCAACAGACTGGAGGCGGTGCAGAGAAGGGCTACAAAGATGGTGTAGGGTTTGCACCAGGAGCCATATGAAACCAGACTAGCCGACTTACAGCTCTACTCACTTGAACAGAGAAGAAACAGAGGGGACATGATAGAAATGTTTAAGTATATGAAAGGAATTAACATGGCGTGGAAGGAAAACCTGTTTCAGATGAAATCAGAGAGTTGTACAAGAGGCCACAATCTATGACTGGCAGGAGGTAAATTTAGGAGAAACATCAGAAAGTACGTTTTTTCCCGAGAGGGTGGTCAACCCTTGGAATGGCCTACCGCAAGAGGTAGTGCACTCAAAAAATGTAAGAGGATTCAAACTTGAGTGGGATAAACACTACGCGCAAAAAAAGAAATAGTCCTAGGGGTAGGTATTCTGGACAGACTAGATGGATCAAGAGGTCCCCTTCTGCCAGCAAATTCTTATTTTCTTATGAATAGGTGAAGAGCGTCAAATACATTGGAGTAACTGTGGATGACATGACAACTTATCTTTTGCACCCTATGTTGACAATCTGGTGGCCATAGTTAACAGAAGTCTGGGTGCCCTGTACCGTAACTGAAACAATCTCAATGGGGATGCTAGATGCCTTACTGTGGCCAGCTCCATTCTGTCACTTATTGATTATGGGCTCCCTGTCTATAGACTGTGCAACTGCCTGTGACACAATGTTAAACAGAGTAAAGCTGGTCTGTAATAAGGTGTGCCACTTTGTACTTGGTGAAGATAACCGCACTCATAGTTGTACCCTTTAAGTACTCATTAACTGGCTACTTTTACCCAGCAGAATAAAACTCTAGATCTGTTTGCTAGACAAAGAGGCACTCTTGGGCCTAACACCCCCCTGCTTTAACAAATTGTTTCTGCACTGCTTCCAACAAACACAACACCAGGAACATGACCAGGAATGCCCTTAAGCCTTCTTTCCAGCATACTCAGCTAAACAAGTGGTCATTTGCTGTCAGGACCACTAAATGGTTACAGAAAACTGCCTGATACACTGCTGAATCTCCCCAAATGTAATCAGTTTAAGAGATCTTTGTGATCTACCTTTGCTGTCCAATGCAACTGTAACCATTGAACAGTTTTATTCAGTTTCTCACTGTACATAACCTGTGAATTTTTCTCAAAACTGTATGTAATTGTTCTGCCTTACGTGCTCTGAGCTTGACTCAACTGCATTTCCTCTGGAGCTGCTTATTGTACTTGTTATGTTTTTTTGTGACTATGTGCTTGACCTGGAGTCTTTGTAAATGAGCACTTGTGCTCAAAGGTAATCTCTGAAGTTTTCAATAAATACATAAGTAAAAATCAGTGAAAAAGATTGATCCATGATATGTGAGACACACATGGGCTCTTATGCTGCACAAAATTCAAAGAATCCCAATTTAAGTTCATCCACTGACTCTATTTACACCCTTATACAGTGAGCAGGTTCTGCCCAGGAGTATCCCTTATATGTGGAAGATGTGGGGAGGAGCCTTTACTTCTGGGATTGCAGGACCCTTGCGCCATTTTGTATGGAGATTAACAGACAGATAAAACAATGTATGAGAGTAGAATTTCAAGATACTGCTTGCCAGTGCCTTTCAGTATAGACCATTCCTTTGCAGCAGATTGGAAGCGCCACTCTAGGGCTGTGAGAATAATGTTGCTCATGGCATGCATGTGCATACAGAATGCATGGGTATCCCACCAGCAACCCACAGCGGCGATGTGGTTATGCCTTCTTGTTAGGACCCTCCCACTGGAGCACATTACATATGAGCTGAAAGATAGGGCTGAATTATGTGAGAGAACATGGGGGTATTTAGTGATTCTCTCCCTCCTATCAAGGCAACTTTGATAAGCGAGGGCAGCTCAAGATAAAACTAAAAGGAATGTCTCCTACTCACCTTACAGGGTTGAGTACTGTAAAATTAGGTATGTCAATAACAATAACCTCCTGAACCATAAAATGAAAATATATTTATTTACTGAAGTCTAGGATTACAAGTACCTTCGAACGAGGGGTTCTTTTACAAAGGTTCTGTGTTAAAGCAGGGAGGGGTACCATAACAAAAACAGGTGTACAAACAAGGTGGCTACATTGCAATATGTTTACAGATACAAACATGTAACAAAAGTATTATAAGGACAGGGCTAGCCTAAAAGTGCTCAGTGTAGTAGGTATAGCAGTCAGAGCAAGACTTAGTCAATTAAGTGCATGTAGTGCATATTAGAGAGAGGGCATCTAGAAGTTGGAGAGGGAGGAAAAGAGGGGGAAGGAGAGACGGGAGGACCTAGAGACTAGAGATCCTTGAGTAAGTATAGTTGAGGGAGGGAGGGAAGACAGAAAAGAAGTGAGGAGAAGGGGAGGGCAGTGGAGAGAGGGAGAGGAGGTTGAAGAGGATGAGGGAGGGAATATGAAGGGGTGGGGAGGGAGGCAGGAGAGAATGCAGGGTACAGGGAACAAGGGGAAAGCAAGGAGTAATACGAGGAGGAAGGAGGAAGGAGGACTGGGAAGTGGATGGGATAGGAAGGGGGCGATGTTGCAGTGAAGGTGGGGATAAATGCAGGGAAGAGAGGAGAAATAGACTTCCAGCAGTAAGTGATGCATAATGGTGAAAGGAAATGGGAAATAAAGATCAGTGCATTTAATGTGAGACCACTCTATTTATTAACCAGCTTAGCTGTTGTTTTGGTGTACCTGTTTTTAGATATTTTAATGTTTTAATGTTGGCGAGTGTTTATGTGTATAACGCAGCTCTAAAATACGTTGAAAAGAAATTAACACTGTCTTAAAAAGAACTGTATAGAATAATTATTTGGTATTGACTATAGATGGTTAATATGTATAAGTTGTGTGTCCATGTTGTGTAATTTATGAGAAAACTCAATAAAAACATAGTGCTATGTGAAACGTATAGCAGTTGAGAGTTATGCTCCCATAACCTGACCCCTTACCAACACTGACAGCTCACATCACTGGTACAGGTCTACCACTGTAAATAGACTTCCAGTGATAAAACCAGCAGTACGTGATGCATAACAGTGAAAGGAAATGGGAGGATATTGAGGGAAAATTCAAGGTAAGAATTTATACAGAAAGGAAAGATCTTATTTTCTTTTGGGATGATAACATGTCCTATTTACTCTTCCCCAATTTTTTTCTCTTTTTACTTGTGAGGAGATTGTGGCAGCACCTTTTCTCCATCTAGGTCAATAGGTGAACAGCAATTTCCCCCAAAGTGAGGGACAAGGTGGATGTGGGGATCCTCTGCAGTGGAGACCTCTGGGGGGGTGGCTGGGGACCCCATAGGAGGAAAGAAGCAACTCCTAGTAGGGGGACTCTGTTATTAGTGGGGTAGATCTGGGGGCAAGGCAGAGGAAGGTCTGGCTTGGAGGGATAGGAAGCAAATCCAAAGGATCACTGGGGCAGCAGGATGGGGGGCTGAGCTAGATGCCATTGTCCACCTGGGGACAAATGACCTGGCTGGTGACAAGGTGAGGGCAGTACAGAGGGAGTTCACGGAGTTGGGGAGGAGTCGTAGGTGGCATGCACGGTAACTTTCATGGAAGTGTTAACTGACTTCGGCAGGGGAGAGGCCAGGGTACTCCACACCAGGGGATTCAATGAATGGCTGAAAAGCTGGTGCAGAGCTGAGGGATTTGGCTTCATTGGGGTCCGGGGGACCACCTGGAAAGATGTGGGCTTGTACAGGAGGGGGTGGCTTGCATCCATCTGGGGGGGTGGACCAGGATCCTTAGTGAGAAGTTTAAATGTTTCACTGGCAAAAATTTCAACTAACCAAAGGGTGTGGCAGAAGTAAGCAGGGAAAAACCAACAGCCTACCGCCACAGGTTAAGGTAGACAAACAAAAGGATACTAGGGCCAAGGAATCAACAAAAGGAACTGCAAATGGGGAAAAAGACAGGGGAGACATAGAGGGAAGGCATAGAGATAAGGGGGAGCTGGTACAGGCAAAGGCATCAAAACATGGAAAGCCATTTGTACAAATGCCCGCAGCCTGGGAAATAAGATCCCGGACCTAGCGGCCAAATGGCAGAGGAAGACCTGGACATTATTGCAGTAACTGAAACATGGTATATGGGTAACCATGACTGGGATGTTACCATACCAGGATACATGATCTTCAGGAGACACAGGGAGGGCAAAAAGGGGGGGTAGGAGTGACTATCTACATAAGGGAAGGGATCAAAGCAACTGAGTTAAGGGGAAGAGAGGAAGGAGAAGAGGCACTATGGGTCACCTTAGAGATGAGAAATGGCACCACCATCCGCACTGGGGTTGTCTACAGACCTCCAGCACAGGGGGAGGAAATAGACAGGGTATTAGTGGAAACCATCCACAAAATGTCAGAGAGAGGGGAAGTGTTTCTGGTGGGGGATCTAAACATACTGGACGTTAACTGGAACACCTATGCAGCAGCCACTACCAGGAGCGGAGACATCTTGGATGTCCTACAGGGAGCGTGCCTCAGACAGCTAGTGAAGGAGTCTGGATCCATGACACTGCAGCGACAACTTTAGTCTGACGCGACAGTACAGCGATGGATTTATGTCAACTGCAAGTTGCAGCAGGCATAAATCCGTCAGGAAAATGTCTGTTTTTGGGGGGGCTTCACCCCCTGAACACCTCATGTGAGGGTCTTGGCCCCCACAACCACCTGTAGCTTAGGAATATTAACTCCAAGTTGGAGTTGATTTGGGAAGGGGGCAAAACCCAGAGAAAACAGTGCTGGGGTCCCGCAGGTACATTATAGCAGCAACAGCGACTTGCACAGTAATGTACTTTGTTTTCGAAATGTCACTGTGGCATCGGTATACAGAGGAGCCCACACAGGAGGGAACAATACTAGACCTGGTTCTCACAAATGGTGGCAGAATAACAGATCTATTAGTAGGCAGCCATCTAGGGTTCAGTGATTACCATACAGTGTGGTTTAAGGTGAAGCCAGTAGTAGAGTCAAGCCACACAAAAGTAAGGGTCCTGGATTTCAAAAGAGCTGACTTAAAATTGGGGGAACACCTCAAGAAAATTCTGGAGAGGGAAGGGGGGAGTAGAGGAACAGTGGGAGAAACTTAAAGGAGCCATAGCAGAGACAACAAACCTCTGTGTAAAGCAAGTGCACAAAGCAAAATGAAAGAAAAACAAACACTATAGTTTTCAAAAGTGGCAGGGAAGGTTAGGGAAAAAACAGGCATTCAAAAAGTACAAGGAAACACAGAGGGAGGGAGACAGGGAACTGTATCAGCAAAAGTAAGGAGTGCAAAGGCACAAACTGAAGAAAGAATAGCACAATCAGTGAGAGGAGGAAACCATTTTTAGGTATATCAGAGAAAGGAAAACGATCAATGGAGGGATTTTGAGGCTAAATGGGGGGGTGTGGAGGGGGATCTAGAAAAAGCAGAAATTCTAAATTAATACTTCTACTCAGTATTTACAAAAGAAGGGGAAGGGGGGGGGGACCAAAATTAGGTGGTAGAAACACACATGGTGGGGGGGAGGTAGACACCAGTCCATTCATGGAGGAGATGGTCCTAAAGGAACTCTCAAAACTAAAAGTGGACAAGGCAGTGGGGCCAAATGGGATGCATCTCAGAATACTGAAAGAACTCATGGAGGTACTAGGGGCACCACTGACAGCCCTATTCAACAAATCGTTGGAGGAGGGAGTGGTACCAAAGGACTGGAAGAGGGCGAATGTGGTACCACTACACAAAAGTGGGAGCAAGGTGGAGGCTGGGAATTACAGGCCAGTAAGTTTGACCTCAGTGGTGGAGAAAATAATTGAATCCTTGCTAAAGGAAAGGATTGTGGCATACCTTGAGGCCAGCGGGGCAAAAGACCCGAGGGCAACCAGGGTGGTGGATCAGGGAGGGCAGTGGACATGGCCTACCTGGCTTTTAGCAAAGCATTTGACATCGTCCCACACTGGAGGCTAGCAAACAAGTTGGGCTGTCTGGGAGTGGATCTCAAGGTGGTAAACTGGGTCAGAAATTGGCTGAGCAACAGGACACAGAGGGTGATGGTTAACGGAGTTCAACCCCGGGAGATGGGTGTGACCAGTGGGGTGCCACAAGGCTCAGTTCTGGAGCTGGTCCTCTTCAGTGTCTTCATAAGTGACATTGCAGAGGGGCTGGAAGGTAAGGGAAGCCTCTTTGCGGATGACACCAAGACTGCAATAGGGTGGACACTCCAGACAGGGTGGAAAGAATGAGAAGAGACCTAGGCAAGTTGGAGGAGTGGTCAAGAGAGTGGTAGCTTAAATTCAATACAAAGAAGTTCAAAGTCATGCACTTTGGGCACAGGAATCTTGGAGAGGAATACACGATGGAGGGGGGGGATACTAACAACAACAAAACTGGAAAGGGACCTGGTGGAAAACATAACGGATGACCTGAAAGCAAGGACTGTCTTTTGGTGGCCGTTTCTGTGGCTGGGGACATCAGCAGCCATAGCTGTGGACATAGGAGCAGCCGTAGCTGTGGACAAGGTTTTCAGTGGCTGTTGCCACATCCAGAGGGTCGGCAGCCATAGCCACAGAGGAGGGCTTGATTTCGGCGGCCATTGCCACATCCAGAGGGTTGGCAGCCTCAGCTGCAGAGGAAGGCTCCCACTGGTGCCAAGAAAAATCTCACCCTCCCTCCCCTGCCTCTACTATTAATTAAATAAATAGACTATCTGGGCTCCTCCCAGAGGGGGCTACCACCACAAGAGGAGGAGGAGGAGGGGAGTTTGTCTCTTGAAAGGGGTGTGACCACTGGGAGGAAAAGCAACTTTTTATCTCTAAGAGACTTTGATATTTCAAAGATTTTTTTAAATTCTGTCAGGATATATTTCTATAAAGTTATCTTAAAACCTAGAAGAGTGATTTAAGTGATAGGGACACTTACAAGTAGAAGGCAGTATTGAGGCAGGGTGCAGTTTTTAAGTTTTATCTGATTTTTTGTAGCTCTAAGTGACTTATACCTCTGAGGGACTTTAATATTTCTAACGTGATTTCTATCAAGTTTTCTAAAAACTAAGTAGAGTGATTTAAGTGGTAGGGACATATACAAGTAGAAGGTAATAGGAGATATGAAGGGGGAAAGCATTTTTGGTGCAAACACAGAAAGGTAGTGATCGCAGGAAGGCTTTGGTAAGGAGTATTGGAAGGAACAGTACAAACTGATTCTGTGTCTCTTGTTATTACGGGGGGTATTCTTGCATATTTTGTAAGACAGTATTTTAGGAGGTATTCCTGTATTATTTTAAGACTTAGTGGACAACATGAATGGGCAAAGAGGTTGGAGAGGTAGCATGACATCGGATCAGGTAGGTCCTGAGTATGGTCCCTGCGCCACTAGGGCAAGGGGAATCTTTGGGAGGGTGGTAGGGTGCAGTGGGTGTGGAGCAGCCGTGGTGTTGGATATAACATGGAGGTTGGGGGACTGCAAGGTGTGAAGACAGTTTACACAGCTAAGAGAAGAGGTGGGGTGGCTGAGGTGGGTTCTAAGCAGGGTAGGAGAAAGGGGAAGGGGGAGGACTGGAGGAGGTCCAAAGAGAACACCTGCTGGGTGGGGGGTGAAAGAAAGAACATAAGGGGGGCTGCTGAGGTTTTATAAAGGTGTAGCGGTAGATGCTAGAAGAAAGGTAGAGGACTGCAGGAGGGGTGAGAAGAAAAGGTAGGAGCATAAGGGAAGCCGCAGGAGACTTAGGTACCAGGGCCAGATTAAGGCAACCTGGGGCCCTAAGCCCAAGAGAAATCTGGGGCTCCCCTCACTGTAACCATGCCCCTTCGCCATGACCCCACCTCTTGGCTATTGCATATTAGTTAATGAAACATGAAAACACTGTTCTTACTGTCCCTAAAAAGTGGCATAAAATGCTTCAAAATTAAAGAAACTGGTTGGCCCTGTGGCACTGATGGTTGAGGCGCTGGACGCCGCAACTCGCACCATGCCGGTGACCCGGGTTTGGTGATGGACTTGGGTCACCGGGGGTTGGCTGGAGGGAGAAGGATTGAGCATCCAATGGCTGCTCTCCTTCTCTGGAGAGGGGTGGGACGCTGGCCCCGCCACTATACCGCCACCGCCTGGTTGACCCCAGGTGGTGCTGGTGTGGTTGGGAAAGCAGATAGACAGAGAGGGCCGACATCAGCCAAGGACCGGAGCGGAGGCACGTCTCAGCATGCCTCCATCTCATTGGTTCTCCTCGAGTGCTGACGTCAGCAGAGGGTGGACCAGAACAAGGAAAAACACACCACGGCTGATCTAGTTGAAGTGCTTCTACACTGCTGTGACCATGGAGGAACCGGGAAGGGGCTTTGGTTGCACATTCTACTGAGGATCGAAGGAGCTAGGATGGACTCTTCTGCCCCACTCGGGTGGTCAAACCGGGTCTCCAGAGTTGTATAGGAGCAGGGCACCTATGGGAGTATCCTCCTGGTCCTCATGACGCAGACTAGGTGCATTGGGATGCCTGGAGAGAGGGCCTGGTCGCGGTGCAAGGGGGAGTATAAAGAGATAGTTAAAAAAATTACAAATTAATGAAACTAATACTGTCAGTATGGAAAAATAACAATAGCCTGAGTTTTGATAATTTAGAGAAAATAATTATTAATAGGCCTGGTAAAAATAATTTTTTGTATGCAAAATGTTATGATTTGCACTTCTCCAAAGCCCCCCACCCCCAAACGCACATGTGTGCACTCGTAGTCTGGGTGTTATATCTTGTCCTGTTAGGTAGTATGAACCAGGATGTGGGAGTTTTGTTGGGTTGAGTAGGGACCGATCTCTAAAACAAGCTAGGTCCTGGGTGGTGTAGGAGTTAAGTTTGTGGTTTACTGGGGGGGTTATGAACTTTAGAGATTATACTACAAAGCAAGTGACTATTGGAAGAATTCGAAATCATTCCCAGGATCAAACTTTTTTGTTACTGATAAGTAAGCCAGGATCCATAAATGGCAAGATTTACTGATGGGAATCTTGAATACATTCATTTGCTCACCCTGAAAACAGAGCTGTATCAAGGTCAGAACTTCAGTATGAGCTAGATGAAAGAACACAAAAAAAAAAAAAAGATTTTTATTTGTATCACTGAAACGTATTGTAGATTTCTTAATTTTAGGAGTGAGATTAAATATTTATTTTTTATTTATTGAGATATCGGAATAACAAACCTTTGAGTCAGAGACTCCTTTGCAAAGGCTCCACATCATGGAAGTACAAATTAAGAGAAATGGACAATACAATGAAAGGTATTACAAATGAACGCGAGGGTAAAACAACCCAGAGTCAAGTACGGTACAAAGGTAATGAGCAAAGCATTGAAAGGTATTTCATCTGAATGCGGAGGATAAAACAACCCAGAGTCAAACATGGTACAATGGTTCCAAGCAAATTAAGCTATTGCTTACATTCAAATTTCACGGATGATACAAGGTTTCCAAAGCCAATAAAACAGATACTTAAGTAAACAATAAGATACGACAGGGTGTGTGTTGAACAGATATTACTGCACTCCCAGGGGCGTAGTAAGGCACAAGGCCACCGGCTGAGTGTCTTCAGCCCCTGGAAATGTGGTAATATCTGTTCAACACACGCCCTGGAGTGTTTTATTGCGCTTATAAAATGGTTCTCTTTTTTTTAAATATTTTTGTCACCTTAAAAAATATTACTAAACTGAAAAAAACTGAAATCATTGTGTTAATTTGAGATAAAATAGTCCTTCCGCCTACTAGGTAATGACATCATTCACAGTGCTGGTGAGTAGCCGACGCTTTTGGCAAAGAAAGAAGCTCGTTGGAGAGGGGGAGTTGCTGCAGTGTGTCGCTTTTTACAGCACAGATTAATTCATCTCTGACCTTTCAGTCAGTAAAAAAATTTATAAAATGGGCATAAAAAAAAAAGCTCAGTGATTGGCAGAGTAGCCGAGTCGTTGGCATCGGTCAGTCAACTTCCAAGACATTCACTCCCTCTCTTACCAAGACTAAAAACAATGGCGGCTTTTGAAACGCGATTGTTCCATGCTTAGCTATGAACATTCCATTTAGGGGCATTGATATCTTTGCCTGTACTTTTTTTATTCTATGTGTAATACAGATATTACACTGGTTTTCTAGCCAATCACTGAGCTTATTTTTTCATGCCCATTTTATAAGATACAGGATAAAGCATATACACTGAATTGCACTGTTACTCTTTTATAGTTAAGAGTAAGATTCTAAGCTGGGATTCTAAATGGGTGTGGGAGACAAAGCAAAGGAAATGGGCTTGTTCACACCTTAAAGGTCATCGTGGCTGGAACCCCTGAAGCTGTCAACTGCACTTAACAGCTAATCAGGGAGGTGAGAGTCGAGTCACAGTTCAGCCCCTGACTTACTCAGAGGCTGAGTCCTTTACAAACAACATGCAGCTCAGGCAGAAAGAAAAAGATATATAATAAATATATGTTGTGGATTGCTGGGGCCCCTCTGGCAGGCAGGGGCCCTAGGCCTGTGCCTATGTTGCCTATGCCTTAATCCAGCCCTGTTAGGTACAAGTAAAGTAGGGGACAAGAGGGGCCAGGGGAAGTGGTAAGTGGCAGGATAAAAAATAAACACAGCAAACACCATCAGGCAAGGGGCAGGAATTTGGCAAGAGAGCATCAGGCAGCAGGCTGCAAAGCCAGGGGGCAGGGCAGGAAAACAGATACGCACCCCTGGGGACACTTGAGGTGCAGGAGTGCAGCAGCGAGAAATTCTCTGGAGCTGGGGGAGAGGTAAAGGTGTTAGAAGGATCAGGAAAGGGGGTGCACCTTTGGTAGGGACCATAGAGGGAAATAGCCAAAAAGTGCAAGAGGAGGGGGTGAAAACAGTCTTGTGGGGGACACAACATAAGGGAGAGAAAGAGGTGGAGCCTACAGTAAGCTCAGGAAGGAAAAGAATAGAGGCGGGGAAGGAGAAGGTACCCACACAGAGGATTTAAATATAGGGGAGGAAGGGATAGAGCAAAGGAGGGGTTAGAGCCCACAAAAGGGAGGCTAGGATGAGGGGGACTGGAGGGGACACTGAGGGGAGGAGATTTAGTCCAGGTGGAAAGCAAAACTCTGGGGAAGGAGATGGACAAGTGGGACAATGGAACCAGGGAAGGAAATGATATGCCAGGGAAGGGGTGTAAGCAAAACTATAAGAAGAGGGATGGGAGAAGCATGGTAGTGCCCATAGGGGACTCAATACTAAAGAGAATCAGATGGGAAATAAATTGAGGCAGGAACTGCAACATTTGGATTGAGTGTATGTCAGGAATGATGGTGCTAAAGGTGAGACATAAATATACCCTCATGGGTCAAGCAGCAAGATGAGAGATCACACTTGATATTCCACCAAGGCACCAATGATCTGGAAGGCGGTAGTCTTATGGAAGTGCAGGCCAGGTTCAGGGAACTTGCTAGGTTCTGCAGTAGTGCAGGGTTCAAGTCTATGGCTTTCTCGGAGGTACTGGCTGTGCCACAAGTAAGCACAGCAAGAAGGCAGAGGATTGAGGAATTCAATCATTGGCTGGGGGGATGGTGCAAGCAGATGGGGTTTGGGGTAGTGGTGGAATGGGGAGCAACGTGGGAGGATGAGAGACTATTTGCCCTTGACAGGCTGCACTTGAGCAGGGAGGGACAAGCAGTGCTAAAGAGAAAGTTGGGGGACTTTTTCAAGATAAATTATAATTTAAACTGATTTCAGGGAAGGGGGTCAGGGTAGGGGATACTGAAAGTGGCAGGTTTGATGGGAGGCTCTCAGCCTCCCACCCCACCGGATGGTGATAAAGTAATGGAAGAAAGCATGGACAAGAAAGGGTTAATGGAGAACGCTGAGGGGAGGTGGTCCTGGTGGAAAGGATTATCAACCAACGCCAGGAGCTTAGGGAACAAAATGGTGAACTTGGAGGGCATCATGGTGGATGAGGGACTGGACATAGTAGCAGTAAATGAGACCTGGTGGACAAAACATCATGCCAGGGAGACAGTTATCCCAGGTTACAGACTGTTTAGGAAGGACAGGGATGGTAAGGCTTGGGTGGGGTGGCATTATACGTCAAAGAAGACAGTAGGGCAATGGAAGGGCAGGAGGAGGTAGGGGAGACACAGCTCATGTGGGTCATGCTTGACAGACGGACTGAGGAATCACTGAGGATGGGGTGGTTTGCAGACCTCCAACACAGGGGGGGATGAAAGGGATAGACAGCTGATACAGGCAGTTACAAAGATGGATCTCAAAGGGGAGCATCTGCTAGTGGGGGACCTAAACCTTCCCAATGGGGACTGGGGGATCCCAGCTCCGACATCAGCTGGGAGCAGGGGGATTCTAGAGGCACTACAAGGGTTTTTGATGCAGCAGCTGGTCAGGGAGCCCACTAGGGGAGAAAATCTGCTGGACATGGTCCTCACAAATGGGGAGAGTGTGGAAGAGGTGGAGGTGGGAGACGGACTAAGAACTAGTGATCACATGACTGTGAGTTTCATGGTAAAAATGGGGAGGGAGACAAATCAGACGAAAATGAGCGTGATGGACTTCAGAAAGACAGACTTTAACAGAATGAGGAGGATATTTGAGGAAGAACTACAGAATGAGGAGGATATTTGAGGAAGAAATGGCTGGGCAGGGGAATATAGGGGATGTTGAAGAGCTATGGGGAGCTATATTGAAGGCCACTGAAATTTGCATTAAGATGGTGAGAAAGAACAAAAAGAGGAGAAGACCACTCTGGTTTACAAAGGAGGTGGTGGGGTGGTCAGGGAAAGGAAAAGAGCATTCAGGGAATATAAGAGGACACAATGGGGGGAGGACAGGGAGGCTTATAGAGAAAAAAGGAGGGTGGCAGGGCAGAAGATAAAGAGGGCTAAAGCACATACTGAGGAGAATTTAGCTAAGCGGGCAAAAAGGGGGATGAAACTTTTTTTAGGTATGTGGGGGAAAGAAGAAAGGTGAGACAGGAGATAGTAAGGTTGCGGGGGGAGGGAGGAATACAGCTGGAAGGGGACTTTGAGAAAGCAGAGGCGTTGAATAAATACTTCTGCTCCATCTTCACGGTGGAGGGGGAGGGTAGGGGACCAGAGCTGGGGGTAGGGGCAGGGAAGGCAAAAAGATGGATCCTAGCATGTTCAGCATAGACAGGGGAAGGGAGGAACTGGGCAGGTGAAAGGTAGACAAGCTAATGGGTCCAGAAGACTTGCACCTGAGGGTGCTCAGGATGCTGAGGGAGGAGCTGGCTGCCCCACTGATGAGACTGTTTAACTTGTCCATGGATACGGAATGTGTGCCAAGGGACTGGAGGAGGGCAGACATAATGCCACTGCACAAAGGGGGCAATAAGGAGGCAGCAGAAAATTATCACCTGGTCAGCCTTACCTCAGTAGTGGGAAGGTGATGGAGACACTAATAAAGGAAAGGGTAGTGGACTACCTGGTGGACAGTGAACTGCAGGATGAAAGGCAGCACAGATTCATGAAGGGGAGGTCCTGCCAGACAAACTTGATAAAGATTTTCAATTGTGTGACACAGGTGGTTGACTGGGGGGGTGGTGGACATGGTCTATCGGTACTTCAGTAAGGCCTTTAACACTGTCCCTCACAGAAGGCTAGCAAATAAGCTAGAAAGTTTAGGGTTGGGGCAGAAAATAACTAGATGGGTGGAAAACTGGTTGGCAGGCAGAAGTCAGAGCGTGGTGGTAAATGGAGTGCATTCCATGGTGAGGTGGTGACAAGTGGGGTACCACAGGGGTCGATGCTGGGGCCATTCCCTTTTAATATATACATCAGTGTTATAGCAGAAGGTCTGGAGGGAAGGGTGTGCCTATTCACAGATGATACGAAAGTTTGCAGTAGGGTGGGCATCCCTGGTGGGGGTGGAGGCCATGAGGCAGGACCTGGGGATGCTGGAGGGGTGGTCAGAAACTTGGCAACTAAAATTCAGTGCTAAAAAGTCTGCTGTGATGCATCTGGGGCACAAAAATCTGAGAGCTGCTTACACTCTAGGAGGGGAGGAAACCCAAAAAAACAGGGCAAGAGAGGGATCTGGAGATTATAATATAAAGCAACCTTAAGGTGATTAGTCAGTGTAGCAAAGTGGTGGGAAAGACAAATGGAATGTTGGCATGTAGTGGGAGGAGCATAACTAGCAAGAAAAAGGAGGTGCTGATGCCTCTTTATAAGGCCATGGTGAGACCACACCTGGAGTATAGGATCCAGTTCTGGAGACTGTACCTACGTAAAGACATTGATGGGATGGAAGGGGTTCAGATGGTGAACCAAGATGGTGCACAGCATGCAGGGGAAACCATATGAACACAGATGTAGGGAATTGGATCTGTACCCATTGGAGACTAGAAGAGAGAGGGGGGACATGATTGAAACTTTTAAATATGTAAAGGGGATCAGTAAGGTGTAGGTGGGGAGTTTGTTCAGAATGAAGGAGCTGGCTAAAACTAGAGGGCGTAACCTGAAATTGGAAGGTGGAAGATATAGAGACAATGTGAGGGGGTGGTTCTTCATGAAGAGAGTGGTGGAGGTCTGGAATAAAACTACCAGAAGAGGTGGTGGAGGCCAAAATGGTGGAAGGATTTAAGAGGGCATGGGACAGACATATGAGATTGGGAAGTGAGGGGAAGGGGAGGGCCCGTAAGAGTGGAGATGAGTTGGGAGGGGGGTAAGGGCAGACTCGATGGGCCGATGAGGTCCTTTTCTGCCGTCAAATTTCTATGATTCTATGAAAGTAGCCAAGCAATGTGAAAAGATGGTGGGGAGGACCGGAGGGATGCTGGGTGCATAGGGAGAGGCATCACCAGTAGAAAACAGGAGGTGGTGATACCACTGTACAGAGAGTTGATCAAGCCACATCTGAGATAATGTGTTCAGTTCTGTAAGCCACATTTCCAGAAGGGCATTGACAGAATGGAGGTGGTCCAGAGAAGGGCAACAAAAATGGTGAAAGGAATGCACCAGAAAACATATGAGGAAAGACTGAAATACCTCAGTATGTATACCTTGGAGGAAAGGAGGGAGAGTGGGGATATGACAGAGACATTCGAGTACCTCAAGGGAATCAACAAGGTTCAGGAGGCAGCATCTTTCAGAAAAAGAGATGTGCAAGAACAAGGGGTCACAATATGAGGCTGTGGGGGAGACTCAGGGGTAATGTGAGTAAGTATTTTTCACAGAAAGGCTGGTGGATGCATGGAATAGCCTCCCTGCGGAGGTTGTAGAGGCTAAAACAGTAGATGAATTCAAGAATGCAAGGGATAGACAGAAGGCAACCATAGTAGTAGGAAAGAGAAGGTGAGCTACAGATAATTTAGGATCTGGAGTTTAAGAAGGTATGAAAATGGGCAGAATAGGTGGGCCAGGCGGTCCTTATTTGCCGTCAAATTCTATGTTCCTGTGTTTCTAATCTTTACAATCACCACTCTTGCAGCCAGTTAGCCAGAGCTGCCTCAATGGTAAGCAGCCCATACCCTTCTGCTTCAGAAGTTGAACTCCTTTGCTCTGTGACCCACTGCCTCTTCCTCCCCTTACCCACTGACCCAGAATTAGAAAACCGGAGTCTAGTCACAACCTCAGATCTCCCAGATGGTAACACGCAGCTCTGTTCTTTTCCCACGGACCTCGATTATCACTTCAATTGGTGATCTCATGGCTAAAGTATGATGAGCTATATATCTAAGCTTGGATATTCACACATGTCCAGGGAAGATTCAGCTTAAACAGAAAGTGCTGCTGCAGAAATTATGTAGGTGGACTGAAGATAATTTTCTGAAGATGACATGCTGTAAGCAGGATTCCTGCCAAGTGTGTGAGCAACAAACTCCTAACGACTACCATGAGACAAGCTTAGGTATTTTCTTCCGTTACCCACAGAAAGGGATCATACAACAGTAGTTTCTTGTTACATGGAAAAGTTCCGTAATGAGCAGTCAGACAGTCTGTACAATCACTTTTTATACAGACAAGAATGTTCCAGTGTTTCCACAAAACATTGCTGATACTCCATTCATGTCACATAAATCAGAAGGCTATCACAGGGCCTGGTACACGTGTATACAGTTATTTTTTGATATAAGAAATAAACCGTAGCTGAACATGTATTTTTCAACGAAAGCAGTGAGTGAGGAAATAAGCACTGGCATCTGAATTCATTTTAGAGAATAAGGAATAATGCCAACATTTACAAAAATACATGTATGTGTGGAGGAATGACATACTGTACTTAAAAAGTCAAACTGTGAGAGTGATGGTTGAAGAAGTCTGTGGCTGGATACTTTTGGCTGTTTTTGCATGGGCTGTATTATGATTGGAGGGCTCTTGCCAAGAAAGGGCTCATTTCATGCCAAGAATAATGAAACCAGGATTGCCAACCAGGTTAGTGCTTCCAGCTTTGCAAATATAAAGCAAACAATAACAGTAAGCCAAATCCTTGAAAGTAATGACTTGAGCTATTTCACCTAGTTTCTTTTGTCCTGTATAGTAGCAGTGTGACGTTCATTATGAAATATGTATACATCTAAGTTTGTTAAATTGTATTACCTATTTCAGTCAATGCTGATGGACAACCTGTGGTTAATCATCAGATTTTCTCCTGATAGCTGAGCTATGGCTGGGAATGGTCCTCCCCAGTGGAGCCGGCCAGAATGCAACACAGAATACTGCAGAATTCGGCCAGATTACTGCAGGAAACCATGCAGTTTCAATGGCAGGTAATCCCTTTTTGTTATGCAGGACTGTGCAACACTGCATTGTATCTTAGCGGGCTCCACTCAGGACCTGTTGCTTAAAAGGCATACAAGCTCTTAGAAAACAAGACGCTTTTGCATTTGGGAGAATAAACTTTTGTAAAGCAAATAAATGCTCATCCAAAGGAAGGGGAAGATACCTGGCTCCGACAGAATAACTGCACAGCAACCTAAGAGGTGGTGCTAGTACATATTAGCAATAGTACAAGGGGGTGATGGACATGTCTACCAGTGTCTTTACCTGACTTTGGATCAAACAGAAATCAGATAGCTTACCTTTAAGCAGGGTATATTTCCTTCATTATAAGTATTACTGTTTAATCTGGTAACCATGCAAAAATAGTCATCCAGTCTGTGTCATCATTCGAAAATCAGGTAAGCAATAGTAAAATCACCAAATATATGTGAATGGCTCACAAATGTTTAGTGCAGGGATGAAAATCCATCAAGGTGCTCTAGACTGAGTTGTATGGGAGACTTGTGCTGTAAACTACAAGTGTGAACATGCAGACCCTAAAAGAGAAGTGTCAAAAATCCATCAAGATGCTAAGAACTGATGACATGAGTCTGAGGAAGCTGAGAACTTCCTGGCTAAATATTAGTGTGCAGGTATGCATGCTTGTGAATTTCTTTTACTGCTTGGTTCAAAGCATCTTGATGAGTTTTGGCCCCTCTACAGTATATAAGTATGCCCAAGTGTGCACTTGCAATTTATAGCCTGGAGCATGATTTAGGGGTAGCCAGAAGTTGCAATTGAGACCACTATGATTTCTTTACAGCCCTATGATGTTCGATGAAACCCCAAGATATCCTAAAACAAGGTTTCCCTAGCATAAATTTGGTGAGCGGAGGAGCTTTAGCAATCCCTGTGATTCTGGTGAAATTACATTATCATTTATAGTATGTGTCTCTATCGCAGCTTGGTTCCCATCATCGCGATGTATTTTTGGCCCTTCTCTGTAACAGTGCGCATGCATGTGCTTATAGTCTACAGCACGCATCTCCCTCTCAGTTCAGTTTCCACTATCTTGATGGATTTGTGTCCCTGCACTATACCTTTACGAGCCAATTATATATATTTGGTGGTTTTACTGTTGCTTAATTGATTTTCAAATGATGAGACAGACTGGATGAACTTTTTGATAGTCATATTGCTAATGAAGGTAATACCCTGCTCAAAAGATAAGCCATCTGACTTTAGTTTGATAGCAAGTGTAGGTGCAGACACTGGGAGACTTGTTCACCCCTGTTGCCAAAAAGTGGCTCACGTTGCCCTCAGTTCTTCTGGTGAATCAACAATCTTGCTGTTTCTTGGGTCAGAAAGTCAGTAAATGTGGCTCTCTACCCCAAAAATGAAACAAAGTTTAAAATTAGTTCATATTAATCATATTTATTAATTCTTCTTCTTTTGTTTCTCAAATGTTACAACTCTTCTCTTGTTTTCTTATACTTTATCTTTTATTTTGCCAGGCTCTCATTTGATTTTTCAAAAGGAAATGTTACATTTCAGGACCCTTTTTATCCCTTAATCAGACTCTTAGAGCTGCCTTCAACTGAGAATAAGGTTTAAGGTTTGTTCCCACCAAGCTTCTTTATGTTTATAGATACAAAATGCATAATCAAAATTAAGATAAAAAAGCACGGGACATGGTTTAAATATTAATTTTATTTCTTTGTTTATTTATACATTCTCAGTTGAAGGCAGCTCTAAGAGTCTGATGACGGGACAAAAAGGGTCCTGAAAGGTAAGGTTTCCTTTTGAAAAATCAAATGAGAGCCTGGCAAAATAAAAGATAAAGTATAACAAAACAAGAGAAGAGTTGTAACATTTGAGAAAAGAAAGAAGAAGAATTAACAAATAAGATTAATATGAACTCATTTTAAACTTTGTCTTGTTTTTGGGGTAGAGGGTCACAACATGTACTGACTTTCTGTAGAATATCCACTAGTGGCACACTCCCCCTTAAAACTATGTAAAGATTTAAAAGGGAACCGAGGGAAACATATACAACAAGTATGTCTTGGGTCACCCACAATGACTAAATCCAAACCAAATGGAGCAAAAAATGGGCACACTCCACATCTTGTATAATTTTTCTTCTGATTTTATTGTATTCAACAACACAATATGATACTGGGTGATGTTTCAGGCCATGCGCCACTTTGTTCTGGCCCACAAAAAGCTGTGTTATATTCTGGAAAAATGAAATAATAAATGAAATTACAATCTATTACAAAATATAGGAATACATCACCTCCGTGCCACCTGTAATCCCAAACTCATCTCTTTAAGGAGGCTTTTGGGATCTGACCTATACCGGTGGATAGATATAACTAATCTTATTGGTACTGTTTAGTTTTGATTTGCAATCTCTTTTATTTTATTGATATTTTTGTACATTGTAAAGTGCCCTGAGCCTCAGGGATAGGACATTTATAAAATAGAGAATAATGGCTGGGTAGGGGGTTATAATGAAAATTTTACACCCCCCAAGGTGTAGGATGCCACATAAACCACAAGAGCGAAGCTTGAGGGGGTTTATAAACACATCCCATACCGAGGGTGTGTGTAAAATTTGAGTTTTACACACACCCTTGGAATTCTCTACCACTCCGGTTAAGGGAGTGCACCTCTGTGGAGGTATTTAAGAAAGATTTAAAACTTACTTAAGTGCATGTGACTTACTTAGAGAATTAATGCAATTTGAATGCAAACATTGTGTTTTGAGTTTATGAGATATTTTATTGCTTGTTTTTAATATGTGATGTTATGAAATCATTTTATTTATATGTTTTATTTATTGGTATTGTATGTTGTGGTTTTGATATGTTCAGTGCCTTGATATATTGAAAGGCACTTTAAAAATAAAGTTATTATTATTTATTATTATTATTACCTACCCAGCCTTTATTTTATATAATTGCTGGGATAGTTTTTTCGCCACAGCAATTATATAAAATAAAGATATCCCTACAGAGTCATGAACTGGTTGGGATTCAGTGCGGTCTGCGGCTCCTGATAAAAAACTTTACTTGTTTGTTTTTTGGCAGCTGAGTTTAAAGGCTGCCATAGCATTTTTTAGCCCAATTATTATTTTTTTCTTAAATTAACTTACCGCAGACTTCAAGTGCAGCGAACTGTGCAGCGCTGAGGAATGGCAGCCAGCTCTGAGGAGTGGAAGAGTGGTGGCTGCACATGCTCATAACAAGGATCCAGTATAAAATAAAAATGAAATGAAAACTGGGCACAAGTTCACCGTTGTAACCAACTGGTTATAATGGCGAATTACAACCCGATTTCCCTGAAGGAAAAAACGACCAGTAATTGTTAAAATGTTACTTACATACAGTGCTCCCAGCACTAATCATTATACAACTCAGCAAACTACTGTTATATATTCTTATAGCTAAGCAAGTGGTCCACCAACATGCAGAGAAAAACTGATCAAGTTTGATGCTAATGTCTAATAAAACAGCATGTTTCAAATAATCCGCTTATATGTTTCATATAACAGATTATAGATCGATGGAGCATTCCCGACCAATTGGAGTGCTCCTTTCCACTGCGCGTGAGGCACTCTTATTTTGTGAAGAGCATCCCATGTGCAGATGCCCTGGAAAAGGGCATGTTCTGGGAAGTTTTTAAAAAAATATATATTATTGATCGCTCTCGATCAATAATATATTAATACATTCTCCATCGCCACTCAGTGCTGAAAATGAGTGGCTTCATTTGCCTTCAGCTTGAGCCAGAACAGCTCAACTTTGCTTCACTGTTCTTGCTCAGCTGACGGCACGTGAAACCACTCGTTTTCAGCACTAAGTGGTTCCGTGGGACGTCTTAACACATAACTGTCATTTTTTTTCTTTTTATGTGAATAACTAATATCTGAACAGAGACTGTTCTGCCCTCATATTATTGCCTAAAAAAATACAGAACAACATTGCTCTTCTAACTTCATATAATATGCCCACAGTTTTATTAAGTGCACATCTCCTTATTTGGGAGTAAGTCAATGAGAACCCCACCCACATACCTTGTAAGTCATTATCTTATCCTGGTTGAGGGCACCGTCCCTCCTATGTGGCATCTGGACTTAGCGGCTGGTGCTGGTATAACAAAAAAGACTAGTAAGCCTTGTATTCATTTTGAGCATATCACAATGCCCCTAGTTCACTTTCGAAAGTAATCAAAGTTTGTGGACTTAACCCTGTACTTTGGGGAACTCGCACAGTCCTCCAGCCTGGCTTCTGCCATTCTGGGAAAGCAGCTGGGGTTGCAAACATGTGTAGTTTCAAAATGATATCAAGTACACTGATTGGTCGGCAGTATGGAATGCTCAGGACTCCACATCCACTGTCAGTCACTTCCTCATCTCGTTAAGGGCCCTGCAGGAGAAACATGCCCCCCTCATCAGGTGGAGGGTGAGGGGAATGGCTACTAAATGGCTTCATGGTAGTCTCCTGGCCCTCCTCAACACTAGAGATAAGTGCTGGGCCAAGTTTAAGGCCACAGCTGACCAGGCTATCTTTTCAGAGATACAGGAAACTCAGAAATGAGTGCAAAAAGAACATAAGGATAGCTAAGAGTGAGTTCAGCAAATCTCAAGCATTGAACTCGGCTAGGGATCCAAGGAGGTTCTGGAGGAATATTAAACACGTTGTGAGTGGTACACAGAGCACTGAGTCCACTGATATGATAATTGAAGGTTCCAGCTGCAACAACTCGGGAAACCATTGCCGACTCCTTCAATCATTATTTTTCTGATCTGTCCGAGTACACCTCGACATTCTCCAATGGTGGTGGTGTCAACGGCAACCAGCCCATAGCACCATCATCACCCCACCTGCCCTTTCTGTTCAGGGCAGTGGTGGCTCAAGAGGTGCAGAAACTGCTAGCTGGACTCTCTCCCTTCTCAAGTGCTGGCCAAGATGGCTTGGAACCAAAGCTCCACAGTCTTGGTACCCCCTGGCTTGCCCCTCTGGTGGCACACATCTTCAATCTGTCCCTGTCAACTGGATTTATCCCAGACATATGGAAGGTTGCCAGGGTAGTCCCAATCCTTAAACAGGGGAACCCTAAACTGATAGAGAACTATCACCCCATATCCATCCTATCCGCAGTTAGCAAACTTCTGGAGAAAGTTGTCGCAGGGCAACTCTCAGAGTACTTACAGGCATATGACATAATGTCTCCTGTACAGCATGGATTCAGGAAGGGGCATGGTACCTCCTCAGCCCTAGTTACTGTTTCATCATGGATTAGGGAGGCCATGCACCAAGGCAAACTCTCGGGGGCTATCTTTACAGACCTCTTGAAGGCGTTTGACCTGGTCGACCATGCCATGCTATCAACACAGCTTAGATCAATTGGACTATCCACTGCCGTGCTCAGCTGGTTCTCCAACTACCTACATGGTAGAATGCAGTGGGTTAAATATGGCAAAGAGCTCTTGGGTCCCATCCCAGTAACAATGGGGGTCCCCCAAGGCTCCTTCCTTGGACCAATGCTCTTCTCTATTTTCGTTAAATAATCTCCCCGCAACCGCTGCTCACTGTAAACCAATTCTCTATGCAGACGATCTGGTCATCCTGTCTCACTCTTCAGAGGTGGGGGTCATTAACAATCACCTGAGTGATGACCTAAGAAACATTCAGACATGGATCCTGAACCATAAGCTAGTCCTTAATCTAAAATAATCCAGGCCATGCTCTTTGGGTCCCAGGCTAAGATTAAGGCCTCCCCTGTGCCGTTCTGTGTTTCCGGTAAGGGAGACATCCTGATTCCAATCACAGTCAATTTCAAATACCTTGGTTTAAAATTGGACCCACAGCTTGACCTTGGCTGCCATATTCAGAAGATATGCAAAACTGTCAACTATAAACTGGGTCTGGCCTACAGAGCAAAAAATAACCTCACACCGGCCACGCGTATTGCTCTTGCTAGAGGTATGCTTCTCCCCTCACTATGCTATGGGCTCCTGTTGTTTGCCAGCACCTCTAAAGCCCACCTCTCCAGGTGGTTGACGGCCTACAACAATGTCTTCTGCTTTGCCCTAGCGGCCCCCAGGCTCACTCACCACTGTGATCTCTACATAAGTTAAACTGGCTCTCGCCTCAAAGCACATTGACTTTGTCCTTGGTTACTTCACAGAAAAGGTCCTCAACACAGGCACCCCTCCAGGGGTGGCAAGTTTGCTGGCCCAAACTGTTCCCTTGTCCTATCACCTTAGGTCTCAAGAGTCTGCCACACTCAAGGTACCTATGACTCGGACTCAAATGGGTGAAAGGGATTTTGCAGCATGTGCCCCCAAACTTTGGAACACCTTCCCAGCCCAGGTCCGTGTTGCCCCCTCTCAGGGCAGCCTGCATTCCTCCCTATGGAACCGTCTCAAACTCACATTGCCCTGCGGGTGCCAAAACCCTCCGTGACATATGTTAGCACTTGCACTCATGCATAACAGCTGGCCCTTAAGATGATAGTTTTGTACTTGCTGCTACCAATCCTTACCTTGTACTGCTCCAAAACTGGCACACACCACTTACTCTGCTGTATCTATTCTAACTAACTGTGCCTCATATGCCTTGTACTTTGTGTATTCTACATTATGATGTTCGCACGTGACATGTGAGTTTGTTTTTGTCTAACTTGTACCTTGTTGTCTCATGACATGTAATCTTTTCCTAATTATGTACCATATTGTCCCAAGTGTGTAAGTATGTAATTTCCTGTACTCTCCTGGGGTGTACCTGAAAATAGGCAAATTCTCTTGTCTAGTGTACTTACCTGATTAACAAAAGCTAAATAAATAAATACTGCACTGTAGAGGGGGCAGTGACATCATAGTGATGTCAGCCATGAGACTCGCCCACTCATGGTGCTACAGGAGTATAGAAACTGAGGGCTGCTGCAAAATCACTGTAGTGCAGCACGATAGGGCTCTCTCCATTGGTAGCAAGCTGATACACCCTAGCTGCTCTCCCAGAACCATGGGCATATTATGAAAAGATAGAAGAGTGATGTTGTTCTGTATTTTTAAAGGTACCATACAGCAAACTGAATATGAAGGAGGCACATTTTCTGTTAAAGGAGAACTGCACTGAATCTGTAAGTCATTTTTTCCAGTAAATGCTTTTTTTCATATATTTGATCCCTTTCTGTCATTGTTCCATCTTTATTGGCCTTTTAATAAACACAGTGGGTGCTTCTGATTAACAAACTTCTGTTAAGTAATTTTAGAACTGTGTGATATAGTTTATGTCCCTTTTGGGCCATAGAGTTCCAGAGCAGAACTGAAATGCATTGTGAAAACAATGAAAGTTCTTTAACAAGGACATAGAGTACATCATGCAGTTCTAAAATGGTACTGCCCACCAGAGTGTAAAGCAGAAACACTCAGTGAATGTAATAAAAGGCCAGTACATAAGGAACAAAAAAAAAAAAGAATGTGAACCAGTGTTAGAAATTCATCTTCTACAGAAAACACAGACTTGCAGAATCAAGGCAGTTCTCCTTTAAGGTACTGGATGTTCACATAAAATGAAAAAAAAAACAACAGTTCTGTGTGAAACATATAAGTGGATTACTTGAAAGAACATGCTATTTTATTAGACACTAGCATAGAACTTTTATCAGTTTTTCTCTGCATGTTGGTGGATTGTTTGCTTAACTATAGGAATGTATACAACAGTAGTTTGCTGAGTTGTATAAGGATTAGTGCAGGGACCATGTCACCTTGTACAATATTGTGCTGTGGAATACAATAACATCAGAAGGAAAATTACATGAGACTTGCCCATAATAATAATATTATAGTAGTAGTAGTAGTAATTGTTCATTCTTGAAAATCAAGAAAAGGATAGCCCAGTTGAGGTGAAGCCGATTTTCAGTGGGGTCCATCAAACAAACAGGCATACACAACAGTATCAAGACCTTATACATGACATTATTAAAAAATTAACAGTTAATAGCAGGTATGACATAATTTGTAACAAAGTGCAACTTGTTACATTAAGAAATTCTAAAAATAATTTTACATAGAAGGACTAGGATCATTTTATAAAAGTAGCCTAGTTAACCTTTTTCATTGTAAACACAACAGTTGTTGGGCAATGTGGACTCGCTTACAAACCAGGCTTTTATCAAATTCCATGAAACTTTTCCCTTTGATGTTATTTTCAAGAATTGGCCAATTCATTTCAGGCTGTGGGTCCAAGACTAACAATGGTTGAATTTTCTTTGGATGTTTTCAACACTGGAACTTTTAAGCTCCAAATTACCAGCTGTCCTTAAACCACTTCTTACTGTATGCATTTGAAATAGATTATTTAAATAGGATAGAGTTTTTTGAAAGAGATTTTGGTAAGTTAAATATAAAATATGTAGATTTCTACATTCAGTCAGACTTAACCATCCCAAAGATCTATAAAGGAGACAACGGTGAGTTAACTAAGAGACACCCAGGATAAAACAGGCAAAACAATTATAGACCACATCCAGTTTGTCCAGAACCCCTCCCAGATGCCCCCCCCCATAAATCACATCACCATAGTCAAAAAGAGGATTCACCATTGTATTAACAAGTTGCATTCTACCTTCCATAGGGATACATCTCCTGAATCTATAGAGAGACTCTAACCTAACTTTTCATTTTTTAATTAGTCTGTATGTACCTCCCATTTACACTGGGAGTCCAACCAGACTTCCAGGTATTTATAGGAGTTTACTTGCTTCAAAATTGTGTCTGATTTGGTCGTAACATGTAGTGCCTGATTAATGCTATTTTATTTGTTGCCAAAAATCATTACCTGAGGTTAACTAATTTATGTGCTATAAAATAATCTTGCAGTCTATCAAAGTCCTTTTGTAATTTAGCTTGAATTTCTACCGTTTATTTACATTTTACATATTATCTGTATACAAATGGTGCTGGGACCCTCTTGCTTGTAAACTCTCATCTAAATTGTATTGGAGCCTATGAACATATGAAAGTTGCCAGTAGAAGAAGGCCCAGAGGTCTATCTAGTCTTCTTGTGTTGTGGAATCCTTAGTGGCATCTAAGGACTCTTACCACCTTCCCCAAATCCTACTCCCTCCTGACCCACCCTCACTTCACCCTGATCTTCCTCTTTACCCTGTCCAACACTTATTTGAATCCTTCCACTGTCTCCAGCAAGTCCACCTTCTCTGGTACCTCATTCCACCCTGCAACCACCCTCCCTGTGATAAAATGCTTCCTGAACTCTCTCCTGAACCTTCCCCCCTCCAGTTTAAGCCAATGACTGGTTGTGGTTTTGCTACCATTGAGACTGGAGAGGCCCCCATTGTTCACTCCGTTGACAGCCTTCATGTACTTAAAGGTCTCAACCATGTCCCCCCTTTTCCTTCTCACCTCCTTGGAGTACATGTTAAGGCTCTCCAGTCACTCCTCATTTGACCTTCCCTGCTGACCTGTAACCATTTTTGCCACCCTCCTCTGAACCGCCTCTAGCAGACTGATGTATTTTTTTTGTCAGGATACCAGTACTGCACCACACCAGTGATCTGTACAGTGGCAAAATTACTTCCTCCTGCTTGCTGGTGATTCCTCTGGCAATGCAGCCCAGCATTTTATTGACTTTGCTGCTGCCTTCCTGCAGTGTGAGGAGTGGCTCAAGTCACTAGTGATAGTCACCTCAGGTCCTTTTTATGTTTGCTTGCACGCAGGTGCAAGAAATATAGTGCCATCATCAGAGTTTTTCGAGTCAGCCCTCTTCCAATTCAGTCAGTGTGTTTGCAGGCACGGCCGCAGTTCTCCAATGCTTGCTGGAGCTGTCTATGACAGCTCCAAAATGCAGTGGCATACAGTTGAAAGGGGGAGCTACACTTCAGTGAGCAGCGATCAGATATCGCCTGCATGCGCGCGCCCCCTACACACACACACACACACACACACACACACACACACACACATATGCTGCTGCTCCCCAACGCATGCACTGTATGGCCGATGGGGTGCCCAATCCCGTCGGCTGTGTTCGCCCCGAAACACAGTTTCATTCTACGCGGGTGCCCACCCCAGCGCATACGTCAGAGGAATAACATGGGGGTGCCCAATCCCCATCACCTCCACTGTGCCCCCGTTACAGGATGCCACGCTGGGAGCCCACCCCAGCGTGGCAACGGATGCCATGGCCGGACGGGGGTGCCCAACCTCCCGTCGGCTTCACGCCTCCAGCCATTCTTCTGCCATGCTGGGAGCCCCACCGGTGAGGCAAACGTCCCGCATCGCCTTTAAAACAAAAAACTTTAAAGAAAAAAACGGTCCTCGTAGTCTCCCTGCCCTCCCCACACAACCGCACCCACCCACTCAGTGACCCTGCCTCCCCACACCCCCTCACCCCATACTTCCTCCGGAGTCTGGCGCGACGATCTTCGTGGACCGGGAACACGCCTGCACTCTTCAAAGCCGCCGCTAACTGAGGAAATGCCGGTAAGCTGTATAATGGGATAGATAGGATTTTCAACTTTGTTGCATATCTCAGGCATTTTTGATTTTTGCACAAATTTTCAACATGGGGTTTTGGGACCTCCTCCTTCGATTCTTGCACTGTCATGGCGTTGCTTTCGGGCCCAAAGGGTGATTTCACAGCCACTGCGCTAAATCACCTTTCTGGAATGATTAATGAAATGACACTGCCAATGTTCATAAGGTGGGCTCTCAAAGCCTATTTTGAAAATTTGGTGAAAAATTCCTAAAATGACTGTTTTACGTAGCCGCATGCTATCATTCCTACTGCATCCTCATAAGTTCACGATCTTTTCAATATTTTCATCCAGATTTTCAACATTGCCATTTTACCACACCTTCTTATGAGCAGTACAGCTGTCATTTTTCACATCTCACCCAAAATGTGTTTCAGCCCATGTAGCACCCAATGGCGCAGTCGGTGTGCGAAATCAATGTACGGGACACATTAAGAAAATCACAGTGATACAGTTCATGAGCAGAGGTCTTAAAATGGCTATGTTGAAAATTTGGTGAAAAAATTCCTAAAAATGACTGTTTTACGAGCATGCATTGCGCAGTTCCTACGCACCCTCGTAAGTTTGCGAAAATTTCAATATTTTCATTCCAGATTTTCAACATTGTCATTTTACCACACCTCCTAATGAGCAGTACAGTTGTCATTTTTCACATCTCACCCACAACATGTTTCTGCCCATGTAGCGCACAATGGCGCAGTCGGTGTGCGAAATCATTGTATGGGACACGTTAAGAAAGTCACAGTGACACTGGTCATGAGCAGAGGTGTTAAAATGGCTATGTTGAAAATTTGGTGAAAAAATTCCCAAAAATGGCTGTTTTAGGAGCGCACTTTGCGCAGTTCCTACGCACGCTGACAAGTTTGCTAATTTGTATTATTTGCACACCAGATTTTCAACAGTGCCATTTTACTGCACTTCTTTATGAGCAGTATAGCTACCATTTTTCACATCTCGCCCCAAATGTGTTTCCGATTATGTAACGCATAATGGTACAGTCGGTGTGCGAAAACAATGTTTGGGACAGATTAAGAAAATCACAGTGACACTGGTCATGAGCAGAGGTCTTAAAATGGCTATGTTGAAAATTTGGTGACAAAACTCCATAAAATGACTGTGTTATGAGTGAGCATTGCGGTTTCCACGCACTGTAAGTTCATGAATTTGTAATATTTTCAGTCCAGATTTTCACCAGTGGCGTTTTCCACACCTCCTTATGAACAGTACAGCTGTCATTTTCCACAACATGGCGAAATGTGTTTTCACACTTTCAGCACAGAAATGCGTGGTTGCTGTGGGAAATCATTGTTCGGGACAGATAAAGAAAATCACACTGACACTGTTCATGATCGGAGGTCCCAAAATGCCCGTGTTAACAATCTGCTGTAAAAAAATCCCCAAACTAGTTACATTACGGATGTGCGTTGCACAGTTTCTACTCACGCTCGTGGCTTCACCAGTTTTTTTAAGATTTTCACAGCAGATTTTCAACATTGCCATTTTTTACACCTCCCATGAACAGTACCGCTGTCGTTTTTCACATCCTGTTTGGAATGTGTTTTTGCACCTGTGGTGCCAAATGCCATAGTCGCTGTGCAAAATCAGTTTTCGCCAACAAACTGATATTGCCACTGTTCATGAGGTGGGGGTCACAAAAAAAACATGTTGAAAATCTGGAGTGAAAATACCAACGAATGCCTGAGGTGTTAGGGTTTCCGACCATAACGCCCCACCCTGTAAAGAATGACAGACATCAGGGGTGTGACTTGGGATTCTTGCCTGTCATGCTCATACTATTCCACCCCCACCCACACACTGCAGCCAGTGAGAGGCATCAAGGTGTGCCTCGGACTCTTCGGGCCCAAACTTCACCCCATTCTCCTATACCGCACTCCATCTCACCGTATTCTCTGATGGAATGGGTGCGAGCAGGGCTAAAGACCCTAAAGACACCGTGACACTTGTCAGTGTCTGCAGGGTAGGGTGTGGTGAAATGGCGTGGTCGTTATGCCTGACGACCCAAAGGCACACACCAATGCCTGTCACTCTCTGCAGGGTGGTGGTGGGGTTGGCTTCAGTTCAATACTTCGCTGCCATTCCTATTATGCAGCTCTGTAACTTCTACACTACCAATGCCAATGACAGCAAGCAAACATTCTGCATTGACAAATGCTTGTCTTAATCTGATTTAGTTACTAGGACCCCTCCCAGGTTGTACTCCATCCTCGGGTTCTTAGCTCCCATGTGCATGACCTTGTACTTTCTTGTATTGAAATTGAGTTGCCATAATCCTGACAACCTCTCAAGCGTGGCCAAATTTTTCTTTAGGTCCTGTATCCCTTCAGTTGTACCTACCCTCCCACAGAGCTAGGCATCATCCGCAAACAGGCAAACCTTGCCTTTTATGCCATCTCTAATATCCTAATTTACGATTCAAATGAAACTAGTGAGTTTTCACCTTTACTTTTCAAACTGCTAATAAAATCTATAGATTTTGGTATCATAATATCAGAAAAGCAAGTTGTTTTAATCTAGTTATTTTTAGTTACGTTATTAAAAGGGTACTTTTTTGCCATTTTCAACTGCCTAGGCCTATTCTTTTGTTTCTTAATCAGATTCCAAGAAGCCACCTGGGAGTTTTATCACCTAGGAGGTGCTTCATGGAGGCTATGTACGCGCAGTCAACGTTTTGAAACAAAATATCAGGCTGTTAAAAAGGGAAACTTTAGATCACATCTGTTGGAATTACCTTGATAGGGCACTGAGCTTAACAGTTTGATAAAATTTGAATTAATGGGACCAAATACTCTTGCAATTACTCTGTGATAAGCTTTTATCTGTTTATAAAAAGACACCAAACGAGCTGTTTCTCTTTGTAACAGAAAGGCCTTTTCGCATTGCAGTATCATAGTTACATGGCCACTGCAGCTTTTGGACCATTGCAGTATAGCTGCATCACCAGACAGGCCTACTGAAAAGCCCGTTTTTATCTGTGTAAGTAGAGGAGGAGCTGGCACAGAGCCAGCACAAGAAAGCATAGAGGCACTACACCCTGGGGAAGAGAAGTGGCAAAAATACATTCTAGTGCAACATGAAGATACTGGATATACTGCAGACAGTCTCAGCAAACAAAAACATAAACGATGTTGGAGGCAGAGCTCCCCTATAATTTTTGGAGCACTTCCCCTTTGTCTGAGTTAGCACTGTCTTATCCACCAGCTGCTAGTCATTTCTTTTTTCTTCTCGCTGCAACTGTGGCTGTTTAGTTTTAATTAGAAGCTCCCCATCTATTAACCAACTGACATTTTATGGTCTTTTTACTTGCACAAAACTCTTACAGTGATCCAAACTGACAGCAGCATTAGTGGTCAGTTATTTCCTGAAATATCTGACTATTTCTGAAGAGAAGTTTCCCAAATGCTTTTTTTTTTTCTTTTTTATTTATTGAGCTGCAGTGCTGGGGAAACAGCCACTAGATAGAGCAATCATTGCATGCATCAGCTTAAGTACAGATGATGCATCCAGCAGATGGCACTATGAATTGGAAATCCTGATTGTATTGACTATGAATTAGGCAGTCCATGGGGCTGTGTTTGGGAGGATTTGTGTGGGTCTGGATGCAGGGATTTGTGACAATGACAAGTTGGTGATGTGGCGGTAGTGGGGGTGCACTATATATGTATATATATATGTATATATATATATGCATGGTACTAAGTGTTTGTGCAAAATGGTGATTGCTTTGTGTGTGGATGGATTGTGTTGGGACTGTGGTTGGGACGATTTGTGGGTGTCTTCATACAGAGATTTGTGACAAAGGCAACTTAATGGTGTGGGGACAAATGGGAAGGGGGCACTGTATTTGTGCATGGTACTGCCTGTCGGTGCAACATGGTGACATCTTTTTGTGTTGGTAGATTATGTTGGTACTACGGTTGGGAGGATTTGTGGGTGTGTGGATGCTGAGATTTGTGACTTTGTGCTGGTGGGGAGCATTACGTGTATGCAGATTTCTGGCTGTTTTTGCAACAAGGTGACAGCTGTGAGTGTGGGTGGATTGTGTTGAGGCTATGGTTGGGAAGATTTATGTATATCTGGATGCAGGAATTTGTTTATTTTCTGTTTATGCTCCTACTTTGATGCTGCTCACCTCTGTCGGACAATCCACTCCCATCCCTACCTCTTTCCTGGTCCCCAGTTGTAATCGGAGAGTGTGTCCTCCTGGAGGGCACTTCCTCCATGGTGGGCTCCCTCTAGAGGGTCAACAGCTATGAACCCCCTTGGGCCCATCTTGTGTGGGTGACCAGTGCATAGTGGGGAGCAGGTGGGCCCAAGAGTGCCACTATCATGCTGCTGCATGGCAGGGACTTTCTGTCTTTGTTGCTGCCGTCCCTCAGGAGTCCAGCAGTGAGAGAGAGTAAAGTGTTAATGTGCTTATTGATGCATTGCTGTGCACACGGCTCCAGCCAGCATCCCCCTTTCTGCTAGTCACTCCAGCTGCACTACCATCTGTGGTCACCCTGGTTGCAGTATAGCAGTGGGGCCAGTGTCCCTACCTCCCCAGAGAAAAGTGGCTCAGCTTGCCTTGAGGTTCTAGCTTATTGTATTTTGCAGCAACCAGTCTGCTCCTCCTCAAGGGTATTGCAACCCCCTGCCATCAGGGAGTAGACATCCCTCCAATCAGCATTCAGGGGCATGTAGGATATGAACCACCCCAGCTTCAATTTGTACTCATGGTGCCAGCCAGGGTTGCAGTTTCCCATTTAGCATGAGTGGTGTTCCATCAGTTGCTCTGGTGGGGGTCATGCCTGTGGCACAAGTGATCTCCCACCATTCCGAATTATCACTTCAGTCAGTAAGACAATGTCCCCTGAGATTACCCTTCACAGCAGGCACCACCCTGAGCTGGTGGTCTCCAGTGGGACACCTCAACTTGTAAGAGGGGAGGGTGACCGCTGGAGATGCAGTGGTGGATGCCGCTGTGAGTGGCAGGGAGGATGTTTGCTGTTCTTTTCCATGCTAGATGCAGCTGCAGTGTCCCAGTAAGAGTGGGAGGAGGACAATAGCATAAAAAACACCAGGGTACCTTGAGGAATTAGTAGGGTCTTGATTTCTAAATGTGACTAGGAAGGGGGCACCATTAGGCACTAATGTTCACTAGGTCTAGCTTAGCACTTCCAGGCCTCTCAGTATAGTGTGGGCCTGGGGAGGGCAATTAACTAGGCTGCAGAAATCTGCTGGTGTTAACTATTTGAACATGTCACCCCTACCCATCTCACCTACAGTAGATCTCACCCTTCCTCACTTTTGATTGACTGCTGCACAGAAAGTCTGACAGTTCAGACTTCATGCCTCAAGCAACTGCTCAGGAGGAGAAAACCATGTGCAGTCACAGTGAAGGATGGAAGAGGGGAGATGCACACCAGAGGGAGCTGCGGGCTTTGGGGGAAGGTTCTAATTAGCCATGTAACAAATTAAGAAATATTATAAAACTGTGGCTGCAAATATATCAGTCTCTTCACTTATGTGGGCTTTGCTGTTGGTGGAGGTTGTGCCTAGTCCAGTGCATCACAATCCACAACTCCACTGGTAGTCGGCAAGACCTGCACCCCTGTTGCAGCAATATCTGCCCAGAAGCATTCATCTGAAGTGCTAGGTGGCAATGGTTACTTGTTCGGTGTGGCATGATGCAGGGTTGCCGTTGGGAGGGTTGAGTCTTGCTCCAGTGTTTTAGTTGCTAATTCCCCCATTGAAATCTTAGCTGGCCACCGAGTTGTGGGAGTCCCAGCTGTGGTTTCTATGGCTAGGCCCAGACAAGGATAGGCCCAGTCTGTGCTGACCTGTCCTCCGTTAATTCGACCTGTTAGATTAGAAGACCTGCCATTCCATGTCAGAACAGACCTATCTTCTCGGGAGTGGCATGGATCAGTGAAAGGTCATAGGGATAAGGGGCAGTTTATTTTTTCCTGGAGGTCCTGTCATCTCATGCAGAAGGAATACGTGGGCCTCACTCACTTATCTGGACAGTTTCTAAAATGTAGTTTTCAGCCTCTGCCAGTATACAAATGTGTTGGGGACACCATTCCTGTTACTGTGTAGTCTGACTGGGTGTTGCAGTATATAGGTGATCTCCAACTTCTTACCTCTGCAACCACTTTCTTCTGAGTCCAGATCTGAGGAATAATCATTGAATATACATTTCCTATGCCCTTGGTATGACTGGTTGCCTTGCTCTCTTGCTAAGGTGAGGTTTCTATCTTCTCGGGGTACCTCAGAAATTTTGCAGTGATGGGTCTTGGACTGCCTTCAGTTTTGTGGGGGGCAAGCATTCAGTGTGCCCACTCTATATCAGGACTACAGATGCAGCAAAGTTTTACTATGCCCGCAAAGTTAACTCGAAGTGCCCAACTTTGAATTTGTGTAGCACTATGAGAATTTCCCATTAAAAGGTTGAAATTTGACTTTATTGAACTTCGCATTGTGGACTTAGATTTAACTTCAAGTTACAGTTTGAGAAGGTGAAGTTGGTAAGAAACAGCCCACAGATCACATGTCTGACTGTCTGCAGGTCACATGATGCAGGCAGGCAGTTAATTAGGCAGGAAGTCAGTGAACTAGTTTCACTTTCTCCTGGAGAACGATCTGGATAGTCAGTGTGTGTTTTTACTATGTGCTTTTTTGCTCCAGTAGCTAACTAACTTGATCTATTTATGGATCTTTGTGCTTTAAAGTTTTTGGATTCTTTTGTTTAAGTTTTGCAGCCACTTTGAGTTGATTTGAAACCTTAATTTAGTTTGAACAAGTATTTTTTTTTAGGTTACTTAGGTTTAGTTACTGTAGTTTGAGTACTGGTACTTTTACTAGTAGTTTTTATGTTTGCTTGCACGCATGTGCAAGAAACATAGTGCCATCATCTGAGTTTTTCAGAGGTGTGTCAGCATCTTCCAATTCAGTCAGTGTGTTTGAAGGCGTGGTCACAGTTCTCCAATCACTGCTGAAGCTGTCTATGACAGCAGTTGAAAATGCAGTGGCATACAGTTGAAAGAGGGAGCTACGCTTCAGTGAGCAGCTCCTCCCCCCCCCCACACACACACAGATCAACTGTGTCAGTTGTCTGATAGAATGGTGTAGTCTTGTCTAGCTTAGAGAGACAAGCCACACATCATTACTTTAATAAACTGTTCCCTGCCAAAGCAGGACCACCAAAATGTGTGGGTGCCTAACAGTCCTTACACACGCCAGCTCTCCAAAGCACACCTTCATGGACTCCATGGGTTCTAATCCTCCAGAAAAAAAATACCTCAGCATTTGATGTGAAAACTCAGACTTCTTTGTATGTGTAATTCCAAGCATTTTCTCTTACTAGACTCTGTCAATGTGAACTCCTCGTTGCTAAAACCTATGCAAACGAACTTGAGCGTACTGTACTACCTGCAGCTGAAGCAAAGAACAGCCAGAATGCACAAAGAACATACTGCTTTGCATTTCAGCAGCAGCCAGTGGGGGAGGTTTTCATGACTGAAGCACTTTAGGGACATACGACCATACGAAATTTGCCAGCAGATAAAGCCCTAGAGGTCTATCAAGTCTGCTCGAATGTGCAGCTAGCACCCCTTATTCTGCAGCTGCCCCTCCCTTCCACCCTTCCCCTCCATTAACCCTCCCCCTTGTCCCGTCCCATCCTCGTTTGAAGCAGTCCACTGTTCTACTGCATACCACTTCTGCAGGTAACGCATTCCACCCAGCCACCACCCTCTCTGTAAAAAAGTGTCTCCTCATCTCCCTCCTGAACCTTCCTCGCTCCAGTCTCATATCATGGCCCCTGGTGGCCCTCCCCTCCCTTACTTTGAACAGACCCTCTGTACCCGTCTTGTTTATTCTCTTCATGTATTTAAAGGTTTCAATCATGTCACCCCTGTCTCTCCTCTCCTCCAGTGAGTACATGTTCAACTCCTTCAACCTCCTCTTGTATGATAAGTCCCCCAGACCCTTGATCATCTTCGTCGCCCTGCGCTGCACCCCCTCCAGTAACTTAATGTCCCTCTTCAGATACGGATGCCAGTACTGCACGCAGTAATCCAGGTGTAGTCTAACTAATGACCTATACAGTGGCAGAATCACCTCCTCCCTCCTCGAGGATGTACCCCTTGCAATACAACCCAGCATTTTGTTGGCCTTTGCGGCTGCCTTCCTACACTGTGCCGAGTTGTTCATTGACCCTGTAATGAGCACACCCAGATCCTTCTCCTCCTCTGTCTGGGCTAGCTGCATTCTCCCTAGCTGGTGAGTCCTCCTTGGGTTCTTCATCCCAAAATGCAGCACCTTGCACTTTTTGGCATTAAAGCCCAGTTGCCAGGTGTCTGACCAGGTTTCAAGCTTTGCCAGATCATCCTGCAACCCCTGCCATCCCCCTAGGTCATCCACCACTGCGCCAACCTTGGTATCATCAGCAAACAGACTGATCTTGCTCTTGATGTCCCATGATATGTCTGCAATGAATATCCCAAACAACACTGGTCCCAACACCGAGCCCTGTGGGACACCGCTCGTCACTGCCCTTGGGTGTGGCAGCTCCCCACCCACCACCACCCTCTGTTGCCTTCCCTGCAGCCAGTTTCCTACCATCTCACCAGCTTTGCACCCGCCCCTGTGCCTACTAACTTCCTTCCTATCCTTCCATGTGGCACCGAGTCGAATGCCTTACTGAAGTCCAGATACAGGACATCCACTGTATGGCCCCTGTCCAGTTGCCTAGTTACCCAGTCATAGAACTCGACCAGGTTGGTTTGGCAGGATCTGCCACATGAAGCCATGCTGTCTGCTGTCCTGTAGTCCTTTGGCCTCTGGGAGGCCACCAGCCTCCTTCAGTATAGTCTCCATTAGCTTACCCACGGTGGATGTGAGGCTCACTGGTCTGTAGTTTCCCGGTTCATCCTTGGGGCCACTCTTGTGGAGGGGCACCACATGAGCCATCCTCCAGTCCTGAGGTACACACCCCAAATGTAATGAGGCATTAAATAGGTCTGCCAAAGATCCTGCAAGGACCTCTGCCAGCTCCTTCAGTACCCTGGGGTGGATGCCATCTGGGCCTGGTGCCTTGTCCACCCTCAGTGCCTTCAAACCCTCTCGAACTCTGCCCTCCATGATTTCCCCGTCTGTCACCACTTCCCCCCCTGCGTCTGCCATTTCTCCCACCTTGGGCGTCACCCCCCTCTTCTCTTTAGTAAATACTGAACAGAAGTACTCATTTAGTGCTTCCGCCTTATCATACCCTGCTTCCACCCAACCCCTCCTTCCTAATCCTTACTATGTGGTCCTAACAGCTCCTTTTTCTCCTGATGTACTTAAAGAAGTCCTTCTCCCTTCTTAATGCCTTGTGCCAGCCTGAGTTCTGTAGATGCTTTGGCTCCCTTACTGCTCTTGTCACCTCCCTTCGATTCTGTCAAGTACCCTCCTGTCCTCCCCATCCCTGTTTTCTTGTACTTCCCTAAAGGCAGCTCTTTTCCTCCTTACCTTTCTATGACCTCCTTGCTCAACCAGCTCGGTTTCTTAGCCCTAGCCTTCTTGCTCTGGGCTTTGCAGCAGGTTTTGGTTGCTCCACTATCCCCAGCTTTATGAGCTCCCACCTCTGGTTAGTGTCCATACTAGATTGAATTCTGGCCAGGTACCTTTTACCACTTCCCTCATCCTCCCAAAGTCGGCCCTCCTGAAGTCCAACACTCTTGTGCCAGATTCCACCCTTCCTTGCCCATATCCAATGTGAGCCATACTGAGTGGTGGTCACTCCAGCAGCTGTTTCTCCACTGTAAGTTCTCTCACAAAGTCCCCATTTGCCAGCACAAGGTCAAGGGTATTCCTAACCTGGTTGGTTCACTGACCATTTGCAGCAGGAAGCTGTCCTGAAGGCATCCAGCAGTACCTGCTCCTTCTGTTCCTGGTTGTTGGGGTGCTCCAGTCCACTCCTGGCATGTTGAAGTCCCCACAATCACCACACTACCCTCTCATGAGGTCCTCCTGATCTGTCCTGCTAGTTCCCTGTCTAACTCCCTCCATCTGAGATGGTGGCCTGTACACCACTCCCATTCTAAGAATCCTGTTCTTGGAATCCTGGATTTGCACCCAAAGTGACTCTGTACTACCCTCTTCCTTCCTCCCCCACACACTTCAGTCCTTCCTTCACATATAGTGCCACCCCTCCTTTCCCAGTCACCCTGTCCCTCACGAAATAACCTGTACCTGGTACAGACAGGTCCCAGTCATTATATTGGGTGGCCCATGTTTCCTGATGGCTGCAATGTCCACCTCTCCTCTGCCATGAGAACCTGTAACTCTGCAGTTTTCCTCCCAAGGCTCCTAGCATTAAGGGTAACCACCTTCCACCCTTCCCTGCCCCCCATCCTGCCCTCCTTTCCTAGCATCACCAACAGTACTTGCCATTTGTCCTTTGTCACTGTTATGGGGGGGTAAGCTCATATGATTTCTCAACCTGTGGTCTCTGCATATCTCTTCCCGAACTGCCACCCCCCACTCCTAGTTTAATGTACTTTACTACGCCTTTTAGTGCTGTATATACACACCCCTGTGTGGCAATTCACTAAACTGCACACTTAGTCTGGTAATGCAGCTTCAAAATATTTTTTTTTCTCTGAATTGCCGTGAGCTGGCATTTAGATAGAATCACACAGCTCTTTCTCATATCAGATGCTCAATGAAGTCACATCACCTTGTGACCCTAGACATCTTAGGGTTGGACATGTGCCCTAACAAAATAGCAAAAACTAGGTATAGAAAAAGAAAACACAAATTCAACTGTAGCTCACAATCAAATCCACCCTTTTCTCCAGTGAATCTGAAGCTTAACAGCCCACCCTGGGTGCTCATGCACTCCTCCACCCAGACAACATATGGCCGACAGGGGCTGTTGCATTTTATTTCATAATTTCTGATCCTGTTGCTGCCACCATACTGATACAGTAATACTTTTATGGCTCAAAACTGCTTGACATTAGCTGAATTATAAATGGCATCCCTGTTTGATGCTGTGGTGCGGAATATGGCGGAGCTCAAATTTAAGCCAAGTATTACATGCAGATATGTTGTTATTGACTCATGTCACTTACCATTTTATACATCTATTGATTTTTTCAATTCACTTTGCTGACAAATGTTGATCGTGAGGGATTCTGGTGTCACAATTCAGTTCAGCTGACGTGTTAACATCTTAGTACAGATGCTAAGTAACTGTTTTAAAATGCTGAAAAGTTAACAGCGATGAAAGTGCATGAATTTCTTTCTTCCGTGTCTGAGTTGTAGTGGTGTTATTGCAAGTGCATGTCCCTTTGCTCCAGATCTATCAGGAGATGTCTATTCTGTGCAATGGACAGTGGCTGAATGTTATCAGCTGACAGTTTTCATTTCATTATCAACAGATGAATATTCAGGGCTTTGCAAATGCAACTTTGCTGGTAGCACAGTTTCATGCCCCCAAGTGTCTCATCAGTTAGTGGTTATATCTTAACCGATGATCACAAAAAGTATGAAAAAGATTTGCCGCTGAGTAATGTAAATGCCAATCCACCTAAGCATCTTTAGGCTGCAAACATAATTTAAACATATAGGATTCTGGACCTTGTATCACTCCTTGGCACAGCAACGGTTAATAAGTTTAAGCATTCTCAGGACATTGTTTCACTTGCCCTCTCCCCACTACGATCCTGGTCACCTGAAATAAACCTGACATTTTAGTGTCTGTTTTACATCTTGGCTCAGTTAGGCAATCAGCGCTGTAAAAACATAAATGGACATTTAAATGGGGACTATAAGAACATGCCGAGGGTGCTTCTGCCTTAGTCCAGCTGTGCAACATCAGCCTGAAGCTCAGGTAGAGCTTACTGTCTACCACTTTGTTCACCCTCCCATGTACCTGTACCATTTCACATCCTCCCTTGCCTTAGTCCAGCTGTGCTGCATCAGCCTGAAGCTCTGGTAGGGCTTACTGTCTACCACTTTGTTCACCCCCCACGTATCGCTGTGCTACATCAGCCTGAAGCTCTGGTAGGGCTTACTGTCTACCACTTTGTTCACCCCCATGTACCTGCACCATTTCACATCCTCCCTTGATCTACAGTGAGTGATCCCTCATTCATATGTCACATATGCACGCACAAAAAGAAAAAATGGTCTTCAAAAATTAAGATACATTTATTATGTTTGTTATGTTTGCTTGCACGCATGTGTAAGAAACATAGTGCAATCATCCGAGATTTCAGAGGTGTGTCACCCGCTCTTCCAATTCAATCAGTGTGTTGGCAGGCCAGCCCTGTAAGCCAATGCATGATGGAGCTGTCTATGACAAGCTCCAAAATGCAGTGGCATACAGTTCAAAGGGGGAGCTATGCTTCAGTGAGCAGCAACAAGATATTACTTGCTCTGCGCAGCCTCCCACACACACACACACACACACACACAGGCGTGTGTGCCCGCTCACACACTGTAGCGCCGACGGCGCCCAAAGTCTTCCAAATGCCATGCTGGGTGCCCACCCCAGCGTGCAACTCATGATATAGCTGGGGTGCTCAACCCCGTCGGCTCCACTGTCCTCACCCCCGTGCTGGGTGCCACGCTGGGAGCCTACCCCAGCGTGGCAATCGCCGTTTGGGCAATGGGGTGCCAATCCCCATCGGCTGAATGCCCCAACCATCCTTGTGCCATGCTGGGAGCCCACCCCAGCGTGGCAAACGTCCTAAGTCATCATTGGAAACAAAAAGAACACCTGTAAAGAAAAACGGTCCCACGAGTCTCCTGGCCCCCTCCCACAACCCGCACCCACCCACTGCACACCCTGCCTCCCCACATCCCCCCTCACCCCATACTTACCTCTGGACCTTGGCGCAACGATCTTCGGTGGACCGGGAACACGTCTGCATTCTTCAAAGCCGACCGCGAACTGAGGAAATGCCGATAAGCTGTATAATGGGCTAGATAGGGGGTTTTCAACTTTGTTGCATAACTCAGGCATTTTTTTGGAATTTTTGCACCAAATTTTCAACATGGGGTTTTTGGGACCCCTTCTCATGAATTATGTCACTGTCATGGCGTTATTGGGGCCCGAAGGGTGATTTCGCAGTCACTGCGCTGAAATCACCTTTTGGGACTGATTAATGAAATGACACTGCCAGTAATCATAAGGTGGGCTCTTAAAAAGCCTATTTTGAAAATTTGGTGGAAAAATTTCAAAAAACCGACTTTTACGAGCGTGCGTTGTGCAGTTCCTATGCACGCTCATAAGTTCGCAAATTTTCAATATTTTCACTCCAGATTTTCAACATTGACATTTTACCACACCTTCTTATAAGTAGTACAGCTGTCATTTTTCACATCTCACCCAAAACGTGTTTCCACCCATGTAGCGCACAATGGCGGAGTCGGTGTGCTAAATCAATGTACAGGACAAATTAAGAAAATCACAGTGGCACTGTTCATGAGCAAAGGTCTTAAATGGCTATATTGAAAATTTGATGAAAAATTCCAAAATGACTGTTTCCGAGCATCGTTGTGCAGTTCCTATACGCTGGTAAGTTTATGAATTTTCAATATTTACACTCCAGATTTTCAACATTGCCATTTTACCACACCTCCTTATGAGCAGTACAGCTGTCATTTTTCACATCTTGCCCAAAATGTGTTTCCGCCTATGTAGCTCACAATGGCGCAGTCGATGTTGAAATAAATGTATGGGACACGTTAAGAAAATCACAGTGACACTGTTCATGAGCAGAGGTCTTAAAATGGCTATGTTGAAAATTTGGTGAAAACATTCTTAAAAATGACTGTTTTCGTGACGTCGTTGAGCAGTTCCTATGCATGCTCATAAGTTTGCAAATTACTATTTTCACTCAGATTTTCAACATTGCCATTTTATTACACTTCTTATGAACAGTACAGCTGCAATTTTCATATGCTGCCCAAAATGTGTTTTGCACATGTAGCATAATGGTGCTGTTGGTGTGAAAGCAATGTTTGGGACAGATTAAGAAAATCACAGTTGCACTGTTCATG
Organism: Neoceratodus forsteri; assembly: GCA_016271365.2. NCBI lineage: Eukaryota > Metazoa > Chordata > Ceratodontiformes > Ceratodontidae > Neoceratodus > Neoceratodus forsteri. The sequence goes on along the minus strand of CM057454.1, from coordinate 245,846,383 downwards.
AGCAGAGGTCTTAAAATGGCTATGTTGAAAATTTGGTGACAAAAGTCCATAAAATGACTGTGTTACGAGTGAGCATTGCGCAGTTTCCACGCACTGTGGTAAGTTCATGACTTTGTAATATTTTAAGTCCAGATTTTCACCAGTGGCATTTTTCCACACTGCCTTATTTACAGTACAGCTGTCATTTTTCACAACATGGCCGAAGTGTGTTTTCACACTTTCAGTGCAGAGATGCGTGGTCGCTGTGGGAAATTATTGTTCGGGACAGATAAAGAAAATCACAGTGACACTGTTCATGATCGGAGGCACCAAAATGCCTGAGTTGACAATCTGCTGCAAAAAAATCCCCAACCTAATTATATTACGGGTGTGCGTTGCACAGTTTCTATGTACACTCATGACTTTACCATTTTTTAAATATTTTTACTGCAGATTTACAAAATTGCCATTTTTTACACCTCCCCATGAACAGTACAGCTGTCATTTTTTACATCCTGTTCGGAATGTTTTTGCACCTGTGGTGCTAAATGCCGAAGTCGCTGTGCATACTACAGCTTCTAAGAAACTGATATTCCCCTGTTCATGAGGTGGGGTCACAAAACCATGTTGAACATTTGGAGGAAAATACCAATGAATGCCTGAGGTATTAGGGTTTCCAACTATAATGCCCAACCCTGTAGAGAATGACAGGCATCAGGGTGTGACTTGGGATTCTTGCCTGTAATGCTCATACCATTCCACACCCTGCAGCCGAGAGAAAGCATTGAGGTATGCCTTGGACCTTCGGCCCCAAAGTTCACCCCATTCTCTATATCGCACCCATCCCACTGTATTTCCTAATGGAATGGGTGCATAAGGACCAAAGACCCCAAGGAACACCGTGACACTCTCCAGTGTCTGCAGGGTGGGGTGTATTGAAATGGCGTGGCTGCTATGGCTCACGACCCAAAGGCACACCCAATGCCTGTCACTCTGCAGGTGGTGGTGGGGTTGGTTTCAGTTCAATACTTCACTGCCATTACTATTACGCAGCTCTGTAACTTCTACCCTACCACTGCAATGCCAGCAAGCAAACATTTGCATTGACAAATGCTTGTTTGTTTTAGTTTTGATTGACGCTTAATTTTGTTAATATGGAGAGGATGTGGTAAAGAGTGGTGGGCAGTGGGGGCCCCGAATACGTGGTGGCCTGGGGCGACCATTTCACCTTAACTGAGGTACTGTTTCTACCTCAAGTGCTCCCTCACAATCACAGCTCAATGTTGCAAGTGGCCATTTGGTGCCCGAATCAACAGCAGCAGCTGCTTCTTCGGCGAGGAGTTTTGCAACCACTGCCAGCCCTGCAGCACTGTTGGCTACCTGTGATGAGGACCCTAAGCAGCAGCAGCAGCAGAAACCACAGCAGCAGCTTGTTGCCCCTCCACCAAGTGCAGCACAGCAGGTGACAGTATCTGGTGCCCCCCCCACTCTCTGTGCCTGGTCCTCCTCGCAGCTCGTCCATTTGGGAATTTTTCCTCTCCCTCCCCAGCAACCTGATGGTGGTTAAATGCATGCTCTGTGAAGTTCTTGTACATCGTGGTCACAAAGGCAGCCACTTGGGCACAGGTGGGCAGAGAACTCACCTTTTACTGCACTGTCGTGTCGAGTAGGATGCGAAGCTGCAGGAGCTAACAGCCACTCTTGCAGTGGAAGATGTTGAAGAGGGAGTGCATCTGCCTGCGCAGCTTTGATGACAAATGGACAGGGCAGCAGAACCAGTGGTGACTCTTGCAGCTGCCTGCGAGCGCAACCATCCTGCCTGCCACACAGGCTGACCTGGCTGTGTTATGGAGTGAGGTGGAAGCCATACAGAATGTTGTGGATGGTGCATGTCAGCAGCCAAACCATATAGAGGGTCAGAACGCTGAAATAATAAGCATGTTACGAACACTCACTGGTGGCCAGCCTCAGCCCCTCCCATAGACCCTGTAAAAAATTATTATTTAACCAAATTTACCCCAAAAAAACCTGCCCTCCGCTTTTCCTTTTTGTCTTAATCAATTTTTTTCCATACAGACTAAGTTTGTAATTTATGTTCAATTAATATTTTCTTCCTGATGTTAATTTTGTTAAGCCTGTATTTCTTGATGCTCATAGTGCTAAATCCCCACCTCCCTCAAATGTCCCCCCCTCCCCGCCACCCCATTAGGCTTTCTGCAATAGAATTTTTTTTCTTACTACTTACTTTATTTTATTTAATAAGTCATGTTGTTGCCAACTTTGTGGATGATGTGTGCTTTCATTTCATTTAATTTTAAACTGTAGTGCCTAAACACCTCTTCAATACACTTTATTGCAGTGGGCATTCCAGCGCCACAGTTTCACCTGTAATGAAGCGTGCAGCCCACCATTTTGAGACCTTATGACATTTAAAAAAATATAAGAAAGCAAATAAGAACTCTGAGAAAGTGCCTTTTGTTGCAGAAAGCATAATGGTGGTGTGAGTAGAGTTGTGAGAGGTGTGATTTAGATTAGAATTATGACTTTTTCCTTACATTTGGTTAAAGCAGCAATGCAATAATCCATTGACAATTTAGACCCATACTTTTGTATTATAGTTTCAATTTGCCCGTATCTACTTATTGTATGATACCTTTCTTTACACCATTTATTTTTTTCTGCATTTCTCCATTGTTTTTTACATCTGAAATAATAAAAGCAGTACTCATTTTAATGTTACTGTGACCTTGTTTTCAACAGTATTCCCAGCTGTTTTTCAAAAGCTACTCTTCCATAAGGTCATGGAGCACTGTCTGCTGGATATGACTTCATTTTAGACACAACACAAATTATTTTAAGTAGCTGATGTCCAAAAGCATGTGAGAAGACTGATGAAAACATGGTTCACGTGCACGGCAGCAGAGTAAAATGAGCTCTGCAATTATTGCTTTAGATCTGAAAACAAGAAGTACAGGATACTTAAATAGTGGATATAAGGGTATTGTTCCTTCATATACAAATTTATTAGATAAGGGCCAATGTAATATACAATAAAGAAGTACAGCCAAAATTGTAACTGTTTTCTTGCACTGCTGTTTATTTTCATGCTGTATTACTTTTTGGTGACTGTTTAGTGTGCTACATTTTGTAGTACACATACACACAACAACAATCACAATGCCATTAAATCACCTACTATGCCCCCAGCCCAAATGTCCTACTGTTTTAATTTCATGAAAAGTCCTGATGAAGAATAAGGCCAGAAAAGTGTCAGTGTCCCAAGTGAGAGCATTGCCTGGTGACGCTTGATGCTGCTGCTACTGCTGTTGTCCTGCTGTTTTAATTTCATGAAAGTCCCAAATGAAGAATAAGGCAAGAAATGTCTCTGTTGCCCAAGTCAGAAACTACTGAGCAAAGTGCTATAAGTCATGGCATAGTGGGGACTCCCTAGACCTCAAACTAATCGCATTTACAGCTGAGGAAGTACTACCATCCATCACTAAGATCCTTAACCTGTCTCTGTCATTGTCTCAGTTCCCACAGGTTTGGAAAACAGCCATTGTTACACCAGTTCATAAAGTGCTGTGCACTACATAGCAACTATAGGCCTATATCAATCCTCCCTCCCCTTTCAAAAATACTCGAGCGTATTGTTGCCAACCAACTAGAGGACTACCTTAGTAAATACTCCCTGCAGCGTGAACAACAACAACATCATGGTTTTAGAAAAGGGTACAGCACCACCACTGCTCTCCTAGAACTCACCAGCTCTGTCCACCAATCTGTTGACCAAGGCAGTCTTGTGGGGGCAATCTTTATAGACTTAACCAAGGCCTTCGACATGGTTCATCACCAGCTCCTCCTTAATCAACTCTCTCTAACTGGCCTCTCCCCTGATTCACTGTCCTGGTTTACAAGCTATCTTGGAGCTAGATCACAATGTGTGAAGATTTCCAACGCTATCTCAGACCAAAAACCAGTTTGGTCTGGTGTACCCCAGAGCTCAATTCTGGGTCCCTTACTATTCAGCATCTTCATTAACAATTTACCATCTGCCTGCCACCAGCGCACACTGCTCTATGCGGACAATGCTGTCATTTTTGCAACCCACCCTGACCTGCATGTGCTCAAAACCAACCTACAGAATGGTTTCCTGGGCATCGAGCACTGGTTCTCCAAACAGAAACTAGTGCTAAACTACAAGAATACAATAGTCCTGTTGTTCTCCTCTGCCCGCAGTAGATACAATGGACATGCTCTCACTATCAAAACTAGTCAATATGACCCCCTTGAACAAATACAGCACTTCAGGTACCTTGGGGTCACCCTAGATAGTCACCTCACATATACACCCCACATCAAAAATGTAGCCTGAGCTGTCAATACTAGGATTGATCTTCTCTATCAACTCAGAAAGTGTCTAACACTTGAAGCTCTCAATCTGGTGATTCACAGTTCGGTGCTCTCTATTATCGACTATGGCCTTGTCATTTACAGAGTTGCTACTGATACTGCTCTCAAAAGGTTCACTTTTGTGTTAAACAAGGCTTGTAGACTCCAGCACCCATCCCACCTCACCCACACCTGCAATCTCTATAAACAGACTGTATGGCTCAATCTATCAGTGAGAATTAATTACCACACCTGCCTTCTCACTAAAAAGATTCTACTTGGGTTCATGCCAAAGGGTCTGTGTTGTCTGCTTCACAAATCTCCAAAGACCCAACATACGTGCACCTCATCCAGTGAACTCCTTCTAGTCCCACGGTGCCGGACCATGCAACGCCAATGCACCTTTGGTAGCAGAGCACCTTCCTGGTTCAATAGACTCCCCAATAGTCTAGCTACCCTTCCTAAACTTGGAGAGTTCAAACATAAGCTCCAACTCAACCTACTAACTGAAAACTCCTGTGATTGCTCTACCTAATTTCCAGGTCCCTTCAGGACCTCCACTAGTCCACCCCCTTGGACCTCCCTCACTGACACCTCTATCACCACCATCTTACCACCCTCATCCCTGCCTTTGCCCTCTCCCCTCTTCTCTCTCCTCCCTTTCTAAGACTCTTTCCTCCCCTATCGTAGTTGCAACTTTACAAGGCTGCCTGGCTGCTCCTCTCCCTTGGTTCTTCCTCCCTCTACTTTTCTTCCTCTGCTTCTGATCAGGTTTTGCTTAATGTATATAACTGAAGCTTAATTGTCCTATACTATAATGTAAACACATGTACATCTGTTCTGAAATAGTATGTATGACTTGTCTGTTTCCCTGCAGCTGTTTGTAACCCTCCCTACTGACATGGAACCTTTGTAAATGAGCTGCCTGGCACTCAAAGGTATTTGTAATCCTAGAATGAATAAATAAAGAATAAATAAAATGTGTCACAGTGTCCTAAGTGAGAGCATTGCCTGGTGACGCCTGATGCTGCTGCTACTGCTGTTGTCCCAGTGTTTTAATTTCATGAAAAGTCCTGATGAAGAATAAGGCCAGAAATGTGTCACACTGTCCAAAGTGAGAGTATTGCCTGGTGATGCCTGATGCTGCTGCTACTGCTGTTGTGCTGCTGTTTAATTTTATGAAAAGTCCCGATGAAGACTAAGGCCATAAATGTGTCACACTGTCCAAAGTGAGAGTATTACCTGGTGACGCCAGATGCTGCTGCTATGTTGTCCCACTGTTTTAATTGCAAGGAAAGTCCTGATGAAGAGACTAAGGCCAGAAATGGGTCACACTGTCCAAAGTGAGAGTATTGCCTGGTGACGCCTGATGCTGCTGTTACTGCTGTTGTCTTGCTGTTTTAATTTCATGAAAAGTCCGATGAAGACTAAGGCCAGAAATGTGTCACAGTGTCCCAAGTGAGAGTATTGCCTGGTGACGCCAGATGCTGCTGCTGCTGTGTTGTCCCACTGTTTTAATTGCAAGGAAAGTCCTGATGAAGAGACTAAGGCCAGAAATGGGTTACACTGTCCCAAGTGAGAGCATTGCCTGCATTGGCGCCTTCTGCTATCACTGATACTTGCTGCCCTTATGTGTGCCTTCATACCACAATGGTGAGTTATTGTTCATCCCACTGTCATGTTTTTTCATAGACACAGCCATTTAATTTGTATTTCTTGTTTGTGCTGTAAGTAGTCCGTCATGTTGTTCCTTTTCAGAGAATCATCGTGAAATAGATATGAAATGTTTCACTTTACCATGGTGGGCATGATGATCCATCCACATGCTTGTGACATATGTTACCAGTTCGACACCTAATGTGGTACTGTAACATTTAATTTGTATTGTGGTGTGGGGTTTACTGCTGTGGTTGACTGAATTATAATTTCTGATTACTTTTGATTTTATTCTCAGGTTGTAGGCACACTTGTGTTCCGCCCGTTTTGGATTGTTGATGACTTTGGCTGTACGGAAACTGTCAAGCCATGAAAGGGAAGTATTTTTTTTGGGGGGGGCATCATTTGAAAACAAGTTTCATTAATGTTTTTGTCTTCTTTCCAGGTCTTCAGCGTATCCTAACTGTTGTCCATCTTCCGACTGGAAGATACCACCGACAGCAGCCCACAGCACCGCGATGTTACCTGAAAACAGATGAAGAAGAAATTATTAGGAGTTCAGTGCACTACCACATTCAGTTCCCAGTGTGGCTGTTCCTGTCTTATGTTATATCCAGCTTTAAATACCAAGTTATTAGTAAATCCCTTTAGAAAAATTAACACGTTTAGTGAGTGACATGCACTGGCCCACTGTCTTACATTATATCACGTGTTTTCATGACCAGGATAACATGTTGTGCAACCCTCATGTACTGAAGTACACCTGTCCCATCTGTGATGAAAAAATATATTATCTGGTCTGTATGTCACTGCCGTTGAATGCTTTACAGCAGTGGAAAAAAATTAAAAACAAGAAGGAACAAGGGAATAAGAGTGATACTTACCTGTAGATGATATCCTTTAGGTGGTGTGAGTACTGTAGTCTTGCAGGTTTACACTGTCTGTGACTTGTGAAAACAAAATGAAAATCAGTTGCCTGTATTTGGTGACAGTGGCATCTAGAAAAAGTTAAAGGAAGGATTCACACCACTGTTCAATTGAAAACCATAGTACATGACATTAGTACATACTTACTGTAAATTAGTGATGAGAAGCAGGGTGGCTGTGGATGACTGATGGTGTATAGATTGGGCACAGGTACAATGTCTCTCTCTCACTCTCAAGAAGCAGGGTGGCTGTGGCTGGCTGAGGGTTCATAGACTGGGCACAGGTACAATGTCTCTCTCTTTCTCTTACTGTCAAGAAGCAGGGTGGCTATATCTGGCTGAAGGTTCATAGATTTTGCACAGGTACAATGTCTCTGTCTCTTCCAAGAAGCATGGTGGCTGGCTGGGGTGCATTACTGTTTTTCAGTGTCAGGAGGATATCTGTCATTCAGTCAACAGGATTTAAGTGGCTACAAGTTGACATTTGTGTTTAGAGAACTGCGGGTAATAATGACTGCACACATTCTGTGAACTGTACTCACAAAATCAAGAAAGGGAAAGTCGAAATATAGCCACTGTTCTAAGTAACAGGAAGAAGTACGTGAATGCAACTTTTGTAGTTATGCCCTCCCACCAACATCCTCATCATCATCATCATCATCATCAAAGAGGAAGCAGCCCTCGCAATCATCAATACCAGAGTTGTACCCACTTGGAAATTTCTTTTTCCATGACTGCATCATCAACTTCAATGGTACACCGCTTGATGTTGCCACCTGGATGGTCTGCCTCACCTGCATCATCAACTTCAATGGTACACCGTTGATGTTGCCACCTGGATGGTCTGCCTCACCTGCATCATCAGCACAACCATCATCGGACTGGGTACAAACATAGATGGATTGTCCTGCTTGGTATGTGACCTTCATTTATTTTGATAAATGTTAGCATGCTGACATTTGTAGTGATAGGTTAGTATGACAGTCACGCATTATGGCCCCTGCAGAACTAAATACCCTTCCACACTTACAATGGAGGTGGGCAGGTCAGGTACTTCAGTGCTACTGACGTCAGTGCTTGCCATTCATTTACCTTGCCTCTCCAGTACACCAAAGGATCGTTCAATATTATCAGATGCCTGTTTTCTGCCAAATAGGCCTCAACTATGGTCTGTGATGCTCACATTCCTGATGACTCGTCCATCTGTTCACAATATTCATCTAGGTCACAAATTTCTATTTGGGACAAGGCATCCCAAAGTGGATTATTGGCCAACTGTGCAGCTGACACCACCCATTGCCCCTCAGTCACCTTACTGGATGTACTCAGTCCATGGTGACCTTCGGCCTTGTTATGTTGTGGTTTGCAGAACTTTGCACATGGCTTCTGTGCCCTCATGAACCAATCTGACCAGCTGTCCAGTTGGATTTTGAACCTGATCATGCCCTTCCTCCAGTGGATGCAATGCCACATTTATAGCGTGGGGTCCAGCATTGTGGCTATTCTAAATTCTGGAGATTGCTGAATAGTGGCAATGTGTCGATTGCTGTCTAATATTGTAATCATGTGTTTCAGTAATGCACAGCTTGACCTGTCTCGGGCCACATCAAGGCTAGGCTGCAGATTCAAAAGTCTTCTTCAGCACCTGGAGAAGTGGAATGGCTTGACTAATGGATGCAGCGCCACCACTCACTGCCTGTGTGGTATGTTCAAACGGCTTCAAAATTGCTATTACTGAGTCCATGAGTCGCAATTGTTCAGTTGTCATAGACATTGAGGCCCCTGAACTGTCATGGCTAGTGTGCATAACTAGGTGTAACCCCCCTGCAAATGGGGGTTCCCAAAAGACTTCCAGGAGCTTGCTTGAATGCTCCAAGCCTGAATGGTGTTTGGCATTTAAGCCATTTATCAGTGAGTGTTTTTAGAGCCTCTGGTACTGTCTCTTTAAGAGCTGTCTGCTTGCAGACATAATTAGTTTGTATGGGGGACTGTGTGCTTCTCTGAGTACCACTGAGCTGCTGCCAATTCACTTAATTTTGCAGTCACTAGGAGTGCAAAGGGAACCTATCTGAAAGATGTAACTGTTTACCAGAAATTATTTAGAGTAATAATGAAATTACAGTTTGTCTAACCTGCTTTCTTTGCAGTCAGAACTGTGTCTGCTAGTTCCCATTCTAGTTTTGAACTGCTGAACTGGACCAATCAGTGTGGGTAAGCTAGCTCTAAAATGGTGCCTTGGCGAATCAGAACTTGGACTCATAATCTGAGCCAGCCACAAGAGGATTGTATGGGCAGTGACTCTGGGAGATGTAGTTTAGACTTCAGTGCCTTTTTGGACCAACAGCAGCAGTCTATTGTGAGTGACAGCCAATCCAGTCAAGAACTGGGAGGAACTCAAAGGAAGTGCCCGGTTTTGTGGTTGGAGTTCAGTTGAGCTTTGGCAGTGAAAGAAGGAAGGAGCCCTGTACTTTTCAGTGTGCAGTTTAGTCAAAAACGTGTGTAAGGCCCAGAGTTCCGGTCTGCAGCTTAGTTAGGACTGAATCATGTCCTGTGAAAAGAATCAGCGGATCTCTGAAGAGTAGAAACCAGGCTCACCCTGTAGAAGACTGGAAGAATTGCTGAAAATTGCATCGGTCTGTCAGGAACTGAATCTGCTGTGTGTTCTCCCGGTATTGTGCAGTAATTGCGATCGGGATACAGATGCAGCCTGCCTGGTATAGTGCTTTTTTTTATATAAATGTGTGAAGAGGTTTGTGTACCTCAAGTGAGCCCTGCTGACATTGAAGGACCCTATCTTGCTTTGGAGGTCGTAGTACTAATTCAGGTCGCCCCATGAATTGCCATTAAATCCAAATGGAATTACTGTACTGCTGACTGTTTAATTTTCCTTTTCTCTGTGTGAAAGGGCCCCTACCAGCTGCCACGGTTTGGACTAGCCACTAGGGCTTGGGTACCCAGGACAGTAACTGATAGGGATAGGCCTGTGCACAGAGCCATAGGTAGATTATTAGAGTGATAAGCTAATTAACCTGATTTCCCCTGTCCTTGTTATATCCCCTAAATAAATCAGAGCTGCTTGTTTCCAGCAAAGTTATACTGCCTGAGGTATTTGTCTATGTTAAAGTACTGTACTGTGATTGTTGCACTGTATCTCATTTCACAGGAGGTCCCAGTGCGGAACCAGACCTGGGGGTAAGTGTATACTGAAGGTAATTCTGATATATTGTGTGGGCCACTAGTGGGAAAGAAGGGGTTGCAGTGTCCCAGAGGGCTGTGACCAAGTTAGTTTAACTATTGCAAACCCTGACCTCTGGGTGGAGGCACCGCCATTGGATCCAGGCCCCTCAACCTGTTAGTGGCAAATCAGGCAGGGTAGTAGCCCTGGGATAGCGCCATCTGGGGTTACATCTTGAGGCTCACCGCTGGGATTGTGTGTCCTCTAGTGGCCATATTTACGAACCACTGTTAAGAAAAAATGGGTACCCGACAGAAGTGGCTGTGCACCGCTGGTGGAGTGGTGTACTGGGAGGAGATCAATTCCCCAAAATGCTATGCTTATCCTGGACATCCCACTGGTATCACACGGACACTGTGCAGGGAGTACTTTCCAAGGTGGAAGGTTTACAAAACCCTGTGGTGGTAGTCGGCATGCTAATCTACTCACCCACACTTTCCTGGCCTTAGTAGAGTTTAAGGATCCCATAGATAGCTCAAAGTGCCACAGACCATTACCCCAGAGGGAGCCCTCACTGCTTGGGAGTGATAACTAAGGACAGAAGACCGGGGAATCAGCCCCACCACTATCTGAAACTTTTGAGGAGAAATTTGCTGAATGGTTGCTGGGAGAGGGAAAACTGTGGAGACTTGAAGAAACTATTCTTGCCACCTGGGGTGTTCCTCCCCAACACCCTGTCCTGCTCCAGTGCCCGTAATGGTGGCTGAACCAATGCAGACTCCTATTTCTGCACCTGCCATTAGTCACGACTCTTACCAAGGTTGAGGATCTTCTCTGGCACCCTCCCACCCCAAGGGGAGGATGACTGGGAGACCTGGATAGAACTATATTTGCCCCCAAAGTGCTAGAATGGCAATGCTCGGAAAAGCTGGCGAAAAGAGGGTTAGGTAGAGACCTCCAGTCCTGCCTAGCTACCATCCGTGCTAAGCGGGCCAGTAACACCTGAAGCGACTGCACAGGCCTATCTTGAGGCCTTGGAGATGTGTATGGGGCCCAGATTCTGATGAGGACCTATGGTGGAGAGTAAGAAATGCACAACAGTACCAAGGGAGTTGTTGTCTGTGTATGTCTCTCGGCTGGAAAATTATTTGCAAGAATGCCTCAGAAAGGGTAGTTTGCCAGCGATTGAACTGGACCGAACCAGACTGGACAGAATCCTTAAGTCTGCCCTCTCTCTCAGAACTGCTGTTGCTTCAGTTCGCCTGGCAAATCGACTGGAATCCCACACCTCCTATGATGAGTTAATGAGAGAATTTAGAGAGTTGAGAAAAGGCGACTGGGAGGTACCTGCACCAACAGCTGTGGCTGATCAATTCTAGTGACTGAGGGTGACCCCATCAAGTGAAGTTCAGGGGCAGAGGTTGACAGTCAATGAGTGCTCTGACAAGGAAAAGATATGCCACAATGGGGCTGAACTGTTGAGAGAGATCCGGGAATTCAAAAACAGTCCCTTTATGAAGGCCACGCCTGCAAGTACGGGCCCTGACCTATATCCGACTGCATATCTGCTATGGGGTGGGGTACCCACCCATGTATCTCCTGCTGATAACAGCTCCAAACTCAATTCCTTTGACCATGGAAGTGGAGAAACTGACGAGATGTCTCCAAATGCTTATCACGCGAGACAGAGATGGCACCCAGGTTTCCAGTTAGTAATACCCCAGCTCTGGCTCCAGTGTGGCGCCCGGCCAGCTCAAACTCCAGAAAGTATGTTTTGCTATAATTGTGGGAAAGATGGGCACATGAAGGGATACGCAGTCCCAAAAGACACTGACAAAGTTGCATATAGGCTACAAGGAGAGCTTTGGAGAAGAAATCAGTGGTTAAGAGGTGCTACATGATCCCAGTGAGGGCACCAAAATGCTAATTCACGTCCTTTGTGGCAAGGTCAGTTGCCCAGGCCCCACTACCTTCTCCAGACTGGTCTCCAGAATAGTGGGTCCTCCATGGAGACCACTGTAAAGGTGAATGGAGTGTCTACAAGAGCTGTGTTAGACAGTGGCTCCCAAGTGACAATTATGTTTCCAGGATTGGTATCAGAAGCATTTGTCAGGCGCATTCCCTACAACCATTAGAAGGGACTGCATGTATGGGGTTAAGTGAGAAGGCCCACCCCTATTCCGGTATATCCGATTTGGCTTCTTCCCCACCTCCGTGGCTGGAGTGGCCGAACAAGTAGAGACCCTAGCCTTAGTGTGTCCCCCACTGGACTGTATGATGGTGTCCCTTTGTTGATTGGAACAAATGCTCATATGTTCGGAAGGCTGGCACAGTTGTGTTATGAAAACAGGGTCAAAGACTAGTAGAGCTTTAAGGTTCTGGCTTTAATTAAGAAGGCCTATGAGGCACAGAGAGATGCTGAAAAACAGAACCAGAGGAACCAGTCGAATTGTATGGAAGAAGGATCCTGAGTCTCTGATCCTGGCGCCAAAATGCCGAGTGTACCTTACAGGAGAGGTCCGTATCAGAAAGGATGTTAAGAATAAAATATTAATGTTGGATGCACCAGGCGATGGAAAATTGCCAGAGGGACTGCTGGTCAAGCTTAGTATTTTGCCGCTCAGAGCCCATGCTTATGCCAGAAGGGTAATGGTCCAAGTTCATAATGTGTCTGAAAGAGACATTCGAGTAAACAGAGGTTGCATCCTGGCTAATGTGCATTGTGCAGACACTGCAGTGCTACCCAGCAGCAAGAGTTCAGGAAGAATGACAGAGTAACGCCTGACTTGTTTGATTTCGCTACTCCCGCTGCCAGCTAGAATGGAAAGTGAGGATCAGTGAGAAGCTTTGCCCAGAGAGACCAGGTGTTTTCTTTATAGGAATGGGATGTGGGATGCGTGCAGGAGCTGAGCACAATATCCGGCTGCATGACGAAGACCATTTCAGTGAGAGGTCTCGGCGCCTGGCACCTGCTGACATAGATGATGTGAGACGGCATCTGCAAGAGATGTTAGCTGCTGGTGTAATACAAGAATCCAGAAGCCCTTATGCTTCCCCCATTGTGGTAGTGAGGAAAAAGAATGGAACAGTAAGGATGTGTGTGGATTATCGCGACCTTAAACCGCGGACTATCCCTGATCAGTACACACAATGCCCGCATTCAGGATGCTTTGGACTGCCTAAACGGGAGCAAGTGGTTCTCTGTGCTGGATCTCCGCAGTGGGTACTACCAGATCCCGGCGGCCCGTGAGGACCGTGAGAGACTGCCTTTTATCTGTCCGCTGGCTTCTATGAATTCATGAGGATGCCTCAAGGATTTCAGGTGCCCCAGCCACTTTTCAACGATTGATGGAGCTGCAGTGGGGACATGAACTTACTAGAGTGCCTGGTATACCTAGATGATGTTATTGTGTTTGGCAGCTCACTGGAGGAACATGGAAGCAGATTATTTAAGGTATTGGACCCACTGGAGGACTTTGGCCTTAAACTGTCCATTGATAAGTGTCAATTCTTTCAAACATCAGTAAAGTATGTGGGACACATAGTATCCACCCGAGGAATAGAGACCGACCCAAGTAAAGTTGAGGCCTTGACCACCTGGCCACAGCCCAAAAATCTAAAAGAACTGCAAAGATTCCTGGGATTCTGTGGTTATTATCGGCGCTTCATCAAGGACTATTCAAGAGTGATCCGCCTCTTTACTTAACCTTACTCAAGGGTATCCCCCAACCCACAAAAAATACCAAAAGTCAGCGTCCCTCAAGACTGAAGAGTGTATTTTCATCCAAGTGAAGTATTTGGGGCCGCTTGACTCCTGATTGTGAGACTGCTTTTCATGAGATCATATATCAACTTACCCATGCTCCAGTGCTGGCCTATGCCGATCCAAGAAAACCTCACGTCCTGCACACTGATGCTAGCTTGCAAGGGTTGGGGGCTGTGTTGTACCAAGAGCACGAGAATGGCCTGAGACCAGTGGGCTCTTGCCAGTAGAAGCCTGACCCCATCCTAAAAGAACTATCCTGTACATAAGTTAGAGTTCCTAGCTTTGAAGTGGCTATTGTTGACCAATTCCATGAGTACTTGTATGGGGCTAAAATACTAGTAAAACTGACAATAATCCTTTGACCTATGTGCAGACCTCAGCTAAGTTGGATGCCACTGTCCATAGGTGGCTTTCTGCATTATCTACATATGACTATGCTCCGAATACCGAGCAGGTCTGAACCACATAGATGCTGATGCTCTCTCCCGGAGCCTGCTAGTTCCCTGTCTAACTCCCTCCATCTGGAGATGGTGGCCTGTACACCACTCCCATTCTAAGAACCTGTTCTTGAATCCTGGATTTGCAACCCAAAGTGACTCTGTACTACCCTCTTCCCCTTCCCTCCCTTACACACTTCCAGTCCTTCCTTCACATATAGTGCCACCCCTCCTTTCCCAGTCACCCTGTCCTCACGAAATAACCTGTACCTGGTACAGACAGGTCCCAGTCATTATATTGGGTGGCCCATGTTTCTCCTGATGGCTGCAATGTCCACCTCTCCTCTGCCATGAGAACCTGTAACTCTGCAGTTTTCTCCTAAGGCTCCTAGCATTAAGGGGTAACCACCTTCCACCCTTCCCTGCCCCCCCATCCTGCCCTCCTTTCCTAGCATCACCAACAGTACTTGCCATTTGTCCTTTGTCACTGTTATGGGGGGGTAAGCTCATATGATTTCTCAACCTGTGGTCTCTGCATATCTCTTCCCGAACTGCCACCCCCCACTCCTAGTTTAATGTACTTTACTGCGCCTTTTAGTGCTGTATATACACACCCCTGTGTGGCAATTCACTAAACTGCACACTTAGTCTGGTAATGCAGCTCAAAAATATTTTTTTTTTTCTGAATTGCCGTGGAGCTGCATTTAGATAGAATCACACAGCCTCTTTCTCATATCAGATGCTCAATGAAGTCACATCACCTTGTGACCCTAGACATCTTAAGGTTGGACATGTGCCCTAACAAAATAGCAAAAACTAGGTATAGAAAAAGAAAACACAAATTCAACTGTAGCTCACAATCAAATCCACCTTTTCTCCAGTGAATCTGAAGCTCTAACAGCCCACCCTGGGTGCTCATGCACTCCTCCACCAAGACAACATATGGCCGACAGGGTGTTGCATTTTATTTCATAATTTCCTGATCCTGTTGTTGCCACCATACTGATACAGTAATACTTTTTATGGTTTTAAAACTGCTTGACATTAGCTGAATTATAAATGGCATCCCTGTTTGATGCTGTGGTGCTGGAATATGGCGGAGCTCAAATTTAAGCCAAGTATTACATGCAGATATGTTGTTATTGACTCATGTCACTTACCATTTTATACATCTATTGATTTTTCTATTCTTCTCTTTTGCTGACAAATGTTGATCGTGAGGATTCTGGTGTCACAATTCAGTTCAGCGACGTAACTATCTTAGTACAGATGCTAAGTAACTGTTTTAAAATGCTGAAAAGTTAACAGCGATGAAAGTGCATGAATTTCTTTCTTCCGTGTCTGGAGTTGTAGTGGTGTTATTGGCAAGTGCATGTCCCTTTGCTCCAGATCTATCAGGGAGATGTCTCATTCTGTGCAATGGACAGTGGCTTGAATGTTATCTAGCTGACAGTTTTCATTTCATTATCAACAGATGAATATTCAGGGCTTTGCAAATGCAACCTTGTTGGTGGCACAGTTTCATGCCCCCAGAGTGTCTCATCAGTTAGTGGTTATATCTAACCGATGATCACAAAAGTATGAGACTTCTGTCAGCTGTAATGTAAATGCTAATCCACCTAAGCATCTTTAGGCTGCAAACATAATTTAAACATATAGGATTCTGGACCGTGTATCACTCCTTGGCACAGCAACGGTTAATAAGTTTAAGCTATTACTCAGGACATTGTTTCACTTGCCCCCTCTCCCCACTACGATCCTGGTCACTTGAAATAAACCTGACATTATAGTCTAGTTTTACATCTTGGCTCAGTTAGGCAATCAGCTGTAGAAAACATAAATGGACATTTAAATGGGGACTATAAGAACATACGCGCGGGTGCTTGCCTTTAGTCCAGCTGTGCAACATCAGCCTGGAAGCTCAGGTAGAGCTACTGTCTCACCACTTGTTCACCCCCATGTACCTGTACCATTTCACATCCTCCCTTGCCTTGGTCCAGCTGTGCTGCATCAGCCTGAAGCTCTGGTAGGGCTTACTGTCTACCACTTTGTTCACCCCCCTACGTATCGCTGTGCTACATCAGCCTGAAGCTCTGGTAGGGCTTACTGTCTACCACTTTGTTCACCCCCCATGTACCTGCACCATTTCACATCCTCCCTTGATCTACAGTGAGTGGATCCCTCATTCATATGTCACATATGCACGCACAAAAAAGAAAAAAATGGTCTTCAAAAATTAAGATACATTTATTATGTTTGTTATGTTTGCTTGCACGCATGTGTAAGAAACATAGTGCAATCATCCGAGATTTCAGAGGTGTGTCACCCGCTCTTCCAATTCAATCAGTGTGTTGGCAGGATGAGTCTCTGTAGCTAATGTATGATGAGCTGTCTATGACAGCTCCAAAATGCAGGTCATCGCAGTTCAAGGGAGCTATGCTCCGGTGAGCGGCAACAGATATTACTTGCTCATGCGCACGCCCCACACACACACACACACACACACACTCATAGGCGTGTGCGCCCGCACACACACTGTGGCAGCCGACGGGCCCTAAAGTTTTCCAAATGCCATGCTGGGTGCTCACCCCAGCGTGGAACTCATGATATAGCTGGGGTGCTCAATCCGCCGGCTCCACTGTCCTCACCCCCCGGCTGGGTGCCACGCCAGAGCCTACCCCAGCGTGGCAATCGACGCTTGCATGCAATGGGGTGCCCAATCCCCATCGCTGAATGCCCCTCATCTATCCTTGTGCCATGCTGGGAGCCCACCCCAGCGTGGCAAAACATCCTAAGGCCATCATTGGAAACAAAAAGAACACCTGTAAAGAAAAACGGTCCCACGTAGTCTCCCTGGCCCCTCCCACAACCCGCACCCACCCACTGCACACCCTGCCTCCCCACATCCCTCTCACCCCATACTTACCTCTGACCTTGGCGCAACGACTGTGGATCGTGGAACACGCCTGCATTCTTCAAAGCCGCATCGCGAACTGAGGAAATGCCGATAAGCTTTATAATGGCTAGATAGGGGTTTTCAACTTTGTTGCATAACTCAGGCATTTTTTGGAATTTTTGCACCAAATTTTCAACATGGGGTTTTTGGGACCTTCTCGAATTATGTCACTGTCATGGCGTTATTAGTTCAAGGGTGATTTCGAGTCACTGCGCCGAATCACCTTTTGGGACTGATTAATGAAATGACACTGCCAGTAATCATAAGGTGGGTCTTAAAGCCTATTTTGAAAATTTGGTGGAAAATTTCAAAATCACTTTTACGAGCGCCGCTAGTCAGTTCCTATGCACGCTCATAAGTTCGCAATTTTCAATATTTTCACTCCAGATTTTCAACATTGACATTTTACCACACCTCTTATAAGTAGTACAGCTGTCATTTTTCACATCTCACCCAAAACGTGTTTCCACCCATGTAGCGCACAATGGCGCAGTCGGTGTGCTAAATCAATGTACAGGACAAATTAAGAAAATCACAGTGGCACTGTTCATGAGCAAAGGTCTTAAAATGGCTATATTGAAAATTTGATGAAAAAATTCCAAAAAATGACTGTTTTACGAGCATGCGTTGTGCAGTTCCTATGTACGCTGGTAAGTTTATGAATTTTCAATATTTACACTCCAGATTTTCAACATTGCCATTTTACCACACCTCCTTATGAGCAGTACAGCTGTCATTTTTCACATCTTGCCCAAAATGTGTTTCCGCCTATGTAGCGCACAATGGCGCAGTCGATGTGCGAAATAAATGTATGGGACACGTTAAGAAAATCACAGTGACACTGTTCATGAGCAGAGGTCTTAAAATGGCTATGTTGAAAATTTAGTGAAAACATTCTTAAAAATGACTGTTTTACGAGCGTGCGTTGAGCAGTTCCTATGCATGCTCATAAGTTTGCAAATTTAATATTTTCACTCCAGATTTTCAACATTGCCATTTTATTACACTTCCTTATGAACAGTACAGCTGCAATTTTTCATATGCTGCCCAAAATGTGTTTTTGCACATGTAGCGCACAATGGTGCTGTTGGTGTGTGAAAGCAATGTTTGGGACAGATTAAGAAAATCACAGTTGCACTGTTCATGAGCAGAGGTCTTAAAATGGCTATGTTGAAAATTTGGTGACAAAAGTCCATAAAATGACTGTGTTATAGTGAGCATTGCGCAGTTTCCACGCACTCGTAAGTTCATGACTTTGTAATTTTAAGTCCAGATTTTCACCAGTGGCATTTTTCCACACTGCCTTATTTACAGTACAGCTGTCATTTTTCACAACATGGCCGAAGTGTGTTTTCACACTTTCAGTGCAGAGATGCGTGGTCGCTGTGGGAAATTATTGTTCGGGATAGATAAAGAAAATCACAGTGACACTGTTCATGATCGGAGGCACCAAAATGCCTGAGTTGACAATCTGCTGTAAAAAAAAATCCCCAACCTAATTATATTACGGGTGTGCTGCACAGTTTCTATGTACACTCATGACTTTACCATTTTTTAAATATTTTTACTGCAGATTTACAAAATTGCCATTTTTACACCTCCCATGAACAGTACAGCTGTCATTTTTTACATCCTGTTCGAATGTTTTGCCCTGTAGAGCTAAATGTCGAAGTCGCTGTGCATAAGCAGCTTATGCTAAGAAACTGATATTCCCCTGTTCATGAGGTGGGGTCACAAAACCATGTTGAACATTTGAGGAAAATACCAATGAATGCCTGAGGTATTAGGGTTTCCACTATAATGCCCTTAACCCTGTAGAGAATGACAGGCATCAGGGTGTGACTTGGGATTCTTGCCTGTAATGCTCATACCATTCCACACCCTGCAGCCAGAGAAAAGCATTGAGGTATGCCTTGGACCTTCGGCCCCAAAGTTCACCCCATTCTTCTATATCGCACCCATCCCACTGTATTTCCAATGGAATGGGGTGCGCATAAGGACCAAAGACCCCAAGGAACACCGTGACACTCTGCCAGTGTCTGCAGGGTGGGGTGTATTGAAATGGCGTGGCTGCTATGGCTCACGACCCAAAGGCACACCCCAATGCCTGTCACTCTGCAGGGTGGTGGTGGGTTGGTTTCAGTTCAATACTTCACTGCCATTACTATTACGCAGCTCTGTAACTTCTACTCCTACCACTGCCAATGCCAGCAGCAAACATTTGCATTGACAAATGCTTGTTTGTTTTAGTTTTGATTGACGCTTAATTTTGTTAATATGGAGAGGTGGTAAAAGTGGTGGGCAGTGGGGCCCTGAATACGTGGTGGCCTGGGGCGACCATTTCTGTCTTTAACTGAGGTACTGTTTCTACCTCAAGTGCTCCCTCACAATCACAGCTCACTGCTGTAAGTGGCCATTTGGTGCCCGAATCAACAGCAGCAGCTGCTTCTTCGGCGATGAGTTTTGCAACCACTGCCAGCCCTGCAGCACTGTTGGCTACCTGTGATGAGGACCCTAAGCAGCAGCAGCAGCAGAAACCACAGCAGCAGCTTGTTGCCCCTCCACCAAGTGCAGCACAGCAGGTGACAGTATCTGGTGCCCCCCCCACTCTCTGTGCCTGGTCCTCCTCGCAGCTCGTCCATTTGGGAATTTTTCCTCTCCCTCCCCAGCAACCTGATGGTGGTTAAATGCATGCTCTGTGAAGTTCTTGTACATCGTGGTCACAAAGGCAGCCACTTGGGCACAGGTGGGCAGAGAACTCACCTTTACTGCACTGCTTTGTCGGTAGGATGCAAGCTGCAGGAGCTAACAGCCACTCTTGCAGTGGAAGATGTTGAAGAGGGAGTGCATCTGCCTGCGCAGCTTGATGACAAATGGACAGGGCAGCAGAACCAGTGGTGACTCTTGCAGCTGCTCTGAGCGCAACCATCCAATGCCTGCCACACAGGCTGACCTGGCTGTGTTATGGAGTGAGGTGGAAGCCATACAGAATGTTGTGGATGGTGCATGTCAGCAGCCAAACCATATAGAGGGTCAGAACGCTGAAATAATAAGCATGTTACTTGCACACTCACTGGTGGCCAGCCTCAGCCCTCCCATAGACCCGTAAAAATTATTATTTAACCAAATTTACCCCAAAAAACCTGCCCTCCGCTTTTCCTTTTGTCTTAATCAATTTTTTCCATACAGACTAAGTTTGTAATTTATGTTCAATTAATATTTCTTCCTGATGTTAATTTTGTTAGCCTGTATTTCTTGATGCTCATAGTGCTAAATCCCCACCTCCTCAAATGTCCCCCTCCGCCAACCCATTAGGCTTTCTGCAATAGAATTTTTTTCTTACTACTTACTTTATTTTATTTAATAAGTCATGTTGTTGCCAACTTTGTGGATGATGTGTGCTTTCATTTCATTTAATTTTAAACTGTAGTGCCTAAACACCCTCTTCAATACACTTTTATTGCAGTGGGCATTCCGGCGCCACAGTTTCACCTGTAATGAAAGCGTGCAGCGTCCACCATTTTGCAGACCCTATGACATTTAAAAAATATAAGAAAGCAAATAAGAACTCTGAGAAAGTGCCTTTCTGTTGCAGAAAGCATAATGGTGGTGTGATAGAGTTGTGAGAGGTGTGATTTAGATTAGAATTATGACTTTTTTCCTTACATTTGGTTAAAGCAGCAATGCAATAATCCATTGACAATTTAGACCCATACTTTTGTATTATAGTTTCAATTTGCCCGTATCTACTTATTGTATGATACCTTTCTTTACACCATTTATTTTTTTCTGCATTTCTCCATTGTTTTTTACATCTGAAATAATAAAAGCAGTACTCATTTTAATGTTACTGTGACCTTGTTTTCAACAGTATTCCCAGCTGTTTTTCAAAAGCTACTCTTCCATAAGGTCATGGAGCACTGTCTGCTGGATATGACTTCATTTTAGACACAACACAAATTATTTTAAGTAGCTGATGTCCAAAAGCATGTGAGAAGACTGATGAAAACATGGTTCACGTGCACGGCAGCAGAGTAAAATGAGCTCTGCAATTATTGCTTTAGATCTGAAAACAAGAAGTACAGGATACTTAAATAGTGGATATAAGGGTATTGTTCCTTCATATACACAATTTATTAGATAAGGGCCAATGTAACATACAATAAAGAAGTACAGGCCAAAATTGTAACTGTTTTCTTGCACTGCTGCTTTATTTTCATGCTGTATTACTTTTTGGTGACTGTTTAGTGTGCTACATTTTTGTAGTACACATACACACAACAACAATCACAATGCCATTAAATCACCTACTATGCCCCCCAGCCCAAATGTCCTACTGTTTTAATTTCATGAAAAGTCCTGATGAAGAATAAGGCCAGAAAAGTGTCAGTGTCCCAAGTGAGAGCATTGCCTGGTGACGCCTGATGCTGCTGCTACTGCTGTTGTCCTGCTGTTTTAATTTCATGAAAAGTCCCAAATGAAGAATAAGGCAAGAAATGTCTCTGTTGCCCAAGTCAGGAAACTACTGAGCAAAGTGCTATAAGTCATGGCATAGTGGGGACTCCCTAGACCTCAAACTAATCGCATTTACAGCTGAGGAAGTACTACCATCCATCACTAAGATCCTTAACCTGTCTCTGTCATTGTCTCAGTTCCCACAGGTTTGGAAAACAGCCATTGTTACACCAGTTCATAAAGTGCTGTGCACTACATAGCAACTATAGGCCTATATCAATCCTCCCTCCCCTTTCAAAAATACTCGAGCGTATTGTTGCCAACCAACCAGAGGACTACCTTAGTAAATACTCCCTGCAGCGTGAACAACAACAACATCATGGTTTTAGAAAAGGGTACAGCACCACCACTGCTCTCCTAGAACTCACCAGCTCTGTCCACCAATCTGTTGACCAAGGCAGTCTTGTGGGGCAATCTTTATAGACTTAACCAAGGCCTTCACATGGTTCATCACCAGCTCCTCCTTAATCAACTCTCTAACTGGCCTCTCCCTGATTCACTGTCCTGGTTTACAAGCTATCTTGGAGCTAGATCACAATGTGTGAAGATTTCCAACGCTTATCTCAGACCAAAAACCAGTTTGGTCTGGTGTACCCCAGAGCTCAATTCTGGGTCCCTTACTATTCAGCATCTTCATTAACAATTTACCATCTGCTCTGCCACCAGCGACACTGCTCTATATGACAATGCTGTCATTTTTGCAACCCACCCTGACTCCGTATGTGCTCAAAACCAACCTACAGAATGGTTTCTGGCATCGAGCACTGGTTCTCCAAACAGAAACTAGTGCTAAACTACAAGAATACAATAGTCCTGTTGTTCTCCTCTGCCCGCAGTAGATACAATGGACATGCTCACTATCAAAACTAGTCAATATGACCCCTTGAACAAATACAGCACTTCAGGTACCTTTGGGGTCACCCTAGATAGTCACTCACATATACACCCCACATCAAAAATGTAGCCTGAGCTGTCAATACTAGGATTGATCTTCTCTATCAACTCAGAAAGTGTCTAACACTTGAAGCTCTCAATCTGGTGATTCACAGTTCGGTGCTCTCTATTATCGACTATGGCCTTGTCATTTACAGAGTTGCTACTGATACTGCTCTCAAAAGGTTCACTTTTGTGTTAAACAAGGCTTGTAGACTCCAGCACCCATCCCACCTCACCCACACCTGCAACTTCTATAAACAGACTGTATGGCTCAATCTATCAGTGAGAATTAATTACCACACCTGCCTTCTCACTAAAAAGATTCTACTTGGGTTCATGCCAAAGGGTCTGTGTTGTCTGCTTCACAAATCTCCAAAGACCCAACATACGTGCACCTCATCCAGTGAACTCCTTCTAGTCCCACGGTGCCGGACCATGCAACGCCAATGCACCTTTGGTAGCAGAGCACCTTCCTGGTTCAATAGACTCTCCAATGTCTAGCTACCCTTCCTAAACTTGAGAGTTCAAACATAAGTCTCAACTCAACCTACTAACTGAAAACTCCTGTGATTGCTTTCCACTTAATTTCCAGGTCCCTTTCAGGACCTCCACTAGCACCCCCCTTGGACCTCCCTCACTGACACCTCTATCACCACCATCTTACCACCCTCATCCCTGCCTTTGCCCTCTCCCCTCTCTCCTCTCCTCCCTTTCTAAGACTCTTTCCTCCCCTATCGTAGTTGCAACTTTACAAGGCTGCCTGGCTCTCTCTCCCTTGGTTCTTCCTCTCCTCTACTTTTCTTCCTCTGCTTCTGATCAGGTTTTGCTTAATGTATATAACTGAAGCTTAATTGTCCTATACTATAAGTAAACACATGTACATCTGTTCTGAAATAGTATGTATGACTTGTCTGTTTCCTGCAGCTGTTTGTAACCCTCCCTACTGACATGGAACCTTTGTAAATGAGCTGCCTGGCACTCAAAGGTATTTGTAATCCTAGAATGAATAAATAAAGAATAAATAAAATGTGTCACAGTGTCCTAAGTGAGAGCATTGCCTGGTGACGCTTGATGCTGCTGCTACTGCTGTTGTCCCAGTGTTTTAATTTCATGAAAAGTCCTGATGAAGAATAAGGCCAGAAATGTGTCACACTGTCCAAAGTGAGAGTATTGCCTGGTGATGCCTGATGCTGCTGCTACTGCTGTTGTGCTGCTGTTTTAATTTTATGAAAAGTCCCATGAAGACTAAGGCCATAAATGTGTCACACTGTCCAAAGTGAGAGTATTACCTGGTGACGCCAGATGCTGCTGCTATGTTGTCCCACTGTTTTAATTGCAAGGAAAGTCCTGATGAAGAGACTAAGGCCAGAAATGGGTCACACTGTCCAAAGTGAGAGTATTGCCTGGTGACGCCTGATGCTGCTGTTACTGCTGTTGTCTTGCTGTTTTAATTTCATGAAAAGTCCCGATGAAGACTAAGGCCAGAAATGTGTCACAGTGTCCCAAGTGAGAGTATTGCCTGGTGACGCCAGATGCTGCTGCTGCTGTGTTGTCCCACTGTTTTAATTGCAAGGAAAGTCCTGATGAAGAGACTAAGGCCAGAAATGGGTTACACTGTCCCAAGTGAGAGCATTGCCTGCATTGACGCCTTCTGCATCACTGATACTTGCTGCCCTTTATGTGTGCCTTCATACCACAATGGTGAGTTATTGTTCATCCCACTGTCATGTTTTTTCATAGACACAGCCATTTAATTTGTATTTCTTGTTGTGTGCTGTAAGTAGTCCGTCATGTTGTTCCTTTTCAGAGAATCATCGTAAATAGATATGAAATGTTTCACTTTACCATGGTGGGCATGATGATCGCATCCACATGCCAGACATATGTTACCAGTTCGACACCTAATGTGGTACTGTAACATTTAATTTGTATTTGTGGGGTGGGGGTTTACTGCTGTGGTTGACTGAATTATAATTTCTGATTACTTTTTTGATTTTATTCTCAGGTTGTAGGCACACTTGTGTTCCGCCCGTTTTGGATTGTTGATGACTTTGGCTGTACGGAAACTGTCAAGCCATGAAAGGGAAGTTATTTTTTGGGGGCATCATTTGAAAACAAGTTTCATTAATGTTTTGTCTTCTTTCCAGGTCTTCAGCGATCCTAACTGTTGTCCATCTTCCGACTGGAAGATACCACCGACAGCAGCCCACAGCACCGGATGTTACCTGAAACAGATGAAGAAGAAATTATTAGGAGTTCAGTGCACTACCACATTCAGTTCCCAGTGTGGCTGTTCCTGTCTTATGTTATATCCAGCTTTAAATACCAAGTTATTAGTAAATCCCTTTAGAAAAATTAACACGCTTAGTGAGTGACATGCACTGGCCCACTGTCTTACATTATATCACGTGTTTTCATGACCAGGATAACATGTTGTGCAACCCTCATGTACTGAAGTACACCTGTCCCATCTGTGATGAAAAATATATTATCTGGTCTGTATGTCACTGCCGTTGAATGCTTTACAGCAGTGGAAAAAAATTAAAAACAAGAAGGAACAAGGGAATAAGAGTGATACTTACCTGTAGATGATATCCTTTAGGTGGTGTGAGTACTGTAGTCTTGCAGGTTTACACTGTCTGTGACTTGTGAAAACAAAATGAAAATCAGTTGCCTGTATTTGGTGACAGTGGCATCTAGAAAAAGTTAAAGGAAGGATTCACACCACTGTTCAATTGAAAACCATAGTACATGACATTAGTACATACTTACTGTAAATTAGTGATGAGAAGCAGGGTGGCTGTGGATGACTGATGGTGTATAGATTGGGCACAGGTACAATGTCTCTCTCTCACTCTCAAGAAGCAGGGTGGCTGTGGCTGGCTGAGGGTTCATAGACTGGGCACAGGTACAATGTCTCTCTCTTTCTCTTACTGTCAAGAAGCAGGGTGGTATATCTGGCTGAAGGTTCATAGATTTTGCACAGGCACAATGTCTCTGTCTCTTCCAAGAAGCATGGTGGCTGGCTGGGGTGCATTACTGTTTTTCAGTGTCAGGAGGATATCTGTCATTCAGTCAACAGGATTTAAGTGGCTACAAGTTGACATTTGTGTTTAGAGAACTGCGGGTAATAATGACTGCACACATTCTGTGAACTGTACTCACAAAATCAAGAAAGGGAAAGTCGAAATATAGCCACTGTTCTAAGTAACAGGAAGAAGTACGTGAATGCAACTTTTGTAGTTATGCCCTCCCACCAACATCCTCATCATCATCATCATCATCATCAAAGAGGAAGCAGCCCTCGCAATCATCAATACCAGAGTTGTACCCACTTGGAAATTCTTTTTCCATGACTGCATCATCAACTTCAATGGTACACCGTTTGATGTTGCCACCTGGATGGTCTGCCTCACCTGCATCATCAACTTCAATGGTACACCGTTTGATGTTGCCACCTGGATGGTCTGCCTCACCTGCATCATCAGCACAACCATCATCGTACTGGGTACAAACATAGATGGATTGTCCTGCTTGGTATGTGACCTTCATTTATTTTGATAAATGTTAGCATGCTGACATTTGTAGTGATAGGTTAGTATGATAGTCACGCATTATGGCCCCTGCAGAACTAAATACCCTCTCCACACTTACAATGGAGGGTGGGCAGGTCAGGTACTTCAGTGCTACTGACGTCAGTGCTTGCCATTCATTTACCTTGCCTCTCCAGTACACCAAAGGATCGTTCAATATTATCAGATGCCTGTTTTCTGCCAAATAGGCCTCAACTATGGTCTG
Organism: Neoceratodus forsteri; assembly: GCA_016271365.2. NCBI lineage: Eukaryota > Metazoa > Chordata > Ceratodontiformes > Ceratodontidae > Neoceratodus > Neoceratodus forsteri. The sequence goes on along the minus strand of CM057454.1, from coordinate 245,819,847 downwards.
TGATGCTCACATTCCTGATGACTCGTCCATCTGTTCACAAGATTCATCTAGGTCACAAATTTCTATTTGGGACAAGGCATCCCAAAGTGGATTATTAACACTGTGCAGCTGACACCACTCCATTGCCCTCAGTCACCTTACTGGATGTACTAGTCCATGGTGACCTTCGCCTTGTTATGTTGTGGTTTGCAGAACTTTGCACATGGCTTCTGTGCCCCATGAACCAATCTGACCAGCTGTCCAGTTGGATTTTGAACCTGATCATGCCCTTCCTCCAGTGGATGCAATGCCACATTTATAGCGGGGTCCAGCATTGTGGCTATTCTAAATTCTGGAGATTGCTTGAATAGTGGCAATGTGTCGATTGCTGTCTAATATTGTAATCATGTGTTTCAGTAATGCACAGCTTGACCTGTCTCGGCCACATCAAGGCTAGGCTGCAGATTCAAAAGTCTTCTTCAGCACCTGGAGAAGTGGAATGGCTTGACTAATGGATGCAGCGCCACCACTCACTGCCTGTGTGGTATGTTCAAACGGCTTCAAAATTGCTATTACTGAGTCCATGAGTCGCAATTGTTCAGTTGTCATAGACATTGAGGCCCCTGAACTGTCATGGCTAGTGTGCATAACTAGGTACTTGGAGATTGCTTTGTACTGCTTGTACAACCGCTCAGTCATGTAAAGTGTCGAGTTCTATCTCATGACAACTTCAAGCTTGAGGTGGTGATGATGGAGGCTGTTTTGAATCTGCAGCTGCCTAAGATGGCCATGAGCATGCAAAGTGGGCACAGTACCCACCTGGTTACCAAAAGCAAATAAATAGATGTGGCGTGCAATAGTCAGCATTTGCTTTATTTCTGGGGACTGCAGAAACTCCTGTACCACAAGATTTAAACAGTGGGCCATGCAGGGAACCCTCACAAAGCCACCATTGCTGATACATTTAACAATGTTTGATCCATTATCACTAGCTATGAAGCCAGCTTTTAGGGACGGGGGTGCAACCACTCATCAGTTTCTGTCAGCAGCAAGTCTAGCATGTTTTCACCAGTTTGCGACCCTGCTACACTATGTAGTCCAAGTGTGGCATGCTGTCTAATGCCATGAAAGTTGCTACCACCACAGTCTGACTTACTACACTGCTTTCCCATCCCACCATCACAGACAGCCACAGGTAGCTGTGCCCAATGTGCAGTAATACACAGATGGGAACTACCTGCTGTTTTGCCACTTGTCTACATATCCATGCTTAAGTGAATGTAAGGTGATGTGGAATGTTGAAGGGTATGTCTTACAGACTCTGTCACTGTCCGACATAACTCAGGGACAGCACGGTGGAAAAGTATGTCCTGGATGGGATCTCCATTTAGGACATGCATGTGCTGCAAAGCACTGAATCCTGCATTCTCCATAAAGGAGAACAGCAAAAGGTCAATTGTCAGCATTTCTGCTATGGCAGCATTGAGTTCACGTGCAATCACATGATTTGGTGGGTATTTACTGTTTTGTGCAAAAAAGCTGTGCAACATGGGCTGCATTGTTCTGTGTTTTGCATGTGGTGTGCCAAATGGCTCTCCTCTGTGAACTGACATGGATGGGGTACCTTTGATGTGTGATGGTGGGTGCACAGGTGACAAGCCAATAAATGCTGTTATGTTCCCTGTTTAAAGCACAAGGGTTGATGTAGTAGAATTACTACGTGGACTACCACTGCTACTCTGACCACTACTTGAACATTCAAAATCCTCCTCCTCTTCATGCCTGTAGTAATCCTCCGGTGTTATTTCACCACTTTTACCGACAAGACTACTTACACTGTAGGAAGGGGATGCCATGCTCACTAAGGTACATGAGGGTGAATGTCCCACTATGGCATTACCACCCTCTGGTGCCAAGTCCACAGTGCCATGTGCCTGCTCTTGAGATGAGGATGCTGGCCCCTAGTGCCCAGACGGTACCCTTTTTACCACGCTTCACATGCACTTGGCAAAGCTGGCAGATTGCCACTGTTTCATTGCTACCATCCTGTATGAAAAGATCCCAAACAAGGGGTTTTGATGCCCTACTCTTTACATGTTACTTCTGGTGCTGCATATGGAACTGCAGTTTTGGTGGCAATGAAATGGGTAGTGTACTGCATGATTTCGGGTGTTGTGCACACTTGGACTTTGACTTAACATCACAACCTATGGCAATTACTTCAGGGTCATCAACAGACACAGCTACATCAGAACTTTGAGGAAGGGGTGATTGACTAACAGACTGTTTACAAGCAGCCACCTTCACTTTCTTTTTGTCCAGTTCCTAAATGGGGTTGCTAGTATCATCATCATAATCATCATCCACAAATTCACTTTGGATGCTGTCCTGTGGAGATATTCCAACTACAATCTCAATATTATCACCCACCTTTTTCATCAACATCTGAATGTTTGGATAGCCTAACCTCAAGATCAGTGGAAACATGAGACTGTGAGTCATCATCATCATCATAATCAGAATCAAGTTCAACTACTGTGGGAGTGGACATCAACTACACTCAAGTCTGCGGACTCAACAACATTTTCCCACCTGATAACTTTGCCGGTTGAACTTGTAGCAATACTCATGCTGTTATCAACCATTTCCTCACTAACTTTACTGCCAGCAGGGACAACAGCATCTCCAACCAGCACTGAAGTGACTGATTTCGCTGAGAAAACAGGGTCGGAGAAATCCTTTGTTTGCAGCAACTGCTGCCTTTCCCTTCTGCTGTGTACTACCACGGCTATGACCACTCTTAACACTGTTAGACTTGCTAGCCCCTGATGAACCTGTCTCATCATCACAACAATTTCCACTGATAATAGTCTTCTTGGCAGCAGTGCCACAGCTGGAAACAGCTTTGCATGACTGTCTCTTTGTGGGCATTTTTAAGATTAAAGAGAAATTAACAGCAACCTTATATTTCTGCAGTTTTGTGGATGGGAAGCAAAACGAAAGAGATGCAGCCACACAGACACAACACAAGACCTTAACTAGTCTTCAAAAATCCAAAAGTCCAAACACAATACCTTGTTTTGCGGGGGTGGGGGGAGGAACAGCAGTAGCTACACAGAAGCAGTGAAAAATACTGCAGACGGGCTGAGAAATTCAGAGTACTGCTATTGCGGTGCCACAATAAAATGCATATGAATTGACAGCATACACACAGATTAAAGGTCAGGCACAGAAACTTTAACTGTTCGGTAAACTACAACACAGACAGTCTTTTAAACCAACTGAAAAAATGCCCAGCAAACAGAAAAAACCTTATAAAAATTAATTGAAGTAGTACTGTGTGCACCTGAACACACAAATACTAAAACATTAGCCAACAACAGTTGGAAAGACTGCCTTTCTCACTGTGATCTGTGACTTTCCCTTCTACACTACAGATCCACCCCTTCCCTGAAGCACACTTTTACAGTGTCTGTCAGTACAGAGACTGAATGTACTAAACTAACATTCAATATTCACACAAAATTAATAAATGCTTGATGATATAAACACACAAGGGTTTACTACAATCGATATACTAAATTTTGACACAAAAGCTTGTCACAAAAAATGCTTTTTTAAAGGTTTTGAGATGGTCTGATTTTCAGAACTCTGAGAGCAAACTGTCTCCAGCTCTCCACTACACACACTACACTGAACTGAGGCTGTGCAAGACAATATAGAGCCCATGTGATCTTACATCCCATGAATCACTGCAAAATTCACCTTAAAGCGCCAAAAAAAGGTGAAATGTTATACTACGCGTAGCGAAGTTTATGAACTTCGCTCACCTCTAATCAGGACTGGCCTCCATGTATACTTGAGGAGAGGTAGCAGCTCTTTTTGTAGAAAACCAGCCACATCTTTTTTGCTTTGCTCCTTCACAGAAGCTGATAAACCGCAAGTTGTAGGCTTAAAATAATAAAGTAAGCTGATTTACGCAATTCTAAGTAATCTGAGAATTATATTACTTTGGTGTTTGTTGAGATAAGCGTACTCTGGCAGTACCTTATATGAGGAAAACATTATATTTTTTTTACAGAAAAATGGAATAAGGGAAAAGCAGGAGACATGAGAGTATTTTAATACACAGTTACGTTAAGTTGAAAAAGGAATAAGAGCATGCCTGGGTAAGCGAATTTGTTTGCAAAGCCAAAAAATTCATTATCACAGGCTATTTTAAGATTATTACGAGGCAGTGAATTGATTGTATTTTGAATTTGGTCTTTATTTTGTTTTAAATATCACGAGAATATAAAGCATGGAATTATGAAGGACCGGTTTATTATTTATTAATGATAATGTTTCTGTCTTTAGGAAAAACAAGATACATGTGATGTTTAGTTTGAATCACAGTTGGTTTCAGCCTGATGTATAATTGGTGAGCATGCCTCCAAATAGTTATGCCTTTTGAGAAAAAACTATACTACGATTGGAATTAAGTTTAATATTGTATAAATACTATATGTTTCAGATATGGTACTGTACTGAAGAAGGTTAATCCGAAACGTATACTTAGTACTGTGTTTTAATACTTGGTACTATGTCTTATTGTATTAGGATTAGGATACAATAAAATCTACAAATTTTATATTGGGTAAGTGGGCTTTTTTTTACCAATCTGTAGAATTGTGATTACATGTAAATGATTGGTATTGGCTCCTCCCTTAATTAGTTTCCTTTTTATTGAGGTTGGCTGAGCTGGACCCTTACTTCTTTTGATGACATGAAGCCCAAAATCTCTCTGAGTTGCAGTAGAAGACTTTTGGTCTCAGCCATTTCTTGAATGGAAGATGGGGCAACCACCAAAGCAGCTGTGGGCGAAGACTGTTTCCTCAGCCATGAGCTACAATCAGTGATAACAGTCTGGCAGAACAGATTTTCGAGGTGAGATAATGAAATTCATTACTAGGTATTTTAGGTGAACAAAAACAGTGATCTGATACTTTTTATTGGACCAACAAGAGATTCATAGAATGTTTTAAGCTTTCAAACTTACACAGAGTTCTTCATCAGAAAAATGGCAGTTATATAAAGAAATCACTTTAAGTACATGGGGCAGAATTGGTATAAAACAGAGACAAAAAATAGCCTAGTAGTGCATCTACTCCTCTCAGGATGAAATGTGATGTGGCAGAAAAAGGCATATAAATTGTGTGTTCCTAATAGCCTTCCTGAAGATAGACAGCAGACTGAGTGTGTGTGTGTGTGTGTGTGGTGTGTGTGTGTGCTCAGCACTGAGACACAACCCTTCTGTGTGAATGAATCCAAAAAGTATGAAACCAGAAATATAAATAGACACACTGTAGTTACATATATATTAAATAGAACCATGCTAGTATATAAAAGCACATTAAAATATTTATAACAAATATGAGACTATAACACATGTCCATGTGATGTACCTGAGACAAGAAAAAGGCAGTTCCTGTTTAAATTCTGTAATAGGTCATGAAACTAAGGTCCACATTCATTCCATCATTACATGTATTGAAAAAGAAAACAAGTCGACCTCATATGCCCACCTTTCTTGTGTATTTCTGACGTGTTCTCAAAGTGAAGTGTCTGTGTAAGTTTGAAAGCTTAAAACAGTCTGTGAATATCTTATTGGTCCAATGAAAGGTATCCAAATCACCGTACAATGACCAATATGGCAACACACTAGGGATTTTAGGGTCTAAGCCTCCATCACTTTCTGTGGCTCTGCAGCGCTTATGTCTTCTTATATTACCTCCTTCACCTTTGTCTCCTCGCACATCAACATGTATGCAGATGACACGCTTTTTTGCTTCTGGGGCTTCAGTTCCTGAGTTGGAATTATCATTCTAGTGTGCTTTTGACAATGTTCAGTGCTAGGTCCACTCAAACGAGCCTCTAAATGCCAAAAGACTGCCTCCTCTGACTTTTAGTACTAGGCAGAGACTAGCCTGGCTTCAACATACCCCAGTCTTCAAGACTGGATGTTGGCCCACTAAATTTGTACCACACTGCAAGTGCTTAGGGGTGTGACTGCAGCCGAACCTCAACTTTTCCACCCACACTAATGCCATGCATAAGAAACTCTGCCCTTAAGCTTATTGTGTTGTAATGCGTAAAATCCTGACTTCCTCTTCTGATCTGTTGTGAGATCATCTTCAAGATGATGCAACTGGTGTTTGACTATGTGAATGTAATCTGCAGCACTGCCCCATAGTCCACACTCTGCTTGGCTGGACTCCTTTTCATTCCTTCTGCCACTTTGCCCTTAGTGCTACATCTCTCACGATCAATGCCTCTCTCTATGCAAATCTCTCTCTCCCCGCTGTAGAAGTCTGGGGTAACTCACACAGTTCCTCCCTCCTGGCCAAATGCAGGTTTGCCAGTATTCTTACTCACATCCCCTCAGTGTATCATTGCCATGCTCCTTCCAATCAACTGGTGTTCATTCCTTTATATCCCTCACTGTAAACCTGTAGCATGCCAGTCAGCTGTCTCACCTGCCTTCTAGTATCATGGAACAATCTCTCTCACCCAGTCTGTCTCTCATCCTCACTGCACTCTCTCACATTTCTCTTACTGGCACACTTCTCAAAAGCATGCACCTGCAGCTAGCCATCTTCCTCTTCTCTCCACAACAGACCAAGCACTTTCATTACCTCCTTCTACCCATTTTGTCAATTACCCTATTGTATAGTATAAAATTTAGTGTACTGCAACTTTTATGCCTTCATGGTTTTATTACAAGCATCCTGCCTTTTGTAGGCTACTACACCCTAGCTCTCATCCTTGGTAACTTTCTGTAATTGATGTATTTTGCAACTTTTGTTTGCATTTTCCCTTGAATTTATTACTTGCACCTTGCATTTTGTTGTTCCTGAAAATACACCTTTGTTGTCACTCTGTTTTGTTATTGCTGTATCATCCCTTTGTGACCCTCCTTGGGACACATCTGAATTGATCTCTGGCTCAAGATTCTTCCTGGTCACTAAATTTTAAATAAATAAAATACATTGCCTTTATAATAAAAGCATTTCACTGCTTCTGAAACAGCCTCTCTTAGTCCCGTCCTCAAGAGACAGTGTTAGGCACTATAAACCAAGTGACTGCTTTTAAAAGCAACACAGAAGGGCTAATAAAGCAGAAAGTAGTATTTTATTTATTTATTTATTTATGTATGTCTTTGGTGACCAGGTAGGTGCGCTGATCCAAGGGACCATTTTCAGGCATGGCCCAGGCCATAAACAGTGGCACATTTATCAGAACAGAATACAGGAGGAGTAACATGGCCACAATGCAGGCCATTAACAATGAGTTGCAGGGAATTACAGTACAGAGGGTATTAACAAAAATGAGAATACAATAAGGTACAAGGTGAAGTTGTAGGCTAGTGACAAGTCCATATACATCATCACAGGAACATGAAGAACAACACAGTAAGGTAACAAATTACCAGGTAAACCATGTAAAGTGCAATTTCAAAAAGGTACTTAATAACAAAATCAATTAACAACCAGATGGATTTTCAAAATTCAGTGTGTCAGTCAACAATAAGCAACTTGCAGTGGACTAGACTATAGGGAGGAGAGAGGGCCAGGTGGGGGTGGGAAAGAAACTGGAGAGAAAGGGGTGTCACAAGGGTTGGGAAACCCACACAAAAGGTGGGGGAGGATCATCCCAGCTTACACAGATGGACAGCAGCATTTGGATTCCAGTAGTAGCCAATCTTTAAAGTAGCTTTTGAAGGATAGATGGGAGGAGGATGAATGGAGCAATATAGGAAGCTTGTTCCATAAGGAAGGGGCAGAAATGGAAAAAGGCTTTGCTGACCATGGTAGTGGAGATTCTGGGAACTACCAGGGGATGGATGGATGATTGATGGAGGCACCTATTAGCCACTTTGCCTGAGAGTAGGGATGAATAAGGGGACAGGGGATCATCTCTGAGTGTAGTGTCTATTAGGCAGCCCAAGGCATAGACAAAGTGTCCTTGAAGTGGGAGCCAACCAAGCAATTTGTATAAGTCACAATGATGGGTAGACAAGGTGTGAGAAGGACAAAGTGACAAATGCTGTTGTAACTGATGTCAGCCTGTAGCGCAGGGCTGATGACACAGGGGAATATAACGGGAGCAGTAATCAAGGTATAGAAGGTTGCCTTGTGCAATTGCTAGCTATCTCGGGACAGGAATTGTCTTAGCCAGTAGGCAGCTCCTAATTTCTGCTTAACTCTTTGCATGGAAATATTACCATGATCAGTGAATGTAAGGAAGGGGTCCAGGGTTACACCCAAGTATTTGAAACTAGAGACATTTTCGAGGGGTGGCCAACAGGTGTGAGTACAAGTAGAGAGGACTCGCTTTGGAGACCTTGGTCAGGAACAGTTTTGAGCCAAATAAAATTGATTTTGTCTTTTTTTTCATTTATCAGGAGGTTTTTGGAAGTAAATCAATTATAGGCAGCACCATAATTAAGAGTAAGGACGGAGGAGATGTTTGCAAGTGACTTGTCACTATGATATAGAACAAGGTCATCTGCATAGAGAAGTCCCCTCACAGGACAGACTCTCTGCCGGGAGTGCACTGATACATATGGAAAACAGTAAAGGGTCAAGGATGGAGCCTTGAGGGACCCCAGTAAAGACAGGCAGGGCAGGGGAGGATGCAGCCCCAATGGTACCTGACTGGGACCTGCCCTCTAGGTAGCTCCAAAACCATGAGGAAGTCTCCCAGGAGCAACCAAGGTGGTGAAGAGTAGAGTGTAAGAGAGGGTGATCAACTAGGTCCAATGCCTTAGTCAGATCCATGAATACAGCACCTATGGCCTTACCTGAATCCACATTTCTGAGGACATGGTCAGTGAAATGGAAAGAAATAAAAGAGAAAGTATAAGCAGAGATCAGTTTGAAATGCAAAAAGTGTCAATATAAAACCCAAAATTGCTTTCACCCTTGTATTAGTAGAATTTTTACCACTTTTTGTATGTGGGCTGGGGCAGAAGGAGGTGAACGGTGGTGGGAGAGGCGAAGGGAGTTTCACAATTATTTTTGCTTTGGGCACTATTAAGTCTAAAACCAGCCAATCCCCTTTCGAGCCACAGTTCTGATCCAGACACCTGACCTGCAAATCACTCACTCAGTTTGGAATACTGGAGAAGTTTGTTGGTGGCAATGTTTTTGAAGCAAATAGTGAAATGAAATAAAAATGTTACACATAACACTGTAAATTAAGGTTTTTATACCTTTCCAGGGATCAAACCAGTTGAACAAAACTAGTAGACCTTTATGGGTTCAACAGTCAAACTTTAAAGTCCAACTTTAAGAGGCTGTCACACCTCTAGTACAAATGATTTGTCTGCATGTTTCTCTATCATACTGTAATTTATATAACTAAACTTAGACTAGAATCATTTCTGAATTCTGTGTCTGAGTCCTTTACTCATTCTCTTTGAAAGAAATCCTAGTAAAAGGGCCACTGAGATTGCTCAATCTAGCTGTTTTGTCTTACATGGGTCATATCTGTAAAATAATTTTATATTTACAAACTAGTGTTGCTTTTTTGTAAAACATCTTGTACAAATTATCCTTGTACAGTAGCTTGAGATAGATTCATACCCATGAATGCATACAAGTTTTAACTGAGTTGACTAACTTTGTTCATAGTTTATATTACAAACCACAAGTGGTTGTTGACTTGTGTCCTTATTAGAAATTCACCACCGCAGCTCTCAAGGCAGCAGGAAAAGATGACTTGCAAAAGAAAAGTGACAGCTCTCTGACCTCTTCATCGTCTACAAGTTTTTAAAATCATGTTTAGTTAGAAGGAATGGTTTCCACATTAAAACAAGAAAAAATAACATAGCAAATAAACATTTACATACCTTTTTATATAGCTGTTTTTTTCTGTAATGATGCTACCTAGTCCTCAATCCTGGGAGCATATCCCTGTGATGTACACCCAGCCCTAAGGGTGGAGCATGAAGGGAACCTAGCTTGGACTCCCCCAGAAATGGGGGCTATGGGCAGTGAGGGTGGAAGCAGCAAAGCAGGGACCAAATAGATTACAAATAGGTGCAGGAGGGGCTGAAAAGTCATCAGGGATCAGAACACCAGCAGTGAAGGGGGGGGCAAAGGGAGAGGGGGACAAAGGGAGAGGCACTGACATGAAGGGGGAGAGTACACTCTGGAGGGCAATCTGCCTAAATGCTAGGAGCCTGGGAAACAAAATTAGTGTACTCTAGGTGATGGTGACTGATGGAGCATTAAACCCCGTGACTATTACAGAGACATGAGCTGTGTGGAACAATGATTGGGACCTGGCGTTATAGGAGTATGCCATGTACAGGAGGGTAGGGGTAAGAGAATAGGGGGTAGGGTAACCCTTTATGTCAGAGAAGGCACAGGCTGTAGATGATAGGTCCATTAGGAGAGTGGATGGGAAGACAGAATTACTGAGGGTACAGCTCACAACATCAGGAAAGAGGTTGCACATGGGGTTGGCCTATAGGGTTCTAGGTGATAACCTCGTATACAATAGCATCGCACCACACAATGCCACTCACAAAACATCACAAACATAAATATACTCAGTCAAAAACACCGACCGATACAAACACCACAATGACTCTTTACTTTTGTTGGGGACTTTGTCCCACTCCCCTGAAATAAATATAATCAACTCCAAGGGGGGTATGGACCTCGGGATGGGGAGAAACTCAGGAGGGGGAAGTTTCTTTATAAAAAAAACAAAACACAAAAAAACAGTTCTCCAATACTGGGAGACAGGGAACTAAACCCTGTTTTCCAGGTCTCCTCTGCTCCAGGTACTAGTGCCTTAACCACTCCACCATGGGAGCAGCTTGACCAGGCACTGCACCGACAACTCCTTCTTTCCTTCCCCATCTCTACATACAGCAACAGGGGAGCAATATTTACACAATGATATTCTACCCCTGTTGCTGTAACTACTTGCAACCTTTTCTCCACTATATTACTGCTGATGATGTTACTCTCACAACATACAGAAACATAGAACATAGAAACACAGAATTTGTTGGCAGATAAGGACCGCTTGGCCCACCTAGTCTGCCCATTTCCCTACCTAATGGATAAGCTGCAGATCCTAGTTAACCAACAGCCTATTTCTTCCTACCCCCCACTAGAATTGCCTTATATCTGTCCCATGCTTTCTTGAATTCCCCACTGTTTTTGACCCCACAGCCTCCACAGGAAGGCCATTCCATGCATCCACAACCCTCTCCGTGAAAAAATACTTCCTCACATTACCTCTGAGCCATCCCCCCTGTATCTTCAAATTGTGTCCCCTTGTTCTTGCACATCTCTTTTTCTGAAAGATGCTACCCTCTTGGACTTTGTTGATTCCCTTGAGGTATTTGAAAGTTTCTATCATGTCCCCCTCTCCCTCCTTTCCTCGAGGATATACATATTAAGCTCCTTAAGTCTCTCTTCATATGTCTTCTGTTGCAGACCCTGCACCATTTTAGTTGCTCTCATCTGGACAGCCTCCATCCTATCTATGTCCTTGTGGAGATGGGGTCTCCAGAACTGCATGCAGTACTCCAGATGGGGTCTCACCAACTGTCTGTACAGAGGGATAACAACTTCCTGTTTTCTACCAGTGATGCCTCTCCCTATGCATCCCAGTATCCCCCTGGCCCTTCTTTCTGCCTTTTCACATTGCTTGCCCACTTTTAGGTCATCTGATATGACTACCCCAGGTCCCTTTCCATTTTTGTTGCTGTTAGTATCTCACCCCCAGCTGTGTACTCTTCCCCTGGGTTTTTGTTTCCCAGGTACATTACTTTGCACTTCTTTGCGTTGAATCTAAACTGCCATACATATAGCGGATATATATATATATATAGTAGATACCATCTATAGCCCACCTGACAGGGGGGCAATAGGGATAGTGAGTTAGGGAAAGAAACTGAGAGGGGACTGCAAATGGAGAGGTTGTGGTGGTGGGGAATCTCAGTCTACCAGACACAGATTGGGACTTCCAGCAACTAAGAGTACCAGAACATATGCCCTGCTAGACAGATTGCAGAAAAGCGGGGGATTTGCACACACACACCTCTAAAGGTGCTACTCGCTACAATAATACAACCAGTATTGAAAACAAAACAGAACAAAGCAAAGCACACACCGGAGGCAGGGCTATTCAATAGCTCAATTTAGTCAAAAGTGGTTCACAGAAATTGAAGGATAGTGGACGCGGGTTATGCTCCCTCAAGGGAGGGATAGGGAGAAACTAGAAATTAAAATCCATCAGTCATGCCTTAATTATGGATAAATCTGATAGAGATACTAGACAAAGAGGATCTGGAGGCCTACCTGGAAATCAGTAGGCTCCAGGATAGTGAACAACATGGGTTCATGGCAGGGAGTCTTTTCATACCAACCTGGTAATATTCCTTGACTGGTTTACATGGCGTGGATAAGGACAGCCAGTTGATTGTTATACCTCCCCAACAGTGACACCAATACAGTGAACTATGCCCATGCCAACAACATTGACAGTTCACTGTATGGGTGTGCCAGAGACCTGGGCACAATGTCTCCTGGTCCTGCACCACCTCCCCGAATTAACTCCAACTCGGAGTTAATTCTATTTACAACGGGGGGGTGCAGGGGACAGAGCCCCCCACATGGAGGGTTCAGGGGGCAAAGCCCCCCGATAGAAAAACAGACCAGGAGTCCTTCAGGATTTATGTCAACCGCAACTTGTGGTCAACGTAATTTCCATCGCTGTGATGCTGGTCAACGAAATTGTTGTTGAACCGGCATTGTAGAGCCCAGTTGATTTAGCCTACTTCATCTTGAGCACAACATTTGACTGGTACCACATAGAAGACTGCTGAAGAAGTTAGAGGACTTGGGAGCAACAAATGACCTGGTTAAATGGGTGGGAAATCAGCTGGGGGGAACCAGCAGAGGGTGGTGGTGAACAGGGTCCAACTGAGAGATAAGGAGGTCACAAGTGGGGTGCTAGAGGGGTCAGTTCTGGTACCTGTCCTTTTCAATATATTCATACAGTGACATAGGGAAAGTTTACAGGGCAAGAAGTTTCTCTTTACAGATGGTACTATGCTCTGTGGCATGGTAGACAGTGAGATGGGGAGTTAAGGAGTTGCAGAGTGACTTGCTAACATTAGAAAAATGGTTTAAAGTTTGGCAGCTGAAATTCAATGTCAAAAGTGCAAGGTGATGCACATTTGTAGTAGGGAATCCCAGGACTGAGTACTGTATGGGGAAGGGTTAGGATGGCCACTACTTCAGAGGAAAGGGACATGGGAGACATTATAAGGGACTCCCTAAAACAAACTAGCTAAAGCAATAAGACCTAGAGCAGGGCAACCAGAATGCAGGTGTACTGGGATGGGTTTCAGTAGCAGGAGAAAAGAGGTAATACCCTCTCTCACAGATCACTGACGAGGCACTACCTGAATACTGTGCCCTGTCTCTGAAGTCTCCACCTGAGGAAAGACAGAGACAGACTGGAGACCATGCAGCACAGAATAACCAAGATGATTAAGGGCCAAAATGGCAGATAATATCAGGAATTACTTAGGGCACGTTACACATACTTGGGTGATATGACTGAGACATGAACTTCAAGATCCTGAAAGGCATAAACAAGGTAACTGTAAGGAACTATTTCACAGGAATAGTGGATCAGTAACAAAGGGGCATAAAGGGAAGCTGGTGGTGAGGAGATATTCAGGAGGGATGTGAGAAAATTCTGCTTCATGGAGAGAGTGTTTGAACCATTGAACAGCCTAACAGCAGAGGTGGTGGGGAAAAAGACATAAACAGGTTCAAACATGGCTAGGACAGAGTAAGGGGTTGATATTCATGCAGGGTGGAGCAAAAAGACAGGGAGCAAAAGGAGAAGATGAGGGTGAAAACCCCATCTAAACCATAGGTCACAGGATAGGGTAGGGTATAATGGAGAAGCAAGCACAGTCAAGTCCGACACTCACCATCCAAATAAAAGTAGCTCATACATCAAGGTCCATGTGCAAAAAGCTTTTTATTGCAGGTGCTCATAAAAAAGTTACAGTTCCTGACGCGTTTCAGAAAAACAAGTTTCCTTTTTCAAAGGATCTATAATATATAATCTATAATTTAATAGAGAAGACTGGATGAACCAATGGTCCTTTTCTGATCACAGTTTCTACTGTTTGTTTCTATGTTTCAAACTGCCGCTAGCTCAACTGCGCCCACTGGTGCGGGTCCCTGGGACAAGGCCTAAAAGTACCTCAGGCCACCATACTAGCAGCATGGTGTTTTTTTCTCCTGATTTTCTCCCTGAGGGGTTACTGTGATAACCGCATGGCTGAAATAGTGGGCACCAAACCACGTGTATAAAATAGTGAGGAGAACATGTGGCAAAAGTAATTTTCTGCAGGGGTCTTTGCCTCCCACACCCCCGTGCCCCCCTCCTAAAATATAATCACCTCCAAGGGGGGACAAATATGGGGGTATGGACAAAAGTGGTGTGGGTGGGCAGAGTCACTTAGGGAGGGGTGCAACTTGGGTGAGGGGGATCAAAATGACATGGGGTAAGTTGAGGGTGGAACAGCTTGGGGCAGGGGGATTTACCACTGGGGCAAAAAAACAAAAAAATGAAAGATACAGGGTGAGACCCAAACCAGGATGGCCGAGGGCCACTGCCATCCAGAGGTTGTTGTCAGATCTGCTGAGCCATTGGTGATGGCACATTGGTTAATATTATTGAAGGTGAAAACAGCCACAGGATAGTGCTGTTATGTCTGTGCTATACATTCCCTTTGACTGTTTTCACAGCTGCTATTTTCAACGTGCAGTTTTGTACCTCGCTATTACATCTACACTATCTTCACGGGATACCCTCCCTGAGACCCCCCAGGCATGAGCATTGCTTCTGTTAGCCTCAAGCAAGCTCCCAAGCCTAACAGCAGGGGGCTTTATGGTGCTGGAGCACCACCACTAGCCCTCTTCAGCCGAGGCACATTTGTAAGTGGCAGCTGTCTCAGTACAGATTGTCTTTTGAGGCAGCCTCCCAAGTTCACTTCCAAACCCGGATCACTGACACGGCACCAGATTGCCATCAGGGTGACCTTCATTTATTAATTTTAACAGTGTATTTAAAATTGTGCAGATATAAAAATGCAATTTTTACGACTGCAGCGGGCGTGGCCCTGCAGACATCTTACTATGACAGCAGAGACAAACTCTGGTCAGAGCCAACACGGCTGCTGTACATTAACATGAAACAAAGTTTTAGTTTTTTTTTCCTTTGTTACAGAAGTCCTTCAAAAAATGTAATGCTTTAATTGATGTCATCTGCTTTGGCTGATTTTGTTGTTGACGAGTGATGTGTTACATTTTAGGGGTGCAATTGCAGAGCTACAGTATTTTGTCCATTATGCATAGATTTAGGAACAAAACCACCTGGGTATCGATGTTTTGCAGGGCTTGACCTCTGATGGCAAATCGTGCATGCATCAATGTGTGACTACTGTTATATTGTATATGGGGATATCCACAGCTTTACAGCAGCAGTGACACAAACCTACTCTCTCAGACACATTTGCAAATCTGCCTCCTTCAATTCCCCATATACAATATTACAATAGTCACACATTGATGTATGCACAATTTACCATCAGAGGTCAAGCCCTGCAAAACATCGATAACCAGATGGTGTTGCACCTAGACCTATAATAGCTCTGGGGTTGGACCCCTAAAATTTATCACATCACATTGTCCAGAGATGTTCCTGATACCCCCGCCAGCTCCTCTGTTCTCAATCACTGTTTTTGAGACACCCCTATCACCTGCCTGTAACAGTTCTATAAGCAGGGGTGTCACAAAAGTCTGTGCCCAGATTTCCAAAGGTTACCCTGCATTGTGCATGCATTGGCAATTTTACCTCCTTGCTCTTCTTCACATGGTCCTTATAGTAAACAATCCTAGGGGCTGTGGTTCTTTGCAGTTGTAAGTGCTCTGGCTGCAGTTGATAAATCAAACTCAACACTCCAGTGTTTCAGGCATGAAATCAGGTGTCAGCGTTGCTCAGTTGGTAGCACATCCGCCTTCTGGACCAGAAGGTCGGGGTTCTTGTCCCACACCGGGATTGGACTTGCACCTAAAAATCGCTGGCATCCGAAAGTGAGTATTGGGGGTGCTGTACTGGTGTGTGCCGCTCCTTCGATGAGATGTTAAACCGAGGTCCCTTCTGCCCATCCTGGTGTTGTCCAGGTGGAAGTAAAAGAACCCAGGGCACTCTTTGCAAAGAGTAGGGAATATTCCCAGTGTCCTGGCCAACATTCCCCTTCCCATAAACCGGTTCATGCAATTATCCAGGCTGTGTGTGGGTGATGATGTGCGATATGGCTGCCTCCACACATTCAGTCACTTCACTACCAGTCTAGCATTGCTTGTAAAGCGCTTTGGGATACTGTGTATGAAAACCGCTATATAAATGCTGATTCTTCTTCATGAAGCATTTTGTACATTAAAGAGCAGGTTTCTAGTCTTAACAGTTCTCCCCCCCGCAAATAAATGTTGTAGCTTACCCTCCAGTTAAGAGATTCCTTCATAAAAGACATTTTTTTTCCCGGCTGCATTTCTAAAAAAATCCACTAGTAAAACAGCTCAGTGGAGCTGTTACCCTAAACACTCACATTCCCCGACCTGGAGCCGTGACCCCACGCTTTCACATTTCCTGACAGCAGTACAAGAACGTGCATGGGCGTGCTCCATAGACTACAATGGGGCCGATTTATAAAGTTGTTTTTTTTTACTTTTAAGTGCCAAATTTGAGAAAGGAAGCCAACTGCTCAACTAACAAAGTCCTTGTTAGTTGAGTGGTGGCCTTCCTTTCTCAAATTCAGCATTTAAAAGTATAAAAACAACTTTAAAAAAATCAGCCCCATTGTAGTCTATGGAGAGTGCCCCCACGCCGTTCTTGTACTGATGTCAGGAAATGTGAAAGCATGGGGGCATGGCTCTGGGTTGGAGAATGCAAGCATTTAGGATAACATCTCCACAGAACTGTTTAACAAGTGTTTTTTTTTTTTTAGAAATACAGACGGAAAACAATTTATTTTATGGAGGAATCTCTTAACCAGAGGGTAAGTTACAAAATATCTTGGGGACTGTTAAGACTAGAACCTGCTCTTTAAAATTCGAGATTGACTGCCTCTCTCCTGACCTCCCTTATGCTGTGCCATTGATGAGATCAACTGGATCAGATCACCCACCTAAATTATAGTTAGCTGTCCATGGGGACCCTGTGAAGCTGCCTACAGGGACCCTACCAGCATCAAGAAGGATGAGTTCTGTGTTGGGGTCTTATTTCTTCTCAGATGAAGAGGAAGAGATGATCAATGACAGGCTGACAAGACAACCCAGCTGAGGGTGAATTCAACCAGAAGGCAGATGCATGGGAAAAATATGCAAATGCATTACCAACACAGGCTGCTAGAGTCCCTCAAAAACAGCAAAAGATAAACTTTACAGAGACTTCCAATTCTCTAATGGCATGCTAGGCGCACACCGAGTGCACACATGATCAAAAATGTCCTAAGTTTGTATATTTTGTATTTTTCCACTTCTGTAAATACCCTACTGAAGTGGTCTCTGTTCAAAACTGCCGGGTAAGTGAGGAACTGCCCCAAGGAATTGGCTGAGTCCATTGAATAGACAGGTCAGTGGAATGGGACCACTGATAAAATTACTCCTGGAAAGGCTTAGCTGGGTACCCTGCTGAAGATAACTGTGAGTTGATCAGAGGGTGAGCTTAGACACGAACACCTCTCCTGAGGTCAGTTCTCCTACCTATTACCAAGTCCAGTCCCAGTTCTAACTTGTGTGCAGCTATGGGGCTTAGGCATCTGTGCTTCTATGTAGTGGTTAATGTGTAGCCAAACACAGAAGTAATCGAGACTAGGATGGGAATTTCTTCTATGTTTGGCTGCACATAAACACCGGCAAAAGCAACCAGCTGTTCTGCGTAAGTGGCACTCTCACTGGAACGTAAAAGTGTTTTCTCTAGGACAGCTGGATCACTCATAATAGGCTGAGTGAGAACATCTGCAGTTTTTTTAAATAAAAAGTGCCGCAATGATTCATGGTTTCACTGCCTCATAAAAGTGGCATCCGCATGTTAGATTGTTGCGAGGTTATGCATATCACTGTCAGGTAAACATGAGTGAAATCAGCCGAGAAGATTAGTTGAGATTTCCAGAGATGAACTCCTTCTTCTTGTATAGCCATGTGGGCTATATATGTAAAAGTGCTCTGTTTCAAAACATATACAATAAAAATGAAATAAAATAGGGAATGCTGCTTTTTAACAAAACGTTCATTCTGGCACACCTCTGAAAGAGTCATCAATTGTCACTGTGGAGAATTTTTTTAAATCACCCTGTCAGACACTGATTCTACTTATGTTTTCCTTTTGATTTTTCATGTGTGTGTGTGTTCTAGAACATAGTACTTTTACATAAATAGTGGTATGTCCCACCAAAAAGCAAAGAAGGCTTTACACTGTGATGCAGGGCAGTGCTCTTTTGGAGGCTAGCTAAAACTCAAAATAGTCACAAAAATCCAAGTGTGGAGAGCATTCAGGGTAGACAGTGACCATATAGTTCAACTGAGTAATTTAATGCACCAATGCAAATCCATAACAAAGGCTGTATTTAAAGAAAAAAACAAGTTCTGTGTGTGAGGCATTGACACAGGATCACTGTGAGAGTGACACCTAGGTGAGAGTGCTAGCAACTGGACCTCACTGACATAAAAGTTAATAATAATGAATAGATACTTAAAGCGATTTACCAAGTTTTGATATATGAATGCATATACTGCAAGGTGACTGCATATAAAACTGATTTACAATGTATTTTGATAGATGCATAGCCTATTTTAGCAAATTAAATCAGGTTTTCGCCTCACAAACCAGGAAGTGTCATTTTGTGTATTGGAGCCTGTATTTGGTGACCTTGACACTCATTACCTTTGCAATGTCACCACAGGGAGATCTGTGCTCTGCAATTAAAATTAGTTCTTGGTCACAGCAATTCTGTCTTGATAACAGAGCTCTTGGTTGCAGCATGCAGCGCGACAATAGCAATGTCAAACAGTTCATTTTCAGGGTCCGATGATGAAAGCATTATGTTGTCCTGCACTAACAGTGATCTTTCGGACACTGACATAGTGCCACAATTTGACAGCCACTGCCTAGTAGATCCCCATAGGGATGACCCTATGACAGCAGCAAGAATGATGTGGGCAGTAGCTCAGGCAGTCACAGCAGTAGTCCTGATCCATTCCAGTACAGCAGTGAGAGCAGATTTAGCAACACGGACTGTTAATAGTACATTTTGCTACTTAGTGCTACGGTTTGGTTCCCATTATTGATGTCATTTTACTGTGCAAAATCGAGGTATGGTGTGTGTTCTGTTACTCCCAGCATTGATGTGCCCACACAAATGCTAGTGATAGTACCCTGGGTTTTTATATTTCTTTTTTTTGGGGGGGATTGCTTTCCCTATGCTAACGAAGTTGTTGGCCACCCAGCTTGACACTGAGAGCATGGCCTGATCCTGGTGGCATTGCTTGAGCAGGATAAATGGCTCACAATTTGTCTAAATCCAATTTGTCCAAATTCCTCACTTGGTACTATTTAGTAGTGACCTCTTGCCAATTGATTTATCAGTCACTCACTCTGATGGAGCACAGGGTGGAAATTACAAGCAGGCACCTTGTACCCCAACCACTCCAAACCCCCCAGCTGCACACATACACTTAGAAAAATGCTGCAGCATAGAACTTTTATTATCTGTAAATTATTTATACTGTTTGGGTCTGTCTTTGCCCTAGTGCCAACTGGTCTACGCTATAGCTTTCTTCTCTGTGTATGTGTGTGTTTAGGGTGGGGGCCTGCTTGTACTTTCCCCTTTAGAGGTATCAGTGATTGAGTAACGTGTTGAAGTCACCGGTTCCCCTGTTTACGGCACGTTATAAATTTAAAACTACAAATTATTGCACCAGCTTTGTGTTACCTCTAAGCGCTCAGGAACTATACAGACTGCAGCTGTCATAAGTGTCTGCATAAGCATCTGTAATACCATCCTGGCATTGGCTTATTGCCACTACATGTGTGCCTCCAGGTGCATTATGAATTGAGCAAAAAATACACAGTACAGTCGATGAATGTCCCCCACTCCCCAAGGTTAAAAATGACACTGCCAATACCCTTCTCATGGAGAAGAGACCGCATTTATGTTTAGATAGCCTAAGTACCGTTTGATTGGTCCACTACAAAAGGGACATCCTTGCAATAGGTACTCAGGTGTTAGACTGTATTTGAACCACCTTCCTCACTTATGTCACCATACTTCATTACCACTTCGGTCTGTGTCAAGTCGTTTATGTTTTCCTATTTTTTCCATTACAGTGGATCTCTGATGCACATGCATAAAGTGTACAGCAAATACAACAGATGCTGCACTATACTGTCTCCATGCCTTACCGATGTCATGGTGCATTGTGTAGACTCCCTGCTTTCATTGCTGTGTAGCCCATATTTTGGTTCAGACATTATTCCTAAGTATGCCAGAACTGACTAGCACACTTTGCAATATAACACCATAGAAGCCGTATATTGGTACCACAGTGTCGGGAGAGGATGGCAACTGCAGTCTCTTCTTTTGCTGATGCCCCAGAGCACATACAATGATGCCATAATCCTAATTATAAATAAAGACTGTATGTTAAAATGTTAAAAAACTAAGTGTTTAATTTTGAGATACACTGTAAACTATGTAAAGTATAACTATGTACAGTATATAACTGATTTTATTGCATTCATTTATAAACTTAGCGAGGAGCTGGCAAGCTGGAGAAACAATTCAGTGCACCATGTCCCTTTATTCATGCACATCTAAGCATACTTTGGTGATCAGTGTTATGGTGCTTGCATGAGAACACCAAATGAGCCCAAGAAAACACAGGAGCACAATAAAAATATAAACTGTCTATAATGATGGTGACAATCAGAAATGCAATAGCAAAGGCCGTTTACTGAAGCAATCACACTGGAAGCAGCACTTGCCAAAAATACACAGTTTATTACACTGGTCTCCTAGGATTGGACGTGCAGCTCAGTGCTTATACTCTTGCTGTACATTACAATTCTGAACTGTTGAAAAAGTCATCCATTTAACACAGACCTCTATGTACCAATACTGAAAAGCTTACTTCAATTTATAGATCTGCCAAGTTCAAAAATCATCCTTTTGTGTCCCAATACGCTACAGATTACAGCTCCACTCAGTTAAAAAAAATTTATTTTTTTATACAGACTTGTTGTTATAATTATGTACTTGCAGCACTTATTAAAACTATAACACTGTACTCAAGCAAAGTAGATCGTGATGTTCCTAGAACCGATGGACCTAGGACAGAGCTTAGTCAGATAAGTAAAATTGAAAATCAGGAGAAATCACCACTTCTACAATCCCAAAAGCAAGTATAACAGCTGCCAATATAACAAACAGTTTCAGTCATCAGTGCTGTAAGTTTTGCCAGTTCAGTTTTGGATCTGCACTCACTGAGGCTGGGTCCAGGAAAGATGAATGAGCGAGCAGTGAGAAAGGTGCAGTGGGAACACCTTCCCTGTGCTGATGTCACTCATGCATGTGGATGCACTGCTCATGTGCGAACTTCAAACAAAGAAAAAAACATGCAGAGACAACTGTGGCACAAAAATGTTAAAAAACTAAGCATCTGAATATATTTAATACTTAACTTCAGGGCAGCTGAGCTTTGCATCACTCAATGAAGGGAAGGTGATCTGCAAACATGACATCGGGGGAAGTTGGTAAATCACTTTAAAATACAACTTACTTGAAGGTAGTTTAATAAGACCATCTCTGTGCAGATTCCAGCACGTCTGTAGAACTCAATGTTATTTGAAAGGTTTACACATAAACTGTCAGGTGTGTTAGTGAAATACAAGAAACTACCTCTACAACCAGAACAATACAGTCCTAGCACAGTACATGGGGTGGGGGGACACCTACTTATGCAGCCAGATCAAAACAGCCCTAGAACAGAACACAGGGTGGGGGAGAATGAAGAACCTACCTATACAGCCAGATCAAAACAGCCCTGGCACAGAAAATGCAGTGGTGGTGGTGGTGGTGGGGGCTACTTATACAGCCAGATCAAAACATCCCTAGCACAGAGCATGGGGGGCCTATCTATACGGCCAGATCAAAACAGCCCTAGCAGAGAAGGGGAAGGTGTGTCTGCTTCCACGTCCACACCCAGTTGCTCAATATCCATTAACTGTAAAGCAAAACATAAATATTCCTTTATAAACACTCAAAAGCTGTGGATTCTGTTTCAGATCTTTTTTCCCCATTATTTTTTCTACTATCATGTAATGTAAGTGGTATATATAAAAAGAATGTGGTTCTGCATTCACCCCCCGGCACGGTGCTTTGCTGCTGCCCCTGAGGTCCTGGGTTTAGCTGCATTGCAAATTCTTTCATACTTATCAAATTACTTTCAAGCTGCTCTGTGTGTAGTCAAAAAAATGTTTTGAGGGGTTTGAAGAATTATCGGCCTTGTCCATGATGTGGGTTTAAAAAGACTATGTTTAAAATATGGTGTCTGAATATGGAAAAATACCGGTAGTAAATTTATAAGAAAACATTGAAGAATTTCAACATTGCTTCATAACTGTCTTGTTTTTTGAGATTTGAACCCAAAATTTTCAACATAGTCTTCTTATCACCAAACCTCATGAACCCAGCAAGTGAAAATGTTCAAATCTCAGCTGAAACATCATTTAGCACCACAAGTTTGAAAATAAATTTTGCCCAGGACTTGAAAAGTTTCACAGGCATCGAAGTCTGGCAAGGGGCAGGATGCCTGAATTATTAAGGCTTCTTGTGAAGTTATTCTGACAAGCCAGCTAATCCTTTGCAAAGGAAGAGTTGGCACTGCTGAGTGGCAGAGATGGGAGTAGGACTGCAAGGGGTTAACTAGTAGACAGTTGACTAACTTCAGTGGATCAGAGTGATTAGGGAAGATTGGGTGGGCTGTCAAAGGGGTCTGTGTTTTGTTTCTTTATTATTATGTTTTTTTTTTGTGGCAGAGCCGGGACCAGGACTGCAAGGGTTAACTTGCAGACAGTCCACTAACTCCAGTTAGTGATGCTGAATCCCCCTCCTTTCTTTCTCCAGGCACTGTAGTTGAGGCTTGTTCCATACCTCCGACATCTGAGCTTACGGCTCCATTTAATCATGTGTCCCATGTGTTGAGGGACAGCGTCTCACATTTTCTCACATTTCGGATATACAGTGTGCCCCACATTTCAGTGAGTGAAAGAAGATTGTGAGGCATGGCTTGTCATGAAGCTAAGTTCACAGAATCCACAGGAAGCCTTGGGAGGTCCAGTGCCTTGCTGAAAGTTGCACAGTTAACCAGGGGTAGTGGTGGGATTTGAACCTAAAACCCCCACGGTCATTGACTCCAGGTTCACTGTTTTTGCACTAGAAATTGCATGGTGTCCCAGCACCACCAATGACCCTCTTTTAATTAAATGCACAGGATTTATTTTTGGATGTTTTGGGGGGATTATTTACACCGAATGGCCCAGCTCAGCATACCTCTCAACTGTCACACATTACAAGGTACGTCACTCATTTTACCTCTCAGAAACACTCTGCCCCACATGGAGAAGGCAATATTCCACATTTCTCAATGAGATTTTAAGGCATAAATTCATAATAATCTATGATGCGCTGTACTCATCAAACATTATACTCAGTTCATAAGATGCAGAATAAGATGGTGGGGTTGGGCAGATAGGAAATCTCACTTTAAGAAGTCAGACAACACTTTCTCTGGCTATTACACTTGTATCTGTTTTTTTTTTTCAAAGATAGCTCAGTGCGCATTTGAAAGAGATCCACAAAAGCAGAAGCAGCTGACAAAGAACTTTTAAACTCTCCATTTGTAAGATGCTCTGACAAGCCAGCAGCAGAGCTGGGACCAGAATTGCAGAGGGTTAACTGCAGACAAAGACAACAGACAGCTCAAGTTATGGCTGCCAGGAATGCTGTCAGCTCTGTAGTGGGCACATTCTGTTTCACACTACACTTTTTCAAGAGTAGATTTATTTATAAAACAGCCCTTGTTTTTAGAAAACACTTATACTGTGAAAATCAGTGGAGTTAGTACTATTCATAAAATTATTTATACTAAATGCCCCCAAAATGATTTAGAGCAATTACTGCCAAAAGCTGTGTTTCTCTGTTGCTCTGAGAAATATGAACCTCATTCCTCACTGGGAAACATTGACTAACAGAGAAAAAATAGTGCAGTAAACAGACTGCTGAGCAGAGGGATTGCAATAAAACTTCAATTTTAAGAAGTCTGTTAGCGATCTGCTGGGGTCCATTTTTCTGTGTGATAGTAAAATGTCTGCAGAGCTCCGCCCTGCACCCATAAAAAGGAGCTCTCCAGATATCCAACGGACTAGATAATATTGGAGGTTTTGTAGAATCACTGCACTAATTGAATTGAGCTGAGCAGTCCTGAAAGCACTATTTAACTCATAAACATATCAACTTAATCAGCCTTTCAACTATAATTGAGATTGATCTCTCTCTCTTTTTCTAATGTTTTACTCTTGCCTGTGTTGTACTGAAATGCACAAAATAGGTGATTTCATAGCAGGCCTTCTCAAAAAAACAAAACAAAAAAAAACAGTTTCATTCTATACATGAATGCCACAGTTATAGAATCAAGGATGGAAATGAGAAAGGAAAAGTGTGGCCTACTGGGATTTGAACCTCAGATCTCTGGTATGCAGTTCCAGCACTCTAACCATTAAGCTACAGGCTCACTAAATGTCTGAGGAATTTCCTTACAGCCACACACACTCCTCTCTCTAGTGTTGCACAATTATGCAACTAGGAACCAATGTTAGAAATACCACTTCTCCCAATGCAGTTTAACCCCTGCAATGTATACATATTTTTAAATCAAGGATGGAAATGAGAAAGTTGCATAATTGCACAACACTAGAGAGAGGAGTGTGTGTGGCTGTAAAGAAATTCCTCAGACGCTTTGACCAGTGAGCCTGTAGCTTAATGGTTAGAGTGCTGGAACGGCACACCAGAGATCTGAGTTTCAAATCCCAGTCGGCCACATTTTTCCTGTCTCATTTCATCCTTGATTTAAAAATATGTATACCTTGCAGGGGTTAAACTGCACTGGGAGAAGTGGTATTTCTAACATTGGTTCCTAGTTGCATAACTGCACAACACTAGAGAGAGAAATGTGTGTGGCTGTAAGGAAATTCCTCAGACACTTTGACCAGTGAGCCTGTAGCTTAATGGTTAGAGTGCTGGAATGCCATATCAGAGATCTGAGATTCAAATCCCAGTAGGCCACACTTTTCCTTTCTCAATTCCATCCTTGATTTAAAAATATGTATACCTTGCAGGGGTTAAACTGCACTTGGAGAAGTGGTATTTCCAACAGTTTTAGAACAAATAATTAGCTGAGAAGCACAACAACACTCGAGATAAGATGTGGCAGTCTGAAGGTCAAAAGCCACAAAAGGAATGCTGTGCAGATATACAAGATCATAAAACATCCCAGTGTTCAAGTCCGTAAGACCAGAGAAACTGAAAGACACACTTCAATTGCATTTTCAAGGCTGGCACTGTGTACATGTTTCTGTCTGTAACTATGTGTTTGTTTGTATTATTTGTGAATATTCAAGTTTGCACTATTTACCCTGTTATGTCTATAACTTTGTGTTGCACCGAAACTTAGTTTCTGATCTATATGGTTTCTCTCTTCCATTAATGCCATATAACTGTAACTCTGCTCTATATTTCTTTCATATTACCATCAAAACACAGTCTACACAAAACTTATTTTATTATCACACCTGCACTGATCCTGCACTTCTTTGCCTTGAATCCAGCTGCCATTCTTCAGACCATTTCTTCAGTTTTAAGGTCTTCCCTCATTCTCCTCCCCAGCATGTCCACCCTACTGCATAACTTTGTATCATCTGTGAAGAGCCATACCTTCCCCTCCAGTCCCTCTGCAATGTCCCCAATAAAGTCCAGATAGGCCACATCCACTGCACCTCCCTGGTCCTCTACCTTAGTTACCCAGTAATGCCATAGATTAGTACAATGAGTTTGTGCAAAACACAGTGCTTATAAATGCAGCAAAAGTTAGGGTTAGATGTATAAGTAAATAAATGCCATATAAGGCAGTGTATGTGTGTGAGTGTGAGTGTGTGCGTGGCAATGTTCTGTGTGAGTAGACAGTGCACTGTTATGCTATACTGGAATATATATGCATATATGTGTATATGTATTAGTCAGTGTGTGTATCACAACAATTAGAAAATGCAGTTAGGTGGCTCAGTGATTAGTGCAAAAATCGTTAGTCTACATTCCCCAACTGTCTCGATCAGTTTCAACCTTATGCATGTCATTGCTGATTTAAATGAGGTGTCTAGTGGCAACCCCTACCCTCTGATGTCCCCCAGATCTTGAAAAGAAGAAAACGGTCCCTTGATGTCTTTTTTTAATCTGTAAAGATGTGTGTAGATAGTGCACTGCTGTGTTACACTGGAATATATATGCATATATGTGTATATGTATTAGTGTGTGGGTATCACAACAATTAGAAAGTGCAGTTAGGTGGCTCAGTGGTTAGTGTAAAAATTGCTAGTTTACTCATTTCTCACTCCCCACAATACCATTATCGTGCAGCTGTATTGGCTCTTGGTGGAATTTGTTTTAAAGAGCTGCAGATGTAGATGGGTCACTTTATCTAGGAGACACTGGTGGAGTCTGGAGCATTCATCCTCAGACTTAAAACAAAATAAAAGCTGGGAGAGGCTAGGTTGGGGCCAGCTTTATGCTTAGAAAAGATACAAGATTGCCACAAAATATAGGGGGTTATAGCAATCAGTACAAAGCAGTGCCATCTAGTAGTGAATGCTGTAAATAATAGGCAAAGCAAAACAGTTATCTAATGGAGGTCCATGGGATAGCAAGTATAAAGTCAAAAGAGCTGTCCAACCTCCCAGCTAGGGGGAACCTCCCTTTAGCCGAATTGTTAGAACTGCTTTTGGGGACTCACTGTCCCAGGCTTGATTCCCTGCAAGGGCTGCAATGTGTGCAATGTGTCTGCCTGAGTAGAAGGAACAGACATACTGACAGCCCCACATATTTTAGCCTTGTTATGTCCCTGCCTATTTATCAGACACCTGTGTTACAGAATAACTGCCTCAAAACTCCTACATTCTGTCTAGGTGAGCTGCCACAGAAACAGCTTAATGACTAATCCACAGATACTTTTCTGGTGTGTAAATCCTCTAAAACACTGAGCCAACATTATCACACCCCAGCATGTGTTTTGCCCAGAATGATAAGTGACTCACACAGATATAGATAGCTACCAGATATATGGCAATGGATAGGGTTAATCTTGAATATCTTTATTACACGTTCAGCTGTATTTTCCTATTTTGTGTTATGCTGGCCTGCACAAATAATTGTGGTTTGCTCCTTTGTTCCAGTATGGTCAAATAAAAGCTTCTGCCAGGAACTAATAAAATAAAACTTAGCAAAACTCAAGTAAACAAAAAACATGTTTAACATGTCTCAGGGAATGGTAGGTTATAGTTTTACTTTGAATTAATTTGAAATTATTATCATCACCTCCTCCTCCTCGTTAAAAAACAGTCAAACAAGGATAAAGTCATCACAGCAAAGTGCAATGAAATGATACTCAGAAACAGCTGAAAAGTGTCAATCTTGATTGTGGGATTGTTGCCATTTACTCATTTATAGGCAGTTGCAGTAGCTCAGTAGTGCTGCGTGCCTAATGGGGCAGGAATGTTGGGAGTTATGAGTTCTAGTCCCACACAAGAAACTTGGGCTAATATCCGGTACTGATGCTGTAATGTGGCACTAGGAACCATGCACTGCTGAGATGCTACCCTTTGCATATAAGCAATAGGCTGTTGATTGTGGTGTCACAACTGCATGGCCAGGGCACAAGGCTGCAGGCCACGTGCTTTCAGCCCCTGGAAGTGCAGTTGTGATACCAAAGTCAACACCCTGTTATGTCTTATTGCCCTTATAAAATGGGTATTTTGATAAAAACATTGAAAGAAATGTTTTATAATTGATAAAAATATGTAAATGAAAAAAAGAAGAAAATGATGTAAAAAAATGGTAAAATAATTCCTCCGCAGCATGTTAAATGTGACAATATCAGCCAGCTACCAGTAGAGGGCATTGCAAGAATAGCTGATAAGCAGGAGCTTTAAGGAAGGTTCTGAGAGTGCACGTTGATATTTCTGGTACTGAAGTAGGCTGGTACCAGGACTTGTTCATATCCTTTGTTGTGGTTTCCCAATCCAATGGGTACAAACAAGTTTTAGCCAGTCAGAATGCAGGATTTTCCCTACCCATTTTATAAGAAATGTTAAACCCTGGTCCCTTCTGCCCAGTTCTCATGACTGTCTAGGTGGAAAAGATCCCATGGCATTTATTACAAGAGAGGGGGAATATTTTTATTTTAAAATCAGTTAACATATTATAATACAGTTATTTGCAAAAAAATACATTAATGCACCAGTTAGGGTTCAACTTAAAACCAAAAAAGTCAGTAAATGTGGCATTAGGGTTTCAAGCCCTAATTCCCCACCCATCCCCCAAGCAGCAAAAGGAAAAAAACATTAGTGTTTTGGGTCTCTGGAGTCTTGAAAAATCAGTGGTGGGGTCTTCCTTGAGTGAAGAAAGGACATCACATATGACATTGTTTGCTCAAGGAATGGGGTATCATAGGGTTGACAACCACAAGGAAGATCCTATCACTTGTTACCAAGACTTGGAGACTCAAAACCTAATGTTGTTTCCTTTTGCTACTTGGAGGTGAGCAGGGGTTGGGGTTGGAAACCTAAAGCCATTCCTGATTTTTTTTGGCGTTAAGTTGAACCCTAACTGGTGCATTAACACAGTTTTTTCTTGCAAATAAGTTCCTTTCTTTTTGAGATGGTCGAATCATATCCTCATTTGGGATCTGCGTGAACAGATGCAGACGCGCAGGGCCCTTTGGTGGTTCAGTAATCACAGGTGTAGGACTTTTTAAAACAATGCTAAACATGCCATACATGATAGCCATTTGAATTTCTGAGAATGAGCATTTTATAATTATTTGAATGTAAGGCAGGCTGAGCCCAAGTTCATTTTCAGGTGGGATATGATGAGAAATACTTGAATACAAACTGATACTGTACTCTGATACAAACACATCTTGGGTCAGTGGCAGACTGACTGACTGGTGGGTAAGCAGGTGGGCAGGCAGACAGGGGGCATAACAGCTTGATATACTCACACAGTTTCACACAAATGTAAAACAAAACAGCAGGCTTAGTGAATGGCAATCCCTCCCCCCAAATGATTCAGTTTGACATTAGACTCAACCTTTTTTATTCTGATTTACCACAAGATGTTGCAGCCAAAGGGCCTGATTTTCAAAATTGTCAGATCGATGCAAGGGACTTGCGTCAAAAGAATTTGACACTAGGGGTGACTTGTGTCACAACTTGTAACTGATGACATTTTCTAGAGCAGCTTGCATGAAATCTTGATGCCACCATGCCAAGCCCCTTGTGCCAAGATTTCAACAAACAACGATGTATGCCAGGTTGCAAGGGGCTTGTGCCATGGCGGGGTTGCAACATCCTCTTTTTTTGGGATTTTGTAAGTCCCACATTGGATGCAGCAAGGTGCACCACTTCGACCAGGCAGGAGGTGGTCTAAGTGGCATGCACCAGTGGGGTGGGATCTTACACAGAGCTGCTGGGGGCAGTAGGGACAAGGGAGGAGGCAGTGGGGGTGTTGGTGAGAGAGTTAAGCTCGAATGGGACAGCTGTTACACCCATTGGTGTACATTTGCATTACAGTGATACCATCACTCATTGATACTATAAATACATATAGAATTCCCCTGATCCCCAGTGTCCCCCATTACAGAGTCAGACATCTGTCCCCGATGGTCTAGTGGACCCCCTCCCTATCCCTGATGTCCCCTAGTAATTAGTATATAGCCTTCCCTGATGGCCTAGGGAACCCACCCTCCCTATCCCTGATAACCCTCATATATATTTATATAACTGTCCACGGTGGTCTGGTGGACCCTCCCACCCCAGCAGGTAGTGTCCCACCACTCTGCTCCCCATGACCCATCCCTGAGCCGGTGACCAGCACATCCCTCTGCTCTCCACCATGGCCAGCTACTGACTGAGCAGTCAAGGATCACATACTTCATACATTACACACTCACTGATGGACCTGTCTATCAATGAATGCATACTGTATACAGTCCACACTCCTTGACAGCTCAGTTGGTGGCCGGCCATGGTGGAGAGTGGAGAACTGTGCTGGTCACTGGTTTGGGGATGGGATGGGGTGCAGGGTGGTGGGGCACTGCCTGCTGGGGTGGTGGGGGTCCACTAGATCACAAGGGACAGTTATATAAATATATATGGGGGATGATCAGGGATAGGGAATGGGTCCACTAGGCCACCAAAGAAGGATATATACTAATTACTGGGGGACATCGGGGATAGGGAGGGGGTCCATAGACCACTGGGGACAGATGTCTGTCTCTGTAATAGGGGACATCAGGGATCGGGGGAGTTCTATATGTATTTACAGTAACAATGAGTAACAGTACCACTGTAATGCAAATGCACCCCGACAGGTGCAACAACTGTCCCATTCATGCCCAACTCTCTCCCCAACACCCCCACTGCATTTTCCCATGCCCCTACTGCTCCCAGCAGTCCAGTGTAAGATCTCATTCTACTGGCGCATGCTACGTAGACCATCTCCTGGCTGGTCTAAGTGGTGCCCCTTGCTGCATCCAATGTGCGGCTTAAAAAATCCCCATAAAGGGAATGTTGCAGCCCCGCCATGACTCAAGCCCTCTTGCGACCTGGCACACCTTGTTGTTTGCTGCAACCTTGGAGCAAAGAAGCTTTGGTGCAGAACCATCAGGAATTGATGCAGGCTGCTCTAGAAAATTGTGTCTGCTGCAAGTTGTGACACAAGTCACCCTTTGCGTCAAACTCTTTTGAAAATCAGGCCACTTGGCTGCAACATCTAGTGGTAGATCAGAATAAAAAGTTTGAGTGTAATGTCAGACTGAGTCTTTGGGGGGGGGGAGTTGCCATTCAATAAGCCTGCTGTTTTGTTTTACATTTCTGTGAAACTGTGTGATTATATCAAGCTGTTACCCCCGTTGCCTGCCCACCTGCTCATCCACCAGCTAGCCTGCCACTAACCTGAGATGCATTTGTATTGGAGTATAGTCTCAGTTTGTATTCGAGTATTTCTCATTGTATCCCACCTGGAAATGAACTTAGACTCAGCCTGCCTTCCAGTTACCAAACTTTTAAATAAATATATTCAAATAATTACTGGGAGAGGTCAGGGATAGGGAAGGGGGTCCACTAGACCACCAGGGACAGATGACTGGCTCTGTAATGGAGTACATCAGGGATCAGGGGAGTTCTATATATATATTTACAGTATCAACGAGTGACAGTACCACTGTAATGCAAATGCACCCCAACAGGTGCAACAACTGTCCCATTCATGCCCAACCATCTCCCTGATACCCCCACTGCCACCTCCTGTGTCTCTTATGCTGTCAGCCCCCTCCTGGAAAGCAGTTTCTTCACCAACCCAACTGTCCTGGCCCCTCTTACATTCTGCTGGGTTAGGGGGGCAGATCCCTGCAGCAATTACCGTAGGTATGCCAACTGTTTGGCACAGCTGTCAGCTTGTGACAAACCTGGAGTGTTTGGTGCCAGGACACTGTATTTTGTAAAATCAGGCACAGTGTCCCTGGTGCACTCATGGTGAAG
The DNA here is from genome assembly GCA_016271365.2 of Neoceratodus forsteri. Lineage (NCBI taxonomy): Eukaryota > Metazoa > Chordata > Ceratodontiformes > Ceratodontidae > Neoceratodus > Neoceratodus forsteri. The sequence goes on along the minus strand of CM057454.1, from coordinate 245,787,849 downwards.
TGGGTGCTAGAAAGCTGGCAGATAGTCTTGACAGTGCTGGTGCTACTACATACAGTTCTGTATAAGCACCCCTTGGTGTAACAAACAGGGAGCTATAATGAACATATGTTATGACTCCTCATCTGTTCGTTATAGCGGGGGACTACTGTATTTTGTAATCATTTATGATTACACATGATTTATTAGTATTTGTCAGAGCAAAGACTGAAACTCTGTAAGGAATAGGAAAGGCCCTGTATGGGAGCATTGGGATAGATGCTTTCTTATGCCCTACAGGATTTCTATCTTTGCTGTTACAAATAGTGATACATCATACGCAATTGTAAAGATTTGCAACATATTGCAAAATGGAAGTCTTTTAGCAGAATGAAAAAAATAAATATGATACTTTACAATATTTTGCATCATTTTTCAATCCTTTATGATTGCATACAATGTATTATTATTTGTAACAACAAAATGGAAACCCTGTAGGAACAGGAATGTAGCTATCCCAGTGTACCAATTCATGCCCAACTGTTCACAGTTAACTGTAAGGCATACTAAACTATGTCGGCACTCTGTAATGCATTTTATATTGCACCCATTTTTTTTAAGATGATGCCTGAATAGTTACTCACTAAAAAAGAAAACTGGCCGCAATCGAAAACTAACATATGGATCCCTCTCAAGTCTTCAGTACAAAGTCTTCAGGAGTCAGGCACCAATATTCACACTAAAAGTCTGTCTTTGACATCAGGGGTGGACCCAAACAAAGCTTCTGACAGGGTTAAATAAGACCCTGTCCTATTTGTTATGCAGAAACAGTTAAAAGCAAGGATCTGTTTCATCCTCTCCTTTTCTGTTTCTTGTCTGGCTGATTGTGCAATCACATTTTCTTATGAGACCTAGGAAATTGATCACTCTGACTGTCTTGCAATTTTCCCCCTTTCACTGTCTATCTGCTGTCACTGGCTGTTTCTTGATGTTTCTATCTTTTCTTCCTTCTTTTGTCTGTGATTACAAAATATATGTGAATTTGTATGTGAAACTGGGATCCCTTTGTCTGCCAATGTATATAATTGTATTGTTGAAATGATTTCAGAAAGTTATTTGGAACTCAGGGGTTAACTTGAGATGCAGCACAAGCTCATTTGCAGAGCTGTCAATAGGACATTAGTTTTAGGACACCATATTCTGTTTTGTTTACCTGCAGGAAAGAAACTGTCAAGAACTCTGATACATTTTGTGTGAAAACAGGATGTCTCTTAACAAGCTCAGGATGTAGAAGTTAATTGCCAGAAAAGACTTCTTACAAAAGAGCAATCTTTTGTTAGAGAGAGGAGCGAGAGAGAGAGAGAGAGAGACTGAAACTTAGAATTAGAGATACCCTCAGAGAAAGGACTTTGTTTTGTTTGAACTGCCTATGTTTTAAAACCATTCTCAATTTTTTTTTATTTTGTTGTTATTGGAAATAATAAAATGCTACTTTAGAATATTATAACTGCTCCTGGTTTTCCTATGATTCCTGATCTGTGCCTCGAAGACAGCTGGTGTCAGACTAAGTGGGATTTACACATGCATACTCTAAGTATGGAGTTTTGTATGAAGGTACTAGACTGGGTACCAGGGAAGCATAGAAGAAAGATAGGCATCCTGCAAGAGCAAGCCCAGGAGTGATTACCAGAAGAATGGCAGCCAAACTAGAAGCAGAAACAAAAGTTCAAACTGAGACTGTACAGCTGGCAGATGGAAGAAGAAAAACAGGCAGGGACAGAACCTGAAAGCCTGTCTGCCTTCTTCAAATGGTGGGCTATACAACAAAGAGAGACATAGAAGAAGAGAAAAGAAGAGACACAGTGACAGGAACAGCAGAAAAGGAAAGAGATGCAGTGATAGGAGCAGTGATGGCCGGATGCCTTACAATCTATCAAAGCTGGAGGATCTGGTACAGGTCCAGCAAAGCAAAAAAACATAAACAACTTAAAAGACCTTAAACTTACAAAACTGTGTTCCTCGGATTATATCGAAGCATACCTGACAGCTTTTGAAAGGGTTGCCACTAGTGCCGTGTGGAATGTGGAATTCTGCCAGTGAAATTAGCGTAGAATTACCATTCTACCGGTGGAATTTTCACCAGAATTTTGCTAGTTTTTCTGCGGAATTCCGCCTGTTGTGATCTGCAGAATATTATTCCGTGGAACCACATTTTGTCTGTGGAAAAACATTCTGTGACCATTTCTGCAGAAAATATTGAGATCTGCTGAAAAATATTCCATAGAACAGCATTCTTTCACTGAAAATCATTCTGCAACTAGTTCCATAGAAAATATTGAGATCCGCAGAATAAAATTCCATGGAAATGTTGCAGAAAAACTCATTTCACATTATTTTGCCATAGAATTCTGCCATTCCATTTCTGGTGAAATTTGGCAGAATTTTTGTGGAATTTCCAAAATTCCATGAAATTTGTTCTGCAGGAATTTGAAAATTCTGCACAACATTAGTTGCTGCAGCCTGCCAGTAGCCAAAGCAGCAATGGACAGTTAGGCTGGTACCTTACCTGGCGGTAAAGCCCAACTTGCCTACAGCAATATGGATGCTGCACAGTCAGAAAACTATGACTTTGTGAAAAGAGGAATCCTGAAAAGATATGACATCTCAGGAGATCTGCAGGCAAAGATTTTGGTCCCTGAAGTACCACTCAGTCAACAATTCTTGAGAAGCTTTCACCCGACTCAAACAGCTCTTCATTAAATGGCTCCAACCAGAGGGTAAAACAGTCCGACAGATCAGTGACACGTTTGCAGTGGAGCAATTCATAACATCCTTCCCACAGTAGTGCACCTTTGTGTAAAAGAACACCAACCAGAAAGAGGGAAAAGGGCTGTTTCTTTGGCCAAGGACTATCAGATGGCCAGACAGACACCGCAGCAGTGAAGTAATAGCCAAGGACTGGTAAGACCCTCTTTTTTCCTGATTTAGAGGGAAACTAACATGAATTATAAAATGTATCAATATTGTCGCCAATAGAACTCTGCTTTACATTAGCTATTGGCTGAACCTGTAACACTTTTAGGGTCAGAATTGTAACCCATTTAGTTGCCCCTCCTTTTATAGCTGCAGGCATCCATGTTTTAAATTATAGGCACAGGAAATGACATCACATCAGGGGAAAGCAGAGGAAAACACAGTGCTGTCAGTAATTTACAATGAATAGTTTTTGATTCCCTCAACTCTCAGTGACATTTGCGGTAAATTGTGCTGATGGCATTTTCAGGCATCAGCATCCCTGCCATCTTACAAATTTGTAAAGTCACTGTGTCATGGAGCTACATGTATATTGCCCTGTTGTAAAAAAAGTTGTGTGCTGCCAGTGCCACCAGTTTCCAAGCCCCTTTGGGGTTCTGTTGATTAGTACAATGTTTTGTGACATTTCAGTTGCATGAAATGTTTTGCACCTGTGTGATTTGCAAAGAGTTTTGCTAGTACCACTCCAAACAATGTTTGCACCAGTGCTGTTTTACATTTCTTTGTACTGAATCAGTTGTGTACAATTTTTGTTTCGCTAGCATCATTTTGTGTAATAAGAGGCAGTGTGGTCCATTGGTTTGAATACCAGATTTGCACCTGGGAGATCACATATTCAAACCTCAGTAGAGCCAAATACTAATAGTGTGACCTTCAGCAAGTGACTTGACTGCCCTGTGCTCCATCCACTCAGCTGTACAATGGGTAGAAATAGGATCCCACTGGAAACAAGATGTTACATCTCAACTATGCTACCTTTGATAAATCAGTTATTGTTTTGTGCTGGTGTGTGATAGGGAAGATAACTGATATAAGTGATATTGGGAATACTCAATAGAGGACCCTTTTAAGGGTTCAAAAATTAAAAGTATTTATTTGAACACTCTAGAAATAGGCATTCTTTTATCAAAATAAAAAAAAAGGTTTATTTTCTTTGTAACTGCAGCTTTTTCAGTCTATCTTGCCTTTCCAACATGAAATACACAGCAACTCCTCATTTTACTGAGGCATGACCATTTCAGTTCCCTGACCCTCCCAACTGCAATCTGGAGAAGATGGAAGGTTTGATACCTTTTATTTGACCAACAAGTGTTTGGTACAAAGATGGAATTATATACAAGCTTTCGGGGCCACACAGGTCCCTTCTTCAGGTGAAGGCCTTGAAAGCTTGTGTATAATTCCATCTTTGTACAAGACACTTGTTGGTCCACTAAAATGTATCAAACCTTCCATCTTCTCCTGTTCTGCAAGGGCCAATATGGGTGGAATCTCTTTTTACAACTGCAATCTGTAAATTAGAGGCTAGCTGAGACCAGCTCACCAGTACTGCAGTACTGCAGCAGGTGCAGCTTGCAATAAGTTTTCTGTGCTAAAATAAAGCAGTTCTGCAGCAGGTGCTGCTTGCAATAATTTTTCTGTGCTACAGTAAAGCAGAACGTTTGTACATTTGTGAAGTATTAAGCACTTGAGAGTGTTTAGAACTTGTTGGCATAGAAATGGTCATGCCTCAATGAGGTGAGGTTCTGCTCATATAAGCTTAAAATAATTATTTATTAATTTATTATAATTCATTATTTGCCAACTTTGATAAAGTCTGATAATGACTGCTCTGACTGTTTTATATATATATCCTTGTCATGTTTCTGTTACAGTGTTGTATTTAACTAATTGTTATGATTTCTTTTGGATGTGGAACCTTTGTAAATGAGTCTCTGACTCAAAGGTATATCAGATTCAAGACTATAATAAATAAAACTTCGAGGATTATTTTAGGTGCAACAGCAGCAGTGTTATTAACTAGTTTTGGTCCACATAACTTTAACCCCTGGTCAAACATATGTGAACAGTCCATCTGTTTGCTTGTATAAATAAAAGAAGAAACTGAAGACAATTTTTCTTACCTCTTCTTCTTTATTTCTTACTCACTCATGCACAGTGTTAGCAAAAACAAATAATTTGTTTAGTCCACCAAAGCAGCCATCCTGTTTTTCTTTATAGCACAATTGCCTAATCCAGTTCTTCACCTTAGCTTGCTTTGTAATCCTCACCGGTTTGCTGTTCAAACTTTGAAATGCATCCTTCCTTGGATAGCCTGGCACATGGGTTGTCATGTGCGTGCGTGTGCACATGCATGCATTACAATTGCAGCTGATATTTCAGCATCAAGCTCTGCCTTCTACTGAGCTGGCAAGTTAAGCTGAAAAACTCTGGATTAGGCAATTGTGCCACGGGCAAAAAATGGACAGCTGCTTTGATGGACCAAATAAATTATTTGCTCTTGCTAACACTGTGCATGAGTGGGTGAAAAGTAAAAAGTGGTAAGAAGAAATTGTCTACAGTCTCTTTTTTCCTTATAGAAGTGTGTAGCTAGACTGTTCACATATGTCTGACCAGGAGTTAAGGTTATCTGGGCCAAACCTAGGGTATATAGGTATGTTTGTTATGACTCCTGTTTGTTTTTCCTCTCCTTTGTTCTGTCATTCCCTTTTTTTTTTTTGTATATACTCTGATAGAATAATTTTTTGCCATATATATGCATGTGTACAGTATTTATTTTGGATATTACTCATGTTCATTTTTTGTTTGTACATCAGTGAAGAATTTTCTTTTGGCTTACTTTTGTTGATCTTTTTTCCCAATAAAGAATTCCCTTACATTTTGAATGAGTGCCATGGGAGCTTTAACTTCCATTAGAGATGGAAGTAGAGAGTCTGGATATGGTCAGTTGTACAGCGTCCTTCTATAGTATTTCCCTTTATGCAAATTGTTCAGATTATTTTCAGGAAACTGGGACGCAATGGATGGGCTGGATATAGAAATGGCTAAGCAGACTGGCTCCCGTTTGGTATGGAAGATCCTTGGAGAAGTGTTCAGTTCTGAGATTGGGCACCGTGGAAGGATCTGTGACCCAAATGTACCAGGTGTTATAATGGGAAGCTGGTATGGTAGCAGTTTGATAGAACATCTTACAAACATTATATGAATATATACTTCAGAATTTCTTTAGGGCACCAGTTGCGTTTAGAGACTGCGATCCACAGAAAGTCAGTGTGGATCTGGGGATATGCAAAAATAAAAGGATCCCAATACAAATGTGTGACATATGGTTGAGTGTTCATGAGCAATTACAGGTTAAAGGCAAAAGCAAATGTATTTGCTATGTGGTCATGCCAGCAGCTCTAGGGTCATGCAGTTCTCATAAGACATATAAATTGGATTAGAAAAACAAATCATATAAATGATAACATTTAATACAACCATTTCAGTTAAGGCTTTAATCTATTTCCTGGTTAGGCTGAAAGCATGAAAAATAGAAACGAAGGAATGTGTCGGCAGAAAAGGATTGCGTGGCCAATACAGTCTGCCCAGATGTTCCCTGCTTAACCTGTCTCCACAGACCCTAAATGGTCTGTGGTGACCCTGCCTCCTCCCTGTATATTTTCTGATACATCCTTATGTCTATCCCATGCATGCTTGAAGCCCCCCACTGAGAACAGAGAACAGTGAACAGTGAATGGCAGTGAATGGCAGAACAAAAGAGAATTTTTAACAATGCTTTAAAATTGTGGTTGAGCAGTTTGTGGGCTTATTAAGTTCAATATATCAAGGGAAAATATAGATAATGGAGTCCAGGAACATACAAATATACCAGCAGATGAAGGCCTTATTGTCTGAATTGTGCAGCTTCCTATGTATTTACAAAGGGAACTGCTCCCTCCTCATTTCCCTTTTGACTTCTTTCTACTTTTCCTTCTCTCCCCACACTTGCTCCCCTTCAACCCACCCTGTCTCAACCTCCCTTGAGGCTGTCCACTATTTTTTAGGGCTACAAGTGCCTATGACAGCTCATTCCACTGAGCCACCATCCATTAGGATGTTCAGTAATTTTTAGAAAAACTTCTGTGAGCACCTGGAATGATGCCAATAGTAATACTGTGTAGAAGCGATTGTGGAAAAGTAGTACCTATAAGGGGGGGTGGGGGGTTCTAGGAGTCAGGAATGATGCTATGATATTGTATGTTGAATATTATAGGGGTACAGAAGTGTACCTATAGTTAGGGAGGCTGGTGAGTTCTATGTTAAACTCATTTTTTTTGTTTGATGCTTACAGAAAGATGGTTCTACAGATTTACATGACACTTTCAGGATTTGTTGTCCATGGCAGAGTCTACAATCTCTGAAAGTCTCATGTGTATCAATTCAGTATTTTCAAGATATTAAAGTGTGAAAAAAGTATAATTTTCCCATTGATTTCAATGGTGTGTTTTTTTTCCAAATTTTTGCTCTTGTCTAGATAAAAACTATAAATCTTTAAATCAGGAAATTTTGAATGGTTCCATAGGTTGGTGTGGAAGGATTTCTCAAGGGGGTGATGCTTGGGAGTTTTGTGGTTTTTAAGATATTTACATTTGCAAAATCAGGTTTTAGCATTTCTAAGTCTGCTCCATAATCAGGCTTGGAGATAACGTACCACATTCACAGAACAGTTTCAGTGCTGTTGAAGGGATGAGGAATGTGAAAGGAGTTAGGCTGCAGTTAAAGTATAGCACTTGATTGGAAATTGTATTGGTGTCAGTATATTGAAGGTTATAAAGGTTTGCTCCAGAGTACAGAATAAAAAAAATAAAAGTTTAAATTTTGAAAAGTTGGTGTGGATATGTGGGATGGTATGAAATAATTCCCGGGGGGGGGGTGGTGGTGGTTGGAAGTTGATATGTTGTTTAGTGTTTTAGCTATTTAAGTTTAAAAACTGGGTTTGAGGACTGTGAGTGAAAGTGAAAGGGGGAGAACATGACTTCCCTTTCACTTTCACTGGCACTCTGCCATACCATGCTTTACAATATTTAAGCAATAAGCCACGAGGGGGTGTGGATTATCAAGGGATTTACCACGGCCGGCGTGGTTTGCCCACGAGGCGCAGCTGAGTGGGTAAATCCTCGCCAGCCATGGTAAATCCCACGATAACCCACACCCCCGAGTGACTTATTGCGATTATACAATGTTTTTGTTCAGTTTTTGTATTAAAAACTAAAGAAACATACAGTGTTTTAATAGTTTAAATAGGTTTTATTTAATGTATTGTTGCACCTAAAAAAATAGTTCCCTGGTGGTAGGTGAAACATTGGACCGATGAGTGGCTGACATTCTTGCTCGTCTCCCCCCACAGACAGACAGACACAGATATATTTGGTTTTTTAAGTTTGAAGCCTTTTTCATTTCGGGTTGTAACATGAGAGATAAAGACAGGGCTGTAATAATGGAAAGGAAGCGAGAGATCAATGGAGTGCAGCTCACAGAGTGAGAGACTGCGACGTTTTGTTTTTTTTAAAAGCATCTATTCCACGAGGGAGCTAGCCAGTGTGAACATTTTCTGTTGTATGTTGCTGGTGACCGACAGAGAGAGAGAGAGAAAGAATACAAGGCTTGTTTTTTTTTTAAATTTGTTTTCTCAAGCTTTTGGAATGAGTTCTGAGCAGTTGTCGGGCTGTAGAGAGTGAGATGTTTTTAGCGCTGTGAGTGGGCTAGAAAGCAGGAGCACCAGAGATAGTGGTTCTCTATACAGCTTCAGGTATAGAGAGCCATAATGGCGTTTAGAATTTGTTGTAATGGCTTTTGTTTTGGTTTTTCCTGGCTACATTGGTGTATTTTTTTACTATTGCTGGTGGTGGATTCACGCTTACTGATAAGCGGAGACAGTGGTGAGTCTAATTTCAGCATCTCATTTCCCTCCTCTGTCGCATATGATTCTTAGTCGCCTCCTCTCCTGTTTTCTTCAGATGTTCAAACGGGGAGAGAAATATGAAAATATAGTGCTGACTGGCAAGCATTACATATTTAATGTTGATCGTGGCATACTAACGTGAAGCACAGGATTCCTCCTTTATGCCATGGTTAATTAATGGTTTGAAACTTAGGGGGCAGTTAGTACAGCAGCGTTTAGTGAGGAAATAAATATAGCGGCTCGGACTGATTTTTGAATTTATTTTTTTGGTGTTATTGAGATACGGACGAGAATGGAACCCCATTGTATAATGTGCGATATCTTATAGTCCTTTAGCATTGCACAGGATATATTACTATTTGTAACAGCAGTGATGGAAACTCTGTAGGGAATAGGAAAGTGCTATCCCAGAGTACCCACTCATGTGCATGAATTGGTACACTGAGATAGGTACTTTCATCTTCCCTATAGTTTGCCTCATTAATGTTACTGTACAAATAGTAATAAATTACATGTAATTGTAAAGGCCTGTAAAATAATAGCACTGTCATGGTGACTTAAAGGCATGTTAAAATCTCACACAGACACCTACTCTCAAGACTGTCTTTAATTTACAAAACTTTGGGGCATTTGAGAAAATTGCAGATGGGGTGAGGGATGGAAGGGGATACAGCTCATCAGTCAGCTGTTTGATGCTGTTGAGCTTTTTAAAACATTTTGCAATGAGTAAAAGTGGGCCTGATCATAATTAGATCTTTTTTTGTTTGTTTGTTTGTTTTTTGCAAGTCAACTCTGTCATCGAGGAATAGGTCAGTAAGCATAAGAAAACCAGGAGCAGTTATAAAATTCGCAGGTAGAATTTTATTATCTCAAATAACAATAAAATAAAAAATAAAAACATTTGTACAGAATGGTTTTTAAACATAAGCAGTTCAAACAAAAGAAGTCCTTCCTCTGAGGGTATCTCAAATTCTAAGTCTCAGTCTCTCTCTCTCTCTCTCTCCAACAAACAATTGCTCTTTTTATAAGACGCCTTTGCCTTGAAATTAACTTCTACATCCTGAGCTCAAGAAACAATAAATGAAGGCAGAGAGATGGTGGGAGAGGGAGAATTGTAAGACCATCAGAATGAACAGTTCCTAGGTCTCACAAGAAAATTTGATTGAGTTATCGGACAGACAAGAGACAGAAAAGGAGAGAATAGAACAGATTCTGTTCTGCATAACAAATGGGAAAGGGTCTTATTCAACCCTATCACACCCCCCCCTTTAAGAGGGAACCTATTAAAAAAACAGGTTTCCAAAACTTTGTTTCAATTCTGTTCTAATATTACCTCATAACTTTCACAGCTATGCATATGCAGTATCCCTTTTTACATAAGAACCAGTACAGCAAACAGTTAAGTTTAAATCCACATATTTTGTTTTAGCCTTCAGAATTCTCAGTTCCTGATCCATATTGTGACCAAAAATTAGCTTTGACATTTGCTTTGCTCTCTAGGTTCCTATGTCCCCAGAACCTCTTGATGGTGTTACAGCCTTGTAATACACAGTCCCCTATTATTCTATTTTTATACATACAGTTACTCAGAAAAACAGATTTATCACACTCTTTTTATCTCCTCCCCTATTGTATAAATGTAAGTAATACATGGAAAAGATTACACAATAAACAAAGTATCAGCAAGAACAGATGACTTGTGTCATTGTCTTTCATGCATAACATTTATAGTAGATGACTGTAATTATATAACTATTCAAATGATACATTTCTGGCTTTTAGCAGGTAGTTAATTAGCTAGGAATGGACTGTAAATAGCTATCTGATTCACTGTATGGTAAAAGCCACTAAATGTACCAATTCAGTTCAGTTTTTACAAATTTGCTTTGAAAATACAAGAGGTCACTGTCAACAGACTGAACAAAGGCAGAAAAAATGTGTCATTGCTCTCTCATTATGATGGCATTTAGCATGTTGGGAAACAGCTTCCTGGCCTGTTAAAAGTCACCAAAATGCACCATTTGACCTATACTTTTCAAAAGGTACCCAGGGGAGCATGCCCCCAGACCCCCCAGAGAGGTTTAGATTTTGTGCCCCTCCATAATTTCTGGTTGCATGATGCTCCTACCTCAATCATATGCAAACTCATGAATGCCATTCCTAAAGATAGACTAGTGGGATACCTGGAAGAAAATGGCATCCGGGATGAGCAGCAACATGGGTTCATGGCTGGAAATCATGCCAGACAAACCTGATCAATTTCTTTGACTGGATCACTAACACAGTGGACATGTGCTAAGTAGTGGATATCATGTATTTGGACTTCAGCAAGGCCTTTAATTCAATGCACCATAAGAGACTGAGCAAAAAGCTGTTGAATCTGTGGGTAGTAGAGAAACTGACTGGATGGGTAGCTAGCTGGCTGAAAGGCAAGACCCTGAGGTGGTGGTGGTGGTGGGGGAATGCTCAGATGTTAGAGATGTCACCAGGGGGTCCCACAGGGCTCAATGTTTGGGCCAGTGCTTTTTAATGTCTTCATCAATGACATTGGAGAAGCCATAAAAGGCAAGATTTGCTTGTTTGCAGACAACACCAAGCTCTGTGGGAGGATAGATGCAGTGGAAGGAGTACAGGACCTAAAGAAGATCTGGACAAGCTCAAGAGGTGGTCCAGAATTTGGCAACTGGATTTAATGTGAAAAAGTTAAAGGTTATGTACACTGGAGCCAGGAACCTGAAGATGGAGTACAGCCTGGAAGGGGTCCTGGTAACTAAATCTGAGGAAGAAAAAGCTCTGGAAGTGTTGCTCACTCGTGACCTGAAGCACTCCTCACTGTGCATGAAGGCAGCAGCAAGAGTCAATAGAATGTTGGGCTGCATTGCGGGAGATCAACAGCAGGTGGGAGGAAGTCATACTGCCATTATACAGATTGCTGGTGCAACCCTACCTAGAGTACAGTGTGTAGTACTGGTGTCCCTACCTAAAGAAGAACATTAATCTGCTGGAGACAGTCCAGAGGAGGGCAACAAAGATGGTTAAAGATCAGCAGAGCAGATTTCTCACCTGCACATGGATCCTCTGAATTCTGGCAATAGAAGGAGCAGATACCATTCCAGTCTGGACCATCAGGCAGTTAGGCAGATCTCCAACTGTGGGTGCATCAGTAATGAATACTAGACTACCCTTAGGTGATTCACATTTCAATTCTCCGAGCATGGTGCACTCAGCACCAAGTGATAACACTAATGGTTCTCCCACCACTCTGTGGATCTCTCCTACCAAGTCTTCATCTGGTTCAGGCCTGCTAGGCAGAGGCTCTTTCAGACTGAAATTTCTGACAAGGGTGTGCATCCATAAACACGTACTGTGAATCTATCATCTCCTGGTAAAGCTGAGCCAGTCTCTGGAACGTACTGGCATTTGTTCCAATCACCACATGTGCTTCCCCCTTTCATTTCTGTATTTGGACACACCAAAGTAAGGGTTTCCATTGGGATCTGTAACCCCCATCACACTCTATGAGAATTCAGTGTCAAGTGACAATGTACTCCTGATAATGGTAGACTGTTTGTTTGCTCCCCACCCATCAAGTCTGTCAGGGGTTGCAAAGATAGACATTTCAAATGTTTTTGGTACCAGTCACTGAACACTACTGTTACTTGGGCCCCACTGTGACAGGGTAAAATAGGACCCTGCCCCATTTGTTTTGGAGAAAGTATTTAAATACAAGGATCTGCATTCCTTTCTTCTCTGTCTGGTTGTGCAACCAAATTTTCCTGTGAGACCTCAGACTTGATCAACCCGAACAGTCTCGCAATTCTTTGCCTTTCATTGTCTCTCAGTTTTCTCTTGCTATTTTTCCTCCTTGCATATCTATATTAGCTAATATAAAAATATATGAGAATCAATGTATGAAAATGTAGCTGATATTGGGATCTTTTTATTTAGAAAATATTGCAGTATTACTGTTGAAATGTATATTAATTGTAGAAAAGTAGGCGTACGTGAGTGCAAATGCTTGAGGCCTTTTTGCAAAATGGGCCTCAGAAACATCCTGCCTGATATTTATGAGAACAGAACATTTTGCAAGGACAGGATGTTTGCTAAGGTGGGGATTGAAAAAGACTTATAAAAAAGATAAGGTGAGCTGCAATTGGGAAGATTACAAGAAAGATTTTATTTTGCCTCTGTACATGGTTCTTATCAGCAAATTTATATTTTTTTATGTTACTGCTACAATAAATAAAGTTTTGGTAATTTTTACAACTGCTCTTGGGTTTCCCCTATGCTTCCTGACCTGTGCCTCGATGACAGATGGTGTCAGCCTAAGCGGGGTTTAAGCCATGCATACCCTAAGACAGGAGTTTGTCTGTGGGTACTGGACCTAGTACCAGGGAAGCACAGAAGAAGGTATGGATTCTGCAGCAGCAAGTCCAGGAGTAGTTACCAGGAGAATGGCAGCCAAACTAGCAGAGACAGAAGTCCAGTCTGAGATTGTGCAGCCAGCACAAGTTATGAGAAAAGAACAGGCAATGGCAGAACCTGAAAGCCTGATGGACTTTTTCAAATGGTGGGCCATGCAACAAAAAGAGACCGAGAAGCAGAGAGAAAAAGAAATTCAATGGTTAGAAGTGTTGCGGAGAAAAGAGATGCAGCAACAGGAGCAGCAGATGAGAGAGAAGAGATGCAATGACAGGAGCAGCTATAGCTGGATGCCTTGCAAGCTATCGAAGGCAGAGGATCTGGCATAGACCCAGATGAGCAACAAAATGCAAGCAACTTAAAAGCTATTAAACTTACTAAGTTGTGTCCCTCAGATGATATTGAGGCATGCCTGACAACCTTTGAAAGAGTTGCCACAGCCTGCCAGTGGCCAAAGCAGCAATAGACAATCAGACTGGTACCCTACCTGACAGGGAAAGCCCAGCTTGCCTACAGCAGTATGGACACTGCACAGTCAGAAAACTATGACCTGGTGAAAAGTGAAATCCTGAAAAGGTATGACATCTCCAGAGAGACCTACAGGCAGAGATTTCAATCTATGAGGTATAAGTTGGTCGACAATCCTCGAGAAGCCTGATGAAGTGGATCCAACCAGAGAGCAAAACAGTCCCACAGATCATTGACGATTTGCGTGGAGCAATTAATCAACATCTTGCCTACAGATGTGCAGCTGTGGGTAAAGAACACCGACCAGAGAATGGGGAAAAGCTGTTTCTTTGGCTGAGGACTACCAAATGGCCAGACAGACGCCACAGCAGTGAGGTAACAGCCAAGCACTGGTACGACACTCTTTTACCCATTTAAATTCCAAGCCTGATAAGAACTCTGGTGGGTGTAACAAATCTGTGCCAAAAGATGTCATCTGCTATAACTGTAATGATCCAGACCATTTTGCAAGAAACTCCGTAGTAAGGAGAATGGCACTGGAGCAGATTTGTCCTTGGCAAGTTGGGCAAGTACTTAACAGATGTAAAGGTGGGGATAAGACTGTAAAGGACTAATTGATTCAGGAAGCAGACAGACCCCAGTGTATGTCCAGTGCTGGAAAACACTGTGCAAAGGGACCAGGTCCTGGTGTCATTTGCATCCATGGGGACATTCGATACTATCCCACCACCCTAGTGACTCTGACCGTTAAGGGTGTGTCGCACCAAATGAAAGTGGGGGTAGTACCTAAGTTACCTGTACCTGTGATTATTGGAAATGACTTTCCAGGATTTACTGAGTTGATCAAAGAGGGAATAAGTCCTGATGTCTCAGCAGCAGTGCTGACAAGAGCTCAGGCAAAGAAAATTTCAGACAGTGGGGACACTTTTCCTTTCAGTGATTTTGATTCAGACTTGTTTGAGCACAGCTCCAAGATCCAGAAATCCAAGAAAGAAAAAAAGGCAATGCCTGAAAAAACTGTGGCAATATATGACTGATGGATATAAAGGGTTAAAATGTGAAAATGCTGAAACTAAAAAGATAACTGATTGTGATTTTCTTTCAGAACAAGCTAACGATGTTTCTCTCCAGGGTTATTTTAAGCAGTTGGGGTGAAACCAAAACAGGGTGGAGCAATGTATGAAAAATGTAATGGGTTACTGTACAGAGTCTGGGTTAAACCTCAGACACACGAACAGACAGAACAATTGGTTATATCACAGAAGTATAGAACAGAATTGTTACAGATAGCAATTGATAGTATTATGGCTGGTCACTCAGGGAGGGATGGCACCCTTGCCAGATTGCTGTACAGATTTCACTGGCCAGGAATTCATGAAGATGTTGCTACCTATTGTAATTCCTGTGCTGAGTATCAGAAAGTAGCCCCGGTCACTAGAAAAGACAAGATGCCCCTGGTGCCCTGCCCTTGATAGATGTGCCTTTTGAGAGAATTGCAACGGATGTGGTTGGTCCTTTAGACAAAAGTAAAAAGGGTAATAGATTTATCCTGTTAGTATGCGACTATGCTACTCGATGCCAGAAGCAGTTCCAATGCATACTGTTATAACCCCAAAAGTTGCAGCAGAGCTTGCCAAAATGTTCAGCAGAATGGGCATACCTAAAGAAATTATTACTAATCAGGGTAGTAATTTTGGTGCTGCATTGCTTAAGGAGCTGTACAGACTACTAGGTATCACTGCCATAAGAACTTCCCCCTAACACCCTCAGACAGATGGTTTTGTTGAGCATTTTAACCAAACCCTAAAATGCATGTTAAAAAGGTTTGTAAAAGGAGAAGGGAAAGACTGGGACCAATGCTTGCCTTACCTACTTTTTGCTTACAGTGAAGTGACAAAGGCATCAACAGGGTTTTCACCATTTGAAATGCTGTATGGTAGGCAGCCAAGAGGGCCACTGGATGTGATAAAGGAAACGTGGGATGATAACCCCACTCAGAAACAATCTATACCTTCTTATATGTGTGCCCTAAGAAAGAAGCTGGCAAAATATGTTGAAATTGCCCATAGTAATCAGAAAGAGGCTCAAAACCAGCAGAAGGTATATTATGACCATGGGGTAAAAGAAAAAGTTTTAGAACCAGGTGAAAAGGTTTTGCTACTGTTATCCACAACACAAAATAAACTGTTAATGAAGTGGCAAGGGCCTTACAAAGTTCTTAGATGTACTGGCACTGTTATTTATGAGACTGAGATCCCTGACAGAAAAAATCCTACTAAGATATACCATGCTAACCTCCCCAAGAAGTGGGTTGACATTTGTAATGTGCTAAGAACATTTGCAAGTACTTTACCATAGTACCAGGCAGAGCAAAAGGGGCTGAGCATAATAGTGACAAAGAATGCTAGTCCCATTAGGCAAAAGACATACAGGTTGCTACAGCGGTTAAAAGCTGATGTGGTTAAGGAAATACAAAAATGAAAGGACTGGGTATCATAGAGGAGTCGAGGAGTGCTTGGTCATCTCCCATGGTAATTGTAAACAAAAAGAAGGGGTGTTAGAATCTGCCTTGACTTCAGGAAACTTAATCAAGTGTCAGAATTTAACAGTTATCCTATGCCCAGAATAGATAATTTGGTGGACAGACTGGGAGTGCAAAGTATATCAGTACCCTCAATCTCACCAAGGGTTATTGGTAAATACCTTTAGCTAAAGAATCCAGAGACAAAACTGCATTTGCTAACCCTATAGGATTCTATCAGTTCACCACCATGCCATTTGGTTTACATGGTATGCCAGCTACATTCCAGCAGTACATGGATGTAATTTTATCACCTCACACTGGTTATTGTGCTGCGCATCTGGGTGATGTCATGGTGTACAGTCCAAACTGGAAGTCACCTGAAACACCTACTAGCAGTTATCTAAGCTATCAAAAATGCAGGTCTGACTATTAATCCTACCCAATGTTCATTGGGCATGCAGGAAACCAGATATTTGGGCTATGTGTTGGGAAACGGAGAAGTTAAGCCAGAAATTTCTGAATTAGAAGCTGTTGCTAACAGCCCTGTACCTAAAACAAAGAAACATGTCAGGTAATTTTTAGGGCTGGCTGGTTATTATCAGAGATTTGTTCCCAACTTTGCTGAGTTAGCTACTCCCCTCACTGAACTCACAAAGAAACGGTACCCAAATAATGTGAAATGGACCCTAGAGTGTGATGAAGCTTTTCAAGCTATAAAGGCTGCATTATGTTTAGCCCTTGTTTTAAGAAGCCCAGAGTCTGAAAAACCATTTTTGTTACAAACAGATGCATCCAAGGCAGGCCTAGGTGCAGTCCTGAGTCAAAATATAGATGGGAAAGAACATCCTATTCTGTATGTAAGTAGGAAGTTGCATGACAGAGAGAAAACATATTCCACTTTAGAAAGGAGTGTTTAGCAGCAAAATGGGCCATGGAGTCTCTTAAATTTTATTTACTAGGACCGGAATTTGTGTTTATAACAGATCACAGCCCTCTCTGTTGGCTTACCCAGACGAAAGATAAAAATTCCAGAATCACAAGGCGGTACCTGGCACTGCAGCCATTTAAATTCTCTGTGATTCACAAATCTGGTAAAGAGAATAGCAATGCTGATTTTCTGTCAAGACATAGATCAGGAATTGAGGGTTCTGAAGGTTAAAAAAAAAACAACTAATGTATGGATTTGAACTGAACTGTTTTGCTGTACTGTTATAAAAAAAATTGGTGCAAATGTGCTTAACTTCTGAAAGCAGCAACTGTTAATAAGAGAACAGAAAGTTTAGGAAACCTGCCTGATAAAACAGGTTTCCTCTTAAGGAGGGGTGTATATGTGACAGGATAGAATAGGACCCTGCCTATCCCATTTGTTTTGGAGAAAGTATTTAAATGCAAGGATCTGTATTTTTTTCTTCTCTGCCTGGTTGCACAACCAAATTTTCCTGTGAGACCTCGGACTTGATCAACCAAACAGTCTCTCAATTCTTTGCCTCTCATTGTCTCTCAGTTTTCTCTTGCTGTTTTTTTCTCCTTGCATATCTATATTAGCAAATATAAAAATATATGAGAATCAATGTATGGAAATGTAACTGATATTGGGATGTCTTTTGTTTTAGAAAATATTTAGTATTACTGTTGAAATGTATATTAATTATAGAAAAGTAGAGTTACGTGAGTGCAAATGCTTGAGACCTTTTTGCAAAAGGGGCCTCAGAAACATCCTGCTAGATATTTATGAGAACAGAACATTTTGCAAGGACAGGATGTTTGCTAAGGTGGGGGTTGAAAAAGACTTCTAAAAAAGCTAAGATGAGCTGCAATTGGGAAGATTACAAGAAAGATTTTATTTTGCCTCTGTACATAGTTCTTATCAGCAAATGTATATTTTTTTATGTTACTGCTACAATAAATAAATTTTTGGTGATTTTTACAACTGCTCCTGGGTTTTCCCTATGCTTCCTGACCTGTGCCTCGACGACACCCACTGTCTAGTAAAGCGATGCAGTCTAACTTATGATTTGTCCAGAACCTTGACAGATGATTGGACCAGTCCTTCTGGGACTCCATTCTCTTTTTGGGTGGCAGGTTGGGTTTGTTTCATGGAGCAGTTTTGTTTTGGGGCACCAGGTTGCTCCCTCACTGGTCCCCATTTTAGTTTCCCGGCAGATGCTTCTGTTTCAGCAACTTTTGCACCACCATGTGAGGGTCTTCAGGCTGGTTGCAGTATTTTTAGTATGTCCATTCCCTTCACAATGATAGCAGAAATAGCTGTCCCTATTTGCTGGCATCGCAGGATCATGGGCAGGGGAGTACTGTTGCATCTCTGGGTCAGTCTCCAACTTTGTGGAACAGAGAGGGAATGATGTGGAATTCTTGTCTGATCAGTTTGCATAGCTGCAGCCTGTTCCCTCAGTTGTCATATCTCTCTTTGCAGGTCCTCATTTGCACAGGAGTCCTGCCTCAATGGGGTGTTCAGGCTGCATCCATCTGAGGGGTGTGACCACTGGGCCTTTCACTGCAGCATGGTTCTCCTTCTCTTGGACCTTATATACCAGTTCATAGTATGAAGATGGGTTACTGATCCATTCTTCTAACCTCTGTTTCATTAGTAGCATTTCTGAGTGTCCAGCTCCTACAAGGACTTGCTCCATATGCATCCTGTCTATGTTCTGAGCAGTCAATGCTCCCTTATGGAAGGCTCTTTGCATCAGTTGCTCGAGTCTGATCAAGTAGGCGGGCAACAGTTCACCTTTTCTTTGCACTGTCTCTTGTATCATTTTCAGGACTGGGGCACCACTGTCAGTGTTTCCAAACATATCCTCAAGGATGTTGAGGTATTGCCATGCAGTAGTATCAGGGTGTGTTGCTTTCTGATAGGCAATGGTATTTATTGTGGGTCCTCTCAAACTTTTATGCAATCAGCGTCTTTTCTCAATTTTAGAATAGTGGAGATCCTGTACCATGGGTGTAGCTTGACCAATCCACACTTCAAAGTAGTCTTCTCAAACAGGTGCAGGTTGTTTTCTGGAGAAGAATTTCAACTTCTGGTACAGCCCAGTCCCTTGGATGAGCTCCCATGCAGAAAGCCAGGCCAGAGGGTGGTCGGGTGGAGTGGCAACATCATACAACTCTTGCACTTCTTGTAGAGTCTTCCAGTAATCATGGATCAAATTTTGCTTCAAGTCTTTAGTACCTGAGAGGTCCTTTGGAAATTTCCAATACTGGCATGTGACACTAGAGTCCAGTTGGTAGCACCCCCACCATGGGGTGAAACTGCTAGGTTACTGAGACACATCAATGTCAGTTTCAGTTCTGAGAAGCACTCACACTTTGGATGGCTCAGTCATATCTCAGTTCATACCTTTTTTCATTACCTAAACACTCTAGAGCATCCAATTTTTCCAAGTTTGGTTCTGCCAGTTCTTTCTGGGATACCTGTGACAAGGATTGCCTTCTTCTCATCCATAAGCTTCCCTCAGCACCAGTCTTCCAATTCCTGAAGTGCCATTTCAAATTTCTATTTTTTTTTTTGGGGGGACTTTTCTTTTCAGAATGACAGTTTCAGGACTATCTGTGTGGTATGCAGGGGATCCAGCAGTGTCTCCAAAAAGTAATGTGCCTTGTCTAAATTACCTTAGTTGCAGTTGTAGAGCAGTCACTGTGGTTGTCCTAAAGAATGCCCTGGGGTCCTTTGGGTCCACCACCTCCTTCGACTCTGAGGGCCAGCCTAGGTTCTTTAATACAGGACACAAAAGGATAATACAGTAGCAGTTCACTGCCTCCACCTGGGGTAGCAATGAAAGAGGTCACTGGCTTGAACCTTAAACCTCATCCCAGGAAAAATACAGGTAAACCTCCCATACACAGGAAGATAATTCCCAAACAATAACATAGTACAAAACAGCAATACCCAACTCACCAAAATTAAAATGCATAAATGACAATTTATTTGACAGGTAGGGGTAAAGAAAGCACAAGGGGACATGAAGGAAAACCGGATGCAAAGGTAGAAATTCTTATGATTTATGTAATACTTCAACAGTCCCACACTCCCCTGGCAGTCCCAGTCCTAAAATGTGGGTGCACCTGGCTTGTTTGCCCAAAAGGTAGGTAGGTAGCATTTTATTTATACAGTGAAACTGCCATTAGGGTTCCAAGAATCCCTATTTACAAGGCATACCTGTTTGTATTAAGTGCTAATTGTTACTATAGTAACAAAATGCAAAACATAAAACATAAGAACATGTGAAATATTAAATAACAAGCAATTTGATTGGACTTGACGGAAAACACTTATTTAAGAAAATTACAGACAGTTTGACTATTTCAATCTTTTACGCCTTGAAGACAGATCATATGTTGTACTAGGTAGCTCACCGGATTACTAGCAGCTCAACAATGTGATGATGAGTTTGCATGCTTGCAGGAATTTAAACAAAACTTTTTTAACCGTCAGAAACTGAGCATAAAGGATTCCTATTTGTAATCCAAAAAGGGCTGGTCTGGATGGCCTTGCAGGTCTTCTGCCTGCGCCTATCCAGAAGATGGAAAAGACTTGCCCAGTGCTTCTGCCCCCTTCCTAGTTATCTATTTAACTATCCCAGGAAAACTCCCCAAAGCCACAGCTCTGAGGTACTCACAGTTCAGGTGTGTATGACAGGTATCTCTATGTCCTTGCTGCACTTCGGTGCTGGCCTCGAACTCTGTGACACATCATCATTGACTCACACAGATATGGTCTGTAGCTTGACACTCTCAAGGGCCTTTGACAAGAAGTGCTGTGGTCACCCTTGTGTCTCAGTTCTCTCAACTCTGCAGCACACAACAATGGTTCTCCAGACCTTTCCTTTTGGAGAGATCAGACACCCTCAAATGGATGTTGGATGATGGAGAGCAGCCACTGCTGTGGTTCTCTCCTCTGCAGGGGGTTCACCTCAGGTTGTAATTCCCTGTTTGCTTCTTTTCTTCTCTCAAGGTTCCTCTGGAACAGTTGGTGGCTTAGGTCTTAGTGAGAACAACGGCTGCTCGCTGGATCTGATCCCTGCTGGGAATGCTGAGAAGGCAGATTACCCATTTCCAACAGATATTTTATTTATTTGTTGCATTTTCAGATTAATACCATTGAGCTGAAAGGCTCATTTACAAAGGTTCTAAGTCAGATTGAAATACAGGACAATACAATGATTACAGGGTAAAAACAGGTAAATGAGACAGTAATTACAAACAAGTTACACAGTTCCAATTGCAGAAGTGCTCAAGGTGAACGGAATATAGCAGCACTCCATGAGTGCGGTGCACAGTACAGGCAAAATCAATATACAAATAGTTACTGAGACAAATTCCTAGGCTATATGAGTACAAGGAGCTAAAATGTGCACAGCCAGAGTTGGCTTTGTCATGGGAGCAGCAGAGAGGGATAGTTTAGGGGGCGAGGGAAGGAGGGAAGGAGAAGTGGGGAGGAGATGCCAGATTGGAAAGAGTAGAGATATCCACAGCCAGAGGTGGCTTTATCAGGGGTACGGCAGTGGGGAATAGCTTAGAGAGATGGGAGTAGTGGGAAGGTGCAGGGTGGAGGGGTGATCGGGGGAGGAAAGAAGGTTCTAAAATGGGAGGGAGTGAACTTGGGTAATAATATATAGATCTAGTTATAAGAGGCAGCAGCAGTCACTTTTGCAGGCTAGGTAGGATCAGAGCCCAGTTTTGAATTGGCCCAGCTTGTTATATATATATATATATATACATGAGACAAATGTGCTAGGCAAAACATTATGGAAGCATATTTATTTATTTATTTAAGAGTTTCACCAGTAAAGCATACTGAGCAGAGCACCTCGATTCCAGATGCGTCCTGGCATATGCAGATGCCCATGAATTAATTTGGACTGGCTCAACTTTAAGCAGAATTGCATGGTGCCAAAAGGCCTCACAACACAATCAGTAAAGGCTGAGAACAGCAGACACAAACATGTATTTCTTCCTCATTTGGGCTCATCAGTGTGCCATATCTGTATCTCAGCCCAGGGAGAGGTAAACAGCTACCCTATAGGGGATCTTATTGGTTTGGGTCATGGGCAACCCAATGTAGAGAGAAGAGAACTACAAAAGAACCCCATTACTGGGGTATGTGCAATTTGCCTTTTCTTTAAAATTTGGCTGTATGGCCAATATGCTCCAGGATAACCCTTGCCCCAGTTCATTTGCTCTGGGTTCTTTTGTATTATATTTATACTGAAAGGTATGTGAGCAAAAATGCCCATTTACACAAATGTCCAGTTAAGCATAAAAAAGATCAGAACACCAGGTCAAACAATTACATACTGTAGTAAAACACAGTATAAACAGGTCTAATAAAGAGATCTTGAGGGCTATACAGAAGAAAGGGAAGCAAATAACAGTGACAAATTTACAGCATGGGATATAGTTGGAAGTACAATTCAGGAACATGAACAGTTGGGTGATGCGTCGAAAAGAAATGCAAGTCCGGCGGCACCCCAATCTTGCATGCTGATGAGCATTCCCGCTGCGTGATCTGCCTAGGCCCCAAACTCTGGGTCAAGGATTGTGCACCCTGCCAATCCTTCAACCAGGCCACATGGATTAGGCACCAGAAAAAGCCTGAAGCCCACTTGCTGGGGAAGAGCCTATGTTTGATGGAAAAGGAGCTGCAGAATCTGCATGAAAAATCTTCTTCTCCCAACACCAGAACAGAAAAAGAAGAAAAAGGACAAGGAGAGGCACCAAGACCGGGATAGGTCTCCATCCCTTGGCTGTGACCATCGGGCAGCACTGTCACGGAGGGACCTCCACTTCAGTAAGTATTCCTACTGCCAGGTCTCCTACTGCTCCGATTGGATCAGACCTACCTCCCTGCCTGCTTTACTCACAGTGAATTCAGGGCTCTTCTTGGACAATAGAACCCTGTTGTGCTCCTTAGGCCCATATCTTCTTCAGGGTCTATCACCAGCAGCCAGGTCAATAAGTCACTCCCCAGCCCCATCGAGGAGCACACAGTCACAGCTGGTAAATTGGACTCCAGCTCCGCTGTTGTCTGCATGGCCCTGACTGATATGTCAGATGTTAGCTCTATTGACATCTGCACTGCCGCGGCTGATAAGTCACTGCCCGGTTCCTCTGGGGACCACACAGCTAGTGCTCTCCTGCTGGGGTCGCAGTATATCCCAACATAGAGTTGAGCCAACTGCTGGACATGCAACAGTTTTTTGAGGGTTCCTCACTCCCACTGACACAATAAGACCATCCAGGCTTGCCTGAAGATCAAGAGCCGGAGGTGGGTACTAATCCAGAGGTTCCCCCTCCTTTGCTGGGTCAGTCTCTTCCTGATTCACCCACTGGGCCTATTGTTAATCCCTCCGGGGACCTTTCATCGGGACCTCCTCAACCCACGCCCCCCTTGGACAACCAGGTTCCACCATCTTGGATTCTGGCTCCCAGACAACGGCCGGTCTTCCGTCGAGTTCTACTCACACCCAACCCCAAGTGACCCTTATGGGTCAGGGTATATCTGGCACTCTGGCCATTTCTCAAATGTTGGATGGCCTCCATCAGGCCCCCAGGCACAGAATCTTCCTTTGCCGGACATTCCTGTATCTGATCCAGTGCCAGCCCCTTCAGATGTCCCTACAGGGCCGACACCTGGTCCTTCTGGACCTCCTGTCGGGCCTTCAGCTCTGCCTCCAGCTGGACCTATGGACAATGTTCCAGGCTATCTGCCCTCACAATATCCAATGTACCCTTCGCTGGGGTATCCAATGCCTGGTCATCAATCCCATTATGTACCGAGGTACCAGATGCTATGGCTATGTCTAATCAAGAGTATGCTCATTCTGGCTTTCCCTACTCCTGTCAGGCTCATGGATACCCTCAATATCAGACACTGGGCTATCCATTATACCAGCCTCCTCCTCCACCACCTCCTCCTCAGCCTCTGCCTCCACAGCAGCCTCAGGCTGATATCCAAGCAGTGTTTCAGACCCTGATTCAGGAGGACAGGACTCAACTAGCCTCGGAGCTTGACCATCAGAAACCAGTGGCGGCCTTTACTCCTGCCTCCTTTCCGACCCCTAGATAAGCCTCTCCTGTGGAGTCCCACCTTTCCAGAGAAGGCTTCTCTAGACACCAGGTCAGGAATAAAACCCAGCACACTCCTTTAAAAATGATTCAGACCCCTAGCAGGCACTCCTCTGATTCTGACTTGTCCTTCAGCTCTAGTATGCATACACCTATAGAGCCTCAGACTAAGGAGTCCCCGAAGTCCACTGCAGAGGACCCTTCCTTTGCAGAACTCCACATAACTATACAAAATGCCTATGTCTGGGCTATCCAGAAACAGGATCCAAAGCAGAAAAGGCTTGCAGAGCATCTAGACATGACTAACACAGCTCCTATGCCCATACTGCCTTGGACTGGGCCCCATGAAGACCTGATATCCACTATCTGGCAACGGCCTTCCTCCATTCTGTCTGTTTTAGAAAAGGAAGACTGGGTGTACTACCCCCCAGGTGGGGTCACACACCTTACTGGTCATCCTAATGCAGACTTGGTTGATATCACGACTGCCCACAACCAGTCCTCTAAACCTAACATTTGAGCATGTCTCCTCCTGATAAGGAGTCTAAGCAGCAGGACACTTTTGGTTGCAAGATCCATTCCTTCTCCACTTGCACCCTCAGGTCACTTAATTATGTGGCTCATTTGGTTTCCTATCAGAAATTCCAGAGGGAACATTACCAGTTCAAGGTTCTCCCTTTTGGCCTATCCTCAGCACCTCTGGTTTTTATCAAGTGTCTAACAGTGGTGGCTGTGGCCGTATGCCACAGAGGGATCTAATTATGCCTGTATCTGGATGATTGGCTTCTAGCAGCCCCATCAAAGAGCAGTTTGAGGGAGTCACTCTCCTTCACCCTGGCTCTCTTTTCCAGATTTGGAATAACAGTCAGCAGTCTCAAGTCCCACCTCTCCCCTCAAGTGCCTACAATTCATTTGGGGCGGTGCTGGATATAGTACAGGGCAAGGCTTTC
Source organism: Neoceratodus forsteri (assembly GCA_016271365.2). Lineage (NCBI taxonomy): Eukaryota > Metazoa > Chordata > Ceratodontiformes > Ceratodontidae > Neoceratodus > Neoceratodus forsteri. The sequence continues at coordinate 245,762,669 of CM057454.1, read as the reverse complement.
CTCCCATTGGACAGAGCGGAGACCCTGCAAGAACAGGCCGGCTCAGTGGCCAACTCACACTAGACCACAGCCCGGTTGATCCTCCATCTTCTCAGGCTGATGGCAGCTGTGACCCCTACAGTTCCTCTAGCCAGACTGCATATGAGGGTGACCCAATGGACTCTTCCTGTCCAGTGGGATCAGCGTGAACATCCTGGACCACATGGTCCTAGCGTCTGTGCACATAAGAAGGATCTTCTTTGGTGGCAGGAGTTGTCAAGCTCTCCATGGGGTTCCCTTTCAACCCCTGCTCCTACCATGACCCTTACAATGGATGCTTCGTGTCAAGGCTGGGAGCCCATCTAGGGAGACCATCAGACCTAGGGAACATGGTCTCAGCTGGAAGCATGTCTACACATCAATGTGTTAGAAATGAGGGCAGTACTGTATGCCTTCCAGGCCTTTGAGCCTCTTCTATGTCTGGGGACACTTCTGATTCAAATCGACAATATATCTGTGATCTGGTACCTGAACAAATAGGGGGGCACTTGCTCATACCCACTATGCTGGGGGGCGATGCGAGTCTGGCACTGGGCAGTCCAGCACGACCTCCGCCTGACTGCTGTCCATGTACCGGGCGTGAGCAACATCCTGGCAGACAGTCTCAGCCACACCACTGTCAGGGCTCATAAGTGGGAGATAAATCAAGAGGTGGTTGAAAGCTTATTCAACCTGTGGGGTCGGCCGGAGATAGAACTCTTCGTCTCCCCATCCAACGCAAAATTATCCAATTTTTGCTTGCTCGTTCCCGGGCGTGGTGTTTTCTGGTGAGACATGCTGTCTCTTTGCTGGACAGGGAGGTTCTTGTATGCCTTTTCTCCTTTCCCAGTGCTTCAGAGAGTTATCCTGAAGCTACAGGTGGAAGGGGCTCACATGATTCTAATAGCCTCTCTTTGGCCTCATCAAATTTGGTTCCCTCTGCTTCAACAGCTATCGATGGAACCCCCAATACCTCTGCCTCTCAGCCATGATCTTTTGACTCAGAAGCAGGGCACACTGGTTCATCTGGGCCTCAACTCCCTCCACCTATATGCGTGACACCTGTGGGCATATGTGAAATAACTCCCATTGTTATTATTTTTTTACAAAAATGATCAACTGTGCAGACGCATGTGTAGGAAATTAATTATAATAGTGAGATTATTTGAAATGTTATTTGACTTACAATACTTACGCTCGTCTACCCACTTGCTTAGTCTCCTACTTGTTTCTGTCCTAACTAATTCCTGTTGCTTCATACAATATCAAGGGGTTGTTGATTTTCATATTGTGTGTGCCTGGGGTGGAGCAGCAATAAAAGATAATCTATGCAGTACCCTCAATAACACACCTACCCCAATTTACTTTTACCTAACACCCATTTTTAGGCCTTGTACAGTAAGATCTTCCTTCAAAAGAACAATTTGTAATGAAATGTTTAAGATTTACATTGACATTTGGGTATATGCACTTTTATATTATACTAATTATATGTGTGAACTGTATAGCAATCGCTAAAAAAATCAAACACATTAAATGTCTTCAAAAACATGTCTCAACATTGTGTTTATCTTCCACCTTGTCACAACATATAGTTGCCTCAGCAGTGTTTGCAATTAAGGTACAGTACCTTCATTTATATGATGGCCTGGTTCTGTTGAGTTGATTGCTATAACAGTGCATAGAATAAAGTGTGAAATATATAGGTAACTGTAATACAGATGCTGGCATTATTTTTATATCTGCCCTTTCTCAATGTACCATACTTTGATTCAGTTAGTGTATGCAACAGCAATTCATGTTTATGTTTAAGCCAATGAAACACCCTTATCTAGTTAATGCATTTACAGTCATAGTGGCTCTGCCAGAGTTTGTTTAATTTCCTGCGACCTTCTTCTGTTTTTCTCTAGCCCCATTGGGATGCTTTTTGCAGGTCCTAACATTAATGTCAGTCTTGTGGCTGGGATTTATCTGTGGGGCTATCATGCTCCCTGTTTTCTTGTTGAAGCATTGGTTTTGTTTCTGGGGCTCCTGTACATCATGAACCCACTGATGTGGTCTGACAGTTTCTATTCTTTTCCCAGCCCCAGTGCCCATTCTGGGAGCCAGGAAGTACGTTTCTTTCAAAAACCACCACTGTGTGGTTCATGTAGTGGTCCTGGTTCCTCTTCTTCCTCTGGAGCTAGGGACCATTGATCTGGAGGGGTGCATGGCCTGATTTGAAAAATTGAGCTTCTCATCTGAGATGCACATGTGTGCACTGTCTAGAATGGCACTCCAGTTCCTGCTTCTGACCTCTCTTTGCAGCCCTCAGGGGTCAGTTAACCATAGAAAAGGCACCTGATGGTGCTTGCAATCGTCTTAGTCCTGGCCTCTTGCCTACTCCAGGGGCTGGGATTGTGGAAACAAAGGTGGCTATAGCCACAATTCTCTGGTGGGGAGTCCAGGTGCGACTCGCCAAAGCCACAGATGATGGTATACATTGCCCTACTGGTCCTCACTTTGTAGTCAATGGAGACTGAAGAGTGAAGCATGCCGCAGTTTGCCAGGAAGGAGCAACAAGGAAGAAGCAGACTACAGGTTAGCCCTCATAAAAAGGAGGCCTTACAATAACCTGCTGGAAATGTTACAGGTGAAACCAAGAACCAATATGCATGCAAATGGAGGACATAACATGCCATTTAAGAGGCCCCCTTTAAAACAAACAAAAGGCAACATTATTTAAACCAAAGAATAATAGGGCTATGTAATAGTCTACCAATACCTTTAATGAATAGTGAGACTAAAACTGAATTCAGAGGAAGAGTAGATCACATATTGGTTGAGGTAGATGGATTGGCTTTCTTCCACTGAGTGGTGGGAGGCAGTCTTTTTGGGTACCATAGCCTATTTCTGCCTTATGAACCTTAGTAATGCAGGCCATTAAATAGAGGATAACTACTAGCTCTACCCCTTCTGATGATTTTAATTTCAGATATCTCTGCTGTAGACACTTGACAGTGGATAGATGGAAATTTTCCCAACATAAAGAAAGGAATGCAACCATTAGTGCATCAAGGTCAAAAAGTGTATCAACTGAGAACAGTACGTCTACTATCAAATTTACTTGTCATTTCAGGACCTTCCTGCTTGAAATGGCAACACCCCATAAATGTATTACAATATCGTGGCAAGTTCCCCTTCCCCAAACGATCCACCCTGGAACCCGGTGGAGGGGGGCGTGGCCCAGGGCAACTTCCATGTCTAGACATATAGTGATGGTATGGATCACTGGGAATCACCCTTGCAAACAGTTCTGGTTCTGGCTGCCTGCTTCCCCAGTCATGTTATTGCTGGGGTGCTGCTTATACAAGCCCCTGCACCAATTCAGTGGAGCCGTTCCCCACTTCTTTCATTGAGGTCATCATGGGGAAGTTCCACCCGTTCACCCCTCATTTTTATCTTGTTGCTGTTTTCTAGCCCTTATGCCAGTCGACCCTTGTCTGAATAATTTTCATTTTTCCCTCATTACTAGGGCCCAACAGTGACTGTGGCTCCAAAAAGTCACACCAATGCTGGTCTAAAAATAGATTTATTTGCACACCACTGCACTCAGATCCCTGCAGGACAAGCAGGGTACAATCAACACTATTACATTTAGCAGCATGTAATTTAGTCATATTTCAATTGTTCCACTCTCTGGTCCCTTCTTATATTTGCAGCAAATGACACCAGGACTCAAGGCACCATGTTTAACTCAGAAGCTGCTGTAGGAGTCCCAGGTTGGTGGCTGCTGAGGTGCCAGGCTGTTCAGCTGCTCTGTAAACTGTATTTCTCTTTTCACTGAAAATAGAGTTTTGAGACTTTCAGTCCTTCTAAGTTTACTAGGGAACTAGTGCATCAACTAGACTGAGTTCTTTTTTGGCCTTTTTTTTAAGTCTATAGAGATAAACTTGGTGTTTAAAAATAATGGAACTTTGAGTGTCTCTTTGTGGCTTGGCAGACATGCCAATGTGACTCAACTATTTCATGCTTGGCTGCTAATACTACATATCTTCATATTGAATGCCAAATGCTAAAAGCTGAAAATGAATCAATGACAAACATTAATTAAATGCATAGACTTTTCTTGATAAGTCACTAACTCTCCTCAAATCCCTTTTGAATCACATCTCTGAAATCTCTGGCCTCCATATTAATCATAACAAATCTTAGATTTTACCACTAAATGTGATGTGCACCTGACATTCTCCAAAGGGGCCCGTGGCTATTGTCAGACATGGGTATCATGTACTTAGGTGACAGACTCACTCCCATGATTGCAAATCTCTGTTAAGCTAACTTCACACCCCTTGGAAAATATATGCTAGGATCTATCCCATTGAAATTGCTCAGTGTGTCCCTAACAGGCAAAATAGCACCTATAAAGATGGTGGCTTCTCCCAAAGTGCTACACCTTCTATCCTACTTACTGGTGGATATCCCTAAGGCATGGTTATTCAAGACAGGTGACATAATAGGCAACTTTTATGGGATGATCATCCATCCCATTTCAATAGGTTGAAACATAGACAATACTGGTCCAGAAGAGGTTGGGGACTACCAGACTTCATGGACTACCACAAAACAACTATAAAGGCACAGATGGTAAAATGGTTTCTCCACCCTCACAAGACATCCCTCTGTGGGTACAAATGGAAGGAGCCCCTTTCTGCTTCCAGACCCTAGATGTCTTTTATACTCAAACAAACTTAGGTCATCTATTCACTGCCCCACCATTTCAATATCCCTAAAATGCTGGAGACAAATTACATCCACACTAGACCTTTCACCACCTCCATTCCTAGATACCCCTCTTGGGACAATGACTTGCTATGTATTCACTGCAAACTGATTCTGGCTGGGAAATGTAATGCAAGGGGCTTAATGATGATTTGGAATATCTGCATACCAAGCCAACATCATCTCCAATACTATTCAGGCCTTTGTGCCCAATTTTCCCTCCCCAAACAAGAGTTTTGTCTTTACTGCCAACTCAGATGGATAGTCTCCCTTCAGCTCAAACACCAGCCTGAGATACTCATTGACCATCTGCTGACATCTTGGCTTCGGACACCCAGAGGGCTGGCTGGATTGATATACAAAATTAATAGTGATAAAGCTCCTCCACCTATAGCCAAAACCCAAACCCAGTGGCAAGAAAGACGATATTCACATTGCAGACCATCAAAGGAGTTTAGCTTGGTACCATGAACACACCTCTTGCAGGGATGTTAAAGCATAATTTACTGAACTAAAGATCCTTCTTCGCTGGGACAAGACCCCCAGGTTCTATAAAAGCTTGGAATCTATCACTCTGACAAACAGAGATGAAACCAGCAGGTAACCTCCCATTTACACATCCACTGGTCCTGCCCCTAATTGAGCCCTTGTGAAACCCATCCAGACTTTCTGCTGCTCACTGGGCTCCCCACTGACCTATTTGATCTCCCCCCAGTTTTACTAGGAATCAGCCTACAGTTATCCCTAAGAAAGACTATATGAACAAATGGGTAGTGGCAGCAACCACTGCAACAACGTTTGTGCCTTAGAAGATGGAGAACCAGCAAAATCCCAACATTTGCTGAATGGCTTCAGGCTCTGGGTCAACTACCTCTCTGAGTGACTCCTGCAGCTGGCAATAGAGCAAAGGAGCAATACAATGCTTCCTGGGCCCCACTTCTCCAGTCCCACAGAGGTACCAATGTCTTCATCACTTCAGGGATCACTTAATCTAACCCCCACCTTCTAACACTCTTCCCCATCCTTTTGCTCCCAGAATCCATACCTCTGGAAGAGTATGTACAGGCTTACATGAAACTGTTGTCTTTTTCAGCTTTTACTGAGATTCTATGCACAATATCTGCCTTGATAGAAACTGCTTTCTTATTTCTCTGCACAAAAAAATATAGCCATCTGTTTAGTTTTTCTAAGCTTCAAATCTCAGTATTGTAGGTATATCCTCTGTATTATTTATTTCTTACTGGTTATGTAGTTGTTTCAAGTTCTGTTTGTAAGTTGGCCTGTTTTGTTTAGTTTGGAAAAGCTCAATAAGAACTTTAACATTATAAAAAACAACATTAATAAAAGATATAGACTTTCCAAGAGAACAATAGAGGTGGAGATACCTGCTAGGCTTGTTGTGTTTGGAGAAGCCATAACAGACTGCCAAACTCTCTTAATCTCACAAATGTTCTTATTTGTGGCTGGCCTGGTGGTGCTGAGGGTTGAGGTGCTGGATGCCACGTCTTTGAGGTGCTGATGCCACACCTCGCGCTATGTCGGTGACCAGGTTCAGGAATGTCCTTAGGTCATCCTGGTGCCAAGCGTGGGGTGGGTGAGGTAGAGCAGAATCGAGCACGCCAATGGGCAGCTCTCCTCTCCTCTCCTCTTTTGAGGGTGGTGAGGGTGGGTTGGCACCCCCTGTAGTCCTGCTCCCACCGGGTGGAGGTCCGGTGGGTAGCGTAGGTGGAGAGGGGGTGGCAAATAGTTACAGGAGGTGGAGGGGGCTGAGCTGGTGCCACAGGGTGCATAGTGTGCCTTCACATGCTCACACAGCTATATCCGGGGCCTTGGGGATCAGGGAGAAAAAACCTGTAAATATCTATGTACCATGGCCAGCTGGCGGGAGGAGGTGTGAGGGGACCAAACAGCTATATAAGAAACAAACAAATAAGCAAAGTTCCTGTTTGTGGTCAAATCTGGAGGACTTATGGGTGTAATATTTTATTTTAGTGCTTGGTTCAGAGGAACATATTTACCTTAATTCTACTTCTACACAATGGAGCCCTATGGTAAAACTGAACTCTCAGATGAGAGTCTGCCAGACTTTGAAATGAATAATAAAAAGATTTTAGAGAGATGAAGGAAGGATAATAAAAAGTAGCAGCAGTGTCACCTGCTACTACTACTCCCAAATCATTCAGACCAATAAAACAGGAAAAAACAGGTCAAATGGTCCACTGCTGAGCCCAGGCCATGTGGGAAAAATTGGAGTTATTGGCTCTGCTGAAGAAGGAGCTGTAGTCTCTGACTCCACATCAGTACTAAAACACTACCGAAAATGCTCTAGAATTTTATAACATCACTAATTTTCAACAGGTCAGTCAATCATTTTGTTTACCTAAGAGAATTATGGTTCAATTTGAAAAGTAACTTGATATTTTGATTTTAACAAATGTAAAATGTGATGATACCATAGCAGATCTTCAGTAACAGGTGGTTACATTAAAAACCGGAAATGATGAAATAAGACAAAAAAAAAAGATACTGTGATGGGTCTGATGAATACTTTAGTATGGTTAACATCACTTTAAACAGAAAAATAGAAAATGTAAAAAATAATGCCTGTAAAAAAGTATTTTTATAGTAGGAATACCCATGCTGGACAGCAACAAAGATAACATAAAAATGTGGGACAGTGTGAAGAGATTCTTTCAAGAACCTATGGCCTTTAATCCTACATTGATACAGGCATTTAGAATCCCAATTTGACCTCACTCATGTTTGCTCCCTCCTAAACCTACTACTTTAATAATCTTTTTTTCTACAGGAAACTGAAAGAGAAATCGCAATAAAAATGGTAGATTAAAGGGGTTCTATGTGATAACAGCAAGCGCTGAATGGCGACCTACGTTAACGCGACGTGAGGGTAGCGAAAACAATTTTGTCACCCTGACATCCTCGGCGCATGGAGGAACAGTGCTGGGGACTTGGTTCTATTGCTTTCTCTGGGGGGGCTGTGCTCCCCCATAAGCAGGGGCTTCGCCCCGCATCCCCACTAAAGATTCTCAACTCCAGGGTGCATGTTGGGGAAATAAAAAACAAGTTTCAGGCCAGGCGCAACAAAAATGCAGTAGTGCTCGGACCCAGACCCAAACCCAGTACCCATGCACTGTAAGAGCAACCCCGATGCCACGGCACAGCTCAGCAGCCGACCGTGGTGCCACGCTCTACATCCACTGTGCCCCTCCCAGGCCTCGCTCGCTCGCCATGCCCTCCCTCCCATGCGCGTGTACATATATAGCGACATCCTGCGCATACAGTCCCTCCACCCACCACATCCGGTCGCCCTCTCCCATCACCATTCGGCTTTTTGCCCACATCGCGTTGCTGCTTCGGATGGCGCCTTAATTCAGGCGCCACTGTCACAGGCTACTAATTAAAGGTAGCCATGATATTTACTGTAACAAAAGTTTTCTTTTCCAGGTGTCAATTCATTTACTCAGGCTTGTAGATGAAGATTTCTAAACTACAGAGATGATATGTAAGAATTGGGAGGTTAATTTGCACTTCTGTACCCCTGTGTGCCAGGATGATAATGAAAAAACAAAAACATATTTTGTACAATCCAGACAAAATAGCTTACTTTGTTAACAACCTGGAGAAAAAAGCTGCAGAACTATCACAGAGCTCTGAATCAGATTATGACTCAGATATCAGCAATAACTTGGAAGTAATCAGGATTCTTTTTCATTGCCTAAGTCAATTCAATCAGTGATTGCTGTAAGCCCCAAAACAGAATATACTGAGCTCAGTGGACATATAGGATAAGGTTTCAGTCCTATTGGATCTTGAGAAGGGAACCCCAGCAATAGTTTCAGTCCTTCTCATATTAAAGATATTATGCTGCAATAAAAAACTCTGTAAATTGTTTATGTTGTTTCTATTTGTCACCCAAATGCTCCATAAAAGGATTTAATGTTTATTTCACCTGTACTAAATCTGATGTTTGTATCTTTAACTGTATTACACTATCTGTTGTATCTTGTCATTCATGTACTTTTCACTGCCCTTGTTTGTGCCATCATTATGGCCTGTTTCATGCCTGCGAAGGGTCGCTGGAATCAGTGTACCCACCCTATTAGCAAACAAACAAACAAATAAAATAATGTTGGTCTTACCGCATGCAGCCGAGGAGATAATAGGAATATCTTTTGAGATGTGACAGGAAGATGCCGTGGCAAGTGATAAAAAAGACTGAGCATTTAATCAAATTTGTCAATCATAAGTGTGCCTAAAACTGAGTTTTGCAATTTAACATTTCTTTTTTTCTCTTTTTAGATTTCAGGCATGTTTTATTTTAGTAAAATTTCTCTAGGTATTATAAGCAGTATATAATATTCATGGATTTCTGAATCTTTGAATGACTAGGAATATACTAGTATTAATTATAAATTTGAATAGATGAAGACTATATCATCAATGATTAGGGGCCAGATATTCAAAACTTTCACTAGTGCAAACCGTTTGCTACAGGGTTTGCAGGGGTTTGCGCAGGTCTGCTATATTCAAAGGTCAAATAGCATGGGTAAACTGCATTAGTGCTGGGCAATGTATGCAAAGGGCAAAAAGAGGGGGCGTGTACATGAAAACAGGTGCAATGCTATATTCAGTGCATTAGGGCCGCGCAAAGTGTTTTTACGTGACTTAGTGTGACACTTTGGGCAGGGCAAATTACCACTCAGAAAAAGGTATTCTTAACTTTGAGCAAACCAGCTTTGTACGACTTTGTGGCTTTGTGCAGCTTTGCACGACATTTGCGTGGCTTTGCACGACCCTAACCAGTAAATATTACACATAGAAAGAAACCAGACATGGGAAAAACATGCTGTACACAGATGGCACCGCCTATGTTGCCATCATCTGCCACCAGTCCCAACAATGCCAGGCATTAATTGGTGACCCGGTGCCCAGTGAATGCCATGGCAGTGTGTTCATACAGCACACACCTGCAGACCACACTTCAGTGGACAACAACAGAATCCAGCACACACATGCAGCATAGGAAGCATGGAGGGTGTTGAGGAAGAAGTGTACAGGTGGCCAGTCTGCACTACATACTGGGTACTGCCACAAGGCTGGGACAATCCATGCAGTGAAAATGGTCCAGTGTAGGGAATACCCCAATACCAGTGTACCTGTCTGATGGTATGTGCGCCCCCAGCCACATACCACACATCTGTACAGACACCACAGCACACACAGCCAGCCATGTATATGTATATGTCACTGTGAGTATCCCATGCCAGTGGTGCAGTGTCTATGGGTAGCACAACAGCATAACAGTAATGTCCACTGTCAGTACACATCTGCAAGATTGGCCTTTCACTGTGTAAAGTGCAGCAGTCATTGATGCCGTACACACCATAGACATTACTGTGTCCCTCACGCTATTGGCCCACTTGTTACTGTAGTGTTTGCTGTGCGCTGTAGCAGGACCTACAGTTTTGCAGCACCACTACCTGTACCTGTGCTGTGTAGTCCCCGGGGCACAATATTCTATGCTGCTCTGTACAAATGTAGCCTGCAGCTACCACCATGCACTTCCAGACTGACCTACAGGTGGAGCTGTAGGACCCTGCAATAGCGCTGGGCAAACTGCATGCAAATCAGGACATATTGAGATGCTAATCTGGATGTTTGCCCACAGACTGCCTAAACAGGCTCCTTTGCATGTCACTTTTGAATATAGCAAATTTTGGCTGGGGCAAATAGCAGCTCACATAAAATCTGCACAACTGGTTTTGTGCTGTGCAAACGCTTTCAGAAACCTGGTACATTTTTGCAGAATTTCACATGCACTAGTGCTTGCAGCTTTAATGAATCCATTCCTTGCTAACACACATTACTCACATAGTTTATCTTTACCTCCTTTCATGTTGCTGTGCACTGGGCTGCTGTTGTGGTTTGCACTTCCCTGGGTGCTATATTCAAACAGTCTTTTTCCGGGCTATATTTGCACTGCACTCTCAGCCCAGTTGGCCGGCTTCCTTAGCATGCTATATTCAGCAGGCTTAGCACGAGCTATCCTTTTGAATATAGCAGGCTATTGGTTCCGGGCTAATTTGTACGCTGGGCAGTGCTAATTTAGCCCAGGAAAAATTTTGAATATCTTGCAATAGATCTCCAGAAATATGCTGACATATTAACACATTTACTTTAGAACTGAAGATTAGAATATTTGGTGGAGGGTTTAGAAACTGAATATTTAGAAGCAAGCCCATGAGTAGGAATTACAGTACTATGATAAATACTGTATAACACTGGTTTAGTAGAGTTTTTCTTATGTAGCACTTCAAGCAGAAGAGGGTAAGAGTGTAAACTGGGACAGGGTTCTAGATTTAAATATTGCCCCATTAAAGCTCTTTTGTTTTTGGTGTAATGGGTTTACTGTACTGAATATTGGGAATATGGCCAGATTAATTGGACTCATTCTATACTGTTGTTTTTGAAACTAATTTATATTTACTCTTCTTGTTTTTTTAGGATAAGTCAGTTTCTGTACAACAATCACCTTCTATAAAGTACCCTATCAATTTTGCATATTTAAAATCTGCATAAATAACAGTGATTAAAAAAGAATACCTATAGGACCAGCAATTTATTTACACAGCACCAAGCACAGTACCATATCCGGTGGAGGAATTACACAACCAGAGCCGTGACTGTAACCCCCCGCCGGGCCAAAAAACTAGAACAGTTACGTACTCAATGTAACAGTAGCTCTTCAAGAGACTCTCTATCATCAGGCCATGCCTATGGAACTATAAGCCACCAGGCACTAGGACCATATGAAAACTTTTGTAAGCAGTCCATCCATGACGATGTCAGATGTCAACTCTCCCATCTAAAAGTGGGTGGGTGGCCCCTTCCCTCCTTAATTCCCCAACAGAGATCATGCACAGAGGACCTTCCTGTAGGGAACCAGGAGAAAACCTAGGGGTCTGCCAGCCAGGTGAGGCAGAGAACAGCAGATAGACACTCAAGGAGAAGGAGACAGCATTCACCTGAGTCTCAGAATCCAATAGGGGGATGGGGGGTGGGACGGCATGTCCTGATGAAGGAAATTCTCTCGAAGATCTACTGTTATGAGTATGTAACTGTTCTATCTTCTTTGAGGATATCTCTTTCATGAGGCCACACCTACGGAATGAGTAACAAGTAGAACTGACAATAAATAATTGGGGTAGCAGGAGCTGACAGGCCTGAGAAAGTAGGCCTTGGGGCACAGCTAGGCTGAAGCCAGCCCTTTTCCGTGAAGCTATGCCCAGACTGTAGTGTTTTGTAAAGGTGTGGACATTACTCCAGGTAGCAGCTGCACAGATTTCAGCAGCTGATGCATTTTTAAAACATGCAACAGATGTGGCCATGCCTCTAGCGGAATGACCACGAACAACCCCAGGAAGCTCCTTACGTTACTTCCTATAACAAAAAGTAATTCAGTTTGCTAACCATTTGGCAGGCACTGTTTGGAAACTGGAGCACCCCCTTTCTCTGGGGTGAATGAAACAAAAAGCTGTAAAGACTTCCTACAGTCTTTCTTGAAGTGTATATAATAGCTGAGTATTTGATGTACATCTAAAGTATGGAGCAATGTTTCTCCTGGATTGGCGTGCTCAGGAAAATAAACTGGCAGGTGGATGGTTTGATTTAAAGTAAACGAAGACATCACATTTGGTAAAAACTTAGGATTAGTATGCAAAGACACACTGTCTTTGTGGAAAATCAAGTAAGGAGGCTCACACATTAGAGCCTTTTGCTCTGAAATCCTTGAGTAGAGTAATGGCAACCAAAACAGTGTTTTCAAAGAAAGAAAGCATAGCCCACAAGTCACAGCTAGCTCAAATGGAGCAAAAGTAAGCTTTTCTAACATGAAATTCAAGTCCCAAGCTGGGACTGGATTATTGATAGGAGGCTTGAAGTACAAAATGCCTCTCAAAAACATATGGGCCACCTCCAACTGGGCAACTGTACAACCCTCAATAGACAGATGGAAAGCTGAGATAGTAGCTAAGTGCACTTCAACAGAGGAGTACTGAAGGCCTGCATCTGACAAGGGCAGTAGATACTCTACAACCTAATTTATTGGGCAGGTAAAGGGTCTAAGTGAAGAGAAGTGGCTCACAAAGCAAACCGCTTACTTCATGGAATAAGTGGCCCTGGCTTTCTAACAGCCACCAATACATCAGCCACTGTTTGGAAGACCTCATGTCTAGCAATGGATATGTTTTCAGGAGCCATGCATGTAGGTGAAGCAATTATAGGTCTGAATGGACTGAGGTTCCTACTCCTGTGACAGGAGTTCCTGGCATTAGGCCAGGGGTACTGTTGGTTCCACTGCCAGCTGCTGCAGTAAGGGGAACCAGATCTGTCAAGACCATAGGGGAGCAATGAGAATTAGAGTTGCCCCCTCCATCTGAAGCTTGAGTAACACCCTGTGTATTAAAGGAAAAGGAGGGAAGGTATAAAGGAACCTCCCCTTCCAAGAGAGGGACAATGCATCTTGCCAGAAAACTCTAGGCCCTGGAATGAGCGAGCAGAAAAGCAGCAGTTTTGCACTGTGTGAGGATGCAAAAAAGTCCAACTCTGGATGATCCCATCTTTTGAACAGATCTTCCACTACTGAGTTCAGCAGTTCCTTATTCATGCATTCGGGATTGTGACTGGCTTAGTCCGCCCACCAAGACATGTTGGGCACCTGGAACATGTACTCCTGACAGTTCCAAAATGTGTTCTAGAGCCCAATACCACATTCTCATTGCCTCCTTGCACAGGGGGTAAGAACAAGTTCCCCCTTGTTTGTTGATGTAGTGCATCCATGACATTGTCCATCTATGCTAACAGAGGACCTGGGGACAGGTGAGTCTGGAAGGTATCACTCCACAACAGTGACAGTTTCACAGAGAACACCACCACAGCGCTGAATCTCGCCAGGTCGCTGTGGTGGTGTGCTGTACAATGGCACCGTGACTCCTGGTGTTCCGCCCCCACCCCCAAAACAACTCCAACTCGGAGTTATATATTTAGAGATGGGGGTGTGGGGGGATGCAGGGGGCAAAGCCCCCTGCAGAAAAAGACTTTCTCCTGACAGGAGCAATGTTGACAGTCAGCATTGTTCCTGTCACTGTTGAGGATGTCAGTAGGATTGCCTACAATGTAAAGTGGTGGAACCAGCCTGGAAGGCCTGTGGGCCATGCAGAATAACTCTAATTTCTAGAACATTTATATTCAGGGTGCTCTCCATTTTGGTCCATACACCCTTCATCTGATGTGGCCCTAGATATGCCCCGTAGTCCATCCTCAAGCATCTGTTGTTAAAATTCATGGCGAGAAAGGGATCAGGAAAGGAAAACCCTTCATCAGGTTGCTGAGTTCCATCCATCTCTTGAGCACCTTGCATGCAGGAGAGGTTACTAGAACCCTCAGTTCTAGATTGTCCATGAGTTGATCCCACTGGACTCTCAAGGTTCACTGAGGGATCCTCATATGGAGCCTGACCTGAGGTACTGTGACAATGGCCACTGCCATTAGCTCCAAAAGCCAAAGGAATGTTCTGGCTGTGATATATCAGCTGTCATGAACTACTGTACCTGGGTCTGTGCAAACAAATGCTCAGCCCTGTCAGGAGGTGGGAAGGCTGAGCCTAGGGCCATATCCAAAACAGCCCCTATGTACTGCAGATGCTGGCAAGGGGTCAAGAAAGACTTTGGCACTTTGATCGTGACCCCCCAAGACATTGAACAGTTGCCTGGTTTGGGCAAGGGTGTGAGGAAGTTGCTTGCCGGAGTGAGCTTTCAGGAGCCAATTGTCCAGGTAAGGAAAAACATAAAGGCCTTCCATGTGAAGGGCTGCTACCACCACTGCCAAGTATTTGGTAAAGACCCATGTCACAGATGACAAGCCAAAGGGCAATACTCTGAACTGGTAGTGTTCCCCTTGAAACAGGAACCTCAAATATCTCCTGTGAGGTTTTCATATTTTTATATGAAGGTAGGCATCCTTCATGTCTAGTGAACAGATCTAATCCCCTACCTGCAGTAGTGGAGGTAGGCCATGCAGGGTGATCATCCTGAACTTTTGTACTCTATAAAAGATCAGGTCCCTGAGATCAAAATAGACCTCAGATCCCTGTCCATTGAAGCAGGAAGTACCGAGAATAGAATCCTGTGTTTCTCTGTTCCACATGTACAGGTTATGTTGCTCTTTTCTGGAGCAAAGTGTGAATTTCCTCCAGAAACAGTGAGATGTGATCTGAAGAATAATGTTTAGGCACTGGTGGCTGGTCTGGAGATAGCTCTAGAAGCTCCAGAATATGTCCTTGTACAATTATTTCCAGTACCCAGGCATCTGAGGTTAACTCCTTCCACTGATCCAGGTGGAGGGAGTGGTGACCCACAACTACCACCACTGGAGGCAATGGTGGCTGGGTGTGTGTGAAAGGAGTCAGGCTGAGCCAGTTGCGGCTCCTGCTGCACACCCACTGCTAGTGGCTTTGAGTGGGCACCTGGAGTGGCTGCTAGAGTAGCCAGAGCTCCTGCTCCTTTACCCATATCTGATTGTCTTGTAGTGGTATGGTGTCTCGTACCAGCTGGGCAAAAAGGCACCCTCTATCTGCTCCTTGGCTGGGTGTAATTGAGGGAATGTACTGATTTGAGAGTTCTGCCTGAGGCCTGCCAATTGGAGAGGATATCTTGCACATCTGCACTAAACAATTTATATTCTCTGAATGGGGCAATTAGAATTGACTGCTGTACATCATTTGCAAAGCTCGTTACCCTTAGCCAGGAATACCTTCTGAGGCATATTCCTAATGCTGCTGCCCTAGCTGAAGCATCTGAAATGTCATAGGCTTTACGTAACAGGTGTTTGCCTATGTCAGCCTCAGCTGTTAAGGCTTTAAGGAGCTCTTACTTTGGTGCACCTCCTGGAAGAGCTTGAGCAGCTGCTTTAGCTTTCCTCCAGAGTGTGTTTTGGTATTTGATGATATGGGCCTGGTAGTTTGCAATTCTTAAACCCAAAGAAGCTGAGACATAGGTTATTTTACCATCATGTTCAACCTCCTGGATTCCTTATCAGGAGGAAGAGAACTGAGATACTTTGATGCCTTTGTTCTGTCATGGGCTGCATGTATGACCACTGACTCTGCTTCAGTTTGGCCTGCAAAGAAAAAGGCCTACCTGAAGGGGCCATATACATTTTCTCTGCTTTTCTAGGTAGGAGGAATGACATTAGGCCTATGCCAAGCAGCAAAGGTGACATCCTCCAGAGCAGGGAGAAGGGGCGGAATTACAACTGGAGGAGCCATGTAGCTCCAAGATGTCTATCAGGTTCTTCTTGGTTGTGTTCTGTTCCTTCCAGTCAAATCCCATGGCAGCTTGAAGTTACTGCATCATGGTTATGAAGGATGGGTCCTCAGGGGGGGACCTAGTGGTGTAAACCACCAAGTCCTCATTGCAGGTTGTGACTGTGGAACTTGTCCTCTCATAGGGACTTTCCACTTAATCTTCAGCCTCCTCCTCATCATCCTGTATCATAAGGTCAGGAATATACTGTAGGTCATCTTTCATCTGGTTGACAGGACGAAAAGAGTGCACTGATGAAGCCATCGGTGCTCAGGGGGGGTGAGGCACAGCCCCAGCAGGCGTTGGTGTGGGTGTTTGGCTGAGATGCCGGTCAATGGAGCTCCTGGTGTAGGAGGAGGAGGCAGAAGCCATTTTAAAATGTCTATAAACAATGGCAGTATGGCTTGTACATTGGTGCCCGTGTGAGCAACAGAAGCTGGAAGAGGTCAATGGGGAGGCAAGGCTTCATGCCAATGGTGATGCACCAGCCATTCTAGGTCTGGTAGTGCCAGTAGCCTGCCTGGGTATGCCGAGAAAGGTCGACTCCAGTGTTTAACACCAGCACAGCAGCAGATTTCGCCTGTCAGTGGCGAGTCACTGTGCTGGTGCAAGGAAGACACCAGTGGTGCAGCTCCCAGTGTTGCACCCCTCCCGGTCCAACTCAGACTTGGGTTGGACATTTAGAGACTAGGGGTGTGGTGGTGGGACCCCCACATGGGAGTTTGGGGCACAGCCCCTGATGGAAACGCACCAATATCCCCGATAGTGCAATGCCGACACTCGGCATTGTGTCTGTCGCTGTGGGGGATGTCGGTGCAAGTGCTATTGCAGTGCTACAGCAAAACCACCTGCCTGGATCTGGAAGCTAGGCTGATGGCCTAGGCAGCTGGTAGCATCACAGCCAAAGTGGTTGATGGTGCTAAAGTGGTCAGAGCTATGTGATGGGGGTGACAGAGAATGGACCAGGGAGGTTTCATCTTTCTCTGTCTCCCTCTTCTGGTGCTTATGCTTGTGTGACCTGGACATCCTTTCGTAGGATTTAGATGATTTGGATCCCAAGGAATACACCAGCAATGTGGTGGAGCTCTTTTGCTGGAGCTCCATTTTCATCCAGGCTACCTGCTGCTTAAGGAGATGCTTTTTGAAAGGGCCTTTTTGGCATCACCTGGTGACTGTATTGAACCCCTTGAAAATCGGGCATGCCTGAACATTATGGTCTGGGCCAAGGCAGCACACGCAGATGTTGTGCAAATCTCCAGAGTATATTTTTTGCCACACTCACAATAGTAGGACAGAATTGATGGCTCTTTAGTTGACATACACACCATCAAGAATCACTTTAGAAAATGATAGCATGACTAAAGTGAGAAAGAAACAAGAAGAAACTGGTGACTGTAACAGTGTTGTTTCCATGCATGGTCTGACAAGAATGGTCGATGATGGGAAAAGAGTTGAGGAAGAAAGGGGCCACCCACATTTATAGGGGACAGCCGATGTCTAACATCATCATGGGTAGCCCCCAGTGGACTGCTTGCAAACATATCCATGTGGTCCTAGTGCCTGATGGCTTATAGTTTCATAGGTGTGGCCTGATGAAAGAGAAATCCTCAAAGAAGATCAGAGTTTATAAGTCCCAAGCCATAGGCAACAGGAATCAAATTCAGCAGCAGAAACATATATTTACAATTCCTACTGCAGCTGTAATGGAACAGGGGACAATGCAGGATTTAACCACTCCCAGACAGCATTGCAGATGTCACAGTGGGCAGCCCCTTTGTGCAAGCGACCACTGTACAATGTGGTTTGGCACACAGATTGGACAGGAAAAGAACCACACTAGAACAAGTGTCCTAGACTTTAGGAAAGCAGAGTTAAAAAAAATGGGAGACTGCCTTAGGAAACACCTTAAAGTGGGGATGACCAGGTGGGAGGGAGGCACAATGGAAAAAGAGAATGGAGCAAATAGCCAAGGCAATGGCAAACTACTTGAAGGAGACAAACAAAGGTAAGAGGAGAAAGAGGCCACTGTGGTTCTTTAAGGAGGTGGCTAAGGTGGTGAGAGAGAAAACAGTTTTAAAAAGTACGAGAAGACCCAAACAGAGAGGGACAGGGAGGTGTATTTAGATAAATAAAGGGAGGCAGGGAGGAGGGTGAGGGCAGCAAAGGCTCAAACAAAAAAGTGGATCACCCAGGAGGTAAAAAAAGGTGGTAAGACTTTCTTCAGTATGTGAGCGAAAAGAGGAAGGCAAGAGGAGGAAAAGTGAGGATTGGGGGGGGACTGTGCAGAAGAAGATTAGGAAAAACTTCTGCTCTGTCTTCACTGTGGAGGAGGAGAGGATGGACCAGCATGCATCAGCAGACACTGGGGAGAGGAAGAAATGGGAAAAAGACCATTTTTGGAAGATAGAGTCCAACGGGATTGGAAGCCCTGAAGGAAAACAAGGCTATCTGACTAGATGAGATCCACCCAAGGGTGATAAAAGAACTGAGCGCAGTACTAGCCACCCCTCTGGCAGCACTGTTCAGCACTTCATTGGAGATAGGGGTGGTTCCAGAGGATGGGAGGAGAGTCGATGTGGTTCCTCTGTACAAGAACAGCAGCAGGGAAGAGGGTAGCAATTATAGACAAGTCAGTCTCACACCAGTGGTGGGGAAATTGATGGAAACCCTGCTGAAGGAAAGGCTGATGGGTACCTGGAGGCAAATGGGTACAGAACCACTGGCAGCATGGTTTAACAGGGGGAAGAGTATCAAACAAATCTCACTGATTTCTTTGACTGGGTTAATAGGGTGGTAGATCAGGGCAGGGCAGTGGATGTGGCCTAGCTGAACTTCAATAAGGTCTTTGACACTGTACCACACAGGAGGCTGATTAAAACCTAGCAACCTGAGGAGGTGGGGAGAAGACAGTGAGCTGGATATCAAACTGTTTGAAAGATAGGAGGGAGAGGGTGGTTGCAAATGGCAGGCACTTGGGGGATAGGAGAGTGACCAATGGAATACCACAGGGATTGGTACTGGGTCTTGTCCTCTTCAATAGCTTCATAAGAGACATTGCTGAGGAACTGGAGGGGAAGGTGTGTCTCTCTTCAGATGACACAAAAATCTGCAACAGGGTAGACACCCAAGAGGGGTAGAGAGAATGCAAACAGATCTGGGGAAACTAGAGGAGTGGTCTAGGGTGTGGCAGCTTTGTTTCAATGCCAAAAAATACAAAATCATGCACCTGGGATAGGGAAATCTGTGTCTCAGTGGTACTCTTCTGGTCTTCAGCATTCAGATCTAGTACACATTCCCTGCTTTGAAGCCAGGTTGAACACCAGGGATAGTTATAGGTTATCTTCTGGACCCCAAATGCAGGGCATGATAGTGGTTGGATGCTGCATTGCTGCAGAGCTGTGGAGTAGCCAGACTGCCTGTATGAGTTTATATCTGACTTTTGATTTAGAAAATGTATGCCACCACTGCCTCACCCCTAGGCGAAACTTGCTGATTTAAATACATGTTATTCTACTCCATATGTTGCAAATGTTTTAAACCTCAGTATCCTAAGGATTTCTGAAGTCTGACGAACCTAGGTGTTGCGAGTCACGAGTGTGGAAGCCCAGGAAAGAGCAGGAGGAGCCACGTGGAGTGGGCAAGCAGCCAGAGATTTTGGGATGGAAGGGACAGAAGCAAGGAAAACTGAATCATATGTGAGCCAAGGATGCAAAAGCTGTGAGAGATTGAAAAAGGAGACCGGACTAAGCAGAGGCTGATAGTAGAGGAGACCAGCCTAAGCTGGAGCTGTGGGATTGAGCATCGTGGAAAAAGTGCCAATGTCTAACAGGAAACACCTTGGCAAAATTATTACCACCCAAAATACTTAAAGGAACTTTTCTCCCCAATTTATGAAAATCCCTGACTCTATTTAAATCAGAATATATATTCACTATTCTAGAATGCATAATCCTTAAAATAAGTGTTTGTCTAAACTGTCTCTGATACCATACCACATCAGCCTGGAAAATTATTTTATTTTTCTTTTTAAGCATTAGTATTTTTTGATGAATGATTGCATGAGTTCAAATTTTCGCAGGCTAAAGATCACATGACAACCCCACCTCCACTTAAGTACATCACATAGTAGGCTAAATGTTATCAGAAAAAACTCTCTGGGAGCTAACTGACAGCAAGGAAAATGGTTGTGCTATGCGGTTTGCTTGATCTTCTTACTTGGGACCAAAAGAAACTATCTCATAAGAATGCTAAAGTGTACTGTGGGAGAATTAATCTCTTTGTTGCTTTTGAAAATTAGTCTAATTTGAGTTATCTGTATTTCAGGAGCGACTGAGTCTGACCAGGCTGAACTATCTTATGTGTCACTTTTTAGGCAGTATTGCTAAAACCCAGTTCAAATGGATAAGTAAGTAATTGATATTTGCAAATTAAGGCTGGTTTTGCAGTTTTATATGCTGTTTCTATTGTATGCTGATTAGAAAATCTTGTGTGCCACAGGTCATAGGAACACTAACATTTCTGGATTTACCTTGTACTGTTTCAATTTTTATAATTTTCTAGGGAATCATATGCTCAGTTTTTTGGGACTTATTTTGGCTGTGGATTTGTACCAGAGAGGCCCAGCTCATCAAACAAACATTGGACAGT
The DNA here is from genome assembly GCA_016271365.2 of Neoceratodus forsteri. NCBI lineage: Eukaryota > Metazoa > Chordata > Ceratodontiformes > Ceratodontidae > Neoceratodus > Neoceratodus forsteri. Next base: position 245,741,862 of record CM057454.1, on the reverse strand, counting down.
GACTGTCTACATTTGACAACCGTCTTACAAGGACTGTACTATTATATTCACATTTCAACTTGATATAAGCTGCTGTTGGAGTGGTAATGCATGGACACTTTTTGTCTGTATATCTTGATGTTATTATTGTTGCTTCCTTTTTCTGGTGAAGGTGAATAAGAAATAAATAATGGTGTCCAGGAAAACAAAAGTGCAAAGGCCCAAACCACTGATATCTGCCAATCCTTTGAAAACTAAAAAGATACTTAAGAAGAAAAAAGCAGGCATATGTACAGGGGAAGGAAAATAAATTACTGACTATTTTATAATTCCCCTGACACAAGTAGATATCGATAAAGCAACTGAGTTTTTAATTTTAGGAAAAATAACATAAGCAAACATGTCATAGCAGTTTCTGTAAATAGCTCTGAGGAAAATCCTATTATGATATTTATTTATTTAGTAATTTGTTTGCTTTTGATAACCAGGTAAGATACACTAGGCATAAATATACCTATTTTCAGTCACAACCTTGTAGAGTTACAATAGCTGTCACAAGCAAAAAAACTATGGAAAACATTATGAAACAACAAAGTAATAACAATGGGATGAGGCAACAAGTCTTTACAGTTGAGCAGAAATCCCAAAATACACATAAAGCATCCACACCAAGGTCTTTTTTACAAGATTTTGAAAACGTTATCTCCCTTATATTAAGTAATAGGCCCATTTTTGATCCTCCATCACTACTGCCACCAAATATCCCCCATCTGTGGCAATCTATGAATTCAGTTAATCCACTGACACAAGCAAGTAATCACCAGGAAGATAGCTTAGGAAAAGGTAAAGAGGATCTTCCCACTATGCTGGAATCTTTAATAATCCCAAATCTTTTTTAATTGGACTGGCAGAGCTTAAGAGCAAAATGAGCAGGGGTAATCATATTTATGGGATGAGATATCTCATGGTCAATGAGAATGAGACTGATAAACTAAAACATAAACAGGAACTAGATAAAGCATTGGGACTAAGGGTGGAATTGCAAACAAATCCACAAGCAAAAGAGGAAGCAGCAAAGGAAAGAAGAGCTCAGGTAAAGTAACTACCAAAGAAACAGGAGATAAGGAGTTAAAAAATGTGAACACATAGTTAAAAAACAGAGTAGCAATAAGGCAGAAAATGAGATTACGGATTTTTTTAATTAAATCTCAGGTGGATTTAGGGACATAGGGATTGTCTTTGAAAGCTCTGTGCCTGCTACAGAGTCTCAGGGAATAGAGGATGCAATACATGGGAATGAAAGAAATGGAAAAAAAATCAGTGTAAAAGAAATAGTGAGAGCCACAACTACAGGAAAGCATAAAGCTAAGGTTAAAGGATCAAAACATATACAGCAAAGAATAACAGAATACATTTGTCCTGCTGAGATAAAATATCCATTTGGAGGTAAGGAAGAAGAATCTGATGAGGCAAGACATGTCAGATTCATTAGAGGATGGAAACAAAAATGGAGGAGAATGAATAACAGTGTTACCCTGGAAAGTAATAGCCTACCAGGTCATAATGTCATGCCCTTAATAGCGTATGACATTATAGCTAACAAAGCAGCGCTGTCTATGACAGCGAATGGAGCAATACTGCATATACTGCTGTACATGGTATTGCACTATTCACACAATCCCAGGGAGAGGATAAGACCTTTGCTGGGAGTGGGTTCCGCTGAGCAGCTGCCATGGCTCACTGGACTGAGCCACAGCAACAGGAAACCAGGTGCTGCATCTGGGACCAGGTTTGATCCCGGATCCAGACATTTCATTTTTTACACATATTGTGTGCTCCCCGAAGTAAACCCCCCCAGAGTTGAAAATCTTTGTGGGGTGGGTTTGGGGGCACAGCCTTCCATAACAGGGTGTGTGGGGGCAGAGCCCCCCACAGAAAAAAGACATGCTGCATGGCAGTAATCACACTGTATTGGTAGTGTGATTTTGAAGTTGGTTATCTATAGTGCAGGGGGGGACAGACCCCCCACATGGGAGATGTGTGGGAGTCAAGCCCCCCGCCACAAAAAAACAGTTTTCTTCAGTGATGGCACAATGGGGCATTTTGCCATAACTGTACTGATGATCTGCAAATTCCCGTTGCTGCGGTGACATGGAACTATTTCTAACATACACTATTGCATTTCAGAATAACAATCATTAAAATGAAGGAGTATAGAAATTTAACCAAAATGAAAAAAACTTAAGCGTAAAGAGACCCTTTGGAAGAATCTTCAGCAGACAAACACTGAGAAAGACTCCCATTCCTTTTCGATCTTGGTAGCTTTAGGGTTTCATATTAGGTTTCATACTAGGTTCCATGAGAAGTGAAAAGGCATACTTGCCCATGATTGCTTCTGTTCTAATAAATATAGTACTGTAAGTTATAACCAGATAGGATCAGATTATCCTGTCTTCTTTTAAAACTTATTTTGACTCACTCACTCACTATCACCTCAAGTGGTAGGCTATTCCATCGTGTACTATTCTACATGTGAAGAAGTATTTCCAGTTGGCATATTTAAAATTCCTACCCTTAATTTGGAGAGGTGTCTTCTGTTATTTCTTCTATTATTTTTAAATTCAATACCAAATTAGCATTAGATATGGGTCATTTATAATATCATACATAAGCAATAGGTCTTTTGATAATAAGTCTAGTAATAAAATGAATAATCTTGAAGCCGTAATTCCTGCAAGGAAATGGTTTGACCACTTTAACAGTTTATATAATAGAAACCAGTCACAGGTTATAATGATGTTACAATTGATTGCCCGGTTTGGCCCCCTGTTTTGCTCTAAGAAGAGAAAGCTATTATTAATGCTCAAAAGAACATGTACCCAGGAGTGGATTGTGCACCAGCTGAAATTTTTAATGTAGATCCTGATTGGTGGGCTCCAAAATTGGCCCTCCTCTTTAATATCATCAGTGACTCTCTGCTTCTTCCAGAGAAATGGAAAATGGGTTTGATAGTACCTATTTTTAAGAAGCATGAAAGGTTGGATCCTAAATGTTACAGCTATCATACTCCTTTGTACAGCATTGAAAACTTACACCAGAATCATCCTAACTAAACTCAAGGACTGGGTGGTGCGTAATAGTCTCCTAGCAGCTTTTCAGGCTGGGTTCCACCAAAATACAATACAATGGACCAGATGTTCACCATTCATCATCATCATCATCACTTTACTTATCAAGTGCACTTTCTTATTGAAACTCAAGGCGCTTTATGTAAGTAGAATAAAATGCAAATATAACATAAAACAGTAAAACATATAGTACATATAGATTACTTAAAATAGGTTAATTAACTAATCAGATAGACAGGCCTGACTGAAGAAAAATATTTTTAATTCCTGTTTAAATCATCAATCATGAACTGGAAAAGTATGTAGCTCACAAGGAAAGAAAAACTATATGTAACTTAAACCGACATTAAGACTGCATTTGATAATGTTGTCAAGAAAACCCTTTGGAATATCCCTAGGACAAAGGAATTGATGTAAGATTGCTGAATACAGTATCTTTAGATTATTGCACAGTGATACCTCAGTTATGGTAAGAAAATGTATTTGGCCCCCTATTGTTCAACCTTTATGTTTAAACATTATTTGAGGCGTTAGCATTAGTCCACACATCCCCAGTTGTAACTGGACATAGTATCCAAATACTTATGTTTGAGAATGACACTGTATTACGCTCAAGAACTAAAACTGTATGAACTAATTGTGGTACAGATTACTAACTTGCCACATCCACTTATAATTGGGGTCGGATATCGTGTGCCAGGTTTAGACATCGAGGAAAATGACATTTTCTTTTCATTACTGGATAAAATTAACATCTCTTCTGATTTCTTCCTGTTTGGAGGCATATATTGGCCTACTTTTAGTGCTCATAATAGAAATGAACACAGGTTAGTTCAATTTGTCATGCAAAATGATCTTGAACAAATAATAGAAGAACCAACAAGGAAGGGTAATATATTAGGTCTTATTATTACCAATGTCAAACATTACTCTATCCCACAAATAAATGAACCTTTGGGAGATAGTGACCATTCAGTTGTCAGTTGGGAATTCTTTACTACTAAGGTACATGTAGCTGGAAATACAAAAGTTGCCAACTTTTTTAAAGCAGATTATAAATCAATCAAGCAATATCTAAGACAATGGAAATGGCAAAAAGACCTGGAGGGACTAAATACTAGCAAAATGTGGAATCATATTAAACATAAACTTGATTACTGTATAAAAACTTGGGCCCTCATAGGACCAAATATAGTAATAAAAGCAGAGGATACCGATATGGTGGAACAGTAATATTAAAAAGAGTATTAGGAAAAGAAAAGCTTTAAAAAATATAAAAGCACCCCACAAATGAAGCATGGTTAAGGTTTAAACATTTGGCTAAAATTACTAAAAACATGATCAACAAAACAAAAAAGATCTAGAAATAAAATTAGCAGGAGATTGTAAGGATAATAAAAAACAGTTCTATAATTATATTGGATCCCTGAAAGGAGCAAAGACAGGAGCAGGACCACTCCTTATACAGGATAAGTTAATTATGGACGGTAAAAAAATGGCAAATGAATTCAATATATAATTCCTGAGTATATTCAAAAACAAAGAGAATTTCAATATAATCAATCTATATACAAATGAAACCATAAAATATTTTACAAATGAGGACATTATTAGAGTTATAAGCAATATTAAACCTACATGCTCTGCTGGTTATGATGTTTTTCTTCCATCTTCATAAAAAAACTAAGTAGGGCCAGCCCGTCGGTGCAGCGGTGGGATTTCCGCTTGCGACGCCGGCGACCCGGGTTCGGGAACGGACCGGATCATCGGAGGGCCGGCCGGGGAGAGTAGGATCGAGCGTCCGATGGACAGCCTCCTACCCAGGGAGTGGTGCGGTAGTGCTCGGAGCGCTGAGGACTCCTGGCAGAGGCCAGGAGATCTAGCGCTGCCGACGCTTAGCGTGGGGAGTTGGGGAGGCGGGGCAGACGCTGGCATCATTGCACGTCCCCGCCTCCTCGAGGAGGAAAATTGGAAAAATGGCAGGCGGGACCACCGTAGGATGAAGCCCTCCCCAGAGAGCCTCACCTCACCACCGCCGCTGCGGGACCCCAACCAGTCACAGTGCCGGGGTCACGAAGGTGGCCTGCGGCCCCACCCTCCGGGGGGTTAGCCGGGGGTGACTGGGGTCCTCAGCAGCTATAGGCAGTGGTGGAGGTCTCCAGGGGCCGTGACCAGGGCGGAGGGCAGACAGTGGTACCGCCAGGAAAAAAAAAAAAAAACTAAGTATAGAACTTGAGGACATATTTACCCTGCTTTTTAACACATCATTAAAGGAAGAAATAGTTCTGGAAGATTGAAAAAAAGCAAATATATTACCCCAATTCACAAAAAGGGTGCAAAAATAATGTCAGAAATTATAAGCCATTAGCTTTACATCGTGTGTTGGTAAAGTTATGGAAAGACTACTCCAGCAAAGAATTTATCAACACCTTCAAAATACCAGAAATTTGGATATTATCCAACATGGCTTCACTCAAGGAAGATCATGTATGAGTAATTTAGCAAATTTTTTTGAACCAGTTAGTAAGGCTTTAGAGGAAGGTCTGCCAGTTGATGTCATTTATCTGGACTACGAAAAAGCCTTTGACACAGTATCACACAAGTTATTAATTGAACAGCTTCAAAAAGTGTTAATACACCCTCTGATCATACAATGGATATATTATTGGTTCAATAATAGAACACAGAGAGTGATTCTAAGAGGTTTAAATTCTGATTAGGGGTGCTGTCAGTAGTGAGTCCCACAAGGATCAGTACTGGGACCAATACTATTTAACATCATGATCTCAGGTCTGCAAGTGACAAATGGTATTTGGTTACAAAATATGCAGATGACAGTAAGCTTGGCGGCATTGTGAATGGTGTTAGATCTGTTGAGTTAATTCAGAATAATCTAAACAACTTCTACTTATGGGCAGAAGATCACAAATAAAATTTCAATATTGCAAAGTGCAAAGTGATGCATTTTGGAATTAATAATCCACTTGCAACTTATTTTATAAATGGCATTAAACTTGAGGTAACCACTTCTGAAAAAGATCTGGGGGTGACCATCACAAATAATTTGAAATTTGATCATCACACAAATGTCACTGCAAAAACATTTCATGGAATACTTAGATGTATCCTGAAAAATATAAAAACTCGAGAAGCTGAGGTCTTGATACCCTTGTATTCGTCCTTGGTGAGACCATATATGGAGTATGGTGCCCCCTTCTGCTCACCAACTGCAATTAAAGATTTGAAAACCTATGAATCAATACAGCAGAAGATGACTAAGTCTATAACTAAGGTAGCACAATTGGACTATGGGAGTAGGCTCAGAAGTTTGGGACTGTATTCACAGGAATACAGGTTTCATAGGGGTGCATGCTGGGCCTACAAATCATGCAATGATGAATTGCTATTTGAAACAAATTGTTTAATAAAACAACCGCCAGTTATAAGCACTAGGTCACACAATCTAAGATTACATGTGGAAACCTGTAGAACTACAAGAAGAAAGCAATTCTTAGCCCAAAGAGTTCCAAATATATGGAACACTTTGCCATCACACGTAGTCCTGAATCAGAGTATTGAATCGTTCAAACATGATTTAGATTTGTATATGGATGAAAAGAAATACCACTTCCATCACTAATTTTAGTGATGGCGAGTTCTACTATGGGCCTGTCCTTTAAACTCGTATTCAACCTATGAACCTATGAAAAGAGCTTTCATTGCTATGGTACACCATCATCGTAAACTTGGGCTATCCTCAAATGTACAGCAAACTGAAATAATGGTATATGGTAAACCAAAATCTCAAAAGAGGCTGTGGAAAACAGACAACATGGAAACTGAAGAAGTTCAAGATTATACTTTTTTGGGGGTAGTCTTCAGAGAAACCCTAAATGGAAAGAACATCTGGTTAAAGTCAAACAGTCAGCAATGACTACAATGAGGAGTATCAATAAATTTGCAAATATTTTGGAACAGATTCCTTCATAGCAATGAAAAGAGCTTTCAAAGGCAAAGTTAACACTCATATGTTATATTGAGCAGAAGAATGGGTTCCGCTGCAAATATGAACTGATCGAAATTATCCAAAACTTTTTGTTAGATTGGTACTCTCCTTACAGAGGAGGTATAGCACGAGGTTTAGGGCTTTGAGCTGCAAACCTGGAGACCTGAAGTTGCACAAAGAGTTAAGTCCATGTTTAAGACTTGTTTCTGCTCTTGCTAAAGCAAGGTAGCCTTAAACAAATTTAAGTCTGTTGCACAAAAATTGTCTAGCATTCAATTGGTCTTATTTAGAGACTTCAGTTTAAGCCTCCATGAACCAGGCTTATTTGTTGTTAGTAGGCTTATCTTGTTATAATTAATTATAGGAAATGTACTATATTGTAAGAAATATTGTACATTAGAAATATATCTAGAGTTCATTGATTTCTTGCTTTAGGGACTACTACTTCCCATAGTTTATCTGTACATTACATTAATTATATTCTATTTTTCTTTGCCATAGAGGTTTTTATCGTCAGCTCAGGCGGGTGGGTACTCAGCCCCCATTCCTTCTGCCTATGATTGTCTACTGCCTCCTCTAGTCCAGGGAGCTTGAATGCCCCATGAACCCCCCCCCATGGGAGGGCCAGAAGAGGGAGGTACCCCCCCCAGAGCACAATTTAGACATGTCCAAGGGACCATGTGACTGTTTGGGCTAAGGGAAGGCAGGCGGGGCTTCATTGAGACTGCCTGACTACTATTTTTCCATTTTTCTTCTCTATCCCCCTGGCCGCTGTGAAATGCCAGCGAGTATGCAATGAGGCATGTACGCACTGCAAAGCTGCAGTCCCCACCCATCAAAGCCTCTCGGAGCCTGCACTAGCAACAGGCCTTCACCGGGTGGCAGTAAAATGTTAAAATCGAGAAATGATACTGCCAATATACAACTAGACTCTACATGTGTTTTATTTTATAATGTTTATTACACTTCAATGTTCGGGCATTAGAAGTACCAAAATGGTGCAAAAGGAAATTTATAAGCAAACAATGATAGCATTCATCACATTGTTTGTTATGCCTGCATAATAAAAATAATTTCATTTTGTCTTGGTGTATTTTTTTCTTTAGAATGTATGGGAGAGCCGGCCCGGTGGCTCTGAGGTTTGAGGCGCTGGATGCCTTACCCCATGCTGTGCTGACAACCCAAGTTTGGGAATGACCTCGGGTTGTCAGGGTGCCAGCATGGGGTGGTGGGAGGAGTAGGATTGAGCAAGCTGTCAGGCTGCTCTCCTCTCCTCTCCTGGAAGTGGTGGTGGGGGTGGGTTGTCGCCCCTCTTGTAGTCCTGTCCCCATGGGGTGGAGGTCCAGTGGGGTAACGTACGCAGCATGGGGTGGCACCTAGGATGGGAGGAAGGGGCTCATCTGGCTTCTGGTGTGCATGCCTCCATGCACACGTATGGCCAGGTGCTGGGGCTCGGGGGACGGGGACGGGAGAAAACCCGGAAAAAACAAACAAATTAAAAAAAAAAAAGAATGTATGGGAGAGGCTTATTATTACCTGAAATCATATTGTTGTGACATCAAGAGGTTGTTAACCCCTCTTTACTGTGTCACAATGATACCATAAAACATTTGTTCCTTTGCATGTGTCTCTCGTTCACAAAAAAAAAGTTATGAACTGCTCTTCCCAACTCATCATTGGCTCACTAAGGTGAGATTTAATATTAAAAAGAATATTTGATGAGTCACTAGTGTTTTTGCCCCATGCACCATAAATTATAATGACTGGAAAGTGGCTAACAACCTTGCTGAAATCATCTCTACGTTGTTGCGAGGGACAACAGTAAACCACTCAACTGCACTCTTGATGTTTACTACGTTGTCCTGGCAATCACTTGAGTTGATTACAGCATGGTTATTAACCACTTCCCAGTCATTATCCTCATATTTAGCACCAATATAGCTCTTTTCATCACATCATACATATCTGCATTGCTTTCTGCAAGGCAAGGAATATATATAGAGGGAACTTACTGCCTTTCAAATTTTTGGACCAGACCCTTAATCTTATATGTAAGTATCATCCTGGGTAAAGATTTCGAAACCTGGTTGTGCCACACTTCAAAAGTTGACTACTGCTGAGAGACCCATGTAGTTGATGCATTTCTTTGTAAGGAATAGAATACACACTATTCTTGTATAGGGAAACCAGTCATCTACCTCCATATACTCTAGAAACACAGAAACATAGAATTTGATGGCAGAAAAAGTATGAGTGGACCCATCTAGTCTGGTCTAATTCAAAGAAACATAGAAGAAATTACAGCAGAAGGAGAACAAGGGTCCATCTAGTCTGCCCAATTCATTGCTATATACTACTCCCAGACTCTGTTCAGTCTCTGGTGTCCCTCCTTCTCCCTTTCTCTCTTATTATTCCCTTGTGCTCATCACATGCATGTTTGAAGACCACCCTGTCTCCCCCCACCACCTCCTATGGCAGGTTGTTCGAGGCATCCACTATGCCCTTCTGAGAAATAATATTTCCTCATACCACTTTTAAACTTTCCTGCTAAGACTTCTCTGCATGACCTTGTATTCTGGTGCTCCTTCTTCTCTGACAGAGACTCCCTCCGCACACCTTGTTTACTCCTGTGAGGTGCTCATAGGTCTCAATCATGTCCCCTCAAGCTCTCTTCTTTTCCACGGAGTACATGATGAGTTCCCATAGCCTATCATCATATGGTTTCTTGTGCAACCCATGCACCCTTTTGCTAACCCTCCTCTAGATCGCTTCTACCCTGTCAATGTCATTGCAGACTTGTGGCCTCCAGAACTGCACACAATACTCTAGGTGGTGTCTCACTACTGAGCGATACAGGGACAATAGCATATCTTATCTCCTGCTTGACAACCCCCTCTATGCACCCTAGCATCCCAACAGCTTTACCAGCTGCACTGTTACACTACCTTGCCACCTTGGGATCATCAGATATGATTGCCCCAGTGTCCCTCTCTAGTTCAGTGACTGTAAGTACCCCCATCTTACACATAGCCCCCAGGTTTCCCTGAACAAAGTACATAACACTGCACTTTTGGCACCGAAGCCCAGCTGCCACTTCCAGACTCTCCTCCTCTCTAGTTTCCCAGATCTCTTTGCATTCTCTCCATCACTTTCTGGGTGTCCGTCCTATTGAAAATTTTGTGTCATCCACAAAGAGACACAACCTTCCCTTCAGTTCCTTAGCCATGTCACTAAGACACTGAATAGGTGCTTGCACACCAAATGTTTTAGGACAAGTACAACTGAGAATTCAGGGAGTGTACTGCTGTGCGGTATCCAGTGATAATAGCAACCGAATATGGGTGACTGTCACAATGGCGACTCCATATTCTGTGCTACTGGGATAGTAATGGAACAGTAGTGACTACTGCTACCAAGAAGGTGGGGAAGGCAACTGGAAAGAGGGAATGGTGAGGGAAGGAGGAGGGATAGGGAAGAGGGTTATCTGGAGGAACTGTGCCTGTTACCACTAGAGACAGCCATGTGGTGTGGTGGTGAGGAGACTGGCTCTGGCTACAGCAGATACTGGGTTCGGGGTTGGGATGGAAGGCTCTGAATTTTGCCGCTGTCTGCAGCTCCTGGACTTAATTTTTTTTTCAGCTGAATTTGTGCCCCCTCCCCAACATGCCCCCCTGGAATTAGGAATCCTAATTCGGGGGAGCAAAAACACTTTAGGTTGCCAGGTGTCAGTTCGCCAGTAAGGGTATATCGCCAATTTACTTTTCGGTGATATACACTCTCCATATTAGAGATCACTATTCCATGTTCACTATTATGACAAAGAGCCCTGCCATGCCCATTGCAGTTGAAACTGCAAGGGGTTTAGCAGTCTAGACCAATGACCATGCATTGTAGTCCTGACAGAACTCTATGCTTAATGAACTGAAACTGTGTGTGCTTCAAGGGACTGAAGCCGCTTCAGTCAGAAAGGGCTTCGGTCCTTTGATTTGCATGAAGCCAGGTCAGAAAATAGCTGATTGGCTTTCAAAACTATTACAGCTGCATACTGGAAGTTTGCTAAGGACTGCTGGAATACCGCACCTGCAACCTCAACATGTGTTAAGGGCAGCATGCCAGCCCTGAGCTCTCCCATCCCCACTCCAGACTGTTCCTCCATCTGCAAGATTCTCCCCAGCCCGAGACCACCAGAATACAGTGCCTGCAGCCTCAGCAGGTGTTCAGGGCAACCAGCAAGCCCTGAGCTCTCCTCCTCCCCACTCCAGACTGTTCCACTCCATCTGCAGACAATGCCGCACTGCTTGAGTGCATGTCCCTGGTAGATTGGTTTCACTCATCCTGAATATGCTACCTTCCCTCGCCCTGTTTAATCCCTTAGATATTTGAGGGTTTCTACCATATCCTCCCTTTCCCACCTCATCTCCAATGTGTACAAATTTAGTTCCTTCAGCCATTCCCAATATGGCCTCCCCTGCAGCCCATGAACCACCCTGGTTGCTCTTCTCTGGACCCTTTCCAGTCTATCCCTGTCACCCTGTAAGTGTGGTCTCCAGAACTGGACCCCATATTCCAGAGGTGGTCTGACCATAGTTTTGTACAGTGGTACGATCACCTCTTTTTTTTCCTGCTTGAGAAGCCCCTCCCTATGCATGCTAACATTCAGGCCACCCTATCTATCACATTGGTTCCTTATCTACATGTTATCTGAAATGGTGATTCCCCAAGTCCCCTTCCTGCTCAGTGACCTCCAGTTCCCACCCCCTCCACCGAACCAGTATTTTGCCCTTGGGTTTTTACGCCCTATGTGCATAATTTTACATTTTTTCATGTTGAACTGCAATTGCCACTTCCTGGACCATTCCTCCAGCCTGACCAGATCCTCCCTCATGCCTGTTGACCTAAGCACTGTGTTTCTCCCTTCTCCCTATCCTCTACTTCGTATGCTCATGTGCCTAACCCATGCATGCTTGAAGTCCCCCACTGTCTTTGCCCCCCCACCTCCTTGAGCAGGCTATTCCCGGTATTCACCACCCTTTACCCTTTCTGAGAAGACTTATTTCTCACATCCCTCTTAACCCCACCTCCAAGCTTCACTGCTTGGCCCGCATGTTCTAGTGTTCCTCTTCCTATGAGAGACTCCGCTCCTGCACCTTGTTTACCTCCCTGAGGTACTTAAGTCCTCAATCATGTCCCCTCTCCTCCCGGGAGTATATGCAGACTTCCCATGGCTTCTCATCATAAAGTTTCTCTAACCTGCACCATTTTTGTAGCCCTCCTCTGGATTGCTTACACTCTGTCAATGTCCTTGCGAAGGTGTGTCCTAGCGAATGATACAGTAGCAACACCACCTCCCTTCTCCTGCTATAAATTCCCCTTCCCGAGTACCTTAGCATACCACCAGCTTTGCCATCAACCTTGTTGTACAGCCTTGCTAACCTGAGATCAGATATGATTATGCTAAGGTTCCTTTATTATTTTGTGACTGTAGTATCTCCTGTCTATCTTACACACAGCCACCAGGTTTCCCCACCACAGGTGCATGACTTTACAGTTTTTTGGCAGTGAAACCCAGCTGCCACCCCAAAACCACTTCCTTGCTTTCCCCAGATTACTTTGCATTCTCTCCATCTCTTCCAGGGACTACACTCTGATGCAGATTTTTGTATCATCAGCAGACAGCCCCACTTCCCCTCTGATTCCTCAGCAATATCACTTATGAAGACTTTGAAGAGGACAAGATCCATTACTGATCCCAGTGGTACTCCATTGGTCACTCCCCTGGCCACTTAGTGACTTCCGTTTACCACAACCCTCCAGATTCTTCAACAAGTCAGATATACAGCTTACAACATTCTTGCCAACCCACCAGGTTGCTAAGTCTCTTTACTAACCTCCTGTATTGCACAGTGTGAAAAGACTTACTGAAGTCCAGATAGGCCACATTCACTGCCTTCAATCTTTCTCCTTCCATAGTCACTTAGTCAGTGCTAGCCTCCTTCCTGCTGACACTCTTGTGCATGGAGACCACATGAGCCCTCATCTATTCATCTGTAACTGCACCCTTCCCCAGTGACATGCTGAACAGTGTTGCCAGATGGATGGAATCCATATATATTGATTATTGCACAGTACACCCCCCCCCCAACTACCAGCCATCAACTGTTTGGATATCAACAAGGTGATACAGATTTTGACACCCATACACACAGTCACACACACACACACACACTCATCTGTAACAACTGTGGAGCATGGCATTCATCCCCACCTAACAGCTAGCAAACTCTCATGCAATAAAATTGATGTGATAGAAGGGTGATCCAGTGGCTTGGAGGGCTGAGATGTTACATGCCTTCCTCCCACCATGCTCATGACTGGAGCTCATGAACAAGCTTGAGTTGCTGGGTGTCAGCCGAGGAGGGGGGGGAGAATTGAGCATCCATCAGATAGCTCTCCTCTCCTGAGGTGGGGATGCATGCTGACTCAACCCTTGCCTGCCCCCAACTGAAGGCCTGAGGGTAGCACCAGAAACTAGAGCAACATCGAAGAGAGGAGCTGCTGTTCAGTAGTATGTCTGCATCTCCACGTGCACATGCTTACTTGTCCCACATCAGGGGATCCAAAGGGAATAATTGGTCAGTACTGGCTTCATGAAGCCCTGCCTGCTTACCTCTGTCCTGCACCACCACTTGGACCACCTGCCAAATTCTGGATGTGAGTCACTGTGTGGGGGGTGGACTGCTCAACCCTTCCCAGCCCTGCAATAGGGGGGCAATTAACAGGGCACTTCAAGCTCAGTGGGTCCGGGGGAGATGAGTGCCAGACAGGGGAGGTGGGGACAGGGCTAAAACCTGCCTGCACTGACTGCCAAGCCAGAAATCATTATGGTAAGAACAAAAAAAAGATGCTGCAGTATGTATCACCTTAATACACACAATCACACACACAGACACGCACATGCATGCACACACACACACAAACGGTAGTGGCTGCACAGTTACAGTAAACCCAGCAAATGTAGGTAATATGTGGAGGGTCTCTTACCTGAGCAATATGGAGCTAGAGGTTAGGAGTCTTGAAAGGATGATGTCCGTCAGACCTGTAAAATAATGTATAGGAAAGGGGTCACAAAGGATTCATACTTCTCAGGGAATAAACAGGAAGAACAGGACAGGTTAGATGTAGAGTAATACTTATCTGATGGAGAAGGAGTCAGTATCCTGTCAGACCTGTTAATGTAAAGATAAAAACAGGTTAACATGCAGAAAATACAGTAGTGAGAGCATAGATAGGACATGGAGAGATACGAATGGGATACATGACAGCAAAAAAAGGAGCGTTAGATAAAATGTTCATTAGGGCAGGCTGGCCAGCATAGTGGTAGAGTTACTGCTTGCCATCCAGACAACCTGGGTTTGCGCCCTGAGCCTTGGACATCTGGTGCAGACTGACAAGGCAGGGTTGAGGATCCTTTGGATGTCTGCTGCCTCACGGAGGGAGGGCATCTCCTTCTGTTGCTTGACTACCTCCTGGTGACCCAGGAGGGGGGGTGTTATGTGGGAAGATATAAGTGGTCCCGCTGGGGTGACCTTATGTCAACACACACCCACTCACCTGGCAAGTGCTGTGGAGGCATCGCCTGCCCACACTGGGGCCAGCAGGGGAGTTCCGAAGGTAGGGAGGGGCTTACCTAACCTTCATGCCAGATCACCTCTCAGGACCTTGCCTTGGGGTGGGATAAGGAAAGAGTTTAGCAGGGGATAAAATACCCCCAACAGCACCAGGCAGATGAAGCCACCCCACCCCCTATGCCACAGCTGGATAATTTTGACTCCATCCATGCCTCGATGGCTCCTCCTGACACAATCCAACCATTGAATGAAGTATCTTCTGGCATGGGGGAAGCAGGAATTCCACCATGGGGGATTAAGTCATGGGTTATGGTTAGGTATCCGGAGAAGGCTGTCAAGCAAAAGTTGCTGGTGAGTATGACCACTGAAGGACTCCTGCCATGGATTTAAGGGCTTGGGTAGGTGGAAGGATGTGCAGCAGCTGGCAGTGAAAATAAAGGGAAAAAAATTAGAAAGTAAAAAAAAAAATAAAACAGGAAAAAATGATGAGCGACATGAAAGCATCTATAGTGCATAGTAGAGCTTTATTCTGTATAGAATTCCATCCCTTTCAAAATGCTGTTGTACCACAGCTCAAAGTTCATGGACTGTGATTGCACCTTTCTGTGTTACAATAGCATTCTAAAACCTCTAGAGACTGCACAAGTCAATTTCACTCTGAACTTGAAAGAACCTCCATGTGCACATTTCACATAATACTATACACTATAAAAAAATACAGGATGAGCTATTTTAAGCACAACCAGTGTGTTCTGCCACTTTGGGATTCTGATTCCAGTGGACCTCTCGAGCTTCACTCTCGAGGTCAGAGGGAATAAGAACCCCTCTGTGTCAGAACATAGAGAATAAAGTGTGGGTCTGGGTGTGTAACGAGAATTTACACACACCCGAGGGGCTTATGCATAGCATCTAACCCGGAGGGTGTGTGTAAATTCGAGTTTACACACACCCAAACCTATATTTTATTTGATATAATTGTTGGGTTTCTCTTTTTCGTCTCAGCAATTATATAAAATAAAAACAGGCTGCTGTGCTGCCGCAGTCCGATTACGTCATGGCGTGCGGTCGGCTTTCTCTTTTATTTAAAATGTTTTTTTTCCACAGTATTGTGAGGGAGGATCGATCCGGTAGCGATGTGGTACATTTAACTTCATTTTATTTTACTTACTGACAAGTGTCCATGGCAGTTTCTCTTCATGTTGGGTTTGCGGTTTGGGAAGGAGACAGCGATCGAGGAATTCGAGCAGGTGCATGCGAAGAGTGGGGGAAACCATGTGCATGTTTGCTGTTATAAACGCTCCTTTATAACAGCAAATCACGCCATGGTTTCCTTATGGGAAAAAGAGGAAGCCATTAATTATACATGGGTTATGCATAGTTGCCCATCCAGTATTCTCTATGTTTCCAGGGTATTGCCTTTACAGCTGGGAGATCCATCTTACTTGTTCTGATAAATCAGTACAAAGGACATTGCAGCCATAATTTATTGTATTCTGGTAGGATAAATTCTAAAGACTCAGCTGCAATTGTATAATCTACATGTTTCTATCTTTTTAAAGGTGATGCTGTATGTCAATAATGCCACCGAGAGCACTCTTACAGTTATAGGAGTGGTCAAGCACATTGTTAGAACAGGAAAATCGCAAAGTACAAATGAGAAATTCTGATACCATAAAAATGTGAGATCACTCTTACAAAAATAAGAGTGGTCTTAAAAAAAAAAAATTACCTGAACATGCCCACATCCAGGGCAGCTGCGCCTAAGACACACATTGAAAAGGAAGAGTGTCTCATGCAGCAGAGGACAGGAGCACTCTGATTGGTCCCTTGAGCTATGCTATGAACCAAAGAATAAAGCAGAGTTAAAAAAAAAAAAAGCCAGCCAGCCGGCGCAGTGGTTGGGCTTCTGCTAGCAAGCCAAAGACCCGAGTTCGGGAACGGACTCGGGAGTTGGAGGACTGGCCGGGGGAGGAGGGTCGACGTCCTGGGGATTGCTCTCCTTTTCTGGGGGAGTAGAGCGGGTTGAGGGTCTGTTACTTAGAGTGACCACTGGTGGAGGCAAGAGGTGTTTCCGGTGTCCTTCGCCTACCCAGTTGGAGGCAGGGATGGATGTCAGTATTCACACCCTTACCTCATTGCACATCCTGCCTCCTGAGGGAGCTTCAATGATAAAATCTCAGACTGGCAGGATGAAGGCCGCCCTGTGCAACTGGCACTACTCCACTGCCAACAGCACCGTTGGGGATGAATTCCATCTTCCATAGGTCCCCCACCTGGTGGCCTCACTCGGGGGGGGGTAACCCAAGGCATAATCCAGGGGCAGAAGTGTACCAGGGTTGAGTCAAGTCCTCCTCCCATGGCCCAGCTCTTTGGGGGGCAATCCAGAGTGTACCCTGGTGGGGTGGTTAGTGGCGGGGCTAGTTATGTGGGTGGGTGGATGGTGTCTGGGGCAAAATGAGCATAATAATATTAATAATAAAAAAATACAGAGGTCATTAGCAATGCCTCATCTCTATTGGCAACACACTGGGGGAAGTACTATGTTCCAGAACATATTCTTTACGTTTCAGTGCTTTGTGTTCAATTTCTACTTCCCTGCTGCAAATATACCCAGCAATACAATTATTATACTTGCAAACTGGGGCTTGTGATTGGCTATGTAAGTTTCTACACCCCTACATTTGCCTAGAGAGATTGCCCCTTCTCATTAAGCATACTCACATGAACTGTGGTGTTAACCATAGTCAGCACTGTGTCTGTGGAGTTGGTGCCCCATCATATGAGTACTGGAGACTGTCACTGAGTAACTTGTTTAAGGGTCACACACACACACACACACACACACACACACACACACACAGCAAAAAGATGTGGTGCTCTGCTCTTTCAAAGGTCTAAACATGAAGTCACTGTGCTGTTTAGTCAATAGAGTCTGTCCTGTGGCTGATGTTGGTAATGTGATCGACCACGCTAAAAGTAAAAATGCAATGTGGCACTATCTACTCCTATCCCGCACGGAAATCAGGTTGTGGCCTGCTCAATGCAGGTGGGAGATGGGGTGACATGAGCTCATCTAGAGATGGAGGGCAGTATAGGTGACAAGTGCACCTCCCTTCCTATTCCCAAGCCACTGTTCCAATGGCAAGTGTAACTGCCCCAAGTGAGAGTGTTGGGAGCAGGAGATGCGGAAACTGCCATCTAACCCAGTGAAAAGAGGAGGGATACATGAACCGGACAGCTGAGCCACACTGGGGTTGTACTAACTCCATGAAAAATTTGATGGGGTGACAATTAAAGCCGCAGAGTGGCTAACTTTAGAGTGACCTATTGGCCCTTATTTACCTAAATAATTCCTGCAACAGGCATAGGTTAGAACAGTGTGGGCAGCAGGGTGGAGATGGAGTGGAAGTGGGGGACTGAGGAGGGACTGTGTATGGGTGGGGGGCTGAGCATAAGGGGTGGGGAATGAGTATTAGGGGCATGATGAGTACTTGGGTGCCTGACTAGAAGTGGGGCAGAGTATACGAGTGGGGTTGGAGGGTGCTACATGGGGGCTGGATGGGCCAATATAAAAACCATAGTGTGAGCAGCTGCATTTTTGTAACACCTTTAAAGTGATTCCTTCTTGGTCAGCCTGTGTTCCCAACAATAAAAAAAAAGTAAATAAAAGACATGTTCAAAGATTAAAATAAGGCAGTATGTTTAAAAAATTAAAACGTTTCTCACCGGTAGTGTACTGCACAATAACATTGTGCAATACACTCCCCTCACCACTTATTTTTGTTCTTGGTAGCCATCTTGTTTTTTTCTTCAATGTACAGTAAGTCCGGTCTATGTTGCTAGGCAACATCAGGCTAAGACCTGTCTTGTGTAAGTCAAGACAGTTTTTTGTTCCTTTCAACAGTCTTAACTGCCAGACTTAGACAAGACCACTTTTAAGTCCTAAGACAACATATTTAGGCTAATCATAAGCCAAGTTTTGTGCAACCTGCCACTGGGTTTGAAATTCCATAGCCCCCATTTGTATACTGTGTGACCCTGAGCAAGTCACTTAATTCCTTGTGCTCCCAGGTTGCACCTGGAAACAAGTTTCGGCTTAGTGTGCCTTTCCTGGTTAAGCAATGTCCCCCCCTTACCTAGAGATACACCTACAAGTATCCTAGGCCTGGAATCAGGTTACAGTCCCCTTGAGCTAACAGCAATAATTCATGCACTATTATACTGAAAAAGAAAAAGCCTGAACAAGGAGGATACTAGGTTACTGAAATTGTGCTGGCTGGAATTCTTAAGTAACCCATAGAAAGAAAGTTGGTTTACCAAGTTAAGTAAAAAAATTTAAAAAATTTGGTCTGTAAGCAGTTTGGTCAGTTAATGCAATTATCAACCCAGAAGGCTATGTCCAGCTAGCCAAACAACATCTATTTGATAATTTATTTCAAAATTGCTGATATAAGCTTAAAACTGTAGAGCTATGCTAAAAGAATGTCAAAACTGAATTTCATCTAAGTTATTGTGAGAGATATGAGCTTAGAATTGCATTAACAAGGCTTCGGCTAGGGTTAATCAACAGTCCTTACACAAACTGGAGTTTTGGACAATGTCCACAACAAGTTCATGTTACTGTAACAAAAATATGAGGTTCACTATAGCAGGGGTGTCATGCAACCAGAAATTTTGGAGGGGCACAAAATCAAAATTTCTCTAGGGGGGTCTGGGGGCATGCTCCCCCGGGAACATTTTGAAAAATTGAGGTCAAATGGTGCATTTTGATGACTTTTAGAAGACCAGGAAGCTTTTCCTTAACATGCTGTCACAATGATACTTTTTTTTCTTTGTTCAGTCTGTGACAGTGACCTCTTGTATTTTCAAAGCAATTTTGTAAAAACTGAACTGAAATGGTGCATTTTGGTGGCTTTTACCATACAGTGAATCAGCTAACTATTTACAGTCCATTCCTAACTAATTAATTACCTGCTAAAAGCCAGAAATGCACCATTTGAATAGTCAAATTATTACAGTCATCTACTATACATGTTTTGCATGAAAAATAATGACACGGGTCATCTGTTCTTGCTGACACTTTGTTTACTGTGTAATCTTTTCCATGTATTACTTGCATATATGCAATAGGGATGACGATAAACAGAGTATGATGAATCCATTTATTTGAGTAATTTCATTTATACACACAGTTATTACATCATGCTCCACCACTCGTGAGGTTACTTGAGGTCAATGGCAACGTCACAAGATAACTGCTTTATCACACAGTCGCCCCCCGCATATCCCTATTCATGCAATAGGCATGGCAGGGTATTAAATAGCTAGTATAGCACAGCATAATGCCATTCAGTATCAGAGGGTGGTGCTATCCATTTTCTGAACTGTATAGCACTAGACTGCTAAATATTTTTTATGTTTTTTATTAAAGTTTACACTACAAAATACATTAAAAACAAAGTATTTTTCATTTCGCCAACCAGTCTGTGCCATATACTGTACTTTTTCTGCAACCGATTAGCACTTTCACATGTGAAACTGCTAATCAATTTTTTTGTTGGATTATTTAATACCCTACATGGACACAAAACCCATTTAATAAATCCATTTATCTGCACAGCCATTGAATAAATCAAATTTATCTATGCAGTAGTGATTTAATCACCATTTATCCACACATTTATGTCATTATCATTTATCTGCATAGTAGTGATGTCACATATTCCTGTATTCAAATGCAAATAACTTTAAAATGAAGAATGATAGCACAATACTGTGAGAATGAAAGGTGTTCAGCAGAAAGATATTTACAAAATGAGTGGTGTTTCATTTATAGTTACCTTTTAGTTTGTTTTTTTATAATTAGCAAAAAATAGCAGAAAATTCTATTTTGTTCACTTTTTGCAAGAAACAAATGCAAATAACTTTAAAACAAAAAAAAAATAACAGCATGGTACTTTGAGCACACAAGTTGTTCAACACAAAACTATCTACAAAATGAGTGGTGTTTCATTTAACAGCAACCACTGTGCTAGTTGTAAAGTTGACAAAAAGTCACACAATCTGTCATTTAAAAAACATCAAAAGCAAATGTCCCTGCAGTGTCAAAAAGCATCCCTTATTGTATAAAGGAAATATACAATGGTGAGCTGTCAGATAAATTATTTATCTGCACAAGTGCTGTTTGACCTCGGAAGTCTGGACCATACCTCTCATCTTATCATGTCAGCACTTGTCTTTAAATTGCAAGCAAACTGTCTGAATGTGTAGCACATTCTTAATCAATATACAAATAGTGGGTTTCCTATGCTTAGTGCCAAAGTATGTTTCAATAAAAGTTACATTTTTATTATGAAACTGCAAACAACCCAGAAAAACTGCGAACAGGCATGACGGAGATCATGATGAGCAATGCAAGGCAGAAATAAATGCAGGTGAGAATAAGCCATCACATTTGGGCTGGCAGTATAGCCTAGAGGTTAGAGGAATGAGGTGTGAATGAGCATGATACATCCAGCAGACCAGACCTGAGTTTGATTCTCACAACCTCCACTTGCATACTGTGTGACTCTGAGCAAGTCACTTAACCACCCAGTGCTCCCTGGTCACCCCTGAAAACAGACCCTTGTGCCTAGTGGGCCTTACCCAGTTACCACAGGCTAAAATAAAAAATAAATAAATAAACATCAGTACCACCTCCCTACCAACAGGCCCTCTAAACGAAATACTGCAAACAGAGCAAGCCAGCTTACAATACACTGTACTTAGTATTGCTAACAAAAGTAAAACTGTCAGAACAGCATAATAAAGGATCATACTAATTAATGTTACTTGTAAAACTCCTACTGCCCCGGGGGGGGGGGATTACCCATTCCAAGTCACACCGTTTACACTCCATTCAAGAGCACAACCACATCCTGCAGGTTCTCAGACCAGAGCAAGCCTAATAACAACAAATTAATTCCTTTACTAATAACCCTTCAACACTGACAAATGACAGGGATGGTATTCATGGCAACACCACACCCAGATGAACGACCTCCTCTTGCAAACCCTCCAAACAGAAACAGACAAATGACAATAAAATACGACACAGACTGACAACCCAGACCCTTCTGAACTTCTGCTACTGCATGAACATCTGCTCCACTTTGATTGGCTTGTCCATGGTGGCAGGTGGTCAGCTCCTCTGCCTGCCTCTCAGCACCACAGGACATCCCCGGTTGATCAAGCTGTGGTGAATGTGGCACAGTTCACTCCTGCTGCTACAGCTGAGTACAGCATTCTTTCATTCCTGAAAACCAAACTTTTACAGCTCTCTGTTGGTGTCTGGGGTGGTCCAATGGTTGTGTCCCTCTGTGTCCCCTACACTGAACCCAGGAGAACTCTTCTCACTAGTATTCCCTCTGATTCTCTTGCTCCCCAGACCCCACAACTGCTCAGCTCATGGCATAGACCACTGTCTTTTTGCAGATGCTGGAGGTTGGTCTGCATTGGTCACTTCCACTAAGTATGTTGCTTTGTTCGGGGGGGGCATCCGTTACTCCTGTTGCTCTGGGTCCCAGCACTGTGGCATGTGCCACTTTCCCTGTGGGACTGCACATCCAGTGACATCCCAACACCATGTCCAAGTATCCCAGGTGTATGGTGCTACCCCAACACACCCTGCCTCATGCCTAAGTATCTGTGGCATTCAGAGGCCGCCCCTCCAACACCCCGTCCCCACCCAAGTATAACTGCTGGCCACTGATAGTGACAACTCTCACCATTTCTCCCCAGACACAGACACACACACACACACACACACACACACACACACACACACTCTCTCCTTGCCTGGCCACTAAGTGGGGGCTTTGTGTAAAGCACTTTTATGGCATGGTGGTATGGAGAGCCTCTGTGTGCCCCTAAAGTCCATCACCCCCGACAGCCACCATATATCAGCCCCCAAGAGCCACTGTGTATTGGTCCCGTCTGCCTACAAAAGTTTCTGAAGATAATTATGTGGGTTGCAGTTGTTACAGTCAGTGAGAACCCTGGATCCCTGTTGCTCATTATATATTATCTTTAATAAGGAGACATGCCAAGAAAGAAAAGTCAAAATCCAGCATGGCAGAGTTACACAAAAAATGGCATAGAGCATTTCTGTCAATGAGCATTTCTGCCTACACTCCAAAGCTAAAAACTGAATTCTCCAAATCAAATTCAGGTTTCTTTTTACCTGGTTAAGTTACAATTTGTCTCTGAGTTTTCAGGGAAAAGGAACAAAAGCTAACCATTCAAAGGAGAGACACTAGCATGTCTGATGCAACTTTTTTCCTTTTCTCAGGTGATGGACGTGTGAGCAGAGTTTCATTTCCTTCCATGATGCTTCAGAAAGGAAATGAAACAAAACTCTGCTCACACGTCCATCACCTGAGAAAAGGAAAAACAAAACCTGAAAGTCGGAAGGGGAGGGGGAGCGGATTGGCAATTTGGAGAAGAGGTACCTGCAAAAAAAGGGGGACGGAGAACACATTCCAGGTGGATGCCACTCCTCAGCCTTCCAAACACAGAAATCCTTGTCTGTGGGCCGACGCTGGCTCATCAAGTAGTTGATGGACACTGGGCACAGCTCGGAAGAATTAGGCTTGTTATCTCACCCACTCTGCCCCATCCCCCTGTCATATACAACGTCCTCCAAGAAAACAGCCCTTTTACAAGCCAACCCAGACTGACGAATGAAGACATTCAGACTCACCCACCTCCTATTGCTGCTGATACTGCTAGTACTCCTCTCCTGGGAAGTAGCGGCGGCACATACACACCCACGGTCGATCTCACTCAATAACGTGGCCCACCTCATGAGTGGTGTAGAAAGCACATACAAATATATAAGTGATAGACAGTGGAAACCTCATTAGTGGGATAGATAGCATGCATATAGAAATACCTTATTTATCACATAAGATTCCCTCTGCATATGTCATTTATTCAACAGGCTAGGACCTTAAGGGAGAGACCACTGTTTTGCTTTTTTAGGCAAAAAATTATTTTTATAAGTCTGTTATTTTTTGAACTAGTGTTACTGTGCTTTCCACCATCCTGATTGCTATAACCACTGCCATGAAAGTGAAGTCAGGATGACAAGCTGACACTGTGATGTGGTAGTTTGTTAGTGCCCCAAAACTTCCACAGAAATCACAAACCACCACCACAGAAGTTCTGCGGCAAATGGTAGTCTTGCCGCAGAACTTGGTCCCACTGTGCCGCAGAAAAGTAGGGGCCCTGGGTATGGGTGGGTGTTTGTCCATGCATTGTGTTGCATCCCATGTGGTGCATGCCTCCATGCTACACTGTGCGTGTCTGTGCTGGCTGTTGTGGCCAGTGATGGGACGGGATGTGTCCTTGGGAGGGTGTGCAGGGTGCTGTACCGCTGGAGGTGGGGTCCGGGGCATGCCCTGTCACATGTGGGGTACCTCATGTACTGACGCATGGTCGGTCTCTCAGCTGTACCTCGGGGGGGACATGCAGGGCGGCACTGTGTATGCATCTGTTGCATCACTGTCTGCTGCCACCCGCTGCAGGGTGCCCATGGTGGGGCTGCTTTGCATGGCTCCATGGTGCACAGGGTTGTATTGTCACAGTGGGGGTGGTGGCATGCATGGGGTGTCCTGCACTGTTGGTGCTACTCCTGGGCAGGGTGTATGGGGATCATGGTGCAGGTGTGCTCTGCATTGGTGGGATATTAGTGCAGGGTGGTCGGCCATCCCTTGTGTGCAGATCACAACATGAGGGTGCTGGGGCACCATGGCCCGGCTGTGGGTTGGTTGCTGGTATTCATGGGTATAGTGGTTATTCCAGCTCTCCCTGGTTGTGCAGTGCATGGGGTGTGGGGGATGATGTCTGTTCTGCTGTGTGTTCCTCTGCCCATCTGTGGCATGGGTGGTGGGCCCCTGCATCCCTGGTTGTGCTGTTGCATTGTTGCCCTGCTGCTGGGGGCATCCCTGGTTGCACTATGGCGCATCTGGACTGCTCAGCTGAACATCCCTTGTTGTGCTATGGCGCATCAGATATGCTCAGCTTCACCTCTCTAGTTGCGCTATGGCGCAGGTGGTGCGCTATTCAGTCATCATGTGAGGCGATCTTGGCCTGTGCAGTTTTTGAATATCGCACTTCTTGTGCATGGCAGTGGACTTGCACTTGTTCTGCTATTGTGCACTTTTGGGTGCAGTTTGAATATCTGGGCCAGAATGTTTTTAAAACTATATAAGATGAAATTGTCTGGGTAGTTAGTCTCTGTTGTTGCATTTGTACCATAACATGCTATAAACTATGTTTTTACGCAGGTTTTTAATTAAGTGAATTAAACTTAAACTGAACTTGTGGATCCCAGGACATTTGTCACAATCGCCATCAGGCAGCCCACCTTAAAGGCAAGCCACCAACAGGCTCTCATCACCCTGTTTTCAGACCCTATCAGGATCTGGGCCACGGGAGTCCCAACTTGAGAGAGCCAGAGCCACACCAGACCCGGGACGCTGCCACCATTCTGAGCCTGCAGGCCCAGTTTGGTAGTCGTAATCGGAGACAATGTGCACTTCATGGGTCCTCAAGCCCCTCCAGTTCCTACTATACTGAGCTGGAGACACAAACCACTTCCCTTCACCTCTTTCAGTGGGACTGGAAAGCCATATATATACCCCAGAAGGGTGGGCTGACAGATAGCCTTGGAAATTACAAGAGCCAGTGAGTACAGGATGTACTCATCAATTGACAGCTTCCTGCTGGTGGGGGTTGAAACAGGAAGCATATAATTAAATTTCTGAACAATGGTTAGAACATTCAAAGGAGAACAACTGTCAAACTTTACAAAAAAAATATTGTGCAGAATGTTTTGATTTGTGTGTGTAGTCCTAGTGCGCGCTTTCCTTTGTTTGCAGTTAGTATTTGTTTTATTTGCCTACTTGTTTAATGGCCCTTGGACTCTCCAGGCCTGTATCTTTTATTGACTTTCCTTTTCCCACTATGTCTCCTATGCCATTTGACAGTGATGCATCAGAGACGATTGATTAAGAGAGTGCTGATTTTATGTACCCTTTGTAGCAGTAGAACTGTTCTGTTAAGTACCTCTTCTTTTCCAGTAAGCACTACTGAAGGCTACTGTCACAGTTTGGCAAACACCTGAGGGAAAATTGAGTGTGCTGTTTTTTTAAGGAAACATCTAGAGCCTTCATTAATTTTAGCATTGATGACCTGGGATGACTTGTGTGCTTTTTTATGGATGTGCATGGTTTAATGAAGAGAAAAACTTAAAAACAAAACAAAACAAAACATTAACTCCTGCTGTCCAGACCTAGGCATACACCTAGAAAACAAAAAGATTGGATTAGAAAGAGTTGTTTATTTGAGGCCAGAACAACAGGCTTTTAATAGCACAGTGCTGCTACAGACTGGACAGTAAATCAGCATTCATTAAGTAAATCACCTCCAATGCATCACTGTCATATGGAACAACAGGCATTGTGGGAAAAGGAAAGGCATAACAGATACAGTCATGGAGATTACCCAGGGGCCATAAAACAAGTAGGGTAACTTAAAAAGAAATCCTAACAACAAACAAAGGAAAGAATGCACTAGGGCTACACACAAATCAAAACACTCTGCACAGCATATTTCTTTGTAAATTTTTGACTGTAATTCTCCTTTAACCCTTGGTGCAAATATAAGGTGCAGGCAGACTGCATAGTAACCCCTACCCTTTTATGGGGGGGGGGTTACTCTCTTTGCAGCCTAAATGTATGATGTCCTTCTGAAGCCTGGCACCTCAAGCGGGACATAAAGTATTTTACAGTGATTGGTAAAACAGGCAACACAGCAACAATTTCAATTTTTAATACCATACATAATGTTGCAGAGTAATGAAGTGTTTACTTTGAGTCCCTTTGCTCTCTGTAGAGAACACAGATGACTATTAACTTACAAGGTACAAAAAGTCCTTTAGTTCAGTAACCTCACAGACCTCAAGCCATGGGTGACGGAATGGTCTGAAAAGTGATAGGGCCAAGGACGTAAGGGGTAAATTCTCCCCTAGTAATAAATAATATGATTACAAAAAGTGATAGGGCCACTTATGAAAGTTGTAGGACCATGGCCATAGTGGCCCCCCTGTTCTGGCACCCTGCCTCAAGCATGGGCTCTGATTTCATGGATTAATTTGCTAACTAGGCAGGATAGGTC
The DNA here is from genome assembly GCA_016271365.2 of Neoceratodus forsteri. Classification (NCBI taxonomy): domain Eukaryota; kingdom Metazoa; phylum Chordata; order Ceratodontiformes; family Ceratodontidae; genus Neoceratodus; species Neoceratodus forsteri. The sequence continues at coordinate 245,714,902 of CM057454.1, read as the reverse complement.
AAAACGTTAAACCACTCCCCTACAGCCATGCAGGAGCAGTCCAACTAAAGAAACAGTTATTTTGTGCCCAGGCTTCAATCTGCAAAAGCAAAATGGTTTGCATCACAAGATAGCAGTTTGGGATGGGCAAGTCCTTAAGTGTCACTTCTGTATCATAAATACAAATGGGTCACTCCTCTTCAGGGATGTGGAAACACAGTGGCGTCCCCTCTGGGATGCTGAATAAAGTTGCTCTCCTGAGATGCTGAATGAAGATGCTTAACTTCTGAGAAGCTGAAAAGCAATTGTACCTTTTCTGGGGCAATGAATGGGCCAACACCATTTTCACCAACTGCTGTGTGGAGGGTAAGTGGGCACAGCAAAACCACCAGATGCCACTCCTCTTTTCCCTCTGGAAGGACTGAGTTTCTCATCAGGTTCAGTGATCACTTTATTTCAGCAGAAAGCATATCAGTGATGATCTTGTATTGGTAGCAAAATAACAAACTGTCCAAGAGTCAGGTCTACTAATACCCAGTACAGGGTGGGATTGCAGTCCAGTTATCAACTGAATTCCTCAGAAATCTGTGTAGGTCCCTACTCTGAAACATTGTCCCTGCTGCTCAAACATAGGTCTGTAGTAGGCAGATGGTGCATCTCAGTACCACAGGTCCACCCTCAGCACAAGGACAGAAGCATCCAAGACATACAATTACCAATGAGATAACTGGTACAGGCTTTGAGATTACCATGGACTAGACCCTGGGTCCAAAAGGTTGTAGCGGGGGGGTGACAGCCATAACTCCAACAGGCATACAGGACACTGATCCCTTCAATCCAGTTTTTTTTTTTATCCAATATGTGGGTGAACAAAAACAGCAGAGTCTATGGCCCCACAAACACTGTCCACATAGACTGGCCCAGCAAACTCAGCAAGGTCCCCACAGTACACCAAATCATTTGGATCAAAGTCAGATGGTATCTAAGCATGCTGAGTTGCGTCAACTTCAGTTTCAGACCAAGAATCCAGGGACCCGATCTAAAAGGGGTCTGCGTCTCATTAGCCTGCCATGTGCCCTAATTGTCCCAAAGTCACTTCTTCAAGGTAACAGTATTGGTGCCATTTTCTTGTAGAGAAGCACACCTTTACCCCTGCTGTTTCCATGTGGTTCACATGGCAGAATGTTGCAGAGCTTACAACAGCTAATTACAGCACAGAAAAATCCTGGACCAGCCCCCATATGTGGCAACTACCTTTTTGCCCTTGACCGATCCATCCAGGAGCCTGGTGGTGTCGGTATGGCCCAGGGCAGTCCCATGTCTAGAGGTATACAACCAATATAAGTCACTGGGAGCCAGCTCTGTAAACAGTTTCAGTCATGGCTGCCTCCTTCCCTATTCACAGGACTGCTAAAACAGTGCCTATACAAGTCCCCATGGTGCCTCAGCACAGCAGCTCTCCACTTTCTTTGTTGAGTCCCTCATTGGGCAGATTTACTGGCTCACCCCTCATTTTTGCCTCTTTGCTGGTTGCTACTTCCCCAATGTCACTTGACCCTTGTCTGATTCAGTTTCATATTTCCTGCATTCCCGGGACCCAATGGAAACTGTGGCTTCTTGGAGCTCCACCAGTGCTGGTCCAAAAATAGATTTATTTGCACACCACTGCACACAGATCCTGCTGGACAAATAGTGTACAAGCACACAATTAAACTTGGCAGAATGCAATTTAATCATAGTTCAGTTTGTCCACCCTCTGGTCCCTTCTTCTATTGTACAGTATACGACAACAGAACTCAAGGCACCACACTTAAGTCAGAAACTGCTTGCAGGACCAGCAGTTTACTTGCCCAGCTTCCTGCACAGTACCATGTCCAGTGGAGGGATTACACAGTGGAACTCAGCCCAGAATCAATATTTACAAGTCCTGCCTATAGGCAACTGGAACCAAATTCAGCAGCAGCAGCAGCAGCAGCAATGCAGGGTATACCAACTCCCAAAAGCATGGTGATACACTCAGAACTTGACCTATCTTACAGCAGAGTGAGGAATATACCTCCTAGCTACACATTGCAGCACCTGGGAAGGGAGATAAATAAGGTATAACAGTTCACTGCATCATACCCTACACTCCGGCCTTGATGTCTCAGTGGCACTCCTCTGGTTTTCAGCATTCAGATCTAGCACATACTTCCTGCTTGGAAGCCAGATTGAATGATAAGGATAGCCGCAGGTTATGTTCTGGACCCTGAGACATTTATTGTGGTCATTATTATGTAGCACTCCTTGAGGGTGAGCCATCAACAGGCCCTCCCCATCCCATTTTCAGAGACTGCAAGGATCTGGGCCATAGCAGACCCAACTGGAGGAGGACGTACCACACCAGACTTTTGACTCTGCCACCATCCTGAGCCAGCAGGACCCCTCTGATTGATCATAGCCAGAGCAAAGTTGCACCCCATGGGTGCCCAAGTCCCACTAGCTCCTACCACACTGAGCTGGGGACTCAAACTCTTGTGTACCTCACTTCTTTTTCAGGACCAGGGTCCCATCTTTATATCTTGGAGGGTGGGCGGCCATAAAGCCCAGGGGAGTACAGGAGCCAACTAGTACAGGATATACTCAGCAGTTGAAACCCCCCTGCAGGCTGGGGCTGAAACAGTAAACAAGAAGCATATCATTACATTTCTGAACAAGGGCTAGAACATTTAACCCTTAGTGTAACTATAAGGCACAGGCAGACTGTATAATAACTCCCCCACCCTTTTATAGGGCAGTTACACTATTATTACAGTATTACAAAAACTGCCCTTGTGTGGGATCCTACAACTAAGTCCTTGGATGGTTCCCTGTGGTAGAAGCATCTTCCCGTCTTCTTTCTTTCTAAATCAACTCTATTAACTGATTTACATTCAATTCTACTTTTCCTGAAGGGATGCAGGTCACTCTGAAATGTACATCTTTCATGGATCCTGCATTATAAGTAAAGCTTCTCATTTTACCAGTCAGGACTTTTCTTCCATATGGAACGCTGATCTTTCAAAACAGAAAATCAGATTTGTAAATGAGTCACAATATGTAGCAAACATCTATGGACACCAAAGAAGCTTGTTTTCACAATGTTCTAACATGTTTCGCTATGGTATTTGTTTATTTACCTATTTATTTTCAAAAATGTTATCAGGAAGGGCATACTGATCTGGTAACCCATTTCCAGTATGTCCTGGGGAAGAGGAAGTAGGTAATAACAACTGATTAAAACATTATTACGTAGACTGCATAGAAATTAGGTATGCTTATGCTTAACATTTTCACCTTCCCCCTCCATATTTTGAGGAACAACGGCCCACTTTTTGGTGGTATAAAGTTGAGAAGTGCTGAAGTGTATGCGCTTCTGCTGATGTGTGTGTTTGATAAGGTCCTGTCCTATCAAAAGTTGGTGTTTTATTAGTGTGAAGAGTATAAACTTTTGTGTACCTCTAACTATTGCAATGGTTTTACTAAACTTCACAAGGTGCTTCCAGAAGGGTGACTAAGAAAACACACCTTTCATGTCCAGTTGTGTACATATGCTGGCCTTATCTGCCTTGTTATGAAGCTTGAGATTTATTGCATAGGGGTAGATATGATAGATATTTATTGTTTGATTTCATAGTTTTTACAATTTAAAAACAGTTTAATAAAATCATAGATAGGATGTTTTACAGAAATACACTTTTTTTCTTCTTTAAATTCACTAAACCTATGTTTCTACATGCTCCATTTATTGCTCTCGTGAGTGGTGTGCGTGGCTCCTCTGTTTCCTGCTTGTTTTTACCACTCCAGTTTCTCTGCCTGATCTGTAATGTCCCTTTCATACTACCTTTTCTGTCCTTTTTAAAGTTGTTCTGTTGGTGTTTTTGTATGCTTCATGTATCATTCGATGCCCTGGCACATTTCCCTCTCGACGTCTGCCTGCAGCTGCTACAATTTCTTTACCTGCCACTCTTATATTCACTTGCACGCATAGCTTCTCTGCTGTCTGAAACACAGAAAGTGAAACATGAAGCAGGTACTGTGTAAGCAGATTGGTGGTGCGTACAACAGAAAAAGGGAGTACTTGATAAGGGAAAACGTAATAATCACACATTTTACAAATATTTGTTCCAAATGGTTAAGATGTTACAAATTCTTAACATATAAATATATATCTCATTACATTTTTTCTATTGTCTTATTGCTCATTCATTGAATCAAAGTTTATTACAATGAATAAACTGTGCTCAACCACATACATAATAAGGGTGCAAAGATATCTCAGGGTGCTGGTGACCAATACAAACCACTCAGCCTTCGCCATATGGTTTATCAACGCATCAGGACAGCTCATTAGCATACCATTATTATGTACAGTTGGTCGAGTTTAGCCTCATATAATACCATTAAGAGGTTCTGGTCCCATAAGAACCTTGAGAGTGAAGTTCAGTAGATTCCAACTTGTCACCAGAGCCTTGAGATAGTATTTTGGCTGAGTAATGCTGAACATAGTTCCTTATTTGTAATCTTTTTGTAATACATAGCTCCAAGTTTGTTTCTGAGCATAGTGTGGTGTGCTAATTAGGGCTAGTGTAGGGCCTGCACTGTGTTTAGAGGTTCTCTAGCAGGGTAGCATGGTACCTTTTTTATTTAAAGTACCTTTTTACAGTAATTAGACAATGAGGAACATCATGGTTTCAGCACCACCGCAATTTCCATTTATATGTTAGAGCAGAGATTTACTCGGTATTACTCGGTTTATAAAGAGTGGAAGGAGGCACTAGACCCATCAAGACCACTCCCCACACCAGTGGGGGTTAATTAATTGTCTAGCCCTATTTGCTATCCATTTCTGCCTGTGACTGGTGTGGAGAGTTCTTTACGATGAAAGCTGTGGTTGAATTTAAAATGGTGATTGAGAAATACAGTTTGTGCTGGTCATAAGATTCAGGAAGGCATTTTGTGTCCATGATCATTAGAGGGGAAACAAGTTTTTCTCTTGAAAAGTTCAGTTTTTGCAGTTTACACTTCACTGATTGGCTTTCTCTGTATTGACTATTATAGTAAAAGCTGATTTGATGTGCATGAGGAAGTTTGTAACTTTCAATTTTGTGATGCTATCATTGCAGCATCGCAAAGATGGAATTATAAACAATGTGACATCACAACTATTGTATTAACAGACTTTTATTCAACTGTAAAAAAACAAAGACAAGGCGCTACGTCAGCATGTGGTCTAAAAGCAAAACAAAATGGTTATATCAAATGCACGCTGAAAATAGAAAATAGAGTTAAAAATCTACGTTTCGACCTTAGGTCTTCTTCAGGAAATATCTAAAAGAGAAAAAAAAAGTTAGTGTAGAGGAGAGGTAAAATGAGAGAGATATATGTGGAGAAAGAAGAAGGGAGGCAAAGGAGAAGAAGTGATAAATGATAAGATTAAGAGAGAATCTGTGAAACAAAAGGTGATGATGGGAAAGATAAAACATAATGGAGAGAAAGAGCTGGGGAAGATCCCAGGTAGAGACTGATTAACAGGTCCTGTAAGAAGGCTGAAAGGCGACAAATGTGAGAAGGAGACAGAAATGGAGACATATGGTGAAAATGAAAAATAAATCAGTACAAAACAAATTGACTTTAGGGAAAAAAGGGAGGCTGAAAGATGTTAGTGGAAAATAAGTCTATCATTTAAACCAGAGGGCTGCTGGGAGCCAAGGCGGATGATCAGCTTGGCTTCCATGTTTTTCTATGGTTAGGATCCGGAAGTCCTGCTGAAGGACACAAACAGAAAGGTCATTGACATTGTGGTCCCTGGAGATAAAGTGGGATACAATGGGTTTAGCAGTTTCACCATTCCTGACCGCTCTGTAATGTTCCCTGAAACAGTCAGCAAAACGCCTACCAGTTTCTCCGATGTAAATAGCTGAACACCTCCTGCAAAGAATACAGTACACTGCATTAGTGGAGGTGCATGAGAACTCCTTGGTGATGTGAAAAACACCTGCAGGCCCCCGAATCTCAGTTACACTGGAAATAAATTTGCAGGTGTAGCAGCGAGCCCTGTTGCAAGGTTTGGTACCTGGGGAGGAACTGTTAGAGTGGGTAGGCTGCTTTTTACCAGGAGATTGCGCAGGTTAGGTGGCCAGCGGTAGGAGGCAATAGGTGGTTCTGTAAAGGAAGCACCAATGTTAGGGTCAGTTTGCAAAATGGGAAAGTTACTAGTGATGATCCTGTGAAGAGAAGGTGTGCTCTGATGGAAAGGAAGAACTAGTGGAATTCGCCGTTGTTCTTGTGTGACAGTATCCCTCCTGCGGGGGTCCAGGTTACGGGGCATGTTACTGACCCGGGAGAGTGCTCTGTCCACTGTGCTTTTAGGGTATCCCCTGTTGATAAAAAAACTATGCATTATTTGGGTCTGCTCAGCAAATTCATCCTCTTCACTGCATAACCTGCGAAGTCTAAGAAACTGTGAATAAGGCAGGCCATTCTTGACATGTTTAGGATGGAAGGAGCTATGGAGGAGGAAACTGTGAGAGTCAGTGGGTTTGTAATAGACTGATGTCTTCAGACCAGTGTTCTGACTGAGAGCTGGATTTGCAGGAAAGGCAGTGTAGAGGAGGATACTTCAACCGTGTACTGAAGGGAAGGATGAGCCATGGTGAACTTGTCAAGGAAGACTTGGAGGGTCTCCTGGAGCAGAAGGTAGCCCCACGCAGTCATCTATGTAGCGCTTAGGAGTTCAGGCACAGTCCCTGTGAATGAGAGAAAACATTCTCCACCCAACCCACAAACAGATTAGCAAAGCTGAAACCCATCTTGGTACCCATGGCAACTTCACTGACCTGCTGAAAAAACTGTTATTAAAAGAAAAGCATTGAGTGTTAGAACCAGTTCTGCCAGATGAGTTAGTGTGTGGTGGGTGGCTGCTGGACTTCCCGCTTGTTCAAGAAATGCTGCAAAGCTGTCAGACCATCATCATGGGGGATCACTGTAAAGAGATTTGATGTCCATGGTGAAGATGAGCTGATGAGAGTCACTGAATCTGAACCTGTCAAATAACTGAGAGCATGGTTAGTGTCTTAACATAGGAGGGCAGGGACTCAACAAGGGGTCTCATGAGGCCATCCAAAATGCAGAGATGTGGGATGTGGGCAGGAGCAGGCAGACACTATGGGATGACCCGGTTACCTGTTTTGTGGATTTTGGGAAGAAGATAAAACCTAGATGTCTGGGGATGCTGGACTATGAGTCTCTTAGTAGAAGCAGGGAGTCATTGTTTTCAATAGCAGAGGTGATGGTGGTGGTGACCTCCGTCTGATAGTCAGCAGTGGGGTCCTGTGGAAGAGAAGAATAAAACCTGGTGTCAGAGAGTTGCTGTGTGGCTTCCGTGATGTATAGCTCCTTTGCCAGACCACAACAGCACTTCCTTATCAGCTGGTTTAATAACAATGTCATTCCTACATTGTAGAGACCTGAGGGCTGCAAGCTCACCAGGTGTCAGTTGGAATGGTTGTGCCTGCAATGAAGATTAAAGTTAGTGGTGTTTTCCATGCATTGGTTAACAAAATAATCAACAGCAGCAAAACATCCTGGAGGGTGTCCATGCACTTCACTGGGATTGATGTCATTGATAGTTCTGGTGATACCGTCATCATCTGTGGGAAGAGGAGTCATATTAGAAAATGAGCTGCAAGGCGTATTACGATAGAAGCACTGCAGATCAACTTGAACCTGGGGTGCATCAAGATATCTGGGTGTAGGCACAAAAGAGACCTTGCTAAGGAGTGAGTGCTCATCTTGTGTCAGGGAAGGTCTGAGGAATACAAAATACCAAATTGTTAGGTTGTGTCTGACTCGAGGGCTCATGCTGGTTGTTGATCTGCTGGGTGGGAGACTGGAGTTTTGCAGCTTTGGTATCCTTGAGAAACTGAAAGAGAGTGAGTTAAGGTTTTGATGCAGTGCTTAATAAAAGGAAGGTTATGTGGAGCCGTTCGTTGCAGGAAATCCTTTTGCCTTTGAATGGTTTTGTCCACAGAGATCAGCTGTGTTTTGATGGAGAGAATGGTGTAACGATAAGTTTCCTAGAGAAAGTTTTCAAAAGCTTGTTAGTAGAGGAAACATGTGTCTCAGATCCAAATGAACAAGGATGAAATTTCAAACAGAAACCTTTAGGAATAATACCCAGGTGGTGGCATTTGGAAAGAAACTGTAAGTGACTGCAGAGTTTAGTCTTAGAGCAAATGGCAGAAAATAATTCAAGAGAAGGCTTAGAAATATGAGAAGGGAATGCAGACATAGAAGAAATGAAGGAGCATCGCAGAGAATTCAGAAGAGATTTCAGATTAGGCATAGTGGGTCGCAGCAAATGTAGCATACAAATTGTAAAAAAACAAAGACAAGGCGCCAAGGCCAGCATGTGGTCTAAAAGCAAAACAAATGGTTATATTAAATGCACGCTTGAAAATAGAAAAATAGAGTTAAAATCTAATGCTTCGACCTTAGGTCTTCTTCAGGAAATATCTAAAAGAGAAAAAAAAAAGTTAGTGTAGAGGAGAGGTAAATGAGAGAGATATGTATGTGGAGAAAGAAGAAGGGGAGGCAAAGGAGAAGAAGGATAAATGATAAGATTAAGAGAGAATCTGTGAAACAAAAAGGTGATGATGGGAAAGATAAAACATAATGGGAGAGAAAGAGCTGGGGAAGATCCCAGGTAGAGACTGATTAACAGGTCCTTGTAAGAAGGCTAAAAGGTGACAAATGTGTGAGAAGGAGACAGAAATGGAGACATATGGTGAAAATGAAAGATAAATCAGTACAAAAACAAATTGACTTTAGGGGAAAAAAGGGGAGGCTGAAAGATGTTAGTGGAAAATAAGTCTATCATTTAAACCAGAGGGCTGCTGGGAGCCAAGGCGGATGATCAGCTTGGCTTCCATGTTTTTTCTATGGTTAGGATCCCGGAAGCCCTGCTGAAGGACTCAAACAGAAAGGTCATTGACATTGTGGTCCCTGGAGATAAAGTGGGATACAATGGGTTTAGCAGTTTCACCATTCCTGACCACTCTGTAATGTTCCCTGAAATGGTCAGCAAGATGCCTACCAGTTTCTCCGATGTAAATAGCTGAACACCTCCTGCAAAGAATACAGTACACTACATTAGTGGAGGTGCATGAGAACTCCTTGGTGATGTGAAAAACACCTGCAGGCCCTGAATCTCAGTTACACTGGAAATAAATTTGCAGGTGTAGCAGCGAGCCCTGTTGCAAGGTTTGGTACCTGGGGAGGAACTGTTAGGAGTGGGTAGGCTGCTTTTTACAAGGAGATTGCGAGGTTAGGTGGTTGGGGAGGTAGGAGGCAATAGGTGGTTCTGTAAAGGAAGCACCAATGTTAGGGTCAGTTGCAAAATGGGAAAGTTAGTAATGATGATCCTGTGAAGAGAAGGTGTGCTCTGATGGAAAGGAAGAACTAGCGGATTCGCCGTTGTTCTTGTGTGACAGTATCCCTCCTGGGGGGTCCAGGCTACGGGGCATGTTACTGACCCGAGAGTGCTCTGTCCACTTTGCTTTAGGTATCCCTGTTGATAAAAACTATGCATTATTTGGGTCTGTTCAGCAAAATCATCCTCTTCACTGCATAACCTGCGAGGTCTAAGAAACTGTGAATAAGGCAGGCCATTCTTGACATGTTTAGGATGGAAGGAGCTATGGAGGAGGAAACTGTGAGAGTCAGTGGGTTTGTAATAGACTGATGTCTTCAGACCAGTGTTCTGGACTGAGAGCTGGATATCCAGGAAAGGCAGTGTAGAGGAGGATACTTCAACTCGTACTGAAGGGAAGGATGAGCCGTGGTGAACTTGTCAAGGAAGACTTGGAGGGTCTCCCTGGAGCAGGAGGTGGCCCCACACAGTCATCTATGTAGCGCTGTAGAGTTCAGGCACAGTCCCTGTGAATGAGAGAAAAACATTCCTCCACCCAACCCACAAACAGATTAGCAAAGCTGAAACCCATCTTGGTACCCATGGCAACTCCACTGACCTGCTGAAAAAACTGTTATTAAAAGAAAAGCACTGAGTGTTAGAAACCAGTTCTGCCAGACGAGTTAGTGTGTGTGGTGGTGGCTGCTGGACTTCCCGCTTGTTCAAGAAATGCTGCAAAGCTGTCAGACCATCATCATGGGGGATCACTGTGTAAAGAGATTTGATGTCCATGGTGAAGATGAGCTGATGAGAGTCACTGAATCTGAACCTGTCAAATAACTGGAGAGCATGGTTAGTGTCTTTAACATAGGAGGCAGGGACTCAACAAGGGTCTCATGAGGCCATCCAAAATGTGGAGATGTGGGATGTGGGGCAGGAGCAGGCAGACACTATGGGACTACCGGGTTACCTGTTTTGTGGATTTTGGGAAGAAGATAAACCTAGATGTCTGGGGATGCTGGACTATGAGTCTCTTAGTAGAAGCAGGGAGCTCATTGTTTTCAATAGCAGAGGTGATGGTGGTGGTGACCTCCGTCTGATAGTCAGCAGTGGGGTCCTGTGGAAGAGAAGAATAAAACCTGGTGTCAGAGAGTTGCTGTGTGGCTTCCGTGATGTATAGCTCCTTTTGCCAGACCACAACAGCACCTCCCTTATCAGCTGGTTTAATAACAATGTCATTCCTACATTGTAGACATCTGAGGGCTGCAAGCTCACCAGGTGTCAGGTTGGAATGGTTGTGCCTGCAATGAAGATTAAAGTTAGTGGTGTTTTCCATGCATTGGTTAACAAAATAATCAACAGCAGCAAAACGTCCTGAGGGGTGTCCATGCACTTGCTGAGATTGATTGTCATTGATAGTTCTGGTGATACCATCATCATCTTGGAAGAGGAGTCATATTAGAAAATGAGCTGCAAGTGATCACTATAGAAGCACTGCAGATCAACTTGAACCTGGGTGCATCACGATATCTGGGTGTGGGCACAAAGAGAGACCTTGCTAAGGAGTGAGTGCTCATCTTGTGTCAGGGAAGGTCTGAGGAAATACAAAATACCAAATTGTTAGGTTGTGTCTGACTCGAGGCTCATGCTGGTTGTTAATCTGCTGGGTGAGAGACTGGAGTTTTTCAGCTTTGGTATCCTTGAGAAACTGAAAGAGAGTGAGTTAAGGTTTTGGATGCAGTGCTTAATAAAAGGAAGGTTATGTGGAGCCGTTCGCTGCAGGAAATCCTTTTGCCTTTGAATGGTTTTGTCCACAGAGATCAGCTGTGTTTTGATGGAGAGAATGGTGTGCACGATAAGTTTCCTAGAGAAAGTTTTCAAAAGCTCGTTAGTAGAGGAAACATGTGTCTCCTATTCAACTGCTTCTGTATGGGAAAAACATGTAACTATAGGAACTACAGAAGAATCTTGGAGCATCTGTTTAAAGAGTATTTCTTTACTTATGTTATAAAATGGACATTTCCCAGCCATAACCTGTTTCATATTTTTTGACTATTCCTAGTTTGCATAGACAAAGCAGTTCCCTCAAATTGGTTCCATGTCAAGACTGTGAAAACAAAGACAGTGCGGTCAATGACAGTGCTATCAATAACCCAAAAGGAAGAAATGTGCCAGTATAAAACAGAGATGAGTAAAAACCATGTCAAGAAAACAATATCCCAGAACACAAAGCCATACATAATCACATATTCTACAATCCTCTACCCAAAACCTAACAAAAAAATAAAAAATCAAACCTGCCCACGCACCTGGAGTTGTCAATTTTTTTATGATGTGCTGCTGAACCAATCAGCCTACTTTCTGCCCTCTGTTGTGGATCAGACCAAGTTCTCTCCACTATCCCCTCCAACTGCACTTCACTTGGCTCCTCCCTGGTTCTTACTCTCTTTGCCTTACCTGCTACCATCCTAAATACCCAATCAGCCACACAGCCCTATCCTATGGCTTTTATGGCCTGCTCCCAAACCCTGTCTTTACTTTTAAGATTATTGGCGCTGATCTTTGCTTCTGACTTAAATGTAAGACACCCTGCAATAAATCCTGGACATCCCCCTTTCCCATAGTCAGTGGAGGCATCCAGTATCTACTGTACTTAAGTTCCTGTTTATAAAACCAATGCACCACTAACACTCAATGGCCTGAGAAAAAAGGCTACACTGCATATGGTAAATCTTGATGGGCAAGCTGTTGCTACCATGATAAGCCCCATCCAGCGAATTTACTTTATTAAAGGCAAGGCTTCCAAAACTAGGAGTCATATTGGCCCTAAGTCACTCAGAACACACCTTGCTTTAAGACAGGTGATCCTCGTCCTAGTGATTATTGGAGGCAATATACACCCTAACCCTGGACCGGTCACCATACAAACTACTTTCACAGAACAGGTGGTGGACAAGTGGAACACCCTGCCAGAGGAAGTGGTGAGGGCTGAAACAATCACAGGATTTAAGAATGCATGGGATAGACATAAAGGAATTCTGGAGGTCAGGGTAAGGGCAACAGACTTCTAGGAAAACATAAACTGAACTTACAAGCTCAAATGGGCAGACTGTGGGGCATAGGCCATTATCTACCGAAACTGTCTATGTATCTATGTACTTTCAGAGGCTATCTGAAGGTGGCTCACATGAATATTGGTAGTCTCATGCCAAAGTCTGACGAGTTCAAACTCTGGGTGACAGATGCCAAGTTTGACATGGTGGCTGTCACAGAAACATGTCTCACTAATAAAATCACAGACTCTGAGTTTCACATAGATGGGTACATGACATTCCAACTGGACAGAGGAACTAAAAGGGGTGGTGGCTGCCTCCTATTCAAAAAACCTTTCCTTAGGCCCAGCAGACTTCCCCTTTCCCCGATCCTGCTGGCTGTAAGCTCCTTGCTGCCAGCTTGAGGCTTGGCCTGAATGGTTAAAAAACCCTAATCCTTCTAGTAGTTTATGCACCGCCAAAGATTGCTAGGGATAGTTTTGATGGCTTCATCAAAACTGTACCAAACCTTAATCCACAATATAAAAAAATTGTACTTGGGGACATCACCATAAATTGATTGGCAAGCAATAACTGTGATCTTACAAATTATCTGACATATTTCTTACCCAAGTCATTACCTCTCCGACCAGACCCAGCTACAAAACTGGTACAACAACCCTTCTTGATTGGATTCTTGTCAGCCACCCTGATAGGGTACTATCTTGTGCTGTCCCACCCAATGCTTTCAGTGACCACTCCTCAGTCACCTACAAATGGGCCACCAAAGTGGTCAAAGGTGAACCCCTCACTACCAAGGCACGTGTTTTTCACCTCTATAGGCTGCCTCTTCTCTAAACCCTGCTCAGTCAGGTGGACTGGTTCTTCCTGTTGGTAACTCAGGATGTGAATTTAGCCACTGAATACTTCATCCTCCAATTTAATAGGGTATGCAACATTGTTGTCCCCCCGAAACTCATACTCTTCAAAGGAATTCCCAACCATGGTGCACCCTGAAATCAAATCGCTACCAGGGCAGAGAGACAGAACACAGGCCCTTTATAAAAATCTGGGACTTGCCACACATTTATCCAAGTACATAGAGTTGTGCAACCTTGTGAAGTCTCGTATCAAAGTAGCCAAGGCCACTTACCACAAAACCCAGTAACAGCACCTACTAAAAGACTCAAACAAAATAATGGTCAGCAATTAATTATATCATTGGGCAACTTAAGCAAACAGTGCCCTTTTCTATCCTTCAGGATGGTATCTCAGTTACTGGACACCAAAACATAGCGGACACCTTTAACAACTCCTTCAGTGACCTCTCAGCATATAAACCGGTCTTAAGGTCCCGCATGATTTGCCTAATGACACGCCAGCCTCTCAAAAGACTGCCTTTTTGCTTTAAAAGGTTAACTTGGTTGAAGCCTATGGGTACTGTATCTAAAAGGACAAAGACCAAAACAAGACAGGCCCCAGATAACATTGATCTGAAACTGTTAAAGTCCGCAATAAGGAAGTCACCTCCCTTACAAGCTATCTCCAATCTGTCCCTGGCAACTGGCATAGTTCCAGACATCTGGAAGAAAGCCCATTTGACCCCTGTATTAAAACGAGGTGACCCCTTCCTGACTAATAACTATCACCCCATATCAATCCTATCTCCAAATTCTAAAACCCTGGAGTGGATGGTTAATGACCAACTCTCACAATACCTCTCCAAACATGAGCTACTAGCCAGGGAGCAGCATGGCTTTCCAAAAAAAATCACAGTACCATGACCACCCTACTTGTGTACGCTGACTTCATCCATAGTGCCTTGGACAGAGGAGAGATGACTGGTTCCATCTTCATTCACCTAACAACGGCCTTTGATCTTGTGACCCAAACTCTCCTCTGTCGCAAGCTCACATGTTTGGGCCTCTCCAATGATTCTGCTGATTGGTTCAAGAACTACCTATCTGGGAGAACCCAAGCAGTAAATTGCCAAGGCATCCTCTCCCAAGACTTGTCTGTCACAATTGGTGTTCTCCAGGAGTCAATTCTGAGGCCACTTCTATTTAACCTTTTTATAAATGACATCCCAGCAGCCTGTAAATCCACCCACATATTACTCTGTGCAGATGATGCAGTCTTATTCATAAATGACTCATGCCTGCCATCTCTTCAACATGAGCTGCAATTGGATTTTAATGCAATACAGACTTGGTTCACTGCTAACTCCCTTGTCATGAATAAACAGAAAACCACTTGTATGCTCTTTTGCACTAGGAACAAGCTAAACAAGTTGCCTGCCCTCTCCATCATCACCGACTCAGGCTCCCAGCTTAAACAAGTACTAATGTTCAAGTATCTTGGCATGACATTGGATAGTGAGATGAGGTTCAATACACACGTTGACATATTAATAAAATCAGTCAATCACAGGCTAGATCTGCTATAGGCACAGACACAGTTTCATCCCAGAAATAAGAAAGCAGCTTGTGCAGAGTCTCATAACTGGTCTCATTGATTATGGGATTGTTGTATATGGCTCTGCTGTAGACAGTGTTCTAGCCAGAGTCAAAATCCTTCTAAAAGGGCATGCCAGTTTGCCTTGGACCTTAAACCTGACATGCATTCCTGTGTCCTCTATACTGTAGGTCACTAAACTGGCTTGACCTCAACAGTTGGTTGGTCTACCACACACTTCTCCTTGGTCACAAGGCCATGCATGGCCTATTGTCCCCTGGTCTAGCATCATTCTTTACCACTGCAGATAACAATTACTCCACACAAGGAGCTGAACAACGTTCCTTGCTGCTCCCAAGGAGGAAAACAAAACAAAATAAACTTGCTCAGTATAACTATTTACAAAGGCAAAAAACCCAGAAAAAGTCCATCTGAGTTTTTCTTCAAGCTCTGTGTCCATTCTTCTCTATCAAGCAGTTGCAGCTCAGCTGTCTTAGAAGTCCTTCCAACCCCCATTCTTAACAAGCATCCTGTTCTTGTAAGTATTAGGCATGTGCAGCTAGAACACAATGTCCCAGAAATGAGGTTCCTTTTCCACAGCCCTTCTGCAAATGGCTTAAAATTGAACTCATGTAACCTCTTGTATTTATAATAGCTTTTTGCAATCATTTCAAACTATAATTATATATATTTCAAAAATTAACGCTTATATATTTTCTAAACAAAGGATCCCAATATCAGTTACATTTCCATCCAATGATTTGCATATATTTTATATTAGGAGGTATGCAAGGGAGAAAATACAGGCAGCAAGGGAAGACTGAGAGACAGTGAGAGCAAAGAATTGCAGACTGTCGGGGTGATCAAATCCTAGGTCTCACAGGAAACTTTGATTCGCAACCAGATAGACAAGAGACAGAAAAGGAATGAACAGATCCTTGTATTTAAACACTTTCTCCATACAACTGGGACAGGGTCCTAGTCCACCCTGTCACAGTGAGGAAGTATTATTTTACAGAAACAGTGACTGAGCCATGGAATGGTCTACCAGCAGAGGAGGTGGGAGCCAAAACCATAAATGGCTTCAAACACAATTGGGATAGAGTCAAGGGGACATTAACTACTCAGTCGGAAGGGAAGACAGAAACATGGGACAACAAAAGGGGGAACAGTGTAAGTGAAGACCCCACAGAGACAATAGATCCTGGGGTATGATATAGTAATATAGGCAGACTGGATGGACTATCAGTCTTTTTTATCCATCATTGTCTATGTTTCAATGTTTTTATACTGATTGGGGCATGTAGGCAGTGGACTGTGGCCAAGCAGTGGGTGTATTGTACCTCAACTTTAGCAAGGCCTTCTATTCTGTTCCATACCTCAGAAAAGACATTGACTACACAGAAACAGCAAAAAACTGTCACACACACCCTCCAACCGCAGACACTTTCTATACCAAAATATCTGGCCAACAATGCCCCTTGGTGATGATTTTTTTTTTTATTGTGTCCTTATGATACCAGAAAAGTGACAAATGCAGACATGGTAAATGTTCAAGAGGCTCCCCAAGCCAGCACAACACCTGACAGTGTTTCACCCAGGAAAACTGTTTAATCATCTCAACAGAAGACATGCTTCCATAATTTTCCACAAGTCTCCAAACTTTCTCCAGGAATTTCCATGGAATTCAGTGCCCTCTGTGGAGCCACTGTGGAAATCCACACAGTAAGTTCTGCTGGAGCAGAATCTTCTCATGGATGAGATAGGGACAGAACTGGTAGCACACTATAAAAGATTTCTCTTGTGAGTGGACTGTGGCAGCTGGAGAGGACAGAAAGCTTCACCCAAGTGGACAACAGTTTATTATAATACTGAGGGTGTCTGCAGGGAGGACTGCAGGCTGAAGGCCACACTGCCTGATGGAGGTCAGGTAAGGTAAAGGTAAGAGCACATAGTTAGCAGGCAAGCCTTGCCAAGTGGTGCAGCTGATCCCTTGCTGGTATCAGCTTATGAGGAAGTTAGTCGATGGCAACCTCACAGGAAATGCAGCTGGTCCCTATCTAGGGTCATCGAATAGCCTAACAAAGGTGTTGCAGCTTTATAGGCAAGGCAAGTTTTATTTCTTAGGTACCCATTCCCAGAGGCGCTGGGTGCCTTACAATACAAACAGTCAAAAAGATAGGACATTACACAAATACATAAATAGCTAAAAATTATAAATATAATAAAATCAAAACTAAATACAAAAAGCAAGCTTCAAAAGATAGATCAGATAACTAATTCTCTAAAGCTCTATATCTGGGAATGCCAGCGCAAACAAAAGGTATTTGAATACCTCAGCTGAAGGGGTCTCCTGACAGCAGGTGGCAGCAAATTCCACAGAATGGAACCAGCAACACTAAATGCCCTGTCACCAGCAGTTTTAGCCTCGTCCTGGGAATTGCAAGGAGGCCCCTAGAGGAGAAGCGGAAGGAGTGGCAGGTGTAAGAGGTCAGACAGATAGCCAGGACCTATCCCATGTGGACCTTAAAGGTGAGCAAGCCCACCTTGAAGATAACTTCCACTTGACCAACAGTCAGTGCAGTTCACAGCACCAGAGTTACATGACTGAACTTGGGAAGTCCTGTCAGCAGCCTGGTGGCAGCTTTCTGCATCAAGTGCAGCCGGTAGAGGGTACCTCCAGAGACACTGACATTGAGCACATTACAGTAATCAAGGTTGAACATCACAAAGGCATGTACCAAGGTAGGGAGGTCCTTAGGCAGAACTAGGGGTTTGATTCTGGTGATGTTTCTCAGATGGTAAACTCTACTTTGGACAACGGATGACACTTGGAGTTCAAATGTCAGTCCATCATGTGAGATCCCACCCAGATCGCGCACCCCAGAGGAAGCCATCAATAGTGTAGACCACAGGAAATGACCAGTTGCCACACCAGAGGCAGCCCTATCATGTCTTTGGTTCAATTCACAACCAGGATTGCCATCTTATCAGGGTTTAGTCACAACCAACTGGAGGACATTCAGTCCTTGATCTCAGCTAGGCAGCTGTTGAGCACATCCACAGTGTCAGAAGTCCCAGGGGCAAAGGAAATATATAACTGGGTATCATCTGCATAGCAATGAAAACCCATGTTGTACTTCCTAATGAGCTCACCCAGGGACAGCATGTACACAGCAAACAATATTGGTGGCAAGACCGAACCCTGAGGTACTCTGCAGGACAGGAGGCTCAAGGAGAAGGAGAAGTTCCCCATCACTACTGGTTGCCTCCTGTTCATGAGGTAGGACTCAAACCAGCAGATAACAGTGCCGGCAAGCCCACAGTACTCTCTGAGACAGTCAAGCAACACAACATGGTCCACTGTGTCAAATACTGAGGAGAGATTGAGAACAATGAGAATTGACTCCTTCCCTCTATCTCTCGCCCTAAGGATATCATTGTAGCCATCCATGTATTGGATAGTAGACTTCTACCTTGGGAAAATGGTCAGGGTAAGAAAGGGGTGCAGCTTTTCAGAAATCCCCACTTATGCTAAAATACTGACAGGGAGGTGAAGATAAAGGGGGATCTCACAGGGAATGCATCTAGTCCCAATGTACAGGCAGTGAACGGCTTAATTAAGGGATTGTGGCTCTTCAGCCATCCCCACCTAGATTCAATAACTGTGTTCAAATTCAAGGTTTCCAAGAGGGATGAAGGAAAACTCTACATAGGGTAAAGTCACACAGGGTTGCAAGGACTGTTTTAGGTACTCTGTAAGGGAAGGTTAGAACACCATAATGTGGAGATGGGGTTGCCAAGGGGTAGGAGGTGTGGGAGAGTAGTGGGTCATAGGTGGTGGGGACAGCGTTTTTCTGGGTAGTCTCTGGGAGATAAGGCAGTGTCTGGACTGTTGGAGTGTGGGTCAGCTTAGGGCAGAGGTATAAGCGCTCAGACAGGAGTTAGGAGCATTAGTAGAGAGGGGATATCTGGATGGGGTGTGAGTGGAGTGGGGCAGGGTGGCTGGTGGAGGGTAACTAGTGGTGGAGCCCAGGCTGTGGATGGGGGGAATCAGACAAGAGGGAGGATGGAGGAGGAGCTCAGGCTGGCTCTTTGGGTCCCTCTTTCCCAGCAGGAGAGGAGGCCAAGGAGTGAGGAATGAACACTAGTAAGAAGAATGGAGGGCAAGGTGGAAGAGGGGTCAGTAGGAGCACGTCTAGAAGAGCTGGTGTGGAATAGATTCCTCCTACTGACCAGAGAGAGTACACGAAAAAGTGGTATTAGGAGGCATCAACTGCGTGAGGAGGATATGAATATTAGGGAAATGTCCACAGTGGGGTGGGTAAGGGGTATGTAGGGTAGAAGTAGTTGTGGAGAGGCATGGAATGGAAAGGAGCAGACAGGGAGAGGGCTGAGAGGTGGCGGACAGGCTGGGAGAACAGGGAGGCTGATGTCAGGGATGCCCAGGTAGCTAGAATGGAGACCAGGCAGAAGGATGGGGGGAGGTCAGCCAAGGAAAGACAAACAGGAAACAGGAAAATGGGGATGGAATTCAGGTGTCAGGTGGGGAATAGAGGGTCATGATCTTGGGGGACTCAATAGTTAAGGGAGTGAGATGGGGAGACACAGGAGCGAAGGCTAACTGCAGAAGGGACAAGGTATGCTGGAGATGACTATAGGGAGGTGGGGCCAAGAATTGCTGAGAACATGAGATGGGGGGTAGCCACAGATCATTGTTTATTTGCGTGCAAATGACTTGGCTAATAGTAAGGTAGTAGTCATTCAGGAGAGGTTCAGAGAAGTGGGGAGGCTCTGCAGTAAAGTGGGGAGGTCGGTAGCCTTTTCGGATGTGCTACCGGTACCAAGGACCAGCATTGCAAGAAAGGCCATGACTGAGGAGTTTAATGTATAGCTCAGAACGTGGGGTAAAGAACAGGGATACGGGCTGTTTGGTGGCTGGGGACCATGTGGGAGAACAAAGACCTTTATGCACCAGATAGACTACACCTTAACAAGGAGAGAGAGAGAGTGCCAAAGGCCAGATTCAAGTAGTATATTGGCAATTAACTGAATTTAAACTGATAAAGGGGGGCAGCAGGGATCAGGAGGAAGGGTTAGACAAGAGTCAAAATAAATAGGGCAGGCAGGTGGGACCAGGTTTGAGGAGAAAGAACAGGCAGTCCGGGGGTGGAGGGGGACTCAAGTCATGGTGGAAGGTTGTATCCATGAATGCAAGAAGCCTGGGAAACAAAATGGCTGAGCTGCATTCTCTGATGGCAGAGGAAGAGGTGGACATGGCTGTCATCATGGAGATGTAGGCCACACTGAACCACAACTGGGACCTCTCCTTCCTGGGAACAATCTGTATGGGAGGCACTGCAGGATGAGTGGAGGAGGAGGATAGCCTGTACTGGGAGGAGGAGATGGATGTAATGACAGAGGTGCTGTGGGCACAGGTACAACTAATGAAAGTTAAAAAGCTTAGGATGGAAGTGTTGTGTAGGTCATCAAATCAGGATAGGAAATTAGAGTGGGAACTGTAGTCCAAAATCATGAAGATGGTCAATGGATGGGAGGCAGTGATTATGGGTGATTTCAATCTACCTGGGGTAGATTGGACAATCCCTGCTACCACCTGTACCAGGATTAAGGTGCTGCTGGATGCATTCCAAAGTGGCTTCCTGCCATAATGTGTCCTGGAACCCACCATGGAAAGAGCCATACTAGACCTAGTTCTGTCTAATGGTATGAATATTCAAAAGGTAAAGGTGAAAACACGGCTAGCAGGAGCACCATCACACTGTGTGTGGACATGGGCAAGGAGAAGATTGTAACAAAACAAGGATACTAAATTTCAGGAGGGCAGACTACAGTAGGATGGGGAGATCCTGGGATGGCACCTTGCTGGGATCAGGAAGGAAACAGAGGTAGACCAAAATGGGACGTTATCAGGACAGGATGTTGACAACCATTAATGAGTGTGACAAAATAAAGAGCAAAAACATCTAGAGCCAAGAAGCCAAGTTGGTTTGATAGAGAGTAACTCAGGCAGTAAAGAGCAAAAAGACAACCTTCAGAAAGTATAAATGTACCCAGAGGAATAAGAACAAGGTGGAATACTTTAGAAAGTATAAAAGTACCCCGAGGGATGAGAACAGGGAGGAGTATTATACTGAGGCAAGGAAGACAGATAGAGCAGTATGACTGTCCAAAGCCAAGAATAAGCTGCAGCTGGCAGAGGGGGTGAAAATGAAGAAGGCCTGAGGAAGGGGTGCTTCTCACAGTAATTCAGGAAAAAGTGAGATATCAATGATGGAATCAACAGGTTGAAAAGGGAGTGGAGGTGGGCAGAGGGAGTATCTCTTCAGTCTTCACTAAGGAGAAGGATGGTGTAGTACCCCAGTGGAAGAAGTGGGAAGGGAACAAGGGAGGAGTCACAGATGCGGAGACTGAAATTGATAGGGTGAGGAAAGTCTTAAGGGCCCTGAAGGTGGAGAAGCCCCAAGGACTGGCGGCATACCTGAAGGTACAGGAGTTAGCAGATGTGTTGGCGGGGTCCTCTGCCAGATCTGTTTAACACCTTTTAAGAAGGGGAAATACCCATGGGCTAGGGGACAGCACATGTGGTGCTGCGACACAAGTGAGACAAGGGATGACCTGGTAACTATTGGACAGTCAGTCAGACCTCGATAGTGGGGAGCTCATAGAAACCATCAAGAAAGACTGGCAAGTTTTTGGATGATAATGGTCTCCATAATAATAGGCAGCATGGGTTCATGTCAGGGCAGTCCTGGCAGATCACCCTGATTGATTTCTTTGACTGGGTAATCATGCGAGAGTGGACAAAGGCCAAGCAGTAGACATACTGTGTTTAGATTTCAGCAAACCCTTTGCCTCTGTTCCCTGCAGGAGATTAATTAGGACGCTGGA
Organism: Neoceratodus forsteri; assembly: GCA_016271365.2. Classification (NCBI taxonomy): domain Eukaryota; kingdom Metazoa; phylum Chordata; order Ceratodontiformes; family Ceratodontidae; genus Neoceratodus; species Neoceratodus forsteri. The sequence continues at coordinate 245,693,095 of CM057454.1, read as the reverse complement.
GGACTGGTAGGAAGGACAAACTGGCTAGGTGGGTTAAAACTGTCTGCAAGATGGAAGTCACAAGGTTAAATGGCCTCCACAACCAGAATAGTGTTATGGTTGTGCAACTGTGTTAATCTGTTGCAGCTGTTCACACTCTGTATTCCATGAGGAATTACCACCTTGTAGGGGTACCAAAGACAAGAACCTTGGAAGAGGGTTTGACGCCTAGAGGTGCTGCAGGAAGGTTCCCTTGGCTACAGGTACCTTAAGAAGGAACCCCCTTGAGAAGAGAGGTAGGCTGCAGGAGGAAGCGGGGAGGATGGTGGGGCAAAGAAAATAATTCTTCAGAAGGAGACTGGGAGGAACTGCTTATATAGCTCAGAAAGGGACATGGCTGGTTGCTCATCCATTGAACTACAGGTGTAGCCTTTCAATTCATTGGTCTATGCAACCTGAATAGTGTTATGCTTGTGCAACTATGTTACTCTGTTGAGGCTGTTCACACTCTCTGTTCCATGAGGAATTACCACCATGTAGTGGTAGCAAAGCAAGGAACCTTGAAGAGGGTTCAACCCTAGAGGTGCCACTGGAAGGTTCCCTTGGCTAAAGGTACCTTAGGAAGGAACCCCCAAAAGAATGTTAGTAGTGATTGTTGACTATAAGGTAGAGAAACACACTGAAGCAAGAGGCAGCTTGATAATACATCGATGAGAAGTACAAGTTAGTGGAATAGCATGAATAAATGGATTAACACTGATGACAGCAGGGGACTTCCTAAGGAGAGAGGGAATGGCCAACAGGGTCACCATTAACCTCCATCCAATGGCGGAATGTACTTGAGTAGACTAGGGAATATTACTAAACCTAAGTATTATGACTTTCAATCAATCAATCAATCAAAATCTTTATTTATTCAGGCGAACATCATTGAGCACAGCTCATTTACAAGATGGACCTGAGTGGTCATAACAATATAAGGTTACAAATTTTACACAAAACATGGTACTGAATGAACACAAATACAAAGATTTATGAATGAGACAGATATACAAATATTTATATATACAAGGCAAAATGACATTGGACCTAGATCATATTAAAAGGAAAGAAACAAACAGTATTGTAGGGATAAAGCTAGGTAATGGGACTTGGGGAATTTTTGTATAAGTAGGTTGGAGAACAAGCTAGAAGAACAATAAAGAAATAGGGGGTATAAAAGGGGTAGGGAAGGAGGGGTGTGAGAGGACTAGGCCTTATGGAAGCAGTTGCATGATTCTGGGAAAAGACTAGTGTACAGTTTTTTGAAGGATGTTAAAGGAATGAGGGTATCCATTTCAAGGTCTTTTGAAGAGAATTCCAGATAAGTGCTAGGAATAGCTGATTGCAGCCCTTCCATACCGGGTGCAGATGATAGGAATCTTCAGCATGATGAGTTTATTGATCCTTAGGGTGTAAGGCCTGGATGTGATCCGGTTGAAACAATCTGAGATGTAGGAAGGGAGTTTGTTTGTCAGAGCTTTGTAGATCCAGACAGCAGCATTTTTGTTTCTTCTATGTTGTAGGGATGTCCAACTGACTGCATTGTAGAGAGAGCAATGATGGGTGCTGGAGGGAAGATCTGTAATGAATCTAATAGCTCTATGATACAAGGTGTCTAATTTATTTAAATGGGAGAGGGAACAGTGACCATAAAGGAAGTCAGCATAGTCAATGAGGGATAGGAATGATGCCAGGATTAGCCTTTGTTTGGAATCTCTGGTCAGGTAGTGTTTGATCCTATTTGCAAATTTAATATTTTCACTCCAGATTTTCAACATTGCCATTTTATTACACTTCCTCATGAACAGTACAGCTGCAATTTTTCATATGCTGCCCAAAATGTGTTTTGCACATGTACGCATAATAGTGCTGTTGGTGTGAAAGCAATGTTTGGGACAGATTAAGAAAATCACAGTTGCACTGTTCATGAGCAGAGGTCTTAAAATGGCTATGTTGAAAATTTGGTGACAAAAGTCCATAAAATGACTGTGTTACGAGTGAGCATTGCGCAGTTTCCACGCACTCGTGAAGTTCATGACTTTGTAATATTTTAAGTCCAGATTTTCACCAGTGGCATTTTTCCACACTGCCTTATTTACAGTACAGCTGTCATTTTCACAACATGGTCAAGTGTGTTTTCACACTTTCAGTGCAGAGATGCGTGGTCGCTGTGGGAAATTATTGTTCGGGATAGATAAAGAAAATCACAGTGACACTGTTCATGATCGGAGGCACCAAAATGCCTGAGTTGACAATCTGCTGCAAAAAAAATCCCCAACCTAATTATATCACGTTATGCGTTGCTACAGTTCTATGTACACTCATGACTTTACCATTTTTTAAATATTTTTACTGCAGATTTACAAAATTGCCATTTTTTACACCTCTCCATGAACAGTACAGCTGTCATTTTTACATCCTGTTCGAATGTTTTTGCCCTTGGTGCTAAATGCCTGAGTCGCTGTGCATAAGCAGCTTTCAAGAAAACTAGATATTCCCCTGTTCATGAGGGTGGGGTCACAAAAACCATGTTGAACATTTGAGGAAAATACCAATGAATGCCTGAGGTATTAGGGTTTCCAACTATAATGCCCAACCCTATGAGAATGACAGGCATCAGGGTGTGACTTAGGATTCTTGCCTGTAATGCTCATACCATTCCACACCCTGCAGCCAGAGAAAGCATTGAGGTATGCCTTGGACCCTTCGGCCCCAAAGTTCACCCATTCTTCTATATCGCACCCATCCCACTGTATTTCCTAATGGAATGGGTGCTATAAGGACCAAAGACCCCAAGGAACACCGTGACACTCTGCCAGTGTCTGCAGGGTGGGGTGTACTGAAATGGCGTGGGCTGCTATGGCTCACGCACCCAAAGGCACACCCCAATGCCTGTCACTCTGCAGGTGGTGGTGGGGTTGGCTTCAGTTCAATACTTCACTGCCATTACTATTACGCAGCTCTGTAACTTCTACCCTACCACTGCCAATGCCAGCAAGCAAACATTGGCATTGACAAATGCTTGTTTGTTTTAGTTTTGATTGACGCTTAATTTTTGTTAATATGGAGAGGTGGTAAAAGTGGTGGGCAGTGGGGGCCCCGAACACGATGGTGGCCTGGGGCGACCATTTCCACCTTTAACTGAGGTACTGTTTCTACCTCAAGTGCTCCCTCACAATCACAGCTCACTGCTGTAAGTGGTTATTTGGTGCCTTTAATCAACAGCAGCAGCTGCTTCTTCGGCGATGAGTTTGCAACCACTGCCAGCCCTGCAGCACTGTTGGCTACCTGTGATGAGGACCCTAAGAGCAGCAGCAGCAGAAACCACAGCAGCAGCTTGTTGCCCCTCCACCAAGTGCAGCACAGCAGGTGACAGTATCTGGTGCCCCCACTCTCTGTGCCTGGTCCTCCCTCGTAGCTCGTCCATTTAGGAATTTTCCTCTCCTCCCCAGCAACCTGATGGTGGTTAAATGCATGCTCTGTGGAAGTTCTTGTACATCGTGGTCACAAAGGCAGCCACTTGGGCACAGGTGGGCAGAGAACTCACCTTTTACTGCACTGTACGTGTCGAGTAGGATCGAAGCTGCAGGAGCTAACAGCCACTCCTGCAGTGGAAGATGTTGAAGAGGGAGTGCATCTGCCTGCGCAGCTTTGATGACAAATGGACAGGGCAGCAGAACCAGTGGTGACTCTTGCAGCTGCCTGGGCGCAACCCATCCGATGCCTGCCACACAGGCTGACCTGGCTGTGTTATGGAGAGGTGGAAGCCATACAGAATGTTGTGGATGGTGCATGTCAGCAGCCAAACCATATAGAGGGTCAGAACGCTGAAATAATAAGCATGTTACTGAACACTCACTGGTGGCCAGCCTCAGCCCTCCCATAGACCCTGTAAAAATTATTATTTAACCAAATTTACCCCAAAAAACCTGCCCTCCGCTTTTCCTTTTGTCTTAATCAATTTTTTCCATACAGACTAAGTTTGTAATTTATGTTCAATTAATATTTTCTTCCTGATGTTAATTTTGTTAAGCCTGTATTTCTTGATGCTCATAGTGCTAAATCCCACCTCCTCAAATGTCCCCCTCCCGCCACCCCATTAGGCTTTCTGCAATAAATTTTTCTTACTACTTACTTTATTTTATTTAATAAGTCATGTTGTTGCCAACTTTGTGGATGATGTGTGCTTTCATTTCATTTAATTTTTAAACTGTGGTGCCTAAACACCTCTTCAATACACTTTTATTGCAGTGGGCATTCCAGCGCCACAGTTTCACCTGTAATGAGCGTGCAGAGGCCCACCATTCTGAGACCTTATGACATTTAAAAAAATATAAGAAAGCAAATAAGAACTCTGAGAAAGTGCCTTTCTGTTGCAGAAAGTATAATGGTGGTGTGTGGATAGAGTTGTGAGAGGTGTGATTTAGATTAGAATTATGACTTTTTTCCTTACATTTGGTTAAAGCAGCAATGCAATAATCCATTGACAATTTAGACCCATACTTTTGTATTATAGTTTCAATTTGCCCGTATCTACTTATTGTATGATACCTTTCTTTACACCATTTATTTTTCTGCATTTCTCCATTGTTTTTACATCTGAAATAATAAAAGCAGTACTCATTTTAATGTTACTGTGACCTTGTTTTCAACCAGTATTCCCAGCTGTTTTTCAAAAGCTACTCTTCCATAAGGTCATGGAGCACTGTCTGCTGGATATGACTTCATTTTAGACACAACACAAATTATTTTAAGTAGCTTGATGTCCAAAAGCATGAGAAGACTGATGAAAACATGGTTCACGTGCACGGCAGCAGAGTAAAATGAGCTCTGCAATTATTGCTTTAGATCTGAAAACAAGAAGTACAGGATACTTAAATAGTGGATATAAGGGTATTGTTCCTCCATATACACAATTTATTAGATAAGGGCCAATGTAACATACAATAAAGAAGTACAGCCAAAATTGTAACTGTTTTCTTGCACTGCTGCTTTATTTTCATGCTGTATTACTTTTTGGTGACTGTTTAGTGTGCTGCATTTTGTAGTACACATACACACAACAACAATCACAATGCCATTAAATCACCTACTATGCCCCCAGCCCAAATGTCCTACTGTTTTAATTTCATGAAAAGTCCTGATGAAGAATAAGGCCAGAAAAGTGTCAGTGTCCCAAGTGAGAGCATTGCCTGGTGACGCTTGATGCTGCTGCTACTGCTGTTGTCCTGCTGTTTTAATTTCATGAAAAGTCCCAAATGAAGAATAAGGCAAGAAATGTCTCTGTTGCCCAAGTCAGGAAACTACTGAGCAAAGTGCTATAAGTCATGTGCACAGTGGGGACCCCTAGACCTCAAACTAATCGCATTTACAGCTGAGGAAGTACCACCATCCATCACTAAGATCCTTAACCTGTCTCTGTCATTGTCTCAGTTCCCACAGGTTTGGAAAACAGCCATTGTTACACCAGTTCATAAAGTGCTGTGCACTACTAGCAACTATAGGCCTATATCAATCCTCCTCCCCTTTCAAAATACTCGAGCGCATTGTTGCCAACCAACCAGAGGACTACCTTAGTAAATACTCCTGCAGCATGAACAACAACAACATCATGGTTTTAGAAAAGGGTACAGCACCACCACTGCTCTCCTAGAACTCACCAGCTCTGTCCACCAATCTGTTGACCAAAGGCAGTCTTGTGGGGCAATCTTTATAGACTTAACCAAGGCCTTACACATGGTTCATCACCAGCTCCTCCTTAATCAACGCCTCTAACTGGCCTCTCCCTGATTCACTGTCCTGGTTTACAAGCTATCTTGGAGCTAGATCACAATGTGTGAAGATTTCAACGCTTATCTCAGACCAAAACCAGTTTGGTCTGGTGTACCCTAGAGCTCAATTCTGGGTCCCTTACTATTCAGCATCTTCATTAACAATTTACCATCTGCTGCCACCAGCAGACACTGCTCTATACGGACAATGCTGTCATTTTTGCAACCCACCCTGACCCGATGTGCTCAAAACCAACCTACAGAATGGTTTCCTGGCATCGAGCACTGGTTCTCCAAACAGAAACTAGTGCTAAACTACAAGAAGACAATAGTCCTGTTGTTCTCCTCTGCCCGCAGTAGATACAATGGACATGCTCACTATCAAAACTAGTCAATATGACCCCTTGAACAAATACAGCACTTCAGGTACCTTTGGGGTCACCCTAGATAGTCACCTCACATATACACCCACATCAAAAATGTAGCCTGAGCTGTCAATACTAGGATTGATCTTCTCTATCAACTCAGAAAGTGTCTAACACTTGAAGCTCTCAATCTGGTGATTCACAGTTCGGTGCTCTCTATTATCGACTATGGCCTTGTCATTTACAGAGTTGCTACTGATACTGCTCTCAAAAGGTTCACTTTTGTGTTAAAACAAGGCTTGTGACTCCAGCACCCATCCCACCTCACCCACACCTGCAATCTCTATAAACAGACTGTATACTCAATCTATCAGTGAGAATTAATTACCACACCTGCCTTCTCACTAAAAAGATTCTACTTGGTTCATGCCAAAGGGTCTGTGTTGTCTGCTTCACAAATCTCCAAAGACCCAACATCGTGCACCTCATCCAGTGAACTCCTTCTAGTCCCACGGTGCCGGACCATACCGCGCAATGCACCTTTGGTAGCAGAGCACCTTCCTGGTTCAATAGACTCCCCAATAGTCTAGCTACCTTCCTAAACTTGGAGAGTTCAAACATAAGCTCCGAACTCAACCTACTAACTGAAAACTCCTGTGATTGCTCTACCTAATTTCCAGGTCCCTTTCAGGACCTCCACTAGTCCACCCCTTGGACCTCCCTCACTGACACTCTATCACCACCATCTTACCACCCTCATCCCTGCCTTTGCCCCCTCTCCCCTTCTCCTCTCCCTCCCTTTCTAAGACTCTTTCCTCCCCTATCGAGTTGCAACTTTACAAGGCTGCCTGGCTGCTCCTCTCCCCTTGGTTCTTCCTCCCCCTCTACTTTTCTTCCCTCTGCTTCTGATCAGGTTTTGCTTAATGTATATAACTGAAGCTTAATTGTCCTATACTATAATGTAAACACATGTACATCTGTTCTGAAATAGTATGTATGACTTGTCTGTTTCCCTGCAGCTGTTTGTAACCCTCCCTACTGACATGGAACCTTTGTAAATGAGCTGCCTGGCACTCAAAGGTATTTGTAATCCTAGAATGAATAAATAAAGAATAAATAAAATGTGTCACAGTGTCCTAAGTGAGAGCATTGCCTGGTGACGCCTGATGCTGCTGCTACTGCTGTTGTCCCAGTGTTTTAATTTCATGAAAAGTCCTGATGAAGAATAAGGCCAGAAATGTGTCACACTGTCCAAAGTGAGAGTATTGCCTGGTGATGCCTGATGCTGCTGCTACTGCTGTTGTGCTGCTGTTTTAATTTTATGAAAAGTCCCGATGAAGACTAAGGCCATAAATGTGTCACACTGTCCAAAGTGAGAGTATTACCTGGTGACGCCAGATGCTGCTGCTATGTTGTCCCACTGTTTTAATTGCAAGGAAAGTCCTGATGAAGAGACTAAGGCCAGAAATGGGTCACACTGTCCAAAGTGAGAGTATTGCCTGGTGACGCCTGATGCTGCTGTTACTGCTGTTGTCTTGCTGTTTTAATTTCATGAAAAGTCCGATGAAGACTAAAGACAGAAATGTGTCACAGTGTCCCAAGTGAGAGTATTGCCTGGTGACGCCTAGATGCTGCTGCTGCTGTGTTGTCCCACTGTTTTAATTGCAAGGAAAGTCCTGATGAAGAGACTAAGGCCAGAAATGGGTTACACTGTCCCAAGTGAGAGCATTGCCTGCATTGCGCCTTTCTGCATCACTGATACTTGCTGCCCTTTATGTGTGCCTTCATACCACAATGGTGAGTTATTGTTCATCCCACTGTCATGTTTTTTCATAGACACAGCCATTTAATTTGTATTTCTTGTTGTGTGCTGTAAGTAGTCCGTCATGTTGTTCCTTTTCAGAGAATCATCGTAAATAGATATGAAATGTTTCCACTTTACCATGGTAGGCATGATGATCGCATCCACATGCTAGACATATGTTACCAGTTCGACACCTAATGTGGTACTGTAACATTTAATTTGTATTTTGTTGGGGTTTACTGCTGTGGTTGACTGAATTATAATTTCTGATTACTTTTGATTTTATTCTCAGGTTGTAGGCACACTTGTGTTCCGCCCGTTTGGATTGTTGATGACTTTGGCTGTCTAGGAAACTGTCAAGCCATGAAAGGGAAGTATTTTTTTGGGGGCATCATTTGAAAACAAGTTTCATTAATGTTTTGTCTTCTTTCCAGGTCTTCAGCGTATCCTAACTGTTGTCCATCTTCCGACTGGAAGATACCACCACAGCAGCCCACAGCACCTGATGTTACCTGAAACAGATGAAGAAGAAATTATTAGGAGTTCAGTGCACTACCATTTCAGTTCCCAGTGTGGCTGTTCCTGTCTTATGTTATATCCAGCTTTAAATACCAAGTTATTAGTAAATCCCTTTAGAAAAATTAACACGCTTAGTGAGTGACATGCACTGGCCCACTGTCTTACATTATATCACGTGTTTTCATGACCAGGATAACATGTTGTGCAACCCTCATGTACTGAAGTACACCTGTCCCATCTGTGATGAAAAATATATTATCTGGTCTGTATGTCACTGCCGTTGAATGCTTTCAGCAGTGGAAAAAATTAAAACAAGAAGGAACAAGGGAATAAGAGTGATACTTACCTGTAGATGATATCCTTTAGGTGGTGTGAGTACTGTAGTCTTGCAGGTTTACACTGTCTGTGACTTGTGAAAACAAAATGAAAATCAGTTGCCTGTATTTGGTGACAGTGGCATCTAGAAAAAGTTAAAGGAAGGATTCACACCACTGTTCAATTGAGAAACCATAGTACATGACATTAGTACATACTTACTGTAAATTAGTGATGAGAAGCAGGGTGGCTGTGGATGACTGATGGTGTATAGATTGGGCACAGGTACAATGTCTCTCTCACTCTCAAGAAGCAGGGTGGCTGTGGCTGGCTGAGGGTTCATAGACTGGGCACAGGTACAATGTCTCTCTCTTTCTTACTGTCAAGAAGCAGGGTGCTATATCTGGCTGAAGGTTCATAGATTTTGCACAGGTACAATGTCTCTGTCTCTTCCAAGAAGCATGGTGGCTGGCTGGGGTGCATTACTGTTTTCAGTGTCAGGAGGATATCTGTCATTCAGTCAACAGGATTTAAGTGGCTACAAGTTGACATTTGTGTTTAGAGAACTGCGGGTAATAATGACTGCACACATTCTGTGAACTGTACTCACAAAATCAAGAAAGGGGAAAGTGAAATATAGCCACTGTTCTAAGTAACAGGAAGAAGTACGTGAATGCAACTTTTGTAGTTATGCCTCCCACCAACATCCTCATCATCATCATCATCATCATCAAGAGGAAGCAGCCCTCGCAATCATCAATACCAGAGTTGTACCACTTGGAATTCTTTTTCCATGACTGCATCATCAACTTCAATGGTACACCGTTTGATGTTGCCACCTGGATGGTCTGCCTCACCTGCATCATCAACTTCAATGGTACACCGTTTGATGTTGCCACCTGGATGGTCTGCCTCACCTGCATCATCAGCACAACCATCATCGTGACTGGGTACAAACATAGATGGATTGTCCTGCTTGGTATGTGACCTTCATTTATTTTGATAAATGTTAGCATGCTGACATTTGTAGTGATAGGTTAGTATGACAGTCACGTGCTATGGCCCCTGCAGAACTAAATACCCTCTCACACTTACAATGGAGGGTGGGCAGGTCAGTACTTCAGTGCTACTGACGTCAGTGCTTGCCATTCATTTACCTTGCCTCCAGTACACCAAGGATCGTTCAATATTATCAGATGCCTGTTTTCTGCCAAATAGGCCTCAACTATGGTCTGTGATGCTCACATTCCTGATGACTCGTCCATCTGTTCACAATATTCATCTAGGTCACAAATTTCTATTTGGGACAAGGCATCCCAAAGTGGATTATTGGCCAACTGTGCAGCTGACACCACCATTGCCCTCAGTCACCTTACTGGATGTACTCAGTCCATGGTGACCTTCGCCTTGTTATGTTGTGGTTTGCAGAACTTTGCACATGGCTTCTGTGCTCCATGAACCAATCTGACCAGCTGTCCAGTTGGATTTTGAACCTGATCATGCCCTTCCTCCAGTGGATGCAATGCCACATTTATAGCGTGGGGTCCAGCATTGTGGCTATTCTAAATTCTGGAGATTGCTGAATAGTGGCAATGTGTCGATTGCTGTCTAATATTGTAATCATGTGTTTCAGTAATGCACAGCTTGACCTGTCTCGGGCCACATCAAGGCTAGGCTGCAGATTCAAAAGTCTTCTTCAGCACCTGGAGAAGTGGAATGGCTTGACTAATGGATGCAGCGCCACCACTCACTGCCTGTGTGGTATGTTCAAACGGCTTCAAAATTGCTATTACTGAGTCCATGAGTGCATAATTGTTCAGTTGTCATAGACATTGAGGCCCTGAACTGTCATGGCTAGTGTGCATAACTAGGTGTAACCCCTGCAAATGGGGTTCCCAAAAGACTTCCAGGAGCTTGCTTGAATGCTCCAAGCCTGAATAGTGTTTGGCATTTAAGCCATTTATCAGTGAGTGTTTTTAGAGCCTCTGGTACTGTCTCTTTAGAGCTGTCTGCTTGCAGACATAATTAGTTGTATGGGGGACTGTGTGCTTCTCTGAGTACCTCGAGCTGCTGCCAATTCACTTAATTTTTGCAGTCACTAGAGTGCAAAGGGAACCTATCTGAAAAGATGTAACTGTTTACCAGAAATTATTTAGAGTAATAATGAAATTACAGTTTGTCTAACCTGCTTTCTTTGCAGTCAGAACTGTGTCTCTAGTTCCCATTCTAGTTTTGAACTGCTGAACTGGACCAATCAGTGTGGGTAAGCTAGCTCTAAAATGGTGCCTTGGACGAATCAGAACTTGGACTCATAATCTGAGCCAGCCACAAGAGGATTGTATGGGCAGTGACTCTGGGAGATGTAGTTTAGACTTCAGTGCCTTTTTGGACCAACAGCAGCAGTCTATTGTGAGTGACAGCCAATCCAGTCAAGAACTGGGAGGAACTCAAAGGAAGTGCCAGTTTTTTGGCGGTTGGAGTTCAGTTGAGCTTTGGCAGTGAAGAAGAAGGAGCCCTGTACTTTTCAGTGTGCAGTTTAGTCAAAAACGTGTGTAAGGCCCAGAGTTCCGGTCTGCAGCATTAGTTAGGACTGAATAAGTCCTGTGAAAAGAATCAAAGGATCTCTGAAGAGTAGAAACCAGGCTCACCCTGTAGAAGACTGGAAGAATTGCTGAAAATTGCATCGGTCTGTCAGGAACTGAATCTGCTGTGTGTTCTCCGGTATTGTACAGTAATTGCGATCGGGATACAGATGCAGCCTGCCTGGTATAGTCTTTCTTTTTATATAAATGTGTGAAGAGTTTGTGTACCTCAAGTGAGCCCTGCTGACATTGAAGGACCCTATCTGTATTTGGAGGTCGTAGTACTAATTCAGGGTCGCTCCCATGAATTGCCACATTAAATCCAAATGGAATTACTGTACTGCTGACTGTTTAATTTTCCTTTTCTCTGTGTGAAAGGGCCCCTACCAGCTGCCACGGTTTGGACTAGCCACTAGGGCTTGGGTACCCAGGACAGTAACTGATAGGGATAGGCCTGTGCACAGAGCCACAGGTAGATTATTAGAGTGATAAGCTAATTAACCTGATTTCCCTGTCCTTGTTATATCCCCTAAATAAATCAGAGCTGCTTGTTTCCAGCAAAGTTATACTGCCTGAGGTATTTGTCTATGTTAAAGTACTGTACTGTGATTGTTGCACTGTATCTCATTTCACAGGAGGTCCCAGTGCGGAACCAGACCTGGGGGTAAGTGTATACTGTGAGGTAATTCTGATATATTGTGTGGGCCACTAGTGGGAAGGGGGGTTGCAGTGTCCCGAGGGCTGCAGCCAAGTTAGTTTAACTATTGCAAACCCTGACCTCTGGGTGGAGGCACCCCATTGGATCCAGGCCCCTCAACCTGTTAGTGGCAAATCAGGCAGGGTAGTAGCCCTGGGATAGCGCCATCTAGGGGTTACATCTTGGAGGCTCACCGCTGGGATTGTGTGTCCTCTAGTGGCCATATTTACGAACCACTGTTAAGAAAAAATGGGTACCCGACAGAAGTGGCTGTGCACCGCTGGTGGAGTGGTGTACTGGGAGGAGATCGATCCCCAAAATGCTATGCTTATCCTGGACATCCCACTGGTATCAATACGGACACTGTGCAGGGAGTACTTTCCAAGGTGGAAGGTTTACAAAACCCTGTGGTGGTGAGTCGGCATGCTAATCTACTCACCCACACTTTCCTGGCCTAGTAGAGTTTAAGGATCCCATAGATAGCTCAAAGTGCCACAGACCATTACCCCAGAGGAGCCCTCACTGCTTGGAGAGTGATAACTAAGGACAGTAAGACCGGAGGGATCAGCCCCACCACTATCTGAAACTTTTGAGGAGAAATTTGCTGAATGGTTGCTGGAGAGGGAAAACTGTGGAGGACTTGAAGAAACTATTCTTGCCACACAGGGGTGTTCCTCCCCAACACCCTGTCCTGCTCCAGTGCCCGTAATGGTGGCTGAACCAATGCAGACTCCTATTTCTGCACCATTAGTCACGATACTTCACGAAGGTTGAGGATCTTCTCTGGCACCTCCCCACCCCAAGGGGAGGATGACTGAGAGACCTGGATGAACTATGTTGCCCCCAAGTGCTAGAATGGCAATGCTCGGGAAAGCGGCGAAAGAGGGTTAGTGAGAGCCTCCGAGGTCCTGCTAGCTGCCATCCGTGCTAAGCGGGCCAGTAACCCTGAAGGCGACTGCACAGGCCTATCTTGAGGCCTTGAGGAATGTGTATGGAGCCCAGATTCTGATGAGGGACCTATGGTGGAGAGTAAGAAATGCACAACAGTACCAAGGAGTTGTTGTCTGTGTATGTCTCTCGGCTGGAAAAATTGTTGCAAGAATGCCTCAGAAAGGGTAGTTTGCCAGCGATTGAACTGGACCGAACCAGACTGGACAGAATCCTTAAGTCACCCCCTTCTCAGAACTGCTGTTGCTTCAGTTCGCCTAGCAAATCGACTGGAATCCCACCCTCCTATGATGAGTTAATGAGAGAAATTGAGGAGTTGAGAAAAGGCGACCTGGAGGTACCTGCACCAACAGCTGTGGCTACGACCCGAGTGACTGAGGGTGACCCATCAAGTGAAGTTCAGGGGCAGAGGTTGACAGTCAATGAGTGCTCTGACAAGGAAAAGATATGCCACAATGGGGCGAACTGTTGAGAGAGATCCGAGAATTCAAAAACAGTCCTTTATGAAGGCCACGCCCTGCAGTCACAGGCCTGACCTATATCCGACTGCATCTGCTATGGGGGTGGGGTACCCACCATGTATCTCCTGCTGATAACAGCCCAAACTCAATTCCTTGACCATGGAAGTGGAGAAACTGACGAGATGTCTCCAAATGCTTATCACCCTGCAGACAGAGATGGCACCCAGGTTTCCAGTTAGTAATACCCCGCCCTGGCTCCCAGTGTGGCGCCTCGCCAGCTCAAACTCCAGAAAGTATGTTTTGCTATAATTGTGGGAAAGATGGGCACATGAAAGAGATGCCAGTCCCCAAAGACACTACAAAGTTGCATATAGGCTACAAGGAGAGCTTGGAGAAGAAATCAGTGGTTAAGAGAGTGCTACACTGATCCCAGTGAGAGCACCAAAATGCTAATTCACGTCCTTTTGTGGCAAGGTCAGTTGCCCAGGCCCCCCTACCGCCTCTCCAGACTGGTCCAGAATAGTGGGTCCCTCCATGGAGACCTGTAAAGGTGAATGGAGTGTCTACAAGAGCTGTATTAGACAGTGGCTCCCAAGGACAATTATGTTCCAGGATTGGTATCAGAGCATTTGTCAGACGTGACCCTTACAACCATTAGAAGGACTGCATGTATGGGGGTTAAGTGAGAAGGCCTCCCCTATTCCGGATATATCCGAATTGGCTGTCTTTCCCCACCTCCGTGGCTGGAGTGGCGAACAAGTAGAGACCCTAGCCTTAGTGTGTCCCCCACTGGACTGTATGATGGTGTCCCTTTGTTGATTGGAACAAATGCTCATATGTTGGAAGGCTGGCACAGTTGTGTTATGAAAACAGGGTCAAAGACTAGTAGAGCTTAAGAGTTCTGGCTTTAATTAAGAAGGCCTATGAGGCACAGAGAGATGCTGAAAAACAGAACCAGAGGAGACCAGTCGGAATTGTGGAAGAAGGATCCTGAGTCTCTGTCCTGGCGCCAAATGCCCAGTGTACCTTACAGGAGAGAGGTCCGTATCAGAAAGGATGTTAAGAATAAAATATTAATGTTGGATGCACCAGGCGATGGAAAATTGCCAGAGGGACTGCTGGTCAAGCCTAGTATTTTGCCCGCTAGAGCCCATGCTTATGCCAGAAGGGTAATGGTCCAAGTTCATAATGTGTCTGAAAGAGACATTCGAGTAAACAGAGGTTGCATCCTGGCTAATGTGCATTGTGCAGACACTGCAGTGCTGCAACAGCAGAGTTCAAGGAAGAATGACAGAGTAGCGCACTGACTTGTTTGATTTCGGCGACTCCCGCTGCCAGCTGAATGGAAAGTGAGGATCAGTGAGAAGCTTGCCCAGAGAGACCAGGTGTTTTCTTTAAAGGAATGGGATGTAGGATGCGTGCAGGAGCTGAGCACAATATCCGGCTGCATGACGAAGACCATTTCGTAGAGGTCTGGCGCCTGGCACCTGCTGACATAGATGATGTGAGACGGCATCTGCAAGAGATGTTAGCTGCTGGTGTAATACAAGAATCCAGAAGCCCTTATGCTTCCCCATTGTGGTAGTGAGGAAAAGAATGGAACAGTAAGGATGTGTGTGGATTATCGCGACCTTAAACCGCGGACTATCACTGATCAAGTACACAATGCCCGCATTCAGGATGCTTTGGACTGCACCTAAACGGGACGAAGTGGTTCTCTGTGCTGGATCTCCGCAGTGGGTACTACCAGATCCCGAATGGCCCAGAGGACCGTGAGAAGACTGCCTTTTATCTGTCCGCTACTTCTATGAATTCATGAGGATGCCTCAAGGATTTCAGGTGCCCCAGCCACTTTTCAACGATTGATGGAGCGTGCAGTGGGGACATGAACTTACTAGAGTGCCTGGTATACCTAGATGATGTTATTGTGTTGGCAGCTCACTGGAGGAACATGAAAGCAGATTATTTAAGGTATTGGACCGACTGGAGGACTTTGGCCTTAAACTGTCCATTGATAAGTGTCAATTCTTTCAAACATCAGTAAAGTATGTGGGACATATAGTATCCACCGAGGGAATAGAGACCCACCCAAGTAAAGTTGAGGCCTTGACCACCTGGCCACAGCCCAAAATCTAAAAGAACTGCAAAGATTCCTGGATTCTGTGGTTATTATCGGCGCTTCATCAAGGACTATTCAAGAGTGATCCGCCTCTTTACTTAACCTTACTCAAGGGTATCCCCAACCCACAAAAAATACCAAAAGTCAAGCGTCCCTCAAGACTGAAAGAGTGTATTTTCATCCAAGTGAAGTATTTGGGGCCGCTGGACTCTGATTGTGAGACTGCTTTTCAAGAGATCATATCAACTTACCCATGCTCCAGTGCTGGCCTATGCCGATCCAAGAAAAACTTTACGTCCTGCACACTGATGCTAGCTTGCAAGGGTTGGGGGCTGTGTTGTACCAAGAGCACGAGAATGGCCTGAGACCAGTGGCCTTGCCAGTAGAAGCCTGACCCCATCCGAAAAGAACTATCCTGTACATAAGTTAGAGTTCCTAGCTTTGAAGTGGGCTATTGTTGACCAATTCCATGAGTACTTGTATGGGGCTAAAATACTAGTAAAACTGACAATAATCCTTTGACCTATGTGCAGACCTCAGCTAAGTTGGATGCCACTGCATGGTGGCTTTCTGCATTATCTACATATGACTATGCTCCTGAATAACGGCAGGTCTGAACCACATAGATGCTGATGCTCTCTCCCGGAGGCCTGTTCCCCAGAATGATTGGGTCCGATTGGCAGAACCTGACATTCGGGCACTCTGCCGGAAGTTGACAGGGAGGAACAAATGTCCACGGACGCAGTGGACTGCATGGTGGATTGCTTTGGGAGCCTCTGAGATGCATACCTGCTGCTTGTGCCACTTTTCTGCAATAGACATTGGTGCACTGCCTCAGCTGGACAATGACAGTGTAGTAGGGCTCAATCCCACATCCCATGATCAAAGCAGCTTTAGAAGCCCTCTATGCAGGAAAAGATGTGTCCAAATTACGCCTCCACTGATTTGAGAACTGCACTGTTATACAAAGAAGGTCCTAAGTTGAAACTGATCAATAAACTGTTGTACAGAGAAACAGTAGACAGAGGGGACAAGTAGACAAACAACAACTAGTGCTGCCCACTGCCTTCGAGACTCAGTACTGAGGTCCTTGCACAACCACATGGGGCACCTTGGTATAGACAGAACACTTGACTTGGTGAGATCCAGATTCTATTGGCCTAAGATGGGGGCTGATGTGGAGCAACACATTTCGAACTTGTAGTCGCTGCTTACAGAGGAAAGCTTTGCCCAGAGGGCTGCCCCTTGTTAACATCACCACCAGTGCACCCATGGAGCTGGTCTGTATTGATTTTCTGAGTTTGGAGTCAGATCAAAGAAATATCAGTAATGTGCTGGTGGTCACTGACCATTTCACGAGATATGCCCAAGCTTTCCCACCAAAGACCAGAAAGCATCCACTGTGGCCAAAGTACTTGTAGAAACTTTTTGTTCACTATGGGGCTCCACAAAGAATCCATTCTGATCAAGGAGACTTTGAGAGTCGTCTGATCAAAGAGATGCTTTCTCTGTGGGAGTGAAAGTCCAGAACCACTCCTTACCACCCCAGGGACCCACAGCCTGAACGTTTCAACGCACTTTGCTAGATATACTAGGCACCCTGCACCCAAAGGACAAAGCCTAGATGGAGCCAACAAATTAGCACCCTGGTACATGCTTATAACTGCACCAAAGCATGCCACTGGATTCCCCCTACCGCCTGATGTTTGGAAGAGAAGCTCGACTACCAGTAGATGTGTGTTTTGGGGTCTCTCCTGATGGGGTTCAAGCTGACAACTATTTACAGTATGTGCAAGTTAAAGGCCCAGCTAACTCATGCACCAACTGGCTCAAACCATGGCTGCCAAAAAATCTGGCCAACTAAAGAAAGGTATGATAAAGGTGAAAGCACAGGAACTCCAGGAGGAGATCGGGTATTGCTAAGAAATCTGGGACTGCATGGCAAGCACAAGATTGCTGACAGATGGTCCACCATCTCCCTCACATTGTAGTGGCAAACTAGATGATCTGCCAGTGTACAAAAGTAAGGCCTGAGAATAATTCAAAGATGTAAAAACAATGCATAGAAATCATTTACTGCCCATTGGACAAATCCTGATTGAGTCTGAGCCCCAGAAGATACCCCTCTGGACCAGTGACTAGAGCTGCTGCTAAGAAAAGATCAAGAAAGTCTGCACCTACAGAAGCAAAGTTAAAGTGTCCCTCCACAAGTCCCAGTTGAGCATGACTGTCAGTCCATATCAGAAGAAAGTGAGAGTGACTTTGAATACTATCCTTCTTACTGAACTGAGTCAATTGTTTCGGGGCAATCCCTAGTCAATACTGGAGACAAAGCTGGGCCTTCTGGACTGTCTAACTCCTCAGCTTCATCCCTGGAGCCAATGCTCCCAGAAAGTGAAGTGCAAAGCATCAGATCAGATGAAATGGAATCATTGTGCATGGTTGAACTGTTTGAGCTTTCAGGGAGGAAAATGATAGATTGAGGGCAGACTGGTGATACACCGAACAAGAAGAGTATTTTGAGTGCCCTGACAGTCCACTGCCAGTGTCCAAAGCTTCCATGCGAGCCAAATGTTGTGGACTCAGAAACTGTAACTCCTGGAGCTGAAAGTGCCCCAAGTTCTAGCCTCTCTACCCCATGGAGACTCCTGACAAGTGAGGACAATGCTGAAAATGAGGCTCAGAGTGCAGAGACTATAACAGTCCCCCTAGAAAGACTGGTCTGAGCTGTAAAGCCTGTGGTGCACCTCAGTTATGATTCACTTGGGGGCCTGTGGACTTGCCTCTCATAATGTTGTCCATAAAAGGAGTGTATGTGTCCCCGAGCTCACTGCCCAAACTGAGCATCAGTGCTAACTCCAAGTTACTTGTGTTGCCTCTAAGTATGGTGCCCTTGCCCATCCAGCCCCAAGGTAACTGATAGGAAGGGCCCTCTCTTCAGATTTCATGTACAAGAGGTAATAACTTGAGTTATGGTACAATGTGTATGTAATACTGTAAAGAGGACGTACTGCAATGTTTCAGAAATGTGTTCTTGGTAAATGATATATTGACTGATGATTACATGTGCGAGCCTAATGCAAATGTATATGGTTGCAGTTGAAACATGGGTACTTGTTGACGCGGACGTCAAGCTTTCCCAGGCCAGGAAGGTGTAACCCCTGCAAATGGGGGTTCCCAAAAGACTTCAGGAGCTTGCTTGAATGCTCCAAGCCTGAATGGTGTTTGGCATTTAAGCCATTTATCAGTGAGTGTTTTAGAGCCTCTGGTACTGTCTCTTTAAGAGCTGTCTGCTTGCAGACATAATTAGTTTGTATGGGGGGACTGTGTGCTTCTCTGAGTACCACCGAGCTGCTGCCAATTCACTTAATTTTTGCAGTCACTAGGAGTGCAAAGAGAACCTATCTGAAAGATGTAACTGTTTACCAGAAATTATTTAGAGTAATAATGAAATTACAGTTTGTCTAACCTGCTTTCTTTGCAGTCAGAACTGTGTCTGCTAGTTCCCCATTCTAGTTTTGAACTGCTGAACTGGACCAATCAGTGTGGGGTAAGCTAGCTCTAAAATGGTGCCTTGAGCGAATCAGAACTTGGACTCATAATCTGAGCCAGCCACAAGAGGATTGTATGGCAGTGACTCTGGGAGATGAAGTTTAGACTTCAGTGCCTTTTGGACCAACAGCAGCAGTCTATTGTGAGTGACAGCCAATCCAGTCAAGAACTGGGAGGAACTCAAAGGAAGTGCCCGGTTTTTGTCGGTTGGAGTTCAGTTGAGCTTTGGCAGTGAAGAAGGAAGGAGCCCTGTACTTTTCAGTGTGCAGTTTTAGTCAAAAAGCGTGTGTAAGGCCAGAGTTCAGTCTGCAGCTTGTTAGGACAAGATCCGTCCTGTGAAAAGAATCAAAGGATCTCTGAAGAGTAGAAACCAGGCTCACCCTGTAGAAGACTGGAAGAATTGCTGAAAATTGCACTCGGTCTGTCAGGAACTGAATCTGCTGTGTGTTCTCCCCGGTATTGTGCAGTAATTGCGATCGGGATACAGATGCAGCCTGCCTGGTATAGTGCTTTTATATAAATGTGTGAAGAGGTTTGTACCTCAAGTGAGCCCTGCTGACATTGAAGGACCCTATCTTATTTGAGGTCGTGAGTACTAATTCAGGGTCGCTCCCTGTTGAATTGCCACATTAAATCCAAATGGAATTACTGTACTGCTGACTGTTTAATTTTCCTTTCTCTGTGTGAAAGGGCCCTACCAGCTGCCACGGTTTGGACTAGCCACTGGGGCTTGGGTACCCAGGGACAGTAACTGATAGGGATAGGCCTGTGCACAGAGCCAAAGGTAGATTATTAGAGTGATAAGCTAATTAACCTGATTTCCCCTGTCCTTGTTATATCCCCTAAATAAATCAGAGCTGCTTGTTTCAGCAAAGTTATACTGCCTGAGTATTTGTCTATGTTAAAGTACTGTACTGTGATTGTTGCACTGTATCTCATTTCACAGGAGGTCCCAGTGCGGAACCAGACCTGGGGGTAAGTGTATACTGTGAAGGTAATTCTGATATATTGTGGGCCACTAGTGGGAAGAAAGGGGGTTGCAGTGTCCCAGAGGGCTGTGACCAAGTTAGTTTTAACTATTGCAAACCCTGACCTCTGGGTGGAGGCACCCACCATTGGATCCAGGCCCTCAACCTGTTAGTGGCAAATCAGGCAGGGGTAGTAGCCCCTGGGATAGCGCCATCTAGGGTTACATAGGTACTTGGAGATTGCTTTGTACTGCTTGTACAACCGCTCAGTCATGTAAAGTGTCGAGTTCTATCTCATGACAACTTCAAGCTTGAGGTGGTGATGATGGAGGCTGTTTTGAATCTGCAGCTGCCTAAGATGGCCATGAGCATGCAAAGTGGGCACAGTACCCACCTGGTTACCAAAAGCAAATAAATAGATGTGGCGTGCAATAGTCAGCATTTGCTTTATTTCTGGGGACTGCAGAAACTCCTGTACCACAAGATTTAAACAGTGGGCCATGCAGGAACCCTCACAAAGCCACCATTGCTGATACATTTAACAATGTTTGATCCATTATCACTAGCTATGAAGCCAGCTTTTGGGACGGGGTGCAACCACTCATCAGTTTCTGTCAGCAGCAAGTCTAGCATGTTTTCACCAGTTTGGACCCTGCTACACTATGTAGTCCAAGTGTGGCATGCTGTCTAATGCCATGAAAGTTGCTACCACCACAGTCTGACTTACTACACTGCTTTCCCATCCCACCATCACAGACAGCCACAGGTAGCTGTGCCCAATGTGCAGTAATACACAGATGGGAACTACTGCTGTTTTGCCACTTGTCTACATATCCATGCTTAAGTGAATGTAAGGTGATGTGGAATGTTGAAAGGTATGTCTTACAGACTCTGTCACTGTCCGACATAACTCAGGGACAGCACGGGTGGAAAAGTATGTCCTGGATGGGATCTCCCATTTAGGACATGCATGTGCTGCAAAGCACTGAATCCTGCATTCTCCATAAAGGAGAACAGCAAAGGTCAATTGTCAGCATTTCTGCTATGGCAGCATTGAGTTCACGGCAATCACATGATTTGGTGGGTATTTACTGTTTTGTGCAAAAAGCTGTGCAACATGGGCTGCATTGTTCTGTGTTTTGCATGTGGTGCCAAATGGCTCTCCTCTGTGAACTGACATGGATGGGGTACCTTTGATGTGTGATGGTGGGTGCACAGGTGACAAGCCAATAAATGCTGTTATGTTCCCTGTTTAAAGCACAAGGGTTGATGTAGTAGAATTACTACGTGGACTACCACTGCTACTCTGACCACTACTTGAACATTCAAAATCCTCCTCCTCTTCATGCCTGTAGTAATCCTCCGTGTTATTTCACCACTTTTACCGACAAGACTACTTACACTGTAGGAAGGGGATGCCATGCTCACTAAGGTACATGAGGGTGAATGTCCCACTATGGCATTACCACCCTCTGGTGCCAAGTCCACAGTGCCATGTGCCTGCTCTGAGATGAGGATGCTGGCCCTAGTGCCCAGACGGTACCCTTTTACCACGCTCACATGCACTTGGCAAAGCTGGCAGATTGCCACTGTTTCATTGCTACCATCCTGTATGAAAAGATCCCAAACAAGGGTTTTGATGCCCTACTCTTTACATGTTACTTCTGGTGCTGCATATGGAACTGCAGTTTTGTGGCAATGAAATGGGTAGTGTACTGCATGATTTCGGTGTTGTGCACACTTGGACTTTGACTTAACATCACAACCTATGGCAATTACTTCAGGGTCATCAACAGACACAGCTACATCAGAACTTTGAGGAAGGGGTGATTGACTAACAGACTGTTTACAAGCAGCCACCTTCACTTTCTTTTGTCCAGTTCCTAAATGGGGTTGCTAGTATCATCATCATAATCATCATCCACAAATTCACTTTGGATGCTGTCCTGTGGAGATATTCCAACTACAATCTCAATATTATCACCCACCTTTTTCATCAACATCTGAATGTTTGGATAGCCTAACCTCCAAGATCAGTGGAAACATGAGACTGTGAGTCATCATCATCATCATAATCAGAATCAAGTTCAACTACTTGGGGAGTGGGACATCAACTACACTCAAGTCTGCGGACTCAACAACATTTTCCCACCTGATAACTTTGCCGGGTTGAACTTGTAGCAATACTCATGCTGTTATCAACCATTTCCTCACTAACTTTACTGCCAGCAGGGACAACAGCATCTCCAACCAGCACTGAAGTGACTGATTTCGCTGTGAAAAACAGGGTCGGAGAAATCCTTTGTTTGCAGCAACTGCTGCCTTTCCCTTCTGCTGTGTACTACCACGGCTATGACCACTCTTAACACTGTTAGACTTGCTAGCCCCTGATGAACCTGTCTCATCATCACAACAATTTCCACTGATAATAGTCTTCTTGGCAGCAGTGCCACAGCTGGAAACAGCTTTGCATGACTGTCTCTTTGTGGGCATTTTTAAGATTAAGAGAAAATTAACAGCAACCTTATATTTCTGCAGTTTTTGGTGGATGGGAAGCAAAACGAAAGAGATGCAGCCACACAGACACAACACAAGACCTTAACTAGTCTTCAAAAATCCAAAAGTCCAAACACAATACCTTGTTTTATGGGGAGGAACAGCAGTAGCTACACAGAAGCAGTGAAAAATACTGCAGACGGGCTGAGAAATTCAGAGTACTGCTATATGTGTCACAATAAAATGCATATGAATTGACAGCATACACACAGATTAAAGGTCAGGTACAGAAACTTTAACTGTTCGGTAAACTACAACACAGACAGTCTTTTAAACCAACTGAAAAATGCCCAGCAAACAGAAAAACCTTATAAAATTAATTGAAGTAGTACTGTGCACCTGAACACACAAATACTAAAACATTAGCCAACAACAGTTGGAAAGACTGCCTTTCTCACTGTGATCTGTGACTTTCCTTCTACACTACAGATCCACCCTCCCTGAAGCACACTTTTACAGTGTCTGTCAGTACAGAGACTGAATGTACTAAACTAACATTCAATATTCACACAAAATTAATAAATGCTTGATGATATAAACACACAAGGGTTTACTACAATCGATATACTAAATTTTGACACAAAAGCTTGTCACAAAATGCTTTTTAAAGGTTTTGAGATGGTCTGATTTTCAGAACTCTGAGAGCAAACTGTCTCCAGCTCTCCACACACACACACTACACTGAACTGAGGCTGTGCAAGACAATATAGAGCCCATGTGATCTTACATCCCATGAATCACTGCAAAATTCACCTTAAAGAGCCAAAAGGTGAAATGTTGATACTACAGCGTGTGAAGTGTTTATGAACTTGCCACCTCTAATCAGGACTGGCCTCCATGTATACTTGAGGAGAGGTAGCAGCTCTTTTAGAAAACCAGCCACATCTTTTGCTTTGCTCCTTCACAGAAGCTGATAAACCGTAAGTTGTAGGCTTAAAATAATAAAGTAAGCTGATTTACATAATTCTAAGTAATCTGAGAATTATATTACTTTGGTGTTTGTTGAGATAAGCGTACTCTGGCAGTACCTTATATGAGGAAAACATTATATTTTTACAGAAAATGGAATAAGGGAAAAGTAGGAGACATGAGTATTTTAATACACAGTTACGTTAAGTTGAAAAGGAATAAGAGCATGCAGGTAAGCTTAATTTGTTTGCAAAGCCAAAATTCATTATCACAGGCTATTTTAAGATTATTACGAGGCAGTGAATTGATTGTATTTTGAATTTGGTCTTTATTTTGTTTTAAATATCAAAGAATATAAAGCATGGAATTATGAAGGACCGTTTATTATTTATTAATGATAATGTTTCTGTCTTTAGGAAAACAAGATACATGTGATGTTTAGTTTGAATCACATTGGTTTCAGCCTGATGTATAATTGGTGAGCATGCCTCCAAATAGTTATGCCTTTTGAGAAAAACTATACTACGATTGGAATTAAGTTTAATATTGTATAAATACTATATGTTTCAGATATGGTACTGTACTGAAGAAGGGTTAATCCGAACATTATACTTAGTACTGTGTTTTAATACTTGGTACTATGTCTTATTGTATTAGGATTAGGATACAATAAAATCTACAAATTTTATATTGGGTAAGTGGGCTTTTTACCAATCTGTAGAATTGTGATTACATGTAAATGATTGGTATTGGCTCCTCCTTAATTAGTTTCCTTTTATTGAGGTTGGCTGAGCTGGACCCTTACTTCTTTTGATGACATGAAGCCCAAAATCTCTCTGAGTTGCAGTAGAAGACTTTTGGTCTCCAGCCATTTCTTGAATGGAAGATGGGGCAACCACCAAAGCAGCTGTGGGAAGACTGTTTCCTCAGCCATGAGCTACAATCAGTGATAACAGTCTGGCAGAACAGATTTTCGAGGTGAGATAATGAAATTCATTACTAGGTATTTTAGGTGAACAAAACAGTGATCTGATACTTTTATTGGACCAACAAGAGATTCATAGAATGTTTTAAGCTTTCAAACTTACACAGAGTTCTTCATCAGAAAAATGGCAGTTATATAAAGAAATCACTTTAAGTACATGGGGCAGAATTGGTATAAAACAGAGACAAAAAATAGCCTAGTAGTGCATCTACTCCTCTCAGGATGAAATGTGATGTGGCAGAAAAGGCATATAAATTGTGTGTTCCTAATAGCCTTCCTGAAGATAGACAGCAGACTGAGTGTGTGTGTGTGTGTGTGTGTGTGTGTGTGTGTGCTCAGCACTGAGACACAACCCTTCTGTGAATGAATCCAAAAAGTATGAAACCAGAAATATAAATAGACACACTGTAGTTACATATATATTAAATAGAACCATGCTAGTATATAAAAGCACATTAAAATATTTATAACAAATATGAGACTATAACACATGTCCATGTGATGTACCTGAGACAAGAAAAGGCAGTTCCTGTTTAAATTCTGTAATAGGTCATGAAACTAAGGTCCACATTCATTCCATCATTACATGTGAAAAAGAAAACAAGTCGACCTCATATGCCCACCTTTCTTGTGTATTTCTGACGTGTTCTCAAAGTGAAGTGTCTGTGTAAGTTTGAAAGCTTAAAACAGTCTGAATATCTTATTGGTCCAATGAAAGGTATCCAAATCACCGTACTAATGACCAATATGGCAACACACTAGGATTTTAGGGTCTAAGCCTCCATCACTTTCTGTGGCTCTCATCGGCGCTTTTCTATGTCTTCTTATATTACCTCCTTCACCTTTGTCTCCTCGCACATCAACATGTATGCAGATGACACCGTTTTTTTGCTTCTGGGGCTTCAGTTCCTGAGTTGGAATTATCATTCTAGTGTGCTTTTGACAATGTTCAGTGCTAGGTCCACTCAAACGAGCTCTCTAAATGCCAAAAGACTGCCTCCCTGACTTTTAGTACTAGGCAGAGACTAGCCTGGCTTCAACATACCCCAGTCTTCAAGACTGGATGTTTGCCCACTAAATTTGTACCACACTGCAAGTGCTTGGGGTGTGACTGCAGCGAACCTCAACTTTTCCACCCACACTAATGCCATGCATAAGAAACTCTGCCTCAAGCTTATTGTGTTGTAATGCAAAAATCCTGACTTCTCTTCTGATCTGTTGTGAGATCATCTTCAAGATGATGCAACTGGTGTTTGACTATGTGAATGTAATCTGCAGCACTGCCCCATAGTCCACACACTTGCAGGGCTGGACTCCTTTTCATTCCTTCTGCCACTTTGCCCTTAGTGCTACATCTCTCACGATCAATGCTCTCTCTATGCAAATCTCTCTCTCCCCGCTGTAGAAGTCTGGGGTAACTCACACAGTTCCTCCCTCCTGGCCAAATGCAGGTTTGCCAGTATTCTTACTCACATCCCTCTCAGTGTATCATTGCCATGCTCCTTCCAATCAACTGGTGTTCATTCCTTTATATCCCTCACTGTAAACCTGTAGCATGCCAGTCAGCTGTCTCTACCTGCCTTCTAGTATCATGGAACAATCTCTCTCACCCAGTCTGTCTCTCATCCTCACTGCACTCTCTCACATTTCTCTTACTGGCACACTTCTCAAAAGCATGCACCTGCAGCTAGCCATCTTCCTCTTCTCTCCACAACAGACCAAGCACTCTTCATTACCTCCTTCTTACCCATTTTGTCAATTACCCTATTGTATAGTATAAAATTTAGTGTACTCTGCAACTTTTATGCCTTCATGGTTTTATTACAAGCATCCTGCCTTTTGTAAACTACACACCCCTAGCTCTCATCCTTGGTACCCCTCTGTAATTGATGTATTTTGCAACTTTTGTTTGCATTTTCCCTTGAATTTATTACTTACCTTGCATTTTGTTGTTCCTGAAAATACACCTTTGTTGTCACTCTGTTTTGTTATTGCTGTATCATTCCTTTGTGACCCTCCTTGGGACACATCTGAATTGATCTCTGGCTCAGTATTCTTTCCTGGTCACTAAATTTTAAATAAATAAAAATACATTGCCTTTTATAATAAAAGCATTTCACTGCTTCTGAAACAGCCTCTCTTAGTCCCGTCCTCAAGAGACAGTGTTAGGCACTACAAACCAAGTGACTGCTTTTAGAAGCAACACAGAAGGGCTAATAAAGCAGAAAGTAGTATTTTATTTATTTATTTATTTATGTATGTCTTTGGTGACCAGGTAGGTGCGCTGATCCAAGGGACCATTTTCAGGCATGGCCCAGGCCATAAACAGTGGCACATTTATCAGAACAGAATACAGGAGGAGTAACATGGCCACAATGCAGGCCATTAACAATGAGTTGCAGGGAATTACAGTACAGAGGGTATTAACAAAATGAGAATACAATAGGTACAAGGTGAAGTTGTAGGCTAGTGACAAGTCCATATACATCATCACAGGAACATGAAGAACAACACAGTAAGGTAACAAATTACCAGGTAAACCATGTAAAGTGCAATTTCAAAAGATGCTAATAACAAAATCAATTAACAACCAGATGGATTTTCAAAATTCAGTGTGTCAGTCAACAATAAGCAACTTGCAGTGGACTAGACTATAGGGAGGGGAGAGAGGCCAGGTGGGGGTGGGAAAGAAACTGGAGAGAAGGGGTGTCACAAGGGTTGGGAAACCCACACAAAAGGTGGGGAGGATCATCCCAGCTACACAGATGGACAGCAGCATTTGATTCCAGTAGTAGCCAATCTTTAAAGTAGCTTTTGAAGGATAGATGGGAGGAGGATGAATGGAGCAATATAGGAAGCTTGTTCCATAAGGAAGGGGCAGAAATGGAAAAGGCTTTGCTGACCATGGTAGTGGAGATTCTGGGAACTACCAGGGATGGATGGATGATTGATGGAGGCACCTATTAGCCACTTTGCCTGAGAGTAGGGATGAATAAGGGACAGGGGATCATCTCTGAGTGTAGTGTCTATTAGGCAGCCCAAGGCATAGACAAAGTGTCCTTGAAGTGGGAGCCAACCAAGCAATTTGTATAAGTCACAATGATGGGTAGACAAGGGTGAGAAGGACAAAGTGACAAATGCTGTTGTAAACTGATGTCAGCCTGTAGCGCAGGGCTGATGACACAGGGGAATATAACGGGAGCAGTAATCAATAGGTATAGAAGGTTGCTTTGTGCAATTGCTAGTCGATCTCGTGGACAGGAATTGTCTTAGCCAGTAGGCAGCTCCTAATTTCTGCTTAACTCTTTGCATGGAAATATTACCATGATCAGTGAATGTAAGGAAGGGGTCCAGGGTTACACCCAAGTATTTGAAACTAGAGACATTTTCGAGGGGTGGCCAACAGGTGTGAGTACAAGTAGAGAGGACTCCGCTTTGGAGACCTTGGTCAGGAACAGTTTTGAGCCAAATAAAATTGATTTTGTCTTTTTTTCATTTATCAGGAGGTTTTGGAAGTAAATCAATTATAGGCAGCACCATAATTAAGAGTAAGGACGGAGGAGATGTTTGCAAGTGACTTGTCACTATGATATAGAGAACAAGGTCATCTGCATAGAGAAGTCCCTCACAGGACAGACTCTCTGCCGAGTGCACTGATACATATGGAAAACAGTAAAGGGTCAAGGATGGAGCCTTGAGGGACCCCAGTAAAGACAGGCAGGGCAGGGAGGATGCAGCCCCAATGGTACCTGACTGGGACCTGCCCCTCAGGGTAGCTCCAAAACCATGAGGAAGTCTCCCAGGAGCAAACTAAGGTGGTGAAAGAGTAGAGGTAAGAGAGGGTGATCAACTAGGTCCAATGCCTTAGTCAGATCCATGAATACAGCACCTATGGCCTTACCTGAATCCACATTTCTGAGGACATGGTCAGTGAAATGGAAAGAAATAAAAGAAAGTATAAGCAGAGATCAGTTTGAAATGCAAAAAGTGTCAATATAAACCCAAAATTGCTTTCACCTTGTATTAGTAGAATTTTTACCACTTTTTGTATGTGGGCTGGGGCAGAAGGAGGTGAGCGGTGGTGGGAGAGCGAAGGAGTATCACAATTATTTTGGCTTTGGGCACTATAAGTCTAAAACCAGCCAATCCCCTTTGAGCCACAGTTCTGATCAGACACCTGACCTGCAAATCACTCACTCAGTTTGGAATACTGGAGAAGTTTGTTGGTGGCAATGTTTTTGAAGCAAATAGTGAAATGAAATAAAAATGTTACACATAACACTGTAAATTAAGGTTTTTATACCTTTCCAGGGATCAAACCAAGTTGAACAAAACTAGTAGACCTTTATGGGTTCAACAGTCAAACTTTAAAAGTCCAACTTTAAGAGGCTGTCACACCTCTAGTACAAATGATTTGTCTGCATGTTTCTCTATCATACTGTAATTTATATAACTAAACTTAGACTAGAATCATTTCTGAATTCTGTCTGAGTCCTTTACTCATTCTCTTTGAAAGAAATCCTAGTAAAAGGGCCACTGAGATTGCTCAATCTAGCTGTTTTGTCTTACATGGTCATATCTGTAAAATAATTTTATATTTACAAACTAGTGTTGCTTTTTTGGTAAACATCTTGTACAAATTATCCTTGTACAGTAGCTTGAGATAGATTCATACCCATGAATGCATAAGTTTTAACTGAGTTGACTAACTTTGTCTACAGTTTATATTACAACCACAAGTGGTTGTTGACTTGTGTCCTTATTAGGAAATTCACCACCGCAGCTCTCAAGGCAGCAGGAAAAGATGACTTGCAAAAGAAAAGTGACAGCTCTCTGACCTCTTCATCGTCTACAAGTTTTAAAATCATGTTTAGTTAGAAGGAATGGTTTCCACATTAAAACAAGAAAAAATAACATAGCAAATAAACATTTACATACCTTTTATATAGCTGTTTTTTCTGTAATGATGCTACCTAGTCCTCAATCCTGGGAGCATATCCTGTGATGTACACCCAGCCCTAAGGGTGGAGCATGAAGGAACCTAGCTTGACTCCCCAGAAATGGGGCTATGGGCAGTGAGGGTGGAAGCAGCAAAGCAGGGACCAAATAGATTACAAATAGGTGCCAGGAGGGGGCTGAAAAGTCATCAGGGATCAGAACACCAGCAGTGAAGGGGGCAAAGGGAGAGGGGACAAAGGAGAGGCACTGATATGAAGGGGGAGTACACTCTGGAGGGCAATCTGCCTAAATGCTAGGAGCCTGGGAAACAAAATTAGTGTACTCTAGGTGATGGTGACTGATGGAGCATTAAACGTGACTATTACAGAGACATGAGCTGTGTGGAACAATGATTGGGACCTGGCGTGCTATAGGAGTATGCCATGTACAGGAGGGTAGGGTAAGAGAATGGGGTAGGGTAACCCTTTATGTCAGAGAAGGCACAGGCTGTAGATGATAGGTCCATTAGAGAGTGGATGGAAGACAGAATTACTGAGGGTACAGCTCACAACATCAGGAAAGAGGTTGCACATGGGGTTGGCTCTAGGGTTCTAGGTGATAACCTCGATACAATAGCATCGCACCACACAATGCCACTCACAAAACATCACAAACATAAATATACTCAGTCAAAAAACACCGACCGATACAAACACCACAATGACTCTTTACTTTTGTTGGGGACTTTGTCCCCCCCTGAAATAAATATAATCAACTCCAAGGGGTATGGACCTCGGGATGGGGAGAAACTCAGGAGGAAGTTTCTTTATAAAAAAAACAAAACACAAAAAACAGTTCTCCAATACTGGGAGACAGGGAACTAAACCCTGTTTTCCAGGTCTCTCTGCTCCAGGTACTAGTGCCTTAACCACTCCACCATGGGAGCAGCTTGACCAGGCACTGCACCGATAACTCTTCTTCCTTCCATTTTACATTATACAGCAACAGGGAGCAATATTTACATAATGATATTCTACCCTGTTGCTGTAACTACTTGCAACCTTTTCTCCACTATATTACTGCTGATGATGTTACTCTCACAACATACAGAAACATAGAACATAGAAACACAGAATTTGTTGGCAGATAAGGACCTTGGCCCACCTAGTCTGCCCATTTCCTACCTAATGGATAAGCTGCAGATCCTAGTTAACCAACAGCCTATTTCTTCCTACCCCCACTAGAATTGCCTTATATCTGTCCCATGCTTTCTTGAATTCCCCACTGTTTTGACCCCACAGCCTCCACAGGAAGGCCATTCCATGCATCCACAACCCTCTCCGTGAAAAATACTTCCTCACATTACCTCTGAGCCATCCCCTGTATCTTCAAATTGTCCCCTTGTTCTTGCACATCTCTTTTCTGAAAGATGCTACCCTCTTGGACTTTGTTGATTCCTTGAGGTATTTGAAAGTTTCTATCATGTCTCCCCTCTCCTCCTTTCCTCGAGGATATACATATTAAGCTCCTTAAGTCTCTCTTCATATGTCTTCTGTTGCAGACCCTGCACCATTTTAGTTGCTCTCATCTGGACAGCCTCCATCCTATCTATGTCCTTGTGGAGATGGGGTCTCCAGAACTGCATGCAGTACTCCAGATGGGGTCTCACCAACTGTCTGTACAGAGGGATAACAACTTCCTGTTTTCTACCAGTGATGCCTCTCCCTATGCATCCCAGTATCCCCCTGGCCCTTCTTTCTGCCTTTTACATTGCTTGCCCTTTTAGGTCATCTGATATGACTACCCCAGGTCCCTTTCTCATTTTGTTGCTGTTAGTATCTCACCCCCAGCTGTGTACTCTTCCCTGGGTTTTTGTTTCCCAGGTACATTACTTTGCACTTCTTTATGTTGAATCTAAACTGCCACATATAGCGGATATATATATATATATAGTAGATACCATCTATAGCCCACCTGACAGGGGGGCAATAGGGATAGTGAGTTAGGGAAAGAAACTGAGAGGGGACTGCAAATGGAGAGGTTGTGGTGGTGGGGAATCTCAGTCTACCAGACACAGATTGGGACTTCCAGCAACTAAGAGTACCAGAACATATGCCCTGCTAGACAGATTGCAGAAAAGCATGAGGATTTGCACACACACACCTCTAAAGGTGCTACTCGCTACAATAATACAACCAGTATTGAAAACAAAAAACAGAACAAAGCAAAGCACACACGGAGGCAGGGCTATTCAATAGCTCAATTTAGTCAAAAGTGGTTCACAGAAATTGAAGGATAGTGGACGTGGTTATGCTCCTCAAGGGAGGGATAGGGAGAAACTAGAAATTAAAATCCATCAGTCATGCCTTAATTATGGATAAATCTGATAGAGATACTAGACAAAGAGGATCTGGAGCCTACCTGCAAATCAGTAGGCTCCAGGATAGTGAACAGCATGGGTTCATGGCAGGGAGGTCTTTTCATACCAACCTGGTAATATTCCTTGACTGGTTTACATGGGCGTGGATAAGGACAGCCAGTTGATTGTTATACCTCCCCAACAGTGACACCAATACAGTGAACTATGCCCATACTAACAACATTGACAGTTCACTGTATGCGTTGTGCCAGAGACCTGGGCACAATGTCTCCTGGTCCTGCACCACCTCCCGAATTAACTCAACTGGAGTTAATTCTATTTACAACGAAGTGCAGGATAGAGCCCCCACATGGAGGGTTCAGGGGCAAAGCCCCCACGATAGAAAACAGACCAGGAGTCCTTCAGGATTTATGTCAACCGCAACTTGTGGTCAACGAATTTCCATCGCTGTGATGCTGGTCAATGAAATTGTTGTTGAACGGCATTGTAGAGCCCAGTTGATTTAGCCTACTTCATCTTGAGCACAACATTTGACTGGTACCACATAGAAGACTGCTGAAGAAGTTAGAGGACTTGGGAGCAACAAATGACCTGGTTAAATGGTGGAAATCAGCTGGGGAACCAGCAGAGGGTGGTGGTGAACAGGGTCCAACTGAGAGATAAGGAGGTCACAAGTGGGTGCTAGAGGGGTCAGTTCTGGTACCTGTCCTTTTCAATATATTCATCAGTGACATAGGGAAAGTTTACAGGGCAAGAAGTTTCTCTTTACAGATGGTACTATGCTCTGTGGCATGGTAGACAGTGAGATGGAGAGTTAAGGAGTTGCAGAGTGACTTGCTAACATTAGAAAAATGGTTTAAAGTTTGGCAGCTGAAATTCAATGTCAAAAGTGCAAGGTGATGCACATTTGTAGTAGGAATCCCAGGACTGAGTACTGTATGGGGAAGGGTTAGGATGGCCACTACTTCAGAGGAAAGGGACATGGGAGACATTATAAGGGACTCCCTAAAACAAACTAGCTAAAGCAATAAGACCTAGAGCAGGGCAAACCAGAATGCAGGGTGTACTGGGATGGGTTTCAGTAGCAGGAGAAAAGAGGTAATACCCTCTCTCTACAGATCACTGACGAGGCACTACCTGGAATACTGTGCCCTGTCTCTGAAGTCTCCACCTGAGGAAAGACAGAGACAGACTGGAGACCATGCAGCACAGAATAACCAAGATGATTAAGGGCCAAAATGGCAGATAATATCAGGAATTACTTAGGGCACGTTACACATACTTGGGTGATATGACTGAGACATGAACTTCAAGATCCTGAAAGGCATAAACAAGGTAACTGCAAGGAACTATTTCACAGGAATAGTGGATCAGTAACAAAGGGCATAAAGGGAAGCTGGTGGTGAGGAGATATTCAGGAGGGATGTGAGAAAATTCTGCTTCATGGAGAGAGTGTTTGAACCATTGAACAGCCTAACAGCAGAGGTGGTGGGGAAAAAGACATAAACAGGTTCAAACATGGCTAGGACAGAGTAAGAGGTTTGATATTCATGCAGGGTGGAGCAAAAAGACAGGGAGCAAAAGGAGAAGATGAGGGTGAAAACCCCATCTAAACCATAGGTCACAGGATAGGGTAGGGTATAATGGAGAAGCAAGCACAGTCAAGTCCGACACTCACCATCCAAATAAAAGTAGCTCATACATCAAGGTCCATGTGCAAAAGCTTTTTATTGCAGGTGCTCATAAAAAGTTACAGTTCTGACGCGTTTCAGAAAAACAAGTTTCCTTTTTCAAAGGATCTATAATATATAATCTATAATTTAATAGAAAGACTGGATGAACCAATGGTCCTTTTCTGATCACAGTTTCTACTGTTTGTTTCTATGTTTCAAACTGCCGCTAGTCAACTGCGCCCACTGATGCGGGTCCCTGGGACAAGCCTAAAAGTACTCAGGCCACCATACTAGCAGCATGGTGTTTTTCTCCTGATTTTCTCCCTGAGGGGTTACTGTGATAACCGCATGGCTGAAATAGTGGGCACCAAACCACGTGTATAAAATAGTGAGAACATGTGGCAAAAGTAATTTTCTGCAGGGTCTTTGCCTCCCACCCCGTGCCCCCTCCTAAAATATAATCACCTCAAGGGGGACAAATATGGGGTATGGACAAAGTGGTGTGGGTGGGCAGAGTCACTTAGGGAGGGTGCAACTTGGGTGAGGGGGATCAAAATGACATGGGGTAAGTTGAGGGTGGAACAGCTTGGGGCAGGGGGATTTACCACTGGGGCAAAAAAACAAAAAAATGAAAGATATACAGGGTGAGACCCAAATCCAGGATGGCCGTAGAGGCCTGCCATCCAGAGGCTGTTGCCGTATCTGCTGAGCCATGGTGATGGCACATTGGTCAACATTATTGAAGGTGAAAACAGCCACAGGGATAGTGCTGTTATGTCTGTGCTATACATTCCCTTTGACTGTTTTCACAGCTGCTATTTTCAACGTGCGTTTTGTACCTCGCTATTACATCTACACTATCTTCACGGATACCCTCCTGAGACCCCCCAGGCATGAGCATTGCTTCTGTTAGCCTCAAGCAAGCTCCCAAGCCTAACAGCAGGGGCTTTATGGTGCTGGAGCACCACCACTAGCCTCTTCAGCCGAGGCACATTTGTAAGTGGCAGCTGTCTCAGTACAGATTGTCTTTTGAGGCAGCCTCCCAAGTTCACTTCAAACCGGATCACTGACACGGCACCAGATTGCCATCAGGGTGACCTTCATTTATTAATTTTAACAGTGTATTTAAAATTGTGCAGATATAAAAATGCAATTTTTAGAGCTGCAGCGGGCGTGGCCCTGCAGACATCTTACTATGACAGCGAGACAAACTCTGGTCAGAGCCAACACGGCTGCTGTACATTAACATGAAACAAAGTTTTAGTTTTTTTCTTTTGTTACAGAAGTCCTTCAAAATGTAATGCTTTAATTGATGTCATCTGCTTTGGCTGATTTTGTTGTTGACGAGTGATATGTTTACATTTAGAGGTGCAATTGCAGAGCTACAGTATTTTGTCCATATGCATAGATTTAGGAATAAAACCACCTGGTATCGATGTTTTGGGCTTGACCTCTGATGGCAAATCTGCATGCATCAATGTGTGACTACTGTTATATTGTATATGGGGATATCACAGCTTTACAGCAGCAGTGACAAAACCTACTCTCAGACACATTTGCAAATCTGCCTCCTTCAATTCCCCATATACAATATTACAATAGTCACACATTGATGTATGCACAATTTACCATCAGAGGTCAAGCCCTGCAAAACATCGATAACCAGATGGTGTTGCACCTAGACCTATAATAGCTCTGGGGTTGGACCTAAAATTTATCACATCACATTGTCCAGAGATGTTCCTGATACCCCTCCAGCTCCTCTGTTCTCAATCACTGTTTTGAGACACCCCTATCACCTGCCTGTAACAGTTCTATAAGCAGGTGTACAAAAGTCTGTGCCTAGATTTCCAAAGGTTACCCTGCATTGTGCATGCATTGGCAATTTTACCTCCTTGCTCTTTCTTCACATGGTCCTTATAGTAAACAATCCTAGGGGCTGTGGTTCTTTGCAGTTGTAAGTGCTCTGGCTGCAGTTGATAAATCAAACTCAACACTCCAGTGTTTCAGGCATGAAATCAGGTGTCAGCGTTGCTCAGTTGGTAGCACATCCGCCTCTCTGGACCAGAAGGTCGTGGGTTCTTGTCCCACACCGGGATTGGACTTGCACCTAAAAATCGCTGGCATCCGAGAAGCAGTATTGGGGGTGCTGTACTGCTGGTGTGCCGTCCTTGGATGAGATGTTAAACCGAGGTCCCTTCTGCCCATCCTGGTGTTGTCCAGGTGGAAATAAAGAACCCAGGGCACTCTTTGCAAAGAGTAGGAATATTCCCAGTGTCCTGGCCAACATTCCCTTCCCATAAACCGGTTCATGCAATTATCCAGGCTGTGTGTGGGTGATGATGTGCGATATGGCTGCCTCACACATTCAGTCACTTCACTAACAGTCTAGCATTGCTTGTAAAGCGCTTTGGGATACTGTGTATGAAAACCGCTATATAAATGCTGATTCTTCTTCATGAAGCATTTGTACATTAAAACAGAGTTTCTAGTCTTAACAGTTCTCCCCCATAAATAAATGTTGTAGCTACCCTCCAGTTAAGAGATTCCTTCATAAAAGACATTTTTCCGGCTGCATTTCTAAAATCCACTAGTAAAACAGCTCAGTGGGCTGTTACCCTAAACACTCACATTCCCCGACCTGGGCCGTGACCGCTTTCACATTTCTGACAGCAGTACAGAGCGTGCATGGGCGTGCTCCGCCAGAACTACAATGGGGCCGATTTATAAAGTTGTTTTTTTACTTTTAAGTGCCAATTTGAGAAAGGAAGCTAACTGCTCAACTAACAAAGTCCTTGTTAGTTGAGTGGTGGCCTTCCTTTCTCAAATTCAGCATTTAAAAGTATAAAACAACTTTAAAAATCAGCCCATTGTAGTCTATGGAGAGTGCCCCTCGCTGCTCTTGTACTGATGTCAGGAAATGTGAAAGCATGGGGGTCATGGCTCTGGTTGAGAATGCAAGCATTTAGGATAACATCTCCACAGAACTGTTTAACAAGTGTTTTTTTTTTTTAGAAATACAGACGGAAAACAATTTATTTTATGGAGGAATCTCTTAACCAGAGGGTAAGTTACAAAATATCTTGGGACTGTTAAGACTAGAACCTGCTCTTTAAAATTCGAGATTGACTGCCTTCTCCTGACCTCCCTTATGCTGTGCCATTGATGGATCAACTGGATCAGATCACCCACCTAAATTATAGTTAGCTGTCCATGGGGACCCTGTGAAGCTGCCTACAGGGACCCTACCAGCATCAAGAAGGATGAGTTCTGTGTTGGGGTCTTATTTCTTCTCAGATGAAGAGGAAGAGATGATCAATGACAGGCTGACAAGACAACCCAGCTGAGGGTGAATTCAACCAGAAGGCAGATGCATGGGAAAAATATGCAAATGCATTACCAACACAGGCTGCTAGAGTCCCTCAAAAACAGCAAAGATAAACTTTACAGAGACTTCCAATTCTCTAATGGCATGCTAGGCGCACACAGTGCACACATGATCAAAAATGTCCTAAGTTTGTATATTTTGTATTTTCCTACACTTCTGTAAATACCCTACTGAAGTGGTCTCTGTTCAAAACTGCCGGGTAAGTGAGGAACTGCCCCAAGGATTGGCTGAGTCCATTGAATAGACAGGTCAGTGGAATGTGGACCACTGATAAAATTACTCCTGGAAAGGCTTAGCTGGGTACCCTGCTGAAGATAACTGTGAGAGTTGATCAGAGGGTGAGCTTAGACACGAACACCTCTCCTGAGGTCAGTTCTCCACCTATTACCAAGTCCAGTCCCAGTTCTAACTTGTGTGCAGCTATGGGGCTTAGGCATCTGTGCTTCTATGTAGTGGTTAATGTAGCCAAACACAGAAGTAATCGAGACTAGGATGGAATTTCTTCTATGTTTGGCTGCACATAAACACCGGCAAAAGCAACCAGCTGTTCTGCGTAGTGGCACTCTCACTGGAGCTAAAAAGTGTTTTCTCTGTAGGACAGCTGGATCACTCATAATAGGCTGAGTGAGAACATCTGCAGTTTTTTAAATAAAAAGTGCCGCAATGATTCATGGTTTCACTGCCTCATAAAAGTGGCATCCGCATGTTAGATTGTTAAGCGAGGTTGGCATATCACTGTCAGGTAAACATGAGTGAAATCAGCCGAGAAGATTAGTTGAGATTTCAGGAGATGAATCCCCTTCTTCTTGTATAGCCATGTGGGCTATATATGTAAAAGTGCTCTGTTTCACAAACATATACAATAAAAAATGAAATAAAATAGGGAATGCTGCTTTTTTTAACAAAACGTTCATTCTGGCACACCTCTGAAAGAGTCATCAATTGTCACTGTGGAGAATTTTTTTAAATCACCCTGTCAGACACTGATTCTACTTATGTTTTCCTTTTGATTTTTCAGTGTGTGTGTGTGTTCTAGAACATAGTACTTTTACATAAATAGTGGTATGTCCCACCAAAAAGCAAAGAAGGCTTTACACTGTGATGCAGGGGCAGTGCTCTTTGGAGGCTAGCTAAAACTCAAAATAGTCACAAAAATCCAAGTGTGGAGAGCATTCAGGGTAGACAGTGACCATATAGTTCAACTGAGTAATTTAATGCACCAATGCAAATCCATAACAAAGGCTGTATTTAAAGAAAAACAAGTTCTGTGTGTGAGGCATTGACACAGGATCACTGTGAGAGTGACACCTAGGTGAAAGTGCTAGCAACTGGACCTCACTGACATAAAAGTTAATAATAATGAATAGATACTTAAAGCGATTTACAAGTTTTGATATATGAATGCATATACTGCAAGGTGACTGCATATAAAACTGATTTACAATGTATTTTGATAGATGCATAGCCTATTTTAGCAAATTAAATCAGGTTTTCGCCCTCACAAACCAGGAAGTGTCATTTTGTGTATTGGAGCCTGTATTTGGTGACCTTGACACTCATTACCTTTGCAATGTCACCACAGGGAGATCTGTGCTCTGCAATTAAAATTAGTTCTTGGTCACAGCAATTCTGTCTTGATAACAGAGCTCTTGGTTGCAGCATGCAGCAGCGACAATAGCAATGTCAAACAGTTCATTTTCAGGGTCCGATGATGAAAGCATTATGTTGTCCTGCACTAACAGTGATCTTCGGACACTGACATATGCCACAATTTGACAGCCACTGCCTAGTAGATCCCCATAGGGATGACCCTATGACAGCAGCAAGAATGATGTGGGCAGTAGCTCAGGCAGTCACAGCAGTAGTCCTGATCCATTCCAGTACAGCAGTGAGAGCAGATTTGTAACACGGACTGTTAATAGTACATTTTGCTACTTAGTGCTACGGTTTGGTTCCCATTATTGATGTCATTTACTGTGCAAAATCGAGGTATGGTGTGTGTTCTGTTACCCCAGCATTGATGTGCCCACACAAATGCTAGTGATAGTACCCTGGGTTTTTATATTTCTTTTTTGGGGATTGCTTTCCTATGCTAACGAGTTGTTGGCCACTCCAGCTTGACACTGAGAGCATGGCTCGATCTGGTGGCATTGCTTGAGCAGGATAAATGGCTCACAATTTGTCTAAATCCAATTTGTCCAAATTCCTCACTTGGTACTATTTAGTAGTGACCTCTTGCCAATTGATTTATCAGTCACTCACCTGATGGAGCACAGGGTGGAAATTACAAGCAAGCACCTTGTACCCCAACCACTCCAAACCCCCAGCTGCACACATACACTTAGAAAAATGCTGCAGCATAGAACTTTTATTATCTGTAAATTATTTATACTGTTTGGGTCTGTCTTTGCCCTAGTGCCAACTGGTCTACGCTATAGCTTTCTTCTCTGTGTATGTGTGTGTTTAGGGGTGGGGGCCTGCTTGTACTTTCCCTTTAGAGGTATCAGTGATTGAGTAACGTGTTGAAGTCACGGTTCCCTGTTTACGTCACGTTATAAATTTAAAACTACAAATTATTGCACCAGCTTTGTGTTACCTCTAAGCGCTCAGGAACTATACAGACTGCAGCTGTCATAAGTGTCTGCATAAGCATCTGTAATACCATCCTGGCATTGGCTTATTGCCACTACATGTGTGCCTCCAGGTGCATTATGAATTGAGCAAAAATACACAGTACAGTCGATGAATGTCCCCA
This sequence comes from Neoceratodus forsteri, assembly GCA_016271365.2. NCBI lineage: Eukaryota > Metazoa > Chordata > Ceratodontiformes > Ceratodontidae > Neoceratodus > Neoceratodus forsteri. The sequence continues at coordinate 245,653,389 of CM057454.1, read as the reverse complement.
CTCCCAAGGTTAAAAATGACACTGCCAATACCCTTCTCATGGAGAAAGAGACCGCATTTATGTTTAGATAGCCTAAGTACCGTTTGATTGGTCCACTACAAAAGGACATATCCTTGCAATAGGTACTCAGGTGTTAGACTGTATTTGAACCACCTTCCTCACTTATGTCACCATACTTCATTACCACTTCGGTCTGTGTCAAGCCGTTTATGTTTTCCTATTTTTTCCATTACAGTGGATCTCTGATGCACATGCATAAAGTGTACAGCAAATACAACAGATGCTGCACTATACTGTCTCCATGCCTTACCGATGTCATGGTGCATTGTGAGACTCCTGCTTTCATTGCTGTGTAGCCCATATTTTGGTTCAGACATTATTCCTAAGTATGCCAGAACTGACTAGCACACTTTGCAATATAACACCATAGAAGCCGTACATTGGTACCACAGTGTCGGGAGAGGATGGCAACTGCAGTCTCTTCTTTTGCTGATGCCCCAGAGCACATACAATGATGCCATAATCCTAATTATAAATAAAGACTGTATGTTAAAATGTTAAAAAACTAAGTGTTTAATTTTGAGATACACTGTAAACTATGTAAGTATAACTATGTACAAGTATATAACTGATTTTATTGCATTCATTTATAAACTTAGCGAGGAGCTGGCAAGCTGGAGAAACAATTCAGTGCACCATGTCCCTTTATTCATGCATCTAAGCATACTTTGGTGATCAGTGTTATGGTGCTTGCATGAGAACACCAAATGAGCCAAGAAAACACAGGAGCACAATAAAATATAAACTGTCTATAATGATGGTGACAATCAGAAATGCAATAGCAAAGGCCGTTTACTGAAGCAATCACACTGGAAGCAGCACTTGCAAAAATACACAGTTTATTACACTGGTCTCCTAGGATTGGACGTGCAGCTCAGTGCTTATACTCTTGCTGTACATTACAATTCTGAACTGTTGAAAAAGTCATCCATTTAACACAGACCTCTATGTACCAATACTGAAAAGCTTACTTCAATTTATAGATCTGCCAAGTTCAAAATCATCCTTTTGTCCCAATACGCTACAGATTACAGCTCCACTCAGTTAAAAAAATTTATTTTTTATACAGACTTGTTGTTATAATTATGTACTTGCAGCACTTATTAAAACTATAACACTGTACTCAAGCAAAGTAGATCGTGATGTTCCTAGAACCGATGGACCTAGGACACAGAGCTTAGTCAGATAAGTAAAATTGAAAATCAGGAGAAATCACCACTTCTACAATCCCAAAAGCAAGTATAACAGCTGCCAATATAACAAACAGTTTCAGTCATCAGTGCTGTAAGTTTTGCCAGTTCAGTTTGGATCTGCACTCACTGAGGCTGGGTCCAGGAAAGATGAATGAGCGAGCAGTGAGAAAGGTGCAGTGGGAACACCTTCCCTGTGCTGATGTCACTCATGCATGTGGATGCACTGCTCATGTCGCGAACTTCAAACAAAGAAAAACATGCAGAGACAACTGTGGCACAAAATGTTAAAAAACTAAGCATCTGAATATATTTAATACTTAACTTCAGGGCAGCTGAGCTTTGCATCACTCAATGAAGGGAAGGTGATCTGCAAACATGACATCGGGAAGTTGGTAAATCACTTTAAAATACAACTTACTTGAAGGTAGTTTAATAAGACCATCTCTGTGCAGATTCCAGCACGTCTGTAGAACTCAATGTTATTTGAAAGGTTTACACATAAACTGTCAGGTGTGTTAGTGAAATACAAGAAACTACCTCTACAACCAGAACAATACAGTCCTAGCACAGTACATGGGGTGGGGGACACCTACTTATGCAGCCAGATCAAAACAGCCCTAGAACAGAACACAGGGTGGGGGAGAATGAAGAACCTACCTATACAGCCAGATCAAAACAGCCCTGGCACAGAAAATGCAGTGGTGGTGGTGGTGGTGGGGGCTACTTATACAGCCAGATCAAAACATCCCTAGCACAGAGCATGGGGGGCCTATCTATACGCCAGATCAAAACAGCCCTAGCAGAGAAGGGAAGGTGTGTCTGCTTCCACGTCCACACCCAGTTGCTCAATATCCATTAACTGTAAAAGCAAAACATAAATATTCCTTTATAAACACTCAAAAGCTGTGGATTCTGTTTCAGATCTTTTTCCCCATTATTTTTCTACTATCATGTAATGTAAGTGGTATATATAAAAGAAATGTGGTTCTGCATTCACCCGGCACGGTGCTTGCTGCTGCCCCTGAGGTCCTGGGTTTAGCTGCATTGCAGAATTCTTTCATACTTATCAAATTACTTTCAAGCTGCTCTGTGTGTAGTCAAAAAAAAATGTTTTGGAGGGGTTTGAAGAATTATCGGCCTTGTCCATGATGTGGGTTTAAAAGACTATGTTTAAAATATGGTGTCTGAATATGGAAAAATACGGTAGTAAATTTATAAGAAAACATTGAAGAATTTCAACATTGCTTCATAACTGTCTTGTTTTTGAGATTTGAACCCAAAATTTTCAACATAGTCTTCTTATCACCAAACCTCATGAACCCAGCAAGTGAAAATGTTCAAATCTCAGCTGAAACATCATTTAGCACCACAAGTTTGAAAATAAATTTTGCCCAGGACTTGAAAAGTTTCACAGGCAGAAGTCTGGCAAGGGCAGGATGCCTGAATTATTAAGGCTTCTTGTAAGTTATTCTGACAAGCCAGCTAATCCTTTGCAAAGGAAGAGTTGGCACTGCTGAAAGCAGAGATGGGAGTAGGACTGCAAGGGTTAACTAGTAGACAGTTGACTAACTTCAGTGGATCAGAGTGATTAGGGAAGATTGGGTGGGCTGTCAAAGGGTCTGTGTTTTGTTTCTTTATTATTATGTTTTTTTTGTGGCAGAGCGGGACCAGGACTGCAAGGGGTTAACTTGCAGACAGTCCACTAACTCCAGTTAGTGATGCTGAATCCCCTCCTTTCTTTCTCCAGGCACTGTAGTTGAGGCTTGTTCCATACCTCCGACATCTGAGCTTACGGCTCCATTTAATCATGTGTCCCATGTGTTGAGGGACAGCGTCTCACATTTTCTCACATTCTGGATATACAGTGTGCCCCACATTTCAGTGAGTGAAAGAAGATTGTGAGGCATGGCTTGTCATGAAGCTAAGTTCACAGAATCCACAGGAAGCCTTGGGAGGTCCAGTGCCTTGCTGAAAGTTGCACAGTTAACCAGGGGTAGTGGTGGATTTGAACCTAAAACCCCACGGTCATTGACTCCAGGTTCACTGTTTTGCACTAGAAATTGCATGGTGTCCCAGCACCACCAATGACCCTCTTTTAATTAAATGCACAGGATTTATTTTTGGATGTTTTGGGAGTTATTTACCGAATGGCCCAGCTCAGCATACCTCTCAACTGTCACACATTACAAGTCGTCACTCATTTTACCTCTCAGAAACACTCTGCCCCACATGGAGAAGGCAATATTCCACATTTCTCAATGAGATTTTAAGGCATAAATTCATAATAATCTATGATCGCTGTACTCATCAAACATTATACTCAGTTCATAAGATGCAGAATAAGATGGTGGGGTTGGGCAGATAGGAAATCTCACTTTAAGAAGTCAGACAACACTTTCTCTGGCTATTACACTTGTATCTGTTTTTTTTTCAAAGATAGCTCAGTGCGCATTTGAAAGAGATCCACAAAAGCAGAAGCAGCTGACAAAGAACTTCTTAAACTCTCCATTTGTAAGATGCTCTGACAAGCCAGCAGCAGAGCTGGGACCAGAATTGCAGAGGGTTAACTGCAGACAAAGACAACAGACAGCTCAAGTTATGGCTGCCAGGAATGCTGTCAGCTCTGTAGTAGGGCACATTCTGTTTCACACTACACTTTTTCAAGAGTAGATTTATTTATAAAACAGCCCTTGTTTTAGAAAACACTTATACTGTGAAAATCAGTGGAGTTAGTACTATTCATAAAATTATTTATACTAAATGCCCCAAAATGATTTAGAGCAATTACTGCCAAAAGCTGTGTTTCTCTGTTGCTCTGAGAAATATGAACCTCATTCCTCACTGGGAAACATTGACTAACAGAGAAAAAATAGTGCAGTAAACAGACTGCTGAGCAGAGGATTGCAATAAAACTTCAATTTTAAGAAGTCTGTTAGCGATCTGCTGGGGTCCATTTTCTGTGTGATAGTAAAATGTCTGCAGAGCTCCCCCTGCACCCATAAAAGGAGCTCTCCAGATATCCAACGGACTAGATAATATTGGAGGTTTTGTAGAATCACTAATTGAATTGAGCTGAGCAGTCCTGAAAGCACTATTTAACTCATAAACATATCAACTTAATCAGCCTTTCAACTATAATTGAGATTGATCTCTCTCTCTTTCTAATGTTTTACTCTTGCCTGTGTTGTACTGAAATGCACAAAATAGGTGATTTCATAGCAGGCCTTCTCAAAAAACAAAACAAAAAAACAGTTTCATTCTATACATGAATGCCACAGTTATAGAATCAAGGATGGAAATGAGAAAGGAAAAGTGTGGCCTACTGGGATTTGAACCTCAGATCTCTGGTATGCAATTCCAGCACTCTAACCATTAAGCTACAGGCTCACTAAATGTCTGAGGAATTTCCTTACAGCCACACACTCCTCTCTCTAGTGTTGCACAATTATGCAACTAGGAACCAATGTTAGAAATACCACTTCTCCCAATGCAGTTTAACCCCTGCAATGTATACATATTTTAAATCAAGGATGGAAATGAGAAAGTTGCATAATTGCACAACACTAGAGAGAGAGGTGTGTGTGGCTGTAAAGAAATTCCTCAGGCGCTTTGACCAGTGAGCCTGTAGCTTAATGGTTAGAGTGCTGGAGCAGCACACCAGAGATCTGAGTTTCAAATCCCAGTCGGCCACATTTTCCTGTCTCATTTCATCCTTGATTTAAAAATATGTATACCTTGCAGGGGTAAACTGCACTGGGAGAAGTGGTATTTCTAACATTGGTTCCTAGTTGCATAACTGCACAACACAGAGAGAGAAATGTGTGGCTGTAAGGAAATTCCTCAGACACTTTGACCAGTGAGCCCAGTAACTTAATGGTTAGAGTGCTGAATGCCATATCAGAGATCTGAGATTCAAACTCAGTAGGCCACACTTTTCCTTTCTCAATTCCATCCTTGATTTAAAAATATGTATACCTTGCAGGGGTTAAACTGCACTTGGAGAAGTGGTATTTCCAACAGTTTTAGAACAAATAATTAGCTGAGAAGCACATTACATGAGATAAGATGTGGCAGTCTGAAGGTCAAAAGCCACAAAGGAATGCTGTGCAGATATACAAGATCATAAAACATCCCAGTGTTCAGTCCGTAAGACCAGAGAAACTGAAAGACACACTTCAATTGCATTTTCAAGGCTGGCACTGTGTACATGTTTCTGTCTGTAACTATGTGTTTGTTTGTATTATTTGTGAATATTCAAGTTTGCACTATTTACCCTATTATGTCTATAACTTTGTGTTGCACCGAAAACTTAGTTTCTGATCTATATGGTTTTCTCTCTTCCATTAATGCCATATAACTGTAACTCTGCTCTATATTTCTTTCATATTACCATCAAAACACAGTCTACACAAAACTTATTTTATTATCACACCTGCACTGATCCTGCACTTCTTTGCCTTGAATCCCAGCTGCCATTCTTCAGACCATTTCTTCAGTTTTAAGGTCTTCCCTCATTCTCCTCCCCAGCATGTCCACCCTACTGCATAACTTTGTATCATCTGTGAGAGCCATACCTTCCCCTCCAGTCCCTCTGCAATGTCCCCAATAAAGTCCAGATAGGCCACATCCACTGCACCTCCTGGTCCTCTACCTTAGTTACCCAGTAATGCCATAGATTAGTACAATGAGTTTGTGCAAAACACAGTGCTTATAAATGCAGCAAAAGTTAGGGTTAGATGTATAAGTAAATAAATGCCATATAAGGCAGTGTATGTGTGAGTGTGAGTGTGTGCGTGGCAATGTTCTGTGAGTAGACAGTGCACTGTTATGCTATACTGGAATATATATGCATATATGTGTATATGTATTAGTCAGTGTGTATCACAACAATTAGAAAATGCAGTTAGGTGGCTCAGTGATTAGTGCAAAAATCGTTAGTCTACATTCCCCAACTGTCTCGATCAGTTTCAACCTTATGCATGTCATTGCTGATTTAAATGAGGGTGTCTAGTGGCAACCCCTACCCTCTGATGTCCCCAGATCTTGAAAAGAAGAAAACGGTCCCTTGATGTCTTTTTAATCTGTAAAGATGTGTGTAGATAGTGCACTGCTGTATTACACTGGAATATATATGCATATATGTGTATATGTATTAGTGTGTGGTATCACAACAATTAGAAAGTGCAGTTAGGTGGCTCAGTGGTTAGTGTAAAATTGCTAGTTTACTCATTTCTCACTCCCCACAATACCATTATCGTGCAGCTGTATTGGCTCTTGGTGGAATTTGTTTTAAAGAGCTGCAGATGTAGATGGGTCACTTTATCTAGGAGACACTGGTGGAGTCTGGAGCATTCATCCTCAGACTTAAAACAAAATAAAAGCTGGGAGAGGCTAGGTTGGGGCCAGCTTTATGCTTAGAAAAGATACAAGATTGCCACAAAATATAGGGGTTATAGCAATCAGTACAAAGCAGTGCCATCTAGTAGTGAATGCTGTAAATAATAGGCAAAACAAAACAGTTATCTAATGGAGGTCCATGGGATAGCAAGTATAAAGTCAAAAGAGCTGTCCAACCTCCCAGCTAGGGGAACCTCCCTTTGGCAATTGTTAGAACTGCTTTTGGGGACTCACTGTCCCAGGCTTGATTCCTGCAAGGGCTGCAATGTGTGCAATGTGTCTGCCTGAGTAGAAGGAACAGACATACTGACACCCACATATTTTAGCCTTGTTATGTCCCTGCCTATTTATCAGACACCTGTGTTACAGAATAACTGCCTCAAAACTCCTACATTCTGTCTAGGTGAGCTGCCACAGAAACAGCTTAATGACTAATCCACAGATACTTTTCTGGTGTGTAAATCCTCTAAAACACTGAGCCAACATTATCACACCCCAGCATGTGTTTTGCCCAGAATGATAAGTGACTCACACAGATATAGATAGCTACCAGATATATGGCAATGGATAGGGTTAATCTTGAATATCTTTATTACACGTTCAGCTGTATTTTCCTATTTTGTGTTATGCTGGCCTGCACAAATAATTGTGGTTTGCTCCTTTGTTCCAGTATGGTCAAATAAAAGCTTCTGCCAGGAACTAATAAAATAAAACTTAGCAAAACTCAAGTAAACAAAAACATGTTTAACATGTCTCAGGAATGGTAGGTTATAGTTTTACTTTGAATTAATTTGAAATTATTATCATCACCTCCTCCTCCTCGTTAAAAACAGTCAAACAAGGATAAAGTCATCACAGCAAAGTGCAATGAAATGATACTCAGAAACAGCTGAAAAGTGTCAATCTTGATTGTGGGATTGTTGCCATTTACTCATTTATAGGCAGTTGCAGTAGCTCAGTAGGCTGCGATGCTACCTGGGGCAGGAATGTTGGGTGTTATGAGTTCTAGTCCCACACAAGAAACTTGGGCTAATATCCGGTACTGATGCTGTAATGTGGCACTAGGAACCATGCACTGCTGAGATGCTACCCTTTGCATATAAGCAATAGGCTGTTGATTGTGGTGTCACAACTGCATGGCCAGGGCACAAGGCTGCAGGCCACGTGCTTTCCAGCCCCTGGAAGTGCAGTTGTGATACAAGTCAACTTCCCTATTGTGTCTTATTGCCCTTATAAAATGGGTATTTTGATAAAAACATTGAAAGAAATGTTTTATAATTGATAAAAATATGTAAATGAAAAAAGAAGAAAATGATGTAAAAAATGGTAAAATAATTCCTCCAGGCATGTTAAATGTGACAATATCAGCTAGCTACCAGTAGAGGCATTGCAAGAATAGCTGATAAGCAGGAGCTTTAAGGAAGGTTCTGAGAGTGCACGTTGATATTTCTGGTACTGAAGTAGGCTGGTACCAGGACTTGTTCATATCCTTTGTTGTGGTTTCCCAATCCAATGGGTACAAACAAGTTTTAGCCAGTCAGAATGCAGGATTTTCCCTACCCATTTTATAAGAAATGTTAAACCCTGGTCCCTTCTGCCCAGTTCTCATGACTGTCTAGGTGGAAAAGATCCCATGGCATTTATTACAAGAGAGGGAATATTTTTATTTTAAAATCAGTTAACATATTATAATACAGTTATTTGCAAAAATACATTAATGCACCAGTTAGGGTTCAACTTAAAACCAAAAGTCAGTAAATGTGGCATTAGGGTTTCAAGCCCTAATTCCCCACCCATCCCCAAGCAGCAAAAAGAAAAAACATTAGTGTTTTGGGTCTCTGGAGTCTTGAAAAATCAGTGGTGGGGTCTTCCTTGAGTGAAGAAAGGACATCACATATGACATTGTTTGCTCAAGGAATGGGGTACCATTAGGGTTGACAACCACAAGGAAGATCCTATCACTTATTTACCAAGACTTGGAGACTCAAAACCCTAATGTTGTTTCCTTTTGCTACTTGGAGGTGAGCAGGGAGTTAGGGTTGGAAACCTAAAGCACATTCCTGATTTTTTTTGGCGTTAAGTTGAACCTAACTGGTGCATTAACACAGTTTTTTCTTGCAAATAAGTTCCTTTCTTTTGAGATGGTCGAATCATATCCTCATTTGGGATCTGCGTGAACAGATGCAGGCAGCGAGGGGCCCTTTGGTGGTTCAGTAATCACAGGTGTAGGACTTTTTAAAACAATGCTAAACATGCCATACATGATAGCCATTTGAATTTCTGAGAATGAGCATTTTATAATTATTTGAATGTAAGGCAGGCTGAGCCCAAGTTCATTTCAGGTGGGATATGATGAAATACTTGAATACAAACTGATACTGTACTCTGATACAAACATCTTGGGTCAGTGGCAGACTGACTGACTAGTGGGTAAGCAGGTGGGCAGCAGGCAGACAGGGGCATAACAACGATATACTCCACAGTTTCACACAAATGTAAAACAAGACAGCAGGCTTAGTGAATGGCAATCCCTCCCCAAATGATTGACGTTAGACTCAACCTTTTTATTCTGATTTACCACAAGATGTTGCAGCCAAAGAGGCCTGATTTTCAAAATTGTCAGATCGATGCAAGGGACTTGCGTCAAAGAATTTGACACTAGGGTGACTTGTGTCACAACTTGTAACTGATGACATTTTCTAGAGCAGCTTGCATGAAATCTTGATGCCACCATGCCAAAGCCCCTTGTGCCAAGATTTCAACAAACAACGATGTATGCCAGGTTGCAAGGGGCTTGTGCCATGGCGGGGTTGCAACATCCTCTTTTTTTGGGATTTTGTAAGTCCCACATTGGATGCAACAAGGTGCACCACTTGACCAGGCAGGAGGTGGTTAAGTGGCATGCACCAGTGGGGTGGGATCTTACACAGAGCTGCTGGGGGCAGTAGGGACAAGGGAGGAGGCAGTGGGGGTGTTGGTAGAGAGTTAAGCTCGAATGGGACAGCTGTTACACCCATTGGTGTACATTTGCATTACAGTGATACCATCACTCATTGATACTATAAATACATATAGAATTCCCCTGATCCCCAGTGTCCCCATTACAGGAGTCAGACATCTGTCCCGATGGTCTAGTGGACCCCTCCCTATCCCTGATGTCCCCTAGTAATTAGTATATAGCCTTCCCTGATGGCCTAGGGAACCCACCCTCCCTATCCCTGATAACCCTCCATATATATTTATATAACTGTCACGGTGGTCTGGTGGACCCTCCCACCCCAGCAGGTAGTGTCCCACCACTCTGCTCCCCATGACCCATCCCTGAGCCGGTGACCAGCACATCCTCTGCTCTCCACCATGGCCAGCTACTGACTGAGCAGTCAAGGATCACATACTTCATACATTACACACTCACTGATGGACCTGTCTATCAATGAATGCATACTGTATACAGTCCACACTCCTTGACAGCTCAGTTGGTGGCCGGCCATGGTGGAGAGTGGAGAACTGTGCTGGTCACTGGTTTGGGATGGGATGGGGTGCAGGTGGTGGGGCACTGCCTGCTGGGGTGGTGGGGGTCCACTAGGATCACAAGGGACAGTTATATAAATATATATGGGGATGATCAGGGATAGGGAATGGGTCCACTAGGCCACCAAAGAAGGATATATACTAATACTGGACATCGGGATAGGGAGGGGTCCATAGACCACTGGGGACAGATGTCTGTCTCTGTAATAGGACATCAGGATCGGGGAGTTCTATATGTATTTACAGTAACAATGAGTAACAGTACCACTGTAATGCAAATGCACCCGACAGGTGCAACAACTGTCCCATTCATGCCCAACTCTCTCCCAACACCCCCACTGCATTTTCCCATGCCCCTACTGCTCCCAGCAGTCCAGTGTAAGATCTCATTCTACTAGCGATGCTACGTAGACCATCTCCTGGCTGGTCTAAGTGGTGCCCCTTGCTGCATCCAATGCGGCTTAAAAAATCCTAAAAGGGAATGTTGCAGCCCCGCCATGACTCAAGCCCTCTTGTACCTGGCACACTTTGTTGTTTGCTGCAACCTTGGAGCAAAGAAGCTTTGGTGCAGAACCATCAGGAATTGATGCAGGCTGCTCTAGAAAATTGTGTCTGCTGCAAGTTGTGACACAAGTCACCTTTGCGTCAAACTCTTTTGAAAATCAGGCCACTTGGCTGCAACATCTAGTGGTAGATCAGAATAAAAGTTTGAGTGTAATGTCAGACTGAGTCTTTGGGGAGTTGCCATTCAATAAGCCTGCTGTTTTGTTTACATTTCTGTGAAACTGTGTGATTATATCAAGCTGTTACCCCCGTTGCCTGCCCACCTGCTCATCCACCAGCTAGCCTGCCACTAACCTGAGATGCATTTGTATTGAGTATAGTCTCAGTTTGTATTCGAGTATTTCTATTGTATCCCACCTGGAAATGAACTTAGACTCAGCCTGCCTTCCAGTTACCAAACTTTTAAATAAATATATTCAAATAATTACTGGGAGAGGTCAGGGATAGGGAGGGGGTCCACTAGACCACCAGGGACAGATGACTGGCTCTGTAATGGAGTACATCAGGGATCAGGGGAGTTCTATATATATTTACAGTATCAACGAGTGACAGTACCACTGTAATGCAAATGCACCCCAACAGGTGCAACAACTGTCCCATTCATGCCCAACCATCTCCCTGATACCCCACTGCCACCTCCTGTGTCTCTTATGCTGTCAGCCCCTCCTGGAAAGCAGTTTCTTCACCAACCAACTGTCCTGGCCCTCTTACATTCTGCTGGGTTAGGGGCAGATCCTGCAGCAATTACCGTAGGTATGCCAACTGTTTGGCACAGCTGTCAGCTTGTGACAAACCTGGAGTGTTTGGTGCCAGGACACTGTATTTTGTAAAATCAGGCACAGTGTCCCTGGTGCACTCATGGTGAAGTGGGTGCTAGAAAGCTGGCAGATAGTCTTGACAGTGCTGGTGCTACTACATACAGTTCTGTATAAGCACCCCTTGGTGTAACAAACAGGGAGCTATAATGAACATATGTTATGACTCCTCATCTGTTCGTTATAGCGGGGGACTACTGTATTTTGTAATCATTTATGATTACACATGATTTATTAGTATTTGTCAGAGCAAAGACTGAAACTCTATGAGAATAGGAAAGGCCCTGTATGGGAGCATTGGGATAGATGTTTATGCTCCCTATAGATTTTATCTTGCTGTTACAAATAGTGATACATCATATGTAATTGTAAAGATTTGCAACATATTGCAAAATGGAAGTCTTTAGCAGAATGAAAAAATAAATATGATACTTTACAATATTTTGCATCATTTTCAATCCTTTATGATTGCATACAATGTATTATTATTTGTAACAACAAAATGGAAACCCTGTAGGAACAGGAATGTAGCTATCCCAGTGTACCAATTCATGCCCAACTGTTCACAGTTAACTGTAAGGGCATACTAAACTATGTCGGCACTCTGTAATGCATTTTATATTGCACCCATTTTTTTAAGATCATGCCTGAATAGTTACTCACTAAAAAGAAAACTGGCCATAATCGAAAACTAACATATGGATCCCTCTCAAGTCTTCAGTACAAAGTCTTCAGGAGTCAGGCACCAATATTCACACTAAAAGTCTGTCTTTGACATCAGGGTGGACCCAAACAAAGCTTCTGACAGGGTTAAATAAGACCCTGTCCTATTTGATTATGCAGAAACAGTTAAAAGCAAGGATCTGTTTCATCCTCTCCTTTTCTGTTTCTTGTCTGGCTGATTGTGCAATCACATTTTCTTATGAGACCTAGGAAATTGATCACTCTGACTGTCTTGCAATTTTCCCCTTTCACTGTCTATCTGCTGTCACTGGCTGTTTCTTGATGTTTCTATCTTTTCTTCCTTCTTTTGTCTGTGATTACAAAAATATATGTGAATTTGTATGTGAAACTGGGATCCCTTTGTCTGCCAATGTATATAATTGTATTGTTGAAATGATTTCAGAAAGTTATTTGGAACTCAGGGGTTAACTTGAGATGCAGCACAAGCTCATTTGCAGAGCTGTCAATAGGACATTAGTTTTAGGACACCATATTCTGTTTTGTTTACCTGCAGGAAAGAAACTGTCAAGAACTCTGATACATTTTGTGTGAAAACAGGATGTCTCTTAACAAGATCAGGATGTAGAAGTTAATTGCCAGAAAAGACTTCTTACAAAAGAGCAATCTTTTGTTAGAGAGAGGGAGCGAGAGAGAGAGAGAGAGAGAGAGAGAGAGACTGAAACTTAGAATTAGAGATACCCTCAGAGAAAGGACTTTGTTTTGTTTGAACTGCCTATGTTTTAAAACCATTCTCAATTTTTTTATTTTGTTGTTATTGGAAATAATAAAATGCTACTTTAGAATATTATAACTGCTCCTGGTTTTCCTATGATTCCTGATCTGTGCCTCAAAGACAGCTGGTGTCAGACTAAGTGGGATTTACACATGCATACTCTAAGTATGGAGTTTTGTATGAAGGTACTAGACTGGGTACCAGGGAAGCATAGAAGAAAGATAGGCATCCTGCAAGAGCAAGCCCAGGAGTGATTACCAGAAGAATGGCAGCCAAACTAGAAGCAGAAACAAAGTTCAAACTGAGACTGTACAGCTGGCAGATGGAAGAAGAAAAACAGGCAGGGACAGAACCTGAAAGCCTGTCTGCCTTCTTCAAATGGTGGAGCTATACAACAAAGAGAGACATAGAAGAAGAGAAAAGAAGAGACACAGTGACAGGAACAGCAGAAAGGAAAGAGATGCAGTGATAGGAGCAGTGATGGCCGGATGCCTTACAATCTATCAAAGCTGGAGGATCTGGTACAGGTCCAGCAAAGCAAAAACATAAACAACTAAAAGACCTTAAACTTACAAAACTGTGTTCCTCGGATTATATGAAGCATACCTGACAGCTTTTGAAAGGGTTGCCACTAGTGCCGTGTGGAATGTGGAATTCTGCCAGTGAAATTAGCGTAGAATTACCATTCTACCGGTGGAATTCACCAGAATTTTGCTAGTTTTCTGCGAATTCGCCTGTTGTGATCTGCAGAATATTATTCCGTGGAACCACATTTTGTCTGTGGAAAAACATTCTGTGACCATTTCTGCAGAAAATATTGAGATCTGCTGAAAAATATTCCATAGAACAGCATTCTTTCCTGAAAATCATTCTGCAACTAGTTCCATAGAAAATATTGAGATCCATGAGAATAAAATTCCATGGAAATGTTGCAGAAAACTCATTCACATTATTTTGCCATAGAATTCTGCCATTCCATTTCTGGTGAAATTTGGCAGAATTTTGTGGAATTTCAAAATTCCATGAAATTTGTTCTGCAGGAATTTGAAAATTCTGCACAACATTAGTTGCTGCAGCCTGCCAGTAGCCAAAGCAGCAATGGACAGTTAGGCTGGTACCTTACCTGGCCGGTAAAGCCCAACTTGCCTACAGCAATATGGATGCTGCACAGTCAGAAAACTATGACTTTGTGAAAAGAGGAATCCTGAAAAGATATGACATCTCAGGAGAGATCTGCAGGCAAAGATTTTGGTCCCTGAAGTACCACTCAGTCAACAATTCTTGAAGCTTTCACCCGACTCAAACAGCTCTTCATTAAATGGCTCCAACCAGAGGGTAAAACAGTCCGACAGATCAGTGACACGTTTGCAGTGGAGCAATTCATAACATCCTTCCCACAGTAGTGCACCTTTGTGTAAAGAACACCAACCAGAAAGAGGAAAAGGGCTGTTTCTTTGGCCAAGGACTATCAGATGGCCAGACAGACACCGCAGCAGTGAAGTAATAGCCAAGGACTGGTAAGACCCTCTTTTTTCCTGATTTAGAGGGAAACTAACATGAATTATAAAATGTATCAATATTGTCGCCAATAGAACTCTGCTTTACATTAGCTATTGGCTGAACCTGTAACACTTTTAGGGTCAGAATTGTAACCCATTTAGTTGCCCTCCTTTTATAGCTGCAGGCATCCATGTTTTAAATTATAGGCACAGGAAATGACATCACATCAGGGGAAAGCAGAGGAAAACACAGTGCTGTCAGTAATTTACAATGAATAGTTTTGATTCCCTCAACTCTCAGTGACATTTCGGTAAATTGTGCTGATGGCATTTTCAGGCATCAACATCCCTGCCATCTTACAAATTTGTAAAGTCACTGTGTCATGGAGCTACATGTTGCCCTGTTGTAAAAAGTTGTGTGCTGCCAGTGCCACCAGTTTCCAAGCCCCTTTGGGGTTCTGTTGATTAGTACAATGTTTTGTGACATTTCAGTTGCATGAAATGTTTTGCACCTGTGTGATTTGCAAAGAGTTTTGCTAGTACCACTCCAAACAATGTTTGCACCAGTGCTGTTTTACATTTCTTTGTACTGAATCAGTTGTGTACAATTTTGTTTCATAGCATCATTTTGTGTAATAAGAGGCAGTGTGGTCCATTGGTTTGAATACCAGATTTGCACCTGGGAGATCACATATTCAAACCTCAGTAGAGCCAAATACTATTAGTGTGACCTTCAGCAAGTGACTTGACTGCCCTGTGCTCCATCCACTCAGCTGTACAATGGGTAGAAATAGGATCCCACTGGAAACAAGATGTTACATCTCAACTATGCTACCTTTGATAAATCAGTTATTGTTTTGTGCTGGTGTGTGATAGGGAAGATAACTGATATAAGTGATATTGGGAATACTCAATAGAGGACCCTTTTAAGGGTTCAAAAATTAAAAGTATTTATTTGAACACTCTAGAAATAGGCATTCTTTTATCAAAATAAAAAAAAGGTTTATTTTCTTTGTAACTGCAGCTTTTCAGTCTATCTTGCCTTTCCAACATGAAATACACAGCAACTCCTCATTTTACTGAGGCATGACCATTTCAGTTCCCTGACCCTCCCAACTGCAATCTGGAGAAGATGGAAGGTTTGATACCTTTATTTGACCAACAAGTGTTTGGTACAAAGATGGAATTATATACAAGCTTTAGGGGCCACACAGGTCCCTTCTTCAGGTGAAGGCCTTGAAAGCTTGTGTATAATTCCATCTTTGTACAAGACACTTGTTGGTCCACTAAAATGTATCAAACCTTCCATCTTCTCCCTGTTCTGCAAGGGCCAATATGGGTGGAATCTCTTTTTACAACTGCAATCTGTAAATTAGAGGCTAGCTGAGACCAGCTCACCAGTACTGCAGTACTGCAGCAGGTGCAGCTTGCAATAAGTTTTCTGTGCTAAAATAAAAGCAGTTCTGCAGCAGGTGCTGCTTGCAATAATTTTTCTGTGCTACAGTAAAGCAGAACGTTTGTACATTTGTGAAGTATTAAGCACTTGAGAGTGTTTAGAACTTGTTGGCATAGAAATGGTCATGCCTCAATGAGGTGAGGTTCTGCTCATATAAGCTTAAAATAATTATTTATTAATTTATTATAATTCATTATTTGCCAACTTTGATAAAGTCTGATAATGACTGCTCTGACTGTTTTTATATATATATCCTTGTCATGTTTCTGTTACAGTGTTGTATTTAACTAATTGTTATGATTTCTTTTGGATGTGGAACCTTTGTAAATGAGTCTCTGACTCAAAGGTATATCAGATTCAAGACTATAATAAATAAAACTTGAGGATTATTTTAGGTGCAACAGCAGCAGTGTTATTAACTAGTTTTGGTCCACATAACTTTAACCCTGGTCAAACATATGTGAACAGTCCATCTGTTTGCTTGTATAAATAAAAGAAGAAACTGAAGACAATTTTTCTTACCTCTTCTTCTTTATTTCTTACTCACTCATGCACAGTGTTAGCAAAAACAAATAATTTGTTTAGTCCACCAAAGCAGCCATCCTGTTTTTCTTTATAGCACAATTGCCTAATCCAGTTCTTCACCTTAGCTTGCTTTGTAATCCTCACGGTTTGCTGTTCAAACTTTGAAATGCATCCTTCCTTGGATAGCCTGGCACATGGGTTTGTCATGTGCGTCGTGTCTTACATGCATGCATTACAATTGCAGCTGATATTTTCAGCATCAAGCTCTGCCTTCTACTGAGCTGGCAGTTAAGCTGAAAAACTCTGGATTAGGCAATTGTGCCATCGGCAAAAAATGGACAGCTGCTTTGATGGACCAAATGAAATTATTTGCTCTTGCTAACACTGTGCATGAGTGGGTGAAAAGTAAAGAAGTGGTAAGAAGAAATTGTCTACAGTCTCTTTTTCCTTATAGAAGTGTGTAGCTAGACTGTTCACATATGTCTGACCAGGAGTTAGGTTATCTGGGCCAAACCTAGGGTATATAGTATGTTTGTTATGACTCCTGTTTGTTTTCCTCTCCTTTGTTCTGTCATTCCCTTTTTTTTTGTATATACTCTGATAGAATAATTTTTGCCATATATATGCATGTGTACAGTATTTATTTGGATATTACTCATGTTCATTTTTGTTTGTACATCAGTGAAGAATTTTCTTTTGGCTTACTTTTGTTGATCTTTTCCCAATAAAGGAATTCCCTTACATTTTGAATGAGTGCCATGGAGCTTTAACTTCCATTAGAGATGGAAGTAGAGAGTCTGGATATGGTCAGTTGTACAGCGTCCTTCTATAGTATTTCCCTTTATGCAAATTGTTCAGATTATTTTCAGGAAACTGGGACGCAATGGATGGGCTGGATATAGAAATGGCTAAGCAGACTGGCTCCCGTTTGGTATGGAAGATCCTTGGAGAAGTGTTCAGTTCTGAGATTGGGCACCGTGGAAGGATCTGTGACCCAAATGTACCAGGTGTTATAATGGGAGCTGGTATGGTAGCAGTTTGATAGAACATCTACAAACATTATATGAATATATACTTCAGAATTTCTTTAGGGCACCAGTTGCGTTTAGAGACTGCGATCCACAGAAAGTCAGTGTGGATCTGGGGATATACAAAAATAAAAGGATCCCAATACAAATGATGTGACATATGGTTGAGTGTTCATGAGCAATTACAGGTTAAAGGCAAAAGCAAATGTATTTGCTATGTGGTCATGCAGCAGCTCTAGGTCATGCAGTTCTCATAAGACATATAAATTGGATTAGAAAACAAATCATATAAATGATAACATTTAATACAACCATTTCAGTTAAGGCTTTAATCTATTTCCTAGTTAGGCTGAAAGCATGAAAATAGAAGCGAAGGAATGTGTCGGCAGAAAAGTTGAAACAAGCCAATACAGTCTGCCCAGATGTTCCTGCTTAACCTGTCTCCACAGACCCTAAATGGTCTGTGGTGACCCTACCTCCTCCCTGTATATTTTCTGATACATCCTTATGTCTATCCCATGCATGCTTGAAGCCCCCACTGAGAACAGAGAACAGTGAACAGTGAATGGCAGTGAATGGCAGAACAAAGAGAATTTTAACAATGCTTTAAAATTGTGGTTGAGCAGTTTGTGGGCTTATTAAGTTCAATATATCAAGGGAAAATATAGATAATGGAGTCCAGGAACATACAAATATACCAGCAGATGAAGGCCTTATTGTCTGAATTGTGCAGCTTCCTATGTATTTACAAAGGAACTGCTCCCTCCTCATTTCCTTTGACTTCTTTCTACTTTTCCTTCTCTCCCACACTTGCTCCCCTTCAACCACCCTGTCTCAACCTCCCTTGAGGCTGTCCACTATTTTAGGGCTACAAGTGCCTATGACAGCTCATTCCACTGAGCCACCATCCATTAGGATGTTCAGTAATTTTAGAAAAACTTCTGTGAGCACCTGGAATGATGCCAATAGTAATACTGTGTAGAGCGATTGTGGAAAAGTAGTACCTATAAGGGGGTGGGGGTTCTAGGAGTCAGGAATGATGCTATGATATTGTATGTTGAATATTATAGGGGTACAGAAGTGTACCTATAGTTAGGGAGGCTGGTGAGTTCTATGTTAAACTCATTTTTTGTTTGATGCTTACAGAAAGATGGTTCTACAGATTTACATGACACTTTCAGGATTTGTTGTCCATGGCAAGTCTACAATCTCTGAAAGTCTCATGTGTATCAATTCAGTATTTTCAAGATATTAAAGTGTGAAAAAGTATAATTTTCCATTGATTTCAATGGTGTGTTTTCAAATTTTTGCTCTTGTCTAGATAAAAACTATAAATCTTTAAATCAGGAAATTTTGAATGGTTCCATAGGTTGGTGTGGAAGGATTTCTCAAGGGGTGATGCTTGGGAGTTTTGTGGTTTTAAGATATTTACATTTGCAAAATCAGGTTTTAGCATTTCTAAGTCTGCTCCACAATCAGGCTTGGAGATAACGTACCACATTCACAGAACAGTTTCAGTGCTGTTGAAGGGATGAGGAATGTGAAAGGAGTTAGGCTGCAGTTAAAGTATCGCACTTGATTGGAAATTGTATTGGTGTCAGTATATTGAAGGTTATAAAGGTTTGCTCCAGAGTACAGAATAAAAAAAATAAAAGTTTAAATTTTGAAAAGTTGGTGTGGATATGTGGGATGGTATGAAATAATTCCGGGGGTGGTGGTGGTTGGAAGTTGATATGTTGTTTAGTGTTTTAGCTATTTAAGTTTAAAAACTGGGTTTGAGGACTGAGAGTGAAAGTGAAAGGGAGAACATGACTTCCTTTCACTTTCACTAACACTCTACCATACCATGCTTTACAATATTTAAGCAATAAGCCACGAGGGTGTGGATTATCAAAGGGATTTACCGGCCGGCGTGGTTTGCCTGATAGCAGCGAGTGGGTAAATCTACGCCAGCCATAGGTAAATCCACGATAACCCACACCCCCGAATGACTTATTGCGATTATACAATGTTTTGTTCAGTTTTGTATTAAAAACTAAAGGAAACATACAGTGTTTTAATAGTTTAAATAGGTTTTATTTAATGTATTGTTGCACCAAAAAAATAGTTCCCTGGTGGTAGGTGAAACATTGGACCGATGAGTGGCTGACATTCTTGCTCGTCTCCCCACAGACAGACAGACACAGATATATTTGGTTTTAAGTTTGAAGCCTTTTTCATTTGGGTTGTAACATGAGAGATAAAGACAGGGCTGTAATAATGGAAAGAAGCGAGAGATCAATGGAGTGCAGCTCACAGAGTGAGAGACTACTGACGTTTTGTTTTAAAAGCATCTATTCCACGAGGAGCTAGCCAGTGTGAACATTTTCTGTTGTATGTTGCTGGTGACCGACAGAGAGAGAGAAAGAATACAAAGGCTTGTTTTTTTTTAAATTTGTTTTCTCAAGCTTTTGGAATGAGTTCTGAGCAGTTGTCGGGCTGTAGAGAGTGAGATGTTTTAACTGTGAGTGGGCTAGAGAGCAGGGCACCAGAGATCGTGGTTCTCTATACAGCTTCGAGGTATGGGGCCATAATGGCGTTTGGGAATTTGTTGTAATGGCTTTTGTTTTGGTTTTTCCTGGCTACATTGGTGTATTTTTTTACTATTGCTGGTGGTGGATTCACGCTACTGATAGCGGAGACAGTGGTAGGTCTAATTTCAGCATCTCATTTCCCTCCTCTGTAGCATATGATTCTTAGTAGCCTCCTCTCCTGTTTTCTTCAGATGTTCAAGCAGGAGAGAAATATGAAAATATAGTGCTGACTGGCAAGCATTACATATTTAATGTTGATCGTGGCATACTAACGTGAAGCACAGGATTCCTCCTTTATGCCATGGTTAATTAATGGTTTGGAAACTTAGGGGCAGTTAGTACAGCAGCGTTTAGTGAGGAAATAAATATAGCGGCTCGGACTGATTTTTGAATTTATTTTTGGTGTTATTGAGATACGGCTGAGAATGGAACCCCATTGTATAATGTGCGATATCTTATAGTCCTTTAGCATTGCACAGGATATATTACTATTTGTAACAGCAGTGATGGAAACTCTGTAGGGAATAGAAGAAGTGCTATCCCAAGTACCCACTCATGTGCATGAATTGGTACACTGAGATAGGTACTTTCATCTTCCTATAGTTTACCTCATTAATGTTACTGTACAAATAGTAATAAATTACATGTAATTATAAAGGCCTGTAAAATAATAGCACTGTCATGGTGACTTAAAGGCATGTTAAAATCTCACACAGACACCTACTCTCAAGACTGTCTTTAATTTACAAAAACTTTGGGGGCATTTGAGAAAATTGCAGATAGGGCGTGAGGGATGGAAGGGGATACAGCTCATCAGTCAGCTGTTTGATGCTGTTGAGCTTTAAAACATTTTGCAATGAGTAAAGTGGGCCTGATCATAATTAGATCTTTTTTGTTTGTTTGTTTGTTTTTGCAAGTCAACTCTGTCATCGAGGAATAGGTCAGTAAGCATAAGAAAACCAGGAGCAGTTATAAAATTACATGGGTAGAATTTTATTATCTCAAATAACAATAAAATAAAAATAAAAACATTTGTACAGAATGGTTTTAAACATAAGCAGTTCAAACAAAAGAAGTCCTTCCTCTGAGGGTATCTCAAATTCTAAGTCTCAGTCTCTCTCTCTCTCTCTCAACAAACAATTGCTCTTTTTATAAGGCGCCTTTGCCTTGAAATTACTTCTACATCCTGAGCTCAAGAAACAATAAATGAAGGCAGAGATGGTGGGAGAGGAGAATTGTAAGACCATCAGAATGAACAGTTCTAGGTCTCACAAGAAAATTTGATTGAGTTATCGGACAGACAAGAGACAGAAAAGGAGAGAATAGAACAGATTCTGTTCTGCATAACAAATGGGAAGGGTCTTATTCAACCCTATCACACCCCTTTAAGAGGGAACCTATTAAAAACAGGTTTCCAAAACTTTGTTTCAATTCTGTTCTAATATTACCTCATAACTTTCACAGCTATGCATATGCAGTATCCCTTTTACATAAGAACCAGTACAGCAAACAGTTAAGTTTAAATCCACATATTTTGTTTTAGCCTTCAGAATTCTCAGTTCCTGATCCATATTGTGACCAAAATTAGCTTTGACATTTGCTTTGCTCTCTAGGTTCCTATGTCCCCAGAACCTCTTGATGGTGTTACAGCCTTGTAATACACAGTCCCCTATTATTCTATTTTTATACATACAGTTACTCAGAAAAACAGATTTATCACACTCTTTTATCTCCTCCCTATTGTATAAATGTAAGTAATACATGGAAAAATTACACAATAAACAAAGTATCAGCAAGAACAGATGACTTGTGTCATTGTCTTTCATGCATAACATTTATAGTAGATGACTGTAATTATATAACTATTCAAATGATACATTTCTGGCTTTTAGCAGGTAGTTAATTAGCTAGGAATGGACTGTAAATAACTATCTGATTCACTGTATGGTAAAAGCCACTAAATGTACCAATTCAGTTCAGTTTTACAAATTTGCTTTGAAAATACAAGAGGTCACTGTCAACAGACTGAACAAAGGCAGAAAAATGTGTCATTGCTCTCTCATTATGATGGCATTTAGCATGTTGGAAACAGCTTCCTGGCCTGTTAAAAGTCACCAAAATGCACCATTTGACCTATACTTTTCAAAGGTACCCAG
Source organism: Neoceratodus forsteri (assembly GCA_016271365.2). Taxonomy (NCBI): domain Eukaryota; kingdom Metazoa; phylum Chordata; order Ceratodontiformes; family Ceratodontidae; genus Neoceratodus; species Neoceratodus forsteri. Next base: position 245,631,136 of record CM057454.1, on the reverse strand, counting down.
GGAGCATGCCCCAGACCCCCAGAGAGGTTTAGATTTTGTGCCCTCCATAATTTCTGGTTGCATGATGCTCCTACCTCAATCATATGCAAACTCATGAATGCCATTCCTAAAGATAGACTAGTGGGATACCTGGAAGAAAATGGCATCCGGGATGAGCAGCAACATGGGTTCATGGCTGGAAATCATGCCAGACAAACCTGATCAATTTCTTTGACTGGATCACTAATACAGTGGACATGTGCTAAGTAGTGGATATCATGTATTTGGACTTCAGCAAGGCCTTTAATTCAATGCACCATAAGAGACTGAGCAAAAGCTGTTGAATCTGTGGGTAGTAGAGAAACTGACTGGATGGGTAGCTAGCTGGCTGAAAGGCAAGACCCTGAGGTGGTGGTGGTGGTGGGGAATGCTCAGATGTTAGAGATGTCACCAGGGGTCCCACAGGATACTCAATGTTTGGGCCAGTGCTTTTTAATGTCTTCATCAATGACATTGGAGAAGCCATAAAGGCAAGATTTGCTTGTTTGCAGACAACACCAAGCTCTGTGGGAGGATAGATGCAGTGGAAGGAGTACAGGACCTAAAGAAGATCTGGACAAGCTCAAGAGGTGGTCCAGAATTTGGCAACTTGGATTTAATGTGAAAAAGTTAAAGGTTATGTACACTGGAGCCAGGAACCTGAAGATGGAGTACAGCCTGGAAGGGTCCTGGTAACTAAATCTGAGGAAGAAAAAGCTCTGGAAGTGTTGCTCACTCGTGACCTGAAGCACTCCTCACTGTGCATGAAGGCAGCAGCAAAGGTCAATAGAATGTTGGGCTGCATTGCAGGAGATCAACAGCAGGTGGGAGGAAGTCATACTGCCATTATACAGATTGCTGGTGCAACCCTACCTAGAGTACAGTGTGTAGTACTGGTGTCCCTACCTAAAGAAGAACATTAATCTGCTGGAGACAGTCCAGAGGAGGCAACAAAGATGGTTAAAGATCAGCAGAGCAGATTTCTCACCTGCACATGGATCCTCTGAATTCTGGCAATAGAAGGCAGATACCATTCCAGTCTGGACCATCAGGCAGTTAGGCAGATCTCCAACTGTGGGTGCATCAGTAATGAATACTAGACTACCCTTAGGTGATTCACATTTCAATTTCTCGAGCATGGTGCACTCAGCACCAAGTGATAACACTAATGGTTCTCCCACCACTCTGTGGATCTCTCCTACCAAGTCTTCATCTGGTTCAGGCCTGCTAGGCAGAGGCTCTTTCAGACTGAAATTTCTGACAAGGGTGTGCATCCATAAACACGTGCTGTGAATCTATCATCTCTGGTAAAAGCTGAGCCAGTCTCTGGAACGTGACTGGCATTTGTTCCAATCACCACATGTGCTTCCCCTTTCATTTCTGTATTTGGACACACCAAAGTAAGGGTTTCCATTGGGATCTGTAACCCCATCACACTCTATGAGAATTCAGTGTCAAGTGACAATGTACTCCTGATAATGGTAGACTGTTTGTTTGCTCCCCACCCATCAAGTCTGTCAGGGGTTGCAAAGATAGACATTTCAAATGTTTTGGTACCAGTCACTGAACACTACTGTTACTTGGGCCCCACTGTGACAGGGTAAAATAGGACCCTGCCCCATTTGTTTTGGAGAAAGTATTTAAATACAAGGATCTGCATTCCTTTCTTCTCTGTCTGGTTGTGCAGCAAATTTTCCTGTGAGACCTCAGACTTGATCAACCGAACAGTCTCGCAATTCTTTGCCTTTCATTGTCTCTCAGTTTTCTCTTGCTATTTTCCTCCTTGCATATCTATATTAGCTAATATAAAAATATATGAGAATCAATGTATGAAAATGTAGCTGATATTGGGATCTTTTTGTTTAGAAAATATTTAGTATTACTGTTGAAATGTATATTAATTGTAGAAAAGTAGGCGTTACGTGAGTGCAAATGCTTGAGGCCTTTTTGCAAAATGGGCCTCAGAAACATCCTGCCTGATATTTATGAGAACAGAACATTTTGCAAGGACAGGATGTTTGCTAAGGTGGGGATTGAAAAGACTTATAAAAAGATAAGGTGAGCTGCAATTGGGAAGATTACAAGAAAGATTTTATTTTGCCTCTGTACATGGTTCTTATCAGCAAATTTATATTTTTTATGTTACTGCTACAATAAATAAAGTTTTGGTAATTTTACAACTGCTCTTGGGTTTCCTATGCTTCCTGACCTGTGCCGATGACAGATGGTGTCAGCCTAAAGCAGAGGTTTAAGCCATGCATACCCTAAGACAGGAGTTTGTCTGTGGGTACTGGACCTAGTACCAGGGAAGCACAGAAGAAGGTATGGATTCTGCAGCAGCAAGTCCAGGAGTAGTTACCAGGAGAATGGCAGCCAAACTAGCAGAGACAGAAGTCCAGTCTGAGATTGTGCAGCCAGCACAAGTTATGAGAAAAGAACAGGCAATGGCAGAACCTGAAAGCCTGATGGACTTTTTCAAATGGTGGGCCATGCAACAAAAAAGAGACCGAGAAGCAGAGAAAAAAGAAATTCAATGGTTAGAAGTGTTATGGAGAAAAGAGATGCAGCAACAGGAGCAGCAGATGAGAGAGAAGAGATGCAATGACAGGAGCAGCTATAGCTGGATGCCTTGCAAGCTATCGAAGGCAGAGGATCTGGCATAGACCCAGATGAGCAACAAAATGCAAGCAACTTAAAAGCTATTAAACTTACTAAGTTGTGTCCCTCAGATGATATTGAGGCATGCCTGACAACCTTTGAAAGAGTTGCCACAGCCTGCCAGTGGCCAAAGCAGCAATAGACAATCAGACTGGTACCCTACCTGACAGGAAAGCCCAGCTTGCCTACAGCAGTATGGACACTGCACAGTCAGAAAACTATGACCTGGTGAAAAGTGAAATCCTGAAAAGGTATGACATCTCCAGAGACCTACAGGCAGAGATTTCAATCTATGAGGTATAAGTTGGTCGACAATCCTCGAGAAGCCTGATGAAGTGGATCCAACCAGAGAGCAAAACAGTCCCACAGATCATTGACGATTTGCCGTGGAGCAATTAATCAACATCTTGCCTACAGATGTGCAGCTGTGGGTAAAGGAACACCGACCAGAGAATGGGGAAAAGCTGTTTCTTTGGCTGAGGACTACCAAATGGCCAGACAGACGCCACAGCAGTGAGGTAACAGCCAAGCACTGGTACGACACTCTTTTACCCATTTAAATTCCAAGCCTGATAAGAACTCTGGTGGGTGTAACAAATCTGTGCCAAAAGATGTCATCTGCTATAACTGTAATGATCCAGACCATTTTGCAAGAAACTCCGTAGTAAGGAGAATGGCACTGGAGCAGATTTGTCCTTGGCAAGTTGGGGCAAGTACTTAACAGATGTAAAGGTGGGGATAAGACTGTAAAGGGACTAATTGATTCAGGAAGCAGACAGACCCCAGTGTATGTCGAAGTGCTGGAAAACACTGTGCAAAGGGACCAGGTCCTGGTGTCATTTGCATCCATGGGGACATTCGATACTATCCCACCACCCTAGTGACTCTGACCGTTAAGGGTGTGTCGCACCAAATGAAAGTGGGGTAGTACCTAAGTTACCTGTACCTGTGATTATTGGAAATGACTTTCCAGGATTTACTGAGTTGATCAAAGAGGAATAAGTCCTGATGTCTCAGCAGCAGTGCTGACAAGAGCTCAGGCAAAGAAAATTTCAGACAGTGGGACACTTTTCCTTTCAGTGATTTTGATTCAGACTTGTTTGAGCACAGCTCCAAGATCCAGAAATCCAAGAAAGAAAAAAGGCAATGCCTGAAAAAACTGTGGCAATATATGACTGATGGATATAAAGGGTTAAAATGTGAAAATGCTGAAACTAAAAGATAACTGATTGTGATTTTCTTTCAGAACAAGCTAACGATGTTTCTCTCAGGGTTATTTTAAGCAGTTGGGGTGAAACCAAAACAGATGGAGCAATGTATGAAAATGTAATGGGTTATTGTACAGAGTCTGGGTTAAACCTCAGACACACGAACAGACAGAACAATTGGTTATATCACAGAAGTATAGAACAGAATTGTTACAGATAGCAATTGATAGTATTATGGCTGGTCACTCAGGGAGGGATGGCACCTTGCCAGATTGCTGTACAGATTTCACTGGCAGGAATTCATGAAGATGTTGCTACCTATTGTAATTCCTGTGCTGAGTATCAGAAAGTAGCCCCGTCACTAGAAAAGACAAGATGCCCTGGTGCCCTGCCTTGATAGATGTGCCTTTTGAGAGAATTGCAACGGATGTGGTTGGTCCTTTAGACAAAAGTAAAAAGGGTAATAGATTTATCCTGTTAGTATGCGACTATGCTACTCGATACCAGAAGCAGTTCCAATGCATACTGTTATAACCCCAAAAGTTGCAGCAGAGCTTGCCAAAATGTTCAGCAGAATGGGCATACCTAAAGAAATTATTACTAATCAGGGTAGTAATTTTGGTGCTGCATTGCTAGGAGCTGTACAGACTACTAGGTATCACTGCCATAAGAACTTCCCCTAACACCCTCAGACAGATGGTTTTGTTGAGCATTTTAACCAAACCCTAAAATGCATGTTAAAAGGTTTGTAAAAGGAGAAGGGAAAGACTGGGACCAATGCTTGCCTTACCTACTTTGCTTACAGTGAAGTGACAAAGGCATCAACAGGTTTTCACCATTTGAAATGCTGTATGGTAGGCAGCCAAGAGGGCCACTGGATGTGATAAAGGAAACGTGGATGATAACCCCACTCAGAAACAATCTATACCTTCTTATATGTGTGCCCTAAGAAAGAAGCTGGCAAAATATGTTGAAATTGCCCATAGTAATCAGAAAGAGGCTCAAAACCAGCAGAAGGTATATTATGACCATGGGGTAAAAGAAAAAGTTTTAGAACCAGGTGAAAGGTTTTGCTACTGTTATCCACAACACAAAATAAACTGTTAATGAAGTGGCAAGGGGCCTTACAAAGTTCTTAGATGTACTGGCACTGTTATTTATGAGACTGAGATCCCTGACAGAAAAAATCCTACTAAGATATACCATGCTAACCTCCCAAGAAGTGGGTTGACATTTGTAATGTGCTAAAGACATTTGCAAGTACTTTACCATAGTACCAGGCAGAGCAAAAGGGGCTGAGCACGTAATAGTGACAAAGAATGCTAGTCCCATTAGGCAAAAGACATACAGGTTGCCACAGCGGTTAAAAGCTGATGTGGTTAAGGAAATACAAAAATGAAAGGACTGGGTATCATAGAGGAGTCGAGGAGTGCTTGGTCATCTCCCATGGTAATTGTAAACAAAAAGAAGGGGTGTTAGAATCTGCCTTGACTTCAGGAAACTTAATCAAGTGTCAGAATTTAACAGTTATCCTATGCCCAGAATAGATAATTTGGTGGACAGACTGGGAGTGCAAAGTATATCAGTACCCTCAATCTCACCAAGGGTTATTGGCAAATACCTTTAGCTAAAGAATCCAGAGACAAAACTGCATTTGCTAACCCTATAGGATTCTATCAGTTCACCACCATGCCATTTGGTTTACATGGTATGCCAGCTACATTCCAGCAGTACATGGATGTAATTTTATCACCTCACACTGGTTATTGTGCTGCGCATCTGGGTGATGTCATGGTGTACAGTCCAAACTGGAAGTCACCTGAAACACCTACTAGCAGTTATCTAAGCTATCAAAAATGCAGGTCTGACTATTAATCCTACCCAATGTTCATTGGGCATGCAGGAAACCAGATATTTGGGCTATGTGTTGGGAAAGCGGAGAAGTTAAGCCAGAAATTTCTGAATTAGAAGTTGTTGCTAACAGCCCTGTACCTAAAACAAAGAAACATGTCAGGTAATTTTAGGGCTGGCTGGTTATTATCAGAGATTGTTCCCAACTTTGCTGAGTTAGCTACTCCCTCACTGAACTCACAAAGAAACGGTACCCAAATAATGTGAAATGGACCCTAGAGTGTGATGAAGCTTTTCAAGCTATAAAGGCTGCATTATGTTTAGCCCTTGTTTTAAGAAGCCCAGAGTCTGAAAAACCATTTTGTTACAAACAGATGCATCCAAGGCAGGCCTAGGTGCAGTCCTGAGTCAAAATATAGATGGGAAAGAACATCCTATTCTGTATGTAAGTAGGAAGTTGCATGACAGAGAGAAAACATATTCCACTTTAGAAAAGGAGTGTTTAGCAGCAACGTGGGCCATGGAGTCTCTTAAATTTTATTTACTAGGACGGAATTTGTGTTTATAACAGATCACAGCCCTCTCTGTTGGCTTACCCAGGACGAAAGATAAAAATTCCAGAATCACAAGGCGGTACCTGGCACTGCAGCCATTTAAATTCTCTGTGATTCACAAATCTGGTAAAGAGAATAGCAATGCTGATTTTCTGTCAAGACATAGATCAGAATTGAGGGTTCTGAAGGTTAAAAAAACAACTAATGTATGGATTTGAACTGAACTGTTTTGCTGTACTGTTATAAAAAATTGGTGCAAATGTGTACTTAAAAAGCAGCAACTGTTAATAAGAGAACAGAAAGTTTAGGAAACCTGCCTGATAAAACAGGTTTCTTCTTAAGGAGAGTGTATATATGTGACAGGATAGAATAGGACCCTGCCTATCCCATTTGTTTTGGAGAAAGTATTTAAATGCAAGGATCTGTATTTTTTCTTCTCTGCCTGGTTGCACAACCAAATTTTCCTGTGAGACCTCGGACTTGATCAACCTAAACAGTCTCTCAATTCTTTGCCTCTCATTGTCTCTCAGTTTTCTCTTGCTGTTTTTTTCTCCCTTGCATATCTATATTAGCAAATATAAAAATATATGAGAATCAATGTATGGAAATGTAACTGATATTGGGATGTCTTTTGTTTAGAAAATATTTAGTATTACTGTTGAAATGTATATTAATTATAGAAAAGTAGAGGTTACGTGAGTGCAAATGCTTGAGACCTTTTTGCAAAGGGGCCTCAGAAACATCCTGCTAGATATTTATGAGAACAGAACATTTTGCAAGGACAGGATGTTTGCTAAGGTGGGGGTTGAAAAGACTTCTAAAAAGCTAAGATGAGCTGCAATTGGGAAGATTACAAGAAAGATTTTATTTTGCCTCTGTACATAGTTCTTATCAGCAAATGTATATTTTTTATGTTACTGCTACAATAAATAAATTTTGGTGATTTTTACAACTGCTCCTGGGTTTTCCTATGCTTCCTGACCTGTGCCTACGTCGACACCCACTGTCTAGTAAAGCGATGCAGTCTAACTTATGATTTGTCCAGAACCTTGACAGATGATTGGACCAGTCCTTCTGGGACTCCATTCTCTTTTGGGTGGCAGGTTGGGTTTGTTTCATGGAGCAGTTTTGTTTTGGGGCACCAGGGTTGCTCCCTCACTGGTCCCCATTTTAGTTTCGGCAGATGCTTCTGTTTCAGCAACTTTGCACCACCATGTGAGGTCTTCAGGCTGGTTGCAGTATTTTTAGTATGTCCATTCCCTTCACAATGATAGCAGAAATAGCTGTCCCTATTTGCTGGCATCGCAGGGGATCATGGGCAGGGAGTACTGTTGCATCTCTGGGTCAGTCTCCAACTTTGTGGAACAGAGAGGGAATGATGTGGAATTCTTGTCTGATCAGTTTGCATAGCTGCAGCCTGTTCCCTCAGTTGTCATATCTCTCTTTGCAGGTCCTCATTTGCACAGGAGTCCTGCCTCAATGGAGTGTTCAGGCTGCATCCATCTGAGGGGTGTGACCACTGGGCCTTTCACTGCAGCATGGTTCTCCTTCTCTTGGACCTTATATACCAGTTCATAGTATGAAGATGGGTTACTGATCCATTCTTCTAACCTCTGTTTCATTAGTAGCATTTCTGAGTGTCCAGCTCCTACAAGGACTTGCTCCATATGCATCCTGTCTATGTTCTGAGCAGTCAATGCTCCCTTATGGAAGCTCTTTGCATCAGTTGCTCGAGTCTGATCAAGTAGGCGGGCAACAGTTCACCTTTTCTTTGCACTGTCTCTTGTATCATTTTCAGGACTGGGCACCACTGTCAGTGTTTCCAAACATATCCTCAAGGATGTTGAGGTATTGCCATGCAGTAGTATCAGGGTGTGTTGCTTTCTGATGAGCAATGGTATTTATTGTGGGTCCTCTCAAACTTTTATGCAATCAGCGTCTTTTCTCAATTTTAGAATAGTGGAGATCCTGTACCATGGGTGTAGCTTGACCAATCCACACTTCAAAGTAGTCTTCTCAAACAGGTGCAGGTTGTTTTCTGGAGAAGAATTTCAACTTCTGGTACAGCCCAGTCCATGGATGAGCTCCCATGCAGAAAGCCAGGCCAGAGGGTGGTCAGGTGGAGTGGCAACATCATACAACTCTTGCACTTCTTGTAGAGTCTTCCAGTAATCATGGATCAAATTTTGCTTCAAGTCTTTAGTACCTGAGAGGTCCTTTGAAATTTCCAATACTGGCATGTGACACTAGAGTCCAGTTGGTAGCACCCCACCATGGGGTGAAACTGCTAGGTTACTGAGACACATCAATGTCAGTTTCAGTTCTGAGCAAGGCACTCACACTTTGGATGGCTCAGTCATATCTCAGTTCATACCTTTTTTCATTACCTAAACACTCTAGAGCATCCAATTTTTCCAAGTTTGGTTCTGCCAGTTCTTTCTGGGATACCTGTGACAAGGATTGCCTTCTTCTCATCCATAAGCTTCCCTCAGCACCAGTCTTCCAATTCCTGAAGTGCCATTTCAAATTTCTATTTTTTTTTGGGGGACTTTTCTTTTCCAGAATGACAGTTTCAGGACTATCTGTGTGGTATGCAGGGGATCCAGCAGTGTCTCCAAAAAGTAATGTGCCCTTGTCTAAATTACCTTAGTTGCAGTTGTAGAGCAGTCACTGTGGTTGTCTAAAGAATGCCCTGGGGTCCTTTGGGTCCACCACCACTCCTTCGACTCTGAGGGCCAGCCTAGGTTCTTTAATACAGGACACAAAAGGATAATACAGTAGCAGTTCACTGCCTCCACCTGGGGTAGCAATGAAAGAGGTCACTGGCTTGAACCTTAAACCTCATCCCAGGAAAAATACAGGTAAACCTCCCATACACAGGAAGATAATTCCCAAACAATAACATAGTACAAAACAGCAATACCCAACTCACCAAAATTAAAATGCATAAATGACAATTTATTTGACAGGTAGGGTAAAGAAAGCACAAGGGACATGAAGGAAACCGGATGCAAAGGTAGAAATTCTTATGATTTATGTAATACTTCAACAGTCCACACTCCCCTAGCAGTCCCAGTCCTAAAATATGGGTGCACCTGGCTTGTTTGCAAAAGGTAGGTAGGTAGCATTTTATTTATACAGTGAAACTGCCATTAGGGTTCCAAGAATCCCTATTTACAAGGCATACCTGTTTGTATTAAGTGCTAATTGTTACTATAGTAACAAAATGCAAAACATAAAACATAAGAACATGTGAAATATTAAATAACAAGCAATTTGATTGGACTTGACGGAAAACACTTATTTAAGAAAATTACAGACAGTTTGACTATTTCAATCTTTTAGCCTTGAAGACAGATCATATGTTGTACTGGGTAGCTCACGGATTACTAGCAGCTAACCAATGTGATGATGAGTTTGCATGCTTGCAGGAATTTAAACAAAACTTTTTTTTTAACCGTCAGAAACTGAGCATAAAGGATTCCTATTTGTAATCCAAAAAGGGCTGGTCTGGATGGCCTTGCAGGTCTTCTGCCTGCGCTTATCCAGAAGATGGAAAAGACTTGCCCAGTGCTTCTGCCCCTTCCTAGTTATCTATTTAACTATCCCAGGAAAACTCCCAAAGCCACAGCTCTGAGGTACTCACAGTTCAGGTGTGTATGACAGGTATCTCATGTCCTTGCTGCACTTCGGTGCTGGCCTTCGAACTCTGTGACACATCATCATTGACTCACAGATATGGTCTGTAGCTTGACACTCTCAAGGGCCTTTGACAAGAAGTGCTGTGGTCACCTTGTGTCTCAGTTCTCTCAACTCTGCAGCACACAACAATGGTTCTCCAGACCTTTCCTTTTGGAGAGATCAGACACCCTCAAATGGATGTTGGATGATGGAGAGCAGCCACTGCTGTGGTTCTCTCCTCTGCAGGGGTTCACCTCAGGTTGTAATTCCTGTTTGCTTCTTTTCTTCTCTCAAGGTTCCTCTGGAACAGTTGGTGGCTTAGGTCTTAGTGAGAACAACGGCTGCTCGCTGGATCTGATCCCTGCTGGGAATGCTGAGAAGGCAGATTACCCATTTCCAACAGATATTTTATTTATTTGTTGCATTTTCAGATTAATACCATTGAGCTGAAAGGCTCATTTACAAAGGTTCTAAGTCAGATTGAAATACAGGACAATACAATGATTACAGGGTAAAACAGGTAAATGAGACAGTAATTACAAACAAGTTACACAGTTCCAATTGCAGAAGTGCTCAAGGTGAGCAGAATGTGCAGCACTCCATGAGTGCGGTGCACAGCCTGAGCAAAATCAATATACAAATAGTTACTGAGACAAATTCCTAGGCTATATGAGTACAAGGAGCTAAAATGTGCACAGCCAGAGTTGGCTTTGTCATGGGAGCAGCAGAGAGGATAGTTTAGGGGCGAGGAAGGAGGGAAGGAGAAGTGGGAGGAGATGCCAGATTGGAAAGAGTAGAGATATCCACAGCCAGAGGTGGCTTTATCAGAAGTGCGGCAGTGGGGAATAGCTTAGAGAGATGGGAGTAGTGGGAAGGTGCAGGGTGGAGGGGTGATCGGGGGAGGAAAGAGGTTCTAAAATGGGAGGGAGTGAACTTGGGTAATAATATATAGATCTAGTTATAAGAGGCAGCAGCAGTCACTTTTGCAGGCTAGGTAGGATCAGAGCCCAGTTTTGAATTGGCCCAGCTTGTTATATATATATATATATATATCAGAAGCAAATGTGCTGGGGCAAAACATTATGGAAGCATATTTATTTATTTATTTAGAGTTTCACCAGTAAAGCATACTGAGCAGAGCACCGCTCGATTCAGAATGCGTCCTGGCATATGCAGATGCCCATGAATTAATTTGGACTGGCTCAACTTTAAGCAGAATTGCATGGTGCCAAAAGGCCTCACAACACAATCAGTAAAGGCTGAGAACAGCAGACACAAACATGTATTTCTTCCTCATTTGGGCTCATCAGTGTGCCATATCTGTATCTCAGCCCAGGGAGAGGTAAACAGCTACCCTATAGGGGATCTTATTGGTTTGGGTCATGGGCACAGCAATGTAGAGAAAGAGAACTACAAAAAGACCCCCATTACTGGGGTATGTACAATTGCCTTTTCTTTAAAATTTGGCTGTATGGCCAATATGCTCCAGGATAACCCTTGCCCCAGTTCATTTGCTCTGGGTTCTTTTGTATTATATTTATACTGAAAGGTATGTGAGCAAAAATGCCCATTTACACAAATGTCCAGTTAAGCATAAAAGATCAGAACACCAGGTCAAACAATTACATACTGTAGTAAAACACAGTATAAACAGGTCTAATAAAGAGATCTTGAGGGCTATACAGAAGAAAGGGAAGCAAATAACAGTGACAAATTTACAGCATGGGATATAGTTGGAAGTACAATTCAGGAACATGAACAGTTGGGTGATCGTCGAAAAGAAATGCAAGTCCGGCGGCACCCCAATCTTGCATGCTGATGAGCATTCCGCGCGTGATCTGCCTAGGCCCCAAACTCTGGGTCAAGGATTGTGCACCCTGCCAATCCTTCAACCAGGCCACATGGATTAGGCACCAGAAAAGCCTGAAGCCCACTTGCTGGGAAGAGCCTATGTTTGATGGAAAAGGAGCTGCAGAATCTGCATGAAAATCTTCTTCTCCCAACACCAGAACAGAAAAGAAGAAAAAGGACAAGGAGAGGCACCAAGACCGGGATAGGTCTCCATCCCTTAGCTGTGACCATCGAGGCAGCACTGTCACGGAGGGACCTCCACTTCAGTAAGTATTCCTACTGCCAGGTCTCCTACTGCTCCGGTGGATCAGACCACGGCCTCCCTGCCTGCTTTACTCACAGTGAATTCAGGGCTCTTCTTGGACAATAGAACCCTGTTGTGCTCCTTAGGCCCATATCTTCTTCAGGGTCTATCACCAGCAGCCAGGTCAATAAGTCACTCCCCAGCCCCATCGAGGAGCACACAGTCACAGCTGGTAATTGGACTCCAGCTCCGCTGTTGTCTGCATAGCCCTGACTGATATGTCAGATGTTAGCTCTATTGACATCTGCACTGCATGACTGATAAGTCACTGCCAGGTTCCTCTGGGGACCACACAGCTAGTGCTCTCCTGCTGGGGTCGCAGTATATCCCAACATAGAGTTGAGCCAACTGCTGGACATGCAACAGTTTTTGAGGGTTCCTCACTCCCACTGACACAATAAGACCATCCAGGCTTGCCTGAAGATCAAAACCGGAGGTGGGTACTAATCGAGGTTCCCCTCCTTTGCTGGTCAGTCTCTTCCTGATTCACCCACTGGGCCTATTGTTAATCCCTCCGGGGACTTTCTCCGGGACCTCCTCAACCAAGCCCCCTTGGACAACCAGGTTCCACCATCTTGGATTCTGGCTCCCCAGACAACGGCCGGTCTTCCGTCGAGTTCTACTCACACCCCAACCCCAAGTGACCCTTTGCGGGGTCAGGGTATATCTGGCACTCTGGCCATTTCTCAAATGTTGGATGGCCTCCATCAGGCCCCCAGGCACAGAATCTTCCTTTGCGGACATTCCTGTATCTGATCCAGTGCCAGCCCCTTCAGATGTCCCTACAGGGCCGACACCTGGTCCTTCTGGACCTCCTGTCGGGCCTTCAGCTCTGCCTCAGCTGGACCTATGGACAATGTTCCAGGCTATCTGCCCTCACAATATCCAATGTACCCTTCTGGGGTATCAATGCCTGGTCATCAATCCCATTATGTACCGAGGTACCAGATGCTATGGCTATGTCTAATCAAGAGTATGCTCATTCTGGCTTTCCCTACTCCTGTCAGGCTCATGGATACCCTCAATATCAGACACTGGGCTATCCATTATACCAGCCTCCTCCTCCACCACCTCCTCCTCAGCCTCTGCCTCCACAGCAGCCTCAGGCTGATATCCAAGCAGTGTTTCAGACCCTGATTCAGGAGGACAGGACTCAACTAGCCTCGGGCTTGACCATCAGAAACCAGTGGCGGCCTTTCTCCTGCCTCCTTTCCGACCCCTAGATAAGCCTCTCCTGTGGAGTCCCACCTTTCCAGAGAAGGCTTCTCTAGACACCAGGTCAGGAATAAACCCAGCACACTCCTTTAAAATGATTCAGACCCTAGCAGGCACTCCTCTGATTCTGACTTGTCCTTCAGCTCTAGTATGCATACACCTATAGAGCCTCAGACTAAGGAGTCCCAGAAGTCCACTGCAGAGGACCCTTCCTTTGCAGAACTCCACATAACTTACAAAATGCCTATGTCTGGGCTATCCAGAAACAGGATCCAAAGCAGAAAAGGCTTGCAGAGCATCTAGACATGACTAACAGCTCCTATGCCCATACTGCCTTGGACTGGGCCCCATGAAGACCTGATATCCACTATCTGGCAGCGGCCTTCCTCCATTCTGTCTGTTTTAGAAAGAGAAGACTGGGTGTACTACCCCCAGGTGGGGTCACACACCTTACTGGTCATCCTAATGCAGACTTGGTTGATATCACGACTGCCCACAACCAGTCCTCTAAACCTAACATTTGAGCATGTCTCCTCCTGATAAGGAGTCTAAGCAACAGGACACTTTTGGTTGCAAGATCCATTCCTTCTCCACTTGCCCCTCAGGTCACTTAATTATGTGGCTCATTTGGTTTCCTATCAGAAATTCCAGAGGGAACATTACCAGTTCAAGGTTCTCCTTTTGGCCTATCCTCAGCACCTCTGGTTTTATCAAGTGTCTAACAGTGGTGGCTGTGCGATGCTCTACAGAGGATCTAATTATGCCTGTATCTGGATGATTGGCTTCTAGCAGCCCCATCAAAGAGCAGTTTGAGGTCACTCTCCTTCACCCTGGCTCTCTTTTCCAGATTTGGAATAACAGTCAGCAGTCTCAAGTCCCACCTCTCCCTCAAGTGCCTACAATTCATTTGGGGGCGGTGCTGGATATAGTACAGGGCAAGGCTTTCCCCCATTGGACAGGCGGAGACCCTGCAGAACAGCCCGGCTCAGTGGCCAACTCACACTAGACCACAGCCGGTTGATCCTCCATCTTCTCAGGCTGATGGCAGCTGTGACCCCTACAGTTCCTCTAGCCAGACTGCATATGAGGGTGACCCAATGGACTCTTCCTGTCCAGTGGGATCAGCGGCTGAACATCCTGGACCACATGGTCCTAGCGTCTGTGCACATAAAGAAGGATCTTCTTTGGTGGCAGGAGTTGTCCAAGCTCTCCATGGGGTTCCTTTCAACCCCTGCTCCTACCATGACCCTTACAATGGATGCTTCGTGTCAAGGCTGGGGCCCATCTAGGAGACCATCAGACCTAGGGAACATGGTCTCAGCTGGAAGCATGTCTACACATCAATGTGTTAGAAATGAGGGCAGTACTGTATGCCTTCCAGGCCTTTGAGCCTCTTCTATGTCTGGGGACACTTCTGATTCAAATCGACAATATATCTGTGATCTGGTACCTGAACAAATAGGGGCACTTGCTCCATACCCACTATGCTGGGGGCGATGCAGAGTCTGGCACTGGGCAGTCCAGCGCCTCCGCCTGACTGCTGTCCATGTACGGGCGTGAGCAACATCCTGGCAGACAGTCTCAGCCACACCACTGTCAGGGCTCATAAGTGGGAGATAAATCAAGAGGTGGTTGAAAGCTTATTCAACCTGTGGGGTCCGGCCGAGATAGAACTCTGTCTCCCCATCCAGCGCAAAAGTATCAATTTTTGCTTGCTCGTTCCAGGCGTGGTGTTTTTCTGGTGAGACATGCTGTCTCTTTGCTGGACAGGGAGGTTCTTGTATGCCTTTCTCCTTTCCCAGTGCTTCAGAGTTATCCTGAAGCTACAGGTGGAAGAGCTCACATGATTCTAATAGCCTCTCTTTGGCCTCATCAAATTTGGTTCCTCTGCTTCAACAGCTATCGATGGAACCCCAATACCTCTGCCTCTCAGCCATGATCTTTTGACTCAGAAGCAGGCACACTGGTTCATCTGGGCCTCAACTCCTCCACCTATATCGTGACACCTGTGGGCATATGTGAAATAACTCCATTGTTATTATTTTTTACAAAAATGATCAACTGTGCAGGCATGTGTAGGAAATTAATTATAATAGTGAGATTATTTGAAATGTTATTTGACTTACAATACTTACGCTGTCTACCCACTTGCTTAGTCTCCTACTTGTTTCTGTCCTAACTAATTCCTGTTGCTTCATACAATATCAAGGGGTTGTTGATTTTCATATTGTGTGTGCCTGGGTGGAGCAGCAATAAAAGATAATCTATGCAGTACCCTCAATAACACACCTACCCCAATTTACTTTTACCTAACACCCATTTTAGGCCTTGTACAGTAAGATCTTCCTTCAAAAGAACAATTTGTAATGAAATGTTTAAGATTTACATTGACATTTGGGTATATGCACTTTTATATTATACTAATTATATGTGTGAACTGTATAGCAATCGCTAAAAATCAAACACATTAAATGTCTTCAAAACATGTCTCAACATTGTGTTTATCTTCCACCTTGTCACAACATATAGTTGCCTCAGCAGTGTTTGCAATTAAGGTACAGTACCTTCATTTTATATGATGGCCTGGTTCTGTTGAGTTGATTGCTATAACAGTGCATAGAATAAAGTGTGAAATATATAGGTAACTGTAATACAGATGCTGGCATTATTTTATATCTGCCTTTCTCAATGTACCATACTTTGATTCAGTTAGTGTATGCAACAGCAATTCATGTTTATGTTTAAGCCAATGAAACACCCTTATCTAGTTAATGCATTTACAGTCATAGTGGCTCTGCCAGAGTTTGTTTAATTTCCTGCGACCTTCTTCTGTTTTTCTCTAGCCCCATTGGGATGCTTTTTGCAGGTCCTAACATTAATGTCAGTCTTGTGGCTGGGATTTATCTGTGGGGGCTATCATGCTCCCTGTTTTCTTGTTGAAGCATTGGTTTTGTTTCTGGGCTCCTGTACATACGCAGAACCCCACTGATGTGGTCTGACAGTTTCTATTCTTTTCCCAGCCCCAGTGCCCATTCTGGGAGCCAGGAAGTACGTTTTCAAAACCACCACTGTGTGGTTCATGTAGTGGTCCTGGTTCCTCTTCTTCCTCTGGAGCTAGGGACCATTGATCTGGAGGGTGCATGGTCTGATTTGAAAATTGAGCTTCTCATCTGAGATGCACATGTGTGCACTGTCTAGAATGGCACTCCAGTTCCTGCTTCTGACCTCTCTTTGCAGCCCTCAGGGGTCAGTTAACCATAGAAAAGGCACCTGATGGTGCTTGCAACAATCGTCTTAGTCCTGGCCCTCTTGCCTACTCCAGGGGCTGGGATTGTGGAAACAAAGGTGGCTATAGCCACAATTCTCTGGTGGGAGTCCAGGTGCGACTCGCCAAAGCCACAGATGATGGTATACATTGCCCTACTGGTCCTCACTTTGTAGTCCAATGGAGACTGAAGAGTGAAGCATGCACGAGTTTGCCAGGAAGGAGCAACAAGGAAGAAGCAGACTACAGGTTAGCCCTCATAAAAAGGAGGCCTTACAATAACCTGCTGGAAATGTTACAGGTGAAACCAAGAACCAATATGCATGCAAATGGAGGACATAACATGCCATTTAAGAGGCCCCTTTAAAACAAACAAAGGCAACATTATTTAAACCAAAGAATAATAGGGCTATGTAATAGTCTACCAATACCTTTAATGAATAGTGAGACTAAAACTGAATTCAGAGGAAGAGTAGATCACATATTGGTTGAGGTAGATGGATTGGCTTTCTTCCACTGAGTGGTGGGAGGCAGTCTTTTGGGTACCATAGCCTATTTCTGCCTTATGAACCTTAGTAATGCAGGCCATTAAATAGAGGATAACTACTAGCTCTACCCCTTCTGATGATTTTAATTTCAGATATCTCTGCTGTAGACACTTGACAGTGGATAGATGGAAATTTTCCCAACATAAAGAAAGGAATGCAACCATTAGTGCATCAAGGTCAAAAAGTGTATCAACTGAGAACAGTACGTCTACTATCAAATTTACTTGTCATTTCAGGACCTTCCTGCTTGAAATGGCAACACCCATAAATGTATTACAATATCGTGGCAAGTTCCTCCCCAAACGATCCACCCTTGGAACCCGGTGGAGGGGGGGGCCCAGGGCAACTTCCATGTCTAGACATATAGTGATGGTATGGATCACTGGGAATCACCCTTGCAAACAGTTCTGGTTCTGGCTGCCTGCTTCCCCAGTCATGTTATTGCTGGGTGCTGCTTATACAGCCCCTGCACCAATTCAGTGGAGCCGTTCCTCACTTCTTTCATTGAGGTCATCATGGGGAAGTTCCACCCGTTCACCCTCATTTTTATCTTGTTGCTGTTTTCTACCGCCCTTATGCCAGTCGACCCTTGTCTGAATAATTTTCATTTTTCCCTCATTACTAGGGCCCAACAGTGACTGTGGCTCAAAAGTCACACCAATGCTGGTCTAAAATAGATTTATTTGCACACCACTGCACTCAGATCCCTGCAGGACAAGCAGGGTACAATCAACACTATTACATTTAGCAGCATGTAATTTAGTCATATTTCAATTGTTCCACTCTGGTCCTTCTTATATTTGCAGCAAATGACACAGGACTCAAGGCACCATGTTTAACTCAGAAGCTGCTGTAGGAGTCCCAGGTTGGTGGCTGCTGAGGTGCCAGGCTGTTCAGCTGCTCTGTAAACTGTATTTCTTTTCACTGAAAATAGAGTTTTGAGACTTTCAGTCCTTCTAAGTTTACTAGGGAACTAGTGCATCAACTAGACTGAGTTCTTTTTGGCCTTTTTAAGTCTATAGAGATAAACTTGGTGTTTAAAATAATGGAACTTTGAGTGTCTCTTTGTGGCTTGGCAGACATGCCAATGTGACTCAACTATTTCATGCTTGGCTGCTAATACTACATATCTTCATATTGAATGCCAAATGCTAAAAGCTGAAAATGAATCAATGACAAACATTAATTAAATGCATAGACTTTTCTTGATAAGTCACTAACTCTCCTCAAACCCTTTGAATCACATCTCTGAAATCTCTGGCCTCCATATTAATCATAACAAATCTTAGATTTTACCACTAAATGTGATGTGCACCTGACATTCTCCAAAGGGGCCCTGTGGCTATTGTCAGACATGGGTATCATGTACTTAGGTGACAGACTCACTCCCATGATTGCAAATCTCTGTTAAGCTAACTTCACACCCCCTTGGAAAATATATGCTAGGATCTATCCCATTGAAATTGCTCAGTGTGTCCCTAACAGGCAAAATAGCACCTATAAAGATGGTGGCTTCTCCCAAGTGCTACACCTTCTATCCTACTTACTGGTGGATATCCCTAAGGCATGGTTATTCAAGACAGGTGACATAATAGGCAACTTTTATGGGATGATCATCCATCCCATTTCAATAGGTTGAAACATAGACAATACTGGTCCAGAAGAGGTTGGGGACTACCAGACTTCATGGACTCACACAAAGCCTTTATAAAGGCACAGATGGTAAAATGGTTTCTCCACCCTCACAAGACATCCCTCTGTGGGTACAAATGGAAGGAGCCCTTTCTCGCACCCAGACCCTAGATGTCTTTTATACTCAAACAAACTTAGGTCATCTATTCACTGCCCCACCATTTCAATATCCCTAAAATGCTGGAGACAAATTACATCCACACTAGACCTTTCACCACCTCCATTCCTAGATACCCTCTCTGGGACAATGACTTGCTATGTATTCACTGCAAACTGATTCTGGCTGGGAAATGTAATGCAAGGGGCTTAATGATGATTTGGAATATCTGCATACCAAGCCAACATCATCTCCAATACTATTCAGGCCTTTGTGCCCAATTTTCCTCCCAAACAAGAGTTTTGTCTTTACTGCCAACTCAGATGGATAGTCTCCCTTCAGCTCAAACACCAGCCTGAGATACTCATTGACCATCTGCTGACATCTTGGCTCGGACACCCAGAGGGCTGGCTGGATTGATACAAAATTAATTAGTGATAAAGCTCCTCCACCTATAGCCAAAACCCAAACCCAGTGGCAAGAAGAGCTCGATATTCACATTGCAGACCATCAAAGGAGTTTAGCTTGGTACCATGAACACACCTCTTGCAGGGATGTTAAAGCATAATTTACTGAACTAAAGATCCTTCTTCGCTGGGACAAGACCCCCAGGTTCTATAAAAGCTTGGAATCTATCACTCTGACAAACAGAGATGAAACCAGCAGGTAACCTCCCATTTACACATCCACTGGTCCTGCCCCTAATTGAGCCCTTGTGAAACCCATCCAGACTTTCTGCTGCTCACTGGGCTCCCCACTGACCTATTTGATCTCCCCCCAGTTTTACTAGGAATCAGCCCTACAGTTATCCCTAAGAAAGACTATATGAACAAATGGGTAGTGGCAGCAACCACTGCAGCCAAACGTTTGTGCCTTAGAAGATGGAGAACCAGCAAAATCCCAACATTTGCTGAATGGCTTCAGGCTCTGGGTCAACTAGCCTCTCTGAGTGACTCCTGCAGCTGGCAATAGAGCAAAGGGAGCAATACAATGCTTCCTGGGCCCCACTTCTCAGTCCCACAGAGGTACCAATGTCTTCATCACTTCAGGGATCACTTAATCTAACCCCCACCTTCTAACACTCTTCCCCATCCTTTTGCTCCCAGAATCCATACCTCTGGAAGAGTATGTACAGGCTACATGAAACTGTTGTCTTTTTTTCAGCTTTTACTGAGATTCTATGCACAATATCTGCCTTGATAGAAACTGCTTTCTTATTTCTCTGCACAAAAAATATGCCATCTGTTTAGTTTTTCTCGCCCAAATCTCAGTATTGTAGGTATATCCTCTGTATTATTTATTTCTTACTGGTTATGTAGTTGTTTCAAGTTCTGTTTGTAAGTTGGCCTGTTTTGTTTAGTTTGGAAAAGCTCAATAAGAACTTTAACATTATAAAAAACAACATTAATAAAAGATATAGACTTTCCAAGAGAACAATAGAGGTGGAGATACCTGCTAGGCTTGTTGTGTTTGGAGAAGCTATAACAGACTGCCAAACTCTCTTAATCTCACAAATGTTCTTATTTGTGGCTGGCCTGGTGGTGCTGAGGGTTGAGGTGCTGGATGCCACGCCTTTGAGGTGCTGATGCCACACCTCGCGCTATGTCGGTGACCCAGGTTCAGGAATGTCCTTAGGTCATCCTGGTGCCAGCGTGGGGTGGGTGAGGTAGAGCAGAATCGAGCACGCCAATGGGCAGCCTCTCCTCTCCTCTTTGAGGGTGGTGAGGGTGGGTTGGCACCCCTTAGTCCTGCTCCCACCGGGTGGAGGTCCGTGGGCAGCGAGGTGGAGGGGTGGCAAATAGTTACAGGAGGTGGAGGGGCTGAGCTGGTGCCACAGGGTGCATAGTGTGCCTTCACATGCTCACACAGCTATATCCGGGGCCTTGGGGATCAGGAGAAAAACCTGTAAAATATCTATGTGCCCCCATCCCAGCTGGCAGGAGGAGGACGGGACCAAACAGCTATATAAGAAACAAACAAATAAGCAAAGTTCCTGTTTGTGGTCAAATCTGGAGGACTTATGGGTGTAATATTTTATTTTAGTGCTTGGTTCAGAGGAACATATTTACCTTAATTCTACTTCTACACAATGGAGCCCTATGGTAAAACTGAACTCTCAGATGAGGAGTCTGCCAGACTTTGAAATGAATAATGTAAAAAGATTTTAGAGAGATGAAGGAAGGATAATAAAAAGTAGCAGCAGTGTCACCTGCTACTACTACTCCCAAATCATTCAGACCAATAAAACAGGAAAAAACAGGTCAAATGGTCCACTGCCTGAGCCCAGGCCATGTGGGAAAAATTGGAGTTATTGTCTGCTGAAGAAGGAGCTGTAGTCTCTGACTCCACATCAGTACCTAAAACACTACCCACGAAAATGCTCTAGAATTTTATAACATCACTAATTTTCAACAGGTCAGTCAATCATTTTGTTTACCTAAGAGAATTATGGTTCAATTTGAAAAGTAACTTGATATTTTGATTTTAACAAATGTAAATGTGATGATACCATAGCAGATCTTCAGTAACAGGTGGTTACATTAAAAACGGAAATGATGAAATAAGACAAAAAAAAGATACTGTGATGGGTCTGATGAATACTTTAGTATGGTTAACATCACTTTAAACAGAAAAATAGAAAATGTAAAAAATAATGCCTGTAAAAAGTATTTTATAGTAGGAATACCCATGCTGGACAGCAACAAAGATAACATAAAATGTGGGACAGTGTGAAGAGATTCTTTCAGAACCTATGGCCTTTAATCCTACATTGATACAGGCATTTAGAATCCCAATTTGACCTCACTCATGTTTGCTCCCTCCTAAACCTACTACTTTAATAATCTTTTTCTACAGGAAACTGAAGAGAAATCATAATAAAATGGTAGATTAAAGGGTTCTATGTGATAACAACAAGCGCTGAATGGCGACCTCGTTAGCTGACGTGAGGGTAGCGAAAACAATTTTGTCACCCTGACATCCTCGGCGCATGGAGGAACAGTGCTGGGGACTTGGTTCTATTGCTTTCTCTGGGGGGCTGTGCTCCCCTCAAAACAGAAACCGCCCCGCATCCCCCTAAAGGATTCTCAACTCCAGGGGGTGCATGTTGGGGGGAAATAAAAAACAAGTTTCAGGCCAGGCGCAACAAAATGCAGTAGTGCTCGGACCCAGACCCAAACCCAGTACCCCATGCACTGTAAGCGAGGCCAACCCCGATGCCACGGCACAGCTCAGCAGCCGACCGTGGTGCCACGCTCTACATCCACTGTGCCCCTCCCAGGCCACCTCGCTCGCCATGCCCTCCCTCCCATGCGCGTGTACATATATAGCGACATCCTGCGCCATCAGTCCCTCACCCACCACATCCGGTCGCCCCTCTCCCATCACCATTCGGCTTTTGCCCACATCGCGTTGTTGGCTGGATGGCGCCTTAATTCAGGCGCCACTGTCACAGGCTACTAATTAAAGGTAGCCATGATATTTACTGTAACAAAAGTTTTTCTTTTTCCAGGTGTCAATTCATTTACTCAGGCTTGTAGATGAAGATTTCTAAACTACAGAGATGATATGTAAAGAATTGGGAGGTTAATTGCACTTCTGTACCCTGTGTGCCAGGATGATAATGAAAAACAAAAACATATTTTGTACAATCCAGACAAAATAGCTTACTTTGTTAACAACCTGGAGAAAAAGCTGCAGAACTATCACAGAGCTCTGAATCAGATTATGACTCAGATATCAGCAATAACTTGAAGTAATCAGGATTCTTTTCATTGCCTAAGTCAATTCAATCAGTGATTGCTGTAAGCCCCAAAACAGAATATACTGAGCTCAGTGGACATATAGGATAAGGTTTCAGTCCTATTGGATCTTGAGAAGGAACCCCAGCAATAGTTTCAGTCCTTCTCATATTAAAGATATTATGCTGCAAATAAAAACTCTGTAAATTGTTTATGTTGTTTCTATTTGTCACCCAAATGCTCCATAAAAGGATTTAATGTTTATTTCACCTGTACTAAATCTGATGTTTGTATCTTTAACTGTATTACACTATCTGTTGTATCTTGTCATTCATGTACTTTTCACTGCCCTTGTTTGTGCCATCATTATGGCCTGTTTCATCCGCGAAGGGTCGCTGGAATCAGTGTACCCACCCTATTAGCAAACAAACAAACAAATAAAATAATGTTGGTCTTACCGATGCAGCCGAGGAGATAATAGGAATATCTTTTGAGATGTGACAGGAAGATGCCGTGGCAAGTGATAAAAAAGACTGAGCATTTAATCAAATTTGTCAATCATAAGTGTGCCTAAAACTGAGTTTTGCAATTTAACATTTTTTTTCTCTTTTAGATTTCAGGCATGTTTTATTTTAGTAAAATTTCTCTAGGTATTATAAGCAGTATATAATATTCATGGATTTCTGAATCTTTGAATGACTAGGAATATACTAGTATTAATTATAAATTTGAATAGATGAAGACTATATCATCAATGATTAGGGGCCAGATATTCAAAACTTTCACTGGTGCAAACCGTTTGCACAGGGTTTGCAGGGGTTTGCATAGGTCTGCTATTCAAAAGGTCAAATAGCATGGGTAAACTGCATTAGTGCTGGGCAATGTATGCAAAGGGCAAAAGAGGGGCGTGTACATGAAAACAGGTGCAATGCTATATTCAGTGCATTAGGGCGCGCAAAGTGTTTTACGTGACTTAGTGTGACACTTTGGGCAGGGCAAATTACCACTCAGAAAAGGTATTCTTAACTTGAGCAAACCAGCTTTGTACGACTTTGTGGCTTTGTGCAGCTTTGCACGACATTTGCGTGGCTTTGCACGACCCTAACCAGTAAATATTACACATAGAAAGAAACCAGACATGGGAAAACATGCTGTACACAGATGGCACCGCCTATGTTGCCATCATCTGCCACCAGTCCCAACAATGCCAGGCATTAATTGGTGACCCGGTGCCCAGTGAATGCCATGGCAGTGTGTTCATACAGCACACACCTGCAGACCACACTTCAGTGGACAACAACAGAATCCAGCACACACATGCAGCATAGGAAGCATGGAGGGTGTTGAGGGAAGGGTGTACAGGTGGCCAGTCTGCACTACATACTGGGTACTGCCACAAGGCTGGGACAATCCATGCAGTGAAAATGGTCCAGTGTGGGAATACCCCAATACCAGTGTACCTGTCTGATGGTATGTGCGCCCAGCCACATACCACACATCTGTACAGACACCACAGCACACACAGCCAGCCATGTATATGTATATGTCACTGTGAGTATCCCATGCCAGTGGTGCAGTGTCTATGGGTAGCACAACAGCATAACAGTAATGTCCACTGTCAGTACACATCTGCAAGATTGGCCTTTCACTGTGTAAAGTGCAGCAGTCATTGATGCCGTGCACACCATAGACATTACTGTGTCCCTCAGCTATTGGCCACTTGTTACTGTAGTGTTTGCTGTGCGCTAGCAGGACCTACAGTTTTGCAGCACCACTACCTGTACCTGTGCTGTGTAGTCCCGGGCACAATATTCTATGCTGCTCGTACAAATGTAGCCTGCAGCTACCACCATGCACTTCCAGACTGACCTACAGGTGGAGCTGTAGGACCCTGCAATAGCGCTGGGCAAACTGCATGCAAATCAGGACATATTGAGATGCTAATCTGGATGTTTGCCCACAGACTGCCTAAACAGGCTCCTTTGCATGTCACTTTTGAATATAGCAAATTTTGGCTGGGGCAAATGGCTTAGCTCATCGCAAAATCTGCACAACTGGTTTGTGCTGTGCAAACGCTTTCAGAAACCTGGTACATTTTTGCAGAATTTCACATGCACTAGTGCTTGCAGCTTTAATGAATCCATTCCTTGCTAGCACACACATTGGCCACATAGTTTATCTTTACCTCCTTTCATGTTGCTGTGCACTGGGCTGCTGTTGTGGTTTGCACTTCCCTGGTGCTATATTCAGAGCAGTCTTTTTCCGGCTATATTTGCACTGCACTCTCAGCCCAGTTTGCCGGCTTTAGCATGCTATATTCAGCAGGCTTAGCACCGGGCTATCCTTTTGAATATAGCAGGTTATTGGTTCCGGCTAATTTAGCACGCTGGCAGTGCTAATTTAGCCCGGGCAAAGTTTTGAATATCTTGCAATAGATCTCCAGAAATATGCTGACATATTAACACATTTACTTTAGAACTGAAGATTAGAATATTTGGTGGAGGGTTTAGAAACTGAATATTTAGAAGCAAGCCCATGAGTAGGAATTACAGTACTATGATAAATACTGTATAACACTGGTTTAGTAGAGTTTTTCTTATGTAGCACTTCAAGCAGAAGAGGGTAAGAGTGTAAACTGGGACAGGGTTCTAGATTTAAATATTGCCCTATTAAAGCTCTTTTGTTTTTGTGTAATGGGTTTACTGTACTGAATATTGGGAATATGGCCAGATTAATTGGACTCATTCTATACTGTTGTTTTTGAAACTAATTTATATTTACTCTTCTTGTTTTTAGGATAAGTCAGTTTCTGTACAACAATCACCTTCTATAAAGTACCCTATCAATTTTGCATATTTAAAATCTGCATAAATAACAGTGATTAAAAAGAATACCTATAGGACCAATTTATTTACACAGCACCAAGCACAGTACCATATCGGTGGAGGAATTACACAACCAGAGCCGTGATTGTAACCCCTCACGGGCCAAAAACTAGAACAGTTCACATCTCAATGTAACAGTAGCTCTTCAAGAGACTCTCTATCATCAGGCCATGCCTATGGAACTATAAGCCACCAGGCACTAGGACCATATGAAAACTTTTGTAAGCAGTCCATCCATGACGATGTCAGATGTCAACTCTCCCATCTAAAAGTGGGTGGGTGGCCCTTCCCTCCTTAATTCCCCAACAGAGATCATGCACAGAGGACCTTCCTGTAGGGAACCAGGAGAAACCTAGGGGTCTGCCAGCCAGGTGAGGCAGAGAACAGCAGATAGACACTCAAGGAGAAGGAGACAGCATTCACCTGAGTCTCAGAATCCAATAGGGGATGGGGTGGGACGGCATGTCCTGATGAAGGAAATTCTCTCAAGATCTACTGTTATGAGTATGTAACTGTTCTATCTTCTTTGAGGATATCTCTTTCATGAGGCCACACCTACGGAATGAGTAACAAGTAGAACTGACAATAAATAATTGGGGTAGCAGGAGCTGACAGGCCTGAGAAAGTAGGCCTTGGGGCACAGCTAGGCTGAAGCCAGCCCTTTTCCGTGAAGCTATGCCCAGACTGTAGTGTTTTGTAAAGGTGTGGACATTACTCCAGGTAGCAGCTGCACAGATTTCAGCAGCTGATGCATTTTAAAACATGAACAGATGTGGCCATGCCTCTAGCGGAATGACCACGAACAACCCCAGGAAGTTCCTTACGCTATTTCCTATAACAAAAGTAATTCAGTTTACAACCATTTGGCAGGCACTGTTTGGAAACTGGAGCACCCCTTCTCTGGGGTGAATGAAACAAAAGCTGTAAAGACTTCCTACAGTCTTTCTTGAAGTGTATATAATAGCTGAGTATTTGATGTACATCTAAAGTATGGAGCAATGTTTCTCCTGGATTGCGTGCTCAGGAAAATAAACTGGCAGGTGGATGGTTTGATTTAAAGTAAACGAAGACATCACATTTGGTAAAAACTTAGATTAGTATGCAAAGACACACTGTCTTTGTGGAAAATCAAGTAAGGAGGCTCACACATTAGAGCCTTTTGCTCTGAAATCCTTCAGTAGAAGTAATGGCAACCAAAACAGTGTTTTCAAAGAAAGAAAGCATAGCCCACAAGTCACAGCTAGCTCAAATGGAGCAAAAGTAAGCTTTTCTAACATGAAATTCAAGTCCCAAGCTGGGACTGGATTATTGATAGGAGGCTTGAAGTACAAAATGCTCTCAAAAACATATGGGCCACCTCCAACTGGGCAACTGTACAACCCTCAATAGACAGATGGAAAGCTGAGATAGTAGCTAAGTGCACTTCAACAGAGGAGTACTGAAGGCCTGCATCTGACAAGGCAGTAGATACTCTACAACCTAATTTATTGGGCAGGTAAAAGGGTCTAAGTGAAGAGAAGTGGCTCACAAAGCAAACCGCTTCACTTCATGGAATAAGTGGCCCTGGCTTTCTAACAGCCACCAATACATCAGCCACTGTTTGGAAGACCTCATGTCTAGCAATGGATATGTTTTCAGGAGCCATGCATGTAGGTGAAGCAATTATAGGTCTGAATGGACTGAGGTTCCCTACTCCTGTGACAGGAGTTCCTGGCATTAGGCCAGGGGTACTGTTGGTTCCACTGCCAGCTGCTGCAGTAAGGGGAACCAGATCTGTCAAGACCATAGGGGAGCAATGAGAATTAGAGTTGCCCCTCCATCTGAAGCTTGAGACACCCTGTGTATTAAAGGAAAAGGAGGGAGGTATAAAGGAACCCCTTCCAAGAGAGGGACAATGCATCTTGCCAGAAAACTCTAGGCCCTGAATGAGCGAGCAGAAAAGCAGCAGTTTTGCACTGTGTGAGGATGCAAAAAGTCCAACTCTGGATGATCCCATCTTTTGAACAGATCTTCCACTACTGAGTTCAGCAGTTCCTTATTCATGCATTCGGATTGATCATTGAGTCCGCCACCAAGACATGTTGGGCACCTGGAACATGTACTCCTGACAGTTCCAAATGTGTTCTAGAGCCCAATACCACATTCTCATTGCCTCCTTGCACAGGGGTAAGAACAAGTTCCCCTTGTTTGTTGATGTAGTGCATCCATGACATTGTCCATCTATGCTAACAGAGGACCTGGGGACAGGTGAGTCTGGAAGGTATCACTCCACAACAGTGACAGTTTCACAGAGAAACACCACCACAGCGCTGGATCTCGCCAGGTCGCTGTGGTGGTGTGCTGTACTAATGTTTTCCGTGACTCCTGGGTGTCGCCCCTACCCCAAAACAACTCCAACTCGGAGTTATATATTTAGAGATGGGGTGTAGGGGATGCAGGGGCAAAGCCCCTGCAGAAAAAGACTTTCTCCTGACAGGAGCAATGTTGACAGTCAGCATTGTTCCTGTCACTGTTGGGGATGTCAGTAGGATTGCCTACAATGTAAAGTGGTGGAACCAGCCTGGAAGGCCTGTGGGCCATGCAGAATAACTCTAATTTCTAGAACATTTATATTCAGGGTGCTCCATTTTGGTCCATACACCCTTCATCTGATGTGGCCCTAGATATGCCCCGTAGTCCATCCTCAAGCATCTGTTGTTAAAATCTGGCGAGGAAAAGGGATCAGGAAAGGAAAACCCTTCATCAGGTTGCTGAGTTCCATCCATCTCTTGAGCACCTTGCATGCAGGAGAGGTTACTAGAACCCTCAGTTCTAGATTGTCCATGAGTTGATCCCACTGGACTCTCAAGGTTCACTGAGGGATCCTCATATGGAGCCTGACCTGAGGTACTTGGACAATGGCCACTGCCATTAGCTCCAAAAGCCAAAGGAATGTTCTGGCTGTGATATATCAGCTGTCATGAACTACTGTACCTGGGTTCAGCAAACAAATGCTCAGCCCTGTCAGGAGGTGGGAAGGCTGAGCCTAGGGCCATATCCAAAACAGCCCCTATGTACTGCAGATGCTGGCAAGGGTCAAGAAAGACTTTGGCACTTTGATCGTGACCCCCAAGACATTGAACAGTTGCCTGGTTTGGGCAAGGTGTGAGGAAGTTGCTTGCCGGAGTGAGCTTTCAGGAGCCAATTGTCCAGGTAAGGAAAACATAAAGGCCTTCCATGTGAAGGGCTGCTACCACCACTGCCAAGTATTTGGTAAAGACCCATGTCACAGATGACAAGCCAAAGGGCAATACTTGAACTGGTAGTGTTCCCCTTGAAACAGGAACCTCAAATATCTCCTGTGAGGTTTTCATATTTTTATATGAAGGTAGGCATCCTTCATGTCTAGTGAACAGATCTAATCCCCTACCTGCAGTAGTGGAGTAGGCCATGCAGGGTGATCATCCTGAACTTTTGTACTCTATAAAAAGATCAGGTCCCTGAGATCCAAAATAGACCTCAGATCCCCTGTCCATTTTGGAACCAGGAAGTACCGAGAATAGAATCCTGTGTTTCTCTGTTCCACATGTACAGGTTATGTTGCTCTTTTCTGGAGCAAAGTGTGAATTTCCTCCAGAAACAGTGAGAGTGATCTGAAGAATAATGTTTAGGCACTGGTGGCTGGTCTGGAGATAGCTCTAGAAGCTCCAGAATATGTCCTTGTACAATTATTTCCAGTACCCAGGCATCTGAGGTTAACTCCTTCCACTGATCCAGGTGGAGGGAGTGGTGACTCACAACTACCACCACTGGAGGCAATGGTGGCTGGGTGTGTGTGAAAGGAGTCAGGCTGAGCCAGTTGCTGCTCCTGCTGCACACCCACTGCTAGTGGCTTTTGAGTGGGCACCTGGAGTGGCTGCTAGAGTAGCCAGAGCTCCTGCTCCTTTACCCATATCTGATTGTCTTGTAGTGGTATGGTGTCTCGTACCAGCTGGGCAAAAAGGCACCCTCTATCTGCTCCTTGGCTGGGTGTAATTGAGGGAATGTACTGATTTGAGAGTTCTGCCTGAGGCCTGCCAATTGAGAGGATATCTTGCACATCTGCACTAAACAATTTATATTCTCTGAATGGGGCAATTAGAATTGACTGCTGTACATCATTTGCAAAGCTCATACTTAGCCAGGAATACCTTCTGAGGCATATTCCTAATGCTGCTGCCCTAGCTGAAGCATCTGAAATGTCATAGGCTTTACGTAACAGGTGTTTGCCTATGTCAGCCTCAGCTGTTAAGGCTTTAAGGAGCTCTTACTTTGGTGCACCTCCTGGAAGAGCTTGAGCAGCTGCTTTAGCTTTCCTCCAGAGTGTGTTTTGGTATTTGATGATATGGGCCTGGTAGTTTGCAATTTTAAACCCAAAGAAGCTGAGACATAGGTTATTTTACCATCATGTTCAACCTCCTGGATTCCTTATCGGAGGAAGAGAACTGAGATACTTTGATGCCTTTGTTCTGTCATGGGCTGCATGTATGACCACTGACTCTGCTTCAGTTTGGCCTGCAAAGAAAGGCCTACCTGAAGGGGCCATATACATTTTCTCTGCTTTTCTAGGTAGGAGGAATGACATTAGGCCTATGCCAAGCAGCAAAGGTGACATCCTCCAGAGCAGGGAGAAGGGCTGAATTACAACTGGAGGAGCCATGTAGCTCCAAGATGTCTATCAGGTTCTTCTTGGTTGTGTTCTGTTCCTTCCAGTCAAATCCCATGGCAGCTTGAAGTTACTGCATCATGGTTATGAAGGATGGGTCCTCAGGGGGACCTAGTGGTGTAAACCACCAAGTCCTCATTGCAGGTTGTGACTGTGGAACTTGTCCTCTCATAGGGACTTTCCACTTAATCTTCAGCCCTCCTCATCATCCTGTATCATAAGGTCAGGAATATACTGTAGGTCATCTTTCATCTGGTTGACAGGACTAAAGAGTGCACTGATGAAGCCATCGGTGCTCAGGGGGTGAGGCACAGCCCCAGCAGGCGCTGGTGTGGGTGTTTGGCTGAGATGCCCGGTCAATGGAGCTCCTGGTGGAGGAGGAGGCAGAAGCCATTTTAAAATGTCTATAAACAATGGCAGTATGGCTTGTACATTGGTGCCCGTGTGAGCAACAGAAACGCTGGAAGAGGTCAATGGGGAGGCAAGGCTTTGATGCCAATGGTGATGCACCAGCCATTCTAGGTCTGGTAGTGCCAGTAGCCTGCCTGGGTGTAGCCGATGAAAGGTCGACTCTCAGTGAACACCAGCACAGCAGCAGATTTCGCCTGTCAGTGGCGAGTCACTGTGCTGGGTGCAAGGAAGACACCAGTGGTGCAGCTCCCAGTGTTGCACCCTTCCCGGTCCAACTCAGACTTGGAGTTGGACATTTAGAGACTGGGGGTGTGGTGGTGGAGCCCCACATGGGAGTTTGGGGCACAGCCCCGATGGAAACGCACCAATATCTCGATAGTGCAATGCCGACACTCGCATTGTGTCTGTCGCTGTGGGGATGTCGGTGCAAGTGCTATTGCAGTGCTACAGCAAAACCACCTGCCTGGATCTGGAAGCTAGGGCTGATGGCCTAGGCAGCTGGTAGCATCACAGCCAAAGTGGTTGATGGTGCTAAAGTGGTCAGAGCTATGTGATGGGGTGACAGAGAATGGACCAGGGAGGTTTCATCTTTCTCTGCCCCCTTCTGGTGCTTATGCTTGTGTGACCTGGACATCCTTTCTGAGGATTTAGATGATTTGGATCCCAAGGAATACACCAGCAATGTGGTGGAGCTCTTTGCTGGAGCTCCATTTTCATCCAGGCTACCTGCTGCTTAAGGAGATGCTTTTTGAAAGGGCCTTTTGGCATCACCTGGTGACTGTATTGAACCCCTTGAAAATCGGGCATGCCTGAACATTATGGTCTGCAAGGCAGCACACGCAGATGTTGTGCAAATCTCCAGAGTATATTTTTGCCACACTCACAATAGTAGGACAGAATTGATGGCTCTTTAGTTGACATACACACATCAAGAATCACTTTAGAAAATGATAGCATGACTAAAGTGAGAAAGAAACAAGAAGAAACTGGTGACTGTAACAGTGTTGTTTCCATGCATGGTCTGACAAGAATGGTCGATGATGGGAAAAGAGTTGAGGAAGAAAGGCCACCCACATTTATAGGGGACAGCCGATGTCTAACATCATCATGGGTAGCCCCAGTGGACTGCTTGCAAACATATCCATGTGGTCCTAGTGCCTGATGGCTTATAGTTTCATAGGTGTGGCCTGATGAAAGAGAAATCCTCAAAGAAGATCAGAGTTTATAAGTCCCAAGCCATAGGCAACAGGAATCAAATTCAGCAGCAGAAACATATATTTACAATTCCTACTGCAGCTGTAATGGAACAGGGGACAATGCAGGATTTAACCACCCCAGACAGCATTGCAGATGTCACAGTGGGCAAGCCCTTTTGTGCAAGCGACCACTGTACAATGTGGTTTGGC
The DNA here is from genome assembly GCA_016271365.2 of Neoceratodus forsteri. Classification (NCBI taxonomy): domain Eukaryota; kingdom Metazoa; phylum Chordata; order Ceratodontiformes; family Ceratodontidae; genus Neoceratodus; species Neoceratodus forsteri. The sequence goes on along the minus strand of CM057454.1, from coordinate 245,599,068 downwards.
ACACAGATTGGACAGGAAAGAACCACACTAGAACAAGTGTCCTAGACTTTAGGAAAGCAGAGTTAAAAAAATGGGAGACTGCCTTAGGAAACACCTTAAAGTGGGATGACCAGGTGGGAGTGGAGGCACAATGGAAAAGAGAATGGAGCAAATAGCCAAGGCAATGGCAAACTACTTGAAGGAGACAAACAAAGGTAAGAGGAGAAAGAGGCCACTGTGGTTCTTTAAGGAGGTGGCTAAGGTGGTGAGAGAGAAAACAGTTTTTAAAAAGTACGAGAAGACCCAAACAGAGAGGGACAGGGAGGTGTATTTAGATAAATAAAGGGAGGCAGGGAGGAGGGTGAGGGCAGCAAAGGCTCAAACAAAAAGTGGATCACCCAGGAGGTAAAAAAGGTGGTAAGACTTCTTCAGTATGTGAGCGAAAAGAGGAAGGCAAGAGGAGGAAAAGTGAGGATTGGGGGGACTGCAGAAGAAGATTAGGAAAAACTCTGCTCTGTCTTCACTGTGGAGGAGGAGAGGATGGACCAGCATGCATCAGCAGACACTGGGGAGAGGAAGAAATGGGAAAAGACCATTTTGGAAGATAGAGTCCAACGGGATTGGAAGCCCTGAAGGAAAACAAGGCTATGCGGTTAGACAGGATCCACCCAAGGGTGATAAAAGAACTGAGCGCAGTACTAGCCACCCCTCTGGCAGCACTGTTCAGCACTTCATTGGAGATAGGGGTGGTTCCAGAGGATGGGAGGAGAGTCGATGTGGTTCCTCTGTACAAGAACAGCAGCAGGGAAGAGGGTAGCAATTATAGACAAGTCAGTCTCACACCAGTGGTGGGGAAATTGATGGAAACCCTGCTGAAGGAAAGGCTGATGGGTACCTGGAGGCAAATGGGTACAGAACCACTGGCAGCATGGTTTAACAGGGGAAGAGTATCAAACAAATCTCACTGATTTCTTTGACTGGGTTAATAGGGTGGTAGATCAGGGCAGGCAGTGGATGTGGCCTAGCTGAACTTCAATAAGGTCTTTGACACTGTACCACACAGGAGGCTGATTAAGAAACCTAGCAACCTGAGGAGGTGGGGAGAAGACAGTGAGCTGGATATCAAACTGTTTGAAAGATAGGAGGGAGAGGGTGGTTGCAAATGGCAGGCACTTGGGGGATAGGAGAGTGACCAATGGAATACCACAGGGATTGGTACTGGGTCTTGTCCTCTTCAATAGCTTCACAAGAGACATTGCTGAGGAACTGGAGGGGAAGGTGTGTCTCTTCAGATGACACAAAAATCTGCAACAGGGTAGACACCCAAGAGGGGTAGAGAGAATGCAAACAGATCTGGGGAAACTAGAGAGTGGTCTAGGTGTGGCAGCTTTGTTTCAATGCCAAAAATACAAAATCATGCACCTGGGATAGGAAATCTGTGTCTCAGTGGTACTCTTCTGGTCTTCAGCATTCAGATCTAGTACACATTCCTGCTTTGAAGCCAGGTTGAACACCAGGGATAGTTATAGGTTATCTTCTGGACCCCAAATGCAGGGCATGATAGTGGTTGGATGCTGCATTGCTGCAGAGCTGTGGAGTAGCCAGACTGCCTGTATGAGTTTATATCTGACTTTTGATTTAGAAAATGTATGCCACCACTGCCTCACCCCTAGAGCGAAACTTGCTGATTTAAATACATGTTATTCTACTCCATATGTTGCAAATGTTTTAAACCTCAGTATCCTAGGATTTCTGAAGTCTGACCGAACCTAGGTGTTGCGAGTCACGGAGTGTGGAAGCCCAGGAAAGAGCAGGGAGGAGCCACGTGGAGTGGGCAAGCAGCCAGAGATTTTGGGATGGAAGGGACAGAAGCAAAGGAAAACTGAATCATATGTGAGCCAAGGATGCAAAAGCTGTGAGAGATTGAAAAGGAGACTGACTAAGCAGAGAGCTGATAGTACGCGGAGACCAGCCTAAGCTGGGAGCTGTGGGATTGAGCATCGTGGAAAAAGTGCCAATGTCTAACAGGAAACACCTTGGCAAAATTATTACCACCCAAAATACTTAAAAGGAACTTTTCTCCCTTGCCAATTTATGAAAATCCCTGACTCTATTTAAATCAGAATATATATTCACTATTCTAGAATGCATAATCCTTAAAATAAGTGTTTGTCTAAACTGTCTCTGATACCATACCACATCAGCCTGGAAAATTATTTTATTTTTCTTTTAAGCATTAGTATTTTTGATGAATGATTGCATGAGTTCAAATTTTCTGAGCTAAAGATCACATGACAACCCCACTCACTTAAGTACATCACATAGTAGGCTAAATGTTATCAGAAAAAACTCTCTGGGAGCTAACTGACAGCAAGGAAAATGGTTGTGCTATGCGGTTTGCTTGATCTTCTTACTTGGGACCAAAAGAAACTATCTCATAAGAATGCTAAAGTGTACTGTGGAGAATTAACTCTTTGTTGCTTTTGAAAATTAGTCTAATTTGAGTTATCTGTATTTCAGGAGCGACTGAGTCTGACCAGGCTGAACTATCTTATGTGTCACTTTTAGGCAGTATTGCTAAAACCCAGTTCAAATGGATAAGTAAGTAATTGATATTTGCAAATTAAGGCTGGTTTTGCAGTTTTATATGCTGTTTCTATTGTATGCTGATTAGAAAATCTTGTGTGCCACAGGTCATAGGAACACTAACATTTCTGGATTTACCTTGTACTGTTTCAATTTTTATAATTTTCTAGGAAATCATATGCTCAGTTTTTGGGACTTATTTTGGCTGTGGATTTGTACCAGAGAGGCCCAGCTCATCAAACAAACATTGACAGTGACTGTCTACATTTGACAACCGCCTTACAAGGACTGTACTATTATATTCACATTTCAACTTGATATAAGCTGCTGTTGGAGTGGTAATGCATGGACACTTTTTGTCTGTATATCTTGATGTTATTATTGTTGCTTCCCTTTTTTCTGGTGAAGGGTGAATAAGAAATAAATAATGGTGTCCAGGAAAACAAAAGTGCAAAGGCCCAAACCACTGATATCTGCCAATCCTTTGAAAACTAAAAGATACTTAAGAAGAAAAAGCAGGCATATGTACAGGGAGGAAAATAAATTACTGACTATTTTATAATTCCCTGACACAAGTAGATATCGATAAAGCAACTGAGTTTTAATTTTAGGAAAAATAACATAAGCAAACATGTCATAGCAGTTTCTGTAAATAGCTCTGAGGAAAATCCTATTATGATATTTATTTATTTAGTAATTTGTTTGCTTTTGATAACCAGGTAAGATACACTAGGCATAAATATACCTATTTTCAGTCACAACCTTGTAGAGTTACAATAGCTGTCACAAGCAAAAAACTATGGAAAACATTATGAAACAACAAAGTAATAACAATGGGATGAGGCAACAAGTCTTTACAGTTGAGCAGAAATCCCAAAATACACATAAAGCATCCACACCAAGGTCTTTTTACAAGATTTTGAAAACGTTATCTCCCTTATATTAAGTCACAGGCCCATTTTGATCCTCCATCACTACTGCCACCAAATATCCCCATCTGTGGCAATCTATGAATTCAGTTAATCCACTGACACAAGCAAGTAATCACCAGGAAGATAGCTTAGAAAAGGTAAAGAGGATCTTCCCACTATGCTGGAATCTTTAATAATCCCAAATCTTTTTAATTGGACTGGCAGAGCTTAAGAGCAAAATGAGCAGGGTAATCATATTTATGGGATGAGATATCTCATGGTCAATGAGAATGAGACTGATAAACTAAAACATAAACAGGAACTAGATAAAGCATTGGACTAAGGTGGAATTGCAAACAAATCCACAAGCAAAAGAGGAAGCAGCAAAGGAAAGAAGAGCTCAGGTAAAGTAACTACCAAAGAAACAGGAGATAAGGAGTTAAAAATGTGAACACATAGTTAAAAACAGAGTAGCAATAAGGCAGAAAATGAGATTACTGATTTTTAATTAAATCTCAGGTGGATTTAGGACACAGGGATTGTCTTTGAGCTTTGTGCCTGCTAAGAGTCTCAGGGAATAGAGGATGCAATACATGGGAATGAAAGAAATGGAAAAAATCAGTGTAAAAGAAATAGTGAGAGCCACAACTACAGGAAAGCATAAAGCTAAGGTTAAAGGATCAAAACATATACAGCAAAGAATAACAGAATACATTTGTCCTGCTGAGATAAAATATCCATTTGAGGTAAGGAAGAAGAATCTGATGAGGCAAGACATGTCAGATTCATTAGAGGATGGAAACAAAAATGGAGGAGAATGAATAACAGTGTTACCCTGGAAAGTAATAGCTTACAGGTCATAATGTCATGCCCTTAATAGCGTATGACATTATAGCTAACTTGAAGCAGCGCTGTCTATGACAGCTAATGGAGCAATACTGCATATACTGCTGTACATGGTATTGCACTATTCACACAATCCCAGGGAGGATAAGACCTTGCTGGGAGTGGGTTCCGCTGAGCAGCTGCCATGGCCACTGGACTGAGCCACAGCAACAGGAAACCAGGTGCTGCATCTGGGACCAGGTTTGATCCCGGATCCAGACATTTCATTTTTACAATATTGTGTGCTCCTCAAGTAAACCCCAGAGTTGAAAATCTTTGTGGGTGGGTTTGGGGCACAGCCTTCATAACAGGTGTGTGGGGCAGAGCCCCCACAGAAAAAGACATGCTGCATGGCAGTAATCACACTGTATTGGTAGTGTGATTTTGAAGTTGGTTATCTATAGTGCAGGGGGACAGACCCCCCATGGGAGATGTGTGAGTCAAGCCCCGCCACAAAACAGTTTTTCAGTGATGGCACAATGGGGCATTTTGCCATAACTGTACTGATGATCTGCAAATTCTGCTGCGTGACATGGAACTATTTCTAACATACACTATTGCATTTCAGAATAACAATCATTAAAATGAAGGGTATAGAAATTTAACAAAATGAAAAAAACTTAGCGTAAAGAGACCCTTTGGAAGAATCTTCAGCAGACAAACACTGAGAAAGACTCCTTTCCTTTTCGATCTTGGTAGCTTTAGGGTTTCATATTAGGTTTCATACTAGGTTCCATGAGAAGTGAAAAGGCATACTTGCCCATGATTGCTTCTGTTCTAATAAATATAGTACTGTAAGTTATAACCAGATAGGATCAGATTATCCTGTCTTCTTTTAAAACTTATTTTGACTCACTCACTCACTATCACCTCAAGTGGTAGGCTATTCCATCGTGTACTATTCTACATGTGAAGAAGTATTTCCAGTTGGCATGTTTAAAATTCCTACCCTTAATTTGGAGAGGGTGTCTTCTGTTATTTCTTCTATTATTTTTAAATTCAATACCAAATTAGCACATTAGATATGGGTCATTTATAATATCATACATAAGCAATAGGTCTTTTGATAATAAGTCTAGTAATAAAATGAATAATCTTGAAGCCGTAATTCCTGCAAGGAAATGGTTTGACCACTTTAACAGTTTATATAATAGAAACCAGTCACAGGTTATAATGATGTTACAATTGATTGCCGGTTTGGCCCCTGTTTTGCTCTAAGAAGAGAAAGCTATTATTAATGCTCAAAAGAACATGTACCCAGGAGTGGATTGTGCACCAGCTGAAATTTTAATGTAGATCCTGATTGGTGGGTCCAAAATTGGCCTCCTCTTTAATATCATCAGTGACTCTCTGCTTCTTCCAGAGAAATGGAAAATGGGTTTGATAGTACCTATTTTTAAGAAGCATGAAAGGTTGGATCCTAAATGTTACAGCTATCATACTCCTTTGTACAGCATTGAAAACTTACACCAGAATCATCCTAACTAAACTCAAGGACTGGGTGGTGCGTAATAGTCTCCTAGCAGCTTTTCAGGCTGGGTTCCACCAAAATACAATACAATGGACCAGATGTTCACCATTCATCATCATCATCATCACTTTACTTATCATGGCACTTTCTTATTGAAACTCAAGTGCTTTATGTAAGTAGAATAAAATGCAAATATAACATAAAACAGTAAAATATAGTACATATAGATTACTTAAATAGGTTAATTAACTAATCAGATAGACAGGCCTGACTGAAGAAAAATATTTTTAATTCCTGTTTAAATCATCAATCATGAACTGGAAAAGTATGTAGCTCACAAGGAAAGAAAAACTATATGTAACTTAAACCGACATTAAGACTGCATTTGATAATGTTGTCAAGAAAACCCTTTGGAATATCCCTAAGGACAAAGGAATTGATGTAAGATTGCTGAATACAGTATCTTTAGATTATTGCACAGTGATACCTCAGTTATGGTAAGAAAATGTGTTGGCCCCTATTGTTCAACCTTTATGTTTAAACATTATTTGAGGCGTTAGCATTAGTCCACACACATCCCCAGTTGTAACTGGACATAGTATCCAAATACTTATGTTTGAGAATGACACTGTATTACGCCAAGAACTAAAACTGTATGAACTAATTGTGGTACAGATTACTAACTTGCCACATCCACTTATAATTGGGGTCGGATATCGTGTGCCAGGTTTAGACATCGAGGAAAATGACATTTTCTTTTCATTACTGGATAAAATTAACATCTCTTCTGATTTCTTCCTGTTTGGAGGCATATATTGCCTACTTTTAGTAGCTCATAATAGAAATGAACACAGGTTAGTTCAATTTGTCATGCAAAATGATCTTGAACAAATAATAGAAGAACCAACAAGGAAGGGTAATATATTAGGTCTTATTATTACCAATGTCAAACATTACTCTATCCCACAAATAAATGAACCTTTGGGAGATAGTGACCATTCAGTTGTCAGTTGGGAATTCTTTACTACTAAGGTACATGTAGCTGGAAATACAAAAGTTGCTAACTTTTTAAAGCAGATTATAAATCAATCAAGCAATATCTAAGACAATGGAAATGGCAAAAGACCTGAGGGACTAAATACTAGCAAAATGGAATCATATTAAACATAAACTTGATTACTGTATAAAAACTTGGGCCCCTCATAGGACCAAATATAGTAGTAAAAAGCAGAGGATACCGATATGGTGGAACAGTAATATTAAAAAGAGTATTAGGAAAAAGAGAAAAGCTTTAAAAAATATAAAAAGCACCCCACAAATGAAGCATGGTTAAGGTTTAAACATTTGGCTAAAATTACTAAAAACATGATCAACAAAACAAAAAGATCTAGAAATAAAATTAGCAGGAGATTGTAAGGATAATAAAAACAGTTCTATAATTATATTGGATCCCTGAAAGGAGCAAAGACAGGAGCAGGACCACTCCTTATACAGGATAAGTTAATTATGGACGGTAAAAATGGCAAATGAATTCAATATATAATTCCTGAGTATATTCAAAACAAAGAGAATTTCAATATAATCAATCTATATACAAATGAAACCATAAAATATTTTACAAATGAGGACATTATTAGAGTTATAAGCAATATTAAACCTACATGCTCTGCTGGTTATGATGTTTTCTTCCATCTTCATAAAAAAAACTAAGTAGGGCCAGCCCGTCGGTGCAGCGGTGGGATTTCCGCTTGCAGCGCCGGCGACCCGGAGTTCGAGGAAGCGGACGGATCAGCCGGAGGGCGGCGGGGAGAGTAGGATCGAGCGTCCATGGACAGCTCTCCTACTCCAGGAGTGGTGCGGTAGTGCTCGAGCGCTGAGGACTCCTGGCAGAGGCCAGGAGATCTAGCGCTGCCGGCAGCGTGGGGAGTTGGGGGAGGCGGGCAGGCGGCATGGCATCGTGCGTCCCACGCCTCTCGCGGAGGAAAATTGGAAAAATGGCAGGCGGGACCACCGTGGGATGAAGCCCTCCCAGAGAGCCTCACCTCACACTGCACTGCGGGACCCCAACCAGTCACAGTGCCGGGGTCACGAAGGTGGCCTCGCTGACCCCTCCGGGGGTGGCCGGGGGTGACTGGGGTCCTCAGCAGCTATAGGCAGTGGTGGAGGTCTCCAGGGCCGTGACTAGGGCGGAGGGCAGACAGTGGTACCGCCAGGAAAAAAAAAAAACTAAGTATAGAACTTATGGACATATTTACCCTGCTTTTAACACATCATTAAAGGAAGAAATAGTTCTGGAAGATTGAAAAAAGCAAATATATTACCCAATTCACAAAAAGGGTGCAAAAATAATGTCAGAAATTATAAGCCAATTAGCTTTACATCGTGTGTTGGTAAAGTTATGGAAAGACTACTCCAGCAAAGAATTTATCAACACCTTCAAAATACCAGAAATTTGGATATTATCAACATGGCTTCCCTCAAGGAAGATCATGTATGAGTAATTTAGCAAATTTTTGAACCAGTTAGTAAGGCTTTAGAGGAAGGTCTGCCAGTTGATGTCATTTATCTGGACTACGAAAAAGCCTTTGACACAGTATCACACAAGTTATTAATTGAACAGCTTCAAAAGTGTTAATACACCTCTGATCATACAATGGATATATTATTGGTTCAATAATAGAACACAGAGAGTGATTCTAAGAGGTTTAAATTCTGATTGGGGTGCTGTCAGTAGTGGAGTCCCACAAGGATCAGTACTGGGACCAATACTATTTAACATCATGATCTCAGGTCTGCAAGTGACAAATGGTATTTGGTTACAAAATATGCAGATGACAGTAAGCTTGGCGGCATTGTGAATGGTGTTAGATCTGTTGAGTTAATTCAGAATAATCTAAACAACTTCTACTTATGGGCAGAAGATCACAAATAAAATTTCAATATTGCAAAGTGCAAAGTGATGCATTTTGGAATTAATAATCCACTTGCAACTTATTTTATAAATGGCATTAAACTTGAGGTAACCACTTCTGAAAAGATCTGGGGTGACCATCACAAATAATTTGAAATTTGATCATCACACAAATGTCACTGCAAAAACATTTCATGGAATACTTAGATGTATCCTGAAAATATAAAAACTCGAGAAGCTGAGGTCTTGATACCCTTGTATTACGTCCTTGGTGAGACCATATATGGAGTATGGTGCCCCTTCTGCTCACCAACTGCAATTAAAGATTTGAAAACCTATGAATCAATACAGCAGAAGATGACTAAGTCTATAACTAAGGTAGCACAATTGGACTATGGGAGTAGGCTCAGAAGTTTGGGACTGTATTCACAGGAATACAGGTTTCATAGGGGTGCATGCTGGGCCTACAAATCATGCAATGATGAATTGCTATTTGAAACAAATTGTTTAATAAAACAACCGCCAGTTATAAGCACTAGGTCACACAATCTAAGATTACATGTGAAACCTGTAGAACTACAAGAAGAAAGATACTTAGCCCAAAGAGTTCCAAATATATGGAACACTTTGCCATCACACGTAGTCCTGAATCAGAGTATTGAATCGTTCAAACATGATTTAGATTTGTATATGGATGAAAAGAATACCACTTCATCACTAATTTTAGTGATGGCGAGTTCTACTATGGGCCTGTCCTTTAAACTGTGATTCAACCTATGAACCTATGAAAAGAGCTTATTGCTATGGTACACCATCATCGTAAACTTGGGCTATCCTCAAATGTACAGCAAACTGAAATAATGGTATATGGTAAACCAAAATCTCAAAAGAGGCTGTGGAAAACAGACAACATGGAAACTGAAGAAGTTCAAGATTATACTTTTTTGGGGGTAGTCTTCAGAGAAACCCCTAAATGGAAAGAACATCTGGTTAAAGTCAAACAGTCAGCAATGACTACAATGAGGAGTATCAATAAATTTGCAAATATTTTGGAACAGATTCCTTCATAGCAATGAAAAGAGCTTTCAAAGGCAAAGTTAACACTCTATATGTTATATTGAGCAGAAGAATGGGTTCCTGCTGCAAATATGAACTGATCGAGAAATTATCCAAAACTTTTTGTTAGATTGGTACTCTCCTTACAGAGGAGGTATAGCACAGAGGTTTAGGGCTTTGAGCTGCAAACCTGAGACCTGCGGCCGTTGCACAAAGAGTTAAGTCCATGTTTAAGACTTGTTTCTGCTCTTGCTAAAGCAAGGTAGCCTTAAACAAATTTAAGTCTGTTGCACAAAAATTGTCTAGCATTCAATTGGTCTTATTTAGAGACTTCAGTTTAAGCCTCCTATGAACCAGGCTTATTTGTTGTTAGTAGGCTTATCTTGTTATAATTAATTATAGGAAATGTACTATATTGTAAGGAAATATTGTACATTAGAAATATATCTAGAGTTCATTGATTTCTTGCTTTAGGGACTACTACTTCCCATAGTTTATCTGTACATTACATTAATTATATTCTATTTTTCTTTGCCATAGAGGTTTTTATCGTCAGCTCAGGCGGGTGGGTACTCAGCCCCATTCCTTCTGCCTATGATTGTCTACTGCCTCCTCTAGTCCAGGGAGCTTGAATGCCCCATGAACCCCCATGGGAGGGCCAGAAGAGGAGGTACCTCAGAGACAATTCTAGACATGTCCAAGGGACCATGTGACTGTTTGGGCTAAGGGAAGGCAGGCGGGCTTCATTGAGACTGCCTGACTACTATTTTTCCATTTTTCTTTCTCTATCCCCTGGCCGCTGTGAAATGCCAGCGAGTATGCAATGAGGCATGTACGCACTGCAAAGCTGCAGTCCCCACCCATCAAAGCCTCTCGGAGCCTGCACTAGCAACAGGCTCTTCACCGGGTGGCAGTAAAATGTTAAAATCGAGAAATGATACTGCCAATATACAACTAGACTCTACATGTGTTTTATTTTATAATGTTTATTACACTTCAATGTTCGGGCATTAGAAGTACCAAATGGTGCAAAAGGAAATTTATAATAAACAATGATAGCATTCATCACATTGTTTGTTATGCCTGCATAATAAAAATAATTTCATTTTGTCTTGGTGTATTTTTTCTTTAGAATGTATGGGAGAGCCGGCCCGGCAGCTCTGAGGTTGATAGGTGCTGGATGCCTTACCATGCTGTGCTGACAACCCAAGTTTGGGAATGACCTCGGGTTGTCAGGGTGCCAGCATGGGGTGGTGGAGGAGTAGGATTGAGCAAGCTGTCAGGCTGCTCTCCTCTCCTCCTGGAAGTGGTGGTGGGGTGGGTTGTCGCCTCTTGTAGTCCTGTCCCCATGGGGTGGAGGTCCAGTGGGGGTAACGTACGCAGCATGGGGTGGCACCTAGGATGGGAGGAAGGGCTCATCTGGCTTCTGTGTGCATGCCTCCATGCACACGTATGGCCAGGTGCTGGGGCTCGGGGACGGGACGGAGAAAACCCGGAAAACAAACAAATTAAAAAAAAAGAATGTATGGGAGAGGCTTATTATTACCTGAAATCATATTGTTGTGACATCAAGAGGTTGTTAACCTCTTTACTGTGTCACAATGATACCATAAAACATTTGTTCCTTTGTATGTGTCTCTGCTCACAAAAAAAAGTTATGAACTGCTCTTCCCAACTCATCATTGGCTCACTAAGGTGAGATTTAATATTAAAAGAATATTTGATGAGTCACTAGTGTTTTGCCCATGCACCATAAATTATAATGACTGGAAGTGGCTAACAACCTTGCTGAAATCATCTCTAGGTGGTTGCGAGGACAACAGTAAACCACTCGAACTGCACTCTTGATGTTTACTACGTTGTCCTGGCAATCACTTGAGTTGATTACAGCATGGTTATTAACCACTTCCCAGTCATTATCCTCTATATTTAGCACCAATATAGCTCTTTCATCACATCATACATATCTGCATTGCTTTCTGCAAGGCAAGGAATATATATAGAGGGAACTTACTGCCTTTCAATTTTGGACCAGACCCTTAATCTTATATGTAAGTATCATCCTGGGTAAAGATTTCGAAATCTGGTTGTGCCACACTTCAAAAGTTGACTACTGCTGAGAGACCCATGTAGTTGATGCATTTCTTTGTAAGGAATAGAATACACACTATTCTTGTATAGGGAAACCAGTCATCTACCTCCATATACTCTAGAAACACAGAAACATAGAATTTGATGGCAGAAAAAGTATGAGGGACCCATCTAGTCTGGTCTAATTCAAAGAAACATAGAAGAAATTACAGCAGAAGGAGAACAAGGGTCCATCTAGTCTGCCCAATTCATTGCCTAATACTACTCCCAGACTCTGTTCAGTCTCTGGTGTCCCTCCTTCTCCCTTTCCTCTACTTATTATTCCCTTGTGCTCATCACATGCATGTTTGAAGACACCCTGTCTCCCCCACCACCTCCTATGGCAGGTTGTTCTAGGCATCCACTATGCCCTTCTGAGAAATAATATTTCCTCATACCACTTTTAAACTTTCCTGCTAAGACTTCTCTGCATGACCTTGTATTCTGGTGCTCCTTCTTCTCTGACAGAGACTCCCTCCAGACACCTTGTTTACTCCTGTGAGGTGCTCATAGGTCTCAATCATGTCCCCTCAAGCTCTCTTCTTTTCCACGGAGTACATGATGAGTTCCCATAGCCTATCATCATATGGTTTCTTGTGCAACCCATGCACCCTTTTGCTAACCCTCCTCTAGATCGCTTCTACCCTGTCAATGTCTTGCAGACTTGTGGCTCCAGAACTGCACACAATACTCTAGGTGGTGTCTCACTACTGAGCGATACAGGACAATAGCATATCTTATCTCCTGCTTGACAACCCCTCTATGCACCCTAGCATCCCAACAGCTTTACCAGCTGCACTGTTACACTACTCGCCACCTTGGGATCATCAGATATGATTGCCCCAGTGTCCCTCTCTAGTTCAGTGACTGTAAGTACCCCCATCTTACACATAGCCCCCAGGTTTCCCTGAACAAAGTACATAACACTGCACTTTTTGGCACCGAGCCCAGCTGCCACTTCCAGACTCCTCCTCCTCTCTAGTTTCCCAGATCTCTTTGCATTCTCTCCATCACTTTCTGGGTGTCCGTCCTATTGAAAATTTTGTGTCATCCACAAAGAGACACAACCTTCCCTTCAGTTCCTTAGCCATGTCACTAAGACACTGAATAGGTGCTTGCACACCAAATGTTTTGGGACAAGTACAACTGAGAATTCAGGGAGTGTACTGCTGTGCGGTATCCAGTGATAATAGCAACCGAATATGGGTGACTGTCACAATGGCGACTCCATATTCTGTGCTACTGGGATAGTAATGGAACGGTAGTGACTACTGCTACCAAGAAGGTGGGGAAGGCAACTGGAAAGAGGGAATGGTGAGGGGAAGGGGAGGAGGGATAGGAAGAGGGTTATCTGGAGGAACTGTGCCTGTTGCAACTGAGACAGCCATGTGGTGTGGTGGTGAGGAGACTGGCTCTGCACAGCAGATACTGGGTTCGGGGGTCTGGAAGGTCTGAATTTTGCCGCTGTCTGCAGCTCCTGGACTTAATTTTTTTCAGCTGAATTTGTGCCTCCTCTCAACATGCCCCCGGAATTAGGAATCCTAATTCGGGAGCAAAACACTTTAGGTTGCCAGGTGTCGTTCTGCCAGTAAGGGTATATCGCCAATTTACTTTTTCGGTGATATACACTCTCCATATTAGAGATCACTATTCCATGTTCACTATTATGACAAAGAGCCTGCCATGCCCATTGCAGTTGAAACTGCAAGGGTTTAGCAGTCTAGACCAATGACCATGCATTGTAGTCCTGACAGAACTCTATGCTTAATGAACTGAAACTGTGTGTGCTTCAAGGGACTGAAGCCGCTCAGTCAGAAAGGGCTTCGTCCTTTGATTTGCATGAAGCCAGGTCAGAAAATAGCTGATTGGCTTTCAAAACTATTACAGCTGCATACTGGAAGTTTGCTAAGGACTGCTGGAATACCGCACCTGCAACCTCAACATGTGTTAAGGGCAGCATGCCAGCCCTGAGCTCTCCCATCCCCACTCCAGACTGTTCCACCCATCTGCAAGATTCTCCCCAGCCCGAGACCACCAGAATACAGTGCCTGCAGCCTCAGCAGGTGTTCAGGGCAACCAGCAAGCCCTGAGCTCTCCTCCTCCCCACTCCAGACTGTTCCACTCCATCTGCAGACAATGCCGCACTGCTTGAGTGCATGTCCCTGGTAGATTGGTTTTCACTCATCCTGAATATGCTACCTTCCTCGCCCTGTTTAATCCCTTCAGATATTTGAGGGTTTCTACCATATCCTCCCTTTCCCACCTCATCTCCAATGTGTACAAATTTAGTTCCTTCAGCCATTCCCAATATGGCCTCCCCTGCAGCCATGAACCACCCTGGTTGCTCTTCTCTGGACCCTTTCCAGTCTATCCCTGTCACCCTGTAAGTGTGGTCTCCAGAACTGGACCCCATATTCCAGAGGTGGTCTGACCATAGTTTTGTACAGTGGCATGATCACCTCTTTTTTCCTGCTTGAGAAGCCCCTCCCATGCATGCTAACATTCAGGCCACCCTATCTATCACATTGGTTCCTTATCTACATGTTATCTGAAATGGTGATTCCCAAGTCCCCTTCCTGCTCAGTGACCTCCAGTTCCCACCCCTCCACCGAACCAGTATTTTGCCCTTGGGTTTTCGCCCTATGTGCATAATTTTACATTTTTTCATGTTGAACTGCAATTGCCACTTCCTGGACCATTCCTCCAGCCTGACCAGATCCTCCTCATGCCTGTTGACCTAAGCACTGTGTTTCTCCTTCTCCCTATCCTCTTCTGTATGCTCATGTGCTAACCCATGCATGCTTGAAGTCCCCACTGTCTTTGCCCCCCACCTCCTTGAGCAGGCTATTCCGGTATTCACCACCTTTACCCTTTCTGAGAAGACTTATTTCTCACATCCTCTTAACCCCACCTCCAAGCTTCACTGCTTGGCCCGCATGTTCTAGTGTTCCTCTTCCTATGAGAGACTCGCTCCTGCACCTTGTTTACCTCCCTGAGGTACTTAAGTCCTCAATCATGTCCCCCTCCTCCGGGAGTATATGCAGACTTCCATGGCTTCTCATCATAAAGTTTCTCTAACCTGCACCATTTTGTAGCCCTCCTCTGGATTGCTTACACTCTGTCAATGTCCTTGCGAAGGTGTGTCCTAGCGAATGATACAGTAGCAACACCACCTCCCTTCTCCTGCTATAAATTCCTTCCCGAGTACCTTAGCATACCACCAGCTTTGCCATCAACCTTGTTGTACAGCCTTGCTAACCTGAGATCAGATATG
This sequence comes from Neoceratodus forsteri, assembly GCA_016271365.2. Lineage (NCBI taxonomy): Eukaryota > Metazoa > Chordata > Ceratodontiformes > Ceratodontidae > Neoceratodus > Neoceratodus forsteri. The sequence goes on along the minus strand of CM057454.1, from coordinate 245,583,865 downwards.
ATTATGCTAAGGTTCCTTTATTATTTTGTGACTGTAGTATCTCCTGTCTATCTTACACACAGCCACCAGGTTTCCCACCACAGGTGCATGACTTTACAGTTTTTGTGAAACCCAGCTGCCACCCCAAAACCACTTCCTTGCTTTCCCCAGATTACTTTGCATTCTCTCCATCTCTTCCAGGGACTACACCTGATGCAGATTTTTGTATCATCAGCAGACAGCCCACTTCCCTCTGATTCCTCAGCAATATCACTTATGAAGACTTTGAAGAGGACAAGATCCATTACTGATCCCAGTGGTACTCCATTGGTCACTCCCTGGCCACTTAGTGACTTCCGTTCTACCACAACCCTCCAGATTCTTCAACAAGTCAGATATACAGCTTACAACATTCTTGCCAACCCACCAGGTTGCTAAGTCTCTTTACTAACCTCCTGTATTGCACAGTGTGAAAAGACTTACTGAAGTCCAGATAGGCCACATTCACTGCCTTCAATCTTTCTCCTTCCATAGTCACTTAGTCAGTGCTAGCCTCCTTCCTGCTGACACTCTTGTGCATGGAGACCACATGAGCCCTCATCTATTCATCTGTAACTGCACCCTTCCCCAGTGACATGCTGAACAGTGTTGCCAGATGGATGGAATCCATATTGATTATTGCACAGTACACCCCCCAACTACCAGCCATCAACTGTTTGGATATCAACAAGGTGATACAGATTTTGACACCCATACACACAGTCACACACACACACACACACTCATCTGTAACAACTGTGGAGCATGGCATTCATCCCCACCTAACAGCTAGCAAACTCTCATGCAATAAAATTGATGTGATAGAAGGGTGATCCAGTGGCTTGGAGGGTGAGATGTTACATGCCTTCCTCCCACCATGCTCATGACTGGAGCTCATGAACAAGCTTGAGTTGCTGGGTGTCAGCCGAGGAGGGGAGAATTGAGCATCCATCAGATAGCTCTCCTCTCCTGAGGTGGGGATGCATGCTGACTCAACCCTTGCCTGCCCCCAACTGAAGGCCTGAGGGTAGCACCAGAAACTAGAGCAACATCGAAGAGAGGAGCTGCTGTTCAGTAGTATGTCTGCATCTCCACTGCACATGCTTACTTGTCCCACATCAGGGATCCAAAGGGAATAATTGGTCAGTACTGGCTTCATGAAGCCCTGCCTGCTTACTCTGTCCTGCACCACCACTTGGACCACCTGCCAAATTCTGGATGTGAGTCACTGTGTGGGGTGGACTGCTCAACCCTTCCCAGCCCTGCAATAGGGGGCAATCACAGGGCACTTCAAGCTCAGTGGGTCCGGGAGATGAGTGCCAGACAGGGGAGGTGGGACAGGGCTAAAACCTGCCTGCACTGACTGCCAAGCCAGAAATCATTATGGTAAGAACAAAAAAAGATGCTGCAGTATGTATCACCTTAATACACACAATCACACACACAGACACGCACATGCATGCACACACACACAAGCGGTAGTGGCTGCACAGTTACAGTAAACCCAGCAAATGTAGGTAATATGTGGAGGGTCTTACCTGAGCAATATGGAGCTAGAGGTTAGGAGTCTTGAAAGGATGATGTCCGTCAGACCTGTAAAATAATGTATAGGAAAGGGGTCACAAAGGATTCATACTTCTCAGGGAATAAACAGGAAGAACAGGACAGGTTAGATGTAGAGTAATACTTATCTGATGGAGAAGGAGTCAGTATCCTGTCAGACCTGTTAATGTAAAGATAAAACAGGTTAACATGCAGAAAAATACAGTAGTGAGAGCATAGATAGGACATGGAGAGATACGAATGGGATACATGACAGCAAAAAAGGAGCGTTAGATAAAATGTTCATTAGGGCAGGCTGGCCAGCATAGTGGTAGAGTTACTGCTTGCCATCCAGACAACCTGGGTTTGCGCCTGAGCCTTGGACATCTGGTGCAGACTGACAAGGCAGGGTTGAGGATCCTTTGGATGTCTGCTGCCTCACGGAGGGAGGGCATCTCCTTCTGTTGCTTGACTACCTCCTGGTGACCCAGGAGGGGGTGTGTGAAGATATAAGTGGTCCCGCTGGGGTGACCTTATGTACACACACCCACTCACCTGGCAAGTGCTGTGGAGGCATCGCCTGCCCACACTGGGGCCAGCAGGGGAGTTCCAAGGTAGGGAGGGCTTACCTAACCTTCATGCCAGATCACCTCTCAGGACCTTGCCTTGGGGTGGGATAAGGAAGAGTTTAGCAGGGGATAAAATACCCCAACAGCACCAGGCAGATGAAGCCACCCCACCCCTATGCCACAGCTGGATAATTTTGACTCCATCCATGCCTCGATGGCTCCTCCTGACACAATCCAACCATTGAATGAAGTATCTTCTGGCATGGGGAAGCAGGAATTCCACCATGGGGATTAAGTCATGGGTTATGGTTAGGTATCCGGAGAAGGCTGTCAAGCAAAAGTTGCTGGTGAGTATGACCACTGAAGGACTCCTGCCATGGATTTAAGGGCTTGGGTAGGTGGAAGGATGTGCAGCAGCTGGCAGTGAAAATAAAGGGAAAAAAATTAGAAAGTAAAAAAAATAAAACAGGAAAAATGATGAGCGACATGAAAGCATCTATAGTGCATAGTAGAGCTTTATTCTGTATAGAATTCCATCCCTTTCAAAATGCTGTTGTACCACAGCTCAAAGTTCATGGACTGTGATTGCACCTTTCTGTGTTACAATAGCATTCTAAAACCTCTAGAGACTGCACAAGTCAATTTCACTCTGAACTTGAAAGAACCTCCATGTGCACATTTCACATAATACTATACACTATAAAAAATACAGGATGAGCTATTTTAAGCACAACCAGTGTGTTCTGCCACTTTGGGATTCTGATTCAGTGGACCTCTCGAGCTTCACTCTCGAGGTCAGAGGAATAAGAACCCCTCTGTGTCAGAACATAGAGAATAAAGTATGGGTCTGGGTGTGTGAATTTACACACCCGAGGGGCTTATGCATAGCATCTAACCCGGAGGGTGTGTGTAATTGAGTTTACACACAAACCTATATTTTATTTGATATAATTGTTGGGTTTCTCTTTTCGTCTCAGCAATTATATAAAATAAAACAGGCTGCTGTGCTCGCAGTCCCATTACGTCATATGCGTGCGGTCGGCTTTCTTTTTATTTAAAATGTTTTTTTCCACAGTATTGTGAGGAGGATCGATCCGGTAGCGATGTGGTACATTTAACTTCATTTTATTTTACTTACTGACAAGTGTCCATGGCAGTTTCTCTTCATGTTGGGTTTGCGGTTTGGGAAGGAGACAGCGATCGAGGAATTCGAGCAGGTGCATGCAAGAGTGGGGAAACCATGTGCATGTTTGCTGTTATAAACGCTCCTTTATAACAGCAAATCACGCCATGGTTTCCTTATGGGAAAAGAGGAAGCCATTAATTATACATGGGTTATGCATAGTTGCCCATCCAGTATTCTCTATGTTTCCAGGGTATTGCCTTTACAGCTGGGAGATCCATCTTACTTGTTCTGATAAATCAGTACAAAGGACATTGCAGCCATAATTTATTGTATTCTGGTAGGATAAATTCTAAAGACTCAGCTGCAATTGTATAATCTACATGTTTCTATCTTTTTAAAGGTGATGCTGTATGTCAATAATGCCACCGAGAGCACTCTTACAGTTATAGGAGTGGTCAAGCACATTGTTAGAACAGGAAAATCGAAAGTACAAATGAGAAATTCTGATACCATAAAATGTGAGATCACTCTTACAAAATAAGAGTGGTCTTAAAAAAAAAAATTACCTGAACATGCCACATCCAGGGCAGCTGCGCCTAAGACACACATTGAAAAGGAAGAGTGTCTCATGCAGCAGAGGACAGAGCACTCTGATTGGTCCCTTGAGCTATGCTATGAACCAAAGAATAAAGCAGAGTTAAAAAAAAAAAAAGCCAGCCAGCCGGCGCGGTGGTTGGGCTTCTGCTAGCAAGCCAAAGACCCGAGTTCGGAACGGACTCGGGAGTTGGAGAGACTGGCCGGGGGAGGAGGGTCGACGTCCTGGGGATTGCTCTCCTTTCTGGGGAGTAGAGCGGGTTGAGGGTCTGTTACTTAGAGTGACCACTGGTGGAGGCAAGAGGTGTTTCCGGTGTCCTTCGCCTACCCAGTTGGAGGCAGGATGGATGTCAGTATTCACACCCTTACCTCATTGCACATCCTGCCTCTGAGGGAGCTTCAATGATAAAATCTCAGACTGGCAGGATGAAGGCCGCCTGTGCAACTGGCACTACTCCACTGCCAACAGCACCGTTTGCGGATGAATTCCATCTTCCATAGGTCCCCACCTGGTGGCCTCACTGGGGTGAACCCAAGGCATAATCCAGGGGCAGAAGTGTACCAGGGTTGAGTCAAGTCCTCTCCCATGGCCCAGCTCTTTGGGGGCAATCCAGAGTGTACCCTGGTGGGGTGGTTAGTGGCGGGCTAGTTATGTGGGTGGGTGGATGGTGTCTGGGGCAAAATGAGCATAATAATATTAATAATAAAAATACAGAGGTCATTAGCAATGCCTCATCTCTATTGGCAACACACTGGGGAAGTACTATGTTCCAGAACATATTCTTTACGTTTCAGTGCTTTGTGTTCAATTTCTACTTCCCTGCTGCAAATATACCCAGCAATACAATTATTATACTTGCAAACTGGGGCTTGTGATTGGCTATGTAAGTTTCTACACCCTACATTTGCCTAGAGAGATTGCCCTTCTCATTAAGCATACTCACATGAACTGTGGTGTTAACCATAGTCAGCACTGTGTCTGTGGAGTTGGTGCCCCATCATATGAGTACTGGAGACTGTCACTGAGTAACTTGTTTAAGGTGCACACACACACACACACACACACACACACACACACACACAGCAAAAGATGTGGTGCTCTGCTCTTTCAAAGGTCTAAACATGAAGTCACTGTGCTGTTTAGTCAATAGAGTCTGTCCTGTGGCTGATGTTGGTAATGTGATCGACCACGCTAAAAGTAAAAATGCAATGTGGCACTATCTACCCTATCCCGCACGGAAATCAGGTTGTGGCCTGCTCAATGCAGGTGGGAGATGGGGTGACATGAGCTCATCTAGAGATGGAGGCAGTAGGTGACAAGTGCACCTCCTCCTATTCCCAAGCCACTGTTCCAATGGCAAGTGTAACTGCCCCAAGTGAGAGTGTTGGGAGCAGGAGATGGAAACTGCCATCTAACCCAGTGAAAAGAGGAGGGATACATGAACCGGACAGCTGAGCCACACTGGGGTTGTACTAACTCCATGAAAAATTTGATGGGGTGACAATTAAAGCCCAGGAGTGGCTAACTTTAGAGTGACCTATTGGCCCTTATTTACCTAAATAATTCCTGCAACAGGCATAGGTTAGAACAGTGTGGGCAGCAGGGTGGAGATGGAGTGGAAGTGGGGACTGAGGAGGACTGTGTATGGGTGGGGGCTGAGCATAAGGGGTGGGGAATGAGTATTAGGGCATGATGAGTACTTGGGTGCCTGACTAGAAGTGGGGCAGAGTATACGAGTGGGTGGAGGGTGTTACATGGGGCTGGATGGGCCAATATAAAACCATAGTGTGAGCAGCTGCATTTTTGTAACACCTTTAAAGTGATTCCTTCTTGGTCAGCCTGTGTTCCCAACAATAAAAAAGTAAATAAAAGACATGTTCAAAGATTAAAATAAGGCAGTATGTTTAAAAATAAAACGTTTCTCACGGTAGTGTACTGCACAATAACATTGTGCAATACACTCCCTCACCACTTATTTTGTTCTTGGTAGCCATCTTGTTTTTTTCTTCAATGTACAGTAAGTCCGGTCTATGTTGCTAGGCAACATCAGGCTAAGACCTGTCTTGTGTAAGTCAAGACAGTTTTTGTTCCTTTCAACAGTCTTAACTGCCAGACTTAGACAAGACCACTTTTAAGTCCTAAGACAACATATTTAGGCTAATCATAAGCCAAGTTTTGTGCAACCTGCCACTGGGTTTGAAATTCCATAGCCCCCATTTGTATACTGTGTGACCCTGAGCAAGTCACTTAATTCCTTGTGCTCCCAGGTTGCACCTGGAAACAAGTTTCAGCTTAGTGTGTGCCTTTCCTGGTTAAGCAATGTCCCCCTTACCTAGAGATACACCTACAAGTATCCTAGGCCTGGAATCAGGTTACAGTCCCTTGAGCTAACAGCAATAATTCATGCACTATTATACTGAAAAGAAAAAGCCTGAACAAGGAGGATACTAGGTTACTGAAATTGTGCTGGCTGGAATTCTTAAGTAACCCATAGAAAGAAAGTTGGTTTACCAAGTTAAGTAAAAAATTTAAAAATTTGGTCTGTAAGCAGTTTGGTCAGTTAATGCAATTATCAACCCAGAAGGCTATGTCCAGCTAGCCAAACAACATCTATTTGATAATTTATTTCAAAATTGCTGATATAAGCTTAAAACTGTAGAGCTATGCTAAAAGAATGTCAAAACTGAATTTCATCTAAGTTATTGTGAGAGATATGAGCTTAGAATTGCATTAACAAGGCTTGACTAGGGTTAATCAACAGTCCTTACACAAACTGGAGTTTTGGACAATGTCACAACAAGTTCATGTTACTGTAACAAAAATATGAGGTTCACTATAGCAGGGGTGTCATGCAACCAGAAATTTTGGAGGGGCACAAAATCAAAATTTCTCTAGGGGTCTGGGGCATGCTCCCGGGAACATTTTGAAAATTGAGGTCAAATGGTGCATTTTGATGACTTTTAGAAGACCAGGAAGCTTTTCCTTAACATGCTGTCACAATGATACTTTTTTTCTTTGTTCAGTCTGTGACAGTGACCTCTTGTATTTTCAAAGCAATTTTGTAAAACTGAACTGAAATGGTGCATTTTGGTGGCTTTTACCATACAGTGAATCAGCTAACTATTTACAGTCCATTCCTAACTAATTAATTACCTGCTAAAAGCCAGAAATGCACCATTTGAATAGTCAAATTATTACAGTCATCTACTATACATGTTTTGCATGAAAAATAATGACACGGGTCATCTGTTCTTGCTGACACTTTGTTTACTGTGTAATCTTTTCCATGTATTACTTGCATATATGCAATAGGGATGACGATAAACAGAGTATGATGAATCCATTTATTTGAGTAATTTCATTTATACACACAGTTATTACATCATGCTCCACCACTCGTGAGGTTACTTGAGGTCAATGGCAACGTCACAAGATAACTGCTTTATCACACAGTCGCCCTCAAGATATCCCTTTATTCATGCAATAGGCATGGCAGGGTATTAAATAGCTAGTATAGCACAGCATAATGCCATTCAGTATCAGAGGGTGGTGCTATCCATTTTCTGAACTGTATAGCACTAGACTGCTAAATATTTTTATGTTTTTATTAAAGTTTACACTACAAAATACATTAAAAACAAAGTATTTTTCATTTCGCCAACCAGTCTGTGCCATATACTGTACTTTTTTCAACTCGATTAGCACTTTCACATGTGAAACTGCTAATCAATTTTTGATTATTTAATACCCTACATGGACACAAAACCCATTTAATAAATCCATTTATCTGCACAGCCATTGAATAAATCAAATTTATCTATGCAGTAGTGATTTAATCACCATTTATCCACACATTTATGTCATTATCATTTATCTGCATAGTAGTGATGTCACATATTCCTGTATTCAAATGCAAATAACTTTAAAATGAAGAATGATAGCACAATACTGTGAGAATGAAAGGTGTTCAGCAGAAAGATATTTACAAAATGAGTGGTGTTTCATTTATAGTTACCTTTTAGTTTGTTTTTTATAATTAGCAAAAATAGCAGAAAATTCTATTTTGTTCACTTTTGCAAGAAACAAATGCAAATAACTTTAAAACAAAAAAAATAACAGCATGGTACTTTGAGCACACAAGTTGTTCAACACAAAACTATCTACAAAATGAGTGGTGTTTCATTTAACAGCAACCACTGTGCTAGTTGTAAAGTTGACAAAAGTCACACAATCTGTCATTTAAAAACATCAAAAGCAAATGTCCCTGCAGTGTCAAAAGCATCCCTTATTGTATAAAGGAAATATACAATGGTGAGCTGTCAGATAAATTATTTATCTGCACAAGTGCTGTTTGACCTCGGAAGTCTGGACCATACCTCTCATCTTATCATGTCAGCACTTGTCTTTAAATTGCAAGCAAACTGCCTGAATGTGTAGCACATTCTTAATCAATATACAAATAGTGGGTTTCCTATGCTTAGTGCCAAAGTATGTTTCAATAAAAGTTACATTTTTATTATGAAACTGCAAACAACCCAGAAAACTGCGAACAGGCATGACGGAGATCATGATGAGCAATGCAAGGCAGAAATAAATGCAGGTGAGAATAAGCCATCACATTTGGGCTGGCAGTATAGCCTAGAGGTTAGAGGAATGAGGTGAATGAGCATGATACATCCAGCAGACCAGACCTGAGTTTGATTCTCACAACCTCCACTTGCATACTGTGTGACTCTGAGCAAGTCACTTAACCACCCAGTGCTCCTGGTCACCCCTGAAAACAGACCCTTGTGCCTAGTGGGCCTTACCCAGTTACCACAGGCTAAAATAAAAAATAAATAAATAAACATCAGTACCACCTCCTACCAACAGGCCTCTAAACGAAATACTGCAAACAGAGCAAGCCAGCTTACAATACACTGTACTTAGTATTGCTAACAAAAGTAAAACTGTCAGAACAGCATAATAAAGGATCATACTAATTAATGTTACTTGTAAAACTCCTACTGCCCGGGGATTACCCATTCAAGTCACACCGCTTACACTCCATTCAAGAGCACAACCACATCCTGCAGGTTCTCAGACCAGAGCAAGCCTAATAACAACAAATTAATTCTTTACTAATAACCCTTCAACACTGACAAATGACAGGGATGGTATTCATGGCAACACCACACCCAGATGAACGACCTCTTGCAAACCCTCCAAACAGAAACAGACAAATGACAATAAAATACGACACAGACTGACAACCCAGACCTTCTGAACTTCTGCTACTGCATGAACATCTGCTCCACTTTGATTGGCTTGTCCATGGTGGCAGGTGGTCAGCTCCTCTGCCTGCCTCTCAGCACCACAGGACATCCCCGTGATCAAGCTGTGGTGAATGTGGCACAGTTCACTCCTGCTGCTACAGCTGAGTACAGCATTCTTTCATTCCTGAAACCAAACTTTTACAGCTCTCTGTTGGTGTCTGGGGTGGTCCAATGGTTGTGTCCTCTGTGTTCCCTCACACTGAACCCAGGAGAACTCTTCTCACTAGTATTCCTCTGATTCTCTTGCTCCCCAGACCCCACAACTGCTCAGCTCATGGCATAGACCACTGTCTTTTGCAGATGCTGGAGGTTGGTCTGCATTGGTCACTTCCACTAAGTATGTTGCTTTGTTCGGGGCATCCTTACTCCTGTTGCTCTGGGTCCCAGCACTGTGGCATGTGCCACTTTCCTGTGGGACTGCACATCCAGTGACATCCCAACACCATGTCCAAGTATCCCAGGTGTATGGTGCTACCCCAACACACCCTGCCTCATGCCTAAGTATCTGTGGCATTCGAGGCCGCCTCCAACACCCCTCCCCACCCAAGTATAACTGCTGGCCACTGATAGTGACAACTCTCACCATTTCTCCCCAGACACAGACACACACACACACACACACACACACACACACACACACACTCTCCTTGCCTGGCCACTAAGTGGGGCTTTGTGTAAAGCACTTTTATGGCATGGTGGTATGGAGAGCCTCTGTGTGCCCCTAAAGTCCATCACCCCCGACAGCCACCATATATCAGCCCCCAAGAGCCACTGTGTATTGGTCCGTCTGCCTACAAAAGTTTCTGAAGATAATTATGTGGGTTGCAGTTGTTACAGTCAGTGAGAACCCTGGATCCCTGTTGCTCATTATATATTATCTTTAATAAGGAGACATGCCAAGAAAGAAAAGTCAAAATCCAGCATGGCAGAGTTACACAAAAAATGGCATAGAGCATTTCTGTCAATGAGTTACTGCCTACACTCCAAAGCTAAAAACTGAATTCTCCAAATCAAATTCAGGTTTCTTTTTACCTGGTTAAGTTACAATTTGTCTCTGAGTTTTGGGAAAGGAACAAAAGCTAACCATTCAAAGGAGAGACACTAGCATGTCTGATCGTTTCCTTTTTTCAGTGATGGACGTAGGAGAGAGTTTCATTTCCTTTCCATGATGCTTCAGAAAGGAAATGAAACAAAACTCTGCTCACACGCTCCATCACCTGAGAAAAGGAAAACAAAACCTGAAAGTCAGAAGGGAGGGGGGAGCGGATTGGCAATTTGAGAAGAGGTACCTGCAAAAAAATGGGGACGGAGAACACATTCCAGGTGGATGCCACTCCTCAGCCTTCCAAACACAGAAATCCTTGTCTGTGGGCCGACGCTGGCTCATCAAGTAGTTGATGGACACTGGGCACAGCTCGGAAGAATTAGGCTTGTTATCTCACCCACTCTGCCCCATCCCCTGTCATATACAACGTCCTCCAAGAAAACAGCCCTTTTACAAGCCAACCCAGACTGACGAATGAAGACATTCAGACTCACCCACCTCCTATTGCTGCTGATACTGCTAGTACTCCTCTCCTGGGAAGTAGCGGGCACATACACACCCACGGCCGATCTCACTCAATAACGTGGCCCACCTCATGAGTGGTGTAGAAAGCACATACAAATATATAAGTGATAGACAGTGGAAACCTCATTAGTGGATAGATAGCATGCATATAGAAATACCTTATTTATCACATAAGATTCCTCTGCATATGTCATTTATTCAACAGGCTAGGACCTTAAGGGAGAGACCACTGTTTTGCTTTTTAGGCAAAAATTATTTTATAAGTCTGTTATTTTTTGAACTAGTGTTACTGTGCTTTCCACCATCCTGATTGCTATAACCACTGCCATGAAAGTGAAGTCAGGATGACAAGCTGACACTGTGATGTGGTAGTTTGTTAGTGCCCCAAAACTTCCACAGAAATCACAAACCATCATCACAGAAGTTCTGCGGCAAATGGTAGTCTTGCCGCAGAACTTGGTCCCACTGTGCCGTAGAAAAGTAGGGGCCCTGGGTATGGGTGGGTGTTTGTCCATGCATTGTGTTGCATCCCATGTGGTGCATGCCTCCATGCTACACTGTGCGTGTCTGTGCTGGCTGTTGTGGCCAGTGATGGGACGGGATGTGTCCTTGGGAGGTGTGCAGGGTGCTGTACCGCTGGAGGTGGGGTCCGGGGCATGCCCTGTCACATGTGGGGTACCTCATGTACTGACGCATGGTCGGTCTCTCAGCTGTACTCGGGGGACATGCAGGGCGGCACTGTGTATGCATCTGTTGCATCACTGTCTGCTGCCACCGCTGCAGGGTGCCCGGTGGGGCTGCTTTGCATGGCTCCATGGTGCACAGGGTTGTATTGTCACAGTGGGGTGGTGGCATGCATGGGTGTCCTGCACTGTTGGTGCTACTCCTGGGCAGGTGTATGGGGATCATGGTGCAGGGTGTGCTCTGCATTGGTGGGATGGTGTGGTACGGGTGGTCGGCCATCCTTGTTGCCGGTCACAGCTTGCCAGGGGTGTGCTGGGGCACCATGGCCCGGCTGTGGGTTGGTTGCTGGTATTCATGGTTAGTGGTTATTCCAGCTCTCCCTGGTTGTGCAGTGCATGGGGTGTGGGGGATGATGTCTGTTCTGCTGTGTGTTCTCTGCCCATCTGTGGCATGGGTGGTGGGCCCCTGCATCCCTGGTTGTGCTGTTGCATTGTTGCCCTGCTGCTGGGGCATCCCTGGTTGCACTATAGGCGCATCTGGACTGCTCAGCTGAACATCCCTTGTTGTGCTATGGCGCATCAGATATGCTCAGCTTCACCTCTCTAGTTCTCGCTATGGCGCAGGTGAGTGCGCTATTCAGTCATCAGTCGTAGGCGATCTTGGCCTGTGCAGTTTTTGAATATCGTACTTCTTGTGCATGGGCGCAGTGGACTTGCACTTGCTCCTGCTATTGTGCACTTTTGGGTGCAGTTTGAATATCTGGGCCAGAATGTTTTAAAACTATATAAGATGAAATTGTCTGGGTAGTTAGTCTCTGTTGTTGCATTTGTACATAACATGCTATAAACTATGTTTTTACTGAGGTTTTAATTAAGTGAATTAAACTTAAACTGAACTTGTGGATCCCAGGACATTTGTCACAATCGCCATCAGGCAGCCCACCTTAAAGGCAAGCCACCAACAGGCTCTCATCACCCTGTTTTCAGACCCTATCAGGATCTGGGCCACGGGAGTCCCAACTTGAGAGAGCCAGAGCCACACCAGACCCGGACGCTGCCACCATTCTGAGCCTGCAGGCCCAGTTTGGTAGTCGTAATCGGAGACAATGTGCACTTCATGGGTCCTCAAGCCCCTCCAGTTCCTACTATACTGAGCTGGAGACACAAACCACTTCCCTTCACCTCTTTCAGGGACTGGAAAGCCATATATATACCCCCAGAAGGGTGGGCTGACAGATAGCCTTGGAAATTACAAGAGCCAGTGAGTACAGGATGTACTCATCAATTGACAGCTTCCTGCTGGTGGGGGTTGAAACAGGAAGCATATAATTAAATTTCTGAACAATGGTTAGAACATTCAAAGGAGAACAACTGTCAAACTTTACAAAAAAATATTGTGCAGAATGTTTTGATTTGTGTGTGTGTCTAGTCCTAGCGCTTTCCTTTGTTTGCAGTTAGTATTTGTTTTATTTGCCTACTTGTTTAATGGCCCTTGGACCTCCAGGCCTGTATCTTTTATTGACTTTCCTTTTCCCACTATGTCTCCTATGCCATTTGACAGTGATGCATCAGAGACGATTGATTAAGAGTGCTGATTTTATGTACCCTTTGTAGCAGTAGAACTGTTCTGTTAAGTACCTCTTCTTTTCCAGTAAGCACTACTGAAGGCTACTGTCACAGTTTGGCAAACACCTGAGGGAAATTGAGTGTGCTGTTTTTAAGGAAACATCTAGAGCCTTCATTAATTTTAGCATTGATGACCTGGGATGACTTGTGTGCTTTTTATGGATGCATGGTTTAATGAAGAGAAAACTTAAAACAAAACAAAACAAAACATTAACTCCTGCTGTCCAGACCTAGGCATACACTAGAAAACAAAAGATTGGATTAGAAAGAGTTGTTTATTTGAGGCCAGAACAACAGGCTTTAATAGCACAGTGCTGCTACAGACTGGACAGTAAATCAGCATTCATTAATAAATCACCTCAATGCATCACTGTCATATGGAACAACAGGCATTGTGGGAAAAGGAAAGGCATAACAGATACAGTCATGGAGATTACCTAGGGCCATAAAACAAGTAGGGTAACTTAAAAGAAATCCTAACAACAAACAAAGGAAAGAATGCACTAGGGCTACACACAAATCAAAACACTCTGCACAGCATATTTTTTGTAAATTTTGACTGTAATTCTCCTTTAACCCTTGGTGCAAATATAGTGCAGGTAGATGCATAGTAACCCCTACCCTTTATGGGGGTTACTCTCTTGCAGCCTAAATGTATGATGTCCTTCTGAAGCCTGGCACCTCAAGGGACATAAAGTATTTTACAGTGATTGGTAAAACAGGCAACACAGCAACAATTTCAATTTTAATACCATACATAATGTTGCAGAGTAATGAAGGTTTACTTTGAGTCCCTTTGCTCTCTGTAGAGAACACAGATGACTATTAACTTACAAGGTACAAAAAGTCCTTTAGTTCAGTAACCTCACAGACCTCAAGCCATGGGTATGGAATGGTCTGAAAAGTGATAGGGCCAAGGACGTAAGGGGTAAATTCTCCCTAGTAATAAATAATATGATTACAAAAAGTGATAGGGCCACTTATGAAAGTTGTAGGACCATGGCCATAGTGGCCTCTGTTCTGGCACCTCTGCCTCAAGCATGGGCTCTGATTTCATGGATTAATTTGCAGTAACTAGGGCAGGATAGGTCAAAACGTTAAACCACTCCCTACAGCCATGCAGGAGCAGTCCAACTAAAGAAACAGTTATTTTGTGCCCAGGCTTCAATCTGCAAAAGCAAAATGGTTTGCATCACAAGATAGCAGTTTGGGATGGGCAAGTCCTTAAGTGTCACTTCTGTATCATAAATACAAATGGGTCACCTCTTCAGGGATGTGGAAACAGTGGCGTCCCTCTGGGATGCTGAATAAAGTTGCTCTCCTGAGATGCTGAATGAAGATGCTTAACTTCTGAGAAGCTGAAAAGCAATTGTACCTTTTCTGGGGCAATGAATGGGCCAACACCATTTTCACCAACTGCTGTGTGGAGGGTAAGTGCACAGCAAAACCACCAGATGCCACTCCTCTTTTCCTCTGGAAGGACTGAGTTTTCATCAGGTTCAGTGATCACTTTTATTTCAGCAGAAAGCATATCAGTGATGATCTTATGGTCATTTTGCAGCAAAATAACAAACTGTCCAAGAGTCAGGTCTACTAATACCCAGTACAGGGTGGGATTGCAGTCCAGTTATCAACTGAATTCCTCAGAAATCTGTGTAGGTCCCTACTCTGAAACATTGTCCCTGCTGCTCAAACATAGGTCTGTAGTAGGCAGATGGTGCATCTCAGTACCACAGGTCCACCCTCAGCACAAGGACAGAAGCATCCAAGACATACAATTACCAATGAGATAACTGGTACAGGCTTTGAGATTACCATGGACTAGACCCTGGGTCCAAAAGGTTGTAGCGGGGGTGACAGCCATAACTCCAACAGGCATACAGGACACTGATCCCTTCAATCCAGTTTTTTTTATCCAATATGTGGGTGAACAAAAACAGCAGAGTCTATGGCCCCACAAACACTGTCCACATAGACTGGCCCAGCAAACTCAGCAAGGTCCCCACAGTACACCAAATCATTTGGATCAAAGTCAGATGGTATCTAAGCATGCTGAGTTGCGTCAACTTCAGTTTCAGACCAAGAATCCAGGGACCCGATCTAAAGGGGTCTGCGTCTCATTAGCCTGCCATGTGCCCTAATTGTCCCAAAGTCACTTCTTCAAGGTAACAGTATTGGTGCCATTTTCTAGAGAAGCACACCTTTACCTCCTGCTGTTTCCATGTGGTTCACATGGCAGAATGTTGCAGAGCTTACAACAGCTAATTACAGCACAGAAAATCCTGGACCAGCCCCATATGTGGCAACTACCCTTTTGCCCTTGACCGATCCATCCAGGAGCCTGGTGGTGTCGGTATGGCCCAGGGCAGTCCCATGTCTAGAGGTATACAACCAATATAAGTCACTGGGAGCCAGCTCTGTAAACAGTTTCAGTCATGGCTGCCTCCTTCCCTATTCACAGGACTGCTAAAACAGTGCCTATACAAGTCCCCATGGTGCCTCAGCACAGCAGCTCTCCACTTTCTTTGTTGAGTCCCTCATTGGGCAGATTTACTGGCTCACCCTCATTTTTGCCTCTTTGCTGGTTGCTACTTCCAATGTCACTTGACCCTTGTCTGATTCAGTTTCATATTTCCTGCATTCCGGGACCCAATGGAAACTGTGGCTTCTTGGAGCTCCACCAGTGCTGGTCCAAAATAGATTTATTTGCACACCACTGCACACAGATCCTGCTGGACAAATAGTGTACAAGCAACACAATTAAACTTGGCAGAATGCAATTTAATCATAGTTCAGTTTGTCCACCCTCTGGTCCCTTCTTCTATTGTACAGTATACGACAACAGAACTCAAGGCACCACACTTAAGTCAGAAACTGCTTGCAGGACCAGCAGTTTACTTGCCCAGCTTCCTGCACAGTACCATGTCCAGTGGAGGGATTACACAGTGGAACTCAGCCCAGAGAATCAATATTTACAAGTCCTGCCTATAGGCAACTGGAACCAAATTCAGCAGCAGCAGCAGCAGCAATGCAGGGTATACCAACTCCCAAAAAGCATGGTGATACACTGAACTTGACCTATCTTACAGCAGAGTGAGGAATATACCCTCCTAGCTACACATTGCAGCACCTGGGAAGGAGATAAATAAGGTATAACAGTTCACTGCATCATACCCTACACTCCGGCCTTGATGTCTCAGTGGCACTCCTCTGGTTTTCAGCATTCAGATCTAGCACATACTTCCTGCTTGGAAGCCAGATTGAATGATAAGGATAGCCGCAGGTTATGTTCTGGACCCTGAGACATTTATTGTGGTCACTATTATGTAGCACTCCTTGAGGTGAGCCATCAACAGGCCCTCCCCATCCCATTTTCAGAGACTGCAAGGATCTGGGCCATAGCAGACCCAACTGGAGGAGGACGTACCACACCAGACTTTTGACTCTGCCACCATCCTGAGCCAGCAGGACCCTCTGATTGATCATAGCCAGAGCAAAGTTGCACCCCATGGGTGCCCAGTCCCACTAGCTCCTACCACACTGAGCTGGGGACTCAAACTCTTGTGTACCTCACTTTTTCAGGACCAGGGTCCCATCTTTATATCTTGAGGGTGGGCGCCAAAGCCCAGGGGAGTACAGGAGCCAACTAGTACAGGATATACTCAGCAGTTGAAACCCCTGCAGGCTGGGGCTGAAACAGTAAACAAGAAGCATATCATTACATTTCTGAACAAGGGCTAGAACATTTAACCCTTAGTGTAACTATAAGGCACAGGCAGACTGTATAATAACTCCCCACCCTTTTATAGGGCAGTTACACTATTATTACAGTATTACAAAAACTGCCCTTGTGTGGATCCTACAACTAAGTCCTTGATGGTTCCCTGTAGAAGCATCTTCCGCCTTCTTTCTTTCTAAATCAACTCTATTAACTGATTTACATTCAATTCTACTTTTCCTGAAGGGATGCAGGTCACTCTGAAATGTACATCTTTCATGGATCCTGCATTATAAGTAAAGCTTCTCATTTTACCAGTCAGGACTTTTCTTCCATATGGAACGCTGATCTTTCAAAACAGAAAATCAGATTTGTAAATGAGTCACAATATGTAGCAAACATCTATGGACACCAAAGAAGCTTGTTTTCACAATGTTCTAACATGTTTCGCTATGGTATTTGTTTATTTACCTATTTATTTTCAAAATGTTATCAGGAAGGGCATACTGATCTGGTAACCCATTTCCAGTATGTCCTGGGGAAGAGGAAGTAGGTAATAACAACTGATTAAAACATTATTACGTAGACTGCATAGAAATTAGGTATGCTTATGCTTAACATTTTCACCTTCCCTCCATATTTTGAGGAACAACGCCCACTTTTGGTGGTATAAAGTTGAGAAGTGCTGAAGTGTATGCGCTCTGCTGATGTGTGTGTTTGATAAGGTCCTGTCCTATCAAAAGTTGGTGTTTATTAGTGTGAAGAGTATAAACTTTTGTGTACCTCTAACTATTGCAATGGTTTTACTAAACTTCACAAGGTGCTTCCAGAAGGGTGACTAAGAAAACACACTTTTCATGTCCAGTTGTGTACATATGCTGGCCTTATCTGCCTTGTTATGAAGCTTGAGATTTATTGCATAGGGGTAGATATGATAGATATTTATTGTTTGATTTCATAGTTTTTACAATTTAAAAACAGTTTAATAAAATCATAGATAGGATGTTTTACAGAAATACACTTTTTTTCTTCTTTAAATTCACTAAACCTATGTTTCTACATGCTCCATTTATTGCTCTAGGAGTGGTGTGCGTGGCTCCTCTGTTTCCTGCTTGTTTTACCACTCCAGTTTCTCTGCCTGATCTGTAATGTCCCTTTCATACTACCTTTTCTGTCCTTTTTAAAGTTGTTCTGTTGGTGTTTTGTATGCTTCATGTATCATTCGATGCCCTGGCACATTTCCCTCTCGATCGCTCTGCCTGCAGCTGCTACAATTTCTTTACCTGCCACTCTTATATTCACTTGCACGCATAGCTTCTCTGCTGCCTGAAACACAGAAAGTGAAACATGAAGCAGGTACTGTAAGCAGATTGGTGGTACAACAGAAAAAGGGAGTACTTGATAAGGGAAAACGTCAATAATCACACATTTTACAAATATTTGTTCCAAATGGTTAAGATGTTACAAATTCTTAACATATAAATATATATCTCATTACATTTTTTCTATTGTCTTATTGCTCATTCATTGAATCAAAGTTTATTACAATGAATAAACTGTGCTCAACCACATACATAATAAGGGTGCAAAGATATCTCAGGGTGCTGGTGACCAATACAAACCACTCAGCCTTCGCCATATGGTTTATCAACGCTATCAGGACAGCTCATTAGCATACCATTATTATGTACAGTTGGTCGTAGTTTAGCCTCATATAATACCATTAAGAGGTTCTGGTCCCATAAGAACCTTGAGAGTGAAGTTCAGTAGATTCCAACTTGTCACCAGAGCCTTGAGATAGTATTTTGGCTGAGTAATGCTGAACATAGTTCCTTATTTGTAATCTTTTTGTAATACATAGCTCCAAGTTTGTTTCTGAGCATAGTGTGGTGTGCTGTAATTAGGGCTAGTGTAGGGCCTGCACTGTGTTTAGAGGTTCTCTAGCAGGGTAGCATGGTACCTTTTTATTTAAAGTACCTTTTACAGTAATTAGACAATGAGGAACATCATGGTTTCAGCACCACCGCAATTTCCATTTATATGTTAGAGCAGAGATTTACCGGTATTACTCGGTTTATAAAGAGTGGAAGGAGGCACTAGACCCATCAAGACCACTCCCACACCAGTGGGGTTAATTAATTGTTCTAGCCCTATTTGCTATCCATTTCTGCCTGTGGACTGGTGTGGAGAGTTCTTTACGATGAAAGCTGTGGTTGAATTTAAAATGGTGATTGAGAAATACAGTTTGTGCTGGTCATAAGATTCAGGAAGGCATTTTGTGTCCATGATCATTAGAGGGAAACAAGTTTTTCTTGAAAAGTTCAGTTTTGCAGTTTACACTTCACTGATTGGCTTTCTCTGTATTGACTATTATAGTAAAAGCTGATTTGATGTGCATGAGGAAGTTTGTAACTTTCAATTTTGTGATGCTATCATTGCAGCATCGCAAAGATGGAATTATAAACAATGTGACATCACAACTATTGTATTAACAGACTTTTATTCAACTGTAAAAAACAAAGACAAGGCGCCAAGGCCAGCATGTGGTCTAAAAGCAAAACAAAATGGTTATATCAAATGCACGCTGAAAATAGAAAATAGAGTTAAAATCTACGCTTCGACCTTAGGTCTTCTTCAGGAAATATCTAAAAGAGAAAAAAAAAAAAAGTTAGTGTAGAGGAGAGGTAAAATGAGAGATATATATGGAGAAAGAAGAAGGGAGGCAAAGGAGAAGAAGTGATAAATGATAAGATTAAGAGAGAATCTGTGAAACAAAAGGTGATGATGGGAAAGATAAAACATAATGGAGAGAAAGAGCTGGGGAAGATCCCAGGTAGAGACTGATTAACAGGTCCTGTAAGAAGGCTGAAAGGCGACAAATGTGTGAGAAGGAGACAGAAATGGAGACATATGGTGAAAATGAAAAATAAATCAGTACAAAACAAATTGACTTTAGGGAAAAAAGGAGGCTGAAAGATGTTAGTGGAAAATAAGTCTATCATTTAAACCAGAGGCTGCTGGGAGCCAAGGCGGATGATCAGCTTGGCTTCCATGTTTTTCTATGGTTAGGATCCGGAAGTCCTGCTGAAGGACACAAACAGAAAGGTCATTGACATTGTGGTCCCTGGAGATAAAGTGGGATACAATGGGTTTAGCAGTTTCACCATTCCTGACCGCTTGTAATGTTCCCTGAAACAGTCAGCAAACCCTACCAGTTTCTCCGATGTAATAGCTGAACACCTCCTGCAAAGAATACAGTACACTGCATTAGTGGAGGTGCATGAGAACTCCTTGGTGATGTGAAAACACCTGCAGGCCCCCGAATCTCAGTTACACTGGAAATAAATTTGCAGGTGTAGCAGCGAGCCCTGTTGCAAGGTTTGGTACCTGGGGAGGAACTGTTAGGAGTGGGTAGGCTGCTTTTTACCAGGAGATTGGAGGTTAGGTGGTCGGTAGGAGGCAATAGGTGGTTCTGTAAAGGAAGCACCAATGTTAGGGTCAGTTTGCAAAATGGGAAAGTTACTAGTGATGATCCTGTGAAGAGAAGGTGTGCTCTGATGGAAAGGAAGAACTAGTGGAATTCGCTTGTTCTTGTGTGACAGTATCCCTCCATGGGGGTCCAGGTTACGGGCATGTTACTGACCCGGGAGAGTGCTCTGTCCACTGTGCTTTTAGGGTATCCCCTGTTGATAAAAAACTATGCATTATTTGGGTCTGCTCAGCAAATTCATCCTCTTCACTGCATAACCTGCGAAGTCTAAGAAACTGTGAATAAGGCAGGCCATTCTTGACATGTTTAGGATGGAAGGAGCTATGGAGGAGGAAACTGTGAGAGTCAGTGGGTTTGTAATAGACTGATGTCTTCAGACCAGTGTTCTGGACTGAGAGCTGGATTTCGTGGAAAGGCAGTGTAGAGGAGGATATTCAACCTGTACTGAAGGGAAGGATGAGCCATGGTGAACTTGTCAAGGAAGACTTGGAGGGTCTCCTGGAGCAGAAGGTGACCCCACGCAGTCATCTATGTAGCGCTTAGGAGTTCAGGCACAGTCCCTGTGAATGAGAGAAAACATTCTCCACCCAACCCACAAACAGATTAGCAAAGCTGAAACCCATCTTGGTACCCATGGCAACTTCACTGACCTGCTGAAAAAACTGTTATTAAAAGAAAAAGCATTGAGTGTTAGAACCAGTTCTGCCAGATGAGTTAGTGTGTGTGTGGTGCTGGACTTCCCGCTTGTTCAAGAAATGCTGCAAAGCTGTCAGACCATCATCATGGGGGATCACGTGTAAAGAGATTTGATGTCCATGGTGAAGATGAGCTGATGAGAGTCACTGAATCTGAACCTGTCAAATAACTGAGAGCATGGTTAGTGTCTTTAACATAGGAGGCAGGGACTCAACAAGGGGTCTCATGAGGCCATCCAAAAATGCAGAGATGTGGGATGTGGGGCAGGAGCAGGCAGACACTATGGGATGACCCGGTTACCTGTTTTGTGGATTTTGGGAAGAAGATAAAACCTAGATGTCTGGGGATGCTGGACTATGAGTCTCTTAGTAGAAGCAGGGAGCTCATTGTTTTATAGCAGAGGTGATGGTGGTGGTGACCTCCGTCTGATAGTCAGCAGTGGGGTCCTGTGGAAGAGAAGAATAAAACCTGGTGTCAGAGAGTTGCTGTGTGGCTTCCGTGATGTATAGCTCCTTTGCCAGACCACAACAGCACTTCCTTATCAGCTGGTTTAATAACAATGTCATTCCTACATTGTAGAGACCTGAGGGCTGCAAGCTCACCAGGTGTCAGGTTGGAATGGTTGTGCCTGCAATGAAGATTAAAGTTAGTGGTGTTTTCCATGCATTGGTTAACAAAATAATCAACAGCAGCAAAACATCCTGGAGGGTGTCCATGCACTTCACTGGGATTGATGTCATTGATAGTTCTGGTGATACCGTCATCATCTGTGGAAGAGGAGTCATATTAGAAAAATGAGCTGCAAGGCGACTTCGATAGAAGCACTGCAGATCAACTTGAACCTGGGGTGCATCAAGATATCTGGGTGTAGGACAAAAGAGACTCTTGCTAAGGAGTGAGTGCTCATCTTGTGTCAGGGAAGGTCTGAGGAATACAAAATACCAAATTGTTAGGTTGTGTCTGACTCGAGGGCTCATGCTGGTTGTTGATCTGCTGGGTGGGAGACTGGAGTTTTGCAGCTTTGGTATCCTTGAGAAACTGAAAAGAGTGGAGTTAAGTTTTGGATGCAGTGCTTAATAAAAGGAAGGTTATGTGGAGCCGTTCCTGCAGGAAATCCTTTTGCCTTTGAATGGTTTTGTCCACAGAGATCAGCTGTGTTTTGATGGAGAGAATGGTGTGACGATAAGTTTCCTAGAAGAAAGTTTTCAAAAGCTTGTTAGTAGAGGAAACATGTGTCTCAGATCCAAATGAACAAGGATGAAATTTCAAACAGAAACCTTTAGGAATAATACCCAGGTGGTGGCATTTGGAAAGAAACTGTAAGTGACTGCAGAGTTTAGTCTTAGAGCAAATGGCAGAAAATAATTCAAGAGAAGGCTTAGAAATATGAGAAGGAATGCAGACATAGAAGAAATGAAGGAGCATCGCAGAGAATTCAGAAGAGATTTCAGATTAGGCATAGTGGGTCGCAGCAAATGTAGCATACAAATTGTAAAAAAACAAAGACAAGAGCGCCAAGGCCAGCATGTGGTCTAAAAGCAAAACAAATGGTTATATTAAATGCACGCTGAAAATAGAAAATAGAGTTAAAATCTAATGCTTCGACCTTAGGTCTTCTTCAGGAAATATCTAAAAGAGAAAAAAAAAAAGTTAGTGTAGAGGAGAGGTAAATGAGAGAGATATGTATGTGGAGAAAGAAGAAGGGGAGGCAAAGGGAGAAGAAGTGATAAATGATAAGATTAAGAGAGAATCTGTGAAACAAAAAGGTGATGATGGGAAAGATAAAACATAATGGGAGAGAAAGAGCTGGGGAAGATCCCAGGTAGAGACTGATTAACAGGTCCTTGTAAGAAGGCTAAAGGTGACAAATGTGTGAGAAGGAGACAGAAATGGAGACATATGGTGAAAATGAAAGATAAATCAGTACAAAAACAAATTGACTTTAGGGGAAAAAGGGAGGCTGAAAGATGTTAGTGGAAAATAAGTCTATCATTTAAACCAGAGGGCTGCTGGGAGCCAAGGCGGATGATCAGCTGGCTTCCATGTTTTTTCTATGGTTAGGATCCCGAAGCCCTGCTGAAGGACTCAAACAGAAAGGTCATTGACATTGTGGTCCCTGGAGATAAAGTGGATACAATGGGTTTAGCAGTTTCACCATTCCTGACCACTCTGTAATGTTCCTGAAATGGTCAGCAAGATGCCTACCAGTTTCTCGATGTAAATAGCTGAACACCTCCTGCAAAGAATACAGTACACTACATTAGTGGAGGTGCATGAGAACTCCTTGGTGATGTGAAAACACCTGCAGGCCCTGAATCTCAGTTACACTGGAAATAAATTTGCAGGTGTAGCAGCGAGCCCTGTTGCAAGGTTTGGTACCTGGGGAGGAACTGTTAGGAGTGGGTAGGCTGCTTTACAAGGAGATCATGAGGTTAGGTGGCCAGAGGTAGGAGGCAATAGGTGGTTCTGTAAAGGAAGCACCAATGTTAGGGTCAGTTGCAAAATGGGAAAGTTAGTAGTGATGATCCTGTGAAGAGAAGGTGTGCTCTGATGGAAAGGAAGAACTAGCGGAATCGCCGTTGTTCTTGTGTGACAGTATCCCTCCTGGGGGGTCCAGGCTACGGGGCATGTTACTGACCGAGAGTGCTCTGTCCACTTTGCTTTAGGTATCCCTGTTGATAAAAAACTATGCATTATTTGGGTCTGCTCAGCAAAATCATCCTCTTCACTGCATAACCATGTAGTCTAAGAAACTGTGAATAAGGCAGGCCATTCTTGACATGTTTAGGATGGAAGGAGCTATGGAGGAGGAAACTGTGAGTCAGTGGGTTTGTAATAGACTGATGTCTTCAGACCAGTGTTCTGGACTGAGAGCTGGATATCCAGGAAAGGCAGTGTAGAGGAGGATACTTCAACCGTACTGAAGGGAAGGATGAGCCGTGGTGAACTTGTCAAGGAAGACTTGGAGGGTCTCCCTGGAGCAGGAGGTGGCCCCACACAGTCATCTATGTAGCGCTGTAGAGTTCAGGCACAGTCCCTGTGAATGAGAAAAAAACATTCCTCCACCCAACCCACAAACAGATTAGCAAAGCTGAAACCCATCTTGGTACCCATGGCAACTCCACTGACCTGCTGAAAAAACTGTTATTAAAAGAAAAAGCACTGAGTGTTAGAAACCAGTTCTGCCAGACGAGTTAGTGTGGTGTGGGTGGCTGCTGGACTTCCCGCTTGTTCAAGAAATGCTGCAAAGCTGTCAGACCATCATCATGGGGGATCACTGTGTAAAGAGATTTGATGTCCATGGTGAAGATGAGCTGATGAGAGTCACTGAATCTGAACCTGTCAAATAACTGGAGAGCATGGTTAGTGTCTTTAACATAGGAGGGCAGGGACTCAAAAAGGGTCTCATGAGGCCATCCAAAATGTGGAGATGTGGGATGTGGGGCAGGAGCAGGCAGACACTATGGGACGACCCGGTTACCTGTTTTGTGGATTTTGGGAAGAAGATAAAACCTAGATGTCTGGGGATGCTGGACTATGAGTCTCTTAGTAGAAGCAGGAGCTCATTGTTTTCAATAGCAGAGGTGATGGTGGTGGTGACCTCCGTCTGATAGTCAGCAGTGGGGTCCTGTGGAAGAGAAGAATAAAACCTGGTGTCAGAGAGTTGCTGTGTGGCTTCCGTGATGTATAGCTCCTTTGCCAGACCACAACAGCACCTCCCTTATCAGCTGGTTTAATAACAATGTCATTCCTACATTGTAGACATCTGAGGGCTGCAAGCTCACCAGGTGTCAGGTTGGAATGGTTGTGCCTGCAATGAAGATTAAAGTTAGTGGTGTTTTCCATGCATTGGTTAACAAAATAATCAACAGCAGCAAAACGTCCTGAGGGGTGTCCATGCACTTGCTGGGATTGTTGTCATTGATAGTTCTGGTGATACCATCATCATCTGTGGGAAGAGGAGTCATATTAGAAAAATGAGCTGCATGCGTGCTCTCTGATAGAAGCACTGCAGATCAACTTGAACCTGGGGTGCATCACGATATCTGGGTGTGGGCACAAAGAGAGACCTTTGCTAAGGAGTGAGTGCTCATCTTGTGTCAGGGAAGGTCTGGAGGAAT
The DNA here is from genome assembly GCA_016271365.2 of Neoceratodus forsteri. Lineage (NCBI taxonomy): Eukaryota > Metazoa > Chordata > Ceratodontiformes > Ceratodontidae > Neoceratodus > Neoceratodus forsteri. The sequence continues at coordinate 245,558,796 of CM057454.1, read as the reverse complement.
ACAAAATACCAAATTGTTAGGTTGTGTCTGACTCGAGGCTCATGCTGGTTGTTAATCTGCTGGGTGAGAGACTGGAGTTTTTCAGCTTTGGTATCCTTGAGAAACTGAAAGAGAGTGGAGTTAAGGTTTTGGATGCAGTGCTTAATAAAAGGAAGGTTATGTGGAGCCGTTCGCTGCAGGAAATCCTTTTGCCTTTGAATGGTTTTGTCCACAGAGATCAGCTGTGTTTTGATGGAGAGAATGGTGTGCACGATAAGTTTCCTAGAGAAAGTTTTCAAAAGCTCGTTAGTAGAGGAAACATGTGTCTCCTATTCAACTGCTTCTGTATGGGAAAAACATGTAACTATAGGAACTACAGAAGAATCTTGGAGCATCTGTTTAAAGAGTATTTCTTTACTTATGTTATAAAATGGACATTTCCCAGCCATAACCTGTTTCATATTTTGACTATTCCTAGTTTGCATAGACAAAGCAGTTCCTCAAATTGGTTCCATGTCAAGACTGTGAAAACAAAGACAGTGCGGTCAATGACGATGCTATCAATAACCCAAAAGGAAGAAATGTGCCAGTATAAAACAGAGATGAGTAAAACCATGTCAAGAAAACAATATCCCAGAACACAAAGCCATACATAATCACATATTCTACAATCCTCTACCCAAAACCTAACAAAAATAAAAATCAAACCTGCCCACGCACCTGGAGTTGTCAATTTTTATGATGTGCTGCTGAACCAATCAGCCTACTTTCTGCCCTCTGTTGTGGATCAGACCAAGTTCTCTCCACTATCCTCCAACTGCACTTCACTTGGCTCCTCCCTGGTTCTTACTCTCTTTGCCTTACCTGCTACCATCCTAATACCCAATCAGCCACACAGCCCTATCCTATGGCTTTTATGGCCTGCTCCCAAACCCTGTCTTTATTTTTAAGATTATTGGCGCTTGATCTTTGCTTCTGACTTAAATGTAAGACACCCTGCAATAAATCCTGGACATCCCCTTTCCCATAGTCAGTGGAGGCATCCAGTATCTACTGTACTTAAGTTCCTGTTTATAAAACCAATGCACCACTAACACTCAATGGCCTGAGAAAAAAGGCTACACTGCATATGGTAAATCTTGATGGGCAAGCTGTTGCTACCATGATAAGCCCCATCCAGCAAATTTACTTTATTAAAGGCAAGGCTTCCAAAACTAGGGAGTCATATTGGCCCCTAAGTCACCCAGAACACACCTTGCTTTAAGACAGGTGATCCTCGCCCTATGATTATTGGAGGCAATATACACCCAACCCTGGACCGTCACCATACAAACTACTTTCACAGAACAGGTGGTGGACAAGTGGAACACCCTGCCAGAGGAAGTGGTGAGGGCTGAAACAATCACAGGATTTAAGAATGCATGGGATAGACATAAAGGAATTCTGGAGGTCAGGGGTAAGGGCAACAGACTTCTAGGAAAACATAAACTGAACTTACAAGCTCAAATGGGCAGACTGGGTGGGGCATAGGCCATTATCTACCGAAACTGTCTATGTATCTATGTACTTTCAGAGGCTATCTGAAGGTGGCTCACATGAATATTGGTAGTCTCATGCCAAAGTCTGACGAGTTCAAACTCTGGGTGACAGATGCCAAGTTTGACATGGTGGCTGTCACAGAAACATGTCTCACTAATAAAATCACAGACTCTGAGTTTCACATAGATGGGTACATGACATTCCAACTGGACAGAGGAACTAAAAGGGTGGTGGCTGCCTCCTATTCAAAACCTTTCCTTAGGCCCAGCAGACTTCCCTTTCCCGATCCTGCTGGCTGTAAGCTCCTTGCTGCCAGCTTGAGGCTTGGCCTGAATGGTTAAAAACCCTAATCCTTCTAGTAGTTTATGCACCGCCAAAGATTGTTAGGGATAGTTTTGATGGCTTCATCAAACTGTACCAAACCTTAATCCACAATATAAAAAATTGTACTTGGGGACATCACCATAAATTGATTGGCAAGCAATAACTTGTGATCTTACAAATTATCTGACATATTTCTTACCCAAGTCATTACCTCTCGACCAGACCCAGCTACAAAACTGGTACAACAACCCTTCTTGATTGGATTCTTGTCAGCCACCCTGATAGGGTACTATCTTGTGCTGTCCCACCAATGCTTTCAGTGACCACTCCTCAGTCCACCTACAAATGGGCCACCAAAGTGGTCAAGGTGAACCCCTCACTACCAAGGCACGTGTTTTCACCTCTATAGGCTGCCTCTTCTCTAAACCCTGCTCAGTCAGGTGGACTGGTTCTTCCTGTTGGTAACTCAGGATGTGAATTTAGCCACTGAATACTTCATCCTCCAATTTAATAGGGTATGCAACATTATTTGTCCCCGAAACTCATACTCTTCAAAGGGAATTCCCAACCATGGTGCACCCTGAAATCAAATCGCTACCAAGGCAGAGAGACAGAACACAGGCCCTTTATAAAAATCTGGGACTTGCCACACATTTATCCAAGTACATAGAGTTGTGCAACCTTGTGAAGTCTCGTATCAAAGTAGCCAAGGCCACTTACCACAAAACCCAGTAACAGCACCTACTAAAAGACTCAAACAAAATAATGGTCAGCAATTAATTATATCATTGGGCAACTTAAGCAAACAGTGCCCTTTTCTATCCTTCAGGATGGTATCTCAGTTACTGGACACCAAAACATAGCGGACACCTTTAACAACTCCTTCAGTGACCTCTCAGCATATAAACTGGTCTTAAGGTCCCGGCATGATTTGCCTAATGACACGCCAGCTCCTCAAAAAGACTGCCTTTTTGCTTTAAAAGGTTAACTTGGTTAGAAGCCTATGGGTACTGTATCTAAAAGGACAAAGACCAAAACAAGACAGGCCCCAGATAACATTGATCTGAAACTGTTAAAGTCCGCAATAAGGAAGTCACCTTCCCCTTACAAGCTATCTCCAATCTGTCCCTGGTAACTGGCATAGTTCCAGACATCTGGAAGAAAGCCCATTTGACCTCTGTATTAAAACGAGGTGACCCCTTCCTGACTAATAACTATCACCCCATATCAATCCTATCTCCAAATTCTAAAACCCTGGAGTGGATGGTTAATGACCAACTCACAATACCTCTCCAAACATGAGCTACTAGCCAGGGAGCAGCATGGCTTTCAAAAATCACAGTACCATGACCACCTCTACTTGTGTACGCTTGACTTCATCCATAGTGCCTTGGACAGAGGAGAGATGACTGGTTCCATCTTCATTCACCTAACAACTCCTTTGATCTTGTGACCCAAACTCTCCTCTGTCGCAGCTCACATGTTTGGGCCTCCAATGATTCTGCTGATTGGTTCAAGAACTACCTATCTGGGAGAACCCAAGCAGTAAATTGCCAAGGCATCCTCTCCCAAGACTTGTCTGTCACAATTGGTGTTCTCCAGGAGTCAATTCTGAGGCCACTTCTATTTAACCTTTTTATAAATGACATCCCAGCAGCCTGTAAATCCACCCACATATTACTCTGTGCAGATGATGCAGTCTTATTCATAAATGACTCATGCCTGCCATCTCTTCAACATGAGCTGCAATTGGATTTTAATGCAATACAGACTTGGTTCACTGCTAACTCCTTGTCATGAATAAACAGAAAACCACTTGTATGCTCTTTTGCACTAGGAACAAGCTAAACAAGTTGCCTGCCCTCTCCATCATCACCGACTCAGGCTCCCAGCTTAAACAAGTACTAATGTTCAAGTATCTTGGCATGACATTGGATAGTGAGATGAGGTTCAATACACACGTTGACATATTAATAAAATCAGTCAATCACAGGCTAGATCTGCTATATAGGCACAGACACAGTTTCATCCCAGAAATAAGAAAGCAGCTTGTGCAGAGTCTCATAACTGGTCTCATTGATTATGGGATTGTTGTATATGGCTCTGCTGTAGACAGTGTTCTAGCCAGAGTCAAAATCCTCTTAAAAGGGCATGCCAGTTTGCCTTGGACCTTAAACCTGACATGCATTCCTGTGTCCTCTATACTGTAGGTCACTAAACTGGCTTGACCTCAACAGTTGGTTGGTCTACCACACACTTCTCCTTGGTCACAAGGCCATGCATGGCCTATTGTCCCCTGGTCTAGCATCATTCTTTACCACTGCAGATAACAATTACTCCACACAAGGAGCTGAACAACGTCCTTTGCTGCTCCCAAGGAGGAAAACAAAACAAAATAAACTTGCTCAGTATAACTATTTACAAAGGCAAAAACCCCAGAAAAGTCCATCTGAGTTTTCTTCAAGCTCTGTGTCCATTCTTCTCTATCAAACAGTTGCAGCTCAGCTGTCTTAGAAGTCCTTCCAACCCCATTCTTAACAAGCATCCTGTTCTTGTAAGTATTAGGCATGTGCAGCTGAACACAATGTCCCAGAAATGAGGTTCCTTTTCCACAGCCCTTCTGGAAATGGCTTAAAATTGAACTCATGTAACCTCTTGTATTTATAATAGCTTTTGCAATCATTTCAAACTATAATTATATATATTTCAAAAATTAACGCTATATATTTTCTAAACAAAGGATCCCAATATCAGTTACATTTCCATCCAATGATTTGCATATATTTTATATTAGGAGGTATGCAAGGGAGAAAATACAGGCAGCAAGGGAAGACTGAGAGACAGTGAGAGGCAAAGAATGCTGAGACTGTCGGGGTGATCAAATCCTAGGTCTCACAGGAAACTTTGATTGCGCAACCAGATAGACAAGAGACAGAAAAGGAATGAACAGATCCTTGTATTTAAACACTTTCTCCATAACAACTGGGACAGGGTCCTAGTCCACCCTGTCACAGTGAGGAAGTATTATTTTACAGAAACAGTGACTGAGCCATGGAATGGTCTACCAGCAGAGGAGGTGGGAGCCAAAACCATAAATGGCTTCAAACACAATTGGGATAGAGTCAAGGGACATTAACTACTCAGTCGGAAGGGAAGACAGAAACATGGGACAACAAAAGGGGAACAGTGTAAGGAAGACCCACAGAGACAATAGATCCTGGGGTATGATATAGTAATATAGGCAGACTGGATGGACTATCAGTCTTTTTATCCATCATTGTCTATGTTTCAATGTTTTTATACTGATTAGGGCATGTAGGCAGTGGACTGTGGCCAAGCAGTGGGTGTATTGTACCTCAACTTTAGCAAGGCCTTCTATTCTGTTCCATACCTCAGAAAAGACATTGACTACACAGAAACAGCAAAAACTGTCACACACACCCTCCAACCAGACCTTTTATACCAAAATATCTGGCCAACAATGCCCCTTGGTGATGATTTTTTTTATTGTGTCCTTATGATACCAGAAAAGTGACAAATGCAGACATGGTAAATGTTCAAGAGGCTCCCCAAGCCAGCACAACACCTGACAGTGTTTCACCCAGGAAAACTGTTTAATCATCTCAACAGAAGACATGCTTCCATAATTTTCCACAAGTCTCCAAACTTTCTCCAGGAATTTCCATGGAATTCAGTGCCTCTGTGGAGCCACTGTGGAAATCCACACACAGTAAGTTCTGCTGGAGCAGAATCTTTCTCATGGATGAGATAGGGACAGAACTGGTAGCACACTATAAAAGATTTCTCTTGTGAGTGGACTGTGGCAGCTGGAGAGGACAGAAAGCTTCACCCAAGTGGACAACAGTTTATTATAATACTGAGGGTGTCTGCAGGGAGGACTGCAGGCTGAAGGCCACACTGCCTGATGGAGGTCAGGTAAGGTAAAGGTAAGAGCACATAGTTAGCAGGCAAGCCTTGCAGTGGTGCAGCTGATCCCTTGCTGGTATCAGCTTATGAGGAAGATTAGTCGATGGCAACCTCACAGGAAATGCAGCTGGTCCCTATCTAGGGTCATGAATAGCCTAACAAAGGTGTTGCAGCTTTATAGGCAAGGCAAGTTTTATTTCTAGGTACCCATTCCCAGAGGCGCTGGGTGCTCATAATACAAACAGTCAAAAGATAGGACATTACACAAATACATAAATAGCTAAAATTATAAATATAATAAAATCAAAACTAAATACAAAAAGCAAGCTTCAAAAGATAGATCAGATAACTAATTTCTAAAGCTCTATATCTGGGAATGCCAGCGCAAACAAAAGGTATTTGAATACCTCAGCTGAAGGGGTCTCCCTGACAGCAGGTGGCAGCAAATTCCACAGAATGGAACCAGCAACACTAAATGCCCTGTCACCAGCAGTTTTAGCCTCGTCCTGGGAATTGCAAGGAGGCCCCTAGAGGAGAAGCGGAAGGAGTGGCAGGTGTAAGGAGGTCAGACAGATAGCCAGGACCTATCCCATGTAGGACCTTAAAGGTGAGCAAGCCCACCTTGAAGATAACTCCACTTGACCAACAGTCAGTGCAGTTCACACAGCACCAGAGTTACATGACTGAACTTGGGAAGTCCTGTCAGCAGCCTGGTGGCAGCTTTCTGCATCAAGTGCAGCCGGTAGAGTACCTCCAGAGACACTGACATTGAGCACATTACAGTAATCAAGGTTGAACATCACAAAGGCATGTACCAAGGTAGGAGGTCCTTAGCAGAACTAGGGTTTGATTCTGGTGATGTTTCTCAGATGGTAAACTCTACTTTGGACAACGGATGACACTTGGAGTTCAAATGTCAGTCCATCATTGAGGATCCCACCCAGATCGCGCACCCAGAGGAAGCCATCAATAGTGTAGACCACAGGAAATGACCAGTTGCCACACCAGAGGCAGCCCTATCATGTCTTTGGTTCAACTTCACAACCAGGATTGCCATCTTATCAGGGTTTAGTCACAACCAACTGGAGGACATTCAGTCCTTGATCTCAGCTAGGCAGCTGCTGAGCACATCCACAGTGTCAGAAGTCCCAGGGGCAAAGGAAATATATAACTGGGTATCATCTGCATAGCAATGAAAACCCATGTTGTACTTCCTAATGAGCTCACCCAGGGACAGCATGTACACAGCAAACAATATTGGTGGCAAGACCGAACCCTGAGGTACTCTGCAGGACAGGAGGCTCAGGAGAAGGAGAAGTTCCCATCACTACTGGTTGCCTCCTGTTCATGAGGTAGGACTCAAACCAGCAGATAACAGTGCGCAAGCCCACAGTACTCTCTGAGACAGTCAAGCAACACAACATGGTCCACTGTGTCAAATACTGAGGAGAGATTGAGAACAATGAGAATTGACCTCCCTCTATCTCTCGCCCCTAAGGATATCATTGTAGCCATCCATGTATTGGATAGTAGACTTCTACCTTGGGAAAATGGTCAGGGTAAGAAAGGGTGCAGCTTTTCAGAAATCCCCACTTATGCTAAAATACTGACAGGAGGTGAAGATAAAGGGGATCTCACAGGGAATGCATCTAGTCCCAATGTACAGGCAGGAACGGCTTAATTAAGGGATTGTGGCTCTTCAGCCATCCCCACCTAGATTCAATAACTGTGTTCAAATTCAAGGTTTCAAGAGGGATGAAGGAAAACTCTACATAGGGTAAAGTCACACAGGGTTGCAAGGACTGTTTTAGGTACTCTGTAAGGGAAGGTTAGAACACCATAATGTGGAGATGGGGTTGCCAAGGGGTAGGAGGTGTGGGAGAGTAGTGGGTCATAGGTGGTGTGGGACAGCGTTTTTCTGGGTAGTCTCTGGGAGATAAGGCAGTGTCTGGACTGTTGGAGTGTGGGTCAGCTTAGGGCAGAGGTATAGCGCTCAGACAGGAGTTAGGAGCATTAGTAGAGAGGGATATCTGGATGGGGTGTGAGTGGAGTGGGGCAGGGTGGCTGGTGGAGGGTAACTAGTGGTGGAGCCCAGGCTGTGGATGGGGGAATCAGACAAGAGGGAGGATGGAGGAGGAGCTCAGGCTGGCTCTTTGGGTCCCTCTTTCCCAGCAGGAGGGAGGCCAAGGAGTGAGGAATGAACACTAGTAAGAAGAATGGAGGCAAGGTGGAAGAGGGGTCAGTAGGAGCACGTCTAGAAGAGCTGGGTGGAATAGATTCCTCCTACTGACCAGAGAGAGTACACGAAAAGTGGTATTAGGGAGGCATCAACTGCGTGAGGAGGATATGAATATTAGGGAAATGTCCACAGTGGGGTGGGTAAGGGGTATGTAGGGGTAGAAGTAGCTGTGGAGAGGCATGGAATGGAAAGGAGCAGACAGGGAGAGGGCTGAGAGGTGGCGGACAGGCTGGGAGAACAGGAGGCTGATGTCAGGGATGCCCAGGTAGCTAGAATGGAGACCAGGCAGAAGGATGGGGGAGGTCAGCCAAGGAAAGACAAACAGGAAACAGGAAAATGGGGATGGAATTCAGGTGTCAGGTGGGGAATAGAGGGTCATGATCTTGGGGACTCAATAGTTAAGGGAGTGAGATGGGGAGACACAGGAGCGAAGGCTAACTGCAGAAGGGAACAAGGTATGCTGGAGATGACTATAGGGAGGGTGGGGCCAAGAATTGCTGAGAACATGAGATGGGGTAGCCACAGATCATTGTTTATTTCGCGTGCAAATGACTTGGCTAATAGTAAGGTAGTAGATCATTCAGGAGAGGTTCAGAGAAGTGGGAGGCTCTGCAGTAAAGTGGGGAGGTCGTAGCCTTTTCGGATGTGCTACCGGTACCAAGGACCAGCATTGCAAGAAGCATGACTGGAGGAGTTTAATGTATAGCTCAGAACGGGGTAAAGAACAGGGATACGGGCTGTTTGGTGGCTGGGGACCATGGGAGAACAAAGACCTTATGCACCAGATAGACTACACCTAACAAGGAGAGAGAGAGTGCCAAAGGCCAGATTCAAGTAGTATATTGGCAATTAACTGAATTTAAACTGATAAAGGGGGCAGCAGGGATCAGGAGGAAGGGTTAGACAAGAGTCAAAATAAATAGGGCAGGCAGGTGGGACCAGGTTTGAGGAGAAAGAACAGGCAGTCCGGGGGTGGAGGGGACTCAAGTCATGGTGGAAGGTTGTATCCATGAATGCAAGAAGCCTGGGAAACAAAATGGCTGAGCTGCATTCTCTGATGGCAGAGGAAGAGGTGGACATGGCTGTCATCATGGAGATGTAGGCCACACTGAACCACAACTGGGACCTCTCCTTCCCTGGGAACAATCTGTATGGGAGGCACTGCAGGATGAGTGGAGGAGGAGGATAGCCTGTACTGGGAGGAGGAGATGGATGTAATGACAGAGGTGCTGTGGGCACAGGTACAACTAATGAAAGTTAAAAAGCTTAGGATGGAAGTGTTGTGTAGGTCATCAAATCAGGATAGGAAATTAGAGTGGGAACTGTAGTCCAAAATCATGAAGATGGTCAATGGATGGGAGGCAGTGATTATGGGTGATTTCAATCTACCTGGGGTAGATTGGACAATCCTCCTACCACCTGTACCAGGATTAAGGTGCTGCTGGATGCATTCCAAAGTGGCTTCCTGCCATAATGTGTCCTGGAACCCACCATGGAAAGAGCCATACTAGACCTAGTTCTGTCTAATGGTATGAATATTCAAAAGGTAAAGGTGAAAACACGGCTAGCAGGAAGCACCATCACACTGTGTGTGGACATGGGCAAGGAGAAGATTGTAACTAAAACAAGGATACTAAATTTCAGGAGGGCAGACTACAGTAGGATGGGGAGATCCTGGGATGGCACCTTGCTGGGATCAGGAAGGAAACAGAGGTAGACCAAAAATGGGACGTTATCAAGGACAGGATGTTGACAACCATTAATGAGTGTGACAAAATAAAGAGCAAAAACATCTAGAGCCAAGAAGCCAAGTTGGTTTGATAGAGAGTAACTCAGGCAGTAAAGAGCAAAAGACAACCTTCAGAAAGTATAAATGTACCCAGAGGAATAAGAACAAGGTGGAATACTTTAGAAAGTATAAAAGTACCCGAGGGATGAGAACAGGGAGGAGTATTATACTGAGGCAAGGAAGACAGATAGAGCAGTATGACTGTCCAAAGCCAAGAATAAGCTGCAGCTGGCAGAGGGGGTGAAATGAAGAAGGCCTGAGGAAGGGGTGCTTCTCACAGTAATTCAGGAAAAAGTGAGATATCAATGATGGAATCAACAGGTTGAAAAGGGAGTGGAGGTGGGCAGAGGGAGTACTTCTCTTCAGTCTTCACTAAGGAGAAGGATGGTGTAGTACCCCAGTGGAAGAAGTGGGAAGGGAACAAGGGAGGAGTCACAGATGGGAGACTGAAATTGATAGGGTGAGGAAAGTCTTAAGGGCCCTGAAGGTGGAGAAGCCCCAAGGACTGGCGGCATACCTGAAGGTACTGAGGAGTTAGCAGATGTGTTGGCGGGGTCCTCTGCCAGATCTGTTTAACACCTTTTGAAGAAGAGGGAATACCCATGGGCTAGGGGACAGCACATGTGGTGCTGCGACACAAGTGAGACAAGGATGACCCTGGTAACTATTGGACAGTCAGTCAGACCTCGATAGTGGGGAGCTCATAGAAACCATCCCAAAGAAAGACTGGCAAGTTTTTGATGATAATGGTCTCCATAATAATAGGCAGCATGGGTTCATGTCAGGGCAGTCCTGGCAGATCACCCTGATTGATTTCTTTGACTGGGTAATCATGCGAGGACAAAGGCCAAGCAGTAGACATACTGTGTTTAGATTTCAGCAAACCCTTTGCCTCTGTTCCCTGCAGGAGATTAATTAGGACGCTGGAGGACTGGTAGGAAGGGACAAAACTGGCTAGGTGGGTTAAAACTGTCTGCAAGATGGAAGTCACAAGGTTAAATGGCCTCCACAACCAGAATAGTGTTATGGTTGTGCAACTGTGTTAATCTGTTGCAGCTGTTCACACTCTGTATTCCATGAGGAATTACCACCTTGTAGGGGTACCAAAGACAAGAACCTTGGAAGAGGGTTTGACCTAGAGGTGCTGCAGGAAGGTTCCCTTGGCTACAGGTACCTTAAGAAGGAACCCCTTGAGAAGAGAGGTAGGCTGCAGGAGGAAGGCGGGAGGATGGTGGGGCAAAGAAAATAATTCTTCAGAAGGAGACTGGGAGGAACTGCTTATATAGCTCAGAAAGGGGACATGGCTGGTTGCTCATCCATTGAACTACAGGTGTAGCCTTTCAATTCATTGGTCTATGCAACCTGAATAGTGTTATGCTTGTGCAACTATGTTACTCTGTTGAGGCTGTTCACACTCTCTGTTCCATGAGGAATTACCACCTAGTGGTAGCAAAGGCAAGGAACCTTGGAAGAGGGTTCAACCCCTAGAGGTGCCACTGGAAGGTTCCTTGGCTAAAGGTACCTTAGGAAGGAACCCCTAAAAGAATGTTAGTAGTGATTGTTGACTATAAGGTAGAGAAACACACTGAAGCAAGAGGCAGCTTGATAATACATCGATGAGAAGTACAAGTTAGTGGAATAGCATGAATAAAATGGATTAACACTGATGACAGCAGGGACTTCCTAAGGAGAGAGGAATGGCCAACAGGGTCACCATTAACCTCCATCCAATGGCGGAATGTACTTGAGTAGACTAGGAATATTACTAAACCTAAGTATTATGACTTTCAATCAATCAATCAATCAAAATCTTTATTTATTCAGGCGAACATCATTGAGCACAGCTCATTTACAAGATGGACCTGAGTGGTCATAACAATATAAGGTTACAAATTTTACACAAAACATGGTACTGAATGAACACAAATACAAAGATTTATGAATGAGACAGATATAAATATTTATATATACAAGGCAAAATGACATTGGACCTAGATCATATTAAAAGGAAAGAAACAAACAGTATTGTAGGGATAAAGCTAGGGTAATGGGACTTGGGGAATTTTTGTATTAAGTAGGTTGGAGAACAAGCTAGAAGAACAATAAAGAAATAGGGGTAGTATAAAAGGGGTAGGGAAGGAGGGGGTGTGAGAGGACTAGGCCTTATGGAAGCAGTTGCATGATTCTGGGAAAAGACTAGTGTACAGTTTTTGAAGGATGTTAAAGGAATAGGGTATCAATTTCAAGGTCTTTTGAAGAGAATTCCAGATAAGTGCTAGGGAATAGCTGATTGCAGCCCTTCCATACCGGGTGCAGATGATAGAAATCTTCAGCATGATGAGTTTATTGATCCTTAGGGTGTAAGGCCTGGATGTGATCCGTTGAAACAATCTGAGATGTAGGAAGGAGTTTGTTTGTCAGAGCTTTGTAGATCCAGACAGCAGCATTTTTGTTTCTTCTATGTTGTAGGGATGTCCAACTGACTGCATTGTAGAGAGAGCAATGATGGGTGCTGGAGGGAAGATCTGTAATGAATCTAATAGCTCTATGATACAAGGTGTCTAATTTATTTAAATGGGAGAGGGCAGTGACCATAAAGGAAGTCAGCATAGTCAATGAGGGATAGGAATGATGCCAGGATTAGCCTTTGTTTGGAATCTCTGGTCAGGTAGTGTTTGATCCTATAAAATAGGCCAAGTCTTTGTCTAAGCTTTTTCAGGAGCTCTTCAATGTGGCTAGTATAGTCAAGTTTATTGTCAATCCAGACTCCAAGATATTTGAATTTGTCCACATATTCCAGATTTTCACCAAGGATGGTAGACAATTGTGGGAGGGTGAATGATGGGACAGTGGAAGAGCAGCTCTTGGTGGCAAAGAACATAGCTTTCGTTTCTTGGCATTCAGTAGTAATTTATTTTCTAGTAAGTTGTGCTGTAGGAGGAGAACTCAGACTGCAAAAGCTCACTGGCTTTTGATGGTGAGGGATTACTGATATAGTACAGTATCATCTGCAAAGAGGTGAATATTAGATTGTGAGAGATTGGAGTCAATATTGTTGATGTAAATGGCAAAGAGGATGGGGCCCAGGATGGAACCTTGCAGTACACCTCTTAGGAGTGGTTTAGAGGTAGATAGGTCACCTTCATTTTTACCAGTTGTATTCTTCCGGAGAGATAGCATCTGAACCATTTAAGAGAGAGTGAGTCAAGGCCTATGGAGTTCAGAGAGGAGATTAGTAGTTCATGGTCCACAGTGTCAAAGGCTTTGCTTAGATCCAGGAACACAGCACAGGTGTTATTCTTTGTCTAAGGCAGTCTGCCAGTCATTTGTAACTTTTGCTAAGGCAGAGATGGTGCTGTGCATAGATCTAAACCCAGATTGAGCTGGGTTAAGGAGATTATTGGTATCAAGGTAGGCACTTAATTGAAAGTTCACTAACTTTTCAAGAATTTTGGACAGTACTGGTAAGATGGAAATGGGCCTATAGTTGTTGAGGTCCATGGGATCACCTGCCTTAAGTAGTGAAACACTTGAGCTGTCTTCCATATTGAGGGATAGAACCAGTGGCTAGGGACAGATTGAAGAGGTGAGTGAGGGGGCAGCTAAGGCATGCAATGCTACTTTAGAAAGTAGGGATCCAGGGAGTCTGCACCTGCGCTTTTAGTTGTATCTAGTTGGAATAGTAGGTCTTCTACTTCTTTTAAGAGTATTGATTTGAAGGAGAATGTGGAAGCAGCCTTTTGTCCCTCAGTAGGATGTAAGTTTAGTGATGACCTCATTAGGTTTGCAGGTGAGGAATCGAAAGCTAGGCCAGCTGTAGTGAAATGATCATTGAAGGCATTTAAGATTTCTTGCTTGTCAGTGATTTCAACACTATTTAGGTGCACTTTGGGCGGTAAGACAGGGTAGAAGCTTGACCTAGGATCCCTTTATGGTACCCCAGAACCTGGAAGGGTTGTGATAGGAGGCATCCAATTCAGCTGTGTAGAAGGCAGCCTTGGCATTTCTCACTTGTTTTGTGCAGGAGTTTCTGGCTTTTCTGAATTGAAGCCAGTCATTTGGATCCTTGGTCTTTCTTGCCCTTTTCCAGAGTTTATCTCTGGCAAGCAGTCGTGATTTAAGGTCAGCAGAGAACCAGCGACAAGATTTGAGTTCGGTTCTGACACTGGTGAGGGTGCATGTATATTGAGGGCACTTATGATAATATCATTTAAAACCTGAAGAGCTGTCTCTATTGAAGCTGTGAGATAGAATTCTGCCAACGTATGGTGTGCACAAATCATGGAGAATATCCTGAAATATTAAAGTTCTTTTTGACCTTCTTGGGAGAAATTTTGCAGGTTGGGTGGCTTGATTGTTGATCTTATGCCAGCTATGGGACAGTGATCACTTATGTCACTGAATAGCACTCCAGCATGAGAATACAGATGAGGCTTATTTACCAACATGATGTCCAGGAGTGTGCTGTTGAGATTATTCTTTGGATTAATCTTGTTGGTTCTTTGATTAATTGAGTGAATCCATAAGTGTCACAGTAGGTTACCAGGGTGCAGATGCATTGGCTAGCCAATTTAAATTCAGGTCACCTAAAATGATGGTGTCTTCAGGGCCTAGATTAAGTATAGATCCTAGGTGGGATAGGAGTTTGAGGCCTGCAGAGGGGGCCTGTAGCAGCCAATCAGTTGAAAAGATGATATGTTGGGAAGGGTTATTTTAATTGATAAGCATTAATTCCTTTGGCTGTGATGTAATATTGAGGCAGGATGCAGAGATGTTTGCTTTGACATAGATGGCTACCCCACCGCCCCTGGATGGACGGTCAGATCTGAAGAGCTGGTAGTTGGGAAGATTTATTTCACTGTCTTTTGTTGCAGATTTGAGCCATGTTTCAGAGATAACCAGAAAGTCAGGTAAAGTGTGTGCAACCCAGGCCTGTATTAATGAGAACTTTTAGGAGGCTGCAGGCGTTGATATGAAGAAAACTCAGGCCATTTATGGAGGCTAAGTCAGCTGGGGAGACAGAGCTTCTGTTGTTCCAGGGTTGAGTTCAACAGTGCCAACACAGATCAGCAGAAAGAAGATTAGTTTGATGAGGGCACCAAGTGATAGGAATAGGAGTAGTCAGAGGACTTTCTTCTTGCTTGGGATCCAATGTATAGTGGGCGATGATCCTGCTGTGTGGTTATAGATTTTGTCATAAAGTACCGCTTATGGACAGGCATAGGGGTCATTATAGTGCCAATAATGGAGCAGGGGCTTATGGAGTACCGAACTGGTTGTGAGCCTTTTGTGGGATACCCCAAGGATTACAGTGCAGAAGCGGCAGTATATACTTGGGGAATTGAGGGGCATCCACTGGGGACAGCAGGGGGACAAGCCCGGTAGCCGCCCCTAATCACCATGGCATGGGCTGCTTCAGTTTCCTCTTCTGGATCCGAGGAAGGTGAGAGACAAAACAGCAATAGGAGGAACAGTAGCATAGTGGAGGGTAGGTAGGGGTTAAAGATAATAAAGGTGATGTGAAGAAATGAGCTTGGGAATTGGCTAGGAGATTAGCTATGGCGGGGATAAGAGATTTGGCGGGAAAGTGTGTATAAAGAAACACCGGGGGCGGGCAAAAATTTTGCGGCTATCCCGTTGCTTTCTTTCTGGCTGTCTCCGGCCTCCTGGTTCCCTTCTCGGTGTATCGGTGGCCGCCCGCCAGCTGGCTCAGAGCCCCACGGTCTCTGGGTGCTCGAGGGCAGGGCCGGCTGGAAAGGAGGGGACAGAGGAGAGGGCAGTCAGAAAAGCACTGAATTGCAGCAATCTGCAAGAGGTGCTAAAAGAAGATTTACACAACAAAGACTGGGTGGGGGTTATGCCTGACCGTCTAGCCCAACACAAGTCTCACCAAAGACTGTAATCACAGAGTCATCAAGCAAGAAGGCATTTCACAAAAATGTACAATAATAAAAGTAAAACAGCTCCTCTTAGAGAATTTTACATTTAAAGAGCAGTAATCCCGACCAGTTTTAGTGGTGCAAGTAAGCAAAGTCAATGGAAGGCACACCAATCAGAGGCAAGGCATAGCTGGCGGTCGCCTTCGATTGGCTTGCAGCTTTCCCATACCTTTCTGGCTGTCTCTGGGCCTCCTGGTTCCCTTCTCGGCTGTCTGGGTGGCGCCCGCCCGCTGGCGGCTCGAACCCCTATGGTCTCTGGGTGCTCGAGGCAGGGCCAGCTTTCTGGCTGTCTCTCCCGGCCTCCTGGTTCCCTTCTTGGCTGTCCGGTGGCCGCCCGCTCGCTAGCGGCTCAAGAGCCCCGGTCTCTGGGTGCTCGAGGGCAGGGCGGCTTTCTGGCTGTCTCTCCCGGCCTCCTGGTTCCCTTCTCGGCAATGTGGTGGCCGCCCGCCTGCTAGCGGCTCGGAGCCCCAGGTCTCTGGGTACTCAAGGGCAGGGGCCGGCTGAAAGGAGCCTTTCAGCATGAAGAAGAGAAAAAACCTTTGAGGAGGAAATCTCGGGATCCAAGGCCTACATAGAAACATAGAAAAATAGAATTTGATGGCAGATAAGGACCGCTGGCCCACCTAGTCTGCCCATTTTCCTACCTAATGGATAAGCTGCAGATCCCAGTTAACCAACAGCCTACTTCCTCCTACCCCACTAGAATTGCCTTATGTCTGTCCCATGCATTCTTGAATTCCCCCACTATTTTGACTCTATGACATCCTTAGAAAGGCTGTTCCATGTATCTACAACCCTCTCTGTAAAGAAATACTTCCTCACATTACCTCTGAGCTGTCCCCTCCATCTTTAGATTGTGCCCCTTGTTCTTGCACATCTCTTATTTTGAAAGATGCTACCTCTTGGACTCTGTTGATTCCCTTGAGGTATTTGAAAGTTTCTATCATGTCCCTCTTTCCCTCCTTTCCTCGAGGCTATACATCTTAAGCTCTTTAGTCTTCTTCATATGTCTTCTGTGCAGACCCTGCACCATTTTGTTGCCCTCCTCTGGACAACCTCCACCCTGGCTATGTATTTGCAGAGATGGGATCTCCAGAACTGTACACAGTACTCAGATGGGGTCTTACCAACTGTCGGCTGTTGGTTAACTAGAATCTGCAGCTTATCCAGTAGGTTGGGAAATGGGCAGACTGGGTAGGCCAAGTGGTCCTTATCTGCCATCAAAGTCTATGTTTCTATGTTTCTATGTCTGTACAGAGGGCCAACAACTTCCTGTTTTCTACTGGTGATGCCTCTTCCTATGCATCCCAGTATCCCCAGCCCTCCTTACTGCTTTCTCACATTGCTAGCCACCTTTAGGTCATCTGATATGACTACCCACAGGTCCCTTTCCATTTTGTTGTTGTCAGTATGTCACCCCCATTGTGTACTCTTGCCCTGGGTTTGTTTCCCAGGTGCATTACTTGCACTTTTGCCTAGGGTCGCCTTCCTCCAGGCTTGGAGTATTTTGGTTTAGTGATGGTTTCAGAATGGAAAGTCTCCTCACTGTAGGAAAAGGGAACGCCTCCTTATTCTGCAGGAGAATGTACTGTAACTTATAGAATGCCAGCATGGCATTCAGGTAGTCCTTTATTAGCCAGGTAGCACAAGCGATTGAAATAAAGGTTTCTTGCTGGTCAAGGCATTAAGTGCACCAAAACTCTTGATAGAATAAAGGAGCAATCATACAGTTTACACAAAGCAGCCAATTGGCATGGTGTCGACATGAATAGTGAATTGAGATGAGTAGCATGAATGCGTTAAATGCCATTAAGGTGGAGTTAGGTTAGTCCAGTAAGGAGCATTTGCAACACTGTAATGGAATGCAATGGATAACTTGAAGCCATGAAGGTTGTGAGGTTAAAGTATTTAGACCAGGAAGATTGAAAGCTGCTGAGGCAAGCAGCAGGCTAAATCATAGTTTATATAAAAGCATGTTCCTGACACTTGAAACCACAATGCCCCACTGAGACAACCCGGTTCCCTACTATGGGAATAATAGGGATGCTACAAGCTGAGCACCATGGGATCAAACAGTGAATATAACATTGATAGGGTAGGAAACACCCTGCAAAAAATAGAGGCAGCATAGGAAGCATGAACCAGCAGTATGAGGAGCGATGGAGCAGCAGATAGAATGCAGTGAGGAACACAGAATGAAATTTATGCTTGATGCTGGAAAAAGGAATGCTAAACTGGGTAATTGCAACACCTGAAATAAGTATTCAAAACTGGCAGTTTCAATACCAGAAAAGTATTCAAAACTGGGGTATTTTCAATACCAGAAATAAGTATTACTAAACTGGGGTATGTTCAATACCGAATTAAGTATGTAAACGGCATTTTGATACCAAAATAAGTATTCAAAACTGGGGTATTTTTAATACCAGAAAAAGTAATTCAAAATGGGTATATTCACAATACCAGAAATGAGTATTCAAAACCGAGGTATGTTCACACCAGAAGGAAGTATTCAAAACCAGGGTATTCACCATACCAGAAAGAAGTATGCAAAACTGGGGTAGTCACAATTGCAGAAATAGGCATTCAAAACTGGGGTATGTTCAATACCAGAAGAAAGCATTCAAAATTGATATTCTCAATACCAGAAATAAGTATTCAAAAACAGGGTATTTTCAATATCAGAAATAAGTATTCAAAACCAGGGTATGTTTAATACCAGAAGGAAGTATTCAAGACTGAGGTATTCACAATTCCAGAAAGAAGTGTGTAAAACTGGGGTATTTTCAATACCAGAAATAAGTATTCCAAACTGGGTATGTTCAATATCAGAAAGAAGCATTCAAAACTTGGGTATTTTCAACACCAGAAATAAGTATTCAAAATGGGGTATTTTCCCTCATTAATTGAGAATAAAATGGTTCTTAATACCACCAAAACCAAGGCCATGCTGTTCGGACCAAGATCCCTTGGCCAAGACAGAACACAACACCTACAACTTACCTCCAGATCTGGGAACTGCATAGAAGTGGTGGCCTCCCTAAAATACTTAGGCCTCACTCTGGACCAAGGATTCACACTAAAGAACCATGTTGACCAAGTTACCAAAATCATACATGGGAAACTTGGTACCCTCTACTGCCTCAAGGATCAGTTGATCTCTGAAGCCAGGATTGCTATTGCTCTAGCTTCCTCCTGCCAACACTGACCTATGCTGCTCTGGTAGTTCAGGTATGGCAAAGCTTGAGATCAATAAGCTACAGGTCTTGTACAACAAGGTGGTCTGCTTTGCCACTTGGTCACACTCTAGGAGCCACCACTGTAACTCCCTAGCACTAATCAGTTGGCCTTCATTTGAGCTGCGCCTCTGGTGCCTCTGCTCTGCCTAGCATACAAGCTAATTAGCTCAACCCCTCCTCCTAGTCTCTCTGGACTCATTGCTGCCAAGAGAAACCCTTGCAACCTTTGGACCTCAGGCCAAAGAGGTTCCAAGGGTAAGGACCAAAGGTAGGGGGCACGTCTTTTCCTCACACTGCCCCTTCCTGTGGAACAAACTTCACCTGTGGTGCAGGAAGCACCTCAATCAAGATCTTCTGCACAAGGCTCAAGGCACAAATGCTCACTATGGGCCAATGTCAATGTCATGGTACCTGACATGTCCCTTCTCGCCCATCCCGCCCATCCAGGTACATGCCTTGCCCTACCAAAAGCTGGGTGCTCCATCTTTTTAAAACACCTTTTCCTTACCTGGACTCTCTATTTAACAAATGCTCGATGTTGTTAAACTTAACCTATGTGTAATGTTCTGCTCATTTTCCTTTCAATGATCAAAATGTTAAAATCTATAACCTGTTATACAATATGTATCAACCTGTGATGACCTATTTATTGTACTACCGCTGTATATCCTATTCTCCTTGTAATTCCCGGTCACCCCTGAAAAAGGGACCTCCGGGCTCAGTGGCCTACCCAGTCACCAAAATGTAATAAATAAATAAATGCATTTTCAGTACCAGAAATAAGTATTCCAAACTGGGGTATGTTCAATACCAGAAGGAAGTATCAAAACTGGGGTATTCACAATTCCAGAAATAAGTATCCAGAACTGGGGTATTTTCAATACAAGAAACAAGTATTCAAAATTGGGATATTCACAATACCAGAAAGCAGTATTCAAAACTGGACAGTAATTAGTTGTAGTTTTTCAATAGTAGCTGAGCCGAACAATTAAACAAAAGCCTAGGCATTGCACACATAGACAGTAATGCACAGAAAAGCAACAGTAGTAATTGCTTGGTACAACTGCATTTAAGCAGCCTTGAATCCCATGGAGAAAACACTATAGAACTGGAGGAGAATCTGGTTTGATTAGCACTGAGTGCCTAATAAGTAAGAGCAGATTTAAATCCCCAAAGGGTTGTATGAAAACCGAGGGCTTATGGAAGGAAAAGCAGAGTAAATAATGAAATACTGAGGCAAGGAAGCAGGAAAAACCTTATAGAAATGCAAGGCTGCTGAGGTAAAATAGGCCTTGCACAAAATCCAGCAGGTTAAAGTAAAGCAGAGTGAAGCAGATAGCTGAGCAGCAGAACCAGGATCAGGTGAAGCAATCAGTGAAGCACATGAGGCAGCAACTGCAGTGAGAGCAGAATAAGCAAAACAAATGCAGGAAAACTGAGCTTGTTGAGGGGCCTGAGCTCAGGCACTACATACACACTGCAAACAAGTGGCAATGATAAGCTGAGGAAAAGCAGAAAGCCCCATAAGAAGAAAATGCAAACCAAAAGCACGAACACAAAGAAAGCAGCAAAACAAACACACAAGGAAGCACACAGCACTTGGAAGCAAAACAAATACCGACCAAAGCAGGAGAAACACACAAGCACCTTGCAGCGAAACCAAGCAGAGTCCAGAGCACAAATCAAGTAACCCCACCCAGAGTTGATTTGTGCTCTGGACTCTGGCTTGCAGGCTCCCCAGGCAAAGGCCAGCAGGCCCAAGTGACAAGACGGACCAACAGAGCCTCCGACTGGCAAAGAAAAAAATGCTTCCAGAAGGACACTGGAAGGAGCTACTTATGTAGCCTAGAAACGGGCATGGCTGGTTGCTCACCCATTGAACCACAGGCGTGGCCTTCAATAGTGGTTGGGGTGGGGTGAATTCTCAGAAGCTAGACCAGTCACTAGTAGGGTCCCTCAGGACTTGGTGTTCAGGCCAGTGTTACTTAACATCTTCATTAGTGCCTGTTTGTGGATGACACAAAGCTTTGTGGGACAGTGGACACCAGAGTGGGAGACAAGACATTAGAGGACCTGGCTAAACTGAACAGGTGGTTAAGTATTTGTGGCACAAGTTCAATGCCAAAAGTGAAGAGTAATGCACTTGGGGGCTAAGAACCCAGAGGCCAAATAAAGACAGAGGTGTGCAGGTTACCAAGTCAGAAGAGGAGAAACTCTTGGTGTGATCATTACAAGTGACCTGAAGCTCTCAGCATGCTGCAAGAGAGCAGCAGTCAAAGAAAACTGGATGCTGGGATGTGTAGGCAGGGTATAAGCAGCAGGAAAGCGGAGATAATTCTGCCTCTTGCTGCCTCTTGAGTACAGTGTGTAGTATTGGAGTCCCTACCTAAAGAAGGACATAAACATACTGAGACGGTCCAGAGAGGGTGACCAAGATGATTCAGGGACAAGGCAGGCCATACAAGGAGAGAGACTCTGAGATCTCAATATGTACTCCTAGAAGATAGAAAAGAGGGTGACATAATAGAAACCTTTAAATACATTGGGGGTTTTAATAGAGTGAATTTGAGGTTCCTCCAACCTTAGAGCTAAAAGGTCCACTAGGGGCATTGTCTCAAGCTGGTGGGGATGATTCACGAGGAAACTGAGGAGGCACTTTTCACTGGTGACAAAATGGAACAAGTTGCCAGAGAAAGTTATCTCACTGAAGACTGCACAGCTTTCAAGAGAGGTTGGGACAGAACAAAGGGAAAGTTGCATAGGGGGATGAGGTAGGGGGATATCAAGGAGGGTGGAATTGTTAGTGAGGGGGCAGATCCCCAGTAGATACTGAGTGTTCTGCAAACTCAAGTAGATAAGCTAGACCACAAGGAGTTTTTCTGCTGCTCCAATTCATATGTTAGTATGAGGGGTTACTGTGGGGAATATTTGGTAAGGAAGGTAATTACTGGGGCAAGAGCTGAAACAGAAGAATCACAGAGGTGGCATGTTGCGCATCATGGATGATATTTGTACTTGCAGACAAGATCGAGGTCAGAGTTCAGCAGTATCCTTGTACTCTTTATTTACTTTAAAAATCTCTTATTTTCATTCGTGACTTCTTATGCAATCACAACTCGAGTCTTTTGTCACCAAAATGTAGCTCTGTGACACTCAAAATGTGGGAAAAGGTGAGACAGTGGCCTTCATAGCATGGGACACATTACCCCATGGAGATTCATGCTCA
Source organism: Neoceratodus forsteri (assembly GCA_016271365.2). NCBI lineage: Eukaryota > Metazoa > Chordata > Ceratodontiformes > Ceratodontidae > Neoceratodus > Neoceratodus forsteri. Next base: position 245,536,595 of record CM057454.1, on the reverse strand, counting down.
GAACACTGTGGAAAAACTGGTGCCCATTAGATGCCTGCTGTCCAAATCAAGATGATGACCTGTTTCAGTGCCAGTGCTCCCAGCACTCCATTCACCTTATTCTTAAAGGTATTCTGTGCACTGCACAATTGTGCCTGATAGACATTTTCTGAAACGGGAACTCAGAGTGTGACTGTGGGAGTGCTAGCTGGTCAGCGCTGTGAACTTCTTTGGCCAGAATTTCTCTCTGCTCCATGTTACACTTTTTGTCTCAGTTCACATAGACCTTCCTTCCTTCCTGCCTTTCTTTGCACTACTGATGTTTCAGTGTTCCATATTGTGGGTGGTAGACTCAGCACTAACAAACATACACCACTGCTACAGACTGAAGGACCATATTAGTATCAGCCAAGTACTGTTTTGTATGCATTGGCTGGAGTGACAGTCTTCATTGTCTGTGACTAAGACACATGAAAGCAAAGGAGGAAATGCATTGACGATGGTTATTTTATCCCCTGCTGCTTGCAGTTTCTGAGTTGGAACTTTGAAAATATGGTCAAACAATCTACAGTATACATTACCACTTGAAGAACAGCCCAGAGAGCTAGGAAATGTCACATGGGCACATCCTACAATGACTGTGAAGATAACTATTCTAAAATAACTGAAATACCTCAGCTTTTTAAACTGTAACTCGATGGCATTTCTAAGTCCTAGCTTTCAAGGCTCCAGTGTGTCCCAAATGCTGCTGCTAACCTTCTTACCTGCATCATGAAACATGATCAGATCACTCGATTCTCTGTTACTGCTCCTGTTTAAAATGTTGTATTGCCTATAGGTTGTACTTTGTATTGTTCTGTTTTAAAGATCAAAAGCAGAAGTATTTTAAAATTAACCCTTTTTGCTAGTGCAAGGACAATCAAGCCTTATGTATTACAAATAAACTGCAGGAACTGCAATATTTTATGTATACATGCTATTTTATTGCTTCTTATTTTGATGGCTTCACAGAAAGGCCCTCAGACTTTTTCAGGCTAGCTGGCAGAATGTTAAGTGAGCTGTGATGTCATTTAAGCAAGAATTACATCATTTTCATCAAGCTCCTGGCAGCCTAATATACACATAGTACATCAGATTATGAAATGACAAAATCAGTTGTCACTTCAAACAGTATTAAATGTACTATAAAACATTAAATATCTAGTAACTTTCACAGGCTAATCAGTAAAAAATGTGGGTACAGCATTAAACAAGAGAGAGGTGCTCAGACATCCTCAGGTCATATAATTTTTCCCATTTTCATTACCAACCTAAATGTAGTTGTATTTTGCTTCATCCCATTTGCTGAAGTTCTTCAACACTCTCAGTATTATGCATTTTCCTGTAATGGAGTTTCTTCCTCCTTGAATTTGTACTGCTGCCTCGCGTAACTCTTCCAAATATTTACTTATGTCCTGCACCTCTTCCTAATTTGTATTGTGCCATGTCCTCTGCTACTGTATGACTTTTATTCATCTTTCTCAAAATGTGCACCTCTTTTACTGTACCTTCACAATATTTTTACATTTACCCCTCCTCTCAAAATCTCCACTTTTTACTTCTGCATTCATCCAAATATAACCCCATCTTCTACACCCTCAAAATCAGTACTTTAGCCAACACCACCATATATGTGTGCATCTACCCCTGCACGCCCCAAATATACACCACTTGCACCCTCTCCAAATTTGTAACTACACCACTCCCAAAATTTGCAATTGCACCCCTGCAACCTGTCTGAAATTTGAACTTGTACACCCAAAGTTTTCACTCGTGCCCATACCCACCCTGAAATTTGTACTTATACCACTGACTCACTCCCACAAATTGTACTTGCCCTAGGATCCGTACCCAAATTTGTACTTGCATCGCTGCATCCCTCCAAAATTGGTACATGCATCCTCCCCAAATTTGTACTTGCACCTCAGAATCCCTCCCAAAATTTGTGCTTGTACCCCTGCACCCTCCCTAAATGTGTACTTGCATTCCTCCCAAAATTTGTACTGTGCTCCTACACGCCTCCCAAAATTTGTAATTGCACCTCTGCATTCCTCCCAAAATTTGTACTTGTACTCCTACACACCTCCCAAAATGTGTAATTCCACCTTTGCACTCCTCTCAAAATTTATACTTCTAGCCCTGCAACCCTCTCAAAATTGTACTTGCATCCGTCCGAAAATTTGTACTTGTACCCCACCCCAAAAGTTGTACTTGTATCTTCTACGCCTTCCCCAAATGTGTACTTGTAATTTTCACCTTCTCCCAAAATGTGTACTTGTACCCTATTCAGCTTCTGAAATCTTTACTTCTACCCTGTATCCTCCCAAAATGTGTACTTGTACCCTGCATCCCCTCATAATTTGTAATTCTACCACTCCATCCCTCCAAAAGTTGTAGTTACAGCCTGCATCCCTCCCAAAATTTGTACTTGTACCTCTGCACATACCCCAAACTTGTAATTGTACCCTGCACATCTTTCAACATTTGTAACTGTACCCTGTACATCTTCTAACATTTGTAACTGTACCCTTGTCCCTCCCAAAATATCTTCTTCCTGCATCCCTCAAAAATTGTACTTGCACCCTGCACCCCTCCTGAAATTTGTGCACCTCCCAAAATTTGTACTTCTACCCCTGCTGAAACAGGCATCCCTCCCTAACTTTACTCTCACACCTTTTAAACTGTACACAGGGCTGGGGTGCAGACTTTGGGAATGGTGTGAAGGTACACTACATATCTTTGGGAGTAGTGTGTGAAAGGTACACTACATATCATTTGGAGTAGTGTGAAAGGTACACTACATATCTTTGGGGAGTGTGTAGAAAGGTACACTACATATCTTTTAGTAGTAGTGTGAAAGGTACACTACATATCTTTGGGAGTAGTGTGTGAAAGGTACACTACATATCTTTGGGAGTAGTGTGTGAAAGGTACACTACATATCTTTGGGGTAGTGTGTGAAAGGTACACTACATATCTTTTGGAGTAGTGTGTGAAAGGTACACTACATATCTTTGGGTAGTGTGTGAAAGGTACACTACATATCTTTGGGAGTAGTGTGTGAAAGGTACACTACATATCTTTGGGAGTAGTGTGAAAGGTACACTACATATCTTTGGGTAGTGTGTGAAAGGCGCACTAAACCATCTGTGGGGTAGTGTGTAGAAGGTACCCACTACATATCTTTGGGAGTAGTGTGGAAAGGTACACTACATATCTTTGGGGTAGTGTGTGAAAGGTACACTACATATCTTTGGGAGTAGTGTGAAAGGTACACTACATATCTTTGGGGGTAGTGTGTGAAAGGTACACTACATATCTTTGGGAGTAGTGTGAAAGGTACACCACATATCTTTGGGAGTAGTGTGTGAAAGGTACACTACATTCTTTGGGAGTAGTGTGTGAAAGGTACTACATATCTTTGGTAGTAGTGTGTGAAAGGTACACTACATATCATTGGCGATTGTGTGAAAGGTACACTACATATCTTTGGCGTGGTGTGTGAAAGGTACACTACATATCTTTGGCGTAGTGTGTGAAAGGTACACTACATATCTTTGGCGTGGTGTGTGAAAGGTACACTACATATCTTTGGGGGTAGTGTGTGAAAGGTACACTACATATCTTTGGGCGTGGTGTGTGAAAGGTACACTACATATTTTTGGGGAGTAGTGTGTGAAAGGTAACTCATATCTTTGGCGTAGTGTGTGAAAGGTACACTACATATCTTTGGCGTGGTGTGTGAAAGGTACACTACATATCTTTGGCGTAGGTGTGAAAGGTACACTATATCTTTGGCGAGGTGGGAAAGAGCACTACACGTGGACGAGTATAATGATAGGCATGTCAATTGTTTGAGGGCTGTAAGACAAGAGATGTGTTTTGGCAGTCTTGCAAATGTTGCTGTTTGTGCTGGAATGGGGTAAAACATTTGGATAAGAGTGTGGATTATGAAATGAATTTTGGGAGAGGTACAGGAGAAGGGCTAGGAATCATGGGAAGAATGGAGGTGGGTAAATAGTTTTCAGAATGTGTGGAAGGGTAAAACTTCATAAGGTTCTAGGCCCAGGGGCAGGAATTTTGGGAAGGAGTGAGGAGGAAGTGTAGATTTAGTGTTTGTGGGGGGCAAAGTTGTGAAATGTTGCAGGCCTGGGGGAGCTGTGCAGGGAACAAGCTTCAGAGTCATGGGGTAGGGGTACAAATGGCTGTAGCAGAATGTACTGTATGGTATAAATCTGGGACATGCACAGATGGGTACACATCTTGGGTGAGTGAGGATGGGATACACATGTTGCTGGTGTAGGGTGGTACAACCTCTGCTAGGGTGTGAGGGGTGAGTGGGCAAACATTAGAATGGGTGCAAGGTAGAGTAGAGATATCAAGGGTAAGCAGATTTAAGGATGCATGCAACATTTTTTTGAGAAGTGCCGAGGTGCACATTTTAGGAGGGATGCAGCGGTAAGTATACATTTTAGGAGGGTGTGGGAGAAAGGGTATAGGTCACAGGAGTGGTGCAAGGAGGAGTTAGAAACTGTGTGGTTATGTTTTGGAATAATTGCAAGGGAGGTGCAGGATAGAGTTGTAAATTTTTGTGGGATTATTCTGTACATTTGGGAAGAGGTACTGGGGTAGTAGTACACTTTTGTGAGTGATTTGGAACCTTAGCAAAGGGAGCGAATCTGAAAAGAATATATTAGGAGGAAGTTGTGGAGACTGCATTCAGGGCATGAATTTGAACACAGGAAATCAAGGTTTACATTTTAAGAATATGATAATTTTTTTTAGGGGGCATACGGTGCTCAGATGGTTGGTGATCAACCTAGGGAACTTGTCAGTTATTTACAATTTTGTTTTACTGGTATAAGTCCACTAGAAAAGCCCCATCAGAAAACTGGTAGCAAAGACAGATTTTTGACAATTTGATATACTGTGTAAGCTGACAGGACCTGGGGAAAATTAATGTAATTGTTGTTGAATGACACCAGCACTACCTCAAGTTTCTGTTAGGTGGTTTGAAAAGTCTGGGAGATTTTTGTAAGACCATCAAATAAGATAGGCAACTAAATAGCATTCATACATCAGCAATTACAGTTTTGAACTTTATTTGTAACAAATGAGGCATAGTTGTCCTCATGGGTGGCAAATAGCACATTTAAAGCTTTACATTTGATCTTTAAATGTTTCATTGCCTATGTTGGTGCTCTGTATTGCCTTGTTTTAACTTTTGTGTTGCCTATATTTTCGTTCTGTAGTGTTCTGTTTTAAATGTTGTGTTGCTATATGTGTATTCCATAGCCTCCTGTTTTAAATTTTGCATCATCTATATTTATAATGTCCTGTTTTAAATTTTGCATTGCCTTTGTATTCTATATTGTCCTGTTTTAAATTTTGTACTGTCTATATTTTGTATTATTTACTTCCTGTGTGGGGTTTGGGGGGTCTTAACCCACTGCAAAATGCGTTGAGGTGCACTTCATAAGAAACATGCTATACAAAAAGAAATAGTATTGTTTTATAACACATGCCCTGACTCTTTTGCCATCTGGCTCCTATGCACCTATTCCCCCAACCCCCCATCTGCCATGTTCAACTTCCCAGCCAGTTTTCAGTGTTTAGCTTTAGGAAGACAGGAAGGAAGGAATCTTTCATTTCATTTTATTTTTTATACATGTGAGCCAATGGGCATAAATGCCTGTTTCCATTAGCGAAAAGTCTGGTTGTCAGACAAGAATCTGATTATATGTATCTTCTTTTATGCAACCTGTATCTCAAAAACATTTTAGTTCAGCATACAGTGCAAAGCTCCAGTGACAGCTTGGTTATTTTTTAAAGCATGTGTAGCTTTCTGTTGGTCTTGGTGCAACAAATTGCATCTGTGCAACACTGCATATACTGTCAGAGGAAGAACCAGCGTACTGCAACAAAAACATGTTTTTAACCAATTATTTTACCAGGTGAGACACACTAAGCTGAAAGCTTTGTTTGCAGGTGCAACCTGGGAGCACAAGGAAGTTAAGTGACTTGCTCAGGGTCACACAGTATGCACCTAGGGGCTATGGGATTCAAACCAGGTCTCCAGATTTGTAGCTCAGAGCCTTAACCCACTGCGCCATACTGCCTCCTCAAGCATCACTCAAGCAATATACAGATGGAGTATGTATAACCAAATGCAAATATCAAATGTGGTTGCTAAGTATGCATCTTCAGTCAAGTCCCAATTCTCATGTTTTAAACCATTCTGCTTTGGCTAAACTATTTGGAAGCAATAAAAATTTATGGGAGTTGGCTAGGGCAGGCAAGCCTTTTAATGTTTAATTCATTTTCAAACTGAAAGTATATTTAATCACAGTACTATTTTTGAAGGCTAGCAGCAATAACCCTCTCAAGGCTTGGCAAACAACACCTGTTTCATGTCTATATCTCCAGTAAGACAGTTATAATCACTTCAATCTGCCTACTGCGTCTGAGCCAGAGAGAAATGTTGACACTGTTTCTTGAAAGCATTTTAATTATTCTTGATAAACTAGGGTAACTCTTTACAATCCTGCCTTTAGAAAGTACTTCAAATATCCATGGCATGCTATACTGTACACAAGATTTGGCTCCCTAAGACTCATGGAATATGTATTTTGATAAGGCCACATGCCTTTTCTCCTCCATGTTTTTCTCCTGTACCCCCACCTTGATCATTGGGTGTGACACAGCTTTTAAATGACCAGCTACATTCATTGTTAACTCCAGCACTGCTCTGTGATTGGGGAAGCAAAACAGTGGGTGCCCAGTGGAGATAGGGGCCATGTACAACTACAGGGGTGACTAAGAGTAAACATCCAACAAACAGTCCAATCTGCTGCACTCCTCTGCAACATAGTTCTGGTTGCCACCTGACAAAAGATCTAACATTCAAAGTGCTGGGGCATCTGCTCATCCTGGAGTCAATAGCTCTGGACCCAGCATTGTCAGTTAGATGTTTTGACAAGTTTTCTGTATAAAAGCACACACTGAGAGTTGTCTAGCAGCAAACTGGACAGTTTGCTCTGTGACTGACCATCAAGTTGTGTATGAATAATGGGCAGCCATGCCACCCTCCCCAGGAGCCATGCTGTCCAACTCTGTGATACACTCAGCCCCCTGCTAGTTCTGGGTGGAGCACACAAGTTAACAAAAGCTTGGGTCTCCCAGGTGAGAGTCGGAGTACTGCAGTTACACCACTGGTGCTCATGGAATATATTTAAAGTTATCATGTTCTCTTCTGTGGCACATTCAGTAAAGTTGGAAAGCATGTTTGGGCAAAGCTCTTGGATGTGAGAGTACATAGATAACCATCAATCTTAGTAGACTCATTGCCCTACCCCAGGTATATAAAAGCTTGGGTACCAAAACCAGTGTGGTCTAAAATATTTTTAGAAAATTGGCTTTTTATTTACTGGCATCCGATTGGCTGGTACCCCTGCCGGGGGTACATTAACTTTCAATAGATGCCCAGGAAATAAAAGTGCCAGCACAAGTACCCCTTCACCCACACTCAAATTCTTGTGTGCACCCTGCTTAATGATTGGGAAAACCATCAAACAGTATTTGAAATCGCTGCCATTTTTATCTAACTTAGCGAGAAGATATTAATCAATACTCTGTAGTTCAGTCCCAACTGTAAAAGAAAACCACATAAAACCTTTGTTTTGCATATTTATGGTAACTTTTAATTTCTTTAGTTACAATGCTGTCTTCTACCCCCATGCCCCATGACTTTCTACATACTTGAGACAGAGCACTGTGCTCATCTCGCTTCTCCAACAGTCTGCAACTTTCATTGCCAATGGCTTTTTGCTCTCGCTAATCGGCAGCCAAGCATGATGACAAACCAAAGAACCTCCCTTTCCCTCAGAAGAGGTCACTGCCCACTTACATCCAGAAGTGCAAAACTTTAACTCCGTCCCAAAATCTGCGTGCTCAGTGGTAATGGTAACTGCTTTCTCTGTGGCTGTTCATCGTGTCTCCACTACCGCTCAACTCACAACCGCCATAACCATTGGTGACTGTAGATAAGTGAGTAGTGCAGCCTTCCTACCTGAGAGTAAGTGATCTTTCAAAATGCACTCCACTGCATAGCCAACCTGCATTCCAGCACATCTGACTTTTTTTGTGGGTGTGGTGTGTATGTGTTTAATAGGGAACCGCACTGCCAACATTCACTGTGGACTGCTTCCCTACAGCAACTTGCTCTATGCTCTAGAACTGCATTGCGAAAGTCAATGTGGACTGCAATCATATTACCGATTACCGTCCTCGGGTGAATGGCAGTAAGTTGTACAGCCACAGTTTCTACTAACTCAATACCCATTTGTGACTTTCCAGTGTTAATCACTAATGCGAGGGCAGTCATGATTATAAAACAGCATTAAGTTTCTGACATAGAAAACGCACCAAAAGAAACAAAATCCCTGCTTTTTAGACACTGTCCTCATCGATAATGCAGTGGCCCTCTTGCCAGCTACAAGAACTATTCAGCACATGCTGTCCTGCTCACTGTCCATAGTATGTATCGGGTCACAAAACAATAAATAAATATAACTGTGTGCTTGGGGGGTTGAAAAAAGCAAAATTAATCAAAAACAGACTGGATCCTTGAAAGAAAGTGCTGCATAATGGGGGGATTAACAGAGGTGTAAGTGCATACAACCAGCTTTTTAACTACAGGGTCTCCAATAGGACAAACCTCCCAAAAAAAGCTTCATTATAATGCAGATGGAGGAACTATTTTATTACAAAACTTAATTTAAATTAATTGTTTATTAACAGTTTTGTATTCAATTTTTTATTACAGAGCCCATTTTCTAAGTGCTATAATACCCTCCAGGGTGGGCGATATGGAAATACAGACCTTCTGTGGCATCGGGCCTCATTACACCCCTGGGCAGTCCTTTATTTCCCAATACCGCCCACCCTGTCGGGTATATTGCTTACATAACATGTGGTCCAAAAGTCTCAGCACTAGTAATGTTTACAGTAGGGATATATAAAAAAAAATCGATTCTAGTATCGAGAGACCCACAAAAATAAGTTGCTCCAATTTTATTTGCTTTTTAAAACCATCTATCATTCTGGCAGTTTCTACAAAGTTTTGAGTGCTAATGAATCACAGTAGATCTTTTTCCACTAGCATGTCTGATTGTAAAATCTAAAGAGCAATTAAAATCTCCTCCTCAAATGATATTTACAGAAGTAGCTAGAAAATGTTTTATCAGTTGGAAAAGAGCTATGCGATCTGTTTAGTCTGCGGGCACACAGGCGTTTATACACTACAGTTCTGATTTTTGTAACTGAAGTCTAACAATAGGGCACTGCTTGGGGCAATTTCTACCATCCTACGCACTGTGAACTGTGAACCTTTAAAAAAATGTCCTAGTCCATCTGCTTTATCTTGCCCAAAAGACCAAAAGGATGTTTTGTTTGTCTAATATACTGTAGTTGCAGCCTATGTTTCTTGCAGTAATATCACTTCTCCTGCTTTCTGCTGCAACAAGGAGTAAATGTCCACACTTTTTCTTTTGTTTTGTTCTGGAGCCCCCAATCCTCCATTCAGTGGTCAGACCCATCCGTCAGTCATCCCCCATGCCCAGGCTTACCCCCGGTTGGGTCAAGGAGTGGGACCCCAGCAGATGTTGAAGGCAGTGGAGACAGTGGCAGTGAGGTTGGCATGCTGGGGGCTGGCATTTTCTATGCTTGCTGGATCCTGGGGCAGGGACATGAAATAATGTCTAGTGTCTGCCCTGCCCCCAAGGTGATTCCACAGTGGTACCCCCAGCTCTGCCAGGGGTCCAGAAAGGACCAGACACTTTCCCCCTACCCTGGAGAAGGAGAGTAGTCCACAGGACACTTGATCCTTCTCCCCTGGCTAACCCTCTGACTCCCGGGTCCGTTCCCAAACCCAGGTTATCGGTGTTGCAAGTGGAAATCTAACCACTGCACTGGTAGGCTGGTGCGTTTTTCTATTTTTAAGGCTGTATGTATTTAAGGAGAAGATTTTAAGATACTCCATAACTATTAGTTGGAAACAAAAGATCTTCAAGTAACCCTTTTCCTTCTCCCTTCCCTTTAGGCCCAGAAGCTTATTCTTTTTTCCTTTTTGGTTTGGCGACTTTGCCTCTTCTTGATGGGATGATTTCTCCGAGGCTTCAGAGTTCATATCATCACAATCAGAATCTCCCCAGTTTTTGTGAGGTTGTATTACTTCTGATTTATTTGTCAGTTGTCCTGGTTTAACTGCTTTGAAGCCCTTGTACTTCTCCGTGAGGGTACTGGGTTAGTTTGTGGAGGTGGGGCATCTCTTTCCTCATTTCTTGCAAACTGGATGCATCTTCTGATTGTTCTGGAATACTCCTTCTTTTTGGGGAGTTTTCCCCTATCTCTAGCTAGGATGAAGCCATCGGTACCAAAGAAATTTAATCTGGTGGGAGTTGGCTTGTAGGGGAATCGGGGTTCTCTTGGAATTGGGGTAGGTTTTCTTGGTGGTTCAGTCCTCACTGTGAGTTTTGGATCTGTTATCCTGATGACAGTGCTGGCTTTCTGTGCTTTACAAATCAGTTCTGTTTGATTTAATGAGTTGTTGCAGTTTGCTGCAGCCATGTTTAAAATATGTCCTTTTGTTTCACATAGATTGCAAGTGTTCCATTCAGTGCGGGTAAAACTTGTGTGCAATGTCCCCTCACATTCCGCAGCAGAGTTTGTCACAAACATTTGTTAAATGTGTGTGCTCCCACATTTATAGCAGGCTTTAGGCTGCCCTGCATGAAAACACACACCTCTCTCTCTCTCTCTCTCTCTCAAGGTAAAAGCTGCTTGGGATATGGCAAATACCTTGTGGGGCTAGCCTCAGATGCACTTAAATCACCAGCCCCTGCCCAATAGCATTCTGGATTAATAATCACCTCTGGCAGATCAAGAACATTGCATCTCTTTTTAACTAGTACTGGATATCACTGATATTTACATTTTCGTTCTGGAACATTACGGTCACTGTCTTGATAAGGGTTTTTGTCAGAGGTATGGCTTAAAGGGGACCACAAGGGAGTTTTTTCTGTTTAGATATAAGCTCTAGAATCTTTCTTTTTTTTTTTTTTGTGTATCTGTGTTTTCTCCCTCGTGTATATGGCACAACCACTCCTTCAGGCTGCCAAGAACTCCCACACCTCCGATTCCACTCCTTACCTCCCATACGCAGCCATCAGGGTAACCCAGCATATCCCTTCGCTGGATGGATCCCTCTCTTCCAAGGAGGAAGGCATCAGGGAGGGACTGGCACTCTCTCACTTGGCCCCATGCTGCTGAGGTGGACATGGCTCGTGGAGGTCTGGAGAAAGTGTGGGTAGTCTGGCAGCCGTCATCTGGCTGAGCCCTGAGCGATTTTCCAGTTTTCTTGGTCCCCAGCTATTGATGTCCTCTTGCAGTGCTCCTGGTCTCCGCTGGGGCTGCTGCAGAGTGAGGCATGCCCGTACCCACCCCAGGAGAGGAGAGCAGTCCAACGGACACTCAATACTCATCCTCCCTGCCGCTACAGCAACCCAAGTCCGTTCCGAACTCAGGTCGCCAGTGTGACGTGAGGTGTGGTGTCCAGTGCCTCAACCTCTACGCCACTGGGCCATGTCCAGAATCTTTCTAAACTGGCTGGGGTATTAAAACTTATATCAAAGTTCTTTTCTCTGGAAATAAGAATGAGCGCAAACACTTCAGATGGCACAAACTTTAGGGAGACTTTTAATAAAGTTTTCCCCATATACTCTGTCAGATTTTCTGGAAAACACCCTATAGAGCAGCCTTACTGCATTCCTCCTTGGTAGAACCTCTGGTTTTATTTTAAATAAATCAGAGTTTTAAGCCTGTTGGGGAAGGGTTCTACTTTTGGGAGTCATGTTCATTAGCTAGGGAATTTTGTTTCTAATATCTGTGCCATCCTCAGGCTGAATTGACAAGTGATTATGCTGTTTTAAATTTATACCACCAGTTTGTGTATTACTGTCTCTGGCCTCCCAGTCTGTATTCCTCTTAGTGCCCACAGACTTTGCAGGCTGCGGTGCAGTCCTGATCACCCCTGCAATTCCTTGGGTAAAGAGCTGCTTGTTCCCAGTAATTGATCATAGGATCCTTCTGGAAGATCTATGGAAGATTTTTTGTGGTCCCTACTTCAGATTGCCCCAGTCGTGGCGACCAGTCTGATTCTGGTACCCAGATTCCTTCAGTGTTCTTTTCCAGCCCGCCACAAGAACAGCAGTGTCGGACATTCGATTGTCAATTTTAGGTTGAGGCGTCAGCACTTGAAACGCTGCTTTGAAATGCTGCTGCTGCTTACACTTCTGGTAATGAGTTCTCAACAATTGACTGCTCTTGCCCTGATACACTTGCCTTTACACCCACTTCATTCATCTCATTCACATCCATTCCAGCTGGGGGTTCTTATTTTATTTCAATTTCCATATATTGGTCTGGAATTAAATCCATAAACTGCTCAAAGTATCAGATGTAAAGTCATCAGGTAGTAGCTTTCTGTCTTCTGCTTTTCTTGTTGTTCATTACTAGAATTCTTTGCTAAAGCTTCACTCTCCATAGCAGGCAAGGCAGAGCTGGGGCTGAAGAGCAAACCACTAGCCTGCCAGCATCCATCCATCTCCTCCTCCTCCAGCAGGAAATCCACCATCTTGGGACAGGGACCAACAGCGCCCCTGCCAAAGAGTAAGGGTTTTATTGAAAGTTGGACTTCATAACCATTGCAGAACAAATGAAACATCATAGAAACTATAATCATCATATACAGGCAAAGAAAAATAAACAGCGATCAAAAGGAAAACATCACTGTACATTTGGTACAACTTTTAAAATATACACAAATTAATAGGTACTTAAGTACTCTGTGTTCAAAGTGATTTCCCATAGTAGATCAGCTTCAAGAAACTGGTAATATCTACATTCTGCATAACTATTTACTGTGACCAAGGACACATAAGAGTGTCTTAAAACCAGGATACCCATTTACAGTTTCACAATTCATCCACAAATGTCTAACTTTTCCCAGGAACACGGGCAATATCTCTCTGTTGGCAGACCCAAGTGTCTGCCATACATTACTTAGTACTACTTTAGGAGATATCGGTTCCATGTCATAATAGCGATCGATAAACAACGATCGTTATTATGGCAAGTGCTCATCGCTGAAAATTAATTTTGGCGATTCACACTGGCAGTGCACAGAAAAAGGCACCCGAGACCTACAGATCTAATTTTTAATGTGGGCTGCACCTTGCACCCACACCCCTCTACTTATGGATTCTCAACTCCAGGGGATGCATGGGGGGTGAAAACTTGACAAAATACATGCTGCTAGGTCACAAACAAAACCCACACCATGCGGACCAGAACCCAGTACCCCATGCCTCTCAGCCGACCACCCTCCCAATGACACCATCGATCTAGCTCGTCAGCTGCTCACTGCAACCCCTCCACATGCCATCCCTCCCCTACCTCTCCCTCCCTGTGGGTGTATACGTGTGAGTTCCTATTGCGGTTTTCAACAACCACAGTATCTGGACACCCTCCTCCCTAGGTAGCCGTGATCACAGTCGCTGAGATTAACTTCGCGTTTTTCTAGACACTCAATCTCAGTCGCTATGGTCACAGACTACCAGAGATATCTGCTTCTGTTGCATAACTCATACACATCTGGCTTGCCAGAGGAAATACCTAAGAACAGCTAGAACAACATATGCAAGGCCCGATTCAAAGACCATCTAGCCCAGGCGAAGTAATGCCAAGCTGCAAATGCATCCAAAAGTATTGCAACATGCACTTGTGCCAAATTCTGGAAGAAGTCTGACATGTGACAGAACTACCACGAATTGTGCATGCCACAAACTGCATCATATAAATGGGACATACACGAAAAATGGGCACGCATAAGCGTAACACATGCAGAGCACGAGATGGAGCAAAACATTGTGGATGCCCATTACAGGCAACAAGCATGTTACACAAGTGAAAACAAACTTCACCAAGAGGAGACAGATGTTCTCCTGGATGAGGTGGAGGCCCAGGCCGAACTCCTGCTGGGCAGGGGTGGTGACAGGGAGCAGCGCAGACTGCGTAGGGAAACCAGGAATACAGTGGCCACAAAGTAGATGCAGTCACCAATGCAAAGTGGACAGTCTGAGAACTGCAAAAAGGTTGAATGACCTGAAGCGGCACAGCAAGGACAAGAGGCACACAATAGGAGGTGTGCAATGGTGACTGATGGTGGCCAAGTTAGCAAATCCCACTAACCACCCATGAGGAGAGTCCTTGCATTCCTAAGCCACCACACAGTATGGGGTACAGGGATCTGTATACAAACAGGATGCAGAGCAGGACAGGTAGGCCTCAGATGCATAAAGCAACACTGATGGTGGTGGTGGGCCAGGGGTGTGGGCTAGCAGTCTGGGAGGGTGGAGAGGGCCCCAGGTGAAGCAAAGGTGTGTTTTCTGTGCACAGAACAACCACACAGTCAGTGCCACAGGACCAAGGGGCATGCCTGAGCCGGAACAGTTGTGTGGAGTGACAAATGTGCCACACAGGGGCATGACACACTACGAACAGCACAGGCCACCATGGAGCAGTGCAGCCACACACAGACTGTTGAGAACATGCACACTGCTACTGTGTACCAGTTGTGCCACATAGTTGGAGGGCAGCATCCACACTAAGAGACTGTGGACAAATGTGACAATGTGCACAGACATGCATGGCATACAACAAAGTACCATGCAGTGTGACACAGGCTGAGGCAGAAAGGCATGGCACCAGGCCGTGGGAGGGTGGGTGCTGAACACCAGAGGGGATGCCTGCAGATACCAGTGCACAGCATGCAATGTCACACAGTACCACACTGGAATGCGTGAGGATGGAGATGGATGACAGACAGGGGCAACAGTGGTATAGGGAACAGGGAGACTGCACTGGGAAGCATGGTGGGACAGCACATGTTGCAGGTGCAACAGAGCAAGTAGTCATGGACACAGGAGCATGTGGCACAATTCACACTGGTGACGTGTGCGGCAGTATGTCACATACATGTGGAACCACTTGGCCAGCATGGACTGCCACGTGCCATGGCAACAGCATGTCTGTGTGGTCTGCAGCCACAGAACAACACAATGATGGGCAGAACTGCACAGGTACACACCTATGCAAGGTGGCCTGTGCAAGGCCACATTACTGGTGTGGGACACACAATGTTGAGGGGATCGTATTAGGGTGTACACAGTGACACTCTGGCCCAGGTGGTGGGCACGCGACCATGAACAATAGGACAGGGCATGGCAGACCACAATTGAGGCAAAAGTGGCAGGGGTAGACACTGACCAGCACATTGTGTCCCCCACAGAGACCCCAGTGGATGATGGGAGGAGGATAACAGCATTGATGATGGTGGTACACAAGGTGATGAAGGCACCACTGAGGACACAGACACACAATGCACTGGGTCTGCACAGGTGCTGGATGTGCAGGATATGGCACAGGGGTATGGATGAAACAGCCACAGAGACCATCCATGTAGTGTCACCAGGGTTGCTGGACAATGACATAGCAGAAGGGATGTATCTGGGAGTGGTGACAGCGTTGCAGACAACATTGCCCAGGACCCGAGCCCCATCAGCTTTACAGACCTAGAGGCAAGACTTGATGAGGCAGCATGGAGCCTGAAGAGGAGCAGTCAGTCACAGACTATGGCACCTTCTGCCACTCAGTGGTGGGCAGGCAGGAGGAGCAGACTGAGATGCTGGGCTGCATCAGATTATGCCTGGAGGACACCACAAAAACATGGCGAAAACCTCACAGGCATAGCCATGGCAATACAGGAGGGCACCGTGACACCATGAGGCACTGAACAACAATGCGGAAGCACTGCAAGCCACATGGGACTGCATGCAGGAAAACATGCAGGCAATACACAGACTCCCAATGGCTGTGGAAAGGTCCATGGAGCAGCAGCACAGACATACAGAGGTCATGGCGATGGTGCTGCAGGCTATAGCTACATCCCTGCATGAGAGGCCACCATGTTCACTGTAGGTGCACAGGAACAACACACAGCTACAGGCCAAACAGCAGTAACCAACTGTGGTGCCTGAAAAGCCACACTACAGTGATGCAGCAGTACAGGTCACTGCATCTGATCTAATCACCCTGAGACCTGTGCCATCCCCTGGAGCTGCAGTGCAACAGAACACCACATCTGCCTTGCATATGCAGGCACCAGTGGTGGCACCGCCACGCACATGGACATGACCAGGATGCACCATGCTGTCCCAGGCACCAGCGGGACCATTCGGAGGTGGAAGGTGCCCAGGCAAACACCGCCCATGGTGACAGACACAAGCAGTTTGGGACTGTCTGTGCCCACACAGTGGCAGGAACTGGAACATAAACATGTAGTCCACAAGGTGTTGCTAGTAATGTTGGTGCCACAGGGGCACACGTGAATGGCCATGTGGAACACAGCAGCCACGGGCTGATAACGGAATTCAGCAACACCAGTTAAAGCATGGCCGAAGCCACGCACAACAGGCATGCAGACACAACAGCAGTACAATGCACAACACGGTGACCAAGGTTGTGGGTGACACAGGCAACAGGGAAGAAGCAGACACAGGTGCAGGATGTGGCAGCCCAGAACTGTACTGGAAAAAGAAAAGAAGACTGACAAACAACCATGACACAATGGACACACAAACAGATGGGACAGCACAGTGGCTGGGGGATAGTAACACAGTGGTGACCAATGTGGGTGGTGGTGGTGTCTGTGTGCTGTATGTATGACACTGTGGGTGTGGATTGTCACAAGCTGGAACAGCATTGTGGTGTGCAAGCACTAGTCGTGTGTAAAAACAAACAACACAGGCCATGTGTGCATTATTTCTTTCAGTGACAGAGGAAGATACACTGGGATGTGCAAGGCATGTAGGTGTGGGTGTTACCATACTGGGTAGGGACAGATGTGTATGGACACATGCCTCCAGTGCCACTGGACTGCATGCCTGTGTGGAAACACAAGGACCAGTCCAAATGGTCCAGCCAATGTAATGATGCATGTGTGTGAATGGCTGCCAGCCACCATGCACCCTGACAGTGGCTGCCTACATTGTGGATGTCCCCACCACACTGGAATAGGCTGGACAGGGTCAGATAGGCACATTCCTTGCGACATGCCTATCTACTGTGGCAGCCCACATGTAGGATGGCCACAGAACACATCACCATACATGGCATGTACGATACACTGGACACGCAGTCCCCTCTGTCTGTCATGTGATGCACCACAATGCATGTCGCAAAGAGCGGCAATGCGGCTGTACTGTGCCCCATGTCCATAGCTGGTGGGCTGGCCACAGGGGTGCCATGTGTGTGGCCATGGCTGTACTGTATGGTGGGCACACCACCAGAGCATGTAAGGCCATGTGGATGTGACCACTGTGGCTCACACAATGGCCAGCAACCCTGATGGGCATGCCATGCACTGTAGCAGGAGCAGACTGTGCATCTGGCTGGGGCTGACAACACAGGCCATGGCTACTGGCATACCACACAACGTGAACAACAGTACCATGTGATGAGCACACTGAACATGCCAGGGATGTACACAACAGACAACCACAGCTGACACACTGAACTGCAAAACAAATGCAAATGTTCATTGATACAATGGGGGTGGTGGTTGTCCAAGGCTTTGGGTGGATAGTACAACACAAACAGAACACGTGGCATACAATGTGAAACACATCTACAATATACTACTAAAACACAGAGTGAATGTGTGAAGAAACAGTGCAGAACAGTACAGGTGTTCAGTATGACACCATGCAGAACAATGTCCACCTTGTGTAGACACATACCACACATGACACGTAATGTCCACATATAGGAAGTGTGTGTGTGTGTGTGTGTGTGTGTGTGTTTGCACATATGCCACAGACTGGGGTTGGGGCACAACACCCCTGTCCAAGCTGTAGATGTGCATGTATGACTGTACATTTGCCACTGCCAGTACATATGTGCAACCTGTGTGTGGCCTACATGTATAGAACTCCTGCACTGCATTGTAGAAGGCCAGCAGGGACACATGGATCCTTGCACAGTCCATCTGTAAGGCCCTCCTAGCCTAACCAGTGCCTGCAGCTTTGCCCCAGGGAGGTAGTTGGGCCTGTGCAGCCTGGCTATCCACAGCCGTACCTACACCAGCATCATGGCCCACTGCCATGTTGGGCTGCCATGTCTGCTCACCTCCCACAGTCACCAGTATGTCAGGACTGGCCTCACCAGGTGCCACTGTGGGCATGACACTGTGGTGTACACATCCCCAGGCTGTGCACTGCACTCCCCATGCAACACCTTGATATCACTGTAGGCCATTTGACTGTCCATGACCTCCTCTCAACCATGTGGCCCATTCCCAGACATATAGGTGGTGGTTGCCGCTATGTAGGACAGTCCTTTGTGTGGGGACATCCCTCAACCTGCCCACATGGCCCCATAGCCAGTGGCTGTGGCACTTTCGGACACCCCGTGACTACGGGGTGTCACCCTCACCTGTCCCTCCCTTCCCACACATCTTCTGTGTCATCGTCAGACACCCCAGCGTGTGTGGGTGTGTCATCCTCAGCCACTCCACCCCATCTCTGTACACAGCATCTGTGGCACTGTCTGCCACCATGGTGGTTGTGCTGGTGTAGCCCTCATCCTGTCCACCCCAAGTCTCACACACGTCATCGTTGGCAGTGTCAGCCACTCCAGTGTGTGTGAGTGTGTCCCAATTTGGTTGCCCACCCACAGCACCAGTGACATGAGATGCCACACCTTGAAGGCAACAGTGCTCAAGAAAGGCCACCCATAGTATGCTGCTTCCATCACTGTGTCCATAGTCTGCTGCAATGTCTGACACAACAGTCCCCTTGGACTTTCTGGTACAGTCTGGATAGTCCCAGCACTGTGTGCAATGCCTGCATCAGTGGCACACACACTTGTGTCTATCATATTGTCCACACTGTGCTGGCCATTGTCTGACACAGTCTGCCCATGGTCACCTTGAAGTCCTGGAACTGGGTGGGCAGTGTCGTCTCCCGTGGTCCAGGTACTTCTTGGCGACCTCATCCCCTCCTCCTCCTCATCCTCTGTTGGTGGCAGCGTGGGACATGTCAATGGCACCTGCGTGTTCTCTCCTTATATTCCAGTTATCCTTCCTCTTCTGTAGGCACATTACACATTTGAAGTTTATTGAAGGAATAATTCCATTGAGCAAGCTCATTCACAAGGAGATCCTTTGACATGTAACAGTTAAATATACAGGCAAGGTAAATTATATACAACCAGTTGAATTCCAAGGATAAAGTGTATGATACATATAAAAAGCACAGAAAAATGTAGCAAATGTCCAACTTGATAACAGATCATACCGACTGCATTGTAGTAAGAAGGGGTAGCAACATTCAAGGATATGGAACTGAGTACATATGAAATTAGATAAAAGAAAAAAGTGTGAGAAGGAGAGAAGAAGAACAGTCGATGGAGGTCCAGGAAAGGGAGAACACAGTGTTCAGATAGCAAGGCATGAATGGGCCAGTGTGGTGAAGATGAGAAGGGGAAAAGCGTTGGGTATGCAGGAGGAATAGTGAGGGAGGGGATACTGATTGTGAGACAGTGGTCAAAGAAGACTAGCGGCAGCAATATGTTTCTTTCAATTTGGTTGCAGCTAAGGTTTTAAAGGAGGTGATAGAGACTAGGCTGGAGAATTTGAATACAGACTGAAACTGGTTCCAGGCAGCAGGGAGAGCACAAGAGATGGCACGTTTATCAAAGAGGTATGAGTCCTAGGCAACTCTAAGAGGATAAGTTAGACTTCCTAAGGATTAAAGACTGTGGGAGATGCAAACAAAGGAGGACAACTATTCTGTAAGTTTGTTCAATAGGATTTTGAATGTCCAAGTACCAAGACCAAGGACATCTGGTGGTGAGTTAGTCCACCCGACAGCTGCATGCAGATCGCAGTAATGAGTACTTAAATGGGGAATTAGTTCTAAATTGTAGGGCACGGTGATAGAGAATATCCAGCTTGTTCAAATACATAGCAGAGCAGGAATTGTAGATTATGTTGCCATAGTCAAGTAAGGGCCAGTATGTAGCCTGGACAAGCCTGATTCTAGTCTCAGTTGGGAAAAAGGACCTATTCCTAAAGAAAAGCCAGTTCTAGACTTCAACTTACCAATCAGCTAGTCAATGTGGGTGTTGAAGGTGAGTTTATTATCTAGCCAAATACCCAGATATTTGAATTTGGGGACAACCTCAAGAGGTTCACCTAGGGAGGTAGAAATAAACTCATAAGGCAGGTGGAAGGTGGAGGAGGAGCTTTTCAGGGTAAAGATCATTGCCTTCATTTTTGGCATTGAGAAGGAGTTTAGCATTTCAAGGTTCTGTTCAAGCTTGTAACATGGCCCTGGCCGGGACTGTCACCATGGGACATGGGCCCTCTCCGATGGTGGCACCTAAATGGAGACACATATGTACATGTCAGCATCCCCACACTGTCATGGCTACAAGCAGATGCATCATCTCCACACAGGTGTGGGTGTGCGTAATACTATGTGCTGACATGTGCTACAGTGCAGTGCATTGCTACCCTGACACATGTCACATATGCTGTGGTCTGCTATGCTATGTGTACAGGCCCTGTGGCCCAGTGCCCTGTCAACACTGGTGGTCTTGTCCTACATTGGTCCTGACACCCCATGGTAGCCCTTGCCCCCCTTATCCCCAATGTCTATAGCCAACCCCTGACACTTGGCATGGTGGCCACATGTGTCTCCACCAGGCATGCTGCTGTATGCATCCCCTCCACACTGGCCTTATCACCCACTGGTG
This sequence comes from Neoceratodus forsteri, assembly GCA_016271365.2. NCBI lineage: Eukaryota > Metazoa > Chordata > Ceratodontiformes > Ceratodontidae > Neoceratodus > Neoceratodus forsteri. The sequence continues at coordinate 245,515,643 of CM057454.1, read as the reverse complement.
GGGTGTTCTGCTCCCAGTGCCCAGCCATTTAATTGGTCACACCATAGGCACACCTGCCTGTTCTACATGTGGCCACCTGGGGCCCTGCCCAGGGTTGTAACCCTGGCGATGGTGGCTGGTGTCCTGGGCAGGGGCAGCACATGTGGGTTTTGGCCATGCAGACATGCAGTTACTGTGATATGGCATGCTGCATGTGGCCACGGTGGTCCAGCACATGGTACAGTCCCATGGCATTGCACTGTCCGGCACTCATGCGAGCTGTTCTGCTGTACCTCATGCCTGCACTGGGCACTGAGGCCTTCATGTACCTGTCATGTACACTACCCATGGGCAGGCTGGATACTGTGACCATGTGCACAAACTTGTACCTTGCCATCATGCCCATGCACAGGTACCCCAAGCATGTCTGTGGCTGTGACACAGGCACACATGGTGTGTCATGTACACCACAGTGGTTTACATGTGTGTGGCACTTACCTTGCCCTGTACATCCTGATTGCACCTGTGTTGCTTCATCAGCCCTGCTCACCACCATGCCTGGATGCCGTAGACTGTCCTGCACCATCACAACCTGTGTGGGACAATAGGAGGGACATGTTACACTATGCACATGTGTTGATTGGTACATGCCAATGTGCCATCTTCCTGTAGGCCTCTGACTGTGTGGCCAGTGTCACTTGCCTGTACCTGCTGATGCACTCTGGCTACTCCTCATGGCCACATTCACCTGTTGCAGCGATCTGGCGCATCCTCTCTTGCAGGTCAGGGTCCACCTGGCAATGTCTTGCCAGTGGTGCTTCAGCTGGTGTGGCATTCTGTCCACCCTGGTTTGCTGCTCAAGGCAGGCATGGCATCTATCTTGGGCCACACCCTGTCCTGCTCACGGGGGATGTCTCCTGCACCCAGCTGGCAGAAGGATCCTCTCCACTGCTGCACGAGGCTGATGAGGCAGCAGTCTCCTGGGGGTGAAGATGGGGCTCTCCCATTAGGCTGGACATTCTGCCTCCCCTGCAGCTGTTGTGTGACAAGGGACAGTGGTGCGTCACTGATTGGCAGCCTCTGGGCCTTGTGCTGTAGTGCTGCATCGTGTGCAGCACCTGTAGAACTCTTCCTAGCACACGTGTGCAACTTTCTTGTTCCCGAAAATCCAGCTACACACACATGTGGCATCACTCAACTCGTATATGCAGCAGTTGTTGGGATGCCTTTGTGATCTCGTGACAATTTTCGCCTGCAGCCCACGCAGCATGCATATATGTTATTTGTGCTGTATGTGCTCAGTAGGCCTTGAGTGCTGTCTCGCCCATCTCAATGTTGTGCAGTGTCACTGGTGGAACTATGTGGTATGGCACTGCAGTCTCACAGGTTTGTGGGTGCTGTGGCACCTGATGCTCACCCCTGTCCCCTATGTGTGTGACTGCCTGTGCACTGTGCATGCACCATGTGTGACATGTCCCTTGTCGTGATGACGTACACACAGGCCTGCTTGAGTGTTGTGCCCCAGCAGTTTATGCTGTTTGGGGCTACCTGGACATATAGGTCTGTAGGGATGTTTACATTGCTGTCCCAGTGGGGCATGTGATGGTTTCCACCCCATGGTGCCCGTGTGTGCGTGGCATGCCATGTTTGATGTGTATCGATGTGTGTGCCAGTGGTTGTTTCTGCTGGTCTATCATCTGTTGTCATGCCCACCCTCCATTCATGTTGTTGGCCACTGCTGCTCACCTCTCTGTCCCTGCCACCTGCTGTGATAGCAGCACCACCCATTGCACCCTCTGGCATGCTGCAACTATGTCCATCTATGTGCCACATGTGTTCCTTATGCATGCTCATGTCAGGTTGGGCACTGAATCCTCCTCACAGTTCCCACATTACAGTGGTACACAGGCACTTATGTGTGTTCCAACTGCCTGGGCATACACACCCACACCTGCACATTCACCTTCCTGACTGTGCACTGTTCCGTTGCACCCTTCCACCCTGTGGGCACTTGACCCTCAGTGCTTCTCCATGCCATCACACCATGCACCATGGCCTCTCACTACCAGTGGCTATGTCAGCCAGGTGCTGCCCAACAAACATGGGCACTGGTCCAGCTGCAGTGCTGCCATGTATGTTGATTGGCACTGGGCAGTCTGTGTTGGCGTGTGGACAGTGTTACTTGTCCCACAGTGGTGATGTTCCTGCCATCAGCATAGGGTTGCATACTCAGGCTGGTGCCCCTTTGGGGTGTTGGTGTCCCTTCTCAGAAGTGGTGCTGGATTAGGTCCAGTCTTGACGTTGTCCCACAGCCATGCCTCCAGGTCTTGCCTGGGCTGGCATGCTTTCAAGATCTATATCCCTGTCCTGTCCATCTCCATCCACCTGCACTGTTCAGGGTCTGGCAGTGGCATGTGCCATGAGAGTGCAAGGTTGTGTAGTATGCAGCAGGTGAGGACTATCCTGCAAGCCATCTCTGGGCTATACTGCAATGCCCCACCTCAGCAGTTGAGACATCTGAAGTGTGCCTTTAGGAGTCTAAATGTCCTCTTGATCACACACTTTGTGCTGGACAGGGTCTCATTATATCTCATCTCTGCTGCACTCTGTGGGATTTCACACAGGGGTCATCAACCAGGGCAGTTGCGGGTATCCACTGTCACCTGTAGGGAAGGGGAATGTAATGCTTTACTGGCCTGATCTGTTGTGCTATGTACCATCCATATGTTGTCTGTGGAGACACACACATTGTCTCACAAGAGCCCCCAACTGCCAGTCCTGCAGGCATGGGGTGCCCCATGTCCATGGGTAGTGCGCATGCTGCTGTCCCTGTCCCTTCCTGCTAGCCCTGTATGTGTCACAGTGCTAGTATGGTTGTCCTGTCCTGCCATCATGTGCCAGAATTGCCAGGGTCCAGGTGTCCTATGGGCCTTTGGTGCTGCACTGCATATTCATGGGACACACCATGTGTGCATGTCCCTCAGACATGTACACATTGCCACAGTTGCATCTATTGCTACCACTGTTATCTACCTATCAGCCATCCACCGCTGTGTAGCCTCTCTCGAAGGCCTCATGTAGGCCTCAGTGATGGAAGATGTGGGAGTCGTGGCAGGATCTGGGGTAGTGGGCTATCACATCCAGTATCGGCAGTCACTGTCACATGCTATCTGTATGTTCTCAGAGTGGTACCCTTGTGGTTGATATATACCTCCGCTTCTGATGTTGGTGCCTGATGGCCACATGTGTGCAGTTGATGGCCCCTAGCACATGGTGGAACTGTGCCATGGTGGAGAAGACCTGTTTAATGTGCAGCTGTTGTGTTGTCTCCCATGGCAAGAGATGTACCTGGAGGTGGCGATCAGTGCTGTCAGGAAGATCCTCAGGCACTTGGACACAGCAGACTGAGATATACCCACTGTGTCACCAGTGGGTGTCTGGAAACTCCCAGTAGCTAAGAGACATGGCGCTGCACTGACCTTTTCCTCCACTGGTATTGCATGTCCTCTGTGTGTGGAACTGTGCAGGTCCTCCACAACTCCTGGCACAGCTCCTTATGGTGGTCTTGTTGGGCGGTACTGTGCATTACATTGATCCTCAGTGAGCTCCTCAAAGGATTTGTGAGTGCGGATTACATGCAGCACAGTTCCCCTGGCAACCTCCTCTGCACCCTGAGTCCACCATTCCCTGGATCCTGCCACACCACCTGAATGCCTCCATTGCTGCTATGCTGCCATCAGTATGGCTAGTAGGGCTAGTGCTGCTGTCATTATCGTGTTACTGTGTGTCTCACTACACTTGCTGCCTCATCACTGGCTCAGCTATGTGTTGCTGCAGGAGTCCTTTATATGCTGTAGTCAGCTTTAGACCAGCTCCATCCTGGTCTAAGTGTTGGCTGCTTAGATGACCTGCAAATTCCTGGTCTTACACTTTCTTGGAATACCACTGTGGTACAAGTGCTGTTTGCACATGTCGCATGATGCATTGACATTGCAGGTCTATGGTGGCAAGTTGGTCACAAGCCCTCTTTGGTGCAGACATCATGAGCATTGGTGCAATCCACCTTCTGGAACATCAAATGTCGGAATTGCGGGTGTAACTTGTGACTTATGTCATTACTTCCTAGAGTAAGTGGCTTGTGTCCTTCTAACTTGTTTTGGAATCAGGCTGACAGTGTCTATATTATATTTCCTCCATTTACTTGATACAGGGCCATACATCAGCTCCAGCATACAGTAAGAGAGAGACTGGAGTAATGGTTCTTCCCATTCTTTAGATACCAGTGACCAAAATGCAGTAGCATAAGCACAATCTATGAACACGTGCTCCTGGGTCTCCAATACCTGACTGCATGAATCCCTGGGGCTATACCTATCTGACAGTTGTTTATGCCTCTTATTATTCCCTCACATTGAGCCTGACAAAGTTCCTTAGCCACCCATATCCCATACATAGGGAGGTAGTCTTGGGCTAGACCAATATGTGTTACACAATAGCAAGAACATTTCCAAAAACCTGATTGGATAATGACCCACAGACACAGTGATGTTACTGAACAATAACATCACTGTATCTAAGACGAGCAGAGAAATGACCACGTAGCCAGTACAAAAATCACTCCATTCTCAATTCACTCAGAAACTATGACACCCATTACTGACTGACCTGATCATGATGGACAGCGCCATGTCTCTGTTTCCTGGTTAGTTTTCTGCCCAGAATTTGGTATCCCCACTAATTGTTTTGTTTCCTAGCAGCACTGTCAGTAGCAGAATCATAAGAAGCACATACTAACATACTAAAATGCCAGCAGAATAGGCCTAATAGTCTTTCGCGTCTGCTCATTTGGTCAGCCCCACCCTGGGAGCTGACCTTGCTGCCCTCGCCTTCTCTGGCTTCTCTCTTCTCAGTTCCGGATATTCTCGCTGCATTGGATTTGCTTCCAGAACCCTTCCCTGTACCTGCCCCACCCCTCTTTGAACCCCTCCACTGTCTCTGCCTCCACCAGCCCACTAGGCAGCACATTCCATGGCTCCACCACCCTCTCAGTGAAGTAGCACCTCTTCCTTTCTCCCTGAATATTCCCCTCCAGCTTCCACCCATGCCCTCTAGTGACCCCTCCTCCTTCTTCCTTGAAGCACCACTGCTGTTCCTCCCTATTTACCCCCTTCATGTACCTGAAGACCTCTTCATGTCCCCCAGTCCCTTCTCTCTTTCAATGTGTACATATTTAGCTCTTGAGCCTCTTCTCATAGGTCCCTGTCCCCCAAGCCCCAAATCATTTTTGGTTGCCCTCCTCTGGACCCTCTCCAGGAGTTTAATGTCCGTCTTTAAGTGTGGCCTCCAAAACTGCACGCAGTACTCGGTGTGGCCTCACCAAGCAGTTATGCAGAAGGAGTATCACTTCCCTCCTTCTGGAAGTGATCCACCAGTGATGCATCCCAGCATCCTGTTGGCCCTTGGCTGCTGCCCTCCTACAAGTTTCCGGGTTGTTCAACATGACATCCACCACCACCCCAGGTCCTCTCAGCCATCGAGACTGTAGCATTCCCCAGGGTGTACACTTGGCCGGGTTTCTGGTCCCCAGGTGCAGTACCTTGCATTTCCCTGCATTGAACCTCAGCTTCCACGTTCTAGATCATCTTTCCAGCACCTCCAGGTCCCCTGTAGAGCCACCTCCCCTCCTCCCCATCCACCACTGCCACCAGTTTTGAGTCATACACAAAGAGACTCATCTCACTCCTGATACCTGTCCTTATGTCAGAGATGTGGGCGTTGAACAGAAGGGGCCCAAGGACTGATCCCTGTGGAACCCACTAATGACCCTCCTTGGGATGAGACTATCCCGCCAACTACGACCTTCTGGGTCCGGTCCTGGAGCCAATTGCCTATCCATCTGATCATCTGGTTCCTCAACCCCATTTCTCCCAGCTTATCCAACAGGCCTACATGAGGAACAGAGCCAGATGCCTTGCTGAACTCTAGAAAGAGGACGTCCACTGGTCTACCCAGGTCCAAGGCACTTGTCACCCAGTCATAGAACTCCACTAGGTTTGTCTGACATGATTTCCCGGGACGAATCCATGCTGTCTATCGTCCAGGCACCCTGGCTTTTCCATGTCCCCCTAGCCTCTTCTTGACAATGCTCTACATCACCTTGCCCACCACCGATGTCAGGCTGACAGGCCTGTAGTTCCCTGCCACCTCCTTGATCCCCCCCTTGTGGATAGGCACTATAATGCCCTTCCAGTCCTGGGGCACTCACCCTGTCCTCAGAGATGGTGAAAAGCTCATGAAGGGTTCGCCATGGACATCCATAAGTTCCTTCAGCACTCTGGGATGTAATTTATCCAGCCCGGTGCTTTCTCAGTCTTAAGGGACCTGAGGCTTCCCTCACTCTCTCTGCTGTGATTTCCACTTCGCTACCTCTTCTCCTGCTTAGCCTTCCCCCTCCTGCCAGTGATGCCTCCCCTCTCCCCAGACCCACCGATCGTTAAGGGTCCCCCTCCTCAATATCACTGTCTCCTCCCATGTATGCTCGCCCCATTTTCCTTGGTGAAAACTGAGGTGAAGTACTCATTTTAGTACCTCAGCCTGCTCCCCAGGTCTTGTGCCCATCTCTCCCTGTTTTAATCCTGCTAATCTGCCCTTCACCTTCATTTTTCCCCAATGTAGTTAAAGAACCCTTGTTCCCTCTCCTAATTTCCCTGGCCAGGTTCTGCTCCTTCCTTGCCTTAGCCGCCCTCACCACCCTAGTGGCCCTTCCCAGCCATCAGCTCGTACTCTCGATCCTTTCACTCCTTGAACACTTGAATTGCCCTATAGGCTGCCTTCTTTCCCCACCACCTCCTGGACCTCCCTGTTCCACCAGCAGGGTTTTGGGCCCTACCGCATTTTAGTCTTACTCTTGCACAGGTGCTGGTAGCATCCTGCACCCCTCTCCTGATGATTTCCTACCTACTATCCAGCTTCCATGTCTGACCCAATCCCATCCAAATGCTCCTAAGGATCCCTTCCCATTTCCTTAAATCCACCCCCTGAAGTCAGTTACCTCCCGTCTTTGTGCAGCCTTCTCCCTCCTAGGACCAGGCAGAACCAGACCGTGGCATGGTCACTCCCTGTCAATGGGTCCCTTACCTCCAGGCCCCAATCTGGTCACTGTCTGCCAGGACCACATCCAGTACCCGCGCCTCCTGGTCAGTTCCCCACCTGCTGAGTTAGGAATGCATCTTGAAAGACATCCAACAACCTCTGTTCCCTGGCCACTGAGGATGTCATAGTCTCCCAGTCTGTTCCCGCAATTAAAAATAGCACTCATGTCAAGCAACCTAACCGAGCACACTGACATTACCATCCAGTGACATTTAAATCCTCTGCTTCTCAACAAACCCACACAGTTTCCCTTTTCCTAAAACACATTTTCCCAAAATAAAATAAAACCCTGTAACTGACAGGTTCTGACAGATATCCACTTACCCAGCGTGAGTGGGAAACGGAGATTACTGCTCAGCTCGAGCTCATCTGCTCTAGTATCCATCTCTCTCTGTCTCACAGGAAAAGAAAAACAAGAGGAAAAATCCTCAAATACTTCCAGGACATGCAGCGGAAATGACAGAATATGGTCTGTGTGTGTGTGTGTGTGTGTGTGTGTGTGTGTGTGTGTGTGTGTGTGTGTGTGTTACCAACCCAAAACCAAGCACAATAAACCCACAACATTGGCAACTGCACCTACTGGACTACTTTTTCTTTTATCTGCAAAATATGCCTGTCATACAAAAAAATAACACAAATACTACAATTTTTATTTCTTATTTTTTCCTTGTTAATATTATTTTAAAATAAGCCATTGTATAAAACAATAAGGCACTCAAGGTGTGTGTTATTGTGTAATAATGTCCTCCTGGGATGGTGGGAAGCACTTGGCTTCACCTTGTGCTTCAATCACCCAGGAGTGACTTATTACAATCACACACCTTGGGAGTGTGCACATATTAACAACCCCTACTCCTGATAACTGGCAGTTAGAAAGTAATGTCTTGGTTTTCTCTGCTACTAAAATGAGCTTATAGATGGCTTCCTATCTAGAGTCTGCACCTGGACTGCTGAAATTCCTCATTTAATGACATTTTAATGACTTCTGACCCTTACCTAGGTAATGCTGAAATTCTATTAAAAAGCCTCAGTTTACTTTGAGTCAAGGGAGAGGCAAGGGAGAGCCATGTCCATAACAGTTTCCTCCATGGCTTGTCACCTGGTTTTAACATCAGCTCAAAGTTATAACATAAACAAACTAGAAATAAGGCTACAGGGTGTACCATATTTGCACCTCCTTCCTGAATGCTCCTGTACATGTGTTCCCTTTTGACAGGGTTTAACCTACTCCCGCCTGAAAGAACACACTTTACAAGGGTAACCAGTGTCGGGGGCATAGCACAGATACAAAAATATAGGTAACACTAGTGATTTAATTAAAATTATCCTATTCTTTTTAGAGATTTGCTGCCTTCCATTTGAAAATTTATCTATTTTCCCAGAACAGCCCTTTCTCCCAGTTGCACACTACAATATCTCCAGGGCCAAATTCAATGCCCAAAATAGTAATTGGTCCAGTCGATACCTTTATCCCAGCGAAGGTACCAGTAGTGGCAAGGAGTGTTCCTAAACGCCACACCTTACATTTATTTATGTTTATCTTGGACCCTGACCAGACAGAGAAGACAGCCAAGGTTCTTCTAGGGAAGTTTCACATGTATTTGGGGCTATTGTTAAAAATCACATTGTCTGTATAAGCTTTAACTGGAGACCCCCCATACTGAGAGACACCTCTAATGTTAGCTACATTAATAGGCTCTGAACAAGAATATCTATACCAAATATGTATAGAAGTGGGCTGAGGGACAACCTTGTCTAGACCCTCTTCTGACCTTGATATGCACTGCCACCCATTTATATTAGGAATGAGCACTGCATTTTGGTACATGTGTCTGTCAATTTATAAAAGGCCCTGGGATCCCAAAGGCTTGGAAAGCAGCAAACAAAAGTCATGTGACAGTATACCAGTGTTTTTCTTGGTCCAGGCTCATCACATAGCCCCTGAATCTCTTCTTCACCCTTTTCTATAGAAGACTTCCCATAAGATAATCAGGTTGTCATGTTGACGCCTCCGGGATGGCGCAGACCTGGGTAGAGCTGATCAAATGACTAGACACCTGAGATAATCTAGCTAACAAAATTGTACTCAGTATTTTAAAATCTGTATTTAAGAGACTCAATGGTCTTCAATCCCCTATATCTTTAGCTCCTTTTTGTTGTGCAATAACACAAGCACTGCCTCATTCATAGATGCAGCAAACTTTCCATTCTGTAACGTATAGTTAAATAAAACCACTATCACTGGAGCAGGCTCCTTGCATGTTTTATAAAACCCTGCCCCAATGCTGTCCGTACCTGGAGCTGAATCAGTTTTTAGCTTGCTAACAGCCACCTCCACTTCCCTAGGGTTGTGGTTCTTTATAACTCCTGTGCTTATGCCTCGACGCCTGTGGAAGATTAAGTGGCCTGAAACTATCTGGGTTCACTACTGTCTGAAGCTGTGTTCCAAACTGTGAAATAGCATATTGTTCTACCACCAGTAAGATTTGTCAGTGTCAGTGGCTCAGTAGGTACACTCGCCTCTGAGGCTGGGAGATCAGAGGGCTGTGGGTTCAGTTCCCACATCTGGCACTTGGGTTAATATCCCAGTACTGACACTATAATGCAGCATGAGAGGGTGCTGTCTTTCGGATGAGACGTTAAACCGAGGTCCCATCTGCCTGGATTGGTGGTAGTTCAGATGGATGTTAAAGATCCCATGGCACTTATTGAAAAGAGCAGGGAATTTCCTGGTGTCCTGGTGAAATTTCCTTATTCACTAAAAATACCACAAACAGCTTAATCTGGTTCAAGGTCAGTTGGCATTTATCTGTATCCTCCCTGGGTCGTGCCTGAAAATAGGCAGGATTTGTCTAGTGCACTTACCCGTCAACAAAAGCTAAATAAATATGTGCTGGAGAGGTAACCAAATGACCTGAGTCTGTCTTGAGTTCAGATATGACCCTTTTGTCCACCTGACACATTGGTCTTGTTCTTGTTGGTCTGGGTGACATTGGGCTTAGCTAGGCTCAGAGCCCATTGACTTGCACTGCTCAGTGCCAAATTTTATGCTTTTGGACATTTTCAGACTGAATTCTCTACTGCATTTTACCTCTGTTCCACTGTTGTTCTGCCTAAATACTCAGAATTGCATATTGTACTTTTTAATTCTGTAACCAATCCACGATATCTGGGTTAGGCTGCCTGGTATTTCCATTACTTAACAGTATATATAGGCTGTTGTTAAATTGCTAGCTTACCATAATGTTATTGTTTAAATGATTTTTCCTTTTCTGACTTCATATCTTGCTCAGGAGCCCTCTGCCGTTTGATTGATATTATTAAGCCATAGTCTATTTTAATTGCCGTACAAAGCAGTTGTGGCAGCTTAACTCTACTGTAACCTTTCTGTCTCTCCCTCCCCCACCCCCAAACTTCTAGAGGCCTGCTCATAATTCCTTTTGTATTATGGTGCACTCTCAAGCTGCTACCTCTGCCTCTCATCTAGTAACTCTCTCTGTTCCCTCCTGTTCTGCAGTCACTAGGCAGCTGTCCTCTGCTACAAACATGTCTTAACTCTGTTAATGTGCACTACCATTGCTGAGTGTCCCCTCTGACTTCTGCCTCCTTCCCTACTGCTACAGCCTGACCTCCCCTCCCCCTTTCTACCTACACTTATTGGATCTTGCCCACCTTCACATCTCCCTTCCTCGCCCCCTCACTCGCTTCCTCTGTCTTAAAATAAAAAAATAAAAAATTGCTCCTCTTTCTCCTTCACCCACCCTTTCTGCCTCCAGACTGGCGCCAGCAATCCACTGAGCCTGATCGCTTCTGTCTAACACCTCAGCCCCCATTTTAGTTCCCTCACACTCTCAATCTCTACTCTGACTTTACCTTCCCTCTCTCCTCGCTGCATACGCTTGAATTTCCTTCCCCCTCCTCCTGTTATTGGCCCTGCATCACTGCCTACTTGCCTCTGATAATATAAGCCTACTCACTGCCTCTTCTCTCTCTCTCCTCATCCAGATTCCGTAGCCTGAAAGGAGCTAGCAGGTGCCAGGTGGCCACGATCCGATGGGACCTGGTTTTCACCGCGCCACCCTACGGCGCCTCCTCTAGCCACCTCCCGACCCTAAAAGCTGGTAAGGACATCCTCTGACTGGGGAAGCAGTGATCGGCTCGATTGGCTGACCGCAGCATTGTGCTAAGCACTTATTGGCCTCCGGTTTCAAACCCTGCTTCCTGATTGGTCTGGGTGGCATTGGGCTTAGCTGGGCTCGGGCCAGTGACTTGCACTGCTCAGTGCTGAAATTTTCACGCCCCCCACCTTTATTAAATAGTCTCCTTCGTCACGCCCCTTGCTCCAAATACCACGCCCACTGTCTTACATCCTATCCTGTCCCACTTGCTAAAACTACCTCTCCCTGCATTTCCTACCGCTGCTAGCTTCTGGGGATATTACAGGCTAACATCACTGTGTTTTCAGCTCTCTGGCTTCTTTTCTCTCACCTCCTCTCCTCCCCTGCTACATCCATTATCTTTACACCCCTCTCCTCCTCCTAGCTATAATGCCTCCTGTAACCACATTCTTCTGTCTCTTCTTACCCTCTCCTTGCTTCCTACCCTATGCCATCTTCCTACCTCTTCCTATCCCTCACCACCCCTACTTTGGTCCTCCTGGCCATCTACCCTCCATGAGGTATGTTTGCAATCTCCCTCTATTCACACAAATGGTGCCATCTGGCAATGGACTGTTTAAATATGAAAATTACGACGATGGCCTGGGGGCGATTAAGCACCTATTTCTGACCAATGCCTTACACTGGATCCTAGACACCTGTACTGGACCAAATCACACAAGCAACGGAGGTTGATTTCCACCTACTATGAATTACGGCTATTGACTCTCAAACTGGGCCTGATAGCGCTATAGCAGTAACTGTGAGGACTTTGTTGTGGGCACCAGGAGAATCCTCCTCCTCTTAATGTCAGGAAGTGTTCACCCAAATCCTGGCCCTATCTCCCACAGCACAACAAAGCCAGCCAAAATGGAGGGGACTCACCTTTGTCACCCTAAATATCTGTAGTCTCCTACCTAAACTGGCCTCCCTACAAACCTTGCCAGCCAACGTAACCCTGATATCCTGGCCATTGTTGAAACTTGGCTGACACCCAGCACCCCTGACCATGCCATATCTCTTCAAGGCTACAAGATACTCAGGCTGGATAGGACCTCAAAAGGGTGGTGGCTGTGCAATTACATAAAGGACTATCTCACATGCCTCCCTGTTTCAGTATACCACCACTGAAACCGCTGTTCAACTCCTTCCTATCAAGATTCTCCTTGGTGCCCACAACAAAGTCCTCATGGTTACTGCTATCTATATCCCACCTAAAGATCTGGGGTCCGGCCTCCAGACTGTACTAGAATTCATCAGATCTCAACCTCCTGACGCTGAGCTCCTTCTCCTTGGTGACTTTAATATCAACTGGCTAGCACCAGACACAGGGTCGACTAAGGATGCTATCCTTGCTGCAACTTAGCATAGCCGGTCAATTCACCTACTAGGAAAAACTATAAATCAGGGAATAGTACCCCAATAGATTGGATCCTTACCAATCACCCTGCCCGATAAATAATGTCGCTGTTCTCCCGGACTGTCTTAGCGACCACTCTCCCATAAAATGTACCTGGTCAAACAAGTTCAGAAAACCACCTCCTAGAACCATCTCTAGTAGAGTACTACCTTTTGGCAACCTTACTCCTCTCAAGGAAAATCTTAGACAGAAAGACTGGTCTCCCATTTACAATACTCAAGATGTCATGAAGCCTTAATCATTTTATCAATACTTTCAACGCGGCCTGTGATTCCTATGCTCCTGAAAAAAGTGCAAAGTGAAAGCGCTCTCAAATCCCTGGCTCACTGCTAATCTATTGGCTCTACACAAGGAAGGACCACCTCTGGGCTATTACAAGAGCCACTGGCTCACTGACTGACATCCAAAAGTATAAACAGGCCAGAAACTACTGTACAAAAGAGACTCGCCGGGTGAGAGCGCCTACTTCAAGAATGCCCTCTCCAACTCCTGGGGTGAAGGAAATCCTTCTGGGACAATCTAAGAAATATCACGGGTAAGCAGTCCAAGTCCTCTCTACTATATTGAATGTGGATGGCACTGCCATCCTTGACCCCTTAGTCATAGCAAACACCTTTAATGAGACCTTCACTGACCTTAGCGGTGTCCTCTCATCTGCTACTCTTCGCTGATACTGACCCTCCAATCTCTATATCCCCTCTGCCCTTCCAAACATACCACCCTTCCATCTTAAAATAGTTAAAGCACATGAAGTTCATAAATACATAAAGAAGGCTATATCTAAATCCCGGCAAGCAGTGACTCTATTGACCTTAAAATACTGTCCCTTACTCTGGATGAAGTTCTACTCCCCTCACCACAATATTCAATCTCTCCCTCTGCTCCAGCAAGTTCCTAGTAAATGGAAGGCTGCAATAGTCACTCCTGTGCACAAAGTGGTGACAAGTCTCTGCCTGGTAACTATAGACCTATTTCAATACTACCTCCCTGTCAAAGGCTCTTGAGCTATAGTGGCTGACCAGCTAACAGACTACCTACAGAAATATAACATCTTCTGTGCCCAGCAACATGGATTCAGACAAAGGCATAGCACATCGACAGCCCTGCTCGAATTCTCAGGAGCAATCCACAAGGCCTTGGACAAAGGACTCCTAACCGGAGCTGTGTACATTGATCTAGCGAAGGCGTTTGACACTGTACACCATGGTCTACTCATCAGTCATGAGTGCTACTCAACTACAGTCCCTTAGGCGCTCCCTGGGTTCTGGTGCCTGGATAAAAGTTACCTTGCCCAGCTCTCAGGTTGTAAAAATAGCAGGAGTTCTCTCAGACCCTAAGCCTGTCCTCTCAGGAGTTCCATGAGGATCCATCTTAGGCCCCCTCCTCTTCAGCCTTTTTCTAAACTCCTTCTCAAATCCTGCCCAGAGCAAATTATCCTCTATGCCGACGATGCTGTGATTCTATCCTCGATAAAGATCAAACCCCTTACGCCTCAGCCTCCAGCATGCATTTGCCAGTGTTGAGACGTGGTTCACTGAACATAAGCTGGTCCTAAACCACAAAAACAAAATCCATGCTCTTCTCAAGCCCACAAAACAAGAAAAGGCAGTACCACTCACTATCAACACATCCCTGGGAATCATCCTTGAACAAGTGGCTACCTTCAAATATCTTGGAATCACCTTTGATCAAGGCCTAGCCTTTGCAACACATATCGATAGTATAGCCAAAACTATTAATCAACGCTTGGGATACTTTACCGAACAGGCAGCTCCTTACCCTACCAGCACTGAAGCTAGCTATTCAATCCTCAATCATCTCAATCATTGACTATGGCTTAATTGTCTATGGGTCCACCTCTTCTAAGCGACTTAAACGTATCACAACCTCCCTCAAAAGGCCTGTCAGCTGCTTACTGGTGCTCATCGCATCGACTCACACTTATGAAGCTCTATGCTGAAACTGGGTGGTTACAACTCTCAAACCGCTTAAAGTACCTCACCTGCCTTATGGCTAAAAATCCATCATGGGCCTCACCCACCTTGCATTCAAGACCTGTTATGCCAGAACACAAGTGTCCCAGACCACCAGAAGATCAGAAAATCAGCCTCTTCAGGTCCTGCCGGACTACCCAGGGTCAACGATCATTTGCCTATCATGCCCCCAATTGGCTTAATACCCTTAGCACCACTATTACCTCCTCTAACTCTCTAGGTGCTTTTAAATCTAGCCTATTCTCTCACCTTGCCACATCAAACTCCTGTAACTGCCTTGATTAAATCCTAACTATTTCACTTTTCCACCTTGCCCACTTACCTGACAAAGGCCTGGTAGAGGATCCTCTTCACTAACTATGGTCTGCTCCTCCCTCCCTTGCTCTCTCTTGCCTATCTAACACACTTCCCTAACCTATCTTTCCCTCCCCATTTGTTTTCTTATTGAGGAAAGTGTTTAATTGGTAATTATCTGTCCTTCTCAAATGTCTCTGATGCTTAACTGTTCATGTCTCTGTTTGTTCCACAATGTAATTTAAATGTGCAACTCATTGTAATCCTATTGTTTGTACCTAATTTGACATGGGACCTTTGTAAAAGAGCCTTGGCTCAAGTATTAATTCCTAGAATACAATAAACAATAAACAATAAACATTCTTTAAAGGGGTCTAAAGATCCTTTCTTAACTTGGGTCCCAAATCTAAGTTCCTGAGTAAGTGATTTAGCTCTGTCATATTGTAGGGATTTCATCTGATATTTTATAATCTTGAGCCGTCCACTATAGTCAGTTGCGATGATTTATTATTAAGATTTTATTATTATTATTAATAAAACTGGAGATCACTCACAATATACAACCCCCTTAGGCACACTGCAACATTTGGTGACCTCCAGGAAATATTTAAACAATGGGTGGCCAAAGCTTGTACAATAGCAACAATAAGCAGAAATCAAGCAGTATTGGGGGTGGGGGTGGATCACTGATATATTCATGTAGGAGCTACCTGGAATTATCCAGGCAGCGACTCTTCTACTCCACACCATGCAGGTGGTGATAAGAAGTATCAGCAGCTTGTGATAGGGCCAAGTGCCTCACAACCCGTCCTACTGAGAAGGATTCCAGGGATAGATAACATGGCCAAGAAAGGCTACTTGGTGGCCTCCCTGGGCATTAGACAGGCCAATTACATGGCATATGCTGCCAGTATCAAAAATCCCTCTGGAGCTATGTCATGGCTATGGCAGACAAAGTACCATCTGGTTTGGTGGCTGACATGGTGGAAATAGCCAGATGTGGCTTATAAGCCACAAAGTACCAGTTCCACAAGGCAGTAGATGCCAATGACAATGCAGCCAGGTGGATGACAGTATCAGTTGCATTGAGAAAGTTTGCCTGGCTCAGAACCACAAACCTGACACAGGACACTCAGGCTAAAACCATGTATTCCCCAGTGGAGAACAACTCCCTGTTTGGAGACAAAACAGAGGCATACATGAAAAAGTTGGATGACTACAAGACCACCTACAAATGCAATACTTCAAAGAAAAGGCCTCAACCTCCTATTGGCCACAGGGAAGGTGAGGTAGAGGTAGGGATATGGCAGACCCTTTTTCCAAGCCTAACCCTCCACTGCTTAATAGTTACTTCAGGGGTAGGGGTTGAAGGGGTTTGAGATGAGGGATCAGGCCCCACAGGCTGTAGCCCAGGCTACACATAATCCCTGATGCGTCAGTCAGGGTTGGCTCCCTAATGCCCCTAGATTTTAGCAAGGCATTTGGTACAGTCCCACACAAAGATTAACACACAAGTTATCCAGCCTTGGAGTGGGCCCCAAGGTGGTAGCCTGGATAAAAATTGGCTGGACAACAGGACGCAAGGGTAGTAGTAAATGGAGTCCACAGTGAATAAAGGAGGGTTACTAGCGGGTACCAAAGTGTTCAGTACAAATGGAAAGGGACCTGGGGGTAATTATATCAGATGACCTAAAGGTGGGCAAGCAATGTGAGAAGGCAGTAAGGAAGGCTGGGGAATACTGGGATGCATAGAAAGAGGCATCAATAGTAGAAACAGGAGTTGTTAACCCTCTGTACAGACAGTTGGTGAGACCCCATCTGAAGTACTGTGTGCAGTTCTGGAGACCCCATCTCTGCAAAGACATAGACAGAGTGGAGGCTGTCCAGAGAGGACAACCAAAATGGTACAGGGTCTGCACCAGAAGACATACGAAGAAAGACTAAAGGAGCTTAATATGTATACCTTTGAGGAAAGAAGGGAGAGGAAATGATAGAAACTTTCAAGTACCTCAAGGAATCAACAAAGTCCAAGGCGTAGCATCTTTCAGAAAAAGATGTGCAAGAACAAGGGGCACAATTTGAAGATAGAGGGGATGGCTCAGAGGTAATGTGAGGAAGTATTTTTCACAGAGAGGGTTGTAGATGCATGGAACAGCCTCTCTGAGGAGGTCATGAAGTCAAGAACAGTGGGGAATTCAAGAATGCATGGGACAGACATAAGGCAGTCCTAGTGGGGGTAGGAGGAAGTCAGCTGTTGGTTAACTAGGATCTGCAGCTTATCTGTTAGCTAGGAAAATGGGCAGACTAGGTGGGCCAAGTGGTCCTTATCTGCCATCAAATTCTATGTTTCTGTGTTTCTATGTCTTCATGAATCTGCTATACTTGTGGGAGGGGCCCTAATGGCCCAATCCCTGCCCCATACATGGAAGCCTCCAACTACTTACAGGGCCGGTGTACTCCAGTTATGGAATTATAACAGCATATGGTGAACACTTGTTAATCAGTCCTACCATAACACCTAACACAACTATATACAATAGAAATCTCCTTGAGGATGAAACTGCATGAAATCTCTGTTGGGGGGTGGGAGGGAGAGAGACACTGAGGAGGAAGCAGAAAATACAATCGTAGGCTTCAACCAGGGTCCATATCCAATTTGGGCAATATGCCTAGTCGGAAAGGCATAGCATTTTGTATAATCACCCAGGTACCTATGCAGAACTGAAAGTCTCTGAAAGTGGCTACCTGGGCCAGAGAGAAGAAGCTTGGAGAAGGTAGGGCTGTCTGAGGTATGCCATCTCATTAGTATCAGTCTCTTGGCAGCAGCCCCCTATAACCCATCTTGCTCCCAGGTTGTATTTAGGAAGACCTGACCATTCACAACCTAGCAGGAGCAAGAATGGATCTAGGGGAACTACAGGGTGGATCATCTGACACATGGTCTTTACCTCTTCCCAGAAGTGCTGGAGCAGTGGGCAGTCCCATAATATGTGGTATAGGTGGGATACTGGCTGCCTGCAATGCCAGCACTGGTCATTATCCATAAGATCGAGGCATTTAAGCTTGGCAAGAGTGTAATACCATCTCAGCATAGTCTTATTCATAATGAGGTGGGTATGCTCATCTCTGCAGGTCTTATGTATTCTCTCCAGCTCTGGTCCCATTGATGTTCAGGAATAGGAGGCCAAGTTCACCCTCCCATTAGGACCTAGCCAGTTGGGTTGGGTCTGGGGTATGACAGGGTAAATAAGACCCTGTCCCATTTATTTTGGAGAAAGTGTTTAAGTGCAAGGATCCATATTCTTTCCTTTTCTGTCTCTTCTGTCTTGCACAACCAAATTTTCCTGTGAGACCTCGGACTTGATCAACCCTCCAGTCTAGCAGTCCTTTGCCTCTCACTGTCTCTCAGGTTTCTCTTGCTGTCTTTCTTCCTTTCATATCTATATCTGCTAATATAAAATATGAGGAGGGAGGAGGAGGTGATTCTGCCACTGTATGGGTCATTAGTTAGACCACACTGGAGTACTGCGTGCAGTACTGGTGTCCGTATCTGAAGTGGGACATTAAGTTACTGGAGGGTGCAGCGCAGAAGCGACAAAGATGATCAAGGGGCTGGGGACTTATCATACAGAGAGGAGGTTGAAGGAGTTGAACATGTACTCACTGGAGGAGAGGAGAGACAGGGGTGACATGATTGAAACCTTTAAATACATGAAAGGAATAAACAAGACAGGTACAGAGGGGCTGTTCAAAGTAAGGGAGGGAGGCCACCAGGGGCCATGATATGAGACTGGAGCGAGGAAGGTTCAGGAGGGAGATGAGGAGACACTTTTTACAGAGGGTGGTGGCTGGGTGGAATCGTTACCTGCTGAAGTGGTATGCAGTAGAACAGTGGACTGCTTCAAATGAGGATGGGACAGGACAAGGGGAGGGTTATGAAGGGAAGGGTGGAAGGAGGGCAGCTGCAGAATAAGGGGTGCTAGCTGCACATTCAGAGCAGACTTGATAGACCTCTAGGCCTTTATCTGCTGGCAAATTTTGTATGTTCGTATGAGAATCAATGTATGGAAATGTAGCTGATATTGGGATCACTTTGTTTAGAAAATTGTGTTACTGTTGAAATGTATATATTTATAATTTGAGATAACTGTAAAAAGCTAGAGGTTACTTGGGTGCAAATGCCTGAGTCTTGTGCAGTTGCTGTGGGGACCTCAGGAAGTTCTCAATGTTCTAGCAGCTCCTGAGATTTACAAAGGACAGGATGCTTGCAAATGATAGGGGTTGAAAAGAGTTATAAAAACAGCTAAACTGAGTTGCAAGGAAGATTATTTTACAAGAGATTTTATTTTGCTTCTGTATATAGTTATTCTGAACAGGTTTATCATTTTGCTTGCATGTGCAAGAAACATAGTGCCATCATCCGAGTTTTCGGAGGTGTGGCAGCCCTCTTCCAATTCAGTCAGTGTGTTTGGCGTGGCTGCAGTTCTCCAATCAGCAGTGCAGCTGTCTATGACAGCAGTTGAAAATACAGTGGCCATTACAGTTGAAAGGGAGAGCTACACTCGGTGAGCAGTGATAAGACCGCGGTGCTCATGCGCCGCCTCAACACACACGCACGCATATTGCATGCTCCCGCTTCCCCATGCACACACTGTATAGCTGATGGGGTGCCCAATTCCCTGTTGGCTGTGCTGCAATTCCCCCAACAGAGTTCCAGGTGCCACACTGGGACCCACCCAGCATGGCAGCAGTCAGTATGGCGAAGGGGTGCCCAATCCCCCATCGGCTCTGTTTCCCCCCAGACTATTCGGGTGCCATGCTGCGAGCCCATTTCAGCATGGCAACAGGTCGTATGGCGACAGAGTGCCCAATCCCCCATCAGCTCCATTGCCCCCACCCAAAAGAGCCTTCCAGCTACTGCGGAGCCCACCCCAGCGTGGCGCAAGTCCAGCGTCGTCCAAGTAAAAAAAACACCTAAAAGAAAAAATCTTCCCTACGCCAGACTGTCTGAGCCCCTCTCCCCCCACCGCCCACCTCTGTGCATCTACCTCCCCCACATCCCCACCTCACCCCACACTTACCTCTGGAGTCTGGTGCGATGATCTCGGTGGACTGGTAACACGTCTGCACTCTTCAAAGCCAACATGAACTGAAAATGCGGTAAGCCATATAATGGAATAAATAGGGTTTTCAACTTTACCATATCTCAGGCATTTTGGGAAATTTGTTCACTAAATTTTCAACATGGGGTTTTGGGACCCCACCTCATGAATTCTGTCACTGTCATGGTGTTAATCGGCCCCAAAGGTGATTTTGCGGTCAATGCGTGAAACCACCTTTTGGGACCGATTACAAAATGACAGTGTCACAGTTCATGAGGTAGGCCTCAAAACCCTATGTTGAAAATTTGGTAAAAAAAATTCTCCAAAATGACTGTTTTATTTGTTATGCGCTTGCTGTTCCTACACACACTCATAAGTTTGCAAATTTTAATATGTTCACTCAGATTTTCAACATTGTTATTTTACCACACTTCCTTATGAGCAGTACAGCTGTTATTTCTCACATCTCACCCAAAATGTGTTTCCACGCATGTAGCGCACAATGGTGCAGTCAGTGTGTGAAATCAATGTTCAGGACAGATTAAAGAAAATCACAGTGACACTGTTCATGAGCAGAGGTATTAAAATGGCTATGTTAAAAATTTGGTGAAAAATGACTGTTTCTGAGCATGCATTGCGCTGTTTCTCATGCCCTTCGTAAGTTCGTGAATGTTCAATATTTTCACTCCAGATTATCAACATTGCCATTTTACTATACCTCCATATGAACAGTATATCTGTCATTTCTCACATCTCACCCAAAATGTGTTTCTGTGCATGTAGCGCACAATGGCGTGATCGGTGTGTGAACTCAATGTATGGGACACAGTAAGAAAATCATAGTGACACTGTTCATGAGCAGAGGTCTTAAAATAGCTATGTTGAAAATTTGGTGAAAAAATTCCTAAAATGACTGTTTCTAGAAGATTCGTTTGCGTAGTTCCTTTTGCGTAATTTGCAATTTTTAATATTTGCACTCAGATTTTCAACATTGCAATTTTACCTTACCTCCTTATGAGCAGTACTGCTGTCATTTTCATATATAGCCCAAATGTGTTTAAGTGCATGTAGCACACAATGGAGCAGTCTGTGTAGCTAATCAATGTTTGGGACAGGTTAAGAAAATCACAGTGACACTGTTCATGAGCAGAGGTCTTAAATGGCTATGTTGAAAATTTGGTGAAAAAATTCCTTCAGCCATTCTGCAATGTTACTAATGAAGACATTGAACAGGACTGGCCCCAGGACCGATCCCTGCAGCACCCCACTGGTCACCCCTCTCCCTAGGCTGCAGCCCATTTACCACCACTCTCTGCCTCCTGTCTGTTAGCCAGTTTCTAACCCAGTTTAATACCCTTTCCCCCATGCCCAGCCTACCCAGCTAGTTTATCAGCCTCCTATGTGGGATGGTGTCAAAGGCTTTCCTGAAATCAAAGTAGCGTTGTCCACTACCCACCCTGATTCACTTCCTTTGTCACTCAGTCAAAGAAATCAACCAGATTTGTCTGACATGATGTCCCCACTGTGAATCCATGTTGTCTATGGTCCTGGGCTCCGATGGCTTCTAGATGCCCCACTATCCTATCTTTAAGCAATGTCTCCATGATCTTCCCCACTACTCAGGTGAGGCTGAGCAGCCTATTGTTCCCGCCTCCTCCCTGCTGCCAGACTTGTGTAGAGGGACCACATGTTCCCTCCTCCAATTCACTCATGTTGAATTACTCAGTGAACATGGCTGCCAGAGGTACTGCTATCTCCTTTCACAGTTTTCTTAATATCCTTGGGTGTATGCCATCTGGTTCCATCACTTTGTCTAGCTTTAATTTAGTGAGCTCCTGCAGGACTCTTTTGCCTTTGAATGTACTATTGTCCACCTCTTCACCCCTTGACAACTGCTGTACTGCTGTGGCCCTTGCCCCCCACTCTTCTGTGAATACTGAATGGAAAGACACAGTGCATGCCTTGGGAGGAAGGCATGGAACTATCACTTCCAAATACCTAAACAGCACATACAAGCAAGCAACATTCGCGTTGACAAATGCTTGTTTTATTTTATGTTACAGCAACTACAAATAAACAATTTTGTGGAATTTACAACTGCTCCTGGGTTTTCTATGCTTCCTGACCTGTGCCTCGATGACAGGGAGGCATCCCGGATTGCTGCATAAATCCTGCTTGCCCTACTCCTGGCAGTGCTAACCAAATCCCCATGGATGGGGTGTGGATGTATACCCAGTGGTCGGGGTACCAGGAGGTGAGTGATGGCATCTCTTATTTGAAGGTATTTCCAAAATGGCCTTGGGAAGATGAAATCTGATCCTGAGATTCTCAAAGAATTCCAGCATAGCGGACCCTGGGATCAGTGGGTCCTGAACTACCATGATGCCCTGGGCCTCCCAAACCAGCCAGTGAATGGGCTTCCATCCCACCATTAGAGCCAGGTTCTTCAAAGTGGCATACATTTCCAGCAGGTGGGGTATGTTTGAGTATTGAGTGAACCTTTACCCAATATTGGCAGAAATTACCAATGTGGGAGATAACAGACATGAGTTATGCTTTTCACTGTATAGCAAAGTCACTGGAGAGAGGGACTCTAATAATGCAGCTTCTAAAGGGAACCAGGTTGGAGAAGCATGACTCATTGGTACAAACCTCCTAACTACTTGGGCCACGGTTAAGGCCATGTGGTACCCTTAGAACCAGGGAGCCCCACCCCTCTCTGCTCCAGTGCTGTCTGAGCTTTAACTTGACTAAATCTAGGTGGACGCCTTCCCAAAGAAATGTCCCCAACAGCGTGTCTATCTTTTGGAACCATTTAGGTGGGATTTGGACTGGCAAATGTGCAAGAATGTAAAGTAGCGCTGGGCTGCTATCATCTTTATGGAGTCGATCTTACCTGTCAGGGACAGCTTTAAAGCCTTCCATCTATCAGTGTCATTTCTGAGGATTCCAACAGGCCTTGAAGGTTGAGTGAAATCATTTTGGATTGGTTGGGGTGAATTATGATGCACAAATATTTAATGCCTTCGGTGACCATTTAAACCCCAGTGATGTGAATGGGTGTTTGGAACACAAGCGTGTTCAGTGGGAGAACCTCAGTCTTGGATTGATTAACCCTGAGTCTGGAGATCTGTGAGAATTCTGTCAGGGTGTCCAGGACCCCTACACCACCTGAGGTGTGATATGTGTAACCCTGCAAATGGGGTCCAGAAAAGCCTGTTTGGCCTACCTTAGCCCTGCCACTCTGTCTCTCCTGCTGTTTCTCCCAGGCTTCTCCCAAGCATCCTGCCTTTCTTTTTGTGCCCCAGGTCTTGTTTCTGCTCCTCTGGTGCCCCAGCCTTCAGCCCAAGTGAAAATCCAACCTCTAGAGGCTCCAAATGCCATTGTGATCTCCCATTGTGTTGTGCTCCCCTCAGGGAGTGGGAATTGCGTGAAAAGCACTCTTGATCTTGAACTGCGCTGTTTGGTGGTTGCCTCGGGGACTGTTCCGTCGAACCCGAATTCCTTTTCACCAATTTGGTACCTGGTGACCACGGACAGGCTGCTGAGGGCTGCTCTAGTAAAATTAAAGGAGTTTTGAAAGGTACTGGACTGGGGCTCATTTAAATATTCATGAGCTGAGATGGAGAGAGCAGATTCCAGTCTGCTGGGACCCCAAAGGGGTGGGGGCTCAGCCTCATGCCATACATCTGGGCCTGGGCATTCCATTTAAGTTCCTCCATCCTGGAAGAGGTGTTTATTATTTTGTTTAAAGTAAAGCTAAAGTTGTAGTAATTTAGTTTTGTTTCACCTGCTAGTCTGAGGTTGCCAGAGATGTCCTCCAGGTGCTAGCCCTCCCTCCCACATCAGGGAAAGATGTGGACTGAAGACCAGATAACATCAAGCCTCAGTTGTGAGAGATGACTGAAGACACCAGGATGCCTTCTATTCTGGATGACCACCTGTGCAGGACCTGCGTGAGTACCTTTGTACCCCCGATGCAAGGAGATGTTCTCTGAGTAATCTTTGAGCCTCAAGCCCATTCTACTAGATATGCTAACTAAATAATCTTGGGCCCAATATGCCCTTTATCTGCTGAATCATGTAAGAGGCCTTAAAACTATCAGTCTGGGCCACTTTGCTACCAAGTAACTGAGTCGTCTGAAACTGGTTCTGATGAACTTTGCCTACTGCCCAAATGGCCCAGTGCAGGTGTGTTGAACTGCTGTGTAATCATATAAATCTGCTGATATTCGTATGTGCCCTCTATGGGTTAGAATTGCCTATTGAGTTGCCAGTAAAGTCGCATTGTCACTTCATAGGACAGGAGGCCCTAGAGCTTGTTTATGTCCGAATTATACCTGGGAAATAGCCTATTCCTCCTTGCCTGTCTCGTCTAAGAATAAGAGATGCTTGATAAAAGCGTTGATATTTAAATGTACTGGATGTGAATCCACCTATAGTAAAGACGCCTTATTGATATTTAAATGCACTGTATGTGACTTCATCCTGATAAGTAAGAATGCTTAATAAAAGTATTGATATCTAAACGTACTGGATGTGACTTCAATTTACATTGTGCTGAATGTTCAGGATGTGAAATCCAAGTTCTAGTCAAGAAGCCTGTTCTGAAATGTTCAGTTTCTGTGATACACAGGGCAATCCCTGCCTTTCCATGACCAGCAGGACCAATCCTGCTACTTCTGCCAAATGCAGGGCAATCCCTGCCTTCTTTAGGATCTGCAACAGTCATTGTTGTAATGCTTTCCAAGTTTGCCTCCCTTCTAATCAAAGCTGATGAACTTGACCAGCTGCAACTTCCACCATGCCTGAAACATCCAGGACTTTGATATTTGGGTACCGTGTAGTGTGAGATTGCAGGGTTTCATACTTATCTGGGACTGGTACCAGCATAGGAAAATAATTATTGTGTGACATCTGATTTTAACTAGTGGCTCAGATAGCCAGGCTGGGTATCAATGTGGGTTGGAGAATGTGATTGCCTTTTCTATTAGTATAGTAGTCACCCAGCAGGAGGTTCACCAGCAAATCCAAACCAATCAAGCTTTGCATATTTGTAAACAACAAATCAGTCTAACCTCTACTCCTCTTGTTTCCCATCCTAACTCCTATGTCCCCAAAATAAATCTATTGTTACTGGTTTGGAAATATTTGTGTGTGAGCATATTATTAGAGACAGTCATTAAATGTAAAGTGTTGAAATGGGAAATGTTTATTGGGTCATGTGTGGGGGTGGTAACTGGTATTTGTGGGTGGTATAGCATCTCAGGGGTTATACCTGGTAACAGCTTGCCCATGTAAAGCACACTCTGGTGGAAGCACTGTGCAAATGTTTAGACTTGTTAAAAGTTAGTAAACCCAAACCCCTTAGCCTAGTGTTCAGAGTAGTAGACAGGGGTGTAACACTCGGGATAGCCTTGACAGGGGTTACATACACGTGGTTATTAACAGGTCATCGCACATAGGAACGTTTTTCATATTATGCCCCCTACTTGAATTGCTGGGATGCCGAGGATTCTGATAGCTATGGCCAGAGGCTCTATAGCCATGACAAAAGTAGTGAAAAGGGGCATCTCTGCCGTGTGCCTTTCTGGAGACCAAAGGTGGGAGACATTGTCCTGTTGGTCAAACCAAGGCAGTGGGGGAGGCATAAAGGAGTTTCACCCATGATATGAAGTGAGACCTATGCCCATATAGGAAAGGTTTATAGCGAAAAGGCCATTTAACTGAATCAAGGCCTTTCTCGTCCAATTTCCAGAGCTGCTGAGGGACTATGGGGACCTGGCTATGTGCATTAGAGTGATGAGGGTTCTGTGATGGTCTGACCTGAGCGGCCTTTAACAAAGCTCACATGCACTGAGTGTATCAGACCTGGTAGGAGGGTCTCCAGATGGCCAGCTAGCATTTTGCCAGTATTTTGGCATCCACATTTATAAGGAAATGGGGCAACAGCTCTCCAAGGATAATGGATTCTTATCTTGTTTTGGGAGCACCGTAATGGTTTCTTCTCTCAATTAGGGTGGCGTATACCTTTATTCAGGGAGTCAATAAGCGTCCTTAAATATACTTTGCAAAGGTGCACCTTTAACACTGTATAAGTCAATTGGAAGGCCATCCCTACCGGAGCCTTGTGCAGGTTCATGGCACAGATGGCCCCTTCCACCTCTTCCATAGTGACTGGTGCCTCCAACAGTTGTGCTGCCTTGTCTTCAACCCTAGGTACAGGAAGCTTGGTCAGATATGCTTCAATGTCATGAGGGGGGGAGGGATGAGTATAATTTTTCATAGAATTGGGTCATGATCGAATTAATCCCTGTCTGGGAGTGGCATTTGGTGCCATCAATGTCCTTGAGGGCATGGGTGGTCCTGCTAGCTTGCCTACTTTTGAGTCAAAAGGCAAGCAATTTTGATGGCTTTTTCCTCCCTCCCAAAAGATGTCATGCATCCGTTTCAAGTTCAGCTCTGCCAGCGAGTCAAATGGGTGTTCAGCTGGATTCTGGTGCTGGCCAGCTGGGCAAGCAACTTCATGGGGGCTCAAGGGCCCTGTTTCTTATATTGGACCTCCAATGCAGCTAATGGTTTTCCATTGCTCATTGTTTGGCCACTCACCTACGCCCGTCTTGCCATGGTGAAGGCAATAATCCAGCCCTGGATGGTGGCCTTAAAGGCCTCCCATAATGTGGAATTGGAGACCTCCCGTTGTTGTTGTTTCACTAGTATTCATCTACCTCCAGACCTAACCAGTCTTGGATTGTGTATCATCCAGCAAGAGAGTGTCTAACCTCCAGCTGTTCGGCTATGTTTGTTCTAATCCTATCAAGCTCCAGCTCCAAAGGAGCATGATCTGATATGATTATGGAGTGTGACTGTATTTTGGAGACCTCGTCATAGGACAAGCTGGACATCAGCCAAAAATCTATCCTGCTGGAGGAGCCATGTGTCTGGGAAAACACATAAAGTCTCATACCCCAGAATGTTTCATTCTCCATGCATCCAGCGGGTTGTGTTCCTCCATGATGCGAAAGGACTGCTTTTATAGCCTGCTTATGTGGTTTGTGGCCCCATTGCTTCTATCTATATGGGCATTCAGGGTAAGGTTGAAGTCACCCTCCATTAACAATGGAACCTTACTCGGGTTGAAGTCCAACAGCAGCTGGTTAAGATCATGACAAAAGTGCGGCAGTCCTGATTGGGAGTGTATAGGTTTATCAAAATCATGGCCCCTCCAGAGTACTGACTTCTGCCATGATCCATCTGCCCTCTTTATCAGTTTTGTATCGTGCTATCGTAAAACCCAGATTTTTATGGAAGAGTATCAACACTCCTTTTTATGGGAAGGTGCTAAGTTGTGGATCTCTGTGCCCACTCAACCCTGACATAATTTCCTAGCCTCCACCATGGAGTTTAGTTTCTTGAAGGAATGCTATTTGGGAGCTCAGCCGTTTTAAATGCAGTAAAACTTTCTTTCTTTTGCTAGGTGAGTTTAGCTCCCTAACTTTCCATGAAATCAATTTAGTCTGCATCAGAGGGATATCTGTCTATGGATGGCTCGAAATGAGGTGGGATTCTCCAACCTGATGCCCTCCAGCATTGGAGGTGGAGGCCCCAAGCCCAAAACACCCCTCACTCCCATAACCCAACTTCTCCCAAAGCACAACTAGATTGCCTTGTGGATCCAAAACTTCAAACATATTGTCATTTATCAACTGTAACCTTATAACAAGTCTCAACAGAGGACAAAGCAGAATTACCTTGTGAACCAGCCTGGTCTCCTTCCACCTCTGTGACTGAGATGCCCCTTCTTCTCACAAGCCCATATCCAGAAAACTTAACCTCAGAAAGAAGGAGCATCCAGTACCTGCGATCAGAAAAGGAACAGCAGTATCAAGAAAACCATACTCTCCCCACCCTCCCTTCCTTCCCAGTATCCCTCCGTTTGACTGGTGTCCGCTTCCATTATTGGCTGACCAGCAGCCCAGATAACTGGGAGGGGCAATGGGGTGCTTTTCCTGGTTTGAGCACGAAAGCCCTGGGCGTTTACCGATCTGCTGTCACAACTCCCACCCTGAAGTGCCAAGGGCTATTCTGCAGCCATTCTAGCCTGAGTCAGACTCTAGCTCATGGGCAGCATCTCTGGAACATGTCCCAGCAGCTTTATTTTTTACTTTTGGTTACTCTCCCATAAGAATCCTCTCGATCCAGGTGAGTGTGTGTGTGTGTGGGGGTCCGAGCTCTGGCCCACCTCAGGATCCCACTCAACAGGGCCCCTGTTGAAGCAGTAATACATCCTATCACCCCCATCAAGATGTGTTTGGAGAAAAAACTGTTTAAACATTTAAAGACCCCAAACAAGACATGTATCATATTACTACACTATGGCCAAACAGGCGCCTGAAAGAGAAGGGAAATTTATTCTCCATCTACTGAAATCTTACACTGAGCCTTACAGCTAGGGTGCTCTGGATGATGAACCCTCGGGGGACCATTCCATAGCTTAGGTTCCCAGCCCCTGGGGATATCTTACATTGGGAGCCCAAATCTGGTAGCTGTACAGCCAGCACATCTCCAATCCTCATATGGGGTCCATATTCAACCTCCTGTAACTATACAATACACAGGTCTTGTCTGTTTGCGTGAGGCTATAAAACTTTATGCAGAAACCCAGAAAATAGCATGATGAAAGGTCACTGAGTTATATAACTTGAAGGGGGTAATTTAAAATTGGGAACAGACCAACCCTCAAAAAAAAAAAAAGAGGGGTGGTTATAACCAGCCAGCTGGTAATCAGCCTGTGGGGCAACCCCCCACTTTAGAGAGTAATAATTGAGAAAACTTACGTCCCATGCAAGAGGGTGCTGCCTGGTTAAAGCCAGGAAAGAAAAACTGTGGTCTGCACTGGAGTCAGGCAGCATCAACCCTCCTGTGGATGTAGGGAGAAGGCCCCAACGGTATCGGCAGCACCTCCTGTTTTTGGCCTGGAATAGGCCTTCTGGCACAGCACTTTCCATCTTGTCTGCCCAGAAATGACCCTATTTCTTGCAGCCTCTGCCCTGAGAACTGCAGAGCATCTAGGGGGCAGAGGCAGGTGATGCGATGAGTCATCTGATGATAACCAAGAAAACCACAAACCTTTTATTTGCCCATATGCGGGTTAGTAGAACCCAAGGAGGCATCTGAGTCAGGGCTATCACTGTGACTTTTAGAGCACAGTTGTAGGGTTTTGTCAATATGAGCTCCTTCCTCCCTTGGCCTGTGTCTGTTTCACACGCTTACCTTTAGTGAGCCAAAAGGAGGGTCCTGCTTGGTCTTCTGGCTACCTGGTGGAAATGTCTTCCTGGAGCCACTTGCCTCTGCTTCAGCTCTGCAGGCATGTTGTCCATAGGAGCTGGGTTTGTACAAGATCTCGGTGGTGGTCATGGGTCTCAAAACTTGTCCCAATAAAGTTTAGGAGCATAGGCCACAAGGAAGTGTTAATCGGCCTCTGGGGCTTCAAAGAGCTTGGGTACCCCATTGAGCAGAATGCTGAGCATTGCTGGGTATCATAGGAGTACTCAGACCAATTTCTATACAAGCCCTTCTAGCCAGAGTGAAAGCTCTTTGCTGCATAGACACCTCCTGTGAGAAGTCAGCAAAAATCTGTATTCTTTGCCCCTCCAGCTCAGTTCTTTCCATTGTCTAGCCAACCGGTTAATCATTTCCCTGTCTTGGAACCAGAGAAACCTGGTCTGTATAGTGCATGGGCGGCCCCCAGGGTGGGTCGAGGAGCAAGACTCCAGTGTGCCCGATCTATTTTGGGAGGTTCCCCGAGCCATCTCAGTATTGAAGGCAGCTCACTTTGAAAAAATAAAGCAGTGTCTTTTCCCTCGCACCTTCCAGAAACCCCCACAAAGTGGAGGTTATTCCGACGGCTGCGATTTTCGAGATCTTCCACCGGACCAGAGTAATTGAATTATGCGGTCCTGTTTTTGAGCCTGGTGTCTGTTCTGAGATGGTGATCCTCCATTTTGACCAGCCGATGTTTATGACACCGCCTCTCAAAGCACAATAATGTCCGCTGAGTTCTGTTTAGTGGTTTACTCCATATAATCCATCTTGTGCAGGATCTCTGAGAACATCTGCCAGATTTCTTGTAGATTCACCTCCGGCGGTGTTGGAGTCATGGAATCCATCTCTGGGATCGCCTCGGCATATAGGCCACTGACTGGAACTAAGAGGGATGCGGTCTGAACTTCAGAATGCCAGCAGCCCGAGTTCAGGAGAGAGTCGATCAAAGGTAATTTACCAGTTTTATATGTACTGGCAGTATGAGTCTTCTCACTGCAGAATAGATGGAGCAATTACGGATTTATAACAGTGTATAGGAGCTAGAGTTTCAGGCGTCCATTTACCTCAGTAGCTGGCCACGCCCCTGTTGCAGTGATTTCAGTTTGTGAAATTAGGTGTTGTAATTGGCTTCTAAGACATAAATAGTGAATATAATCCTTGTTAGCTGTAAACTTTGTCCTATTTTGGAACAATGTCCACCAAGAATGTTTCAGTATCCTTCCACCAGTCTGAGAGGTCATCAGATATAGGGTTGCCAACAGTTCCATATTTTCTGGGATGTCCTTTATTGTGCATGATTGTCCATGTCCCATTTTCAGGCTCCCCCGGATATATCCTCCGTCCCCCAAATTAGGTCCCTTTAAAGTAGCACTCAAATAACACATACTGCCTCTCGGTGGTATCTAGGTACCATCTAGTTAGGCTCTATCTTACTGCTACATCACTGTCAACCTCCTGACAAGGCCTTGTGGCTGCTTTCGCATATGTTTACTGTGCTAGTCTTCCACTCTACTGTAGTAACAGTCTTAGCTAGCCAGTGCCTAAAGTATGACCAGTTTGAGATCTGTTTTGACAGCTGCAAACTCTGCCAAATCTGTCCAAATGTAATGGAAACATGACTGTAAGCAACTATAATCATGTACTCTTGTTGTTAATATAATTTTCATGTGTAACCCGTAATTCCATCATACTGTTACTATGTATTATGTTTTTCTGTTTTTTCATACTCTGATGCAGAGCCTTTGTAAATGAGTCTCTGACTCGAAGGTTGTAATCCTAAAGTATGTTAAATAAAATAAAATAAATAAATTCATATGGGACGTGTATTGTCCTGTGTTTATTGGTGCCCGTGAATAATCCACTGGTCTCTCCAGGTGGCTGTCACTCACGGAGCAGAGGTGGAGGTTCTGTGAATGTGCAGCATCATGGTTGCTGTGGAGATGGAGTGTCCAGGGCCGTGGCGTACCACATCGACGTGACTTCATGTCCTCATGGAATCTCTGAGGCGGGAGAGAAGCACTGTCTGCCTGCCCTGCATTGGACAGTGAGAGATTGACAACAGGGTAGAAAAATTGCTTGCTGATGAGTCTGACTTGATTCGAGCCTGCCTGGTGGACAAGTGAGCATAGCGGGTGGGAGTAGGGGTAGTAGGAGGCAGAAGAGAAACCTGCCATGGATAGGATAAAGGATTAATTAACTCTGTCCATTGGGTCCAGCCCACCGTGGATCTCGAGTTCGACTCAGACGACTCCGAGTGAGGAGGAGAGAAGAGAGGAGAAGGAGAGCCTCCATCTGAGTGGAGCTGTGTGGTGGTAGAGGAGGAGGAGGAGGATGGACTGCTGACTGTCACTGCCACCTGGACTACTGACGATGAGTCCTCATCACCCTGGGCCGGCCCCCACCCCAACTTTCAACCAAGTAGGTAAGTGCTTATTAAATTAAGCTTCCCTGCTTAGGTTTATGCGCTCTGCGGCACAACAGGCTGCACTTTTCAAGGGTGCCCCACTGCATCAGGGCAGGGTTTCTTCCAGATCAACTCATACTGCCTCTTCTAGTTGCTTACTGTTGTTTTTTATGTTCCTAGTTTTGACTGGCACAGTGGCACTAGTTACCAGGGGAGTTCTGCAGCACAAAGGCAGGTGTGAAGAGCAGTCACTGTAGCTAATTACATATCTCCAGGGTATCAAATAAAATAAGCCCAAACTATTGAATAGCAGTTCTGAAAGTGCTATCAACTGTGAAAATGCATGGCACGTTTCTTAGCATAATGTTTTATTTTTATTGTGTTTGTACATGTGACTGAATTAAAAACATTAAAAAGTATTCAGCAGTCTAATGCTGTGCAGTTCAGAAATTTATTAGCATCACCATCTGATATATGTAACATTTTGATTATGATATGCCAGACTAGCTATTTTATACCCTGAGATTAAGGACATCGCTTGTTGATCCAGTAACTTGGATTTCATTCCGATAAATTATATTTTCCAAATTCCAATGCAGCCCAGACAGTTTAATTTGCCCTAGTTAGACAGCAGGTCCCCATTTAGAAGGCCACAAAATGAATCTCTAGTCTGAAATTGAACAGTGGATAAGGGAGGAGGGAGCCCTGTTGTGCAGCGCAGCAAACACTTTTAGTGCTAATTGCTAAAAGCAGCAGCGGTTAAATTGGAACTGTTTAGCAGGTGGAAGTACTTGGAACCATTACAGGCTAGCACTGTTTCTTGCCTTGCCATGTGTTGTGGAATGGAATGGAATGATTATGATGAAGAATTTGATGATTTTCATGCCACTGCCACCACGGCCCACAGTCGGCCAGCCGCTTAGTAGCCTAAATTGTTGTGTTGATTGGAGACAGTTTTGGCTGGGTGAGAGTGGGTGAGGGCCGGCCAGCCGAGGCTGCCTGTGAGGTCTGATTGACTGGTGCAGAGCCAGCCTGAGGCAGAGCTGGTCTTTGGGGGGTGCTGGCAGCTGAGCTTCACCTGACTCACTCACTCACTGAGGCAGAGGCACCGACTGACTCTGAGACAGGCTAGCAGTTGCTCAAGTTCAGTTCGACTAACTTACTCTTGTGGTCAGTCGGTCCGGTCAGTGGTCCGGGGGCGGGCAGCTGGCTGAAATAAAATTCTGGGACTACTGAGTAACTGTGAACTGGCCACAGCAACAATCAGCCTGGTGACTTCCTGTCTGTGTGAGGCTGAGCATGAGCAAGTGTTGCTTACTACTTCATTCTGCCAATGAGTCAAAGAAGGGCCGACTAGGCTAGACAACAGCCAGTTGGTTTAATTGGTACTAAGCACTACCTGTCTTGGCCATCTGTCCTGCTGGAATTTACATTACTGGAAACAAAACAAGCTTTGGTTCTTCTGGGCTGGATAGTGGCTTAGCGTGACAGTGTGCCACAGTCAGACTCCAGTTACTTACTGCCTTTACTGGTTAAACAATTTCTCCCCTTCCCTAAAGTTTTCACAGCCCTTCCTGCACAAAGTCTGGACAGCCTAGCTGAAAATATCAGATTAATAACTGCATTTTTGTACAAATAGTGATACTGTGTATGTGCTAAGTCTGACTAGTGAGGTGGGGAGGTGGAAAACGAAAACATGAGGGACACAGCCAGGACAGGTGTCAAAACAGGACACTGATGTTTGTGATGATGAACTGAGCACTGAGCAGCCTGCTTGAGAGAAGAAGTGTCCACTGTGGTCAGTGTCTTGTGCGGTCTCTTGGTCTGCCCAAAATGCTGCCTCAGCCTGCTCTTAGTTATCTTTCTAGTGTGCTGGCCTGCTGGAGCCTGGGGCCATAAAATAATGGTTTCTTTCAAGTTCAGGTGGCAGAAGTAGTGATTGCTGAGCTGAAATGCTTGCTTTATGTAGTGGGCTGAGCCTGTGGGTGGCCTGCTGGGCAATAAAATAATGGACTTCTGAGCTGAGTGACAGACTGTCAAAATGCTATGTGGCTGGGTGGGCAATAAAATAATATAAAATAAATATAAAACAAAATGTGGACAGGGTAGGGGCATGCCAAATGTGTTTTGTGCTTCATACAGGCCAGGAGGATGCATATAGAATCTGGGCTGGTGTTCCTCCTCCTCTATCTGTCTGGTGGCCAGTGGCCATATCCAGACAGTAACCAAAAGGTACTGTTGTTGCTGCTGCTACTGTCTGTGTCAACTCAGTATGCTGCCGCTGCCAACTGCACCTTTTGGGTGAACAAACCCCATCTTGAGTCTTACAGCCTGAAAAGACCATCTGAATGGATTGTGGAAGAATTCAGTGGCAGGAGGCAGCATGACCAGAGGTGGGCATGGGTCAGCCCCTGGATGGTAGGGATTAAGGAATGGTAACTTAGGGAGACATATGCCTGCATCCTGGCCTGTGTCAAGCACAAAGACATTTGGCCTGCCTGCCCTGTTGTCCACACACCTTGTAATTTAATTTTTATTTTGTATTATTGTTTTTCTGCCTGCAGTGTCTACCTACTGACAGCCTCACAGCTAGCCTGCTGTTTATAACATTTTGTTTCTCCCTATCTGGATGGCACATTGGCACCTTTACAGCATTTTAATTTACCAGGCTGTGTGGAAGTCAGTTTTTGTGCTTGTTACTAACTTCCTACTATTCTCACCCTATATGGGTTGCCCTTGCCTCCTCGTCCCATTATAGTATTTTATTTACTCCTACCCCTAGCTCATCGATGTCAGTAACTACTGGTGTTTGGTTAGTTCTGTGTCTTCACTTCGAGCTGCAGGCACTAAGGCTCCTCCTCCTCCTCCTCCTACTTCTTATCTCAGGCTCCATTCACCCACCCGGCCCCACACCCTCTACCAATTTCACCCCACACTCCTCCAGCTAAACCCACTAAACAGCTCACTTTGCTCACCTTTAACGTGCAAAGCCTTCTGGCAAAAACATAATCGAGTCCTGGGTGACGTGCTAATGCTTTTGATGTCATTGCCCTCACCAAACTAGGCTGAAGGAGAACATTCCCCCAATGAAAGCCTCCTCGAAGGTTACTCAGACTTTAGAAAGGACAGAGTGCTTACGCTGCGACCGGGTTCAGGAACAAGCCCGGGTTGCTGGGAGTCGGCTGCAAGGCGGACCTGGATTGAGCTGCCAGCAGGCAGCTCTCCTCTCTGAGGTTGGGGATGCGGCATCCCTTGGCAATATCTATCCCCTGGTGGAGGCCAGGAGACAATGCAGGCCACAGGGTGCCCAGCGTTAGAGCCAACAGGGGTGGGTGGAAGGGGTCGGTACCAGGCCGAGGCACATGCGCGCCTCCATGCACATCGCCATTCTCCTGAGGCCCTCAGGAGAAAATGGAGGCCAAAAATGCAGGTGGCAGGATGAGAACTGACTCCCATAGGTGCCGCACTCCAGGCCTGGAAAGGAAAGCCCCTGTAATTCCGGTGACGGGCTGGGGAGTCAGTTGGATGGGGGCAGTCCGGGGTGAAAAAGTCTGACATGAAAAAAAAAAGAAAAGACAGGTGGGGAAGCATGGGGAGGCTGCCTCATCTGGGTTGCCAATAACCTCCTTGCCATCGACTCGACCCCCATCACCCACCTCCTCCCTCGAGACCATCTCAGTTAACCTCCTCCTTGGAGCAGATAAAATGGTCACAGTCAGCGTGGTGTACCTGCCACCCTCCTCCTCACCATGTGACCGCCGACCTCTTCCTCAATGTCAAGACCTCCCTCCCTCACCAAAGGGAGGGACTGGATCATCCTTGGGGATTTCAACCTAAACTGGCTGTCCCTCACTGTGACTCCATCAAGGATATATACTTGGTCTTGGCCTACACCAGCTCATCACTGAACCTACCAGAACCAACTACAAAACTGGATCTCAGTCCCTCATTGATTGGATCTTGGTCTCACACCCTCTCATGTCACCACTTCGGAGTTCTTCCTGAGTCAATCAGTGACCACTGTGCTGTATTCTGCTAATGGTCACAAAACACTCCCTGCCTACACAAATTCATCCAAACCAGGCAACTGAAGAAGCTGGATTCCTCCGAGTTTTCCAAAGCCACTAGCCCAAGACTGGTCCTTCACTGAAAACATTTCTGATGTTTGCAAAGTGCTTGAAGCCTTTAGCAATAAGTTCCTTGCCCTCTGTGATCATTTCATCCCATTTAAAAAATCAGGGTTAGGGTTCTAGCCAAGAATGGGTCACCCACAAGCTTCACAAACTAATGAGAAATAGGGACCAAGCCTGAAGTTATACAGAAAACACAAAACCCCCAACTCCTCCAAGACTTCAAAACCCTCAGCAACAGGTGCAAATCTCCCACAAGATCTGCTAAATCCTCCTTCATCCTGGAAAAACAACGTGCTGCCCAGGGGAACCCTAGGAGGACCTGGTACATTCTTAACAACCTTACTGGTAGGGAATTTCCGAAGATCATATTTGTCTTACCTCCGAAGGACAACCACCACTGAGCCAAGTGAAATAGCCTCCTTTTCAATAAATACTTCAGTGACCTTAACCAGTACAAGCCCAGCTCTACTCCTACCTCGTTTACCCCGCACCTCTCCCTGTCTCCCACCCTAAGTTTCATTTCAGGTACCTAACCCTGGTGAAGTGGTCAAGTTAAACCAAAACAAATGACCCAAGACCATCCAAGGGCTCTGACAACATTGACTCGGAGTTCTCCGTCTTATCTGTGACTCCCTGGCCATCCCTCTTACTAACATCCTCAGCCCACCCCTCTGACGGGTCTTTCCCAAAGGCTTGAAGTGCACCATTATTAAACCTCTTCACAAAACTGGTTCAAAGGATTTAGTATCAATTACCATCCCATCTCCCTTTGTGCCCCTCTCTCCCAAAATTTTAGATAAAAGTGGTCCACAGGCAAACCTCGGAATTCCTCTCAAATACAATCTGATCACAGAGGCCCAGCATGGGTTCTGTGCTCGACACAATACTGAAACTTCCCTCATCAAGTTCACCCACTACATAGACAAAGCTAACAATGAAGGCCTCTCACTGGTGCTATGTTCGTAGATCTCACCAAAGCCTTCAACCTTGTTGATCATGAAGTCCTCCTCCTTACCCGGCTGGCCTCCATTTCTCACCTGAGGTCTGCCTTTGGTTCAGGATTACCAAATGGGCAGATCCCATCGCACCATTATTGGTAGTGTCCTCTCTGAATCTTGCCCCATCAAATAAGGCATTCCTCAAGGGTCCATCCTGGGCCTCTTCTCTCTCTGGTCATTAACTCCCTGCCTGACATTTGCCACCTCAGAACTCATTCTGATGATGCAGCCTTTTTCTGTCAGGACAAAACAGCAGCTCCTCATTAATAAACTCCGATTTGATTTCAGCAGACTTCACACCTGGTTCACGTCCAAAGGTCTTGTACTCAACTCCAAGAAAACTATGTTCATGTTTCTCCAGCCTCCACAAACCCCTTGACTTTGACCTCTCCTCTATGACAACCTTGGTAGCAGCCATTGAAAGAGTCAGTGATTTCAAATATCTTGGCTTACTCCTGGATAGCCACCTCAATTTTGATGCTCACACTAGCCTCACAAATCAAAAAAGCCCACCAACGACTCGGTATCCTCCACAGAACTAAACATTTCCTTAACTTAGAATCCAAATCCCTCTTAGTCGTCAGCTTCCTCCTTCCTGTCTTTGACTATGGTTCACTTGTCTCTCTCTCCACCTCGCCATCAAAACTTTCTCCAGACTTCGAGGCTCCTATCCACTTTGCCTCTGGTCTCCCTAAACTCACACACCACTGTGACCTTTGTAAGCTCACCAGTCGGCCCTCCCTTGAGGCCCCACCTCAACTGCAATGTACCTTCTTCTTCAAACTCTCCCTGGACTGCTCCTGATTTCCTCACTAGGACCACTAGACTGTCCTCCCTCTCTCTTTCACTGTTCCTTTCTGCCAGACCACTCAAGGCCAGAAAACACTCTCTTTATGGAACCCAAGCTCTTCAACTTTCTCCTTCAAACTAAAACTCTGTCCCTCCACAAATTCCTTCAAACACAAGATCAGGAGACATTTCTCTCCCACCTACACCGCTGCAGCCTCTAATCTGGCTCACATTCTGTACTTTTCCCCTCATTCTCTGGTTATCCACCTCAGGCGTACCCTCTCTTTCTAGCACTTGTAGTATTGTTAATCCACCTAGCTAGTTTTTAGATTGCACTTACATTTTTTATTTCCACTGTTACATTACATTATTGTTAAACCTCACTGAATGCTTAATGTCATCTTGTATTTGTTAAGTCACCAAGGCTAGTTCCTGATTTGCCCTTTAGTCTATATTTTCCTAAATTTATGTACCATTTTATTAACCCTCGCTGTTAGTTAAATGTTTAGGCCTATGTCATGTCTCATGACTGTTGTATGTAACTGGACGCTTGTGTAAACGGGCAGCAATGCTCACATGCCTTCCAGTATAACCAATAAAATGAAATGAAATGAAATGGCTCACACTACCTGGATGGTGTCTGCCTGGGTTCTATATCCTTTTTATATTAGATTAGATTGTATGTTTATTGGATACAAAGCAAGGATGCAAAGGAATAAATCTGAATGTCCATCCAACATTGAAATGTTGTAGACTTGTAGTATGGCTTTTTCACAGATGCATAGTGAAACAAGGGGTAGCTCACTGGCCCCCAAAGTTTATCATTGTCAGGATGTCATGCAGCTTTTACAGAAACACACATTTTCTCTCTCTTCTCCATTCATTTCTGTCTGACCTTATCTATCTTTCTGGTAAAGACAATCAGACATTTCTTTCTTCTATTCGCCTTTAGCTTAGGGCTAGTGAACCTTTTGGAGAAGCAAATTGGAGGAGAAAGAGAGAGGAAGTAATTTCAATATGAGTGAAACAGCAGGAACTTCAAGTTCAGAGTCCACTCCTGGGCAAAACAGAAAAAATTGAAAAGAATGTGTACCTATAAATATCAATGGCAAGAAAACTAGAGCTGAGTAAAACCTGTCAGTGGTGATCCTGATAAAGCCTTTGTACTTTGTGCTGGCGTGAATTTACTATCGGACATGGAGGTGAAAGTGACCTAGTAGCATGCAGCAACTGACAGACATAAGAGAAACACATGGGCCAGAGGAGGGAATGGGACAGATATCAGCAAATACTTTGTCTCCACAACCACTGAAAGTGACAGAGTTGCAGCATGTGAAATTGCTAATGTTTACCATACAGTTAAACACAGTCTTAGTTACAACAGTATGGATTGTGCCAATATGCTTCGAGTGAAATTTCACAATTCAAATGTTGCTAAGAAATTCTCTTGTGGAAAACCAAGGCAGAGCTTATAGTGACCAATGTTTTGGCTCCAAAGTCTGTGAAGGAATGTTTGCAGGATTTATTATCATCACCACCAGAACAGCCTTGTATTTCTCTGTAGCAACAGATGCCTCAAATAAAAGGAACAGAAAGATGTTTCCAATTTGCTTGCGATATTTTACCATATCACAAGGCATTCAGTGGAAGCTGCTTGATTTTTACGAAGACAGTGATGAATTTGCAAGTGACATTCATTGTGCTGTTAAGAATGCTAGAAAACACCAACTGAACTTGAATTCTGTTACTACATACTCTGCTGATAATGCAAATGTGAACTATGGTAAACACAGGTCAGTGTATCAGTTGCTATGTAATGAAAATGACCGATTCTGAAGGCTAACTGCCCTGCACATAGCCCACAATATTTGCAAGCGTGTAAGTGATCAGCTGTCAGTTGACATAGAAATGATTGTGTTGAAAATTTACAGCCATTTCTCTATGTCAGCAAAGCACAGAGAGGAGCTCAGAAGTTTTTTAGTTTGTTGAAATTGAGTGGAAAGAAGTACTGCGACATGTGACTGCAAGATGGCTATCCCTCAACCCAACAGTTGACTGACGTTTGAGAAATTGTCCAGCAATTACAGCCTACTTCAAGTCACTAGACTCTTGCCTAGTAGCTTTACAGAACATTTTCACACAGGATAGGCGTGTATACCTGCATTGTGGAAATCTGCATGTATTATTTCCACAATGTGGCGTGTATTTGACAAACTTGTTAGGAAGTTGAGGAATCAACGCTATGCATTACTGATACTGACATGTACACAGAATACTTGTGAATACTTGTGAGTATAAGACAACAGAAGGCTAGTGCCCATATCAGTTGCCCCACTACACAGTGGAAGTAACAGAGTTATTAACCTCTGGAAACCTAATATTTGTTTAAAACCTGGAATGTTTCTGCATAAGCCACATCCCCTGGTAGTTCACTCCACCATTTTACAGTTCTTGATACAAAGCTATATTTCCATACCTCAGATCTATAACTGTTTTCTTTAATCTGGAGCTTATGCCCTCTCATGTTATATTTATGGTCTTTTATTGCCAATCCCAAATCCTCCTTTAATATATCATCCATCAAGACTTTATACAGCATTAAAGGTTTCCTCTTTTCTTCTTAATTCTACCGACCATAGATTTAGATATTTTAATATCTCCAAGTATGATTTCCTTTTGCAACCACCTATCAGTTTAAGTATAGGATTTCTGAGTTCTTTCAATGATCCTTTTGTCTTTTTACTAGATAAGGGCTCCAGCATGGAGAACCATAATCAATGATTGGCCTTATATAAATATTGTATAGTGGTAACAATACCCTTTCATTCTTAGAAAAAAACTTCTTCTAACACTGTTAGTTAAATACATGGTCTTATTTGA
Source organism: Neoceratodus forsteri (assembly GCA_016271365.2). NCBI lineage: Eukaryota > Metazoa > Chordata > Ceratodontiformes > Ceratodontidae > Neoceratodus > Neoceratodus forsteri. Next base: position 245,475,017 of record CM057454.1, on the reverse strand, counting down.
TACATATTTACAGTGAAATTCAGATTTTAAATCATCCCTAATATAAATTCCCAGATCTTTCTCACACCTTGATATCCTCAAACTAGTTCCCATTATACCATATTCCTGCTGAATATTCCCTTTTCCCATATGCATTAAGCTGCACTTCTCCATATTCAACCTCATCCCATTTTCTCCATCTAGTCAACTATTGTTAAAATATCCTGACCAAATTTTAACCTATCATCAAAAGTGTCAACTACCCCTCAAGTTTTACATCGTCTGCAAATTTGATTAATTTGTTTCCACTGTTGATGTTAAGATCACTTATATATACAGTATATTGAAAAGTAGAGGCCCCAACACCGACCCTGAGGCACTCCACTCCCAGCATCACTCTCATGTGACATATACCCATGTATATGCACCACCTACTTCCTCTCCATTAACCAGTGCTCAGTCCATCTTATTATGGTTTTCCTGAATCCTAAGCGATGTATTTTCAAATCAGATTTCTATGGAGCACAGAGTCAAATGCTCTACTAAGTTGAGCAACACCACATCGACAGCCTTACCCCATCTATATTTTCCCTACATAGTTGTACAAGCTTATAAGATTGGTACTGCAAGATTTGTTCTGTTCAGAACCATGCTGCAGATTATCCACAACCTTATTCTCCAACATCCATGTCTTAATTTCATCTACTATCAATCCTCAATTATTTTCCCCACTATAGATGTCAGACTGACAGGCCGATAGTTTGCTGGATCCGCCGTGCTACCTTTCTTATAGATGGGAATCACAACCACCACTCCTCCAATCCTTAGGAACATAGCCCTTTTTCAATGATTTCCTAGCAATATCAGCTATGATTGGTGCCAACACCTCCTTTAATTCCTTCAGCAGTTTAGCGGGCAAATTATCTGGTCCTGCTAATTTATTAACCTTCAATTTTTTCAATTTCTCCAAGAACCTTGGAGCTAGTAATATACTCTATTGGATCAGATCTTATTCTACCTTCAACTTCCCCATCTTGTCTACAATCTGCCTTATTATAAATTGCACCAAAAATTTGTTGAATTCTCTGGCCATTTCAGTTGGCATACAATACATTACATCATTAATTCTTAAAGGACAAATCACTCTTTCCTGCCCTCTTTTTGTTATTTATATAAGTAAAAAACATTTTAGATCTCCTTAGTATTTGCCAACCTAAATTCTGTTTGTTTCTTAGCTTTTACTATCTCAGTTTCATTTTGTGCAACATTTTCTTATACATATTCTTGTTATTTACTGAAGGATTCATTTTCAATTAGTTATAGTACTTCCTTTTCTTATTACATAACTAATAAGTTTTCTATTCAACCATATAATTTTTCCCTATATTGTTATACATTTCTTTTGATTAAATATGCCTTTGAATTATCTTTTCTAGTTCATTTTTGAAGTATCCCAACAATCCTTGGATGAAAACCCACTGGTCAATTTTTCCCAATACCAAATTTAATAACTCTTGTTTTATTGCCACATAATTCACTTTATTATATAATTTCTGCCTAGTTTGCCTCTTACTATCTCCTTTGAGTTGTTAATTTTGAATTTAATAATGCGTGGTCACTGGACCCCAATGGTGGAATGAGTTTCACATTTACAACATCCTCCTTTATATTGGTCAATATCACATCCAAAATATATTCTCCCCTAGTGGGTGTATCTATACATTGTTCGATATCTGATGAAAACAATTTCACCTGGATCCTATTTACCATCATATTTAAAGGGTTATTTAACCCATTCCAATCAATACCTGGTAAATTTAAGTCTCCACAAGTATCATATCATTTTGTTCGCTACTGAGATAACATCCTCTATAAAGTTTCAGTTTCATCCATAGGTGTGTCTGGTGTCCTATAAAAGATCCCCATCTTAAATCTTTACCATGCAACCCCAGACACTTTACCCAGAGGATCTGTATATTCTCATAATTAATATCTTGATGTTCCTGTATATATTCAATTCCTTCTCTGATAAATATGGCAATATCCCACCCTTCTTATGATGTCTCTCTTTGCTGACCAGATGGAATCCCTGAATGCTCTTGTTCAATCTGTGCTCCTGTCCCCACCATGTTTCTGTGACCCGAATACATCCAGATTTTCTTCACCCATAATAGAGTTTAATTCTATCATTTTTCTTTATTTAAACTTTTTACATTACAAAACATAGCCCTCACATTATAAGCAATCCTTGATTTCCAACACCTCATACTCTGACCTCCCACCTCAAAAGATGTATTACGTCCCGTCCTGTACAGTTTAAATATTTGTCTATTTCATTTCTCACCCTGATTCCTAACACTCTGCTTCCTCTAAAGTTCAGATGCAAACCATTTTTTCAAATAAATAGGTTTCCTTGAAAAACATCCAGTGCCTCAAAAATGTATATTGTTTCCTGTGTCCATCTTCATAACCAGGCATTCATTAGACAGATTTTTTATTCTTATAGATAGAAGCTCTTGGTTCTGGCAATATTTCTGATATAATAATTTCACTTCCTTTCTGTCTGAATTTGTCTGTGAGCTTTTTAAACTCTTCTTGTACAGTATGTGGGTAAAGTTTCTTGTTTCTAGATCATTAACCCCAATATGAAGCAATGCTAATGGATTATCCCCGATTTCCTTAAAATATTATCTGTCATGGCAGTTAAATCCTGCACCCTTGCCCCAGAGAAACTGCTAACCATCCTATTAGCTTTATCTTCCTTAAATGTATACTTGTCTATATACTTTATCATTGAATCACCCATAACAATAACCTGCCTTCTCTCATTTCCTCTATCTGCTATGGTTGAATTCTCAGCAGCCTCCATCTCGGCCTCCTCCTCCTGGGGCATGACTTCCTGAGGTAAATCACTAAAATGGTTCCTTAAGGAATACCAATATCACCATCTTTCCCCTGTTTGCAAGATTGTTTGCACCCCTAGCCAAAGGACTCTACCCCTTTTTTCTTTTTACTGAAGTCACAGTACAACAATCATTATTACAATCTGACTCAATAGTAGTCTCATACAACTTTCTCTTTGCACTGCCACCCCTTCTCCACCACCATGATTGGTTGTTGGATCCTATTTAAGCTTGATAAGACTCTTAGTTTAGATGGCATGCCTGCCTGATTATTTTCTAAACTTTCTAGTCTAGAGGTAACTTCCTGAACCATGTCAAATAATTCTTGATTCTGCACATTTATCACATGTGAAGTTCTCATGGCTTGTTCCTTTATCCACTATCTAAACATGGTGCACCATTTTAGGATGAAGATGCTAAACTGAAAAGAGGACTGTTTTTTGGTTCCCAAACTAGACAGCTGGTGGAAAACTATTCCATAACAAAAGTGAAGATAAAGCAGGACTTCATTAACTTCATGAATCTGTGCTTTTGTACATTGATAAGTGGTTTGATTTCTCTACTGATAATGTAATGATGAAGCTGAAACCCACTGGCCTCTACAAGAAATTAGAAAGACAAGTTTAGCTTCTCAGACCTTGAGAGTAATGGATGCACTCAAAATGGCGAAATCATGAACATGTATCAGCTCCATGAAAAATTCTGCACCAGTCATGATGTGATTGAAGCATCAATAAATGACATTTCCAAATCTGTCAGTGAAAAGTGGATGAATGTCTTTAAGAGTCGTGGAAAGGACAACCTGAAAAACTTGTTCCTAATTGTGTAATTTGTACTTAGTGTCCCAGGATCAAATGCATTTGTAGAGAGAGTTTTTCCTTAATGGGGAATAAGTGGTCTAAGGACCGGAATAGATGCAGCACTGAGTCAACTAAAAGTGAACTCCAAATATGCATTAACTTCCAGTCATCCTGCAAAAGATTTCTTCATGGCAGTGCAACAGGATGGGAGTTGCTGAGTGCTGTAAAAGCAGCATAAAATAGCCTGGTGAATTTAGTTATGCAGTAGGTTAACTGCCTGATGATGAAGAAGAAGAAGAGGAAGAAGATGAGGAAGAAGATGAGATGAGGAAGACTGATGAGAATTACATTCATGTTCATTGTTGCTTTGTCAGCCTATTTGTTGACATTTGACAATAACATTCATGTTCATTGTTGCTCCTGTCTACCTATTTTATGACAATAACATCCATGCTCACTGTTGCTTTGTCTGCTTATTTGATGACAATAACAATAAAATCCATGTTCATGGTTGCTTTGCTGCTTATTAGACAATAACAATCATGTTCATCGTTATAAGCTTTGTCTGCCTTTTTGTTCATTATCTTCTGCTCATTAAGTACTGTCTGTTACAGACCCAGTTGTTACCATGGCTTACCATACCACCAGCAGTACCACACTGTTTAGCTTTAGGGGTTAGGAAGGGTGGGCTACAGGCTAAGGGGCCCAAGGGCTTACTTTCTGGCACCTCAAATCGCATATGTTGTTAAATTTACTACAATGGTAAATTATTATTCAGGTTGCAGTACCCAAAATAATCAATACCTTTCTGCTAAGCAATGTCTGCCTCAAGTGGCTGCCTACTGGGGGAGGGGCAAGGGGTGAGGGTCTGTCCCTATTTTTGAATTCCAATGTTGGCAACCCCTAGGTCATCGTAACAGTCTAAACCAGACATTCTAGCAGTCCATTCCTCCTCTATGCTCTATGTGCAACTGGATCCTGCAATAAGGACTCATTGAGCCTCCAACTAGTTGTTCTACACTAGGAATTATCCCAAGTCAGTTGTACCATAATGGAGGCATGGTCAGAGAACACTCAGGCCTGTGTTTTAACATTCAGTATAGAAAGTACAGAGGATATGACTACATAGTCTATATGAGTAGACAGGAATCTCTGAAATAAGTACTCCCTTTGTGGGAAATGTATTTCTGTAAGCATCAACCAATCCAACTGTAGAAACAACTCTCTGCAATGCCTGAGAATCTAAAAAGAATTTGTCTGTCATCAACCCTCTATCAGAATGTTTTAACCTGCAGTTAAAACCCTGCCTAGATAAGGAGGCGTGAAGTGTGGAGAAACAGTTGTACCTCTTTAAAAGACACCCTCTGAGCCTTTGTAACCTCTCAGTCAAATATTAATGTCCAGCATAAGTGCCCTCCTGGATGTATATCCACTAGACCAGACTCTGTTAGAGCAGGATTGGAAAGAGACCCCACCCCATCACAAGTGTCTTCCTCTACAGACCAGCAAGAGGACCCTGGGTCCAATTTTGTGAGGCACATGCAGTTCCCTGTTTGTTTTAGTCTTGTGTCTTGGAGACAATAAATATCACTCTTGTATTCTTGTAAAGTGTTAATGGTCCCAATTCTTTTCTTTCACTTTTGATAATGTTAACATTTATCATGGTTATATGAACATATGAAATTTGCCAGCAGATAAAGGCCTAGAAGTCTATCAAGTCTGCTCAAATGTGCAGCTAGCACCTTTATTCTGCAGCTACCTCTCCTTCCCACCCTTGCCTCCATTGACCCTCTTGCCCTGTCCTAGCCCTTTTGAAGCAGTCCACTGTTCTACTAGATACCACTTCTGCCAATAATGTATTCCACCCAGCTACCACCCCTCTGTAAAAGTTTTTCCTCATCTCCCTCCTGAACCTTCGTCCCTCCAGTTTCATATCATGGCCCGGGTGTCCCTCCCTCCCTTACTTTGAACAGCCCCTCAGTACTTGTCTTGTTTATTCCTTTCATGTACTTAAAGTTTCAATCATGCCCCCTGTCCCTCCTCTCCTCCAGTGAGTACATGTTCCACTCCCTCAGCCTCCTCTCGTATGGCAAGTCCCTAGCCTCTTGATCATCTTTGTTGCCTTGCGCTGCACCCCTCCAGCAACTTAATGTCCCTCTTCAGATCGGGTGCCAGTACTGCATTCAGTACTCCAGGTGCGGTCTAACTAATGATCTATACAGTGGCAGAATCACCTCCCCCTCCTCGAGGATATACCCTTGCAATGCAGCCCAGCATTTTGTTGGCCTTTGCAGCTGCCTTTCTACATTGTGCCAAGTTGTTCACTGACCCTGTAATGAGCACCCCCAGATCCTTCTCCTCCTCTGTCTTGGCTAACTGCACTCCCTCCAGCTGGTAACTCCTCCTTGGGTTCTTCACCCCAAAATGCAGCATCTTGCACTTTTGGCATTAAACCCCAGTTGCCAGGTGTCTGACCAGGTTTTCAGCTTTGCCAGATCATCCTGCAACCCTGCCATCCCCTAGGCCATCCACCACTGCTCCCATCTTGGTGTTGTCAGCAAACAGACTGATCTTGCTCTTGATGCCCAATGATATGTTATAGTGAGGAATGCATGAATAGAAAGAAATATAACACAATATACAGCAGATTAACACTTCAAGGGTTTTAGACAATCTTCTTTGCCTGGTGCATTTTCAATACAGTCCTCTCCCTCCCTCTTCTGTTTGTGGTTGGCTCTATTGAGGATGTGCCTGATTCTTCTTCCTGGTTCTCCTTCCAGGGACTCTGTTGATAATGCTACAAATTTGTTACTAGTTGACCATTAGGGGCATTTTACCCTTTTCTCATCCCACTACCCTCATTCCTTGGGGCAGCAGAGGCTTCACACCCTGTATTGTTTCTTCTGTACAACTTTTTAAAAACACAATCTGGCTTGGGGAGGGGCACATCATTAGTAGCTGCGTCGTCTTGGTGTGTAGGGGTCCTTCTGGGTTCTGCTCTGTACTAATCACTGAGACTTCAGTTTCTGGAGGTGTTACCACCATTTTATTCCTCCTCTCTGGACATAGCAGGAGGGTGGGGGGCCTGATCTGCCTGCACTTGTGGGGCATTATTTGCTGTTAGAGTCTCTTCTGCTATCCTCAAGCTTTGCTCCACCACTCTTTTAGCCTGCATTTGTTGGGCACTATTAATAAGACCCTCATGGGATGGACAATCCCCTATTGTGGGAGGCCCAGGGACACCAGCCATAAGCTTGTCCTGTCTGTTCACACTAAATTGCACTAAAGAGGTTCAGACTGTTTGCTGACACATGCCCATATTCCAGGCAATGGCTACATCTGGCAGTGTCACAAGCCGAACTCAGGTGTGTCGGGACCCGCATTTGAAACAAAACTGGCTGCCGGCATAAAACAGAGACCCCCTATCTTTCCAAGAAAAAGCTGTTGGTGAGGTGTGTAGGACCATTATTCATAGATTAAAGTTTGACTCTGATCCTCCACCCTCCATGCCAGATGTGCTCACTATTCTAGTATAGTGTGGGCCTACCCAGTACCTCACACATTGCCATAACTGAAACAAAATGTCCTCCACATTTACACCCTCATTTTAAACATTTCCATAATATTCTTAACTGCAGGTTTTGTGAGGGAGAGCAAGAAAGGAATCCAAACAGGTGTATTTTTAGAGTTTGATTTTGTGACCAAAACCTATCTAGATTCGAGACATGTTTAAAATGACATCATAATTAGTTTCCAAAGCTAATTAAAGCAAATATCTCAGATGACAAGAACTTCATGGAGCCTTTCAACAATAACGTTGTATATTAGGTGAACTGCATTCCTCCTGAGGGCAGGTTCACCCTTATTCTGAAAAGAAGACAGTTTGAACATTGGTTCAAATCTTGCTCTTTGGTTAGAATCCTACAATACAGACTCAGAGGGCCCATTGTAGTAGGCTCTTGGATAGGTTCAGAATTGTCACAAGTCACAGTATGTGGGGTGTAGGCAGCTCAGGGGTTGTATTGGTTGATGCCAGTTCAACCTGAGTCGTCCAGGGGCAGTAGCCCTTCTGCATTCATGGTAGTACCCTGGGTAAGTTGGAGCTCAAATTGTTGGTGGCCACAGTAACTGCTGTAACTGTTTGTGCTTCAAAACATTGCACCATTTCATCTGAGGGGTCAGGAATCCATTGATCCATCTCATTTTGAATCCAACTTGCATCCTCCAAAGCATGTATAGGCAACCAGTTCCCCATGCCAATCTCTGTATTCCTGGGGAATCCACTACTAGATCATACAGCATTGGGAGTTCCTTTGCATGCAGCACTCCATGCTAAATAAGCTGTCGACTGTGACTAGGAAAATTTGCCACTGAGGAAATACCCTTTGTAGTTTCAGACCACTTGTTTGAGACACTCCTTGTTTGTAGCATACCTGCAGCAGGCCACTGTGGACCGAGTCTATGTCGGTTTGTATCGGCTTTTCTGTGACCGCATCTCTATGAGCATTCTGCAGCTCTAGGCATACAGACTGAGGGCTGTTCTGACTGTAAGCCACCTGCTACATTGCATCTGATGCTACAGTTTCCGAGGAAGGATTCAGCTTGTCAGCATCAATGTTTTCTTTTGATGCTAATCGTCACTCAAAGGCTGACTCATTGTGACAGCCTGCACAGTTATTTTGACAGGAGACTAACCATTTGCAATTTAGTCAATTCAGTCTCCAGTTCCTGAGTTCTTGCAAGTAACGCAATTTTTCTTCATTCAACTGTAACTTTAACAAATGTTCAGAACACTCACTTTTGTGGCTGTAGCTGGTTCAGTACAAAAGACAGGTAAACTCATCTTGTCATGCATTCCTTCAGAAGGCTCCGTAACCTCCATCATCTCTTCCACAGACAAATAGACATCAACTCCTGACTCTTCCTACAATCGGCCATGGCAGTGCATTTTCTATAGCCTCTTGTGTTGTGAGAACAGAGAGGAGGATGACCTCCTGTCTCTTCAGTGTCCACTTTCTCCTCCAACCTCACTGAAGTGGCCATCTTGGATGGATGGCCAAGGGTTTCCCTCCTGGAGAGTAGGGAATTTCCCAGTGTCCTTGCCAAAATCCCCCCATTCACTCAGATACCACCAACAGCTTAATCTGGTTCTGTAAGTCAGTTTACATCTGTACAAATATTCCCTTCCCTTGCCCTGGGTTGCATCTGAAATGAGCCACAGTTCACTGTGGCTCTCAGAATCACAAACTTTTACATAAATAAATAAATAAAACTGAAGGTAGAAACCATTGTGACAGGAATTATCTCAGAAAACAGACTGGTCTGGCTCTGATTTGAACACCTGGAGAACAGGGCCAGGATAAACAACGTGTGCCTGCTGGGTGTCCCAGAAAATACCAAGGAGATGATCTTATGGTCTTTGTCTGTGAGACAGTATATTCAATGCTGGCTGACAGATAGCAACATATATTTTATAAGCCTACGAATTACTCCCGCGGAAGCCTTCAACCATCATAGAACAACAGCGGAAAGTTCTTCTAGTGAAGGCTATTCCACAACGACACCACTCAATGGGCAGCAAAGCAAAGGTTACTGAAAGAGATTTAATGAGCTTAATCTTTGCAAGTGGTGGTGATCACTGGGATGGTGGTGCCTATCTAATTAAGATTGCAGTCAAAGAAGAGTCTCTGAAGAAGCCCAAATCAATGAGTGAAACATAAGATGGCAGTGTCTTACACTGCTACAGCCTGTTATGTATTGCTGTGCCATGCCTGAGAGGAATAAAGCATTTGATGAACAGTACTAAGGTTTAATGACTCGCTTTTGTTTGGGTCCCATGCAGGGGTGAGTGCTCTCTACTCTTCTTTGACTGCAGATTTACCAAGATGTTGATGTGCACCACATATTCCAGTGCCTTACAGTGACAAAGCGCATTCTATGAATATCTAATCAAATTTTCTTCTGTTATGTTGGGGTGGAAAGGAACATAACTTTCCCCTGCTGGATCCCTTCCACTTCCCAGTCTCTAGAGCTGCCCATGATCTGCCCTGCACTCAGATATGTAATGGCATGAACCCAGGGAGTGCGTGGGGACACAGTCCATTAAAGTCTATGGGGACAGCTTTGAGAACATTTTATATATAATAATGGTCATTTGGTGATTAATCAAGGACACAGGTGACTAACAAGGCCCTTTTAGTTGCCTGGTGCCCTGATTAATCACCAAATGACCATTATTATATAAATTGTTGTTAAAGCTGCTGCCCATAGACTTTAATGGAGTGCGTTCCGAGCTCTCCTGGTTCACATCATTACGCGGGCTGAACGTGGGGCAAATCATGAGCATCTCCAGAGACCAGTGAAGTGGAAGATCAGGTGAGTGAAAAGTTATGATCCCTTTCCACTAACATATTGGAGGAAAATTTGATCGACATACACAGAAGGCATTTCACTGAGGTAAGGCACCAGAATATGTGGTGCAATGGAATTTACAAAAACATTGTGAATCTCTTTAACATTGAATGATGGTTGACAGATATAAATTTTTCATGATCTTAGCTTCACTACTTGACAGTGCAGGAAGAGTTTTGGCTCAGTCCAAAGTGAGCTGCGTACATTAGGTATTTCTCATGGGGTGTAATTTCCCACCAGGTTACAGATATATTACTCTGGCAAAACCTATCTACACAGATCCTGTGGAGGCCAGCAAATGAATAGACATAGTTCAAAAAGACTTTGTACAGGGAGGAAGGTTGCAATAAAGGGAGAAGAGGACTGAGTAAAACTAAATATGTCCTATAATACTGTGTATGATCTGGTCTGAGCTGTTTATAGCTGCTGACTGGTAACATACATATGTTTATTTTACTAGTGAATTGCGTGGCTCAGTATATTCTTTATATTAACTTTGCCTGTTTATCGATACCTCCCTTGAAACAGATAATAAAATGTTGAATTGAAAAATCCCCAAAGGCACTATTAGAGGCTCAGGGAATGCTGAAGGCCCCAAGACAGTGGGTGTCTTATGATGCAGGTGTGCCACGCTATATGGGCAACAGTGAAGAGCTTCAAGATGCATAGCACCTGTCACTGTGCTAGCTCATGATAACTATGCCAGACCAGGGCCAGCCCAGTGGTGTGGAGGCTGAGGCATCATGCCTTACCTCCTGCCATGCTAGTGACCTGTGTTGGGTCATCGAGGTCAGCTGGGGTAGGAGAGGATCAAGCATCCCAAGAACAGCTCTCCTCTTCTAGGGAAGGTGGGATACAGAGACCAGCACTGCCTGACACCTAGCAGTGTCTGAGTGTTATGCGCGGGCCTGCACACTGGGGCACAGAGGGATAATCCACGGTGTGCTGCATGCAGATGTATGTGCAGCTCAGCCTTTGTCAGCACTGCATGCCCCTTCTGCAAGAAAATTGGAAAATCTGGTCCCGGCTGAGCGTATGATGGCTGTCCTCCACAGGCACTGCCCCAAGAAGACACCTTCCCGACACTGGATCTGGATTTGGTGGGTTGAGTCATTCCCTGCCACCCTGCCATGGAAGGCAAGCCATAGGGGTAAGAAGGAGGGTCTAACGTTTGGGGGCTGGGGCGGGAGGATGACAGGAAGAAAGGACCACATGGGGCATAGGGAGAAATCATCATAAAAACAAAATAAAAAAAACTATGCCAGACCAGCATGAAAGTATCTAGTTATTAGTGCAACAAAGATTTGGTTGGGAAACTGTTTCCAAAACCATTCAAATACTTATTAAGTTGATTTGCAATGCCTTGCCATATAGCTACTGTACTTATATATGTTTATTTTATTTATATAGTTGTAATGGCATCAGTTTAGTAACTACATGTTACAAAGGAGTAGGTTTATGAATGAATCCTGTTCATTGGTGTGTGCACAAGCAAGCAGAAACTATTTTCCTGAACCCTTTATAAGAAAAAGTAACTTTGAACTATGTGCTTACAAACTTTTAGGGTAAGCATGAACAACAACACCTCCAAGAGTGGTGTACAAGTTGTGCAGACATTACACAAATGAGCTTTTTCAACTTTCTTTCTTTGAATCTGTCCATAGTCATTGCAACAAATAGCCAGTTCTCTGAACATTTACTGGATTGGCCTTTAGGGGCTACTGCAATGTTAGTTCATTCACATATGTTTGTAACAATGGATGACAAGTGACATCAGTATACCTAATTATAAAATGGGCAAAGGATTTCAAGCAATCTGATTGGTTGTTGGCCATGCATTAGAAGCATCTAATGCATGACTAAAATTAGAAACCCCATGTAGAATACACAGACCCATTTTATAAGCACAATAAGCCACACTGAGGATTTGCATTAGACATATCTAATGCGACTAGTGGACTGAGCACTTCGGCCTGCAGCCTCTTGTCTCACTATGCCCTTAGCCATGCATTAGAACTATCTAGCACACACCTGTCAAGTCTTATTGCTTACTTATGTGAGGTATGTTCTATAACTAAACTTGTAACCAAGGTTATATTTGTCGGATCTATGACAGTCGGTCGACAATTTTGTTGTTGATCAACCTTCAGCGACTTCCTTAAGTCAACTGCAGTTGTGGTTAGCATAAAGGGACTTATGTCTGACTGTGTTTTCTTCAGGAGGCTTCACCTCTGAAACCCGCAACCCTCCATTATTAATTAATCAATCAACTCCAAGTCGGAGTTGTTTTGGGAGGGGTGCAACACCCCCAGAAAGCAATGCCAGTGTCCTCGCTGACACTACGGTGACCTGGTGCTGTTGTAGCTGTAGTGTCGGGCATGGTAAAGTTGTCGCCATAGCAATGGTATACCATGTTTTTTCTCATGTACTTGGTACAATTGAAAATTACACAAATACTGGATGGATGTCTGAACTGAGGTCTCTGCGTTGTGGGGCAGGACTGTGGGATTCTCACCTCTCTCCCTTTTGTTTTGGAGTTGAGGGTGGAAGACAGGGATTGAGATCTTAACCCCAGATGGGTGAGGATTATGTTGGAAGTGGCCTCTCAGATTATACTCAATACATGGGTCTCCTGTGCACCTCCCACAATAAAGATGTGGAAAAACTTACTACTATCAATGTTAACTATGAACAGACTTACCCATGCTCTAAGGGTTGGGAAAACGTTCCTAACAGAGTGGGACTAATTTATTGGGGTCCTGGCCCCTGAATGACTTTATGTGAAGGTGATATTCTAGTAGACTGGGGTAATTCACATTTGGATGGACTGAGGAACGACCACATATAATGAAAAGTTGGGTGAGAATGAACATAAAACCCCATGGTTGTCTCTGGTAGGCATATGCTGTAATAGAAGGACATGCATTAGTTTAACTTTAGTAAGCTTCAACATAAATAAGCGGAATGATGTTTTCTCTTTTCTTATTTTTTCTCCCTAATTCTTCTTACCGTATAGCAATTTAGGATTTATTATATGTTCTTGTTATACCATGTTCTGCTCAGTATAATAGTGGCTATATGTGCTGTCAAAATGTGGCTCTATAAAGGATTCACTGGCCATTATGTCATCTCAAGAACTAAAACTACTATGGACTCTTCTGCAGACATGATAACTCCTGTAATTGTACACTCTCGTTATGCTTTGACTATTTTTCAGCCATAATGATTGCACTGAATGTATGTTTACCTAACATACTGAGACAACACACTCTTTGAAATTAGAATTCTGAGCGAACCTTGTCTGAATTGTTAACCTTTTGGAAATTTTAATAAAAATATGATACAAAAAAACTGGCAGAAGACTCATAGACTCCAAAGTAGAGGAAGAACAAACTGTCATAACAGGAATTCATCAAATAAAGGATTTAATAAGAATACAGTACAAATAAAAGTGGCAAAGAGGACCAAGCCACAGTAGTGGTAACTAGTGGAGAAGACTAAGGACACACATAGCCCAGTGCCAACAACATCAAACTCTGTTAAGGTTTTAGATCAGACCAAATGTCGCACCTGCAGGAGAACATAGTAAAAGAAATAGGTTGTAGCTCTCTGTTTTAACTGAGGCTAACTTTGTAAAGAGCAGTGAATGGAATACTGGTGGTGGTGGTGGGGGGCTTGAAAGAAGCCATATGCAAAGTAAATGTATTTGCCATGTGATTTTTCATGAGCATTTATTTTTGATCAGTGTTGGAAAAAAAAAAGAAACCATTTACTAATCATTTCTCTATTATTTTGTCTGGCTGTCTTTTCTCAACACAGTAGGAATTAGTTTCCATCATACATTCTTATAACTGCCACACAGCCCACCCCAACACATCATTACGAGATTATACGTAATCAAATTAAGAGAGCAGATACAGTTTCATTTATTTGTCCAGCTGCAAACTTAGCTGCTGCTGTGGCTGGCTGTCATTTTCTTTTTACTATTTTACTTTTTCAGACTGGATGCTCAATATACATAAAAGGATGTCATGATCAATTTATTTATTGAATTTTGATAACCAGATAGGCAAACTAAGAAAGTGTCCTTTTTTCAGAGGCAACCGGGTTAACTACAAGTAAGAAACAAATATTTGACATTTTGGCATACATACAAAACACAGGAATAGTAATTTAGTGTGCCAAGTGCAGATAGAAGATAATATAGCCATTAGTTAGATCACATAGATACTACATATAGAATAGTGTATGGGCAACCATACACAGCCTTATTAGTGTTTGATTGTCTATATACTATTTTATATAGCATATGATTTAAAAAAGTTTTCGTTTTTACATACTGCTCTATGCATGCTCGGCCACCGCTCCGCTCTGTGGCATGCACACCTGCTCACTCAAATAAAAGTAAAACAAGTACTGCATTTTATTTTTTTAAAGCTTCAGTCATCTAAAGTAACTTACTTTTTTGGATAGCGGCAATGCAGCTATACTGAGAGTCTCCATCATCTCCATCCACCCGTGTTCAACATGCGCCATCAGAACTTTGCGCTAAGGAGTCATGCGGATGGTTCAAAGGAGAAAAGCTATTGTAGTATTGATATGACATCACAGCGATACTACAACAATTTACTGTGACCTTTGAACTGTCCTACAAAACCTTTGAAAGCCACCAAATTCTAAACACAATAAGCCCTAACCACATACCAGACTGTAACATGTTACAAATTTTGAAAAATGCACTAACGAATATGGAGGTGGTGGGAGGTTAGTTGAGAGGTATCAGTAGTAATAGAGTTATTTGTCACATCATGTTTTGAGGTTCTGTTGTCATCAGTGAGTGAGAGAGCTAGTGTTTTATATTTGAGTCAGTTTGGTGGTTTATAAATTAATTTTCCTCAATTGGTTCAGAACCAATAACTTGTCAAATTACTATTTCATTTCTCTTTAGCATACTTTGACTTCTTTTCACTTTCCTTAACCTCACAACAATTTTTATTACGCTATCTGGATTGTGCACTAAAAAATAATACACCATTTTTCATTTTATTTGTAGCATTACTACTTGGTAGATGCCAAATCAGAATTGTTTTAATTGTCACTTTCTTGTACCATTTTAACTGCAGCCATCAGTGCATCAAATATGCTTTTTAAATGTGGGAATGGGAATATGTAAACATGTACATGTTTTTCATTAAAACGACCTTTTCAGCACCCCTGCCTAAATGTTGTTAAACCAAGGTCCCATCTGCCTGTTCTGGTTGTAGTTCAGGTGAACGCCAAAGATCACATGGGACTTCTCGAAAAGAGCAGGGAATTTTTATTTGACAACATCAAAATTACATATGTCAAAAATGTGTTAAGTCACACAAAACAATATGTATAATTATAAAGTTCAATCTCACAAACTGAAAAATAAATTAAAACATACAAGAGTATATGACTCATAAACAGAATAAATACTTGTTGCAATCTTGCATTCTATATTTGATCGATTTCTTATTTGTCATAACTGTCAACAATTATAGCCATTGTATTCCCTTTTAGATTTAGTACAAATATCAAAGTAACATGAATTCTCCTCCTGAATGAGGGAATTCTTATTTAGATAATCTATCGCTTTCCATCCATATTCATAGCAACTCCTCTTCCCATCATTAGATGAAAACCATTTGAGTATTTCAGTCCTCCTGAGGTGCTTTCATAATTCATTTCTCTACTGCTCAGTCTACTCCATATACAGTAGTTCTAGTCAGAATCAACATTATTTTTCTACGTGACGGAAAGTCACTATTTGTTATCCATGGATGTCCTATCCAGTATTCTAATAATTTCCTCCTTGTTAAGATAGTTTTCTCTTTCCCATAGATATTTTTAAATTAACTGAAATTTTGTTCAGTAATTCTGAAAGCCCCTTTATTAGAGCACAAAATTACACCTCATTGCCCAGATATTCCATTTAAAATTACCATCATTCCCATTTTGCCATTCAATTTCAAATATTCCATACATGATATTTTCAAAACTTATGGTGCTAAAGATATTCTCCCCATTGTTGTGCCATAGAAGTCAAAAACCCTGAGATAAAAGAACATTGGAATAGTAGATGCATTATAGTTTCTTCCACATTTATACATGTTAATCTGCTACAGATCTTTTCATGTTGAGGTTTCTGTTTTGACTTGACTTTACATTGATTTTTCATGGCATGCTAACCAGTGAAAATCCCATATGTGTTCTGGCACTTCGTTTGTTATTCAAAATGTAATTAGTGCATTCCTGTGTTCTCTAGAACATTTTACAACAACCTCTTCCACCAAACAGGTGGTTTCTAATGTTTAAAAATATAGCTGTTTTCTTTGCATATCTATCATCTGCTGTTCTGTGACATCCCATTGTTTTATTCTCATGAAGGTGTATCTTATGTATTCTGGGATTATAACTGATCTTTTAAAGCTCTCAAAGATTTTGTTTCCCACATTTGTAGCCAGTGTGCACATTTTGGTTTAAGGAGATGTTCCCATCCTGTATTTGTATTCATTATCAAAGGCTTTATGTTAGCATATAAGAAAAAAACTATTAAAAAATAGAATGGGGTTTGGCATACTCAAACCTCCTTCTTTATTAGTAAGTATAAAATTTCTCTTTTATGGGGTTTAGCCTGCTTCCCAGTAAGCCTGAAAAATATACTTAACAATGTTGTTTCTAGTTCTTTTGGTGGTGGATAGATGTAGCTAATGTATAAGAACACTGGTATTAGACAGGTTTAATTAAGTAAATTCTCTTCTTTTGCTAGGTTTCCATTTATTCCATTGTGCTATCTTCTGCTTACTGATGTCAACTTTCCTGTCCCAGTTCAGTCTATCTAATTCTCATTCCCATAAAGTATTCCCAATATTTTTATTAGCTCTCTTTTAATTTCAATCCCTGTTATAACCCCTGCCACCTTAATTGATAATTCAATCTCTGTCCTATGCACTTATCTAAGTTTAAAGATGCTCCTGACATCTTCTCAAATTTCTCACAAATTTCCAAAGCTTGGCAAAGAGACTTCTCATCTTGTACCATTAAGGTCATATCATCTGCATATGCAATTATTTTGTATGTAATCATCTGAGTGTTTATTGTTATCACTCTTATTTCCTCCCTTTATTTATTGCTCTTAAAGAGGTCTATAAAAAATCATATATTATGGTGCTCAGGGGCAGCCTTGTCTAACTCCTCTTTTCAAATGTGTGAGAGTCATTATGTGTTATCCATGGAAGCTCTTTCCAGTATTCTAATAACACACTCTTTGAAATTAAATTCTGAGTGAACCTTGTCTGAATTGCTAACCTTTTGGAAATTTTAATAAAATATGATACAAAAAAAAAAAAACTGGCAGAAGACTCATAGACTCCAAAGCAGAGGAAGAACAAACTGTCATAACAGGAGTTCATCAAATAAAGGATTTAATAAGAATACAGTACAAATAAAAGTGGCAAAGAGGGACCAAGCCACAGTAGTGGTAACTAGTGGAGAAAGACTAAAGGCACACATAGCCCAGTGCAAACAACATCAAGCTCTGTTTTAGGTTTTAGATCGGACCAAATGTCAGCACCTGCAGGAGAACATAGTAAAAAGAAATAGGTTGTAGCTCTCTGTTTTAACTGAGACTAACTTGTAAAGTGCACTGAATGGAATACTGGTGGTGGTGGTGGTGGGTGCTTGAAAGAAGCCATATGCAAAGTAAATTTATTTGCCATGTGATTTTTCATGAGCATTCATTTTTGATCAGTGTTGGAAAAAGAAAAGAAACCATTTACTAATCATTTCTCTATTATTTTATCTGGCTGTCTTTCTCAACACAGTAGGAATTTGTTTCCACCATACATTCTTATAACTGCCACACAGCCCACCCCAACACATCATTATCGAATTATACGTAATCAAATTAAGAGAGCAGATACAGTTTTGTTTTATTTGTCCAGTTGTAAACTTAGCTGCTGCTGTGCTGGCTGTCATTTTCTTTTTACTATTTTACTTTTTCAGACTGGATGCTCAATATACATAAAAGGATGTCATGATCAATTTATTTATTGAATTTTGATAACCAGATAGGCAAACTAAGAAAATGTCCTATTTTCAGAGGCAACCGGGGTTAACTACAAGTAAGAAACAAATATTTGACATTTTGGCATACATACAAAACACAGGAATAGTAATTTAGTGTGCCAAGTGCAGATAGAAGATAATATAGCCATTAGTTAGATATGCATAGATACTACATATAGAATAGTGTATGGGCAACTATACACAGCCTTGTTAGTGTTTGATTGTCTATATACTATTTTATATAGCATATGATTTAAAAAAAGTTTTGTTTTTACATACTGCTCTGCGTATGTTGCCACCGCTCCGCTCTGTGGCATGCACACCTGCTCACTCAAATAAAAGTAAAACAAGTACTGCATTTTATTTTTTAAAAGCTTCAGTCATCTAAAGTAACTTTTTTTTTGGATAGCGGCAATGCAGCTATACTGAGAGTCTCCATCATCTCCATCCACCCATGTTCAACATGCTGCCATCAGAACTTGCGCTAAGGAGTCATGTGGATGGTTCAAAGGAGAAAAGTTATTGTAGTATTGATATGACATCACAAGCGATACTACAACAATTTACTGTGACCTTTGAACTGTCCTACAACACCTTTAGAAAACCACCAAATTCTAAACACAATAAGCCCTAGCCACATACCAGACTGTAACATGTTACAAATTTTGAAAAATGCACTAACGAATATGGAGGTGGTGGGAGGTTAGTTGAGAGGTATCAGTAGTAATAGAGTTATTTGTCATATCATGTTTTTGAGGTTCTGTTATCATCAGTGAGTGAGTGAGAGCTAGTGCTTTATATTTGAGTCAGTTTGGTGGCTTATAAATTAATTTTCCTCAGTTGGTTCAGAACCAATAGCTTGTCAAATTACTATCTCATTTCTCTTTAGCATACTTTGACTTCTTTTCACTTTCCTTAACCTCATAACAATTTTATCATGCCATCTGGATTGTGCACTAAAAATAATACACCATTTTTTCATTTTATTTGTAGCATTACTACTTGGTAGATGCCAAATCAAATTGTTTTAATTGTCACTTTCTTGTGCCATTTAACTGCAGCCATCAGTGCATCAAATATGCTTTTTAAATGTGGGAATGGGAATATGTAAACATGTACATGTTTTTCATTAAAACGACCTTTTCAGCACCCTGCCTATATGTTGTTAAACCAAGGTCCCATCTGCCTGTTCTGGTGGTAGTTCAGGTGAGCGCCAAAGATCTCATGGGACTTCTCGAAAGAGCAGGGAATTTTTGATTTGACAACATCAAAATTACATATGTCAAAAATGTGTTAAGTCACACAAAACAATATGTATAATTATAAAGTTCAATCTCACAAACTGAAAAATAAATTAAAACATACAAGAGTATATGACTCATAAACAGAATAAATACTTGTTGCAATCTTGCATTCTATATTTGATCGATTTCTTATTTGTCATAACTGTCAACAGTGTAGCCATTGTATTCCCTTTTAGATTTAGTACAAATATCAAAGTAACATGAATTCTCCTCCTGAATGAGGGAATTCTTATTTAGATAATCTATGCTTTCCATCCATATTCATAGCAACTCCTCTTCCCATCATTAGATGAAAACCATTTGAGTATTTCAGTCCTCCTGAGGTGCTTTCATAATTCATTTCTCTACTGCTCAGTCTACTCCATATACAGTAGTTCTAGTCAGAATCAACATTATTTTTCCGTGTGGGAAAGTCACTATTTGTTATCCATGGATGTCCTATCCAGTATTCTAATAATTTCCTCCTTGTTAAGATAGTTTCTCTTTCCCATAGATATTTTTAAATTAACTGAAATTTTGTTCAGTAATTCTGAAGCCCCTTTATTAGAGCACAAAATTACACCTCATCGCCCAGATATTCCATTTAAAATTACTGTCATTACCATTTTGCCATTCAATTTCAAATATTCCATACATGATATTTTCAAAACTTATGGTGCTAAAGATATTTCCCCATTGTTGTGCCATAGAAGTCAAAAACCCTGAGATAAAGAACATTGGAATAGTAGATGCATTATGGTTTCTTCCACATTTATACATGTTAATCTGCTACAGATCTTTTCATGTTGAGGTTTCTGTTTTGACTTGACTTTACATTGATTTTTCATGGCATGCTAACCAGTGAAAATCCCATATGTGTTCTGGCACTTGTTTGTTATTCAAAATGTAATTAATGCATTCCTGTGTTCTTTAGAACATTTTACAACAACCTCTTCCACCAAACAGGTGGTTTCTAATGTTTAAAAATATAGCTGTTTTCTTTGCATATCTATCATCTGCTGTTCTGTGACATCCCATTGTTTTATTCTCATGAAGGTGTATCTTATGTATTCTGGGATTATAACTGATCTTTTTAAAGCTCTCAAAGATTTTGTTTCCCACATTTGTAGCCAGTGTGCACATTTTGGTTTAAGGAGATGTTTCCCATCCTGTATTTGTATTCATTATCAAAGGTTTTATGTTAGCATAAAAGAAAAACTATTAAAAAATAGAATGGGGTTTGGCATACTCAAATCTCCCTTCTTTATCGGTAAGTATAAAAGTTATCTTTTATGGGTTTAACCTGCTTCCCAGTAAGCCTGAAAAATATACCTAACAATGTTGTTTCTAGTTCTTTCGGTGGTGGAAAGATGTAGCTAATGTATAAGAAAACTGGTATTAGATAGATTTTAATTAAGTAAATTCTCTTCTTTTGCTAGGTTTCCATTTATTCCATTGTACTATCTTCTGCTTACCGATGTCAACTTTCCTGTCCCAGTTCAGTCTATCAAGGTTTTTATTCCCATAAAATATTCCCAATATTTTTATTGGCTCTCTTGTAATTTCAATCCCTGTTATAACCCCTGCCACGTTAATTGATAATTCAATCTCTGTCCTATGCACTTATCTAAGTTTAAAGATGCTCCTGACATCTTCTCAAATTTCTCACAAATTTCCAAAGCTTGGCAAAGAGACTTCTCATCTTGTTCCATTAAGGTTATATCATCTGCATATGCAATAATTTTGTATGTAATCATCTGAGTGTTTATTGTTATCACTCTTATTTCCTCCCTTTATTTATTGCTCTTAAAGAGGGCCTATAAAAATCATATATTATGGGGCTCAGGGGCAGCCTTGTCTAACTCCTCTTTTCAAATGTATGAGAGGACCCTTCCACCCTTGTATTATTGGTCTGATAGTTGTGAGTATTATAAACACATTTTAACCATTTTATCATTTTCTCTGGTATAAGATAATGGAGTTGCCCTTTAAAGGGGCAGACCAAGTTGTCCTGGTACCCCTCCCTTTACCTGAGATGGTGTGCTCAGAGTGGGAGGGAAGGGAAAGGGAGGGATGGAGACAGAGACAATAGGCAGGAAACAGGAAGGGAGGGCTAAAGAGGTACATAATGGTCAGCACAGTGGTGGTTCAGCCACTTTTGCTGAGTTTTGATCATTATATACATCAAGACTACAGCACATCAGATTGGCATCAGAGAAAGGACTAAAGGTTTGTTGCAAAGCATTCAGAGAGGTAAGGACAAGACAGCACGCAGAAAAAGGTTTTATTTGAATTGAAAGTGTTTGCAAGCAGAAAAGGTTTTATTTGAATTGAAGGTGTTTGTCATATATAAAAAAGGATTTTGAGAGTGTTTTTGTTTTAAAATGTTTTGCGATGGCAGAGCAGAAGGTTTGAGCAGAAAGCATGTGTGAGAAGAAGCTAATAGTTTGGGTGGTTTGTTAGAGGAGGTTATTGTTTTGAGATGAATACAGCTGGGGCATAGAGTGAGAAGGTGAAGACCGCATGGCGTGGCGTCAGAGCGAGAAGTGGCATTACAGTTTGTACTGGAGTAATACAAGTGGGGACAAAAGGGGTAGAAGCATAAAATGAGACAGGATGCCAGGCCATGTGTGAAAAGAAGCTGATAGTTTTGGGCGTTTTTGGTTGCAATGCAGTTGCTGTTTTGAAGATGAATAGAGCTAGTCTGTGGAAGTACCATTTATCACTGGAGATCAAAAGACTGCAGGGCACGCGTCAGATGCCAAAGGGGCCTTACAGTGGCTGGAGTAATAAAACAGTGACAGAAAAGGGGTAGCAGCAGAAATAAAGCAGGATGCAAAGAAATTGATATTTTGGTGGTTCATTCTGGAGGCTGCTGTTTGGATGGGGGTTCTTTAAGGAACAGAGCTAGAGTTGGAAGCACCGTTTACGGTGGAGAGGCAAAAGACCACATAGCGCAATGGCCGATGCGAGATCGGACCTTACAGTTTACTGGAGTAACACAAGCAGGGACAGAAGGGGTAGAAACAGAAATGATACAGGACTCTGGGCCTCCTATTAAAGAAAAGCAGGTTCAGTACATGGGTGGCGCAGAAAGAAGGGAATAATTTAAAAAAAGAAGAAGAACGATGACTGCGGGGGCTTCAGTACAGCTGGGAAGGGTTTAAGCATGAGCCCCATTTGAGTAAAAGAGCCATGAACAGGCCCTTTCTTGACCATTTCAGAGGAGGATGTATAGCCACATGACATGGTTTTGGATACGCATTTGGGTCCTCACAGCATTTGGGAACCATGCCACTGAGACTCAGGGGGTGTTCTTTCATTATGGGAGTACAGAAAGAGGCTTTAGAGTCAGGGCATGATGCCTACAATGAGCCCAGAAGGGGTTTTGTTTTCTGAGTTTCTTCAACAAGGAGCAGAGCACACCAAGGCCACGTGGAGTGGCGTCAAGCGTGGCGAGGCCACACGAGATGCAGGAAGCCATAGGGAGGGAAAGCAAAGGCCAGGGAAGCTGTCTGGCACTACTTGAGGGATGGAAAGAGGGATAGAAGCCCTGGGGAGTGAGGATACCTCGCATGCACTCAGGAGGAGGGGGAAGGAGCAGGGTGAAAAAACAAGAAATAGGGAACAGGAACAGTTCCTTCCCAGGGAAGGATGAGCAGAGAAGGGGAGAGTCCAGGCATTCACTGGGACCTGGCAGTATGCCAATTTGAGCATGTTTTATCACCGGCGGCGTGCACAGAAGATAGCCGAGCAGTGAAGCTGTGAAGCTTTTAGTTTCCCTCCATTATGTTGTCCTTCAGCTAATGCAGTGATATAAAGGATTTTATTCACTCACGAATGACAGGGCATGTTACGGGATACCTAGCAGTATCATTGGGGCACAAGGCCCTACTAGGGTGGGGGCAAAGGTGGCATGGAATAAGCAAGACATGAAAGCGGTTTCAATATGCAATAATGAGGAATGTATTTTCAGTTCTCTCCATAGCGAGTATACAGGTTCCCAGAGAGAGATGGCCCCAAAATGAAACAGACCAACTAAAGAGGATGCATACAAAGTGATCATGGAGTTGGCGGAAAAGGCCAACAAGATGTGGCAGTTGGTGGAAGGGAGGAACTGGAGGGGCTGGGAAAGAGAAAAGCGGGAAAAGGAAAGGTGGGCGGGGGTAAGAGGCCAGCGGGAGGCCATGTAGCCCAGAAAGGTGCAGCCACATCAGGTGGTGCTTGCCCAACTAGCCAGCCCTGTCCCACTGTTACACCAGTACCAGAACCACCAGTACCTCTGCAGGAACAAGTGGTAGTCCCACTACAGGAACCCAGGTCAGGTCCCCCATGCCCACCGGTTTCTTCACCACAACCAAGCACCCCGCCACTAGAGACCAGACCTGTGCAGCCCCAGGATGACAGACCCAAAGGGGACAGAAGGCCACAGGTAAAGTATTAGGCAGAATAGAAGAAAGCATCAAAGTCTATATAGGTCATGTTATTGTGGCCTTGGTATGGGGAGTTGGGACAAATGGAATATGCCTTGGCAGAAATCAGGTCAGAAAGAGAGACAGCGGGAGAAGAAAAGGTGGCTGACAGTGTGGGAAATGGAACAAGAGATATAAGATCCCGGGGATGAGAATAGGGAACATGTACCACTAGCTATGAAAGAAAAGATCTGGAAAGGGAGTACGTAGACATATTCACTTTAGTGAGTAGGAAGCAGCCATAAAATACAAAGAGTCAGAAAGTATCGGAAAAAGTGAGATTGCGCCACGGTAGTCCTGCTAGGGTAGAAAGAAGAGGACAAGTTTACAAAAGGAAAAATGTGGGATGGGTGGTTCGTGGGTTTCACAACATACTCAGCAATAGTATGGGAAAAAAACAGTTAGGATCCCACTTATTACATATTCATTGATAATAAGGAGGGCCAAGGCAAAAGGGAGTAGGGTGGATATACTATGATGAGTTTTTCCGACAAAGAATGGCAACATATGGGGATGTGAGATGGGATACCAAACAGTTGGATTTATAGACAGACTATGTAATGGACCAATCCACATCTGAAGGGAAATAGGAAAGAATGGGACGGTACCCCAGAAGTGTTGCTGGGGAACAATAAGGCCTCTTGTTCATGGCCCCAATGCCACTTCCAACATGCATGCTCAAAATGCGAGGGTACCCACCCAGCTAGCAGATGCAGGGCAACTTGGACCTCAGGGGCTCAGGTAGGGAGTCAAGGGACAGGGCATTAGTTTTTCAGGAGGGACAGGGTGCAGGCGGCAATCATGGTACAGAGGTTTGAAAGGAAGAGGGCATGGTGGATGGGGGCAGGCTTACTGAAAAAGAGGGCAAAAGAAGGAGCCAAAAGGGGGCGGGCTGGGGAGGTGAAATGGAACAATTTCAAAATGAGAACCCCATAAGGACAGAGGCATGGAAGAAGTGGTTGCAAAAGTATCCAGACAAACAAGGTGCAGAAGTGTTAAACAAGGGTTTAAAACAGGTTTCACACTACACTGAGAGCCCCAGGAAGGCAAGAGAGGCGAACAATTTAGGGTTAATAAAAGGGAAAGAGGACATTTGAGAAAAAAGATAGAAAAAGAGAAGATGGAGGGCAGGATAGAGGCCATTTCCAACTCCCCATTTCGAACATGAGAATTTCTCCATTGGGCCTGGTTCCCAAAAGCAAAAGGAGAATACAGGGTAATTCACCATCTGTCATATCCGGAAGAGTCAGTGAATGATTTCATAAGGGAGGAGCATAGTAAGTTTCCTATGCCACTTTAGAGGAAGTGGTACAGATTATAGAGCAACCCCGATGTTTGGATGGCCAAGATGGATATAGAGTCCACTTTCCAGTTGCTTCCAGTAAGGAAGGAAGACTGGGACCTATTGGGTTTCAAGGTGGGGGACCAATACTATTTTGATAAAGCCATGCCCATGGGATGTTCAGTGGCCTGTGTTACCTTCAAAACATTCAGCACTTGTTTACAATGGATATTCGGAAGAGAACTGGTTACAGGGCAGTCATTCACTACCTAGATGATTTCCTTCTAATAGGCAGTGGGAGAGAGAGAGAGACAGATAAAATGCTGGCCAGTTTCCAAGGTCTGTGCAGAGATCTAGGGTTCCATTGGCACGGAAAAAAACAGAAGGGACCAATAAGGTTCTAGAATTCCTGGGTATTGAGATAGACATCCGGAGTGAGTTTCAGGTTGCCAGATAAAAAGTGTTAAAACTGAAGGAGCTGATTCAATTACACACAAGTAGAAGGAAAGCACAATTGAAACAGGTGCAACAGGTATTGGGACACCTAAACTTTGCATGCAGGGCAATTGGGCCAGGGAGGTTTTCACAAAAAGGCTAGCAAGGGCCACAGCTGGGGTATCCACACCACACCACTGGGTTGACATGACAAAAGGAGTTAAGGAAGATTTCAAAGTATGGGAGGAGTTCCTCAGCACCTATAATGGCCGCTCCTTTTGGCAAGAGGACTGGGTCTGTAACACAGACCTTGATCTATACACAGATGCAGCAGGGTGCCTGGGCATGGGGGTTATTTGAGGGCAGATGGTTCTCAGATCCATGACCTACAGACTGGGTGAGAAACAGGAAAGTGAAGGACATAACACTGTTGGAGATCATGCCTATTTGGCCTGAACCCTGGTGTGGGGAAGAGCTGCGAAATTAGAAGGTGACATTCTGGTGCAACAACAGGGCAGTGGTAGATGTGCTAAACAACAGTGGAGCCAGATCAGAGACAGTCATACAGGTCTTGAGACAGTTGGTGCTAAGGACCTTGAAATTGAACATGCCATTCAGAGCCAAACACATAGAAGGGTAAACAATACCCCAGCTGATAGCCTTTCCTGTCTGCAGCTGGATCGCTTCCGGAGGCTGGCACCGACAGCAGAGGAACAAAAACATCCATACCAATGGACATCTGAGACATTGTCAGGAGGGAGCAGAGCTGTTGTTTCGCAACTCATGGGTACATGGACTCTGAAGGCTTACGAGGGGCCTGGTGGGTGTTTCAAACATTCAGGGGCAACATACCATGGAGGTAAGTAGGCCACTTACAGATGAACAGTTAGGGAAGTTCACAGTAGAGCAATGGCAGAGGAACAGCCCACACCACGATGGGGTCTACCTAGCAGGGATCAGTTTAGTTTGCAGCTTGAAGGGATGGAAGGACCCATGAAGTCAATGTTGATTAGAAGAATGATGCAAGGGTGGTGGAGGCTAAAACAAAGGGCTCCAGATAATAGGCGACTGCTAGGGAAGTGTGGCTTAAAAACTAAAAGAGGTATTACTGGCAATCTGCAGATCAAAAGATGAGGCCCAGCTATTCCATATGATCTATCTGATAATGTTTGCAGGGGCTATGAGAGTGAGTGAGGCTGTGGGACATGGCAGCAAAAACAATGAAGTGGGTTGGAGTGGGAAGACATAAACTGGGGATGAAGGAGATGCAAATCATGATCAGGAAGTCAAAGACCAATCAAGAGGGACAAGGTTGTACTGTAACCATAAAGGCCCAGGCAGATGGCTCAGTGTGCCCAGTAAAGGCTTTTGGACTACGCCGCAAGCGGGTGTAGGACAGGCAGATTATTTGTGCATGGAGATGGGAAAAAGGTCACCAGTTATCAAGTCATGGCCATGCTCAAAAAGGCATGCGATTCTTAGAAGGATCCTGGTAATTACTCATCCACTCCCTCCGAATAGAGGCTGCTTCACAGTGGGCAGCAGCAGGGAAACAGTGACTAATATGTTGGAGAAGGGCGCTGGCGGTCTGCCAGTTACAAGAGATACATTTGAGCATTGAATTATGGAGATTAACTATCAACTTGTGTTTTGTCTTGCAGATACAGAACCACATTGGGGGCATAGAGAGAGATAGGATATTGGAGCCCAGACCATACATATAATATTTGTTTTCCTTCAATCCTGTAGGAAGAGGAGGATCACAGAAGTATGGATCTGCGGTCACTCCTACATTTATTGGATGGAAAGAAGCTGAGAAAAGGCTGAGGAAAACAGCTGTACCAGGATGTGAGAAAATGTAGACTGGTGTGGCGTGGCATCCGAGGATGAGATAGGCACAGCTGCTTCCTACCCTGAAAGAAATGAAAGAGCAGTGACCCATTCAGACTTAATCATTTTACATCTAGGGGTAGCGACATTGGGGAAAGCCATGGGTGGACACATACTGTACATGCAGGTAAAAGGGACTTAGAAATTCAACAGTGGTGGCCAAGGTATGCCTCATCTGGTCAGACATGATACCGAGAAGGGTATGGTGACATGAACACAGTCATAGAGCCTAGGATAGGTCCAGGAGGAAAATGAATGGAAGAGTAGGAACACTGACAAGAAAAATGGGGGGCATGTGATCTTGCAGGGTGTGGAAGAGTAGGTAGAGGAGTTCTACAGGTCAGATGGAGTGCACCTGTCAGATCTAGCCATAGATATGTTTAATCGGAAACAATGGGTTTATAGAAGCATGGAAGAGACAGACTGGAAAATAAAAAAAAAAAAGAAAAGGAGAAAGGAGGGCCGGTCCCTAAAGGAGAGAACAATATTCTAAATTTGGGAAAGCCAGTCATCCAACGCAAGCTGGAGACTGGCTAATAGGAAAAAAGGGGAAGGAGGGAAGGGGGGGAGGGAAAAGGAATAGGATAAAAGATGAAGAAGCTGAAGGAGAAAAGTGGTCTCAGTTCTCACCGTTACCTAACAGAAAAGAAGAAGGCACCCAGGTTTTCACCTGGGGAGGCGAAAGCGGAAGAAAGAGGGATGATCAGAGATTGATAGATGGATGCAAGAAAATACAATTGTGAAAGAGACAATAATAAATGATGAAGGAATTGTAAATGGAATTATGATATATAATAAATTAATTGCCAATCTCAGCACAACAACATACAATGGCTTTGTCTTTTGTGGGGGAAAGAATCAGAAAAATGGAGTTTGCCCTTTAGGGGCAGACCAAATTGTCCTGGTGCACTCCTCCCTTTACCTGAGATGGTGTGCTCAAGTGGGATGGGGAAGGGAAGGGAGGGACTGAGAGACAGAACAATAGGCAGGAAACAGGAAGGGAGGGGCTAAATGAGTGCATAATGGTCAGCACTGTGGTGGGTCAGCCACTTTTGCTGAAGTTTTGATCCCTCCACCACCCTTAAAACTATAGAGCATGAGGAAGACAGTCAAAAGTGGGACTGGAGTTAGGTCTGTCAAGGTGGATGACAGAACAGTCTGGTTGGTCGGTTAATGGACTGCCAAGGTGGATGGCAGAGATGATAGGGGAAAAAGGGGGGAGGAGGGAGGGGAGGAAAAAGGCATAGGATAAAAGATGATGAAGCTGAAGGAGAAAAAGCGGTCTCGGTTCTCACCGTTACCTAACAGAAAGAAAGAAGGCACCCAGGTTTTCACCTGGGGAGCGAGAAGCGGAAGAAAGAGGGATGATCAGAGATTGATAAGATGGATGCAAGAAAATACAATTGTGAAAGAGACAATAATAAAGATGAAGGAATTGTAAATGGAATTATGATATATAATAAATTAATTGCCAATCTGAGCACAACAACATACAATGGCTTTGTCTTTTGTGGGGAAAAGGGGAATCCGGGACAATGAGTTAATGTTTCCCACAAAAATCATGGTTAACTTGATCAAATGCTCTTTTTGGTCTAAGGACACCAAGTATCCATCTGTGTTGCCCAGTTTCCTTGCTCGACTACTTCTCTTAGTAATATGAGATGACTATGTATTTGCTTCCCGGAATTGCATATGGTTGTGCTGGGGAGATAAGTTTGATGCTACTGTTGATAGTCTTGTAGCTAGTATTTTTGTTAGTATTTTAAAGTCTGAATTTAACAAAGTGATCGGCCTCAGTTTTTCATTTCCGCTTTGTCTCCTGTTTTATATATGTATGTTAATATACCTTCATTTAGTTCTAATGGGATTTGTTCTGCCCCAAGCATAGCATTTATTACTTGAGTTAATTCCTGTACTAGAAGTTGGGCTATGATCTTCATTATTTCATTTGGTAGGCCATCTGGCCATGGTGATTTATTCAAAATTACAATCTATCTGGGGACTTGAGGTGGTGCAACCATCACCAGAGGAGGTAATTATATAAAAATGTTAGAAAGAACAGAAATGAAATGGATTTTCAACTAAAACATTGGATCCTAAGATAGGAATGAATATAGACAGTAACTGGCAAGTATGTATTTGAAAAATAATAACTACATTGGGTGATCTAAAAAATAATAAAATGACTTAGGAGTGTAAACATTTTCTATAAGAAAAAACTGTAGTATGGAATATTGGGACTTAGAAAGTACTAGAGTAAAGAGGCGTTTGAAGGCTTGTAGCCAAAAGATACCTTTTATTGTAACATTAGAGTGATTCACAACATTTATAAAATGAAGATGTCAAATATTATTGGAGTTAAAATAGGTAAAGTTTGAAACTCTTGGGGTAAGCACTAGACTGCATCTGGTAAGATAAGTTAATATAAAAATATTTATGTCACTAAAAGGGATGCGGTCAACAAAACAGTATTGATATAGCAACAGCACAATATATACTAGGAATTAAAACTGTGTAGTAAAAGAACACTCAGTATCATCCACGATAGTATCACAAGCAGTCCACACATGAAACAATTTTATATATAAAAATGAAACATGATTTTGGATCATTATGCCTATAACACACATGAAAAATAATTTGGAAATTTACAAACATAACTTATCAGTGTAAAAGTATCCTAAGGTTCCTGGTTAAAACACAGCATAAAAATCACTAAAAGATCATTATAGTAATGGAGAAAATGAAAACTAATTTCTCATCCATTGTGATGGAGCAGTCTGTAATTAATTGGCTTCTAACAATAGAGCCCACTTGGAAGCTGTCTTCAGCACTCTAATTATGGAGTGTTGGAGTGTACAGTTTCTAAGCAACACTACCTACTCGAGAAGTACAAAGAGGATACATCACTCTGGCGGCATTTCAAGTGGGCTCAAGGGAAGACAACCTTTTTATAGCGAGCAGGCGTCTTAAAAGCGCATTACTGTTAGAGGTTTTGAACTCACAAAAGCGGAGCAGCAAAGAAAGGTACCAGCTTTTAACAATAACCTGACCGCAATAATTCTGTTTAAATGCATAGAGAGTAAAAGTAAAACTGAGTGTTTTGTTGTTTTAAACTACAGGGTCAACACGATTGATTCCTGTATAGTGACATTTGATATCTGAAAGGTATGCAAGGTTTAAAGGCGTAAAGAATTACTAACTACAGAAAGCAGTGTAATTGCAACAAAAACTGCATAGCGCTTTAGAACTGATATGTTTGTTAGAAGGCTTGAACTCCTAAAAGCAGAACAGTCAAAGAAGGTATTAGCTATTTTGAAATTATATAATAAAAATACTCTGAAATATTAAAATTTAAAACAAAACCTCAAACATTTATTTTGCTCTACAGAGTGAAAAACAATTAGAATCAGTCAGGCAACACTCTTGAAATAATAAAGGTGCATAAAGTGCTTGATTGTAAAAGCTGTAAGCTTTTAAAGATTAAAGGTAATAATATTTACATTATAAAGCTATGGAATGTATAGTTAATCAGATTTTAGAATCTTTAAATTAAAATGATTTGGTTTAGTCGGGTAGCATTTGAAATAACATGGGTTTAATGTATATAAGCAAATATTGAGAAATATGGTTTAAAATTAAATGACATTTCACTTTATAGAACCCTTAATTGTATAAAGGAGCTTGAAATCTGAAAGAAAAATGTACTTAAGATTTTGTTTATTATAGATGAACAATTGATTTAAATATAATGAAGTAGTGACTATATAAGTATGTCAGTGATGGGGATTCAAATTTAAATGATGGAAGTTACCATTTTGGAGCCAATATTAAGGACTGTTCTTTATGTTGTAAACAAGTGTTTCTGTAAACTGTAATATTTATATTTATGTTTTTCTTTAGAGAGAATATAACAGAATAGTCTATTATTCTAGAACATGAGGAAAAGGCAATTGAAATATTGATTGTAATATAAGTGAAATGTGTCCTTTAACATAATAGTAACAAAAGATATGTGACAATAACTTAACATAGTGAATGAAAAAAGTAATTATATATACATTTTTGTACTTTGACACAATTCTGAATATGCCGTGAACAAGCTCAAAGGGCGAAATGTGGGGACTTTTATCAAAATAAAAGAAAATATATGAATGAACAACTGAATGAATTTATTGGAATGTGGTCTTGAGCTCATAGCTTTTGGTTTTCTGGACGACATGGTGATTTATTCCTGTTAGTGTTAAAATTGCATTCTGTACTTCCTCTTCCTGTATCTCTCTTGTTATATTGTGTATCTCTTCTTGTTCTAAGAATGGTATGTCTATGTTTCCTAAGAAACTATGTGCATTTCCATTTTCCACTTGTAATAAAGCATACATATCTCTAGTATATGTGGTCACAATTTCTTTAATATTTTCTGTTCTGTATGTTCTGTTCCTTCCTTATTCTTCATCTTAACCATTGTTTTACTTTGTATTTGTTTTTGCCAGTGTTCATAAGGACATATGACTTCTGACTTACCTAGGGTTCCAAATTGCTGTTGATACTGCAATATGGTAGCTTTATTATGGAAATCTAGCATTTTTGTTTTAATTTTGTAATTTGTAGGGTCAGATTTTGCCCAGTTTCATGTGATATTGATAGTAATTGTTGTAAATTCCTCCTGTACTGTAGATACTGCAAATATTATTCTTGATTGCTATTTCTACTTATTCTTTTACATAGTTTCTGAAGGTCTGCCTCTGTGTCTAGTCACCAGATGACCGGGTCCTCAAAAAAAAAAAAAATAAATAAAACAGACTTTCTAGCCTGTAAAAGTCTTGCACTATTTGTCTTGTTTCTGGTTCTGAGAGCAGGAGGTGTTTAGTTTCCAATATCCTGGTCCTTTTAAGTTTTTAATATACCTCCCCAAAGTTACTGACAATATATTATGATCTGAAAATTCTGCTACTGTTACCACAGTTTTACAAATGGGTATAGTCTTTGATAGAAATATATAGTCTATTCTAGAGGTTAAACACCCTTTATGAAAAGTTGGAAGCTCCTGTTTTGTACACTGGAATGCTGCATCTGTCAAATTTGATCTTTGTACCAGTTAGCTAGTGAGTTGGAATCACAGTATTGTTTTGCTGTTTTTGCCTAATTGGGCAATTAAAATCTCCAGCAAGACAAAGAGCAGGGGATTTCCTGGTGTTCTGGCCAAATTTCCTTATACTCTAAAAATACCACCAATAGCTTAATCTGGTTAAATGTCAGTTTGCATTAGGCTGGCCAGTGGTGCTGAGGGTTGAGGTGCTGGGCGCCACACCTTGCACTCGCCCGACTACCGGGTTAGGGGAACAAGCTCGGGCCATCAGGGGTCAGCAGGGAGAGAGGAAGGAGCATCTGGAGGACAGCTCTCCTCTCTCTCTGGGAAGGTTCAGGGACTGCCTGGCACTGGCTGCCCCTAGTGAGAGACCAGAGGCACTGCACCACTCCAGGGCTCAAGTTATGGGATAGAGCCACGGTGTTCGTCGAGGATGTCATTGCATGTCAGGCTCTGGGGGGTGTGGGGATAAAAAGCCAGAAAATAACCTTTCCAGCCAGGTTAGGTGACGCCCACATGTCCAATGCCAGCCGCAAGCCTGACTCTCCCCTGGGGACCCCAGCATCTCCAAAGGAGGGTCTGGAGAGCTGAGGTCCTGAAACTGATGTAACTGTTGGGGTGAGTGGTTTGGGCAGGTGATTAGGTGCTCTAGGCTGAGTGAGGATGCCTGAGAGATGCCCTGATCTGGGAGGAGAAGCAGAATATACAAAAAAAAAATGTCAGTTGGCATCCATCTGTATCCCCTCCCTGAGACAAAGGCTGAAAATAGGCAGAATTGTCTGGTGTACTTACCTGGTCAACAAAAACAAAATAAATAAATAAATAAATGCTGGCTGGCCACCACTTCTACACTTATGTGAGAAAAACGGTGCCATTTCATAGGAACACTTGTTCATGAATGAGTTTGGCATATTTTTTGAGTCAAAAGAAATAGTGTGCCAGTCAATATTCCTTCATTGCTTTTTATGAAGTTAGCCCCAGTTAAAGCGGAGATCTCTAACCTAATTTTTCATGAAAGTTGAAGCTGTGACTCTAGGCATGTGTGCAGTAGTGCGATAAAAGATGACTACATTGTTTGATGAGAGAGTCATTATTTCTAGAAGTGGTTTGCATATTTAACAGGTTCAGTTCATCAGTCTTTTTGTTAAATCTAATCAGTTGCAACAACGTTGCTGATAATTCCCAAATCCCCCTTGTCTACAGGATGTGAGAGATGTTTTGAGATTTTTGAAACATTGAACCAAGTGCAAACAGATTTGTCTCACTGCATTTTAGGAACATTAGAAGTGGTTGACTTGTACACCTCAATCCCTCATTCTGAAGAACTTGAGGTTCTTAAAAGATACAAAGACACAATGGACCTGAGAAGTGCTTCTGAGTTACCACCAACTAAATTCCTACTGGATCCGAATGAATTGTTGTTAACCAAGAATTTCTTCAGATATGAAAATCATTTTCTGAAAAAACTAATGGAATGATGATAGTGTCTACTATGGTCCCAGTCTATGTTAACCTTTATATGCATAAATTTGAATCTTATTTAATATTGGACCCATTTGTAAACCCTTTTTATGACAAAAGTCTGTGTTGCAAGAGGTACATCGATGATTGCTGCTTCTTTAGACTGGTACAGAGGCTGAACTCAAATCCTTTTATGATTATTTACATTCCTATGAATCAAATTTAGAATTCACTTGAGAGAGAAGATTTTTGGAGTTATCATTTTGGGATACTATAGATTCAGATTGGTCTTAATGAAGAAATAGATTGTACACTGATTCTCTAGTTTCATTAGGAGGCTTTGACTATATGTGACCTAATGACCTCCAACCCTATATGGGTGGTTTGGTATCCCAAATTGATAATCATGCATTTTTTCTTTTTGATTAATACTGTGTTTTCATTTGTGTTTCATATATATCTATAGATATAACTATATTTTAACCCCTCGAATCCCTGTTCCAATTTTTATTTTGCTTATTTATTCCAACTTTACAGTGGTTGTGGTGAGACACCATGTGAGGACAGCTATAAATTCTGGCCCTTAATTGCTTCTATGATGTCCTTCAGTACTCTGTGACTCTGTTAGCTGGGTCTCCACTTAAAGGTTGTGTGTATGTAATTACTAGATGCTATGGATTTTGGTGCCAAGCAAAACTAAACTTAGTTGTCTTAGATGAAAACACTAACTTAACATTGTTACAAGCGAACAAACTTGCCTGCTTCCCCATTTTTCAGAGACTTCCAAGTGGCTAGTCTTGACATAGTTACCGGGCAAACATGGTTGAAACACAGAGCGTTCTATGCAGAGTAGCGTTTTCACGTCACATTTTATTAATTATCCTGAGATGTGACACCATGTGTGTATAGTGCTATATGAGTCAGCACTATGGAGCTGATGTCAGATTTGCCTTTGCTGGCTTGCAGGAGGGTTCCTGCTCCTGAAGAATTATCAGCAGTGTTGCTGCAACTGATTAGTTTTAATACAAAACAATGGTGCGTGTGAACTTGTTAAATATTTCTGGTGTACATGATTGTGTTATTTTGTTGAAAGAATAATGAATTGTTAATCTCAAACAAGATATTATATGTGTTTACATAGGACCACTGCTGTGAAAAGCTGGTAGATCACCAGTGAACCACTGGCATGAAAATGGTGGCCAATAACAATGTGTAAAGTCAGTTAGAAATTCTTATACTGAACTGAGAAATTGCTGTTGTGTCTACTTTCCTTCTTTTGATGTTACTTTGTCCATGTGGCAGACCATCAGCGGTAGCCAGTGGAGGCTGGGAGGCGTCTGTTATTTTTGGAAGAAGAAGAAACAGAAAATCAAGGAACCTCAAAAGGATACTATAGGACAACATGAATGAGAAGAAAAACAGGAACAATTATCTTGTCATCAAAAACAGTAACAGCAACCCAAACAGGTAATGTGAATATACAAATATGCCAGCAAATAAAGGCCTTACAATCTATTTACCGTGGTCTGCTCAAATGTGCAGGTCCCCCCATGAATACAGCGGGACCTGCCCCTCTCCAAATCCCCGATCCCTAGTGTCCTCAAAATCATGTCTATCCTTCATTCCTCTATCTCAGGATTAATAGATTTTACTTTATTGTATAGCTATACAAATTTTATCATAGCAGCAGTTTAAGAGATTTTTATCCAGAAATGAACTGAAGCCCATGAAATTGAGCTATCACCAGCAGATGAAAACACTGTTGATACAAGAGAGGATCCTTCTTTCATTCTAGAAGCTACAGAAGAATGAACATCAAACCAGCATACGTGGAATCCAATTAATCTCGATCTGGACCAAGGAAATGAAATGGCCCCATTTGTAGAGATGCTGAGAATGATGGACTGGGAGGCGTGGGTGCTATACTGGACTTTGCAAGTAATCAATGCCAGAAATAATATTAGACACAGAAGGATTGTCTAGAATCAATTTAATAAGGAGAGCAGCAGAGGAAATTACCAAAGACAGAAACAGGCTATTCAAGCCAGCATCAAAATCTAATCCAGGTACTGGGAGCAATATAGTTGAAA
This sequence comes from Neoceratodus forsteri, assembly GCA_016271365.2. Lineage (NCBI taxonomy): Eukaryota > Metazoa > Chordata > Ceratodontiformes > Ceratodontidae > Neoceratodus > Neoceratodus forsteri. The sequence goes on along the minus strand of CM057454.1, from coordinate 245,438,831 downwards.
GAAAGGATTCAGTGCCACCCCAACCCCCATGGCAAATCTTTCAAATATTGCATTCTGCTTTCTACCTGAATTGGTTACTGACTTGTTTTATCTCAAAGGAGTGTGGGGGCTCTTGTTGTTTATTTCAGAGCTCTGATGTGAATTTTAAGTCTGGCAACCAAACAGCATGGTGGACCCCACCCCCATCAACTGAGTCCCAGTTTCAGTTCTGAAATGTAATTGCGAAGCTGCCTCCTTTTAACAAACTTTCAAGATACAAGACTTTTATTCTAACAGAGGAAAAGATGTTACACAACAATCTGTTAGCTCATTTACAATGGCCTCCTGAGAAAATTTATTTTAAAAGCGTTTTACTACAAAAATACAAATACAGATTAGACACAATAAGTACATTTATTTATTTTGTTTTGATGACCGGGTAGGTGCACTGGAGCCAAAGCGCCTTCTTCAGGATTGCCCTGGTTAAGTACATAACAAGATAAATAACAACAGATTATCTTAAAGTGCCTGACAGTATCTTAAAGTCCCCCAACTTGGAAATGTTGTACTTACAGTTTATTCAAAATAGTAACAAAGAAAACTCATGCTCTTCTTAAGGGTAAAGGAAGTAAGGGTACCATAATATCACAAAGTTGGAATGAGAAGCAATTGAACAGCTGAATAATATGGAAGATATTGTAATAAAAGGCTGATGCATGGGATAACCTAATGGTGGTAGTAGCAAATGAATTTTATTTCTGTACAGTAAATTTACATTTGGGCATATGCCTCTTTTCAAGTTTATTCCTGTTTAATACATTTCATTCAATAACGTTCATAAACAAGTAAAACAATAGCAAACATAAAAAGACATATCATTTCTTAAAAACAAGTTCAAGCATGTTCTAACTTTTTGTAACAACTTTGTAGAAGAGGTTTAGTGAAGATCTATCTCTTTTGTTGCGAAGGCAGGTTACATTGCATCCTGGAAAGTGTGTGCTGGTGCGGGTGTGGGTGACTAGCCCCAGGAAACTAACTGTAGAGGCGGAGATCTGCACTCTGAAATATTTGGCAGTACTCCATAAAACTTTTTTGCATTATTTTACATCCTAATGCATTATTTTCAGAGTGTGGATCTGTGAATTATGATTTACTATACTCAGTAGAAATAAATTTATACTTGATGGTAAATACTAGCTTGAAAAGTAAGGTGCAGGAATGAAGATACACATGGCATTTGGGAAGGTGAGTTGGAGTATGACACAACAGGCAAGAATTCAGATGAAAAATGTCCAGTAGTTATCTCCAGTTTATTGACAAAGACTGATAAGACATGACAAAAATAAACAGTCCATAAAAAGCTTTTCTGCACTTCAGTAGTTGTTTAGGACAGGCAGACCTAAAGCGAGCAGTGATAAGTATAGCTTTATAGGGGTTTCAAGCTCCTGCTTATGGGAGGATTCACTTGCACTGACCAGGCTCTGAGTATGATCTTTTACCTGTAACATGCCCCAACTCAGTCAATAGTGGAGGACCCAGTGCTTCAGCATCCACTAGCACCTCCCTTATGGCTATCTGGCACCTGCCTATATATCCATGCCAGACTGACCACTCACCTGTGTAGCACTAGCAGCTCCCTTAGCTTCAGCTAGCACTGCAACTAGCCAGTCTTTTGTAGCTTGTTCTAGCACCGACTACCAACCCCAGCCTCAAATAAACTGCAGCCCACTTTCCTTACTTCAGGTCAAGGGGTGCTTCCTGTCAGTTCAGCTCTCAGCTATCAACTGTCTGCTGTGGGCTCACCACACTCTTTCATCCATCAGAAACAAGCAAGGCCACTCTAAGGGTGACAGCAGTGCTGCCAGTAAACACACTTAGCATATAACAAAAAAAAACCTTGCACTCACAGCCACGCACAAAGAACACTACTGTTATAAAGGCTTGCTTCCAAGGTGCAGATTTTACAAACCCAGAAATACAGAATTTGCCAGCAGATAAGGACCGCTTGGTCCAGCTAGTCTGACCATTAATTATTTGATAATAGATGAAGCAAACAGAGTAGCAGTAAGCATGCCAAGATCTCTTATTTCAGAGATGAAGTTTTGTTGTTTAGCCTCTTTTTATCGTCAATTTTGGTCACATGACCCATTAGCCACCAGTGTAAGACTTAAATTCTAGATGTTAACAGAAACTTCATTTTTCAGGTGTCTATAACACATACACATACTAAGCGAAGAAAGAAGGCGCTAATGAGCAGCTAAGTAGTAAGCAGCATTCTCCTCGAGCTCCGCACTCGGAGACCTAAATACATTAGTTTTCAATAAAATTAAGGTAAATAGAATTGGATATTGCCATATAAGTGTCCTCGTTGCATAATGATGGACGGTTACCTCTCTAATGCAACTGGGAAGCCCGCTAGAAATGCTGGAAAGAACCCAAAGAAACAGCCGGCTGGGCCCACAACAGAAGGTACAGGCCAATATCTTTCTCGGTGGCAGGGTTACTGTGTTGGGATGAGAGGTGACAAGCGCAGGTGCTGGCAGCATTGAATCCCGCTTTGAAAAGCTGGAAAACCAGATAGAAGCAAAGCTGCAAGAAATAGCGGAAGAACCGCAGCACACAGGGAAAGATTAAAGGAGGTGGAGGATCGTACAGCTAGAGTGGAGGACCTGGTGCAGCCCTTGCCAGAGAAAATCATCGCCTTGGAGAAGGAGCTGGAGAGGATTGAGAGAGGCCCTAGACTATCAAGAAGAATTACTTCAGGCGCACCAACCTGCGCTTATGAGGGCTCCCTGAAGGGAAGGAGGGCGGACACAATGAATTCTGTGCCAAAAACTACCAAAATTACTGAAACTGCAACCTAAGGGAAGACTTAAAAATTGAAAAGGCGCACAGAGCTGTACTACCAAAAGCCAGGTCAGGCCAACCCCTAAAGTATTGTAATCCAGTACCATAACTCCAAGACAGGGAAACAGTGATTAAAGCCTTTAAAGTAAACCAGACTGTTGAAATAGATGGGTGAGAATTCATGTCACACAAGACTATTCGAATAGGCTTCTTAAGAAAAGATAGTATTTGCTGCTGTGATGGCTCACCTGAGAGAGAGATGCAAGTGGAGCACTATATGATTTATCCAGCAACCCTTAAGATAAAGCATGAAGGTGCAGTATATTTGTTCTGGGAGGTGGAGAAGGCGAACACTTTTATAAAGGAGCTTAAGAAGAAAGTAGGCTGAAGATAGTGGTGACATGATTGGAGGAGTAGAGAGACTTGAGACACTGACATTCTCTTTGGTTGGGCATAACCCTTGTTCAAGTTGTGTTGTTAACGTTTAGTGTTAAGTTTATGAACTTAGGAGACTTGTGGCTAAACTGGCCTGTGATGGGGCGAATGAAGCGTTCTTGGAAGAATCCATGCTGGAGCTTTGGAGGTATAGAGGAGAGATGGCAGAAGAAGCAGGGAAGGCATCGGAAGAGCCCCATATGGAAGGTAGGCGGGAGGGCATCTGGTGGCCCAGGCCTGCGTGTATGGTTATTTTGAATCATGCAGCCTACTCCACCAGTCTCCGACGGACCGGCTGCTGAAAGGAAGCTCCATGAATGATTGGGACTGTGGAGGTTGATAATTGATGGGAGGGATTGATATGGCCGTGAGGCAAGAATCAAAGGGGCCATAATGGACTGATGGGGCTGCAATTAGGCAGTTGAAAAGATATGAGTATACTTTCAGAGGGTTTCTGTTCTACATCTCACATGGCACGTTATTATGTTATGAATCAGATGGGCCAGAATTGGCTATAGTTGATGTGGTCTCTGGGGGGTGAGGGAGGTAGCTGCTCAATCAGCAAGGTTTGGGAGGTGCTGTCATGATGGCAAAGGAAAATACTGGTGGCGAAGGTTGAAGAGGTGGAAGGAGGGATACTGGTGGGAAAGGGTAAGGTATCGGAGCTTAGTAGTAGGAATAATACGGAAAGGGGGGCAAAGGGGATATAGTAGTAGGGGTAAAGTCAAGAATAATCGAGATTCACGTACAGGTGATAAAGTAAAAGGTGTGTAAGGAAAGTAAAGCTTCTGATGTGGCTGCTGTGATGGCTAAGCCTGGACTTGGGCGGACTATGATGGAGGTTGAAAGGATGCTAAGAGGAAGGGTCAGCACTGGAAGTGCTTAGAGGAATAGGAAAAGGGATAATGAAGGGAGACAATGGTGGGAAGTGATTTGGTGGTGCACTCTTGGAATGTCGTGGTCTCTCCTCCCAGGTCAAGCAGTGCCGTTCTAACAGTGTTAAGGAGGGCACAAGTGCAGGTAGCTCTCCTGCAAGAAACACATTTGACACCAGTGGAGCACAGAAACTCAAAAGGGGTCGGTAGGTGCGTGCTATGCAGCCTCTTTCAGCCCTCGTAAACAGGAGTGGCAGTTCTGGTGCATAAAATCTGCCATTACAGATCACAAAAGTCCTTATAGACTCGAGGAAGGCAGATATGTCTTTGTTACAGGGGTTCTCCATGGTATGAAAGTCACGTTTGGGAGCATATCGCACCAACTAACTTAGACCTGGGGTTTACAATAACATATTGTCTATATTGGTGAGAGAACAATTTGAGAACCTGATTATGGGAGGGACTTCAATTGCACACCTGACCCTACCCTTGTCACTGGAGGTAAGGGACTCAGAGATCCATGTATTAGGAAATGGAGGGAGGACTGGCAGAATTGAATTTGGTGGATGCCTGGAGGACAGCATACCCTCAGGATAGAGAATATACTTTTATTCTAATCCACAAAGCGTGGTGGGGATTGATCACGTCTCTGTAATGCTGGGCTGGTGCGAGAGCTCGGAAGGGTCGCACATTGGCCCTGGAATTTCAGACCATGCAGGAGTGGTGGTGTCCTTTCAGTCTCCGAGTGAAAGGGGAGAAATGCAGACATGGAGATTCCCTACTTATATGCTAAGCTGCAGAATTCCAGAACTATGTGAAGGAGGAATTAAAATTCTATATGGATGTGAATGCACAACTGCCACTTCAAACAAATGCTATGGGATGCTGGTAAAGCTTACATGAGGGAGCAATTATAGGCTATATGGCAAAGTACAAAAAAACTAGATTGGAAAGACAGAAAGCCCTTCAGCAGAAGCTGAGGATATTGGAGGGAGGGTGCAAGGGGAAGGGTGAGCAAGCGAGGCAGGAGTTGGTAACAACAGACAGACACTTAATACCCTGCTGATGGATGAGGCTAGGAAAAACTATTTTATTTGAAGCACAGAATATATGAGTGGAAACAAGCCAGGACCTTTGCTGGTAAACCTTGTGAAGGGTAGGAAGAATCACGGTGCACATTTGAGCATCAAAAATAAAAAGGGCAGATTGTCATTAAGTATGTGGAGATAAAGGAGACATTTAAGAACTACTATGAAGAATTATACAGAACAAGTAGAGAGGAAGTGAAGAGAACTGCGAGAATTTTTGGTTAAGTATAAATTGCCCAAGTAACAAAACACCAACAAGAGTTGCTAGACAAGGAGATTACCAAGAGAAATTATTCGAGCCATCAATACAATGAAGCGGGAAAGCTTGTGGCCCAGATGGCCTGCCTGTAAGTATTACAGATTGCTGAGGAGGAGGTAAAGAGGTTATGTGGGAGGTGTTCAGAGAAGGAAGAGAGTGGAAAACTACCCGATACATGTGGCAGTGCTTTAGTATGTGTGATTCCCAAACCAGACAAAGACCTAATGGAATGCTCATCGTATAGACCTACATCCCTTTTAAATTGTGATGCCAAGGTGTTTGCTAAAATTTTGGCTAGCAGATTGGAGGCATCCCCAGAGATGATCCACCGGATTTATAAAGGCAGGCATTCTTATCATAATATTAAGAAGGTCCTTAATGTTTTGGAGCAAGCCAAGAAATCGGGGGCAACTGTACTGTCAATGGATGCCAAAAAGCGTTCAACAGGATTGAATGGCCATATCTTTTTACAATTCTAGAACGCTTTAGGTTAGGGAAAGTTTTACTAAAAGGGTAAGAGCATTGTACCGGACACCCAAGGCTGCAGTGCTGGTCAATTGGGAACTTAACAGAACAATTTCGTTGCATAGAGGACAAGGCAAGGGATGCCCTCTCTCCCCTTTGTTATTTGCAATGGCGGTGGAGCCACTAGCTATAGCCATTAGGGAAGACCTAAGAATACAAGGGATAAAAGGAAAAGTGGGAGACAGCATAAAATTACACTGTATGCTGATGACATGATGTTATATGTGATGAGCCTTCCACAGTCTATGCCTGCCTTGCTGGAAATCATAGCACAGTTTGCTGTATTCTCTGGATACAAACTGAATCTGGGAAAGTCCCAAATTATGTTCCTGGGTGAAGGGGAGGGAGGTACATGGGGCTTGCGGAGGGTGGAGTCGTGCTTTACCTGCTTGGGGATCAAGATAGGAAGGGACCTGAGATCACTATATAGATTGAACTATAACCCACTATTGAGATCAGTAAGAGAAGACCTAGGTAGATGGAGGAACCTTCCTATATCATGGCTAGGATGTATCAATTTACTCAAGATGAACATTCTTCTCAGAGTTTTATACCCACTACAGATGTTGCCCATAGGGCTGACAGGGAGATATAAAAGCATTTGAAAAAGATTGTTCCGGGTTTATATGGCAGGGAAGAAGCCCAGGGCTAGCCTAAATAAACTGAAAGCTGATCAAGCTAAGGGAGGGCTAAACTACCCAGACATGAAGCTATATTTTTGGGCGGCACAAATGAGGGATCATCAAGGACTGGGTGTATAGGCGAAAGAGCCAGTTGGATGGACCTGGAGGAGAAAGGATATGAGGTTCGGATCTCTTCTTTGTTAGCAGAAGGAGGTAGAAGGGTGCTGCGAGAAAAGAGGACTCAGTATTTTAGTGAATGGTGTAATAGATAGCTGGGACCAAATTAAGAAGGTGATGGGGCACCAAAGGGGAATCTTTTATATTACCATTAGTTGGGAACCCATTCTTTATTCTGGGGTAGGAGATCCCTCATTTCAGATTTGGGAAGAAGGGGATATTGTGTCTTATTGATATAAGGAAAAGGGAGGTCCGCCCATTTAACAAACTTAGAGAAGGACTGGGTTTCCCAGCCCACCATCTGTTTAGATATTTCAGGCAAGGAAATATATCCAAGGTATTGAGAAACAGAGGGTGCCAGGAGCCAAGATTCATGTTTTGGAGTAAATGCTGCAGCAAATCAGACAGAAGCCCGTAGGTATTATAAGGAAGGCTACATCTCTCCTGCATCTCCAGTGGCCAGATATGACAATTAAAACTAAGTACCTGTGGGAGAGGAACCTGGGAGGTACATTGTCGAGGAACAGTGGACTCTAATGACAGGGACACACCAGGGCTTTACTATGTAACAAATATAAGGAGGCAGCATATAAATTCGTGCATAGGTTGTATACTCCACCAGTTGCAGTGAATAGATATAACCCAGCAATACGGCTATTTGTCAGAGGTGTTGGTCAGCCTTGATACCTACATACATTCATTCTGGACATGCCCGATACTCTAAGTCTTTTGGGAGGAGGTGGCGAAAGAGCTGACAAATATGAAGGGCAGCATATCAGGCGGAGCCACTCTTAATGTTATTTGGCATAGATGATATGCACCAGGAAGAGGGTGCTGGAAAGATGGGTGAGAATACTTTGGTATTGGCAAGCAATGTATCTTAAATCGTGGGTTTCTGGAGACAAACCCACAATTAGGCAATGGAGGAACCTAGCATGGGACGACTGCAGCTTGAAAGTTTGACATATAAAGCTAAGGGGTGGGAAAATCAGTTTATGAATATGTGGGCACCCTACTGGCACACAATGAACCCCATGGAACAGGAAGTATTAAGATGAGAATGAAATAAGCTCGAGGAACAAAAGTAGAGGTCAATAGCAAAATAGTAATGTAGTAAAGGTGACCCATGGGTGATGGATGAGCTCCTCTGTTAGGAGAAAGCTGTGTCTAAGGGTAATAAAACAAAAAGAAATTATTGGAGCAATGTATCAGATGCTATAGATGAAGGTACTGATGGTCATAGTGGATGGAGTGAATTCTCGATTAACCGGGGGTGGGGATGGGGCGAAGTGGGAAGGGAGGGTGATATATAAGGGTGGGAGGTTTGGGAGGGAGGGAAGGTCCCTTTCTTTTCTTTTTTTTCCCTTTGGGTTTGTTTTTGTGTCTTCTTCCCTTCATTTGTTCTTTTTTATGATGACATATTCAAAGATCAAATAACAGAGGCATGTATCTAATCTGAGAATGTTGTATAAGGTCTATAATAATGATACTCAAATTAATTGGAAGAATATAATGGATGTAAAAAGAGGCCTGTAAGATTTGGGAGAAGAATGTTATGTGTCTGCTGAGATGAGAACCATTGTCTTTGCTTTGGTATGAATAAGATAAACTAATAAAAGATTATGCAAAAAAAAAAAACGAAGAAAGAAACCACACTATATATATAGACATGCCTAACTTACTTCCCAGAACATATAACAAAGAAATAGAAAATTCCTCTAGACAGGAAATGCCACCCTTCTGCATCTCAGCCTCCCTCAGGCCAGAGTTCTGTAAAGCACACAATTAGGATTACCACCTTTTAAGAAACCCAAGTGGGACATTTCTTACTGAAACATGATTTTTGCAGGACAGTATGTAACCTCGACCAAGGTAACAGATTTGCTTACTCTAAATAATCAGAATTAAGATTAAGTGTAGTAGTTTTTAGAAGAAATACAAAATCACACATACCCCAAAATGCAAAGCATCATGGGCTGTATATGCAAATGTATGTGTGATTTTGAATTTCTTTGAAACTTGGCTTCCCAGTCAATGCCCTTTGGGTAACCCTTGCCTCAGTGCTTGCACACTAAGGTTCTTTGTCTTGTAGTTTTTAGTTGTTTCTTTAGTTTCTTATCATTTTAAGGTATTTCAGTTAATGTATTATAGTTTTCTACAGCATTTAGAGGAAAGTTAGAAAACATTTTTTCTACTAAAAGGTCAGGACATGTAGTATTTTTCATGTTTTTTGCAGGACACAGCTGCTCAAATCAGGACTGTCCTGTGAAAATCAGGACAGGTGGTAACCCTACACACAGTTTGCTACCAGGCAAGAGCCTAAAGGATCCCTAAAATGGAGCTCAGTTGGGCATTTCCTGCAAACTACCACCATGAGAACTTAAGGACAAAATGTAAGCAGCAGTTAAATTGGAACTGTTTAGGTGAGGGAACTCTCACTTCTAGATTTCTAGGTGATGATGGAACTCTCTATAGTAGTCAATGGAGAAAGATGACAGAGGTGGTGAAACTGTCATACAATTTTTTAAGAGGTGGTGGAACTGAGTTCCAATGGGCTTCTGCCCAGTTTAACCCCTGAATGTAAGTATTTTTCACAGGAAAGAAAACTCCTGAAACAGTTAAGCGGTTTCACGTGAAACTTAAAAAGGGGAGAAAAACCCTATATTATTTTCTTCTTATTGCCTTTTTAAATGTTTGCTGATGATAGGCAAAGCAAATGTTTCTATCCCCAAGAGAAATGCTTAAGAGTACAACTCTTCACCTTTAACCTCTGGGAGGAATTGGAGGCTGCTACAGAAAACAAATGCTTGTTACTGCTTATTGTTTTATTCTGTTTTAGGTGCCAGCAAATGTTGCTTACAGCATCTCTTGTAGTCATGCTCACTGTTTTCTGCATTTACTAAAAATGAGTGTTAATTCATTCTGAGTGATTTGGTTGCCGATATCAGTGATAGGACTGGTATTAGAGTTACAGACATCAGGTGCCACAAAGGTCTGGTAAAAGTCAATGGGAAAAGAATCTGGACCCAGAGACTTCCCTTTTGCCATGCTCATAATCGTCTCAGAGACCTCCTGAGCAGTGACAGATGAAGCTTGGAGTTCGTTTCAGTCAAAACCTGGGGAGAGTAATGTCCTTATAAAACTGATCTATCATAGTAAGTGTAGGGGTTACTTCTGAGGAACAGAGAACCTGATAGAATTGCCAGAATTCCTTGTTTATCTGATCTGAGGCAGACACTGAGGTCCCTTCTACCCTATGGATAATTGGAATATAACAGTCCTCTTCCATGGTGCAGCGGTGAGCAAGATGTTTGCAGACTCTCCTCGGCTACAATTATGACTGACTGAGTTTGTAAAGGGCATACTCTGTGCAATGGTGGAGTGTTTTCCAGCGCACCTCAGTGTCGCAATTTGATATTTTAAAGTGCCTCGATGTTCCAGGTGTGTAATGAGCTCATGCTCGAGCTGTTTGAGGGCACCTTCCTTTTGCCTGGTCTGGCAGTCCCTGTCTTTCTGACATTTTGAGGAGTATGCGATGAGTTTCCCATGGATCCCAGCCTTCATGGCTTCCCATTGCATGGCTACAGTAGAATCAGGGGTCTCATTAAGGATAAAATATTTCTGAAGTTCTGCTCTGAGCAACTCCTGAAGGGTTCCTGTTGTAGAACAGTGTTAAGCCTCCATTTATTGCTACATACAGCTCTTTGCCCCCAAGCTGTGGAGAATATGACTGGGGCATTGTCTGATGTTACCTAGGGCAGTGGTCCATGTTCTGGGATCAGGTCCTGTCACAAAATCACTTTTATTCTATTGTAAGATTTGTGTACAGGGGATGAAGGTAAAATCTATGTTGGAGGGTGGGATGTCCTCCAGATATCATATACACCCACGGCTGGAAGAAGCGCTGCACATGTGCTGCCACTAGTGCCTCTGTTTTCCCCGGCCTGTTCAGTCTACTTGAGGGTCAAGAGCTAAATTCAGGTCTCCCCTAGAATGATACTACCCAAACCTCCTGAAGTAACCAGAGGACAGAGTCAAAAAGAGGTGTCAGGAATATTTGGGGCATAACAACTAGCCAGGGTAATTGGTTTGCATTGAAAGATTCCTTGTACAATCATCATCCTCCCTTCTGTATCTGAAAACTGGACATATATACCTAATTGAGTCCCTTTCTGAAGAGGACTGTGACCTCCCTTTGCCAAGATGAATGAGCACTGTGGTAAACTGCTCCTACCCAAGCGCAGCATGGGTGGGTCATGTCCTCTGCAGAGGTGAGTCTCCTGCAGCAAGGCTATATCACATTGCAAATCTTTCAATTTCAGTAATGCTTTCCTGCATTTCTGCATAATAGTCCATGAAATAATCTTTAATTGAGTCAAAGGCTGCCATGTCCATGAAATTACAAGAGACTTCACAGTACAAATTTCCCCTTAAGCCGCTCCTCTGGACTCCCCAGAGTCCCGCCCCCCTAGACCACAAACGCCAACACTGTACAGTGATACAATACAGCAGGGACATAAACTTAAATAATGTCCAACTGTGAGGCAACATACAAATCCCTAAAGGGCAATGTAACAGTGCCAACTATTTGCAATAAAGCAAAGTAGAGACACAAATACTGTATAAAGGTATCTAGAAAAGTGAGTCCAGCTGGTTGAGGCATACTGGATGCTGTTACTAGCAAATGGCAAGGAGGCTTTGACCCGGTGGCACTGAGGGTTGAGGCACTGGATGCCACACCTCGCGCCATGCCAGTGACCTGGGTTCGAGGCGAGCCGGGTCATTGGGGGTCATCTGGAGGGCAAGATTGAGCAGCGTCAGGCAAGCTGTCTCTCCTGAGGAGGATTTTGTGGCTCCCAGTGCCATAGCTGCACCCAGTGGTGACTAGATGCCCCTACAGCCAGGACCACTCAGGACGAGGTACAGGAGGCCTATGTAGGTTGCAGGAGCATATGACTTGATGTGCTGGCATCATTGCATGTCCTCCTTCATAGGGACTCTACAAGGAAAAACCCCATTGAGCGTGCAGCATAACACCCTGATTGATCCATGCTCTCCTGGCCCGAACAAAAGCCTGGCAGTGGGTTGGGGCTCAGGGTGATCTTGGTCTCTCACCCCATTCCCCATTGGGGGCTTCTCCCATGAGGGTAAGTCATGGTCCTCCCATTTCCTCACTGAGGCGGAGGCCGGGTCAGGGAGCTTGAAGGGTCAACAAGTCAGGGCAGACTAGGGGCAGTGTTCCCCGCACCTCTGAAGGCAAAAATAGAGTTTAGAAATAAATAAATAATGGCAAGGACCTATTAAGACCCACTAACGTGGATCCTGGGTTCTAGTAAGAGAACAGACCTGAGCCATCCCCAAATTCCACCATAAGGAGACCCTGTGGGCAAAGACTGTGTGGCAGGAGGTGACATGCTCATGTGGGCAAGCTGGATATCACAGATGGCAACTGCCTGATCTAGTGGGGTTGCATGTGGTAAAGGTGCATATAGCCCACTAATGAAAGTCTACCAGAGATCACCTGAGGGTGCCTATGTGACAAGTACTGTCAGGCTTAGAGGGCCACAGTCATAGATCAGCAGTTTCATGCATTTCACCACTCCCCCAAGAAATCACCAGAGGGTGTTTGCATAGCAAGTGTTGTCAGGCATATTGGGCTACAGTCATAGACCGCTAGCTTTCTGTGTTGTGCCCCCTCCCCAAGTCTAAGGTGACGTTTTCCTCCAGAGGACAAGGCTAGAAAAAACCCTGGGGTGGGTTATCTTGCAGGTCACCAGTAGGAGCACTTGAAAGCAGTGCTACCTTCACAGACTGAGGTAGCCCAAAGGGAGTGGGGGGTCTTAGTTGGCGCAAAATCAGTTAGCCATGTCTGTCTCAAGAGTCAGCAGCCTAACATAGCATAACTGTTCGATTCTGGAGTGTGTCTGGCTACTGGGACAAGATAATCCAATGTGTTTTATTTCACAGCAGTAAAACAATAATCCCTCACCTCTCCTCTCTCTCAAACAATCAGTAGACTCATATTTGTATGTGAGCCAACAGGTGCTTTAAACTGCAACTAATAGGTGTAGATAACAATCTTTTACAAAAACAGTTCAAGGATATCATTACAGCCTGGGGTGAAAAAACAAGCAACACCCATTTCTGTGTCCCCAGAAGAACTCAAGGTAGCTTTGTAAAGTAGTCTGTTGAGAGGAGGCAGCCAGGGAATGCTGTGGAAGGTTAGCAGCAGCTGTCAAGGTATGATGGTCTTGAGGTTTCAGAGAGAGACTTACCAGCAATATAGAGTCTGGGGAAAAATCACTGCGGTTAAGAAGCGAAAATGAATGGCCCTGCTCAATGATCAGTTTGCCACTTAGGGACATCTGTCCAAAAGTTAAATCCAGCACAAAGGATTGCTGTTTGCTTCCCTCCCAGGTTAAAGGCCATTGATCCCCATGGTATTTACAATAGCCAGGTGGTGGGAGCCTGTAGGTCAGTGCAGGTTGCTGGGCGTGAGGGTATCTTTCATGTGTTCTGGCCCTTTAAGTGCACTATTGCTGCAGTATGTGAGGATTTCTGAGGTCCCAACTGGGTCTGGAAGAAAGAATCTACAGCTCCTGGAGTTTGGAAAGTGAGCTGGCGACCCTGGAATTGTGTAGCTAGTATAGCTGGATACAACAAGGAATACTTCAATCCCTGGTTTCTAAAGCCCTGTTTTATTTTGTCTAAGGCTTGTCTGGGTTGCAGCACTCTTGCAGGGTAGTCTGGGTAAAATGAGATCCATTTACCAGATAATATCACTTCTTGGAGTCCCTGGCTGCCTTCATAATGATGTCCTTGTCCTAGTATCTCAGCAGATGGAATATCAGGGTCTACAGCAGAGGAGACAGGCTTGGCACACCTGATCCGGTGTGCCCAGTCAATTTCAAAATCATATACATTGGGGTTGAGCTTTAGTCAGATAAGAAGGTTGGAATGGAGGAATTGCACTGGATCTCTTCCTCTAGACCCCCTGCAAGTCCAGGTTGCACAGATTATTTCAGTCCCCCTTCTGGATCCTCAGTTTCATTGACAACCACGCGCTCTGCCCCTCTGCTGAATGGAGCCTTGTTGCGTGGTCATCCTCGGTGTCTGAGATCTCTGTCAGTCGGGTCTCCATCTGTGTAAGTCTACCAGTGAGGAATTTGAGAGAGACCTGTCTCTCAATAACTGTGTTCTGTATTTCTTCCACACTTACGGTGATTTTCTCCTAAAGTGCTGCTAGCTGTGGCAGGTGTAGATCAGCCATAGAGGAGGTGCAGGAGCTGGAGGCCATCGCCATTTTGGCCAGTGGGAGAGAGGAGGTAGGAGATGAAGTTTCAATGTCTTTTCCTTCTTGGTAGATGTGTCAGGTGTGCCAAAAATGGCAGTTCAGAAGCCATGCTCTTTGCTGATACATCCATTAGAAACTAGAAGTCCACTCTTTCGTTAAAGTCAGTGGGTGGCTGGTGATTCTGTAGGGTAGGCTAGGATCAGAGGAACTAACCTGCCATCTCAAGCAGGAACGACATGACTTCCTCCACAACATCTAATTTTATTGGAGTCCTACTTTTACCCATTTTTACAATGCATTTAACCAGTGGGTCCTGCTTCCACCCATTCCTGTAGCTGGTAGAATAGAGAACTGGGTGGTTAAGTTAGTTACTAAGGATAAACAGTGAGTATTCAGTGATGAAGTATTACTAATGATATCCAACAGTTGGTGATAGTGCCTGCACATCTTTAAATGATACTTTTAAAATGTGCAATTTAACTTCATTTCATTCTTCACCAGTACAAGAGATGTTAAAACATTACTAGAAAAGCAACCTTTAAATGTGATACTGTATCATACAACATGCCAGTCAAAACACCAGTGCACGGAAATAAAAGTCCTGTAGGAAAATTGATGAGCACTCAAAGCATCTTCAGGTGTTAAGTGTTCTAAGTGAGATTTGAAGTCCATTAAATTATATATTTTTCTGACATTGCCCTTAACTTGTTTAAAAAGGTGTGTACTGTTAACACTTGCACCTTGGGAATTATAAATGTCAAATGTAATTACTGTTGTCTAAAGAAAACAAAACAGGAGGTAGCTGTACTCTGGTTTAACACTTTTCAGCCCATATCAAGTATATGTACACAATTAGTTGCAAAGGTGTTCAGTATTTTATTAAACAGTTCATACAAATGCAAATGGTGCAGCAACAGACCTACATATTTAAATTCATTTGAAGTAAGGCTGAGGCTGCTATACTTCACAACCAGGTGCCCTGGTGCTTCACTGACCGAGCTTCATCAGGGTGGGCTCCAGCTGAAGTAGCATCACTTTTACAGGGTGAACTTCAGACAGATGCAGACTATTCCATCACATGTTTAATTTACATATGTTCTTCTGTTATGTCATATACAGGATGTTACCCTCACAGATTCGTGATTATAATGACTAAATGACAAAGAACATAACAACTAAACATAAATACATTTAAAACAATTAAACATTCTAATTCATATTGGCTACTAACTGATTTAAACAGAGAAACACCCATTCATTCGGTTATAGATCTGAGCATCTTGTGATGCTCCTGACCAATCACAGCACTTGCTTAATGTGCACATGTGATACTCTTATTTCCATAAGAGTGTCTCATGCACTGTGCCCTAGTATTGAGCTTCTTGGTAGCACCACTTGATCCACAGAAAGACATCAAACAGGTATTTTTTTTTCAAAATTAAAGGCCAGCAATCTATAATATATCTATATGTCCCCCATCACCACTTGTTGCTGTATAAGAGTGGTTTCACTTGTGTTCAGCATGTGCTATAACAGCTCAGCTTCACTTTGCTGTTCCCACTCAGCGAACCGTGTGTAACCACTCTTTATACAGCAATGAGCTGCTCTAGAGGACATATTAATATATATATATATATATATATATATACACAGTAGAATAATTAAGTGGTCCTGGTGGGAGTTGAGCTCATACGAAAGTCGTGGTTCATAGTTATTTTCCTGTATGAACACACTGTCTAAGACATAGATACAGTATTACTTGTAGTGAGGAAGGAAGCAAAATTACAATGCATATATTATATATTTACTACATATCAAACTGTAGAACTGCAAAAGTAAATAGACCCACACTGCTAAACCCAGATATCATTACTCTTATTTCTGCTCTAACAAAGACATATATATAGGACTTACTCTCAATGCTCATGCCACCTGCTATGATCAGGCACCCTTCAAGTCCTGGTTGCTATTAGCCTCCATGGGGATCGGTGCCGAAAATAACAGACCACAACTCCAAAGAGCATCCTAGAGGAATAATTTTATTTTTATTTTATTTATTAAATTCTTGGATTACAAATACCTTTGAGCAGAAACTGTTCATTTACAAAGGTTCCACGTCAAAGGACGAGGGTCAACATACATACAGAGGTAGTGAAAGAATGCACAATAAACAACCAAAACAACTAAAAGAAAAATAAAGATACTCAGTTATGACATACTTATAGATAAACAATGAAAGAAAACATATTATGGTTTGCAATGGACATTCAAGTAATACCAAACATTATTTCATATAAAAATTATCTGAAATATATGATAGTGCGGATGTATGAACTCTATAACCAGCCTAACAAGAGGTGATGATGACTACATGAGGGTGGAGAATGGGAGGAATTAGGAATGAAGGGTCCTCTTTGCTAGAGAAAGAGGACAGAAAAACAGGGGTATATGAAAGGTAGTCATATAAAAATCCTAATTCCTTACAATCCCAAGTTAGACCTAGTAATCATTAAAAATCTAGCCAAGTAAGGGTTCACATAGTAGGCTAAGGGAAGGAGTGAAAGTTGGAACTGTAGCAGAGGATTAAACCACACTCATGGTAGGACTTGAAGAAGGACCGGAGACAACTGGGATTCCAGGTAATGATGATACATTTCCTGAAAATAGTGCCTATTCTTGTGATTGGATGATGACATTTTATAAATTGGACTATGCAGGATTATACTAAATTAAACATTTTGGAAGAATTGTTTACTCCAGAAATGAATGAAAATAATCATAACTATCATTTGTGTATGGTGTTAATGAGGTTGACTTCCAAAATGAGACAGATGTTATTCAAACAAAGTGTAAGTTTTGTCCAGCAAAACTCAATCCTAATATAAGAGCAACTAAGGCCCTGTCACACTACGCCTCTGTAATGTTACAGAGTGCCCAAACCATTACCAGAACAGTTTGTGTTTACACCTGTAATGTTACAGAGGGTTTTCGTAACGTTGTTGAAACCACATATAATTGGTTTCAACAACGTTATGAAACTGGATCCCACCATAGTAACATTACTGGCGGTGAGTGTAGATGGTAGTAACAGTCCCTACAGGGCCGGGGTGCAGCGCTAGCTGCATTGTGGGATTGAGTGCCGCCGTAACGGTCGCCGCCCCCTGGCGTGGATCGGGCGGTGCGGTCCTGTAAAGGACACCGCCACATTATGGACGCACTGCACTGCTCCCGGCCATAATGGATTGCATCCGTTATCGGCCTGGAGCGGTACAGTGTGGACAGGGCCTTATACTACACCTGAAAATGCTGAAATGGTTCTGAACCATTACAGACCTGAAATGGTACAGCACGTCCACACTGCCAAGGAACAGGTGTGAAAGTGGTCCAGAACAGTTATAGCCCATCCACATTGAGCTGCGAACAGGGTGGATACAAACCCAGGAATGGAGAGTGTATCCCAGGGTGCACATGGGAAGACAGCTGCAAGACAGACACCCACCCACATGGCCATCCGGTGGACAGTGTACACAGAGCATGGCAGAACACGGTAAGGTGGCCAACAGCAATGTGTGCCCTGTGGCAGCCATGGTGGACCGATGGTGTGATGCAGTGGAAGGGTGGACATGAAAGCAGATGAGGGCCCTGATGCCTGGCATGGAGGAGGATGTGGTTCACTCATAGGAGCTGGGAACAGTGACCCAGCAGCATGCCACAGGCAGGTACGAGGTGCACCACCAGGGCAAGGCATGCCATGCACAACAGCCACCCTCCGGATGCAGACTGCATGTGCCCAGCACACACAAGGCTGCCAGGCAGTACACACAGTCCCACCACACCCATGACCCATGTCGGTGGAGTCCCAACAGTGCCCCACATAGCAATGTGGGCATACAAGCAACCCGCCAAGCAAACGAAAGCAACACAGTATCGATGCACATGTCGGTCTTTATTGCAGCACCACCATGGACTCTGGTGGCTGTAACACATGGAAAGCAACATTAGACAACAGCATGAACAGGCAGCATGCCTTGTGCATACTGCAGCACACAGAGGATATGAAAAGAACAAACAACGTCCAACAGCAAAACCCTGTGCAGGACTGAACCCATGGCATAAGGAACACTGTAATAACCCCGTGACCACTACAAACCCGCCAGTGGACACACAACATAAGACTGAAACTGCATCACCCTCCGAGACCCCCTACAGTGATAGGTGCTGTCCGGTGGATGCAGGACACCCATGGGTCACAGACCCTGACATGTGACCCAGTCATGTAACACACTATGCAAGACAACAATATGGCCAACAGTGTACAACCAGACAGTAACCAACCCGGCGTCCCATGTCCCAACACCAACACGGCGAGGTAACATGCACAGGATGGGCAAACACCCAGCCCCCATGTGGACCTCTCATGGCTGAACCCTGTGGACCATGTGACAGAAATGCCATGCATCACTTCAGAACACACAAGTGGGAACACACTAAATACAGGAGTGCCACTGTGAGCACAGAGCCTTGTGGGCAAACCACACCAGGCACGGACAACACCGGTCCACCCCAGTGTCATCACCATACCATTGTGGAGAACACAATGGGTGACTCAGGATGGCCTGCGGGACACACTGGACAACAGTCCCTGCAAGGGGACCATGCCATCACAGTGTGGTCCACTGGAACTCGCCATCGCACAGGTCCTGCATGAAGCCTCGGCATGCCCGCGAGTGGGTGCAGTGGGGAGCAACACTGAGCTGGTCAGCAGCACCATGCTTCAGGGGTAGGGTAGCAGTGTGCAGTCCAGCTGTGGTGGGCACGCCACCTGTGGGGCACTGCTGTGCCATGTCAACAAGACACGGTGCATGGGATGTGGTGGCCAGGGTATCCGGCCGGTGGTACCGCCTGTGTACACACACCCCTGAACAGGGATGCACATCTGTGGGGCACAGGCATGATTGGGCAGCACACCAGTGCAGTAAGCAGTGCTCTGCTGCCTGCCTGGCTGTCATCAGTGGTGGACTGGTGCAGGATGTCCATGGCCTGCACACCAGTGGGGTTCCTTGGACATGGGCATGGTGGGACAACAACCAATGGGCTGCACCCTAAGGGATGGGGTGGGTGGGGATGGGATGGCATGGTGGGGGCATGGCAGTGGCACCCGATACAATCGGTGCACCGAAGGGTGTGGCTGGTGGCATTGCATGGCCAGAACATGGCTATCTGTTGAAAGAACTGTTGTGTTTGTGCAGCCTCCTGTTGCCACATACTCTCCTCCATAGCCCTCTCCTCCCTTGCCCGCTCCCTCCCAGCTCCAGAATCTCCCTATGGTGTTCTTGCAGCGATTCTGAGGTTGGTTCCAGCACTGCCCCAAGCACATCAGCCATCCGTGCTGCTTTGGACTTCCTCTTCAGAGGTTCACCAGGGGTTCCTGGCAGCTTTGCTGCCTCGCAACCTTCCCGTCCTGTGGTGGAGGTGTCACTGGAGGTACTCGGCATCTGCGTCCTGCATGCCTGAGGACACTGATGTTGCATCCACTCCACCGGTGTCTGCAGATGTACCTTCCCTGGTCTTGCCCGCAATGGCAGAACACACAACTCACCATCATACACATGCAGTCTTCCCACCCACCCACCCCACGCCCAACCCCCATCCCCACACCACTGTCCCCTGCACCCGTGCCACACACCAGGTGCCACTGCCCTGTTGCGTGCCCATGGGCAACAGCATTAGCGCTATGCGCCACCATGCTCACCCGTGCCACCTCCTATCGATGTCGACACCCATCTGTGATCGACATCCGCCCCATGCCCTGGCAGCACCACCATGCAGTGCTCCCCATGTCCCAGCCACCATATGGGTGCAGTGCACATTGTACATATCAGTGTCAGAAGTCTCCCAATGCACACTGTCCGCACCTCCAGGCCCCTGGTGTGAGCACGTGTTCCCAGTGGCGCCCCCATCATCTGACTCTGGTTGTGGGCTGCCCACCTGGAGCTCTCCAGGATGAATGCCGGTGCTGTGGTTGGCCGTGTGCCTAGTATGGTGTCCAGCTTGTCATAGAAGGGCATACCACCGTGCACCCCAGCGTCTGTTGCTGTCCTTGGTTTTGTAGTACTGTACTTTATCTGCTTTATTTTGTCACGGCATTGCTTTACCATCCTCTCCACGCCATCCTCAAACAGGTAGTCCGATATCTTCTGTTAGACCTTGGTGTTGTGCCTGGCACTGGCTAGCTCCGCCTGCATCTTCTCCTGTGACCAGAAGTCCACCAGCAATCAGGGTGGCCTCGTCTGACCAGATTGCACCATGGTCTGACATGGTTCAGGCGCACAGCACAGGGTGGGTGATACTGTACTGCTGTGATCACCAGTGTCTGGGTAGCAGGGCGGACGGGTTGACCTCACTCACGGGCTGTGCTTGGGGTCAGGATGGCTCTGCTGTGGTGCTAGGGGTGGTGTGGACTGGCACTGTTGTACTGTGGGGGCTAGTTGCACCTCTGGTGGCTGTTGGTGGCCTACTTCCCACCTGTGGCACACGGGTCTGTGCTGTGGTCTGTTTGACTGCTGCCTTTACCCTGCTGTCATATGCCTTCCAGCTGTGTCCCACTGTTTGCCCTGGGACCATCAGTGTCCTGCTGGCACATCCTGTTGTTTGGCTGCCCCTGGGCTCCCAGTGCTTCCCACTGCTCCAGCGTTCCTCATGTGTGCCTCTATTGCTTCTGGTGCTGGTTTCCACCCTTGTGCTGGCTCTGCTCCGCATTCCACTACAGCCCTCTGCAGGTGTTCACTCTCCACATGTGGTCTCCTTCCGAGTTCCTCAGCCCATGCCCCAGCCTCCCAGCTTTTTGCAGGCTGCACTATGCATGAAGGCCTGTGGATGACCATCGGCTACACGGTGGAGGCGTTTACCGCTCATAGGTAACGTTACAGTTCTGCAACCATTAGCAGAAACCATTGTAGAAACCACCTCCCAACAGGTTTCTGTAAAGGTTACGAATCACCTCCTGTAATGTTACAGGTGTAAACGCCGACCTGTTACGGTAACGTTTACACCCCTCTGTAACGCTACAGAGGCTTAGTATGGACAGGGCCTAAGAGATTAGTCCTGAAGAAAGCAGAACATCTATTCCTTAATCAGTGAGTGTTTGAGAAGAAACATCTTTTACCACAGGAAGAGAAGCTCATATGAACTAATAAGTATAAAATATGTTATAGTAAAAACAGTGTGGAAGGAAGTCAGCATTGTTTTCATGTCCTCTACTCAATACAAGGAGTGTGTAATGAATTTGCTGGGAGCCAATAAAAACTATAGGAAATTGAGTAATGATCCAGCAGCAGCCTTTAAGACAGAGTTTTTAGAATTCTTGGAGGCTGAAAGTACTGGGTATATTTCTGAAGCAGTTTGGATACCTGTGGCCAGAATGTCCAGTGGCCCCACTTTCTATACCCTACTCAAGGTGTACAAAAGTGTAACATCCCTACTAGGTTGTCCAGTTGTTTCTGGTGTAGGATCCCTGACTGACAACCTTGCAAAATATTGGATTTTTTTATGAAGGATTGTGTATGTGGTCTGCAATCCTACATTAGAGATATGATAAGCACTTTAAACAAATTCAGTGACTTTGAATGTCAGGAGGAATAGAGTTGGTGGCACTGATGTGAGTCTCTGTATACCTCCATCAGGCATGTGGAGTCTCTGTATACCTCCATTAGGATGTGGAGTCTCATATACCTCCACCAGGCATGTGAGTCTCCAGTATACCTCCATTAGGCATGTGGAGTCTCTGTATACCTCCATCAGGCATGTGGGACTCTGTATACCTCCATCAGGCATGTGGAGTCTCTGTATACATCCATTAGGCATGTGGACTCTCTGTATACCTCCATCAGGCATGTGGACTCTCTGTATACCTCCATCAGGCATGTGGAGTCTCTGTATACCTCCATCAGGCATGTGAAGTCTCTGTATATCTCCATCAGGCATGTGGACTCTCTGTATACCTCCATCAGGCATGTGGGTCTCTGTATACCTCCATTAGGCATGTGGACTCTCTGTATACCTCCATCCAGAGTTTTAAAATGCTTTAAAGACTAATTTTTTGGCTTGGCATTTGGGGATTAATGCTGCTGCTGCTATTATGCTGATATTATACTGTATTCTGTTGTAATGTATATGTTTGTTTTGTTTCATAATAATTTATTTTATTTTATATATTTTATTGTACAGGCGACTTGGTTTTTGAAGGCACCTTTTACAAATAAAATATTTGATTTGATTGATTTGATCAGGCATGTGGGCTCTCTGTATACCTCCATCAGGCATGTGGAGTCTCTGTATACCTCCATCAGCCATGTGGAGTCTCTGTATACCTCCATCAGGCATGTGGAGTCTCTGTATACCTTCATCAGGCATGTGGAGTCTCTGTATTCCTCCATTAGGCATGTGGAGTCTCTGTATACCTCCATCAGGCATGTGGAGTCTCTGTATACCTCCATCAGCCATGTGGAGTCTCTGTATACCTCCATCAGGCATGTGGAGTCTCTGTATACCTCCATCAGGCATGTGAGTCTCTGTATACCTCCATCAGTCATGTGGAGTCTCTGTATACCTCCATTAGGCATGTGGAGTCTCTGTATACCTCCATCAGGCATGTGGAGTCTTTGTATACCTCCATCAGGCATGTGGAGTCTTTGTACATCTCCATCAGGCAGGTGGAGTCTCTGTATACCTCCATCAGGCATGTGGGTCTCTGTATACCTCCATTAGGCATGTGGAGTCTCTGTACACCTCCACCAAGAATGTGGAGTCTCTGTTTACCTCCATCAGGCATGTGGACTCTCTATATACCTCCATAAGGCTTGTGGAATCTCTGTATACCTCCATCAGGCAGTGGGTCTCTGTATACCTCCATTCTGTATACGCTCCATCAGGCATGTGGAGTCTCTTATACCTCCATCAGGCATGTGGAGTCTCTGTATACCTCCATCAGGCATGTGGACTCTGTTTACCTCCATTAGGCATGTGGAGTCTCTGTATACCTCCATCAGGCATGTGGAGTCTCTGTATACCTCCATCAGACATGGGGTCTCTGTATACCTCCATCAGGCATGTGGGTCTCTGTATACCTCCATTAGGCATGTGGACTCTCTGTATACCTCCATCAGGCATGTGGAGTCTCTGTTTACCTCCATCAGGCATGTGGAGTCTCTATATACCTCCATCAGGCATGTGGAGTCTCTGTATACCTCCATTAGGCATGTGGACTCTCTGTA
The DNA here is from genome assembly GCA_016271365.2 of Neoceratodus forsteri. Taxonomy (NCBI): domain Eukaryota; kingdom Metazoa; phylum Chordata; order Ceratodontiformes; family Ceratodontidae; genus Neoceratodus; species Neoceratodus forsteri. The sequence continues at coordinate 245,415,457 of CM057454.1, read as the reverse complement.
TACCTCCATCAGGCAGGTGGAGTCTCTGTATACCTCCATTAGGCATGTGGACTCTCTGTATACCTCCATCCAGAGTTTTAAAATGCTTTAAAGACTCATCTTTTGGCTTGGCATTTGGGGATTAATGCTGCTGCTGCTATTATGCTGATATTATACTGTATTCTGTTGTAATGTATATGTTTGTTTTGTTTCATAATAATTTATTTTATTTTATATATTTTATTGTACAGGCGACTTGGTTTTAGAAAGCGCCTTTTACAAATAAAATTGATTTGATTGATTTGATTTGATCAGGCATGTGGGCTCTCTGTATACCTCCATCAGGCATGTGGAGTCTCTGTATACCACCATCAGGCATGTGGAGTCTCTATACCTCCATCAGGCATGTGGAGTCTCTGTATACCTCCATCAGCCATGTGGAGTCTCTGTATACCTCCATCAGGCATGTGGAGTCTCTGTATACCTCCATCAGGCATGTGGAGTCTCTGTATACCTCCATCAGTCATGTGGAGTCTCTGTATACCTCCATTAGGCATGTGAGTCTCTGTATACCTCCATCAGGCATGTGGAGTCTTTGTATACCTCCATCAGGCATGTGGAGTCTTTGTACATCCTCCATCAGGCAGGTGGGTCTCTGTATACCTCCATCAGGCATGTGGGTCTCTGTATACCTCCATTAGGCATGTGGAGTCTCTGTACACCTCCACCAAGAATGTGGAGTCTCTGTTTACCTCCATCAGGCATGTGGACTCTGTATACCTCCATCAGGCATGTGGACTCTCTGTACACCTCCATCAGGCATGTGGATCTCTGTATACCTCCATTAGGCATGTGGACTCTCTATATACCTCCATAAGGCTTGTGGAATCTCTGTATACCTCCATCAGGCATGTGGGTCTCTGTATACCTCCATTAGGCATGTGGACTCTCTGTTTACCTCCATTAGGCATGTGGGTCTCTGTATCCTCCATCAGGCATGTGGGTCTCTATATACCTCCATCAGGCATGTGGAGTCTCTGTATACCTCCATCAGGCATGTGGACTCTCTGTTTACCTCCATTAGGCATGTGGGTCTCTGTATACCTCCATCAGGCATGTGGAGTCTCTGTACCTCCATCAGACATGTGGGTCTCTGTATACCTCCATCAGGCATGTGGAGTCTCTGTTTACCTCCATTAGGCATGTGGAGTCTCTGTATACCTCCATCAGGCATGTGGAGTCTCTGTTTACCTCCATCAGGCATGTGGAGTCTCTATACCTCCATCAGGCATGTGGAGTCTCTGTACCTCCATTAGGCATGTGGACTCTCTGTATACCTCCATCAGGCAGGTGGAGTCTCTGTATACCTCCATTAGGCATGTGGACTCTCTGTACCTCCATCCAGAGTTTAAAAATGCTTTAAAGACTCATCTTTTGGCTTGGCATTTGGGGATTAATGCTGCTGCTGCTATTATGCTGCTATTATACTGTATTCTGTTGTAATGTATATGTTTGTTTTGTTTTATAATAATTTATTTTATTTTATATATTTTATTGTACAGGCGCCTTGGTTTTAGAAAGCGCCTTTTAAATAAAATTGATTTGATTGATTTGATTTGATCAGGCATGTGGGCTCTCTGTATACCTCCATCAGGCATGTGGAGTCTCTGTATACCACCATCAGGCATGTGAGTCTCTGTATACCTCCATCAGGCATGTGGAGTCTCTGTATACCTCCATCAGGCATGTGGAGTCTCTGTATACCTCCATCAGGCATGTGGAGTCTCTGTATACCTCCATCAGGCATGTGAAGTCTCTGTATACCGCCATCAGGCATGTGGAGTCTCTGTATACCTCCATCAGGCATGTGGAATCTCTGTATACCTCCATCAGGCATGTGAGTCTCTACCTCCATTAGGCATGTGGAGTCTCTGTATACCTCCATTAGGCACATAAATGGTATTAAGTCATGCAACTGTTTTAAGCAGAATCTAAAATACAATTTATTCCACATCCATTTTATTTGGGAAACTCAAGCTTTTATGCTATGATGAAATCATTTTAAATTTGATGGGGACTTATTTGTATCTTTGTAGTACAATAAGGGGCACCTAAATGTGCTCTTGTATTGAATATTTCTTTTTGGATTTATGGAAGTGAGAACTTGTCTGCAGTGATGTGGCTAATGTATACACATTCCACATCACCAAATGGTTTGATACATTGATGATATGTTGTGTGTATGGAAAGGCACTGAGAGTAAGACAAGCTCCTTTGTAGAAAGGCTGAACTGTAATGAATTGAACTTGATATTTTCCTGGACCACCAATCCTGAACAAGTAAACTTTATATGGGGGTGCCAAGTGATTATCAGGGTAATTTCATTTCACAACATGGATGGGGTAGGAGGGGTACTGCAGTACCAGGGTAATTTTGTTTCACAGGCGGGATCAGGGTTGTTGTGAGGTACCACTAGGTTGCCAAGTTCATACATTAGATGCAGGTGATCAGGTGTGGGTGGGAGCAAGGTCAAAGCTCTGCACAATGCCTCCATGCATACATATTGTGAAGAGCTGCTTATGGACACATATCATGCAAATGGACCCTTAGCACCTTGCATGCCATATGTGGTCATTAGCATGCAAGCCTCTGAATATGTTATCCAGGAGCAAAGGCACTGTTCTAGTTGGGGCAGCTGTCGCCCTTTGCTCCTTGGTGTCTGTTGCCAGTAGGGGACTGGGTGTGCCACACTTATGCACATTGCACTGTGCTGCCACAGACCAATATTCACACTTGTTGCTGTATGACTATTCTTTTATTTATTTCATAATTTGGATTTACAACCTTTGAGTCAAAGACTCATTTACAAATGCACCTCGTCGTAGGAAGGGTACACAGCAATTGGTGGTGGTACAACAATGGAGAACATTACAAGTGAGATACAATAAAAGAACACACAAAGCAATTCCAGTTCCTGATGACCACATGCTATTTCATGTGGCTTAAATGGGCGATGCCTGAATATGGGGCCCTCGACTTCTACTGTGTGTCTCTTGCAAGGCTAGGTGTTCAACTAATGTGATTTAAAATGTTGTGTTTTTCAAAAACAGAAGATAATATACTTAACACAAATGGCTAAAACACTGACATGATCCTGTTGTATAGGTGTGTCAATTATCTAACATTGCATTCTTTTTGCTGTTCACTCCAAAGTGGTCACATTTCCTTTGGAATTAAATTGATGTTAAAAAAAAGAAAAACTTACTAAGAAGTAAATGGGTCTGGGAAAGATCTCTTGGCTAATTAAGCATCCCACTTCAAATTCAGTGTACACAGTTAAACTGCTAGCAGAGGCTCAGTAGAAGGTGAAAAACTTAAATCCACGCTATCAGACAATCTCTGAATGGCATCACTATGCTTTCTTTTAAAGCTCCACATGGTAGCGTGCTGATGTCATGCCGTGCATCAGAGCGAGCATGATGTGATGAGATCATGCTCTCATGCTTGAATGCTGAGGCGCTGATTCCGTGTGCACCTGTGCATAAAGGGTGACCACCAGATGAACAACACAGTAGTTTTAAGTGTTCACAAAGTTAAAAACATAAAGAAATAAATTCAAAATTCAATTGAAATTAAATCTGTGTTACTAAAATACACATACACATGCATATGGGCCCACATATTCAAAGGAGATCGTGGCCCAAAATGGAGATGCACAGTGCAGCCAGAAAATGCACAGAAACACGATATTCGAAGGAGAAATGTGTCTCAGTTCCAAATGCGGATCGTGCAGAAATAATGTATGCGCGCTCAATAAAGGGCAGGCACCTGACTATGCCACGCAAGTGTATATTCAGCCAAAATGTGTAGCGCATGTGTCACGCATCACAAAACTGTGCCATGCAAAGTTAGGTATGGAAGGGATGGCCTAAATTGGCCAGCTACCCACAGGCAGGCTGCAGAACTGCAGACAGGTGACTCTGAGACAGCCCTCAGAGGTGCACCAGGATGTGCTCAGGCACCACACACAGCAATCATGCCAGGATGGTAGTACCCAAAGCCACATCTGCACTGTGCCAGCATGCCAGGCATCTGCTGGGTGCCACTGGGTGACACCACTGGCATCGTCCAGTCAACCGGGATGCTCAGCTGCCACATGCTAGTCAGGTGCCCCCAGAACACCAGCAAAGCAGACAGCTACAATGTGGCACATGTACCAGGTGCCATGGCCTGCACCCATGTGGCCATCAGAGTGCCACCAGGTGGAGGCATGCGCCCATGGTGGCATCTGGAACAGTGGTGAGCAGGATACATGGAAGTAATGGTGGCAGCATGGCATGGGTCCAGGACAGCCCAGTGGCACCCACACACCACAGTGGAACACCATAAGTGCACTCAGCATGCCCATGCAATACCCGCCACCAGGAACCACATACATGTCACCGATGCAGCCCTGCAGTGTGACAATGCCACAAGGACCTGGACACTGCACAACTGTAAGGCAGTGTGGGGCAGGGCTGGCACCACCTGTGGCATGGAGGTGGCAGGGGCATGCCCACAGACACAAGATCCTTCCATTGTTGTGCATGTGGCCACCTAGGGCACGGACATGGCCATGGGTAGTAGCACTGAAAACCTCTTAACTGTCACACAGTATGGGGTATGGCACTCTTGTTATCACTCAGACACCCTCGGATCCACATAGAATGGATGACATTACATACCAACCACTGAGACTGTTATGCAGAATTGTATGATAATATGAGATGCTAGGTATCCAGCACACAGTAGCAACATTGGTGCACTTATTTCACAGTCTTCTGAGCTTGCACTGTCATGTTTGCTGCTGTCACACATTCTGACTGGTTGTCACATACCTTGGCACACATTTGGGTGCTAAAGGGTTAGGGTATGTAGCACTGTACTCAAGCCAATGCAGTCCACCCTCACACAACCATCCATTCTCACCAGCCTGCTAGGCTGCAGTAACTCCTGATCACCTTTGTGGTGTGGTGGTGCTGCCCTGTAATGCTGGAACTGCACATGGCAATGGTATGCAAATGGCCTGAATACATTCCAGTAATGAGATGCAAATATGCTGTTTGGGCGATGACTGTGCAATAAGTCCATTTGCATATGCTGGCTGAATATTGCAAATCTGCATGCCATGCAAGTGGCTTTGAGTGCACACTTCATATGCTCTGCACTGGACTCTGGGCACCTGCCATGCCCACATCTCCCACTCGTGATCGCACATGTTCAGGATATTTAGCCACACATGAGCGATCGCATGATATAGTGCAACTTCTGAATATACCATTATTTTGTGCGGCTCAGTTGAATTCCGCGCACAAACACTTCATGATGCAGCCTGCCTTTTTTGAATATGGGTTCCATGGAAACATTAATATTCACCAAGCCAGATCAGACTTAAATGTTAGCCTGTGGGTTTCTGGAGCTCAGGCTGAAGAGATTATGGACCTCAAACCATCCTACAATACCAATACCAAACATTGTGCACAAACTTAATATTTCTATATTCATAAACAGAGAACAGCAAAGTTAGGTCCACTTAAGTTTGCTTTACGTGACTGCCAAGAGGCAAGAATGTAAATTACTGAACTGGTGGTACACGTGATTCTTTGCCTAATTTTAAGCCCACAAGATCACAAGTCCCAATTTATTGATTTCAGATGTTTACAATTATCGGTTTAAAATGTATATTTACATCTATTATAACTAAAATCAAATCAATTGTGTCATTTTCCTGGCTAGTCATATTTAATATCTGTCATTCCATAGTATGCAGACTCTTAAAGCTCAAGTGGGGGTATTCAAGTCCTTCATAACTCATTTCCTGTACCATCTCTTCCATCTCTGCACATTCCTGCTGTCTTTACATGTTTTCCTATTTTTCAGTTCTTTTGACAATATATGTCTTTTCCCTTAATATGTAAGTCTTAGCTCAGACTCAAAGAAAAGCCTCTTTTCTCTCCCTAAAGAGAGAAACATTTTTGTTGGGAACAAAATGTTAAAGGAGGCCCTTGAGTTCATCTAGATCCTCTTTATAGGATAGAAATTCTTTGCATCTCATCCAAGTAGCTGACAATTCTTTAAACTTTAGGGCTCCTGTTTTGCAAGTAGTATATAATAATATCCTTTTATTGGTATCAAATGCTGTCCTAAACAAAAAGTAGTACATGGACCAGAGACACATTGAAATGCATTGCCAGGTATATCAGTGATAGTCACTGAGGTTCTAGAGAAATTGGAATTCAGGTTTGAAACAGGCTCTCCATACTTTCAGTTGATTTGTTTTTCCTTACTGGGATTCTTAAAGCCCTTGTAATGAAGGCACCTTGTTTTGTGACAAATGCAATACAGAAGCAAGAGATCTTTTAATAGTTCTTGCAATGTAACATAATTAGAATCATAGGAGCTTGGAACTCCCACCAGACAAACATTACTAATCAGAGATAATTTTCTCTGTTTTCTACTTACGTTGAAGAACTATTCTGGTATTCACATTGGATCCTATGCACTGCCAGCCCAGTATGTGCCAGTAAAGGCACATACTGGGCTGTGGAATACACACTGTGTAGGTGGCCCCCACAGGATGCGTGGGGCGGTATGCATGTCCTGCTGGGTGGGCCTGGGCTGCCCAAACATGGCTATGCAGCTGTGCACCATAGGCAGTGCTGGCTGGAGGGAGGGACATGGGCTGGACGGGGCCCCACAGTGGATTCCCACTCCGCATGAGCGGGATTCATGGGACTTGGCAGCCTGCATACCGACTGTCCAGTTCCCGATTGCCTGGAACAAAATACCATTTCTGGAACTCAGTGTCCTGCAGCTTGTAGCCATCCTCAGCCCTCCATGGCATTAAGAGGGGCTGGGGTCTGGCTGTGAAGTGCCATCATGGCTGGTGTTGGTAGGTCAGAGGGCCATAACCATTACAGCACCCTCTGTCTGGCATAAGGAAAGGCCCTCGACATCGACCCAGTGAAGCACAAACTGCATCACATGTTGTGCTCTGCTGTCACACCCAGGCATGCCACTCCTTCCTCCTGCCTGGACCAACTGTGTAGTTGCATGAGATCTCACGTTTGGTCCCAGGCAAGGGTGCAGAGCAGGTGCATGCTTGTAGTGCAACTGCAGGTGTCCATCAGACAGCCGAGATGTGCAGATCATGGCCCTATGTGCCATGTAAAAGGCACATGAGGCCAGGATACCTTTAATGCATAAAGCTTATTGAAAGCAGTATCTGCTTCCACAGTTGACATTTTTATTGCACCCCAGTTACTTCTTTTCTGATTTCAGTAGTTTTCTTTAGTTTCAAGTGTATCAGCTTTGATCAGTTTAAATTTTGACTCAGTGCTGTCTGATTTAGAAATCAAGAAATCTGATTTTTATAAAAGTTTATGAAAACCAGCATCATGCCTGTATAGGAGGTAGAAATATCTTTAAAATGTTTAAAGTCTACCTTGGCAGGAATCATGAAGAAGTATGTTGTACAGATGATGACTCAAGATTTTGCTGGTTGTATCTGAGGTAGTGTAACCACCTGAACAGCTGCTGCTGCTGCAGTCTGTTGAGAGGTTATATCTGGGGTTGTTAGAAATACTCTGTCTTTGGGCACAACTTTCACCAGTGAGTCAGGTACTCATACCATTAGTGGGAATGCTTTGGATAACTGGGTCCTTGGCCAGTGCCCTACAGAGTCTCCTGATGCTACAGGTGGACTTCCCCACACTGATCAGCTGTCGCACACCTAGGTTTGCCTCACCCATGCCAGAACTGATCACTAAAAACAGTCGAGAGGTCCTCTACTTATCAGTGTACAAAAGTATGAGGAGGAAGAATCCTTCCTTTTTGATGTTCAGACTTTGAGGATGACTTTGTAGATTTATTTGATGACTTTATAACTGACTTCTACATTGTCAAAGTAAGTTAATTATAGCAAAAGTTAAAGTTAAGGCAAATTTCTCTAGTGTAGCTGTGTTCCCATCCTCGTCTTGGATACTATGTTTTAATTCAATTGTCTCCTTTTCAACTACACTATTGAATTTGTTCAGGTTTTCATAGTAGGCAAAAACTCAGCCTTTCTACCACACATACAATCACCAGATGTGCATGTGTGTGTGTGTGTGTGTGTGTGTGTGTGTGTATGTATATGGATTCACCCATATCGGTGCAACAGTCATTTTGTCAACACCGATGTGGGTGCAAGCATATACCGCCTAGTATGTCTGCACCAGGCATTGCATCTCCTGGGACAGAGAATGCCAAAGCCCCATCAAGAGAAATAGTTATATTTTGCATGGGGCTTTGCCCCGCACCTCCACAACTAAATCAAACCTTCTCTGGGGCTGGCATGCCCAGAGGTGCAATTGTGGGCTGAGGCAGCATGACTGAGGGCGATCTAAAATCAAGTTTGCTCCTGTCATTGTTGTCCTTATTGCAGTGACCTAATTGTGGTGACAACATTCATTTGTCATTCTAATGGTATACCATGTATATCTGCATGTGCACGTGTGTGTGAGTAAAGGAAAGAACAAAAACGTCAGCACCAAGTGAAACTGCACAAAACACTCGGGCTCATATGAGTGTAAAAGTTTTATTTTAAGACATAGCACAGAGATAATTACAGAGATAATCACCTGTGGTCACTTATTCAGTTCCTGCTTTGGTATAGGGGTATGGACCACTGGAACAAAGGGACGTAAGTAAAGGGTTTGGTTAGGCCTGTCAAAGAGCACCAGGGAGTGCCAACTAGCCATTAGGAGCTGAAAGGCAGACACCCTATGGACTGGAGCTGTTTACCTCTGGCTAGACTGGACTCATAGGAAAGTGCAAAGACTGGTGAGACCTCTCTTAACAGTGGTCCTCCCTAATGTAACCTTGGTAAATGGGAATTCGACACCCAGTAGCTAGGCTTCACTGGCGAAGACAAAAGTAAGACTCTAAAGTAATCAGACTTGAAATAAATGTTTTATTATTTTGCATCTGTTTAAGGTCCTGTACACACTGGGCTTGTTAAAACATTTGAGTCCCTTAAAATGTTCTAACAAGCCCAAACATGGTTTGTGTCCACACTGAACACTGTTTGAAACAGTGTTTAAAAACTATGTTTAAACCCTGCAAGGGACCTAGTCTTGAAACTGGTTTTAAACACAGTTTTAAACCTAGCATCATTGCCTGGTAGTTTGGCTGGGAGATCAATACGTGTTTCTCCTGAAGCAGCACTGATCCATGCTGGAGGCCATGCTGGCACTGGGCTTTTAAACCGTTGCGCGGCTATAGTGTGGATGTGGTACAACTATTTTTAAACACAGTTCTGAGGAAATGCAAACAAGTATGGTTGGACTTCCATGGTGAATTTAAAACCATTTTTAAAAATGGTTTTAAAAATAACTTCCAGTATACAAGGGCCCAAGTGTCTAAAGGCTGCCAAAAGCAAATAAATTGTTCCATCTTGCGTTTTTACCTAACTTTTTGCTTACTGTGTCCTTCATTAACATCCACACTTCTACATATTAACCATTTGTTAGTAACACCCTAAAGATGTAATGTGACACAAGATAAAGCCAAGTGCTATGTATACCTAGGTTGTGATTAACATACAGTCACTGCAACTTATGGCAATACCTTATTGTTTTAGCAATAAAGAAAACATGTTTTAAACTAGTTGTTTAGATTTATTTATTTTTTATTCATTATACCTGTTTTTAGAGTTAAATAGTCCCTTAGCTATCTGATCACATTAGCAGCTGCATGGAAAAGAGAGAGCTGGATGTCATTGTCCACCTAGGGACAAATGACCTAGCTAGGAATAGGATCAGAGCAGTACAGGAGGAGTTTGTGGAGTTGGGGCCTTAGACAGGTAGCATGCACGGTAAGCTTCTTGGAGGTGTTGCCTGTCTATGGCATGAGTGAGGCTAGCGTACTCCACACCATGGAATTCAATTAATGGTTGAAAAAATGGTGCAATACACAGCGTTTTGGCTTCATTGGGAACTGGGGTCCACCTGGAGGATATGGGCCTATACTTGCACGATGGTCTGCATCTATCCCAGAGGAACCAGGGTCTTAGATGATAGGTTTAAATGTTTCATAGGAAAGCTTTTAAACTAGCTATGGGGAGGCACTGAAAAGAGCAGAATTCCCAATCTCCCCACAAAACATAGTAGTTAGTGAAGCAAATACCAAGGTATAGAAGTCGATGGGAAGCAGGACAGGGGTCAATGGAGAAATGGAAAAGGCAGTAAGGGCAGGGATGGGGCTGAAAGGGGTAAGGCCATCAAAAATGGAGGTGATGAGTACCAATGCCTGTAGTCTGGGTAACAAGCTTCCTGAACTAGTGGCCTTGATGGAGGCGGGATGGCTGGATATTGTGGCAGTCACAGAAACATGGTACACAGAGAACCATGACTGGGATGTCAACAGACTAGGGTACACGATCTACAGGAGGGACAGGGAGGGTAAAAGAGGAGGAGGAGTAGCTCTCTACATAAAAGAAGGAATCAAAGCAACAGAACTAAAGGGTTAACAGGGAGGAGATGAGGCACTGTGGGTCACCTTGGAGACAGAATATGGCACAACAATCAGCACAGGTGTTGTTTACAGATCCCCATCTCAGGGAGGAAAGGGACAAGGAAATGATAGAAGGCATCATTAGAATGGTAGAAAAGGGAGATATAATTGATGGGGCCCTGAATATGCCAGATATTAACTAGAGCACATTTGCTGCAGCCACATCCAAGAACAGGGTCCTTCTTGATGCCCTACAGACAGCTAGTTTGGGAAACCCACTAAGGAGGCAGCAATCTTAGACCTGGTGCTCTCAAATGGGGATGAAGAGGACCTCAGATTTAGAAATGGGTAGCCATCTGAGAACAAGCGACCACTAAACAGTGTGGTTCATGATAAACACAGCCATAGAGTCAAGCCATACAAAGAGTGAGGGTACTGGACTTTAGGAGAGCTGACTTTGGCAAAATGGAAGAGTGCATAAGGAATGCACTAGCAAATGGGCAGGAAGGAGGGGTGGAAGAACAATGGAGAAAAATTAAAACTGCTTTCACAGAGGCAACAAGCCTTTGTATGAAACAAATAAAACAAAATGAAGGAAAAAAACACTACAGTTCTCAAAAGAGGTGGCGGGAAGGTTAGAGAGAAAAGACAGCATTCAGGAAGTATAAGAATCACAGAGGAGCAGGACAGGAAACTATATCAGTTAAAGCAGAAGAAAGCAGGGAAGGCAGTCAGAATTTCAAAGGCCCAAACAGAGGAAAAGATAGCCAACTCAGTTAAGAAGGGGATAAAATATTTTATTGATACATTAGGAAGCGAACAAATACCAAGGGAGGGATAGCGACGCTCAATAAAGGGAGTGGAGGTGGGCAGAGGGAGACTGTGAGAAGGCAGAGATCCTGAATGAATACATTTGCTCAGTATTCACAAAAGAAGAGGAGGGTGAGGTACCTTACAGTTTAGAAGCTATACGCTGTATCAGCAGCTAGAAGTATTGGGCTAACCTGAGGGTGTTATTCTGAGTGAAACATCTATTTTTAAATGAAACTTTGCTGCATTGTATCTGTGTGAGCCCTGGCTGCTGTCCTGGTAAACATGAAGAGAGACTGCCATGCACTCTGTGAGCTGTAGTACTTGTTCTTTTTACTTTTTTAAACAAAACACTGCACCAAACGAAACTGGCAAGTGCACACCTGTGTGAATCTTATATTAGTTATTCACAAGACAATTGCATTCAGTGGCATTTATTTAAAACCTTACTTTTGTCATTCAAAATGCTAGTGACCCCTGAGGTTCACTTCGGGGCATCTTACACTTCTTTAGCAAGCCCTGCTGTGAGCCACTGGGGAGCTGGACGGAGATAAAATCTTGCATCGGATACAGGTAAAATAACCTAATTGGTTACCTTATTGCTCTGCCTTTTGAACACACCATTTAAATCACAATGGCTCAGGCAAAGGGAAGTGAGGAAAGAATAATAAAAAAAACATGCTCCCAGTGTAATATGCACACAGATGAGGCACCCAACCAGGAGTTTGTGTGTGATAAGTGTACCCTAACTACTACATTACAGGAGGAGATTTGCCAACTACATAAAGATTAGAGACCCAGAAAGAAATCAAACTACTTGAGAACTTCATTGATGAAGTAGCCCAGGAAATCAATATAATTCACACTGACTGTATAAACAATGATGAATTAAAAGTGTTGACTTCTCCCACCAAGTTCATCCACAAATCCAGTGTATCTACCCCTTCTGGTTTTCACAAACATGACTCAGTGCCCATTGCCCTATCTATTAAATTTGAAAGTTTGAAATTAGATGCTGATGGCCCAGTTGATCATTTTTCCCTAAATAACTTGGAGCCATCTATACATCCCTGTTCTCTTCCAACTGGCCCCTGAGAACCTTATGCAACTGTAATTACACCTGACATACCTAGGTATATTGTGGTTATAGGAGATTCAATACTAAGAGGGTAGACATTGCACTCTGTGAGGCGCAAGGCACATACAACAGTTAGCACACTCCCAGGGGCACAGATTAGGGACATTAAAGACCTTTTGGATGGTTTACTTGAGAACACTACTAAGCCCTTAGTTATCCTACATGTGGATATTAATGACCTTTTCTCACGCAATATGACAGACAACCAGGCTGACTATAAAAGTATAGTCAATCTGATAAAAGGGAGGTAAAATCATACTGTTTGAGGTCCTGCCCACTATTGCGAAACATTCATACAGAAGCTATACTATTTATAAACCAAACAACTGGCTCAGACAATATTATCTTTCAGAAAATATTGGTTTCATGGATAATTCCATACGCATTTAACAACCCAGCCTGCTTTAAAAGGCGATGGTTTACATCTAAATCACTTGACACCAGGATTATGGGAAGAAAATTAACAAGGTCTTAAAGTTACATTTAAACTGGAACATGGGGAAAGGCTCCTAGGGACCTTATGAACCCCAGTAAAGAGAGCAGTAATGGGTCCAAACCTAATAACCCTGGATGGAAGGGTACTAATTAATGCTAGAAGTTTGACTAACAAATTTGATGAATTTAAATGCCTGCTAGCTACCATAAAATCCAAATTGTCCTTGTCACAGAAACCTGGGAGACACAAATGACCCCTGGGACAAAACCATCCAAGGATATAACGTATATTCCAAAAGTAGGGGCCACAGGAAGGGTGGTGTTATGGCCATCTATATCCACAAAACAACTGTATGTGAGGAAATTCCTGGAGACACTTTTCAACCTGGAAACCCTCTGGGTCAAACTGTCCCCTCAGACAGGTCCACCATTTATCTTAGGCCTAGTGTACAGACCACCCTCAATGACCCCTGAAAATGACACCAAGTTACTGAATTATATTGAGAACACTGATCCATCCAATAACCTTATCATTTCGGTGACTTTAACTTACCTAGTATAAATTGGACCTCTGCATCTGCAACCAGTAGAGACGACAGTCTCTACTTAGATATATTCAACGAACTTGGGTTGGAACAAACAGCTCAGCATGCAACCAGAAATGATAATATACTCAATCTTATTTTAACTAATACAGAACACTGTATATCCAACATTATTATAAATGCACCTTTGGGAAACAGTGATCACAATACTGTTCATTTACTGGTTACAGGAAACATCAAACAAACAACTACTGATGTTACTGAAACCCTGAACTTTAATAATGCTAACCGATAATATCAAAACCAGCCTAACCCACTGGGATTGGCATAAATTATTACCAGATCTTCCAGTTGAATCTAAATGGGGCCTTTTGCACAATAAACTAAAAAAACTGACAAAAGATAATATTCCTAGAATAAAAATATGGCACCAATCATAGAAATACATCGCTTGGATGAACCCCACAATTAAATGTCTAACAAAAAAAATAAATTGTTTAAGCGAATTAAAATGGTCTAACCCACTTATGTCCCAAATGCAGAGCACTGGTTAAAATATAAAACCAAGATTAAAACAGCTAAATCCCAACATGAGATGCAATTGGCTACTACGGTTAAAGATAATAAAAAGCTTTTTTGCACATGTTAATAACTCTAGGGGTAACACAAATACTATAGGTCCTTCCTAACTGCTTCCAGATCAATAGTTAGTCATCAAGAGGCTGCTGACATACAGAACCATTATTTTTGTATGGTATTCAATAAAAACAGTCTTGCTTTACCATGTATAGCGGAGACTTCATCCCTGGGCAGTGTATCGTTAAATCTGATGACGTTCTGGACAGGTTAAAGAGGGTTGACATAAACAAATCCCCAAGTCCTGATGAAATTCACCCAGGGTATTAAACGAGCTTGTTGATTTTATCTACTTACACTTAACTAGTATCTTCCAACATTCTCTAGACACTGGGAAAGTTCCAAATGATTGTAAAAAGTGACCGTGGTACCCATTCTCAAGAAAGGCCCAAAAACAACCCTGAGAACTATAGACCCTTCAGTCTAACTTCTTTAATAGGAAAAATTCTAGAAAATATTATTAAGATCTTATTTTGGATTCCCTCCATCAAACTGGGTTATCTGACCCCCTTCAACATGGGTTCTAAATCCAGATCATGCCAAATGAATTTACTGACTTTTTATAGAGAAGGTTACTGGCGAAGTTGATCAGGGTAATCCTGTGGATCTTGTGTTCCTGGACTTCACCAAAGCATTTGATAAATTACCACACCTGGGGCTCATAGACACCGGAGAGTTATTAAACTAAAAACTAATATTGCTAACTGGTTGGATGGAAGGAAACAGAGAGTCACTATAAGCGGAGAATATTCCAAATGGGCTCCTGTCACAAGTGGGGTCCCTCAAGAGTCTGTTTTGGGCCCCTGTCTTTTTAACATTTATGTTTCCATTCTCACCTTCGACAATCTCAACATATGGATGTTAAAATTTGCTGATGACTGCCATATAGGTACCATCGTGAACAATACAGCAGACAGTACTACCCTTCAGTTAGTTTGGATAACATACTAACTTGGTCCTGCAATAAGAAGCTATCTCTGAACACCACTAAGTGCAAAATTATGCACCTAGGAATACATAACAAACATTATCAATATAAATTAGGGAATGACACTCTACTTGAAACTAATCAAGAAAAAGATTTAGGAATCATTGTCAGCCCGATTTAAAATTCAGATCACACTGTAGAATTAAAATCAATAAAGCTAATAAAGTCTAAACTGTATTTTTAGACATATATCTAGTCGCAGGAGTGAGGTTTTGCTCCCTTTGTACATTGCCTTGGTTAGGCCACACCTGGAATATTGTGCTCAGGTGTGGTCTTCATACTACTGGGAAGACATCTTAAGGGTCGAGAGAGTACAGCGCAGATCCACTAGAGCCATTTTAGGGATGGGAGACAGGCCATACGAGACTACTAAACAAGTATACGCTCCAGTATAGAAGACTGAAAGGAGATATGTGTCTCACTTTTAGGCGGTAAGTGACCTCACCATTAGTAATGAACTGGGATTAGCATTCAGTGAAAACACAGTCAGTAATAGAAGACACTCCAAACAATTACATCTGGGCAAATGGAATACCCTGCTTAGAAAGAACTGGTTTAGCTACAGGGTTGTTCCAATATGGAATCATCTCCTGGCTGAAATTGTAGATAGCCCTAATATGGACTCCTTTAAACTTAACTTGGATCAAAATTGGAGACAAAGTCAGATTTTGCCTAGGTTAATTCTACTTGGCAAGCATCACGGACGTATGTCCATAATAACTGTATTACCTATGATACCTATGATACCTAAACCAAACAATAGAAGCCTTCTGGATAGGGGTGTCCATACCAGTCTATTCACAGAAGAAAGTGTCCTGTAAGAACTCTTAAAACTGAAGGTGGACAAAGCAATGGGGCCTGATGGGATTCCCCAAATTCTAAAAGAACTAAGGAGAACTAGTGACACCACTGACTACTCCTTTTAACAAATCATGGGAGGATGGTGTGGTACCTGAGGACTGGACGAAGGCAGATGTTATTCCCCTTTACAAAAGTGGGAGCAATGCAGAGGCAGAAAACTACAGACATGTAGTTTGACCTCAGTGGTAAGAAAAATTATGGAATCACTTCTGAAAGAAAGAATCGTTGAGTAACAAAGAGTTCAACAGGACACGGGACCCAAGGCAGCATGGACTCATAGTGGGAAAGTCATGTCAGGCGATTCTAATAAGTTTCTTTGACTGGGTGACCAAAGTAGCAGATCAGGGAGAGACTGTGGATGCGGCCTAGCTAGACTTTAGCAAGGCAATTGACACGGTTCCACACAAAAGATTAATAAACAAGTTAGCCAGCCTTGGAATGGTTCCCAGGGTGGTAACCTAGGTAAAATATTGGGCTGGACAAATGGACACAGAGTAATAGTAAGCGAGTCCACTCTGAGGAAAGGGAGGTAATGAGAGGGGTACAGCAGGGTTCAGTACTGGGACTGGTCCTCTTTAATGTGTTTATAGGTGCCACTGCAGAGGGTCTGGAAGGAAAAGTATGCCTCTTTGCAGATGACAAAAGATCTGCAACAGGGTTGATACATAAGGGGTGGAAAAGATGAAAAGGGACTTGGCAAGGTTGGAGGAATGGTAAAAGTATGACAGCTTAGATTCAATGCAAAGAAGTGCAAAGTAATGCATCTGGAAAACAAAAACCCAGGGAAGAGTATACAATATGGGGGTACTAACAACAACAAAATGGAATGGGACCTGGAGTAGTCACATCAGATGACCTAAAGGTAGGCAAGCAATGTGAGAAGACAGTAAGGAGGCGGGGGATACTGGGATGCATAGGGAGGCATTACCAGTAGAAAACAAGTTGTTATTCCTCTGTACAGACAGTTGGTGAGACCCATTTGGAGAACTGTGTGCTGTTCTGGAGAACCCATCTTTGCAAGGACATAGACAGGATGGAGGCAGTTCGAGCAGGGCAATTAAAATGGTGCAGGGTCTGCACCAGAATCCATATGTAGAGAAGCTAAAGGAGCTTAATATGTATACCCTAGAGAAAAAGGAGGAGAGGAGGACATGATAGAAACATTCAAGTACCTCAAAGGAATCAACAAAGTCAGGAGGGTAGCATCTTTCAGAAAAGAGATGTACTAGAACAAGGGGCACAATTTGAAGATTGAGGGGATGGCTCAGGGGCAACATGAGGAAGTATTTTTTCACAGAGGGTGGTGGGCGCATGGAACAACCTTCCAGATGTGGTAGTGGGGTAAAAACAGTGGGGAATTCAAGAATGCATGGGACAGCCATAGGGAAATTCTCGTGGGACAGGAGGAAGTAGGCTGTTGGTTAACTAGGATCTACAGCTTATCCAAGAGGTAGGAAATGGGCAGACTGGGTGGGCCAAGTGGTCCTTATCTGCTGTCAAAGTCTATGTTTCTGTGATTATCTGTTTACCTTCTGTTGTGGTTCCAGTTTGGCTTGCAGGCATTCCAAGACATCTGTTCTTTATTAGAGCTGTGGGCATGTCCCAAATGGCAGTGGGATCGGTGACAGTGGAGGTCAGCTCATCATAGTTTGGTGCTTTGACTATTAACTAGCCAGTGAGTTTGTCTGACAGGCTAGAAAAACTGCTCATTTAGCTTGAATTGTCATTTAGCTAGAAAGTGAATAAGCCTATGGCTTGGTAATATTTTTCAAGTGCCAATGTAATTCAATAATTAGCACTATTACCAAAGGCAACCTGGGCTACACTAAGTCAATTACTGAGTGTAGATGTGCATTGTCTCCATGGATACATGTGCTGTCATGTGACTTTCATGTTCAGAGTGCAGGGCAGGAGAGTAGAACATTGTTTCTAAGGTGGCTGTCGTGGCAGTGTCCAATTGTTCTTAGTATAAAAGCCATCTTGCCATGATAATGGCACAGGCTCATGTGATTTTTTTTTTTATTTGACTGTGAAATTTTCTTTGGTGGCTTACAGCATACTTTTCAGTAAATAATGATTTTATGAAATACAATGTCTGGAGCACATTTACTGACAGCAGAAGATGACAGCTGATCATTGTAAGATTTTTACAGGTCAGGGTTTTGAAACACTTAGCTGACAACAGCTGATTCAGGTGACTGCCAGCTTCTGCCTATTAGTGAGAGGAACAGCTGTTCCAGGTTGTATCTGGCAGAGAATGTAACATTGCAGCATACCTCTGAGTTTGCATCCCTTATTTTACCCTTGGAAATACTTTGTCCCAGATGTATCCCACATGTGGAAGGTGCCGCACACAGAAAGATACTGTAAACTCAAACTGTAAAACAAAATTTCATAACATTCTGTGATGCCAAAGCAAAATTGTACAATGGGTGCAAAATACAAGTGATTTGATTGGTTGGCTGGCACCTTTGCAGTGCAATAAAGTTCAGTATCAGCAACAGAAAGGTGCTAGCTGACCTCATTTAGAATGCCAGCCTACAATGTATCCTTACGAGGCCAGAAGTCACCCACACAGATCGCCATTTTAAATCCTTGCTAAATGGCATGAAGTGGACTTAACTTCTGTGATAGGGACTAACTTCTAAATACAGTGCAGTACTGAAATTGAAGAAATATTCCAGTTACTGCAGTATTTACTAGTGAACAAGGGTCAGACATTGAACCACATACAGAAAATGTACCTTCATGATAGTTGTTGGAAGTGGCTCCAGACACAGGAGATCAACTGTCAGTAACAAATCCTGTCAGTAGAGTTTCTTGACAACGTGGCTTCAAATGAAAACTCTGTTACGGTCAGAACCATGGTTTGCTAGCAGCACCTATAAATCAACAGCAAGAAATGCATATCAACATAAATACAAAGGTGCCAATTAATACAGGCATACCAAATGCAATTTAAATAGTTTTGTTTAGTTTTGGTGTGGGCAGGACAGTAGTGTGGTGGGTAGGTAACTGGCTGGGCAGCAGGACACAGAGGGTGGTGGTAAATGGCTGTCACTCCACAGAGGAACAGTGACCAGTGGGGTACCACAGGGATCAGTGCTGGGACCGGTACTATTCAATATCTTCATCAGTGACATTGCTTGGGACCTAGAAGGCAGAATTTCACTGTTCGCTGATGACACAAAGCTCTGTAACAGAGTAGACACACCAGAGGGTGTAGACAGAATGAGAAGGACCTGCAGAAACTTGAAGAATGGTCAGGGTTTGGCAGTTGAAATTCAATGCAAGGAAGTGCAAGATAATGCATATGGGGCACACAAACCCTGGCACAATATATCAGTTGGGGGTGAGGATATAGTATGCACCAAGCAGAAAGGGATCTTGGGGTAATCATCTCTGATGACCTCAAGGCAGGAAACAGTGTGACAAGGCAGCAGGTAAAGCAAATAGGATGCTGGGATGCATAGGCAGGGCATCACCAGCAGGAAAGGAGGTCATAATTCCACTATACAAGATGCTAGTGAGGCCGCGGCTGGAGTACACTGTGCAGTTCTGGAGACCTTACCTACGTAAGGACATAGACAGGGTAGAGAAGGTTCAGAGGAGGGCAACAAAGATGGTGCATGGATTGCATCACAAGTCCTATGAGGACAGGTTGAAGATACTGAACATGTACTCCCTGGAGGACAGGAGGGAGAGAGGGGATATGATAGAGACATACAAGTATCTTACAGGGAGGAACAGGGTGCAGGAATGCACTATTTTAAGCGAAAAAAGATGTTCCAGGACTAGAGGGCATGGGATGAAGTTGGAGGAGGACGATTCAGAGGAAACATGAGGAAGAATTTCTTCAGAACGGTGGTGGACAACTGGAACACCCTGCTAGAAGTGGTGGTGGCTGAAACAATCACAGGATTTAAGAATGCATGGGATAGACATAAAGGAATTCTGGAGGTCAGGGGTGAGGGCAACAGACTTCTTGGAAAACATAAACTGAACTTACAAACTTAAATGGGCAGACTGGGTGGGCCATAGGCCCTTATCTGCCGACACTGTCTATGTATCTATGTATCTATGTACAGCAACTGCTACTGGCAACTTCGCTGAAAGTATTTCAATAGTATACATCAGTGACAGTCGCGTCAGTCAGAAACAAACCCTGCCACCTCAGTAACCACTCACTATTATTGCTAGTGGCTGAGATTGTACAGGACAATTTACAGAGGGCACTGACACTATACATGAACTGTCACAGACATGCCCAAGTGAGCACTACTGCAGAATGGCTCTAGCAATGAAAGTCAACTGGACTACATTATAATGGCTGCTACAGCATCTACAGGCCAGACAATCAATGCACAGAAACATCATATAGACCTATCTGAAGCAAAATAATAAATCTTGAGCTTCAACACAACTAATAATCCACACAAAACCGACAAGATGGGCACGAGATGTGTTTCTGGACTGGTGCCACCAAAAACATTACCATCAACCTAGCAACTGTATCCGTTCCTGAACTGGACACAGTCATGAGGAACTTCTATGGTTCAGTTCGGAACAGTTCTGGCAATGAATATGTTTTGTCCAGCTATGTCAGCCTACAATGTGACCTTAACAGGTATCTCAAAGACCCCTCATAAGTCATTCAGTGAATGTCATAAATGACACAGAATTCAACAGCACAAATAATGTCTTTAAAGGTGTAGTCAAGAAATATGACCAAGAAGGCAAGACAGAGCAGTTCTCCACCATGCCTTGTCCCTGAGTGAACTTACACAATTTAGAAATAGTGAAACGTGTCTCCCAGAAAAGCAACCAGCCTTGTAAAAAAAGGTATAGTTAGACATTCAACTTCTCTTTGCCCAACATGGTAATGAAGGGGTCAGAGCCTTAACAGTTAATTCTTTTGAACTGAAACAAACAGAAGAGGGTGTATGTTACATCACTAAAAGCTTTAATGAGGTACTAAAATCATAAGCAGTCAAATGACCCTCTGAGGCAGTCTTCACGAGGCTACATGTTTGAACAAAATGGTGACCCTTTACTCCCCATTCAAGTTATTTAAAATACATTGAGAAACTACCTCCCAACCTGCCCTCCCTCCCTCTTCTGCCACCCCAAAAGACAACAGCAATAGGTCCTTGACAAAATAGACATTTGGTATATGCAAGAGCCCATAGGTGTGAACTATTAAGAAACATGCTACCATGTGTCTGTAGAAAACTGGTCTTGAAAATAGACTCTGCAGAGAGATGCTGGCATGGAGGCTCACCAAATAATGTCAGTAACTGTGCATAAAGTGAGTCCCTCCATGCGCGCTACTGATACTTAAATCTAACTGATTACCAGAAATCAGGCACCATAATTGCTTGAGAGAACACTCAGTCAAAAAGCCTCAGAAAACCGAACAGAACTTCCCCACAATTAGCCTGCAGATGAAAGCTCACCTGCCAAAGACATGCATTACACTGCAGTGTGAGTTGTTTTGAAACTTTAATTTTTATTAAAAATATAAGGTACATACCTGCAATGACATCATCCATCAATGTGTGACAGACACAAAATCTTAATAATGCATAATTATCTCATGATACAGCATGTCAATACCCAAATGTAATAAATATACAAAGAGACACAATGGCCTAGATATTCAAAGGTGTTGCACCTGGCACAACTGAGTTGTACGGTGCAACCCCAAAATCACCGCCGGACTATATTCAAAATGGAGAATTGTGCTGCGAATTCCCGATGCAGTATGCAAAGATAATGTATGCGGCGCATCTCAGGGGCATGCCCATGCACACGTGGCACATCATGATATTCAGCGAGATGTGTGGCACACCTGCTGGCACATCCTGTAGATGTGCCGCACACATGGGCATGAAGCTGATCATGGAAAATCATGCTCAAGTGGAAGCCACCCACGGGTGAGCTGCCATAATGCAAGGTGCAACACAGCAGCCACCAGCCATGAATGACTAATACAGTACACACTGCTAGTCCATTGTGCATCAGTGTGGGCCAATGAGCTTTGCACATACTGTAAGCTGTCATTTGTGCAGGCAGCCGTGGAGGTGTACGGGTGGGTCTGCTGCCCGCTGATGGCATGGGGGGAGCAGGGTGGGATGGGGTCCTGTGTGGGTGGGGACTGGTGGGACCACTAGACTACCATGGATGTGGGGATGCAGTTTTCAGGCATTGAGGTTACAGGTGGGGGGTACCACTGGACTACCAGGGAAACAGATATTTATTCATCAGGGGATTGAGGTACAGGATGAGGTGGGGTAACACTGGACTACCAGGAAATAATGTTTTATTCATTATGGGGATCAAAGTATGGGATGGCGAGGGGTACCACTGGACTACCAGGGACATACAGTATGTTTATATTCATTAGGGATCGGAGTATGGATCAGGGAGGGGTACTACTGAGGTAACTGGGACAGGGACCACTTGCTGTAGAGGCGTCAGGCGCATTTTGCTGGTCAGCCCTGCACAACTCATACAAATGGGGCCAAAATGACATGCAAATGGCCCCATTTGCACCTTACATGCATTATGGCTCCATTTGCATATTTGGGTCTGCATAACAGGAATTCACGATGGCATATCTTTGGTGCACTGGGGCATTTTCCATTTCTGGTATCCAGACCTGTCTGAGGAAGCACCAGCATTGTATTTGTGCCACAGGCATTTTGTGATATAGTCAGGCGAGATGCACCCGGCACATCTCTTTTGAATTTATCCCTTTGTTGCTCGGGCGCAACTCAGTTACAGCGAACAACCACTAATCCATTGCCGTGTGCTTTTTAAATATCTAGCCCAATATGTACAATAATATTATTTGGCCCTAGCAAAACATCCTTTCCTTAGAGAGGACTCTGGTCAAAGTGCAACATTGCAGAATTAGAATAAGCATACCCCAATAAATCTCATACCAAACATTAGGGTTTCTGTTACTTCACTTTAAAGTAATGGGCTATTTTATAATCCTGATTTCATTACCTGTTTAAACAAGTTCTGGTCAGAGCCAAAACGTCTGCAGGATTTGACCTGATAAAGAATAAATGTAGTGTGCATGACCCATTCTGAGTAGCCTTCTCAGAAGTTCTCTTTCCTTGATCTTCTGTCAACTACACAAACATAAAACTACATAAAAACACATCTTATAGGGTTTGTCAGTTTGTGGTAAAGGGTGAAAAAAACCCATTTAATTAGGGTGAGGAGCTGTTCTACAAATCCAGTCTGCTTCACCAGTCTGAAATATTTTGCATACAATAGAAGGACATCAGTATTTGTTTTAAGTGAAAAGACGTTCTATACAAAGAGAAAAATGTAATGAAATGATCTTTACTTGGTTTTACATCTGTTTTTCTGTATTTCCTTCAATGGAGATGGTTATATCATTGCATGGCTCTCGATTTAGGCACTCCATCATTATCAGGCCAAGCATTGGTCGTGTTTCTGGACAGTAGCAGAACGCTGCTGCTGCAGATGGGGACACACTAACAATGCCTACATAACACAGCTGGCCACTGAGTCCTCATCTGTAATAACAGACATGACATTACAGCTGCACTACAGCTTGTAAGATCATCGGTGGAGCGTGCATTGTGACTGCTCATGGAGCTGCCATGTGCATAGCAACCACATGTGTGCCGCATTAAGTGACGGGCTGTCTCCAAGTCTCAAAACTCACAAATACATGACACTTCAAAAGGTACCTCCAGTGAAAGAAGGGCACATTGTACCCTGAAGTTACAGTTACTGCTAACCATCACTGTGTAGTGTGATAGGCCTTCAGGAGGAAGGCTAGGTGTCCAATGATGCTTCGCCTCAGAGCCAGTGTGGGACGACTGGCAGGTACCCCAGGAAAATGTTAATCTGTGTAATACAAGCTCTGCCATGGGTGTGGACTGGAAGGATGCTTGGGAGAGTGGTCTGGGGATAGGGGAATAGGCTGGGAGTGGCACTGATGAGCAATATGTCCCATGGTCAGATCTGGCAGGGCTGTGAAGACCAGACAGCCTGGACCTAGAATACTTATAACTGCTTGGAAAAGACAGCTGTCTCCTATGTCCAGGACTTCTGGGTTCAGCTCAATGACTTGTAGGCCTCCCCTCTTGGAGGAAACCATGTTAGACTACACATGATCCCTGGAATGGCTCTAGGGACAGTTAATACTCAGTCTCAGAGTGGCCACCTGGCTATGGGGTGTTGCTTTATTGCCCAGTCACTGGACTCAGCACAAACTACTTCCTTGGGCCTGCCTACCTTCATCCTAGAGGTTCTAGACATTGCATGAGCTTAGTATTCCCACCAATGTTAAAAAGCTGCACAGGCTACCAAATGTGTCCAGAATGAGTTGGACAAATATGTCTAAACACAGAATGGCCTGAAAGACAGACATTTGGTGCTTTATTCAGAAGAGTGGGGACCAGCAGTTGGGGAAGGAATTTACTGCAGGCGTAAAAGATCAAACTGAACTTTTCCACCTAAATGACATCCCCATGCCCCAATATTCTCTTCTGGCACAGAACATCTCCTTTCAGTCTTGAGTCTCCTCATAGGTCTGATTTACGTTACAGTGCAACCCTGTTCTTAGCCCAGTTTTGACTACTGTGAAAATCCAAAAGGAATTATATTTAGCAAAAAATAACTTATTTTACTCAACATTTTGATGATATTTTCTCTGTCACTAAGCAAGTCTGTGAAAAAAGAAATTTGTCTGTGGCAATTGTTAAAAGTAATAAATCGCTGGACATGGAGCAGTGGCTTTTGGATTACTGCACCTGTATGTTCTGTTGACAGCGATATTATCAGTTCTCCTGTACAATTATCAAGGGAACTGGATGTAAGTATATGTGTTCAAGTGAACCTGTGATCCTGTATTGTTTCTCGGCCTGCATCCTGTGATTTCTGTAGCTGTATTCAAGCGTGCAGTTTCAGAGTTTATATTTTTAAGCGCTGGATTTCCATTGTGTTCCCTGAAACTAATTTACAGGTGGCTGAGGATTGCATCCTTTGGTGTCCCAGAGAAGATGGGCTGTGCAAATTTACTGCTAACGAACAAGCAGAAAGACATCTGCAAATGAAAACCTTATCTGTTGTCCAGTATTAAAGAGAGCTAGGATGGGGATCCGGGAATGCAAAAAACAGTTCAAACATGAGAGATGGAATTGCTTGACTTCATCCGATTTCTCGGTGTTTGGATCTGAACTCACCAGCGGCAAGTCACCATCATAACAAATAACAATCCTTGGGAGTCCTAATGAGGGCGGAGTTAGTTTCACTAATACTGCGAATGTTTGTAATGTCTGTGGCTACAGCATCTGCATAAAAACACAACCCAATTGAACTTAACATTTGTTAAATATGCCTTTCTGTTTGGTCTAGCGCAAACTGTTTATATAAATTGTTTATTTTAGGGGTTTATGCTGAATATGTATTTTATTTATTAGAAGTATATGTTCTTAGCCGGTTTTGACTACTGTAAAAAATCCGAAAGGAATTATATTTAGCAAAAGAACTTTATTTTACTCAACATTTTGATATGTTTCTCTGTCACTAAGCAAGTCTGTGAAAAGAAAGTTGTCTGACTGCAATTGTTAAAAAGTAATAAATCGCGTAGTAAACTCCGTGTGGGAACAGAGTTGGGGCAGGTTAAACATAGTCTGTGTGGGGAGGGGCACCTCTGGAGACATGAAGGGGCAAGAAAAATAGGGCTGTTCAACTACCATACCTTATACAGTCAAGCGTAGTACTTGGGCTGGGCTCTCCATAGAAGAAATACTGTTGTGCGGACGGAAAACATGACGTAGGTCCTTTTCTGATGCAAGACGTCTGCAGGCTCCGCCCACTGCAGACGAAAAAGCCAGGTGCAGTGAAGAGGTGCTGATGATGTCATCTCCTGGGCTCACAGTCTAGCCCTCCCTGTCAGAAAGCTAATAGGACCTGTTTCTCCAAAGGCAAAAGATCATTCTGCAGTGGTTTCACAAGTAAAACAGGCAGCACCATTCTAAAAACAGTGCTATAGAATCTATGTGTTTCAGGTTTTGCAACAAAGTTGACAATTTGTATTTTAATGCCTTTTGGTGTGGTTCATTCCTCTAGAGTTGCAGGATGCTGAGTCACCATGCCTCCAGGCAGCTGATACCATGTGAAGTGTTACTCTGCAGTGCCTGTTTGGAAGTTGTATTGCTACAAGTATTGCAATGTTGGTAACTGCATTGCTGTTTGTTAGTGTCTGCTTTACAATAAGTTTTAATAAGTGCCTTATATATGTTAAATCCTTCTGGGGTGAGCGTGTTAGCCCTTGTAAAACAAAAGCTATAAT
This sequence comes from Neoceratodus forsteri, assembly GCA_016271365.2. Taxonomy (NCBI): domain Eukaryota; kingdom Metazoa; phylum Chordata; order Ceratodontiformes; family Ceratodontidae; genus Neoceratodus; species Neoceratodus forsteri. The sequence continues at coordinate 245,389,187 of CM057454.1, read as the reverse complement.
GTGAGTACAGTGCAGATGAGGCTGAATATAGCTCAAGTAACAGCCTGTCAATGAGAAAACAGAAAATGAGCTCTGCTTAACTGAGTATCCCGTTCATTCATACTTTGATGATGAATAAAATATTGATTGATTGAGTGAGTGACTGAGTGATTAAGCAGTGAGCTGGCCACTGCATATAAACTCTTAGTAAGGTTTCTAAACAGCACTACCTCTCCCATCCCCATTTACAGGGTGATGGACTAATTGATTTAAAGTGCAATCCTGAGAACTCACCTCAATTGAATGATAGGTGTGAATGATCACAGCCTTTCACTGCATCAAAGAAATCCAGTCTGCAAATCTCACTTAGTGTGCTGTGACTTAGCATTCAGCAACCCTGGAGAAAAGGACCACAACAAAAAAGCACCAAAAACAAAATATGAATTTGTCAACTTTATTACAAAACCTGAAACACATAGGTTTTAAAGCAATGTGTATTGAATGATGCTACCTGTTTTACTGAAGAAAACCATTTGCACATAGTTTTAAACTTTGGAGAAGCAGGTCCTGTAAGCTTGCTGACAGGGAGGGCTGGACTGTGAGTTCAGGAGATGACATCATCAGCACCTCTTCTCTGAAACTGACTTTTTGAACAGGCAGAGACTTTAGGATTGTGCAATGATTTGTAACTTCTAAACAAAGTAACTTAGGGATCTCAGTTCTGGCATGAGGTGATTGGGGCTTTGTTGATCCATACTCTGAATTTATTAATGCCAGTTATTTTGTGACCATAGTCCCTCTTTAAAATGTGTAAAGGGAAAATCAAGCAGTAACAGCTGCACATATAGCACAAATCTCAGACCAGATTTATATGTAAGAGTGGAATATCTAAGCTAGGTGATGTCAATGGTTAATATCAAGTAAAGTGTCAGGCCTGCGGTCCATCATGATCAAGCCAGAGTCCATTAAAAGTTTAGAAATTATTTCTGGTCTGCGGGTGCCAATGTATAGAAACCAGATCATCCAAAATTTAGAAGAGCTGGGGTGGTGTTCTGAAGTTTTGCCATTAAGTTTTCCATTTTATAAATATCATAAATAGTATTCTCCAATGCTGAATCTCTGAGGAGGGGTAGAGTGTAACCATAACCTCGTTATAATTTTCTTCACAGCCACTAGTACAACACTAGTTAAAGAAATCTTGTGTTTCTGTTTAAAATGATTAGGAAATGTAATAAAAGGACAGTCTCTGGGGTTAGATCCCTTGTTTGAGGAAAAGTTCCCTAAAACCTGGTTTACCTCCCCAAAATGGGACTAGCACCAGACAAAACCACAACATATGGACATGGGTGGTGACTTCCCATCCACACTTCCTCCAACAAGAGAGATCCCTGTTGAACTATAGTTTGCAGTAATTTGAGGTGTACAGAAAAAGTGTGTCACTACCTTCCAACCATACTCTTTCCAGGTTGAAGAGAATATCACTTTATGCTGCCTGTGCCATATCTGAGCCAGTCTTCTGAAGATAAGTTTACCATTAAGTCTGCCTCCCAGTTGACCTGTACCATGTGCATCAAGGGGGGCTGCATCAATGCCTTATAAAGGCGTGATATCACATGTTTGGGGAATGCTCGGACTTCAGATGAATTAATAAAGGGAATAAAGGAAGGATCAAGTGGTTTGTAATATTCAAGCCTAACATAGAAGATAAAAAGTGGTGAAGTCCTTATGTGATAAATTAAATTCACTTCAAAGCTGTGAAAAGATTGAAATACCCCTCCCGGTAAAATTGAAATCCATGCTTCAACCCTGATTCCAACCAATGAGTAAAGGAGGTATCTAATCTAAAGAGTTCAAAAGCTTTATCTAGTACTAGGATACCCATCCAACCTGACCCCACTGAATTCCCTTTGTAGATAGTGGGACCAAATGTTAAGTAATCTATTAGTATACAAGGGCCACGTGTCAAATGTGGAAAATCTATAAGGTTGATAAACTTGGTCCTCATTCAATAATGAGGCAGACAAAACCCTCTACCATGATCCACCCCCAGGGTGACAGTCAATAAAACAGGTGGCTATGCATTCATATACCCCAACGTGTGCTTTCCTCCCCCACCTCCTATCTTCTATTCCTCCTTCTTTAATCCCCTCAGTTTATTATCTACTCTCCCCTCTTCACTCCTCCTCTCTCACCCCCTCTAAGGATATAGCACTTACTGGCTTATCTAGCCTGACAAATGCCACTGGCTGCTTCATTATTTCTCCCTCTTTTGTTAAAACCTAAGGTCCTAATAACCATTACAAAATGTATTACACTGTGAAATGTCTAGTCTCCTTGTAATGTTATTTTTGCTACAACTTTCTGTATTTTCCTGATGTGGAACCTTAGTAAAAGAGCCTTGGCTCAAGGTATTTGTAATCCTAGATCTTAATAAACAATAAACAATAATGCTGTGGGTAACCAAAGCTGCCAGGGCATATTTATAAATGTCTGACAGGGCCAGCCCACCTTTGTCTTTAGGTAACTGTAGTTTCATCAAAGCCACCCAGGAAGGCCTACTCTGCCACAGGAACATGGAGATAGCTCTATTCCAATGGGAGAATTCTCTTCCTACAGGAAATAAGTCACATTATCACGGTAGATACAGGATTCTGGGGAGGACGATCATTTGGATTGCATGTACTGTCTGTATCAGAGAGATTGGTAGAAGGGTCCAGCGGGCTAAATCCTCACAGATTTGTTCATGTGGGGATCCTAATTCAGGGAGTAAGTCTTGTGCGGTTGGGAGGTATAAAAATCCCCAGATATTTCAACTTTGAGCACTTCAACGATAAGGATAAGTATGTGTCAAATCCTGGGGATGGGTATAATGGAGCAATAGAACCTCTGATTTACTTGGATTCATTTTATAACCTGTGAGTTCCTCTATTAATTGGAGGCCACTAGCTAATTCCAGCAAGGAGGTTTCAGGCAAGGTAAGATAAAGTAAGTTGTCTGCATGATATGCAAATTTGTGGGTTGTACCATCTATTGAATAACCAATTAGTAAAGGAGTTGTCACAAGTACTGGCCAATTGGCTCAGCATATAATGCAAATAAGTAAGGAGATAGGGGACAGCCATGATGGGTGCCACACTGGAGGAAAATGAGAGAAGAGTGCGATCCATTTAAGCTTAACTGGGGCCTCTGGTTGCTCATAAGAACTGTAATTATATCTAAAAGGCTGAAGGGAATCCAAACTTCAACAAGGCCTCCCAGAGAAATGTCCAGGAGACCCTGTTGAAGGCCTTCTGAGCATCCAGGCTCAAAATCATCAACAGATGGTTATGTGAATAAGCAAGGTTAATAATATAGAAAGCACATTTGATTTTATCGGTTGTTTGTCTAGTAATGCTGCAGCAGACCTATTGAATAAAGCAATGTAATTTCAATGGCAATTAGTCCCTATTGTCATTCAGGAAAATGTGATTCTGCCAGGATGAAGTAGATGCCACAGTTTCCTACATGACAAGGGGACTAGTGGTATTGAAATTACATTGCTTATTCAGTAGGTCTGCTGCAGCATACTGCAGAGTGCTTTAAAATGGGTTTCATCCTGGGGGCATGTAGCGTATGAGCTATTATGCCTGTATAAATGTTATAGTCCTGGTTCAGGATCGATATTGGACAATAAGAGTCACACATAAGCTGATTTACCAGGTTTCAAGCTAGCTGAGATGGTTGCATAGCACCAGAAATCAGGGAATACTCCAGTTGCGTGACCCTTGGACAGGGGAGCAAGTAATGGGTCTTCAATATATTCATGCGCTTTTTTATAAAATTCTGCCCCAAACCCATCAGGCCCAGGCTCTTCCATTCTTAAGATTCTGACTATATAAGAAATTTCTAGTGAAGTGATAGGGCTCTGTAATCTTTGCTTATGTTGCTCAGTTAAAGAAGGAGAAAGCCCTGACAAAAAATCTTGAATACGCCCATGTTCGGAGGATGCAAATCTACATAAAGCTCCAGGTAAAATCGACAGAAAATGTCTAGCATTTGGGAGTAGACTGAATGAACCTGCTGGGCTGGATCCCTAATCTTAGTCACTATAACCACCTGTGTCTGCGTATGCAGTCAAAAGGCCAAAATATGAGAGGCTCAAGCTCCTCCTTCGTATACCGTTAGTGAAGCCAATGGAGCCAAGCCCATGGAAGATAGAAGGGACAGGGGGCATGATAGAGACATTCAAGTATCTGAGGAGAATCAAAAGGATGGGGCAGATGGGGTCTTTAAGCTAAGAAGGTGGAGGGACACCAGGGGCATGGGCTAAGAATAGAGGGGAAGATTTAGGAGGAAATGAGGAGACACTATTTCATGGGGAGGGTGGTAGCAAAATGGAATGCACTACCAGAATGGGTGGTGTCATTTAAATCTGTGAACAGCTTTAAAGGGCATAGGACAGGGAATAGGGAGAGTGAGGATGGGGAGGTGGGGCAGTAGTGGGATGACAAAGGGGTGGGGTGGGGCAGATGCAAACTAGGGGTGCTAGCTGCACACTCGAGCAGACTTAGATATACCAGTGGGCTGTTTCTGCTGGCACACTCATATGTTCATAAATAAAGCCTGCTAGGCATGGGCCGTTAACACCTATTGAATCTCCTGCTGAGTTTCAGCAGGAGGGTCAGACACAGGCATCTCCTGCATATGGGCTTGCTAAAGAAACTGCAGTTTGTCCTGCAGCTCCTGGAGCCGGAATCCATTTGTCATTTCTTATGAGCAGCTAAGGCAATAATATACCCTCTTAACACTGATTGCAGGTGTGCGCATAACAACTGGGGTTTAGTGTCAGTAGAGAAATTATCCCTCACTATTTCTGGAATTTTCTCCCTCAAGAAATCCAGAAAAGTCAGATCTCTGAGCAAAGAATTGTTAAAGCATATTAGGAATTCTTTCAGGGCCGCATCAGGGACAATTCCAGGGAGATCAGAGCATGGTCTGAAAGATAAATATTGTGAATCTCTGCTTTCGCATTGAATCCTGGTGTTCTCTGCTGACCCAGAAATAATCCAATCTGGAATAATGCTGATCCGGGAAGGAATAAAATGTGAACTGTCGCTGCTCAGGATGTAGATGTCTCCAGGCATCCACCATGCCAAGTCATGAAAAGACACCTAAGGTGCTTCTGGACCAGATGACACAGGGGATGCCTAGACATCCGAAGTATCTATTGAAGGATTCATTAAGCAATTAAGGTCCCCACCTATTATCAACATACCCCATTTATGGGTCAAAAATAACATCTATTAATTGTTGGATAGTGGGTGCATCTGATCCTGGGGGATGTAAAGGAAACAGACAGTTAATTAAGTGATCATGATAAGAGTCATGCGCCAATGCCAGTGCCCTCTGGATCAGAGTAGTGCCTGAAATCTGGAATTGTGAATTTTAGGAATTAAAATTACTACTCCCACTTCCTCCACCTTTTATATGAAAACTCAATTATCTGAGAAATCCACATTTTATAATTTCTGATGTTCAGCTTGGGATAAATGTGACTCCTGTAAGAGTAATAGATGTGACTTGGATTTCTTTAGAGATGTTGAAGTTCTATAGCGCTTGACGGGATCAGCTAACTCATGTAAATTGTGGGAAATCAGTTTAAACATTATACCCATATATGTATATATAGAAAATATAAAATACCAAAACCATGCCCCCAAAAAATTCAATAGAGCACCATCTTTAAAAGAAAAACAACTTTACTGGTCAATTGATAAGAAAACAAAATTGGACCCATGAGCTACTAATAAAATCCACAGTCTGCTTCCCGAACTTATAGTATGTACCAACTAGGGTTACAGGAAATGATCAACCACTAGTCAACTGGCTTAGAACAAAAAGAGCGTTGGGAAGAGACTCAGATCCCCTCCCTCAACATGCCAACTATAATACAAAAGTGACTTCCAACAGTAAGCGAGCTAACAGCTCACCATGAGGCAGTAAAATGAACTTTGCCTCATTGGAGATGCCTTACCTAGATAGGGCAGCATCTATGGGCAATGTACCCCAGTAAATGGGAAGGGAGAAGGGAAAATAGGATAGGTAAACCAATAATAACAAATGATAAGGGGTCCATGGGAAAAAGAGGTAATGCAGGAATGGGAGAAAAGGTGCAACAAGTCAATGGCTCCTGATCAGCAATGTCCCCAGACAGCGCTTGCCCTCTGTACTTTAAGGGTTACTAAGAAAGACATTATTACAAAGCTTTAAGAGACATGAATACAATCCAGCAATAACCATGAGGCCGAAACTGCATTACCATCCAGCAGTCAAACCAAGCTACAACATACCTCTGATATCATGGAAATTGTGGCCATACAAGAAAAAGTGGCATTTAATCAAAGAAAAACCCTTATATTGTTAGGACACAATAATATGAGCAAGTCCTGCTTTAAATATAGCTGAGTAAGGTCCAGTAGTAGGGATCACAACCAGATTGAGGATGTGTCAGCCCAACTTCAACCAAAGGCAATCGACTGTTCTAGAGTCCATAAAAAAAAAGGCAACCAAGAGAGCAGGCTAAGTGAACTAATGAAGAAGAGGCCCCATAAATAATAGAAATAAAAGATTACTGGTCCCTCCCTTGCTTTAAGAGTCTGTAAGGAGGTGTACCCCATCTGGTAGTATAAGGTACCACTGCCCAGACCCTCCCCCCAAAGAGGGACCCCTGGCAGAAAGGAAAGCAGCACAGAAGAGAAAAAATCTCCTTTGTAATCCCCACCAGGCCCACCTGACCCCAGACACAGCCCCCACAGGCGTGAGAGGACCACCAACCACCACCCAAGCATCCCCATCCAGAGCCCAATCTCACTGGCAAAAGGCAGCACTTAGGGTAATGAAAGAAAATGCATAGACATTGGGAAAATCCCAGGGGCAATGAATCAGGAACTGCACTGCAGCACATAATGGGTACTAGGCAGCTAAATCTAGCCTGAGACTGTCACACTAGGGGCAGCCATAGCCCACCAAACATCAGCAAAGCCTCTCCTATTTAATGGGGATATTATGAATGGAGGAAACTACCCCCGTCCCTGACCTATCAGCTGGGCCCATGAAGCAGGAATGAGGTGCAAATATCCCTATCTAATGAGCTTGAACACCAGAGGAACATGGGCAGGCTCCATTACCACAGAGCCCCATCCGCCCCCATCCTTCCTAATATTTATAGTCGCCCCTGCTCCACAGGCCAAGGCCCACCTTAGGTCTTTGTCCTATTTAAAGGACATAAGCCTCAGCCAGGAGCACACCAAAAGTGGGCAAACAGTACCAGGGTCTGGAGCCATCACCTCATAAGCACAAAAACCATGCCCACTGCACCATATATTAGGCCTAAAGTAAAGCCACTGACTCTGTTTATTGCTCCAGGACTCAACCCCACCCTTACCACTAGCCTTCACTTCTATTGGGGCCACAGAACAGCTGCCGCCAGGGCAGATGAGAGGGCACCCCACCCCATCAGCACAGAAGACTGAGGACCAGCTCAGCCTGGGCGACTGGCAAACCCTATGTGAGCTGCCCCCAGGCCCCCAAAGAGGAAAGGAAGACCACAAGCCCCATGGGCCAGCAGGCAACCACCACCAATTAAAATTATTGAAAGAGTAAATGTGAACCCTTCAGTTCAAGTCTCTGAGGAAGGAGGTTCAGAAACCCAGCACTTTAATTCTGCACATGCCACCTGCTGAGCTTCAAAGTCCCTTGCATAGTTGTGCAGACTAAGTCTCTGACCAGTCTCTCTGTGGAAATGCAGCCCTAGATGAGACATGATAACCCTGCTTCTGCAAGTCCTCCTGAGTATCCATCGCCAACTCGTACTGTTTTTGCCCAGTAGGATACTGAACCACAAGCCTCGCAGGATAAGGAGTGTAGAACTTTAATTTATTTTGTCGAAGAGTCTGAAAAGCGATATATATTCCCTCCTCCTCTGCATCGTCACAGTCGCATAGTCATTGTCCAGGAATATTTGGGAAGTGCCATAAAAAGTTTACCAAGGGAATGGGCTTTTTGAAGTAGTTGCACCTTAATGGCATAACAGACAAACCAGACAGTAATGGACCTGGGCCTGGCATTGGGTCAGAAGGCTTGGGGACCAGTGCCTGATGTATTCTTTCAAGATCGAGCTGGAGAGAATCTTCCAAAGATAAAAAGTATGGAGGAGAGTCTCAGTGAACTCCTTGATATCTGTCCCTCACTATTTTCAGGTACTCCATAAATCCTAATCTTTTGTCTGCGTTGCAGTTCCGCATCCTCCTCCCATTTGATGGTAAACTGGCAGACCTGGATCACTTGGGAGATAGTTGAATAAATTTGTTTCAATTGCTGGGCCTGGTCTGAGGATGAAGTTTCCACCGCAGCTACCTTGGACTCCAGAGTGGTTAGATCTGCTTGCAGGGTTGCTTGAGCCTATTTATATTGAGTAATCTCCTCCTTAATACCTTTGGTCTCTGATAGAATTTGGTCTAATTTTGAATTCATACTAGCATGTTTCTAGCCTTCTTTTTGGTGTTTGCCTTCTTCAGGCGCTGCGAGCATTGAGAAAGGATCAAGGCCTCTGAGTCAGAGAAATCGGTTTCTGACTTTGTCCTTCTTGTCTAAGGACCAAAAATTTTAATACCCCAGTTTGCTTGATCAATGCCATAACTCACCTGCATGCCAAAATCAAATAAAATTAACTGGTTTCTGGTGTTTCGAGGAAAGTTTAGGCACACTGGTAGGGAGCTCAATTCTTAGGCTGCCATTAGGCTGGGGCTGCACGGAAGTACTATTGCAGTGTGAGTTCAAGCAGTGTTCCTCCTCCATGAAGCCAAGCTGCAACTCTCACCAAAATAACTCTCATCTACAGCCAGAGATTACAAACTGGCCTGGATTCACATTTGGAGATGAAAATGAGCCTTATAATGAAACAAATTTGCTTGCCCTGCAACACTTACCGAGAGAAAGTGCCTGTGATCCCCAGCACAATGCTCACATTGCAGACCCTACTGTTCTTGCTGGATATTACAACCCGGAACTAGTGAACTTTCAACCACAACATGACCAATCAGCACACAACACAACTGCCTCCAACCAAGCCATAAAAAATTAATTAACTACGGTACAGTAACCTTTAATTGTGGTCCACGTTAAGCTGCAATCTAAATGTTAAGACAGTTCACCTGATTATCAGTTAACGTTATCAATCTGTTGAAAAAAAAATGCTGTTGAAAAAAAATGCCGTTGTTTTGCAATGGCGTTGATTGTGCCCCACACTGAATCCATTAAGAAATGTTACAAGGCGTAAGTTAAATAAAAAAAAAAGCTAATTCAAATGTTACATCAGCTTGCTGAATTCCTTACTAAACTTATTTATGCATATTTTATAGTAAATGAACAAAACCTAAGCATACTTGATTTGTGTGAAATGTTGCCACAGTCTGGTTTAAAAATGGCTTACATAAAGCGTTGCAGGCAGATTTCAAATGTGGCTAATAAATTAATGAGCAACCATTCTTCTACAAGTGACATTCTACAAGTCTTCTCTGCTTAGTTTATGTTTTAAAACTGTTTGTACTACATCTACCATTACCATTTGCAATACATTCACCATATTTAAAGGAATGCAATTGTGGGACTATTTTTTTCAATGGAGGAATATTCAATAATTAAAAAAAGAAAAAAGATTTACACACAAAATAAGTTAGTGTTCACCATAAACCCAATTGTATAATCACAATAAACCACTCTAGGGTGTGGGTTATGCTGTGATTTACCCACCCTAGTGAGGTTTAGTCACCTCAGCCTGCAGCCTTGTGACTGAACCATGTCAGGCATGGGTAAATCCAGCAAACCGACACCCTGTTGGGGTTATTGCTAATTAAACCTTGATCAAATAAAAGCATGGGGTTCCATGGTGTTTTAAATTTGTATCTTCATGTTTGTTGATGTGTTCCCCATTCTGAGGTCCAAGGTCCCACTTTGTCATTCATTTGAGTGTATGTGTCCCTCATTACAGTGACAGAAATTTGAGAGATAAGCATCACAGTCAGCAGACATTTTAGTGTTCTGCGTACTGGTAATATACTGTTTTAAGCCCAACTGTAATTACCAGCTGAAAATAAATACACTGATGCGATTGGTAGTGTGGTTTGCTGTCCAGTGCTGAAGAAGATTTAGCAGTGGTGGCTGGTGAAAACTGTTATGGCATGCTAGACAGCAGTTAAAATCAACATTCTGGCACTCCATGACCAGATGACAAGTGGAGGATTGAGGTGCTTGTATTGGGACCGAGCAGGTATACTTATTAAAGATTACTGTAACCCTTTATTTACCATTGCTATGATTCACATTTGTTGGATAATACAAAATAAGTTACAGGTATGTTACTGGATAGCAATCTAGCTTTGACAAAGATAAGTCCTCTGGGAGAACTGCTCACAATGTAGACCTGCTCCATGGTGGATTTTGAGGGTAGGATCGGGAATGTGGCATCTAGAGGCACCCAGGAGTAGATGGTACAGTATTGGGAAAAGGTTCTCCCAGCCTTTTTTCCCCCTCAACAGGTGGCTAATGGAGCAGTCAACTCGTCTTCTCCCCTTAGGATTGTTCTTTTAGCATCAGGTTGCTCAGGAACAAAATGGCTGTAATTGAGGCTTTCAATGCAGACTCCTCTGCAGCCCTGGTATGCATCACAGAGACCTGACTGGGGATGGCTCAGGTCCTGTGCATGAATTGTCTATTCCTCAGGTTTCTCCATGGTGCATTACCTTAGGCGGGATTTAAGGGGGGTGGGATAGCCATCTATTTTAGGTCCACTTTGCAGCTGACGGCATAGCCCTTGGGACAGACTAGATCATTCAAATGCATTGCCATAAAAGATGGACTGGGCACAAGTTGCAGGATCATGCCCTTTAATTGCCCCCTGGTTGTGGGCATGAATTCCTGCAGAAACTAAAAACTTTCATGGCCGACCTGGTGTTGGAGTCATGCAAGCTTTTGGTTTAGGTCAATTTAAAAACTTGGGTTGATGATGAAATCTCTCCCACTGGTATGCAGTTCCTCCAGGTAATGTTATCCCTGGGCTTTGTGCAGGCAATTGCCATCAGGACCCCTCAGCATGGCCATGCCTTGGATCTGGTCTTCTTGACAGGTCCAAAACAAAGTCATGGAACTCACTCTCCAGCAAAATAGACTGATGTTCATTCATGAATTCCTCCAAACTAAGCAGTTTATTTGTAAAGCAAAACAGCACTGTGCAGTGGTGGATCAAAACAACTGATGTTTCACCTGTTGCAGGCTTTGCCAAAGTCTTAACTGTGGTCAGCTTTTATGTGTTATTGTTTTGTAATATATGGAGATAGGCAAATAATACTATCCTATCCCATACAAAAAAAAACTTATATCGTCACTCAATCCGTAATAGTATACTTCGGTCCTTCTAATACTATTCTTCTGGCCAATAATACTATACTTCCGGTCCTTGTAATACCATCGTTCAGACCTCAGTACCGCAGCTAATGTCGAATCTTTTTTTATTTTTTTTTTTGTTCCTTCCTGTGATAAAGCAGGGAGGCGGGCAATGGGAATACGGCAACCGGAGAATAAGGAGCGAAGGGCACATGGCAAGCACACAGTGAAGGCGAGGAACACGAACATGGAACCGTCACTCAACTAATGCAGAGGTAAAAGTTAAATCAGCCTCTAGCATCCATATATTACAAAAACAACAGATAGGTTCAGTGAATCACTCGGCTGTAATTCCATTGAGAGGTTCTGGGGACATAGGAACCTCTCGCGCTTCAGCTCTCGAGGTTATTTATGTCCCCAGAACCTCTCAATGGAATTACAGCCGAGTAATTCACTGGAACCTATCTATATTCTATTTATTTATTCACACATTAAGGTGCTCAGAGCCCTAAAGATTGGGCACCATGTAAATAAAATTTACATTGACATTGACAAAAATGATACTGGTACTCAGTATCTTTACATTTTCTGTACTTATGTAGGATGGCAGTGGCCTTACCCTACACCTGTGAGAAGTGCCTGGAAGGCATTAAGTGGGGTTTGAGGCTGTAATGTGCAACAAATTTCATCATGTTTACAATCTGTGGTTTAAGCACTGCTTTTGTTTTGCTTTGTTGTTGGGATTATGATAGCATGGTTCTGTCCGGAAATGGAAACAGGGAATTAACACATTTCTGATGGATCATTTTGTGTGTGCCTCTGCCTCACCCTGCCTGCCCAAAGATCTCCTATAGATATTCCTTATAAAATGAACTTATAGGGATCTCTATAGGTGGGCTGTTGGGAACAGAACTACTTGCAGCAGGGACCAGGAGCCAAAACTGTCAATATGGTACCAAGAGCCAATGGTGACATCAGACCAGTGCCAGTCTCCTGAGGGGATCAAAAGCTTTCTGACCTAGAAGTGAAGTTTTCCATGCCCTGCCTCCTAAGAGGGACTGGGAGAAAGCTGCTAAGCCTGCAGTAAAATTTGCCATGTCTCATTGATACAGCTGGTTAAGGACTGAAAAACAGTATGTCCATCAAGTCTGTCCTCGTGGCCCTATGTTGTTTTACTCTTCCTTTAGAACACCCCACTTGTTGCCTCCTTTTTGTTCCTCATTACCCCTTAAAATGTCCCATTGGGTTTTGAACCTCAAGATAGTCCCAACATCAGTTGCATGGGTAGACTGTTACATCTATCCACAACTATTCACCACCTACTTCCTGAATTTGCCGCTCCAGTTTAAGATTGTGCTCCCTGGTGGTCATGTTATTCCTCAACTTAAATAACTCTGTGAAGTCCACCCTCTTATGTCCCTGCATGTATTTGTATGTTTGTATCAGATTGTACTAGGAGAATCTTCCCACATGTTCTTTACAGATTACCGTCAAGTCTTTCCTCCAGGTCTTACACTGTTACCCTTGATCATTCTCATAGCCCTGCACTGAATAGTCCCTGACCTCTCCTGTCCTCCATCAGATGCGGGTTCCAAAACTGCACACAGTGCTCAGGTAAGGTCTAAATAGTGCCCAGTGTAGTGGCAACATTACCTGTTTTCTGCAACTTCCCTACCTAATGCATCCCAACATCCTGTAAGCTTTTCTATATAATGCACTGCATTGGGGAAAGGATTTCAGATCGCTGTTTATCATCATTCCTAGGTCACTATCCTTCCTTAAGTGCTCTACCATGACCCTATTGATGCAATATTCCATCTGTGGATTTTGTTCCCATTGTGCATCAATTTTAATTTTTGGCACTGAACTTCAGTTGCCAAAGTCCAGACCACTGCTGCAGTTTTTCTACTGTTCGTGCTACTAACCTCTTCCTCACTAACTATTCACTTTCCTGCACTATTCTGTGTTGTCTGAGAACAGACTCACTTTACTCTATAATCCCACCCAGTGTCACTTAGAAACATACAGAATTAACCCCCTTCATTGAGAACCAGCAGATTCTCAACACTGAGTTGGATCAGTAATATTTATTTATTTATTTAGTTTTGTTAACGGGTTAGGTGCACTAGCCAAAGTTGACTATTTTCAGTAATGACCGGGAGAATACATACATAAAATGAGATGAGATTATACAATACATAGTATATAGTACAGGTAGATAGTATATAGTACAGGTAGGTTAGAATACAGGTCAAGTCAGACAGTACTCGAGATAATACAAATAGCTATGCAGAGATGACAAAAGTGACAATAGTACATGCAAATAACTGAAATTGGGCTAAGTGGCAGCTATAAAGACATTTTATAGCAAAGCTTGTTTAGAAGTGCAGCAGTGTCTTGGGCAAAATAGGGTGGTTAACTGTGAGGCATTAAGTGGGATCAAAGCATGTGCAGGGTCCGGGATAGGTGGCAATATAGTTATTTTTGAAGATTGGGATGGAGTTAGCCTGCCTCAGAGCAGGAGGAGGGAGTTCCAGGTGGCTGGGGCAGTGCAGTGAAATGCTCCAGAGCTTTTTGAAGTAAGACACCTGGGTATGGTGAGTAGAAATTTGTTTGCGGCGTAGTCCATGGGCAGGTGTCTGTGGTACAATAGAGCTGCAAGGGAGGAGGGTTTGGTTACAGTTACAGAGTCTGTGAGGGTCCCTAGGGAGTATAGCAGGTAGGCAGTTTGGGAGAGCCAGCCTAGGTCACTATACAGCGTGCAGTGGTGCTTGAGGCGATGGGAAGGAGGTATACCAACATATGTTGTTATCTACGACATCCCATTTATGGAGAGCAGTCTTATGGGCATTAGCAAAAGTGGAGACACCATATGTCAGTGCTGGAAGCAGAATACCCTTGGCAATTGCCAATTTGGCAGATGGTGTTAGCAGGTGACAAGTCTTATAGGCAATTCCAAGTTTGGCATTTGTTGCTTTACAGGTTGACTGGATGTGCAGACTGAAATCAAGGGACTTATCAAGGAGGACTCCCAGGTATTTGAAGGATGTGACACAGTCGATGAGAGACCTCTCAGAGTCATGGACTAGGAGGGTTCCTTACAGGCCCTGAGTTTGAGGGCAGTGCCAAATAGCATGGCTTGGGTCTTTTTGTGTTGAGGATGAGCTTATTAGCATTTAGCCATGTTTTTACATTCCTGAACCGAGGAGAGGTTTTGTTATTGATGTTAACTTTGTCAGCGCTGGAGTAGAGGACGGATCATCAGCATATAAGATAGCTGAGCAGGAGAGTATGGCATAATCTATGTTGTTGATGTATAGCGAGAAAGAAGGGGTCCCAGGATGGCGCACTGGGGTACTCAATGTCAGTGCTGGTCACATCCTAGAGAGCAGAGTTGAATTTAACATGTTGTAATCTGTTTGATAGGTAGTTGTTAAACCAGTCAACTACTGAGGATGAGAAGTTAAGTCTATGCAGGGTTGAGAGAAGCAGGGATGATCAACAAGATTGAAAGCTTTGGTAAGATCGATAAATACTGCTCCAGTGAGTAGGCCTTTGTCCATGTTGCAGAGTACATCGGTGGAGAATTTGAGAAGAGCGGTTGAGGTACTGTGCCTTTTCTGAAACCATGCTGAGTGTCTGAGATAAGGTTGTTCTTTGTGAGATATTCAATGGTTTGAGTTGCAACAACCTTCTCCAGTAGCTTGCTTAGCACAGAGAGGATGGCTATGAGCCTGTAGTTGTTGATATCCTTTGGCTCTCCTTTTTAAGGATAGGCATAACTCAGGCAATCTTCCAGAGATCTGGGACAATGCTAAGACAGAGAGACAGAGTGAAAATCTTGGCCAGTGGTGAGGCAATCAATGGTGCCGCTAGCTTCAGGAGTCATCGGCTTGAGTGAATCTGAGCCAGGCTAGTGTTGTCAGATATGTTTTGCAATAGCTTTAAAGTGGAAAGGGGTAGTAGTTAGTTGGCAGTGGTCAGCACCAGATGCAGATCTCTGGGGTGGTAGGCTGAGATGCTGTGGGAGGTGAAGCGAAGGATGAGGTGTACTGAGACAGGTCCATGAATAATCTGTTAAAGGCATTTGCTATAGTGTTCGAGTCACTGCAATGTACACCATTTAGGATCATATCCCTAGAAGTCGATGACTGGGTAGCCCAAGAAGATCTTGATATGTGTCCAAATTTTCTAGGGTCATCAGCCGAGTTGTGAACAGTTCCTTGCAGTAAATGCTCTTTGCTGTTCTGATTTGTTTTTACAGGTGCTCCGAAGCTCTGTAGGTATTGTAATCCTCCAGTAGTCTGGACACTTCATACTTCTTGAGAGTTTGTCCTTTGTGTGCAGGTTAGCCAGCAGGTCCTTGTGTAGCCATCTTGTTTGTTTACCTACCCTGACCCTTCTGGTGACCTTGAGGTATGTTTATCTTGAAGTGCTGTGAAATTATCAATGAAGATATCAAGGGCAATTTGAACATCATGGGAGTGATAGATGTCAGACCAGTTGATACAGGATACATCATAGAGGAAAGCTTCCACATCCAGTTTGGCAAAGTTGGTAATTGTGATGTAGCGTGGAGGGATGAGGGAGCAGTCTCCGGGCTCCATACACAGAAAGTGGGAGTGGTCTGTGATAACATCTGCCAAGATGCCTGCAGTTTGCACATGGTCAAGACAATTCACCAGTACCCAGTCTATGAGGGTGGAGGTAGTTAGAAGTGAGTGGTTCTAGTGGGTTCAGTTAAGATCTGGTGCAGGTTATAGCTCTGCGTTAGTGTCAAGCAGTGTGCTGTGAGTTGGTCCCAACAGTTTAGGTTAAAGTTACCTAAGACTATGACCTCATTTTGCTTGCGTTTGTGAAGGTTTGATTAAGTGAATCCTGAAGACCTGTGATACCTCCTGAGGGTGGGTTGTAGGCACAGTCAGTGGCATGAGAGCAAAGGTCAGTGCCTTTCTGATGTCGCTGATCTAATTAGGTGTTGAAAACTGTGAGCTCTCAACAAAAATGAGTTTTGTCATTATTTATAATACAATCTAAGTTTATAATACAGTGTACGTCTGTATTAGAATACTGTGCTTACAGTGTCTTGTTGAAAAAAAAACTACCTTGTTTCAAAGTAGTAATTGTAATGTTTATACCAGCAATGTTATTGAAGTGATTGTGTTGTAAACTGCCAATTTTGAATTGGTGCATGATGCTTTCTGCTGTCAGGGAAAGCGCAGCTCGCTTATGTGACACTCACATATCGTGGCTCTATTTTGATTGGTAGGATATCAAAACATGCTCTTCGTGTTCCAAAATGTTAAGAACATGAAATGTGAAGAACAAGTTTTGAATGACACGGGTAAAACAAGCTTAGAGTGTATTATTTGTTAAATAGTATTGGCCTCAGCCCAGACCACTGTGGTATTCCACTTGAGACCCCTTTGACATCAGAGAATTTGCCATTCAGAACCACTGTCTGGATCCTAGTTGTCAACCAGTTCTCTGTCCATCTAGTTATCCCTAGCCCTAGTCCTCAAACATCTGCTTTTTGTATAAACCTCGTTTGTGGCACTAAATCAAAGGCCAGATTGTTGTCCAGGTACAAAACATTGACTGCCTGATTCCTATCTACCATCTGTGCCACTGAGTTAAAAAATTAAAGAGCTACTGACAGCTATGGTCAGGCAACTTCTGGCAAGGAGTTGCCTGGCAAGAAAGATCTAAAATGCCTCACTACAAATTGTTTTCAATTAAGCATTAATGAGATATTTAATTAGCTATACCACTGATCCTGCTTTGGTATTGCTGAAACTAGTGATTGGGGGAGGGCATCCTGTAAATGGATATAGTTCACTTTGCAGGTACTTTCACATGTTAAGAAGGGAATATTTTGCCAGCTTACCTATATCTTTGTTTTTAATGTAAGAATGCATTTGTTTGTGATTTTACTGCATATAAAAGGTAAAGGGATTTGCAGAATGGAGCTGACATAAGCCTCTGCCCATCAGAGAACTAACACCACCATGAGGAGCTACAGCTCATGCACAGCTAAATGTACCTTCTGTACTCCCAATCTGCAAACCGCACCCTCAGCACTGCCAGAGACAACAATACTTCACTCATCTTAGCCATTAGCTTGAAGTTTCTTTGAGCAACAAATGTTATGCAGTCTTGAAAATGATGGGGTTTAAACACACAACAAACTTGTGACACAGAACCAGTTCCAGTCTTGGGGTTTTCATAGTAGAAGATTACTTTTAAAGGGGCAAGATCAGCACAAAGCATTCCATTTCAAAGCTACAGTACATACTTTCTGTTGTCATTCAGTATCTGTCTCAATTTGTTTACTTTCTCTCTTCCAGGTCCTTAAAATCTCTCTGCATGTACCCACCACAATGTTCCAGTATTAGTTCTCCATCCAGTGGCATCACTGGCTGCAGTCAATCAGTATCTTCTGGCGCTGATGCTGCTATGGGCTGCAACCTTGCTGAACATGGCGCACCTCCTCCATGTGCTCAGTTTTCATCAATGTAGCAACTTATGCAAAGAGCAGTGTAAGCATCAGGAGCCACTGACAGACTGCAAATGGTGATGTCACAAGCCCGCCCCTTCCCGGGTCCATAGGGGCTACATACAGAGCTGGTTTCATAGACTAGGGTGACAGAAAACAAGTAGGACACATACAGAAAGAGAACAGAAAGTAAGCAAACATGAACTGGGAAGGTTACAGTGCTTTCCTTCTCCTTTAAACCCACTGTACCATATTTGTTAACAAACTCTTTGCAGGCTATTCTGATTCACCTGGAATGTTCACTATACCCTGTAAGACACAAGCAGAAGCATCATTAGCACACCATTTATGTGTGTCAGATATGTGTAATATGTAACATTATGTACCAGAACTCAACTGGGTGAGGCTGTGCAAGACCCACCAATAGGTATGCTCATCATATTAGTCATCGTTGCTCTCTCTACAGTCAGAGGCAATGTAGCCTGTTCCTCTTCTTCTTGCCATTAACGTCTCTATGGGTCCTGTGAGGCTCAGTATCTTACCATGCTATGTCCTACTCACACCATCCCTGAAAGATGCTCCTGATACTGCTATAATGTCTGTGTCTCATAAACAATAACTACTACAGAGAGCATGTCCATAGCAAGAGCTGCAGCTTGTGCAATAGGTATGGGAGGGCACAGTTGACATGGGCTTAAGATAGGTCCTAAATATTACTAGACTGTTGTTTTGCATAAGCCATTAGGTTACACATCCACCACATGGACAGGAGAACCCTGGGCAAACACACCAACACAGCAGGTGTCTAGCTAGTGGATGATACTGCCGCATCCAAACACTACACATAGTCCATGGCAACCTTCCTTTCAACAGAAGGGTTGCGCCGTAGCAATAATGTGTTGATGGCAAATTGTCCTGGTAACACAAAGTTGCAGAGTAGTGTGTTGCCTGCAACAGCATAAGCACTGGAGCACTGGCATGGGAGGCAGGGTTGACAGTAAAAGGAACTCTCACCTGATCAAAGTAGCCTGCATAGTGTATGTGTGTAATGCCCCAAAGTTGGGGCATCCCAGAAAAACTAGAATCAATTAATAAACTAGGGGTTCACGGTGCTCAGGGTGCCTGCTGTAGGTGTAGGCAGCAGGGTACAATGATAAGGGGCCCTAAAGTAAAGATCCCCTCCTTATAAAGGGAAACTGTAAAATAATATAGAAAAGTGCCTTGTGCACTAAAAACCTGGTCAAAAACAGATTTAATTGCAGCACATGTCACAATGGCTTGGATGGAATGCTGTGCTGAGCTGCTCATTCACAGCATTCCAGTCCAAACACTCTAGAACCTGAGGGTTTGTTTTAAAAGTTTAACAGTTTTAGGAGAGTTCCTACTGGCTGTGGAGCAGAGAGGATGCAAATGGTTAAAGGGAACCAGTAGAGAGCTTACCTGGTGGTTGAAGCTGTTCCCGAGGTCAGTCTGTGTGCCTGCTCTGACTCAGCCAGTGAAGATTCCCAAGAGCTCCATTTTGGTCCGCGGTGCCATTGGGCACCAGAAGAAAGTGACTGGCTGTTTGCGCGGTTTTGGGCTGTGTAGCCCCATCGGTTTGTGTTTTACCCCCGCATTTTAAAGTTAAATTTAGGTCCCGCCGGCCAGCCCTGCCAGCATCGTGCCGCTTGTCCTGTCGGCCTTCTTAGGCCCCGATCGTCCTCCTAGCTGCCTGCACATTCCCTCCCACTGTCAACATACCTCCCGCCTCCCCACAGCGCAACAACCCTCCAGAGGATGGCGGAGCGGTGAGTCGGCGGCAGCACTAGAAGCATGCTGACTGCCTGTAGGGAGACTGTTTAATTGATGTGAGAAGAGCGCTTAGAAGGCGGCTACGCCCCGCAAGGAAGTGGGTCATCAGGACCGAGATTAATTATGCAGAGGGAGGCAGGGTGTGGCATGCAGGGGAGGGCCCAGGGTCTCAAGGCCAAGCAAAGGCCTATAAATATTCATTAGAAGCGGGATTAAGGTGGCAACCTCCGAATGAGCGACAGCAGCTCTTGGAGCCTGAGAAATTAAAGGGCCCTGCCACTCTTGGCCATTTCAGATTTAAAGGAGCAAGTCAGGCCCAATTTCAGGGAAGGCCACCAGGCCCATTTAGAGGGCACCAGGCCCATTTCAAGAGGGGCTACCAGGCCCATTTCAGAGAGGGCAGCAGGCCCATTTCAGGGAGGGCTACCAGGCCCAGTTTCAGAGAGAGCACCAGGCCCATTTCAGGGAGGGTATCAGGCTTGTATTTCAAAGGGCACCAGGCCAGTATAAAAGTGGGGCATCAGGCCCAGTCTTAAAAAGGCTAGTGGCCCACAGCCAAGTGGGGCACCAGGCCCGAGTAATTGTAGGACGTCAGGCCTGAGGTAAACGTAGGGGCATTAGGCCCGAGGTAAAGCAGGGTTTGAGGTAGGCCCCGGCTGAGTAATAAGGTAAGCCAGCCTAGTGGTACTACAAAGGGAGGCCCCAGCCTAGTGTAATAGGGCAAGCCAGCCTAGTGGTACTAAGGGAGGCCCTGGCCTAGTGTAATAGGGCAAGCCAGCCTAGTGGTACTAAGGAGGCCTGGCCTGAGTGTAATAGGGCAAGCCAGCCTAGTGGTACTAAGGGAGGCCCCGGCCTAGTGTAATAGGGCGTGAAATAGTGGTACTAAAGGAGGCCCGGCCTAGTGTAATAGGGCAAGCCAGCCTAGTGGTACTAAAGGAGGCCCTGGCCTAGTGTAATAGGGCAAGCCGCCTAGTGGTACTAAGGGCTTCCTTAGTCAAAACGTTCAGGGGTAACCAGATCCTATTCAGGAAGACCCCACATTTAGGGAAGGGTTTATCCAAGAGTGCTCAGTTCGCCTATACTGTGAAGCTACTGTAACAATTGTACTGCTTATCCAATGGTTATTGCTAAAAGACCTGAAAGACTGTGAACTTGCTAGGAAGCACCAGGACTGTGTTGTATTGGATTGTGGCTATCTATCCCTAAGTATCTGAAATATTGCCCTAAGTACCTGAACTATTGCCCTAAGCATCTGAACTATTGCCTAAGTATCTCGAACTATGCCCTAGGTTGTCTGAAATGTTGCTCTAAGCATCTGAACTGTTGCTCTAAGCATCTGAACTATGCCGTAAGTATCTGAACTATGCCCCTAGTTGTCCAAAATGTTGCTCTAAGCATCTGAACTATTGCTCTAAGCATTTGAACTATTGCTCTAAGCACCTGGACATTGGCCCCGCCAGCAATAATTACCTCTAAATTTATAATTTGCCCTTCCCGGCAAATTATTGTATCATTCCACAGTTCTCTGGGCTCTTTCAGTTATATGGTTACTACTGTATGAAGACAGTCTCAATCTTCTACCACACTGCAGTCCCATAGTGTGGTCTGTAATACTACGTACTCAGAATCAGTCTCTACTCAGAAGAAGACGTCTTCTCAGCATTCTTCACTCCTGTGGGATCATCCATCAGCTCATCATGTCCGACTGTGTCGTCCTTAAGTCGAATCTGTCGCCAGTCGTACAAGTCGTCTCCGCCTGTTTCTTGTTTTTCACAGCTCGAAGGTACGTCCGCTGAAATGCATCACGACAGCCGCTGCCAGTGTTGTTCCGTATGGTTCCTGTTCCAGACGTCCGAAGTTAGTCGCCTCTACAGAAGAGTGTGCTCATCCTGGAGAACCTGGTCTGTGCCTTTCCGGTGGTCGCCAAAAGTCAGTCCGTCAAGCCCAGTCGGGATGCATCCGCCATTTCTTTGTTTTTGTGTTAGTTCCAGATCCTAGGATTGCAGAATCAACCATCATCTCTTCGATTCTTCTGGTTCCTGGTCCTGTCAGAGTTCCTTCGAGATTAGCTGGCCCTGGAGTGCCACAGCATCAGTCAGGTCGTGTAGTCCTCCATTGGATTCGCGCCATGCAGGTCCTGATCTCTTCATCCTGGCAACCGTGGAAGTGGGTTTTGGCCAAGGAACCCTTTGTTTTCAGTGGGTTATTTCAGGAACCAGTTGCTCTGGTTCTTCATTCCAGCAGCCTTGGAGAGAGTGGGCTTTGCCGAAGAAACATATGGTCTGTTTACCAAACCTCTCACCACCCCAGCAGCCTTAACTAGGTTCTTGCTGGGAATTGTGATTAGGGTTCTACAGTTCTGTTTTACTTCCCTTGTAGCTACCAATGAAGAATGATGGTGTACACGAAGACACGGATCCCTGGACTCTTGTAATATCTAGACTCTGATGGAAATGTGTGGTGATAATTACCTAATACAGTTCTGAGTGGCTTATGTCATCTGATCCTCACCTAAGAGTATCAAGTGTAGAATAATTTCAGAATCAGAGTGGCAGTAGGCCTATAGTCTATTCTTGTGGTAATAATCTTAGTAGTCGTAGATAAAGTATTTCTCTGTTTATTGCCCTATTGTTCTTGGGCAACCCTCCTTCCTCTTCTGACTGTCTCTCTACCCTTGGTACTAAAATAAAGCGACCTCACGGGCATTGAAGCACTAGGTTGACTCCTGCCTCTCCTTGTCTGGTAACGGTTATCCTATCCATATAATTCGGACCTTGGTGCCTCACTCATCTCTTTTCACCATCTTTAGGTAGAGTACTTCACAGAGCACCTCTAGACCGTCACAGAAGGTGAAATTTCTTGGCATAGTTGGCAGGATAGAGATAATTATTTATCCAAGGGTCCAAAGTTGGAGTTGCTTAGTAAGAAGCACAGATGGAGCCAGAGTGTAGTACTGGATTGTCTGGGAAAGATAGAGAGTTGGCTGGAGGAGACTGAGATGGACCTCGAGGAATATACCACCATCTCCACTAACCATGCCGTATTACTTTGAGCGCCATGGCTTCCACAGTTTTCCGAGAAAAGATGGGAATGGAACCAGCAACCTAGGGAATTCTGTTCAAAGATGCGGGCAATGTTTTGGCTGTTTCAGATCCCGAAAGCAACAGAAGGTTGAAATTTTAATCGGGCAACTAAAGGAGCTGCCCACCGAGAGGTCCAATCCTGGCCAAATGGAGTGAAAGCCACAGCGGACCAGATACTCCAGAGGCTACAGCAAATCTTTGATGCTAGGACCATGTCTGACCTCAAAATGAAGTTCTTTTCTACGCACCCAGAAGCCCCAAGAGACCCTGAGGGAGTTCGCACTGAGTCTGCAAGAGCTATTGTGAGCTATAGAGAGGGTAGACGTGGCAGAGGTCCAGATGCAGATCGAGTGCTAGTAGAAAAATTTGTTGAAGGGTTGCAAAGTGAGGGCCTGAGGAGAGAGCTATGCATGCTGCACTTGCAACACCCTGAAGTCGACTTCCTGGATTTTAAGGAGAAAGCCATTGAATATTTGGTTTGGGACATTCCAGAGAGGGCTCCAGTATACCCCAAATGGCAACCTCTATCGAATTCAGTGGTTGACCTACACTACAAAAGGATGGAAAAAAACAATTCTTGGCAATCAAGACTCCAGCCAGAGGAAATGTCATTACAAAGACTGGAACCTGGAAGAGAAGCTGTTGTCTACCTGAGCGGCATTCAGAACATGAACAGATGCGTGGACCAAGGATACAGACACTGATCTGTTCTGTGCAGACCAGCACTAGTCAACACTCAGAGCTGACCGAGCAGATTGCCACCCTGACCAACCAGATGGCGGAGATGTGTAGGAAATGCAAAGCTGGAAAGCAGGTTGGAAGAATGAGATGCTTAATCCATCAGGAAAGAAATAAAGGAGAGGACCAAATGAACCATTCGAGAAGAGTGAAGGGAGGCGCTGCACAGATCAGTTTGATGGCCAAGGAAGGCCCATATGTCGCTGGTATGGTGTTAGTGGCCATATAGAAAGAAGATGTGGTCAGTAAATAACACCCTGAATTTAAACAGAAATTCTTCAGGAAGAGGACCAACCCTCAAAGAGCAGACGATCAGGTCCAGCAGTCCCATTAGAGCAGTCGTGTTTCATTGGTAGAAGTCCGATGATACCAGTCAAGGTCAATGGCATCGAGCTTATGGCATTGTTAGACACGGATCGCAGGTTACTACATTGCAAGGCGAGAGTTCCGAAGATACTGGACACCTAATGATCTGAAGCCACCTCCTAGATCATGGGTAAAGTTAATAGCGAGCAACGGGATGAAGTACCATATTTAGGATATCTAGAAGCCAATGTACAGCTAGGAAAGAACATCCAATGCAACACAGGCATCATTGTGAGCGACCTCGAAAGTGATCAACTGCCACCACTAATTCTGGGGATGAATGTTCTACAAAATTGTTTTGATGAACTAGTGAGCATTCTCCAACAACAAGCCAAACACATACCCTGGTGGAGAAACATGCCCTGCAACAAACTATCTACAACTTGCAATAGCCATCAATGGTTTGCTAATGCTGAGGGTGAAATTGGTAAAGTAAGAGCGACAGATGCTAGACCAGTAACATTGAAGCCAGGCATCGAAAACAACCTTTGGTGCAAAGCAAGGTGGGCCCGAGGGTCAAGATTATGATGCTCTAGTGGAACCTTACCCTATGAACAAGGAAGAGCCGATAATAGTGGCTCGAGTGTAGCTACTGTAATCAGAGGTCGGATACCAGTCCAAGTGTTGAATTACGGGACTCACGATGTACAACTGTACTGAAACCAGCCGGTTGCCCAGATCCACCGGAGTGCTGCAAAGACATTATCGAAGCTAGGGAAGAAGTAGAGAAAGCACCTGAAGGAGGGATAGAAAGTGACCAGATACCAGAATGGACTAAAAGAGATTAAAGTAGGCAATCCAAAGACCACCGTTAAGCAAAAAGCTGATGTTTTAAATGTGGTTTACACGGAAGGAAGCTTTACCAACACCCTTAGATTTTGGGTTAGCTCGTGGGGTACAACATCACGCCAGTACCCATGGACATCCACCTATCAGAGAATGATTTGAGACCTATCCCACCAGCCATGTACCAGCAAGTAAAAGAAATGATTAAAGAAATGAAAGAGGCTGATGTGATCAAGGAAAGTCATAGCCCATGGGCAGTGCCAATTGTCCTGGTAAAAAGAAGAAGGATGGTAAGATCTGATTCTGTGTGGATTACCGCAAATTAAATGCCATCACCCATAAGGATGCGTATCCTTTGCCCTCGGATAGAAGATTCTCTCATGGCTCTCCAATCAGCAGCCGTATGCTCCACTCTGGATTTAACCATCGGATACTGGCAAGTTCCTATGGCGCCAAAGGATCAAGAGAAAACAGCCTTTATACCCCATGGGTCTCTTTGAATTTACCAGGATGCCTTTTGGATTGTGTAATGCACTGAGAACTTTTCAAAGA
This sequence comes from Neoceratodus forsteri, assembly GCA_016271365.2. NCBI lineage: Eukaryota > Metazoa > Chordata > Ceratodontiformes > Ceratodontidae > Neoceratodus > Neoceratodus forsteri. The sequence continues at coordinate 245,363,978 of CM057454.1, read as the reverse complement.
CTGGTTGAACATTGTCTTGGAAGTCGGAATTCGATACTCTGTTGTTATATCTAGATGATATCATTGCATATTCAAAGACTCACGAAGATCATTTAGTCACTTGGACGAAGTGTTCCAAAGATTGATCCGATATGGTCTTAAAATAAAACCCTCTAAATGTCATCTGTTGCAGACTAAAGAGAGTTATATGGGACATATAGTCTCCACGGATGGAGTGACGCCAGACCCAGAAGAAGATTGAAGCAGTAAAGAAATGGCCTGTTCCTACTACCATTAGAGAGGTCCGAAAATTCTTGGATTTGTGGGATATTATTGGAGATTTATCAAGAACTTCTCCAAAATTGCTGTGCCATTACGCAACTTTTAAGAGGATCAGCAGAAGGTCGAGTCCCAAAGAATCGTCTGGTTACATGGGGTACCGAACAACAAGAGGCATTCGATCAATTAAAAAGATACTAACTGAGGCTCCTACACTGGCATATCCAGATTATGCAAAACCTTTTCTGTTGTATACCGATGCCAGTAACAAGGGTTGGGCAGGTACTCGCACAAGAACAGAATGGCGTAGAAAGAGTAATAGCCTAAGCAAGCAGAGGATTAAGAGGCTCCAAGAGGAACAATGCCCCTATAGCTCTTTCAAACTTGAATTTTAGCGCTAGTCTGGGCTATCACCGAGAAATTCCGGCAATGTTAGCTACCACCCTTTCACGGTTTTCACGGATAATAATCCTTTGCTTTTGCCAAATATATGAGCTGGAAGCCCTCGAGCAGAAGTGGGCCTCTCGACTTCTTGATACCAATTCTCCTTAAAATATTGCTCTGGTAGAGCTAATGCTGACGCTGACGCCTTGGCCGGATGCCTGGACAGTAGAATCAGAAATAGATGATACCCTGCTGGAAAACATAGAAATGCCACCTTTTCTGCAGGTACCAGCTGAGATTGTACAGGCATGTTGTCAAATTGCTCCTGAGTCTAAAGTGGAAAGTCAACCAGAAGTAGATGACATGATTGCGAACCTAAAGAATCTATGGGTGAAATTACAAGCCAAGACCCTATAGTTCACCAACTAAAAGCTCTAGTTGCTGCACAGAAACGCATGACCCAAAAAAGAAAGAAGCTGAACATAGAAGCGATGAAACTTTGGAGACACAGAACTCGTCTGGCCATAGAAGGTTGTCGTTTGGTTAAGAAAAGTAGAGATCCTACCACACACATAGAATTGACTCAGATCATAGTTCCAAAGACCAGTGCTTCTGTAGTATTAGAGGTGTACTATGATAATTCAGGACATTTTGGTCACAAAAACTGAAGCTATTATCAGAAGGAGATTTTACTGGATAGGAATGCAAACCGATATAATAAAATGGTGTGAGGAATGTCCAGCATGTAACTTAAAGCGCAAGGAGAAGGTGAATCCAGAGCTCCTCCATCCAATAGTTAGTAATGCACCATTGGAACTAGTTGCTCTTGATCATTTGAAGTTAGACCCTAGCACAAATGGACACATCTATATCCCTCACTATGGTTGATCACTTTTCCAAGTTGCGTCTTGGCGCAGTAAAGACCTATCTGCTCGAACTACTGTTGAGACCTTCATGAGATGTTTTGTACGACCTACGGATATCCTACAAAAATCCTCACAGATCAAGGAACATCTTCTGAATCCCAACTATTTCATGAACTTTGCGCCTGTATGGAAGCCATAAGTTAAAACCACTACTTACCATCCCCAAGGTAATGGACTTTGCGAAAGAACAAATCAGACTCTGCTGGAGATGTTGCGAGCTCTACCAGAATATAAACGCTCCTTCTGGCCAGCTTTACTTTCCGAGCTCACATATCTTTATAAAATACTATTCATTGCTTCTGCAGGGTTATACACCTCATTATTTAATGTTTGATGACACGGAAGACTTCCGATGGACTTAGTGCTGGAAGTACCACAGAAGAAACTAAAGTAAAGAAGCCAGTTACAAATTGGGTCCAGGAACATAATCAACGCTTGCAGGAAACTGGACAAATTGTTGGTAGACACATGGAGCAAGCACGGCAAAAGCAAAAAGCAAACTATGATATCAAGGCCAAGGCTACACCTTTACTTGTTGGAGAAAGAGTAATGTTGAAGAAGACCCAAAATGCAGCAAACTGTCTTCAAAGTGGGAACCAGAACCTTATTGTATTATTGAGATAACCTTATCCCGAACTACCGTATACAAGATGCAACAGGAATTAGGACATGGTACCAAGATTGTTCATTGGACTCTCCTAAAAGTTTGCACTTTCAGAGACGCTGTGCTCATTAAAGATCAGGACAGTCCTATGCCAAAAGAGAGGCAGGAGTCCACAAAAGACAAAATGTGGAACTAGAATTGCCAACCAGTTGGTGTACAGAACCTTGGACCAGATTGTGAAATGCATTCCCATGACCATTCAAATTGTGTACCAGTGATAGCTCTGGAAATACCAGATTCTGGAAAGAGAACGTATTGTTCAAGAACCTGTCGATTTCCAACCCCACAGATCCCAAAGATCGAATGCAGGTATCCCTCCTAGAAGGTATATCACAGAAGCTTCTCAACTCGTACTCTAGTACAACAGGTAGATCTAATCCAAATAATTCCCCAGACACAGTCACTTTAGGGTAAAACTTCAAAAATTTACAGTATAGTAGATGTTTTAAGAATATTTTAGAGAATTTAAGAGTGTTTTATTAACATAAGACTTCATAGAGTGTGTGTGTGTTAAGTAAGATTTTAGAGGTTGTTAAGATGATATATTTTATAAAATGTTATGGGAATACATGGGGACATGTATTTTAGTGGGTCTGATCTGTAATGCCCCAAAGTTGGGGCATCCCAGAAAAACTAGAATCAATAAATAAACTAAGGGTTTACAGGTGCTCAGGGTGCCTGCTGTGGGTGTAGGCAGCAGGGTACAATGATAAGGGGCCCCTAAAAGTAAAGATTCCCTCCTTATAAAGGGAAACTGTAAAATGATATAGAAAAGTGCCTTGTGCACTAAAAACCTGGTCAAAAACAGATTTAATTGCAGCACATGTCACAATGGCTTGATGGAATGCTGTGCTGAGCTGCTCATGCACAGCATTCCAGTCCAAACACTCTAGAACCTGAGGGTTTGTTTTAAAAGTTTAACAGTTTTAGGAGAGTTCCTGCTGGCTGTGGAACAGAGGATGCAGATGGTTAAGGGGAACCAGTAGAGAGCTTACCTGGTGGTTGAAGCTGTTCCCGAGGGCCAGTCTGTGTGCCTGCTCTGGCTCCAGCCAGTGAAGATTCCCAAGAGCTCTGTTTTGTCCAGCGGTGCCATCTGGGCACCAGAAGAAAGTGACAGGCGTTTGCAGCGGTTTGGGCTGTGTAGCCCCATCGGTTTATTGTTTTAACCCCTTGCCGTTTTAAAGTTAAATTCGGTCCCGCGTATCGGCATTGCCAGCCGCATCACGCCAGCTTCGTCCTGTCAGCCGTCTTAGGCTCCCAGTCGCCCCTAGCTGCCTGCACATTCCTTCCACTGCCAGCATACCTTCCGCCCCGACAGCGCAACAACCCTCCAGAGGACGGCAGCTGGTGAGTCGGCGGCAGCACTGGAAGTGTGCTGACCGCCTGTAAAGGGAGACTGTTTACTTGACGTGAGAAGCGCTAGAAGGGTGGCTGAGCGCCGCAAGGTAAAGTGGGTCATCAGGACCCGGAATTAATTATGCAGAGGGGAGGCAGGGTGTAGCGACGCCCACGGGAGGGGCCAGGGTCTCAAGGCCAAGCAAAGGCCTATAAATATTCATTAGAGGCGGGATTAAAGGTGGCAACCTGCTGAATGAGCTGACAGCAGCCTCAGGGAGCCTGAGAAATTAAAGGGCCCTGCCACTCTTGGCCATTTCGAGATTTAAAGGGCAAGTCAGGCCCAATTTCAGGAAGGCCACCAGGCCCATTTCAGAGAGGGCACCAGGCCCATTTCAGGAGGGCTACCAGGCCCATTTCAGAGAGGGCAGCAGGCCCATTTCAGGGAGGGTATCAGGCCCTGTATTTCAAGGGCACCAGGCCAGTATAAAGAGTGGGGCATCAGGCCCAGTCTTAAAAGGGCTAGTGGCCCACAGCCAAGTGTAGGGCACCAGGCCCGAGGTAATTGTGAGGCATCAGGCCTGAGGTAAATGTAGGGGCATTAGGCCCGAGGTAAAGCAGGGTTTGAGGGAGGCCCCGGCCCAGTGTAATAAGGTAAGCCAGCCTAGTGGTTCTCAAAGGGAGGCCCCAGCCTAGTGTAATAGGGCAAGCCAGCCTAGTGGTACTAAGGGAGGCCCTGGCCTAGTGTAATAGGGCAAGCCAGCCTAGTGGTACTAAGGAGGCCCCGGCCTAGTGGTAATAGGGCAAGCCAGCCTAGCGGTACTAAGGGAGGCCCCGGCCTAGTGTAATAGGGCAAGCCAGCCTAGTGGTACTAAAGGAGGCCCCGGCCTAGTGTAATAGGGCAAGCCAGCCTAGTGGTACTAAAGGAGGCCCCAGCCTAGTGTAATAGGGCAAGCCGCCTAGTGGTACTAAGGGCTTCCTTAGTCAAAATGTTCAGGAGTAACCAGATCCTATTCAGGAAGACCCCACATTTAGGGAAGGGGTTTATCCAAGAGTGCTCAGTTCGCCTATACTGTGAAGCTACTGTAACAACTGTACTGCATATCCAATGGTTATTGCCAAAAGACCCGAAAGACTGTGAACTTGCTAGGAAGCACCAGGACTGTGTTGTATTGGATTGTGGCTATCTATCCCTAAGTATCTGAACTATTGCCCTAAGTACCTGAACTATTGCCCTAAGCATCTGAACTATGCCCTGGTTGTCCGAAATGTTGCTCTAAGCATCTGAACTGTTGCTCTAAGCATCTGAACTATTGCCCTAAATATCTGAACTATGCCTCTAGTTGTCTGAAATGTTGCTCTAAGCATCTGAACTGTTGCTCTAAGCATCTGAACTATTGCTCTAAGCATCTGAACTATTGCTCTAAGCACCTGGACATTGGCCCCGCCAGTAATAATTACCTTAAATTTATAATTTGCCCTTCCCGGCAAATTATTGTATCATTCCACAGTTCTCTGGGCATCTTTCAGTTATATGATTACTACTGTATGAAGACAGTCTCAATCTTCTATCACACTGCAGTCCCATAGTGTGGTCTGTAATACTACGTACTCAGAATCAGTCTCTACTCAGAAGAAGACATCTTCTCAGCATTCTTCACTCCTGTGGGATCATCCATCAGCTCATCACATCTGTCTGTGTCGTCCGCCAAAGTCGAGTCCGCCGCCAGTCGTACAAGTCGCACTCCGCCGTTTCTTGTTTTTCACAGCTCAAGGTACGTCCGCTGAAATGCATCACGACAGCCGTGCCAGTGTTGTTCCGTATGGTTCCTGTTCCAGATGTCAGAAGTTGGTTGCCCTCTACAGAAGAGTGTTCTAATCCTGGAGAACCTGGTTCTGTCCCTTCCTGGTCGCTCACGAAAGTCAAGTCCGTCAAGCTCAGTATGGGACGATCCGCTGTTTCTTTGTTTTTGTGTTAGTTCCAGATCCTAGGATTGCAGAATCAACCATCATCTCTTCAGATTCTTCTGGTTCCTGGTCCTGTCAGAGTTCCTTCTGCGTTTAGCTGGCCCGTGGAGTGCCACAGCATCAGTCAGGTCGTGATAGTCCTCCATTGGATTCTGCCATGCAGGTCCTGATCTCTCTTCGTCCTTGGCAACCCTGGAAGTGGGTTTTGGCCAAGGAACCCTTTGTTTCAGTGGGTTATTTCAGGAACCAGTTGCTCTGGTTCTTCATTCCGCAGCCTTGGAGAGAGTGGGCTTTTGCGAAGAAACATATGGTCTGTTTACCAAACCTCTCACCACCCCAGCAGCCTTAACTAGGTCCTTGCTGGAATTGTGATTAGGGTTCTACAGTTCTGTTTTACTTCCCTTGTAGCCACCAATGAAGAACGATAGTGTACATGAAGACACCGGATCCCTGGACTCTTGTAATATCTAGACTCTGATGGAAATGTGTGGTGATAATTACCCTAATACAGTTCTGATTGGCTTATGTCATCTGATCCTCACCTAAGAGTATCAAGTGTAGAATAATTTCAGAATCAGAGTGGCAGTAGGCCTATAGTCTATTCTTGTGGTAATAATCTTAGTAGTAGATAAAGTATTTCTCTGTTTGTTGCCCTATTGTTCTCGGGCAACCCCTCCTTCCTCTTGTGACTGTGCTCTCTACCCTTGGTACAAAATAAATGCCCTGCAGGCATTGAAGCACTAGGTCGACTCCTGCCTCTCCTTGTCTGGTAGACGGTTATCCTATCCACATAATTCGGACCTTGGTGCCTCACTCATCTGTTTTCACCATCTTAGAGTAGAGCACTTCACAGAGCACCTCTAGACCATCACATGTGGCTCATAATGCATGCCTCTGCACCTCATCAGTAAGAACAGATCTGGAGGAACTGTGAGAAGGGTGGGGTGGTGATAGTAGGTGATTTCAACCTGCCGGGAGTGGAGTGGGGACACCTGTCACCAAGTGTAGAAGGGAACAGATAATGTTAGATGCCTTCCAGGACAACTCCTGATGCAGTTGGTCAGCGAACCAACTAGGGAAGGAATACCCTTGACCCCATGCTGTCTAACAGGGTGTGTGTGAGGCATTTGAGATTGGAGGAACCACTGGTGCAGAGTGACCGCAGGACAGTATGGTTCCAGTTGCAGCTGGGCAGGGAGAGGGGCATCTGGCACAAAAGTGCTTGACTTTTAGAAAGGCTGACTTAAAAAGATGGGTGACATTTGCAAGGGTTCCTGGACAGAATTCAGCCTAATATGGACACGAATCAGAGGTGGAAGTCATTAAGCTAGGGATAGTGGAGGCAACAAATTCCACAGCAAGGCCTAAGTGAAAAGGCTAGAGTGAAGAAACCTAGCTGGATGAGAAAGGGTCGTCAGACAGGGCGAGAAGGAAAAGAGTCACCTATTGAGAACAGAAGAACAGGGAGAGGGAAGACAGGGAGAGTACCCGAAGGTAGCAAAGGAGATGACCAAGGAAGCAGGCAGCAAAGACATCAAGGGAGCTTAGGCTGGTGAAGAAAATTAAGGAAAAGACTTCTTCAGGTACATCAGGGAGAAAAGGAGTTGTAAGAGATGAAATATTAAGGATTAAGAAGGAGTGGGGGAATGGGTGGAAAAAGGATCTAAAAGGCAGAAGCACTTAATGACTACTTCAAGCTCACTTTTACTGAAGAGAAAGGGGGAAATAACTTTAGGTTGGGGGAGGACAGGATCAGAGGGGGTGGTGACGGATGGGGAATCACAGAAGGCAGAGTGCCAGAGGGGTTAAGAGCACTGAGGGTGGACAAGGCACCGGGACCGATGGCATACACCCCAGGGTACTGAAGGAGCTGGCAGAGGTCCCAAGGGCCCATTAGCAGACCTATTTAATGCCTCTGGACTCAGGGTGTGTACCTCAGGATTGGAGGATGGCTCACATGGTTCCGCTCCATAAGAGTGGTCCCAAAGATGAACCAGAGAACTATAGACCAGTGAGTCTCACGTCCATAGTGGGGAAACTGATGGAAACAATCCTGAAGGAGAGGCTGGTGACCCTGTTGGAGGTCAGTGGGTGCAGGACAGTTGGCAGCATGACTTTGTCAAGGGCAGATCCTGCCAGACCAAGCTAGTGAACTACTATGACTTGGTGACTAGGGAAATGGACAAAGGTCGTGTGGTGGATGTCCTGTACCTGGACTTCAGTAAGGCATTGAACTGGGTGCCACGTGGGAAACTAGCATGTAAGCTATGGGGCACAGGGGCGGGGCTAAATTGGTGGGATGGGTGCAGAACTGGCTGCTGGAATGGCTGCAGAGAGGGTGGTGGGAGGTGAATTATCATCCTCAAGGGCAGTGATGGTGGTCCCACAGGGGTCAATGCTGGGGTTAGTGTTATTTGGGGTATTTATTGCAGACATCTCAGTAGGTGTAAATAGCAAGACTCAGTCTATTTGGGACGACACCAAGATGGGAGCAGTGGTGGATGACCAAGGGGGTGGGCAGGGATTGCAGGAAGATCTAACAAGGATGGAGACATGGTCCGACACCTGGCAACTTGGTTTCAATGCCAAAAAATGTAAGGTGCTACATTTCTGGGCAAACAATCCAAAGAGGAGCTACCATCGGGGGTCGCAGCTAGCTGTGACTGAGGAGGAGAAAGATCTGGGGGTGCTCATTAGGAGCAATGAACAACTCCAGCACAGTGTAGGAAAGCAGCAGCAGTGCCAACAAGATGCTGGGTTGTATTACAAGGGTATAACCTCTAGGAGGAGGGAGATGGTTCTGCCATTATACAGATCGCTGGTCAGACCCCACCTGGAGTACTGTGTCCAGTTTTGGTGCCCTTACCTAAAGAGGGACATTACATTGCTGGAAGGGTGCAATGCAGAGCAACAAAGATGATCGTGGGTCTGGGGAGTTACCATATGAAGTTAGACTGAAGGAGTTGAACATGTACTCTCTGGAGGACAGGAGGGATGGGGATATGATTTAAGTACATGAGAGGAATAAACAGGACAGACACGGAGGGACTGTTTAAGGGAGGATGGAGAGAGACACTGGGGTCATGACATGAAATTGGAGGGTGGAAGGTTTAGGAGGGAGATGAGGATGCATTTCTTTACCAAAAGAGTGGTAGCAGAGAGGAATGCACTACCGGCAGAGGTGGTGGCCTGTAAAACAGTAGGATGCTTCAAGAGAGGCTGGGATAGGGCAAAAGGGTGGTTCATGGGTGGGGAGTAGGGTGGGAGGGGCAGCTGCAAACTTGAGCAGACTTGATAGACCAAATGGCCTTTTTCTGCTGGCAGTTTTGTATGTCCGTATAACATCTCTACACATGCACACTTAGAGTTATCAGTTAACACCTCAGATTGGCAGGCATACTCTCTTGTCAGAAGCCCACACAATATAGACCTACAGTATGTGTTTGTGGGCCACGCCACAACAAATACAGTATTTCACTTCTATGCAGACATTCTGATACACACTTGTGGCTAATACATATATGGTAACGACAACATGTACTAAATGAATATTTTGTTAATTTGCCAGGACTGGAAAATAAAGACTGTTTAAACCAGGAACATTACACATTGATTACAATACAGAAAATTCTATTTCCTAATTTCATTTTAAGTTGTTTCGCCATTTCTGAAGTTCAGAAGGGCTTAAGAGAAGTCAGTATACATAAAACCTCTGGAATGGATGGTCTGAGGGAAAATTTTAAAAATGGCAGCTGACTACATAGCACCCATAGTCACATACATATTCAGCTGGAGTTTACAGTATGTTCAGGGTCATTTCCAACTACCTGGAACAGAGTAAGATTGTCCCAATTTATAAAGGGGAGTGTCCAGATCCTGAAACTACTGGCTGATAGCCCTCTTATCTATATTATCGATATGTTTAGAAAGGCATGTCCATGATCAGATAACAGAACACCTGGACAAGTATAGCTTATTGACACCATATCAGCCAGGATTCAGGAGAGACAGTCTACAAATAAAGCATTGGCAGAATTTATTGACTTGGTGACTGCTTCACTTGAAAGAAAACAAGAAACAGCTGTATTTTTTGTTGATCTTTCAAGGCCTTCAACCTGGTGGACCACCCTATTGTTGAATAATATTAAAGTAATGGGTATAGTCGACGCCCTGGAATGGGTAAGATCTTAGTTGACAGGAGGTCACAGAAGGTATTTGTATCACAGTTTCTATCATCTAGTAAGAATGTTACCTATGGAGTCCCACAAGGGTCCATACTTGAACCCTTGTTATTCTTACTATTCAATAATGATCTCCCACAAGTGGTACATCATTCTGAAATAAGACTATATGCAGATGACACGGCACTTGTTGCCACCAGAGCAAATATACAGGACTTAGAAAGGAATTTACAGTGACTTCAACAAGATAGAGGGGTTTCACCAGTTGAGGCTTCGAATCAATATAAAGAGAACTTGTTGTCTTTTTCCGCTGCCTTCCTGCACTGAGCGGAGTTGTTCATACTCCCTGCTATGAGCACCCCAGATCCTTCTCCTCAGTGCATTCCAGCTGCACCCCATAGATGATAGCTCCTTCCCTGGTTCTTAGTCCTGAAGTGCAGTACCTGCATGTTTTGGCATTAAACCCCAACTGCCATATCTCCGACACTCCTATAGTTTGGTCAGGTCCTCCTGCAGCCCCCTCCACCCTTTGATGTCACCTACCACTGCTCCCATCCTTGTGTCATCCACGAAGAGACTGATCTTACTCCGGACCCTGTGAGAGATAACAGCAATGAAAATCCTGAACAACACTGGTCCCAACACTGATCCCTGCGGCACTCGCTTGGCCACATTCCTCGGTGATGAGCGTTTCCCCCACCCTTTGCTGTCTACCCTTCAGCCAATTGGTTATCCAGTTCACCATCTTTGTTCCCACCTCTATATATTCCAGCTTCCTCCAGCCTCCCATGTGGCATGGAATCAAAGGCCTTGCTGAAGTCCAAACACAGGACATCTACCTCATGGCCTTTGTCCAGTTCCCTTGTCACCCAGTCGTAGTACTCAATCAGGTTTGTCTGGCAGGATCTTCCAAGACAAACCCATGCTGCTGACTGTCCTGAGACCATTGTTCTCCAAAGGATCACCAGCCTCTCTTTAGGATCATCTCCATCAGTTTACCCACAATTGATGTGAGGCTCACTGGTCGGTAGTTGCCTTGTTCGCCCTTGGGTCCACTCTTTGTGAATAGGCACCACATGGGCCATCCTCCAATCCAGTGATACACATCCTGTGTCCGAGGAGGTATTGAACAGGTCAGCAAATGGTCCTGCCAGGATCTCAGCTAGCTCCTTAGGGTGAATGCCATCTATACCTGGTGCCTTATCCCTCCTGAGTGCCCTTAATCTTTCAGCACCCCGTCCTCTGTGATCCCTGTATCAGTCATCTCCTCCCCACTGTCCACCCCTCCTTTCCCACGTGGTGCATGCCCCTTTCTCCTTCATGAACACAGAGCAGAGTAATCATTTAGTGTATCTGCCTGGTCCTTCCCCTTCTCCACCCAGCCCCCATCCTTCTTTATCCTCACTATCTGATCTTTGTTTTCTGTCTTTCATCGATGTACAGTATTTGAAGAAGTCCATCTTTGTTCTTAATGCCCTGCACAAATCTCAGCTCCTTGAAGCCTTGGCAGCTCTGACCAGCCTGGTAACCTCCCTGGACTTCTTCATATACATCTCCCTGTTGTCCTCCCTCCTGATTCCTTGAGTCTCCAAAATGCCTTTTTCTTGGCTCCTCACTTCTCTCCATGACCTCCTGCGACAGCTTGGAGGTCATGAATGGAACCCTTTAGGTGCACCACAAAGTGCCTAAATAGACAAGCATGAAAAGTAATAGTAGAACAAATGGTATTTCCAGTCTTGGAGCATGGAAATTTAATTTATTGGGGTTACAAGCAAGAAGCTATTGGACAAATTAGGCAAGACACATTATAGGTTGGCTAGACATGTGCTCAGATGTAGTTATAACACTCACCATTGTGATATGTTAAAAGATTGGGATGGTTAACTGAAAGAAGAAATTGTACAACTTGACAAAACTCATACACAAACTAATGACACATAATCCTGAACATTATATCAGTAAAGCTGCGTTCAGCAGAGATGTCCAGCCAACCCGTGTTTCCACTAGATCTGTTCCTATAAACAAGATTAATCCTGTCCTCTGTAAAACTAAATCTGGAAACAAATACTATGTAGTCAGATAGCACAATACTGGAATAATCTCCCTTTGAAATGCGTACAGAAACCTCTCACTACAAATTTATTATTGATGTAAAAATAATTTTCAATTAATTTGTGAATGCTAGCTTATTTTGTTGGATTTACCTGTATGGTTGTCTATAGATAGTGTATATACCAGTTTGTGCCTTATGAATTCACTGTTATTTGTTTTCTGTTTATAATCTGTATGTTTTTTTACACACAGGACTATCTTGCAAACAGGGTTTATTCCTAATGATGTATTTTCCTGTATTAAACAACATTTTTATCTATCTGTCTAACATGACATACCTCTCAACTGTCCCTGATTGTCAGGGACATTCCTAGTTTTGACAGTAAAATGTCCTCCGCTCCTCCAAATTTTTGACACTTTTCTCATGGAAGAGTCAGGATTTTACTTATTAAATTATGCCAGATATTTGTATTATAGTTTAGTTTAGTTCACCTTCAGAAAAACGTTTATCATTAAGCTATATACTGTAACAGCTTCTGGAGCTGATATTACCATTTTTAAAGACATGTCCTTGAATTTAGTCTTTGTCCCGATTTTTTCAGCCTTGTCCCTGATTTGTGGGGGCAGGATTGAGAGGTATGCAGGCATGGAGCAGCTAAACAAAACTAAGGAAGGTCCATGTGTGCTGTTCATGGATATCCCAGGAGAAGCAGATGGAGAAACAGTGCATGAAGCATATTTGTTTTCACTGGCAGAGCCTGGAGGAGATCATCACCAAGGTTGAGGCCCACGTGCAGAATTAAACAAAGATGCTCTGGAAACTGAGACCTATTGGTTCATTGACTCTTGCTAGAAAGCCACAGCTGTGGCCATTGGAATGAGCCAACTGGTAGTGTCTCACTGAATCACCTGGTCCATAGTAACCATGACACCAAGCATCATGGGTGTAGGCAGGCATACTCCAAGCACTCCATGGTGTACAATTTTATTTAAGGGGTAGCAAATAGTCTCTGAACTGTTTCCTTTTTCATGAAAACTAAAAATACTGAACCTTTCTGTAGTTTTATTCATAGGAGTGAAACTAGAAGGATAGTCACTAATACTCTCTTTGCATCCCAAGGACAATACAACTTTACAGGCGTTGGCTGGTATGTGGGTGTCTTAGGGAACAATGCATGGCATTTGTATTTACCCATGCATGGCAACAACCACTGTCATGAGATACGAAAGTTGTATTTATTGTGCCAAATGAGGCAACAAACATGGTCCTGGTGTACATCTGTATATTGTCTGGCTACACCGGGGAGGGGTAGCAGTGAGTCCACTTGGTGTGCAGATATGAAATCCTGGCTACACCCTGCCAAGCATGACTGAACTCATGCAGTCTCATGGGTAGCAAAGGAATTAATTAAGCAGTACAGGGAAGGCTTTTACCACATCTGCCACTTCCCAAAATTGCTGGATACAATGGACTGTGTCCATTTGCTAGCCTTACCCCCAAATGGCAAGTAAGGAAATGTACAGGAAAAGGAAGGCCTTCTGCAGTATGAAATGCCAGGTGGTAGTGTTGTCAACAACATGTCATCACCAGTCTGGTTGCCTGCTTCTTCAGTTCCTCTTATGGCAGTGGTTAAGAAACATTTACCAGGTGGAGGTGTGGGGTATGCTACTTGCTCAATAAGTAGACCTTTAGGCACACTATCCCTTAGACATGGAGGTTGGCTGTGATTACAGATGGTAAGTTGCAGAACATAAACAAACAGAACATGGAAGCATCTTTCAGAATCTTGTCAAACGTATTTTTTTAAAGTAGATTCACTGTAATTGGATCTGTTGTTATCCTGTCAGTATTGTATTTCCTACATCCCTTGTACAAATATGTAAAAATAAATGTTTTTCAATAGAGTCAGTAAATGAATTCTCTATGAACATTCCTTCTTACAGATATTGTTTGGTCGGACTGTTCTTTGATTAAAAATACTTGGAACAGGGATATGTTGTTTAAATGTAAGCTGTAATTAGGTTTGATGCACATGTTTATTTATTTATTTATTGAAAAGTTTCACCAGGAAAGGCACACTGAACAAATGCAATTGCTCATCTCCCAGTGCGTCCTAGGGGAGGGGGTACAAGAGGAGGGAACAAAGAAATACATAACAGTGTAATATATATGAATAAAATGAGATTACACAGCAAAAATGTATGTGTAACAAACCTTTTGTTATGAGTGGAAGGGATTTCAGATGTGTCTCTGTGAGCCTATTCATGTTACAAACTGTAGGGCGAAGCAGTGTGACCAATGACCATGCACTTTAACTGTGACACCACTCTTCTTCGGCTGAATGCACTTCAAAAGACCCAAACCAATAACTTAGATGGCTTCAGTCCTTTGATGAATGAAGCTATTCAACAAACAGTGGATGGCTGTCAACACCAGCAGCCTGTCATTAAAATCAGCAGCAGTGACAAGCTGACCAGACTACATTAAAAATTGAGGTGAGAGATCTACAGAAAGTTTGAACTGTGCTGTGCCAGTCTTTATTATTTTATTACTGTTAAAGGTTTTCCTACTTCTTTCTGCCTAGGCAGTTTGAAACTGTAGGCAGTTTTAAACTGGCCATGATGTCTCAAATTATAACCTTTTTTTTTCTCCTAAACTTAACAAGTCTTCTAAAGAAATATTAACCCTTGCCTGCCTCTCTGTAATATGGAAGTTAAGTTTTACTGTGGTAACTTTAAAATATTGAGAAAAATAATAATATACCGCTTTTCTCTCCACCAACAAGTGTATATTGTAAACAATGTTAACCTAGGCAAAACACATATTCATTCTAAACTTTTGTGTCTATATTACATGAACGCCATTTGAAAGGTAAACCCACACTTATAGAATTGTGTATGGATGTCACCAACTTTTGCAATCCTCTCCTGCCCTCCCCTTATTTCCTTTTTTTCGCCACCCTCCCATAACTCTTATATTTCCTCCCATGCCCTAGCCATCCATACCTCTCCTGTATACTGTCATACTCCTTCCCTTTTAGCTCTTGCATATACACCGAGAACCACCAATGATATGTGATGCATTGATCTTAACGTGGTTATGATATTACATATATTGAAATTCAATAAAAATAACTGGCAGATCCCTACATGCAGTCTCTTTTTTCTTGTGCACAACTGTTTTCCTGCTATCCTTCCTGCAGTGATCCCAGTATTTGCTTTTTCCATGGTGATCCTCTGCACCAGCTCTCTCCTAAATGCCCTGCCTATTCAGTATGCTTGATATCTGCTAAGTGTAAAAACAAAATGTATTTTTCCCAAAGTGAATCTTGCACACTCAACGTTGTCCATAGCATCCTGTAAGAGGGCTATTTGCCTCAAACCTTCAGCATTGACAAATGCTTGTTTTATTTTCTTACTGATCTGAGCCCTAATTAGTTTGTAAATAAATTTATAAGCCAGGACCTTGATTCCCTTTAGACTAATGACGGTAGCACCAAAGAATGTGTAAATGCACCTTTTGCTGTAACCTTCTAAATAAATTGATTACTTGTCTATGGTCATGATGAATGCACACAAACATTTTTCTTGAACGGGATTTCTGAGAAGAATAAACAGAGTGACCAACTGTGTCAGCAGACTGACATGGTGCTGAACTTACTGTTGGATAAATGACA
Source organism: Neoceratodus forsteri (assembly GCA_016271365.2). Taxonomy (NCBI): domain Eukaryota; kingdom Metazoa; phylum Chordata; order Ceratodontiformes; family Ceratodontidae; genus Neoceratodus; species Neoceratodus forsteri. Next base: position 245,348,533 of record CM057454.1, on the reverse strand, counting down.
ATGGAGCAAGCTTATTTCTGCTGACTGGCTAGCCAGTCCTTCAGAAAATATAAAATGGGAGCTGTTTGGATGTATTGAATGTGGAAGTGGAACTTCTGAGTGACTGGGGCATCTCTGTGGACTCCTGTTTCATTTCCTCTAATGACTTCTTTTGGTCTTTGGCAGGGTGAGCTTCCATGGCAGTGGGGAAGCTTGCTCTTGAAACTTGTGGTTGGGGTAATTTTATGAGCTGAGCAGGATCCCAGACTCTTCACAAAAGAGGCCCCAACAAAAATCTTTGCTTGTTATGCATGAAGATGATGGTGGTTGTGGGTGGGTTTGAAGTTGTTGGTAGGAAAACTCATTAGAGCCCAGTCTTTCCCTCTAAGATCTGCAAGATTTTTCACTGGATTCGATTACCCTTGCCCATATGTTGTTTGTTTTATAGAGCACTGAGGAAACTGTTTTCTTGAGTCATAACTGATATCCAACCATCAGAGCCCTTGTAAGGGTGGGGAACAGGGAATAAGTCCAAGGGCCCAGTGCCAAGATGGGCCCAGGCCACTCAGCATTCTGTATGCAGGAAAGGGACTTGCTGGCAGGGGCCCCAGAGTCTGAACTTTCCAGGGACCCGAATTCCTCTCAAGGGCCTGCCAACCAGGAATTGTCACAAAACAGAAGCTTTTCAGAACCCTTTTCTTCTTCTGACAGACCCTGGGGTAAAAATCACTGTCCCTGTATTCCTTTGCACTGAGCTGAATATGCTTGTTAGTTGCCATGGCAGCTGCAGCCACAGCCCGCTAAATGGGCACCTGTCTAGACAATGAGGAATATAACAGTGTTTACTCTCACATGCAGCTGGCGCCTTTACAAGTGTGTAAACTCCGAAGTAGTTAATGATCCACTAGGAAACACTAAGGCTGCCACCACTGACATCATAACATAAGTATTCAGAACCTAAAATGATACACATCTCAAGTTGGGAGACCTGCCTAAAAGGATTTAACATTTAAGGAATACAGGTTTGTATATGGTAGCCTAAAAGAAAGGTACAATATATATTCAAGTTTATTTAAAATACTTCATATACCTTCATTTAAAAGGAAAATAAAACAAGTTAACTTAATGCACACTGAAAACAGAAGACAAATCCTAGTAACATTCCAATGAGTATGTCTTCTTTAGGACCAACCAGTGAATGATATATAAAAAGGTTAGCAGTGTTAACTGCAGAGGTCCTAATTCTGAAACCACCAGTTCTAAGGTTGTTATTGTGTGTACTAAAGAAAACTCTTGTTCTGTGTGCATATTGATGTAGCACCCCTTCCTTCTTCAATTTCCAAATGCTCATCTGGTGAATATTCAGGGCTAGTTATTCAAACAATTTGCACCTGCAATTTCTTGCTTGTGTGAATTGCAAATGTATTTGTGGGCAGAATAATGACTGCTAAGAATTTCTAAGGACACCAACAGAACTTTTAACAGTTATAAATTCTGGCGAATAACCTGGAGACTCTGGACAGCCATTTTGTGACCCAAAAATTGTGTTTTATGGGGTTGTCCAGTTGCAGCCTCAGCACGCTGACATGCCACGGTCACAGGTTCGGAACCAGACTGTGTAGCTGGGGAGGCTGGAAGGTGCTGCTGTGTGGCTGTGCTGCCAGTTTGGTGTGGCATACACTAGGTTCTGTTACTGCAGCAATCCCTGAGAAGGGCCAGGGCTTGCTCTGCCACAGGGATCTCTGTAGATGCAGGGCCAATAGTCATAGTTATCATGTGCTATGGGGGCAAAGCAAGAGACGAAGCAAAACTGGGGTATAACAGCAGTGTTGTTGGGATGATGGGCCAGTGGTGCTCTCAGGTTCTTTATAATGGATCCCCACTGGAGTGATTCATGGAGCCAGCAGAGGACAGGGCTGGGAGTTGTACCATGGGGTGTAGGTAACCCTCCCCCAGGGCCACACAGCAAATATCACGCAGAGTAAAAAAAGCTGCATAAAAAATATGTTTTACAACTCACAAGTAGCAAAACAACATTTGTAAATGGTTAGAATATTGGAGTCCACATCTTTCAGAAGATGCGTGGTCCCCAGTGACACAGTGTATAGAAGATGAACTTGTCTGTGGCATGTTTACTCTTTTGCACACTGTATCTAAATTTAGTTTTGGGACCAGATATTCAAAACATTTGCATAAACAATTTGGCTACAACTCTAAATGTCCAAGCACTTTTTGGCAGAAAATGTCTGCATCTCACCAGCATATACAGTAGTTATAAATTCTGGTGATTTCCTAGATATTATATTAGTCAGTCCTTTTGCTGCCACAAAAGTATTGTGTATTTCAGTCAGACATTGCATTACATCACTTGCTCACACAGACCTCTATACTCCTCACACCTGCATGCTTATCTCTAATGCCCTCATCTAGAGCTTCTCCTTTAATTTAATTCCTCCATGACTTGCCTGCCCCCTGGTGAGCCCCTGATGCCAGCCCACATGGGATGCTGTTCACTGAGGAGTAGCTGTAGCTGATGGTGAAGGAGTGGAGGGCATCAAGGCAAAGCGGCACCTGATGTGAACCGGCAGCAGTTCCATCCCTCCTGTGTTTGGTTGTTTTGTCCCCTTTCTGTCTTTTCCCACTATCCTTGCATGCACTAGTGTCTTCTGCTGCACACTTATACGTGGGTAGTGGCTAACATTACATCGTCACCCACAATGTCCATGCTACCACTTCCCACCATAGTAAGGTGCTCAAGAGAAGACTGGGCATCTCCTCCACCCAGGGATATGGAGCATGATGGATCTGCATCCCACCAGTCCAAGGCGGACTGAGGCTCAATCCAAGGTAACTCCACATGGAAGTGCAGTGCACCACCATCTAGTGCCACTGGGCCAGGTCACCAAAAGTATTTTAAAATTTGCAGGAGCAACCAAATTGAATACACAATGTTCTGAACATTGTAGTTTATTCTTTAGCATTGTCAGAAAGAGTCTATGTGACCCCTAGTAATATGTGGTGAAAACTTTAAAGGCAAGGCAAATTTTATTTATAAGTACCCTTTCCTGTAGGCTCAAGTTACTGTACAGTCAGTAACAATAAATATAAATAAAATACACATCAATAAGAAATTTCATAAATTATATTACTTAAACATAGCTTTTAATTTTAAAAGCTATGTGATAATGCCTCATCAAACAATAAGTTTTCAAAGAGGTTTTGAAAGCCTCCACCATGTAGGCAGAGTGACGCCCCAGGTAATGTATTCCTGAGCACGGGAACTGCCACACCAAGGACACTGCCACTAGATTGTTTAAAATGGAAGAGGGACACGAGCAAGCCTGCATCAGAGGAGCAGGGGCAAAAGGCGATAGGGAACCAGGAGATTTTTTTTAGTAGACAGGTGCCAAACCATGTAGGGGCTTTGAAAGTCATCACTCCTTCCACTTAGTGTCTCCTAAGGTTCCCTTTAAAGTTTTTTAAAGTGTTTTAAAGCTTTGGATTTAATTATAATGAAAGGGAGGAAGTCGAACTAAAATGATATGTTCAAAAGGGGGTGACTTCAGCAAGACATTCAACACCGCTCCACACAGGATATTAGAACAGGCTGGGCAGCCTGGATTGGGTCTCAAGGTGGTAAACTGGGTAGGAAACTGGCTATGAATAGAATACAGAGGGTGGTGGTTAACATGCTAAATCTGAAGTAGGGAGGGCAACCAGCGAGGTGCAATAGAGGCTGCTCTAGGACCAGTGCTGTTTAATATATACATCAGCCGACATTGCAGAGGGGCTGGAGGGGAATGTATGCCTCTCATGGATGACATCAAGATCTGCAATAGGGTAGACAGGCAGGTAGGGCTGGAAACAATGAGGAGAGACTAGATAAATTGGAGGAATGATCCAAAGTGTGGCATCTAGGATTCAATGCTAAAAGTGCAAAATCATGCACTTGGGGGTGGAACCAAGGAGAAGTACATGATGGGCAAGGTGATATTAGAGGCCACAAAACAGGAAAGAGATCTGGGGTAATCATATCTGGCAACCTAAAGGTGGCCAACCAATGTGCCAAGGTGGTGGGGAGAGCCAGCAGAGTGCTGCAGTGTATAGGAGAGGTATCACTAGCAGAAGAAAAGATGTCATAATGCCACTGTACAGGACATTGGTGAGACCTCACTTGGAGCACTGTGTCCAGTTCTGGTGGCCACATCTCTGAAAGGACATAGACAGGATGGAGGCAGTTCAAAGAAGGGCAACAAAAATTATGCAGGGTCTGCACCAATGGTCATACGAGGATAGACTGGGGAACTCAATATGTATACCCCTGTAGACAGGGAGATCCTGCCACTCTTGAGGACTGACCTTTTCAAATCTGTTGCAACAGTTCTTCTATTTCTTAGCCTAATCTATTCTTTACAATTTCTAGTCCATAAGGTTGGCCACCTTTGGGCACCCCCTCCCTTTATTGACAATGCAGCAGTGTCCTCTTAATTTTCCTTTTCCTCTCAGGTCCTCGTGACAGGAGGTTATTGCTGTGACCTCTGAGCTGAAGTAAAACAACAGGCTTTGTTTCTAGTTGTTGGATTTAGTATGCAGTGGCACTATGCCATAAACTACCTTGATATATGAAACCTGTAAATGTTGAAAATACCATGGAACTAGGTATTTTGATAAAGGTAAAAGTACTAGGTGACTGTATTATAGAAATTAAGTATAAGGTAGATAGCAGAACCCCTCCTTGTTGTGCTGTTAAATGCATGTAAATTGCTACCATGCATTCTGCTATAAACTGAACAAGTCTGAAATTTCATGGTGATCTGCATGTATCCTATGATGCTTTGCATTTGGGGAGTATGTGTGATGCAGTGTTTCTTTGAAACTTGGCTTATTGCCAATGCCCTTTGGGTAACCTTGCTTCAGTGCTTCTGCACCAGGTTCTTTATCTTTAGCTTGTTGTTTTTGTTTTTTTTTTGAGTCTCCACCACCCAAGCAAACAAGGCCTGCATGGGGAGGCTGAATCTCACTGCAAAGTTAGATCAGAGATCAGTGAGTCAGTAGGTGCTGGCTAAGTGTAGAGGAAAGACTTGCATAGTCTGTTGCTACAAACTGATGTACTGTAGAAAGGATAGGACATTGCTGAAGGTTATCTCATGAATTTAAAATAAACATCACACACAGATTGTGTGTTGAACTTGAAGTTCAGTGTCTGGTCCATCTGTTATCCCACAACCCTCCACAGACTTGGTGTCAGAAGTGGATAACTTGCTGGAAGCATCTGGACTGGCTGAAGAAGAACATTTTCTGGTGGATATCGCCCAGATATCACAGGTGGACTGATGCACCAGGAGTTGCCAGAGGAGAACCTGGAGAAGAAAGTCCGTGGCCTTCCAACCAGAACCATGGTTGACAGATGGAGAGAAGCTGCTGCCTGGACTGGACATGGGCACTCGGAGGAAGGCCAAGCTTGAAGACAATGAAGAGATGCAAAGGTGAGAACTACCGGGGTCGGCAGACCGACCACGCAGAGCGGTGAAACACCGTGCCAGGTGCTTGAGAGGTCCCTGCCAGAGAGTTTGGATAAAGAATTGAAAAGGGTTTTCATGGCTCAGCTGGAGGAGGACCCCTGATTGATCAGGATATTCTTTGTTACCTGTGTTCCCAGGATGTTACCTGTTGGAGGTTGGAGATGCAAGCATGGAACTTGAATATGAGACCCCAGGTAAGACTGTGCCTAGTGATATTGTGCTGGAGTTGAAGACTCAAGAAAGCAAGACAAAGCCTATGAGGCTGAAGGACTTTTCTGTATTGATACAGCTAAATCTATTAACAGTATTGCCTGGGTATACTGCAGGCTAAATATGCTAATGTTGCCAACATTTTACAATATGTTAAGATCAAGGAGATGGTACACATGTTTTATTTGTTTTAGATTTTTATGGTAAACCTATAAAGGAGGAGGTGGGTGGAAATGGATTGAACTCTGTGTTGGGGTAACACCTAGAGTGTCAACCCGCAGATGTCTGTATCAGTAGCAATCAAAATGAATGAATCAAGAGACATAGTGGGTTTATGTAGAGGGTTGAACCTAGACTGGCCCCCACTTAAAACCAACATGTCTGGTGGGTAGCAGGTAATTACTCACCCCAGAGAAAGTCTTTCTATGGTACTAGACTTTACAGCCCTTCAGAGTTTTGGTTAAGAAATATGATGGACTTTCCTAAAAGGAGATAATGCAGGAAGGTACCATTAGTCTCTGTTGAGAAATGTGTTAATGCCTCAGGGTAAAGCATGATGATATCCACTGTGTTTATGATGGAATGTTTATCGTTATTAGGGACCCTGAGACAGAGCCTTCTGAAGACGGATGGTGAAAACTCCATCCTTCCTGGGACAGGAAGGTGGTAAACAGTCTGAGATAACTGCTTCCCTCTTAGGTGGGAATATGTGACAGGAGATCCTGCCACTCTTGAGGACTGACCTTTTCTTACATCTGTTGCAACAGTTCTTCTATTTCTTAGCCTAATCTATTCTTTACAATTTCTAGTCCATAAGGTTGGTCACCTCTGGGCACCACCTCCCTTTCTTGACTATGCTATAGTGTCTTTTTAATTTTCCTTTCCTCTCAGGTCCTTGTACAGGAGGTTATGGTTGTGACCTAAGTTGATGTAAACAACAGGCTGTGTTCCTCGTTGTTGATTTAGTATGCAATAGCACTATGTCATAAAATACCTAGATGCATGAATCCTGTAAATGTTGAAAATACCATGGCACTAGGTATTTTTGACAAAGGTAAAAGTACTAGGTGACTGTATTATAGAAATTGTTACCGGGTAGATATCAGCCCCCTCGTTGTTTTGTTAAATGCATGTAAATTGCTACCATGCTTTCCTGATGTAGACTGAACAAGTCTGAAATGTCATGGTGATTTGCATATATCCCATGATGCTTTGCATTTTGGGAGTATGTGTGATGTTGTGTTTCTTTGAAACTTGGCTTATTGCCAATGCCCTTTGGGGTAACCCTTGCTTCAGTGCTTCTGCACTGAGGTTCTTTGTCTTTAGCTTTTTTTTTATTTGAGCCCCCACCACCCAAGCAAACAAGGCCCGCATAGGGCAGTCTGAATCTCAACTGCAAAGTTAGATCAGGGATTAGTGAGTCAGTAGGTGCTGGCTAAGTGTAGAGGAAAGACTTGCATAGCCTGTTGCTACAAGCTGATGTACTGAAGAAGGGATATGCCACTGCTGAAGTTTATGTCCTGCATTTTGAATAAACATCACACAGAGATTGTGTGTTGAACTTGAAGTTCGGTGTCTGGTCCATCTGTTATCCCACAATCCCTCCACACCACGCAGGAGAGGAGGGAGTGGGGAACATGATAGAGACCTTCAAGTATCTCAAGGGAATAAATAAGGTACAGGAGGGCAGTATCTTCAAAGAGAAAATGCTCTAGATAGAATGACAAGAGGGCATGACATGAGACTGGAAGGGGTAGACTGAGGGGTAACGTTAGAAATCACTTTTCACAGAGAGGTGGTGGAGGCATGGAACAGCCTGTCGGGCAGAGGTGGTGGGGGCAAAGATGGTGGGGGTTTCAGAACTGCAAGGAATAGACATAGGTCTGCCATGGCAGTTCAGAAAGAAGGTGAAGCCATAGATTAAGCAGGATCTAAGGCATTCTTGCTAGGTAGGAATACAGGGTGGTCGGTCCTAATCTGCCATCAGATTCTATGTTTCTGTGCACTACCACACAGACAGCCAGTGCAGCACATGCAGAACTGGCATGATATGGTCCCGCCAAGAAGTTCCCACAATCAGCCAAGCTGCAGCATGCTGAAACAGCTGTAGGCATCATATCAAACCTCTAGATAACCCTAAGTATAGAACATTGCAATGGTCAAGCTAAGAGGTGATGAAAGCATGAACAGTCATCACCAGATCAGCTGGCTCCGTGTGGTTTAATCCTGGTGATGTTATGTAGATGGTAAAAGCCAGAACAGACCATTGCTGACACCTGCTGTTCTTACATTAGCTTGCAGTCCAAAATGAGCCCACAATTATTTACCTTATCTATAGCTCTGAGTGCTTGGTCGCCAGCGAAGGAAGTGTTACCAAACCACCCGCCATCGATGACCCCACCAGCTCAGCTCAATTATCATGACCTCTGTCTTCCTCGGGTTAAGGCACAACAAGTTTGAGGCCAGCCAGTCACTGATCTTGGAAAGACATTGCTCCAGCACTGAGGCAGCTTGAACCTCGCCATGAGTGCAAGACAGGTATAGCTGAGTGTCATCTGTGTAGCAGTGAAACTGAACACTGCACCATCTGAAGATTTCACCCAATGGTAGCATGTACAGAAAGCAACATGGAGCCAAGGATTGTGCCTTGAGGACCAGTGCAGAAGAGCACAGAAGCCCCACAGACGATTTATCTGGGGCCACCTGCTGTGTTTTCCTGGTTTTGTTGAACTCAAACCAGCACAAAACTGTGCCAGTGAGACCCACATAATTCCTTGGGTGATCCACTAACACCCCATGGCCAACTGTGTCAAATGTTGATGAGAGATCCAAGAGAACCAGGACAAAACATAGTCTTCTATCCATCACCATGAGGGATCACGTAATCACCATGACGAGTGCAGACTCTGTGCTATGAAGAAGTCAAAACCTGACTGGAGAAGCTAATAATAATATAGCTCAAGACAATCCACAGGCTGCTTTACCACCACCTTCTTAATAACCTTCCCCAAAAGGAAGATTTGAGATGGGTCTGTAATTCACTCGAGCGTTAGGGTCCAAGGGTGACTTTTCAGAAGGGTCTAACCACTGCCTTTTCAAGGCAGATAGAAAACACCCTCCTCAAGAAACACCCAACAATCTCAGTGACAGCTGGACTCAGGGATTCTGGTACCCAGCAATCTCAGTGACAACCAGATCCAAGGATTCCAGCAGCCCAAAAAGCAGCCAGAGAACCTGGTCCAGCATACAGCAGGTGGGATGTAGTCCTTAATCTTCTGAAGTTCCTCCTCCTCAAAAACAACCAAAACTCATCCCAGGTAGGCAGATCTATGTCTGTCATAGACTGACCACCACTGGCCTATGACAGACCACTTGAAGAAATATCCGACCAAATGGAGGACACCCTGCCAGAGAAGAATTTGCCAAACTCCTCACACTTTCTGAAGCAAAAGCTCAAATGGATCACAGACAGGAGAGCTTTATCAGCCTGTCTATGGTGAAAAAGAGCTGAGCTGGTCGGTTCCTCCCTGTAGCAATCATCCTTGATAGGAACTCTGTCTTTTCAGGGTGATTAACAAGTCATACTCACCATAGTGAATCTTCAACACCACCCTGTCCCCCACAGACTGGGACCTTCTCCAAGAAGACTTCAACTTCTGTCCTTAGTCTTTAGCCAACACAGCTCATCACAATACACTGGTGAGATGTGAGGGATATCAATAGAAGAATACAATAGGATGCTAGGGAGTCTAAGGCAGCTGAGAATTGTATTATAGTGCTCCACAGCATTTATAGCTCCCTGCACACAAGCAAGCATCATACCTGAGATATCCAGTGCCTCCAGGAGGTTGTGAGGCTCCAGATTATGGTTTAGATGGTACTGGATTATCTCCAGAGGGTATATAAACAGGGACCCCACAAAGGAATGACACTGCATGATGATTTGGCCAAAAGACTGGATCAACTCTGACCACACTAATGTCAAGTCCTAGTGAGAAGATCAGGTTCAATGTGTGACTGTGTTGACATGTACCAGAGGCAACTGCCTGTATTAGCCCCAGTGAAGTCATCAACTTGAGGAGCTGCTGACCAAAGGGTGAGATTCATCAATCCCAGGCACTGAAGTCCCGCAGCACCCAGTGTCTGGGAGCATCAACACCTGCTTGATCATGAAGTCCATCAGCTCTTGCATAAAATCATTCCCACATCCTGGAGGTTGATATATGAGGATGATTTTGCCATGGACACCTGGGGCACATCTAACTGCCACATACTCAGAGAACTCAAAAGTTCCTATGGGGTATGTGGTGAGTCCCAAAGTGGTTTTAAAACAAATGCCCCCCATGTCACCACCATGATCCCTCCTTGGGCTTAATCTAATTTCCTAATCACAATGTATGAAATACTGGGCAGCTCTGTTTGAACACATTGCATTGGTACAATACAAACAATACTGCACAGTACAATTTAATATTTTTGTACTGCTTCTTGTACACACTGCGGCAGGATTTTCAAACAGATCTGTTCAAGATGTGTCTGCTGCAACTTTCAAAACAGAAATACATTTAAACTGTCAGACCATCTAGATGGTCTAACAGCATCCAAATTTTAGGTCCCACAAAAGTCGAAGTATGAAGAAACTAGACGCAAAATTGCAATTGCTTCCACTTTTTACCTCAACTTGTGACTTTGTGTCACAAATGGACACAGCTTTTTCAAAATAGCAGCAGTGCTGCTTAGATGAAGTCAGACAGATGCAGGCACAAGTACAGCATCAACTTGCATCTGCATCTGACCCTTCTGAAAATCCTGCCCAATGTCTTGAAATACTTAACAAGCAATCCTAATACAGAATGCAATAACTAAATGCAGGAAGAAGAGACACTTTCTGCCAGCAACATCCACTGTGCAGTCATGGACAGTTCCCTTAGTACCAGGGTTTGTTGGCTAAGAGGAAAACCCTGGGTCATCCCTTGCTTTTTTCCTTTTTTCGTTTATATTTAATTGAATTTATGCAAACACAAACAGGTATGCTACAGTGGAGCCAGATCACAGACAGTACACACTACATTACAGCAAAATAAATCAGTTGACTCCCCACTGTTGGTGCTGCGGTTGGGGTATCCTGACTAACAAATAGTCATAACTCAAACATTTTTATCATATATCTTACGTGTCTAGCGAGGCTAGAACCTTAAAAAAATAGAATATAAGATGGCAATAGATGTAAAGATAGCATCATCTGTATGGTCTGAACTGTATTCATGGTGAAATAGATGCCTACAATGGAGAACCTACCTCACTACAAAACATTTAAAAAATCAGTGAAAAGTCACTGAAACAGACATCACTTAGAACTGTATAATTACTGAGACTGAAACTGAAAAACTAGCTGAAACAGCTATTAACTATAATCTGAGCTTTAAAACTAGGAGCATCATCCAATATTATTTTCAAAGAGTAAATGGTGTTATGACCAAGAAACAACTACTCAGTCTTACATACGCAATGCCTCTCATCACCCTCACCCACACTGCACTCACATGTCTTGTCCTAGCAGCATTCCTCACTGGTGGGACACTGAGCCATAGAAACAGAAAAATGCCCCGGTATATCAAGAATTCCAGGCCTCAGGTAAAATATAAATAACAGAAACTGCAAACAGTCTACATCTTTAAAACAGCAGTGTCCCGATAAATCAAAATGTTCATAAAGCCCAAGAGGATAGTAAGTATACCAGGATCGAGGGCATCTCTGAAAAAGCATGCTTTTTTCTAACCTTGATCTTCACCTAAACAACCATCAGAAATAGGCAGAATGAACCTCAGTTTATTATTAACAGATTCATTGTTAAATTTCATGGACCTCATGCATATAAGCTCTCTTGGTTTACAACGTGCAGAACAAAACAGCAACAAACTGTCTTTTCCTCTGACATTTTAAAACCTAAACCAGACTCAATAGAGGGACCCTATTGACAGCTATCTGCATCTGCAGAGAGTACAGGTGTTGATAAAGTCAACAGATCTGTGCAGCTTTTGAGAGTGAAAACTCACAATTTTTTTTTTATCATATAATATTTTATTGAGTTTTTCCACTTACAAGTCATGAAAATGGCAATGGTACACTAGGCAAGCAGGTGATTCAGTACAATAATACATGGTATGAATCATCTCATATAGCTCCCAGAATGGTTTGATACATCATCTATAAGGGACAAAGTTATATTGATATACTTGTTGTTCCTATATGGTCTGGGAGAAACCCAGATTACAGTCAAGCTAACAGGTTTAAATCTTCAAATATTATATGTGATTCAAATATTCCTTATCCAACAGGTCATAGTAAATCATTCCCTATTTGCAAGTTGTGAATTAAACTATAGTCAAAGTCCAATGCTTCTATTACTACAAGTACCCTGATAAAGGAGTTTTCAGGGTAACGATAGGCAACAAAAGGAGTAGAGAGAGGAGTAGAGTAAATAGAAGGAGAAGGTGGTAGAAATCAATGGCTGTAACACTCTATAGTGGCGGAAGGTAGTATTGTGAATCAGAGCAGTGGGGATTTTTGCAGCGATGGAGGTGCAGCTGTACGGATGTGGGAGTACAAGTATGCATCCCATTTCTTGTAGTATCTAGGAGGCGACCTGTACCTAACACTGTGAGCCTCTCAAAGATGGCCAGCTGAGCCATGGCTGTTTGTCACTGTGATATTGTGGGGTAGTGGGCTGTCTCCACTTCATTAGGATAGCCCTCTTTGCCTCCATGATAGCTGCCAGGACCCATACCTTACTTGGGATGGTAAGGGATCTAGTACAGAGGTATCTCCCAGCAACAGGGGTAGTGTTGAAGAGAGAGCCACTTGCCTACAATCTTGGAGCAATCATCTAATACCTGTATCCAGAATCCCTGTAGGGTCGGGCATGTCCACATAATGTGGAACAAGTGGGCGGGGAGGAGTGACACCTCCAACATTGGTCTTGTGCCAGTATCTTAAGTTTATGAAGGACTGTTGGGGTCTTATACCACCTAAGAAGGATTTTGAGCTGTATTAGTTGACTCTTGGAATCTTCATAGGCTGTGTGCGCTGACCTCAGACACTCTGACCATTGCTGTTGGGATAGGGGTGGGAAGTTCCACTTCCCAAGCAGCTCTGAATGATAAGGTGGCATCAGGTTGTGAGTTCCTGAGAACTTTATAAAGACACCCACCAGGCCTTGACTTTTCTTGGGTTGGTGGAGGGCAGTCAAACAGCTCCAGGTAACCTGGGTAGGCGAGGCATTGAGGAGGGGGTTAGTGCACTCCTTAACTGAAGGAATTTCCAAAAATCCAATGCTATCAACCCTTATATGTCTTGGATCTGGTTAAAGGACATTAGTATTTTGCTATTTGAAGGAGAAGATCTCCCACCACCCAAATACCTTTGAGTCCCATAGGGACCATTTAAGGGGTTTACGGTCTACCGTTATAAGTTGGTTATTAAATAAGGAGCATAGGAGAGAGGGAGAGGTATCCTGTGCTTGGAACCCCAGTAAATGCCATTGCTTGGCACCATGATCTACAGGTTTCTATCATAATGGGTGTGAGCTGATTTCTGTGTATTTTTTGTTGGATAATAAGGAGAAAAGGGAGTTGTCTGATAATAGGGCAGTTTCAAGGAGTACCCACTGGGGGTAGAATGAGGAACAAACCAGGCAGTGGCTTGGGCCATACGATAAGTGAAGTGATAGCCTCACGAACCAGGGAAGCCCCAGTCCACCCTTAGACCAGTGGGCCCGCAATTTCGTCCGCCCCATCTCTGAGTTTTATCCTCCCATACAAATGAAAAGATTAGTTTGTCCAGGGCCTTAAATGGCTTTTGGGAGAGTGGAATTGAGAGATTGTTTAGCAGATAGGATACTCTGGAGAAGATGAACATTCGAATGGCTTCTATTTTGCCTTTAGGGTTAACGTAACTTTCCCCATCTTTGGACTTCGCTACTAGGGTAGCCAGAAGAGGGGAAAATTGATGGATTCCAGATCTTTCCAAGATGCAGTAATAGTAACCCCATGATAAGAGAATCCTTGTGGGGCCCAGGTAATATCAGTACCAGCAAGACAATCCCTGCACACTTCCGTTCAGTGGGGATAGAATTGTTTCTTTTGATTAACAGGCCTGAAAGAGAGGCGAACTCTTGTAGTATTGTCAATACTGTGGGTATGGAATAATGCGGGTTGGACAGTGTAAGTAACATGTCGCCACGTATGCATTGATTAAGTAGACTGGCTCCTTCACCGAATGCCGGTTATGCCAGGGGTGTTTATAAGTTTCCTAATCAAAGGATCCAGTGCTATAAGAAAGAGAAGAGGAGAGGAGAGGACATCCCTGTCTAGTACCTCTTTGTAATGGGAAGGGGGGAATGTCTCGTTGGTAACAATTCTGGCTGTTGGCAGATGGTATAATGTGGAGACCCAGGAGCAGAAATAGGCCCAAATCCATATAGATTTTGGACCTTATGGAGGTACCCCACCTAGTGAGTCAAACGCTTGACAAAGTCAACTGCCAAAGCTGCCACTGGGGTTTTGGATTGAGCGCAAGCCATTTGAGGTCAAGAACTAGGCATAGGTTGTCTGCACCTGATTTCCCTTTCAAAAACGGATTGTGATGGATATATCAGGGTGGGTAGGACTAGGGATAACCTATTTGCCATGATCTTGGCCAATAACTTAGTCTCTATGGGGAGCAAGAGATGGGCTGAAATTGGCACAAAGCAACACATCTGAGGATTTCTTGGGGATTAAGGTTACTAAGGCCTCTTGCATAGTAGGAGGAAGTGTTGTGTCATTCTGGGCTTCTTGTAAGGCTCGAAAAGGGGGTGGTGATTTCTGCCTTAATGAGTTGATAAAGTTCTACAGACATTCCGTCTGGTCCTGGAGCTTTTCTTTGCCATTTGGGATAGAGCAGTTTGTAGTTCCTCGGGGTGACTGGGGCATCCAGAGCCTGACACTGCTCCAGTGAAATTCTAGGGAGAGGAGTCCCTGACATAACGCAGCTAGCCTTGAGGAAAGCTCGCATCAGAGTGTATTCTGGGTTTGATAAAGTTCTGATAGATGCTCTGCATCACCTCATTTATAGCTTTGGGTGTCGTATACTATTTTCCCTGCTTGTTTTTTAGGGCAAGTATCCTAGATGAGGCCTGTTATTTCAGAAGGTAATAGGCTAATAACTTACCTCCCTTATCCCTCCCTCCCAAGATATATGTTTGGCAAAATCAGTTGCCGCCTGCTTTTTATTTAGTAAAGTATTTATCTGATATTTTAGACCTGTGATATTGGCTAGGGGGGAGAATTAATGGGTTTTAGCTGCTGAGAAGGAAATGATTCTCCCATTATGACAGCCTTAAAAGCTTCCCATATTGTAGTCTCTTGGGTCTCCCAGGGTATTAATGGAGAAGTAGGAGGGCTCTTCCTTTATGTAAGCTTGGAAAGCTGTGTCCTGCAACAGCAATGTGGGGAGGTAGTAACAACAACAAAAAGGAAAGGGACCTGGGGTAATCATATCAGATGACCTTAAGGTTGGCAAGCAATGTGAGAAGGCGGTAGGGAGGGCTGGGGGATACTGGAATGTATAGGGAGAGGCATCACCAGCAGAAAACAGGAAGTTGTTATCCCCTGTACAGACAGTTGGTGAGACCCCATCTGGAGTACTGCGTCCAGTTCTGGAGACCCCATCTCTGCAAGGACATAGACAGGATGGAGGCAGTTCAGAGGAGGGCAACTAAATGGTGCAGGGTCTGCAAGAGAAGTCATATGAGGAGAGACTAAAGGAGCTTAATATGTATACCCTTGAGGAAAGGAGGGGGGACATGATAGAAATGTTTAAGTACCTCACTGAATCAACAAAGTCCAAGAGGGTAGCATCTTTCAGAAAAAGAGATGTGCAAGAACAAGGGGACACAATTTGAAGCTAGAGGGGGACGGCTCAGGGCAATGTGAGGAAGTATTTTTAACAGAGAGGATGGTGGATGCATGGAACAGTTTTCCTGAGGAGGTTGTGGGGTCCAAAACTGTGGAGAATTCAAGAATGCATGGGACAGACATAAGGCCATTTTTGTGGGGGTAGGAAGAAATAGGCTGTTGGTTAACTAGGATCTGCAGCTTATCCTGTAGGTAGGAAATGGGTAGACTAGGTGGGCCAAGTGTCCTTATCTGCCATCAAAGTCTATGTTTCTATGTTTTATGTAAGTAGAGGGTTACATCTCCATCTCGAGAGGGGGGACTCTGACCCGGAGGGAAAACAGGATCATCACTGGGGCGTGGTCTGATATCACTATGCTACCAATTGATGTATCTCTAACCCCTGGCATAGCTGCATGGTTGGCTAGCCAAAAATCCAGCCTGCTGTGGGTACGATGGACAGTAGAGTAGAAGGAGTAGTCTCGGCCCAGTGGGTGATTATTCCTCCAGGGGTCACATAGGGCCCATTCTGTCATCAAATCATTTAGGGTCACTAATACTTTAGGGTGAGATTGTGGTGTGGGAGGGATTTATCCAAAACACATCTAGGACTAAGTTGTGATCACCTCCCAGTAATATTGGCACCTCAGACACACCGCCTGTAAGTTCTGTGACGGTTTGACTCAAATCAGAGTATATCTCTCCTGAATCTGTATTGTGGCCATACACACTGGCAATTATGGCTCTACCTCCCAGATAGGAGAGTCTAACTGCTATCGATCTCCTTGGGAGTCCAGGCATTGATCTTCAACTGCCCAAGGCCCCAACTTCATAAGTAGGATAGCTACTCTCTCAGATTTTGTGGAGGCACAGCTGGCTATCACTGATCCTACCCAGAGTTTCTTAAGCCATTGTACTGTACGGTTGGTAAGGTGCATCTCTTAAACAGGGCCACATCAGTGCCCATGGAGTTCAAGAATTCAGGACTTTGGTACGTTTAGTCGGGTGATTCAGCCCCTGACATTCCAGGAGACACACCTCCAACCCTGCAGCACAGAGGATGTTTCTGCCATTAATATTCTCCACCAAATATTTAGATAAGAGAGGGAGTACTCACCTGAGGGCAGCAATAGGATAGTCAGTAGATAGAGAGGGAAGTTCACCTGTTACTGGCTCATATGCAGGTACACGTGACGTGATATCCCAGAAAGAGGATACAGTGAGAGAAGTTTAAAAGTAGCGACAATAGTTGCTTCCACTTGTATAAAACCTGGTCAGAATAGAAGAGAAGGAAATGATATATTATATTAACAGAGGTTAACAGCTATCTAACAGTCTAGTAACAAACCTGTACTCTAACTATGGTAAACAGTAAACAGTTAACAGTTGATTAGTTGTTGATGCTGAGGTGTACGAGTGAATAGAGGCGTACCCAGACTCTAAGCCACACTGCTTCAGACAACAAAAGGTTAGAGGGAGAGGTCACACCTATCGTGGGTGATCTGTCCCAACCTGATTCCGTGAATCTAGATAGAAAACTAGACCTGGGGAGCCAGGAATGCCTGTCAGCCGATTACCAACACGGCAGGGGGTGTATGTGCCAGCTGGCAAGCAATAGGCAGAGAAAAACTGGGGGAGGGGGACCTCTGTCAGCCACACAATTCTATTTCAAATTACTTAGTTGGGGAAGACATTATCTTGACCTGAGAAGTACAGGAGTATCAAAATGCACTCTGTGTTCATCAGCACTCCTAGGTGACACTAGGTGCCCCTCAGGCGTTCTGGGCAGTAGCGTCCACATTTAGTGGTGAGCAGGAATACTCACTGAGAGAAGAGTGCTGTAGGAGGATAACTAAATTAGAGGGAACTCTATCGCTCTGTATTGAAACATTGTACTATCTGTCATCTACAGCTGAATGAAGAGAGCACACCCTGTGTACCAGTGATATGGGGGGCACAACAGCAAAGACAGTGCACCTTAGTACTAACTGTATGTGGGCAGTAAAAGCACCTGCCATGGGAGGGAGTATGCCAGTAAGAAAAGCCTTGCAGATCTAAGGCCTGTAATCCAGAGACACAGATAGCCAGGACAGCAGTTCCAAGCAAAGTTCAGTTTGTTGAATAAATCAGCCATCTTGTCCACTCGTGGCAGTTGTGGGTTATACAGGGCTTATCAGTCTGGCAAATTTAGGGAAATGTCAGATTGTTGTGCAATCAGCCGCCTTGCCCATTCGTGGTAACACGGGTTTTACAGAGTTGTTCAGTTCTAGCAGGCTTAGGGAAGTTGTCAGTGCCTCTGCAAAGGATTTAGGTCCAGGCTTTAATAGGCTAGAGGTCGCCGCCATCGCTTCTTCACATTCTTCCATTGTAGTAGCCCAGTCCAAAAGACCAGATCATCCATGGAATCTACAGATTCTTCCTTGGTGTAGTCCATTCCTTCAGCCCTCTTTGTTGCAGACAGGTCAGCTCTTGGAAGCTTAGCATGGGGAGGCTGTGCGTGCCTGGTACCAGAGGGTTGGGGCTTCTCGACGCTGGTGTTGCCAAGCTGGCATGGAGGTTGTAGCGTGTTCTTGCTGCTGGCTTTTAAAGTTCCTTCGTCACCCTTGCACCATGGAAGACAAAGGAATAGCCTGCAATTGTCTCTCTTCTTAGGTTGTGAGGACCATGTTGGTGAATGTGAAGGGACTCCTGTTGGTCGGACCAGTCCAGTTGGAATTGTTGTCCCCAGGTGCAAGTCTCCTCCCTTAGTGGTTCCCTGTCTACTTGGTCCCTTGGTGCCCAGAGGCATCTGGGAGATGTGGTCTTTGCAGCATTCCTGGCCATTGGTTTTGAATCCAGGCCTCGGAGTCCCTGGGTGATTCAGCAAGAAAGGACTTTCCATACTTTGAGAGGTAGAGTGCTGTGAGACCTTTAAATCGGTACTAGAATGAGTTAGCTATCAATAATTTTTCAGGGATTGTATGCCATCCATTTAGAAGCCACCTCTTGGGTAAAGTCCAGATAAAGGAGATAATATTGCCTCTCCAGATAATCTCTCCAAGGTCTCTTGTGGCTCAAGCAACCTCTTTGACTGAGAATCATAGTAGATAGGCGATTATTGTCCTAGGACCCTTAGTGCTATCCGATTGCCAAACACTTGATGCGCCTATTCACACCCATTGGCTCTTTCCATCACTCTCCCAGCAGATGCAGCAGCCATATAAGACATTTTTCCATGTTTGGCCCTTCGGCTCCTTCCGTACCCCTAATATCCTAATATTGTTTCTTCTACTCTGGTTTTCTTGGTCCTCCGCTATGTGCCATAGCTAGACAATTTGGCCTCATGATCCCTTGAGCCTTTGCAGCACATTTATATGCTGCATCTCTGACTCATCCGGCCTCTGTTCTAGGACATTGTGCTGGTCTTCCAGCTGACGACATCAGTGACATTGCCCGCTAGCAAGTCTCCGATGGTATCCACTCTGGTAAGTTGTGCCTTGAGCATCTTTGTGATGTTGGATAGGGCTTCTCCAATTGGGCCTGTTCCTGAGGTGGGTGAGTGATTTGAGTGTGCGGCCCTTACGTATTTTGGATTCCAGGCATCCATCCTCTGTCAGGTCTTGTGCACCAATAGCAGGTAGCGTTATTCTTAGTTAGCCGAGAGTTTTTTTTCCTCTATATCGAGAAAATCCAGCAATCGTGGCCTGTTATTTATCAGGTGGGGCACTGGTATACCGGTCAGGAAGGGTGTGATAGAGCTCGCGAGTCCATGTCGGCCTCTATGTCCTATCTAAATAGGACAGCTCTGAAATATGCACGATGCGTGGTGGCAACAAAAGAGCGTGTTTCCAATGAAAAGCATCTCCACGGTGGCGACAGAAGTGGAGAGGTATTTCCAGTAGTCACACTGAAGCTTCAGTCCAGCATCATAGTGGATTGTATTTGATTTATTGCCAAGCTGGGGCAGAGGAAAGAACTAGGCTGCCATCTTCATTGGGTCCAAGCCACTCCTCGAAAACTCACAATTGATGCAGCTGTGTAAAATGATGGCGAGATTGATTAAAAAGCTTAATGATCAAGTGATGCATTATGGCTGTGGAAAAGAAAGTTTGAGGGATCATGACATGGGGGAAGCACAATGGAATGTCTGTACATAAGGCTGTATACGCCTACAGCTTCAGAAGCAGATTGAGAGCCTAGACAACCAGCAAGCTTGTGTACATAACTTTAAAGCAGAAGGCCTCCCAAGGGAGGAGAAGGAGGATCTTCTCTTATTTGCAACATCTTATCTACCAATGTATTGAGTATGATAATAGATGAACAAATTTGCCTTGAAAGAGTTTACCCATCACTGCATGGAAGGCATCTAATATGTACAGTTTAATCAGCATTCAGGCTTTTTGATTGCGATGGGAGGGACTGGCATGAAAGACACAGTGCTTATGTAAGCCAGGGCAAATAAAAAGTTAAACTCTTCAGGGTACTGCCTTCCATCTTTACCAGACTTGAGCTTTACCATTCTACAATTGAGAAAGAAGTTTGATGATGATATAATGGAACAGGTAGCATCACCCACTGGTCTAGACCATCTTTTCCCTCTCCTAAGGATATTTAATGGATGACTACATTGGATCCCAATATTTAAAAACATATCTGCCAGTTAGCTAGTGACAAACTAACACTAACACCACTGTTAGGAACATGGCACCATGCATTCTTTTTATTGTATTCATTGGACTTCGTTAACCAAGTGGGCCCACTGAGACTGAAAGTCCCCTTTCAGGGGCGATCGGATTTAGCTGATAGGTGACAAATCTTATACATATCAGTGGTATAATAAAAAATAAAATGCAGACAGAAACAAACCAAGTAACAGTTTACAGGGTAGGAACATGCGCCAGAGGCAGATACATAAATACATGTTAATAACACCATGGTCAATCACAAACCACAGGATAAGGTAAAAAATTCTGAGACAGAAAACATACCAAGCATGAGTTAAGTTTTTTTTTTTGTTTACCAATAGCAGCTACAGTGACTCCTCCCTAGGTAGAGGGTCTTGACACTATGCTTAAAACTATAGAAAGCTCCACAGTCTTAGATTTCTGGAGGAAGGAAGGTTGTTCCAAATTTTTGGAGCAAAGCAGTCAAAAGACCTGCTACCTACCTCTGAATCTGGAACATCCAGGAGGGAGCTGAATGTGGAGTGATAAGTTTTCTGCGGTGTCTCAGGCTTTAGGATGTGCCACAGAATGGGAGGAGGGGATATCAAGCTCTAATTTCTTAGTAAGGCATAACAAGGGGAAATCCAGCCTGCATTCTAAGGAGGGTCAATTTAGTAGGGAGAAAACTTTGCAGTGATGCTCCATGCTGGGGACACCAGTAGCAAACTATCCACTCTCATTATACAACACTTTGAACATGTTGAACTGAGTTTCCTTCACAGAGCTGTGTACTGGGGCTCATAATAGCCTGGTAGCAGGATACTATTGCCAATGGTTAGCAATGCAGACTAGGTGAGGTAGACCCTAAGCCAGAGCATTAGCCTAAACTTTGGTGGACAGATTTCAACAGTTGTTCAACATGGGACTTGAAACTTAATTCCTGGTCAAGGTGCATACCAAGGTATTTTATTACATTTACCACCTCTGTCTTAGAGGTAGACATGGAAAATAGTTTTATCAGATTACCTCTGTCCACTCCCAATCTCCTGTTTCCAAACAACATTGCCTTTGTCTTTTTTTGAGTTTAATACCAGCTTATTCCTACCAAACCACTTTTAGAGTTCCTTGAAATCCTCTGCCAATGCAGAATTTAGGCAGTCTGGGTCAGGATGGTTTCTATACAGTACTGTGTCATCTGTGTAAAGGAGTGACTTGCCCCATCACAGTTTACAGGTATGTAGTTTATGAATAGCAAGAAAAGCAAAGGATCAAGTATAGAGCCTTGAGGCCTCCATCTGTAACTGGTCTAAGGGGATAAACAACCTAACAATGTTTCCATTTTACCAATGGCTTCCTGGCCAACAAGTTGTCTTTAAACCAGACTCAGGGAGTTCATTCAGGCCTAGTGTGTTGAGTTTTGCAATGAGTATGTCATGATTAACTGAGTCCATTACCTTAAAGACACCAGTGATCAGTCAGACCAATACAATGTTCATACCATGGTTGGTTCTATGTCATAACTGTTACGGTGATTGTACATCGCTGAAAATGAATTTCGTGATGCACACTCAGTGAGGAGCAAGAAGGCGCCCGAGACCTAGGTATCTTTGTTTAATGCGGGGTTGCACCCTTGCACCCCTACTAATGGATTCTCAACTGCAGGAGGTGCATGTCAAGGAGGGGTGAAAAACTTACAAAACAAAAGCCACCTGCTGGCAAAAACAAACGCACCGCACAAGACCTGAGCCCTGCACCTCCCAACCGACCACCCTCCCCATAACGCTTAGTGGACCAGCCTCGGCAGCTGCCCACCACATCCCTCCCACATATCATCCTCTCCTGCCTCCCCCGCATGTGTGCACACGCACGATATGCACGATTCTGTCACCATATGTCACCCACTCGTATCTGGTCTCCCTGCCAGGTAGCCTTAAACACAGGCACCAAACTGAATCACCGCTTTTGTAGGTTCTCAATTGTGGTCGCCTTGTTCACAGGTTATTGCAGTGGTTAGAGCTGAAACCATGCTGAGAAGCATTCAAGATGCCATGTGTGGAAAGAACTGCTTTAGTTGGTTAAAAATCAGCCTCTTGGATCCTGGCCAGTGAGCTAAGAAGACAGATGAGTCTATAGTTTTGATAGGCCCTTTCCTTAACCCTTATGGTCCAGCATTGCCAAGGCTACCTTCCATACAACCGATACCATGCCCTGGATCAGAGAGTTGTTAAACAGGTCCCTTAATGGGAGGCTATGTATGGGGCAGCCCATCTGAGTAATTTAGGTTTGGTGTTGTCATAGCTAGGTGAGGAATCAACCTTCAGTTTATTTAGTTGCGATACAACCTCTTTTCTGGTTATTAATTTTAAACAAAACTTAGACAGAGACCTGGTGTGGCAGCGTTGGGGGGGGAGCAGAGTGACTGTGGAGTATGGACGCTGGACCTTGAATTTATCTATATCAGTAAAGAAGTTATTAAAACAGCAGCAAAGGGGCAGAATCAGGGAGCACAATTCACCTTGTGAAATTTCATTCACTTGGGAGCCCAAGTGATCTTTCAGATTGTTTACTTGGCTCCAAAAGCATTTTGGGTGAGTGAGCATCCTATTCTGAAGATTTTAACATGCTTAATTCTTGCTTTTTAAGATCCTATTTACATATGTTTCTTTTTTTTTTTTGTAAATATATTTTTATTAAACTACAATGCACATAAACAGTCTGCACAGGTACAGAAGTGTAAATTCAGCAGTATTCAAAATTTTCACAATGGAGGTGTCTGGCTGGTTGGATCCCCAAGGTAGCTCTCGCCAACACTCCCCTTGTGGTTTCTCCACCCTCCTAACATGTCCAGTTTCTAAGGAACAAAATTCAGATCATGATGTATGACATGTAGTATCCAAGCAGTCCATCATGAGGTAAAACCTCTGATCTATCATTTAAACCTAAGGTGATCCTTTCCATTGTGTAGACTTTATTTACTATGTCTTGCCATGCACTAATCTCTAGGGCTAAGTTCGTAAGCCATTTTCTAGTTGTAGCTTTATGGAACACCACCAGCATGATTCCCAGCAGATATTTGATATGTCAGCCTTTAATTTGACTGGGGTAGTGGTATAAGAGAACAGATGGAGTCCCATGTGAAGAACTGTCACTATCTCCTTCTCTAATTCTGTAACAAAAGGAGTCAGGTGGGGTCAAGCACATAATATGCATGTGGGTGGCTTTCCTCCCCACACGCCTCCTACAAGCTGCACTGCCCCCCATCCCATATTCAGCCATGATCATAGGTGTCTTAAAGTATCTGATTACCTGCTTCCATGTGAATTCTCACCAGATAAAATGAGGTAATCTATCCAGGCTCAGAGCAGCCATACTCCCTGGTTGTGGCTGTTGGTTTCTGTCCAATTTCTTCCCCCACTTAATCCTATAATACCATCTACATAGCGGCTATCTGCCTTAAATGGTTTTGAATATAATACAGATGAAGTGACTCAGAGATGGCATATTTGTGTGTGTAGCTAGGGTGGATACTAGCAGTGGGGACTAAGTCCCATCCCTGGCTATGGCTGTTTGAGAATCTATGAAATGGTGCCCTTGCAGATATCCGAAAAGTCTCTATGTTCCAAACCAAACTGGGTTTGAGATCTTCAAAGGCTGCACTGTTGGTCCAGAGCTTAACTGTGGCAGACAGACCAGACTTAGTCTCCTCCACTTTCTGAACACTTTGTTCTTGGCTGCTGGAGCAAAGCCTTGCACCTGAGCTACTGGGCAAACCAAATGAGTGCTGGACGCAAGGCCAATGAAGATGCACGGGTCCTCCACACTTATCCCAGGTAGTCCCGTATCAGAGGGCATTATCCAAGTAAGAATTGCACCTTTTTCCAAAAGGGAGGAGCATACTCTCCATACTAGCCACTAGGGTCCAGAACCAGCCCCATGCCACTGGAATAGCATCCTCAGCTACATGGCCACATAATACATTTGCAAGTCCATAAAGGCAATTCCTCCCTTGCTTTGGTCAAGAGAAGGATGTGGAAGCAGATCTGAATTCTTTTCCCACCCAAATACATCTGGAGATAACCATTCACCATTTCCTCCAATCCCCTCTTGAATAGGGACCAGCACATTTTGAAATACATAAAGAAATATAGGTAGGACTATTACTTGCACAGTATACACCCTCTGAATCAGCCTGAGGAAGTCCATGCCAGTATTGCAAGTCAGCTGTAAGCTACTCTTATAGAGGATTGATATTTACCTCATAAAGGTGGTCAAGTTGTAATGTCAGCTTAGTGCCAGATATTTAAGGTCCTGCAAATCCCATTTGAAAGGAACTGCCTTCTTTGAGCTGGGAGAGGGACCAATGAATGGGGAGGACCTCAGTTTTAGAATATCATATTTACACATTGATTTTAAGTCTCCTGTAGCTTTGCCAATCTGTTGCAAGACCTGTAGCTTTGAAGAGACCCCAGGCTTTGACCCTTTGTTTCACGGTGTAGCATAGGTTACAAGGGGTAGCACTATATCAGCGGGCTCATTATTGAGCGACTCAATATGAGCGACTCAGTAATAGCGCTTTAGCACAGCCACTGGCAAAAAGGTTGCCATATCCTGTACAGAAAGTGTAGCAGGGAGCTACACTAGAGCAGATTATAGGACCATGTTTGGCCAAGCCCTGCCAAGCTGGCTGTTTAGTGTAGCGGCATACACTACCACTCCTGAAGCCAACGCACCAGGGTTCGGTCTAGTGTCCGAGAGTAGAGATTTTGGTTTTTGTTTGTTTTTCCCTAAGTCTACCTCCCATGGAGTTGATTTTAATTATTTTGGGGATGTGGCGTAGCCCCGATAAAAATACATATGATGGTTTTTTTCATGTAGTAAGCAACCATCGCTGTTTGTGACAGTTGGTGTAATGTGTTATTGCCCTGTTCTGTTGGGTGGTTTTGTATCATTCTTGTGGTCAGCGACTATTAGTAGTCGCTGTTATCACATAAAACCGCTAAAGGTAACCATTTAGAGTATAGCCCTTTGCCCTTCTCTGGACTAGGGGAGCAAGTTTATTGACCACACTTAGAAAATTTCTTTTGAATCAATCAAGAGCCTGGTCTACTGTGCCAAGCTGACATATGGTGTCCCAGTGGACCTCAGCAAGGATGTGATGAAAAGTAGCTTCATGACATTTTGAAAAATCATGGACAGAGAGGACTCTAGGCAGGTGTTTAGGGCATTTTCTTCCAAATGCAAAAACTGGAGAGTGGTCATACAAGGAGTCAGCAAGTATGCTAGCAGCTTTGATCCTATCAATGTTAGGATCCAGTTCAATAGGAATGGCTGACAGATCTGTTATTCAACCACGAGGTTCCTCAAGAATGTAATAGAGCTGAACATCAACTGGAGTAGACTGGGCAATGCTCAGGCCACAACCTAACCAATTAAGTTTAAAATCACTGAGCAGAATAATTTCAACCAGACATTATACAGCCAGACCAGGCCAGTGGAAATGGCTGTAACGGTCGCTTTGGCCACCTGAGGGGTGTTATAAATACTACCAACTAAAAGTGGTTTGGTATCACTGAGCAGCAGTCTTACAAAGAGGGACACCTCCGAGTATTTGGGGCACATATCCAGAGAGAACTCATTAGCATCACTATGGGGCCCTTAATGTTAATATGGGACCTTATATACATTAGTATCCCCCATCTTTTTTTCCCCGCCTGTTTTTCCTAAACACTAAGTTATTTTGATTATCAATTTCATGAGAAAACACACAAGGCTTCAGCCATGTTTCTGTAGCTACTAGGACATCATGGTTATAAGGGTTTGGCCGTGCCTGCAGTTCCTCTAACTTAGGCCTAAGGCTTTGTGTATTCATTTGCACCAGTTTCATTATTGGTTACTAAAAGGGATGGACAAGGTGGAGCATACACAGCCATTTGAGCTGGTAAGTGAAAGTAGAACTAGTGGGCATGCACACAAATTGAGGGGTGGGGATGGGGACACCAACGAGCAAGTTTACTCAGGCTGCGCTTGATTATCATATGGAATAACCTCCTGATGAAGTGATGGAAGCTAGCCTTGTTCAGGCTTCGTGGACTGGATACATTCTCTGAGAGAGAATATCACTGAAGAAAGAAGACATTCATTGCACTCAGAGACAGTGCCAGGGAGTTAATCAAAGTGTGTGTGTGTGTGTGGGGGTGTTCCGTGTTGGAGTGGGGGTCAATTGTATAGGTCAGAGCTATGCAAACATCTCATACCAGGGACAGAAAAATAATTGCCTTCTTGAACATATTTTCAACAACTTACCTGCCTTTTATAGTCCTGAGTAATCTAGAAAATTTCATCAATAATCCATGGTTAATTCACAGAAATGTGAGGTATGACTTATTAATAATTATCACAGTAGAACAGGGTCAGGATGTGGCACTTTCAGAGCACTGTGCGAGAGTAATGGAATCCAAGTAACTATACAGTGTACCCACTCAATAGTAGAACAAAATGTACTAAGGAAATTTTTTCAGAAATATACTTTTCATTGCCTACATTTTCTGTGCACATTGAGTTACACGTAGGGCAACAGTTAAGCTTCCTGAGGGGAGACCTGGGTAGATTTGCTTTTTCTAGTGCTGGACCTGTGGCCTGTAATAGTATCCCAAGTAGCTCGAGACCTGAAAGAGGGCCCTTCACTCATTTCTCAGTAGTGAGACAATGATGTATTGCTCAAGCATGTCAGTCATGTCAGCCATGTTTGAGTTGCTCTGCTCCTAATGACTCAAATGCCCATATTGCATTTAGTGTATTATTTTAAAGCTGTAATAATGTATTTTGATTACCTGAGTTTTATAACTGTTAATGTTTTCCTGTACTTGTTACTGAAAATGTATAGGTGGCATGACATGGCTCTTATGCCACACTCAAACTGCTGGTAATGCTGCACCTCCCAGGAAGCCACACTACTCACATTTTATGGAGCCGTCTAACCTCAAGTTCTTGAAGTCATGATTCCTATGGGACTGTCACTGATATGGACCTCCCCTATTCTGCCCAACCCTGCTGTTATACTGCTGCGTGGCACATCCAGTTTGATCTGTCTCTCAGGGACAGCCTTCTGCTGGTTAGTGACAGCAGTCCTGACACAAAAAACTCCTTTTCATCCTCACAAAATGGTATCTACTACAGGCTAAGAATCTAATGATTGGTTGACATGAAAACCTTACTTGCAGTCCCACTTGTGCAGTGCAACACCCACCCTAGTGTCTACCCTCCTCTGACCACTAGGTTGCCCTACTACTATTACCCTCCACAGTGATACCTAACTAGAGGACTAGTTAAGGACACTGCAGTCATTCGTCTGTTTAGAGCAGATGTTGCTGAATCACCAGTTTGATGGCAGAATTAGATGCCCTATGCCCTAGATTCCTGGTACATTACTGTCTTAATATATAACTTGCAAAAATGTTTGCTATTCTCTGTATTCTCTGTATTGAGTTCACAATGTGAGAACCTAATGGCAAACAACTATTTCTGTCTTGTGTATTTAACCCCTAATGCTAGCTCAGAGAACTTTGAGATCTTAAGGCACCTGCCAAGCAGCAGTAACAGTAGCAAAGAATATATCATTTTCAGGGACTTCAGCCTAAACTGATTTGATATAAAAAAAACAAAAACTAATTTTAAACTTCATTGTCATGCTTAAATCTCCTTCAACCATTTGATACAATCAGAGAAACCAAAACTGTAGCACACTACCACTATCTCATTCAAGTGCTGTCTGATTCCATCTCTGGCCACTGTCCCACCCTTTGTGCTAGACTAAAACTATTGAAGTTGCTCCTGTACTTAAAAGAGTTTTGTAACTTTTATGAATGAGACAGTCAGCCTTCTTACAAGACTTGGTCTTTATGGGCTGACAACAAATTCAGTATTGCTGGAATACGGATGCTCGCTGACGCAGAGTTGGACTGGCCCACCTGGATGCCTGGAACTTGTTGTAGCATGGAGCAGACCGAATGGTGCTGATTGTGGCATATCTGTCTGTGGACAAAGCAGGCACATGCTTGCCTTTGTTGCATGAGTGTGACCAGTGTATTTTTCCAGTTCCCAATGCACCCCCAGCCCCTTCTGTAGGAGTCACAGACATACTGGCACTCAGTCTTTGAGCAGGGGCATGCCTTCTGCTTCTTGTGGGTGGCTACTACCAGTTGATTTGGGCTCATTGTCTGTCTCAAGTTGCCCACACATGTCTCCTGTGACCCCTGTGCCCCCGAAGCTGCAGCACTTTAGTCTCATGGTCTCTATCTTCAGGCCCAGATAGAGCTCCATGATTCTGATCACTTGCAGACCTCAGACTTACAGGCTGGGCCAGTCAGGATTGTCCATCTCAGGCCATGCACATTATCTGTCAATCAGATAACTACCCAACTTGTAATAACCACCCACTGGCCTCTAATGATTTTCCATCGGTTTTAACAATACAGCTATCATGTTCTCTGCTGTCTGGCCCTGGAGGACATGAATATGCAGCTT
This sequence comes from Neoceratodus forsteri, assembly GCA_016271365.2. Classification (NCBI taxonomy): domain Eukaryota; kingdom Metazoa; phylum Chordata; order Ceratodontiformes; family Ceratodontidae; genus Neoceratodus; species Neoceratodus forsteri. The sequence continues at coordinate 245,319,721 of CM057454.1, read as the reverse complement.
ACATGAAGGATTTAAAACTGTTCAAAACAATTTGCCTTCTAAGTCTCACCCCAAGTCCCAATCCCTGTCCCTATTGTAAAATCCTAGATCCACTACTAGAGGATGCCCTGTCCTTTTCCTAAATAAAGTGTATAGCATAGCCTACAAACATGTTCCTGTAATGAAGAAGCGTGTATGAGATATACTCTCCTAGGCTTAACTCATTCTGATGCTCCATGAGAGAAAGAAAAGCAATGGGGGATCTATCAACTCATGAAACGGCATGCTGATCTGCAAAAGCACAGGAGATGAGAAACAAATCTAAAAGGGACATAAAATTGGCCAAATCAGATTATGTTATAAATTATAACAGCTGGCTAACTTGACGGACCCAAAAGCTTTCTGGCATGCCTTTAAAACCTCGTGCAAACCAGAAGTAAAAAGCGAGGTACAGTGGTGATCACACAAAAGTTTCCTATTAACTTGAAATGCTGCAGTAAGTGAAGTAATCAGGCTGCAGCAACTTCATTATCTTCAATAATAATTGAATACAAAGGTGCCATCGCATCAAGGACAAATAAGGTGGAGGGATAGAAAACAAATAATCCTGGGCAGCCTAGAGGAATCTAGTGGTCTCCTTCTGCCATCATGTTCTATATTTCTGTTTCTAATTTTATTATACAGAACTATTGGCTGGCAGTATAGCCTAGAGGTTAGAGTACAGAGCTGTAAATGAGCTTAGTACATCCAGCAGACCTGGGTTTGAATCCCACAACCTCCACTTGCCTACTGTGTGACTCTGAGTAAGTCATATAACCTCTCAGGTCACCTCTGAAAACAGGCACTTGTGCCTAGTGGGCCTTACCCATTTATCAAAGAATAAAATATCCATTTACTTTGAGGCATTTTAAGGTATACTACAGTAGCTGGCCCCTTTTCATTACTACCACTGTAGGCACTATAAAACCAAGGACACTACAACTAAAGACAGTAAAGAGAGGGTTAATCAATTCAACACTAATTTCACATATCTGGACAAGTATAGACATATAGGACGTAGCTGTTGTCTGACAAGTCCCAACAACACTAGCAGCAATGTAATTTGTGAAAAAGATCCCCATTTAACTTGTTCATAGTCCCTGCAGATAAGGTGTTTACATTACTCTCATCTCTAAAACAAAAAGAATCAGGACTTGAACATTTTCACCAAAATGCATAATGATAGGTGTACCCATTCCAGCTCAACCCATTTTCTATCTCAGCAATCTACTGTATCTTTCACTGCCAATGCATGCCCCAGCTGTGGAAGAGATGCCTGTCACAAGCTCAATCTTCAAGATAAGCGACAAGGTGGACATGTAAAACTACAGATCTGTATCAGCCCTAATATAAAAAAAAAAAATGAACAGGCCGCTAGCTCAAATGGTAAAGAAGGTACTCACTCACCAGTGGCTCAGTAAATCCAGTGCAGGTGGGACCCGCACTCAAAGGACAGCTAAGACAACTCAAACTTCAGTCACGCGGTGACATTTATTTATCATAAAGGACACCTCCACTTCAGCAAGTATTCATTTTCATGTTTGATTGTGCGCATGCACAAGAAACATTATGCTGCAGCTAGGAGAAGCGGTTGTGAGATGCAGACAGTGGCAGCCAATGCCAGCACTGTATTTGTCGGTTTACGGTGGTGCACCCAGTGCAGGCCCAGTGTCCTGATGCCACTGGTTCTGCAGAAGTGCCACCAACTTGAAATGATTGGCCACTGCAATGAGGGCCACCTTGTCATTGCAGCATCAGCACTTGCTGCAATAAGACAGTGACCCTCATTGCAGGGCAGTACTTGCCTGGTGTAACATTTGTGAGCATGGCGATGCTGATGTGAGCATGCCAACACCCATTAATTTGCCAAGGGGAACCCACCCTGTCAGCATAATGTAACCTCATCATTTGTTGTGGGCCGAGAGGGTGTCCAATCCCCTTTGCATCATCGCGCCCCAAACAGTCTTTCTTTGCCGACAGGGGCCCAATCCCCATCAGCTTCAGTCCCTCCTTCCCAGTTCAATTTGCAGATGGGGAGCCCACTCCCTCATTGGCATAATGTCCCCACCCCCCACCCCTGTTAGGGTGCCAAGGGTGCCTGAATCTCCCTCAGCATCATGTGCCCCCCATCTATTTTGCAACATGGGGCCCAGTCCCCATCAGCATCAGTCCCTCCCACATTGCTCAGGTGGCACACTGGAGCCCACCCCAGTGTACCAAACACACCTGCTAAAGAAGAAAACCGACCCGTTGTCTTTTTTTTTTTAACCTGTAAAATGAGAAACGGTCCCTTGATGTGTCTGGTGCCCTGCCCCAACCCGCGCCCACCCTCTGCATACCTCACCTCCTCACACACACCCTCACCCCATACTTACCTCTGGAGCCTGGTGTGATGAGCTTTGGTGGACCGGGAACACATCTGCACTCTTCAAAGCTGACCGCGAACTGAAAAAAATGCCAACAAGCTGTATAATGGCATAAATAGGGTTTTTCAACTTTGGTACATATCAATTGGGCATTTTAGGAATTTTGGCACCACATAGGTTATTAGGACCCTCCTCGGGAATTCAGTCACTGTCATTGTGTTATTCGGTCCAGAAAGGTGATTTTGTGGTCACTCGCGTGGAAGCACCTTTCGGACCGATTAACTAAATGACAGTGTCACTCTTCATGAGGTGGGTTTCAAAAGCCTATGTTGCAAATTTGGTGAAAGAAATCAAAAATAACTATTTTACTGAGCGCAGCGCTGTACAGTTTCCACGCACGTCAGAATCTCGCGAATTTGTAATATTTTCACCCAGATTTTCAACATTGGCATTTTTCCACACCTCCTTAGAACAGTACAGCTGTCGCTTTACACATCCTGGCTGAAATTAGTTTTCACACTTCCAGCGCAGAGTAGCGTGGTCGCTGTGGAAATCAGTTTTGGGACAGATTAAGAAAATGACAGTGACACTGTTCATGAGCAGAGGTCCTAAATGCCTATGTTGAAAATTTGTGATGAAAGTTCATAAAATGACTGTGTTATAAGCGCATTGCGCAGTTTCCACGCAGCCTTGTAACTCGTGAGATTTGCAATATTTTCACTCCAGATTTTCAACACTGGCATTTTTTCACCTCCTTATGAACAGTACAGCTGTCATTTTTCACATCTTGTCCAAAATGTGTTTTTGCACTCCTGGCGCTGAGAATAGTGCGGTCGCTGTGGAAATCAGTGTTTGGGACAGATTAAGAACAAGCGAGTGAGAGAGGGGAGTGAGCGAGCTCAACTAAGCTCTGCTGACTGCTGCAGACATCTTGTGGGCAGAAAACAGTGCCATGCAGGCAGGAGCCCAATAAAAGGGGCAGCCTGCAGCGCCGGGAGAAACAGAATGAGTGAGTGAGAGAGGGGAGGAGCGAGCTCAACGGAGCTCTGTCAGGGCTGCTGCAGATTTCTTGTGGGCAGAAAAAAGTTGCCAATGCAGGCAGGAGTCCAGTACAAAAGGGCAGCCTGCAGCACTGGGAGAAACAGAACGAACAAGTGAGAGAGGGAGCGCATGAGCTCAACGGAGCTCTGTTGGGACTTTAGAGTTGCCCACCCAACCACCTAGGACCCTGTGTGGTCCTATATTACAGCAGGTTCTGTGGGTGAGACAAAGCAATGATTGGATACTTTTAGGATTGCTGTAATAATACAGATTTAGTTGTTCTGTTTATTTCTTTAACTGAACTAAGTACTGAGCTTTACTGTTAGGATTGCTGTAATAATACATATTTATTTGTTCTGTTTATTTCTCTAACTGAGCTGAGTAATACTTGGAGTGCAATACGATTTCTAACTGGGCTAAGTGAAACTGTGAGGGCTGAGAACAGAAAGTATGGTAGCTGAGGGGTGAAAATGGACAAGGAGGCTTTTAGGATTGCTGCAGTAATACAGTATCTAATGGATGAGATCTGAGACTGAATTAACCCAGTCGGCAAGGGGCAGTAGGGGACTAGTGTGGGGGAACAGGAATTTGAGTAAATAGGGCCCTAACAGTTGTAGTAGGGTACAGAAACCGTGAGTAAGAGCCGTAACATAAGGTGGGGGCCAAAATGGGGCAGGTGCCTCATGTCAATAGGGTGGGCATTTTGGATGGTGGTGGGGTGTACAGGATGTGGGTCTGCCATGATCCTGGACTGGCCTGAGGATGATGGGGTGTATGGTCTGTAGACAACTGGCTGGTTGCTGGAGAAACTATGGAGGTTAGGAGGAGTCTAACTGGCAGGGCAGATGAGTATGGTAGGCATCTTGGCTGGGAGAGGAACAGGGATGGCAAGGGGATTGGGAAGAACAACTAGGGACTGAAACTGACCCCAGTATCAAAGGCACTAGCACAAAAGAGAGAGAAGGGAAGGGTGCCCGAGGAGAGGGGGACCTCCTGATGGGGAGGAAGAGACCACGAGAGTACCAGGGAGAGAGCAGATGGCTCAGTGGTAGGAGGGACCAGGGTAAGACCAGGGGGGCAGGGAGGGAACAAGTAGGAGGGGGACCAATAAGAGGAAGAGATGTAGAGGGGTATCGACTAGGAATAGATTTGAGACTCTGCTATGGGAGAGAGGGAAGCAGGAACATACTGAAGGGGGTAGGACAAGTGGGGCATGACAGGGATGGCAACAGGTAGGGGAAAAGATAGCAAGGACGAAAGGGTAGAAGGGGGCTAGTAAGGAAGGAGGGGTGACTGGAGGAGAGAAGGCTACGGAAGGGAAAGATGAGAGGGCATCACTAACGGGTCGAAGGGAATGGGGGATCTAAATCGACAACAACGGGATAGGAGAAGGTTGGAAATCAGCAGAGGAGGAGGGAGGTCGACATGGAAAGCCCAGTAGGAAGTAGTCAGGCTGGGAAGGGGTTCAAGGGGATGGAGGAATAAGACAGAGAAAGGGGTGAGGCAGAAGTAGGGGTGCAGATACAGAAGTCACAGAGGGTACAGCTGGCAGGGGTAAGGGGCAGGGAAGAACAAATACTGGGGTGGTGGAAGGGGCATTAGAAGGAAAAGGGGTAGGGACAGGGGTACTCATCTTGGGGATTCTGTACTGAAAGGGGGAGATGGGGTGGAAGGGAAAAGGCACACCGTATTTGGGTTGAAGCTATCCCGGGTTGACTGCAGGAGGGACAGGGCAGGCACTGCTCAAATGTGCAGCGAGGGGAGGAAGAAACCTCATTTACTGTTAAATGTGGGTACAAACGACTTGGCGGGGAGACTGTGGAAGTAGTGAGGGAGGTTCTAGGAGTTGGGCAGGCAGTGTGAGGGGTGGGGAGTTGGTGGCATTCTCGGAGGTACTCCTGGTACCATGTGCAAGGATTGGGAGGAAGGGTAGGATCGAGGAGTTCAAAGAGTGGCTGATGGATTGGTACCACACCAAAAATTATGGATTAGTGACTAACTGGGGTAGGGTCTAGGGAATAGTGACTTAATGCTGGGACAGGCTACACTTGAACAGGAAGGAGGGAGTATTAAAGGTGGGATTAGAGGGGTGTATCTGTACTAAGGTGGATTTAAACTGGGGGTGACCAAAAGACTGAGGTTGGTAGAAAGGTCTGGACAGGGGAGCCTAACGAGTTCACCCCGCTAGATACAGGTAAAGGTGGAGGCATAGTAACCCTGGGAAGGGACGGGCAGAGTGGTCTGAGTGTAATACAGAAGGCACCACCACCTGGTAAGAATAACGAGAGAAAGGGTGTGGACTACTGGGAGGAGGGACACAGGCCAAGGAGAAGAGTGAGGAGAAGTAGGGGTATGGTGAAGGTGGTCTCTTTCAACGCAAGAAGCCTGGGGAACAAAACTGCAGAGCTTCAGGTGCTTCTTTCAGTGGGGAAGGTGGACACTGCTGCAGTGACAGAGACTTAGGCCATAGAGTACCATGATTGGGACTTGGCAATCCCAAGATACAGGATATACAGCAGGGACCGGGGTTGGAAGGGGGTGCACTTTATGTGAAGGAAGAGATCAAATGCATAAGGGACGAGGGAGAAGAGGAGAGGACAGAGGCACTTTGGGTTCAGCTACTGGACTCAAGGGCAGAAAGCTGAGGCTGGGAGTGGTGCACAGACCACCAGCCCAATCCAGGGAACTGGATAGGAGTTGGCAGAGCAGATAAGGAGGATGTGTAGAAGGGGAGTGTGGTGATAGTGGGGATTTTAACTCACCAAGGGTGAACTGGAGCACCCCAGCCACTAGCAGTACCAGGGAGCAGATGCTCCTTGATGCAGTCCAGGACGGCCTTCTGATGCAATTGGTAAGTGGGCCTACAAGGCTTGGTAGCACTCTGGACCTAGTACTGGCAAATGGGGAGGCAGTGAGGGAGGTAGGGTGGAGGACCCACTAGTGGGTAGTGACCACAAAACAGTGTGACTCATTCTCACGCTGGGCAGGGAGACAGGAGGCACGGGCACTAAGGTGGTGGACTTTAGTAGGGTGGACTTTGGGGGATGGGAGCAATACTGTGAGGGAGACTCCAGGATATAAGGCCGGGATGGATGCAGAACAAAAGTGGGGAGTCATAAAGACTGGGCTAACAGAGGCTACAATAGCCTGCACCAGGGCCAGGAGTAAGAAGAGCAGAGTCAAGAAACCATGCTGGCTGAACAAGGAAGTGCTGCAAGGGTGAGGGCATAGAGGCTCCATACTGGAAGTACAGGAGAACAGGGAAGGGAGAGGATAAGGAGGTTTACAGGAGTTGGTCAAGGAGGTGGCCAGGAGGGTGAAAAGCTAAGGCCTCCAGGGAATTAAGGTTAGCACAAGGCATAAAGGGTGGGGAAAAGGACTTTTAGGTATGTCAGGGAAAAGAGAAAGTGCAAGGAACATATTGTGAGGATAAAGCAGGAGCAGATTGGTGGAAAGGGAAGGAGCAAGCGGAAATTTAAATGAGTACTTCTGCTCTGTTTTCACTAAGAAGAGGGATGGTCCACTACCAGCATGGGCTGGGGGTGGGGAAGGGGGAGGAGGGGACACACAAGTGATCGCAGGGAGTAGGGTGCTAGAGGGGCTGAGGGCAGTATGGCTGGACAAAGCACCAGGTCCTGATGGCATCCACCCAGGCTGCTGAGGGAGATGGCGGAGCTGTTGGCTGAGCCACTGGCAGATCTGTTCAACATCTCCTGGAAACGGGTGTGCCCCAGGACTGGAGGGTGGCCCATGTGGTGCCCATATACAAGAGTGGGCCTAGGGAGCAGCCAGGAAATTATTGGACCGTCAATCTCATGTCCATAGTGTGTAAGCTTATGGAGGCAATACTGAAGCAGAGGCTGGTGGCATTCCTAGAGAGTAATTGCCTCCAAGATGGTCGGCAACATGGATTCATCTCAGGAGGTCTTGTCAAACCAACCTAATAGAATATTATGACTAGGTGACAAGGAGTTGGACAGGGGCCATGCGGTACATGTCCTGCACTTTGAGTTCAGTAAGGCCTTTGATACAGTGCCTCATGGGAGACTGGGGAAGCTGATGACTGTGGAGGTGGGAAAAGCTGACTAAATGGCTAGAGAACTGGTTACAGGGAAGGTGCAGAGCGTGGCTGTGGGTTGGGAGCCTCTGCACCTAGAGCAGTGACAAGCGGGTGCCACAGGGGTCAATGCTGGGCCTGTTGCTATTTGAGCTCTTTATCTCTGATATAGCACATGGAGTGGGGAGCAGGGTTAGTCTGTTTGTAGATGATACCAAATTGGGGCAATGGTGGACAAAGAGGACAGATGGGAAAAACTGCAGGGGACCTAACCAAACTAGAGACATGGTCAGTGGAGTGGCAGCTAAGATTCAACGCAAAGAAGTGTAAGGTGATGCACTTTGGGGCTAAGAACCAGAAGAGGGACTATTGGTTGGGTGGGTGAGGTTGGGGATCACAGAGGAGGAAAAGGACCTGGGGGTGGTGGTAACTGGGAGTATGAACAACTCAGCCCAGTGCAGAAGAGCAGCAGTAGCAAGGCAAACATGATGCTGGGGTGCATCGTAAGGGGTTCTCAGCCAGACACAGAGATGTGATCCTATCTTTCTACAGATCATTGGTCAGACCACACCTGGAGTACTGTGCAACACTGGAGGCCATACCTGGGGAAAGATATAACGTTATTGGAGGGGTGCAAAGGAGGGCAACAAAAATGTTAAAGGGAATGGAAGGAAAGAAATATGAAGTTAGGCTGAAGGAGCTGAACATGTACACACTGGGGAGAGGAGGCATGGGGGATATGATTGAAGCATTTAAATACCTGAGGGGGTTAAATAAGCCTAGCACCAAAGGGGTGTTTAAACTGAGAAGTGGAAGAGAGACGAGGGGCATGGACTAAGGTTAGAAGGGGACGTTTCAAGAGGAAATGAGTAGGCACAACTTCACTGAGAGGGTTCTGTCTAGTTGGAATATCTGCCAGAGAGGGTGGTAACATGTAGGACAGTCAATAGTTTTAAGAAGGTGGGATAAAGCAGGAAGAAGAGTCAGGGGCAGGGGCTGTGACAAGTGGGAGAGGAACTGAGGGGAGGAGGTTGGGGCAGCTGCAATCTAGGGTGCTAGCTGCACACTGGCAGACTTAGATAGATCGATTGGTCTGTTCTGCTGGCAGATTCATATGTTCGTATGTTCATATGTAAAATCACAGTGACTCTGTTCATGAGCAGAGGTCCTAAAATGCCTAAGTTGAAAATTTGGTGACAAACATTCATAAAATAACTGTGTTACAAGCATGAGTTTTGCAGTTCCACACACCCTCATAACGTCGCATATTTATAGTACTTTCACTCCAGATTTTCAACATTGGCATTTTTTCAGACCTCCCTATGAACAGTACATGTCATTTTTCACATCCTGCCCAAAATATGTGTTTACACATCTGGCGCAGAATAAGCGCAGTTGCTGTGAGAAATCAATGTTCGGGACAGATTAAGAAAATCATAGTGACAGTGTTCATGAGCAGAGGTCACAAAATGCCTATGCTGAAAATTTGATGAAATAATTCCACTAAATGACTGTAGCTACGCACATGTGTTACACAGTTTCCATGTACACTCGGAAGTTCGAACATTTGTAATATTTTCACTACAGATTTTCAACATTGCCATCTCTTCACACCTCCCTATGAATGGTGCAGCTGTCATTCTTCACATCCTGCCTGATCTGTGTTTTTGTACATCTGGCACACAATGGCACGGCCACTGTGGGAACTTAAAGTTCGGGACATTGACAAAATCACAGTGCCACTGTTCATGAGAAGAGTCACAAATGCTTTCATGAGGTGGGGTCACATAAAGACCATGTTGAAAATTTGTAGTACAAATACCAACAAACGCCGGGGCATTAGGGTTTCTAACCTTAACGTCCCACCCTGTACAGACTGACAGGTATCAGGGGTGTGCCTTTGGATTGCCGACTGTAATGCTCATGCAGTTCCACCCCACCACCCCACCCTGCAGCCAATGACAGCCATTGAGGTGTGCTTTGGACTCTCCAGTCCCAGAGTTCACCTCATTCTCCTATATTGCACCCATTTCAGCATATGTCCTATGGAGTGGGGTGACTGTAAAGCCAAATATCCCAAGGCACACCTCAACACTTGTCAGTGTCTGCAGGATAGAGTGAGGTGAAATGGCATGAACGCGTGGGGCGACAACCCAAATGCATACCTCAATGTCTGTCCATCTCTGTAGGTTGGAGGTGGGTTGGCATGCAGTTCAATACTTCACTGCCATTCCTACTCTGCATCTAACTCCTGCATTTCCAATGCTAATACCAGCAAGCAAACATTCGCGTCAACAAATGCTTGTTCCAGATTGTTCTCCTGCTCTGAATCCAACAGAATAATTCATTAGAGTGCTGCATCCAGTGATATCAGATAACAAATAACACAGGCACGCAATTTTGCCTTAGTTGAGCATCATTTCACACTTTGTGTCAGTTGTTATACATTGCAGTTTCCTTGTAAAGTGGCTCCACATAATCTCATTAAAGTGCACTGTTCATACAGCAGCATAAATGGTGGAGTACATACATAGGCCAAAATCAGGATTATGTAAAGAAAAGTCACTCACATATAAAGCTTACAAGACTGCCTGTGAAGATCCATGCTTAAGACTTTTTGAAGTGCTGCTTATCCACAAATATTTTATAGCAGCTGCAGAGTCTGTCACGGTAACTAGCGGTGTCCTCAGGGTTCGGTGCTTGGGCCTTTTATTTTTATGTTATTTATTGCCACTATTGCAGATGAACTAAGCTGGTTTATTAAAGCAGCAGTATTATGAGAAAAGATTGCACTTTTCTGGCAGTTTATTCCTGTGCCTCATGAATCATATACCCGGTGATCTTTCTCACCGCATTCTACTATCGCCGAGTAATTTACTCTGTTATTCTCTTGCTTTTGTTTACATATCTGCCACTAAGCATGTTGCCAACTGCACATGTGAATGACTTGCAGGGACATCGGAATGGTCAGCAGAGGGTCCTCTGCTGTTGTCAAAAGACGTGATGTGACCTGTAGAAAAGCGCTGACACTTAGTCAGCCTCCATATTTGTTGTAGTGCTACAACCATTCAAATAAATTGCAAATATCTAAAAACTAAAGACCAGTGGAAAAACATTTACAAGTATGGAAACTGGAACTTTACATACTTACAGCTGAAAAACAGAATTTTGATAGGTCACTTCCTGATTTCGTAGTACTGCTGCTTTAAGTACACTGATGATATTAAAATTGAGGAGCAAGGGAACATCAAAAGGTACTCAAACTGCAAGATGATCTTGACAAAATCATCAACTGGGCAGATACATGGGAAGCATTTTAATTTAGAAAAGTGTAAAACTATCCACTTTGGTTTTAATAATCCAAAGCAGAACTATAATCTTTGTGGTAGGTTGTTGGATGAAATGGAACTAGAAAAGACCTTGGTGTCTGCATAACAGACAGTTTAAGTTTCTTTAGACAGGACAATGAAAACATTAGCAAAGCCAATAAAATGATATGATCTATCAAAACAATATAAAGTCCAGAGGTGCCAGAGTGCTGATTCTGCTCTATAGCTCTTATGTCTTACCTCATATGGACTATTGTTCTCAGCTCTGGTCCCTTATAATAAGAATGATATCAGGCAGCTTGAAAAATTCAAAGGAAATACACCAAACATATACGTGGTTTACATGGCCTGGAGTATGATGGCAGATTAAAAACATTTAATCTCATGTCACTTGAGATGAGAAGACATTGAAGAGAAATACTCTTCATGTGGGATGTGTTAAATGACTCATTTCTGTTTAAGTTTTGAGTTTAAACAGGAGACAATCGAAACCAGAGGCCATCCACTTCAAGTACATCCATTTAGGTACAGTTCAAACAAAAGAAGTATTTTTCTCTCAGATAGTCATAAACTTAGGGAACTCTCTTCCTTTTGTTTTTGTTTAAACTTTATTTTTTCATTTTTAACAAGAATAAAACACTTTGTGTTGCATCCTTGACAAATTATTATAACAATAGTACACTCAAATTGCAGCATGTTTTAAATAAGAAGACAGTATAAAATCAAAATTAAAATTTTAGGTTTTACGACAGTGGATCATCTAAAATAAAATTATTAATAACTCTCACCAGACCATTCCACAGGATAGGTTTGTATCATATTTCTAATGTAATTCAAAGGCTGAACATATAATACTTACTACTAGTGAATTGTCTGCAGCAGTTATGGTACAAAATCATGTTATGTAACCATCATATGAATTATCCAACCTGCCCACCTAGTGTTAAATACATCTAGTTTATATTGCAGTCTATAAGTCAATTTTTCCATCTGATAGACCTTTATCATGAGGTCTCGCCATTGTTCTATGTCTGGAGGGGTGTGATAACCAGCATTTGGTGATCGCCTTTTGGCAGTAGTTAAAATTATATTAAAGAGAGGTTTTTGAAGTATAGTCAGTAACTTAGCTGGATAATCTAATAATATTGCAATACTGGCTGTTAATGTTGGAAAATTAGAGTCAAAGGTATGTATCTCCTTATCTATATCGGACCAAAATGAGTCAAATTAGGGCATGCCAAAATATATGCATATGGTTAGCATTTCGTTACCACAGGCCCTCCAACAATTAGAACTTAGGACTGATTGCATTTTGCCACAATGTTAGGAGTAAAGAAATAACGCACTATAGTTTTCCATGCAAATTCCTTCCAACTAGAAGAAGAAGAGACTTTATGTTGTTGATAATATATTTTACTCCAACTTTCTGAAGATAGGGTATTTAAATACTGGTCCCATCATGTTTCTAGGGAGGAAAGTGTCAATTTCGGTGGTATATTGAGAGCTTTGTAAGTTAAAGAAATAAAATGAAGGGGAGTCCTTGAAGTTGAGTCATCTGAAAGATTGAAATGAGTGGGTGTAAGTCTTGTTTACTGATAATGAACCTAACCGTGGTTAAAAAATGTCTGCGTTGCAAATAGTGAAATGATCTGCTTTTGTTAAGTCAAATTGTTGTTGTAGAACTATAAATGGGTGAAACTGACCGTGTCAAATAACTGATAATAAAATGAAGACTTTGCCTTTTCAATTGTGTAAGCGGTGGTCCAGCTGAGTCACTAGAAATGTAGTGTCATGTACTGGAACTCTCTTCCTTTGATGCTATGGCTAGCAAAAGTAAACTCTTTCCAAGCGTAAATTAGGTAACTGGCTCCTGGGCAGCATGAGACAAACAGATCTATGGGTTGTGTGATGGGAGCTATTTATGGCTTCTTGCCTTCTGCACCCCACCATGCCTTAGTGTGAACCTTAGAGAAAGTTCAATTCAGTTCCAGAGGAGGGATTGTGATGTTAAAAAGGAAATGGGGACTGTGCAAAGGAGGGCCAGAAATGCAGACATCCTGAACAAATACTTTTATTCAGTGTTCACAGAGGAAGAAAAGGGAGGGCCACTAAAAAGTAACAGAAACTTTGAAGGGAGAGAGGTAGACACTAGTCCTTTTCAGAGGAGAAAGTTTTGAATGGACTCTCTAATCTGAACATAAACAAAGCAATGAGGGCCAGAAGGGCATCAAAGGGTATTAGCTCAGGGAGGCACTGGCTGCACCTCTGACAGTCCTATTTAACAGCTCACTGGAAACAGGAGTGGTTCCAGAAGACTAGTGGAGGGCAGCTATAGTCCCACCTCACAAATATGGTAGGAGGGCAGAGGCTGGCAATTATAGGCCTGTCAGCCTGACATCGGTAGTGAGTAAGTCAATGGAATCACTGCTGCAGAAAAAGATTATGGAATATCTTGAATCCGATGGGCTACAAGACCCAAGGTAGCATGGGTTTACAAGGAAGGCCATGTCAAACAAATCTGGTAGATTTCTTTGACTGGGTGACAAAGGCATTAGATCAGGGTGGAGCAGTAGATGTGGCTGGAGCAATGGACATGGCCTACTTAGATTTTAGTATGGCATTCAACATTATTCCACACAGGAGACTAATATGTAAGATGGGTAGCTTAGACATGGGTCCAAAGGCGTAAACTGGATAAGAAATTGGTTAGGGATAGGTGACAGAGGGTGGTAGTAAAGGAAGTTCACTCCGAGGAAGGAGAGTGACCAGTGGGTGCCTCAAGGTTCAGTGCTGAGACAAGTCCTCTTTAATGTCTGTAGCCCCACCCTTGTCCTCCACTTTATATCTAGGGGTCCTGGTGTTACAGCAAGGGGCTACAACCGAATTCTTCCTGGCACTCTCACAACATTTGGAAAAATAAAGCCTTTACCTGACAAATGATGTTCAGAGAAGCTAGGCCTTTTCTTTACTCACTGGCTGGATTTTAAGCACCATGGCATCTACTGTTCCATGGAGACCAGATGGAGGGACTAGCTAGAATGTTTACTTAAAGAGGAGTATACCAATTTGTGCAGAAAATTAATTCATTAAACCACACAACTCAAGCATGATCACAGAAAACCTAAAATTATTTTGTACATGAAAATGATTGCGTCCAAAGAGAATACATTTAATGGAGCAGCTTCATGGGGCTGAGAGATTTGGCAAGAGACAAATAGCTTTTCTGAGAGCAATGGAAACAGCCACAGCTACAACAGTCTTACTGGCCTAAAGCATAGACCACACTGGCTCCACAGTATCTTCCCTTGGGCAGAGATTTTTGCTAACTGCATGATTTCTACTTTCCCTATGATGTCCTTCCTTCCTTCAGATGGAGCAGTGCCTTACTCCTCCCTGCCAGTTGGGTTTGAAATGGACCCTGGGTGATGCAGCCTAAATGCCTCCATGGCTGCTCCCAAACATTGCCCGAACCTCTGCTTCTCCAACCAGTGCATGAAATCCTCCTGAGCCTTCCAAGCCAACAAAACACTGCCCCAAAGACTGATGATGGCTCCCACCTTCCTCAATTTCTGGTTCCCAGGGATGTGCCCCTTAATGGGTCTAAGCGGGTCTACCCTAGAACACAGGCAAGGCAGGCCATATGGTGAATCCCAGGATGCAACCCCTTTCTTCTGTTTTACCTTCCAGACAGAGTGCTGCACAGGAGAAGCCCTCCAGACCTGCCACCTCCGAGGACCCTGCTGCAGTTCTGCTACCACAGCAACAGCCCCACTGTCCAGATGCCTCTTCCAATTTTCCAGTTACCAGGACCACTTACATTCTGACAGAAAACCTCCCGTGTCACACTGACTGTGCCAGCGACACCTGTTGAGCCGGGGGTGCCTTCTCCAGCCACACTGCCCACTCAATACCGCCATTTCCCCATCTCCCTGCTAACCCCCAAAACAGTGCTTAAATACCAGCAAAACTCTGACCCTGGTGGCAGTAAGCAGGAATTGCCTCTAGCTGACTAAACACAGGGGCCCTTACAGAGGGAGGACCTAAACAAGTGAGGATAGTAAGCCCACCCGGTGAGGGGGAAGTTACATGTCTTTATAAGTGACATTTCACAGGAGCTAAAGGGAAGGTCTTCCTCTTTGAAAATGACACAAAATCTGCAATAGGGTGGACACTCTAGTGTGGGTGGAAAGGATAAGCAGAGACCTGAGAAAACTAGAAGAGTGGTCAAGGATACGGCAGCTGGGTATTAATGCAAAAAGTGCAGAATAATGCACTTAGGCCACAGAAACCAAGGGCAGAGTACATAATGGGTGGACTGGTGTTGACAATTATCAAGCAAGAAAGAGACCTGTGGATAATCATATCTGATGACCTAAAGGTGTCCAGACAGTGTGTCAAGCAGTCGGGAGAGCTAGTGGGATGCTGGGATGTATAGGGAGGGTATTACCAGCAGAAAGAGGGAAGTTATGTTGCTTCTGTATAGATCGCTGGTAAGACCCTACCTAGAGTAATGTGTACAGTTCTGGAGACCACATCTCTAGATGGACATAGACAGAGTGGAGGCAGTCCAGAGGAGGGCAACTAAAATGGCGTAGGGTTGCACCAAAAGTCCTATGAGGAGAGACTACAGGACCTCAATATGTACACCCTGGAAGACAGGAGTGAGAGGGAGGATATGATAAGTAAATAAGGTACAGGAAGGAAGCATTTTCAGAAACAAAGGAGCCCAAGAACAAGGGGCATGCCATGAATCTGGAGGGGGTAGATTCAGGAGAGATGAGAGGAAATACGTCTTCACAGAAAGAGTGGTAGATTCCTGAACAGCCTTCCAGTGGAGGTGGTGTGAGTGAAAGCAGTGATGGGATTCAAGAATACATGGGATAGGCATAAGAAAATAGTACTGGAAAGGAAGGGGAGGAGAAAGCTGTAGATCAAGTAGGGTCTTCTGTGATAATGTATGTAGGCAAAATAGGCAGATTGTGTGGGCCAAGCAGTCCTTATCTGCCGTCAAATTCTATGTTCCAGGTTTCTGTATATACAGTACAGATATCTTTCCTCACATTGCCAAAATATGCCCACTTCTCAATAAAGCACACTGTGCATGTACTAGCATAAATAATAAGGCTGCAGGCAAAATCAGTATTCTGCTAATAAAGATTCTTAACATATATGGCCTAGAAGATTGCATAATCAAATCAATGTTGCTAATCCTCCAATATTGTTAGCAATTGTACAGTCTGTAAAATGATGTTTTAATTCAATTCCAGGTTCAGTATGGCCATTAATTGTTGGGAAAATCCCAATAATCTGAATACACACATACATATCAACTGCTGAAGTAAATACATCTGCTTTTTATGTTCAGTCCAGTTCCACTGCAGTGTGCTGCCCGGCTGAAGAAGTGGCCTGGTGCTCTTAACACAGACCACCTTACCAAATAACATAGAAACATAGAAGTTGTTGGCAGATAAGGCCTCCAGGCCCTCCTAGTCTGCCCTATTACCCACCTACTATTCTCTTACATGCTCTACTGGTCCTAGGAACCTAGAAAATGAGAAGGAAATCACACATAAGTCAAATGCTGCATATGTTTTAAAAGCTGTGACTGCTGTGTGCAAAGAGGCAAATTCATTGATGGCCAGCATTCTGTATGTAAGCAATAAGGCCTGAGAAAGTGTGGGCATTAATGTATACCCATTTGTCCAGGGCGTGATGAGGATCCAATGCCACAGGTGGAGAATCTTACAGCCTGTGGCGTGGGTATGTATCCAATTCATCTCACCAAGAAGGGTCTTACTGTGCTTAGAAAGTGGGTTGGACAAATAAAAAAAAATTTAAATTTGCAAGATACAAAAACACAATAAATAAAACCAAATAATGCTTAGAAAATGTAAAACAACCTCTCCACAGATGGTGTCTACCTGTCAGTCACCTGACTCTCTACACATTTATTAGAAGGTGTGTTTGTTTACCATGGAATATAACAATTCAATATTCTGCAGTGTTCTTCTAGTAGAACTCACTCCCCTACACACACACACACACACACACACACACACACACATGGCACACGGAATGTTAACATGGAATGCATACATTCTAAATTTTGCAGTATTCCAGAGGCATACACTCACACAGACACACAGACACACACACACACACACACACACACACACACAGGCCTCATATGAAGCCAGAGCCATAATTTAATCTGTGGCAAGCTAGTCAGGGTATGAGGGGGATTTTTATGATCATCAAAAAATACAAACATCAAAAATAAAACTCTTAATAGAGCTTCATTTTCTAAATTACTTATGTGTGTAAGGAGGGATCGTGAGTGGAAAAACATTCTTTTGTTTTTTAATTTGAGGGGTTAATTTTTAGGGCCTAGTTGAAGGTTTTTCTGTTAAGAGTAAAGGTGGCAGCCATGTTTGTGTTAGAAATCAAGAATGAGACAAGTGGTTTTATCAATTCTGTATGTGATTTGCCTAAATTCCAGATCATATGATTGGACCTTTTCTTTGAAGGTAGTATTGGCACATAAGCATATGCAAATGGAATGGCAACAGCCAGACAGAATACAGCATTTCACTTGCCCATTTCTACAGATGCATCCAACATCTAACAGGCACTGCCTTGGCTGCTACTACCGCTATTTCTTTCCCAGTGCTGAGCTTCTGGCACACATCCACCTTCTTCTGGCAACATGCACCTTCTTCAAAAGTTCAGAAACCACAGCACAAGCTCAAATATAAGGAAGGGAAATCATGTGGTGGTGCCTAAAGAGAGAGAGAGAGACAAAAATCAAAAAACAAACAAAACACACGGTAAAACAGGAAAACATAGCAAAAACGGAAGTAAATGTTAAACAGAATACCTCGATTTGCAGGGACAAAGTCAGATCAATTTATATCCATGAAAAACACAAAACTAACCACCATATAGATAATTACTATAAAAAATTCATGAAAAGTCTCCACCCCACTTATACCGAAGGGCATACACACAGTTTTAAATGTAACAGCTCAGACTGAAGTCATCACCAAGTCTTTGTAGTGCCACAGTACCCAATTCCCAAATCCAAAATGCTTCCATCTGAAATAGGAGTTTCTAAATGTCTCTGCCCTTGATCCAACCTTTACCTAGTCAAAAGCAGTGAAACATAATGCTGCTGATGATCCCCGTCCATCTTCCAAGAAGGGTTTAGCCATTGCATAGTTCGAATTCCCGCACGGATGGCAGCTTGTGTTCTGACACAATAATGCTTAATTATCTTTTGTCTGTCCCACATTTTTAGGCCATATGGGCATGACAACACATACACAGTGTGGGTACTGTTTGCAACTGATGAAGCTGTTGATATTATCTATTCACCTGCAACACACCCGACATTGACACCAGCACTGCCCCGCTTCCCTATTATCTGTCATTTCTCCTGTTCCTTATTTTGTTGCTTTGCCTACTGTTTAATTTTTGTTTGTTTCACTATTTACTGTAGGGTAATTCACTGTTTGACAATTTATTCTTTAATCATTTCTCATACTGTATATTTTGATATATTTATTTCCATATTATTGTATTAGAGTTTACAGTGTACTTTATATCTGTTCTCTTCTCCTCCCTACCCTCCCTCAGGATGCATCTGGAAATGAGCTGATACCAGCTCATTATGACTTTCTGGCAAAATTTCTGAAATAAATAAACAAATAAAACAGAATATTTCTTTCCAGTCCTGGGATGAAAACATTTTGTATTGCTGGTGTTATCACACTATTTCAGTGACCCATATCTGAAACTACCTTTTGGGTGGCAGCCATCCAATTTCCTAGATTTGTGAACTTTTACCATGCTATTCACCACTGTGCCCTTGATATCCCCTCCTCAAAATGGATCCATTGAGGGTTCTTTACAGACTTCTATAAAGGAGTTCTCTACAGCCAAAATACCTCAAGTTTTTTTTTCCAATTGTGCCAATTTTAGTTGCCATTGGATTATATTTTTTAATGCAGTTTGTCTTTGTTATTTTTACTCCATTGTTTTTTTGTTTGCTTTTATTCTGTCCCTGTTTTCATTCTTGCATATGCTGTATTAATGTCTTACTTTGGACTAGGGACTTCTGGTTTAGTGTTTGGCGACAGCTGCAAGTTAAGGAGTTCCATAGCAAGCCACAAATTTTCGGAACTTAACAATCATATCCATCTCTCCTGCACTTAGAAATGCTAAATTGCTTGACAATAATATCACTTTTATAAAAGAAGCTAAAATAAAACAGAAAATGAATGAATAAGATATGGAGAAGAAAGGAGCAGCGGCTGCACTCTTCAAAAGCTTGGAACAACAAAAGCTATGAAGTGGTGCAAAGCCAAATCTAAAACCAATGTTACTATGACCACTAAAGATACAACTAAAGAAAAGAAGCATGAAACTTACTTAGCTGAATTCAATTCCATAAAAACGATTCTTTCAGAATTAGTCTTGGATGTCAAGTCCATCAGATCTTCTCTGGATTCTTTAGTTCAACGAGTTTCCATCACCAAAGCATATATAAGTTCCATCGAAGACACAGTACAGAAAGAAGATAAAGAAACTGTGGCTTTAAGAAAAAATGCAGAAAATGGACGAAAAATAGACGATCTAGACACTAGATCATGAAGAAATAATCTTCTCATAATAGGCATACCAGAAGATGTAGAATAACCCAACCTCATCAAACTTATAAATGCCTTATTCTGCCAGGTTGCCAGCCCTCCAGACTCAGGACAATCATATTTAATTGAGAGAGAACACAGGGCACTCTAATCTAAGCCCAAACCTGGAGAGAAATCAATCAATCAATCAAAATCTTTATTTATCCAGGTGAACACCATTGAGCATAGCACATTTACAAGATGGAGCTGGTTAGAACAGGAACAAAGGATACACACTTTATAAACAGTCAACAACATAACATCCGAATAATACTTTACAGTCAGTGACACAATAGTTTAACAATGACACAAAGGAGAACATTTGAAGAACAGCGGTTCAATTCCTTCATAATGTAGGAATGTGTCTACAACAAAAAGCTGGGTGAGCTATATGAGAGCGGCAGTTAGATAATATGTTACATACATTGCCTTGTAGAACAAGACAGTCAGTGTGTTCACAGTCAGTGTGATCAAGGTAGAAAGGGGATGGGAAGGCAGAAGGGAGGGGAGTAAAGGCAGGGGGTTGAAGGGTACCGAGAGGAGAGGAAAGAGCCACAGAAAGGACACAGAACAGGGTAATGGAAAGCACAAATAGAGAGCAGACAGGGGCGTAATGTACAAGTAGACATGGGAGAGAGGGCCGCTAGGCCAAGCATGGTGAAGAAGACAGGCACCATCTAGATGCACCACAGTTGCAGGGCTGTCTTGGATCAAGGGAAACAGTTGCAAGATTCCTTAACTGAATGGGCGTATAATGTCTTGAAGGTGGATAGACTGACCAAAGTACTCAGCTTCAATGTTTTTTGTAGTTTATTCCATAGAGATGGCAGCGCATAACTTATGGCCATTCTTCCAAAGTGTGTTTTAGGCTTAGGTACCTTTAGAGAAATAAAGGAGTAGCTTCTCAGTGCATGATTTCCTAGCTCGCATAGCGGAGACAATCAGAGATATAGCAGGAAAGTTTTTTGATAATAGCTCTGAATGTCCAGAGTGCAGCATTTCTGTTTCTCCTATACTGAAGGAGGACCACCCACAGCAGCGTAAAGGGCACAATGATGAGTGAAAAAGGCAGGCTGGTAATAAATTTCAGAGCCCTGTGATACAACGTATCCAATTTAGCAAGATAAGAGGCGGGCACAGACTATAAAGAAAGTCAGCATAGTCAGAGAAATGTTATTTGTACCAGTTGCAGCTTGGCATTTCTAGTAAAGAAGTTATTAATCCTGAAAAAGAGTCCAAGCCTCTGCCTCGGTATTTTTAACAGATCCTCAATGTGGTCCATAAAGGAGAGTCTGTGGTACAGCCATACTCCCAAATACTTGAATTTATTGACAAATTCTAGGTTTTCTCCAAGGATTGTGGTGATCTGTGGAATAGAGCCAGCACTGGCTGGGTTTGGTGCATGGAGAAGGGGTGAAAACAGCATCACCTTAATTTTTTAGCATTTAGTAGAAGCTTTTATTTAGGAGTTGGCTCAGAAGTAGACTGAATTTGGCTTGTAGGTCTCCACAGGCAACTTCCGTGAGCAAGAGCAATAGTATGTAGATTGAATTTTTAGATAAAGTTAAAATACAGCAAGCAGCGTGAGCCCAACCTGAGGTTTTCAGCCACTATCACAGGTTTTTCATCTTCAACGACATTAGCCAAATTGGCAGAGAAAAGCAGAAAGTGTATAAAGATATCAAGAGGACCTTACGCCATGGAGGAGAATTCAGAGTACAACTTCCTGCAAAATTAATTATTTCCTACCAAATGGCACTTTTACCTTTCAATAGGCTGAATCTGCCAGTCAACAACTGCCAAGTCCCAGATCTTTTTAATAAGCAGACTTTGAAGATGTTACAGCGGAATCAATGGACCAGTGACTGCTACAATAAAATAACAAATTCCAATTAGGTCTGTCTTTTTCACTAAAGGGCAGTACTTACAATATAATTGTTTTTTCCTTCTGGCCATGATATAAATATTTACAATTAGGGCAATTTTGCAGTTCTCATATAATTGTGAGGTGCCCTCTTCAAAATACATATATTTGTAGTGGTGCATTTTAATAAACCTAATGCGCTCATGAAGTTGGTAAGAATTTGACCAACTGTTAGGAATATGAAATTCTAGAAGGAGAGGGAGAATATGGTGAGCAACGTTAGAAATTGCTGATGTGCAATCAACTCCCCTCGCACATTCGAGCAGGCAAGCATACAATTCTCTTTTTGGGAAAGGTAATGTTTATATCTCCCTTTAGATTAGCACTTTATTTTAAAATGTAGTTATTCCAATTCTCCTGTAGTTATATTTAGTATCTTTATTTTAAGCATTAACAAGACAATATCAAAGAGACTGAGGAGATTGGAGAATCGGAAATAAGAAATAGTTATACACGCCGTGATGGCAAATATTATGATACATTTTAACATTTCAGGATCTCACAAGATGGAGATACTGAATTTTTTTACTTTGTGATGAAGACAAATCAGTAGTTCAGTGTCTGTATGCCTCTTGTTTTTTTTTCTTTTAGGAGATTATTTTAGTTGTGCATTGAATTTGCAAGACCCAAGGAATCTGCTGCTTGCCTCTGCTGTATATCTCTAATGGATGGAGATATATATACTTCATTGATTTCAATTTCATAAAGATGGACAGAAGTAAGTTTTCAGTTCATTTCATTATGAAGTTGGTGACTGATGAAGGGTAAAAAGTAAGAGGAGTTGCAGTATGGAAACTTACTGATTTTTTTTACATTTTGTGACTGGCCCCTCTACACTAGAAGCTTTGAAAGAGGAAAAAAAGCCTTCTTTTGATATAGATGTTATTTACAAAGTCACATTGCATCGAGCCTCTTTTTTATTCAGAGGCATATACTTGTTTCATTTAATCCTATTCAGTCATAATAATTTCAAAGGTGCAAAATTATTTGCAAGCTGTGTGCTATATTGGCTGGCACTATTCTAATTAATATTTATATATTTTCCCAGTTATCAGAGGGCTTTAATTATTATTTAACTGCATTCACTAGGCTTCAGCTTTTTTCCTACACAACAAGCAAATTTGGAGATGTACAATAGATAATGGTTCTGTTTTGAATTATAGGAAGTTTTATATAATATATATACCTAATGTCAGATACAAATTGGTTTGTCTGTGGGAACAACACCTTCTCCATTTTTCTTTCTACAGTTTTTCAGATGGACTGATAAAGTTTAAAGTGAAAATTCACAGTTTTAATCTTCAAGTGCAAAGGACTAAGTGTATGTTTTGTGGGTTTTATTACAATACATTATACTCAGTTTAGGTTGTCAAAATAAGTATGGTGGTGAGGTGTAATGTTTAATGGGGTAGGCTTAGCTACTTCTTTCTTGCAGGACCCTGCATGACGGTTACCCAGTAGTGAAGTAGAGTGGAGGTGGGGGATTTTCGCATTTTATTAACTGTATTAAAAACTTCTTGCAGTTTGGCTTATTGGAATCTTGGGGAGGTTATTATTACGGGGTGGGAAGAATTATTGGAATGACCATTGAACTGAGTTGCTTATTGACTGCTTTGTCTATTATGGAATATCCTTCCACTGGTTGCTTTCAATTATCCCTATTATTTACTCTCAAGATGATTATATTATCCATGTTTTATGCCCAGCTAGAGTTACTGCTGTTACAAAACAAAGTTTACATGTTGGAATAATTATTCCAATACCTTAGCATCTATATTTATGGATGTAAATCAGTTTTCTACATAGGGTATGTTACATTAACAAATACAATATGTTATCAGCAGATATAGCCTTTCTCAGCTTATTAGCTATTTCCTTTGTTGGTTTATTACAAAACATCTGTAGTTGGGCACTTCTACAGTTTAACATACTTTATAGCTGAAATACACAGGTAAAATGTTGCACTCCATTTTAACATGAAATGTGAAAGGAGCTAATTCCCTATAAAAGAACTAAGATTTTGACACATTTAAGTAAATTTAACCCATCAGTGGTATTTTACAAGAAGATTACAGTAGATGTGACTTATCTAAGATGCCTCTGGATTGGTCAAGTATTTGGTACAGGTATTGATAAGAAAGGGCAGTAGTGGCCATATTAATTAATAAAAACTTGACTTTAAAGCCCACCACATAATTCTTGACCATAACTCTAGATATATAATTGTATACTGTTTACTGGAGCGAACAGAAATAGTACTGGCTTCATTCTATGGGCCTAATAGTGAGGATCCACAGTTATTTGCAGCCTTTTCCTTACATTTAGCCAAATGGTCTGGTGTCCCATGCATCATAGCAGGAGATTGGAATGTAGTATTGGATCCAAAATTAGACAGATCAAAATCTTTCACACTTTCAAATAGTCCAAATCAGCAAGCGCTTTGTGAAATAATCGATTCCTATACTTTGGTAGATCCATGGAGAACTCTTTACCCCTCTTCAAAGGAATACACTATCTACTCCAACCCTCACAAAACTTTTCTAGGATCGATTTTTTTCTTAGAAGCCACACACTACTATCTGGATTAGTTCATGCAGAGATCTTGGCTACAGTAATTTCAGATCATTCTCCCATTTTGCTAAAATTACAGTTGGATATGAATATTCAGGTGGATAAAATATGGAGAATGAACAAAAGCCTTTACACAGCGTACAAACAATTGCTCACTTAAAACAAGTCACCAAACGCTTCTTTGAAGAAAATCTGAGTTCAGTAGATAGACGTGAAAAACTGGCTAGCTTATAAATGTGCAGTCAGGGTGAAATTATTAGAGTAGCATCCAAAATTAAAAGAGAAAGATTGTATCAACCTCAAGAACGTCTTGCACAGATAAGAGCCATGTAGTCACAACTTGCCTTACAGTATTCGGATCAGTTGGTTTCATAACTGATAATAAACAGGGAATGCTATGATGAATTCAATAGATCACAGGCTGAATTGGCAATGTTAAAATCTAAATCAAGGTATTTTTCCTGGGAGAAAAGGCAGGAAAACTATTAGCCTGGCACCTTAAGCAGCAGTAGTCAATGTGAACTATAAAACACCTTTGCAATGCTGAAACTCAACAGCTCATCACGAATCCATGAGTTATAGCTGAAGAATTTTGTAATTCTTGCAAATCTTTTATTGGATAGGGGACCAGTTTGTTAATTTACCTTCAATTGAAGACTATTTGGGTAACTGTCCTCTACCTAAATTATCAAAAGAAGCCAGATAATTTTAGCAAAACCATTATCTTTGTTTGAATTTCAACAAGTCTTAAGCCTGATGGCAGGTGATAAGGCTCCAGGCCCTGACAGACTGACTGTTAGGTTCTACAAAACCTTCACTCCAGAAATTTTGCCCCATATTCTCAAAATGTATGAGGAGGTATTTCAATTAAAAACATTAGATGCCTCTCTACAGGAAGCCTTTATTTCAGTTTTGGCCAAAACAGGGAAAGACTCCACTAAAGCTTTAACTATAGGCCTATTTCCTTTTAAATATTGAGTTTAAGATCTTAACCAGGGCATTCGTCAATAGGCTACAGAAGGTATGGTCAAAGCTAATTGGCCCTGAACAGGTCAGATTCATGACTGGGTGGCATTTGGCCGACCATATGCAGAAACTTCAACATATAAGTTCTGGTCTAGGGTGCCAGATATCTGGCAGTGCTGGCCTCCTCGATGCAGAAGAAGCATTTGATCGTGTCTCATGGGTCTATTATTCAAGACACTAGAAAATTAGATTTTGGAACAATTTAGATTGTGGATCAAGTGGATATACTCTCACTCCTCTGCCAAAGTCAGATGTAACAAAGTTCTTTCATCCCCTTTCTCTTTATGTAATGGTACTGCCAAGGCTACTCACGCCCTTTCTTATTTAATTTATATTTAGAACCCTTAATTCAGCATGTTAATGCCAATCGGGTATAGTATTAGGTCAAAACAGTTACAAATATCTGCTTATGCAGATGATAGTCTTCTTCATTTAAACAATCCCAATATCTCCCTAACGATAGCTCTTGAAGAAGTTAAGCAATTTGAATTGATTTTGCATTACCAACTTACTATAGAAAAAGTACAATTATCATCATTAAATCATCTTGTTAGAAAAAAAGACTTTAGAGTGGGGACTTAAATGGCTAACTAAAGATTTGATCTATCTGAGTACTGAGGTCAACACCTCTATGAATAAAACCATCCACAGTAATTTTGTTGAACTAATGTGTATCCTGAGAATGGATTTAGAAAGGTGGCAGAAATTACCTCTATCTCCCTGGGGAGGATTAATTTGTTAAAATGTCTCTTTTACCTAGAATATTATACCCAATGATAATGTTATCTCTTAAGTTACCTCTTAGCTGGTTTAAAAATTTACAAAGGCTTTTTCAAACTTCATTTGGGATGGCCATAAGCCTCGATAAAGTTACACTACCTGACAGCTCTGAAAATTATGGGTAGCCTTGGTGCACCAGATCCTCTGATTTATTATTATGCAGCACAGACCACCAAATATATCAGATGGCTATCTTTGACAAACATGAGGATATAACATCTTACATCCCTCAATGGCTCACTATAGAATATGACTTGTGTACTTTAAATAGAATCTCTTCAAATGCATTATTTTACTTAAAATACAGAGCTTTGCCTAACTCTTTAAAATGTACTGCTGTTGGTATTTCTTTTATTAATATTTAGTCAGGGTAGAAAATACATGGGGATAGGTCTTACTAACCCTGTGAAACAGCCAATCTGGATTAACCCACATTTTAAAATACAAACAGAGTATTAATCAGTCCTATGTGGTCAAGTAAGGGTGTTGTTTCTATAAATCAGTTCATACATGACAATAAATGGACCCCATTTATTACTCTTTCACAAACTTACAACCTAAATAGAAAAGATTATTTTATGTATTTGCAGATTAGGCATAGACTAAGCTCCAAATCTGGGACTCTCATACCAGTAGTATTATCTTCTTATTTCTTAGAAACCCTAGAAGAATTAAATTTAGAACATCGGGCTATATCTAAAATTTACAAAACAATTTTGTCAAATAGGATGGTTTCACAGCAACCTAAGTATAATTACTGGTCAAAAGTTTGAACCAACCTATTTCTGACACTCATTGGAAGTGTGTTTGGCAAAACACCCACTTATTTATTGCTTTTGATGGATACAAATATATACAATTCAAGATCATTCATGCTATTTACAATACTCCTGATAAACTTTACAAATGGGGAATTATGAATTCACAAAATTGTATAAGGTGGAACACTGAAACAGTCTCATGTTTACTTATGGGAGTGTTCAAAAGCTTAAATTTTATGGAACACAGTAATTAAGAACTTGGACCCCGCTTGGGGTATATCTTCTGCTTTTACGCTTAAAATTGTATTCAAGAAATGGTCATCCATAATCTATCGGGCAACAAGTGTTACCATTTCAGTTTACTCTCATGGTTACCAAGAAAGTGATTTTTATGGCACTGGTTCGATCAGCACACCCCATCTTTACTTGAATGGTACCAGAGAGATACCACAGATTTTACGTCTCTTATGTATGTTAGCATCTACCCATAATTCTTTTCACGTTACTCTTATAGATGAGGTCCTCTAGATTCTTGGGTGTTCAACCTGTTACAGCAACAAATACCTGTATAAGTTGTAATGAAACAGATTACAAACTTGTTTTATGCCCGTATATATTTTTCCTTCTTTTTATTTTTTGGCTATATCTCTTTTTTCCAGTGGAAGGAAGGGTTGAGGGTTGGTGAGGGGTTGTGTAAATTATATAATTTTCTGTCATTCACATTGTCACATGATTTATATGTATGATTGTAACAGTATTGAAAATTCAATAAAGTATATTACATTTTTTAAAATGTCTTACTTGGGACATTTACACTGTTCAAACCTTATACACATTGAAGTCGCTAGTTGTTTAAATTCGCATCTAAGCAGTTGTGCATCACCCTTAAAATTATTTTGTTGGTGTGTTGTTAATCAAACGCAGATGGGAAAGCTATCCACCAACAAAAGATTGCTAGCTCTTATGCAATGAAGTTTTCAGTGTGTTGCTATTTTTTCATTCTGCTCTTAGACCCTTTTTGCAGTTCCATTGAAAACATATCTGTTCTCCCGTAATCCTACACTCAAATTAGCATAATTTTGGCAGAGGTCATGCTCATTCCCATTGCCTTTATCTGTGTATAGTAAGTGTCACTGAACAGGAAAAGTACCTTCCAGTACTATTTCCAACAGTTTCACTGAATGTTCTGTGGGACAAGGTTCATTTTTGCCTGGTGTTACTCAGGAAGAAATTCAGTGCTTTTATTCCCTTGTTGTGGGGGATGGTTGCGTAGAGTGAGTCAGTGTCCATTGAGACAAGAATGCCATTCTCACTGATATCATTATTTTTAAAACAATTGAGAACAGCTGTTCTGTTCCCACAGATGACCCAGTTTTTTTATGAAAAAGATCCAAGGTTTCTTTTTGTTTTGTTATAAAGGCTCAGTGGTAAAACTCACTTTGGACATATGGGATACTTTACAGTTAAAAATATGAACTTATAGTGAGTCAGCCATTATCCATGTCCTTCTTCAGTATCATATCAACATAAGCTTGAATTTCTGATGATGGATCCTTTGTGAGACATCTATAAAATGATTTTCACCCAATCACCCTTAGGCTTCAGAGAAACAGGCTTGACTACTCCAAATTACTATAGTCTTCCCTTGTCTGCTGGTTTAATAATGTTAGTGTATGTGGCTCAGGAGGTTGCACACTCACCTCTGAGGCCAGATAATTGGAAGGTTGAAGGTTCTAGCCCCACACCAGGAACTTGGGGTAAATTCAATAATGACACTGTAGTGCAGCATGAGAGAGTTGCTGCACTCTTGAGGTGCAGTCTTTCAGCTGAGACATTAAACCAAGGTCCTGTCTGCCTGTTCTGACGGTTGTTCAGATGGGCATTAAAGATCATATAGCACTCTTGAAAACAGTAGAATAATTTTTATTGGGACAGAAACAGGACAAAACAAAACCACAGAACAGAAGCTATGTACAAAAGCAAGCTAAATCATAAGCATATACTGTATGAAAGAGTTTAGAAGATATACATACTATACCAATCCAAAAAGTAGATTTATGGAAACAATTTACAGGAATCAGCAACAATAAAACAATGAGAACCCTAAAACAAAGGATGTGCAAATGCAGACTGTATTTTGTCTAGGTCATAGCCAAGCAATGTTTTTCAGAGGGTAGAAAAACAAGTCTTGGGAGCTCCTTAGATTCCCTTTCCCATATGGCTTGTAACTCGGTAGAAATCATGCTCACCAAAACAGCTACTGGGGTGCTCTTTTCTTGTGAAAAATGAAATCCAGATGTGCCATTTTATGCAGGCTAGAAGCACAGACAATTTACTCTGTAGCCAAGTATTTCATTAAAGGCCTATTTTGTCCAAACAAGAGTTTTATAAGGTAATAACCTTATGCACAGAGCTGCCAGAGTATAGAAAGGTCAGACCAAAACCTCTGAAAGTAGGGACAGGTGTGAAAGAGGTGCACCATAGTCTCCTCTTTGCCACCACATGTAGGCCTCCCAAAACTCACTCAGTTAAACTATTATGCTTCTGATTGCCCTTAGCATTAAGGTGTCCTTAGGCACAGAGCCACACGACATCCCACATCATTGTGGGCATCCGTTGGTCCAGAAGCTGAGTAATAATGGTGGCACATGAAACACCATATTTTAGATTGAAGGAGGGAGTTATGTTCCATTGTCTAAATTTTCTAAAACAGGATATAATCAAGGATTGAAGCACTGTAACTTCTTACAACCCAAAATGTATTAATTTCCATTTTTCTAATAATTTCCGCAGGAAACACTGAGAAGAAAATACCGCCTGGGTCTGGTCTGAGTCCAAGCTCCCTGAAAGACCTCCTGACTCTTATGCTCCTGGCCATCCTCTCTGGTCAGCGGAGGCAAACCTCTTGTCTGTACCCCTAGATCCCCACTTAATTCCTCAGAGGATAGAACATTAGGTGTTACTGCCCTGATTCTATGGAATAGCATCAATATAAAATACATACTAGAGTATACTAAAGAGACAGCCATGCCTAACCCCTGTATGCACCTGGCAAGATGCTCCAGTCCATCCCTTTATTAATGGGGTAACCCACACATAGAATGAACAACAATCCCCAGCTCGATACACATGGTGTGCTTGGTATCAAAACACATATTCAGTAGCAAATACCAGCACTAAAGAAATGGTGCAATAAGGTGCAAAAATATTTTATTCCATCACAGCAATACATGGATAGAACAAAAAGTCACAGTCAGTCCGCTCAAACAGCAGTTCCTCAACCAGTTTCGTAACCAAAGTGATGTCATCAGGAGGTTCTGCCCATTGATCAGTAGCTTCTTTATGAGGAGCTGCTCTTAAAGTGACAGCATCAGGTATTTTGAAAAAACATTATATCTTGTGTAAATACTCTTAATCTTTTAAACCACTATCAGGATTACAATTTTAATTATTACATACTATTTACAGTTTAGAACTATTGATTCAAAAACTACTAGTGTCAGCATTGGATATATTTTTCAAACAAGCTATAGCTTCTTGCATGGTATCCATTTCCAGGATCCAACATGGCACTGGGTCATATGTCGAATGGCAAAATCACGCTGCCAATACAACGCATTTCTGCCATGAGGCATTCTTTTTGTGGGGACTCTGCCCCCACACACTCCTGAACACCCCCACCAAAGATTCTCAACTCGAGGGGGGTTAACTTGGGGAGTGCACAAAGTCCAAAACAAATAAATGTTTTTGGGACTGGGAATCAAACCCGCCCCAGACAGAGCACCTAGGTTCCTGCTGCTGTGGTTCAGTCCAGTGAGCCATGGCAGTTGATAGATGGAACCCAGTCCCAGCAGAGTTTTATCCTCTGTCTGGGAAAGTGTGAATGGTGCAGTACCGTGTACAGCAGTATATATGTATTGCACCATTTGCTCTTGCCTACGGTGCTATATAGGTTAGCCATAATGTCGACGCTTATTAAGCATGCAACATTATGACCCAGAAGGATCCAACATGTCCTATAAAAGGAAAAATAAAGAATAGTTATTACACCTTTATAATCTAAGTAGAATGCCTTTTGCAGTACAATGAGGCCAACATATTAATGCAAACAGGATCCTACAATGTTCAGTATTCTTTTTTCTGATAAAGGGCATGATATCAGTTTTATCATTTAAGCCGGGGTATCAAACCTCCCAAAATATGGATCTAAAAGCTTCTTTTCAATGAGTTTATCATCCAGATTCCCACCATGTATACTCAGGTTATTACTTCAATGCCATTGAACTTAAACTCATGGCTCCTATTATTTCTCCGTTTTCATTATGTGCATTGCTAATGCATTATTCTTATCCCCTACTGCAATACTTCTCAGGTGTTTACCCAGTCTATGTTTAAATGGTTTTGTGGTCTTACCAATGTAAAATGAGCCACACTTGCAAGTTGCTAAAGTAAACAAGACCTTCAGTCACACGGCTGATTAACTGTCTGATCTCAAAACCCTTTGGTGCATTAATAATTGTGAAAGTACTCCCTTTAATAATAGCAGGGCAGAACTTGCAATGGCCACATGCAAATGTACCTTTAGGTTTGGGGTAGCCCACTGGTATGTTGGGGTGTGCTGGGATAGGTTTTCTGGAGGCTATGTATCAGTTTGTCACCAACATTTACCAGGTGATGTACACCACCCTAGGAGGTTGTGTGGTGACTTCACGTGGGAGGTGGTCTGTCCTTAACCCACACATGCCTGTACCAAGATACTATTACTTCCACAAAGGCCTCCAGAAGGCCATACTTGTTTAAGGACAGCAAACAAATATGCATGGGCTACCCTATTGAAGGCCTTCTCCTGGTCTAGAGATAGAAGAATGCCATGTACCAAGCCCCTTTTTCCTTGTTCCATATTTTCTCTGAGCAAAGCTGCGCCCATTATGAATTCAGTGACTAGGGACAGAACACATCTGACGGTAGATATCTATCTGGTCAGTGGTAACCTGTGACAGCCTTGCTCCCAGGTTTTCATCACGATTTTAAAATCCATATTTAAAAGACTAAGCAGTCACCAACTGATAATATTCAACTTTGGATCCTTCTTGTGTAGCTACATCAGGATCTCCTGTAAAACAGAGTCACCAGGATTAGTGCCTGCTAGGAATGTATTGAATAATATGGTTAATTCTCCTACTATTTCCTCAGCCATTAAAGAATATAATGTTCTTGGTAAGCCATCCATGCCAGGTGCAGTGCCAGTACTGTGAGATTTAATGGCAGCCAAGACTTCAGATGCCCAAATAGGCACTTGAAGTTTCTGAGTTTCAGAATCTGATAAAGGGGTATTTCTAAAGGGGTTGCAAATGGACTCCAGCCCTCACATTCACAGGAGGAATCAAAGTTACTTTCCACATGTCTAGAAATGAAAGTAGCCAATTTGGTAGGGTCTTGTAAGTAACACTCTGCTTGTCAACTAGCTGCAACATAACACTTTACCCACCTTTTCTTTGCAATACAGAAAAGGGTTCATCTGCTGTTTCCTGTCCTGCATGCCAATTTGATTCTCTTGTAATAGTGTGGACATCCTATCATATTGGTAAGAGAAAATTTCAGATTTTAAATGACTAATTAAATAGTAATCCTGGCTAGTCAATTCAGAAAGGAGAGCAACTTTAGAAACTGATGCCATAGATCCAGATATTTGAATATCTGGAGTGGTAACTTATTTAGATTGTTTTACCAAAAGGGGCTTTAATTCCTTTTACAAACCTCCTGTCACTCTACAGGGTGATCATACATGACCAGAAGAGATTTCTGTGCTTGGAGGAAGTCAACAAAGGCACGCCTGATCTGCTGGCCCTGCAAAACGAATGTATTGAGCCTCCATAAGGGAGGACCCAAAGGAGCCATAGATCCTGATCCCAGTGAGACACTTAATGCTTTATAGTCAATGGACTTCACAGGCACTGTGTTAACTGATTTGAATGGATTACCATGGGGACAAGACCCAAAAAGTCAATCCATGAGGAAAAGTCTCCTTTAAAAGGTATGTTGTCCCTAGCCAGAGCTGTCACAAGCCACATCTTTTAAACCAGCAGAAATTACAAGCTGACAGAGGAAGCATAGATATCATAGGCTATTACAGAGCTTAGAACACTATGTGTCCATTTTGCTTGCCTAAAACGAATCAGCAGTATTGAAAAAGCCCCTTTGCTGGCAGAATTTATCTAGCTTTACCTCAAACTCATTCACCGTAGAACTACCCACAACATCCTCTGATAGAGAATCCAAAAGAGACAACTCTTTGACTGAACCATTTCTGCATTTTAATGAATGACACTTTTACTCTTTAATTGAAGGGTGTGTATCGTGTATATATGCTGGATCTCTAAATTCTAGGCCCAAACTTTCCACAACTCACTATCGGTTAGTGCTTTGTGCCCTGACACACATCCTCTTATCCTTCTGTACTCCAATGAGTACATGTCCAAATCTCTTAACCTGACATCATAACTCTTACCCTTCTGATCTTTTATTATCCATGTTGCCCTTTTCTGCACCCTCTCAATCATCTGAATTTCAGTCTTTTATATGGTGACCAGACTTGGGAACAATATTCCAAATCAGATCTAACAAGTAATACCTATTGTGGCACAATGACTCCCTTCTCACTACTCGAAATATGCCCCATATTATGCAGTTTAACATTCTGTTAGCCCTTTGGACAATGTTTCTACAGTGTGACTTGAACTGTAGATTATTTGTCATAGTAACTCCTAAATCCCTCTCCTCTAGACACTCTTAGGAGGACAGCCATTCATAGTATATATCACATTTGGATTTTTATTTCCCAAGTGCATTACTGTGCATTTTGGTATTGAAATTAAGTTTATATTTGGCAGACCATGTTTGAAGGAAATCTAATGCTTCCTTTAGTTTAACATCATCCTCTGTGATATTAATTTCAGCCCCAATCTGCAGTCATCTGCAGATTTTGTCAACCATATGCAATTGTTTTGTATTGCATTGAGGTGACATACAAATTAAATAAGCAAGGTCCCAGAACTGAACCTTGAGGGACACCACTAGTCACCTCAGTCCAGTCTGAGCAAATGCCTTGGATGCTTACTCTTTGTTTCCTGTCAGATAGCCATGATGATATCCTGCTAACAATATTACCGTGTATGCCCATATTAGTCAAAACCTCAACCAGTTTATAAAGAGATAGCTTATCAAATGCTTTGGTGAAATCCAAGTAAATCATGTCCACCAAACTACCCCCAATCCAAGGCCTCGCTGACTCTGCCATAGAACTCCAGCATGTTTGTCTGACCGACTTGCCCTTTGTAAAACCATGCTGTGTTTCATCATTCTTATTTGAATCTTGTACTTATTTAGTTATGAAATCCTTTATAATACCCTCTAAGATCTTACAGATGACCAAAGTCAGGCTTACAGGATGATAATTTTCTGGTTCTTTCTGCATCCCTTTTGTGCAGGGTGATGACCGTTGCTAACCTCAAGGACTCAATCACTTCCCCTTGTCTAAAGATGTCTGAAATATGTGAGCCAATGGGGAGCAATTTAATTTGCCAGTTCCTTAATAACTCTGGGATGGAAGCCAATTGGGCCTGGAGACTTATTGGATTCATGCTACACAGTCTACTCCTTGCATCCATTATACATATACATATACATATACATATACATATACATATACTATATACATAGGGCTAGGTATTTCCAACTCTTGTTGAGCCCTCCCATTTTGATCCATTTTTCATTAAAACTGACAAGAAAGATGTATTTTGCATTTGGGCCATTTGTTTAGTCTCTGTTATTACTAGACCATTCAGATCAACAAATGGCCCAATCTAATATCATTCCCCTTTTGCTGTTAATATATGAGAATAAAGATTTATAGTTGTCTTTGGTTTTTACTGCCAACTTTTCTCATAGTAACTCTTAGTTTTCTGCATAGCTTTTTTGCTACTCTCTCATATAATGGCTCCATCCACCTTCTGTGTTGCCTTTCTTAGCATTCCTAAATGCTCTATTTTTTCTTTATCACATTTCTGACCTTTCTGGTTATCCAGTTTAGTATCTTACCCACCCTATTGTAGTTCTGTTTCAGAAGTATATTGTTGTTTATTTTCTTATTCAGCTTAGTACTAGATAATTCTCACATAATACACAGTGGCTTGTCCTGAAATTCTTGCTGCCAGTTCCATTTCACCATGTCATCCCTCATTTGATCAAATTTGGCCTTACAAAATTTAATACAAGAGTTTCCTTTATAACCTTCACTAAATTCCTGAATCTTGAATGTTACCATAGCGTTACAGTTACTTTGCAGTCCTTAATGGTGTCCCCCATATTACTCAATACAAGGTCTAATGTACTGTTTCCACTTGTATGCTCCTTAACAAATTGGTCCAGACCTAACTGCTCAAATACATCCAAACACATTTCTTCTGTTTTACTCTACCCTGCTAATGCATCCATTTTACTCCTTGTAGGTTAAAATCACCCATTAATAGTATCCTATCTGCAGGATTTAGATCTTAATACATTTATAGAGAGCTAGACTGTCCACATGATTTGTTGATGGGGCCTATAAATTACTCCCAGTATTATCTTGGGAGCCCTATATGGGGTCAATTTAATCCATATTTGTTCTGTTGGTGTCACACTGATGTCAATCCTTTCTGATGTAATGTTATCAGCACATACACTTCCACACCCCCTTTCCTATGTATTCTTGATTTACAGTATAGTGTGTAACCATTTATATTCTTATCCCAGTTGTCATGTGCATCCCACCATGCTTCAGTGATTCCACATATCTGGATGGATTCGTGTATAATATCGTTTCACCTCATCAAATTTCTTCATTACACTTCTAGCATTAACTTAAAGGCAATTCAAACCCTCCTCAGCTTTAATTTTTATGAACTCTGGTTCATAAACTTTAGTTTCATTTATAAGCTCTCCCCGACCCCCACATATTAGTTTAAACTATGATGCATGCTCTCATTAAATATTTGGGCCAGAATCCTAGTGTCTACTTTGTTAAAATGCAAATCATCAGCCCTGAAGAGCCTTGCATCTTTTAAGTGTCCCAGTGATCTATGAAAACATAGCCTTCACGAGCACACCATTTGTTCAACCATCATTCAATGCAACCACCCCACTAATTTTTGAATATTGGTTCCCATGCACTGGGCAGTATGGTGCAGTGGTTTAAGGCTCTGAGCTGCAAATCTGGAGACCTGGGTTTGAATCCTACAGCCCCCACTTGCATACGTGTGACCCTGAGCAAGTCACTTAACTTCCTCGTGCTCCCAGGTTGCACTCTGCAAACAAGCTTTCAGCTTAATGTGTCTCACCTGTCAAATGATTGGTAAAAAAAAAAAAAAGATACCTGATACAATGATTTCACCTCCTTTTCCTTTAATTTTTGATGCTACATCCTGAAAGTCTTTGTATATCCTATACAGTCTCCTTTACCAATGTTGTTTATTCCAGTATGTATAATTGCAAGTGGTTTGTCGCGTGCTCTAATAACCCATCCAATAAATGTTTAATGTCACTAATCTTATCCCCAGGAAGAGTGCTAACTATTGTATATTCTTTTCTTCCACTGCACACCATGTTATCTATTCGTCTTATAACAGAGTCCCCTATTGTGATTATGTTTATTTTAAGCTAGTTGTATGACCTTGTGCATGTCCTATTTCTTGTTGTTGGGCTGAATTCTTTTCAGTATTATCCTCAGTATATTTACTACCATCTCTTGAACCTTTTAGGCTGGGTACTTGGTCAACCCAAATTGCCTCCTGGATCAATGTCAGTGTTCTTAGCACTTTTATTCCCCTCTCAGTGATCTTTTTGTGGTCCATATGTAAGAAAATAGGGTTTACATTATTTATTGAAACATGTGTACTCTGACTGGTATTAGTACCACGTATCCTTAGTTATTTCTGTAATTGATGACCCCCACTTCCTTCATCATTTGTTGCATGTTCCAGTAAACAAAACCTACTCTGTAAAGCCAGTGGTATATTATATACAGCACCCCTCTCTGTCGCTTTGTAATGGTTTGCACCATGCTCCACTCTTCTGTTTCAGAGTCATCCTGTTCATATTATCCTCACTCATTTTTCTCTTATCCTGTTGTGCATTTACTATCCATTCCCTTGCCTTCCATTCTTAAAGGTGTTGCCACCATTTCAGAAATATTATCAATAAACTCTTCCAAACCACAATTTCAGCATGAACTGCCAGCCTCTTGTTTAAGATAACTATTTCATTCTGCAGTGTTTTATTAAGCATACATTTGTCACACACAAAGTTAGGAACAGGGTCATTCTCTGTAAACATGGCACACAGAGTGCACATTTCTTTCATCCCCATTTTTATGATTTTGTAACTACTATCCCAATAAAACCCAGTTTAATATTACTAATACCTTATTAATCAAACTTCTTCCCACTGCTTGTCTGCTGCAGCTGACATGGCAGACATACACAGACATGTGAATCTGCCTGCCATGTCTCCACCGCACACGTCACCATGACACACCCCACTTGTGCTCGCCCTGCCCACTATGGGTGTCGATGCCCCGTGACCCAGAAGTGTGCCTCCCGGTCACGCTTATACTGTAGTCCTAAATCCAGAGTTTAAATATATAAAATTGACTATATCCCTTAGCATTCCCTCAAAAACAGGGATAGCTTCCAACACAGCTTAGTTTTAAAGCTCAATCAGTACTTTACACCTACCTCACAGAAGTGGTAGTTCTATGTGAGTGGTGGTCAGGACTGCAACACCCCTACCATTTCCTGGTTCTGTCTATAACAAAGTCCTCTCTCACTGAGTAAAGTACTGTTGCACACATGCACAAATGCAGAGTACACAATTTAAAATAATAAAAGACTTGGTTGCATGTTGTCTCACAGCATACATTGTCCCACAACTTTACAACTGACCTTTTCTTCCTCAAAAAAGTTTTCATGTTTTTGCTCCTCTGTCAGAGGGCCAGACCGCAATTAAATCCCCTCCTGAGCAGAACACCCTTAGTTGTAAGAACTGAGTAATTTCCACAGTGTCCTGACTAAATGTTCTCCATTCACTAAACTACCACTAACAACTTAATTTGTTTCAGTCTCAGCTGTTTTCCATCTGTAACTCCTCCTCTACCCAGGGACAAGGCTTAAAATAAGCAGAATTACCTAGCCTTTCTTTCCCAGTCAACAGCAACAACAACGAAACAATAAATAAATAATGAGTTCAGGGTTTGAGGATAATTCATTAGGACCAGTTTTTCCATTCTATTGCAGTCAGTAAAACACATCTTTTGTTCACATTTTAATAATACTTCTGTTTACTTAAGAGCTAATAAATTATAGGTTGTTGTAGCTAGATTATTCTGAGTTGATGGGCAAAAGAAAAATTTCTTTTTTGGGGGTGACCTCACTCTTAATTATATTACAGGTATGAATCTGCTGAACATTCCTGCTGTCTGGTTATTTACTAAAGAATGCTTTCAAGTGCAAAGTCCTGAAAAACTTAAAAGATCGACCCGGACCTGAAATGCATTGAACTTCATTATTTGGAAAAGGATTGCTCTTTGCTCAAGGCTCATGCCTGAGCATCAGTTAATGGGATAGTAGTCAAACTGATTACTACAAATATGTTTGTTTGCCTGATCTCAGGATAAAAGATGCAATGAATGAAAGCTTTGCGGCAAAGGTGTTGGGAAGTCAGAAATTTTGTTCTGTGCATAGTGGAGCAAAGGTTTCCTGACATCACCCAACATTGCACAGTAATATTCTTTTTCTGTTTTAAAAAGTGTTAAATAAAACCCACCCCACCCACATAGCTATGTTATGGGGATGTTTGTTTCGAGTGATTCAATGTCGGTCAAAACAAGAATGCAATCCTCAACTATTGCTCTACTTTTAAACAATTGAGAACATCTGTTGTATTCACCACAGATGATTCAAAATCTTGAACTGTTTTTTTTCTAAAAAATCCAAGAATTTCAATAAAGGCTAGGTAATAGAGCACACATTGGACATAATGGATCTACCCAGTGGTGTAGTGGGACTTTATGTAAATTTGGAAGCAGGTAAAAGACTGGTCTATTATGATACTTTACAGTTAAAAATTCAAACTAATTTTAGTGAGTCAGCCATTTTAATACTATATTAACACGAGCATGAATTTCAGATGATGGCTCCTTTGTGAGACATCTGTAAGTGATTCATCACCAAATTGCTTTGGCCTCAGTGAAACCAACACGTCTACCCTCAAATGTCTATAGCACTACCCTTGTCTGCTGGTTTAATAATGAGTTAATGGATAATTCATCATGACACAGTTTCTCTAGTCTATTGCAGTTGCTGTTGGAAAAACATCTTTTGTTCAAATTTTAATCATTCTCTGTTTACTTAAGAATTAGTGAACTATCTGTTGTTTAATGAGATTGTTCTGAGTTGGTGGGCAAAAGAAACATGTCTTCTTAAAGAAACATAGAAACTGACATCAGACAAGGACCACTTGGCCGCCCTAGTCTGCCTGTTTTCCCTGCCTACTGAATCACCGCAGACACTACTTGGTCTGTGGCTTATTCCCCCTTGTCTTATCACTAAGGTTTCTTTATGCCTGTCCATGTATTTCCTATGCTTTCTTGAAGCCCATTTACAGTTTTGCCCCACCATCTCCACTGGAGGCTATTCCAGGCACCACAGACCCTACTTGATCTCTGGCTTATTCCCCCTTGTCTTATCACTAAGGTTTCCTTATGCCTATCCCATGCTTTCTTGAGCTCATTACAGTTTTTACCCTACCACCTCTGCTGGAGGCTGTTCCAGGCATCCACCTCCCTTTCCGTGAAGAAGTACTTCCTCACATCTCCCTGAGTCTACCCCTCCAGCTTCATAGCATAACCCTTGTCCTTAAGCATCTTTTTTTCTGAAAATGCTCCCTCTTGACCCTTATTTATAGCTGTGAGGTATTTGAAAGTTTTTATCATATCCCCCTCTCCTCTGTTCCTCCAGTGTATACATATTACAGTTCTTCAGTCTTCTCTCATAGGGCTTTTGATGCAGATCCTGCACCATATTGGTTGCCCTCTTCTGAACCCACTCCAATCTTTCTGTGTCCTTAAGGAGATGAGGTCTCCAGAACCGGACACAGTACCCTAGGTGAGTCTTCTCAGCGATCTATACAGGGCTAACACCATCTTCCTCTTTCTGCTGTTGATATCCTTCCAGTGCATCACAGCATCCCTCTAGCTCTCCCAACTGCCTTGTCACACTGCCTAGCCGTTAGGTCATCAGATATGATAACTCCCAGGTCTGTTTCCTGTTTGATGGTTGGCAATACCTCTCGTTCCATTTTGTACTCAGCCCCAGTGTTTCTGTGCCCCAAGTGCATGATTTTGCACTTTTTGCATTGAAGCCTAGTTGCTGCACCCTTGACCACTTCTCTAACCTTTTCAGATGCCCTCTCATTTTACCCCCTGGAGTGTCTACATTGTTGCAGATCTTAGTGTCATCCATGAACAGGCAGACCTTTTCCTCCAGCTCCTCTGCAATGTTGCTAATAGAGACATTAAGGGAACAGTCCCAGTACAGATCCCTGAGGTACCCCACTGGTCACCCTCCCTTCCTTGGAGTGAACTCCATTTACCACAACCCTCTGTCTCCTATCCCTTAGCCAATTTCTTACCCTATTTACCACTTAGGTCCCATTCCTAGGCTACCCAGCTTGCTTACTAATCTCCTATGTGGGCGTGTTGAAGGCCTTGCTGAAATCTAAGTGAAGCCCATCATCACTCCCTACTTGATCCAATTCCTGGTCACCCAGTCAAAGAAATCTATTAGATTTGTTGACAAGACCTCGCATGAATCCATGTTGTCTCAGGTCCTGTAAGCCACTGGTTTCAAGGTATTCCACTCTCCTTTCCTTCAGTAGGGATTCCAGTAATTTCCCCACCACTGACGTCAGGCTGACTGGCCTGAAGTTGCAAGCTTGCAAGAACAAGGGGTCACAACATGAGGCTAGGGAAAACCCAGTGGCAATGTGAGGAAGTATTTTTACACAGAAAGGGTGGTAGATGCATGGAACAGCCTCCTGAGGATGTTGTAGGGGCAAAAACAATAGGTGAATTCAAGAATGCTTGGGACAGATAGAAGACAACCCTAGTGGTAGGAAGGAGAAGGTAGCTACAGATCACATAGGATCTGGAGTTTAAACAATAGGTAGGGAAATTGGCAGACTAGGTGGGCCGAGCGGTCCTTATCTGCCATCAGAATCTATGTGTCTATGTTTCATGTAGTTGACAGCCTCCTCCCTACTACCACTTTTAGTGGGACTACATCTGTCCTCCTCCCATCCCCCAGAACCTTGCCTGTCTCCAGTGAGACATTGAACAGGACTGTCAGAGATGCAGCCAGCACCTCCTGAGTTCCTGTAGTATCCTTGGATGGACCCCATCTGGCCTCATTGCCTTATCCACTTTCAGATTTGCCAGTTCCTTTAGGACTCTCGCCTCTGTAAGCGGTCTCAGAGTCCATCTCCTTCCTTGATGATCCTATCACTTTTCTGCAGCTCCTCTCCTTCCCCTTTTCTGTGAACACTGAATAAAAGTATTTGCTCAAGATGTCTGCTTTTCTTGGTCCCCTTCCATACAGTCCCTCCCTTCTTAGTTTAAAATCTCTCCCTGGTCCTTCTCTTTTCTCTTACATACTTGAAAATTTCTTGTCTCCTTTCTTTACTTACTAGGCTATTTTTCTTCTCTGTTTGCCTTTGCTCTCCTAACTGATTCCCCTGCCTCCCTCTGTTTCTCCAGATATGACTACCTATACTCCTTTTTTCTGTGTTTTCGTATACTTCCTGAATGCTAACTTTTTGTCCTTACCCAGTCACCTTCTTAGAGAACCATAGCGGTCTCTTTTTCCTCTTGCCTTGCTTACTAATCTGATGCAGAGATTTGCTTTCTGTATACCCCTTTTAGTTTTGCCAAAATTCCTCAATTCCATACAAATCCTCCCCGGCCAGGGTATACCTGAGGCATTCCCCATTTTCTTAAAATCAGCCCTCCAGAAGTCCAGGACCCTTGTCCTTGTGTGGTTTGATTCTGCCCCAGTCCTTATATTGAACCACACAGTATGGTGATCACTGCTCCCCAGGTGGTCACCCACTGTGACATCTGCAACACTCTCCCATTAGTTAGTGTAAGGTCAAGTATTGCCCCCTCATGAGTTGGTTCCCTAACTAGTTGCCTAAGGAACGTACCCTGCAAGAAGTCCAGGATGTCTCTGCTACTAGCAGCAGCTGCAGCTGCAGCTGGGATGCTCCAGTCTACATCCAGCAAATTGAAGTCTCCCATCAGCAGCATCTCCTTTTGATGTCTGGAGAAAACCACGCAGCAAATACACACAGTCAAATAATGCGAGTCATACCAGTGCCATGCAGTTTCAGAGTTTGTATATCTAATCTAGCTCAGTTTTGGACAGCATGGTTTTGTAACTGAGCAGTGTGGTTATTGATCATGCTGTTTTTGATCGATGGGTACTGACATAGCGTCCCTTTTGCCATCTTTTGGATGGCTTCCCCCTGAACAGTATCCATCCCCATGCTGGAGGTCTTTGATCATGCCAGTGCAAATAGTGGCTTCATTCCCCATCACAAAATTCTTCTGGAATTTTGTTTCCCACTTCGAGCATTGCTGCATGGCCTTTCAATTCTCATCCCACCCTGCTCATCAATCCACCATTTTCCTTTTGCCTTCCCAGTACCTCCTCTGTTCTCATTCCCATCTATCTTCATTACTACTAACTTGTTTTCTTTCTATTAGGTACCCTTGGGATTTGTCTCCTTGAGTTTCACTGCTGACTACTCCAGTTAGTGTTTGGAGGACAGTTTATGTCTCCCTGTTTCCTTCCATCATTCCCTCAACTAGTTTAAATGCTTGCCATTGTAA
This sequence comes from Neoceratodus forsteri, assembly GCA_016271365.2. NCBI lineage: Eukaryota > Metazoa > Chordata > Ceratodontiformes > Ceratodontidae > Neoceratodus > Neoceratodus forsteri. The sequence continues at coordinate 245,277,179 of CM057454.1, read as the reverse complement.
CATTTAAACCTTTCACTGAGGACTGCAGTCCCCTCCTGGATGGATGCAGGAGATCCCTCTGTACAGGTCTTCATCCTCCCAGGTGCGACCCCAGTCTCCAATGTAGCCAAGCCCCTCCTCTCTGTACCATTCTTTCAACCACTGGTTGAAGATCTCCTGAGTATAAGTGCCTATCCTCCCCATCATAGATCGGCAGCACCTCAGAAAAGGTCATTGAACTTGCTACCTGCCTAAAACTCCTCCCCCACTCCTTGAACTCCTCCTGTACTAGCTCCTCTGTCCCTAGCCAGTTCATTTTCCACAGCTGGACAATGACATCTAGCTCCCCTCCTGTCCTGCTGCCCTAACAATCCCTCAGGATCTGCTTTCCATCCTTCTGAGCTGTGATACCAGGAAGGCACCTAGCCTCCCTCCGCCCTCCCTTCCTGTCCCCAAATCTATCCCTCTCACGATGAAGTCCCTCACCAGGAGTTGTTTCTTTCTTCTGGGTCCTCTGCCACCCTCTGGGGTCTTCACTATGGAGAACCCTCACATCCTCCCTAGTCACTACCTTGGGTGCCTCCATGGAGCAGTCACAGCCAACCAGAGTGGCATAGGAGTTGTGTAGTGTTACCGAATAGGAGATGTGACTCTGTCCCAATGAATTAGTGGCAGCAGACTTGGTAGTCCCTGGTTGGAGGTCCACGAATCCTAGTTAACCTCCCTCCTCTGCCCAGAGAGGTGCATGCAGATGAGGCAGTGCTGCAGTCTCCAAAGGTCTCCTGAAACTGCCACCCACAGCCACTGGACTTCACCACTCCCATCCTACTTTCTCACTACTCTGCCTGTTTTTCTTTTGTCTTTCAAAACCCTTTTGTTCTTACCTACATAAGGTGTTTTACCTATTCCCAAGTTTTGTGTGTTTGATCCCAGTCAACAACCTGGCTGCGCATTCTGAACCAGCTACAAGTGGTGGATGTCAACCCCAGTAGCCCTAGGTACAGGGAATTACAGTAGTCAACATGGGAGGTCACAAAGGCATGAACCAGAGCTGGAAGGTCATCAGGCAGAACGAGGTGCATGATCTGGGCAATATTCCTCAGATGGTAAAAGGCAGCCTGACAAAGGACAACACCTAAAATTTTAGGGTCAGCCCTCGCCAAGAATTATGCCCAGATTTTGCACCCACTTGAGGCCATCAGTGGCAGCCTCCTAACCAAAGTCTGATGACTGTCCAGCCTACGGCCCTCAACCCAACGACCTGGGGTTGTCTCTCTCTCAATCCCATTACAGGTAGGGATGTGCTGGATGTTCCTAGTGTCTGGTTATTCACTGAAGAATGCTTTTAAATGCAAAGTCCTGAAAACCTTAAAAGATCAACCTGGACCTGAAATGCATTGACTTTGTTATATGGGACTATCGACCCATAATCACACACCCTGGAGTGCTTTATCACACTTATAACCCATGCTGAAAAATCCCTTTAAATATACTAGAAAGCTGTTTCTGTTGCTAAAAGAACTTGCAATTTATTAAAATTAAACAGAGAACATAAAGTAGTCCCATTTTAAGTGAAGATTTTAATTGTGTTTAACACCTTTCTTCAGTTCATTTTCAAGTTGTCTTTTTTAACTGTCAAACTGCACTTTAACTCAGACTATCAATAAACAAGTTATTTCATCAACAAATCCACTAATTAATTGAAGTGGAATAAATGTTTTCTGTAATTATACAGTTTTAAGAACTGGACTGTTTTTCATAGCTTTCTGTTCAGTTTTGCTTTTCTGGTCTCTTGGTGATATTTTGCACATTTGATCGTTTTGTTCTGGTTGAGATTTTACTGGAGCACCAGCAGTGTTGTCTGACACATGTTTAGCTTGCTATTTCAAGGGAGTAGGTTTGGTATGTGGTGCTGCTCTCACTCATATGTGCTTAATGCGCCACCATTGCCTCTTAGAAGATCACTCCAGTGCTTTCTGTCAGTGACTGAAGCCAACCAGTAATTCTGGATGCTTGACTCACTTTGTGGCGTAATACTTATAATTTTCAGGTCTCAAGACTGGCATCTGTATGTCTGTGCACAACTGTGTTACATAGGGAATGCTTGGTGTACCGTCTTGTCAGATTTGCTTCAGCTGATAGTCGTGGTAGCATTGTTGTTAGATAGTTGATTTCCATTTGTTCATCAGAATACCAGCAATCTTCTAAGTCAATTTTTGGCTCTTGTGGGGTGTACTATAGGTAAAAGCTTTCGGATCAGGGGATCATGTTTAAGTATTTCATGAAACTCACACTGGGTATAATGGGTCATATGGATGCTCAAGATGAAGCCTTTCAGTTTTTGTTTATTGGCTACATGGAGGTCTTTTTGGTTCTTTGACATTTCATTAAAGGAGAGGTTTATATATTTTAAGTCTTCTTCATTTGTGATTATGGTGAAACTTTGTGGTGTGAGTTGCCTCTGTCTCTTTCATCCCCTCCTGTCTAGATGCAGCTGCAGGTCAAGCCAAACCTTTCTAACCAGGCCAGCTGCAGTGTTGAGAGACAGCAGGGGGAATTTCTAAGTTTCTTGAAGTCCTCATTTCTTTTTTTTTTGTATTTACATTTTTATTGAGACAGTTTAGTTAATTTTTACATTCATTTATACATCTTTTAGGTTACAGTAGTCATTACCACGTATTCATTTTATACATCCTTTTTCAAGTTTCATCACAGGTTATTAATTGCTTCTATTTCTTATCTTTTAATGTCCTTCTTTGTTTCTCAAATTTCATTGCTTTTCTTCTAATTCCACTTTTCTGTCTGTATTCTGGTGATCAAGTCATACTTACTACTTATTGTTTTGTTTTATGTAGCAGGAACTGTTTCAGACCATGGGTTCTATCCTCCAACACAGTCAGGTCCCCTGAAGGGTCCCACTTCTGCATGGGGACCCGTGGTACCATCCCCACCCCTCAAGATCCCAACCATGGTTCTCTTTGAGCTTTTCTGCTATACTTGCTACCCTCTATCAACAGCCAGCAGGTTCCCATCCACTTTATCCCCTATCAGGTTTATTTTGATGTTTGTTCCTCACCACCTCCAGTGTTTTATTTACAGTTTTCTAGTTAATCCATGCTAGAACAAAGTATGGGCACAAATCTAAAATATACAGTACACATTTCTGCCATCTATTTTTATGTTGTTCCCCTTTGCCCTGGATTCACAACATAAATTGTTCCACATCAGTATATTTCATTCATAATTTTCTTCAGTCAGTGATGGTAGGAGGGCCAACCTCATCCAGTTTCTTGTTATTGTTTTTCACCACTACTTAAGTATGTGGCGGGGAGTGGGGAGAGTCAGAACCCACTAGTAGGGACTGAAATCAAGGCTAGTTGTGGGGTCAGGTCGAAGGGTTCCTCTAGTATCTCAATTTGTAGGAGGATTTGTTCCCAGAATTCTTGTAATTTTGGGCAAGACTAAAATATATGACTTTGATCAGCAAGTACCAAACCACAGTTCCTCCAGCATTCACCATACCCACTGGGCATATATTTTGCTAGTATCGCTGGGGTTCTAAAGTATCTGTATTGTGCCTTCCATGCAAACTCCCTCCATTGCGTAGTGGATGTAATTTTACTGCTGGGATAGAGTGCTTGAGCCATGTTTCATATTCTATATTTATACCTAGCTCTTTGTTCCAGCTTTCCCTTGAGGTCCTCATTTCTGATTCGGTGATAATGCTTGCTGTCATCTTTACCCTGCTTTCTGTATCTTTTACTAAAACAACAAAAACACTGTTTGTTGTATTGAAGGCTCAGTCTGTGAGAATGTAAATGTTTTATTAATTTTGTGGGAGTTCAAGTAATGATTTATTGCAGCACGAAGGCAGCTGTAACTGGATAGGCCATATGGTTCTCCTGTGAATTTTGAACCATCATGTAGAACTCCCACAGCACTTCAATGAGATTGTCTGGCTGGATCATTTTTAAATACATTTCCCTCTGTTTTTCAACAATCCAGTTTTTAAAACAGCAATCACCAAGGAAGCATGTTGCAGAGTGTTAGGCTAGTTTTCTCATATTCCATTTGATTGAGTTCTTCCTTTTTAATGCTGATGTGTCTGCTTACAGCTTGCTTTTCTCATTCATTTCAAGTTCCATGTCTGGATTCCCCTCTCCATTGCAGGTAGCAGGTTTGGGTGTTGTTTCTTGAGGAGCTGTTTCTTCTGGCTTCATTCCAGCCATTTCTCTAGTGAAAGCCACAGAAGCAATATTTCTGAGATGCAGGTACTGTAAGCTGTCAAAATTGTGCAATGCTCTTCTGACATGTAGTGATCTCTGAAAGATATGATTAGGTTCCACTAGGTGAAAGTAGGTCAGGCATGTAATTATGGCTCAAAAATTTCATGGGTCTGACCTGCTCTCATCCAGTCACTATCAAACTTCACTGGCAAAGGTGGCGCAAGGCAGAAACTTCACTATATGTATAGTTGGGCAAATTCTCTGACATTGCACAGTTGATGTTCTTTTTTTTTAAAAGGCATTTAAAATTTAAAAATAAAAAATCACTCCAACATTCACATGCTGTAGCTATGTTCTGCCAGCCCGACCATAGAAATAAAAGTCCTGTCCCTCCTCTCAGTAGCACCCATGCCTCCCTCCTTACCCCAAGTACTGGCACAGTCACCGTTATTAATACCCTTCCCCACCCAATGTCCCCTTCATAGTTGTAGTGTACAATAAAGGACAACAAGGATACACCGCACCCTGCTCATCCCCAAAGAAACTCAGTTACATCTAGTCAGTCAGTGGGGTGTCCTGTAATAAAGAAAACTATCCCCACCATGGCAACCAGCCACTGACAACCTTCAATTCAGCCACCAAGAAATGAAACCAGTGACCTGCAACTACAGTAACACCTGATTGGTTTGGTGTGTTACTATAGAACCACAAGGCTGGTGGTGGTGGGGGCAGAGATGTTAATTTTTATAGTGAGGGCTGGTGGGGGATAAGAACATATAGCTATGTGGGTGGGTGTGTTTTTTAAACACTTTAAAATAAATAGAAAACAACTATATGTGAGCTTAGTGCTACTACATGTAGTCTTTGCCTGGTGAAGTGGGCACTGTTCTAGAAGAAGAACTACATGAAGAGCCACTCTTAGAAATATTGAGAATCAGGAAACTTCACAAAGACTTTTGCTTAGTAAAGTGTCTCATCTTTGCCTTCAGTGCAGCACACAGTGGTGACTAATTCTGTTCTCCTGCTATAACATCCGTTTCGTTGCCCCCTCCTTGTCTTTCTACCTACTTGGGCATTCCAGAAGTCGTCAAAAACTCTGAGCTTCTTTGTCTTTCACAGGGATCCAGCATGCCTTGACCAGGCCATGAACCCCTCAATTTCTGGAACCTAAACAGTTTTCAGAAATCCTCTATACTGCAAGGGATCCAACATGCCTTGACCAGGCCACAGACCCCTCAATTTCTGGAACCTAAACAGTTTTCAGAAATCCTCTATACTACAAAGCATGCCTTAGCCAGGCCACGGACCCCTCAATTTCTGGAACCTAAACAGTTTTTCAAATCCTCTACTACCAAGGGATCCAGCGTGCCTTGACCAGGCCACAGACACCTCAATTTCTGGAACCTAAACAGTTTTTCAGAAATCCTGTATACTGCAAGGTACTAGCCCTGACTTTTGGATTTGGTACCAGTGGAAGCTGATTTCCAAGTGGCCACACTATCTCCTGCTGAACACATTTCTAACTACTGTATCTCCCTCTGTGTCTCTAGTTGAATTTATGTACCAGGGTTTAATAATGTGTTTAATCCTTACAGTCATTTTAAGTTCTGAGTTGATATTAGAAGTGAATTTTGAGCCTTGACTGTGTAAATCCTTCTTCTGCTCTCTGGCCTGCAACCTGTCTCCTGTTGACTTTTCATTAGCAGATTATATCCTCTCACCACAAGAGGCTATATCTCTGGTATCAGCTCCTATCCTATCTGGCACACCACACACTCTGTTCTTTTGTCATCACAATGCTCCCTCCTCAGTGGGCTCTCCTTTCCTCTCTCTCTCTCTCTCCCTCCCTTCTTAAAAACTAAATAAGCCTGCCATCCACTCGCCTCCTAACCACTTGTGCTTCTAGCTCCAGTCAACCTACAGGGTTAAATGCAGATGCTCTCCACCATCTGTAAACACACCTCTCGAACAGCAGCTGATTGGCGCCCTGTCTTGCTGCCTTGCTTTGCTCTCCAGGCACTGCACCCATTGACTTTGCATAGTTTGCTGCAAAATTTCACCCACCTACTTAAATAGACCTCTAGCCCCACCCTCCTCTACATACCGCGCCTCCTGCTGCCTATTGGCCAACACTTGTAGCTTCCTCTGTTCTGCTTATGCCATCCATCCCCTTCTCTCATCCCGTAGTGCCACCTAACTGAGATGCTCTCTTTCTCAATCTCTCTTTCTATCTGCCTCTTGCTAGCCAATTCTCCCTCCTGTTCAACTCGCTTTCCCACCCTACTGTGCTAGTAAGGAAGCCATGCAGGTTCTCTCTGGCGTTCTCTTGACTCTTCTCCTCCTCTTTGCCTGCCCCCTTCTCTCCCTAGTCCTAGCCACCCCAACCCCGCCCCCACCACCCCCTACTCTGGTTTCCACTGCTACGCCAAGGGAACTCTCACTTCCACTCGAGACTTGTGCTTGGCGCACCGTTTGGATATTCCTGGTTACTACATGGCCACTATCTCTCAACAAGTGTGGCCACCTCTCTACACTGTACCACCTTGTAGTCCATATGGGATACCGCCTGGAACCTAGCAACCCCTACTCCCGAAACAATGATCAAAACTATCTCAAACAGCTGTGGCTCTGCTCCTTAAACACCTACTCCTCCTCCTTCTCATCTCAGGCAGTGTCCATCCCAATCCTGGCCCTAGAATCTCAGGCCACACACAAACTCAGGTGCCCTTATCTTTGCAACCATTAATATCTGCAGCTACTACCAAAGCTGGATGCATTCCAAGCCTTCATATGCCAACACAACCCTGACATCCTTGCAGTGGTATAAACTTGGCTGGCGCCTAAAGTTCCTGACTCAGTAGTAACAATACAGGGCTACAATGTCCACAGGCTGGACTGGATATCCAAAAAGGTGGTGGTTGAGCAATCTATATCAAAGACTCCCTGTCATGGCACCCTGTAGCAACTCCATCACTTTCTGCCTCGGCCCAGATTCTGCCAATAAAAATTATCTTAGGTCCCAGCCATAAAGCCCTGACTATTGGCTCTGTATACATCCACCCAGGGACCCTTAACATGGCTTCAATGATGTACTAAACTTTATCAACTCTCATACTCCTGAAGTTAAACTTATTCTACTAGGGATTTCAACATAAACTGGTTAGCATCAAGCGCCAGTGCCTATAAAATTTCATCTCAGCTGTTAACCTCACGCAAATGGTAAACTCCCTAGTAGGATTAACTACAAGACTGGCACCAGTACCCTCCTGGATTGGGTCCTCACCACTCTCTCCACAAAGGTTTCTCATCGACCGTTCTCCCAGACTCTCTCAGTGACCACTCCCCAGTCAAGTGTGCATGGTCTAACAAGTTCCTTAAGCCCCTCCCAAAATTATCACTAGCAGAGTCCTTCCTTGTGAAAAACTTCCACATCTCAAACAATACCTGCTTCACAAGACTGGCTACCCATCTATGAAGCAACAGATGTTAACTTGGCTCTTGATAACTTCATCTCAATTTTCAACAAAGCCTGTGACCTCTTTACCCCTGCTAAAAGGTGCAAAACAAAATCTCTCTCTAACCCATGGCTCACACGGCTCTTCTCTCACAGCTGAAACTAAGGACCACCTCTGGGCAGTTGCCAGGGCCACTGGCAAACAACTGGAAATCCAAATTACAAACAAGCTCAAAATGCCTGCACTAAAGCTCATCTGGTTAATGAAGCCACCTATTACAAAGCCTTCTCACCAATACATGGGGAAATGGTCGTGCTTTCTGGGACAATATCAAGGACGTCACAGGAAAGCAGCAAAAACCTCTCCGGCCTTGTTAATGGTTGATGGATCCCCAATCCTCGACCCCAAGGTGATCATAAAACATCTTTAACACGGCTTTTCAGAGCTTAATGCTGTCCTACCCATGACTTTTGAAACAGGGTCTACTCCCAAATACTTCCAGTCCCTCAGTCTAACCATCCCTCTTGTACTTCAGGGAGGTAGGCTGAATGAAGCTCACTGCTATACTGCAGCTATCTCTAAATCTAGATCTAGTAGCGACACCCTGGACCTTAAGGTTCTGTTGCTCACCCTCAATGAGGTAATTCATCCATTAATAAAAATCCTAAACCTCTCTTTCTTAGCTGTGGAAAATTCCTGGACTTATGGAAAACAGCCACCGTGACACCTGTTCATAAAAGTGGGGATAAGATGAATCACTCAAATTATCACCTATCTCCATACTGCCCCCACTCTCTAAGGCAGTCAAGGCATCCGTGGCTGATCAACTTGCCGACCACTTGGATAAATACAATATACCCTGTCCACAACAACACGGTTTCTGGAAAGGTCACAGCACCACCACAGCCCTTCTTGAGTTCACTGGAGCTTTGCATAAATCCCTTGACAACAACCTTCTCACAGGGGCCGTTTTCATTGACCTCTCCAAGGTCTTTGATACAGTACACCATGGACTACTAATTGACCAACTACTGAATGCCGGGCTATAACCTAACTCTTCTCTCTGGTTTAAAAACTACTTAGAAAACCGGCTGCAGAGAGTAAAGATTGCTGACACTCTTTCTGACACCCTGCCTGTTTGCTCATGTGTCCACAGGATCCATACTGAGCCCCCTCCTTTTAGCCTTTTTAAACTCCCAACCTTACCACTGCTCTGAGCAGATCATACTATATAGCCAATGATGCTGTTCTGTTGTATACTCAACTCACAAAGATCGTGCAGCTCTTCAACACAACCTTCAACTTGGTTTCAGTTCTGTTTTGACATGGTTTCTTAATCATAAACTGGTCCTCAATGACAAGAAAACCAAATCTATGCTCTTCTGCAGCTCTCATAACCCACACAAGCTACACCACTTGGCTATCTCCACCACCCAGGGGAACACTCTAGATCAGGTGGGGTCTTCAAATACTTAGGGATACAGCTTGACATTAATTTCTCCTATGGACCTCATGTAGATAATGTAGCTAGAGCTGCTAATACACAGCTTGGTCTCCTCTACAAACACAGACAACACCTCACACCAGAAGCTTTGAAGGTTGCAGTCCTGAGCTCTGTGATCTCTGTAATAGACTATGGTCTCATCATTTATGGCTCTGCAACCACAACCCTTAGATGTTTCTCAACTGCCTTAAATAAGGCATGTTGGCTCATCCACGGTGCTCACTGTCTCACCCATACATGTGACCTGTACACCCAGACCAGCTGGCTCCAACTATCAAACCGCATAAAGTTTCTCACCTTGCTCCATGGTGAAAAATATCTACCTTGGCCTTGCACCTTCTGGGTTCTTAACTCTGTTACAACACCGAATCAACAAACAGTGCCTTTGGAGAGCCATGCTACAGCTACTAAAATCCCCTCTGTCACACTTCACAGGGACAATGCTCTTTTGCTTATCGGCGCCACTCTGGTTCAATGGCCTCAGCCCCACCATCTCCTCTGCTCCAACAATTGGTATGTTTAAAACTAGGCTCCAGGATAATCTCACTACCAACAGCTCCTGTGACTGCCCAACAACCTGATTTCTCCACTTCCCTGCCTGCTCTAGTGGTCCCCCTCCCCTCCTCACTGGATTCTACGCTCACAACTTTGTACCCCAGTGCTGCACTTTTCACCCTCTCCCCACCCTACCTACATTCCTTTCCCCCTTCCCTCTCCCTATGACTCTGGCACTTCTTATCTCTTCTCTGTTTTCTCTGACAAATGCCACTGGCTGCCTTGCCTACAATGCTCCCTTGAATTGTATTAATCTGTAATCTGTTTGCAATATCCACACTGCTGTAATATCTGTCTTGGTGTTCCCCATAATTTGTATTCCTCTGACATGGAACCTTTGTAAAAGAGCCTTGGCTCAAAGGTATTTGTAATCCTAGACTTAATAAAATAAAAATAAAAAAAACATGAGCCTGAGTCTGTATCACTTCCAGGGAGTAGGTTAAATTGTCCACTGGGATGTTCTCATAACTTGTTGTTTCCTAAACCTCTTGACCCAACTTTCCTTTGCAGGCTTGTGCCATTTGTAAATATACCCTTTGAGTATAGTCACGCTAGTCCCTCTTACACCTTTCTAGTTTATATAACCTCAAGTCTTCTTTGAGTTTCTCTATAGGGTGCTCTGATTTATTTTGTAGCACAATCATTGCATCTTGATTACATTTTCCTTTAAAATTGTGTTATGCAATATTTTTGTAACTGCTTCAATGTTTCCCCTTGATTTCTTAATAAGTAGAAATATCAGATTGCATGAGCATTTCTTAAGTATCTTCTTCCAGTCATGTATGAAGAATTAATCTGCATGTCCATACACAGATCATTTCTATACTTGTAGCCCTCTGGGAACCTTGTTTTCTTCAGTTTTGGTATAGGGCTAGGCCAACATACTGAGGTGGAGCTTCTTTTCTTTAAATTCACCACGGCTGCTGACAATTGTCCCATTGCCAGTGGTTTCTGTTTTATTTTATTTATTAAGTTTTTGTTAACCAGGTAAGTGCACTAGACAAATCCTGCTATTTTCAGGCACAACCGGGGAGGAGTTACAGATGAATGCCAACTGACCTTGAACAAAGAATTTCTCATAAGGTCAGTAAGGAAGACATAACATTACCTTCCTCACCAGTTAGGGATAAACCCTACTTGTTAAAGCTAGAAGCCATTTTATTTCATGTTACAAACAGTTGAGGTAAGCCACTTCCTCCACAGCTTCAAAATGAAAAAGAACTGGCTGCTGGTTCCAATAGTAAAAGGAGGTGTTACTTTTCCTTGGTTCAGTAAATATAATACAAGTGGGAGAGCACTCACAAATGATGTCAAAGACAAATCAAACTTCAATTGTAAAATTATAAATCATGAAAGGACACTCCTCTTTCCATTCATATTTATAGATAGTTCCCTTGCTCTGAATCCAACAAAATAATTCACTAAAGCACAGAATGCATCCAGTAGTATTATATGGTGTATAGTAGAGTGTTGTAATATATGGATACGTCTCAACAATACAGTATACTAAGTCATACAAAAATTTCCGGTAATACACTACTGCTCTCTCAATAATATTATCCTGAGAAGTTATAATACTATTGTTTTGTTGATAATGCTACAATTCAAAGGTCATCCCCAACTGCAGTATTATCAATGGACTTCATCAGCATGAGAGCAGCTACCAGCTGAGCATGCCGGCTTTTCAATTAAACTGTTTTCTGACAGAAAGCCAGCTCCCTTCTAGTTCATAGTGTTTTTCCTACTTCCAGTTTGCTATTTACTTAGTGCAGTTCCTCTTCCTGCAGCAACTGTCCCAGACACACCCAACAACACAAGGTAAAAGAAACTGCCTTGAATCAATATATTACAAAAATAACACATAGATAAGTGTATTACAGAGGAGTAATACCATCTAGAAGTCTGAGGACTTTGGTAACCTCTTGAGCTTTGCTCTTGAGGTTCCAAGTCCCCAAAACCTCTCAATGGTCCTACTGCCTTGTAATATACACTTATCTATCTCTTATTCTATTTGCTGTATATGGATTTCCATCCTTTCAAAATGCTTTTGTACCACGGTTCAAAGGTCATGGAACCTGATAGTACCTTTTGAGGTACAACAGCATTTTGAAACCTCTAGAGACTGCACAAGTTAGTTTTAATTAGGTTTTAATGTCTGAAAGCCCATAAAAGCTACTTTGAGCATGCTATTGTGCTTACCTGTAAGTCTTAGCAGTCCACAGTTATTCATATGTAAATTAGCCTATAATAAAAAGTGGGGGTAGCCATGTGTTTTAGGCTTCTGACAGGCAATGATGTCACTGCAGTCTTTGCCCAGGTTTGAGTGCAGATAATCGAATAAATTAAATAGAAAGTTATCTGTTTTATTAAGTGTGTTTTGAGGTGTTATTAGAACACTTTCTACATTTATAATAATTGTTTTTATATGTGCAATGAAACTACAGTAATGGGTTATCACCTTTACATTTCAAACTCTTAACAAACAGAATCCTACAGACTTCTGATATTGTTATGTTAAAAATCCCATTCAGTCCAAAGTATTTGTAAGAAACTGTTATACTTTTAACTTTATCAAAGAAGTAAAATACTCTTTTAATAACACATAATTTATGCACATTTTAACACTGCTGTCCATCTATGTGTCTTTGCAATTAATAAGCAAGTAATTGAGTCCTATTTTTTTTTTCAAGTCAAATCTAAATAGAAAGAGAATAATGGTTGCAGAATCATAACAAATGTTCAGATTGTTTTCACTGTCTTTGCCCAGGAAAGACACTCTGCACTACAGCTTGTTCCTAGGTGTGTTTGGGGAGCACAGGTGGGTTCAGTGACTTGCTTTGGTTAACACAATATACAAGTAGAGCATGTTTGAATCAAACCCACTCTGCTGGATGAACCAAGCATGTTCACAACTCTTTGCTTTAACCTCTAGGCTATACTGCTGACTGATCATCAAAAACTGCATATTTCAAGGCTAGCCCCATGGTGCTTGGTCAGTGGGTATGTAGCCACATTTGCATCTTTAGACCTGAGGTCCACACAAGCCCATGACTGTCGAGAACAGGCTGTAACAGAGGGATGGAAAAGAAAGTTAGAAGGTGGTGCTGTGGCAGCCCCAGAAATTGTATTGACTTGAACACAGCCAGGGTCTAGAAATCCTGATATGGGGCCCCATACCTATTGGCACTATACAGCCAACCTTGAAATGTATAGTTTTTGATGATCAGCTGGTAGTATAGCCTACAGGTTACAGAAGTAAACTGTGTACAAGGTTAGTTCATCCAGCAGAGTGGGTTTTGATTCCAACATGCTCTGCTTTTATACTGTATGACCCAAAGCAAGTCACTGAACCCACCTGTGCTCCAAAACACACCCAGAAACAAGTTTCAGTTCAGTGTTCATTTCCTGGACCAAGATTGTAACAAAAACAAACTGTAAACATCTGTTATGATTCTGCAAATATTATTCTCTTTCTGTCCAGAATCTGATATGGCTTGAAAGAAAAAGGTCACAATTATTTGTTTATTAATTGCAAAACACATACTGTAGATGGACAACAGTGTTAAAACATGCATAACTTGAAATGTGTTATTAGAAACAGTATTTTACTTCTTTTGATAAAGTTAAAAGTATAGCAGTTTCTTACTGAAATACTTTGGACTGAACAGGATTTTCTAACATAACAATATCAGAAGTCTATAGGATTCTTTTGCTAATAGTTTGAAACGTAAAGGTGATAACTACTAGTTTCATTGCACATACAAAACAGTTATTATAAATGTAAAAGTGTTGTAAGAACACCTAAAACACATAATTAAATAGCAAATTTCCTATTTAACCTATTGGATTATCTGCTGTCAAAGCAGGGCTAAGACTCATGGCAACATCAGTGTCTGTCAGAAGTCTAACACACATGGCTGTCCCCAGCCCTTAATTACAGGCTGATTTACATATGAGTAACTCTGGACTGCTAAGACTTACAGTTAAGCACAAAATCTCACTCAAAGTAACTTTTTATGGACTTTCAGACATTATGAAATCCTGATAATGAGAGTTCCTTTAAGGCAATATGGTAAGGAGCATTTGAGTTTGTATTCTTTCCTTGTGCTGTAACCCTGTAAAGGCTCTGTGCAGTGTACATCTTTCAGAGACATTATTATAGGCATTTACTTGTGAAATTTGCCTTCCCACTGCTATGCGTAAAGGGAAGGTGTCTGCTGTTGCCTTTGTAAGAGAATACCTAACCTGTCAATTCATATATCCTTTTGTGGGGATTTTAGTGTAAGTTTAACTTGCAAAACCTAAATAAAAAGTAAAAAAAAAAAAAAAATCATGTTTTTAGGTTTTAAATCTGGATTGTGCTTTGGTATTCAGTTCAAAGTAGTTCATGGGGTGTAGTGCGACAGTGGGCAGCATTAGGGTTAAAAAAAAACCTAAGGTCGCATTTCCTTTTTGTTGCTAAAGGTCCTGTGCATTAACATAGTTTGTTTTTTTGCAATGAATACATCCTATAAACATTCTACAAAGTGTTACTAGACTCCTGTATAATCACCAGCTAACCAAATCCAGCTGCACTTGTATCTGACAGTTATAATAAGTTTGTAGTAATATGCAACTACTATGACTTGTATCATGTCCCACTTCATCTTAATACTGCCTGTACCTGTAGTTATACTTTATATCTACATTGTAAGCTATTTGTTTCTTGTCATTTACTGAAGTGTTCATGTAGTACTTTCACTACTGTTTTCACTAGAATTGTAGGTTTTACTACTGCTACCATTTTTGATCACTGTTACTTGTCTCATACATTACAAAAAATGGTTCTTGGATGTCCAGCCCATCTGGATTTAACCTCTGACTTTGATGGGAAGAAATTTCCAAAGTGACTGATAGGCTTCGTGTGGGAGAACATTCCACTGGGAGGGAGTATGACAGTTATCTACACAATTTGTTTTAAAATCTGGACAATATTTTTAGACATTGTGCACAATATATTCTAAAATTCTGTAATATTATTCTTCAACATTTACACCTTATTTTTACATTTGTTGTGGCAGCTATTTTGTTGCTACGTCAGATGTTTACATAAAACAAATGGATGGTGTAAACTAGTATGGGAGTAATGCTAAACAACATGAGAACTCCCTGATCTTCTCACTCTTGTAACAACCCCTCCCTGGTAAGGACAGGATTGTAACTTGCAGTGCCCATCAAAGCATTGGGTTCCTTGCACCAATAGCTCCATCCTTACTAGAAGGGAGGAGACTAGAAATGCAGAGATAAAGGAGTATTTTGTGGAAAAAGAGACTATTGGTAGTCGAGGATTTCCGTGCGAGGCAGTCACTCAAGGGTAAGTGAGAAAAGGGTAAGCACTGCAATAGGATGATTGGAGTGAGGCCTACTGGCCCAGCAAAGTAGCATGGTGCTAGGTTTCAAGGTTTCATAGAAACTCCTACAGCACCCTGGGTGAGCACTCACTGAAGAAGTGTGCATCGATGGTTTCAGGCTTGAAGGACTCACAGAAGATTTGGATGCCCAAAGGAGGTTGTCAGGGCTAGGAAACTAGATTGTTAATTACCCATGAGACCTGCATGTCTAAGGTGAGAAGCAACATGCTTATGTGTATGGTTCCTGAAGCTAAGGATTGGCAGCCTGCACCATTGATCTGCGCAGAGATCCTGGGGAGAGTCAGTGAGCTCTGTACCTGAGCAGTCAGCGTTTTGCACTGAGGTACCCTGCAGAGATGGTGGGGCTTAGGCTGTGCTGAATAAGGTGGTGAGGTAAGTTTGGTGTTCCACCCACTCCTTCTGAACAAGCAGAGCTCTGCTGGCCTCTCAGCTCCTCTGTTGACTGGTTCCATTCCTACCTCATGGTCCATCAACAGTCAGTACAGGTAGGAGGCACCCTGTCACCTCCCTTCCTATCCATGCTGGGGTCCCACAGGGCTCCATCCCCAGTCCTGTCCTCATGCCTCTGGACTTTCCAAACAGACTGGGAAGGCTTGCCCAAGCAAGACTTCCACAACATCCTGCACTGGTTCCTCTCTAACCAGCTCTGAGTCAGCATTAAAAAGGGTCCCTGACCTTTGGCACCAGCCAGAAACTGGCCAGGGTCTTTGTACTTCCTGTCTTTACCACCGTGGATGGAACCCCTCTTGATGTGGTTTCTTCCTTCAAGTATCTCGTGTATAGCTAGACTGTGTGCTTGACATCTCTGCCCATGTTGATACCATCCACCCAAGCTCCTCCCCAAACATGGTGCTTTATTCTGCTACAAATGCTGCCTGTCTCCCAGGTTCACCAGAAACTGGTTACCAGAATGGTTCTCCAGGTTTTGACTTTGTGGATGTGGTCTATGGCACTGTGCCTCATCTTTCCTCGCCAGTCTGGACTTCCTCTGTAATGCCTTTTGTTGTTTGCTACTAACTCCCTCCTTGAACTCACCACTCCTCCCTCTACTCCTCCTATCCATTCCTCCACTGCTCTCACATTGGCAGTGCCACTGAGCTCCTTCATGTCAAAAACTGGTTTGGATCCCTTCCTTCATATCTCTTCTACTCCTCTCTCTCCATCCTCTCCACCTCATAATGCTCTCCACTCCAAAGACCTCATACCCTCTCCTTTTCACACCTGCACTCCTCAGCAGGACAGTCTACCCTCTCCTCGACTTTCCCTCCCTGTGGAACATGCTTCTCTCTCTGTTACTCTCCCTCTACCCTCTCCTTTAAGCACCAGCTAAAACATCTCCCTGCCCCCCACTCTTGTCAGCCCTTTTCCTAACTCTCACACGTGAGGCCCCACCATCCCTGTGTTTGGTTTCCCACCTGGTTTCTGCTGTTGACTTAGTCTTCTCCCAACAACTACTGCACTGCTTTTTCTGCTTGCACGGCACTTTATTGCACATCAATGCTGCTCATTGTACTGTTTTATGGCTCCTACCATTGTTGTTGCACTTTTATCATGTTAACTTGTATACTTTTGAACTTTACCTTGTGCTGCTACATTGATACTGTTCGCTGTATTATTGTACTCCTTCTCTTTCCTCCCAGAATGCACCTGAAACAAGCCTTGGCTCAGAGTGCCTCTCTAGTTGTCAATTTCCAAATAAATATATAAAAGCTTGAGTGACGTTTAGCAGCTCTGGCTGTATAGTATCAAAGATTTATGCCAACCTACGTCAAAACCTACTGGCGAAATCCCTCACAGCGACAATCTCGACAGGTTTTCAGATTGTCGCTGTGTGGAACTGAGTAAAATTTCGCCCTTCTGCTGTATGTCGCCCCCCCAATCATCTCTGATTCAGAATTGATCATCCTTATTTGGGGGTGCGGGGGCACAGCCCCACATGGGGGTTCAGGGAGCACAGTCCCCCAATGAGAAACATCAATGTCGGACAGGTGAAACTTGCCTGCCCGACATTGGGATCTCACATGCCGAACTCGCCACAAGAGTGTTATTCGATTCGCATAGGTAAACTCAAAGATAGCAGTTGATCATGGGATAGGGTAATCCCAATTTGCTGGCTAGTAGCCAGGTCCTTGAGCTTATAGGGACAGGAGAGTTCACTAATTTGTATGATGGTCACCCCAAGGCAATCTAGGCAATACCGTATGTGGCTAATTGACAGTGATAGAAACATAGAAATATAGAACTTGACAGCAGATAAGGACCACCTGGCTCACCTAGTCTGCCCATTTCCCCTACTGTATAAACTCCAGATCCTATTTGATCTAGAGCCTACCTCCTGCTTCCTACACTAGTTTTGCCTTCTGTCTGTCCATGCATTCTTGATCGACAACTGTTTTTGCCCCACAACCTCCTCTGGAAGGCTGTTCCATGCATCTGCCACCCTTTCTGTAAAAAAAAAATACTTCCTCACATTGCACTTGAGTCTTACCACCTCCAGCCTCATATTGTGACCCCATGTTCTTGCACATCTCTTTTCTGAAAGATGCTGTGTTCTTGAACTCTGTTGATCCCTTGAGGTATCTGAATGTCTCTATCATATCCCCTCTCCCTTCTGTCCTCCAGAATATACATATTGAGTTCTCTCACTCTCTCCTCGTATGGTTTCTGGTATAGCCCCTGGACCATTTTCATTGCCCTTCTCTGGATTGCCTCCACCCTGTCGATGTTCTTTTGGAGATGAGGTCTCCAGAACTGCATGCAGTACTCTAGATGAGGCCTCACCAACTGCCTGTACAGTGGCATCACCACCTCCTGTTTTCTACTGATGATACCTCTCCCTGCACCCCAGCATTCCACTAGCTTTCCTCACTGCCTTCTCACATTGTTTGGCTACTTTTAGATAATCTGTCATAACTACCCCAAGTCCCTTTCCATTTTGATTGTTGTTAGTATCTCTCCTGTGTATTCCTCCCTGGGTTTTGTTCCCCAAGTACATGATTTTTCACTTCTTAGCATTGAATCTGAGCTGCCACATTCTTTGACCACTCCTTCCAACTTGCCTAAGTCTCTCCTCATTTGCTCCACCTAACCTGGAGTGTCAACCCCATTGCAGATCTTGGTGTCGTCTGCAAAGATGCATACTTTTCCTTCAAGTTCATCTGCAATGTCTCATATAAGGACCAGCCCAGCACTGAACCCTGTGGCACCCACTGGTTACACCCCTTTCTTCAGACTCAACTCCGCTTACTGCCACCCTCTGAGTCCTGTTACTAAGCCAATTTCTGACCTAGTTTACCACCTTGGGACCTACTCCCAAATTGCCCAACTTGTTAAATAACCTCTTGTGTGGGACTGTGTCAAATACTTTGCTAAAATCTAGATAGGCCATGTCCACTGCCCTCCTGATCTACTACCCTTGTCACCCAGTCAAAGAAATCTATCAGATTAATTTGACATGACCTTCCTGTTGCAAATCCATGTTGCCTTGGGTCCTGTGCCCTGCTGACTTCTAGATACTCTACAATCCTTTCCTTTAATGGTGATTCTATCATCTTTCCGCCACTAAGGTCAAGTGACGGTCAATAGTTACCTGCTTCTACCTTGCTCCCACTCTTGTGAAGGATATCACGTTTGTCCTTCTCTAATCCTCCGGTACTACCCCTCCTCCAACGATTTGCTGAATAGGGCTGTCAGTGGTGACAGTATCACCTCTGAGCTCTTTTAGTATTCTGGGATGTATCCTGTCCAGCCCCATTGCCTTATCCACCTTCAGTTTCAAGAGTTCATTTAGGACTCTCTCTGTGAATGGACTGGTGTCCATGCCTCTTTCCTGTGTGTGTCTACTTGATAATATCGGTCCATCCCCTCCCCTTCTTTTGTGAATACTGAGCAAAAGTATCTGTTCAGATATCTCAGTCTTCTCCAGGTCCCCCCCCCCCCCCTTTACTAAGCCCTACTATCCTCTCCTTGGCCTTTCTTCCTTCCCTTTATGTACCTGAAGAAGGTTTTGTCCTCCTTCACTATCTGGGCTATCCTTTCCTCTGCTTTTTGCCTTTACACTTTTGACTGCTTTACCGACCTCTCTGTTTGCTTTGCCTGATGCAGTTCCTTGTGTTCTTCCCTTTGCATTTCCTTGTATTTCTTGAATGTCAGTTTTCTCTCTCTAACCTTCCCTGTCACTTCTTTTGAAAACCATAATGATTTTCTTTTTCTTCTGGCTTTGTTCACTAGCTTCACACAAAGGCTTGTTGCCTCTGTTATGGCTCTCTTGATGTTCTCCCACTGTACCCTTACTCCCCTTTCTCACCTTGTGCCAATGTTTTCTTGAGGCATTCACCCATTTTAGTAAAGTCATCCCTCTTGAAGTCAGGACTCTGACTTTAGTGTGGCTTAATTCTTCTACTGTCTTTACCCTGAACCATACTGTATGGTGGTTGCTGGATCATAGATGGCTGCCCTGATACATCCTTTATCATGTCTACATTCGTGAGCATCAGGTCCAATATTTCCTCTTCATGAGTGGAATCCCCACAAGTTGTGTGAGGCATGCCCCTTGCAGAGCATCCAGAATGACTTTGCTCCTGGATGTGGCTGTAGCATAGGTGCTCCAGTTAACATCAGGCATTTGGGTCCCCTATCAACAACACTTCTCCTTTCTCTACCATTTTAAGGATGTTATGTAGCATTACCTATCTGTTCCCCTCACATGGGGGCTATAGAATAACCCATGTGGATAGTGGTGCCATTTCCTGACTCCAGTGTGGTTCACTTTACCTCCTCTTCTCCCTGCTTTCCTTTTATCTCAGTCCCTTAATTCCTTCCTTGATGTAGATTGCTACCCCTCTTCCCTTTTGCCCTCCTTGTCTTTCCTGTAGACTGTGTACCCAGGTATATTATCGTCCCAGTCATAGCTTTCTGTATACCGTGTTTCAGTGACTGCCACAATATCTTGGCCTCCATCTGCCATCAATGTCACTAGGTCAGGGATCTTGTTACCCAGGCTGTGGGCATTTGTACACATGGCCTCCATGTTTTGATGGCTTCATCCCTATTTGTATTGATCCCATCCTTCCTCTTGTGTCTCCCCTGACATTACCCCTGTTTAAGTCCTTTGTTTCCCGCCTTAGTATCCTCTTGTCTATCTACCTTGACCTGTGGGGGAGGTGGGGCAGTATTTTCCTGCATAATTCCACCTCTCCCTTGGCTAGTTTAAATATCTGCCAATGAAGCATTCAAACCTTTCACTCACGATCCTGGTCCCCTGTGACAGATGCAGACCATTCCTCACGTACAAGCCTGCATCTCTCCAGGTGGGACCCCAGTCTAATGAAGCAAAACCCTCACCTCTGCACCAGTTCTTCAGCCATTCATTGAATCCCTGGTTTGGATCATCCTGGCATCTCCATGCCATAGACAGGTAGCACTTCCAAGAAGGTTATCATACATGCCACCTGTCTGAGATCCCTCCCCAAGTCCATGAACTGCCTCTGCACTGCCCCAACCTCACTGCCAGCCAGGTCATTTGTCCCCAGGTGGACAATGATGTTTATCTCCCCTCCTGTGCTGTTGCCCCGCAATCCTCAGGATTCGCCTCCTATCCCTCCAAGCTGTGGCACCGGTAGGCACCTTAACTCTCTCCCTCCTCCCTTACCCACCCCAATTTTACCTCCTAATAATAGAGTGCCCAACTAAAGCTGCTTCCTTCTCCTCTTGGTCCTTACCTCCCTCTGGGGTTTCCACTACAGAGGTTCCTTGCATCCACCATGTCCACCCTTGCAGGTGCCCCCATGGAATAGCCTTTCTCAGGCAGAATGGCGTAGGGAGTTGTGGAGTGAAACCACAGGTGGTATGCATCTGCCCAACCTCCCTCACCCTTCCTGAGCCCACTATTGTCCAATTGTCCCTCTTTACTGGCATCCTTTGAGGCAGTAGGGTGGCATTGGTGGTCCTTGAGGCAGGCTCTGAATCTAGCCAACTCCTGCCTGGGGACTGAGGCAACATTCAGTCCCTCAGCAGGAGGTGCATGCCAATAGGGCAGCACTACAGCCTCTAGAATGTTTCTTGGAAGACTACAGCCCCACAGCCACTGCACTGCACCACTCAAACATGACCTTTTTTGACTTCCCCTTTTTTTCATTTCTTTGTCTCTCCCTCCCCTTTTACTTTGCCTTAATGCAGAATGCAGTTCTAAAGGTTGTCTAACTTTTGATTTTATGTAACTGTAAGCTCTTGGCTCTGTCCTGAAGCAGGACGTTAAAATCAGTATCCTGGGTGTACTCTATAAAGGTGGACTATCCCGGGAGGGTGTGGTGCAGGAGGGAGGGTGGGCCTAATCCACTGGAAGAGCTGTGGAAGAAAACAATCAGCTCCTTCAATGTGAGAAAGAGAGGTCAAACTGCAAACCTGAAAGAGCAAAAGAAAATAGTAACAAAATGGTAACTCTACTTATCCGAAAGAAGCCTTAATGTTTCATCTTGCTCTGTCCTTTCAAGCAAACCTAGAAGACAAAAGCTCAGTTAAAGCTAGGTGCTTTCTGTCAGAAAACTTTAGTCTAGTGATGATAAACTCTTCCCAGCCTGGCTCCCACGTACTCGAGTAATAAACTGAAAGTGCTTAAAATGAACTTCCATCAGAGACCTTGCCCTCCCAGTAAATGGATCCCATATGAACTGCCACTTCCTGTGTTGTGTGCTTTTGGCACATCTTGTCCAATCTGTCATTGGAACAGGTACAAGGTATTGTAGCTGTGCCAAGTTTAATCTGTAAGTGGACTTTGAGCAAGCTGAAACATTCAAAACATCCGATACACCCAGACAAAGCCATTACCCTGGGCATGTCTATCCCCATCAGGGCATATACAGTATGTGAACTGGCTGGCATGTCAAAGGTGGGAATGCACTATGTGTATTTCTGTACTGTAAGCATGTTGTATCTTGCTGCCTGCCTTTTCATTTTTCTGTTTTTGCACCCTAAAAGCTTATTTTTTATTAATTCTGCTACATTCTGCACTACAATGTAATATGTATTTTCAGCATAGATTTGTCTGTGCAGCAGCAAAAAGAAAACTGTCATGAGTGTTATATCTGTATTAGTAGTTCAGTTCATGCTGTTTGCTAGCATCTGTTTCAAACTTACAGGACCCTGGAGTTACATGTGGTCATTATTTGATACGGTGCTGTACATGCTCTGCTCAAGATCTGCTCGAAAAACAGCTGCAAGCTGACTTTACCGTGGTTGAGACTTGATTCAGTAATGCCAGGTTCTACTGAACTACAAGAAAACGAAGACGATGATGTTCACCTCCCCACAACAGACATAAGGCTCATCCCATCAAGATACACAACTGTAGCAATGACCCTTGCAAACAACAATTTCAAGACACCTTGGGGTCACACTTGACTACTCTCTTTCTTGTATGGCCTGCATATATGACCATGTTGCCAAGGCAGCAAATGCAAGACTAGGGCAACTCTACCACCACAAACATTGCCTCACTGATAGCGCAACCAAACTGGCAGTTACCAGTGCAGTCCTGTCAATCATAGACTATGATCTAATAGTCTACAGATCTGTTTCTAACACTGCACTTAAGCCTTTAAAGTTGCCCTCAACAAAGCCTGTAGGTTTGTACTTGGGACCATCGCTCAACTTATACATGTACACTCTACTCCAATAGGCTCAATCTTAGGAACAGAATCCAGTTCCATGTCTGCCTGCTAGTGAACAGAATCCAGTTCCATGTCTGCCCTGCTGTGAAAAAAAGACCACCTTATTGCTAGCACCCAGAGGTGCAGACTCCCCTCTATCTCCAGCCAACCCTAGACTCACCAGAGGTACTTGTAAAGCTGCCTTCCAAGTCCAATTTCATCACACAACACAAGGGCAACAGTCCTTAGGGTATAGGGCCCTCCTCTGGCTTGATTCTCTTAGTATTGCCCTCATTTCTGAACCAAATGTTGTCCCTTCAAGCATCAGCTGCACACATATCTTATCTCTTGCAGCGAGTGTGACTGTGACCCCACTTCCTAAGGTTATTCATGGCCATGCCTACTCAGCCCAATCTGTTGCACTTCATTCCTCCCTCCTTTGCTCCCCTGTACCTCCCACTTTTGGTCTCTACATCCTACAACTACTGGTGTCCAACCCTAATTCCTGGGTGGCTAGCTCTATAGGTCACTCTCTCCTCTGACCCATCTTCTTATGCTCCAGTCACACCTCAGTACCATCTCTCCAACTACACTGATCTCCTCCTCTTCTCACAGCACCGACAATACCCTCTGGGTTGCTCCTCTTCCAACCTCCTAGGATCCATCACCTGTCCAGATCCCCATCTCCCAGGTACCCTTTCCTGCTCTGTCATCCTCTCCCTTCTCAGCCCCCACTCTGCCCCCATAGCCTACCCTGCTCCCCACAGTCTTCCCCAATTCCCTCCCATTTTTTTGCCTGTAGCTACTGGCTGTGCTATTTTTTTTTGTCATATTCTGATACCTGCACAACCTATGTGTCTAATTCTTGCAACTCTGTACTATTGCACGTTTGTAAATATCTGTTTAATATTGTATGACTGCTCTTTAACCTTTGTAATGCTATTTCTCCTGACTTCTCTTTTGTTTGTACTGCACTTTGTGACACCGTTGTTGAATTATCTGTATATAGCTATTCACTACTCCTTTGTCATTGTAAGGTATTGTGATTCTATTGCCTTCTTATATGTAATCATTAGACGTGGAACCTTTGTAAAGGAGCAGTTAGCTCAAAGGTTGTTAATCCGAGATTCAATAAATAAATATGTGATCCAGGCCTGTATAATGCACTGCTTATGGTCTGAAACTGCCCATTGCCATTCTCTGTCATCATAGTTACACAGTGCTTACTTTTTTCCTGTACCCAAATGCCTTATTTCTTGTAAATGAAGTTAACCCTGTTATTACAGTTATTATGGCACACGCCATTGCCTCTTGTGGACTGAATTTATTGTAATAATGTATTCATAAGCAATACAATATAAGTTAAGAAAAAACAGACACTAGGATAGAAATTCATCTAATTAAAATGCTATTGTCTCCTTTCTAAAAGCGTTGCTGATGGGCACAAACTGTGTACTCTACCTCTCAGCATTAGGACAGAGGTGCATCTTTTTGAAAATGAGGTTTATTAAAACCTTAAAATTACAATTCCAAAACGTACCAGCTACCTGGCTACCATCCAGCTCTGCTTAGAGTAAACGGAGGTGGTGACACTATCTCCCCGCATGACATGTTGGGGTGTAGGGGGACAGTGAAGCCCTATGTTGTAAATAGTGTAATGTTTTGGCAAATGGAACTTTAGGTTTTTAGTTGGTTAACCCAAAAGCCTTCAATGTTTTCTTCTAGAGAAAAACACTGCAGTTTGGGGTTGGAGTGGTGAATTCTGTTTGTTAAGTATCAGCAGCTTCAAGCAGATTTTGACATAACTGCCACAAGTTGTTTTTGTCCTAAGGAAAGACCCAAATCAGGCCCCTGCTCTCACAGGATTCAAATATATGCATCTGTTGCATAAAATCTCCAAATGTTTGCATAGCAGTGGTGTCGTGAAACTTCGTTGCCTTTTATAAACAAAAGTCAGTGCAGATCTTGGGCACACAGCACTGTAGGATGTGTGATGGGGTGAATGTCTTCATCATTTCTCCTCTTTTTACTGTATGGGCATTGTCAAATGTAATCACTTTTCTATGATCCTACATGAGGAATTACATATCAGAGCACTCTGCAGGGCATATACAGGGAGAGCGTATGGGCTTTTCAGATACTGTTTAACTGGTATTCCATCATCAGGGACAGGAAACTGCACTTGCTGATGTTTATGTTGCGTCTGCTCCAAATGTGGGCTGGAAGTATAGCTTTGATGTTAGAGGAATGAGGTATGAATGAGCCTGGTATATCCAGCAGAAGACAAAATTTAACCTAGGACACACTCAACCATGAAGAAAGAGGCACTGTGTCAAGAGATGAGCTCTTAACAAAGCGCAGTGCACCTGTGTGAAACATTGAGACATTCTTGTTTGGTGTGGTGGAGGTGTTGGTGCTGTTGAAGAATTTTCAATAAAGGAACTAAGCATTTTACTCTAAAGATGCCTCTTTTTCATGTGTGAGTGTGTGCCTAGGTTGAATTTTGTCTTCTGTCCTGTACTTTTTACCAGTGAACACCACTAAGTGAGAACGGCTCTGGTTATTGTTTGATTTATATCCAGTGGACCTAGGTTTGATTCCCACAACCTCAACTTGCATACTATGTGATTCTGAGCAAGTCACTTAACCATCTAAAGCAAAACCAAAACAGTACTCAGCTCTCGTCCAGGAACACAGAAAAGCACCACTGTTGGCGCATGCTAAAACAGTATTTATTTGAGCCCCAAAGACTTGAAAAGCATCAGTGTGATGCAAAACATTGACGCCTGGGGGTGCTACTGTGTGTTTACTGATTACGGTATACCTGATGTGCATATGAGTATTTTATCAAATAAATAAACACAACAGAAAGAATTTTTAAAAAGTAGTGTGTTATAAAGCTGTTGCTGTTATCCTGCACTTATAGAGTAAATAATGTGCTTACTGGGTTTTGCCTGGTGAGAAATCAGAGAGCAGGCTCCATGCAGTATAACAGTGGAAGAGCTCATTAGCTAGTGAGTTTCAGTGCTCAGTTCAGTTTGGACAGAGGTAAGTGCTGATAGTACAGGTTTTCATTTTGCACCATTGGCCCGGTAAGTCAGAGGTCTAACTTTCCCAGAGTCTAATGCTGAGCTTAGGCAGCTCTAGGGTGAAGTGCTAGAGGTTGTGAACTTGCAACCTTTAGTGGGGATAAGAGATAGGTCACCCAGGAAGGTGTATGTTGGTCCAACGGGAGGAACCATCCAAATGTATCCAGTGGTATGAACAGCACAGCTGAGAGACTCATAGGAAAATAAGGTACAGGGAGAGAACAGTGCCACCTTCCTTGTCTGGGCCATTGGGGAAAGGTGCAGGGTGCCTTGGTCCTAGTCCAGATATGGTCCCCTAGTGGTATTTGCAGACATCCTACTTCCATATCTGCTAATTGATGTCCCTGTATTGAAAGACTACTGGAAAAATAAGGTACAATAGGGAGCATGCAAATACATTGGAAATTAACTGGGATTAACTATTGTAGACCACCTTCCAGAGTCCTCCTAAAGTTAATAGAATGCAAAGGAGCTACTAGAGGCCCATGCAGGTGTAATTCTGATCCAGTGAGGATGGAGATTGGTGCCATATAGAGATAGTTCTACTGTTTGGCAGCAGAGTCAAGGAGAAATCCACACCCGTCCTAGTGAACAAGTATGCAAGTGGAATAACACGTGTGCTAAGCTCAATCGATAGAGCCTATGCTCATTCAGGAAGCTGGGAATGAGAGTGGTACAATGTGAGGTCAGTGTCAGAACTGCCATGTGTACCATCTGTTAAATAGACTATAGTGGTCACAGCATATGAACATCTGAGATTTGCCAGCAGATAAAGGCCTAGAGGTCTATCAAGTCTGCTCGAATGTGCAGCTAGCACCCCTTATTCTGCAGCTGCCCCTCCCTTCCACCCTTCCCTTCATTAACCCTCCCCTTGTCCTGTCCCATCCTCGCTTGAAGCAGTCCACTGTTCTACTGCATACCACTTGCAGGTAACATTCCACCCAGCCACCACCCTCTCTGTAAAGAAGTGTCTCCTCATCTCCCTCCTGAACCTTCCTCGCTCCAGTCTCATATCATGGCCCCTGGTGCCCTCCCTCCCTTACTTTGAACAGCCCCTCTGTACCCGTCTTGTTTATTCCTTTCATGTATTTAAAGGTTTCAATCATGTCACCCCTGTCTCTCTCTCTCCCAGTGAGTACATGTTCAACTCCTTCAACTTCCTCTCATATGATAAGTCCCCAGCCCCTTGATCATCTTTTGTTCGCTCTACTCCTCCAGTAACTTAATGTCCCTCTTCAGATACAGACGCCAGTACTGCATGCAGTACTCCAGGTGTGGTCTAACTAATGACCTATACAGTGGCAGAATCACCTCCTCGAGATATACCCTTGCAATACAACCCAGCATTTTGTTGGCCTTTGCAGCTGCCTTCCTACATTGTGCCGAGTTGTTCATTGACCCTGTAATGAGCACACCCAGATCCTTCTCCTCCTCTGTCTGGGCTAGCTGCACTCCCCTAGCTGGTAACTCCTCCTTGGGTTCTTCATCCCAAAATGCAGCACCTTGCACTTTTTGGCATTAAAGCCCAGTTACCAGGTGTCTGACCAGGTTTCAAGCTTTGCCAGATCATCCTGCAACCCTGCCATCCCCTAGGTCATCCACCACCGCGCCTACCTTGGTATCATCAGCAAACAGACTGATCTTGCTCTTGATGTCCCATGATATGTCTGCAATGAATATCCCAAACAACACTGGTCCCAACACTGAGCCCTGTGGAGTACATCGTCACTGCCCTTGGTCAGTGGTCAGGGTTTGAGGTATTATAAAATGGGTCCAAAAATCAAAGAACTTTAATTGGTTAAAACCAGTCAGGTGACCGTTCAATATTAGAGCATACTGCATAGTCATCCTGGTCCTAAACCACATCACACAATGAACAAATCAGTCCTCCTACAACCAGAACTATCTTCCATTAGTCCCCTACAACCAGAATTGATCTTACATCACAAACATGGCTGCTATCTTTACAGTGTAAAAGAACTTCAGCTGGTCCCTAAAAATAAAACTACATTAAGTAAAAATAAAACAAATTAAGTAAATGGTGTTTCCCTGATCATCACACACTACTTACACACATAAACAAATTAGAAACATTAAGTACCGTTCATAGTTTTTATTACAATTGTTTATTTGATGACAATGAAAATACTCATTCTGTCTTTAACTGTTCATCAGGGAAATCTCTTTTGCTTTCCTGACAGTGAGATATTTGAGCCTGAGGCTCTAGAAAAGGCCTTTGTTGTGTGTGTGTGCAGTGTATTAGAGAGGAACATTCTGCCAGTAGAATTGAGCAGAATTTTGTATCCTGTATTCCATGGTAAACATTCCATACCTTGAATGTGAGGAAAGACAGAGAAAAAAACAGGATGAAGAAAGTAGGCAATAATACTTTATAAACAAAGAGCAAAGTGGGAAAACACAGTTACATAGGTTATGGCAGGTCCAAACTGCTGAAATACATTCCTAAAGTTTATAAAAGACATATATTTGAATCATACATGGGTATTTTAGGTGAACTCTATCACACACCCTCCTCCCTCCCAAAAAGGCAATCTGGCAGATTTAACATTTTGAACACATTTCCATTACGAAACTGTACTTGTACTGATTTAAATACATGATAACATTTTTTTCTTAAAATGTGTGCCCACAGTTTTCATTATGTTTTATGTTTTTAGCTAACCCTATAGTTACCAGAATAGGGACTATTTTTTGTATTCAGAGTTAAAATGGAAGTATATTTCAATGAAAGGTCCAATTTTATCTTTTAAAATACTTTCTTCTTATTTTCATTCATTTTAAGTCATATATTTAAATGCCAATTTATAAGAGCAATAAGACACTCCAGGGGCATGCCATTATGGTGAAATAATCATACTTCTCAGGTGCATTTAATGGCACTCAGCTGCACCTCATATCTAACAATGCACTGAGGTGTGTGATTATTTTACCATAATGCACACCCTGTCATGACTTACTGCTTACTTATACAATGGACTTTTAAATAAAAGAACCTAATTGGCTAAATGCACCTTTCTAGCATGGTAAATCCTAGCATTACCCATGCAAAGGTCCTAATCAGCTGCATATGCAATCCCCACCTTTCTGGAATCACTCCGAGCCCCAAATATCAAAGAGGAAAAATGCCATATTGAGACACGGTAAACACAACAGAGAAGTGGAATCCTGGCTACAAAAAATGAGGTTGCTGTAAGCCCCCAAAACAAAAATTCAGGGCTTACCTAAAGAGATTGTCATCCTCTGTTTCCCAATATCCCAGAACTGCTGAAGAGGAAGACCGGTAGTGCAGTCACTGCAGTGGAGGAGCTCTCGTATGAGCGTGAACCAGGGCTCCACACTTCAAATGTGCAGCCATTGCCATTGCCACTCTGCATCCTCTGATGTCAGACCCTATCCATTGTTCTAGAGGGCAAGGCAAGGCAAAGGGCATGGAAAACAAAATCTATGGCAACTACATTCCCTCAGCCCAGGAGCAAAGAGGACTGGAAAGGAGTGTTTTGAAGTCGTGCGTCAGCAATGTACGCTGCCATGCATGTGCACAATGCAGAAAAATTGAGCCAGTGCTCTGTACTACAAATGCACCCAGAACCAACTTCAGGAGGCTGTCCTGGCTCTACAACAAAAACAGAGCTGGGACAAAATAAAGTGGGAACATCAAGCATACTGTTCAAGATTTCCCAGCTGCATGGAAAGAATCAGGGCTGGAATGACAAAACAATACTGTGCATGTGCAGTAACACCCTAGCAACCAGGACTATTTTTCTGACGCATTAATAAATTACATAAAAATAATTTGAAATACAAAAAAGCTGTTTTCTTTAATTTTTGGGGGTACAAAAATAAAGAGGAGATTATATAATTGCAATAAACCACTTCCAGGGTGTAGGTTATGCTGGGATTTACCAGTTCTGGTGTGGTTTACTCACTTGGCCTGTGGCCTCGTGACCAAACACACCAGGCATGGGTAAATCCCAGCATACCACACCCTGTCATGATTTATTGCTTAAATAACTGGACCGGGGTAATCAACACTGAGGCTGAAGCCCGAGGTGTTTGTTAAATCCTGGTCCGTTATTTCAAGGAAATCCTGAGCACTATAGCTGTTAACACTACTATAATGAAAAGGAAAACATATTTAGAAAAAACTGCCAAAATCAATCTCTGTGGTACTACAAAACATCTTTGAGAAACTGAGAAATGTTAGGTAGTTTCTTGCAGACTCACTGTAGTGTTGCCCTCAACCAATAAGAAATAAATTATTGCAACTGTGATTATTCACTATGATGTTGTAACATTGTTGAATAAAAGTGAGGCATTTTAGATATATGTGTTATTAGGTGATATGAAAAATACCAGCTTTTTATATTAAAACATTTTTTTGATTATCAGTGAAGTGCCTCACAAAGAAAAGATTGACCACAATAGCAAAAATGTTTTATTACTTTTGTACCCTATAGTTTTAGTATGGGAATATTTATTTATTTGTTTATGATATAGTGCTACATGTGGTTATCAATGAATTGGGTCTTTCTGCTGCATGATACTTTATCGATTTGTATATATGGTTGTAATAACTACTCAAGTTGAGCACAGCAGTTTATATCCATAATTATCACTGTTTTTGTGGTCTGTGCTTTTCTTAGCACTGTGGACCACGGTGTGCTATTGAGTGCCTGCGGTTCATCTGTGGACTGTTGGGTACCATCCTCAGGTGATGTTGATCTTACCTCAAGGGTAGGACACAGAGAGTGGTCTCAGGAATTTATTCCTCTGATCCTCTCCCTATCCTGCTGGGTGCCACAGGGTTCCATTTGGCACCCATGTTGTTCACTGTGTATATGCAGCCACTGGAGGACATTATTAGCGGTATAGTCTTAGTTTTCACTGCTATGCAGATGATACTCAGTTGTACATGTCCTTTGTACCGAACAGGAGATGTTCTCTCAGTGTTTAACAACTGCCTATCTGAGATCCAAGACTGGATGAGTACTAGTTGGCTGAGGTTGAACCCGATGAGACAGGTGTTGGTGGTGGACCCTGATGGCCGGAAGGTGGGTGTGTTGGCAGGACAACCCTCTGGTCTTTGGCTCGGGGTGTCCAGCTTACCACCTCAGACCAGGTGCAGAACCTGGGTGTTATTTTTGACGACGGTTTGACCGTAAAGTCACAGGTGTCAGCCATTGTCAAGACCTCTTTACCATCTGAGGAATATCGCCTGGGTGAAACACCTGGTTCCTTTTGACAATCTTCCTACATTGGTCCATGCCTTCATGACCACTCACCTTAACTACTGCAATGCCCTGTACCTAGGGCTACTGGGGTTGATATCCATCACTTGCAGGTGGTGCAGAATGTGGCTGCCAGGCTTTTGACTGGTATGTCTAGGACCAGTCATGTAATGCTGGTGCTCTGCGGACTGCATTGGCTGCCAGTACAATGGCGTATCACCTTCAAGGTCGGTTTGCTGACCTACAAAGCCCTACATGATCAGGGACCCGTTACCTGCAAGATCTCCTCTCCCTATTGCCTCTCCTGACCACTCTGATCCACCAACGAGGGATTGCTAGAGATCTCCAGTGTGCGACTTCAGACATCTGGGGCCCATTCCTTTGCATTTATGGCTCCTGATCCTGTGGAATTCTCTACCTCATCGGATAAGGGACTGCCTGACCATCCAAAGTTTTAAGACAGAACTCAAGACATATCTTTTTAGCCTAGCATTTTCAGAAGAAGTTTAATGTTAGTATGGACCATCTTTGTCTATGAATCAACTGTTATTTTAAATTTAAAATTTTTATGGTTTTAGTGTGTCAAATGCTGATGGATTATACTTTATGTACAGGCACCTTTAACAAATATAAAGATTGATTTGATTTGATATACTTTTTAGCACTGTTATTTTTATGTGTGTATATTATTATGCATGGGGTCTAAAATTGTATATCACTTTAAATTCTGTATTTAAAAAGATGTTTTTCAAATTATGGGCACTCCCTGATGATTCTGTAGGTGAAACTGGTCAGAGGTCATGGGGTCCTGCTGGTATCCTCCTCACTTTGGTATTTTTCTGAATAAATTGGGATTCTTTTAAAACCTGTTTGGTGTATGATATACAGTAGTTGATTTGGTGGTGGATGGTGCCCGAGTTCTTTAGGTGGCTTGTTTTCTACTCTCTTAAGCACATTCAGTGTGAGGTGGTCTTGATTGCTGTTGGCTTTGTGTTGATGCCTGGCAAAATCTCGAGCACTGAACAGGTCAAAGACCTCTGCAGAAATTCAGGTAAAGTGGGACCCATGGACATGAGATCTTCTGAGAGGGACATGTTTGTCCCATGTAGTAATGAATTTGGACATGAAAGAGTTAAAGCAACATCTATATCAGTGGATAACATGAGTGCTGACCTGTCAGTGGCATGAAGATCATATAGCAGGGATAGGAGATCAAGAAATTTGAGTGAACTAGGCAAGATAAATTTTGGTAAGACTTTAATGCAGCAGAGCTTACAGATACAGTAGACCAAGCAAAGGTCACCAAAAGCATCCTGTAGGGTGCAAGCAAAAATAATGTGGTGGGTATGTGAGGACAGGACCCAGTCAATGAAGCACTTTTTGAGGCCTGACAAATGCCCATGGCTGTGCCACTCTTTTGTGTCCATTCCAACCTCAGTTACCTCTGGCTACCCTGCCTTCTGGTACTCTATCTTCCCTCAATGTAATGTAATTCAGCTACTTAAAAATGTCTGTGCACCATTTCTGCATTGTTAACTCAACTCTATGTAATGTCTGTATTGTACCTCAATTGCGTGGAACTTTTGTAAAAGAGCCTTGGCTCAAAGGTACTTGTAATCCTAGACTCTAAATAAAGAATAAATGAAAAAGGAATAATTTGTGAAGTTTGGCTTGAGATTGGTTGGCATGGTAATGAACTGCATGAGACTGAAGGATGCAATTTGGTGAATGTATTTTTTTGCCAAGGGGACAGACAATTTATATTTAGATCCCTAAGAACTAAGAGCTCACCTGAAACTGAGAGGGAGAAATGGATGACAGGGTGTCAGGACAGGTGTCAGGCCTAGCTTTAGGGAGGAGTAAATGCCACCAATAAAAGGGAGTGAGTAGGGAAAGAGAGCTTACACAGGAGGAGTTCATGGGAAGAGGGATAGTAGGCAGGCTTGTGGCCATAGCAAAGGCCCAAACCAAGGAAAGATAGCCAACCTAGTTAAGAAGGGATAAAGCCTTCTATAGGTACATTAGGGAGCAAAGAAAGACTAAGGCAGGGATACTGAGGCTGAATAAAGGGAAGGTGGTTGGGCAGAAGCGACTGTGAAAAAGCAGGATACTGAATTAATACTTCTGCTCAGTATTCACAAAGGAAAAGCAGGAGAAGATACCTAATCCAGTCAATAGAAACACTCTGGATAGGGGGTTGATATTAGTCCTTTCACAGAAGAAAGGGTTCTGAAAGAACTCTTAAAACTGAAGGTGGATAAAGCAATGGGGCCTAATGGGATTTACCACAAAATTCTAAAGAACTAAGGAAGAACTAGTAACACCACTGACTATCCTTTTAATAAATCATGGAAGGATGCTGTGGTACCTGAGGACTGGAGGAGGGCGGATGTGACTCCCCTTCACAAAAGTGGAAGCAAGACAGAGGCAGGAAACTACAGACCTGTCAGTTTGACCTCAGTGGTAGGGAAAATTATGGAATCACTTCTGAAGGAAAGAATTGTTGAGTACCTAGAGGCCAGTGGGGCTGGGACCCAAGGCAGCATGGATTCACAGCAGAAAGGTCATGTCAGACAAATCTAATTGATTTCCTTTGACTGGGTGACCAAGTAGTAGACCAGGGAAGGGCTGTGGACATGGCCTACTTATGACTTTAGTAAGGCATTTGACACAGTCCCTCACAAAGATTAATAAACAAATTAGCCAGCCTGGGAGTGGGTCCCAGGGTGGTAGCCTAGGTAAACACTGGCTGGATAACAGGACACAGCGGGTAATAGTAAGCAGGTCCACAGTGAAGAAGGTGGAGTTCTGTTGGGAACACAGGGTTCAGTACTGGGCGGTCCTTTTCAATGTCCGTATAAGTGACATTGCAGAGGACTAGAAGGAAATGTCTCTTTGCAGATGACATAAAGATCTGCAACAGGGTTGATACGCAAGGGTGGGGTGGAAAGGATAAAAGGACTTGGTAAGGTTGAAGGAATGGTCAAATGTATGGCAGCTTAGATTCAATGCAAAGAAGCAAAGTAATGCACCTGGGAAACAAAACCCAGGAAGAGTACACAATGAGGGGTGAGATACTGACAACAACAAAATGGAAAGGGACCTGGGGTAGTCATATCAGACAACCTAAAGGTGGGCCAGCAAGGCAGTAAAGAGGGCTGTGGGGATGCTGGGATGCATAGGGAGAGACATCACCAGTAGAAAACAGGAAGTTGTTATCCCTCTGTACAGACAGTTGGTAAGCACATCTGGAGTATTATGTACAGTTCTGGAGACCCCATCTCCGCAAAGACATAGACAGGGTGGAGGCTGTCAGAGGAGGCAAACAAAATGGTGCAGGGTCTGCACCAGAAGACATGAAGAAAGACTAAGGGAGCTTAAGATGTATAGCCTCGAGGAAAGGAGGGAGAGGGGACATGACAGAAACTTTCAAATACCTCAAGGGAATCAACAAAGTCCAAGAGGGTAGCATCTTTCAGAAAAGAGATGTGCAAGAACAAGGGGCACAATTTGAAGATAGAGGGGGACGCCCAGAGGTAATGGGAGGAAGTATTTCTTCACAGAGAGGGCTGTAGATGCATGGAAAGACCTTCCTGAGGAGGTCGTAGAGTCAAAAACAGTGGAGGAATTCAAGAATGCATGGGAAAGACATAATACAATTCTAGTGGGGTAGGAGGAAGTAGGCTGTTGGTTAACTAGGATCTGCAGCTTATCCATTAGGTAGGGAATGGGCAGACTAGGTGGGCCAAGTGGACCTTATCTGGCATCAAATTCTATGTTTCTATTGTTTAAATCCCATCTGATCAGCATTTTAATGAAAAGACTGTTGATGTTTGGGAGGTAAATATGGCTGACATAATGATTCCAGATACCAGCAGCCACTGCCCAACCTGAGGCATCTACTGCATCATAGGCAGCCAAGGACATGGGTACTGATGTCCAAGCCAGTTTTAGTATCTGGAGGGTCTGCTGCTTGCAAGGGTCATCTGGCATAGCTGGGACCATCTCTAGCCTGGTCCCGCAGGATACTGTGAAACTGCACCATATGGGCCAGGTAATTGATAGCCCAAATGGATAGGCTGGCAGAGGTGAGGCAAGCTTGCCCATATGATCCAGCTGGTGAGACTCCTGTCCTGGGGAGGGAGCTGAGGAGTTTAGGCCTTTAGTGTGGTCATGTGCAGCATTTAGTGATGACTGAATCAGCCTTGTGCTGTGCCTCCAAAATAGCTTGCCAGCCGGGACATGGTAAAGTCGTCAGCTTTTTGGATACTGCGAGACCATGTTGAGGAAGTGCCAGGCCATCTGGGTGATATCCTCATAGAGTCGATGATGAAAAGACCACCAAAGCAGGGCATTGGGCTGACGAGGTACACAGCCAACCAACGTCTCTCTGGGTCCTGCTGTCAGTCTCCCATTCCACAGTGGCCTGAATATGCCCCATTACGCCATAAAGGTGGGATCATCTGGGGAGGGATTTAGGACATTGCCTGGTGTCTCTTCCCTTCTGAGGAGTCTGTGGCCAGACAGGAAGGCTCACTACTGACACTCTCATCTGCATCATCATTCCCACTATCCTCAGGCCAATGATCGTCTGCGCGTCCATCTGGCCCGGATTCAGGCCTACCCCTGGGTGTGCAAGAAACACTAGGGCCGGTCATACTGAGGCCAGGAGAGGGATCTGAAGAGACCCTTGAGGGGTTGCGAGGCCAGTCCTCTCGGGTAGGGACCTGCATCTGCATAAGGACCAAAAGGCCAAGAGCAGACCATGGTAATTGAAGGGGCGGCACGGTCCCCCAGGTGTCGGGTAGTTGTAGACCAGTGCAGGTCACTAGGGTGTTGGGTATGGGTAACCTCAGGTCCCGCTTGACATGGGATAAGAGTAGGAAGGCACCAGACCCATAGGTGTTGGGGTAGGGTACCCAGTTTGAGGTCCTACAGATGCAAATTGTGGCAGGATAAGCACTGGTCCTTCCAGAGCAGGTTGCAGCAGGGCAGGCACAGGCCCAACAGGTGCCCGGCTGAGGGAAGGATCCAGTCTTGAGGGCCTGGTAGGTGCTGTTTGTGGAAGGCCAAGGCATAGACTCAACAGGAGGAACTGGCAGGGCTGACATGGGTCCCGGCAGGCTGCAGTGGAGCAGGGGCTGGTGCAGGCCCAGCAGGCAATGGCTGGGGGAGTGCTGGAGGAGGATCTGAATGCCAGTTGTGGGGAGACAGGCACCAGAGTGGATGTAAGCCTTCCCAGGCTAAGTCTGAGGAGAGCCGAGCCTGATAAGGCACCAGTGTCCTGCAGTGTCTGCCCCTGAGGAGGAGGAGCAGAACCAGCAGGGGTCCCAGAGAATGAGACCATCGCCAGGGTGCAGGTATTGGGGGCAGCAGCTGGACGACTGGCACCACTGCACCATGCCAGCCAAAGAGACTCAGCCCGAGCTGCCTGACTGTGTTTCCCACTGAGAATAAGGCCTGAAACAGCAGGGGCTGGGAACAGGATGCGAAGTAACCCTGACCCAAGGAGCTGCCGCCCGTGAGGAGACATGGGTGGGTGGTGGGCTGCAGTAGCCCTGTGGGAGTTAGGGCATGTGGGGCCATGAAGGTCGACTCTGCAAGGGAGGAGGACTATTGTGCAGTCAAAGACTTCTTGTGAGGGGACCGGGGAGCAGGAGGCTGACCAGAGATGGTCCCGATCCTTGTCCCGTGCTTGTGTTTCCTGCAGGTCTTATGCTAGGACTTTGAGGATGAAGACCCCAAGGACTGGGCCAGGAAATGGAGGAGCTCCTGGCCTGCAACTCCTGTTCCATTGAGGTGACCTTCTGCTTAAGAAGATGGTTCTCCAGGATCTTCTGGTGATGTCTCTAGTGGGCAGCTTAAACTTCTTGCAGGCCTCACAGGCTTGGACATCATGGTCTGGGCTAGGCACATGAAATGCAGGCAAGAATGGCCATTCTTGTCTGGGATCAGTTTTCCAGAGCACACTCGTGGAGGGGTCGAAGGTGAGGAAGGTTTAGGAGACATAAACTATTAGGAGAGGACACAGAAATTTTGATGTTAACTCATTC
Source organism: Neoceratodus forsteri (assembly GCA_016271365.2). NCBI lineage: Eukaryota > Metazoa > Chordata > Ceratodontiformes > Ceratodontidae > Neoceratodus > Neoceratodus forsteri. Next base: position 245,240,012 of record CM057454.1, on the reverse strand, counting down.
ACACCACAAGAGCTCTTTGATACTTTCAACACTTGTGCCCTGTATACTCTTAGCACTGTATCCTGGACCTTTCTAAGCAAAATCAAGCCATAATCAGCATGCCAAAACGAATGTGAATATCTCTTGAACCGTTAGTGCTACACACAAAGCACGAGTGGCAGAGTTGTCCAGCACAACATTACCTTTCCAATGGTGCTATGCAATCAACTATAATCAATTTGTTTTCATTTTATAATAGCTGAAACACCAAACAACTGTGTTTTTTTCAGATTTTTTCAAGGTTCTTGGTTGAGGTGTGAGAGACAAATGTTAGCCATGCACACCATACCTTAAACAAATGCAAATAATTCCTAAAGTATACATGATAGACACAAAATATTAATGACAAAATTGTTCAGCACAAAATTATCTTTCTAATGGTGCTATGCAATCAGTTGTAATCCATTGAGTTTTTATTTTATACTAGCTGAAACACCAAACAACTGTGTTTTTTTTCAGATTTATTCAAGATGCTTAGGTGAGGCTTGAGAGACAAATGCCAGCCATTAGCACCATACCTAAAACAAATGCGAATAACTCCTAAAGTATCATGATAGACACAAAGTATCAGCAACAGTACTGTTCAGCACAAAATTACCTTTCTAACAGTGCTATGCAATCAATTCTAAGCAATTCAATTTGTTTAATATTTAGGTACAAACTGCTGACTTCCTCAGGCGTTTCTGGCCTGAGTGAAAGTCAGCTGGTCGTGTACAGGTGCTATTGGCCTGGTGTTTATGCTCAAGGCGCCACCTACAGGCGTATCTAAGCCTGAATGGGTTAAATACTAAAAGAAATCAAAAAAATAATAAAATGTGATAAATGCAGGAAAATGGCTGTTGACTATAGCTGCAGCAGTTTCAGTGGACCGACTTGTGCTGGTCAGCGGTGGGAAAAGAACTGAGGAGGGCATGGGGCCACCCACCTTTATATGATTGGCTGATGTGGAGGCTGATGTCAGGGTGATTGGCCCCTCTGGTACACTGCTAGCTAGAAAGTTTCCATGTAGTCCTGGTGCCTGGCGGCAATAGTCCTATCAGTGATGGCCTGCTGCAAGAGATACTCTTGAAGTAAGATCTACAAGTACCACATGGGGGGTGAACAGTGTGTAGGAAGGTCTTATTCAAATGAGGAAAGGCACCAGAACCAGAGGCCATACAATGAAGCTGGAGGTGGGGAAGTTTAGGAGGGATGTGAGAAAACACTACTTCACTAAAAGTGGTTGAAGCCTGGGATAGCCCACCAGTGGATAATACAGTGGTGAAAACAGTAGGAGGCTTCAGGCATGGATGGGATAGACATAGAGGAAATGAGCAGGGAGGATGGAGGGTTGCCAAGACCTGTTAGGGGTCAGGATAGATAGATTAGGCAGGGCCCATCTGCAGACTGGGTGGGCCATATGGTCCTTTACTGCTGACAAATGTGTTTCTGTTTTTTGTTTCTAAATCTGGAAAAGAAGGATATGATTCTCTTTGTATTCAAAAATTTTTCCCCAGAGCTGCTCTTAAGACCAAGTCGCCAATTGCTACAGAAGTCATAAAGATTAGTACAGTTCTGGCCCTCCGCTGCTGATACTGCTTTGCAAGGTGTTATTCTGTATGCTTTTAAAAGTTTGCTGATAAGTCCAGACCTAAATGTTCCTGCGACCATCCCAGGAGACTTTGAGGCAGAGCGTTCCCTTCAGTGCCTTCCTTCAGTCCCAGTATTCTTACATGTAAGGCTCTAATTGCATTTTCTACCTGCTTCAGTCTTGATTTGAGCAGGGTTTGTTCTTTGCTGTGGCCGTGGCTGTGGCTATTGCCTTGTCCGACATGGAGCCTGCCTCATGTATAGACTCTGCAAGTCCATTGACCTGGTTTTCTACTGTCACCAGTGGAGTTGACAGGCTGTCCAGTCACAAATTGATCTTGTTAACAGTTTGCATCAACCCGCTATTGAGTGCTACAGGAAGTCCATTGTAATGGGTGAGGCATCATCTCTGTGAAGCTCTGTGCTGTTGGCGGCTGCTGTTTCTGCTATATGGAAGGTCCACCTCATGGTGCAAAGTAGTCATCCATTTTACTTTTATTCTTTTACTCATTATTGCTTCAAGTATCTATACAATTCTGGTAAGATGTTCTTTGTGATTCCCTTCACAAAAGTGGGAGCAAGGCAGAAGCAGGAAACTATAGACCTGTAAGTTTGACCTCAGTGGTAGGGAAATGATGGAATCACTCTGAAAGAAAGAATTGTTGAGTACCTAGAGTAAGCGGAGCATAGGACACAAAACAGCATGGATTTACAGCAGGAAGGTCATGTCAGACAATCTAATATATTTCTTGACTGGGTGACCAAAGTAATAGACCAGGGAGGGGCTATGGATATGGCCTACCTAAACTTTAGCAAGGCATTTGACACAGTCTCGCACAAAGATTAATAATCAAGTTAGCCAGTCTAGGAGTGGGTCCCAGGGTGGTAGCCTAGGTAGCAAACTGGCTGCACAACAGGCCGAAGGTAATAGTGAGTGGAACATATTCCAAGAAAGGGGGTCACTAGCGGAGCACCTCAGGGCTGAGTACTGGGTCCAGTCCTCTTAACATCTTTATAGGTGACATTGCAGAGGGTCTGGAGGAAAGGTATGCCTCTTGCAGATGACACAAAGATCTGTAACAGAGTTGATACACAAGGGGTAGAAAGGATAAGAAGGGACTTGGCAAGGTTGGAGGAATGGTCAGACATATGGCAACTTAGATTCAATGCAAAGAAGAGCAAAGTAATGCGCCTGGGAAACAAAACCCAGGAGAAGAGTACACAATAGCAGGAGGTACTACAATAACAACAAAATGGAATGGGACTTGGGGTAGTCATATCAGATGATTTAAAGGTTGGTAAGCAGTGTGAGAAGTCAGTAAGGGGATACTGGGATGCATAGGAAGGGGCATCACAAGTAGAAAAGGAAGTGGTTATCCCTCTGTAGAGACAGTTGGTGAGACCCCATCTGGAGTACTGTGTGCAGTTTTGGAGACCTCATCTACACAAGAATGTAGACTGGATGGAAGCAGTCCAGAGGAGGGCAACTAAAATGGTGCAGGGTCTGCATCAGAAATCATATGACGAGAGACTGAGAGAGTTAATATGTATACCCTTAATGAAAGGAGGGACATGGGGACATGATAGAAAGCGTTCAAGTACCTCAAGGAATCAATAAAGTCCAGGAGGGTAGCATCTTTCAGAAAAAGAGATGTGTAAGAACAAGGGGGCACAATTTAAAGATAGATGGTGGAGCGGCTCAGGGGTAATGTGGGGAAATTATTTTCATGGAGAGAATGGTGGATGCTGGAACCACCTTCCTGGGGAGGTTATTGGGTCTAAAACAGTGGGGAATTCAAACATGTATGGGACAGACATAAGGCAATTGTAGTGGGGTGGCAGGAAGTAGGCTGTTGGTCAACTAGAATCTGCAGCTTATCCAGTAGGTAGGAAATGGGCAGACTGGGTGGGCCAAGTGGTCCTTATCTGCTGTCAAAGTCTATGTTTCTATGTTTCCATTCATGCCATCAAAATCACTGTTACTGTGAAGGAAATATGTGTAAAAGTGCAGAAAGTTAAGGGCTCACATCAAGCTCTGAAGATGAATGCTTAGTCGGACAGCCCGTGTGTTGATACCGCTTAATAATTTTAATGCCTCCTGCTATGATATTACATGAAAATTAAATTTAGGATGAAACAATTTTCCAAAACACAGGCTTTATTGTCTCTTAACTAATTTAGGGCTTGTTATGCATGTCTGTTATCCCCAGCCTTTCTATGTTGTTCTACATTAGAGAAAGTTGACAAGCATCTGCAATTTTTATCTCATTAATCAGTTCTTCCACTGTTTTCAAAGTGTCTCTTTTTCTTGGCTCAGGCTTACAAAGATATTTGAAAGAGTACCAAAATGCCCTATGATCCTATGATCTGTTAGGTTTTGTAGCCATTTTCTTGGGAAAAGGCTGTCTTTTGAAGTTGTACATTGTGTTTAAACTTATTACACAAATGCTTATATGTTAATAAATTGTATACATTTTAGTGGCTTGCTAAGTTTTCAAAAACTTATCATAAGTTCTCATATTTTTTTTTATTTGATGTTATGCACTTTTTGAGTGTGCCTAGTTGCACAGATGATTTGTTTGCTAATTTATTTTGTCCTCGATTTGCAATGTTCTTCCACTTTGTACTGCACTCAGCTTATGCACCTTATGTCATCATCACTGTATTAACATCATTGCTGACTAGGTGTATTTTGTCTGTAATTGTGTTCGCCTTTCTCATTCCCCTTTTCCTCCAGTTGCACCTGGAAATGAGCCTCAGCTTAATGTGCCTCTCCCAGTTACCAATTCTTAAATAAATAAAAATAAAAGACTGAGGGATAAATGTTTCAGCCCATTGATCCATAATTGAAAGTTAAATAATTAGTTGATTATTGTTACCAAATTACTTTCATCTACCATTAGCATCTTATAGTGTACATGCCAACTGGGCCTTACTACAATCTGGTATTTTAGCCATCAGTGCTTAACTCATTTTTAAACTATCCTATTACTCTGTGAGACAAATTGTTACCCTGATGTAATATACGTATCTTGTATACTGTTTTTAATGTGTTGCTCGTGTACTTGTATGTTCAATATTTTATGGGTGAATGCCTTTGTAGCAAACTTTAATTCAGCTACCTAGTACTGGTGGTGTGGTTCGAGCACCAATCTCACTGAAGGAGTGAGTGATAAATGCAAAACAAAACAAACAAAAATTCTCATTACATCTTTATACACTTATATGTCATTACATGGATGAGACTTTTTATTCTTTGGTAACAGGTAAAGGCTCACTGCGCACAAATCCCATTTACAGAGGTGACTAGGAACACAGGAGGTTAAGTAGCTTGCTAGGGTCACACAATGCACGAAAGTGGAGATTATGGGAATCAAACCCAGGTCTGTTGGATGTACACTGTTAAAAGGAGCAACAGCAAACAAATTAATAAAAACTGATGGATTTAATATTTTCATGTGTGATAGGAAGACAAAAAAAAAAAGGTGTTGAGATTCATTTTATGTGAAAAGAGCTTGCTACTGCAATTATAAAGCTCATGGACTTTGGTGGCTACATATATTACATACCAATCAAATAACATTAGAAGGGTAAAAGAGAAAGCAGCTTGTATATGTAGGCCCTCCCCTTCCCCAAACAAAGTTCACCGTATTTAGAAATCCTGCAGCATGTACTGAGCTGAGATTGGTTAAAAACAACATATTATCATTGGTGCTATAAATATTGATTGGTTTGATCAGAAAACACAAAAAATTAACTGAAGTTAATGGCATTATATTTATACCAAATTGTTTTGTCCTCTTAATATAATTACAAAACTGGAAAACATATTGTATTGGACTGTTCTTTGAGGACTCAGTTTGACTGCATTAGGCATAATATGGTATTTTCAGATTCTATAACCGATCACAGACATATTGCTGCAAAAACAAATAAGTGAAAAACTCAACCAAAATAGATAAATGCTGTATTTGAAGAGTAAATGTAGAGCATTTTTAAAATATATTTATTCTCCTTCGGGGACGACAGGCTGAGACCTCCTCCTGCCTCCTCTATGCAAGCTTCCCCTGCCTGAAACCCTATTGCATCCACTCATTCCTGGTCCCCACACCCACCCGTGACACACCAATTTGCTGCCCCCAGCTTACCCCTGAGCTGGGTATGCCATTAACCTCTTTTGGCATTTCTTCTCTGCATTCATCTGGTCCACTTGAGGCAGAAGTGAAGGTGTGGGTCGATCAAGAGTGGTGCAGCCAAGATCTAGCTTGAGGGTGGGCCACCGGAGAAGAGTCATCTGCCAAACCTGTGTGTTCTGTTTTTCCCACTTTCTCCTGCCCTAAACCAGGATCATGCAGTGGAATTAGCTATCAGCAAAACCTGATGTAGGTAACCAATAGGTACACTCAATTGTCTCTCAGCATCGGGGTATCCCTGCCACCACCTGTGGTCACCTAGGGGTGTTAATGCAGCAAAACTTGAACCGATCTCACTGGAGGAGGATCGAGACATCAATGGAATACTTCGCCCCCACAGCTGGCGTCCTGACAGCCCAGGCTCATTCCTGAACCCAGGTCTGCCGGCAATAGAAGCGGTAGCACTAGTGCTGCACTGGCGAGCCACCTGAATGTAGATGTGAGCTCGATCTAGCACAGTGTGATTTATCTATGGTTGAACAATTGAACAATGTTGACAATGCTGTTTATCACTTGACCTCTATTTCATTAGACCTTCATGAAACATATAGAAACATAGAAGCTGACGGCAGACAAGGACTGCAAGGCCCATTCAGTCTGCCCATATACCGCCCATTTCTAAAATAAGAGTGACATCAGTATACATACATTACATCAGGATAACAATTTGTCTCACAGAATAATAGGGTAGTTTAAAAAAATGAGTTAAGCACTGATGGCTAAAATATCAGATTATAGTAAGGCCCAGTTGGCATGTACACTATAAGATGCTAATGGTAGATGAAAGTAATTTGGTAACAATAATCAACTAATTATTTAACTTTCATTTATGGATCAATGGCTGAAACATTTATCCCTCAGTCTTTTATTTTATTTATTTAAGAACTGGTAACGGAGAGTCACACTGAGCTGAGGTTCATTTCCAGGTGCAACCCAAAGAAAAGTGGAACGGAAGGGAAGAACACAATTAATACCTAGTCAGCTGATGTTAGTACAGTGATGATGACATAAAGTGCATAAGCTGAGTGCAGTACAAAGTGGAAACACATTGCAAACTGAGGACAAAATAAATTAGCAAACAAATCATCTGTGCAATTGGGCATGCTCAAAAATAGCATATGAGAAACATTCAGCGAGTTGCAGGAACTATGTTTTTTTAATTCTTTGATAACTGGGTAAGGTTAGGGTGGAGGGAGAGGTAAGGGAGGTCAAAACCAGAGGGTATGGAAGGTTCAGGAAGAGGGCTGGCAGGAGCAGGGAGAGGAGGAGGAGTGCTGGTTGGTGTGTGGAGAGGAAGGAGAGAGAGAGAGATGGAGGAGGGTAGCTGGTTCCAGACGGAGGGAAGTGGTATGAGGAAGAACATTTTCCAGCTGAGGAATGTGGGTGGAAAGGAGAGGTGTGCAAGTCCCTAGTATGCAGTGAGTAGGAGGAGGAGGATGGGGGAGAGGCAGTGGCTAGGTATGAGGGAGGGACCAAAACCAGTAGAGCCAGTTTGGTGACCAGCTTGTGGACCTAGAGAGAAAAGCAGTCCTTATTGAAGTACAGGGCATGACGCTTTGTGGTTGATGTTTGATAGGGATGGCATCAATTTGGGCAGAGAGTCAAGCCTGCTATCTAACCACACACTGAGGTACTTAAAGTTGGGACAACTTCAAGTGGTGTGCCATCTAATGAAGATGGGGAGGTGGAGAATCAGGCCAGCTTCTGGCTAGTACCAGAGGTCATGGACACTGAGTTGGTTGGACTGGACCAGCACAGAACATTATAAAAGTCTTGCTGGAGCAAGACTTCACAGGCTCAGTTGAGGACCGGTGGTGTAGAGAACTGTGTCATTTGCATACTGTATGTATGCATATGCAAGGTGGACAGGTGGAGCAGAGGTCATTTAGGAAGATGGAGAAAGGACTGCACCCAGAATGGAGCCCTGTGGGACCCCAGCCTAGCATAGGGAGGGACAGGAGATGATGCCTCCTACCTGTACTGACCATTGATAGCCCAAGAGATAGGAATAGAACATTAACAGCATGAGCTGAGAGGCCAGCAGAGCTCAGCTTATCTAGGAGGAGTGAATGGGACACTGAATAAAAGGCTTTGACCAGATTGTGAAAATGGCTGCTGTGATGTGCACCTGATCCATCCCTGAGAGGATGGAGTCAGTGACCCAAAATAGGGAGGAGATGGTGAAATGATCCTTCCTAAAGTCAGGCTGGATTCATTTTACTTACAGTGACCACTTCCACGCACTGTTGAGGATACCAGAGAAATCAACACACCCTGCCCTTTTACTCCTGCCAATCAGGCTGCTTCAGGGCTGTCCTTAGGGGAAAAGCACCTGATTTAAAGTTCTCCTCTGATACAAAGCTGTACTCACTCTTTCAGTGTGATCAGCACTCAGACCATACCAGGAGTTGTGACTTGGAAGTTGTACCTGCAGTCATGAGGGTAAGTGATCCTACGCTTTCCTTCCCTCCATGATGCCTCAAGCACTGGACATTGGAGAGATTGACCCACCCTGCCCTGCTGCTTCTGTCAATTGGGCTGCTCTGGGGCTGTCTATAGGGGTGGCACCTGATTTAAACTCCATTCTGATATCATGCTGTACTCCTTCAGTGTGATCGGCTCAGATCACACCAGAAGGTGACATGACTAGGAAATCTGTACCTGGGGTCATGGAGGGTATGTGCTGCCTAAGTTTACCTCCCCATGACCGCCTCACACACCGATAAGACACCTGGAGAGACTGACCCACCCTGCCCTGCTATTCCTGCCAATCGGGCTGCCTTTTGCTGGCTTTTAAACTGAGCCACTCAGTGGTCTTCGCATTGCAATCCAGAGCACTAAGGGGTCGCAGCACCAATGGTTTCATACTGTGGGTATCAGCTGTGAGTCAGCCATCATCTGGCCATGCTGCCCCACAGCTGTGAGCCCTATGCTTGTTTGCCTCTTAGGGTCTGAAAGTATCTGTCTCCCTGCTACCACTCCCACTGGACCTACTCTACCCTGGTGACTTAAAGGACATGGAATTTGCTTACTGCTGAACACTCAGTTCCAAATAAAATATTCCTCTTTTTGCCTTGCTCAAGTTAATCTGTTCTGCTATCTAAGTTTAACCTGCCCTCTGCTCTCACCCTATCTGGGTGGAGTCTATGAAGTGCAATGCTGCTTTAGAAACTGGTACAGACTGTTTAAGATTCTGCTTGAATCAACTTAGTTTACCTAGCCCCATTAATTAGTTCTACTAAGTAAGCAATAACCCATGACAGGGTGTGCTGTAAACTGGGATTCGCACACCTGGGTGAGTTGTGAGGCCCGAGGTCTCAGGCTGAGTGCCCTCACAGCATCTGGTATGTGTTAATCCCCAATAACAGCACACTGTGGAGTGGGTTATTACATCTAGCATGGGGTGTTTGAAAAAGAAAAGAAATTAAGAGAAAGTGCTTAAAAACATTTGCAAATACAAGAAATCTCTATGTATCCTTCCAACCTGTCAAATAGTTCCAAATCAGTACTACAGAATTCAGTGATGTGAGCACACAACTGCCAGAAAGTGACTCTTTGCATGATTACTGACATTTGTTGTTCACAATATAACTGTCAGGAGTGTAATTTGCACTGCTGTATAACACCAGTGACAGGATGGTACTTTCTCTTAATTTCTGTTCTGTTTTGAACACCCCATGTGATCTCTTTCATGACCCAACATGCACCGATTGTCCTCTTCTGTCAGGATCACCTATCCAGCTCAATCACCTAGCCAAATAGGAGCTTCTCATGTACATGTAGCAGTTTAAGCGCATTTCTGTGGTTGTTCGAAGACCTCTGTGAATGGGCAGAATCATACTAAGCAGTGTTCGGGACTAGTTTAGCCAACTTCATTGTTGGCTAACAGTAAGGGTTGGAAACAGATGTTACGCTGCTTTTAACCCTGTAGAAATATGCTAATGCTGTTTTGTGGCTATACATGCTCTATACAATATGCAGAATGATGCTGCACTGTTGAGCGGCTCTGTCACCCTCATGTCTGGTCCCAGGCCACCTTTAAATACATGTTGGCTCGCCTACAATAGGGATATAATTCTTATTGGTGATTGCCATTGCTGGCCACTATACTTTTAAAGACATGCAGATATGATGTAAATTTGTGTGCTGAAAGATCCTAGATTATTATACACTACCCAGAAGGAAGGAGAGTGGATGTTCATGATCCACCTAGAATACTAAATACTGCCTTGCAGGATCTGTTTACCATTTGAAGGAAAGGGAGTGAGGATTCTCTAGAGACTTAATTCATTGGTACTTGCCATTTTGACTATGAGTTGGCAGTACCTCGTTTTTGTCTAATTACTGATCTCTGGAATCAAGGAGGCATGTCAGTATATCTTGGTGTCCCATTACTCCGGATAGTGATTTTAGTAGGTGTATTATCTGCCTCATCATTCCCTCAGGCGGGATTTGTGAATAAATTATTGTTTTTATTACTGTGGACAGGCTTTTAAGGGGAGGCTATTCACATATTCCCATATTTCCTACTTATCCTGTTATGTCACCTTAAAGGTTACTTTGCACCACTGCAGTATACTAATAATACATTCAAACCTGCCATTTCTTTGGATTGTCCGGACATACCTGGACTTTTTGAATACTGTGCATGGTTGTCATGCTTCCTCCTCTGGATCATTCTATGTGGCTAATTGGGCAAATGGGAACATCATTTGATGGTGCAAGGGGGCTTTAGGATGTTGTTAGCTTCCCCCAGACACACAGCTCTCACTGTGTTTTGGCCAGCTTACTACTATATGCTGTTAGGCCCTTTGGTATTTGACCTGATGTCACCCTTAACCTTCTTGATCATCATCACAAACAGCAATGGACTAGGCTACACAGGCTGCTGTTGTTGGAGCTGAAGAAAATGTTGCTGTTACTATTGATATGTTTTGGCAGCGTTGAATTGAACCGGGTCCTCCTGGGTAGCTCATCTCCAGCCACCTAGCCTGTATTAAAGGGATGAGCTTTATGCATATTAATGCCTGTACCCTGCTAAAGAAGCCTGTCTCTATACAAGCATGGATTAGCCACACTAAGCCTGATGTTCTGGTGATCTCGAATCCTGGCTCAGACCTGACACTGCTGATCGGGAGGCGAATATCCCATCTTATACAATATTCAGATCAGACAAGAAGACAAGAGGAGAAGGAGTAGCCATATATGTTAAAGATAAATTCTCAACCTCTGTTATTAACTCAACCTCAATTCCTAAGGAATTTGAAAGTGTTGCTCAAAAATCAGGCTCTCATCTTATGTTATGTCAAAGAATCCTGCAAATGCTACTCTAAACTGTTGCCCTATACAACCTATATTCAATGATTCTTGTATGGTGCATTTTGGCATCTCCTTACTCTACCTTACCCTTTAGCCTTTTAACTTAATCACACATCTCGGAGGTTCTGCCAGGTTACCGTTGACTGCTCTCCTATCTGTTGTTTCTGTACCTTTCAGTCGAGCCCCTTGTTTGGTGTCTATATAACTGTTTCCCTGTTGTTGTCATGAGTCCTCATGCTGCAGAGAGTCTGCACTCTGATATTTCCCTGCTATTACTGTCTTCTGTAACCTCTTTACATACCGCTCTTACTGCATTTCTAAATTCAGATGGTCTAGTACCCTCCTTAATTTATGTCCTCATAGGTATTCATGTCACATAATCAGTTTGACCTATATATTTTGTAAATATTAATATAGGTAATTGCCTGCTATGCAGATTTATTTCTTTTCTTTCTTTCTTTCTTTTAAAAAAGTTTATTGCCAACTATTTACTGTATATTGTTTTAATTACTTGTGTACATGTTCAGTCATATGTTTCAGATGTGTATATTCTTTCTCTGTGAAGGGTTATTGTATGTTGACCAGGTCCAACTTGAAAATTAGTACTCCTCAATGGTGTCCACCTGGATAAATAAAGACTTGACTGATGGATTGATTGATTGATTGATTACTAGTGGCAGAGGCAACTATCTGATGTGTTGCCTCTTGAGAGGTTAGGGCTCTCTCCTTAATGCCACTTACAACTTTCTGAACATCCACAGACCCAGCATCAATGACATGATAGTGCTGGTTTAAAACAGAATAATTGCTGAACAAAGATGCAAACAAGTTCTGCACTCACAACAGTCAGAACTCTTGATTTTAAGGCTACACTGACCCACAGCTGGACATCTAATTAGTTGATTGCCATTCATCAACTTTGTCCTGTAGTGACTTCCATGCACAGTTCGATTCACATACGGGCTATGTCATTGTCCTGATAGACTGGAATCTACAAGAGTAATTGTCAGCCTAGGTGTGGTGAGATCAAACCTGTTACCATTTTACAGAACCCTATGCAAGTACAGCAGCTCCTTACATTTCACGTAGGGAATAATGATTTTCTATGCCATTTTCTCCTCACATGCCAACGAAAATTAAACACCAAATTAGAAAAAATTTAAAGTCTGAATCAGTTTCCTTTACCCTGTCATGTGCCAGGCAATAAACAACTTTTCTAGTCTCATTTAACAACTTTTCCAAATCTCACTATTGTAAAACTTTTCTAGGTAAAACAAAAACTGTTTTTATTTCATTCATTTTATTTAGTTCACAAGTGACCACGCACCAAGATTGTTTGTGGGGATAATGTACAGTGCACTAAATGTAAATGCTGATATGACAAGCTTAAAACAACCTTGGTGATTTTTTATACATGTGGATATAATATGGAACCAGTGGGTATAATGGATGGACGGGAGTGACTGTTTACATCTGAGTGCGGCAGAAAAAGGCCACAGTTCTATCAAGTCTGCCTGATTGTACAGCTCTTAGTTTCATATAACTACAGCTGCCCAACTCCCACCCAAACCCTCCCTTCCTCCTCTTTCCTGGTCCTTCTCCCATTGTGTTCTTGTCTGTACTAAGCCTGCCTGTGACTCTATCCCAACCCCACTTAAAGCTATTCACTGTCCTTTGAGTGATTAACTCCTCCGGAAAGTGCGTTTCAACCTGCCACCACTCTCTGTGAAGTAGTGCCTCCTCATCTCCCTCCTAAACTTTCCCTTACAACTTCAGACTGTGCCCCTAGTGACCTTTCCCTTTAAGCAGAACAATCCTCCCTTTCTGACTTTGTTTATGCCTTTCAAGTACTTAAAGGTCTTTATTATGTCCCCTCTTACCCTTCTGTCTTCCAGCAAGTACATGTTGAGCTCCTTCAACCTTTCCTTGTCACGGCAGCTCCCCTAGTCCCATGATCATTTTTGTAGCCCACGCTGCACCCCTCCAGTAATCTCGTATCCTTTGAGGTATGGGCACCAGTACTGTACACAGTACTCCAAGTGTGGCCTCACCAGTGATCTATACAATGGCAGGATGACCTCCCCTTTAGAGATGTGATCCCTCTGGCAATGCACCCCAGCATCCTATTGCCCTTGCTGCCACCTTCCTACACTGTGCTGTTACTCCCAGGTCCCTTCCTTTTCTGAAGCTGTTACCTGCACTCCCTAGCCAGTAGCTGTTCCTGGGATTTCTGGCTCCAAGGTGCATGACCTTGCACTTCTTAGTGTTAAACTCCAACTGCCACTCCTTAGAACAGTGTTCAAATTTAGCTTGATCCTCTCTGAGTGCCTGCCTCCCTTCTCATTGTCCACGTTTGCACAAATTTTAGTGTCGTCAGCAAACAGGCTGATCTTACCTTGACCCCTTCTGCAATGTCTCCATTGAAGACATTGAACAAAACAGGGCCCAGCACTGAATTCTGCAGTATCCCACTCATTACTGGCCTTGGCTTGAATGTCTCCCCTTACAACTACCCTCTGTTGTTTGCCCTACAGCCAGCTCTCAACCGCCCCACCAGTTTTTCCTCTGCCTCCATGACCTTCAGCTTGTTCATCAACCTTCTGTGGCACTGAGTCAAAAGTTTTGTTGAAGTCCAGATACAGGACATCCACAGTGTGGCCTTTGTCAACCCACCATAGTGACCAAGTTGAAGAAGTCAATCAGATTAGTTTGGCAAGATCTTCCGTAACAAACCCATGCTGTCTCTCATCCTGCAGACCATTGCCATCGAGAAAAGTTACCAACCTCTCCTTCAGAATGGTTTCCATCAACTTCCCCACTATGGAAGTCAAGCTCACCGGTCTGTAGATACCCGATTGGTCCTTGGGTCCACTCTTGTAAAGGGCACCATGTGAGTCATCCTCCAGTCCCTGGGTACATTACTCATCTCCAAGGAGGTGTTGAACAGATCTGTCAGAGTGCCTGCTAACATTGTTGCTAGCTCCTTCAGGACCCTTGGGTGTACACCATCCAGTCCTGGTGCCTTGTCTACCCACAAGGCTTTAAGGCCCTTCAGAACTCTATCCTCTTGGATGACCTCATCTGTTATCTCTGCCTCCTCCACCCTTGCCCCTTTCCCTGTGGTATTGGGCCATCCCATTCTTTTGTGAACACCAAGCAGAATTACTCATTGAGTGCCTCTGCTGATCTTCCCTTGTCTCCCATCCTTCCTCTTTCCTGATCCTAACAATGTCATTCTATAATTCCTCTTCTCCTATGTATTTAAAGAACTCTTTCCCCTCTCTGATCCCCTGAGCCATCCTCTGCTGCATTGGCTGCCCTGACTGACCTAGTCACCTCCCAGATGCCTTGTGAACACTTCATCCTCCTCACGCCAGATTTTTGAACTTAATGAAGGCCAATCTTTTTTCCCCACCTTCCTCTCCACCTCCTTGTTGAGCCAGCTAGGTTTTTGACCTGGACTGCTTACTCTGAAATTTTGCACCGTGTTCATGGCCTCATTTAGCCCTTCCTAATGATTGCCCACTTCTGTTCAGCATCCATCCCTGAGTTAATTTCATCTAAATACCCCTCTAGGATGCCGCCCAGTCTGACAAAACTCTGCCTTCCTGAAATCCAACACTGTTGTCCTGATCTTAGCCGACTCCTTCCCTGTGTTGAGGAGGAACCACACTGAGCGGTGGTCACTTCCTGCTAGAGGGGTCCTGTACTACCACATCCTGGACTTAGTCCCCATTTATTAGCACCAAGTCCAGTATGTTCTTCTCTTAGTAGGATCCAGCACTAGGTAGCTGTCTTGGATAGCCTCCAGCAGCACCTGTTCCCTGGTGTGTACTGTAGCTACTGCCTGCCAGTCAACCCCAGGTAGGTTAAAGTCTCCCACTTTAACTGTATTCCCTCTTCCACTGACCTCCTAATTTGCTCCCCAGCTCCCCATCCACCTCCTCCTCACTGTGAGGGTGGCCTGTACACCACCCGATTCTGGGCTTCTTACCTTTGGGCTTTGGAGCAATACCCATATGGCTTCTGACCTCCCCTCATTCCCTTCCTCCCTGGTGCACATTATCCCTCCTGAAATAAATAGCAACCCTGCCCACCTTTCCCCTCCCGGTCCCTGCTGAACACTTTGTATCCCAGGATCATGAGATCCCAGTCATGGTATTGGGTGGCCCAGGTCTCTGAGATGGTGGCAGTATTTATGTTCCCTCTGCCATCATTGCCTGGAACTCTGCCACCTTGTTTGCTAAGCTCCTTGCATTCAAGGATACTACAGTCCACCTTGTGTCCTGCCCTCCTCTTCCCATCTCTCCCATTCCAATTTTGTTCTGGAACTTCCACTCATTTTCCTTCTCCTCCCTCTCTGGGGTGAGGCCTTCAGTCTTCCCTGGAAGGTGCCTCCTCCCTGCTATCCAACTCAGCCCCTCCTGCTCCTTGGTTCAAATCTATGTTGTTTTTAGGTGCTCTCCAGCACCTGTGTCAATGCCCTTGTACCCTCAATGTTGAGATGTAGCCTATCCTTGGCATAAAGCCCCTTATTGTTCCATGTCTAGCCTCCCCTACTACCCCATACCCATTTGTGCACACCACCCTTCAGCCACCCATTAAACTCTTGTAATCTTAGCTTTCTGCTGTGCTTGCCCTAGGTTCTGGGAGTACTGGAGAGGGGGTATATGGAGCGGTGGATGGGTATATGGAATGCACAGTTTCTGAGGAGACATGGAGATCCAGGGGGGTGGCAGGTGCTTATAATAGACTTCACAGCACTGAAAATTGTGCAGACTGCACCATGGTTTGTCTCACTTACTGAACATTTCAGTGGCTGCCACAGTCTAAATCTCTGCTTGCACACTGAAAAGTCCGCTGCTGCACAGTTGTGCCGCTTGGTCTACTCACCCTGACTGCTCACATAACAGTCATTAAAAAAAGTCACATGGTGGGATTTCAGCCAATTCCTTTCTGTATTTCTTCCCACGCCATAACGCTTAATCTGCCCTCTGCTCCCCATCTGGGTGGAGTCTAATGAGCATGTTACTGTTAAGAAACTGGTTTGCACTGTGTAAGACTGCTTGAAAGAGTTGAGTTTACTAGCTTTTCATTAATTCAGTTCTGTAGCCGCCAATCCTCTGAAGCTGACTGGGTTAATTTACACGGGCTACAAGCCCAATATTCAGCTCTGATGTTCCAGAAAGCCAAATTCTCTTTGAAATGGACAAAATTAAATACTTAGATACAGGAGAGAAAGCTAGTAAGTTGCTAGCAATTCAGCTCAGACAAGCTGAAACCTCTCGATTCATACCCTGCATTAAGTCTGATAGAGACAATCCGGCAGTCACCTCTCCCAGAGACATTGCCACTATTTTAAGATCCTATTATATGGATCTCTGCACTGAAGACAGATCCGATCAACCTACTGAAACAGCAATGAATGAGTACCTTGGCTCCATGGACATCCCTAGCCTTTCCCCCTTTTGGCTGACCCCTTGGTAATCCTATTAACATTCAGGAAGTAAGAAAGAACAGTTGAGCAGCTCCATGGAATAAATCCCCTGGTCCTGATGGCCTGTACAACAATTTGTACCAAAACATGCCTCCCAGAATTGGGCCTCTCTAGTTGAGGTGTATAATTACTGGTATGCCAATGGACTTTCATAAGCAAGTTTCATTAATGCTCTAATCACCCTTATCCCTAAACAGGGCAAAGATCCTTTATACCCTGAAAGCTACCGGCCTATATCATTAACCAACACTGATGTGAAAATCCTTGCCAAAATACTGGCCTCATCAGCAGAGAACAAGTTGGTTTTATGGTGGAAGATCGATCAGCGGACCATGTCCGAAGGTCTTACACTTGCTCTCGGCATCCAGGGACTCATCTCTCCTGCTGCTATCCCACTATAAACTTTACTCTCTAAAACTAAAGTCTTCCCACTAAATAATAGAACCCTGGTCGGTCATCGCCAACTATGCACTCTCATGGGAACCTACTTCCTTACCTACCTGGGAATCAAAATTGGAGAGATATACCTTCCATGTTTAAATCTATTCTTTCAGATCTCCTGAGCACTCTCAAAACCGACCTTAACAGATGGGGTGGCTTACCTATCTCATTGTGGGGAGAATAAACACTGTCAAGATGAATATCTGACCCTGTTTGTTGCACCTGTTGGGAATGTCAAGATTTTTTCTCCCAGAAAATGGTCTCTAAGTTTCAAACTATGCTCAATGCATCCATGTGGAAAGGTAAGGAGTTAGGAGGTCCTATACTAAACTCTCAGCACCAAAATTGCAAGGCAGTCTTTCAGTTCCTCCTTTTTCACTACTATTGTACTCACCACCTTACCCGTATCGCACACTGGGCAACAGAGGTACAAGCAGATGGGCACAGACCTATGCTCCCTTTGGTTAGATATTGAGAGGTCTAAATTGGCTAAATACCACTGTTTTCTCCCTGCTGTGATATAGCCACCCCACTGTACTCCTGACCATTGAGAAATACCCCATTAGATTGGTCGGTTGAAGCTTTACATCAGGTACAAAAACACATCTCCACATGCAAAGGTTTTGCCTTTCATCACATTAATCCAACGCAATGGATTATGGTCCCTGATGACTTCTAATTCTTCTCGCTATAAATAAATAAAACCTTCAGGCTTCTACTGCCCACTTGATGGTCAGACATTCTTCTCAATAGTAGAATATTGGCCTCTTTCATGGAGCTTATGACTGATAAAAAGGACTGAGTGTTCTTCCTCACCATCCATCTGGGATAGTACAGCCCAATCCCATGATTTGACGATAAGTCTGCACCATGAAAGGACAGGTAAAATTGGGACTATGCAATATTGGATAGGAACAGAGTTAAGCCTTTAATGTATAGGAAGGCTGTTTACACTGAGGTGTCCAATGTACCTTCTGCTTTTGATTTCTTGGTTAACTCAGTTAAAAGACTCACTATTTCAGAAAAGTTTGGTATGAATCTTCTGTAATAGCTGACTGGACCTAGGAAAGCTCTTACATGTCTTTTGTCTGGGGTCTCTCACTCTGAACTATTGCATCGATTTTACTAATTTCAGGATTTACCTTCCATTCCTATTATAAAACCTAAATATCTGGTTTCTTGCATGGCAAGAGAGCATTTAGCAGGGTTTATGATCAAGCCAGCCTTGGTTTTAGCAGTAAGTATTTCCTCAGATGTTTTAAATGGTCATTTCAGGAGGGGCTGAAGATGATGACATCATCCAGATAGGCCACAGCATAGGCTAGATGAGGTCTCAGAATCTTGTTCATACACCATTGAAACGTGGCAGGGGCCCCATGAAGACTAAATGGCATTGTGGTAAATTAGAAAGGACAAGCAGAGTACTAAAAGCAGTTTTTCTTTTGACACTTCATCCAATGGAATTTGCCAGTATCCCTAAGACAAATCTAGGGTACCGATGTACTGTGCATTGCCCAACTGATCGATTATATAATCTATATGAGGCATATGGTACCCATCAGATTTTGATACTGCATTCAATTTTGAAAATCCAATCAAACTCGTACTCCACCTTCCTTTTATTAACCACAACCATGGAAAACTCCATGCACTGTTGGATGGTTGTATTACCCCAACTAGATCATTTTTAATTTCACCCACTACTCCTTCTCGGACACTCTCTGGCAACCTATAAGATTTTTCTCTAATAGGAGATGCTGTCCCAACTTCAATATGATGTTCCACACCCAACACTCTATCAAGGGTTGCTGTAAAGAATGACAAAAGGGCCTTAATCATTGTCTAACTCCTTTCCTTGATCAGAATTTAAATTAGGGTTAATTTTAACATCCTCATATCCACTTTTACTTTCTAACCTTTCATAAGCTAAGTTCTGTCTAGCTTTTGTCTACTTCTGGGTGAACATACAAAGAAGGCTGGGGTCTGTCATACCATTTTTTAACAAATTAACATGATAGATCCTGTTTTTGGCACATTTATCAGAGAGTGCAATGGCATAATCAATAGGTCCAATTTTTCTGGTGATGGTATATGGTCCTTGCCATTTCATGAGCAGTTTATTGTCGCTACAAGGTAATAATAATAACACTCTATCTCCTGGCTGAAATGATTTGTTCCCTACCCCTGATCATAACTGTCTTTCTGGTGTTGTTGTTGTTGCAATCCATGCCGATGTGTTTTCTGCACATACTATATCAGTTTTTTCTTAACTTTGTCACATATTCCAACATGGCTTCAGGTACATTAGACTGTTTCCATCCTTCCAATTTTTCAGCACATCCAGTAATCCTCTGGGATTTTACCAAACAACATTTTGAAAGGCGATGCTTATGGTATCTCCCTGTAGCGAATATGAGATATGGTAGATATTGATCCCAATGTTTACCTTCATTTTGTTTAAATTTTTTTTTTTTAAACATATTTATTCGTTTTCAAAAGTAAACAATGAACAAACACACACTACACAACCCGGCCAGGCCAGGGACACAGCCAAAACTGGCTGTGTAAACTATATCAGCCCCTATGTACATCACACTGGGCGCCGCCCCACATTATGGCCCAATTCGAACTCAGTAGTGCTTTAATATAAGACACTGCCCATTATTAGAAACACCCATCCCTTCTTTAGGTCACTCCTCCTTATATGTCCATTCACAGGTGTATAGCATCCTAGGGCCCCATGGAGCCTGAATCACCTCGACGGCTTCCCAGTGTGTCCCTGGAAAGAGAGAAGAGTCCCCATCCATTTGAACCCTGCAGACCACAACACTTTCCTATTATCTTAATAATGAACCTAGTATGACCCAGTTTTAGCCATCTGGGAAGCTATGAATCCAACATTACACAGCATATTGGAGAAAATAAAGAAAAGTAACATGTTACACATGGCACAATACATTATGAACATTAGACATTCCAGCATATATCTCTTTGCTAGTAATCATCTGACAGACAGACCTGGGTTCCAGTGCCAGTAATTTGCTGAGAATAGATCGCTCTAATATTGCCCATCTTTTAGCGTATAACTCCTGCTTCCCTCAGAAAATAAGTGTCTCTTTATCTTAGCCAGTACCCCAGCAGTTCTCTCACCCATTGTTCATATGCCCAGACCTGATCATCTTTCCAGTGCTTTACTATGAACGCCTTGACTACAGACACCATTAAAGAAAGGTGAAATTTGGTGCGGTCCCTTTATCTGAGAGAAGTCACCCAGAACACATACTTCTGGGGTCATATAAGCTGAATAATCCAGCATTGGATCCATACCTCATTTAATCTTCTCCATAGGGAGAAATTTTACTGCAACCCCACATGACATGTAACAAGTCACCTACTTCATTCGCACCTGAAACACAGATCCGTCTGTCTCAGCCCTCTAGCATATAGCTTTACAGGGTGTAGTATATGTTGTGAACCACAAAGATCTGCATATTCCTGTATTTGGGAATCACACTGTATTTAGTAGCCTTCAAATAATTTCCATCTTAGATTTTTAGGAGCCATCACCTTATCCAGTAGGGATTTAAGTAGAAATATTTGGGCCCAGGGGTCCAGAAGAAGCTTGTAAACTCGGTGAGAGTGATTAGCTTTCCAGAAAGCTTCCTTAAGCTCCTCCACGGGAGGGAGCAGTCTGAAAACCCCAGCTCCTTCCGAACCCTGCAATCATTTGTTTGCTGTAGCCTTTGAAAAAGACAATCCCTCACATTGTGGTGGTAGTACTATTTTATCTCCCTGCTGTGTGTCATTCAATTTTAAACCACCCAGATAATTAGACCACTGTACTAAGTACCCAACCCCCTATAACCAAGTTGGGGTTACCTAATATGGGCTGGTCTCTGGATCTCATTTGACTACACCTCTGTACCGAGTAAGAAAGGCCCACAGGCCTCCAGAGTTTTCTAATTGGGTTCCCATACCCTCCCTAAATAACTCTTTTTGGGCCTTGCATATAGCATCGATTCAGGAGAACAGCCGGAGCTCAATAACGATGCTTCTCGATTTGCAGCCATACAGGAGTATAATTTCCCATCAGCACTTTCTGCCCATTGAGCCATCAGGTCTAACTGGCCTACCACATAGTAAGCATGGAGATCAGGTAGTCTAATGCCCCTCCTCATATGGCAAACGTAAGACCTTATAGTTTATCCTGGCTGGTTTGTTATTCCATAAGAATCCTGAAATTAATCTTCTAATTAGACTAAACCATTTGACAGGGATGTTATACGGGGCTAAATATACGGGTATATCAACCTTGGTGGGACATTCATCTTAATAAGGCCCAAACGTACCAGAAATTCAGAGGTAACTTATTCCACCTTATCATGTCCCCTTTAATCACGATATGATCCTCCAAATTAGCATCAACCCTGGACTCTTGGTTTGCTGTAATCCAAATTCAAGATACTTTTAATTTGTCGGTGTTCCACTGTACTCCCAAGGATGAAAAGTCTGCCTTAAAACAAGTGGAGTCAGGGTAGGATTTGTGTTTTGGTAAGATTTAACTTGTAGTTAGAGACCTTAGAGAAGCGATCTATTGAGTCTCTTACACTCTCAAAGCTGGATACTGGATCTTGTAAGTGAAGGGGTTTATCGTCCCATGACGAAAGTTTTGGCTCCATTCCCCAATCCTGATCCCTGGACCTTGACATCCTATTTATAGATCTTAACAGGGGTTCTAGGTAGATGTTGAAAGGTATCAGCGAAGAGGACATCCTTGGCGAGTCCATTATTAAGTTTAAATTCCTCGAGATATAACCATTACAGTATATTCTAGCCATTGGAGCAGCATATAGATTCTTAATACGCTAAGGAGACCCTAGGAACCCCATTTCTCCATTGTCGCAAAGAGAAATGGATGTGAGACCTGGTCAAATGCTTTTTTCAGCGTCTAGGGAGATCAGGGCCAGGGGTAACCGAGAATCTGGGGCAAAGTTTAGAATATGATGAATTTTCCTGAGGGCATCTTTCACCACTCTCCTGGCATAAAGCCTACTTGCTCCTGACTTATTAAACTCGGAGCAATAGTCAAGATCCTATTTGCCAAGATTTTGGTAGAATCTTAATATCTTGGTTTATTAGTGCTACAGGCCTATAGTTTCCTAGTACATCCCTGAGCTTATCTGGCTTAGGTATTAGGGTAACATACGCCTGGTAGAGCGTGAATGGTGAATTCCTTCCCTCATTATGGTAAGGAAAAACTTGTGAAGTATAGGAGTATAGTCTGGATATGAGTTTGGTAAAATTTAGCAGTGAGACCATCCGGCCCTGGCGATTTACCTAGAGGAAGAGACCGCTCACATCAACAATCTCAGATGCTCTTATTGGGGCTTCCAGTTCCTTAACTTGGCAGAATCTAAATTAGGTAGCTGAATATCTTCTAGATAACTATTAACCTCTTTTTCCCCACCAAGTCTCTAGCTTGGTAAATTTCTGCAAAGAACTATGCAAATGCCTCAGCCATTTCTTGCGGTCAGTAATCTTCCCTTCATGCTTAATTGATATAATTGTCCTACTTGCCTCCCATTCTTTAATTCTGGCTGCTAGAAGACTCTGGGATGTCACCCTGCAATAGGAACTTGGCATTAATCTTATTTAACCAGAACTCTGTTTTCCCATGAGAATTTTGACAATTCCCTCTCAAGCTTTAAGTTCCGCATCTATTTCCCCGAGGACCCTTCAAGTTGCGACAGAGGTTTATCGCCTAGCAGAAATTCTTCTTTGGCCCTTCTAGCTATAACCCTTGCCGTAGACCTCTAGCTGCCTCAGCGTGCAAGAAGACTTACAAGTAGGCCGGCTAACCTTTTTATCCTTAAGTGTGGGAAGCTGGGACCCAATAATTTCCTGTAGAGCCAATCATGGAGCCTCCACCTATATGGTCTAGGCAGTATGGGTCTTGGTTCCCACTGCAACTGGATGAGAGAGTGGTCTGAGAGGGTCCTACCCTCAGTCAACACTTCTCAGTCTCTGCAAGAGCCTCTCTATTAACCAAAAAAGTCAATTCTAGTGTAGCTCTTATTGCTGCCGTAGTAAAATGTCATGCTAGGGCCCCGTTTGGAAAATTCTTAACTGGATCAACTAGAGCTGCTGACTCCATAAACTTAGCAAGTGCTAACTGGGCTTGGACTTCGGCCCGCTGTGAAGGTATCCTATCCTCCTTGTTATCAAAATATATATTCCAATCCCCAGCCAGAATGAGTGAATGTGAGGAAAGGGTAGCTATATCCCTTCTATTGAGGCAAAGAATTGGTCGGGGTTGGCCCATAAATGGATGCCACCGAAACTGCCTTGTCAAACAGATTGCCCGACATGTAGATCCCCTACCATCTTGCCTGGTTAACACTTGGTCACTTCAAATGGGCAGGATTTCTTGATTAAAATCGCAACCCCCAGAGGCTCTGTCCCTACCCACTCCATACACCTGCCCCACCCATCGCTTCCTGAGACCATCCAACTCTTCCATCAATAAATGTGTCTCTTGTAGTGCTACAATGTGCACCCCTAGTTGCTCAATATCGCAGCATGATCATTCTCTTGTCGACCCTGAGTCCTTTTACATTCCAAGAAATTATTTTAAGGTGTGCCATCAGTAACATTAAAGTTTTCACATGAACCCAGATGTTGTGCCTCTCTAAGGTCTACATTCCTATTTTTCCTTACTAGGACTCTCTCTCTTTCCACCCTGTTCCCCTTTGACCCCGGTCCTTAGACCCGACCCACCATCTGATGTTGAGTCATGGATGAACCCGTCCCTTACCTCCCTCAGCCCCAGTCATTGACATGAAGCCCAGAATCTGGCCCTTGAAACCCCAGAGACGAAATTCACGGTCCCATCTTCTGTACTTGATCATCCCCTTATATTTCTCAGATAAAAGGAGAAAGTAAACAACTTAGAAATTAAGGAATCTCCTCAGGCCCTCTTTGGAAAGTTATATCTCTAACCAACCTTACTCCACTCTGGGTTTTTTGCACCCGGAGTAATACCCCCTTTGCTTATACTGAAAGGGTCCCAATCCATTGGGCCAGTTCCACCCATTAGCAAGTAGAACCCTAGCTAATTGACCCTTTGTAGTAAGCACAATCCCTCATCATCCCTTATAACCAAATTCTCCAATACTTCAGGGACTGGAAAATATTCCTGGGTCTAGTAACACAAATAGTATGTTTAACAAATCCCTTCCCTATGACCACTACTTAACACACTTAAATCTTGTAATTTAACTTAAATCTTGTAATTTAACTTTACTAACCCTCCAGGTCTAATAACCCGACCTTGCTAGTCCCTTAAATGTCCAGAATCAGGCCAAAAGCAGTGAATCCACCGCCTTAAACTTGTAAGCCCCTGTCCTTTTCCATCACAGCCCTCAAGGGGTTCAACCTCCTTTGTCCACAGACAGTCATGATGGGGTTTGAATAAGTCTGGAAGCTCAGCTCGTAGCCCTCCAGCGCATCCTTCGCTGTAGAAACTTCTCTCCAGTCTGGAGCGCACCACCAGAGTAGCGGAAACTGAAGCGAAATGTTATCCCTGCCAGATAAAGCTTCTTCTTGATATCAACGCATTCTTCTGCTTTTCTCTGATCGCTGGCGTTTGGTCTTGGAAGAACCATAGTGAAGCGCCATTCCATTCAGAGGCTTTTTGTCTGGCGCCAGCAGCAACATGAGATTTTTCTTTATAATTAAGAATCGTGATAATAACTGGGCCCTCGCCGGTGGTGGCAGCATCTCAGAGTGCCCAGTGAGCTCTCTCCAGATTATACACCTCCCAAACGGTGTAGGGCCCTAACAGTTTTAATAGGAGCTCTTGTATAATGAGACACAGTCTGGGCCTTCAGCCCTCTCTGGTAGCCCTGCCAAATCAATTTATTCCCTACGATTTCTTGATTCCTGGTCTTCCATCCTCTCTTCCAATTTCTTCAGCTTTTTCCGAATCGTCCCACCTCCTGATCTATCACCAAAATCTTCCTCTCTTGCAGGAAATCCGGGCCTCAGCATCGCCCATTCTTTGTGCCAAAGATTTCAATGCTGGCTTAACCTCCGAGAAATCCAACACCAAACCTTGTAGTAATGCCTTAATTTCCCAATATCATCACCACCTGTGCTCGAGCCCCCTTCTTTCACAGCTTCCTGCCTGCTCTGGTATAGTGGGCGACTGAGATTTAGGCCGTTTGGTGGCTGGTGCATGCCCCGCCAGAAGTTCCACAAAGTCGGCTTCCATCTTCCGGCAAGGGGCGGCTAAGCTTGCCAATGTGCCACTATTAAATAAGGACTCGCCCGGTCTTAAAAAATTTTGCGGTTCTATGCGCTCGGCCAGGAGGTAAACCAGCGTTCTCTCAGACACTTAACAGCTGAAGCAATCGCTTTTTGCCCAGCCCTGGAAGCATGAGATCTTAAATTTTAACCCTGGCGGGCCGGAGGCCGGGACACGTCCTACCCAGTCAGCTCATCACGTGACTCTCCCTTCATTTTGTTTAAATTTCTGAAGCATCCATTTTAGGGTCTGGTTGAACCTTTCAACCAGGCTGTCTGTCTTGCGGATGGTATGGGGAGTATGGATGGCATGGATTCCTAGGGACTGATACAGTCACTGTAACAACTGGGAACATAAGTTACTACCACAGTCTGTGATTACCTCCCTTGAATACCCATCCTGCTAAAGATTTTCAAGTTCCTCAGCTATTTTTGTGGCTGTAGTAATCATGTAAGGGATCTCTTCAGGATATTTAGTTGTATAGTCACAGACTACTAACATGAAATGATTTCTTCTTGAGCTTTTAGGAAGAGGGCCTACATCCATGGCAATGTGTTGGAATGGGAATTGGACACCAAGGGTAGGGGTTGTAAGGGTACCTTATCTTTTCTAGTCATAGGTGATACCTTTGGCAATGGATACAAGACTTACAATAGTCTGTTACCTGTTTATGTATTCCTGGCCAGAAAAATGATATAACAACCTGTTTAAAGTATGCCCTACCCCTTGATGACCAGCCAAGGGAATATCATGGTCTATGTATAACAGTTGATTTCTATAGGACTGGCACCATCAATTGTTAAACCATTTCCCAGTGGTAGGCTTAGTACGTTCTATACAACAGCCCTTTTGTAACACAAATTTTGGTCCCATCCCATTGTCATTCCTCACCTGTAGGAAAAAGGTTTTAGTGAATCATCCTTTAACTGTTCTGCCCCAAAATCCTTTCTGTATGTCATAATCTTAATAATTTTATTGTCCACAGATTTTTTTCATATGAGTCTATATGTGATTGTTTCCATTTTTCTTTATCCAGACACTTCTCCCATTTGGTTTTCATGTTTTACCTGGTGATTCATAAATGGTATCCTCAAAAGGAAACAATAGTTCTACATCCTGGGTGTGTTTATGTTGTGTCCTAGTAGTAACAGTTCCCAAGTGAGTTGCTTGACCAATAATGTCTCAAAGTCTGGATGGTCTTGACCAATTATAACCAGTACTGGCAAATGTGGAATGAGTCCAACAAGCATATGTTGACTAGTCCTTTATTTGGATGTTTAACTTTTCCAATGGACAGAAATGGGTATTACCATGTATGCAAGTGACTCCTATTGTTGCCTTACATCCTATGGTGTGTCAGGTATTAAACTGGACTTTACTAATATCTGGCGACTTCCAGAACCAAGGAGACCAGCCATCTGTTGTCCATGCACAACAACAGTAGTTATATATTGTCCCCAGTTAGCAAGAGCCAGTTGTGTGGGTGCTGTCTTTTTCTTGGGGCAAAATCATGCTATATGGCCTTTTCATTGACAAATATGGCAAATGATGTCTGGATTAAATGGTCTGTCATTTTAATTCTTTTCAACCCCCCAGAGCATTATTTGAAGAAGTATATGTTCTGACCATGGATGAGGCTGTGCTGAACCCTGTGTACCCTTTCTGTCGATGGGGCCTTGCTGCTGGGTAGTCTTCTGCTAGACTGACAGCTTTCACAGCTGTTTCAGGACGATGTTCTTTTACCCACATTTGAACATCTTGGGGTAAGATTCTTAAAAACTGCTTTAGAACAACCACCTCCAACATCTGTTCCTTGGTACTAGTCCTTGGGCATAGCCATTTTCCACATAAGTCTTTTAGTCTTGTATATGCTTGGAGGGGTATCAGTTGTATGGAATTTTAAAGTCCTGAACCTCTTCGATAAGTCTCAAGGCAGATGTCATTACTTTTAAATGGCTTCCTTTACTGCATCATAATTGTCACTCAACTTATTATTGATATGTCCATAAGCAAGCTGGGCTTTACCAGTCAGGTAGGGGCAAGTCGTAAGACCCATTGACTTCTAGGCCAGTTACATACTCGGGCAGTACATTCAAAGGTGGTTATATACATCTCAGTATCATCAATCTCACAAAGTTTAGTCAGTTTTATGTCTTTTGGACTATCAGTAGCCATAGGAGGTCACCCTGTACCCAAAGCTTGGATAGCCTGCAGGATATCTGCCCATCTAGCCTCATTCTGCTGATTGTCCATTTCTCTCTGTTTTGCAAGGGCAACCTGCTATACACATAGCCATTGCAGCAAGTATTGTGCATCACCTACTGGAGGTTTACCTCTTTCTCCTTGCCCTTCTCTTCTTCCTCCATTTCTCTTCCAGTAGCACCTTCCTCCTCCTCCTCTGTTTTGCCATCTTCCACCTCATCACCCAAGCCAAGCAACAATGTTTCTCTGTTTTTGCAGCCATAGTCCTGGTATGAACACCACTAGTTGGTTCCCTCTGGAACATCAGGTGTCTCCAGTGATACTTGATCAGTACCAGATGCCTGTAGTGCCAGACCTTAATATCCCATCACTGCCACCAAGTGTGAGGATGTGGGATTATAAGGAGGACACCAATGTCAACAGGTTTCAGATGTTCAAGAAGGTTTATTCCTCGTTCAGGCAAATAAATTAACAGAAACAAAATATAAAATGTACTTATACGGCAAAATAAAACAAAAGAGCGTAAGAAGGTATTTACAAAGAAACCACTAGAAAACAGCTAGTGCCACCACTGACAGGGCAGTGACTGACCTATCCTTGCAGTCACCGATCTGATCTGATCTTATGAATGAAGCAAGTCTTCTTTTATACCTTGAGCATTCATGTGATATACTTGGCTCCACCCTTTTTACTGCAAACAACATTAGTATTTCTGCTACAATGTTTTACATTTTAAACCCCTTGTTTCCTTAGTTCTTTTATTTACATTCTTACAAAGGCAACAGAACCTAAAAATAATGCTTACACCAAGAAAAAGATGCAAAGTCCTGATGCAAGCTCCGCCCCTCTGTTACCAGGATTATAAAAACAGCAAAACTGAGCCAGCTGGCTCCTTAGAAACAGGCAGCAGAAGAGCACAGACAGCCTCAGAGCATTTGCTACAGGACTACACCCTAATTAGGTGAGACCTGCTTTAAAACAACAAAGTGTACCTATGCAACATAATGGGGTTTGCTCTAAGGGTTTATTTCTTTCCTTTGTATATTTACTTGTGGCCAAGAGAAGGCAGTTTGAGAAGGTTGTGTGCAAAACTAAATACTAGCAATATTTCACATGCTGATACAGTGACCTGCAGTTCTTTCATTAGGCTTCTGAGTGAACTGCAGTTCTCACTGCTAGTTAAAACATTTTCTTTCATTCTGTTTATTGTGCCTTACTGCAATCACACTCACTCGCACTTCAAGCAGACAGAAGGCAAAATTTAGCTTAGAACAGAAACAACAGGTTTTCCCTGCAACCTGCATGTATTTTACTCTTACTGAGCCACGAAAAACCACAGTGCGAGCAGGAAAGCAAGCGCTCATGCACTGTCGAGCAGCAGGCCTTTTCTTAAACACGGGAGGGGTTGAGTTTTAAAAACACTAGCTTTACTCAAATGCTGCTACCCTTTTCCTGCTCCATGAAAATAAAAGGGGTTCTGCTTTATTTTATTAATACCTTAACTTGGACATTACTGAATGAAACTACCCTTGCTTTCTTTACCAAGGGCATTACTGAAATACACACAAACTCCACAGTAGTATGAGAGCATTAGCAGCTCCACTTTTAAACAAATAAATTATTCTTTCTCTAAGGGTTCAGGAAAGTAGATATAGGGCTCACATACTGTACTGGATAAAAGTATTAGGGGATAAGAGAATGACCTCATATAGGCCTACCTGTATAGGTAAAGCAAAAAGAATTAAAGGTATAGAACAGGATAGAAAAGTGCTGTTGCAACAGACTTTTAAGAGAGAGGTTTTGAAAAAGAAATAGTCCTGTATGTGGCACCTATATCACACTCTAGAGCAGATGAAATGGTTCCTCAGTGTACTGAAGTCATACTCACAGGAAAACAGCTGGTCACAACATTACACTCTGCAGAAAAGAACTAGAAGCCACACCATTGCTCAACAAATAAAACCTTTACTCACAAAACAATAACAGGTAAAATGAACCCCACAAATGCACTACATACATCTCCAGTGGTGGATCTAGAGGGAGGGAGGGACAGCTGCACCCCAGCCGTAACTTGCTTGCTTGTTGCTCATGTATTTACTTTGTTAAAGAAGTCTGGTTTATTGATTGTAAGAAAATATACATCCCAAACTATAGATACATTTGTGTTTTCTGTCAGAAATATAATGAAAAACATAACAGAAAACAATATAGAAGATTAAAAATGGTATCTCAAATGTGCACACCACCTCAGCACTCCCCCACCGATCCACCACTGCAGTCCTCAAACATTTCAAGCTGCCCTGGCGCTTTGTGAAAGCTGCTTTCCTGTGAAACTCTCTGGTTTTAAGGGAAGACCATCCCAGTAAGCATGGTGGGGGATGTGCTATTCACTAGTGCAGAAGCAATGGTTTCTAAAATCAAACTGAAAGATACAGTAGGTCAACTGACTGTGTGTCTAGCCACCAAACCGATACTGGAAATTACCACAAAATATGGTCCTCCTGACAACCTATATCCCATCAGATAACCAGGATGAGGGCCTGAACACCATATGTAACTACTACACCCAAATTAACCAGAACCAAGAGGCGACAGTCCTAGGTGACTTTAACATCACCTGTAACTCTAAAACCAGGAACAACCACCAGAACAGATAGAGTCTGTTCTTAAACCAAAAGATCACAGAGCACACTAGAAATAAATATAAAATGTGCACCCAAAACCATTGGTTGGCTATTGACAATCTACCCTGACATGATAAAAGACACTACAGTCCTCTCTGACTGCATAGTATCACTCTCCTGTCAGTGCACACAGGTTCTACATCAACTCTAAGTCCCCCCAAGTCACCAGTACATCCTAAAACAGGAGAGGGTAGCCAAGTTCAGGACTGAGGTAGCACAAATTAACTGGTGCTACCTTTTCCTGATTGCAGATGTTAATCTGGCCCTAGACTTCCTGATAACTGAATTCAGCAATCTGTGACCAATTTACCCATGTCAAAAACAGAAGGCCAGAGGTGTCACCATTGCTTGGCTCTCACCAGATCTCCAGGTAGCAATGAATTACAGTGACAAACGGTGGGGTACTGCTCTGAATCTGGGCTCATTGCTCACTGGCAGAAATATAGAGCACTAAAAACAAATGCATTAAGAGAATTAGGGCAGACAATTCTGATTACTTTAAAACCCAGCAAACCCTAAAGTGGAACAATGGCAAGAAATTCTGGGAAAATGCTGGCTGTCTACTTAATAAAGAAGAAAACAAAACACCAACAGTTTTGAACATCGATGGTTCTAAGGTCCCAGACCCCACAGACCTTGCCAATGAATTTAACGAGGCCCTTACCAACCTGAGCTCCTACACAGCAAATGCCCCCCTTCTCTAAACCATAATGGTCCCAAGTCCAAGCAGTACTGGGGGATGAATCAGACCTCGGCTTCCTCTAATTCTCTAATTAATTGGTATAGCTCTTTGGCTATATCTTTTCCTTTAGCCTCGAGACTATTCTCCTGGCATCTCTACTGAGGGTGGAAAACCTAAGAAAGAGACAAGCTAAAGTATCCCAACAGTTGCACAATCTCTACACACACTGGCTGCCTTCCATGGAATTATTAATTTCCAATGCTTGGGGTCAAGCATTAAATTTGAAATAACACCACCACAAAGTGTGTTTACAGCTCATGAGAAAACCCAGACAGGGGATGTGGATTGGTTCTTATTCACAATAATATGTTAATATTACAGAAGACTCATTTGTGGGCCACACTGGCAATCTAAATCTGGGTAAGGTTTAAATGACTGTTTACTATGACTTAGGTTCTAAACTCTTGCCTGGTCTGACCCAGCAATGCAATGCTTCCAGGAGTTTTTGTAATGCAGCAGCACATTTTCAAAACACATTTTCAAAACCACACATTTTCTGAAAGGGATTTATTCTCACAACTGAAGTCAGGCTGTCAATGTTGGGTCCTGATGTTTTTTTCTGTCACATGTCACAGTCTCAGTCCTCAAGGCTTGTGGTCCAGGTACTTCCCAGCCTGGATGACTGCCAAACCACTGGAGCCCAAACAGCACAGGGAATGAGAATACCAGCTGCTGTCTTCCTGAGGGTGCCAAAATTTTTCCTTACTGCCTTTGACCCTGTCAAAGACTGGTTCACTCCCAGAACTCAGCAGTGACAGTTATTACCAGTTTCACAACTGCTCAGATGCCTGAGAGGGTTACTTAGCATGCTGCCACCACTCACTATAACTTCACTCAGGATATCTCTAGGTCTGAATCCCACCAGAGCCACTGCTCTCACACAGGACAGTGCTCATTACCAAGGGCAACTGGCCCACACATTCTGTTACAGATGAGAACACATTTGCTTGGATATGGCAACTGTAGCCTGTCTCTTCGAAGATTGATCACAGCTTTGCCAATGTACCTAGTTATCTATACCTGAAATGACTCAGTCGCGAAAGCAGGAAACATATAACAATAATTCACTGAGTGAGGTTACAGTGGGTGCTTTAAGGGGAGGAGGTTTGATGGATTCTAACAGAGGGTAGGGGATGGGGTTGTATATTTTACTGGGTACAGGGTGGGGGCTGTTTTGTTTCATTTTTAAATATTGTATTTTCCAAATAGGAATAGGCACAGATGGTGCCACTATTTGTTATTTGATCGATTCATTATTTATGTATCACTAAAACACAGTAAAATACATTACAGGTTGCTATAGACCCCTGTCCACTGGTGACATGCCATAGCTCATTGTCAGCCTCACCCACGCCAGGATGCCCCGCTGGAGTAGCAAGTCTCTAGCCCACCGATGGGGATCACTGTAGTGAAAGAACATACTGCTTCCACCTCCTTGGCTAGAACACATTGCTTAGGAAAGTACTGTCTCTAGTCAGCTACTAAACAGCCAGCATCCTGGGTCTACTACTGGACCCAGAGTGTTGCAGGCCCATCAGGTGGCCTTGAGTAACTTTTTCTTATCTTACAATTTCTTATAAAATGGGTAATGACAGTCTTGAATCCTGGTTGGTTGACAGGATGTTCAAGTCATGCTTTTTATTTTCATTATAGCCATAAATAACAAGGCCCTGCAGAAGTGGCCTATTTACTTACTAGAATCCATGAGCCACAGATCCATTTCAATAATGAGTCACCACTTTTTCCTAGTAAGTGGCACCCTGCTTTCCTCAGTTACAGTCAATAATTCACAAATAAGAAATGTATTAAGAAGTGTATAAAAAGACAGCGATGATATATCAGCACTGCACTCCACTACTCCTCTTAGTGCTTTCTACCTGCACTCCCCTTCAATGTAGTTTGCTTCTTTGTTTCTCCTCTGATGATGGAGATTTACTCTCCAAAACATCAGCACATTAGAACGTGATTGCTATCACCTGATTGAGGAAGCACCGAGGAGGCTGGCTGGTCCAAAGCAAAAAGAAGGAGTAATGGCACAGCTAAGCGTTTGTGTGGACAACAGTAGGCTCTCTAAATTTCAGGCAAAAGGATACAAATGATAGGTGCAATCACAATTAAATAAAAGAAACAAAATGAATATGGAGAGAGTTTGGAATAGACAATAGAACCACAAAGAGGAAACAGCTTGCCATAAATGAAGCATGGTAAAGTACATCTGTTAAAATACTTTGCAATCAAGCACAAATGAAGAGATTTGAAGTGACATATAAATACAAATTGTTTTCAGTAATGACTGTAATATAATTATCTTTGACTTTTAATGTTAAACAAAAGAAACTTTTTAAACACATCGGCCAGATATTCAAAAGGGTTGCACCATGCGCTAATAGGGTTGCTCCAGCGCAAGTCAGAAAATGCGCCATTCTGCGATATTCTGAGGGAGGCAGATGTGCCCCCAAATCATGCTGAGCAAGAGCACAATGATAATGAATGCATGTGCAACTGAAGGGGAGGAACCATGCATAAATGGTGCAGTTCGATATTCAACAACATCGCCATGCGCAATAGGGAGCAAGCGGAAGTTGCGATACGAAATGAGCCAAAATAAAAGGAACAAGGGAGAGGCGCAAGAACGCTACAGGGAAGGCACATGTGGCCGAACCTCTAGCCAAACAAACAGGGCAGAGGAAGGACACACAGGGCAGGACAGGCAAAGGGCACCCTGAATCCACAGGCACAGGGAAGGTGTGGGGAGCCACACCCACAGCCAGTGCAGAAGGGGAAGTGCCACAGCACTGAGGCCACTACAGGAAGGTGTTCCGTGCAGGGAAGTAGCAGCCAGGACAGCGGGGAACACAGAAACAGCTGCTGGGGAGGAACACAAGCCAGGCAATGGCCAGTGCCACCATCCAGATGGAGGCGTAATGAGGGGTGAGAAGGCAGGCATCAGGGGGCGGCCGTGGAAGGGCCCGTCAGCAGAATGCCCTAACAGGCAGTACTGAGCCCACACCAGCTTTGAGCTGTACAGTGATACTGAGATTGTGGGCTGACCGCCTGAATCTAGGCATTTGAGGCGGCTCTGTGAGCCATACAGTGATGTGATGCAGGCATCCACAAGACAGAGCCATGCTCTGTCAGTGGAGGCTAAGTGACAACTTGCATGTGCTTGATCACCATGGGTACCTTCCAGAGACCAAGAGGGGACACCACAGGCATAACCCAGTTGGCTGCCACGCCACCTCACCCAATTCCTCAGCAGACTGCTGCCACATGCTGTGGAGTACATCCATTTCCCCAGCACACTGGTGGAGCACACAGCAAACATACAGGAGTTCCACAGGGTAGCACGTATGCCTGACATGCTAGGGGCAATAGACTGCACCCATGTGGCCATCCGACACCACCTGGCCCCGAGGGGCCTCATATATCAATCGGAAGGGCTATGCACACATCAACTGCCAGGTGTTGTGCAATGCCAGGGGCACATAATCAGTGTCTGTGCCACACACCCTGGGAGAGCACATGATGTCTTCATCTGGCACCAGTCTGCACTGTGCCACAGATTTGAGAGTGGGGACATCCCCACTGGCCACTTAGTGGGTGAGTATGCAAACCACACGGACAAACATAGAGCTTAGGAGGGGCATGGTCAGAGGTGACATGGGTAGTGGCCTACATGGCCCAAGGCAGGCGATGCTGATCACCAAACTAACCTCCACCCTCTACACACAGGTGACAGTGGATACCCACTCCGTCCCTGGCTGCTCACACCATACGGCCGGCCGTGACCCCATTGCAGCAATGCTACAATGAGACACATGTCACCACATGCAATGTCATCGAGCAGGTGTTCAGGATGCTGAAGGCACGCTTCATTGCCTGGACACCTCCGGCAGTGCCCTACAGTACAGCCCTCAAAGGCCTGTGGGCTATTCTGGCCTGTTGCATCCTGCACAACATGGCCAACAACTGTGGGATAGCCTGACAGGTTGAAGAGGGGGACAGCAATGGGGACGATGAGGACGCCGGTGATGATGGGCAGCCCCTTTGGGCGGACGGGACCTTAACTGCTCCGGCTGGCACACAGCTGCACCAGGACACCATCACAGAGGAGCACTTTAGCCAACCTAGGTAAGTCATGAGGCCATGTGCAACCACCAGTGGCAAAGGCACAACCCACAAACATGCATGGACACACCAGGGGTGCATGCTGTCAAGGGAAGTGGCTGAGCAAGGAACTGCACACACCGCCAGGGATAGGCGTGATCTAACATGGCTTGTGGCCATACACACACGCACACACACCTCACAAGACGTGCACAAAGGGTGAGCACGCCGACCCAGACTGCCACCTAGATACACACATGTCCACAGACCACCACGCCCACTGCCTGTCATTGTGCGTGTGTCACGCGATGGGCACCATTGCACACTGGCCGTACAGCGCAACGCAGGCATCATCGCGACACGCAACAGCGGACAGCAGCCGGGAGGGTGTGCAGATGGAACGTGTGTGCGTGCATGGCTGGGTACCCCACCCGTGCATTACCGCTGAACGACACAATGCGACAGGGCAGCATCAGACAGTAGCCGTGCTGGAGACAGGTCGTCATGTGCCACAGTGCCACGGCTGCACACGGATATGTGGGCGGCCCCGCCGAGGACCCGCCAGCAGTGACAGGCTGACCACTGGCCTCATGGGGTGGCAACGACGGTCCCCAGGGGTTTCACTGCATGAACACACACCGTTTCCGCCAGGGGTTTGCAGCACACCAAACATGCCTCGCGCCAGGCATGCTCGGGATGCCCACAGCTGAACCCGTGTCAATCAAGGATGGTGTCGCACGATGCCGGGAATGGGGTGGACATTGACTGCGTGTGGTGTTCATGCGTGCATGGGCAAATAACTGTATGCCCATTGTGGCCATGACAGCTGTGAATACCTGTGTCTGCCTGTCAATGGCAGCGTCACATCCTCCCGCAACGGTCCATCCCTGCCAGGGACAGAGTGGTGTCTCTGCTGCGCCATTCCTCTGCCTTGTGCAGAGCCATACTCAGTGCATCCACCGCCGTACAAGCCGCATCTGCTGATTGACTGATGCTTGCAGTATGGGTGTGCTCATCTAAGAGGTCATCTGCCTGATCAGCATGCTATCCCTCAGGGTGTTCTGGCCCTGATGCTCATCACCCCTTGAGGGTGGGTGCTGCACACCAGGGCCAGGCCTGGGCATGTCCACAGGCAGTGCACTGATGCCGCCCCTGACACTGTACCCCCATGGCCATTGGCCGACTGCTGATGCTGCCTCCGTTACCGCTCTCCAGGGCTCAATGGTGTCGCTGCAGTGGCCACAACAGTCCCACTGTCCCCGACACACACCAGTGCTACCCACTGGTGCAGACAGGCACAGGCTGGGACCGTGATGACACGCAGGTCTCCATGGTGGCACCACCCACAGCCATGGTCGTGATGTCACCTGCTGTGTGCCATTCTGTGGCACACACGTGTCAGTGCCCATGATGTTAGCTCCATCATCATCGGTGATGGATCCAGCACCAGCCGAGTCTCAGCATGCTGGCATCCATGGACGCTGGCATGCTGGGACACGGGCAGGGCCTCTCTGCACCTGCTCCACCAACATCAGTCCGACATCCAGGTGGGCCCACTGTCGCCTGACCCCGTATTCCTGTGGAGGTGGATGAGTCCTCCTCCATCTCCATGTTACTGGCCTCAGTGGGAAGCCCATCACTGCTGAGACATGCAGATGCTCAGGAGCTGTAGGGAAAAAAAGTAGCATTACTGCATGACCACCCTGTCCCCCCAATAGACAGACCATGACCTACTCATGCAGTGACGGGCTACCACCCGTCTGGAATCCACCACCTGGAACACCCTCAATGGCGACGCTGCATGCTGCCAGCAACCCGCTCTTCCTGTGGGGTCAAGCATTGCACCTCCGGCTGCCCCCACTGGTTGCAGACCGTGCTGCCCTGATGGCAGCCACTTTCTCTTTAATCCTCCTGCCTGTCCGTGCTCATCTTCTTTTCACACTTCCAGATGGATCGCTGGTGGCTGCCATGCAGGTTTACAGCATGCGCCACCTCCCCATGCAGCAGCATGGGCCTGTGGTGTTCCCTGGCTGCTCACTGAGAAGTGACTCCTGGTTGAGGTAGGCCTCAAACAGGGCATCTGTCTCAGCCTTTGTAAAGTTTGGCCCCTCTTCCTCCCACGACTCTGTTCCTCTTCCTCCACCACATGATCGGTCATGATTCATCCTGTGAGAATGACAGGTGTTACCTGTGACTGTGCAGTCCATGCATGTCCCAAACACCACAGTCCACACCTCAACAGCATGCAACTCACCGCAATAGACTGCAGTAACCGACTATGGCCAGTGCAGCCCAATGTCGCATTTTTTATAGCGCAACCCATGCAAATGAGGCTAAACGTATCTTTAAGTGGATGCAAATGCAGTGACTGCACCATTGAATGGCTGATTAGATGATTTGCATATGCCAGCTGAATATCGCGCTGTTGCACTTTGCGCAATTGTGTTGAACATGCTGAGCCAAGGGCACAGTTCTGTGACATGCGCAGTAAACACTTAACTGCGCATGCCCGGTTGATGACACAGGTGCCTGCTGCGCTGCTGATGTGCTGTGCATGGGAGGCAATGCAGGGCATGGCCACCATTGTGCAAGTGGCACTACAATGCTGTTCACCTATATGGCGCTGTGGACTGGGGCATCGTGAGGGCACACTGGGGCAACAGAGCTGTAGGCCGCTACAGGAGGTGGCACAGGGCACCCAATTGCACTACACATTTGGGATCCAATTGCTCTGTGGCTGTCAAATGCGCCAGAAACCCTTGACCCTGTGCCCGACCTTTTACCCCTGAGGTGCCATCGCCGAGACATGGATGCACCACTATCGGCTGTTCGGTGACAGCGTGATAGGGAATGACAGCGCTGTGCAGCGCGCATCTGCACATGGTAGAACCACGCTACAGGCACCATTTTGCTTGAACCAGAAGCAGAGATGAGCGCGGAGGCATGCTGTGGTTTGGAGCAGGTAGGCTCGCCAACCTGGTGGTGATAGTTGAGCCCCATGCTGGGGCTTTGTTTGAAGGCACCCCTGGACAGGGCCAGGAGTGTGACCTGGCAGGAGGTGGCTGATGCCCTAGAGGAGGCCACTGGAATGGGGCAGACGGTGGAGCAGTGCCACCACGTTATTGGGACCTGAGTGCAGGGACCCAGACCTGCTGCCTGCCCTGCGGGCACATGCCAGGAGGAACGCGGTGCCACATGGCAAGGTAGGTGCAACATCCCATACACTTTTATCTCCATCACGGGTATCATGGTTGTGTGTGTCCGGCACATGGGGGGGCCATCCGGTGTTGGCCGTGGTGGTGGTTATCGTGTGGTGGTGGATGGGTATGGCTGTAAGGATTGCACACATGGGGGTGGGGGGACTTTACACCGATTGTACT
Source organism: Neoceratodus forsteri (assembly GCA_016271365.2). NCBI lineage: Eukaryota > Metazoa > Chordata > Ceratodontiformes > Ceratodontidae > Neoceratodus > Neoceratodus forsteri. The sequence goes on along the minus strand of CM057454.1, from coordinate 245,201,534 downwards.
GATGTTCCTCTCTCCATGTTTGCACCTTAGGGCCCAAAAGAGCGGCAGCGGAACAGGGACAGGAGGCGCTGCATGGAGGAGCAGCGGGAAAGGATGGGTGATGGTGGTCCACGGTGCGTGGACCAGCCTGATGATATTGAGTGCCTTACATCCGCGGTGCTATTGCATGCTGTAAAACTGGGCGGGCAGTGGAGCATGGCCACCATCCATTAACACCACTGCCATACGCAATTATTACAATCAGCACTGTCCAGTGGCACTGCATGTCTGGGAGTGCGTCAAAGGTGGTCCATGTGTGCACTGGGCACGCCAACAGCCAGCACTACTTCACACGCAGATAGCTAAGTCACTGTCACGGCCATGGTGGTGCTGTGCAGGACATGGATGGGTAGGTGTGTGCAGTGGTCCACATAGCTGTGGCTGCCGGTGGGCAGAGTATTGTGGACCACGGTCACTGTGGGTGGTCGCACACCATCACAGGGGCGTGGCACATGGCTAGTATGCCATGCACAATAGGTGGGCTGCAGGGGATGGACAGTCACACCTATTGACTCTGCTCCTTGGCCTGGGTAGCCAGTGACTCCTGCAAATACAGCAGGGTATTAACGAGCTGCTCCAGGTGGTGAGGGAGACATTGCAGCTCCTTCAGCGCATACACCCACAGGGGTCAGGAGGAGATGGAGGCACACATTGGCATGGAAGAGGAGGACCGGGCAGCCGTTGATGTCCCCATGCCCCGACAACCAGCTTCCCCCTTTGACCCACCATCACACCTTCTCCCCTCTCCCATATGTTCACCCCTGCCCTTACCCACCGACCTGTTATGTGGCCCTTCCCACCCTCTTGTAAATAATTGTACATCGTTTTCTTTACATATTTAAAATATATGCATTTTGTTATGACAACTGTGGTGGTCTCTGATCTGCAGCGGGCTACAGGTGCTCAGCTGCAGTGGTGTATATGGCATCAGGGGGTGGTGCAGGCATGGGCATGTGTGTGTGTGTGTGTGTGTGTGTGTGTGTGCGAGATGAACCGCCTATGGTGTGAGGCAAAGGGATCAGTCACTGTCTGTGGTTTGTGTGTTGTACTCTGTCACTGGATGCCTGTGTGCAGTGGTCCATGGGGCCTGTCACTGTGTGCATGGCACCCTCTCAGACTGTCCATGGCCTGTGGAAGCACACCTTGCATGTCTGTGATATGCACGGTCTGCTGCCCGTGTCAGTGGTGGCTGTCCATGCTGGATAACAACTGTACCGGCACAATGCCAGGTTGCCTGCCATCACCAGTATGGTGCACGCCTGCCTCCGTGGCACTGTGGCCTCCGCTGTTGTTGTCCCCCTCCATGCTGTCACTTGTGTCTGTTGCAGGGGATGTGCTCAGTGTCTGTCACTTGTGCTCTGGCAGCATGCTGGTGGCATACAGCTTCATGGTGCCTGCACAGGGTGGCTGGGCACACCTGTGCACTGTAGGGGTGCTGGCCGTGTGGTACCGTCAGCCGCGGGCCACTCGCACAGTGGCATGCTGACCCACTACTGTGTCCCTGTGTTGGTGTGCCCTTGGGTATGGGTGGGTGTTTGTCCATGCACTGTATTGCATCTTGTGTGGTGCATGCCTCCATGCTACCCTGTGCATGTCTGTACTTGACCTGTTGTGGCCAGTGCTGGGATGGGATGTGTCCTTGGGGGTGCAGGGTGCTTTATCATTGGAGGTGGGGTCCAGGACATGCCCTGTCACATGTGTGGTACCTCGTGTGCTGGCGCATGGTCGGTCTCTCAACTGTACCTCGGGTGGGGCGTGCAGGGTGGCACTGTGTGTACATCTGTTGCATCGCTGTCTGATGCCGCCCACTGCAGGATGCTCATAGTGGGGCTGCTGCATGGCTCCATGGTGCATAGGGTTGCATTGTCACAGTGGGGTGGTGGCATGCATGGGGTGTCCTGCACTGTTGGGCGCTACTCCTGGGCAGGGTTTATGGGAATCATGGTGCAGGGGTGTGCTCTGCATTGGTGGGATGGTGTGGTATGGGGTGGTCGGCCCTCCTGTGTGCCGGTCTCAGCTGCCAGGGGTGTGCTGGGGCACCATGGCCAGGCTGTGTGGGTTGGTTGCTGAGTATCCATGGGCCAGTGGTTATTCCAGCTCTCCCGGTTGTGCAGTGCATGGGGTGTGGGGGACGATATCTGTTCTGCTGTGTGTTCCTCTGCCCATCTGTGGCATGGGTGGTGGGCCCCTGCATCCCTGGTTGTGCTGTTGCATTGCTTCCCTGCTGCAGGGGTGTCCCTGGTTGCGCTATGGCACTATCTGGACTACTCAGCTGAACATCCCTTGTTGCACTCATGGTGCATCAGATATGCTCAACTTCATATCCCTAGTTGCAGCTATGGCAGGTGTGGTGCAATACTCAGTCATTGGCCATAGGAGCATCTTGGCCTCGTGGTTTTTGAATATCGTGCTTCTTGTGCATGGGCGCAGTGGACGCTTGCTCCTGCTGTTGCACTTTTGGGCACAGTTTGAATATCTGGGCCATTAGTTTTAAGCACATGCTAATGAAAATAAAACTACTAATCAATACCCAATGAGTGATGTTTTACTAAAAGGAGAAAAAAGAAGCAACTACATTGGAAGGCGAGTGCAGGTGAAAAGCACTAAGAGGAGTAGTGGAGTGCAGTTCTGTAGATATAATTTCCTGCCACATATGCACCCCAAAACCTTTAAGCCTGGAAAGAAAGGGTATATAGCAACACTAACACGGGAATGTGGTTATGATATATTAGCATATTGAAAGCAATAGAAACACAGAAATAGAGAAACATAGAAGTTGATGGCAGATAAGTACTGCAAGGCCCATCCAATCAGCCCATTTCTTTTCTACTTTATGAATGTGCCATCGGCTTTGCTCTGTCGATGACCTATCTATTCATACTCATCTGTATTTTTCCCTTATGCCTATCCCATGCCTGTCTGAAGCCCTGCACTGTATTCATATCCACCACTTCCTGAGGTAGGCCATTCCATGCATCCACCACCCTTTCTGTGAAAAAGAACTTCCTCACATTACCGCTTAATCGGCCTCCTCTAATCTCATGCTGTGTCCTCTTGTCCTGCTATTTTCTTATAGTGAAACATGTTAGACTCTTTTCGCCTTTGTTAATTCCCTTAAGGCATTTGAATGTTTCAATCATATCACCTCTCCCTCCTTTGCTAGTTAGGATATACATATTGAGCTCTGCTAATCTGTCCCTATATGCTTTCTGATGCAGTCCCCTGCACCATTTTGGTTGCCCTTCTCTGGACTGCCTCAATTTGTTAATGTCCTTATGAAGGTGTGGCCCAGTACTGCATGCACTACCCAGATGGGGCCTAACGAGTGTCTTGTAAAGAGGATTATTGCCTCCCTCTTATGACTTGTGATACCCCTACTAATACACCCCAACATCCCCAGCCTTACCTACTGCTTTAGTGGTCTGTTGATGATTCAGGACATCTGTGATGATGATGCCCAAGTCTCTTCTTTCCTTGTGACTGCCAGCAACTCCTCCCAGCCGATAGGTGGGTTCAGGGCTTCTCTCCTATGTGCATGATCTTGCACTTCTCTGCATTAAACTCCAGTTGTCACTCTTCCGACCATTTTGCCAGTTTATCCAGATCTCTTCTCATTCTGCCCACCCCATCTGGATCATCTACTCTGTTGCAGATCTTGGTGTCGTCTGCAAACAGACAAACCTTACCCTCCAGTCCATCTGCAATGTCACTGATAAAGATATTGAAGAGGACTGGCCCCAGGACTGATCCCTGAGGTACCCCACTTGTGACTTGCATCTCTTCTGACTATATACCATTTACCACCACTCTCTGTTTTCTGCCTGTCAACCAGTTTGCCACCAAGTTGACCAACCTCTGACCCACCCAGCTTATTAATCAATCTTCTATGTGAAACAGTATCAAAAGCTTTGCTGAAGTCAGGGTAGGCGACATCAACTGCTCCCCCTTGGTCCACCACTCTGGTTACCCAGTCAAAAAATCTAGGAGATTGGTTTGACAGGACCTTTCCTGTTGTAAACCCATGCTGTCTTGGATCCTGTGTTCCTATGGATTCCAGGTGTTGCACTATCCTTTCCTAAAGGAGTGCCTCCATAATCTTTCCCAGTACTGAGGTAAGACTGACTGGTCTGTAGTTCCCTGCCTCCTCCCTGCTACCATTCTCGTGGAGCGGGATCACATGAGACCTTCTCCAGTCTTCTGGGACCTTTCCTGTGCTCAGAGACTCACTAAACAGTTTTGATAATGGCTCTGCTAGTTCCACCCTTAGCTTCTTTAGTACCCTGGGATGTATGCCATCAGGTCCCATTTGTCCTCTCTGAGCTTATCGAGCTCTTGTAGGACCCTTTCTTTATGAAGGGACTAGTGCTCACCTCCTTCCCCCCTCCCCATGTCCATGGTGCTGAGCTGTGAGCCCTGCCCTACCTTCTCTTCAGTAAATACTGAGCAGAAGTATCTATTTAAGATAGATGCTTTTACATGGCTGTCCTCCTCACACACCCCTTATCCCTTTGATCTTAGCAATATCCCTCTGGACTTTCTCCTTTCACTAATGTATCTATAGAAAGTCTTGTCACCTTCTTTTACTGTTTGTGCTAGTGTTTCCTCGGTTTGGGCCTTTGCTTGCCTTACTGTCGTCCCTGCTTCCCTTAGGAAGTTTGGTACCTCTTATCTTCATCCCGCTGTGTTCCCTTATATTTCCTGAAGGACAGCCTTTTGGCTCTGGCCTTTTCTGTTACTGTTTTTGAGAACCAAAGTGGTTTCTTCTTCTTTTGTACTTCCTTTTCTACCTAATACAATGGGATGTTGCTTCAAGTATTGCATCCTTAATGTTGCCCACTTTGCCTGTACCCCCTCACCTGTATTTCTTCTTGCCAGGGCTAGCTTAACTCTGTTAGCTACCTTATCAAAATCAGCTCCTCTGAAGTCCCATATTTTTGCCTTGGAATGGGATGATTTAGTTCTAGTGGCCAAATTGAACCATACCATGTGATGGTCACCAGCCTCCAGGTGACCGTCTACCTGGAGATCTGTGATCCTTTCCTGTTTGTCAGTACTAGAGCTAGGATAACTCTGTCTCTAGTGGGTTGTTGTACCAGTTGTTTTAGGTCCTCCCTTGCAGGAATCCACCATGTGTCTAGTTCTGGCAGATGTTCCTGCTGGTATTGACCAATCTGTATCTGGCATGTTGAAGTCTCCCATTATCAGAACCTCCTTTAGCTGTCATGTTTTGTATATCTTGTAACAGTAATGTGTCTATGTCCTCCCCTGGTCTCGAGGCCTGTAGACAACCTCAGTTCATATTTCTGTCCCATTTCCTGTTTTCAGGGTGACCAATAGTTCTTCTGGCTCCTTATGTGTATTCTGAATTTCTGTAGCTTTGATATTTTCATTGACATAAAGGGCCACTCCACCCCTTTTTGCGCCAGCCCTCTTCTGAATAGTACATAGCCAGGTACTGAAGTCTCCCAAGTGTGGTAACTGGTAAACCATGTCTTGCTAATGGCTATTATATCCAGTTTAGCCTCTGTCGTTATTGCCTGATGGTCTGGGATCTTGTTTCCCAGACTGCAAGCTTGTGTGTACATGATTTTCCATTGGCCAGATTTCAGTGTACTAGTTGTAGGTGAGGTCTGGCGTTTCCCTGTGCATCGTATGGGGGAGCCAGACCTTTTCCTTACCTGGTGATGCAAATGAACTACAAACATGCTGAACTCCTGTTTGACCACTAGCTGAGGGGAGGGTGTTCTTCCATTCGACGTATAGGTGCTGCAACCTCTTCCCATTTGCAAAGACATCAAACTTCTGCCAATGCACTGACTTTCTCCTTAGTCAAATGCAGTCCATCAAATTTAAAGAACTTTACTCCCAAAACTGTTGCCAGTTCTTTACAAATTTGTGTCCTTTTTCCTGGCACCCGCCCTTGAGCCACATGTTTAGCCCCTCATCTCCCTCTCTCTGAACTTCCGTCAATCTGCCCCTTTTTCCCAGACTGGCAGGATCTCACAGAAGGAGCTGCCAGACTAAATGGATGATAGTCTGTCACCCAGCCTGGTCAGGTGTTCCTTGGTCTCCACAACTGACCAGCTGATGAGATCATTAGTCCCTATGTGTGCCAGGACATCAATGTTTCTCCTGCTTCCTGTACAATTTGACAATGTGGTCAGTGTCTCTCCATGCTGATGTACCTGGGAGACATCTGACCATTACCCTGGCTGGAGATAGGTATCAACTCCCGAATCATGGAGTCTCCTATGATCAGAATTTTTTAGTTTCCTTTTTGCTTTTTGTTTTGGTTCCTGTTTGGGTGAGATGTGTCTTAGCTCCTGTGCTGCAGTGTCCTCTGCCTCTTTGTTTGATCTCAGAGATGGTGGCAGATACCTGTTTGTAGTTTTTATATGTTTGTGGAGGTGATATGTTGGAGAGAACTGAGTGATGGGGCACCCAATTTGCCCTCCTAACCACCTGCCAACCTCCTGGACCATCTACCCCTCTGCAGTCGAGGTGCTCTATTGGATGTTGGGGAAATGAGGGCACTTCTTATAATATAATTCCTCCTGAATATGCGATTTGAGGAACACAGTCTCTGTTCATGCTGCCTGGAGCTGAGCCCTTAGATCTCCAATGGCCCAGCATGTGGGACAGTGTCCCAAATACTGTAAAACTGCCCTTCTGAAAAGTGTCCGCAGTACCTGCAGTTAATAATATCCATTCCAGATAAGTTGCTGGGTTTATAACCTGGTCACAGTAATTAGAAGGAGGAAAATAAAAGCAAAAGTTTGATTTTATGTTTTGTTTGTTTTGTATAACTTGGTATAACAAGTTAAATTACTCATGCCCCTGTAAATGAGGTCACTGTGTGGATACCCCTCTGGTCCACCCTTCCTGCTTTGCTACAGGAAATGTCACAACTGTGCTACCCTATAAAAAGTGTAGTGTGGGGTGGTTGGGAATGGGGGTGGGTGACTGGGCCTTCCCTGCTGAAAAAGAAGAACTACGGATGAAAGAAACAAGGAGGTAAAGCAGAAACAATCAGCCAGCAACAAATGCAGTAGCCCTGAAAGCTTATCCTAATGATAGATAAAACTGTAAAACCTGTAAAGTACCACCTGTAATAATTTAACAGAAGATATACCCTGTAAGAAACACTTTGCTACAGAGAAAATAAAGCAGTAACAGAAGATATCGTTGCAAAAGACAATTTGAATCAGAAGATTACAGCAGTAATCTGTAAGCACAGCCCTGTAGGCACACTCTGTAATAATGCAGCAGAAGGTATACCCAGCAACAACAATTTGAATCAGAGAAATAAAGCAATAAAATGTTAGCAACAAACAGCAACAATCCCTGTGAGTACAAAACAAAATAATAACACATAGTAAATCTGCCTAGTCAAAAGAAGCCTTAATCCTTTTCCTTGCTCTGGAAAGGTTCTTTGCTCCATCCTTTCAAGCAACCTAGAAGAAAAAGAGCTCAGGTGAAGCTAGGTGCCTTGCCAGCAAACCTAGTCTTCCACCTCCAATATATTAACTAACCTGACCTTTAATCTTTCCTTCTGTTGGAAGTTGCTAACAGTTTGTCAGCTTCACCCCTACATACACATCTAATCTCCTGAAAGAGCTGTGGGAGAAAGCAATTAGCTCCTTCAATGAGAGAAGGAGACTGCAACACCTCTGAGATAAACCAAAACCTTTCAGCAAAACAAACAATAAAATAGTGGCAAACAGTAATTTTGCTTAGCCTAATGATAAAAGTCACAAAATGTAAGCACCACCTATAATAATTTAACAGAAGATATACCTGTAAGAAACACTTTGCTACAGAGAAAAATAAAGCAGTAACAGAAGATATACCTTGCAAAAGACAATTTGAATCAGAAGATTACAGCAGTAATCTGTAAGCACAATCTGTAGGCACATTCTGTAATAATGCAGCAGAAGGTATAACCAGCAACAACAATTTGAATCAGAGAAAATAAAGCAATAAAATGTTAGCAACAAACAGTAACAATCCCTGTGAGTACAAAACAAAATAATAAAACACAGTAAATCTGCCTAGTCAAAAGAAGCCTTAATCCTTTTCCTTGCTCTGGAAAGGTTCTTTGCTCTGTCCTTTCAAGCAACCTAGAAGAAAAGAACTCAGGTGAAGCTAGGTGCCTTTGCCAGCAAACCTAGTCTTCCACCAGTGCCTTATTTTTCCTCTGGATCCACAGTCCTCACCCAACTTACCAGCAGTCTCTAGCTTTTCATTACAACCAGTAAAGAGTGAGACCACTGGCACTTTCACAGAAGGCTCAACCCCAGATGGAAGCTTTCTGCTGACAAGACTACAAAGAAATCTCAGTCTTGCCAGTGGCCTAGTGACCTGGCGCAGTCGCTGTTTGTAGCAATCAGGAAAGTGGGTGTAGATAAAACTCAGAAAGTCAAATTTGAATGAAAGGGAGTGGTGAGTGGGAGAGAAAATTCTGCACAGAATAAATAGATAATGGGATGGGTGGGAGACAAAACTTGGAAAGTCATCTTGCTCTCCAGTGCCCCTACTGACAAGCAGAGGGACTATTTGTTTAGAAAAAACAAAACAACTTTCAGTATTTACATAGTTACATGATAGTTGTCAGCAGAAAAGGACCTCCAGGTCCATCCAGTCTGCCCTTGTTTAGCTTTAAGAAATATCTTGCTTCCTTCTGTCAGATGCTGCCAGACCTGTTTTTATTCTTCCTTCTGTCCTAGTCTCACTAATCTTGTGTCTATCCCATGCATGATTTAATGCCCCATGGTTTTTATCCTCACCACTTCCTCTGGTAGCCTGTTCCAGGGTTCAACTGCCCTCTCCATGAAGAAGCACTTCCTCACATCGCCTTTGAGTCTCCCCTTCTAGCCACATGTCATGACCCCTAGTCCTAGTGCTCATTCTTTTCTTCAGATAGCTGGTCTCGCCTACCTTATTTATTCATCTGGCATACTTGAATGTTTCTATCATGTCCCCCTGTCTCTTCTTACCTCCAATGAGTACATATTTAGTCCCTGAGCCTTTCCTCATAATTGTTTTGTTGCATGCCCTGGACCATTTTGGTAGCTCTCTCTGCACTGCCTCCAAATGGTTGATATCTTTTCTGAGATGGGGCATCTAGAAACACAATACTCAAGGTGTGGCCTCACCAGTGACCCATATAGGGGCAAAATTACTTCCTCTCTCTACTTGTTATTCCTATCCCAATGCATTCCAGCATCCTGCTTGCCTTACCCACTGCTTTACCACACTGACTAGACACGTTGAAGTCCTCTGTTATGATGACTCCTAGGTCCCTTTCCCGTTAGTTGTTGCCATTTCTTCCCTCCTGGTTGGTAAGTTGCCCCTGGGTTCTTGCACCCCATGTGTATAACTTGATTTTTAGCATTAAACCCCAGCTGCCTACCTTTGACCATTCCTCCAGTTTAAGTTCCTTCTCATCCTATCAATTCCCTTTTGTGTGTCCACCCTGTTGCAGATCTTTGTGTCATCTGCAAACAGGCATACTTTCCTTCCAGTCCATCTGCAATGTCTTCATTGACTCATTGATAGTAATGGCCCCAGGACTGACCCCTGCAATACCCTACTTGTCACCTCCCTCTTGTGATCTCCCCCATTCATTACTACCCCTGGCTCCTGTTGCCTAGCATCCACATCACCAACTTTTCATCCACTCCTAGACTGTTCAACTTGTTGACTAATCTCCTGTGTGGAACTGTATTAAAGGCCCTCCTGAAATCCAAGTAGGCGACATCCATTGCTCCCCCAGTCCAAAACTCTCATCACCCAGTTGAAAAACTTGATTATGTTAGTTTGGCATGATCTCCCCTGTGAACCCATGCTGTCTTGGATCCTACAATTTGTTACTGGTCAGGTACTCCACCATTCTTTCCTTTATTAATGTTTCCATAACCTTCCCCACCACCACCATCAGGCTTACTGATCTTTAGTTTCCTGCCTCCTCCCTGTTCCCACTCTTGTGGATTGGCACCACATCTGTCCTCTCAATTTCCCAGTACTATCCCTGTATCCAAAGATAGTGTGAACAGGGCTGTCAGGGACACAGCCAGTTCTTTCCTCAGTTCTTTTAGTGTCCTTGGGTGTACCCTGTCAGGTCCCATAGCCTTGTCCACTCTCAGTTTCTCCAGTTCTTTAAGTACCCTGTCCTCTGTAAAAGGGCTCATGTCCACCCCCATTTGTTACTATCTTCTTTATCTGTGGACCATTTTCCACCCCTTCCTTCATAAATCCTGAGAAGAAATACCTGTTCGTTATGTCTGCCTTCTTCTGGTCCTCCTCCACACATTAACCCCTCCCTTGATTTGTGCCTTATTTTGTCTTATTTCACTGATGTAACTGTTCCCCTTCCTCACTTTGTTCTCTTCTGTGACAGCCTTTGCCTTCCTGATCCTTTTGATGCTTCTTTTCTTTTGCTCCTATACACTTCCTGTCCTGTTCTCTCTTTGTTGTTTTGTACTGCTTGAATGCTATTCTTTTTGCCCTGACTGCCTCTGCTACTTTTTGTGAGAACTAAAGTGGTCTCTCTCCTTATTCTTCGATACCTGTCTAATACATTGGCTTACAGTTCTTCTAATACCTCCTTAATTTTATTCCACCTGTCCTCAACCCTCTCCCCATTCTGTATCCTTGCCAGAGTGCTGCTAACCTCCCCATTTTCCTAAAGCCCACCCACCTGAAATCTACGACCTTTGTTCTGGTGTGGAATGCTTGTTGCCCAACACTTAACTCAAAGTGTATTGTTTTGTGATTGCTCTCCCAAGGAGGTCCCCACTATGATTCTGGTCACACTGTCTCTGTTTGACAGTACCAGGTTCAGTGTGGCCCCTTCCATGTAGGTTCATCTACGAGCTATCTCAGCAATGCCCCCTGCAGCTCCTCCAGGACCTCCCTACTCCTGTTAGATGATGCCACTGGGATGCTCCAGTCCACATCAGGCATGCTGAAATCCCCCATCAGTATCACCTCCCCTGTTGGACATCTCCTGATGGTATTTGTTATTTTTTTTAAAGTTACAATATTTCTCAACATATACCCATTTTATTAGCACAATGATACCGGGTGTGGGTTATACCTGATAAATGTGCTTCTAGGCACAGTCAGGCACTCAGCCATACCCCGTAGGCATGTGTTTATCAGAGCATAACCCACACCAAATTGCATGTTATTGTTTTCTTAACCCAGGACAGCACAATAGATTTTTGCATGGCTATGTCTGCGGTTTAGTGGGGCAGGGGCAACACTAGCCATGTCCCCCACTGAGTGCTGCATAGTATGCATGCCCCAAGCATCCTTTGATGTTTGTTTTCTTACTACAGCCAGGTGACTGCTGGAGCTCTCACCTACCCTTTCTTACCTTGTCACATTGCACACTGTGACTTGCACAATTGTGCTGCTTCCTTGTTTGGGATCTGTCTCCTGTGCTGGTGGGCTGGGGCTCCTGTCCTGCTTCCAAGTTTCTTCTGTCTCATTCTCTCTGTCTCTCTGGTGCTACTGCTCTTCTGCCTGCTCCTATGCTTGTGCAACCAGATGTTTGCTGTTGATCTCTGCTCTGGGGTTCTTTTCTTTCTCCTGTTCTGGCCTGCTCTTCCCTGAGGCTGCTTTAGTAACCACTAAGCCCTGGGCTAGTCACTGCTTTTGTGTTCTGCTTGCTGTCTCCTGCCTCAGGGGTGTGTTGGGGGCTGTTCTGCTGCTCCTGGCCATGCTATTTGGCCCTGCTGCTCCCCCACTGCTCCTGCTTCTGTTACAGGTTTCTTTGGGGCCAGGTATCTCTCTGTTGGGCTGTTCTGGTTCCCTGCTGGGCTTCCTCTGCCACTCCTTTGTTGGGGCCTGTCTACCCTACAGGCTTTCCTGCAGCTGTGGTCCTACCTCCCTTCCCGCCTGTCTTGTTCTTCCTTCTCCCAGACTGGCTGTGGCTGTGTTTTGCTCCTGGTGTTTTTTGGCCTTTGATCCACTGTTTCAACCTTCTACCCCTCCAGATTACCCAGGTAGTTGACAGGTCCCCTCCTCAGGGCTCAAATGTAACCCTACCAATCTATTGCCATACTCTACCATTCCTACTTTTTTGGGACTCTCTTTATGTCCCACTCACTTACTGGACTCTCTCCAGCATGGATTCATGGTGCAGCTCTGCTATCTGCCTGAAGCCTCTGACCCACTGCTCACTGGGTGGCTCCTCCCTCCCACTGTACTCGGCCATGCAACCCCTGGCTCTGAACCCCCGGTGGGGCCACCTCCTGGCACTCTATCTTATAATCTAGTGGAGTGACTGAGAGGAGGAGGGAAACCCGGTACAGGGCCAGAAAACCCAGCACTCTGACATGGGGCCACCACTGATCCCAATCTTCACCCACCGACATGGTGGGGCTTTTTCACATTGGTTTCCCCAAGATGGTGGTGCAATGGCTTCTGCATGGCCATACCTCAGCACCACCTGCCACTGAGCCTGCTGTCATCCCGCCCCTTCTATATCCTGGTGCTAGTGCCACCCCTGGTCTCCACCAGAGGCTGCTACTGTGCCTGGAATCCCATCAACCTCCCTGGGAGAGGAGAGCAGTCCTCTGAATGCTCAATCCTCCTCCCCTGCCGACCCCCATGACCCAGGTCCATTCCTCAAACTTGAGCCACTGGTGTGGCACGAGGTGTGCATCCAGCTCCTCAACCCTCAGTGCCACTGGGCTGGCAGCTTACCATTCTTACTTTACCTACTACTTTGTGGCAAACATCTCAACAACTGGGCACATGCTCCACAACAAATGGGCACATGCCCACTGACAAATGGCACAATCCCCAGACAATTGGGCACATGCCCCAACAAGTAGGCATACACCCAATAACTGCCCTCAAGGGTTCAGTATGCCTTCACCTCCGTGGCTTTGTACCAAGGAACCACCCCCTCAAGGGCTTAGCTTCATTTGTATGAGCTTTGTTGTCAGAGGTGACTATTATGTCTGTGTTGCCTGTTATAATTGTTCGTATACCTGTATATGCCTTACTTAATGTGCCATGCAAGTGGCCGGTCAGCCTTAAAACAGCCCACTGGATCAATTGCACCCACCCAGTTATCAAAGACATAAATAAATAAAACAAATAAATAAATGAATGTCTGCCTGGCCTGCAGTGTCTGTTTCAAATTTTCTCCTTTTCTTGTTTTTCTTTTATAACCTTACATTCTTTTTGCACTTGGGTTCGGCCATCTTGTACCTCAGAAGGTAACCCCACAGTATTTTCATGAAGGTGGAGGTCTTTAGACAGAAGATCACATACCTTAGTTCTGTAGCAGTGCACACATGTCCAACTTCATGCTTGGGGTTTTATTTTAATTATGTTATTGAAAACTTCAGAGATTACCTTTGAGCACAAGTGCTCATTTACAAAGGTTCCACATCAGATAGCCCAGGTAGTGACTGTCTATATCCCACCTTTCTGAAATTCCTCTCCTGCCCTTGTAAAGCCACTGACCCACATATTTCACCTTGTCTCTCATAATCTACTATGCCTGACTCATGGAAGCATGCACACGTAGTGCCTATTTTCAAATCCAGCAATCTCGCTGCCGCGAAACTGCCGTCCCATCTCTCCTCCCACATCTAAGCAAACTATTAGAAAAATCATTCACCACCAGCTATCTGAGCAACTAGAGAAGTACAACCTCCTGAGCCCCATTCAACATGGCTTCCACAAACACCCAGCACTTCTTCATTCTTGGCCCTTTTCTCCAACCATATTCTTAGAAACATGGACATGGGTATAGTCACAGGCGGTGTTTGTGGACCTATCAAAGGACTTTGGCTTTATTGACTACCACATTCTCCAATCCACCCCACTAAACCTAGGTTGCTCCCCGGATGCCACTGCTTGGTTTAGCAGCTACGCTACTAACAGATCCCATTCTGTTTTGATAGGCAAAGATACTCTGCTGCATTACCTGTCCATACTGGTGTCCCCAGGGCTCCATATGGGGCCTGTATTATTCTCACTGTTCATAAATGATCTTCCTGCAGAAAGCATAAACTGTAATGTGCTCCTTTATGCTGATGACCTTGTCATCTACCATCATGCCAAGTCCCTCAAATCTATGTCTTCTACACTCACTACAAACTATGGATCAGCTCAACACTGGTTCCTCTCCAAAAAGTTTTGTAAATGATAAAAAAACAAAGGCCATGCTCTTTGGCTCAAAGCCATACCTCACGGAAAGGCCACCAAATCAAAAACCTTGTTATACATAGTCACCCCTACAGGCCCTCCTTTTAACACTGTATCCTCCTTCAAATACCTAGGAGTGACTCTTGATCCCTCTCTACCTACAGTGGCCACATTTCTAACACTATGAAGAGAGTCCACCAGAAGCTGAGGGTAGCCTACCGTGTTAACCACCTCCTGACCCCAGAGGCTTGCCTTGCAATTGCCCAGGGAAATCTACTACCCTACCTGACTACTGTAGAACTGATTGAATTAGCGGTCACCAGATTTCACTGATGCTACTGCACAGGCATATTCACTTCTGATTGAATTAGCTTATCAGTGGTACTGGGCAGTTAGTTAGTATTAGTCTGATTATAATAGCGGCCCATTTAAATTAGCTGATTTCCTCAAAAGTGAATATAACAAAAATAAACTGGCGCAATTATAATCAGTTCTACAGTATTGCTGCCCAGTGTTCTCCTCCATGTCCTCCTCACTTCTTTCTTGTCTAAATATCACATATAACTCTATCTGTTGCTTTGCCCTTCAGGTCCCTTCCTCCACTCATCACTGCTCTCTATATCAGTCCTAGGCTGACTCTCTGTAGGGCCATTTTGAATATGCTATGGGCTGTTTAGTTGACACCTCTCTCAGGAACTCACATAAGTCCCGTACTCCTCGCTGCTCACCAACAGGGTGGTAACTCAGTGTCTCAGGGTCTCTTCCATTCATCCCTGGTAGTTACCCTGGGTATCTACTGTCATGGGAGCAAGGTTTTCTGTCTCTGCCCCTACCTCTGGAACAGAATACCACCTGCTATCCATATGTTACCTCTCATCAGTCCTTAAATCGAAGCTAAGAGATTGGCTCATGTCTCAGGCCACCTGTGCCTGCTCCCTGGAACCACCCTCACCAGAAATCCACCTTAGGGGCCCAGTGTACCATTTGCCTTACTTCCCAAGTACTGGCTACTGCATAAACAATTGACAGCTTTTGACTCCATTGCAAAATGTTGATTGTTGTAGTGTAATCCCTTATGCACTGTATTGTAAACAGTGGACTGGCTGAATAATGTCTTGATTTGCTGTAAGTGTATATCCTAGTGTTTTGCAAGCAGAGAAGCATCGCTGTATTTGTCATGAACTTGTTTTTTATGTCCTTAACCCCTATTTGTTTTAATTTAATATACTTTATTGAAGTTTCAAAAATACAGAACATTCAACAAACACACATCAGTAACAAAACCCACACACCCACTCCCCACCCTCCTTCCCCATGAAGATACCAAGCAAAATAGTAGCACAAACAGCCCATGCGGTAAATACTGGAGCAGGTGGGTTATTACCCCACCTTGCTCCATTCATAAACTTAATCCAGCATCTAAAAGACCATAAAATTTACCAAAGCTCCAGGGACCAGCTCAGGGGAAGATGATAATGAAAGTAAAGTGTATAATTTACCCCATTTTTTTGTTATATGCCCCATACGATCTCAGATACTAGCTATCATCTTTTCAATTCTTGGGTTATAAAGCACTTCATTAAGCCATTCAGAACAGGGTATCTCAGTCTGATCCTTCCAATGGTGGATGCAGCCCTTCACAGAAAGAGAAATTAATGATAAATAATATCTCCTTTCCTTAACCTGGACACCTGAAAAGTCCCCACCAAACATACTTCAGGGTAAAGAATTCCTCCAATCCCAGTAAAGGGTCCACCCAACTTTTTATCTTGTCCCATAGTGATGATACTTTTGGACATTCCCACAACATGTGCAAAGGGAGCCTTCTGCCTCACTGCACCTGGAGCACAGGGAAGAGGGCAGCTTCCCATCTTCGATAAATGTACAGGGGTGAAATAGATATTATGTAATATGTAAAACTGAGTAAGTCACAACTTATCATTGGTTAAATAATGATACATGTCTGCCCAAATACGATCCCTATTAACAGTAGAGTTGGGGAGTGAGGAGGACCAGTAGCCAGATTGACCTGAAACTCTGGGAAGAGCTTGGAAAACAATTAAGAGGCCAGTTGGGAGACCAAGTGTGGTTGCCATGCACAGGTTTGGAGAAGGTGAAAATTCACCTTGAGCATTGGTCCAAGAGGCCATGCCAAACTAACGAATCAACAAGTGTCTAAGTTGATAAATTTTAAACACTTGTGTAGCTGGGAGATTAAAACGTGCTAACAGTTCTGGACTACTAAGGATCTGGCCATCAGAAAGAAGGTCGAAACTTTCTTATCCTTTAGCCATGGCCACCCACAGGGTCAGTACCTGGCCTCCAAATTTAAAATTAAGATTGTTACAGAGTGGTTGGGATATGTCTGTTAAGTTATTATAGTGCATGGCTTTCCACAGCTGAGCATGGATCTTCAAGGAAGTAAAATGAACGCACTTTTAAGTTGTGGAGGAAGGCATTTTGGTGGAATAAAAACAGGCTTTCTGAGAGAGCCTCTGCTTCAAGTAATCTGATGCCTTCTATTTGAAGTCACAACAGAACATACAGGGTGGATCTTTCAGCAAAGGAGACTGAGGTTATTTAGCATATTTGGTGATGTGACTCACCAAATAATATATAAAAAGTTAGGTAGCTAGTTCACCAAGATTTCTCCTCCCCCAAATGGTTATAGGCTCAGCACAGGGTTTTGCCCTTCCATAAAAGTAGGAAATAATACAATGAACTGTTTTAAACCATTTAATAGGGAGTGAGAAATTCAACATGTGCAGTGGATACAACAAAGTGGGGAAGGACATTCATCTTAATAATACTGATTGGCCTTGGAGGGATAGGGAAGGGATGCCCAGCTGTGTAAATCCTGTCGAAGGGTAGTAACCAAATCATCTAAATTAGACTTTTTCATCAAAGTAAATCTTTGGGAAAAGATAATACTTAGATATTTAAGTTTGGTCCTTCAGACGAGACCCAGATGGGCAAGATCCGAGGGAGAAATTATTGGAGTTAGGGTCATTACTACTGTCTTGTCAATATTAAGTTTATAATTGGAAAACCTGCCCAAATCATGAATAATATGCAAAACAGGGGCATGGAAGCTGCAGGATCTAATAAATGCAGCAAAATATCATCAAGGGCTCAGCTACATTACAGAGTGGGGACCCACCTTTGAGGATACAGGCCTACACAGGGATGATGTCCTGCATCCTTCTGAGGGGATCAGCAGTCCTTATTGGACAGTATGAATGTTACTTCAGTGAACATTTAAACTAGCTGAGGATGGTCATGGAAGGAATTTGGAAGAAGAAACTGCCCCCCACAGGCTGAAGTAGAGAGAAGGAGAACCCGAAGGAAGAGGAATCCCAGGATGCAAATTAATAAAGGAAGGTGGTAGAAACAAATGGAAAAGGGAAGGGAGCATTAAAAGTGAGGGGAAAGGGGATGAAAGGAAAAAGGTAGCAACAAGCAGAGTAGAAACAAAATCTGGAAGGCCATGTGTGTGAATGATAGAAGTCTAGGAAATAAGATTCCAGACCTAGACCATCATAACAAAGGCCAACTTAGATATCAGAATATTAATGAGTCATGGTGCACTGAAGACCATGACTGGGACATGACTATACCAGAGTATACTCTGTTCTGGAAGAACCAGATGGGAAGAAATGAAGGATTGTGTTGTTTTATGTGAGGGAAAGCATAAAACAATGGAGATACAGGGAATACAGGGGAGGCAGAGGTACTGTGGGTCACTCTGGAAATGGGAACTGGTGCCACTATTTGTACTGGAGTGATCTACAGACCTCCAGCACAGGGAAAGGAATTAGATGAGGTACTGGTGGAAGCCATTGACAAGATGGCAGAAAATTGGGAGTTGCTGCTGGTGGGGTACTTCAACATGCCAGGTGCAGACTAAAGCCTCCCAGCAGTGACTTCAGCTAGAAGCAGGACATCCTGGACTCTCTAAAGGGGCGTTCCTTAGGCAACTAGTCAGTCAACCTACTCATGATGGGGCAATACAGGGTCTGGTACTCACTAACAGGGACATTGTTGCAGATGTCAAGGTGGAAAGCCACCTGGGGACCAGTAATCACAATATGGTATGGTTCAATATAAGGATGGCTGTAAAATCAAACCACAAAAGGGCAAGAGTCCTGAACTTCAGGAAAGCATATTTTATAAGGATGGGTGAAGGCTTCAAGGATGACCTAGCAGTATGGAATGGCCTGGATGGGATGGAGGAACAGTGGGCGAAGTTAAGGGAGCATAGTAAAGGCAACAAACCTTGGCAGTTGAGCAAAGGCAAGAGGAAAAAGAGACCGCTATGGTTCTTGAAAGAGCTAGCTGAAAGGTAATGGCTAAAGGGAAGCATTCAGAAGGTATAAAGAGACACAGAGGGAGGAGGAGGATAGGAAGGTGTATCAGGAAAACGAGGGAAGCAGGGAAACAGAAAGGAATGCAAAGGTGCAAACTGAAGAGAGAATAGCCTGTAAGGTACCAAAAGGGGAAACGAATTTATTTAGGCATGTAAGTGAAAAGATGAAAATCAGGGGTAGGATTGTAAGGTTAAAAGGTAAAGGAGGAGCTGGCCCAGTGGCATGGTGGGTTGAGGCATCTATGCCTCCCTGTCACCACACTGGCAACCAGGAGATGAAAACAGACTCAGGTTGCTTGGGAGCCAGCATGGGAGGAAGGATTGAGCATCCACAGACAGCTCTCCTTCCTCAGGGAGGAGGAATTGTAAGCACTGTTGCCTGACACCCAGCAGTAGCTGGTGCCAGCCTTACACGCCACCATGTCAGGAAGAGACCCCACATTCAGAGGCATCAGGCCATCTCGGATCACTCCACCCATTGCACTTCCATGGACCCAGGGTGAAAATCGGTAATCCCCACACCCCGCAATGGCATGATGACTGACCCCTCACAGGCCCTGTACCATGGCCAGAGATGTCCACAGCCCTGTGAGAGAGGACACTAGTGAGGGGAAGTCCTGGGGAGACAGGGTGATGGGGCTGGGGTGTTTGTCAGAGACAGAGGCTGCCGTGGATGAGTAGGAGCATAAAGTATTTAAAAAAAAAGTAAGGGGGGACTGTGCTGGGGAACCAGGAAAAGTCAGACGTCCTGAACAAATACTTTTGTTAAGTGTTCACAGAGGAAGGAGAAGGTGAGGGACCAAAAGTAACAGAAGGTTTGGAGGAGGAGACTTCAACTCTGACAGTCCTAATTAATAGTTCACTGAAAAGGAGTGGTTCCAGAAGACTAGAAGAGGGCAGATGTAGTCCCACCACACAAATGTGGTAGCAGGGAGGAGGCTGGCAATTATAGGCAAGTCAGTCTGACATCAGTGGTAGGAAAGTTAAAGGAATCCCTACTGAAGGAAAGGATCACGGAATATCTTGAATCCAATGGGTTACTAGACCCAAGGAGCATGGGTTCACAGTGGGGAGGTCATACCAAACTGGGCGACAAAGGGAATTAGATCAGGTGGAGTGGTGGACATGGCTTCTCGAATTTCAGTAAGGCTTTCATCACTGTTCCACACAGGAGACTAGTAAGCAAGCTGGGTGGCTTTAGGGAGTGGGTCCAAAGGTGGTAAACTGGATAAGAAATTGGTTAGGGATAGGCAACAGATGGTGGTGGTAAATGGAGTTCACTCTGACGATGGGAGGTGACCAGCAGGGTGCCTCATGGATCAGTGCTGGGACCAGTCTTCTTTACTGTCCTTATAAGTGACATTGCAATGGAGCTGAAAAGGAAAGTTCACCTCTTTGCAGATGACACCAACATCTGCAATAGGTGGAAACTCTGGGGGCGGGGTAGAAAGGATGAGCAGAGATTTGAGAAAACTAGAAGAGTTGTCTAGGGTATGGTAGCTGGGTTTCAATGTGAAAAAGTGCAAAATAATGCACTTAGGGCACAGAGACCCAGGGGTGGAGGGGTATTGACGACTACCAAGCAGGAAAGATACTTAGGGGTAAGCATATCTGATGACATAAAGGTGGCCAGGCAGTGCAACAAGGCAGTCAGGACAAGGCTGTGGGAGAGCCAGTAGGATGCCTGAGTGCATAGGAGGGGTATCACCAGCAGAAAGAGAGGTGGTTGCCTCTGTATAGATCATTGGTAACAACCCCTGCCCCCAGAGTACTGTGTCCAATTCTGAAGATCACATCTCTGAAAGGACATAGACAGAGTAAAGGCAGACCAGAGGAGGGCAACTAAAATGGAGCAGGGTCTGCATCAGAAGCAATATGAAAAGAGACTAAAGGACCTCAATATGTGCACCCTGGAAAAGGGATATGACAGAGATCTTTAAATATCTCATGGGGATAAATAAGGTACGGAGGGATGTATTTGTCAGAAAAAGTGCTTAAGACAAGGGCATGCTATAAAGTTGAGGGAGGGATTCAGGAGAGATGTGAGGAAGTACTTTTCACAGAAAGTGGTGGATTCCTGGAACAGCCTCTCCAGTGGAGGTGGTGGGGGTGAAAACTGTGGTGGAGTTCAAGAATGCATGGGATAGGCACAAAGGAATCATAATGGAAAGGAAGGAAGAGCAAGAAAGAACTGTACAGTAAGTATGGTCTATGGTAATATTGTAGTTAATGAAAAATAGACAGAATGGTGGGACAAGTGGCCCTTATCTGCTGTCAAATTCTGTGTTTCTATGGATCTCCAGAAGCTTCCTCCATGAGGTTGTTTTCTCTCCTTCATGTTGAAGGTCATAAATGTAGTTAGTCATTCTTTGCATTAATAAGTTCCATTATGCTGGAAGGGTAGGGCCTTAGAACAGGACTCCTCTGTTCTTCACGAGTCATTCAGTGCTGATGCCTTCCACCTCCTAGCAGAAGATGATGTTCTGAAATTTGTATTCATACCTATGGCTCTGACCTTTGGGCATATTCCCTAAGGTGCCTCTAGCCAAGGAACCTGCAGTCCTGTAGTATCTCTAGGGGTGGAACCCTCCTCATGAGGGTTCCCATGCCTCCAATCTCCCAAAAGGGTGATAGTTCAGTTGGGAACAGAGCATGAAGTGCCACATGTTCACATCACCCTACCAACTACCTCAGTCTTCAAACTTTATCCAACAGTCTCCTCACCAATAGTACTGAGCTACTGACTACCTAGCAGCCCTCATTCACTTCAGTTGCACAAGCATCATACCATGTTGCACAAACATTTTCTACAATAAATAATTAAGCAATCAGTGAACTGCAAGACTATGCCTGGGGTTCAGTGCGGCAATGGGTGACAACTCACCATCCTCCACCACAAAGGGCTGCATAGACTTCTGACTATATCCAACAAATCAACTTTCCAACAGCACTGAGCTACTGCAGTAAAGGCCACAGTTAGATGGGTGGGAAAATGGTTGGAAGGAGACAGCAGAGAGTTGTGGTAAATGGAGTCAACCGAGAAAAGGGAGATCAGCAGTGGGGCATCACAGAGATCAGTCTTGTGTCCAGTCCTTTTCAATATGTTCATCAGCGACATAAGAGAAGGAATTCATGGCAAGATGTGTCTCTTTGTAGATGATGACACTAAGCACTGTGGTAGGGTACATAGTGAGGAGGAGTCAGGCTGATGCAGAGGAGAGCTATAAAGGCTAGAGAGGTGATCCAAAGTTCAGCATTTGAAATTCAGTGCCAAAGTTGCAAGGTGATGTGCAGGGAAGAAGAACCCCAGGACAGAGTACTGGATGGGAGGATAAACTGGGCACTACTTCTAAGGGAAAGGACTAGGTGTCATTGTAAGTGACTCCTTAAACAATCCAGCCACTGCAACAAGGCCTTCAGTAAGGCAAACAGGATGTTGTGGTGTATCAGGAGGGTACTGACAGCAGAAGAAAGGAGGTGTTACAACGTCTCCATAGATGACTGGTGAGGCTGCACCTTTATTTATTTAAAATTTGGTAACTAGGAAAGGCAGGCTGAGCTGAGGCTCATTTCCAGGTGTGACCGGGGCAGAGGGTAATGGGGTTTACAGTAGTCAGAGTAGCAAAACATCAAACATCTAGGTGAACAAAGTAGAACAATCTATATCTTGGTAAATATACTGTCCATACAGGTACATATTTTGCATAAATTTATAAGGTTTATATTTGATTTGGCATAGATCTACAAGGTGCAGAGTGCAATAGGCAGTATAACAGAATGCAAACAATTATACAGAGGCAAAAAAAAAGAAAATTAATATATACATTGGCAAGCCAGTTTACGCAAGCAAAAAGGTAGGACAGCTCAGGACAGCACATAGGAGGATTGAGGAGACGGTAAGGATAGGTGTGAGTGTGGACTCAAAAGATGCATAGGAGTAAAGATAAGGGAAGACATGGTGGGAGGGAAAGGCAGGAGGTGTAGCAGGGAGGAAGGAGCAGAAGGGGCTCATGGTACAAGCAGAACAGTTGCTGTAGGAGGGTACTTTAATCTTTTTGAACATGGCTAGAGGGGCGTGAGGTGGATCGAGTGGGGAGATGATTCCAAAGATCAGGGAGTCTGAAGGACAAAGCGACCTTGCCTGATTTTGAGTGTGGATGAGGGAGACTGAATGTGTGGGATGGGAATAAAAGATTGGAAAGATGGGGAGAGGGCCATGAGCCAGAACTTGCTGATGAAAGCAGCACAATGAGCAAGGCATCGATTTGTGAGACAGGAGAGGGATAGGGCAGAGTATAGGGAGCAGTGGTGGGTTCAAAAGGGAGGTTGGAAGTGAAGCAAAAAGGCATTGTACAGGGGTCTAGTTTAGTGAGAGACTATTGGGGAGTCGAGCTGTAGACTACGCCAACATAGTCTATTGTGGGGAGGATTAGTTTGGTGATGAGCTTTTATGGATCAGGAGGAGAGACAATCCTTAATCCTATACAAGGCTCCCAGCTTGGGCCAGAGTTTGGAATGGATGGAGTCAATATGATGAGAGAATTTAGCTTGGGGTCCAACCAGACCCTAAGTATTTGAAAGACTGCACTGTTTCTATTTTTGCACCAACCAATGAGAAGAAGGATAGAGGGAAGAGAGCTTGGACAGCCTTTAGGCGGTGCAAAATCCATGGCAATATTTATTTTGGTGTTGCATTTGAGGAGGGTTGCCTTGAACCAATTAGGGCATTCTCAAAAGTAGCCTGCAGAGATGACTGGACCACTGGGAGGGAGGGACCTGAAGCATAGATGACAGTGTCATGGCGTCACATGTGCAAGTGGTGGGTGAGCAGAAGGGGTCATTAACAAAGACCGAGAGAAAGAACAGGGCCCAGAATTGACCCTGGGGACACCAGCATGAATGGGAGGGCTGGATTTGGAGTGGCCTAGTTGGTACGTATTGGTACCTGCCTGAGAGATATGATCTAAACCAGTCCATGGTGGAGGTGGGGAGAGTCCTATGGAAGTTAATTTGTTTAGTATGAGACTGTGGAGACCGAAGTCAAATGCCTTAGCAATGTCAATGAAAATCGTAAGTGAGGTGACCCTTGTCCATGGTGGAATGAATGTGATTTCTGAAGCAGAGCAGAGAGGAAGAGGTGGAATGGAGGTGCCTGAAACCAGATTGGAAAGGGCTTAGAATGTTGGAGGCATCCAGGAAGGATTAGTCTTTGGAGATGAGTGCCTTCTGGATTTTGGAGAGGCGGGAGGAGTGAGATTGGTCTGCAGTTGCCCAGCAGAGAGGATCACCTCCTTTGTGCAGTGGAATGACCATAGCCAGTTTCCATGCCTTAGGGACTGCACATTGTGCAATAGATAGATTGAAAAGTTGGGAGAGGAGGGGCAATTGCTGGAGCAGAGATCTTAAGTAGATTCGGTCAAGGCTGCCTGGTCTATGTTTGGAGGATTTAGGATTTTTGAGCCCAGAGTACTTCTGTGATTGTAATGGGGGAAGGAGAACCCTGGAGGAGGAGAGAGAGAGAGAGGGAATGAGGGTAGGAGACAGGGAAGGAAGGCAGGTGGAAGAGCACAGGTGGTGAAAAGAGGTTGATAGAGGAGGCTGCAGAGGAGGTGTCTAAGTTGTCTGAGCTGGAGAAAGCAGGCGATGGGGGAGGAATCTAAGAGGGGTGAAGGGTCTTCCAGAATTCTGCAGGTGAGGTCCTGGTATCATTTAGTTGTCTTCTGCAAAAGTGAGCTTTGGCAGAGTGCACTGCCTTCATGCAGACATTTCTTAATGCTCTGTGTTTTGCAGGTCAGCTTGGCTTGAAGTGGTTTTGAAAGTCGCCAAGCCTGGTCTCTGGATTTGAAGAGGGTGATTAGGTTATGGATGACCCAAGGGAGGTGTTTTGACATAGCCACAGTTTTTGGGAGGGACATGCAGATCCCAGAGTCTGAGCAGGGTTGCGGTGAAGGATGTAAGAGTGAGTCCAAGTCCAGAGCTGTGAAGACACCAGACCAGTCAGCCAGGTGTAGGTCTGACAAGAGGGCTTGGATGTTGAGAGGTCTGAGAGTAGAACCACAGATACTTGTTGGGGGCAGTTTGGGAATGAGATTTCTATAGCAATACATCATGCAATGATCACTGAAAGTGTCGGGTAGAGTGCCAGCAGATGGGTATTTGAGGGATGGAATGTTAATATCCAGTCAATTAAGGAATGGTTGCCAGAGTGGAGGTTTTGCCTAGTAGGTTCAGATATTAGCTGGTCAAGGTTTAGGGCTTCAATTTCTTGGGTGATGGATTTGGAATGTAGAGAGCCAGTTTATGTTGTAGTTACCAGAAGCAGCAGCTCACCAGCCTGGGTGAGAGAGGTGAGGAATGATAGGGTGTGTACTATGGCAGAGGGCTGTACTTTGGGGTAAAATAGCAAACCCCTATGAAGATTGGTGTAGTGGTGGTTAGGACAGTTTAAGGAGCAGTAAGGAGCAGTAGCCTGTGAAGAGGGGAAACATGTTGGAGTACAATGGAGTACTGTGCCCAGTTCTGGAGTCCTCAACTAATGAAAGATAGTAACAAGCTGGAGACAGTGCAATGTAGAGTAATCAAAATAATTCAGGGCCAACAGAGCAGATCTAGATCTTACAAGGATCAGCTTAGGCACTGAACATGTACTCACTGGGTTCCAGATTGGAGAGGGAGGTATGATAGACCTTCAAGTTCCTTTATGGAATGAACAAGGTGAACTGCAAAGAACTATTCCACAGGAATAGAAGATCAGGACCAAGGAGACATGAGAGGAAACTGGTGGGGTGGGAGGTTCAGGAGGGACGTGAGAAAGTTTTGTTTTACAGAGACAGTGGTTGAGCCATGGAACAGCCTGCCAGTGGGGTAGTGGGTGCCAAAGCCATCAATGGGTTCAGACATGGCTGGGATAGAGTGTGAGGCTTTGTGGTTACTCAGGTAGTAGCAATAAAATGGGGATCATGGATGTAGATAGTGTGGGCTAAAAACCCTGCATAGACAGAAGGTCTCAGGGTGTGATAGAGTATTACAGGCAGATGGGATGGACCAATGGTCTTTTCTGCCATCACTGTATATGTTTCTGTGTTGCTGATTGTACCTCACAACCTCCTCCAGTTCAGCTGCACAAGCAACATACCATGTTGTACAAGTAGGCACTGCAATAAGTAATCAAGCTATCAACTGCTGTAGTTATTCCATGCTTAGTTACCTGCTGAGCCAGTGAGCCTTAGATTTCTTTAAACATTTACCTATGCTTCACAGTTTTGTGTTTGTCTTTATTTGTTTCATCAGGAAAAAGCTCAATTCAGCAATGCTTATTTACAAAGAGGTCCTGGTTAGGACAGGTAACATTATGGAAGGTAAAGAGGCAGTTTACATAATGAAAGAAATTAAAAACAGTTTTTAAACAGAGGCCAACAGATATAATATAGTAGCAAAGACTAGAGACAACTGAACTGTATATACATAGGACTTTTATTTATTTCAGTTTAGGATTAATACCTTTGAGTCCAGGACTGCTTTTCAAAGGTTCCAGGTCATTGTTGTACAAACATTACAAATGTAAGTGTTTACAGAGAACAGAAAACAGTTACACAGACACTCAAATACCAAAGAAATCTTATATATCCAACTAGAGGCTGAAGAGGATAGGGTAAGTAGAGTTCAGCCTTGTAGTTCGCTATTTAGTTGGTCAGTCTAGCCTAAGGGGGTAGGGGGCAGCCAGGTATGGCGTCGCTGCGGCTGGAAGTGGTCTATCAACTAAATGGGCCTCATTCGGGATAGGGGGTTAATGAGATAAAAGAGGGGTGAAAGGGAGAGGGTTGAGGACCGAAATTCTGCCATATTAGTACAGACAAGCACAATTCTTTTTTAAGGCCAAGAAGGGATCTGAGCCCAGATTTGAAGGTACTAATCTTGGGTGATTCTCTGAGGTTAGCAGGTAACCCACTGTACCATTTTGGTCCTTGGTACAGGATGGAGTGCTGGGTGAGTTTCTCCTTTTGAAGGGAATCACCAACAGCTCAGCATCATGGACACAGGGGGAGGGAGGTGAGAGCAATACCCCTGCACAAAAAGAAAGGGTCCTACAAGAGCTTGCTAAGCTCAGGTGGATAAGGCACGGGACCTGATGGCATACATCCCAGGGTACTTAAGGAGCTAAAGAAGGAACTAGCAGAGCCATTAGCAGAATTGTTTAGTGAGTCTCTGAGCACAGGAGAGGTCCCAGAAGACAGGAGAAGGGTTTCATGTGATCCCGCCTCACAAGAGTGGTAGCAGGGAGGAGGCGGAACTACAGACCGGTCAGTCTTACCTCAGTAGTGGCAAGATTATGGAGGCACTTAAGGAAAGGATAGTGAAAACACCTGGAATCCATATGGGCACAGGATCCAAGACAGCATGGGTTTACAAAGGAAGGTCCTGTCAAACTAATCTCATAGATTTCTTTGACTGGGTAACCAGAGTGGTGGACCAAAGGGGAGCAGTTGATGTCGCTTACCTTGACTTCAGCAAAGCTTTGACACTGTTCCACATAGAAGATTGATAAATAAGCTGGGTAGGCTTGGGGTGGTCAAGTTGGTCAACTGGGTGGCAAACTGGTTGACGGGCAGAAAACAGAGAGTGGTGGTAAATGGTATAAGTCAGAAGAGATGCAAGTCACAAGTGGGGTACCTCTAGGATCAGTCCTGGGCTGTCCTCTTCAACATCTTCATTAGTGACCTTGCAGATGGACTAGAGGGTAAGGCTTGTCTGTTTGCAGATGACACCAAGATCTGCAACAGAGTAGATGATCCAGATGGGGTGGGCAGAATGAGAAGAGATCTGATAAACTAGCAGAATGGTCAGAAGAGTGGCAACTGGGATTTAATGCAAAGAAGTGAAAAATCATGCACATAGGGAAGAGAAACCCTGAAGCCACCTATAGGCTGGGAGGGAGTTGCTAGCAGTCACAAAGGAAGAAAGAGACTGGGGCATCATCATCACTGATGACCTAAAATCATCCAAGCAGACCTCTAAAGCAGTAGGTAAGGCTAGGGGGTGTTAGGGTGTATTAGTAGGGGTATCACAAGTCGTAAGAGGGAGGTAATAATCCCTCTGTACAAGACACTGGTTAGGTCTCATCTGGAGTACTGCGGCAGTATTGAGGCCACACCTTCACAAGGACATTAACCAAATTGAGGCAGTCCAGAGAAGGGCAACCAAAATGGTGCAGGACTGCATCAGAAGACATATGAGGACAGATTAACGGAGCTCAATATGTATACCCTTGAGCAAAGGAGGGAGAGAGGTGATGATCGAGGCATTCAAACACCTTAAGGGCATAAACAAGGTGAAAGATTCTAACATGTTTAAATATAAGAAAAATAGCAGGACAAGAGGACACAGCATGAGAGTAGAGGAGGCCGATTAAGGGGAATGTGAGGAAATTCTTTTCACAGAAAGGGTGGTGGATGCATGGAATGGCTTACCACAAGAAGTGGTGGCTATGAATACAGTGCAGGGCTTCAAACAGGCATGGGATAGGCATAAGGAGCAATACAAATGACTATGAATAGATAGGCCACTGACAGAGCAAAGGCCGATGGCACATTTATAAGGTAGAAAAGAAATGGGCAGACTGGATGGGCCTTGCGGTCCTATGTTTCTATGTTTCTAACCTGTCTGTACATGCTTCTTGTTGATTTGGTGGGAAATGCCAGCGTAAAGAGGCAGCCCAGTGTGGGGGAGCCCAAGAAGCACTTTTTTCAGAAGTAGGCAGGTTTGGTATTGTGCTTTAAGATGAAGTGGGAGCCACCTAGTTTCGTGTAGAGCATGCAGGTGTGGGTGTCCTGGGCAACCCTTATGGATAGTCGACAGGCCTTATTTAGTAGTGTGCTGACCCTGTTTAGGGCAGTTTTAGTGCCTGCCCCATAGATAGGCAGCCCATAATCTATGGAGGACATCACTGAACTACTGATGACAAGTTTCAGAGCATCAGGTGTCATAGAGTGCCTATGGTGGTAGAGGACCCCAAGTTTTGTATTCGTGACTTGACAACTGAGTATATGGCGGAGAAGGTTAGTGTATCGTCGAGGTAATGCCCAAGTATTTGAACTTTGTTACTTGTTCCAGTGTTTCACCCTTATGGTTCTGGATGAGCAAAGGCTGGCATTTCTTTTGCTTTGGGAGATAGAGAAGAGTAGACTTTTATTTTTTTTTTTATGTTTTAGTAGTTTACTTGTGAACCAGGATTCAAGCTTGAGGAAGCTGTCTTGGAGTTTTGGTTGTGATGTAGTTGTGATCTTTCCCAGCGACCGATATCACTGCATTGTCAGCACAGAGAATAGTGTGTGCAGTACATGCAGATGGTGCAGAAGTTGATGAAGAGGCTGAAAAGCAGTGGGCAAAAATAGAGCCCTGGGACCCTGAGGGACACTTCCTTAGCAGATGATAGGGTGTCTCCAATTTTGACTCGTTGTGACGTGTTTGTGAGGTAGCTTCCAAACCGTAGTACTGTGTCTGGGGATAGGCCTGTTGAATGGAGGCAGTTTAGAGTAGTTTGTGGTTAACAGAGTCAAAGGCCTTTGTAAGGTTGATGAAGACTGAGCCAACTGCCTCTCCATTATTTAAGACATCATAAAGCTGGGAAGAGTAATCAACAAGGGCGGTTAGTGTGGAGTGCTTTTTCAGAACCCATGCTGCTGTGGGCAAAGTAGGTTATATTTATGAAGATACTCTGTAAGCTTCTCGAGACGATTCTTTCAAGTGCTTTAGAGAGGGGTGGTAGAATGGATATAGGTGTGTAGTTGGACGTTAGAGTTTTGTCCCCACTTTAAAGAAAGGTGTGACGTTGGCTAACTTCCATAGTTTTGGAAACACCTCTGTTCTTAGAGATGCATTAAACACCATTGAGAGGGGACTGGCAATTAATTTAGGAGAAGACCCATGAGTTTCATATCCACTAGATCAGCCCTCATCCTGGTCTTGCCAAGAACTCTTAATGTGCTTGGTGGTTTTGGACCGGTGACCTGCTTAAAGTAGAATGGTGGTATTGCATCCTTTGGGGGTTAAGAGGGGTAGGGGAGTTGTTGCCTGAGCTGATCTTTAAAGTAGTAAGCAGGGAGTACTCCAGATAGGTCTGTGAAAGTGTGGTTGAGCTCATTTGCGATGTCAGTGGATTCCTGTAGGGACCCTCCTTGTTACTAGTAGATCGGATGGGGCCTTAGGGGTCTTTCCTGTTAGGGATTTGATAGAGTTCCAGAATTCCCTACTGGAGCCCCAGCTCTTGCTTAAGAGGTCCTTATAGTAGGAGACTTATGCCTGCCGAATGAGCTTGGTGCAGGCATTTCTAGCTGCCCTGTAGGCAATGAGTGATACAGGAGTTCCAGATGATTTTGCAATGTGCCAGAGATTGTCTCAGTTCTTCTTTAAACTGATCAGGGGTTAGTGAGCCATGGGTTGGAGGTACCTTTGATTTTCTTTGTTTTGTATAGAGCAAAATATCACAAGCATGGTTGAAGTTCGCATGAATAATTCAAGGCTTTGTTACCATCAATATCTCCTGCCAAAGGAGACTAGTCCAGTTGTGATAGGTACTGTTTGAAATGGTCAAGTAGACTCGGCCTCAGGCAGCGATTTTGGACACCTTAGATGGGCCCTTTGGTGAAACTGTTTGTCCAGGTGCACTTCACTGGGGAGTGATCACTGAGCCTGTCAGGCAGGACGGTGACATCTGATATATGCTCTGCATGTGTGGACAGTAGCCAGTCTATAAGGGAGCTGCTCCCTGTTTTGTAGTTGATCCGAGTGTTATCGGTTACCATCTGGGTTTTGAATAGGCTGGATATTAGATCACTGACTTTGTCTCCTTTGGAGAGTGCCAGTTTATGCTAAAGTCGCCTGTAATGATCTTCTCCAAATTAGTAGCTGGAGTCAAGGGCCTGCACCTTTATTCCAGATTTGGTATAGACTAGACACCCTCCCCACATTTAGTGGTTCTATCTTGCCTGAAGGGGCTGTATCTGTTGAGGAGATTGATGCATCCAGGATTTTCGGAAAGCCAGGTTTCTGTGGGTGCGATAATGTCTGGGTTAGTCACTATACCCCAAGCCTGGAACTGGGAGAACTTGGATAGGAGACTGTTGATGTTTAAAGAGACAATAGTGATTTGCCCTTTGTGTTTAGGCAGTCTAGTGGGGTGGGTCCATGGTTGGGGTGCACATTCCCCAACAAAACAGCAATAGTAGGACAAGAGAGCTAAGTAGATGGTACATGACAGTTGCAGGATCAGGTGCGCTTCTTTCGAGAGGGAGGCTTGATGAGCAGTGTAAACGTGGTCAGATGTTTATCAGTACAGTTACTGGGATCAGGTAGGTGCATATGTAATATAGTAATCTTGTCCAAGGTACCTGGAGTCAAATGATGAAAAATAATCAAATCCACAGGAAATGGTGAACTACTGGGGACCAGTAAACTGTTGTTACTATAGATCAAAGACCTAGAATGTGTTAAATTCCTGAAGGTGATGAACACTGGCCTGGGGCATATGCAGGATGTAAAATGTAAAAACCTTTGTTAGTGTCTTCCTTTGTTCTCCAAAATGGTTGTGAATAGACTTCAAAACAATCACAGATCCTTTGAGGACTTGCAGCCTAATTGATGCCCACAGTGCAGTACTGATCAAACAGTAAAATGTAAGTTACATATTATTTTAACAACATTCACATATATTAATGCAAAATTGACCACATAAAACCTTAAAATGAGAGGGCTATTGAACAAATTCAGTTTAAGTGATTCTTGCAAGGCATTCCAATATGTAGGAGCAGCCAGCTAAAGGCCATTTTATCAAATATCGACTTGGGACATCAAGCCAAATGGTATTCATTTTCTTAGGTTGTACATTCCTCTAGATCTCTGAAGAGATTAGATATATACTGTATATATATATCTAATGGCAGAGAATTCTGCAAAACTTTGACGGACCACATATGGTATGTAGGTTTCTGAGCCTTCTAATTGTAAGCGAGGTCCAACCCACTTCTGTGTAACGGAACAATGATGTGATCTGGCAAGCAGGCCAGAGATAAACCAGAATGCGCTATGGTAAAATACATTTGGTTTATATAGGTAGAGACTGAGGCACTTCTGTATATGATATCTCCATAGTTTAGTAGGGGAAGAAAAGTCACCAGAATAAGTTTCTTTCACCTCAAACTAAAACAGAATGTGTTCATATAATAGAACCCAAGTTCTTGTGCAACTTTTACAAAGGTTTTAATATGCATACCAGCCACATGCCCAAATACTTGAAGGAATCTACCAGTTCCAACTTTTCACTTGTAAGAGTTATAATGCGTACTTGAGAGGAGGGCAGGAACGGTTTAGAATAGAATATCATATAACTGGTTATAGTAGCATTTACAAGAAGCTTACACATCTTGAAGGACATTCATAACCGTAAGTGGGGAAATACTGGTAATGTATAGAACAGTGTTATCTGTATGTAGGTGTAGCTTTGCATTTACAATACGTACATACAGACATACCGAATGTGCCAGCAGAACAGACCACCTAGTCTATTTAAGTCTGCTGAGTGTGCAGCTAGCACCCCTAGTTTGCAGCTGCCCTACACCCCATTTGTCATCCAACTGCCACCCCACCCTCACTCTCCCTGTTCCTGTCCCACGCCTTTGAAACTGTTCACAGATTTACATGATACCACCCATTCTGTAGGGCACTCCATTTTGCTACCACCTCTCTGTGAAACAGTGTCTCCTCATTTCCTTCCTA
The DNA here is from genome assembly GCA_016271365.2 of Neoceratodus forsteri. Taxonomy (NCBI): domain Eukaryota; kingdom Metazoa; phylum Chordata; order Ceratodontiformes; family Ceratodontidae; genus Neoceratodus; species Neoceratodus forsteri. The sequence goes on along the minus strand of CM057454.1, from coordinate 245,169,187 downwards.
AATCTTCCCCATCTATTCTTAGCGCATGCCCCTCGTGACCCTCCCTCCTTAACTTAAAGACCCCATCTGCCCTATCATTATTGATTCCCTCAGATACTTGAATGTCTCTATCATGTCCCCGCCTTTCTATCCTCCAGGATGTACATATTCAGGTCTCTCAGCCTGCTGTTATAGTCTGTCCCTTCCATTCCACATATCATCTTTGTTGCCCTCCTCTGCACCCCTCCAGTAGCCTGATATCATGCTTTTAGGTATGGTCTCAAAACTGCACACAGTACTCTAGTGCGGCCTTACCAGTGACCTGTAGAGGGCAAGATCACCTCTCTTCACCTGGACAAATAAAACCTCGCTATGCACCCGGTATTTTGTTTGCTTTTGCAGCCTCTCTCCGCACTGGGCAATGTTCTTCATGGTCCCTATTATCATTTACCCTAGGTCCTTCTCCTCCTCAGTGATCCCCAGCTTAACCCCTCCCAGCCAGTATTCTCTCCATGGGTTCTTCATCCCAAAGTGCATAACCTAACACTTCTATGCATTGAACCCCATCTGCCACCTCTCTGACCACTCCTCTAGCTTGCTTAGGTCCCCTGCAGTTGCTTTCTTCCTCCTCTCCATTCACCACTGCTCCGATTTTGGTGTTTCCAGTGAACAGACTGATCTTGCTCAACACCCTATGTGCAATGTTTGATATGAAGAGCCCGGAATACTGGCCCCAGCACAAAGCCCTGTGGCACCACACTTATCACCAGCCTTGGAGCTGTGAGCTCCCTCTCACCACCACCTGTTGCAGCCTCCCACTCAGCCAGCTTGTAATCCAGTTCATCATTTTGCCCCTACCCCTACACCAGTTAGCTTCCCCAAGCTGCCCATGAGGCACAGAATCAAGGCCTTGCTGAAGTCCAAGTAAAGAACATCCACTGCATGACCCTTAACCAGCTCACCTGTCACCCAGTCATAATATTGTATCAGGTTGGTTTGACAAGACTTACCTGAAACAAACCCACTGCCGTTTCACATCCTGGAGGCCACTGTCCTCCAGGTACGACACCAGTCTTTTCTTTAGTAGTGTCTCCATGAGTTTGCACACTATGAAGGTGAGACTTACCAGGTGATAATTACCCAGTTCATCCCTTGGTCTGTTCTTGTGTAATGGTACTACATGTGCCATCCTCCAGTCCAGTGGCACACATCCTGATTCCAGTGAGGTGCTGCACAGATCCACCAGTGGCTCCTAACACCTCTGCCATCTCCCTCAGCACCCTAGGGTGGATACCATCCGGCCCTGGTGCCTTGTCTACCTCAGTGCCTCAGTCCCTCTAGGACTGTATTTGCCTCAATTCTTCCATCTCTGCCTCCTCTCCCCTGTCCCCACCCTCCCAGGCAATGGTGGCAGCAGCCTTTTTCTTCCATGAACACTGAGCAAAAGTATTCATTCAGTGTTTCTGCCTGCTCCTCACCATTTTCTGTCCACCCCACCCTTTACCCTCAGTATTGTGTCTTTGCACTTCCTTTTCTCCTGATGTATCTGAAAAGTCTTCCCCCCATTAATTCCTGCACTAATCTCAGCTCCTCTGGGCCTTGGCTTCTCTCACTTTTCTGTTCGCCTCCCTGGACCATCTTGCATACTCCTCTCTGTCCACTTCTTCCCTGTCCTTCTATACCTCTGGTGTGCCTCTTGTTTGCTCTCACCACCTCCACTACCTCGTTGTTCAACCAGCATGGTTTCTTGCTCTGCTCCTCTTACTCTGTGTCTTGGTGCAGGCTTCTGTTGCCCCTGTAATCCCCCTTTAATAATTTCCCATTTCTGCTCTGCATCTATCTCCTGCCTTATGCCCTCTAGTATCCCTTTCAGTTCTTCCTGCATCCTCCCAAGTCTGCCCCCCTGAGTTTAATACCTGAGTAACTGATTTCTCTGGCTCCCCATACATCATGATATTAAACCCACACCACTTGGTGACTGCTGTCAGCTAGTGGGTCCTCCACCTTTATTTCCCTTACTGCCTCCCATTTGACAACACCAGATCTAAAGTGTTCTTTAGCCTAGTAGGTACACTAACCAACTGTATCAGGAGACCCTCCTGGATTGCATCCAGGAGCACTTTGCTCCTTAGCACTGACAATGTTACAACCCAGATCATTAGAATAAATCATAAATAACAATAGTCCTAATATGGATCCTTACCACTACCTTTGCAAATGTGGGCACAGGAGGATGATAATCCTTTCATTTTAGCTGCCATTGTGGTCTCAGCTTGGTACTCCCTAAACCAGGCCACTGCATCTGGACCAATGCCAATATTTGTCAGTTTACTCAGTAGGATATTTTGTACTAGAGTGTTGAAATCTTTATTAAGGACTAGGAAGATTAATACCGGCCAAGTGGCATGGAGGAATGAGGCGCTGGGCACCTTACCTCCTACCACACAGCGACCAAGGGTTGAGAACACAACCCAGGGTCAGGTATAGAACCGGATTGCTTGTGTGCTGGCTGGTGAGGAAGAATCGAGCATCCCATGACAGCTCTCCATCCTTGGGGGTTAGACTGGTATTCTGCTTGCCTGCAGCACATGCACGTCACCATGCAGAGAAGAGAACACACATACAGGGTGCTAGGGCTGTCTCCATGGAAGCAGAGCTTGGATATCATGACCATTGCACATATGTGGGCCCAGGAGAGAAAATGGAGGAAAAAAACACCCTAGGTGGCAGGATGAACGATGACCCCCACAGGCCCTGCATCAGTGGCTGGGCACAGCCACAAGTTCTGTGGCAGAGGACAATGGTTACGGTAAGTCCTGGAGAAGCCAGGTGATGGTGCTTGGGGGTCTATCAGAAGGGGCCACCAGAGGAGAACCAGGAGATAAATACAATATAAAAAAGGTCTAGGAAGATGCCGATCAGTGAGTTTTTGATCAAATGCAGTGAGCCAGTCATTGGTAACCTTAACTACAGCAGTTGTCACACTGTGTTGTGCTTGGAGACTTGATTGCACTAGTGTGATCATATTTAACTTAAAAGATATTTGCTGATCTGCTCATTTCCTAGTTTTTCAAGCATTTTGGCTAGGACCAGGAAAATGGAGATAGGTTGACAAGTATGGCACACCTTTGCTAGAACACTAAATAAAAGCCAGTAGACAAGTATTTAACCAAGGATGTTCATCTTTTATTTTCTTGATCACCACAACAATCCTCACCCAGAGGACAGCAGCAGAAACACTCCTGACATTTCAGCCTAACTTGGTCTTTGAAGAAGATATTGCCCCTAGTGAACACTCTATTTTTATAGCTAAATGGCCCTGCTCACATGTGTAAGCATTATATAATTACTGGTGACCCCTTTAACAACCAGTTTAGCTAGATCAATAAAATGTTATAATAACCCGAAATCAGGTTAATATGGCTTTTAGCTTAACGTCACTCAAAAGCTGAAAATCTCTAAAGAAGGAGGTCGCATGGCCGCCACTCATGGCTGCATGAATACTCATCCCAAATGCTAATCACCACTTACTGTTTCCCCAACAACACCTCTCTTGGACTCCTCGCACACATGAACCGGCTCTTAGCACTGAAGCACAGACACCAGACCTGTGGAGAAAAACCCAAACCCCAAACTGGCATAAAATACTGATTTCTGAGATGCTCCCTAACCTTTCCCTATCTTTCTTACCCACAGATCGCTGAACAACCCTTGACTTCGCTTTGTCGATATACCGAAGCCCTGACCTGAAAGCAAGTAAGTTAAAAGAAAGCACTGGTCCAATTTCTTCAATGGTTTTAAATGCTGCAGAAATCACCAGCAATTATAAAATATAATATATAAGCAAGTGTGTCTATGACTATTTTTCAAACACTCGGTGTTTAATGACCACATAAACCTATGGGTCATCAAACACCTCAGGTGTGAAAAAATAGTCATAACACACACTTGCTATCCATTTTCTCATTTAAAGTGCAAAGTAGTGCAATTTAAGTAAAAGATCCTAATTTCAAATATATATTACAGAACAAAATAAGTATCCAACACCATGTGCAAATTTATAGTTTAAAAATAGCAAGGTAGCACAGTACACATTCCCCATTTCTTATCAGAATCATTATTTACAAAGATCCAAAATGTCTTCCAATTAAAATTTTACTTTATAATGGCCAGAAAACATGGTCCAGGATGCTCATTTATTTTTCGTTGTAACAATCTTGTATCTTTTACAATCTATTCCGATTGCATCCCAGTATCTCATGCAACTAGCAATTAAACACGCCCACAGAGTTGTGAAAAAGGAAGAAATGTAGAGAGCATTTTGCTATCATTTTGTATATTTTGCCTACTCCTCAAACCCCTGATCAGGGGATTTCTTTTAGGGAATGGTTAAGGAAAATAAAAGACTATATTCTAAATTTTCCTAAGGCTACACTGGGAGATGGGGGAGTTGCATGAGAGCCCATTATAGACTTCACTACTTAGGAACTAGTAATACTGAACACTAAATATACTATCACAGAATTTGTTTAGAAAACAGTACAATTGTAAAGAAAAATGTATTTCATATGCAAAGTGTTAGAGAGATGGTGGAATAAAACCTGAATAAATTTTAGAGTCCAAGCTGGAGAAAAAGTGTTGAAAACTCCTGGACAAAGAGATGCCACTGGCTATATTATATCTTAATCTCCGATAGTGTGGAAGAAAAGGAAACAGAAACTTATTAACATCTCTTCTTCAAGAATGATTTTAACTCAGTATGGTCATTTAGACCACTCCTTGTATGCAACCATCACGTATATCCAGTAGTTCTCTTTCATTGAGAACACCATCTTGCTTTCACCTCTTGGGCCCAACACTATGTTTTCAATACCTATAAATTTCAGTTTGTGTTCTGTTTTGTTTTCAGCATTTTTCATTCATTGCCTATATATATATATTCTTGGTACTCATTTCTTATTGCCCTTAGGTGGTCCTCCATTCTTTTTTCATTTTTCTCTTTGTTTTGCCTATATTCAGTAGTAGACTTCACAGGTACAGAATGACAGATACAGTACATAACTGGTGTTACAATTTACAGTATGTGTTGCTTTATCTGATTCATCGTGCTATCATAGGGGTTCCTGAACATGCTACATTCATGTATATATTCACAAATTTGCAACCTCTGCACTTTCTGCAACCTTTGGGAAGAGGGGGCATCCAATTTCTAGATTTTTCTGGGCTTTGAGAAGAGGTAAACAGAATATCCTTAAGGTTTCTTGCTCGTCTATATGACATTCTAGGTGGTACTCAGGAAGTTTCCGTTAGTCTGCTGTCTGCACCTAGGACATGCCAGTTTTATATATGATGATGTCTCTGATCTCATACTGTATGTTGTTACAAAATGTATTCTGTCTGGAACATCTATCCTTTTTTCTTTATTACTAGTTAACAGGGTTTCTCTTCTGTCATATCACATATTTCCCAGGTTTTCTCTAAAGTTTCAGCAGCATAACCCTTTCTATAAATCTTTGTCTTTGTATCTCAAGTTCCCTTCCAAGTCAGATTCCTTTCTGCAATTTCTCTTTATCCTAAAGAATTGACTTTTTGGGATGTTCTCAATGGTGTGGCAGGGTGAGAGATGCTAACCAACAAAATGCTATTACTATCTGTAGGTTTTCTGAAAAGGCATGTTTCTATTCTGCCTTCGCTCACCTTAATATCAATATCCCAAAAGGATATTTCACTCATACTCTCATTGTGTACAAATCTTAAATTAGGATTTGTTCCATGTAGGTACGTGATGAACTGTTCTAGTTCTTTGCTGTCTCCCTGCCACACTATGAGAACATCAACAAAAAAATTTGCTGACATGTCCCAGATGACACCCTCTTCCCAATAACCCACGTACAGCCCAGCATAATTGGGGCAAAACTCTCTCCATCGCTGTACCCTTTTGTTGCTAACATATAAACATAGACTTTGATGACAGATAAGGACCACTTGGCCCATCTAGCCTGCCCATTTCCTACCTACAGGATAGGCGCAGATCCTAGTTAACCAACAGCCTATTTCTTCCTATCCCCACAAGAATTGCCTTATGTCTGTCCCATGCATTCTTGAATTCTCCCACAGTTTTAGACCCCACAGCCTCCTCAAGAAGGCTGTTCCATGCATCCACTACCCTCTCTGTGAAATAATACTTCCTCACATTTGCCCCTGAACCACCCCCATCTTTAAATTGTGTCCCTTGTTCTTGCATGACTTTTTCTGAAAGATGCTACCCTCTTGGACTTTGTTGATTCCACTGAAGTACTTAAAGTTTCTATCATGTCCCCCTCTCCTTCTTTCCTCAAGGGTAACATGTTAAGCTCCTTTAGTCTCTCCTCATATGGCTTCTCTTGCAGACCCTGCACCATTTTAGTTGCCCTCCTCTGGACTGCCTCTGTCCTGTCTATGTCCTTGCAGAGATGGGGTCTCCAGAACTGGATGCAGTACTCCAGATGGGTCTCACCAACTGTCTCTACAGAGGATAACAACTTCCTGTTTCTGCTGCTGATGCCTCTCCTATGCATCCCAGTATACCCCCAGCCCTCCTTACTGCCTTCTCATTGCTTGCTAACCTTAGGTCATCTGATATGATTACCCCAGGTCCCTTTCCTTTTTGTTGTTGTTACTACCTCCCCACATTGTATATTCTTCCCTGGGTTCTTGTTTCCCAGGTGCATTATTTTGCACTTCTTTGCATTGAATCCTAGCTGCCATACTTTTGACCATTCCTTCAACCTTGCCAAGTCCCTTCTCATCCTTTCCATGCCTCCTTGTATATCAACCCTGTTGCAGATCTTTGTATCATCTGCAAAGAAGCATACTTTTCCTTCTAGTCCCTCTGCAATGTCACTTATGAAGACATTAAAAGGACTGGACCCAATACTGAACCCTGCGGTACCCACTAGTAACCCTAAGTGTTGTCCTGGAAGTTAAAAAGTTCCCTTCCAGGACTATTCTTGTAAGATCCTCAGGTACTTCTGTTTCAGGTCTGGCTTTTCCCCACGTTTGTCCAGATAATATCTAACTGCCCTAAATCCCTCATTGTGTGGTATGTTGGTATATAACGATTCTACATCTAAAGTTACCAGCATACTATTATCTTGTCACTCCATATTTTAAGGTATCTAAGGGCATCACCTCGTCCCTAAGAAAAGAGGGTAATGATGTTACTATATTTCAATATTGCCATCAACAAACTTTGCTAATGGCTCTGTAACTGACCCAATACTGGAAATAATCAGTCTGCCAGGTGGATCAATCAGGGTCTTGTGTACCTTGGGAAGAATGTAGAACTGTGATACAAGGGAATGTCTGTGGTAAGGAACTTCTTCCTCTCATTCAATAAACCCTCACTAGTTGCCCACTGCAATTAATCATCCACATATTTCTTTAAAACATGAACAGAGTCAGCTTTAGCAGTGACATAAAGCCAGAATTGCTCAACTGTCGGGTGCTGCTGGAGCAGCCTAAGAGGAAGCAACAATTCACTTGGGCTCCCAGGAGAATAATTTGACTTTATTATTTTAATCTACTTTTCATACCAACTTTTGGCTATGTTCATCACATTTTGTAGGTGACTCCAAGTCTGCAAGATGGGTAAATCTAAAACCTCTGGTCCTTCATCCGAAGAATTCATTAAGTCTAAGGGACAGAAGTGAAGTGAACTGCCTACAATGCAGGAAGGGGCTGGGACATCAGGTGATGTGGCAATGGAGAAGTGACTTTAACCACCATAAACAGCACTCTGGGCCAGCTAGTGAGAATGGTCCAAGATCTAGACTGTAAATTTGATGTCTTGCACCTGAGGGTAGTTTCTCTTAAACAGAGGATGGACAGCGAGAGCAAGGGATCCAACAGAACAATTCCTCAGTGGCTAAATCCATGGATGCTACAGCACAACTCATGAAAGAAAACTCTGTGTTGTGCCAGTGGCTGGAGAATGTGAAAACCAGGCCAGGGAATGGAATGTCAGGTTATTGTGCTATCTGAATGAGTGGAAGGTGAAGACTGTGTGGTTCACCCAGGTACTTCTCCTCATTGTTGGACTTATCTGAATCAGACTCTTCTCTAGCCCTGGAAAAGGCCTTCTGAGTAACTCCACAATGGGCTGACAACAACGCTAATATGTCCAGGACTCTCATGATTGTCTGTACTGGCATTGGTGTCTGGGATGGGTTCCTAGCTGCAGCCAGAAGGAAAGATCTCTAGTATGGGAAGACTCAATTTCACTATTCCCAGATCTCTCGTTAGTACCCGACAATGGAGGAAGGCGTTCAATGATGTTAGAAGCTAGCTCGTCAGCTAAAATACAACACCAACTCGTAATGCCTGCTAAACTGCAAGTTCAATGAAATGTTCAAGTTTATCTCTTTTCTGATCCTAAAGACACTGGAAAACTACTGCAATGCATAGAGATAAACTCCATAAGGCAGGAAGGAGAAGAACATTCTTCTGAAGAGGACTAAAACATCAGAATGTACCCAGTAGTAAGTGACTGAAATTGGTCTTTTAGTGCCCAAATATGATATTTACATGATGGAGTAGAGTTGTGATACTAGACATTTACTGACAGTGAATTGATCTGTGGGTATGTCATGGTGGCTACATATCACTAAAGCACTGTTTGAACTGCGTGGTGCTGCTAGCTGCCATGTGTTTCTGGTTGGCAGCTACTTGCCATTGCAAATTGATTTCAGAGTAATTAATGACAGTCTGAAGTAAACTAAACAGGTTGAAGGAGTATCACAGATATTTTCCAGGAATGTTTTATATAGTTATTAGTACACCTGCAGTGTTTCAAATGTATGACTCTCACCTACTAGGTGAAGAAGACTTTCAGCTGAATGCCAGCATGTTGCTTCTGTACCATGTAGTAGCCAATTAGGTTTTAATATGTTTAAAAACTGTTTCCATGATGATATATTTCTCCTTGGGAGGTTAAGGGATCATTGTAACTGCTTAATTTCTTCACTAGAGAGGGATTTATAGACCAAATAGGTCACACGTTAATAAGGTAAGAAGGATAATCCTTTTCTTATCCTCAGTGGTTTCCTTGGCTGCATGCTAATGGTAACTTTATTTACTGCAATAGAAATTTATATGAACTTCCCCATGCCATAACAAATGAGGAGGGCTCAAATATATTCTTTGCAAGAGAATTGTATTGCTTGATAATGTATTAATGTTATCCTCCTGTGTATTACCTTGTAAGTTTTTTCTTGCAAAATCAATAAAATAAATTTAAAAAAGAATTGCTCAACTGTGTCTGGGCTTCTTTAATAATCAGAGGTATTTTAACCACCACACTCCACTCTTATCTGTAGGTTTTATCATGATGTTTTTATCATTTTTCTAACTCCTCAGGGCATCCCTTTCTTCCCCAAAAGTTTACAATATCTGGGAACATAATCCTCTCTTTCTCAATTCTTCTATCTCTTTCATTCACATAACTTTTTGAAAAGTGGGCCAGCAAAAGACTGTGGAGGACAAAGATGCTTGGCTTTCTATGTGTTACCTGACATAACTCAGGACTACTATTGCCTATGTCTGATTCCCCTATTTGCCTCAAAATCAGCTAGTGCTGTCACCACCTTTTGTAGGTATTACAACATTTTCATCAACAATTCCTATAGCATTTGATTAATTAACAACTGGTGCATTTTCTGTATCGCTGCTCCCCATTTCCACAACACTACAACTATAGAAGCCATAAACCAAGCACTCTACATAAATGATTCAAATCAATAATAGCTTCAAAAAAGTTGAGATCTGTAGTCGAACGAAGATAAACCCTTATTCAGAACATTTACTTCACTCACTGATAATGTTCTATTAGAGATTTATTATATTGTCCACAAATTATGTTTCTTCTTCTGTTACTCCTGATAATGTTTCTTCTGTAGGTGTTGACCTTCCTGACCTCCCAGTGCTTACGCCATCCTCTCTGTGTTCTTCTGTGTCTATATGATACCATCTTTTCCTCTTCCTTCATCCGAATAAATAGCATTTTTGTTGGCTAGTAGCTGTCACCCTCACCACACCATTGAGAACATCCAAAAAGTCAATTCCTTAGGATAAAGAGAAATTGCAGAAAGGAATCTGACTTGGAAAGGGAACTTGAGATACAAAGATAAAGATTTATAGAAAGGGTTATGCAGCTGAAACTTTAGATAAAACCTGGGAAATATGTGATATGACAGAAGGAGAAACCCTGTTAACTAGTAATAAAGAAAAAGGATAGATGTTCCAGACAGAATACATTTTGTAACATACAGTATGAAAACATCAAGAGTGAGAGACATCATATATAAAATTGGCATGCCCTAGGTGCTGACAGCAGACTAATGGAAACTTCCTGAGTACCACCCAGAATGTCATATAGGTGAGCAAGAAACCTTAACGATATTCTGGTTAGCTCTTCTCAAAGCCCTGAAAAACCTAGAAATTGGATGCCTCTCTTCCCAAAGGTTGCAGAATGTAGCATGTTCAGGAACCCCTATGATGGCACGATGAATTAGATAAAGAAACATATAAATTGTAATGCCACTTATGTAGCGTATCTATCATTCTGCACCTGTGAAGCCTACTGTATAGGTAAAACAAAGAGAAAAATTAAAGAAAGAATGGGGACCACCTAAGGGCACAAGAAATGAGAACCAAGAATATATATGAGCAAAACATATGAAAATACTGAAAACAAAATGGATCACAAACTGAAGTTTATAGGTATTGAAAATATATTGTTGGGCCCAAGAGGTGGAAGCAAAGAGGATATTCTCAGTGAAAGAGAGAACTACTGGATATACATGATGGGTGCATACAAGGGAGTGATCTAAATGATCATATTGAGTTAAAACCATTCTTAAAGAAGAGATGTTAATAAGTTTATGTTTCCTTTTCTTCCATACCATTGGAGATTAAGATATAATATAACTAGGGGTATCTCTTTGTCCAGGAGTTTTTCAACACTTTTCTCCAGGGTGGACTCTAAAACTTTCTTCAGGTTTTATTCCACCATCTCTCTAAAACTTTACATATGAAATACATTTTCTTTACAATTGTACTGTTTTCTAAACAAATTCCATGATAGTATATATGGTATTCAGTATTACAAGTTCCTTTGAAGTAGTGAAGTCTATAATGGGCTCTCATGCAACTCTCCTCGATCTTCCTATGTAGCCAGAGGAAAATTTAGAATATAGCCTTTTCTTTTTCCTTTACCATTCCCTAAAGAAACCCTGATCAGGGGTTTGAGTGGTAGGCAAAATATACAAAATGATAGTAAAATGCTGTCTACATTCTCCTTTTCTACATTTCTTCCTTTTTTCACAACTCTATGGAGTGTGTTTAATTACTAACTGTATGGGATACTCTTTGCAAATAATGATTCTGATAAGAAATAGGGAATGTGTACTGGTGCTACCTTGTTTTTTAAACTCTAAATTTGCACATGGTGTTGGATATTTATTTTGTTCTGTAATATGTATTTGTGAAACTAGGATCTTTTACTTAAATTGCACTACTTTGCACTTTAAATAAAACTTACATATGTGATAAGGGCCATTTGCCACACCACAAAACCATACTCTTTGCCATTCCACAAAATAGACACAAATCGCATCAACTGCAAATCAACAATAACTGAATGAAATGCTGGAAATGATCCACACTTTCAAATACCTGAGGATCACCCTTGATTGCTCCCTTTCCTATTCACAACACATTCGGGTTGTGAAGACTATAAACACCAGAATGGGCTGCTGCACAAACATAAGCATTGCCTCACTGATGAAGCCCTTGGACTGCTGTTACCAGCTCAGTCCTGTCGACTATAGACTATGGACTAGTGGTCTATGGGGCAGCTTCTGATTCAGTACTTCACAGAGTCAAGGTTGCCCTAAATAAATCCTGCAGGCTGATCCTAGGAGCCCACAAACTAATTCATGCCTGTGAACTCTACTCACAGACAGGATGGATCAACCTGGATAACAGGATTCAGTACCCAGTCTGCCTACTAGCCAAGAAGGCCAGCCTAGGCTGTGCTACCCTGGTACTTGATCTTCTCCCCAACAGCAATAGTGTCAGGAATACAAGAAATGGTAATAGTCTAACATTAAAATTCCTTTCTGGTGGACCTCCCAAGGTCAACGATCCTTTACCTTTGCCTTTGCCTATAGAGCACCTAAATGGATGAACTCCTCTGCACCGACCTCATGTCCAATACCAAACTTGGGCAATTTAAAACTTATCTAAGAGCCCACCTCGCAGCTAACAATTCAAAATGTGATTGCGGGTGCTAATCCTATCCCCACCACCAGCCTTCATGGTGCTTCCAGTGAATCTCCCTGTTATATCCACTATTATACTACTAGCACTTAACCCCCAACACATGCTTCACTACCCTGCTTTCTCTTCCTCTCCCAACTTCACCCCAGACAAGGCCTTGAGCTGCTTTTTCTCCCCTCTTAATAACTTCCACTCACCCTTTCCTACCTTCACCCCAGACAAGGTTTCTGCACCACTATTTTACCCCATCCTCCCCTTTCAGCTTTTTGCTTCACCACCCTCCTCCTCACCCTCCTAGCTTGCCTTGACAAGGCTTCTGCACCATTAATCCCCCTCCCTACTCCTCCTTTCCTGCCATCCCAGCATCCTATGCTATCATTCTCCTACCTGGCCCCCATCTTCCACTGCCTGGCACCTCCCTCCTCCTGTTTTCTTCCTAAACTCTTTTCTCCTATCCACCCCACCCTACCCCTATCTATGCACTCCACAAGGTCACCTATTTACCTTTGTACTCTTTAAGGACACCAATTTACCTTGTATTTAGTTGTCTTCATCCTATTAATATGTATCTCATGTTTACCCAAATGTAAGTTAAGTATCGTGTTGTAAAAAACAAAAACTACAGAATGTAAAACGAATAAGTCTACCTCAATGTGTTGTATAGTTTTGTGTTTGCTCATTCTGTTCTTTGCTCACTATAAATTTACTTTGTCTGTATTTGTCACTGATGCAGAACCTATGTAAAGGAACTTCTAGCTCACAGGTATTCTTTTCCAGTATTAATAAATAAATAAACTAAAATAAAATTGGCTATAAAAATAGAGTGTTCACTAGGAGGCACTATCTTCATCAAAAACAAGTTTGGTTGAAATGTCAGAAGTGTTTTTGCTGCTATCCTCTGGAAGAGGGCCTGAATAGGCATTGCATGCACTGTTGTGGTGACCAAGAAAATAAAAGATGGACATCCTTGGTTAAGTACTTGTCTACTGGCTTTTATCTGGTGTTCTAGCAAAGTGTGCCATGACTGTATATTCCTGACTTGTTTAATTGTCACTGAGCACCCATTTCCTTGTGTGGCTCTTATTGCTATCCTATAGGCCAACAAGTACTTGATGACACCTTATCTTCTAACTTAAATAATGGAATTATATAAGCAGTTTTTCCATAGTAGTGGGATTTCACAGTTTGCTATTGGTGTGTTGAAGAGATGGGTTAAAGAAACAATTAGGACAGAATAGCTCATTTTAGGAACAAAGGGACCAATTTTAAGATGCATGTCACAACTCACAGCATATGTGAGTTGCGAGACATGCTGCTTCTGCCAGGGATCCTGCACCTATCCAAGACTGGCAGGGCCCCGGCACTTATGTTCGGTGTTGTGTGGCAGCTGCAGGCTTGCGCCACTGGAGTGGTGCAATGGACCTGGGTGCCACCATCCACCACCCACAGGAAACAGCCCAAGCCCCCAGCCCCAAAATAAGTGCACAAGCACCAGGGGGCCATGGGGGGGGTTGGCAGTAGCACAGGAGCAAGGATAGCACCATAGAAAATGAACCCAGGTGCCTGTGGGTGACACCCTAGATTTGGGGCACCTATGTGATGGGAGGTGTCCATGGGGCATGTCTGTGTGCATGTTGCAGCACTGTGGGGATGGCAACCACCATTTGGCAAGGACAGATGCCTCTTAGACCAGCTAACTGCTGGTCTAACCATGCAGTGGTGCAGTGTGTCTTGGAATAGCATAAGTGGGTTACAGCAGCCACCCTTTCAGAATTGGGTGCAGATGCTGCCATAAACCCCTTCTGTTGTACCATAGGGGCTGCAGCCAGTGGAAGTCAGCTAGAGCACAGGCAGCCTGTGCCATGGCGCAGGCACATCTTGGAATAACAAACAGTGTGACACATGTCACAAAGTGAGTTGCACCATTGGTTTGGCGCAAGTCACTTTACGATCGCGAACTCATTTTAGAATTGGATCCCAAGGTCTCAATGTTATAAGCACCAGCACTTTTTTTTGGGGGTTGTTTAGGTTTCAAAAGAAACTGCTCCATCTGCAAAAAGGAGAAAAGCTGGAACTGAAATAGGTCCAAGCAGAAGGATGTCAAATTATATATATATATATATATATATATATATATATATATATATATGGGATATGCAATGGGGCTACTGGAAATATCAGTGATATTTTCTCGAGTGGAGTTTGACCTTTGACCTCACTGCGTGGCAGAGCCACGAGTGAGGTCTGAAGTCAAACTCCATGAGTGAAATATCACTGATATTTCAGTAGCCATTACATATTTGACTTATGTAATGGTGTTTCTTTTTTTTTTAATATTTAAGTATTTGTATTCCCGTGTTTTGTTTGGGTGAGAGACGGTATGGGTAGTATGTAGGGATGCTAGGATGGTTGCTAGTATTCCTACATTGTTTTGTTGACAAATGTGGCTTTTTATTGGCTGTGTTTTCTTGTGGGCAGGCTGAATCTTTTCTAAAGTTGGCAGCGGTCACGCTTGCTTAGCGAGGATTCATTGAGGAGTTCCGGTTTAGTTATGTTGCGCCTGTTTCGAATGTTTAATTTGAAGAAGATTCTGCATCTGGTTGATCCTGCTTTTCATTAATGGAGGAAATTTATGGAGAGAGAAGGAAGCTGCTGACGGCTACTGAAGTAAGTGCTACTGGTTTGGAGGTAGGTGGTCCAAGTTAGTCTGCTGCAAGGTGGGTCTGGGAAAGGAGAGATGTATTCGTGCACTGTTCAGGAAGGGAGGGTTTTCTGGTGTCTAATGTGGCGTTTTGTATGAACTTCTTGGTGTGAATGCCGGTTTTACACTGAAGAGGTTCTGAGTCACAGCTGTTGTATGAATGACCGACTGAATTCTGTGTCTATACGTAGGGTGATTTCTGTAAGGGCTGTATTTGGTGCTGATTTGGGAGAAAGTGAAAGTGTTCTGTGTAGTGTCATACAGAAATGAACTATCAGTGGAGCTGGCATGCAACTGAGCAGCTGAACTCTGTGCTGCTCATGCTGCCAGCTCCCACCAATCAAACGTGTGTGAGGTGCTGTGGTGAAGTGCAGATAGTGTCTGGTTATTAGCTACAGTGAGAATAAATGGCCTAGAGTGAGAATAAATGCAATATTCTCACTGCAGGTCTGACTAGGCAAAAATACTGCTGTTATTTGCCATTTGTTATCCTCACTACCATCACATAAAAATATATATATATATATATTTTTCATTTTTTTGTGGGTAATGGAATACTGGCTAAAAGAGAGTTTTCAAAGCATTCCCAGCAAAAGCAACATGCAAATGTAATTTTGCCACTATTATTTGTTTGTCTATAATTAATTCATTATTTGAAGTTGTCTGGGTAGTGTTTAGGGACTGATCCTCCATCCATATCCTTCATAGTTTTCCAGAATCTAGAGGGGTCATTATTATAATCATCCAACAGAGTCAAATAATATTTTGCTTTGGCTGAGCAAATTAAATTGGTACATGGATTTCCCTTCCACTTTTGCCTAAATGTTGTACTATCCTGTGTTGCTTTGGTAGTTCTAGTTTTTGCCCAGAGCAGATCTCTATCCCTCAAAGCTTGTTTTATTTCAGTAGTAAACCTGGGAGCTTCTCTTCTTGTTCTACATTAAATAAAGGGAGAAAGCTGGTTTATAACTTTGAATATCAGTTGAGTGAATATTTCATGTGCAACATGTATTGAGGGTATTGAAGGTGCTAGATAAAAGTCCTGCCAGTTTATGGCAGACAGGTGATCGAGATCTTCTTCTGTAAAATGAGTGAGTGAGTGAATGAATGAATTTTGTAAATAAATGAAGGCTTACTATATGACTTCTTTACCCCGTGGCACAAACCACCTCAATATGGTCTCCGAAGAAATTATCAAAGACAGCAGTAACTGTGATCTTCTGGGGTCTATTAGTAAGTATAATACCTAGGAAGGATGAGTTTGATGGGTTTTTAGGGTTGTCTCTGGTGGGCTCTGAAATTAACAGTACAAAACCAAATTCATCACATATTATCTTTAACTCATTTGACTTTGGGGTAGGCAGTCAAAGTGTAGATCTCCATATTCCAGAATCCCTAGTGGGACTTTCCAGAATAAACACAATTTAGGAAATCCTAAAATGAACTTACTCTGAAATCAACCTGCTGCTGTTTTAAATGACTTTTACACAGCATATCATGTTGATCCTGTGATTATTCAGTACTGACACTTGCAAATGTTGTCCCCACAGGACTGTTATGTTACTGTGTGTAGATAACCCTGATTGTAAATACTGTTGCTTGTACCTGACCAGGCTCCCTTGAGCTGGTGATTGTATGTTCATCATTTTACTCTTGTCCTTGTCAGACGTGAAACCTTTACAAAAAAGCACTTGTGCTCAAGGTATTATCTGAATTATAAATAAAACATTGCTGGATATTGTAGCCTGAAAGCATTACAAATATAAGTATTAGAGAGTCTTTTTTCTTTGTATTTTGATAGAGTGATATTTAATAAGTCTAGTAGAATTGCCAAATTGCACAGTAGGGGTTGTCTGTTTTACTCTGATATTTTGTGGCATTTTAATTGCTGATCATTTTGATCCTTCTGATACTAACACAACAGAATTAACAGGAAACATTTGGTAGTAGATTTGCTAATATGCCAGTATGAACTACAAGTCAATCAGTACCGAATGTTTAAACATACCAACACTGGTAAAGTCAGCCAGGAGCCCCAAAAAGTTAAGGTTAAGAGTGAAAAACTAACAAAAAGTGGCAAATGGAAAGGAAACTCTAAGGGAAAAAAGCAACTGAAGATTACCTCATTTCTAAATAATTATAACCTGGGAATTGATATGGAGACATAACTTTAGTACTATGCAAAAGTAAAACAAAGCATCTACACCCAAATTATTTATTTATTTATTGTACAATTGGATTTACAACCTTTGAGCAGGGCTTGTTTACAAAGGTACCTCATCACAGAGAGGACAGACAGTGTCATATATTTACAGAATACAATCACACAGAATAACATAGTTTTACATAGTTGCTAGAACACAATGAATAATTAGAAACATTTCAGAGTGACAGATTTAGTACAAGCAGGTACTGGCAGAGGATGGGAGGCCATGGGGGGTGAGTGGGGAGTTCAGCCCAGAGAGCTATGTCAAGAGTGTTTGAGAGTAGCAGAGCATCTGTTAGAGACAGTTGCAGCAGCGGATATTAAACAGTAGGTTCCAAAGGGCAGTTTTGAAGGAGAAATTTTGGGAGTGATGAGATGGCTGTGGGAGTGAGTTGAACCAGGACGGGCTCTGTAGCTGAACAACCTCTGTGCCCAGGTGGTCCTAGTTCTGGGTACTAGTAGGGTGACCTTGTCTGCAGTTTGGGTAGAGACTGTGGAGGGTGTAAGTTGGACAGAGGCAGAAACCCCAGGGAGAGCCGGGCAGAATTTTCTTAGTTAGAAGGCAGAGTTTGGTAGCGGAGCCATTCATCGAGGTTAAGGAGCTTGGCCATGTCACAAAACTGACAAGTGTGGGTGGAGCCTGGGGCATTGGTCACTAGTCTGCAAGCCTTGTTTAAGGTGAGTCAATTTTGTTGAGGGGCCATGGAGTCAGCAACACCATAGACCAGAAGGCCGTAATCCACAAGGGACATTAGTGAGGATGTAATGGCAAGCCTGGGAGCATCAGGTGGGAGGCAGTCCTTGTGACAGTAGAGGATGCCAAGTTGGGAGTTAGCGGTCGCTGCAGACCTGTAATGTGGGCATGAAAGGAGAGGGCTGAGTTGAAGGTGATCCAAAGGTATTTGTAAGAGTAAACTTGTTCAAGCAGCTGTAGGTTGCTGGGGAGAGATTGGAGGGGTTGTTGCTAGCTTTGTTCTGGTGGTGGGCAAGAGCATTGACTTGGTTTTGAGGTTAATGACTAGTCTGCTCTCCTTAAATCAGTTCTTTGCATCATTAAAGGAGTGTTGGAGGGAGTCTTGGAGGAGTAGAGATTCCTGTGAGTGGCATAAATAATGGCATTATCAGCGTACAGGAGAATATTGCCAGAACAGCCACTGGGCAGGGTGTTTAGGTAAAGACTAAAGAGTAGTGGGCCCAAGATGAGCCCTGGGAACCCCTGAGCAGATGGGATGGGTTTCCAAGAGTGTCCCATTCTTTTTGGACATGCTGGAGCAGGCTGATAGGTAAATGAGCACCAGGTGACGGTGCCAGCAGAGAACCCTGTATGGTAGAGGGCATTTAGTAGGAGGGGTGGGGATAGTGTCAAAGGCCTTAGAGGTCAATGAACATGGCTCCAGCTAGGGATCGGAGTTCAGGGAGGAGTGCAGGAAGTTGGAGAACTCTATTAATGCTGTACTTGTGCTGTGACCAGTGCAGAAGCCATGCTGTTCCAGGCATAAAATGTCATATTTTGTCAGATATTCGGTGAGTTGAGTGACCACCACTTTTCTAAGGCTTTGGAGAGGGGAGAAGATGGAGACTGGACGATAGTTGCTGGGTCTGGCTTCCTGGACCAATACTTTGCATAGATAGAACCAGGGGCATTAAAGAACTGGGGTGGTAGGTCAGGGTAGGGTCAAAACGTTACTAGGGAGGACAGGGCTAAGATCCATAAAGGAGGAGTTCAGGTAGTTGGCAATGTCAGTTGGGTCAGTAAAGGTGGAGCCATCAATGGTAAGCAGGGATGAGGGCGTGATTTCTTGTTTATCTCTTTTATATTGTCCCAGAAGGTCCAGGCACACCCCCATGAGGAGGTGAGGGTGGCCAAGTAGTGGTTGTCTTGGCTTTATGGATGACCCATGTGCACCTGTTACATGTGCAGTGTTGTAGGCCGGCGGCCAGTCTCAGTGGCTAGGTGCAGAGGTAATTCAGTCCTTGAGCATTTGGAGTAGGGCAGGGGTGACTCAAGATGTGTTATGCTTTTGGAGTGGATTTTGGTGAAGGGTGCAAAAGATCACAGGCCTTGTTAAAGGCTTGTGAGAAGAGGTCGAGGGCAGCATCAGTGTTGGATGCATGGTGGATGGGGACCAATCAATCTGAGTGAGGAATTGTTTGAGTTTTTCAGCCTGCCTGGGTGGAGACACTTCGGAGTATGGTTTGGGCTACAGGTTTGGGGTGGGAGAAGACCAGTGGAATAGAAATACTGTAAATATCCTGGGGCTGAAACTGAGCCTGGGGATGACTAAAGAGGAAAATATCTAAATAAACCCCATCAAAGGTTGTCCAGAAGCAAAATTCAGAGGAAAATGTTAGAAAAACAATTCAGATACAGAAAATAGATTGGACAATTGTAATACCTAAATGAAAGTGTGATTTACAACTGGGATAATTCCATTAGGCAGATATCTCAGATATCACAGAGTTTATTTCTTTACCAAATATAGCCCTGCCTGGCCAAAACTCAAACTTACTTAGGTAATAAGGAGGCTAAGGATAAGGTGATTAGTGAAAGCCAAGACATTAATACAGTAGATGAGCTAAATTAAAACCCAGCTTCAATACACCATTTCTGGCTTAAAAGAAATTGAACTTAGAAATATTGATAATAAGACAAATGAAACTATAACTAGAATGAATAATGGTGGCTAGAAAACCAGAAACATGGGAGGAAGGACCACCTTATTACATGAGCCAAGAACTCATGCATGTGCCAGATTATGAATCAATTATAAAGGATTGACAAACATCAAGCAGTACTTTAGTTTCATTAAGGGTATAACAATAGAGAACAAAAGCTATTGATAAACTTATCTCAAAAACTTCTGAAATAACAAAAGGAGGTTATTGAGGTTGATGAGAAACTCTATTGTAATACATAAGAAACAAGTAAACATTATATTAGATGTTTCAAGCCATGATGTTGAAATGGAGTTAATAATATTGCCTCCTAGAGAAACTATATGGGCAGACTGGATGGGTCTTGCAGTCCTTATCGGCCATCAACTCAATGTTTCTATGTTTCTAAACTTGTAATGATAGTGTGGGGGAAGAATTAAGATTGGTAAATTTTACACTATGGGAAAAGGGGAAAAGGAACAGCAGATGGGAAAAAAACATTATGAGGGATTATGCCAATGGAGAAGTAAGAAGTAGCAACTAAGTTCGGATCTCAAGTGCTTTGCTGTAGTAGCCAGCAATGTAGAAAAATTTAAAACAAAGAAAAGGACTGAATAGTAAAGAAAGAAATAAACAAAATTATAGCACAAGGACACCAAAAGAATAGACAAAGAAGCAAAGAACGGTGAGCAAAGAGTAAAACAAAGGTAAAACAAAATAAAAGTAAAAATAATAATAAAATGAAAAAATGCTAATGCTTCTAAACAAAAGACACATTTGTAAAGCAACCCCCAACAATGAAGAAAAGGGATGCAGAAAGAAGCATACTGGTAAGTAATTCCAGGAATTGTCAGAAATTGTTGGAAGAGGTACTTAAGAAAAATGGGAAGACAGACAAAAAGTAAAAAATATTACTAATTTAGGGAATCTTAGTAAATTTATGACAGAAAAATGAAAGGCACAGATTATGACCTACCACCTAATAAGGTAGGAGTCCTCCCCAACAATTGATAGCATAAATGATAGCATAAAATCACTTTTGCCCACCTTTATAGAGGATGACCAACCATTAGTCCACTACTTAAGCATTGTTAGACCTGTTCCAGAAGAGGGTGGGTATTATTAGTCTCCAATCAATTCTTTATATTAAATGCTATTGAATGTAACAAAATTAAACTACAACAAATTGGCATTATTTGCAAGAACATCTTGACTCTAGCTCAGCTGTTTCCAGAATACCATAAAATATTGGGAACAAAGTGGAGTAAATTGCAATAGATTTCTTTCAATATTTGGGTAAACCAATTTATAATAAAACAAAATATAACTTGAAGAATAAGATTGGAAGGTACTGAATCCACCTTAAACATTTCCAAGTTGAGAAAACACATAGAAAAGCTACCAGATGGGAAGCTAATGGATAAATAATAATATGGCTAGAGGGGAGGAACTCCATCAACAATTAATATACAAAATTAGGGACTTAGACTTTCTTGGGATACATACTGTACATTATATACGAGGAAGATGACCAAGAATGTGTATTCGATCAAATTGAAAATGCACTTGAATGGGTCCATATTATCAAAACTGCTATCAAATTTACAGTATTGAATGGAGTGGAAAATAATTGACTTCCTGTGAATGAGATGTTAGAGGTTGTTGCCATGGGAAATAAACCTAAAATACTATCTTGGAATATTTCTGGACTAATAAAATAAATTGGATGATAAAGTTTTGTTTCATATATTAATAATTTTGATTTTGTTAACATACAAGAGACAAGGTTCAAGGGGAGGTTAATATAAATAGATACAAATCTTATTTTAAACATGCTAAGAAAAACAAATAAATATGGTAAAAGTTCTGGAGGCCTCTTATATTATGTAAACAAAATAAGAATTATACAACTGAAGAAATAGAACTACACAGTGATAGTGTATTGGAGGTTAGAATACATGACAACAACCAAACAACTGTAGTAATGAATGTATACATATCTCCAACAAGTCAAAGCAAGAGAGAAGAAATATTGAATCAAATTAGAAATAGCATAGATAAAGATAATATTAACAACCCATCTACAAGGTATATTGTTTTGTGGGACTTTAATGCCTGGGTTGGGCACTTTTGGACAATTTCTGAGGATGCAATGGACTTTTATCCAATTACAATAGAGAACAGATAGAATGTACCAGCAATACAATGAATCCAGTAGAGAATGAAAAGGTTTGCAAAATGTTTACAGATAGAAATTTAATATTAATAAATGGACAGACTGCTCTAGATGGACAGGGTAATTATATTTTATAGGTGCAAAGGAACTTCCATAATAGACCTAGTCAGAATGAGCCTAAATCTAATCCCAAATTTCCTCACTATGGCAGTAGGTGACAGAGGAAACAGTGAACATCTACCCTGGGCTCAGAATTAAAATGGAGTCGGAACAAAGGGATATAATATAAATAGACTACAATGTACAATTAAAACCAGAAAGGTATTGGATGGAACCTGATAAATAGTGAAAGGTTCAAAGAAGTAATGGTGGAAAGGGGTTATTATGTAAAATGATTGAATTCTTGGATATAGAAAAAGGCTAGAATTGCCTAACACCATATAAAAATATAGCAGCGAAATGATGGAATTTGTGGGAATACAGACAAAGATTTATGAAAAACAGGAGCATATTGATTCAATGTCTAATTTATTTTAGACAAGCAAAAACTGAATAAACAATTTTGAACAGTATAAAAGTACCCACTAAGGACTACAGAAGATAATTTAACAGATTAAAAGAAACTATAATAAAACAATTACTATCCAGAAAGAAAAATAGAATGTTCATTTGAGAAAAATGGAGGAAGCCATACCCAAGAAGGACACCCAAACATTTTGGAAACTAGTGGCCAAGGGTGTGGAGAGACACACTACAATTTAGAAGCATGTATAGAACCTGCCACCTGGGTCCAATATTTTTATTTTTAGTCCTGAGGAAATAGAAGTTATGAGTCCAGAAACAACTATCTGGACACCACTGGAAAACAAAATCAACACAGAAGGTTACAAATTCCATCCAAGCATTTGCAAGGCATAAAGCACCTGGCCTGGATGGCATCCCAGTTGTTGCTATTTTAAACCTAACTGAGTATTGAGTTCTTGTTCTTCATAAATTGTTTGATTACATCATCAACAATGAAATGATTCCCAAAACATGGTCTGAGGCAATAATAATTCAATTTTAAAAGGGATAAACAAATCCCTGCATGTCACAGGCCAATAAGCTTGGCGATACTAATCAAATATTTTTACTTGAATCCTGAACACTAGAATACTGGATGGGATACAAACAATTATTTAATAGGTGAAGCACAAGATGGCTTTATGACTCATGATTAATTTTGACCAATGTTTTACCTTGTCACACTTGATTTGTAAATATACTAAGATTAAGGCCAACTACTTTTTGCCTATGTAAGGATTTAAAAGCTGCTTTTGACAGCATTAGTAGAAATCTGTTATAGAATACACTGGACAAAATAGGTATGAATAAAGCAATGGCAGGACTCCTGTTCACACTATATAATAACAAGCATATTCATGTAAGATATAACACTAGGGGAGAAAAAACACAGAGGTTCCAATGCAACAGGTGGGAAGACAGGGCTATGTCTTATCCCCAGTCATAACTGCTTTCTCAATCAAATTTTGATCAAACTATATCAGTCTGTCTTTCATATGCCAACAGTGGAAAACAGCATTGTCCCTATCTAGCATTTACCAATGACATTGTCCTCATCTCAACTAGGTTTTGAGGCTAAAAAGAATGTCGATTGACTTTCAACAAGTGTATTAAAGCATTCTAAACATAAATCATGATAACACCAAGTTAATGGTGCTGGAAATGATAGAAAAAAGCATCAGATTACAGGTGCAGGAAGTTAAATTGTTTGTGCTTACTAAGATTGTTTCATTTGGCTGACTTTCTTGTCCCAGGCTGTTCAAGGGCTTGCTTTGTTTGAAACCAGCATTCCAAGGCTTACAGCAAATTCTATCTTGAGGTGCCTGATTTTCTGTTAAATTGTTGTGCAGGTTGCCTTGCTAAAAGGAAGGAGAGCACTCACCAAGATGGTGAGTCAGAGCTGTAGCTGATTGTTTCTGGAGGGCATGGGCTTGGTTCCACCCACACTGCTTTATCCCCCAAGGGCATCATTTCCTTTATACCAGGGGTTCTGACATCACTTCCTAAAGAAAAAGGACATACACCTGCCATATCCTTAACAGCCCAGAACACTTGCACACACAAACAAAAACAAAGCAAAACAAATAAAATAAAAAAAAATCTATTAAATTTCAACAGGAAGGAGAGAGACATATGGGGAGTGATGCAATGCACTGGCTGTGGGGTGGCAGTCTTCTGGGAGACGTTCCAGAGGCTGTGATGCTGCCCTATGTTGCAGGCAGCTCTCTGCTCTGAAGGAGGAGGTTGCTCATCTCCAGGCAAACCTGACAGGAATAGGGACACCTCCTGCCCGCTCAGGACTTGGCAGGGAGTTAGGAAACCTCCTCCCCACTCGGGGACAACCAGGGACCCTGTCGCTGCCTCAGAGGTTGCCAGGAAAAAAGCAGTTGGACTATGGTGGGCTCAGAGAGGATGAGGTGGTGGAACAGAGGCACATTCCTCCTGTTGTACCTCTCCACAATTCATATGCCATTCTAGTGGAGTGTGGTTCCTCTATGGAGGCACCCACAGTGGAGACCAAGGAGGATGCTGAGAACCTCCACAAGGGGACCCACAAGAGGGTGGCATTGGGACCCCAGGGGAAGGAAACAGTTTCTGGTTGGGGTCTCAAGTTGTTAGGGGTAGAACTGAGGGGAAGGGACAGAGAGGGTAAGGTGCCTGCC
Source organism: Neoceratodus forsteri (assembly GCA_016271365.2). Lineage (NCBI taxonomy): Eukaryota > Metazoa > Chordata > Ceratodontiformes > Ceratodontidae > Neoceratodus > Neoceratodus forsteri. The sequence goes on along the minus strand of CM057454.1, from coordinate 245,144,426 downwards.
CATTGCCATGGCTTGGAGGGACAGGGAAGTGAATCCTCAGGATCACGTGATCAGCTGCACAGGAGAGGGAGCTGGATATCATTGTCCACCTAGAGACAAATGACCTAGCTGGGAATGGGATGGGATCAGAGCAGTGCAGGAGGAGTTTGTGGAGTTGGGAGGTACCTTAGACAAGTAGCATGCATGGTAAAGTTGTTGGAGGTGCTGCCTATCTATGACATGGGTGAGGCTAGAATACTCTGCACACTGGGATTTAATGAATGGTTTAAAAACTGGTATTGAGAGCAGGGGTTTGGCTTCATTGGGGACTGGGGGTACACCTGGAGGATACAGACTTGTACTGGCATGATGATCTGCATCTGTTCAGGAGGGAACCAGGATCCTAGGTGGTAGGTTTAAATGCTTCATTGGTAAGCTTTTAAACTAGCCAAGGGAGAGCATTGAAAGGAGAAGGGAATTCCCAGCCTCCCTCACAAAACAGGGTAGTTAGTGAGGTAAACACCAAGGTAGAGAGGACAATAGGGAGCAGGGCTGGGGTGAATGGAAAAAGAGGTAAAGGCAGTAAGTACAGGGATGAGGCTAAAGGGTGAAGCCATCAAAAATGGAGGTGATGAGTACCAATTCCCATAGTCTTGGTAACAAGCTTCCTGAACTAGTGGCCTTTATGGAAGAGGATGCCTGAATATCTAGGCAGTCACAGAAACCTGGTACACAGAGAACCATGACTGGGATGTCATCATACTGGGTACACAATCTACAGGAGGGACATGGAGGGTAAAAGAGGAAAGGAGTAGCTCTCTACATAAGGGAAAGGATCAATGCAATGGAACTAAAGGGTAAACAGGAAGGAGAGGAGGCACTGTGGGTCACCTTGGACACAGGACATGGCACCACAATTTGCATGGGGTTGTATATGAACCCCTTCTCAGGGGAGGAAATGGACAAGAAAATGATAGGAGGCATGTTAGACTGGAAGAAAAAGGAAATGTTGTTGATGGGGGTACCTGAATATGCCAGATGTTAACTGGAGCACATTTGCTGCAGCCACATCCAAGAGCAGGGTCATACTCGCTGCTCTACAGGGTATGCCTCAGACAGCTAGTGCTGGAACCCACTCGGGTGGGAGTAATCTTAGACCTGGTACTCTCAAATGGGAATGGTGAGAGGATCTCAGATTTAGAAGTGGGTAGCCATCTGGGAACAAGCAACCACCAAATAGTATGGTTCATGATAAACACAGCCACAGAGTCAAGCCATACAAAAGTGAGAGTACTGGACTTTAGGGAGTGACTTTGGCAAAATGAGAGTGCTAAGGAATGCACTAGCAAATAAGCAGGAAAGAGGGTAGAGGAACAATGAGGAAAAATCAAAACTGCCACCATAGAGTCAACAATCCAATGTGTGAAGCAAATAAATAAAACAAATTAAAGGAAAAAACACTATGGTTCTCAAAAGAGGTGGCAGAGAAAGTTGGGAGAAAAAGATAGTATTCAGGAGGTATAAGGAATCACAGAAGGAGCAGAGGACAAAGAACTGTTTCTGTTAAAGCAGAAGGAAGCGGGTAAGGCATTTAGAATAGCAAAGGCCCAAACTGAGGAAAATTATTTTGTTCAGTGTTCACAAAAGAAGAGGAGGAGGTACCTAAATCAAACAATAGAAGCAGTCTGGATAGGGGATCGATACCAGGCCATTCACAGAAGAAAGGGTCCTGAAAGAACTCATAAAACTCAAGGTGGACAAGGCAATTGGTCCTGTTGGATTCACCCCAGAATTCTAAAAGAACTAAGGGAGGTCTAGTGACACCATTGACTACCCTTTTAACAAATCATGAGAGGATGGTGTGGTACCTGAGAACTGGAAGAGAGCAGATGTGATTCCCTTCACAAAAATTGATGCAATGTAGAGGCAGGAAACTACAGACCTGTTAGTTTAACCTCAGTGGTAGGGAAAATTATGGAATCCTTCTGAAAGAAAGAATTGTTCAGTACCTAGAGGCCAGCAGGGCACAGGACCCAAGGTAGCATGGATTCACAGTGGGAAGGTCATGTTAGATGAATCTAATAGATTTCTTTGACTGGGTGACCAAAGTAGTAGACCAGGGAGGGGCTGTGAACATGGATTTTAACAAGGCATTTGACACAGTTCCATACAAGGATTAATAAAAAGCTAGCCTGGGTAAAATTGGCCGTACAACAGGATACAGAAGGTAATGAGTAAATGGAGCCCGCTCTGAAGAAAGGGGGTTACTAGCAAGGTACACGAGGTTCAGTTGTCTTTAATATCTTTATAAGTGACATTTGAAGGACTGGAAGGAAAAATATGCCTTTTGCAAAAACACAAAGATCTGCAACAGGGTTAATACACAGGGGGTGGAAATGATGAGAGGGACTTTGCAAGATTGGAGGAATGGTCAAAAGTATGGTAGCTTAGATTCAATGTAAAAAAGTGCAAAGTAATGCACCTGGGAAACACAAAATCAGGAGAAGAGTACACAATGGGGGCAGTACTAACAGAAACAAAATGGAAAGGGACCTTGGGGTAGTGATATTGGATGACCTAAAGGTAGGCAAGCAATGTGAAATGCAGTAAGGAAGGCTGGGGATACTGGGATGCATAGGAGAGGCATCACCAGGAGAAACCAGGAAGTCGTCATTCCTCTGTAGAGACAGTTGGTGGACCCCATCTGGAGTACTGCATGCAGTCCTGGAGACCCCATGTCCACAAGGCATAGACAGGATGGAGGCAGTCAGAGGACTGACAACTAAAATGGTGCAGGGTCTGCACCAGAAACCTTATGAGAGAGACTAAAGGAGCTTAATATGTATAGCCTCAAGGAATGGAGGGGACTTAATAGAAACTCTTAAGTACCTCAAGGGACTCAACAAAGTCAAGAGGGCAGCATCTTTCAGAAAAAGAGATGTGCAAGAACAAGGGCACAATTTGAAAATAGGCGGAGACTCGGTGCAACATGAGAGTATTTTTTCATAGAGGGTGGTGGATGCATGAATTCGCCTTCCTGAGGAGGTTGTGGGGTCAAAAACAGTGAGGAATTCAAGAATGCATGGGATAGGCATAAGGCAATCATAGTGGGGGTAAGAGGAAGTAAGCTGTTGGTTAACTATGATATGAAGCTTATCTAATAGGAAGGAAATGGGCAGACTGGGTGGGCCAAGCAGTCCTTATCAATGTCTATGTTTCTGTGAAAGGATACAAGCTCAGTTTAGGAAATCTCTTATAGAACAGGTAAGAGAGTTTCGCTACTTAGGGATTATCATGAGAAATTCATCCTGGGGCAAGCACATAAAGGAGCTAGAAAGTAAAACCAACATTTTTTACCAGCAATAAAGTATCTAGTTCCTCACATAAATATGGAAGCTCGATTAAAGGCTCCTTAAAGGTGAGTAATGCTAAACTCAAAGCCCAAATATTATATGGTGCTGAAGTATGAGGAATTAATTATAAAAACAATGTAGAAAAACTCATTAACTCCTATTATGAACAACTGTTGGTTTTGCCACAATATGTCCCCTCAGCACTAGTGCGGGCTGAATTGGGGCAACTACCCTAAAGTGTCTTATCTAGGAAAAATAATTTTATGTTGGATAAAGGTTTATAGCATGCAAGAATATAGACTACATCGCAACTGTTTGGTGGAAGCATTCAATATCAAGAAAACCAATTCATTTTCCCTATGATTAAAGTGGCCAAAAATTGGATAAAGGCATATAGTTTGTTTCAGTGCAACCCAGATATACTTAGACCTACACATACATTAAAATAAATTTTAAAATAGAATAAGAGATGTATTTTGACAGAAGGAGATGGAAAAGTGCTACAATACAAAATAATTCAATGACTGGCAAAACAAAATGTGATCAAATTATAAACATATTTAATGCTTTTAAAGCATCCATCTCATAGAAGGCTTTTCACAAATACAGGTTTGAGTACTACAAAGTGAACACTTGAGTATATTAATAAGAAAACAATCTGAGCTTCAGTGGCAGATGTCATTGCAACCTGGGAGAAGACATATCATTTACCTCTTAACTATTTGTCCATTATATAAAAATAGAGAGGTTTTGAGGACATTTAGAATCAATCAAATTTATACCCACAAATTTTAATGGAGCAATTGCTAAATTCTAACTCCATAAAACTACCTGAAAATATTATTTTGTTCCTCAAAACTACAGAAATACAGAAATTACATTTAAAAATCAAAGAATTAGGAAGTCCCTGGGGACCTATAGAAGAGTGTGCTAAGAGGTTTTAAAACAGGATATTAAAGACTATCTAAAAGACAGCAAGAAGCTTATGTTTTATAGTAGAAGGCTATAATGGGTGCAATGTTATGTTTATGATACATTTATTTATGTACTGTATGATTTTAATGTATTTTGTAATGACATAACTTGGCATACAATAAAGCTGAATCACTGGCATCACTGGAATTATAACTAACTAAATCAATAAATAATGATGGTTTCTTTGTTATCCCTAGCAATTTCATATAGATAGCCTAGGATATCCAGCCCACCTGTGGTGGCCTGTATCAGCCAATCACAGTAAGCAATTCAGCTTTTGAAATAGATACAGTAACTGCAATAAATTCAAGTTCAGTTGGTTTGGACAGAGTAGCAATTAAAGAGAATGTAAATTTCTTCTTGTCATAGAGTACAATTCCTCCACAATGCATGGAGTGATCCTGCCTATGTAAGTCATACTCAGGAAGGAAATCATAGAAACATAGAAACATAGAAGATGACGGCAGATAAGGACCGCAAGGCCCATCCAGTCTGCCCATTTCTTTTCTGCCTTATAAATGTGCCATCGGCCTTTGCTCTGTCAATGGCCTATCTATTCATAGTCATTTGTATTGCTCCCTTATGCCTATCCCATGCCGGTTTGAAGCCCTGCACTGTATTCATAGCCACCACTTCTTGTGGTAAGCCATTCCATGCATCCACCACCCTTTCTGTGAAAAGAATTTCCTCACATTCCCCTTAATGAGCCCCCTCTAATCTCATGCTGTGTCCTCTTGTCCTGCTATTTTTCTTATATTTAAACATGTTAGACTCTTTCACCTTGCTAATGCCCTTTAGGTGTTTGAATGCCTCGATCATATCACCTCTCTCCCTCCTTTGCTCAAGGGTATACATATTGAGCTCTGTTAATCTGTCCTCATATGTCTTCTGATGCAGCCCTGCACCATTTTGTTGCCCTTGTCTGGACTGCCTCAATTTGGTTAATGTCCTTGTGAAGGTGTGGCCTCCAAAACTGCATGCAATACTCCAGATGGGGCCTAACCAGTGTCTTGTAAAGAGTTATTACCTCCTTTTTACAACTTGAGATACCCCTACTAATACACCCTAACACCCCCTAGCCTTACCTACTGCTTTAGAGGTCTGCTTGGATGATTTCAGGTAATCAGTGATGATGATGCCCAAGTCTCTTTCTTCCTTTGTGACTGCTAGCAACTCTCCTCCCAGCCTATAGGTGGCTTCAGGGTTTCTCTTCCGTATGTGCATGATTTTGCACTTCTTGCATTAAATCCAGTTGCCACTCTTCTGACCATTTTGCTAGTTTATCCAGATCTCTTCTCATTCTGCCCACCCCAACTGGATCATCTACTTTGTTGCAGATCTTGGTGTCATCTGCAAACAGACAAGCCTTACCCGCTAGTCCATCTGCAAGGTCACTAATGAAGATGTTGAAGAGGACTGGCCCTAGAACTGATCCTGAGGTACCCACTTGTGACTTGTATCTCTTCTGACTGTATACTATTTACCACCACTCTCTGTTTCTGCCCATCAACCAGTTTGCCACCCAGTTGACCAACTTCTGACCCACCCGAGCCTACCCAGCTTATTTATCAATCTTCTATGTGGAACAGTGTCAAAAGCTTTGCTGAAGTCAAGGTAGGCGACATCAACTGCTCCCCTTTGGTCCACCACTCTGGTTACCCAGTCAAAGAAATCTATGAGATTAGTTTGACAGGACCTTCCTTTGTAAACCCATGCTGTCTTGGATCCTGTGCCCTATGGATTCCAGGTGTTGCACTATCCTTTCCTTAAGTGCCTCCATAATCTTGCCCACTACTGAGGTAAGACTGATTGGTCTGTAGTTCCTGCCTCCTCCCTGCTACCATTCTTGTGGAGGCGGGATCACATGAGCCTTTCTCCAGTCTTCTGGGACCTCTCCTGTGCTCAGAGACTCACTAAACAGTTCTGCTAATGGCTCTGCTAGTTCCACCTTTAGCTCCTTAAGTACCCTGGGATGTATGCCATCAGGTCCATTGCCTTATCCACCTGAGCTTAGCAAGCTCTTGTAGGACCCTTTCTTTTGTGAAGGAGTAGTGCTCACCTCCCTCCCCTGTGTCCATGATGCTGAGCTGTGGGCCCTGCCCTACCTTCTCTTCAGTAAATACTGAGCAAAAGTATCTATTTAGGATAGATGCCTTTACAGGGTCCTCCTCCTCACATGCTCCCTTTTCTCCATTAAACTTAGCAATACCCCTCTGGACTTTCTCCTTTCACTAATGTATCTATAGAAAGTCTTGTCACCTTCTTTTACTGTTCGTGCTAGTGTTTCCTCAGTTTGGGACTTTGACTGCCTTACTGCCTTCCTGCTTCCCTTAGGGCAGTTTGGTATGCCTCCTATCTTCATCCTGCTGTGTTCCCTTATATTTCCTGAAGGCCAACCTTTTGGCTCTGACCTTTTCTGCTACTGTATTTGAGAACCAAAGTGGTTTCCTTCTTCTTTTGCACTTCCTTTTCTGTCTGACACAATGGGATGTTGTTCAAGTATTGCATCCTTAATGCTTGCCCACTTTGCCTGTACCCCTCACCTGTGTTTCTTTTTGACAGGGCTAGCTTAACTCTGTTTGCCATCTTATCAAAGCCAGCTCCTCTGAAGTCCCATATTTTTGCCTTGGAATGGGATGATTTAGATGTAGTAGAATTGAACCATACCATGTGATGGTCACTGGCCCCAGGTGACCTTCTACCTGGAGATCTGTGATCCCTTCCTTGTTAGTCAGTACTAGATCTAGGATAGCCCTGTCTCTTGTGGGTTGCTGTACCAGTTGTTTGAGGCCCTCTCCCTGCAGGAATCCACTATGTGTCTAGTTCTGGCAGATGTTCCTGCTGGTATTGACCAATCTGTATCTGGCATGTTGAGAGTCTCCCATTATCAGAACCTCCTTTAGCTGTCATGTTTTATATATCTTCTAACAGTAATGTGTCTATGTCCTCCCCCTGGTCTGGGGCCTGTAGACAACCCCAGTTCTTATGGCTGTCCCATTTCCTGTTTCCAGGGTGTCCCACAGTTCTTCTGGCTCCTTATGTGTATTCTGAATTTCTGTAGCTTTGATATTTTCATTTGACTACAGGGCCCTCCTCCCCCTTTTGCACCTCGGTCTCTTCTAGAACAATACATAGCCAGGTACTGAAGTCTCCCAGTGTGGTTACTGGTAAACACATCTCACTAATTGCTACTATGTCCAGTTTAGCCTCTGACATTATTGCCTGCAGGTCTGGGATCTTATTTCCCAGGCTGTGAGCATTGTGTACATGATTTTCCATTGGCCAGATTTTGGTGTGTTAGTTGCTGGGTGAGGTTTGGCATTACCCCTGTGCATCGTATGGGGAGACAAACCTTTTTCTTACCTGGTGATGCATATGAACTGCAAACATGCTGAATCCCTGTTTGACCACTAGCTGAGGGAGGGTGTTCTTCCCATTCGATGTATGGGGTGCTGCACCCCTCTCCCCATTGCTAGTTTAAATATTCTGCAAAGGCGTCAAACTTCTGCCCCAATGCACTGACTCCCTCCTTAGTCAGATGCAGTCCATCAAATTTAAGAACTTTCGCTCCCAGAACTGTTGCCAGTTCCTACAAATCTGTGTCCTTTTTCCTGGCACCAGCCGCCAGGCCACGTGTTTGGCTCCCTATCTCCCTTCTCTGACCTTCCGTCCATCTGCTCCCCTCTCCCAGACTGGCAGGATCTCAGAGAAGGAGATGCTGAGACAAAATAGATGATAGTTTGTCACCCAGCCTGGTCAGGTGTTCCTTGGTCTCCACAACTGACGGCTGGCGAATCGATAGTCCCTATGTGTACTAGGACATCAATGTTTTTCTCCTGCTTTGTGAACAATTTTAGCAATGCGGTCAGTGTCTCTCCATGCTGATGTACCTGGGGAGACATCATATTAGAGGTATCTATGGGTGCTAAGCCATGTTTCAGCTAGTAAATGCACATCTGGGTTTGAATGGGTGGCGAGATTTTTGATTTATGCAATTTTCTCAACATGCTGTGAACGGCCATAACTGTCAGACCATTTGAAGTAGCAAAGTCCAAAGGTGTTACATTTAAGGATGTGGGAACAGAATTTAATTCAATAATTCCAGAACAGAGTAATAATAGGATACATAATTATTTTGTTTAATATATTTTATTGCTTATAATAATTGCAAATTCATTATATAGTACAAAAATCTAGCAAAAAGAGAAGTTGCCTATATCGATTACGTCATGTGTCAGTTAACTGTAATTTTATTTTTAAATTGGTAAAGGATAGAATCTTCCATTATCTATAATATCTGTCCATCTGTGCATCCCTTGTGGATCCAATTAGAAAAATGTATAGTTCTTCCATTCACTTTAACATTAGGATTTTCAAAACTGGATTCAAATGAAATATTTATGTATCCCTTTAACTTTACTGTGGTAATTTTAATAACTTTACTGAGACTGAAATTACAACGTTTTACATTTACATGCATGAGTCATGTTAAACCATATATTTTAAAGAGATAAATTGAGTTTATACCTGGTTTTATCAAACTTTTATTTTCTATATTAAGATCTAACTTATCATTATAGGCCCAATCTAATGCTATTTTAATTTTGTATATTCAATCACAGTTTTTAAAATCTGGACAAGCAAGTCCACTGTCTTCTTTGGAAAAGTAAAGTTTATCCCAAAAGATTCTGGGTCTTCTGTTATTCCAGATCTATTTCTTGAGAAGTTGATTGAATTTTTATGCTCCCACTGAGTAAGAGTGGGTATTAAAATAACATTAGTAGATAAGAAATTGTTTGTATAGCTCATATCTTAATAATTTGTATTTTCCCCAAAGTGATTAAGGAATTTTATTCTACCTAGTAGTTTAGTTTTCGTGCTGTCCAGCAGGAGGTTAAATTATGTTTAGTAATTGATAATTTCTGTTGATGAGCTTGATTCCTAAATAATTAATATCATTTTTATTTATAATTGCATTGCAATGTTTGAAGAAATTTGTTTGTGTGTTAAATGTATTTCAGATTTGTTTTCATTCACTGTATAACCTGCTATCATGGAGAATTGTGAAATTACCTCTTTGAGTTCTGTAATGCTTTATTGGGTAGTAGTAATATATTTATTCATAAAATTTTAATGAACAGGGATAGATGTTACAAGCTCCATTGAGCAAAGCTCATTTCAAGAAGGTCCCTAACAAATGTTACAAGTTTTCTATATTAAAATTTTATAGTTATAAATATGCTTATGCATTGCTAAAATTTAGAACATGAGACTATCACTGATTTGTATAGTTAAATACACCCTAGGCATGCAACAATATACAGACTAGAACATCATGGCACAATACTAATACAAAATACATATCAAGGTACTTAGTATGCATACTATCTGTATATAGATTACAAACATTGGGTTATACCCTCAAGACAGCACTGCAAGGGGACCATTGCCCAATCAGTGTACCATTTTCTATGAGACCCAATCAATTGGGTGAGTTTACCCTCCTTATACTGATGGGTAATGAATTACATAACATTGGCTCACTATTCATTTATTCATTACAAATCGGGTTTACAACCTTTGATTCAAGACTCATTTACAAAGGCACCTCGTCATGGGGGACAGACATCAAGACAGTTATTACAGTGCAGATTAAAACAGAGGATAACATTACAAGTGCAGTAAAAGGAACATTTAACATAGATACACTTAGGTTACATAATGTAGTAATTTGTATGTTACTTAGGTTACATAATGTTACAAAATTGTGAGTTACTCAAAGGGTATAGTAGGTCCTCAGAAGACAGTGGGTTACATCCCTGTTTGGACCTAGTAGGGAAGGAGTAGGTCTGGGGAGGGAGGCTGTCCAGTGGATGTTGTCGAGCCAAGGGGCAAGGCGGCGGAACCACAGGTTAAAACAGGGGTTAGTTGCACCTAAAACAGCGGGTATTAAAGATATGGTTCTGAAGGCTGTTTTGAAGGAGACAATTTTGGCAAGTTGGAGATGCAGCTAGGGAGGAGTTGAACCAGGTGGGGGCTCGGTAGAGGAAGGATCTCTGGGCAAGAGAGGTCCTGGTTCTTGGCATCTTGAAAGAGGCCTTAACAGAGCTATGGGTGGTGATGGACAAAGATGGCTGCTGTAGGGAGGTGGAGACCTCGGGGAGAGTCCTAGCAGAGATTTCTTAGCGAGAAGGCAGGTCCAGAGTAGAGCAGTCGTCTCAAAGTTGAGAAGATTGGTGGTAGTATAGAGAAGGCAGGTGTGAGTTCGGCTGGGGGCACCAGTCAGGAGCCTACTGGCCTTATTGATGGAGAGTTGGATTTTGGAGGGCAGTGTTGTCAGCTGCAGCATAGATGGGCAAGCCATAGTCCATGAGGGACAAGAAGGAGGGTGATGGCCAGCCTGAGGGCAACCTGGGGCAGAGCAGTCTCTGTGCCGGTATAGCAGGCCAATCCAAGTGTTAATGGTGCCCGACAAGGACATTAGTATGGAGTGTGGAAGGAGAGGGCAGTATCGAGCGTGATGCCTAGGTACTTGTATGTGGTCACTTGTTCTAGCAGGTGCAGAGTGCTGGGGATAATCAAGAGGGGTACTTTTAGCTTTATTTTGGTGCTGGGAGAAGAGCATTGATTTGGTTTCTTTAGGTTAATGATCAGTCTCGGTCTCCAAACCACCTTTCGGCTTGGTTGTAAGCTTGCTGGAGGATAATGGGGGAGGTGGGATTGGGATGTGAGGCAATGAGGACTGTATCATCAGCGTGAAGGAGCATTTTACGGTACATGAGCTGGGAGGGTGTTGAGGTAGAGACTAAAAGTATTGGACCCAGGATGGAGCCTGAGGGACCCAGAGCAAATGGGAAGAGTGCTGGAGAGGGGCAGCTGATCTTGACACACTGGGATCTAGCAGAGAGGTAGCTAGAGAACCAGGAAATAGGACCACCAGAGAAGCCAATTTGGTGGAGAGAGTCAAGTAGAAGGGATGACATAGAAACATAGAAACATAGACTTTGACAGCAGATAAGGACCACTTGGCCAACCAGTCTGCCCATTTCCTACCTACTGGATAAGCTGCAGATTCTAGTTAACCAACAGCCTATTTCCTGCAACCCCCACTATAATTGCCTTATGTCTGTCCCATGCATGTTTGAATTCCTCCACTGTTTTAGACCCCCAACCTCTCCAGGAAGGCGGTTCCATCGTCCACCACTCTCTCATGAAAATAATTTCCTCACATTACCCTGAGCCGTCCCCTCTAACTTTAAATTGTGCCCCTTGTTCTTACATTTCTTTTCTGAAAGATGCTACCCTCCTGGACTTTGTTGATTCCCTTGAGGTACTTAAAAGTTTCTATCATGTCCCCCTGTCCCTCCTTTCATCAAGGGTATACATATTAAGCTCTCTCAGTCTCTCTTCATATGGTTTCTGATGTAGACCCTGCACCATTTTAGTTGTCCTCCTCTGGACTGCTTCCATCCTGTCTATGTCCTTGCGTAGATGAGGTCTCCAAAACTGCCAAGTACTCCAGATGGGGTCTCACCAACTGTCTGTATAGAGGATAACCACTTCCCTTTTTCTACTTGTGATGCCTCCCTATGCATCCCAGTATCCCCAGGCTTTCCCTCTGACTTCTCATTGCATACCCACCTTTAGGTCATCTGATAGACTATACCCAGATCCCTTTCCATTATTGTTGTTGTTAGTACCTCCCTGCTATTATGTACTCTTCTCCTGGATTTTATTTCCCAGGTACATTACTTTGCACTTATTTGCATTGAATCTAAGTTGCCATATGTCTGACCATTCCTCCAACCTTGCCAAGTCCTTCTCATCCTTTCTACCCCCTTGTGTATCAACTCTGTTACAGATCTTTGTGTCATCCACAAAGAGGCATACCTTTCCTTCCAGACCCTCTGCAATGTCACCTATAAAGGCGTTAAAGAGGACTGGACCCAATACTGAGCCCTGGGGTGCTCCACTAGTAACCCCCTTTCTTCAGAATGTGTTCCATTCACTATTACCTTCTGTGTCCTGTTGTGCAGCCAGTTTTCACCAGGCTACTGCCCTGGGACCCACTCCCAGGCTGGCTAACTTGATTATTAATCTTTTGTGCAAGACTGTGTCAAATGCCTTGCTAAAGTCTAGGTAGGCCATATCCACAGCCCCTCCTGGTCTATTACTTTGGTCACCCAGTCAAAGAAATCGATTAGATTTGTCTGACATGACATTCCTGCTGTGAATCCATGCTGCTTTGGGTCCAGTGCCCGCTGGCCTCTAGGTACTCAACAATTCTTTCTTTCAGAAGTGATTCCATCATTTTCCCCACCACTGAGGTCAAACTAACAGGTCTGTAGTTTCCTGCTTCTGCCTTGCTCCCACTTTTGTGAAGGGGAATCACATCTCCCTCCTCCAGTCCTCGGGTACCACCTCATCTTCCCATGATTTGTTAAAAGTATGGTTAGTGGTGTCACTAGGTCCTCCCTTAGCTCTTTTAGGATTCTAGGGTGAATCCCATCAGGTCCCATTGCTTTGTCCACCTTGAGTTTTAGAGTTCTTTCAGTACTCTTTCTTCTTTAAATGGACTGGTATCAACCCCACTATCCAGAGTGCTTCTACTGTTTGGTTTAGGTAACTCCTCCTCTTCTTCTTTTGTGAATACTGAGCAAAAGTATTCTCATTATCTCTGCCTTTTCATTGTCTCCTTTGCCCACTCCCTCTCCTTTATTAATCTTCCTATCCCTCCTTAACCTTTCTATTTTCCTAATGTACCTATAAAAGGTTTTATCCCCTTCTTAACTGAGTTAGCTATCCTTTTCTCGGTTTGGGCCTTTGCTTTTCTGACTGCCTTCTCACTTCTTTCTGCTTTAATTGATACAGTTCCCTGTTGTGCTCTGTCTGTGATTCCTTATACTTTTTGAATGCAGCCTTTTCTCCTTAACCTTCCCTGACACTTCTTTTGAGAGCCATATTGTTTTTTATTCTGCTTTGTTTTCTTTATTTGTTTTACACAAAGGCTTGTTGCCTCCATGATTGCAGTTTTGATTTTTCTCCATTGTTCTTCCACCCTCCTTTCTGGCCATTTGCTAATGCATTCCTCAGCTATTCACCCATTTGCCAAAGTCAGCCCTTCTAAAGTCCAGTATCCTTGTATTTGTATGGCTTGTCTCCATGGTTGTGTTTATTGTGGAAGCACACTAGTGACAGACAGTGTCAAAGGCCTTGAGAGGTCAATCAACACTGCACCTGCAAGGCTGCCAGAGTCAGAGCAGCATGCAGGTGTTGGGAGAATTCCAGGAGAGTTGTGGTTTTACTGTGTCCTGGGTGGAAACTGCTGCTCTGGGCACATAATGTCATACTTGGTTAGGTATTCAGAGCTGGATTAACACCACTTTTTCAAGGGCTTAGAGAATGGGGGAGGATGGAGATGGGCCAGTAATTGTTAGGGATGGATCGGTCCCCACTCTTATGTATGGGTGTGATTTCAGTAGTTTTCAAGCACTTGGAAACTGATCCAGGCATAGAGACCAGTTTAGTAGGTCAGTCAGGGACTAGGACTCTGTCCAAGGCCATCACGGAGGATCCCGGAGTTGAGGGATCACTGCTGGGGTTATTGCTGCCTAAGGCTTTAGCAGGTGTGGTCTGGCTTCTTGGGGTGATAGGGTGCACAGGTAGAATGGTGGGCAATGTAGGACCAGATGGGAGAGAGGTGGGGATTGGGTCAAAGAAGCTGCTGGGAAGGATCGAGCTTAGGTCAGAGAAGGCATATTGATAACCTCCCAATTCCCAAATTACATTTTGGGATTACAAACTCAGACCTCTTGCAGATCTGAATGATTCTTTGGTACAGGTACCTCTAATTGTAAAAGGTATCCAAGGGGTACCTAGGCAGATCTTCCTTATACACCTTAAACATAAAAGGTAAAATGTCAAAATTTTCCTTACTTCAAGTCTTATCCAGTTTAGGGCTTTATATAGAAAACAATAGTGCATTCTCCTAGGAGCATTGAGGGTGAAGCAGGCCAACCTATTGTAAACTAAATCTAGCTTAGCCAGCCCAGTCCCCAATGCTCCAGCATAAACAATGTCCCCATAATCCAGGACTGGGAGAACCATTGCATTAATGACTCTAAGCGAACATCAGTGGTCATATCATGTTTTAATCAACAAAGCATTCCAATTATTTACCCATACTTTTTACTAATGCCTCAATGTGTGCATGCCATTTTAACTGATGATCCAACCATACTGCCAAGTATTTATATTTTGTCACTTGTATATTTTCACCCTTGGTGATTGAATTACTAGGGCTGCTTTTGTCTCTACTGGAAAATGCTACTGACTAAGTCTTTTTCATGTTTAAACATAGCATCTGATTTCTAAGAAAGATTTGAAAATGTGAAAAGGCCTCCTGTAACTTGGCTTGGATATCACAAAATGATTTACCCTCCACAAAAATTATGATAGTTAATCTTTGTATCATTAAATTGTATTTTGTTAACATAAATATTAAACAGGAGGGAACCTAATATTGACCCTGAGGGTGCCTAATTTAGTAAGGGCTATTGTAGATTTAAAGGTTCCAGCTCCACCAACTGACTATGTCCTGTTAAATCAGTTTAATCAGCCCAACTCCCTGCCTTGTACTCCCATATCATTGAGTCTGGCCAGGAGAATGTTGGTAGGGTGTGCTGAGCAGTAGAATAATATCATAAGTGTAAGCTCTTAGCTTAATTTCTGTACTGCCTACTAAAATTCTTTTAATTTTGTTGTTTGATCTGATTTTCTGCGAGAGGGCCTCTAAAGCTAGTACAAAGAGAGTAGGGGACAAGGGACAACCTTGTCTAACCCATAGAGAGATTCTGAACTCTTGTGATAGGTGATTATTTTTAATGATGAAATTGGGGAATTATATAAAGCTTTTAGTAAATCAGTCTGGAAAATCCACTGCTGAAGAGTATGAAAAAGGAGCTGCCACTTGAGCAAATCAAAGGCCTTGCTTACATCCAAAGATAGGTATATTGTTTCTGTTTTAACGGTGTTAAGATATTCTTTTTTTTTTCTATATCTATTTTATGAGTTTTCCCATTTTTGTGCCCAGGCCTGGGACCCCAGCAGACATTTACTTGTGCGTGCTTGAAGGTGCACGCACACGCGGTACTGCTAAGCGCTGGCGCCTCCCCCAGGCACTTGCCCACTCCCCTCACCTATGTTTCCCACTGGACCTCCACCTGGTGGGAGCGGAACTACAGGGGTGTGGACAACCACTCCAGGAGAGGGTGCAGCCTACCTCAGCTCAGTCATGCTCCAACCCTCCCCTCCGGTGACCAAACATCATTCCTGAACCCAGGTCACTGATGCAGCACCTGGATGCCTCACCCTCAGTGCCACCAGGCCAGCTAAGGTGTTAAGATATTAGATGATGAATAGTAGCTTGTGTATACCTGAATATAGTTGATCTGCCTGGTATGAATCCCCTTGACTGGGGTGAATTATATCAGGCAGGATTTGAAGCATTCAGTTATCAATAATTTTGCCAGAAGTTTATAATCATTACTTAAAATAGATATATATCTGTGATTTTCTATTTTCTGGTGATCTTTGTTGGGCTTAGGTATTAAAGAAATAAAGGCTCTTTTGGATACTGGTGTGTTTTTTCATGGAGGTACAGTATATAGTTTTGCAGATGTGGTAGAAGCTCTACCATGAATTCATAATAGAAGTCAATAGTATAGCCATGTAAACCTTGATGTTTACCTTTTGGCATAGATTTAATTTCTTCTTTTATTTCTGTTTCTGAAATTGGTTTTAAGAATAAGTGTATTTTGTCTGCCCTAACAGTTTTAGGAATTAACTGATTATAATATATTACTAAGTTCTTGTTTTGAAGGGTGACATTTCAATTTATATAATTCTTGAAAGGATTTCAAAAACAGCTTTCTATATCTGGTTTCTCAGTTTGTACGTGTCTGTTTTCATACAGCATAGTAATGATTTCAGATGAGTCAGATTAGTCCAGGAGCAGGTACATTTTCCATGTGTCTAGGTCTGAAATGTTTGATGACTGTTTTTATGTAAAAAGTGTGTAGACTCAGATTTACAACTCTTATTTACTCAAAGTTGAACATTTTTGGACTTTCTTGCACTTCTTCAATGAAAAGATGAACTGTTGGTGAAAACTGTGTATATTTTAAATAACAATTCATTCTTTAAATTCAGTTCTATAGGCTTTTATTGAAATACTACAGACATTGTAACAAACAGCAACACCTGTATCAAAGGCTTACTATTGAAGTTTATATTTATTTTATTCTATATTTAACTTGAAATAATCAACTTTTTATGATGTTTTATGAACCTAAGTACAACAATCAGTATTCTTGTTCACTGTCTTCATTATCTGACGTGTTAAGCAAATCTGTTTCATCAATATTGATATCAGAGTCACTGTCATCATCTTCATTTGGATTGTTGTCATGTTAATTGTTCACTTAAGGCTGGTGGTACAACTTCACATGTGAACCTCGTTGGCTTGTATTTGCCATCCTCATAGATCCAGCCATTGTCCTCTGGCTTCAGTAGTGTCATTTCTGGTTTGTCTGCATTTTCCATAACAATGAAATGTAATTTGCATAGCAAATGTGTTGTGTCAGAGTTGATTTGCATGGTAGCAGTGAGCTTGCATCTGCTCCTTTGATCTTTTCTAAGGGTATGTCTTTGTTACTCAGTTGATACTAGGAGTGCTGTCTTGAATAAAGATGAAGACAGGGATCCAGCAAAGTCTCTTGGTTGGCTTTAGTCAGGACCGATTATGAGATAGGAGAGTGGATCGATGCTATGCTTTCCTCTCTTCTCTTGTTCAAGACCTATGATCGATGGTGACTTGTAATAGTCACTGACAAGGTGGACTTCATTTGCGAAGTACAGCAAACAAGAGACAGGATGGTTTCTGCCACCGTGGAATGTTGGTGGCAGGTTTGTAAGACTTCTGATCAAGAACATGGCATCATCCATAGTGGCATTTACAGCATTGGGGTGGCTACTTTGGACTTTGGTCTCAAGTTTCTTCAGCAGTGTTGACTTCATTGTTGTGTTCATTGATCCATCAATGTTTCCTAAGGAGAGGGTACTGGGGTTAGTGGGTAGGCAAACACCATCATAAGTTCAACTGTTGAAGTCACAGATAGATACAGCAAGTGTAAAAAGAGGTCTCAAGATCATTTCAACTTGACAATTTTTTGTCCTTGTTCTTAATCTTCACCTTCATTGCATCATGTGCAAAGTTCTTCAACTTGCATCTTTTGATGGGTTCAACAAACCTACTGCCTTTGGTAATGCATTGTCTCTAAACACATGATACATCTGAGTACGTATCTCAGTAACCTGTTACACTTTGTTTGCTACCTCTTGTGATACTGCTTTCCACTACCTATTGAATAAAGATTGCAGTCCTCAAATGCATCCCAGAATGGATTCATAGAGCAGTCTTTTGTGTTCATCAGCTTTAGAGCCTTGAATCTCATTTAACTCTAAAACTCTGCAGCTCTTGGCTGGCTTCTTCATGACTGACAAGACCAACTTTTTCCATAAGACTTCCAACAGTTTTACTTCAAGCTGACTGCAGAATGTTCCACCTCCTCCTTGCGTTGATGTTCTGTGTCAAAGAAAAATCCTGGTTAGTTTTGATGCAGCATTGGCATTAATTGACTGTTCCAAGGTCAAGTCTATGTAATTTCGCATAACCCTCTCTTTGATCTTGCAATGGTTAATGCTCCATTCTCAAATGTATTCCTTAGTCCAGGGTAGGTCTCATCCATATTTAGCAAATTCATAAGGTACAGGGTCATTCACTTGGTGTAGCTGTGGTGCCCAGTTATGAAGTAAAGAGATATCATCTTCTCCAAGTTACATACAAAGAGAGGAAAGTCATGTGTACTGATGGAACAGCAGAAGAATTGGTGCAACTCTACCAAACTGCAGTACTGCAGCCAAAATTGAGCAGTTGCATCATGCTCACCGTGGTGTGTGGAATTTGAAAACATTTCATATGCTTCCATGAATGTCTCAAACAGAGTTGTATTCTCTAGGTCCACCATTGAGGAAAGCAATGGGTCATTAAGTAGCTGCTGCAGATGCTATGATATTGAAAAGTCTGACAAACCTTTATATTGTGTAAAGCACTGCAAATGTTTAATTCTGAATGCCACTGATAGCATCAGGTGAAACCTCTTTGCGGATTGAAAAATGTTCCTTGAGGAAGTCCATTCAGGTATCCCAATGCCAATACACCACTTTCATCAAGAATGTGGTCTCCGCCAGAACCATTCAGGCGGTATCCAAGACCTCTGAAATATGTTAATTTTATATGGAATGGTCCAAAACATATGAAAAGTCTGCCATATTTTGGGGATTTTGTGGACTGAATTTGTAGTACAGGTTTTGCTATGGCCAAGTCATAAGTAATAGGCATATAGTCCTCCTGGCATTCATCCATAACCTTGATAGCAGTATTCATGGTGCCTTGCACTACATCAACACTTGTAGGAGGCTCTCCTATTGGTTCCATGTATGATATGATCTGCTGTGTCAGGTCATCTACAGAAACAAGGGCATACCATCCATGCCACATTGGAATAGCATCTACACTTGCACAAGATATCATCCAGGCAACATCCTTCTCTTAGCTTGCATGTGGTTTTTGGTTCAGAGCTTTCTGTCACCTTATATTAATGCTCTCTTATTTTTGTTTTCCAGATGTATATTTTCAAATATCTTTCTTGCCAATATCTAGAGCTCTTTTCCTCTGAGACGTTTGAATGCACCTGGGTACAGTGTCTTGTTCCTGTCGTGCCATTGGCTGCAATATCTGCTTCTTTACACTTGGCAAATAGTCTTCATCAAAATCTACAGCTTTTTGTCTTTGATGTTCTGCATCATTTGCTCTTTGATGTTAAAGATGGCCCTGCCTTATAGTGGGCACCAGCTTCTGATCTTTGCTTATCTGTGTTTGTTACTATTGTGTGTGTTTCATTTCTTGCTGGCACTTGGTCATCCATGTGTGTTCTTGTCATAGCTTCTTCAGACCTTTCTTTGGGTAAAGCTGTCTTCTCAATACTGGATGGTATGTTTTGGTATGCTATACCAACAGTGTCATACAAAGTGTCATGACCATCAAGTGTCTCTGTCATCTCATCATAATTGTTGAAAGCAAAGCTGTGGCTAAACCTGGCTGTATGAGCAATACATCTGGTGTAGCCATATTCTTCTCTGTTATATTGGTTGCGACTGCAGTTTTGAGTTCCTCCACTACGTGGTAGCTGGCACAGTGACCAAACCATTTTTTAAATACAGTAGTTAAAACTTTCTTACTGCCTGTCATGGCTTTAATACCCACGTCCAACAAGAGGTGTTTTGTGGTTTGATTATTTCCCTTGACACTGCAAACACTGTGTCATCTGCAATAGATTGAACTACCCTCTCCTGTCATTCACTGCCCACTTCTGATGAACCCATGAGCAGGGCCACTGGAAAATGCACCCACAATTTTTTGCAGAATCCATAATTTTCACCATTCTCTGCAAAACTGACATGTTCCACAATTTCTTACAATTTTGAGTTTTATATTGAACTGTGTAAAAGTATTAACATTTTTAATAAAATATTCTCAAATATATTGACAATTTTGCATGCAGACTTGGGTTTGGCCAAAACAATGCAGTGCAAGATAGAGCAAGGTTTTATGTGACACTGATTTCTTTTGAATCCTTGTCTTGTTTGGTTTCAAAATCTGCTGGCCAAGCATAAGTACACTTAAACACTTAACATTTATTTTGTGTTGAAGTAGTCTATCAGAAAACTTTTTGTTGCCACACAGATTGAAGCAAAGATGAGAGAAAGGTGCAAATTATCCCATTCAACAGCTGAGGATTTTTGATGACCCTGCCAATTTTAAACTTGAATAAGCTAGTTGCTAACAGTGATCTCACTCTTAGCAACTACCCTAGATGCTCACATGCAAAGACTACAATAAAACATAACTAAAGTCTAAAACAAGCTTATAAAACACAAAATATATCTGAACATTTATCTTTAACTAAACAAAATAATTTCGCCAGAGTAAAACAACGACAAATTACAGGGTACCCTGACTACTGTATGATGCAGTAAAAATACATTTGTATTTTTACATTTTAGTAACCATGTAAGGCCCACTAGGCACAAGTGCCTGTTTTCAGGTACAACCCAGGAGCCCTAAGGAGGTTAAGTGACTTGCTCAGAATCACACAGTATGCTAGTGGAGGTTGTGGAATCAAACCCAGGTCTGCTAGATGTCATCAACTCATTCACAGTTTGTTACTCTAAGCTCTATATTATACTGCCAGCCCCAATAACCCCCATATTTAATGTTTAAATATGTGATTTCAAAAATAGCGCATAGTACCTACATTACAAATTATGACCATTAAACACTTCAACAATATTTTACTAAAACTTAATTATACACCACTCTATCTGCGTATTTTTCCTTGTACTAAAGTGGGTAAACATCTGGCAGAGCACTAACATCTATTAATTAGGCTTCATTATTCTACAGCCAGAAACAAAAAATATATATTTCTTCTGGCTTTACTTAATATTGGTTTGCTATGGCTCACTTTACAGAATCTATTTAGCACTGTATAAGGCAGATGCTTTTAAATTTCAGAAGATAGGCAACGCTTACGATAGCTTATCAGTTTAGTACTCTTTTAGAACATAAACTTTTCTTTATGTTTTAAACATATTCAGGTGTCAGTGTAATCATTTAGCAATTTTCACTGACTAATATATACTATAGAAAACATTAAAAGATTTATTGTGAAGCACTCAGCGTCTATAGTAGAAACCCACAATTTTCCAATTTTGCAAAATCGCTACCATTTTAGATAACCTTTTCCACAATTTTCCAGTGGCCCTGCCCATGAGTACAGTACGTGAGTAATGTCTGAAGCATAGATGGCAGTTTTACATTTCTTCTATTAAGTCTTCAACTTCAACTTTGGTTTTATTATGAGGCTGTACCTTTAGGAGTTCAAACAACTGTTCTCTAATGTGTTGAGCTGCTTGTGCTTCCCTCCAGTAAGCCTGTTTCTTATCAAACCTTATGATTGTACCTGCTTTTCTACTTTTGCTTTCAAATATAATACCGTCTTTGAAGTGATCCGCCAGTTTTGACAGCAAACTCTGTGGGTTGTAATTTGTTTAGTGCGCTCTACACTCCATAAGAATGTCCATATGCTTTTGTGTAGAGATAGCAATTATTCTTCTTGCATTCCATTAACAATGATGAACTGCACATACTTAACAAGTCTGGAAAAGGCAACCTGGTGAGAGTCTCTCAACTGACTGTATTCACATTCTGAACCTGTGCCTTTATTCATTCTGCCTTTTTCATACTTGTTCTTACACCTGTTGTGGCACTTCATATCTTTGGCTATGAGATCAATACTGCCTACCATCATATCCATTTGTCGATCATCCATTTCTTTTGCTGCATTTTTATGGTGTTTGCTGCCCACAAGTTACACATGTAGGATATTCAAAAGCTCCCGTTGATCCCTTAGAATTTATTTTCTTGTATGATTTGCAAACTATACATTCATTTGATAATATGCCTGATGCAGATGCTGCAGATTCTGATAGAGCACTATGAACTTGGGAGCAAAGCAATTTTGCTGGATAACTCTTTACAATGTCTTTTTAAAGTTTCATCAGCTGCAAGTTTACGGAACTCTTATATGCAGTGAAGTTCTTGTAGCAGATATAATGATACCCATGGCTGCTGGAGTAATGTTCAGGCAATTCAAGACACACCGTGTTGTACTTTGACAGTGTTTAACTAGAACAATTTTCCTTTGCATCACCTATTTTCTCCCAATGAACATCATCAAAGGTAGCAGGTCTCCATGGTCTGTGCTAACTCCTGGATTAGTGTATAGGATGCATTGCCTCTGTAGTTTCTGAGAAGTATTGCTAAATATCTGAAACATTGAATACATTACATTAATAACTAAGTAAACTGAGTCTATTAAATAAATTAGATGAATTAAATAAATAAGTAAACTGAGTCTATTACATAAATGTAAAACTTTTAGTTACTCTTAAGAAAGTGCATTTTCCAAGGCAATGTACAACTATGGATGAGTAAGAGTTATAAATCTGAATTCTACACACTTTTTACATGAGAAACAGTCATCAAACCTTTTGGACCCAAACATATAGATAAATGCACCTGGCTCCTGCTCTAGATTCTTTTTAAATCTTTTGGCCAAACATTTCCCTACTTGTTCACTATATAACCTCCAGTTTTTATTCATGCTAATCCAATTAGTTTTAATGTTTAATGTATCTGTGCTTATGACCCAATTTTTTAGATTTTGATAGTCTTCTTTTGATTAATATCCCATTCTAATTGCTACTTCAAGAGTTTTAAGTATTGCTTCCATTGCTTCTATAGTTGGCTTATTTTTTTATCCATGCAACTTTTGACATTATAATACTTCTAAATGTTGCTTTGAAGGCATCCATGTTTCAACAATAGTGTAGCAATTTTGAGCATTGCCTAGCCAGAAATGATTTATTTAATCTTTGATTGCTTCCCTAATAGATGTTTTTAGTCAGAATATTCTGTAGCACCAGGAGTATGTATCCTTATTTCTTATATTCTGTAGCATCTTCAGAGATACAGGTTTATGATCAGAAACACTTGTGAGATGAATAGTTGATAGTTGAAAATCACTGTGCACTAAAACTAGAAAAAATTTTATACAAAAGAAAATGTAATCTCTCAGATGTTTTAAATGCTGAAGAACTGTGTGTATATTCTTTATGTAATGTGTAGCTACCTCAGACCTCAGATAATAAATTGCTTGATATGAAATTTGAAAAAATTGTCATATTTTCCCAGCTTTTGGAAGGAGTATCTGTCTAAATTGTAATCTGCGAGCTATTACAATCCCTCCTATAATAACATTTTCCTCTCCCCAGTTACTAAGGTAATTATCAACTAAAGTCAAGGAAGGCCATAACTTTGAAAGGGTATCTATACTGATCCTAATAAAAATAGTGTCTTTTATCAAAACACTGATCATAATTATTCTTCCATCCTCATCAGATTTAGAGTTTATAATCTTCTGTATAGGAGAATTCTTAGAGACAATAATCATTGCCCCTTTACTAGTTTTGTTACTCAGCTAGAAAAAATGTTTTTAATCCATTTTGTTTCTTTATTTTTCAGCTTCTGAATTGATTAGAATAGTTTCTTGTAACAATTGAAAATGTGTTTTTTTTTTTTGATGTAATTAAAATTTGATAACTTTTTATACTGTAGGTGAAGTCATCCTGTTTGTGTTCCAGGTCAAACCTCTTAATTCTGTGCACATTTTATTAAGTTAATAGAGCTGGAATTAAGGATTACATGAAGAACTGAAGTAGTTGCTGTACCATGGTGAAAAAAATAGTGTGAACAAAGGTACATAGAAAACCCACTCACCCTCCCCACTCTTAGACCCTGAATTGGGATCCAGGGGCCTGTTGCACAAAAGAGTTCAGTCTGTGTTTAAGACTTGTTTTTGGTCTTGCAAAAGCAAAGCAAGCTTAAAACATAAGTCTGTTGCACAAAATTGTCTTACCCTCTATTGGTCTTATTTATTTGTTTATTTATTTCTTGCTGTGGGTTCAGATATTTATTAAATAGTGTACATTGTCTGATATAGGTTACAATCAGCAAATGCTACTACCTTTGATTATCTCATTATGACCCCTACTCTATTCTTAACCTATTTAGTGATCCATGAGTCTCTGCATATCTAGATTAATAACATTTTACATTTTAGTTTAGTGTTAATTTTTACTGTATTCCCTGATTTATTAGTAACTTAAGGGCTGCCATATTTTTCCAAGAGTACACTTTGTCCTGCTTTTATATTTTGGATTTCTTCAATTGTCATTGGTCTTATTTAGAGACTTTAATTTAAGCCTCCTATGTACCAGGCTTATTTGTTGTTAGTAGGTTTATCCTGCCATAGTTAATTAGGCACGGGGTCATGACCCCACATACAATAACAGTGTGGCACACATTTTCTCCCCTCCCTCTCAATCCCAAAAATGGGATTAGGAATCCCACCTGCTTCAGATCACCACCAATCCCTGCCAATAGCTTGGAATACCCCTCAAATCAGTCACCTTCTTTTTCTTAAGCCCTGGATTGGGAACAAGAATACCACCCCTCCCTCCATCCCCAATACTTTCCAGTTCTGGAAATGCCCATGGACCATTCCTTGCATCTTGAAAAATGCCATGTACCTGCAGGCATTTGTCGAGGTTACTGCCCATAATCCTCCATTTAACAATTCACTTTTCTCCAAAAGTAAAGAAAAAACAAAACAAAATATCTTATTGCACCCACCACCCTAATCTCAGCAGGTTAGAAATTAGAGATCAGTGCACAGTATAGAGCCCTAATTTACATAAATAGTTGAGGAATCTTTGTTTAAGATCCTTGAAGCTTCATCTTTGTTATTATAGAATAAAATTTGATTAAGAAAACTTTCAGTTTAGATGTATAGATGACCACAGCTTTGATTTTTTCTTTCATAATATTCCTTGTATTTCAAAATATTGTTTCCTGTCCTTCCAAAGTTCTGATAAGAAATCTTAAAGAATTGTAATGTTGTTGGTCTCTGACTTTAAAGCCTTTTTGTTTTGTAATTGCTTTTATATTTTTGTTTTATCTTCAGAGCACATCATTATCATTATTACAGGTCTCATTTTATTATTTTCAGTTTCAGAATCTTTTGCCCAGTCCAATGAGCTCTGTCTGTCTCTGATAGTGGTTGTTACAGGCTGAGCAAGCAAGCAAAACATTATTTTAATAATGTATATCAAACATACTGTTAATTTTTCCCATTGTTCAAGGATAAAAAATCCTGATGTTCTTCCTTCTTGCTTGATTCTCCATATCACCTTGTTTAATATATAAGCGTTTCAATTCGTGTTTAATTGGTGATATTCTCTCTCTGTTGGATTAATTTTATCTTCTAAATCTGATTGTCTTTGCTTCAGATTGCTGTGTCTTCGGACTTCTTGGTTAACACAGAAGGAGCAGGACAGAGAGCTGTACCAGTTAAGGCAGAAGGAAGCAGGGAGGAAGTCAGAATAGCAAAGGCCCAAACTGAGGAAAAGATAGCCAACTCAGTTAAGAAGGGGATACAACCTTTTATAGCTACATCAGCGAGTGTAGAAAGACAAGGGAGGATAGTGAGGCTGAATAGAATGAGCGGTGGGTGGGCAGAGGGACAGTGAAAAGCAGGAATACTGAGCGAATATTTCTGCTCAGTATTCACAAAGAGGAGGAAGTGCCTAATCCAATTAACAGAAGCACTCGTGATAGGGAATCGATCCCAGTCCTGTCACAGAAGAAAGGGTTCTGCAAGAACTCCTAAAACTGAAGGTGGACAAAGAAATGGGTCCTAATGAATTCACCCAGAATTCTAAAAATTAAGGAGGAACTAGTGAAACCACTGGCTACTCTTTTAATAAATCATGGGAGGATGGTGTGGTACCCGAGGACTGGAGGAAGGCGGATGTAATTCCCCTTCACAAAGTGGGACCAAGACAGAGGCAGGAAACTACAGACCTGTCAGTCTGACCTCTGTGGTAGGGAAAGTGATGGAGTCACTTGAAGGAAAGAATAGTTGAGTACCTAGAGGCCAGTGGAGCACAGGACCAAAGGCAGCATGGGTTCTGGCAGGAAGGTCATGTCAGATGAATCTAATAGATTTCTTTGACTGGGCAACCAAAGTAGTAGACCAGGGAGGGCTGTGGACATGGCCTACCTAGACTTTAGCAAGGCATTTGACACAGTCCACACAAAAGATTAATAGTCAAATTAACCAGCCTGGGAGTGGGACCCAGGGTGGTAGCCTGAAATAAACATTGGCTGGACAACAGGACACAGAAGGTAATTGTAAATGGAGCCCACTCTGAAGAAAGAGGGGTTACTAGTGGGGTATCACAGGGTTCAGTATTGGGTCCATTCCTTTTAATGTCTTCATCAGTGACATTGCAGAGGGACTGGAAGGAAAAGTATGCCTTTTGCAGATGACACAAAAGATCTTTAAAGGGGTTGATACACAAGGAGGTGTGGAAAGGATGAGAGGACTTGGCAAGGTTGGAGGAATGGTCAGAAGTATGGCAGCTAGGATTCAATGCAAAGAAGTGCAAAATAATGCACCTGGGAAACAAGAACCCAGGGAAGAATACACAATGGGTGGGAGATAGTAACAACAACAAAAAGGAAAGGGACCTGGGGTAATCATATCAGATGACCTTAAGGTTAGCAAGCAATGAGAGGCAGTAGGGAGGGCTGGGGTATACTGGGATGTATAGGAGAGGCATCATCAGCAGAAAACAGGAAGTTGTTATCCCTCTGTATAGACAGTTGGTGAGACCCCATCTGGAGTACTGTGTCCAGTTCTGGTGACCCCATCTCCGCAAGGACATAGACAGGATAGAGGTAGTCCAGAGGAGGCAACTAAAATGGTGCAGGGTCTGCAAGAGAAGCCGTATGAGGAGAGACTAAAGGAGCTTAATATGTATACCCTTGAGGAAAGAAGGAGAGGGGACATGATAGAAACTTTTAAGTACCTCAGTGGAATCAACAAAGTCAAGAGGGTAGCATCTTTCAGAAAAAGACTTGCAAGAACAAGGGACACAATTTAAAGATAGAAGGAGGCGGTTCAGGAGCAATGTGAGGAAGTATTATTTCACAGAGAGGTAGTGGATGCATGGAACAGCCTTCCTGAGGAGGTTGTGGGTCTAAAACTGTGGGAGAATTCAAGAATGCATGGTACAGACATAAGGCAATTCTTGTGGGGGTAGGAAGAAATAGGCTGTTGGTTAACTAGGATCTGCGGCCTATCCTGTAGGTAGGAAATGGGCAGACTAGATGGGCCTAGTGGTCCTTATCTGCTGTCTAAGTCAATGTTTCTATGTTTCTATGTTTCTATGTTAACTTTGGTCTCCTGTTTCTCCAAGGTTAACTGCAGCTGCAGATATTTTCTGGGACAGATTTAAGTTTTTAAGTTCTTTTGTATATTTTCAGTCCCTGCAACTACTTGCTTTGCCCATCCTGAAGGCTGTTAATCAGACTAAGAAGAGACAGGTTTTCTGGCATGAGGAAAGTTGTAACTTGTGTTCATCTTGGAACTCCATTTGATTTCAGATTTTCCCTCTACATCTTTAGTTTCTTTTGTTTCCTTTTTATCACTTGGAATTTGTTTGTTCCCCATTGTTGGCCACTTATTAAAGCTGAGGATGATTTATGTATATGGTTGCTGAATTCTTTTCATTAGGTATTTCCATTGAATTTTGGTGAGCACCTTTTAGATTTGTTCTTATTCTTACAGCTGAGTCAATACTTTTAAACTGCTTGCTGAGTCTTTTGTCTTCAGATTTAAAAGTTGTCTTACCCATTAGTTTCTGTTTATTTAACTTAAGGAGGCTTCTGTAGCTTCTGAAAATGAATCTTCACTGCTCTCACTTGAGTGCACTAAAGTCCAACAATTTTCAATAAAGAAAATAAATGAGGAAAGTACAGTATGTGAAGTAGTAAGCTTCCTGCCAATTTGGTAGGTGGGAGGCTGAGATGCAATTCCATTCTCAGACAATGGCAATGTTTAAACTCCTGCCCATTCCATTCAGTACAGCTCATTAAAAACATAACATAATCTGTAACATGGAGCTGTAAATCCACAAACTTTCTTTAATTAAATAGCTGAAATACTGCATAACCAGTACTCTGTTGCTGTGAAAGAGCTTTATGGTACATTTGGGCCTGGATATTCAGAAGGGTTGCACATGGCACAACACTGTTGCACCATCGCAACCCACTGATGCACCCAAGCGTGATATTCAAATGGGGACTGAGCCTGGCACAAATCCCAATGTGCAAGACACATCAGTAATGTATGTGGCAAAGGTTGGGGGGTGCCCATACATACTCTGCATAGCCTGACATTCAGCCCGGGATGTGCTGATCCCATGCATGTGCAACCCCTACTTGCGCTGCACACAGGTGAGCCAAAAAAAAGAGGCAACAGCTGGCCACCCACAGGTGAGCTGCCATATTGCAGGGCACAACACAGCAGCTGCCACCTGTGGGTGGCCACCGAGCTCCGGCTGCACCTTCTGCTGGTGCCCCATGCCCGATTGAGGGCATACATATACAAATAATAGTCCTAAATCCCTGGTGGTCCAGTGGACTGCTTGCAGCCCAATTGCAGGCATCACGTGATATTTTAATCATCCTATATCCCTGGTGGTCAGTGGACCACCGCAGCCGATCACCGCATAAGTTGAATATTAAAATAGCCCTATATCTCTGGTGGTTCAGTGGACCACTCACAGCCTGATTGCAGGCATATGTTGTAAAAATGTAAGTCCTATATCCCTGGTGGTCCAGTGGACCGCTTGCAGCCCGATCACGGGCATATGCTGTAAAATACTAATCCCATATCCTGGTGGTCCAGTGCCCCTCACAACCCACCCACTGGGCCCGACTGTCCTGCTCCCCCCAGTCAGCGGGCAGCTGCTCCCCACCGCTTGCCACCTGCCACCTGCCGACCAACTCCCTATGGGCAGGGCTGTCGCCCATTGGTCCACAGCGTGAGCCAATAGGCATGCAGCTGTACTGTACTATACAGTCCATATATGTGAATGGATCCATTCACATATCTGGACTCTGTAGTAGCAGGTTGGCTGCATGCCCATTGGCTCATGCTGGGACCAATGGGCATACAGCCCTCACCATAGGGAGTAGGTCGACGGGTGGTGGGGCAGCAGCAGGTGGGGAGCTGCTGCCCACCGCTGACTGGGGGTAGCGGGCAGTCGGGCTCAGTGGGTGGGTTGTGAGGGGGGTACCGCTGGACCACCAGGGATATGGGACTAGTATTTTACAGCATATGCCCGTGATTGGGCTGCAAGCGTCCACTGGACCACCAGGGATATAGGACTTACATTTTACAGCATATGCCCACAATCAGAAGCGAGTGGTCCACTGGACCACCAGGACATAGGACGATTTTAATATTCAACTTATGCCCGTGATCAGGGCTGCAAGCAGTCCACTGGACCACCAGGAATACAGGATGATTTTAATATTCGACTTATGCCCGTGATTGCTGCGAGCGTCCACTGACCACCAGGGATATAGGATGATTTTAATATTCAACCTATGCCCACGATCGGCTGCGAGCAGTCCACTGGACCACCAGGATATAGGGCGATTGTAATATTCAACTTATGCCCACAATCGGGCAGTGGGGCACTTGCCGCGATGTGCAGGGCGTCGGTCCTCAACGGCTGCAGCCTGGCAGGGCGCAGGTGCAAGTCGCCGATTAGCACACCTGCATGCAATAAACCATAATGACATGCAAATGGCTCATTTGCACCTTGCATGCATTATGGACCCATTTGCATGTAGCGGTAGCGGGCAGTCGGCTCAGTGGGTGGGTTGTGAGGGGGTACCGCTGGACCACCAGGGATATGGGACTAGTATTTTTACAGCATATGCCCGTGATCGGGCTGCAAGTGGTCCACTGGACCACCAGGGATATAGGACTTACATTTTACAGCATATGCCCACAATCAGGCTGCGGTGGTCACTGGACCACCAGGGATATAGGACAATTTTAATATTCAACTTATGCCCGTGATCAGGCTGCGGCAGTCCACTGGACCACCAGGGATACAGGATGATTTTAATATTCGACTTATGCCCGTGATTGGGCTCGGCGGTCCACTGGACCACCAGGGATATAGGATAATTTTAATATTCAACTTATGCCCACAATCGGGCAGTGGGGCACTTTGCCACGATGTGCAGGGGCGTCGGTCCCAGCGGCTGCAGCCTGGCAGGGCGCCAGGTGCAAGAAATCGCGGTTGGCACACCACCTGCATGCAAATGGGGCCATAATGACATGCAAATGGCTCATTTGCACCTTGCATGCATTATGGACCCATTTGCATGTTACTTTTGAATATCACAGTTGTTGCACCTAGCGCAATGGAACTTGCACTAGTGCATCCCCTGCTCACTCTGGCCACTTGCGCTCATGCTACTACAGGTGGCCAGGGTGCGATATTCAATGCTGTTGTGCCATGGTGCAGCTCCATTGAATATCACCCTGTCAATGCCCTGCACAGCCAAGTTGCGCTGCCCCCAGGCTTGCGCCACAGCCTGGCGCAGTCTGAATATCTGGGCCTCAGTATACAGTCTTCAGTTTACCAGCTGTTTAGCAAGAAATTCTGTTCTCCTTAGACTATTAGCAGTTTATTTTTTATTTTTCCTTTCCATTTTCCTTATAGTCTTCTTATTGTAGGCGTTATAAGATGCTGAGTCCCAACACTGTTTCATCCCTATGGAGACCATGAGCATCTGACAGATCTGTCATCGAAGCTGAAGTCAAGTTAAGCAGCACTGCAGCAAATTAACTTGAATACGCCATGGTTAAGAGTGCTTTAATAAAATTCAAATAATAGAAGCATGTGTAAGTGAGTAAGTTTACCATGAGAACGGCATCCGAATATGGAGTTATGACTGAGGGAGTGATGGGCTGCATGCCCTGCTGCTTGCCCCGTGAATGCTCTACAGTAAATGTCTCCTCTCTCAACCTTTTCCAAACTTCTCCTCCAAACTGCCAATAGTATAAAAATTGTTTAATTATATATATAGCATTTGTAAACACACTTGCTGTGTCTGGTATTGAGTTGTGGAGCACAACTTTATAAATTACAGTATTCTGCCAATTAGTTAGGAACTAACAAAAGCCAATATTAAGAGCTTATAGGTTGGAAATTATAGATAATCAGATGTCTTGCTAAGTGGGCAGTGTCAGGTGACCACAGCTGGGACAGAATGTCAAAGCAACTCAAGTTAGCCCAGGTATCCAGTTGCACATCTAGCACCTAGCTTCCCATGGTAAAAGCATATCAGTTGAAGGGCAAAGAAAGAAAAGCAACAATAACTATATTTTGAGGGTAAGGAAATGGCTAATTTTGTTTGTTTTGTTTAGGACCCTGTAAATGTGGGTAGTAAGGAAGCCCGACACAGTGTCAGGATGCCAAACAAAATAAGTATTTATTCATACAATGGTATAAACAAAAAGCAGACTGGAGTCATCAAAACAAAAATATAAACAAAAGTTTCAAAATGCAATGTAAGAAGACATCAAATAAAGGCAAAACTGTATATACAGCTTCAAAGAAATGAGATTCCACCTAGATACGAGCTAGGGGTCAGATAGGATCAATACCTATCACCAACTAACTAAATGCTCCCATACCTGGTCCTTTTATACAGGAGAAGAATCAGGTGATCTATTAGGCTCTGCCCTTTTTATAACTAGGTACTCAAAATCATCCAAAACATTTATTTTTTCAGCCTAGTATTTAAGAAACCTAAAACAGATTGTTACTAGAACAATAAGCAAATACTATTAATAATAAGGAAAAACCTTTCTATGAATGCATTTGCAAGCAGTCAAGCTCCTTCCATCACTTCTGACTATAAACTAGCATAAACAATGGCCGCCTGGTCCTAAAGATGAGTCAGTGGGATGGCGGAGAGCCCTGGCTGTGAAAACGTTAAAAATAGGTAAGGCAATAATTTCTGGCACAGCAGCATTAAAATGTTTTCTACTGGAAAGAATATTGCCTATAACAAGAGAACATAGAATGCATAAGCATGCTAGTATACAAGGGTCACTTTAACAATAATTGTGCTGTCTGAAAAAAAAATGAAGCAAAACAACTAAATGGGTTACAGGAGACTGAGGAGTCAAACACACTGACTTCCAGGCTAACATACTGAAATAATAGCAAGTACCAAACAGATTATTTAATCATTTTAAAAACAGGGCTTAAACTGCATGAAATATTGTTTGCTGGTCCAGAATGCAAATTACATTATGCAAACTACTTTCTTCAGCTAATTATCCCTGCAGTTTACTTTTCTAAACGAGCATCATAAACAGCAAGATAAACACTCAACTTGTCCTTTCTAACACTGCAGTTTCAACTTCCAACCTACACAGGACTGCATCTAACTGCTTTTAAACAGGTTTGCCCTAACTAAGAAAGTTAAATGTTAGAGCAAACAAGCCCACTTCTCTAGCTGCAGATCAGCTCTGCGGGAGCGCAAAAGAACCTCATCGCTGTGCACAGGTGATCGTGTGCGCACAGTCACACAGACGATCATGTGCACCTTTATGCAGGTGGTAATGCGTACGATCGAGCAGCCTACACTCGAATAATGAATTTCAATTACACATGTAATCAGGCACAGTGTAAATGTGGAAGAGCAAGGAGAAAAGAATGAAAGAAATAGGGATACACAGAACAACTACAGGTGGCCTTCCTGATAGTTGGGAAAAATAGAAATAGAATAGTAAAAGACAAAGATTACTGTTGCAACAAATTTTTAAAGTACAAGAAAGACCCTGCTCATTCCAGGGTACACAGCCCTATTACAGACCCCTAGAGAATAATAGTCTAAGTAAGGATCTCCCTGTTTGAATATCTTATTGATATGTTATATACAGTAGCTAAATTACAGTTTGTACAATATTCATGAGGGTCTGACTATGAGCAGTTATGGAAAAGCACCTTAAAGATTCAGGTTAGCTGATTTTACAAAGGATCACCCACACAGATATTAAAGGCAAAGTCACAATTTGAAAACGCTTCTAGAGAGCTCCTACAGCACCTGAAATAACAAAGCAAGCTGAGGCAACATAGGCAGGTTTGTTATTTACACTGCGATTGATATGAATTACCAAATGTTACCTATTCCTTTTCTATTTATGTGAATCACTTCTCCCTGTATGAATCTGTTGTCTGACAAAGGGTTATATGGACGCTGCTCCTGAAATCTTCAGAATACCTTAAGGGCCTCAATGTGTACTCCTTAGAGAACAGGAGAGCTGGAGGGCAAGATTGAGACCCTTAAATATATCTGAGTGATAAACAGGGTGGAGTGTGAGAAGCTTTTAGGCTGAGTACAAATTTGGTTACATGAGAGAACACAGAGAATTTAGTGGGAAGAAGTTTGAAGAGGGAGGTGAGGAAGCATTTCTTCACAGAAAGGGTGGTGGATTGATGGAATAGGTTTCCCAGGGAGGTGGTGGAGGCAGAAGCAGTGACAGGTTCAAGCATATTTGAGACAGGCACATGGGTATCATTAAAGAAAGACTTACCCAGAGGGTGGGAGAAGCTAGGGGCAGCATAGGGCCAGTTATCACCACATGGGAAGGCAAGGTTGCGGTATACTAGATGCTGTATTTGAGGATGCTACCCTGACAGTGACATCAGCACAACGAAATACACACTGTCAGCAAAATTGACACTTGGCCAACAGGTCGCTGTGTTGGTGTGCCCAAGACAGGGGCATGCTGTCTCCCAGTCCTGAACCCCTGCCCCAAATCAACTCCAACTGGAGTTGAGAATCCTAAAGACAGGGGAGGTGGGGCGAAACCCCCCACATAAGGGGTTCAGGGGATGAAGCCCCTGATAAAAAACGGAACCGAGAGACACAGGAATCATGTGAGACCACAACTCTGTAATGACACATGATTCCTGTCGGCGAGATACCTGTTGACATAAAGGATGTCGAACCAGCATGGTAGAGCCCTGTATTTCATGAAACTATTTAGGTGAACAAATAAATAAAAAATAAACTAAGATGCAACATCCCTTTTCAGTGAGTTCTTGCTTCTACCCAGTTTTGAGCTGGGTCCCTCCAGTACAGGGAGGTCAAGTCATTTCTCAAGGTCACACAGTGAGTGACTGTGGTGGCATTTTAACCTGGGATCTCCTGTTTTGCAGTTTTATGCTGTAACATCTGAACCATAATACCTCCCTAGAAACACAGAAACATAGAATTTGATGCAGATAAGGACGCTTGGCCCACCTAGTCTGCCCATTTCCTACCTAATGGATAAGATGCAGATCCTAGTTAACCAACAGCCTACTTCCTCCTACCCACTCCACTAGAATTGCCTTATGTCTGTCCCATGCATTCTTGAATTTACCTACTGTTTTTGACTCCACGACCTCCTCAGGAAGGCTGGTCCATGCATCCACAACACTCTCCATGAAAAAATACTTCCTCACATTACCTCTAAACCATCCCCTCTATCTTCAAATTGTCCCCCTTGTTCTTGCACATTTCTTTTTCTGAAAGATGCTCGCTCTTGGACTTTGTTGATTCCCTTGAGGTACTTGAAAGTTTCTATCATGTCCCCCTCTCCCTCCTTTCCTCGGGGTATACATATTAAGCTCCTTTAGTCTCTCTTCATGTCTTCTCTGGTGCAGACCCTGCACCATTTTGGTTGCCCTCCTCTGGACAGACTCCACCCAGTGTATGTCTTTGCAGAGATGGGGTCTCAGAACTGCATGCAGTACTCTAGATGAGGTCTCACCAACTGTCTGTACAGAAGGATAACAACTTCCTGTTTTCTACTGCTGATGCCTCTCCTATGTATCCCAGTATCCCCCAACCCTCCTTACTGCCTTCTCACATTGCTTGTCCACCTTTAGGTCATCTGATATAACTACCCCCAGGTCCCTTTCCATTTTGTTGTTGTTAGTATCTCACCCCACTGTGTACTCTTCCCCAGGGTTTTGTTTCCCTGGTGCACTACTTGCACTTCTTTGCATTGAATCTAAGCTGCCATACTTTTGACCATTCCTCCAACCTTGCCAAGTCCCTTCTCATCCTTTCCATTCCACCTTGTGTATCAACCCTGTTGCGGATCTTTATGTCATCTGCAAAGAGACATACTTTTCCTTCCAGTCCCTCTGCAATGTCACTTATAAAGACATTAAAGGACGGACCGATACTGAACCCTGCGGTACCAACTAGTAACCCCCTTTCTTCACTGTGGACTCGGGTTTACTATTACCCTCTGCATCCTGTTGTCCAGGAAATGTTTTGCCTGGTCTACCACCCTGGGACCCACTCCAGGCTGACTAATTGTTTATTAATCTTTTGTGGGACTGTGTCAAATGCCTTGCTAAAGTCTAGGTAGGCCATGTCCACAGCCCCTCTGGTCTCTACTTTTGGTCAGTCAGTCAAAGAAATTGATTAGATGCATCTGATATAACCTTCCCACTGTGAATCCATGCTGCCTTGGGTCCTGTGCCCCACTGGCCTCTAGGTACTCAACAATTCTTTCTTTCAGAAGTGATTCCATTATTTTCCCTACCACTGAGGTCAAACTAACAGATCTATAGTTTCCTGCCTCTGTCTTGCTCCCACTTTGTGATGGGAATCACATCACCCTCCTCCAGTCCTCAGGTACCACACCATCCTCCCATGATTTGTTAAAAGAGTAGTCAATGGTGTTACTAGTTCTCCCCTAATTCTTTTAGAATTCTGGGGTGAATCCCATCAGGCCCCATTGTTTTGTCCACCTTCAGTTTTAGGAGTTCTTTTAGAACCCTTTCTTCTGTGAAAGGACTGATATTGACCCCCTATCCAGAGTACTTCTGTTGACTGGATTAGGTACCTCCCCTCCTCTTCTTTTGTGAATACTGAGCAGACATAGTCATTCAGTATCCTGCTTTTTCACTGTCCTTCTCAGCCCACCCACTCTCCTCTTTATTCAGCCTCAGTATCCCTCCCTTTGTCTTTCTTCACTCCCTACTGTACCTTATGGATAAAAGTTTAAATATACACAACATTGTCTTATAGCGTTTACCCAGCACCTCTCCTGCCACCCCTGCTTGTAGCTTTTGAAATCTTTGCCAGCTGCTTGGTACTTTCTTTTGTCAGACTGGACCAGTAAGAGGTACAGATAGTGAATTAGGAGTATCCAACAGCCTTATGTAGCACCTGGACCTGGGGGCACCTATACAGTGAGGAGGGAGACCAGAATTCTTAACTTTGAGGTAGTTGAACATGTGGGACACAAAGCACTTGAACTCCCTCCTAGGAAGGCACTTATTTAACAATCACTACTGAGCAGACAGAGATCTGCTTGGACATTAAAGTCAAGCAGCAGTCCATTTATTCATCACAAACAGCATTATCCAAAGACCACTACTTCAACAGAAGATGCTGCAGATGAAGATGGAGCTGACATTGCTGGGTCAGTGACTCAACTGGGAGTCACCTGATCTGTGTGCCAACTGAGTGTGCATCCATAAAGGACTGGACCAGGGTTGGGAGCTTTGTTTGAACTCATTGCTTTATGTGAATCATGACTGTTGTGGAACCTGCCATTAGGTCTACAGATTGGTAGCTAGGTTGCTACTCTTACCTGCCCTAGCATGGCACTGGGGCAGGAGGATTCTGTACCAACCATCAATTGGCTGATTGCAAACTCAGGAAACCAGAGCAGCTTATTTAATTTAGGCACCCTTTTTAAACTGCCAGTCACCTGTCATTTAGTGAACCTATTTGGACTGGCAGCATAGCCTAGAGGTTAGAGTAATGAGCTGTGAATGAGCTTGTTACATCCAGTACAGACCTGACCTTGGTTTGATTCTCACAACTTACACTTTCATACTGTGTGACTCTGAGCAAGTCACTTAACCACCAAGTGCTCCCAGGTTGCCCCTGAAAACAGGGAATTGTGCCTAGTGGGCCTTGCCCAGTTACCAAAGGTGAAAAACACAACCTCCAGGACTGCCTGTCTCGATAGACATCTTGATGGACCAATTGGCTTGCTGTTCATCCCAGTAAAAGCAGATGATATATTGATACCCAGGTCAGTCTGTTTGGACTCTGAAGAGAAGACCTGCTGACTACTGCTACAAGCTGTACTGGCACTGTTGTATTTACAACAACGTTACCTTGGTAACAAGTGATGTGATGATGTCACATAGCCAGATACGGGTGTGGTGCCCCAATGGTAGTGTGTGCTGGGATCCACTAAAGTAAAGGGTGATTAGAGCAACACAGTGTTGTAATGACTCAAATAAATCACACACAGTTTACCAACACAAGTGCTGCTCCTGCAGGTGGAATGACAGAAGGACACTCCAGGTTCCCTGGAGGTGGATGTTGTCACCTAACAAAGAATGGCATGAGTCAGTAATAGGTTTCCAAATGCTCTATGGCAAAACTGGTGCAATTGTCAAATTGACAGTAACAGCTATGCTATAAGAGCATCTTATGCAAACCCTTCTAATTTACCCCGAGATGCAACTCTAGCTAAGGCCTTTTATCTGGAGTACTACACTATGAAATATACAACATACTGTAGCAAAACTCTATACATGTTACTAATGGCACAGTATACTTTCTCTGTCATTGAGAAAAGAACAGAAAACAAGAAACTGGCGTACAAGGAACAGATTGACTGGCTGGTCAGTGTGACTCTGAGGACTTGTTGAGAAACTAGGGTAATACAGAGAATTTTTAAACAGACTATGAGTTCTCAACCACACAGCCTCTCTTGGGTTGCCAGAATTTAAGAAACGAGCTCTGAGATTTCCTTGGCTAAAAATCCACAGAGGCTACGGAACTGAAACACAAAGGATCCAGCCACAGTCTGCTGGTGGACAGCTGGGTTGAGATGACCAATACAGTGGCTACCCCACCACAGCCCACTTCTGGATTGCTGGTTGAAGAAGGCAATGCAGAAAGCCTGCCACAGTCCATTTCTGAACTGCTAGGTAAAGAAGACGATGGGAGGACCCACATATATCAGGAATCAGGATGAAGAAGTCTTCTGATGTTGAAGAACGACAGGGTACTAGGCACCAAGGCCAGGCAGGCCATAGACTGTCATAAAACAATAAACAGGACATTAACTCAGGGAGCTGGAACAAAAGATCTGGATGGCACTTCAGTGCAGATGACAAAACAAGAAAATGGATGCCAGACTCTGCACTGTGCAAGACTGTACACTGGGAACTGTAGAGAAACTAATAAACATGGCATTGCAAAGGTACAGCTACAAACAGGGCTCTTCTCTTCAGGAGTACTACTGCAGACTGATTCTGAAGTGCACTTGTGGAATGCCTCTTCTTTGAGGGCTGCTGAAGGCTGATTGGAAACACACTGGCGAAATGGCTATGGTGGTTGCTGCAAACTGATTAGGGACACACTCAAGGCCCTACTTTTCTGCTGCACATTGGGACCAAGTTCTGCGGCAAGATTACCATTTGCCGCCAGAACTTCTATAGTGGTGGTTTGTAATTTCTGCTGAAGTTCTCGGCACTCATGAACTACCACATTACAGTGTCAGCTTGTCATCCTGACTTCATGTCCATGGCGATGGTTATAGCAATCAGGATGGGGAAAGCACAGTAACACTAGTTCAAAAATAACAGACTTACAGAAATAGTTTTATGCCTAAAAGGCAAAAAATATCTATCCCTTAAGATCCTAGACTATTGCATAAATGAAATATGCAGGGACCTTATGTGATAAATAAAGTATTTCTATGCTACATGATCTACACCACTCATGAGGTCCCCACGGTGTAACACATATATTTATATGCTATCTGTAACATACATACAAACGTGTGTGTGTGTACATCTATACTGTATATGTATGTAGATGTATATATATATATGCTGAGAGAGATACTGTACGTATGTTTGTATATATATTTTTTTCTTTCCATGAAATTGTATCCTCATTCATACAGGTCCTTTGGAAATGGAATAAACAGAATAGAGAAGATATTGTAAAACTCATTTTCATGCCAACCCTTCCCCGACACACTCACGTAACACCATCAGGCCATGACATGAATGTGAACCCACTGTGAGATAAAGCTCTCCAGCCCATCACAATGTGTTCCCCATGTGACAGAATACTGTGCCATACCTTCCCAGGCTCAGAGCAGTGGTGTGTTCCCCAATCCTTGTGCTGCCTAGCCAAGCTTCCAGAACCGATCTCCGAACCTGAGTTGCTGGCATGGGAACACAACATGCTACCCTCTGGCCCAAGAGTTGGCCTTGCACACAACATTTCTCCATAACTTTTAGGTGATTATGTCAACCAACAACAATATGTAATCGGTGACCCTGGCAAAATGTGTACAGCGCAATTATTTATTTAACAGGTCTATTCTTTCAGAAAGTCCACACATTATTAAATTTCACTTTTCTGTGCATAATTACTTTATTTTTCTTAAATGACAGGTAAATTCATTTTACCAGTTATTAATTTCAAATGGCATCTCTATACCTTAAAGGCAAAATAAGTTTGTACAAAGTAAGGTATGGACTTAACAGGTTTATGCTATTGTCAAAGTCTTGTTTAAGTTGGCCCCAGTATAATAACGTAAGACTGAAAATGATATTAGGTTGAGCAAATATCATTGTGCCTGATGTGCTGTGCCACTGCCTCTGGCAGTGGGAGCTGTAGTAGATAAGTGACTATTCATTTCTGTGACAGAATGCAGCCATTTAATTAGCTAATGTATGATGTTATAGCACTGATAGCATCACATTCTGAGTATAGAGGGTTTTGGATATCAAAAGAGGGTAAGAAACCAAGTTCTATGGAGAAACGGAAATATTAATAAAAATCACCAAGACCAGTGAATTCTGTGGCACTGCAAGCTCTGCAGTAGTTCTGAGTTCGTGCAAAATTCTGCAGTCACAGAATTCTAGGGACCTTGGACACACTGAGAAATGTCTCTGAAGAACTGCTGAAGACTGATTTGGAAACACACCAGCACAAGATGCTGGCACACTGCAATTAGCCATCACAGTTCCAACAGTGTTGTAATATCACTGCTCCAATAGTTTGCTCAGTGTCACAGTCTCTGAATGTACAGATCACAGTATATAACAGGAACTTGGTTGCTTCTATCTGGGAACCTTCTTGGTGAAGCCCTTGAGAAACATGGACCTAGTGCAGTGGGGTCCTCTAACTAAAACATGCTCTCCTGATACCATGGGTACACTGGTGGCTAGACTCTAGATGGCCTTCTTAGACTATGAGATACACTAGTTGAGTGGGCCCCCTATAGCTGTGCTGGGTCTCTTTAAACAAGTGGCCTACTGGGACTGGCTAGACTTCATTAACACCTGTGGGCTTATATAGCTAGCTAGACCCTTTTAACACTGTTGGGCCTCTATGGCTGATGGGCCCTTTAAATACTGTGAGCCTAAATGGCTAGCTAGGCCTCTTTAACTGACCAGGCTACACTTGACTGGGCCCATTTACTGTAGGGCAACACTGTACTGGGCCTCTCTGCTGGTATTGCCTCTGTAACAGTTTCTGTAGGGGTTGCCCTTTAAATAGTCCCTTTACTTCAGACAGGGCCTTTTCTGCCCCTACCCCATCTTAACTCCACCTCCAGGGCTTCCCTCTATTAATATTTATAACTTCTCCCCATGAGTCTCTCAATCAAGCCCCTCCCTGGGTGTCACTAAGCCCAAATGAATATTAATTTATGTTAATCTGGCTCGCCATTTCTATGGCAGTAGACCATTTCTATGCAGCACCGACTGTGTTGCTAA
The DNA here is from genome assembly GCA_016271365.2 of Neoceratodus forsteri. Classification (NCBI taxonomy): domain Eukaryota; kingdom Metazoa; phylum Chordata; order Ceratodontiformes; family Ceratodontidae; genus Neoceratodus; species Neoceratodus forsteri. The sequence goes on along the minus strand of CM057454.1, from coordinate 245,103,597 downwards.
ATAAATAACTTTTACTTTTAAATAAATAACTTTGGGCAGTCAACACCTAGCTGCTGGTGCTGCCACCGACTCACCGCCCAGCCTGGGGTAAAGACAATGTTGAGGGAGGTGAGAGGTACTGCTGGCAGAGGAGGGCTTTTCATGCAGGTGGGCAGAGGATGTCTGGGGACTTTGCGAGGTCCTAGTGGCTCGAGAGTTCCATGACTAACTGACTTCATGATGCAGCACTGCTACCGCCACCACTGGGGACAGGAAACTGTACTTTAAATACAAAAATTAATAAGCTGGGGCTCCAAGCCCAACATGCTGGATGGGACTCTCTCCTCTTCTTACAAAGGCAACCCAATGGCACTTTGGACTACAGCTGCTTCACAGGCTGGAGGCTGGCAGGATCTGAGACTGGAGGCAGCAGAGACACACAGACAAGCCCCTCGGGAGAGCTTCAACCCTCCAGGTAAGCTCTGTCATCCTTCTCGTTTTCCATGTCCTCTACGCCTCCACTGTCTCCTTGAACTCCCTAACTAACTTTTTAAACAGCAACTTTCGGGGTTCCAATTTTGGAATGCTGCTCATGTGCTACCAGCATGGCATTCCATCTCCTCAGCCTAGCATTCCATCCTGAGCCACTTTATATACATATGCCACTTGCTGGCATGGAAGCATTATAGCTTGGCATTTCTGGCTTATTTACATTATTTTAAAAGGTGTTTGTGATGGTTATATCTAAAGCTTGGGAAACCTGGGTATTTCTGGGGTATCTTATGTTTACTGGAGCACCTTATTCTCTTTTCTGTTGTGCCTTCAACTTTGGGGCACTACATGGGTACAAGAGGAGTTTACTCAGAGCCATTTTATTCCACCCTTCCATTAGGGTAAAATACACCATCAGAGAGTATCTCCAAGCGTAAGTTAAGAATCAAGAAAAATTACAAGAAACAGAATATATGACACCATCATGTATAAATAGGAACATAGAGACCGGATATTCAGACTGCGTGGGCAGTGGCGCAACCCTGGGAGCAGTGCAACAGGGCTGTGCCAGGGCATGAGACCAAGGCGATATTCAACAGTGCTGTGCCATGGCCCAGCACCATTGAATATGGCATGGAGGGTGTACACACTGTGCCAGTGCAAGACACAGACACGGAGCAGGGATGCGCCAGCGCAAGTGCAGTTCAGCTTGGCACATCACCTGCAATATTCAGCCTGGGGCATGCAAATGAGGCCATAATTCATGCAAGGTGCAAATGAGGCCATTTTCATGTCATTATGGCCCCATTTGCATGTGATGTGCTGATCCTAGTGAATGTGCCTGGCGCCCTGCCAAGCTGCAGCTATCCAGGATCGACACCCTGTTGTGTAAATGCAGCCCCCATTCCCATATGCCCGATCATGGACTATTGTATTACAAGTGAAACCTCGTGGTCTAGTGGTAACCCCCATTTGCCCAATCGCTGGGCTGTAGTAATACAAGAGATATCCATGATGGTCTAGCGTAACCCCTTCACCTGATCGCAGGCTGTAGTACTACAAGAGATATCCCTAGTGGTCTAGTGGTAACCCCCTTTGCCCAATCATGGGCTGCTGTGGAACAAAAAGTTACCTGGTGGTCTAGTGGTACCCCCTCCTCACCCACCCACAGAGGTCCCCCACAACCCAGCAACCCCATCATCGGCGGTGCAGCACCCTGACAGAGTACAGTAAGATTTGTATGTCTATTGCCACTGCATGGACCAATGGGTGCACAGACCATACTGTACTACACAGGTCTGATACATCAATGATTGCATTCATTCACATGTCGGGCCTGTGTGGTACAGTATAGTCTCATTCCGTGGTCCATGCAATGAACCAATAGGCATACAGATCGCTATCTGTACGCTGTCATTTGGCAGTGGTATGCAGGCGGTGCTGCTGCCTGCCAGTGACGGGGGTGCTGGGTAGTGGGGACCTTGTGGGTGGTGGGGAGGGAGTACCTCTGACCACAAGGTAACTCTTTCTTTCCACAGCAGCCCATGATCGGGCGTAAGGAGGGTTACTGCTAGACCACCAGGATATCTCAATTATTACTACAGCTCACTTATCAGGTGAATGGGGTGGTGGGGGGTCCAATGGACAACCAGTGGGTCTGTGTGCCTGGCAACGGTGTCCTGGCTGGTGGCTGCTGTGTTGAGCCGTGCAATTCAGCAGCCTGCCTGTGGGTGGCAGGACTTGCTCCTGCTTTCCGGGCTCAACTTTGAGCCGTTCTGTGTGACACAGTGCATGGTTGTGGCGGCACATGAGCCGCACATCCCGGGCTGAATATCAGGATGTCTGCATATGCATGGGCACTCCCTGCATCGCGCCACTGAATTACATTGTGCACCGCTGGTGCATCGACTGGCGCTGCACCTGGCAGCCAGCTTGAATATCCCGCCAGGGCACAATGCGGCTGCACCAGTGCAACTGAGTTGCTCCAGGCACAGACCCTTTGAATATCCAGGCCAGAGACACTTTTAATTCCATTTAGAATATGAATGTAACAAATTTGTGACAAGCAAAATTATTGTTACAGCCAGTCAGAACCCTTATGAAAACTTCCTAAACTCATGAAATGTGTAGTTTGGAAACATGTGAATGAAGAGGATAAAAGGAAAGGAAAGGGAACATTTTTAACGGGAGTTACACACTAAGCGAGCTTGTTTCAGATGCGACCTGGGAGCACAAAGGAAGCTAAGACTTGCTCAGGATCACACAGTATGTACCTAGGTGGCTGTGGGATTCAAACCAGGTCTCGATCTGCAGCTCAGAGTCTTAACCCACTGTGCTCTACTGCCTCCTAAAGGAATGCTAAACACCAGTTAGGACTTGGAAATCAAAATAAGGCATAAGACAAGGAGCTGCCTAGTAGAGAAAGCATAGAAAATAACTAGATGCTTTAACAAACCGAATGTTTATCTGTCTAGATTAACTACCAGAAAAAGATTCATGCACGTATATGCAGGTATAAAACCATCAATATAATTTAAAATCTATAACAAGGAAATGTTAGTAGAAGATAAACATTTCCACTATATATAATATTATAGAATATAACAATGTAAGAACATATGAGTGGACTACAACACATCAGAAAATTGATGTGATGAGCCGAGTCCAAGAGTAGGGTCATTCTCGATGCCCTGTCTGAGGCATGCCCTGCAGGGCATGCCTCAGACAGCAATGTGGAACCCACTCGGAAGGAAGCAATCTCAGACCTGTTACTCTCAAATGGGGATGGAGAGAGGATCTCAGAGTTAAGTGGGTAGCCATCTGAGAACAAGTGACCACCAAACAGTGTGGTTCACGTTAGACACAGCCATAGAGTCAAGCCATACAAAATTGAGGTACTGGACTTTAGGAGGGCTGCCTTTGTCAAAATGGCAGAGTGTCTCAGAAAAGCACTAGCAAATGGGCAAGAAGGAGGGTAGAGGAACAATGGGGTAACATCAAAACTACCATCACAGAGGCAACAAGCTGCTGTGAAGCAAATAATAAATCAAAATGAAGGAAAAAGCCAGTATGGTTCTTCAAAGAGGTGGCAGAGAAGGTTAGGGAGAAAAAGATAGCATTCAGGAAGTATAAGAAAACACAGAAGAAGCAGGACAGAGAACTGTACCAGTTAAAGCAGAAGGAAGTGGGAAGACAGTCAGAATAGCAAAGGCCCAAACTGAGGAAAGATAGCCAACTCGGTTAAGAAGGGGATAAAACCTTTTATAGGTACATTAGGAGTGAAGAAAGACCAAGGGAGGGACAGTGAGGATTAATAAAAGGGAGAGTGGGTGGGCAGAGGGTGACAGTGAAAAAGCAGGGATACTGAATGAATAACTTCTGCTCAGTATTCACAAAATAAGAGGAGGGAGGGAGGTACCTAATCCAATCAACAGAAGCAGTCTGGATGGGGGTCAATACCAGTCCATTCACATAAGAAAGGGTTCTGAAGAAATCTAAAACTTAAAGTGGACAAAGCAATGGGCCTGATGGAATTCACCCCAGAATTATAAAAGAACTAAGGGAAGAACTAGTAACACCACTGACTACCCTTTTAACAACTCATAGGAGGATGGTGTGGTACCTAAGGACTGGTGGAGGGTGGATGTGAGTCCCTTTACAAAAGTGATAGCAAAGCAGAGGCAGGAAACTATAGACCTGTTAGTTTGACTTCAGTGGTAGGGAAAATGATGGAATCACTTCTGAAAGAAAGAATTGTTGAGTACCTAGAGGCCAGCAGGGCACAGGACCCAAGGCAGCATGGATTCACAGTGGGAAGGTCATGTCAGATGAATCTAATAGATTTCTTTGACCGAGTGACCAAAGTAGTAGACCAGGGAGGGGCTATGGACATGACCTACCTAGACTTTAGCAAGGCATTTGACACAGTCCACACAAAGATTAATAAACAAATTAGCCAACCTGGTAGTGGGTTCCAAGGTGGTAGCTAGGGTAAAAACTGGCTGGACAGCAGGACACAGAGGGTAATAGTAAGCGGAATCCACTCTGAAGAAAGGAGGTTACTAACAGGGTACTGCAGGGTTTAGTACTAGGTCCGGTCTTTTTAATGTCTCCATAAGTGACATTGTGGAGGGACTGGAAGGAAAAGTATGCCTCTTTGCAGACAACACAAAGATCTACAACAGGGTTGATACACAAGGGGGATGAAAAGAATGAGCAGGACTTGGCAAGGCTGGAGGAATGGTCAAAAGTATGGCAGCTTAGATTCAATGCAAAAGAAGTGCAAGTAATGCACCTGGAAACAAAACCCAGGGAAGAGTACACAATGGGGGTACTAACAACAACAAAATGGAAAAGGATCTGAGGGTAGTCATATCAGATGACCTTAGGGTAAGTAAGCAAGCAATGTGAGAAGGCAGTGTGAGGGCTGGAGGGACACTGGGATGTATAAGAAGAAGCATCACCAGTAGAAAACAGGAAGTTGTTATCCCTCTGTACAGACAGTTGGTGAGACCCCATCTGGCATACTGCATGGGAATTCAAGAATGCATGAACAGACATAAGGCAATTCTGGTGGGGGCAGGAAGAAGTAGTCTGTTGGTCAATTAGGATCTGCAGCTTATCCAATAGGTAGGAAATGGGCAGATTGGGTGGGTCAAGTGGTCATATCTGCCATGAAGTCTATGTTTCAGTGAATGATTAAGATACAAGCGATTCATTTAATGAATTTTACACTCAGGAATCTGTATAGTATAATATAGAACTGTTTATATACAGTATTTCATTCTAACAAGGGTGTTCATTATTCAATTCAATTCAATTTTTATTTTACCAGGAAAATGCACACGTTGAGAGAACTCATTTACAATTTGGTCCTGGGTGGACTGATACAAAGATCAAATTAACAATTAAAACAATTATATAACAAAAAAACAATTTTCTAAATGATACAGGATAAAGGTAATACACTTAATCAGTAAATACACAACATACATAAGCTGGTATGCTATAACCATAAGCACACAATCAATGCATATAATAAGTTCTACTAATGAAGCAGAGTGCAACCAATTATTAGAAAATAGAAGGAGGAAGGTAGGTATGTGGTATGGAAGGGCTACAGACTGAGGGTGATGGGAAGGAGAGAGGTAGGATGGAATGGAGTGAAATAAGGTAAAGCGGAAGATGAGGGAAAGATGGTAGGGTGCAAGAATTATAAGGGAGTGTAGGAAAATAGGAAGGTGAGACAAGTTATGCATAGCAGTGACAATTATCCCTTACATAGAGATTGTGGAGAGCCTTAAAATTGGGTAATCCAATCCAGTGGGTAGCTTTAACTGAATGCAGAAGGGTGTTCCATAGAGATGGTATGGTATAGTTCAGGGCGAAGCACCAAAGTGAGTTTTACCCTTGGAACATCAAGTATAATGTAGCGTATTTTCTAAGGTGAGCACAGGGAGTACATTGAAGAAGCAGACATATATAGAAGAGTAGCTTGTTGGAGATAGCTTTATATGCTCAGAGCAGGGCATTCCATAACCTCCGAGTATCAAGCGGTCCAGCCTAAGAGAGTAAAGGGAGCAGTGGTGAGTTTTGTAAGGGCATTGTAGATGAATCTAGAGGATCAATGATACAATGTGTCCAGCTTTGCTAGATCAGATTTAGGAATGCGGTTATAGAGGAAGTCCGCATAGTTAAGCAGGGAGGAATGTAGCCTGTATCAACCTGATTTTGCATCCTGCATTAGCAAATGTTTAATGCAGAAAAATAAGCCCAGTTGCTGCCTTACTTTTTCTCGCAAGTTCATCAATATGCAGCAAAAGGACAGCTTGAGGTCAATCAAACTCCTAAGTATTTAAATTTATCCACATATTCCAGGGATTTCCAACAGTGTCTTAATCTGCAGTTGGATACTAGGAGAGAGGATGGTCACTGATTTTGTGTGTGGGAAAGAAGCATGACTTTTGTCTTCTTAGCATTGAGCAAAAGCTTTAGGTCAATCAGTGTCTGTTGAAGTAGATCAAATTACACTGCAGTTCCAGACAAGCAGCCTCGGGAGAGGGCCGAGCAACATAAAGTACAGTGTCATCTGCAAAGAGATGAACACTTGCTGACCTGATGTTGTGGTTAATGTTATTAATATAGACAGCAATAATAGGGCTCTAAGATAGAACCTTGAGGTACCCTCTCAGCACAGTTTTCAATGGGGAAAGATCACCCTGGGCTTTTACCTGCTGTTGTCAACCTAAGAGATAACTAGAGAACCACCTCATAGCCTGCACATCAAGACCAATGTTCTGTAACATTCTCAAAGAAGATGTGGTCCACAGTATCAAAGGCCTTGCTTAGATCAGGAACAGCACACATACTGTATGTAGTTCTTGGAGTCAAGGCCAGTAAACCAGTCGTTCATGACTTTGGCAGAGCAGTTACAGTACTGCTGTGGGCCTGAAACCAGATTGCAATGGGTTGAGCATGTCAGAGGAATCTAGATATTCTGTCAATTGGGAGTTAACAATTTTTTTGGGCAGTTTTGATAATATAAGTAACGAGATGGGTCTGTAATTGTTAAGGTCACATGGGTTACCATATTTGAAATCTTGGGTAATATGGGCTGTTTTCACATAGATTTGAAGAGCCCTTGGGACAGAGACAAATTAAAAAGATGGGTAATGGGAGGTGCCAGGTAGAAGAAGCCAAGTTTAAAAAGCATGGTTCGAGCTGATCAGCTCTGCTCTTTTCTTAGTGTCGTGAGGCGATAGGAGGTCTTTGACCTACTTGATGGTAGTAGGGCAAAGTGAACATGTTTGGAGGGGAGGAGGATTTATAGGGAGAATAGCAGGCTAGAGATATCAGGTTGAAGGAGAGCTTACTTAGAGAAGTATCGAAGGCAATTCTAGCCTTAGCAAGATGATTGTTCTGCTGTTCTAGAATGCAATGCTTGCTAGTATAGGTGTTTGCTCTACAGTGATCATACAAGAAAGTGCCGAAGAGGAACTGTGGCCTTCAATATCCCTTAATAGTTGCCAGAATTTAGCCGTGTTGTTTTTGAGAGTCAAGTGCTGTTTTAAAATACTTTGCTTTTTCTTCCGAATCAGTTTTGTACAACTGTTCCTAGCAGATCTAAAAGCAGCCCAATCAGAAGGTAGTTTGACTTTGCGCACTTTCAGAGAGAATCTCTGTTGTCGAACAGATCTCAAGGTGTGTGAACCAAGGACAGGTTCTTTTGTGGTCCTAATTTTCACAAGAGGGCATGAGCATTGATAACCTTTGATACACAGGATGAAATAGGTCAAAGGCTTCGAGACAGTTGGGGCGAGATGAAAGGCCTGCCATTTGATTCTGCTTAGATCAGTTAGAAAATCAAAGGAGTTAAAATTCCAAAGGCACCTTCTGAGCATAAAACTAGAAGAGGAGGAGGGAGGGAGGGAGGTTTGGGGTGGATCTTACTCAAGCAACCGTACTATGATCACTGATGTCATTATGAAAAGTCCAAGTGTGGGAAATTTTATAGGGTTTATTAACTAGGAGAAGGTCTAGAAGAGCACTATTGGATGGATTTTGTTGCTCAGGGGTGACCTCGGATATTAGGTGAGATAATCCATAGACATCACATAAATCCTTTAAGGGTTTAGAACTGGGAGAGAGCCAGTCCATGTTAAAGTCACCCATGATAATAAATTCAGAGTTGGTGGTTTCTAGAATTTTATGCAGGTGGGATATTATCTCAAAATCTCTGATGGTGGTCTGTAACATCCTATGACATGTAAGGCTTCATTAGATGGTAAGAAATCTTCAAAATAAGGCATTCAAACTCTTTAGTCATAGACTTGGTGTCAATGACTGAGGCCATAAGTTTGTCTGACACATAGATGGCAGCCCACCCCTCTCAACTGCCTATCCACCTAGACACATTATAAGCAGGTATATTAACAACATGATTGAGAGTGGAGCCATGGAGCCAAGATTCAGAGATTACTATCACATCTGGCATGGAATGCAGGGCCCCGTTTGTAACAAGGCATGTTTTTAAGGAGGCTATAGGCATTGATATGTAACAGTCTGATACCTTTAAGATGGGCAAGGTCAAGAGGGTCTACTATGGGTGAAGGAGGGCTGGACTGAGTTCCACATTCCTGGAGTAAAGCAGCAGGATAAGGAGAAGCTTTTGAGACCATTTATGATAACTTTAAAGAGAGCTCAATGTCCCTTTAGGTAAGGTGCATGACTGCTGGGAGACATGCTTGTAACAGATGTAAGATGTGTAAAGATGATACATAGATGGCCATGTGTGTAGGGACACTAAAGGTATTCATTTAAAATGTGCAGGTTTGGGAACATGAGACCACTCTGAACATCCTAGGCAGTTAGTGCAAAATAGTTGAAATGACTCTGTGCAAGTGGATGTGACAAGGCCATACAGAGGGTGCAGGGATGGAGTCAGTAAGGCAGCTGAGATACCTAGGTAAATACAAGAGGATCCTAGGGCAGGAATCGGGATGAAAGTAAGACAGGACATGCTCAACAGGATAAGGCAGTGCATTGTGATATGAGGACATAACAGATAAATGGTAACTTTTCCTAAGTGCACATGCTTAAGCTTATTTTGGAGTGGCTATACAAGGGCAGGCCGGATTTTTTACTTCAACAGGGGAAGCAGCAGGGGAACCAGTGGCAGAGGATAATCAAGTGAGAGTAGTTAAGATGGCAAGGCGTTAGGAGATGAGAGAAGGACAGAAGGATAGTTACCGAGTCAACAATTCTATCTAGTAAAGTTATTGTCCATTGCACAGCAAAGACAGCAATCCTACAAAATGAAGCTGAGGAGGCAAAGATGATATTCAGATGTAAATGGGTGAATGGGAGAAACTGTCTTAAGAGAGGACAAGTAGATGAGTCACTCGGTAAGGTTGTTGTACCTTTAAAGGAAGAGGCAAGAGAACCAGCCAGAGAGAAGAGAGCAGGAAGCGAGTCACAAGACATGTATTTAAAGAGTGCCAGGGTGGAGGAGGGCAGACAAGAGAAATTTTAAGATAAAAATTACATTTGGAGTATAGCACACGGTCCAGCAGTGGCTTGAGAAACAGACCAATAGCAAGGTCTGAAATTCTGCAGCTGGCCAATCAGGGCTGAAAGCAGTGACTCAGAAGGAGGGGAGCAGATTACTTCAGTGGTCATATCTTTTGTGCAGGCTTGTGGGCTGGTGGTGAGGGAGACCGCAAGGTTGGTGCCACATCCCTGGAGCAAGAATCCACGGCAGGCAGGAGCACCAGATCAGGGTCTGCCTCCTGAAGAAAGAGGGAGAAGAAGGAAAAGGAATTGAATTAATAACAGGCAATCAGTGGAGGCGCAGACAGAACAAGGAGACAGGGTAGCAGTGGGGGTTCTGGAAACAAAAGCAGGGCAGGTGTGAAGCGGCAGGAGGCTAAGCAAGAGAGGCTAGTGAGGGCATGAATAGGAGGAGGGCCGAAAGGGAAAATGAGGGTATATGTAGGAAGAACAATGGCAGTAACAACAGGCAGTACTTAACACAGAGGACTGTAATCACTTATAAATTGAGCAGCAGAAAAGTTCTAACAGTAGTAATCAGACTACAATTTTAGCAGTGACAACCAAAAAAAGGCTGAGGTAAAATTTCAATAAAATGAGAAAATTTAAGATAATAAAATTACACTGGGAGTATAGCACACAGTCAAGTGGTAGCTTGAGAAATGGATCAATAGGAAGGTCCGAAATTCTGCAGCTGGCCAATCAGGGCCGAAAGCGGTGGCTTCAGAGAAAGAGCGGAGCAGATTGCTTCAGCAGAGGTACCTTTAGTGCAGGATTGTAGGCTGGTGGTGAGGGATGCCAGCAAGGTTAACGCGCATTCCTGGAGCAAGAATCCATGGTGAGCTGGAGTGCCCAATCAGGGGCACCTCCTTCAGTGCAGGCTTGTGTGCTGGTGGTGAGGGGACACTGGCAAGATTGGCCTGTCCTGGAGCAAAAATCACGGTGGGCGGAATGCCTAATCAGGATCACCTACTTCAGTGCAGGTTTGTGGGCTGCTGGTGAGGGGACGCTGGCAACATTGGCTCCGCATCCCTGGAGCAAGAATCCATGGCGGAGGGAGCACCTGATCAGGGACAGCCTCACTGGGAGCATAGCAGAGAGTCCAAGCAGTGGCTTGAGGAATGGACCAATAGGAAGGTCCAAAATTCTGCAGCTGGCCAATCAGGACTGAAAGTGGTGGCTCCAGGAAGAAGCGGAGCTGATTGCTTCAATGCTCTGCAACTTTGTTGCAGGCTTGTGGGCTGGTGGTGAGGGATGCCAGCAATGTTGACGCCTTGTCCCTGGAGCAAGAATTCATGGTGGGTGGGAGTGCCCGATCAAGGCCACTTCCTTTAGTGCAGGCTTACAGGCTGGTGGTGAGGATGCCAGCATGGGTTGGCACCACGTCCCTGGAGCAAGAATACACAGCGGGTGGGAGTGCCTGATCAGGGACTTCCTCCTTTAATACAGGCTTGCTGGATGGTGGTGAGGAATGCCAGCAAGGCTGGTGCTGCATCCTGGAGCAAGAATCCACAGCAGGTGGGAGCGTCCAATAAGGGGCTGCCTTACTGGGAGTGTAGCTCAGAGTCTAAGTGATAGCTTGAGAATCGGACCAGTAGAAAGGTCTGAAATTCTGCAGCTGGCCAATCAGGGTCGAAAGCGGTGGCTCAAAGAAGGAGCAGAGCAAATTGCTTGAGTGGCTATACCTTTAGTGCAGGCTTGTGGGCTGGTGGTGAGGAGACACTGGCATGGTTGGCACTGCATCCCTGGAGAAAGAATCCACAGTGGGTGGAATGCCCGATCTGGGGCTGCCTCTTGAGGGAAAAACATGGACTGTGTAGACCTCAGAGGGCCTGAGAGACATTTGAAGCAAGGGATAGGAATTAATATCTGTTATGAGAATAGGAGGCTAATAAAAGTTTGTTTAAATTTTACTGTGTTTAATTCACACATATCTATAATCTGAATAGAAAGTAAACTAGCTAACAATTACAGATGCTTTTAAAAGTTACCATATATAATTATAGAGAATCAATATCAGTGATTAAAATGAGACTAACAAAAATGCTTTTTAAATGCATAAACAAGAATGGATTTAGATTACAGAATTTTAAAAGTCAATATTTATCTTTCATTATAGCCCCTGAAGAAGCCTTCTTGGTGAAGCGTTGAGGGCTGCAATAACTCGTGAAGAGCAAAAATAAAGACTTTTGATTTGAAAGAACTTGGTGTGAGACATAATTCATTTCTGAATTAGAGTAAACATAACTAAGTTTTGGATTCACAAGCTGTGCCATGACAGACCATGTATCTGCCACTGACCAGCTGAGTTCAGTGGAGTAATTTCCTGCTTTGAGAAAAGAAGGTATCTCCTACTTATCAAGCACAACAGCAGTCTAACTGACATTGATGAGAGTGAGCCAGAGCTAACTGACTGACCTAGATGCAATAGGATCAGCTCAGTGGGTGCCATAGCCTGGTACCAGCCTATCTTTATCCCATGGGACTAGATATCGGTGTGGAGGTGGCGCAGCTAATATATTGGATGCCAGTTCAGTCTCTGAGCTGAAATGCCTTTCTGATGCACAGCAAGAGGGTGAATGTAAGGGACCAGACAAGTGACCAGTCAGATGACAAAGACCACCACCTGCTGCAACAGAGAGCCCTGCATAGTGAAGGAGGTTTGGTAGTACCAGAACTGCATGCAATCGAGGGTTGCCTGCAGGGACACAAAACATTGTTTGAGAAACTATTTACTGAACTTGGTCTACCAGTCAAGAGTTTTCCAATACCTCCATTTGTGGTTTTGGGTTTGCTAGTTACAACTGCACAACCTTTGGGTTAAGGATCTGTAGTTTCACTGAGGATTCACAGCTTCACTGAGTCTAAAATTCCTTATTTTAAAAGGCACCACTGCCAGCCACCCACATGCGATGACAATGGACCTACACTGATTCCACCGCTGGGTACCTATCACACTTAGGACCTCTTAAGAGTTTTAATGATCTGAGTACTGGTACCTATGGAGAGAAGAGTAGCACCCCAGTACAGGACTAGCGAGTCTATACCATATTGTACACTGCTGCGTTGGGCTGGGCCACATGTGAGGGCTGTGCATAGAAGGGCATTTTAGTGACAGCTGAAGAAACTGTCATGCAGCTGTTTGTTTTAGGCTGCACCTGCACAGAGAAAGTGAAAAGCAGCCACATGTGTTATACCAGTTGAGCTTACACTGGACACTGGAAGACCAGTCAAGTGTATGCTGTCTACCTCATACTGCCATTAGCCTTTCCCTTTCAAGGTATCCTGCCCAAATAAAGCTGCCATTTTACTGTTTGAATTCATTTTTGCTGTCATTCTATTTAGAGTTTAAGTGCATGCATATTGGGGACTGTACATCCATTTTCTGGTTCTATGGATGGTGTGACTATAGTGGGAAGGTATAGCATCTCTTGGGGTTGTGCATTCTGTCGCCAGGCCCACTATATTGTTTCTTTGGGTGGATGCACTGCACTATTTCTTTCTATTATCAGATGTGAACCCTCCTCACATCAAATATGAGACATCAAGAACCTAGGCACCACTGTGACATTTACAACAGTCTGGTGGCAGAGTAAGGTATCATGCCCTGTACTTCTAAGGCATCTGGGAGGCACCCTCTGGGGACACACCCCACCCTGAGGTACCTTACAATTGTGTACCCATATTGTATTTTCCAGCCTATGGAAATTACCTTTATCTAAACTGTATGCACATGTGGACATTGCCTTACTTCAGCCTCTGTTGTCCTCTCATTCAGATGAGAGCAGTCTTGCTCTGCAACTACTGGACTCAACTAGCGATTTCAATACTGTTTTCAAGCAATTCCATCCGACTCTTTCAAATGCAAAACTGTTCTCTGCATTGTTTGAAATGGACATAATTACCGAGCTCATCCAGAAAACAGTATCAAAGGGTTTCATAACTGGCCCATTTACTCACCTCCATCCCCTTCATACCTGATCAATTCAACCTGGTATCACCACTCGAAAATTCTTCATCAAGAAACGACACATTGTAAAACATTTTAGCACCTCCACTTTTCAATACCTCCTAGCATAAACTTTCTAAAATCCTCAGAGAGCTACTCTGTCATCTATTCACATATATAGAATGCCATTTAATTCAACAAAATAGCAGGAAGAAGAGCATGGCTAGCTAAGGTAAACATCTCCAGTACATTTAAGCTGTTCCCCAATACATCCACCACTTTGGCACCTCTATGGAATTCACTGAAACCATACCTACTATTTTGCTTAACATTTGATGCAAAAGTAGTCTTAAAGTTTTGATATACAATCAGAATCTCTCTGCTGGATACTTCTCAACATCTCAGAAAAGCCACCTGGCATTCATCTTTTCAATATCTTTCTTCTAGTGGATTTTCCACTTTTCATCCAACCACTGGAATTAAGGACTGGATTTTCAAAGCTTGGATGCAAGCTGTAACAATGGCAGCTTACGTCAAGGTACCTACTGCATCAGGGACCCTGCCCGATTCAGTAATAATGAGTCCCGGCACCCTCGACCAGAGCTTGTAGCATCAGTGGCAGTGCACCAAATGGATGGCACATCCACCAGTTGTGTGGCAAGCTGCGGTGTGATCGGGCAGCAGCTGCACCTCTTGAAGGGGCATGGTGGTGGTTCTACCCCAAACCCCGATCTGCCCAAATGATGTATTATCTAAGTAATTAATTCCTTGGTGATCTAGTGGAACCCTTCACACCCGATCTGACCATAAGTGTTATTATTTTAATTGCCCCTCACCAATCCTCCTGTAGGTCTTATGATATTCTGTAAATAATTCCCTGGTGATCCGTGGCCCTCCACCCCTCACCCCAGCAGATGGTGCCCACCCCCATCCTGACCCGGATCTGGTGACTGGCACAGCCCTCCTCACACCACCATGGCCAGACGCCGAATGAACTGTCAAAGTGTGTACTACAGTACATGCTATGATAATTCATTACAGTACATCTGACAGTGCATTCAGCAGCCGGCCGTGGTGGTGTGTGAGGAGGGCTGTGCTGGTCACTGAATCGGGAGTCAGGATGGGGGAGGGTGATGGGCACTACTCTGCTGGGGTGGAGCCACTAGATCACCAGGAATTATTTACAGAATATCATATGACTTACGGAGGATTGGGGCAGGGCAATTGACATAATAATACCTACAGGCACACTGGGGCAGAGAGGGGCAATTTTAATAATACCTATGGGTAGATCAGAGGTGGGGGCCACTTGATCACCAGGAATTAATTACTTAAAATACTGAGATCTATGGGCAGATCAGGGCAGGAGGGCATGACACAGTGGTGTGTGTTTGGCAACCCTCCCAATGGGTGTCTAGGTACCGTTCACGACTGTGCTTTGATGATCTAATGGTACTTAGACATTGTCCTCTGGGAAGGTTCCTGAATACAGATTTGGGGATATGGCAGCCAGCATCTGCCACAAGTTCCCTAGCACCATGCTGTAGCCATTTTTGTGGCAAACAAGTCTGACCGCAACCCTTTGCACTTAAAGCAGGCTGTGTTCACCAAATTCAAATTCAAGAAATCTTTCTTGCTGACTCCTGCAACCAGTGGAACTTTACTTAACTAAATACATCCACGCCATCTATTAAATAGTAAATTTGTACTATTTAGATAGGATTTTTATGTGTTATATATAAATACATGTATACACAAAAAAATAAAGAAGTGCCTCTTTAACTCAATATAGAATTCACATCCCCAACCCAATTTTTCATTAAATTTAGTATATAATTAAAAGAGACTCCTTTCATGAAATTGAGTTATAAATTGAATTATGGGAATTTCTTGAATTTATTATAAAATAAAATATTTACTTTTTTTATGGGGATGTGTTATTGTCAGTTTGGAATATAATCTTATAGAGATCTAAACTGTTAGATTTCTATGAGGTATTTCTCTCCATATATCTTTTCATTTAATATACATGTTATACAAGCCTGCAGATTAGCCCTTACCATTCGCGCCTCCTCCACCTGTCACTTTTGTACTCAGTCAGGTTGGTTAGACTTGGATAACAGAATCCACTACCAAATCTGTCTCTAGCCAGAAAAGCTGCCTCTGGTCTATTGCGTTCGGTGCACAATCCCTGTTCTGCCCAGCTTCTACAGTTAGATTAACCAAAGCTCTAACAACAACCATTTAAAGGTCCCTTTCTGTCGTACCTCTCTAGGCCAGAGATCCTTCAATTACCATGCCTCACTCTGGCTTAATTCCTTCCCAGCTGACCTACTCACCGAACTTAAAATTGGTCCTTCAAAACCAAACTGATCGCACCTCACCACAAACAAACTGTACCTGCCTCAAATTACCCTTCCCCTCTTTGCCTCACCACCCTATCCTTCATAGCACTTCTGCTCAATCTCTGGCTCTTCCCTTACCCGTTCCCATGTTGCTTCCTCCCACCCCTCCCTCCATCCACTCCCTCTCACACTTTTAGTTTGTGTCTCACCGCAATTTCTCCTCCTGTCTTACCCTGTTCCCACTGCCCTCTCCCCCATTCCCCTACCTCCCCTACCTATATTCCTAACAATGGAATCCAGTTACACTGGCCTCCTGCACTAGCCATGCTTGTTCCTATTCTTCCTACAATTTGTAAATGTCCTGCCTTTAAACATCTATTTCTACCTAGTTACATTTCAATATGTTTTTCATCCTTGTTTTCTGAATCTGTGTTTTTAATCCTTGTCTCTTTGAATTTGTGTCTCAATAGTTTAACTGTAAGCTTTTCATGACATGGAACCTTTGCAAATGAACTTTAAGCTCAAAGGTTGTAATCCAAGATCTCAATAAATAAATAAATGTACATAATGGATGATTTAAATGATGTATTATAATAATCTGAGAAATCATTTTTATTTTTATTCTTTTTCCCTTATTTTCTACTTTATAATGTATACTATATGAATGTACATCATGTGACAAGTAACCAGCATAAAAGGTTGTATCCCACAATGTGACATGCCCCTGAGGAAGACCTTGTGGTTGAAGCATTGGGGCTGGTTCCATTATCCACTGGAATTAATGTATTGACTTACTTTCATGTGTGAGGTGTTTCCCTGCGAGTGTATTCTCTTTAGATTGTTGTTGTGTTATTTGGGTTAGCTACCCGGATTGCACCGATGGACCAACCGGTCTTGATTGCGCACCAACATCATAGTAGGATGACATGCCACCACACAGTTGTATACTGTGCTGGGTGAATGGTAAGGAACTGCCTGTATGGAGGAGTGATGCTGAGAAGCAATGCATGAACACTTTGGGGTGCTATGGTACCATCAAGGTGGTATACTGTGTGCTGGTGAAATGTGAGGTACTGCCTGCACTGCGGAATGGTGCTCAGAAGCACTGTATGAACAAAGTAAGAGACTGCTTGAAGGGAGGAGCAATGCTGAGAAGTAGTGAATGAACAAATCTGGGTAACATGGCACCCATCACAGTGGTGTAATGCGCTGGTGAATGGGTAGGGTCTCCCTGCACTAAGGAACAATGCTCAGAACTACTGCATGAACACAGTGGAGTGACATGGTGCTAATTATGGTTACGTTCTGTGTGCTGGTGAATGGTGAGGGATTGCCTGCACTGCGTAACGATGCTCAGAAGCACTGTATGAACACTCTGGTGTGACAAGACACACTCATGGTGGTGTACTGCTTGCTTGTGAAAGATGAGGAATACCTGCACAAGGGAGAAATGTCAGAAGCACTGCATGAACACAGTGGGGTGATATGGCACACATCAAGGTGGTGTACTACATGCTGGTGAAAGGTGAGGATTGCCTGCACTTTGGAGTGATGCTCAGGAACACAGCTTGAACACAGTGGGTGACATGGCACCAATCACAGTAGAGTACTTTGTGCTGGTGAAAGGTGAGAGTGCCTGCCCTATGGAGTGATGCCCAGAAGCACTGCATGAACACTGTGGAGTGACATGACACCCACCACAGTGGTGTAATGCAGACTAGTGAATGGCTAGGGATTGCCTGCACTGAGAAGCAATGCTTAGAAGCACTGCATGAACACAGTGGGGCATCATGGCACCCATCCATGTTGAGTACTATGTGCTGGTGAAAGGAAGGAATGCCTATACAGGGAGCAATGCTCAAGCAATACATGAACACAGAAAGGTGACATGGCACCCGTAAGAGCTGCATATTGTATGCTGATGAAAGGTGGGGACTGCCTGAACTTGGGAGCAATGTTCTGAAGCACTGCATGAACACAATGGGCTGATATGGCAACCATTATGGTAGTGTGCTGTGTGCTGGTGAAAGGCGAGGACTGCCTGCACAGGCAATGATACTCAGAAGCACAGCTTGTTCTACCCATTAAATATGTTTAATATATGATTGCCCCTCCTGGTTTCAGAAAGTGCACTCCATTGTTTCTGATTTTATTTTATTTCTTTATTTAAAATTTGATAACTGGGAAAGGCACTATGAGCAGAAGCTCATTTCAGATGAGCCAGAGGATAAACAACTATAAGTTATATGGTAGTACAGTGTACTTTAAACAGAAACAAATGACAAAATACATGTAATACATGAAACAAAGTATTTACAAATATATACAGTATAATACAGTTATATATATTCACATATACAGGGTGTTTTTCTAGGCCAGCAATTTACAGTAGTACGTGGTTAGGCAAACCCCATGACATGCGAGCGCTAAAATTGGCAGCACCCAAGTTTCAAGGGGAATTTGATTGCTTCATCTCAGCTTATACTATTGAGCTAATCATGCGAGCAAATACATGCAATGGCTCCCTTCTGCCCTGAGGATTGTCCCTCTACATATGTCCCTATCTGGTTGTCCTTGAGTGGGACTTGATT
Source organism: Neoceratodus forsteri (assembly GCA_016271365.2). Taxonomy (NCBI): domain Eukaryota; kingdom Metazoa; phylum Chordata; order Ceratodontiformes; family Ceratodontidae; genus Neoceratodus; species Neoceratodus forsteri. The sequence goes on along the minus strand of CM057454.1, from coordinate 245,085,193 downwards.
TCCTCATCTGGTATCTTCCCAGGGCTTTGTTGCACATCCACCCCAAAGACCTCCCTTGTCCCGCCATACTTCCCTGATCGGCTGTCATGTCAGGTTCATACCCAATATGTGCTTTTCTCAAATATAGCACAGATGGGATACTACACAGCCAATCTTCAGTAATCCTAACTTCACATTTGGAAACCTGGTCATTCCCCTGCTTGGCTGCCTCAGCTAGCGGAGATTGAAGTGCGACTTGTCTCGGATGGAAACTGTCCTTCCTCCACAGATTTTCTGGGGCTACATCAACTAAGTAATACCTGGTCTTTATCACTGCTGATACAGCACTTTGGAAGACAGTCTGGCTTCCTCAATAAAGTGAGTTCCTGGAGTCAGTCTGAGATTTAGCCAAATTGTCTCATTTGGTTTCCAAATTATACACTGTCTTCTATGCTAAGGCATATCCCAGGTGGATGGTGTCTCTGCTTACTGGCCTCCCAATTTTCTCAGATCACCCTTAACTGATGCCAGATCTGGAAGACAGTCACACACATATGTTACGTCAAGATCTAGTAAGACTAATGCAGTTCCAAATTTTAAATAATCTTTACTAGACACCAGTTAAACTTTTTAAAATGGGAAGGCTTCATCGATAGTGTGTGCTAGGTGAGGGCAAGGCAAAGTACCTTTACCACATTTTCTGGGATTGCACCAAGGTTGCCCACTTTGGTGCGCTTATCAAACAGAGGTAGATCCTTTGCTAGGTGTTAGCGATATTTCTCCCAGAGATTTGTTTGGCGGGAGACTTCTCCACTGTCAGGTGTGGGAGCATAGATATTTTCTAGTTCTAATGGCTCTCTCTGTTAAAAATTGGTCCTGCGTCATTGGCGTGACTCCAGCGAACCTGTCTATATGGTGTGGCTGGGAACTTTTGACAATCTGCACCTTGAACATGTGATAGCAGGTATTCATGACCGCCTTCCATGGTTTGATAAAACCTGGGTCAAGTTCCACCACACCCTTTACTCCTTACAGCATAGCCGGGCTCCTCTAAGTGATTCCTTGGTTCCAGTTTAATCACGGATTTCAGGAGGGCCTTTTAGATTTTCATTGGTTGTCAGCACTGGGTTAGGCCCTGTTTCACTGCTCGGAGGTGTGGAGGATTGGGGAGGGGTGTTTTGGGGGATGGGGTGGGGTTGAGATATGTTGTTTGTATTTTGTTTCATTTGTTGGTTGTTTGTTGTATCTGTTGTTGAAATTTAATAAAGCTTACTTAATTGGAAAAAAAAACAAGTAAAGCTTGAACACAGTGGGGCAACATGGCACCAATCATGGAGGTGTGCTGCTTGCTGGTGAAAGGAGAGGGACTGCCTGCACTGAAGAGTGATGCTCAGAAGCACTGCATGGACACAGTGGTGGAATATGGCACCCAGCATGCTTGTGTACTGTGTGCTGGAGAAAGGAGAGGGACTGCCTGCACTGAAGAGTGATGCTCAGAAGCACTGCATGGACGCATGGACACAGTGGTGTAACATGGCACCCAGCATGCTTGTGTACTGTGTGCTGGAGAAAGGAGAGGGACTGCCTGCACTGAGGAGTGATGCTCAGAAGCACTGCTTGGACACAGTGGTGTAACATGGCACCCAGCATGCTTGTGGACTGTGTGCTGGAGAAAGGAGAGGACTACCTGCACTGAGGAGTGATGCTCAGAAGCACTGCATGGACACAGTGGTAGCATGGCACCCAGCATGCTTGTGTACTGTGCTGATGAGAAGTAAGGGACTGCCTGCACTGCAGAGCAAAGCTCAGAAGCTCTACTTGAACACAGTTGGGTGACATAGCACCGGTCAAAGATGGCATGATCAGCCTGAGAGAAATGTTGTCCCACTGGCTTTTCACTCTTCTTCATTTTTTACCCATATATACATTTATTGGTTCACATGGTTGACAATTCCACTGATATATGCTACAATAATGCAAAGTTTGGAGGAACAGCTGTTGATAACTAATACAGTCATGTCACTAAAGTCATTGTGCAGATGGATAAAGGCATAGGAGTCTGATTAAGGAGGCTATAAATAATTCTAAGTAAGCTCAGTATAGAAGAAAGTCTGCTTCATCTTAATATCATGTCTGTGCTCCTGCTTCCTTCTTGTTTCAGGTACAACACATGGACAGATATTGGCCACATATTTTAATATATTTATATGTAGGATGATTCTAGCTAACTTATTGAAATATGAGTGTTAGAGGTTTGATTTTAACTAGTGGGTGATGACTTCATAGACTGTAATGTCATACAGCGGACCTGCTGTTTTACACACACACACACACACACACACTCCCCAACTTACTTTCAGAAAGACTTTCAAAGAGCAGGTCTTTACTTCTAAGAAAGAGACAAATTATTATTGTATCTATTGTATTCTGATGTGTTAGTAATTACTTTCTACTTTTGTAACAAAATATGTATTAGTGCAGTGAAACAAGTAGGTTTTTGCCTCTACTTTTCACATTGCTAGTAAAACAAATTCAATAGAATTCTGGTACTGTTATGTCAGAAACTGCCAGCTAGTTAGGAGCCCAATGTATTTCAACAAGAAACTAAATATACAGTGTCTTTTCTATCTTTTTTAAACTAATCAGATACTTATTTCAGTAACAATCTTTGCCCTTTATATGTTTGCACTATTGTGGCCCATCTGTATGGTTTTATATTTTTTAAACAATAATTAGCTTCCTTTCTTGTTCCAAAGCAAAATCTGGTTATGAAGGAAACTTCGTATGCTAAATTATAACAAAAGATCACAGGTTATCAAAATCACATGTTTTTATTAAATAGACAATATTTGGTGGTAGACAGTATTGTTTCTCCATGAAAATGTTTAAACAGATTTGCAGTTTCCTTTAAAATACACTGCCAGCTTTGTCAGTAAACTGTTTCTGACTTCATAATAAAAGGATTCCATTGAATTCTTTTTCACTAGCAGTTGGCACGACAAAAACAAAAAGATGAAAAGTAAGTAAAGAAACAAATAGTAGCAAACTGCATGCCTGTAGAGGCTGCAAAGGGCCCCAGACCTTCATTCTTTAATGTATGCATCCTTACTAAGCACTTGCTTTAATATCAGATAATTTACTGCAGGAATATTCCATTCTGTGACATTTTACCCATTCACTCGTATGGATTTCAGGATGTGTCCTTATCTTTTTAGTTGCATTTCTTAACTAATTGCTCCTTTAGTCTGTCACACTGATGAGTAATTTTTTTTCTGTCTGATATTGCTCTGGGTTCTTAAAAGGCAGCTCTTGTAACAGATAAGCAGTTGAAGAAGAGTGGTGTCAGTGTGTGTGTGTGTGTGCGTGCACATGGCTGGGCTCTGTTCTGTGTTGTACATTCTATTTCTGCTGAAACTTACAGCTCAGCTTCAGTTTGGATGGAAAGCCATACAGAACAGATCCAAGGGCACAATATTGAAGGGCTCTAAAAATGGCTTACAAGGAACTGATAGGTGAAGTATCTAACTGAAACAGTCCATCCATGAAATACTGCAATCTAGTGCTGGCAGAGGTAAAGGAAACAGACCACTGCAATAAATCCAGAGAATGTGGAGAGTTTTCAATTATGTCCAGTCTGAAGCACTCAGAAAAGAATACAGTCATCATGTCCTGTCAGTTCCCCTTTCTCTCTCTCTCCTAGTAATTCCAAAACACCTGCAGGTCTCTGCCCATGTAGCCATAAAAAAAGACTGACACTCCATGAAAAGTTCAGGGCTTTTTAGGGGCAACAGTGTAACCTGTTTCCTTCAGTCATAGCCAGATTATCCTGTCTCACCCTAGGGTATCCACAGCTGTGAATTTAAGAGGCTTCAGGTTTGTCACTGCCCCCATTCCCAGCTCTGTCTTTTTACATTGCACATGGCAGCCCTGCTTGTGCTCATCCTTTTCCACTGTCCTTGGCTCCTTCTCCTGGGACAGACTGCAGCTACAAACCATGCTAAAAGTCGCCAGTGGATAGGTGCACCACACTGAATGACCCACCCCAGTCTCCCAGCACAGAATTGGTTAGGGTTAAACAAATGAAAAATTTCCATGAGCATCCCCACAACACACACATTTCAAGGAGAGAAAAACACTCTTTTGGAGTGCAAAATGTTGCTGGGCAGAGGAGCACCAGCATGCCTACACTATCCAGTTGCTTATTTAGAACACCTAGTAAAATCAATTTCGTAGCAACAGCAGTGAGTTAATCTATTTCTGGTGGTGAGTGCAAGTACCAACTTTCTTTCTTTATGACTGTCCTTATTAGTTACTCCCCATTGCTGCCAGTAAAGTTAATAACACACTGCAGAAACTGACTCTGTCTCAATGCTGTTTGGTTCCTTCAGAGTGTACACACACATTTAGAACATACATAGCCATTTGAATTGTGTACAACAAGGATTGATTCCCATACACAAAGTATAACCATATACTCTAACATTTTGTTTATTTACATTTCCCAATACAACACCCAATCATATACTATAATGCCAATAATTATAAAAATAAAATGTGAAATGGAAGACCAAAGACAGTCTTGCCAGCTAAAATATAACAGGAAAGCTTGCACATTAATTATTATAAACAGGTATCAAGGCTTTTAAGTGGGCTGGGAGGTGGGTACTGAGTGGGATGGTTGGGTGGGGACAAGAAGGTTGGACAGCAACAGACATCGATGGATGGTTTTCTTTGTTACAGGGTGTAATTACTGAGAGGCTGATCATGACAGATCAGCTGTGCTTGCTGGCAGCATAGATCAAAGGAAAGAGTCAACCTATGTTTGGATCAGCTCTTTCCTTTGAAATACACAAAGTTTCCACCCAGCAAGCCAGAATAGTGTAGTGATCAGCCTGGCTGATGACTGGTGTGACACTGACAAGCCCCTTGCAGATTACTCTGCTTTGGACTGACAGGGTCACACACCTCAAAAGCCACTCACCTAACAGAATGTTTGCTTTGTTTGTGCATGCATGGCAAACATAAAATAGGAGGTTATACATTAACAATGTTAAATTGGCAATTACTGCGCAACATTTTGAGCAACTAAATTAGCCGAGGGAAGCCAGCTTTACAGTTGAAACTAGGGAGGCAGGAATGAAAGGAAAGATCGTGGGGGGGATAAAGTGAAGATTGCTATAGACATTATGGATTCAGCTGCAAACAGAGGGTGAGGAAAACATAGTCCTCAGAAGAAAGTGTTATGTATATGTGGGGAGAGAGTGGTTTTATACTCATGTGATTAGAATAATCTGTTAAAGAGCTGCTGACGCTTCAAAGAAAACTTTGAAAACATAATATTTAGGTATAATTCAGCTCACATTCCATATATATTTGGAAGGCTATAGCCTGTAGTTCAAGGGTGGTGCAACTGGCCACCCTTTTGACTATTTAAGAGCTGCTCTTCTACTCTACATACAAGCATTTTTCCTTGCAGTCAGAGGCTCAGTCAGTCTGTTCTCTCTGTCCTTAGCCTACTGGAGCTTTGCACCCCTGCCCCATATTGCTGTGCTTTGAGCTCTGCTGGTTTGTGATGGACTTCTGTTTTATGTTCTCCTGCTTTTGGTTCATACTACCTGCCTCCAGCTACTGTGTGCTTCCTACCTGCTTCTTTACTTGTGTTTTCCTTTGTTTGTTTCTTTTGGGCTTTCTAGTTTCTACCATCTGTTTTTACATTGTTTATTTGTGCTTTAGGTGGTCTCTTTACCTTCAGCTGCCTTGGACCTGTGCTCTCAGGCTGTATTTCCTCACCAGATATTCCTAGCCCTCAGTCACTTGCGATGTTTAATGTGTGTTTCAGCTTCCACTGTTGTTTTCCTGCCTGCTATCTCCAGTACTAACAGCCTAATCTTTTGCACCTGGTCCAGGCTTTACCCTGTCCCTCCTTGTTGCTCTCTGTTCTCCCAGCTCTGCCTCTGTTCCCATTGCTCTAGCAGCTTGCTTCCTATGACTTGTCCTTCGTTAGGACCTTGCCTGTAAAGGCGCCTCTTTTAGGGATCCCTACCCTACTAGTATTACAGTTGCCGTTGGTCTCATCATGCTCCACTTCTACCAAACCTTACTTTTACCAAACCCACAGCAGTCTGTTTCTGATGATAACCTAATCCTGCTGTCATTGCTGGCACATATTTAAAGAGATTTGACAGGATCTGTGTTTGCAACAGAGAGAACGGTGCCTTACCTCATAGGATGTAACCTGATGAGAAGATACCTTACAATAGTGCCACGTTTTACAGTAAAATCACTCATAGTTTTAGTTTCACTGGGTCCCAAGGACTTACCAGTGTTAAGAGCCATCCATACTCCGCCTCACACCAGCAACATTGTGACGTGATGCCAGGGAGAGTGCTGGGGTGCACTCCATTATAGTCTATGGGAGCACTTTTGAATCTTTTTAATATTATCACAGTCAGTTTGTGATGAAACATGGGCACTGGTCAACTAACAAGAGCCTTGGAGCAGGGTCCTTCTCACCTGGCCCATAGTTGGGAAGGTCCTTGCTCCAGGTGGACCTACAGTCATCAACAGTGCTGACGGCACCTCTCGATGTAGCATTTTAGACTTCAGTGGTGAAGGGTGGGGCTCTCATGGGAAGGGCCCTTTAACTGCCCAAGCTGGTTCAGAGGCACTCTTTCCTCTATTCTCCCTATGACTGCCTCTGGTTCATCTGGTTTCTTCATAGATCGGTAGGCGGTGGTATCCAGTGAACAGGTGACTGAGATTGAGCAACTGCAATAACAGCAACTCAGTTTCAGCCCTTGTGTTTTGTGCTACTGGACAGGGTAGTGAGGGCTAGGAGGAAAGGCAAGGAGGGTGACAGGAACCACACTGCATGAGGGACGGAAGGGGAGGAAGGTATGTGGGAGGCAGTGCAGCGGTAGGCTGCTGAGCTGGCTATAAGGTATAGTGGTGAAGGTAGCCGGCTGAGGTAGGGAGGGTGCAGGGTCTGGTCTGGGGTGGCATGGTAATTTTGCAACTCACTACTTTTGTTATTTTTAAGTTCTACAGCCCCCAACATGCACTCCCTGGAGGTGAGAATCTTTAGTTAGGATTGAGGGTGCAGCCCTCTTATAGTTTAGAGTGCTGTTGCTGCTGTCATTGACACCAGGAGAGTGCATCGCCATTCTTTATTTTCAGCTACATACACTCACCCTAACGGTGATCTTCGTTTGGCCATTGCCATCACATAGAACCATAGGTCAGCTGAGCATCTCGCGTGTCATTGCTCTTTCTTCTCCCGCTTGGTCCACTGTTGGTAGAGTACACTGCAACCCTCCACAGCATTCCCATAGAGGGATAGAATGAGAGTGTTCTTTGAAATTGCAATTCCCTTGAATTGGTCTTCAAAATTGCAGTAGCAGAGCCAACACTAACCAAAACTGTCCCAAAGACTGGAGGAAGGTGACCTAGTCCTTGTATCCCTAGAGGCTTCCTCCTAAAAAGAGGTTTTCTCTCCTCTGTGCCAATGGTCATAATACTAGATAGGCATCCTTGTAGTCCCTAGGTCACTTAGGTAGGTGTCCCACTTAGGTAGGTTCCACTGTTGAATGGAGTTGAGTGGATGTCCCGTAATCATCCCATCTCCCCATTTGGATGTTCTCACTCTCCTTAGGAAGCCAAATGTCACACCTTAGTCAGACCTCCGGTGGGTCACTGTTCACCTGGCATTTCTTGCCTACTTTACTCAAACAATACAACCAACTGACCTATGCTACCAGCTGAACCCCATTACCAACCGCCTACGGACAGGTCTTCATTGATCCATGCTACCAACTGAACCCATACTACCAACTGAACTGGTGGGAAGACCTTCAGAGGTGCCTGGGAAGCTGCCCTGGTGCCACCCGCCCTGCTCAGCCAAATAACCAGGTATGAAGAAGCTGCAGTCTGAACCACCTACATCCCTTGCTAATTTGGCCACAGTGGAGCATCATAATTGGATGAGTCTCCTGCTGTGCCTTGCAGATTGGTCCACTTCTTACTTCTTAAGCCGTGCTTCTGGTGCTGTTTTAAAATGGAACTTAAGTGCAAAATAATTAATTTACTGAACTGCTAAGACCTGCCTTGGTTATCCCTTAGAGGGTAATTTTTGGTTGTTGAAAACCTTCTGCTGTGCTGTAATTGAGTTTTTTTTTAAATCCTTTGCTGTGCTGCTTTTGGTCTTCTAAAACCACCACTGTGCTGTATTTGTATTTTAAATTTCTCACTAAATCTGACCTGTTACTTCTATTGCCAGCATATGTAACCTCGCTGCACTGGAGTGTATTGCTTACTGAAACATTAAATATGTTTGATGTAACCCCTGGCTGCACTAGTTTGTAAACTGATTTATTTCAGACAAATCATTGCAATGTAAGAGTTAAACTTTAGGCTGGTCAATTGTATGTTGGGCTAGAACTGTGATTCAAAGCTTACTATTTAACAACATTTTGGCTGAAGGTTTTCAATGTTCTTGTATTAATCCACCTGTCCTAGTGCACCTCCCTCCCCCACCATTTTTTCTCTGCAAATTGCTTTGAATTGTAAAATTCCTTGTCCTGCACAAACGTTCTCTGTGACTCTCTGTCCCCTAACTTGCCATCTTCATCTTCCTAACCCCTCCTGCTAGACTTTTTTTCCTCTCTCTCCTGTTGGGCTTCTCCTCCTATCTTCCCACCATTAAGTGCTTTGTCCTCTCCTCCAGGCATTGCGCTTCCCTACCCCTCCACTTAACCTAGCACCTCTTTTGTCCTAAAGGATTAGCCGTGGCGCTGAACCTTAACCCCCCACTGATTCCACATGAACCTCAGCTCTCCCTCCCCTTTCTTTAGTGCACACCCTGGTTTTTGTTCTCTGAAGCCAGCCCTTTGCTGACGCTTCTCTGAGGCCCTACTAACTGTCTTGTTCCTTCTGCCCTCCAGGGTCCTAACTGTGGGGCTCCTGTTGCAACAATTACGCTTGAACCAGCTGAAGACCTTCGGAGGTACCCGGAAGCTGCCCTGGTGCCACCCATCCTACTCAGCCAAATAGCCAGGTATGAAGAAGCTGTAGTCTGAACCCCACATCCCTAGCTTATTTGACCACAGTGGAGCATCGTAATTGGACGAGTCTCCCTGCTGTGCCTTATGGATTGGTCTGCTTCTTAAGCTGTACTTCTGGTGCTGTTTTTAAAATGGAACTTAAGCACAAAATAATTAATTTACTGAACTGTGTTAAGACCTGCCTTGGTTATCCCTTAGGGGTAATTTCTTCCTGCTCACCCACCCCAACCCTGACCGTTATTAAATAGTGCTCCTCCTCAAAACAAGGCTACACTTCTAAGCCTCCCCTGGCACACTCCTCCCTGCCCACCCCTTAAAGACGTCATTTCTTATTGCCACTCTTTTCGGTTCCTCCTGCTATGTCTTATGCCCATATACTTCTGCTGTCTTCCTTTTCTGTCTCTTATCATCCCTCATAGGTATCCTGCTGCTGCCCCTTTACCTACTTCTTCCTCATTTTAGTGACTAGTTCTGTCCTAGCAATCAAAACCTTGAGGAGGCCCAGTGTTGCTGATGGTTGAGGCGCTGGTTGGCACACCTCCAGCCACGCCAGTGACCCGGTCCGGGAATGAGCCCTGACTGCCGGGGTCAGCAGGGAGGAAGAGAGCAAGCATCCATATGGACTGCTCTCTTCCCAGGAGGGCTTGGGGAGCACTCGGTCTTGGAGCGACCTCTGGTGGCAGCTGGAGGATAGCTAATCATGGCGGAGCAGTGTATGCCGGGGGTGGTGACCATGGCACTCTGTTGCCTTGCTGGACGGCTCCACAGGGGGACAGTCACCAACAAAAGTTCAAAATCCCCAGCTCAATGAAGAGATGATGAGGGCCCCAGGATCCCTCTCATCCCCAGTGCTGGGCCAGTCCACACTGGGGATCCAGTGGCCGACTTCCCCAGAGGGATGGACCTCTAATTCCAGATATAGCCACCAAGGAAGGTGGGCCTGTTCCAGGGGTGATCCGAGTGCTGGAATTTCTTTGGGGAAGGGTGATCTGATGTGGATGGCCATGGCAGGAGAAGATGAGTAGGATTGTGTGGGCACCTCTGAAGGATGCCTCGGAGAAACTGGTGCATAAACAGAATAAAAAAAAAAACCTTGACAAATTTAACCTGGGTGTCCCCAGCGCTGTAGCTAATCCTACAGAGATGGCGGTTTTGCCTCCCTCCTCCTTGGTTGTATCCTCCTATTTACAATACTGTCTGCCATGGACTTGAAAAAGGCACAAACTGGTCGAACAATTCTTTGTGTTAGGACTCAAGCCCTATGGTATCATTTATTCCATTAACTCCTTCCAAGGGCAGTCATCCTTACACATCCACATGGCTCCAATCCCTTACTGCCCACACCCCTAAGCTGGCCCCTCTTACTCTTTCTGTTAGGATAATATTACTCGCTTCTGATAAATTTCTGCAGCCCCACTAACTCCTGTCCTGCTGCCTAGCCAGTGACCAAGCTAAGCCACCTAATAAAACCTTTCTGTGATTCTTGGCTAGATGCCTCAGAAAATTACTAGTGTTGTTGCTATTCTGTGCAGGTAGTGTGGAGTTAAATCTGAGCCCCCTCTCCCTGCTGATAGCTGCTCTGGAGAACTCTCCCAGCTAAAGGGCCTGAGCTTCCTGCACATGAACATATGTAGCCTTACCAGCAAATTTGATCAGGCCCAAGCCTGGGTGTTACTCCTCCCTGATGTAGCAATGTTCTCGAAACCTGGCTGAAGAGCAACGTACTTGATAAATCGCTCTATATCCTGGCTACAATCTATTCAGGTGTGACAGGTCGTCCAGAGGTGGTGGTGTTGCCATTTATAGCAGAGATAAATTCCAAACCACACACCTTGACACATTGATGACAAAGAATTGAGTGCCTCTCCTTAAAATTACTCTATCACCTGGAGTAGCCCTACTGGTAGCCGCATGCTATGGGATGCCTGCAGCCAGTCTGTGCATATTGATCCACCTACATTCTCTCCTGGAAAAAGCAAGCACAGAGTGCATCTTAATGAGAAATTTAATCTCAACTGGACAGATACCTGTGCTAACAGGTTCAAAGAATTTTGTGACAACCACGTGCTAACTCAGATGACCCCAGAGGTTACCGACCAAACAAAAAATCCCAACCGTAGTTCCTTACTGGACCTTATTCTGGTCAGTAAAGCACATAATATCTCCCATGCCAGGGTCTTTCATAATGACCTGAATAACCACTGCTCAATTGCCTGTGTCAGGTACTCCCCTCACCTCCTTCCACTTCCACCTTCAAGGTGAAAGCAGCATGAAAATATGCTCCTGCCTCCTGCCTTCTTGGCAGACCTTGGTAACATTCTCTGGCAGGACTTCAACCTCACACGCACTGTGTGTGTCAGAAGCCTTCTGCACATTCCAGGACCTTTTACTTAAGATCTTCAGCAAGCAGGCACCCTTAAGGAAAATGAAGCTAAGGAAATGTGCTCTTGACTGGTTCAGCCCAGCATGGAAGAGGGCTCTACAACATAGAGACAATCTATGGAAAAAGGCAAGGAAGTCGCAGTCCGACTTAGATTGGCTGTCCTTCAAATAGCCAGGAATGCCTGCACCAAACTGGTCAGGCTGGAAAAGCCGATTCTTCCAGTCCGCTCTTGAGGTAAACAAAACTGCTCAGCTAAATTCTGACAGATTCTGAGAAGGTCGAAGGTCACTGTCCTACCACCCCTCTCCCTGCCAAAATTGTGGTGAATAACATCACATACACAGCCAGGGCTGAGATCCTTGATCAGCTTAGTAACCACTTCGAACTGCAGGCCTCTCCTTTGACATGTCACCTGTTGGTAAAAATGAGCACCACTTGTTACACCAGCTCATTACCTAGCCCAACCTCTGCCCTGGGTCCGCCAACCCCTGTTCAAGTTCCAGCCAGTATCCTATAAACAGGTGGAGGACCTCCTCCTCTTCTGGACATCAAAAAGTGCGGTGCTGACTTATTAGAACCATTCTTCCTAAAAGCAGGTTATTTCTATCTGACAGCACCAATTGCCCACCTTTTAATTGCTCATTAAGCCAAGGGAATTGCCGTCTATTTGGAAAAGTGGGCACATTATTCCATTGTTTAAATCAGGAGACCCTACAGACTTGAACAACTATAGGCCCTGCTCTCTGTACTATCCATGCTACTTGAAAAAAATCATTAACGCTCAACTAAGGAGCATTTGGATAGTGAAAACATCCTCAACCCTGTTCAATCAGGGTTTAGACCCAAACATAGCACTGTGTTAGCCCTAGCTAAAGTTTCTAACGATTGGTTACATGCCCTGGACAATAAGCAGCACATCTACGCACTCTTCTTTGACCTTAGTAAAGCATTCAACACGGTTGATCATTCCATACTACTTGACTCACTGGGATGCATTGGTTTACCCCCACAGTAAAGTGGTTCCGCTGCTACCTTACAAATAGGAGACAGCAAATTAAAAGTCAAGATGAATTCTCCCCATTAAAAACTCTGCCATGGGGCATCTCGGAAGGCTCAATCCTGGGACCTATCTTCTTCATCATTTATATTAACTGCATTGATTCTGGCCTTTAGCAGGAAAAGATCACCTCTTCCCAGATGACACTGTCATCTATCCAATAACCCCTCCCTTGATCTTGCCTACAAGGAGCTTCAGCAGATCTTCATCATACTCCAACACAACTTGTTGAATCTGAAGCTACTATTAAATGCCAAAAAACTAAAGCTATGGTTATCTCCCTTCCACCACCCTCAAAACGAAGGCCCACTACCACCCACATTGTCACCCTCCTTGGTGAACCTTTAGAAATAGTGGACAAATTCAAATATCTGGGAGTCTGGCTGGATAACAAACTGAACTTCAGTGTACACCTAAGCAGTTATCTAAAAGTTAAAGGCAGCGCCTTGGTCTTTCCACTGTATAAAACACCTACTTACCCTGGAAGCCAGGAAGAGGTTGGTTCAAACAACCTTCCTTCCCTGCTTGATTACGGTGACTTTCTTTATAGTCATTGCCCCAACGTGAGCTCCAAAACTTGATACTCTACCATCGCTCTCTGAGATTTTTTCTTGGCCTGCCCTACAGACTCATCATTGCTTGTTGTACCAAGGATTAGGTTGTCTGTCCCTCTCTCTGAGAGACAAAAAACACCCTTCTGTGGTTCTTCCAGGCTCTATCAAACAATCTGCCACCCTATATCAGTGAACTGTTTAAAGCTCTAAGGCTAGCTACATCATAAGTTTAGTTTATTGTTTGGAATTACTACCTTTGAGCCAGAGGCTCTTTTACAAAGGTTCCACGTCAATTAGGTACAGTACAAAAGGTTACATAGATAACACAACAATTTGTGCTGTGTCAAGAGCGAGAAAACATATACAAATACATATCAAATCATTTGTGCAAAAGGCGTGAGATATCAATAATCACATCATTATTACAAGAAAGAGGTCATGCCAGATTAGGAGAAACAAATAGGAAAAAGTCCAGAACAGAGAGTAGAGTGAAAGGTGTGGGAGCAGACAATAGCAGGAGAAAAGGTTTCCCAAACATGTCTTTGTCAAATAACAGAACAGGGTGGGTAGTGAGAAAATAGGGAGGTTTAATCAGGGCAGTCACAGGAGCTGGAGGTGGCAAGGTGAGAGAACAGCCTTGATTTGAAAATACCTAGAGAGGTGGAGGCAGTAATATGAGTGCTGAGGGCATTTAGCCAGCTGGGGGCATGATAGGCAAATGATCTTTGTCCCTGAGAAGTCCGGCATTGGGGACTTGGAGAGGCTGGTGTTCTGATCTTCTGGTAAAATGGGTGCTAGTGCTGGGCATAACAGGTCTTGGGTACAAGGTGGAGTGAGGCCAGAGTGATTTTTCGCCATCAGGCAGGTAAGGTACTTTATCCGGTTTGAGAGTTGCAACCAACCTGAGTCAGCATAGAGTTCACATGTGTGGGTACATCGATGTGCACCAGAGAGCAGCCGACAGGCCTTATTTAGGATGTTGTAATGTGACTAAGTGCTGTAGTAGTGGCAGATCCATATATAACTAAGCCATAGTCAATGACTGAAATGATAGAGGATTGGATGGCAATCCTCAGTGCAGAATGGGTAAGGAGCTGCGGTTCGATACAGAATCCCAATTCGCTGATTAATAGTTTTTGCTGTACTATAAAGGAACTATATGGAACTTCTCTTTATCAATTTTAAAATACCACAGACCAGGACACGACTTGGCTCTACTGCCATTAACTCTTTTCTACCTGTGCTTTGAATAACATGCAAAAAGCACTAAACTCTGTGTTCTGCCTAGCCCTACAAGTTCAGACAGCTGCTTAATCGATGTCTGAATACGTTAATGTGATTGCTTTAGATAAACACTTCCTCCTGGCCAATAAATCCCATATCCCCTATTTACTAGGCCTATCTATCCCCCTTAGGCCAGCATTCCTTAGGGTAACTATACCCCTATTGCACCCAGCCCCTGCCCTAGCTAGCTTCCATGGGGCCTTTACCTTACTGGGTTGTCTCCTCCTCCTCCTCTCTCCCCTGGTCTTGACTACTCCTACCTCCTCTGTTCCCCTCCATCTCCTCCCCTGTTATCTTGTTATGTTCCAGTATATGTTAAATTGCCATGTGTCATTTGACATCAGTGCTAAGCTATACAGCTTACTGACTGTCATTTTATATTACTCTGTATTGTCTGTCATCTTGTGAATTGTAAGTTCTAGTTTTATACTTGCTCACTACCCTTATGCTTTGTTTGACACTCTTTTGGGGCTTCTTCCTAAGGTCCAAGCCAAGGAGTCACCCCATGGCACCCTCAAAGGTGGAGTCCTCCCCTAAGGTTCCTTGCCTTTGTACCCTACAGGGTGGTATATCCCATGGATAGAGAGAGAACAGCCAAAGTTTATCTACGTTACACAAGCATGAAATCAGTTGCACAGACACATTGAATTGGAAGGCTATAACCTGCAGTTCAAGGGGATGGTGCAACTGGCTACACCTCTTTTGGCCTAGTTGAGGGCTGCACCTCACTACACATACAAACATTTTTCCTTGCCTCCATCCACCCTCTTCCTCCAGTGGCATGCCTCTCTCCTGTGGGCTTCTTCCTAAGGTATCTTTAACCAAGGAATCACTCCTGTGGCACCTCAAGGTGGAACCCTCCCTAGGATTCCTTGCCTTCATACCCTACAGGGTGGTATATCTCATGGATAGAGAGGAACAGCCAAAGTTTATGTACATTACACAAGCATGGAAATCAGTTGCACAGGCACATTGAACATGTAGATTTGTCTTCACCATTATATATTACTGAGGAAATTTGCATGAAAACATGTTCTCTACCCCAAGAGTTCATTTGCCTCTATGACTTACTCCTACTTCAAGTCATAATCCTCTGTTGTGACATCACAATCTGTTGCCATGGGGTAACTGTGATGTCACAAGTAGTGTATTATGACCTTGGTAGTGAAAACAACAGGAATAGATGCTCTCCCAGGAGCAAAGATCCTATTTTTATACAAATGACCTCAGTAACAAATCATGGGGATGAGAAATACAGAACTAATGTGAAATACAAGCTGAACTCTGTTTAAAAAGACGTTTTGTAAAGTTCTCCTGATTGTGTCAGCAGCTCTTTAATTACCACATGAACAGTGAAAATAATTAAAACAAGCATGTGAGAAATGACTCCAGAGAGTACGTTAAATGTGATTACAAAATGCAGTTCATAAGAATAAAAACATAATGCAATACATCATGAGTCTATTGGGAAGAGAGACATCAGTGCTAATATGTCCACTTTCATCAGTTCAGTACATAACAATGCGACTTTATTTCATGGCACAAGTCACTTAATTTAGTTTTAGTTTTATTTTTGCAACTTTAAAGTCCATGCCAAAACCAGACCATAAGGATGGCAGTAAGGGTGTCTGCAAGTTATTAGCATCCAATAATTAAATGCCCTACCAAAAAATCTTCTGTTTACTTCCTGGATTCAAAATTTATTAGTGCTATCAGGAAGAATACTTTTATCTAAATTCTCTAAATTCAAACCGGTGAGCATCATTATCTCTAAATTCCCCATCATTTTATTTATTTATTTGTACATTCAGAGTTACACCTTAAAGCACAAGTCCTCATTTACAAAGGTTCCATGTCGATAGGTAGATTGCAGAGTAAACAAAGAATTCAAAATGACATGCCAATCAAGACACTCTTCTGCACTCTTAAGGAGCATTGTCAAAGATACCGTAGTGTATAGTAGTTAGCAAATACAAAATAGCAATGTAAGGGCTGATTCAAGGAGCATTTTCAGGAGCATTTAATAAGGTTCAGCCAAGAAAAGAACATTTCTAGGGATAAGCATGCACCTAAGACCCCAAATAGATTCAGATGCAACAGACAGACATAATACAGCTTGTATCATATAAAATGTTTATATCATATCAAATTCTTTTAAAGTTAGTATAAAGGTTCAAATCAGAAAACGCTGATTTATACAAAAGTATGCACATGAGCAATTGCTTTAGCTAAGAACAACAAACCACTTATAAAAGTGGTTTGAAATTAGCATGGTCATTTGAGCCCTTGGGACTAACGCCTGCAATCTTGTGATCCATTCTGTCTCATTTCTGGAGCAGGATCTTTGTTCTGTCACTGGCCTAGGAGTACTGGAAAGTGTTCCAATGGTTGATATTAAAATGTTTTTGCATTGGAATTGTGTGCCTCCCTGAAGTGTGCACCCAGGGCATTCTCAAATTGCCCTTGCAATTGGCTGTAATGTGCTCTTAGATGTGACATTTCCAGGGTGGATGGCACAACCAGCATAGATCTTACTACAAATACACCATCCCACACAGACTGTAAGCACAGTCCTAGAACCCACTAGTTGGTCCAGTTCTGGATCAGAAGTAAGAATACCCACTTGTCACAAATTATTTTCTTCATAATCATGGCCCTTGAGTAATAATCTGAAACAAAGGTACCTTAGGAGAGTTCCAGTTTCCCTCACCATATCTTTAAGTTGTACTGTACTCCTGTCCACAGCGGATGCTTTTTCATAAACTTTTAACAACATGGCTGAGTAACCCCTCACTCCGAGTCTAGTGGACGGCATCCCAATCTCCTCAAAATATTTGGGTCTGATCATGAAAAGGGTTACCAAAGTTTGACATGAGTATTCATTTTCAAATCTGTAGTAGATTAATTTTGTAATGCATTTCAAGATACTGAGGCCCAACAGTGAAAAAGGGCCATTTTGTAAAATAAATACCTCAAAGACTACCGAGAAAAGAACCATCAATATAGTGAGTGCAGCAAAGGATGCTACACAATTATTAAAACTTAAAAAAACTTTTACTAATCACGACATAATGAATGACAGGGCCGTTGCTGGATTTTCACAAGGGGGTTCTTTTATGCAGTCTGCAACCTTTTAAAAAGCTGTGGGTCTTAGTGCCACCAGGACCCCAGAAGCCATGTGGTGAATTTAGGCTCATTTTGAAGCATCTGAAGAAGTTATATCTGAGACCTCCTACACCCCTTTCTCTAAGCAAAATTATCTGGCTGGCTGCAGGGTGAATACATATATGTATTCAGTACCAGAGAGGCACAGAGAGCTGCTACTGTAATATCATAAGGCATTGTCTCAGATGTAGTATATCCCCAGAAACCATGGGCTCTGTATGCTGTGTGGTGCACTTTTGTGGCTTATTTTAAGCCTATATAACTCATATCTGAGCTCCCTATACCCCTTGCTGTAACCCCCACCCTCGCCAAACTCAATATATCATTTAGCAACAGAGTTAGTGCAACACTGTCATAGCAAGGCTAGCAGGATGCTGGGATGTATCGGTAGGGGTATTGATAGCAGAAGAAAGGAGATAACACTTCCCTTCTACAGATCCCTGGTGTGGCTCACCCAGAATTACTATGCCCAGTTCTGGAATCCTCACCTCAGAAAGGATAAGGATAGGTTGGAGACAGTGCAGCGCAGAGTAACTAAAATGATTCAGGAACAGCAGAGCAAATCCTACATGGAGTGCCTCAAGGCACTAAATATGTACTCATTGGAGACCAGAAGGAGAGGGAGATGTGATGGGGACCTTCAAGTTCCTTAAAAGGAATTAACAAAGTGAACTGCGGTAGTACTATTTAGCCTGAGTACCAATTCATGGTCACATGAACATGAATGGAAATTAACAGAGTAGTTCTGGAGAGTGTGAGGAAGTACTGCTTACGGAAAGGGTGGTGGAACTTAGGAACAGTCTGTCGCTGAACTGGTGGGTGCAAAAACAGTCAGAGGATTCAAGCAGACTGGGACATAATGAAGGAATAGTGGTTACTGGGGCAACAGGACCAAGGAGGAGAATAGAGAGAGGACGGGAGGGTTAGTACCCTGGAGAAATGGTAGATTCCAGGAGTATAGGGAACTTGGGCAGACTGGATGGACCGCTGTCTTTTCTGCCGTCACTGTCTGTTTCTATACCAAGCACCCTGCTTGAAAAAATCTGTAACATAATTCTTAGTTCAGTATTGGATACTACACTTGTTGCCCCATTCCATTCTCCAATGTGGTAGGCATGACAATGGGAGTGAGGAAAAGGTAATTTGACAGTGGCGGGATTCCCAGTGCAAAGTTACCTTCCCTAAATGCTTACCTCCCACCCCACCATACTCCCAAAAGTATAGTGGGTATGTTCATAATACTAAGTTGTAGCAACAGATGTCATTGTACTGACACTCATTCACTAAAATACCACCAACAAGCTTAATCTGGTTCAATTTCAATTGCTTATCATCTGATCCCCCGCAGGTTGACCCTGAAAAGGACTTCTAAGCCCAGTGGGCTTACGGTCAACAAACTTCAACAAACAAACAGAGATCATCTGGAGAAAATGCTTATCACAATGTATTTGTTTTATCTGCATCTAGCACAGATAGCACTGACAAAATTGGAACTGAATGTCCATAAATATGGGACCACAGTGAAGACCTCTGAACAGCACAGTTGAGTGGTGGCAGTGTAGACCCCAGCCAGACCCTTCCAAACACTTGCATTGCCTTTCCACTGTGGTACCACTTTTGTTTAACTTATGAAAAGTCAAAACAGGCATATGAAACATGACAACTTTGCATTTTGTATAGAGAAGGAGTTAAGTAATTTATTTCTAAATCTTCAGCCCATCCACCTGCAAAGCTCCTTTGCCAGTTCTGCACAGCCTATCCCTTGATATACAGTTATTAAGGGACATATTTTTAACAAGTGTGGCCAGCAAAATGTATCTGCCAGTGACTGATAATATTATAAGTCAGGGTCCTCTTTTTTTTTTTGCTTTCCTGGAGCTGTCGTCTCTGAGCCTGCCACCATGCTCCATCTTCCTTGAGTGCCAGCTGACAGTGTGAATTGTGGGCAGCGGCCGTGTTGTATTCCAGTCACACGATGCTGACATGAGCTGTAATGGCCAGCCAGCCATAGGGGACAGTGTTGAGAGAGACTCACAAAGCATATCCAGTCATCTTACTAGCACTGAGGAAGCTGATTAACAGCAGATGTGGTGGGCGCATACAGAAGAAAGTGCTGGGGTTCATCATGTGTGCATAAATACTCTGTGACAATCACAAAATAAGTCACAAAATAAACAGAAATTATGAAAAATGTTACAAATAATGAATGTAACCCTAGGTGGGCTATCCCAAGGGCTACTACCCTGACTGATTTGCCACTAACAGGTTGGGGGCCTGGATCCGATGGCGGGTGCCTCACCCAGAGGTCAGGGTTTGCAATGTTAAACTAACTTGGTCACAGCCCTCTGGGACACTACGACCCCTTTCTTCCACTAGTGGCCCACACAATATATCAGAATTACCTTCACAGTATACACTTACCCCAGGACTGGTTCAGTCAGCGTGACTCGAGGACTCCCTGTAAAACAAGATGATACAGTACAAAACCACAGTACAATACTTTAACATAGGCGAATACCTTAGGCAGTGTAACTTTGCTGAAACAAACAGATCTGATTTATTTGGGGATATAACAAGGACAGGGGAAATCAGGTTAATTAGTTTAAACGCATTAGTAATCACAGTACTGTGCACATATTTCAGAATCCCAAATGTCCCTAATGTCACTCTTACTGGGTACCCAGGCAATAGAGGCTAGCCTATTTGGTGCAGCTGGTTGGGGCCCTGAAGATGGAAAATGCTTGCACAATACCCAAGTGTAATCCGGACCAGTAGGCTCAGTTCGTGGGAGAGAAAGAAAGGAAAAGTAATCAGATGGAACAGTTGCAATTAGATGATGGCAGGGAGCTACCCTGATTTGTACTCACAAATTCAATGCTGAGACTGAATGGAAGGCAGATTGTCCTGGATTGCCAGGAGAAGCAGACCATGTGGACAAGGTCCTTGTGACTGGATCCCAGGCAGTTCAGAGCAAATGGATGTAGTCTGGATTAAGCTGGGGTTTACTTGCAGCTTCATGCACTCAATTCACTGTACAGGGATTTGAAGCAGAGTCCCCACAAGCACTACACACATTTATATGGAAAAAGAAAGTACTATACCAGGCAGGCTGCTTAAGCTATCCCGATCGCAATTACTGCACAATACCGGAGAACACACAGCAGATTCAGTTCCTGACAGACCGAGTGCAGTTCAGCAATTTCTCCAGTCTTCTGAGGGTGAGCCCTGGTTTCTACTCTTCAGATCTCCTTGATTCTCTTCACAGGTCAGATTCAGTCTGAACAAGCAGTTGCACAAGCTGCAGACTGAAACTTGGGCCCTTACGTGTTTCCGACTAAAACTGCACAACGAAGGAGCACAGGGCTCCTTCCCTCTTCACTGCCAGAGCTAAACTGAAACTCCAGTAGACAAAACCGGGCACTTCCTTTGTGTTCCTCCCAGTTCTTGGCTGGATTGGCTGTCACTCACAATAGACTCCCCCTGTTGGTGCAAAAAGGCAGTCCAAACTACATTTCCCAGAGTCACTGCCCATACAATCCTCTTGAGCCTGGCTCAGATTACGAGTCCAAGTTCTGATTCGGCCCACAGGCACCATTTTAGAGCTCCTTAACCCACACCGATTGGTCCAGTTCAGCAGTTCAAAACTAGAATGGGGAACTTGGCAAACACAGTTCTGATTGCAAAGAAAAGCAGGTTAGACAAACTGTATTTTCATTATTACTCTAAATGATTTCTGGCAAACAGTTACATCTTTCAGATAGGTTCCCTTTGCACTCCTAGTGACTGCAAAATGGAGCGAATTGGCAGCAGCTCGAGTGGGACTCAAGCAGAAAACACACAGTCCCCCATACAAACTAATTATGTCTGCAAGCAGACAGCTCTTAAAGAGACGCAAAATTTCCAGAGGCTCTAAAACACTCACAGATAAATGGCTTAAACGCCAAACACCATTCAAGCTCAGAACATTCAAGCAAGCTCCTAGAAGTTTTTGGGAACCCCCATTTGCAGGGGTTACATGAAAAAGGGGAATGTCAAGGGGGTTCTTTCAAACCATAGGAACCCCCTGGCAGCAACTATGAATGACATAATACTACCAAATATTTTATTTAAATTATGTGTTTACATTTATTACATTCATGGCAACTGGGATGTTTTGCAGCTGTGCAATTACCTAAGAAAATTAAAAAGGCTAAACTCATACTATAGTGTAACATATTTTAAACATGCAGGTACAATGAATGTATCACTGCCACTAACTCTGTTTGCTTTTAGCATCCATGCAAATCAATTAGCAATGTGCTATGTGAAAACACAGAATTGTTCTATTGTTGTGAATGTAACAAGGACACCACAGTGGTTTAATTCAAACACTGTTTTAGTTTGCCATATTTATTCTTATCTGAAGTTTATTGGATTGCATTTTTAATGTACCTTGTCCTGACAGGGTTTTGTCCATGAAATATGAGTCTTATTTACTATGTCACTGTCCTGCTATCATGGCTATTGTAAAGCTGCCATCCCAATGTGGTGGAAAACATAAAAGCCAAATTTTCCCCTCATTAACAGATTTGAGCTGTCCAGTGTAGAAGGTATTGGAACAATAAGCAGCATAAAACTTATGTACTTGTATTTGGTCTAATTTTCTTGTGGGAAGCACAGTGATTGAACAGGCAGATGATGGAGGGTGAATGTATCCAAGTCCTGGTTGGTGGCAGTGGCATGGCACATCATATATGTGTGCCTGGAGTACCAATATGAATGGTTGGGATCATTTATTTGGCAGGAGCAGTAGGCCATATTTAACACACCTGAAAAGGAACAGTTTAAAGGAGGAGATGCCAGAAGAGAGGTGCATGGGTATGTGGAATGAGGTTAGTGGAATCCTGAGCACTAACAGTTGTATGGGAGGGAGGAGATGGCAGTGCAGAAGGCATATGGGTGTCTGGCATGTGATCACTGGAATTTAAAGTAGGAACAGCAGTATGGGAGGCAAGTGATGCCAGAGCAGAGAGCACATGATTGTCTGGCAGAAGCTCAATGATCTCAGTCACAGAAGGCAAGTATCTTGGACAATTCTTGAGTTTCTGTAGCTTTAATACTTCCTCATGGTTTGTGTTTTCACTAGAGCCTTCTCCTATTTGGCACTGTCTGTAGAAAACATTGCATCCTCTGGTTGCCGAATGCCATCAGCCACAGATGTCACACTTTGGATCCTTTTGGATACTGGCCCCACTGTACAGAAAACTGGTGAGGCCTCATCTGAAGTATGCCATGCAGTTCTGGGGCTGCACCTTTGTAAGGACATCAACAGGGTGGAGACAGTGAGAGGAGAGTGACTAAGATGGTGCAGGGTTTACAGCATAAGTCATATGAAGAAAGGTTTAAGGACCTCAATATGTATATACTGGAGGAGAGGAGGAATAGGGATATGATTGAGACATTCAAGTACCTCAAGGGCATACATAAGGTGAGAGGGAAAACATCTTCCAGTGCAAAAGAGTACTAGAACAAGGGGACATGACATGAGATTGGAAGGTGGCCATATAAGAGGAAATGTGAGAAAGTTCTTTTCACTGAGAGGGTGGTGGATGCGTGGAATGGACTGATTCAGGAAGTGGTGGGAGCATGCACTGTGGTGGATTCAAACATGCATGGGATAGGAATAAGGGAACCATTGTGATGGGAAGGAATAGCTAAGAGAAGGAATAGATAAGCCAATGACCAACTAGGGTCATAGGCTGCTAGTACACAACTAGGGCAAACTGGCAGACTGGATGGACCTGGTGGTCCTTTTCTGCCAACAACTTCCATGATTCTATGTTTCTTTTTATCCTGGGTATTAGTCCTGCATGCATTTTTATGTTCTTTTCATCAAACCAGAAGAATGTTCTTAGCAATGACTGTATCCTTCAGTGGCAGGCCCTCTTGTAAGTTTTTTCTGCAGTGCTGGAAAAGCTGTTCTGCAGTGGTATCCTAGCCTGATGGGACTGCACAGCTCAACTTGGGAGAGGTTTGATTATGGCTTTCACTTTCACATGGTGAAAGGCATGGCAACTGGGTTTCAATGCAAAAAATGCAAAATCATGCATCTAGTGCACAGAAAACCAGAGATGGAGTACAAAATGGAAGAAGAGGTACTGAAGGCCACTAAACAGGAAAGTGACCTGGGTGTACTCATATCTGATGATCTCAAGGTGGTAATACAGTGTGAGAAGGCAGTGGATAAGGCCAGTGGGATGCTGAGATGCATAGTCTGGGGGTATCATCAGCAGAAAGAGGAGGTGGTGTTGCCACTGTATTGATTTGCTGGTGAGACCCCATCTGGAGTATTCTGTCCAGTTCTGGAGACCACAACTCAGAAACGACATAGACAGGATGGAGGCTGTACAGAGGAGGACAACTAAAATGATGTGGGGCTGCATCAGAAGCCCCATGAGGAAGACTAAAGTACCTGAATGTGCACAACCTGGAAGGAAAAGGGAGAGGGAGCAAATACTATAGACCTAAAAATACCTCACGGGGTTAAATAAGGTGCAGGATGGGAGTGTTTTCAGAAAAAAGATGCATGAAAACAAGGGACATGCAATGAAGCTGGAAGAGAGAATTTAGTGGAGATGTGAGGAACTACGTCTTCACTGAAAGAGCAGTGAATGCCTTGAACAGTCTTTCAGTGGAGGTGGTGGTGGTGGTGGAGGTTTCAAGAATTTTGGGACAGGCACAAGGAAATCTTAGTTGGGAAGTGGGGAGGAGAGGGCCAAAGTTCAAGTAGGGTCTACGGTGACAGAATAGGATAGGCAGGAAAAATGGGCAGGCTGGGTGGGCCAAGTGGTCCTTTTTGATGTCAAATTCAATGTTTCTATATTTCTCCATCTGAGGGGCCTTTTCCATGTCATGAACAGCAAAAAGCTTGTTTAATATGAAATCCATACCGTGTGGGTTCCACTGAAATTGCATAGAAGGACAACTTCAATTTCCCTTTGGCTTCAAAACCATCCACAAAGTAAACCTCTTGCTCAATATTCAGTTACCAGATGTTTGGCGATGCAAATTAGAAAGATCAACAAAATAATGAACTATGTGGTTGTATTTAAGGTTGCTTGATATGAATAATAGTGACATAGTGAGTGTATTTTACATTTATCACACCTTTGGTATTTGTCTACAGGACAAACTGTGGCCCTCTTCATGGTGCCATTGACAAGACTGAATTTTGTCCATGTACTTGCACATGTAACTCTCAGCAAAGTCTAAACCCAAAAGAACCACACGAGTGGGCATTTTTTGGCAGCAAAATGGTGTGAATTTCATGATGCAATGAGCAGGTATCACCCCAAAACTTGACCTTTTAGGATTTCTGCAACTAGGACTTATGTGGTCTCGTTTCTTCTCAGCTATTTTATTTGTTTCATTTCTGTGCCATTTAGACTTTGAAGTAACAATAATGCTTTCCCTGTGGTACCATTTGTATAATTGTGTATCTAGGCAAAAGTTCATCAACTGCTTTTTGACTGGACATATATACACTTCTTCTCTATATTCTCGATAAAACTAAGATCAAGATATTTCCATGTGCATTTTTCTATTCCATATTCTCATCCCCAGAAAATACTAACTCCCCAAAGACCCAAAACTGTCTGAAAATTAAAGTGAATAATATCTGTGACAAACTAACAAAGACACTGCATGGTGTGGTATCCTGGGCATTTGGTTTCATTCAGCACACTGGTCACAAAATAATTTGAAAAGATACTTAAGAACTATAAAAGTCTCTAAAATCTACAATAAATACTGAGTTAATGATGATGCTCCCCATTGTGTGTTCTTGCTGCTGGAAAACAGATATTGTAAAATCTGTGATAAATTTAATTGGGATACCACTGGGTCACACAGTGATTCAGGACCGACAGGGCAGATCTTATGAGCATCGACTTTGGCGCTGATCATGTACTTGCTGAAGACCAGAAGGGAGAGGGACAATGTGACAGAGCCCTTCAAGTTCCTAAAAGGAATAAACAAATAAACTCCAAAACAAGAGGGCATGAGTGAAATCTAGCAGGGGAGATTAATGAGGATGTGAGAAAATGTTGCTTTGCAGAGATAGTGGTTGAGGCATGGAACAACCTAAACAGTGAGGTGGTGGGTGAAAAAAAACATTAAAGCATGGTTGGGACAAAGTAAAGAGCTTTACAGTAAAGCAGGGAACAGGGTGAGTGAGTACGTGAACCCATCTAGACAATACAGTAGATCATGAGTAGGAGAGGGAAAAACAGCAGACTGGATGGACCAATAGTCTTTTTCTGTCTGCATTGTCTATGTTTCTAAGCATACCTTGTGGTAAGGAACAAAGACACCATACTGCTTGGAGTCACAATTACACAATACTCAAAAGTACACTTTTAATTCACCCCCCAACACACATACACACACAAATCTTGTAATAAATACAGCACTCACACTAATTTTTATACATTGAACGCATGCTGACATTTTGGATCCTGCAAAAAAGTCTAATTCGACAGTTGTGTGACCACTTTAACACTAGCTTACCTTGTGATGAAGACATACAGAAATAGAATAGTTGCCATATTGGTCCTTGTAGAATAGATCCAGAAGCAAATGATTTGATACCTTTTATTGGACCAACATAGATGTAACAAAAGAAAACAATGTCTCAGCTTTTGGACCAACCAAGTCCTTCCTCAGAGACTTATAACAATTGTTCAGAGATTCAAAATCTATTGAATCCAGATCATGCATAAAAAACCAGAAAAATCTCATTGGTTAAAAGTACTTATTCAACAAATCACAAATTTAAATGGAATGAATAGCATCCCTTTAGCTTGCTATTAGCGAGAATCTTTCAGGGTCAAATTTATTAGATAAGTTGAACACTAAAGCAGGCAAAGTCTGTAACTTGAAATTAATAATGAATATGTGTGTAAGGAGAACAGATTCAAAATTAAAAGCAACACCTTTAGATTTAATACCACAAAAGTAAGTTAAAATGTGATAGTATTAAAGGAATAATGCACAACAGGGTGTGTGTCATGCTGGGATAACGCCACTCCTGGGGGTTGGGCACAAGGCTGCAGGTCGAGTGCATCCAATGTCCCAGGCATGGCGTTATCCCAGCACTACACAATCCCTAGTGCATTATTCTAATATACAATGTCTTGTTGTTATACAGAATAAAAAAAAATATTTTAAAGAATGTTTTTGTTAGTGTGAGAAAATTATTTTTGTTTCTTAAGAGAAGATGATAAAACAATCTAATCCAGCAAATCCAATGCAATCAGTCAGGAGGTTCTCAGTGCTGAGACTAGACCCGTGGTGTTATGCTGGGATAACGCCATGGGTCCAGCCCCAGACTGACCAATCACAGTCCAAGATTTTTTCTTGCCATTGTATAATGTATGATAAAAACTGTACAACAGAAATATATGTATGGAAATAAAGGGGAATGAGAAAAATGTACCTTGTGTGAACAACTATTTCAAACATTTATACAGAATTAAACTTATCTCTCAAAGACCATCAGGTTAGCTAAATTAGGTGGTTGTTTAAAAGATAGTGATGGTAGTTCTTGAAAAATACAATATAGGGTGGAGGTCCTTAATAATTTTATGTAGAAGTTCAAGGTCAGGTAGCACCCTATAGTTAGAGTTGAGTAGGCTGTTTAATGTTAAACCCCAGTTTTGCACCTTAACAAGTTTGGTGGTATTCGATGAAATAGCCCAAAATGTGGCTGCCAGAGTCTCAAGATGTGAAAATTTTGTGACGGTATCTTGTTTACTTTTCAAGATATGGAATGCCAAAATGCAATCCCCCAAAAAAAACAGTTTTGTTTTTCCTGTACTTAACATGGGGTTTCTGTTTTGCTATCATGCACAGCCTAGATGGTGCTGGTGTTTTCAAGAAACTTTTAAGGTAGAAATAGCCTGTACCAAGGTAGTGCCTTTCAAAGGTTTCATGAAAAAATATTACAGGGTTCCAGTGTTATAAGGATTTAAAAGTAATTTTTAGGATAATCCTCTAGCTTTACTGGTAAAAAACATTGATCATAAGTGCTTATTTTCATGATTTACTTGTCATGAGAAAAAAAAAGATTGTGACAGCCACCATTTTGTTTTAACTAAAAACAATGAAAAATATAAAAAGATGCATGTTCAAAAAGCAAACACATGAACCTAGGTGAACAGACCCCATTTAGCTAGATTCTGGTGTTTGTTTTCAAAAATCATCCTGGAAATAACATTGCTGGGCACCGAAAATCCTGGGTGCCTAGCTTTGCATGAGCCATTCACCCACATTCTCCATATGAGAACAGTGAGGCTTTCTTTGAATTGTGAAGCTGCAGCTAAAGTTGTGCTGCTGGCTTCACTTGGAACAGTGAAATGATGATCCCATGCTCTGTCTGTCTGTCTGTCTGTCTGTCTATCTATCTATCTATCTATCTATCTATCTATCTAAACTAATAGCAGACTGGGGGCCCACCCCTGGTACCACTTCTTTCTCCTCCCTCCCATCCAGGTCTTCCATTCTCCCCCCTCCCCATGTTTAATTTTACATTGAATAAGCAGACCCTGCATGCCCACCCCCAGTAATGCTTATGTTCACCTCCTCCCCTCCAGGTCATCCACCCCTTTCCATTATATACATTGTAGCACCAGGGTTCCCACCCCATTGCCACTGAATAGTAGCCTGACACAAGGGTGCCCAATCCCATGTAAAAAGCCCCATGAAATAAAGAAAACCATCCTCATTGATTTTCATTTTGTATAAAACTGTAGAAAAGAAAATGGTCCTTCACCAATCCAACTCCCTAACACCCCACACCCAATCCACCCTGACTTCCCACTCAGCACTCACCACCCCACCCCATGCCCACAAACCCTTATTCACCTAACCATGTCCCACTATGTAGATCCACTCTTTGATCAAAGACTCGTCTAGCTGCTGGAATTGGCGACTGTGATATGAAAAAATAAGGTAAGTCTGGTTTAATGTATTTCAATGGGTTTGACCTTTTATTAATATCTTTTTATTTTTTTATAATTTTATACCAGAGTTTTAACATGGCCTTTGGGACCCCACCTCACGACCAAGGGTGGTGAAACTATTCAAATCCGGCCTGAAAGGCAATTTAACAGTCATTTTGCAAAATTATATTTGAGGTAGGATTTGAAAATGTTCATCTACTGTAACTGGGTCAATGAGGCTGGGTCATAAGAAGGTTACGTTGAAAATGTAGGGTCAAAATATAAAAACAAAAACAAAGTTATAGTGTTTGTCGAAATTTTTCTGCGTTTGCTCATATGTTTTGTAATTTCGAATATTTGGACCCAAATTTTCATCATAGCTATTTTTTACACCATTTCATGAACATGACACCTATTGCTTTTCAAATCAAGGCCAAAATGTGTTTTTGCACCAATGGCACTGAATGACGTTTCAGCATGGATTGGAAAATGTTTACATACAGGGTTCATGAGGTGGAGTCATAAGAAAGCTGTGTTGAAAATTTGGTATAAGAACATGATAAAATGTTAAAGAGTGAATGTTGAAACAGATAGATTCATAAATTTGTGTCAGCAGAAAAGGACCTTCTTGGTCATCAGGTCTGCCCATTCCCTCCTCTTTACTAGCCCCCTCACCCATAGATTCCACCCTCTGCTCCCTAGTGAACCCTTGTGTTTGTTCCATGCCCTCTTGAATCCCTCCACAGTTCTGGCCCTATATTTATTTCAACATTCACCCATAACTCGCTAATTTTCAAAACTTTGACTCCAAACTTCCAACATAGCCATTTTTCTCACCGCCTCATACATGTGACAGGTATAATTTTTAAAACCCTGAACAAGATGTGTTTTACACTTCTGGTGTGAAGTGACATTTTAGCCAATATACTATAACTGCAATGTGATGTTTATAAGGGCATCATAAAATGACCATCTTTAAACTTTGGGTCAAAAACTTAAAACAAAATTATAATTATTAAGAAACTTTATATGTAGTACCAGTCTTGACCCCAGTGGGTACTGCTTTGTGATCCTGAGCCAGTAAGCTGAGTTTGGGGCAAGCTCAGTGAGCCAACTGGATGGGTGAGGGTGGAGGGATGGCACTTTATGCAACACCCCCAAGCCAGGGAATTAAATGTGCAGGTTTGCCTGCACGCCCCAGGTACCATATAGTGAAGACAACTTTTCTCCTGGTGTAGGACCCTGCAGCTCTGCACCTGTGGCTGGCAGAGGCCCTGTGTGTGCCGAGAGATGGATTCTATGTATTGCGCATCTGTATCTGTAGCCACATGGAAGTGAGGGCCCCAGAGGGCCCCAGCCTCCCAACCCACCAGTCGGCCCCATGAATTCTTGATATCCATCACTAAATCTTCCCTTATTATTGGCCACATGCAAGCTGGGACCTGCATGAATGAGGTTATTATTCCACTATCTCAAAAGAAAGGAAATTCTTTGCAATAAACTGCATGATCGTCAATTAGGGTTCAAGTTAACACCACTAAAGTAGGGATATGTGGCATTAGAGTTTCCAAACTTAATTCTCCTCACCCTCCAAGCAGCAAGCGGAAAAAGATTAGAGTTTTGGGTCTCTGGAGTCTTGGCAAATCAGTGGTGTGGTCTTCCTTGGGGTTGTCCACCCTAATGCCCACTCCTTTCCTGAGCAAACAAGGTCAGATGTGATCTCCTTTCTTCATGAAGGGTTCTGTGGGCCCTGCATGAAGAAGCTACAGCAGGAACCCTCAGGTATAGCTCAGATTTTAGATGAAGCAGTCCACGAGTGAGCTGGTCACATTTGTATCAGTCATTGATGAATTCTGCACCTAGCTCTATGGAGCAACAGTGGAAGAAATGGGAAGAGATCTTGGGTGAGGGTATTGCAGAGGAGGATTGGCTCAAAATACTGCAGGATGGGTAGAAGCAGAATATGCAAAGTAAATATAAGGTTGTCCACTATATGTCAACCCAGAGGACATGCTGTTGACCTGACAGAGTGGCTAAGTTCAACTCTCAGGTTACCAGAAATTTACTGTGCAGATCAAACAGCTGATGTATTATATATGAGGTATGCATAGATACTGGATGGAATTAAAACAAACTATGTTAGAGATGCTGGGTCAGCAAGTAACTCTTACTCCCAGGAAGATTATGCTTTGTGATTGGGGGATGCTGAGGACCTACAGTCACGTCATTGGACATTTCTCCAGGTTGCTATAAATACAACTAAACTGGGTATATTAAAAGACTGAAACAGGCAAGCCCCCTCCCCATACTGTATGTACTCTGGCTTCCACTGATGAAAGAATGCATGCATGAATAAATGAACAAGTTAATTAATTTGGAGAGGATTATATACAGTGCTAGAGGGAATGAGTCTGGCTACAGCAAGGTCTGGGAGGGTTTCACCACATTTATTGATACTAACTGAGGTGTATGTGTGATAAACTTTCACTTACAAAGTTGCCAACCTCCCTTTACCTTAAATATTACATAAGGGAAAGGAAAGGAAATTGTTTAACCAAGAAAGGCACACTATGCCAATGCTTGTTTCAGACATGACCTGGGAGCACAGGGAAGTTAAGTGACTTGCTCAGGGTCACATAGTATGCAGGTGGAGTTGTGGGATTCAAACCCAGGTCTCCAGGTTTACAACTCAGAGCCCTAAACCATGGTGCCATACAGCCTCATAATGCATAATAGCTACATAACAATGAGTTACAGACCAATATTGCACACATGTATTTTTGCATGGAAATCGACTGTATTAAATTTTGTATATGAAGTGAAGAAGACTCTGATACAGTTGAATAGTTCGATTTTTTTATTGTAATCTTTTATATTTGGAAGTGTTATAAGCTTAGATATAGTATTGCAGGTGTTTGTACTCTAGTAAGTGTCAATATGAAGAAAATATAATACTGTATGATAAAGTTTACACAAGGCAAACAGTATAACAGTCAGGGCCATTCATCAACTGTTATGTTACAATTTACGGTTTTAAACACCTATAAAATGCTTTGACTTCAATAGAATATCTTTAAAAGAAAAGAAAGTTACATCAGATTATGCTGGCAACATGTTACAAGACATGCAATACTTCTCTACCTTTTGAAGAGTGTATCACTATGAGACACTGGGTTGGAGGCGGTACCTTGTGCTTCAGACAAGAGGCTACAGGCTGGGGGTAGGGGTGAGCATTAGAGTTGACAACCCCAAGGAAGACCCCACTAATGATTTGCCAGGACTCGAGACCCCAAACCCTAATATTTTATTAGCTATTGCTGCTTGGGGTTGTGGGTGGGGAGTTAGAGTTGAAAACCCTAACGCTGCATTTCCCTACTTTTCTGGCATTAACTTGAACCCCTAACTTGTGCATTAATGCAGTTTTTGCGAAGACTATTATAGGGGTGCAGTAGCACCCCTATAGTTAAGGTTGTACCACAACTTAATGATAAAATCCAATTTTTGCACCTTAATAACTTTGGCATTCTTTGACCAAATAGCTCAACATTTTGTATGCACGGTCATTCTGCCAGTGTCTCAAAACATGGAAAGTTTCATAACAGCAACTTGTATGGTTTTTGAGATATGGAGTGGCAAAAAAGTGCAAAATTGCCACTTTTCCCTATACTTCACATGGGATTTTTGATCTGTCTACAGCGCAGGCAAAATTTAATTTTATTCTGAAATTTTCAGGGATGATGGGGTCTGTGCCAAGGGTGTGTCTTTAGATATTTTGGTGAAAAGATAGCTCACCATTTTAAATTTTAATGTTTTTGTGATAGTGACTAGACAGGCAGGTAAATGAAAACCAACCATTCAAACTGTTAATTGTTAAGATTTACTGTTCATGCTCAGAGACATACTGTTTGTCGTCCGCCATCTGTTTTTTTCCTTTTAAAAATTGTTTTCTACAGAAGCACTGCTTTGTAATGAATGAACAAGACTTGTATTTAAGTCTCAGTCACATGTTTAGTTCCTTACTGTATTATTATTTAAAAATTTTGAAGGCAACAATCTCTTTTTGGGGTGAGAATCATGTCATCCATCACTCATTTAGTTAAGGATCGATCAATCTGAAAAAACATTCACAGTTCTTTATAGTTCGAACTTTGCTGTTTGAACTATAAAGACTATGAACATCAAGAGTCCATGACAGTTTGAAATATCATAGCTCCCTGATGTCTAGTGGCACCCCAAGCATCAATTTCTGTCCCTGAAAAAAACAATATGTCCCTGGTGGTCTAGTGTTCCTCCCCTACCCTGTTCTCCAATCACAGTCCCCATGTCAAATAATACATTCCCTCATAGTTCAATGCTCCCTGCCCCTCCATATTCTCTGATCACTGTCCCCATATAAAAAATATATTCCCTGGTGGTCCAGTGTTCCCTCCCCATTCTTCAAACACTTTCCCCAAGTCAAAATATAATTCCCTGGTAGTCCAGTGGTCCCTCCCTCCTCCCTCATTCTCTGATCACCATCCCGTGTAAATATTCATATTTCCTGGTAGTCCAGTGGTCTGTCCCCCTCTGCCCATTCTCTGATCACCATCCCAAAGTCAAAGTTACATTCTCTGGTGGTCAAGTGGTCCCTCCGCTCTTCCCTATACTCCAATCACCACCCGATATTTTTGTTTTTAAGCATGGAAATAAAAATGGACCCTCGCCAATCAGCCCCCACCAACCACCCACTCAGCACCCACCACCCACCCCCAGTACACCCCACACCCTCACTCCCTGAACAAGTCCCAGGTTAGAGATGAACTCTTGGATCGAAGACACGTCTTGCTGCTGGATCCGGTGACTGCAATATGAGAAACTAAGGTAAATGCAGAAACAAAATTCATCTGAAAATACAGTGTGCTTAGGCTGGAGTATGTAATTTCTGTATAAAAATAAAATGTTACTTATTATATTATAATGCCCTTAAGGTATCATTTTGAGAGATTATGGATTTGTTTATAGCTGCTGGTTTCATCAGATAATGTAAACCCTGTCTTATGATTCATAGCGTGCCCTGATAAAGACTTTTTTTATTAATTTTGGTAACCAGGTAAGGCTCACTAGGCACAAGTGCCTGTTTTCAGCGGTGATCTGGGAGCACTGGTGGTTAAGTGACTTGCTCAGAGTCACACAGTATGCAAGTGGAGGTTGTGAGAATCAAACCAAGGTCTGGTCTGCTGGATGCACCAAGCTCGTTCACAACTCATTACTCTAACCTCTAAGCTATACTCAGCCCAACTACCCCATTTATTATTTGGGTATTCTGAGCCCCCACACACCAATTGTTTACCTTTCACGACAATGAACCATGTTTTTAATAAATGATTTGCAATTATTCCTATGATGATGAGTGTTCCAAATTAAGCAGGCGTGAACATTTTTGAAACTAGGTAATGAATGGCATTTATAATCCACACCAGAACAACATGCCAGCTTCTTGTGGAATTGCCTGATTGTTCATCAGTGTGTTTCTATATGTATTAAACCTAATAACTGGGTATCAGCTAAGATGTGTGGCTTGATCGAGTTCTGGCCAAGTGTGGTAGTGTCTCATGTACATAGTGTACTTCTTGCACTCACACAAATTCAGTCCATATATTTTAAGTCCAGTCTGCAATAATAGTGCATTTTCTGTTCCCTTTCCTCTTTACATAGCAGTCATTAAAGAGCCACTGGCCTCAAGAAGAACTTTCAAAAACATAATATTTGGACACAAAGCAGCTTATATTTCTTATTAGCTCAGTATTTTGTATCCCCATTACTTATTACTGAGGTAATTTGCATCAAAAACAGGATAGCTGTTCCTTGAGGATTCATCAGCTCCTATTGCTTCTTCATAACCTGATGTCATAATACTCTGCTTGTGACATCAGAATTATTCAACAGCAACAGACTGTGATGTCACAACAGAGCATTATGATTTCAAGTTGAGAATCGCTACAGAGACAGATGAACTCTGATAAAAATCTTGTTTTGTGGGAATTTCTTCAGTAATAAATAATGGAGAAAGAGAAATCTGTGCAAGGAGTATGAAATACAACCTAAATTGTGCCTAGATATTATGTTTTCCAAAGTTTTCAAAGGCGTCAGCTGCTCTTAAATAGCTACTGACACCTCAAAGCAAACTTTAAAAAACACATTAATTGGGTACAATTCTGCTTGCATTCCATTTATATTGTACATATTTCTCCTCCACATAATTTATTACTTAAGAAATATGTATGAATATATAATTGTTGTCCCTTAGATTTCATTTTACGTTCATCTGCCTCTCTAGCTTACTCCCTACTTCAAGTCATAATCTCTGTTGTGACATCACAATCTATTACCATGGATGTAACTCTGAGGTCACAAGCAGTGCTCTGTGATGTCAGGTAGGGAGAAAGCAACAGGAACATGGGCCACCCAATATAATGACTGGGACCTGTCTGTACCAGGGAACAGGTTATT
Organism: Neoceratodus forsteri; assembly: GCA_016271365.2. Lineage (NCBI taxonomy): Eukaryota > Metazoa > Chordata > Ceratodontiformes > Ceratodontidae > Neoceratodus > Neoceratodus forsteri. The sequence continues at coordinate 245,050,244 of CM057454.1, read as the reverse complement.
TTGAGGACAGGGTTATTGGGAAAGGAGGGTGTGGCACTATATGTGAAGGAAGGACTGAAGTGTGTAAGGGAGGAAGGGAGGAGGTTAGTACGAGTCACTTTGGATGCAAATCCAGGATTCCAAGAATAGGATTCTTAGAATGGGAGTGGTGTACAGGCCACCATCTCAGATGGAGGAGTTAGACAGGGAACTAGCGGGACAGATCAGGAGGACCTGTAAGAAGGCTAGTGTGGTGATTGTGGGGGACTTCAAAATGCCGGGAGTGGATTGGAGTACTCAACAACCAGGAACAGAAGGGAGCAGGTACTGCTGGATGCCTTCAAGACAGCTTCCTGCTGCAAATGGTCAGTGAAACAACCAGGTTAGGGAATACCCTTGACCTTGTGCTGGCAAATGAGGACTTTGTGAGAGAACTTACAGTGGAGGAACTGCTGTCAGGAAGTGACCACCACTCAGTATGGCTCACATTGGATACGGGCCAAGGAATGAGTGGAATCTGGCACAAGAGTGCTGGACTTCAGGGGCCAACTTTGGGAGGATGGGGGAAGTTCTAAAAGGGTACCTGGCCAGAATTCAATCTAGTATGGACACTAACCAGAGGTGGGAGTTCATAAAGCTGGGGATAGTGGAGGCAACCAAACCTACTGCAAGGCCCAGAGCAAGAAGGCTTGAGGCTAAGAAACCGAGCTGGTTGAGCAAGGAGGTCATGGAAAAGGTAAGGAGGAAAAGAGCTGCCTTTAGGAAGTACAAGAAAACAGGGAGGGGAGGACAGGGAGGAGTACTTGACAGAATCGAAGGAGGTGACAAGAAGTAAGGGAGCCAAAGCATCTACAGAACTCAGGCTGGCACAAGGCATTAAGAAAGGGAAAAGGACTCTTTAGGTTCATCAGGAGAAAAGGAGCTGTAAGGACCACATAGTAAGGATTAGGCAGGAGGGGTTGGGTGGAGTTAAGATAAGGCAGAAGCACTAAATGAGTACTCTGCTCAGTATTTACTAAAGAGAAGAGGGGGTGACACCCAAGGGGAAGAAATGGCAGAAACAGGGGGAAGGGTGACAGATGGGAAATCATGCAGGGCAGAGTTAGGAGGGTTTGAAGGCACTGAGGGTGGACAAGGTGCCAGGCCTAGATGGCATCCACCCAGGGTACTGAGGGAGTTGGCAGAGGTCCTTGCAGGACCTTGGCAGACCTATTTAATGCATCACTACATTCGGGGTGTGTACCTCAGGACTGGAGGATGGCTCATGTGGTGCCCCTCCACAAGAGTGGCCCCAAGGATGAACCGGAAACTACAGACCAGTGAGTCTCACATCCATCGTGGGTAAGCTAATGGAGACTATCCTGAAGGAGAGGCTGGTGGCCCTCCTAGAAGCCAAAGGACTACAGGACAGCAGACAGCATGGCTTCATACGGGGCAGATCCTGCCAAACCAACCTGGTGGAGTTCTATGACAGGGTAACTAGGCAACTGGACAGGGGCCATGCAGTGGATGTCCTGTATCTGGACTTCAGTAAGGCGATTCGACTCGGTGCCGCATGGAAGGCTGGGAATTAAGTTAGTAGGCACAGGGGTGGGTGCAAAGCTGGTGAGATGGGTAGGAAACTGGCTTCAGGAAGGCAACAGAGGGTGGTGGTGGGTGGGGAGCTCTCACACTCAAGGGTAGTGACAGGCGGTGTTCCACAGGGCTCGGTGTTGGGACCAGTGTTGTTTGGGATATTCATTGCAGACATATCATGGGACATCAAGAGCAAGATTAGTCTGTTTGCTGATGATACCAAGTTAGGAGTGGTGGTGGATGACCTGGGGGATGGCAGGGGTTGCAGGATGATCTGGCAAAGCTTGAAACCTGGTCAGACACCTGGCAACTGGGGTTTAATGCCAAAAGTGCAAAGTAATGCATTTTGGGATGAAGAACCCAGGAGGAGTTACCAGCTGGGAGGAGTGCAGCTAGCCCAGATGGAGGAGGAGAAGGATCTGGGGTGCTCATTACAGGGTCAATGAACAACTCGGCACAATGTAGGAAGAGCAGCTGCAAGGCCAACAAATGTTGGGTTGTATTGCAAGGGTATATCCTCAAGGAGGAGGAGGTGATTCTGCCACTGTATAGGTCATTAGTTAGACTGCACCTGGAGTACTACGTGCAGTACTGGCGCTATATCTGAAGAGGGACATTAAGTTACTGGAGGTGCAGTGCAGGGTGACAAAGATGATCAAGGGTCTGGGGGACTTATCATACGAGAGGAGGCTGAGGAGTTGAACATGTACTCATTGGAGGAGAGGAGGGACAGGGGGACATAACTGAAACCTTTAAGTACATGAAATGAATAAACTAGACAGGTACAGAGTGGCTGTTCAAAATAAGGGGAAGGGACACCAGGAGCCATGATATGAGACTGGAGGAGGAAGGTTCAGGAGGGAGATGAGGAGACACTTTTTACAGAGAGGGTGGTGGCTGGGTGGAATGAGTTACCTGCAGAAGTGGTATCCAGTAGAACAGTGGACTGCTTCCAAAGGGGATGGGACAGGACAAGGGGAGAGTTAATGAAGGGGAAGGGTGGAAGGAGGGCAGCTGCAGGATAAGGGTGCTAGCTGCACATCTGAGCAGACTTGATAGAGCTCTAGGCCTTTATCTGCTGGCAAATTTCGTATGTTCACATGTTAGTAGGAATAGATGAACTCTTCAGGAGCAAAGATCATGTTTTCACTAAATTACCTCACTGCTAAATAATGGGAGGAGGAATACAGAACTAATAGGAAATACAAGCTGGACAGTACCTAAATATTATGTTTTGTTAAAGTTCTCTTGAACATGTCACCAGCTCTTTAAACATTCCTTTATGGAAACTCAGTCCCATTGACAAACCAGCCAATATTTCATTTTCATTGATGTCTCAATCGCTCATGGGCCCCAATAGAGTGCGCTGTTTCAACCGATCCAGTCCTATTATAGAAAGGATCATTAACTGTAAAAGTCCAGTACATTAATCTTGAACTGATAATACTTGAAATAAATTTTGTGTGTTTGGAGAATTAGGCAAAACAATATAACAGAGACATCCCCACGAAGATTAAAATCACCGATTTTGACTATCTGAAAATAATACAAAACAGCATATAATTAGTCAGGATATTATTAAGACTTTCATACAACAAAATAACCTTTTGGTGAGGATTCCATTTGCTTTCAAAGTACTGGGGTTATATACGATCTCACTACAATGTTTCCTAGTATAAAGAGCCTATGGTAAATAGCACTAACAATGGCCCTGACCGTGTGACCCTGTATTCTGCTGGACTGCCAGTCACTCTGCTCCAGTTTCCTGTATTTCAACTGCCAGTCGTCTAAAATCTTTATTCATCTGCCAGGACTTTATCAATACGCTACAGTCTCAGTACACTGTTATAGGTCCCTATGGAGTTATATGCCATTAAACCTTCTGTTGCACCTGACACAATTTAAATTTGCCTTGTTAATCCTTTGTGCATATTGCATCATTGTTGCCTTGCTTTTAAATTACTTTGCTTGCTTATTTATTGTATTGCATTAATTTATTCTGTGGTTCAATCTAAGTATCGTATAACTCCCTGTTATTTTGTGCTACCTACGATCTTGTTTCAGTTAGCTTAGCCCACTCACATACAGTGTTTCCTAGGATAAACAGCCTATGGTAAATAGCATCAGCAATGGCCTGTTCCTAGAAACAGTGCTGCATTGAATGTGACTTTGAGTCCTGGTGGATGTGAAGGTCCCAGGGTATCAAAATGCCTCATGCTTTACTGTAAGGTTCTCAAATTGCCAGCCCTGAGCACATCGTACCAGTTCAATGCCTGTAAATGACCAGAGATGATCACCCTGGTCCCTGGTAAATTTAATATATGCCGCTAATATGGTTTTATTTTTGTCACTCCTAGTCTGTTCTGTGATTTGATATAATCTTCCTGTATTGGGATTTGAAAACACTTTCATTTTATATACATATTTATCAAACCTGCAGTGGCCACAGTTTTCAAATCCCTGTATATGAGGTTACATCAAATCAAAGATTTGATTATGTGTGGCACCCCAAATGTTGCCTATTTGGCACTTTGTATTTGTTTGTCTATGTTGGGTGAACTAATAGAATTTTAAGACTTGAATTGGAGAACACATACGGGATACTGAGATGGAAATGTAGAAAAACATATTGGCAGCACATATTAAATTCACCAGGGGCCAGGGTGACCATCCCTGTTCATTTACTGAATATGAACTGGTATGATTGGGCCCAGGGATGGCAATGATGAGAACCTCACACCAAAGTGTGAGGTGTTTTGGATCTATACCTGGGACCCTTACATCCACCAAGACTCAATGCCAGATTTGATGCATCTCCATTTCTAGGAATGGGCCATTGTTAATGCTATTTACTATAGGCTCTTTATACTAGGAAACACTGTATGTAGTAGGCTAAGCTAATTAAAACAAGACAGTGAAGCAGCACAAACTAACAGGGAGTTATGATACCTAGGTAGAACCACAGAATAAATTAATGCAATACAATAAATAATCAAGCTAAACAATTTAAAAGCAAGGCAATATAGAGCAGTAGTGGAGGGATGGAGGAGGGAATTTCAAGAAGCCACACAAAACTCTCCTTTGGCAATATAAGTGGTGGATAAATGACCCTGAATTTCTTCCTGCAATGCATGACAATTGGTTCAGGCAGCAGGCAAAGAGAAGTGTTTCCTCACCAGCCCACTTGTTGTAGAGTGGGATCAGTGATCTCTTTCAAAATGGCGCAGCAGAGGTTTGGATGGGGTAAGGAGACAGACTACGTTTCTACCAACTGAGAGACCACATTAATAGTTTAATGAGGACTCAGCAGGAGGGGTGATGGATGTCCCAGGCCCAACTATATTCCAGAACATAGGGAGGTCTCCTAGGGAGAGAAAGCTATCTCCTTACTATATGCTAATTATATAAATGATCAAGAATACACATCTGAGTACGTTAAAAGTAAGTGGGAGGGACCTAGATATCTCTCTCAGTGAACAACAGTGGGTCCAACTATGGAGAAACACCTGGCAGACCTCCTCTTCCCCAATCTGGAAAGAATTTGGCTGGAAACTCAGAATAAGATATTTTTGGGCTCCGTTACAAGTCTCAAAATGGGATGCTAATGTTCTGCTGCTCTGCTGGAGGGGTACAGAGAGATCCAAGCCTCCCAGGTGCATACTTTTAGAACTGCCTGGTAATAGACCCATTCTGAGGGAGGTGCAGCAGCATCTATGGGACATATTTGGGATCAGGGCAGAGTTAGGACCAGAGAATTTGATTCTTGGAATTTATCCAGGGAAGGTGAGGTTAGGGAAGGAAGCTACCTGTGGGCTATCTTAACAATGACTGCAATAAAAACAATAACAAAATGATGGCTACAACAAGATTCCCCTAAGGTTGAGGAATGGGTACAAACGATTACACATATACAAGGATTAGAGAAGCTCACATTCAGGCTCACACAACAGAAGGCTAAATACCAAAACTGTTGGATCAGATGGGATCTGTATGAGGGCTTCCACTAGATGAAGGAAGAAACTGGCTCGGATCCCATTAGGAACAGATTTTCCTATCTTGCCTTACCCCATGTCCCCAGGTTTATATACAAATGGAGTACTCAAATTCTGTACCAAGTAATTAGATAAGGCAAAATTGAGATAGACTTAAACTAAGAAGTGAGTGAATGGATTTATTATAACTTTTAAACATAGAAACATAGAAACATAGACTTTGACGGCAGATAAGGACCACTTGGCCCACCCAGTCTGCCCATTTCCCTACCTACTGGATAAGCTGCAGATTCTAGTTAACCAACAGCCTACTTCCTGCAACCCCCAACTATAATTGCCTTATGTCTGTCCCATGCATGTTTGAATTCCCCACTGTTTTAGACCCAACAACCTCCTCAGGAAGAAGGTTCCATGTATCCACCACTCTCTCCGTTAAATAAATTTCTCACATTACCTCTGAGCCATCCCTCTATCTTTAAATTGTGCCCCTTGTTCTTACACATCTCTTTTCTGAAAGATGCTACCCTCCTGGACTTTGTTGATTCCCTTGAGGTACTTGAAAGTTTCTATCATGTCCCCCGTCCCTTCTTTCATCAAGAGTATACATATTAAGCTCTCTCAGTCTCTCTTCATATGGTTTCTGCTGCAGGCTCTGCACCATTTTAGTTGCTCTCCTCTGGACTGTTCCATCCTGTCTATGTCCTTGCGTAGATGAGGTCTCCAGACTGCACACAGTACTCCAGATGTGGTCTCACCAACTCTCTGTATAGAGGATAACCGCTTCCTTTTCTACTTGTGATGCCCTTCCTATGCATCCCAGTATCACCCTGGCTCTCCTTACCGACTTTTCACATTGCTTACCCACCTTTAGGTCATCTGATATGACTACCCCCAGGTCCCTTTCCATTTGTGTTGTTGTTAGTACCTCCTGCTATTGTGTACTCTTCTCCCGGTTTTGTTTCCCAGGTGCATTACTTTGCACTTCTTGCATTGAATCTAAGTTGCCATATGTCTGACCATTCCTCCAACCTTGCTAAGTTCCTTCCTCATCTTTTCTACTCCTCTTGTGTATCAACTCTGTTACAGATCTTTGTGTCATCTGCAAAGAGGCATACCTTTCCTCCAGACCCTCTGCAATGTCATCTATAAAGATGTTAAAGAGGACTGGACCCAGTACTGATGATTTGGGACAGGAGGCTATAATCATGCTGCGATGATAGGCAGGACAAGACTTTCCACAGTAAAGGAAGCATTACACAGTTCCCAGAGGGCGTAACTGATATGCCTAAACTCATCTGGCACAGCATCTGCTCTTGATTCTGATGTAAAATACTGCAGTAATTCCATGTGATAAGAAACCGTGACATTGAATGAATTTTTATTTAAAATGCAAATGTATCACCAAAGTCTGCAGGTTGCAAAAGTTGTTACTCCATATATCAGAAACCACAGAGAAATGAAAAACCACTTGCAATAATTTTAGCAAAAACAAGCATTTGTCAATGCCGAATGTTTGCTTGCTGATATTAGCATTGGACGTGCAGGAGTTAGACAGTTGCAGAATAGGAATGGCAGTGCAGTATTGAACTCACACCAACCCCACTTCCACCCTGCAGAGATGGACAGGCACTGGAGTGTGCCTTTGGATCGTTGCCCATAACATTCACAGCATTTCACCTCACCCTATCCTGCAGACACCGACAAGTATGGAGGTGTGCCTTGGGGTGTTTGGCTTTATAGGCACTCCATTTCATAAGGACATATGCTGAAATGGGTGCAGTATAGGAGAATGGGGTGAACTCTGGGGCCGAAGAGTCCAAGGCACACTTCGATGCCTGTCACTGGCTTCATGGTGGAGGTGGAATAGCCTGAGCATTACATCCGGCAATCCAAAGGCACACCCCTGATGCCCGTCAGTCTGTATAGGGTGGGATGTTATGGTTAGAAACACTAACGCCCTGGGCATTTGTTGGTATTTGCACTACAAATATTCAACATGGCCTTTTTGTGACCCCCACCTCATGAAAGCATTTGGGACTTCTGCTCATTAACAGTGGCATTGTGATTCTGTTAATCTTTCCCGAACATTGATTTCCCACAGCGACCACGCCACTCTGTGCCAGATGTGCAAAAACACAGGTCGGGCAGGATGTGAAAAATGACAGCTGTACCATTCATAGGGAGGTGCGAAGAGATGACAATGTTAAAAATCTGGAGTGAAAATATTAAAAATGCTTAACCGTGTGAGCGTACGTGGAAACTGCGCAATGCATGCTCGTAACACAGTCATTTAGTGGAATTATGTCACCAAATTTTCAACATAGGCATTTTATTACTTCTGCTCATGAACACTGTCACTATGATTTTCTTAATCTATCCCAAACATTGATTTCCCACAGCGACCACGCCACTGTGTGCCAGATGTGCCGAAACACATTTCTGGCATGATTTGAAAAATGACAGCTGTACTATTCATAAGAAGGTGTGCAAAATTGACAATGTTGAAAATTTTGAGTGAAAATATTACAAATTTTCAAAGTTACAAGTGTGCGTGGAAACTGCGCAACACATGTTCGTAACATACTCATTTTATGGACTTTTGTCAGCAAATTTTCAACGTAGGCATTTTAGGACCTCCACTCATGAACAGTGTCACTGTGATTTTCTTAATCTGTCTCAAACACTGATTTCCCACAGCAACTGCGCTATTCTGTGCTGGAAGTGTGAAAACACATTTCGGCCAGGATGTGAAAAATGACTATTGTACTGTTCATAAGGAGGTGTGAAAAAAGTGCCAATGTTGAAAATCTGGAGTAAAAATATTACAAATTTGCAACGTTATGAGTGTGCGTGGGAACTGCGCAACACACGCTCATAACACAGTCATTTTTTGGAATTTTTTCACCAATTTTTTGGGAGCCCACCTCATGAATAGTGACACTGTCATTTTGTTACTTGGTCTCGAAAGGTGATTCCGCGCAGTGACCGTGAAATCACCTTCGGGACTGAATAACCAGATGACAGTCACTGAATTCATGAGATGGGTTCCCAAAAACCCATGTTGAAAATGTGGTGCCAAAATTCACTAAAATGGCCGAGATAGCCACATAAGTTGAAAAAAAATATATTTATGCCATTATACAGCTTACCGTCATTTCTTCAGTTTGCAGTTGGCTTTCAAGAGTGAAGACATGTTCCCGGTCCACCAAAGATCATCATGCCAGGCTCCAGAGGTAAGTATGGGGTGAGGGGGTTGTGGGGAGGTGAGGACGCAGAGGCTGGGTGTGGGTTGGGGAAGGGGGCACCGGACTCAACGAGGGACTTTTTTCTTTTACAGGGAAAAAAAAAACAACACGGGAAGGTTTTCTTTTTCACAGGTAGTTTGCAACGCTGGGGTTGGCTCCCAGCATGCCAGCTAGATGTTTGTTTAGGGGCCTGTAGCCAACAGGGATTGGGCTCCCGTCGGCACAAAGTGTTTGGGGGCGCATGAGCTGAGGGGATTGGACACCTCCTCGAAACTCAACAAATGGGGGACATTATGCTGGACGGGACTGGGCTCCCCTGTTGGCAAATTAACTTGGGAGGGGCATGCTGACAGGGGGATTGGGCACCACTGTCAGCTTTCAAGGGGATTCTGAGAGGCGGACGGCGATAGCCGCCACCATATTAATTTAAAACAACTGCAGGGACATTATGCCAATGGGGACTGGGATACCCCGTAAGCAAATAAACTGGGAAGGGGGCATGCCAACAGGGGGATTGGGCACCCCCATTTGCTTTCATAGGGACTGAAAGGCGGCCAGGGGCCGTCTGACGTCAATATGCAAATTGCGTACACGATACCACCGCTGATTGCCGTGGTGGTTTTCTTTCAACTGCACGCCATTGCATCTGAACTGCTGTCAAAGACAGCTTGGCCATTCATTGGTACGGTGTGGTCATGCCTGCAAAATGGATCGGGGCATTGGCAGAGCAGGCGGCACACCTCCAAAAAGTCATATGATGGCACTATGTTTCTTGCGCATGTGCGCAAGCAAACATAAAAACAATAACATCTAGACACTATCAGTTCAATAATGGGTTTTAAAATCAGATAGCTATTCGATGGACCTGTTCTTTGATGTTTTCTGGCTACATTTGTACCAATTGAAATAACTAATAGAAATCTCTATGGCAAAAAAAAACAGCTAAGTAGAAATGCTTTAACAGTGGTCACCATCAAAATTCCTTACATTTGCTACAACACTGACAGTATATGGTACAGATTTGTAATCTGCTGTCTAGTTCTTTCATATCCTCGTCATATAAAGACACAAATGCAAAGCATCGTGGATCACATATGCAAATCACCATGAAGGAAATTTGACTAGCTCAGCTCCTAAGAACACAGAAACGTGTCTGTGGTTTGTTGCTTTTAGCCTTTGCAGATTTTTTAGACCTTCCGGCACCATATGGCCCAGTTTAAAGCTGAACCAGACACATTTCCTTCATGGTAATTTGTGTTTGCTGCCCATGATGCTTTGCACTGGGGTAGGTATAATTTTGTAATTTGGCTTTATTGCCAGTGCCCTTTCTGGGTTACCCTTGCTTCAGTGATTTTCAACTAGAATTCTTGTCTTTTAAATTTCCTTCCTATTATGGGTTCACCATAACCCCAAAACATTGATACACTCTAGCTGAATCCCCCTCCACCTAGGCTGATACATGGCTATGGCACCCTGCAGAGCCCCAACAAGGACAAACATACCTGTGATCTGCTGTTTTCAGTCTTTGCAGATTATTTGTCGTACCTTTTGGCACCATGCAATCCTGCTTAATGCTGAACCAGCAACATTTATGTCATGGTGATTTGCATATGTTGCGACCCATGATACTTTGCATTAGAAGGTATGTGTGATTTTGTATTTCTCTGAAACTTGGCTTAATTACCATTGCCCCTCCAGAGTAACCCTTGCATTAAAGTGAAGACATATGCCATGGAGCTCACTGAGAATATAAAAATACAAAGCACTCTTAATGCAAGCAGGAGAATTTTAATGGAACAAAGAGCTACCAGACACTACACTTCCCAGTGCCTTGCCTCGCTACCTGACAAAATCACAGTGCAAGCCAAAGCACCATGGAGTTTGGTGTCTGGCAGATCTTTGCTGAATCATCGAGTTTCATTAAAAGTCCCTTGCTTGCACTAGTATCAGATCAAATCAAACTTTATTTATAAAAAGTGCAAGTCCAAAATTGTTCAAAGCGCTTGTACAACTTAACCGTAAAACAGACAAAAAATTAAACACTATACCATTTTAAAACCAATGCCATCAGATCTAAAAAAGTTTTCCAAAACTTAAATAGTCATCATAAATACACAGCTGATCACGTTTATTTAAAACCTCCTCAGAAGGTCTAAATATAATCAGGAAAGGCCGAGCTGAATATATATACATTTTAAGAGCAGTCTTAAAACACTGGACGGTCAAGCACTCTCTCACCCGATGAGGTAGAGAGTTCCATAGGGTAGGGTCTGCAAAGGCAAAAGAACAGGCCCCCCCAAGGTCTTAAGTCGAACCCTGGGAACCTCTAGCAAACCCTTGTCGGAGGAGTGGAGTGGGTGATAGGGACAGAGGAGATCTTGCAAGTACCGTGGTCCCTGCCCATGTAGGGCTTTATAGGTCAGTAACCCAACCTTGAAGGTGATCTGCCACTGTACTGGCAGCCAGTGCAGTCTGTGGAGCACAGGCATAATATGGCAAGATCTTGAAGAGCCAGTCAACAGCCTGGCTGCCGCATTCTGCACCAGCTGCAAGCAACGGATATCAACCCCCCGAAGCCCTAGGTAAAGGGCATTGTAGCAGTCAAGGCGGGAGATCATGAAAGCGTGGACCAAAGTTGGAAGATCATCAGGCAGGACCTGATGTTTTATTCTGGCGATATTCCTGAGATGGTAAAACAAGGTCTTGACAATAGCCAACACCTGGGATTTAAGCGTCAGGACATCGTCAAAAACAATGCCCAGATTCTGCACCCAGTCAGATGTCGCCAGTTGGCCACCCACAAGCCAAAACTGGAGGCGATCCCCTACCCTGATGACCTGGGTCTACCACCAACACCTCAGTTTAATCTGGGTTCAACCACAGACAGTTGGCACTCATCCAGTACTGGATCTCAGAGAGGCAGTTGTTAAAGATCGAGACCGCTCTACCTTGTTCGGGCACAAAGGACATGTATAGCTGAGTATCATCTGCATAGCAGTGAAAACTCAGACCATACCATCACAGTACTGGACATGCACTGCTTTTTATTTTTATACTCCCAGTGTTCTCTAGGTTTGGTATCTATGTATTATTTTAGGGCTGCCAGCCCTTCAGAAGCACTAGTTCCCTCGCACACAGTACATTTCTGTAATAAGTTCCTAACCCTTGCTTTAGCACTAGGGTTCCTGCCTTTCAACACAAGGCTGAAATAAAGTTGATCAATGAGCATGCTCAGAAGTTTATCTCACTCATTTTGGCCACAATGAGCATGCTCAGAAGTTTATCTCACTCATTTTGGCCACAATGAGCATGCTCAGAAGTTTATCTCACTCATTTTGGCCACAATGAGCATGCTCAGAAGTTTATCTCACTCATTTTGGCCACAATGAGCATGCTCAGATATTCATTCTCAGATGTGAAATGCCATTTATTTTTTTAACACTACCACCATACCATTGGTCCAGCCACAGTTTACATTTTGTTCTGTTTGTAACTTTTCGTAATTTCTAAACACTTGTTGCATAAACTGAATATGACATGGGCCGACCAAAGACGTCATCTTCATCTTCATTCAACGGTATTGTCTATTGCTATCTCATTGGTGCCTTCAACCCTCATGAGACATCAACAGTCCAATACCCTCTCTCATGAAGATAAAAATGATATCTTAAGTCATCCCATGTCATGTCCCCTATATCCTGTTTTTTTTTTTTTTTTACTTTTTATTTATAGGTTTTATGGATGTTACACCAAATACTGTACTACATAAAAAGAATAAGAATTGAAACACGCAGGTCTCCACACTGGATGTTCAGAGCAGTAGTAACAACAAATTACAGATAAAAGTTCAGTAAATCCATACAGAGTGGGGCACTGTCAATAGTTAAAAAAACGTAGTAAAGTATGGTTCGATTGTGTTGTGGGGCATTAATGCTCTCACCACCTACAATTAAAACAGACCATTAAACAGCTAACATATCAAACCCCAAGAAGAACTTCAAGACTATGGAGGGGCTGTAAGGCCAGTAAATTATGCATAAGGGAATTACACGCTGTCCTGGTCTCAGTTAAGCTATATCTTATCTCTCACAGCTACAGGTGAGGCAGGGCAACCTACCATGTGGGGTAACAGCATAAATTTTAAGGTTCTAAATAAAGTTTGGGAACCGAGCAACATACGCAGATGTCATCTTTTAAAAATGTCCATAATGCTAGCCCAAAGTAAGAATAATAACCTTTCTTAGAACTACTACAGGAGCAGCATACAATTCACATATGACTTATTGTAACGAACTATAGACCGCTTAATTACTGTAGATTAGAAGCTTCAAAAAATAATTTACAAAGACAGCATTTGTCAGCCTGAGTAATAAAACATGCCACGGTTAACAGTAGGCACTGTCCACCTTCTCTGAGGTTAACAAACATCCCCCAAACTTATAATAGATGTTACTGACAGGAAAGTTCTTTGCACTTCACCCTTCATCATTGGAGGAGACCTCGGGAGGATTCTGCTTTGCGATTAACTTCTCTACGAAGACAGCCACTGCAGTCGGGTCCGTGAATATGTGCAGCTTGGATTAATGGCGAACTTGAAGCCTCGCTGGATAGTTCAGCTGAGCCTGGATACCATTCTTGAGGAGGTCTTTCTTGATAGCTTGAAGATCCTTCTTCTGGTTTTGAGTTACTGCTGCAAGATCTGGGAAAAAAGCTACTCGACTGCATTCCCAAATCATCTCTCCTCTGGCTCATGCTGCCTGTAATAAAGAAATCCGAGCCTCTGGTGATGAGAGGGCAGCAACTGCGGTCAGTGGTCATTGTGTCGGGTCTCCACGTGAACGTGGCCACTGCAGGATTGTAAAGACTTTTAGGACTAACACTGGAGTCCTGTGGCAGGAGTTGCAAGTCCTGAAGAATCATTTTGGTGACGGTGTCAAGAAGAACCAGTTTCCCGGTGAACCGGGGAGGAAATCCCCCAATCCTAATGTTGGCCTGCCTTTGTGTATTCTCGAGAGTCTTGATTTTAGCTTTTAGGTAGGTGAAATCTAGTACTTAGGCAGTATTGTAATCGGCCTGCTGTGTTTGCGCATCAGTAAGTTCTTTAATTGCAGTAGAATTTTCCTGGAGTCTGTGCTCGTTGTCCATGAGTTTAGCTTCCACTGCAGCATAGAGAATATTGTATGGGCAACCATACACAACAAGGCTGTGTTTCCATCAGGGGGTAGAGATGACAGCATGTGAACCTTGAGAGCGAAGTTCAAGAGGTCCATGCTGTCATCTCAACCCCAAGATGGAAACACATGCTGAATTGTGTATGGTTGACCATATTTTATTTTTATAGTATATGGTTTTTACACTAGAGTGACAGACCCCCACTCAAGTGAAAACTAAAAATCTTGCCACGTCTTTGTTCTACTCACATAACAAAATCAAATTTCCAGACTTTTGAAAGGTAAAAGGTATGACTTTGAGAAATTTAAAATTGTATGACTATGAACTGTGCATAACAACTGTTTGGAATGCACATAACAGCACTTTGGAATGCGCATAACGGTTTAGAATGTGCTTAACAAGGATTTTGAGCAGGCTGATTTTTATCCATAACAAAGGGTAGCCATATACTATAAGCCTTTTACTGGTTTTATCACCAGTGGCTTGTATTTTGGAGAGCATAGCAAATATCTGTGCTGATGGTAAGTCTGGTGCCACCATGTTACCAGACACCGTAGGTCCCGACTCTTTTGACGAGCCTGCAGGGGATAAGTAAACCTCTAAGTTCTGTCCATGGCGCTTATTGTCTTTTTAGGTCCCATCTTGCACCCAGGAGTTTCAGATAAATGGCAGTAGTTGTAGAAAATAGCTAGCTGCACAGATAAATATGTTTTCAAACTTTTATGTATTCGATAGGAAGCTGCTGCCATGATGCTACTCCACAGCGCCCCCCCCCATATCCTGTGTTCTATTAAAAAGCTAAACACTGTTGTCATATCCCTCTTCGTTCTCCTATAGAGAAACATCCCCTGCTGCTCCAACCTTTCCTCATAGTTTAAATCCTCTAATCCCCTGATCACTTTTGTTGCTCTTTGGGGTACCTTCTCTAGCTCAACAATATTCTTTTTATGCTGTGAGGAACAGAGTTGCATGCAGCATTCCAAATTAGACCTTGCCAGTGCCTTATGAATTGGTACTTCATGAGACCAGCTTGCTTCTCCCCTTTTAATGTAGGCCAGCATACTGCTAAGCTTTGCTCACTCCTTCCACCTCTGTTTAGGGAGGCCTCAGTTTCTCATCTATAATAAACCTTTCCTTGTCTGCTATTTCTTTACTATTTAAAGGATACCTAAACCTTTTTTTACCCTGAAATGTCCTGCACAACAGATCCTAGGGCAACGTACATTACAAACAGCTCTCTTTAAAAATGTACCCTTTTACCTTTATAGTATTCATTTAGTGAATTGTTGTCATATTTAAAACATGTAAACATGCTATCTCTCCATTTAGAAGTCACCAAATTGTTTATCCTGCCTCAGATATGTGTGCAAGAGCATTCAGTTGCCCTCTTCCTTCAAATTCACCCAAGTGACCCAGTTCCCACCCTTTAATCTAGTCTTGAACTATTCTAGAAAGGGCTGTAAGTAAATAATGTTTAATGTCAAGGTATTTGACCCCCAATTTGAGCAACCTGCCCCTTAAGGTGCAGAAGACTCTTCCACAGACATCTACCTGGCCTATAGAATGAGAGCAACTCATTTCCACCATGTTTAGGTCTGCCTTGGGGAAACCCATGGGGAGCATTTGAACAGGGTGTAGCAGGCACTAACGCACAATCATTCTGATTAGAAAAATTAGACTTGTCCACCCCACTTGGGCATGCCCAGTATCCTCCACAGCCCCGAGAAGCCGTTTCGCCCGCAGAGGGATTGGTGGTCTTGCCTGCAGAAGACCGCCTTCCCCCCCAAAAGACGAATCTGAAACTAAGGACTTGTCCGTCCCACTCGGGCATGCACAGGATCTTCCACAGTCCCGAGAAGCCATTTCGCCCGCAGAGGAATTGGTGGTCCTGCCTGCAGGAGATCGCCTCCCCCCTAAAAGACGAATCTGAAACTAAGGACTTATCCGCCCCGCTCAGGCATGCCCAGGATCCTCCACAGCCCTGAGAAGCCGTTTCACCTGCCAAGGAATTGGTGGTCCTGCCTGCAGGAGACCGCCTGCCGCCTAAAAAACAAATCTGAAACTAGGGACTTGTCCGCCCTACTCGGGTGTGCACAGGATCCTCCACAGCCCCGAGAAGCTGTTTCACCCGCCGAGGAACTGGTGGTCCTGCCTGCAGGAGACAGCCTGCCCCCTAAAAGACGAATCTGAAACTAAGGTAATTCCTCTGGACAACGGTCCATGCCGCCTGCCCTGCTGGACTATTTTGGCGCTGCTCCTGAGCACAGGAGCATTTGAAAAAAATCTTGGCGCCTTTTTTCTTCACTACACAGCTATTGCTGCCAGCAGTCCCTAGCTGGAAGCTACTGGGGACACTGATTGATTTAATGAAGTACAACCACAATCTAAATCTAAATCTAAATCGGAACAGCCTGATTTTCCTTCCAGTCTGCTCTACAAGGGGCTGGGTGAATCTGTGTGTCTGGGCTCTGAATTTCTGATCGCAGGGCATAAACTGTATGTACCAAATTTGCTCTTTACATCAGGAGCAGAGGCTCTGCCCTCCATATCTCGGCATTTCCTTTGATAGGCTGTGCATGTCAATTTCAGTTTTAACCTAGCAGGCTATTTTCCCATTAGCTCCTTATCTTTTACCACCACTAGAGGTCGTCGGTTAACTATTCCTGCTCATTGGAATGCATGCCCCGATGCTTGCAGCTGCTCTAGGCAGTTTTAATTCTTCCCACATTCTACAGCTGCACTTTCCCGACTCCATTATAGCACATAAATTCCTGGTCTCTCTAGTTACCAGTCTCTTGCTCTGTTCCCTTGCCAAGCTCTCACTACTACCCTGTCCTTATAGCTGCACTGGGCTGCAACACTCCCCTGGAGATTTCATATTCTCTAACATGCTGGTTAGACCAGCCATCAACCTTGATCTAACTCCACTGTTTATTTCAAGATTTATCAACTATCTAGTGGCCTACTACCTAGATCACAGACTCTGCTCCGTAATTACCATGATCTCTCCCATTACTCACCAAAAACTATGGTATCTCTTGCTGCTGGTGATCCTAATGGCAGGGGATGTGGAACAAAACCCAGGTCCTGTACATCCTCAGCCCATGCCACAAAGACCTCCTAGGTCACTACACAGGGGTATCGACGCATAGCTCATCTAAATATTAGAGCCTCACATGCAATTTTACAGAACTGGAGGCTTGGGTCTCCACCATAACCCTGATATATTGTGCCTCTCTGAAACATGGCTCAAGTCTTCCACTCCTGACTCAATCTGCACGTTATCTAACTATGGCCTTCTCTGAAATGACAGACGATCTTTTAAGGGGGTGTTAGCTGTTTCTAAAACTCACCTCAACATCATGCATACTGCTGTACCCAGTCCTCTTGCAAGTCTCTACATGTTCTTCTCCGCTTGGGTGCAAAAACCTACATATAGTAGTTGCTAAAACACACCCCTGGGTGGGCTATCTGCCTTCTTAAATTTACTGGAGGACTTGGTAAAACAGCAGGTTGCAATGAACTGCTTATTTTAGGGGACATGAACCTAAACTAGCTGGGACAAATGCATAGCCAACTCTATCTACAATCCAGAATTATAGCCTACATCAAGTCATAACAGAGCCCACAAGGATCTCCCCTAATACTACATCTAGCACATTACTTGAGTGGGTGTTAAACAGGACAGACGGAATTGTAGATGCTGGCACCCTACCTGACACAATATCACATCACTCCCCCATTTATTGTGTTTGGCAACACTCCAGCTCCCAATCCTCGCCCCCACGCTATATCACTTTCAGGAACTACGCCGATCTGGATCAGGCTAATTTCCTGTATGAAATCTCATCCATAGACTGATCCTATCTTTCCCAGTCCCTTGATGTGCGGACAGCTCTGACCCACTTTCTAGACTGCTTTTGTTCTATGCAAGACATACATACACCCCTAGTGACCCGGCGTGAGCGCTACACCAACTAAATGGCTGCACAAAGATCTACTGGCAACCCACATGCCAGAGACAAGAGCTGGAAGTGGTTCAGAAAACTGGCCTCACTGCTGACTACCACCTCAGGACCCAGAGAAGTGACTGTAAAAACGGATTAGGCAACCTAAAAGCGCTTATTGCAAGGGGCTTCTGATGGAAGCTATTGGAGACTCTAGAAAATTCTGGTCTCATATAAAATCATTCCTAGGAACAAAGCAAACTAAGCTGGCAGATGATATGCTCATAAATGGCGTTCACTGTACTAACCCTAGGACCATAACGGAGGCTTTTAAGAAAGAATTCTCTGACCTGTCAAGCTATACATCCATCTTCATAAATAGCCAGCCTTTACCCACCCCGTCACTGAACCTACCCGCATTTTCTATTTTAAGGCAATATCAAAATCTGATGTCCTGGGCCTGCTAGATGCCATCCCTGACAATACTAGTGTAGGCTCTGATGGGCTTGAACCTAAACTCCTCAAACATGCGCACCATTTATTGCCCTGCCACTATCAAGGATTTTTACCCTATCTCTCTGCCATGGTGCTGTCCCTGACATCTGGAAAATGGCATGTGTCACTCCAATCCATAAGAAAGGGGACAAAAGTGATATGACTAACTATCGACCAATAGCTATACTCTCAGTCCTAAGTAAAATCCTGGAAAAACTAGCATCAAGACAAGTCATTGACTTTTTGTCTAAACATAACCTTCTCTCACCAATTCAGTATGGCTTTCGAAAGGGTCATAGCACCTCCACAGCCCTGCTTCACCTAACAAATGACACTTTAACTGCAATGGACAAAGGGCACCTCACGGGAGCAGTTTTATTGACCTAACAAAGGCCTTTCACCTTGTTGATCATCCTATTCTGCTCGACAGTCTCTTAGCCTTTGGTTTCTCTCACAACACAACTGTCTGGTTTAAAAGCTATCTGTCTAATAGGACTCAGCTTGTGGTTCAATCTACACTATCTAGCCCTAGGGCTATCAATCTAAGTCATTCCCCAGGGATCTATATTAGGACCGCTTCTCTTCTCGATCTTTATTAACAGTATCTCCCCGAATATCCCTCGTTGCTCGGCTATCCTCTATGCGGACGACCTGGTCCTATACTGTAGTGACAAGAATATCCAAAATATAAACCAAACCCTTACTACTGAGTTTAAGTCCACCCAAACCTGGCTCCTTCACCACAAGCTAATCTTGAATTCTGATAAAACGCATACTATGCTGCTTTGCCCCGGATCAAACTAAGTAATACCCATGACAAATTTGCAGTCTCTGGCCAGGATGGAAAGGTCCTCGAACCAGTTCGCGCCTTCAAGTATCTAGGTGTCCTCCTCAACGAAAATCTCAATTTAGGTTAGCATATAACATCCACCTGCAAATCGGTTAACGCCAAACTAGGAGCAGCATATAAAACCAGCTCTGTCTTTACACAGTCAGCAAGACTAGCAGTTGCCAAGGATTCTGCTCCCATCACTATCCTACGGGGTAGCTACCTATCTCAATGCACCCAAAACTCTCCTTAGAGAATGGGACACTACCTACAACATCATATGCCACTACACATCGGCCTCTCCCTGGTCAAAACACCATTGCACACTCTATGCTGATCTAAATTGGTTCCCCCCTACTTTGGCTAGAACCCTTGCCCTTGGCCCCCTGGCAGATAATATCATTAGAGCAGGCTCTCCAATCTTGCTGGCATCCCTACTCACTCCACTGACCTCCTCTCATGGCCTACGATCAGCTGATAAATCACTGCTGCAAATACCCAGATGTAAATCTAACAAAGGAACTCTTTCTTTCTCTCTTGTGGCACCTAAACTCTGAAACTCCCTGCCTCTTGATGTCTGCATAGACCCCAGTCCTGCCCAGTTCAAACACAGGTATCGCTCTTTCCTCTTCAGTCAGACTTTCTGTTCCTGCTTCAAACCACTCTGAATTTCTGCCTACTATCACCCACATCCCAAGCCCATAAACCGATTCTCCACCTATCCTGACCTTTCTAGTCTACTACCCTATGCACTTATTGTCTCAGCCTGTCTGTTCTGTACCCTTACCAATAAACTATCAACCGTATGCAACTTTTCTCACTGATTCTCCAAGTATTGTTTTTACCTAATTTATGTGATTGTAAAACTTTGTTTTAACATTTATTTTTATTTTACCTAATCATGTGATTGTAAAACCTTGTTTAGCTCTGTATTTTATTTATTTTATTTGGTTTTGCTGACGGGTAAGTGCACGCTAGACAAATCCTGCCTATTTTCAGAGCACGACCGGGGAAGGGATACAGATGAATGCCAACTGACCTTGAACCAGATGAAACTGTTGGTGGTATTTTAGAATGAGGGAAATTGTCGGGACATCGGGAAATTCTCACTCTTTCGAGCACTGCTATGGGATCTTTAACATCCACCTGAACTACCACCAATCCAGGCAGATGGGACCTCGGTTTAACGTCTCATCCGAAGACGGCACCTCAGAAGTGCAGCACCCCTCTCATGCTGCACTACAGTATCAGTACTGGGATATTAACCCAAGTGCCAGATGTGGGAACTGAACCCACAGCCCTCTGATCTCCCGGCCTCAGAGGCGAGTGTGCTACCTACTGAGCCACTGACACTGCAACTGTATGTATTATGTCTCACCCACATTGAACTGTATTCCATTGTTCACCCTGCTATTGTAATTCTCCTGGGTGGCACCTGAAAATAGTCATGTTTTGGGTAATGGCACCTACCGGTTAACAAAACTAAATAAATTAATTTGCCCTAGCTAAGAGAGAGGAAGGACATCTACCCATTCAGATCTGTCCTGAAGGACTTAATTAGGGACTTATAATTCAGTCCATATATGGAGTACAGCTTTGGGTTGCCTTTTTGCCCCACTTGTGTACAGTGGTGGACACAAAAATGTTACCCACTGCTGTAGAAAGAGGGTAAATGGGAAGTAAAATGGGAGGAAGATGATCATAACAGCCATCAAACAAGTAACAACAAGTAGGGTTGGGTTGGGTAGAATGGATGGGCCAGAAGGCCCTTTTTCTGCTGTCATTCATTGCTTCTTTCCGTTTCACTTCAGGATCCTCTCTATTGTTTTTTCTTTTCTGTGAGATGAAACATTTAAATATAAAAGTGAGAAAATATGTCCTCTCAAAATATATACACTGCTGTATCAATTATATAGGCGGCCTGTTGAACCAGTACACAATGGGCATCAATGGGCATGACAGAACCTTCAACATGGTACCATATATACCTGATATTTACAAGGTTATGGCCAAAGGCGGGAGGAGTATGGGACCCTCTATGGATTCAACCTTGCTTTGGGTTCCCAAACACAAAGCCAATACCTACCGGCAAAGGAACTATGGCACCCCCAAACAAACTAGGGCTGGGAGAACCAAACAAGGTTCTGAGATTCTAAAAAGTTCCAGTAAGCCATAAAAGGTTCTGATAGTTATCTGAGCCTTATCAGAACTTTCAGAACTTTATAGTTTAAAGCACAAAAACTGTTTTAACCATCATTGTCCACCCTTACGCAACTGTCTGTGAAAGGAAAGGAATCTAAAAACAGACAGGAGTTGTACTACATTACCTTTAACCTCCTTTTACATCTTCTGCCACCACCATAAACACCCTGATGAGATCTACCAAGTGAAACACCAGGCCTATGGTGACTGCATACAGTTGCTGGGTTTTTAACTGCAGACCTGTAGCTTTCATCCATCAGGATGCTTTAACTTGATTTTGACACAGAGTACTGCAAATGTGTCTGCATTTGCTACTATGAGGAAATAAATCTGTCGGTGTGATGCACTGATCCTCTTATTGATGAACACTGACCATCTCTTGATTCTTAACCCAGGGAGTGTGTTCTGCCTTTTTTATTTTATGTAAAAAAATAGGAAAGGATCACAAAGGATGAGGCTTTACATTGAGCCCTCAACTACAACAATCACCATCCCACTGAGCCCAGAACCTTGGTATTCTTAATTTCACACCCTGTGAAATACATTATTTATTACAGTCTGCACACCTGTTTCCAAGGAAGGTGGTTGTCCCGTGGTTAGAGCACAAGACTATAGCACATGTGATCCAAGTTCTGGGAGTAGATCAGCCACTGGCTCACTGTGACTCTGGGCTAGTTGTGTCACAGCACCCAACTGGGTCCCAACATTAGGAAGCACACATTTCACTAGCCCTCAAGCTGTAGAGAACCTAGTCCATAGCACCTGTAGGAATCCCCCTAGCTGGGTGTTTCTCCTCCACCAGGCTTGCCAATGTATGCATTACTGAATCCTCCACCCCAATATTATCCTACAATGTACACACTAGGTACAGCATTGCTGACGTGCTCACTCCTGCTAGGTCTCATCACACTGTGTGACTCTTGTGCATGTTTTGTCTATGGGTCAGCCCCAATCTCACACCATGCCTCGCTGACTCAAACCCTACTGCATCTTGCATTTATTGTGAAGAAGCCCAATTGCCTCCTGGATGTATATTTACTCCCTGAGTGCACCCAGATGCCTGCTACCCCAAGGGGTTGCTGAATTCCTTTGACTCCCCTATCACCCCTGCTACTGGGTGGTAATATTGAAAGTAACCCCAGACCATAAACCTCCTCAATAAATCATAAAGACCCCCTCTGAGTGAACTAGCATGGTTAAAGATAGCACACCTGAGTGTGTGCAGTCTCCTATTCAGGATCCCTGAGTTGGAAGCCAGGACTGGCTTCTACAATCCTGATATCCTATGCATCACCAAAATGTAGCAGAAACCCCCCATCCCTGACTCTATTTGTTATATGAAGGGCTTTTACCTGATCAGGCAGAATAGATGGGGCAGAAAAAAAAGTGGTGTGCTTTTGTATGTTAAGGAATACCTAAAACCCACAATTATTTTGTGCAGTGCCACTAATGATTCCATCTGCAAATGGATCATCGATGAACTGACCCTTGGGGCTGCCAAGACATTATTTATGGGTTGCACCTACCCCAAGGGAGGTCAGAAAGGACTCTCTTAACTGATTTGATATATTGCCCTGCTCCCCATGAGGGACTCATCACTGATAGGGACTTCAGCATCAACTGGTTAGTCAGCAGCTTGGGCGGCAGAATTTTGAACAACTCAGCCTCACCCAAATAATCTCTTCCTTCACTTGGCTCAATCCCAAGCCCTCCAAACACTCCCTCTTTGATCAGATTCTTATGAACTGGGAGGACAGGATCCTTCAATCCAGGGTTCTGTCCGAGTCCATCAGTGACTATTGCCCAATGTTCTGTACTTGGTCCTGAAGGCATCCTTCTCCACCATGCCACCAAAGTTTTTGTTCCTTAGGGACTTCTCCAAATTCAACATAGTAAAACTGTGCTCAGACATTAGGGTTGTGAACTGGTCGGTCCTCCACACCCTATCTAAAGTGGACTCAACCCCAGAGTTCCTTACTGCTGATCTGTCCCCCATCCAGAACAAACACTTCCTGACCACCACTGGGAGACTGTGGGGTGGAAACCCCAGATGGCTAACAAAAGAGCTCCTAATAAAAATGAAACAGAGGGATGCTCTGTGGGCAGCTCACAAATATTCCCCATCCCCTGCCATTTGAAACAACTACCAAAGGCTCTGTAACTAGGATTCAAAAATCCCATAAGGCTGCCCTCCTTAAAAATCAACAAGTTCACACCCTGGGTGACCCTCATAAGTTCACTCCAAAACTGAGCCGGGTACCAAGCAAGGCTCAATCAATCTGTGCACTGAAGCTGGGACTACCAGAAGCCACTACAGGTCCCAGAGGCCTGAACCATAAATTCACCAACCTGTCATTGTACCTGGCTAAGCTCCCAGCTATGGGCTGCACACCAGCCCATAGTGATAGGAGTGTGGGGGAGCCAAGTATCCCTACTGTCCACTTTAAGACCACTTCTCCCAGAAAGCTTTGTAACCTCCTCTTGGCCCTCCCTAACTATGGTGGTGCAGGTATTGACAGTCTCTACCCTCAGGCTATGAAGCTGTTTGTCAATCTCATTGCCAAGCCCCTAGCCACCCTATATAACCTGTCACTTATCTCCTCGACTATCTCTTCAATATAGAAACAGGATAGAGTTGTTCCTATATTTAAATAAGGCCACCCTAAACTCCCTGACAACTATCGGCCATTGTCTTTCTTCTCCCAGTTAAGTAAACTTCTGGAGAAAATTTTAGCAAATCTCTGATGACATATCCAAGTACAATCTGCCCCCCCCCCCCAACCAGAATGGCTTTAGTAAAGGCCATAGCACCACCATCACACTGGCCTGTTTCACTGACCATGTCTTCAAGAGCATGGATGAAGGCAAGCTAACTGGTGCCATTTTCGTAGATCTGTCTAAGGCCTTTGACTTTTCCTAGAGAAGCTGCACTCCTATGGTTTCTCAGCAGCAACCACGGCCCAGTTTAGAAACTACCTCACTGGGAGATTTCAAGTGGTCTGTACCAGGGAGCTACCTCCAGCACCTTGGGGTGAATAGTGGGGTTCCCGAGGGATCAATACTGGGGTCACTCTTGTTCTCCTCTTTATGAACACCTCCTCAGGGATGATATGGGCTGCAACATGCTAATATGTAGATTACAGAGTGACAAGAACTCAAAGGAACTATCCCTTTCCCTCACTAGGGAGTTTGGTGCTACCCACAAGTGGTTCACTCAAACAGACTACTTCTTAATGCCAAAAATTGAAGGCAATGCTTTCTGTGTCTAAACCAAGGCTCAACAAATGTTCAGTAGGGCTAAATATACCATTCCTCCTGAGCATACAGGCTCCAGATGGGTCCTACCTTGAACAAGTAATTGTCATTCAAATACCTAGAGGTCACCCTTGACCCCTCCCTAACCTTTACAGATCACATCAGAGCAGTTGTAAAGCATGTATATCAGAAACTGAAGTCTGCTTTTGGCTAAGAATCTCACGACCCCAGAAGTGCAGCTGGCCATTGCTGCAAGGCACACTTCAAACCCTTCCTGGATTACTGTTCCCCTATTTATACATAAACCTCTAATAACAACCTCGCTAGACTCAACACTACCTATAACAACATCTCCAGGTTTGATTTGCTGGTCCTTACAACACCCAACACTGCTCTCTATATCTGACACTTAGCTGGCTATCCCTGCAAGCCTGCTGTGACTACCTTATGGGAACTTTATTGACAAGTCCTTCGGGATAGGGAGAACTCCTCTATTAAGCCTCCTCAGTATTAGGACTGGCATATGGGAACTTAGGTCCTCCTCTCAACATCTCCTTGAACATCCCCAGAAAGCAACAGAGATGGGTCAGAAAGCCTTCTCCCTTGCAGCCCCTAGGATCTGGAATGGATTACCAGCCTCACTTCATTCACTGGGCACGTCCCCCCTCTTCAAAACAACTGACAGTTTGGTAGTTATTGCTTAAATATAATCAGCCCTAACTGTTGTAACCTTGAAGAGACGCAAACCGTGACAGAAGAAAAACCAAGGTGGCTGGAGCCTTCCACACTAAATAAGATGGAAGAGTTCTGCTGACCCTGACCAATGGGCAGCTGATCCTTCTTATGCTTCATAACTTTAACTAGTTTTTTAATCATGATTTTTCTGCTTCTGTCCCTCTCCAGTGGTCCCTTTCTGCTGGCAACCCTCCAGACCTAATACTCACCATACCTTTAACTTACTCATCTACCTATTGACCTCCATGGGTGTCTAGGTGTCCAATAGGTGGTAGTGAGCCTACAAGGTCCTTGGTGCCATCCCGCTGCCATAGAAGTTTTACTCTGTTTCTCCCCATTCTGTGGCTGGCACGCATGCAATGCACACTGGCAACATACAGTGCCTCAGTGCCAGGGCATCAAAAAAGGCAAGGTGGCAGCCAGGCAGTGGTATGCGTTGTCCATCTCCCCAAAGGACAGCAGTCAATGCATGCTCAATCCCTCTTTCCCTGCCCAGCCACCAAGCAACCATGGTCTGTTCCCAAACCAGGGCCACCAGTGTGGCACGTGGTGAGGCTGCCACTGCCTCAGCCAGCCATGCCACTGGGCCAGTCCCAGTTATATCAAATTTTTAACAAACCATATATGAAAATTACATACCTACCATAATCCTTGATCTTCCTGTGTATCTTCACAATTTATCACTGGTGGGTGGTTGACTGGAAATATGCATCCCGTGGGAGCTTTTTTTTTTTTGTAGGTGGGAGGAGCTGGAGCCATTTGCGCCACACACGAGGCTGACGCATTGTATGACGCTATCAGGTTGGCCAGTATTGGCTGTTAGCTCCTCTTCCACCTCAGCTCTGCAAGCCAGTGAGACAGAAGAAAACAGAAGATAGAGAGAAATAATGGTGGGGCAAGGGAGCCCGAGTGACAGCAAAAGGAAAGGATGTAAACTGAAAAAGAAATAGGCTGACTAGAGGACAGAGAAGGAGGAGAACCTGGGAGGTTATAGGCCAAAGACCTAGTCCCTGGAGCGTACTTAAGAGCAGGAAGGTAAGAAAGAAAAAGAGAGAATAAAAGGGATAAGAAGGGGGGGGGGGCAAGACCCATCCAGGATATACAGCTGGCAAGGGCAGACCTTCCAAAGTGTGACAGTTCAACAGGGAGGATTCTGAGGAAACTCGGAAGAATCCTATTAAGATGGGTACACCCCCCCCCTCGAACCCTTAGCCCCTAGGAGGATTCCCCCCATTACCATTTATCAGGAGAACCCACAGGGTTCAGGGGAGAGGAGAGGGAACCCTACTATTAAATTGTCCCTCCCTAAGGGGAAGGAGACAGCAAAACATTAGAATAACAGGGGGCGGAGGGAGTGTCAGTCAACCCCAGAACTCCTCATCCCAGGGGACCCAAAGGGCAGCGCACCCTAGCAGATTGGCCGACCCCGAGATCAGGCCCAGGATAAGGGGAAGGGCCCATCAGAAGTCCCTGCATTGGCCCAGACAGAGGCCCTACTTGCCCTCCTCTGAAACCCTCTCCCAGAGGTCTCCTAGAAGGCCACCAGGAGAAGGAGAGGAAACCCCCAGCAGAGTTCAAAGGAGGAGACCGAGCAGGGAGGGGGCACAGCTCAGGGACTGAAGCCTTGTGAGGGGAAGGTGGGTGGGATTCAATGATGAATAGTGAAGATACACAGAAAGATCAAGAATTATGCTAGGTACATAATTTTCATATCTCCCTGTGTCAACCTTCACCATTCATCACTGGTGGGTGAGTACCGAGCCCCCCCGAAGGGGCCCAGGAAATCCCTGAGAGAACAGCATCCCTCAGCCCCCAAAAAGGGGGAAGACCTCACTGGCCAGTTAGGCCTGGACCGGTCAGGGACGAGGTGGGGCCCTCGTCCCTCAGGGGAAGGAAGGCACCCTGCAATTCCCATCTCGGTCTGCGGGTAAAGATATGGGTCCCCTGGAAAGAGGAGGCCAGTAACCTACACTGGGCCAAAGGTAACAGCCTGGAAAGGTGAAGGCACGCCATCTACCTAATACAGATCGCTGTCCCTGCAAGTCATGAAGTGACTTCACTGGCTTCATAAGATGCCCTTGCTCGGTGCCTTGCCAGCTCCAGATCTATAGCAGAGAGGTCTGTGGCTTGCCAGGTAGCCTCCGAATCAGGCAGCAATGCTAGCGCCATGCCAAGCATTGTCCAAAGATGCCTATTATAGGCAGCATGGTGTGCCTGATGTGAAACAATGGATAGTACTATCCATGCAGAGGAGAAAACTCTCCACCCCAGTGATCGAACTCCCCAGAGTGAGGATCCGGGGGTTGGTCTCAGATCGGATGTTTATGTCTGGAAGGGGTATCCAGATGTGTCTGTCCCAAAGTGGGATGAGGCAGAGACTCTGGTGACCCCCAGGGTGCACAATACTGCCTCCAGCTGTCCATGGGGGTTGGAACTGTGGCATATGGATGCTGCCAGGTGGTGTATGACACCTCCTGGAAGGGAACTAGCCAGGAGGGGACCACTAAATGGTGTACCCCAAACTCATCTAAGAAGGCTTGCTTCAAATGCTCGGTATTGTGACGGGCAGAGTAGGTAATGTGCAAGTCCTGGACCAGCCTCACAATGACGTGCTGATACTGGGTCTGATCAGCATCTGAGGGCACATGGACAGAGGACCCTTCCTGTGGAGGAAGATGAGAAGGCCAAGTAGCTATGGACTCCAGCTGTGGAGGGGAACCAGTCAAAAGACCTGTTCGTCCATAACCCTAACGTGCCAGAGGAAATCCGCAGCCTGAGATCTGAACTGTTCCCAGGTCAATGGTCCCGAAGGGCCAACAAGGCCTGGGAGATGGGGAGCTGGACACAAAGGCAGGGGCAAACCTGTCACCATGTGTGACGTGCCTCAGCCTGAGCTAGAAGAGTCTACAGGTGATCCTGGCATAACAGGGAATCCGCAGGTCTGCAAATTCACTGACCTGTTAAGAAAAGTAAGGCAGTCGGGACTGAGCCCTTTAGGAAAAGCTTCCCTATGAAGGAACTAGGGCTGCATGGATCCAGAAGGTGGTCCCAGCCCACCCAATGATGACTCCCACGGCGCCACCCAGGCCCGGGGAGGGCCATGTAGGGGTGCCACCATCCCTAATCCTGTCCCTCAACCTCATCGACCCTGAGGAAGCCCTCTTCCTCACACCTTGTGCCAAAAAGAAAACAATTCTGGCAACTCCCCAAGGAGAGTCACAGAGGAGGGAGGTTTGGTCTTGACCTGACAGAGGGATGGCACCGGAATGGCAGACATTCCCTCCCCAAAGTCCAGACCAACAGCAGTGGGACCGCCAGCACGCACCTGACCCATTGAGCCGCCACTGGCCTGAGAGTCGCTGCGTGGCCACAGTCACCGGAGCCACAGGAAGGGGCACCTAGGGAGGCACAAGAGTACTAGACCATGGAGAACCCCTCGACTCTGAGGAGTTGGGCTGTCAGTCCAGATCAACCTCTGAATCATCTGGCTGTAAAGAAGAGATGATCCAGAAGAGCTCCGGACCGGCGGCCCTGGGGCTCGTACCTCTTGCGGCATTGCTCCAATCACCATAGCTGCGAATGGCCCTGGGATCTGAGGCAGCACAGAGGAATGCCCCACACCAGGACTGCAGCCATGGCCCCGACAACAGGGGAGCCTGCACCTCCAAAGAGGTGACTGCCAGAGTGGTGCTTCTGGTCCGGCCCCATTTTTTCTACAAAACCGAGCACTGGTAGTGCCAGGAAATACATTTAAACACAGGCGCCAAAATCCTATGCATGCAAAGAAAGCAGCGAGAAACACATTCCAGGCATGCGCAGGAGTAGCCTGCTTTTGCACATGCACAGGATTTCAATGCGAGTGCTTAAATGTATTTCCTGGTACTAACAGCGCTCAGTTTTGTAGAAAAAATGGCAAATCTAGTCCAGCATTGTAAAATGCATGCCGCAATTAGCTTTTCAGGGTACGCACGTAAAAAATCAAAGTTCGTGCTGGCGCGCCATGTCAGATGCATGCTCGGCATACCTTGCTCGGTGACTGGGTATTTTCGGTAGGGATGCTGGAAAGTAAAATATTAACAAAAAGAAGGAAAATGGTAAGCATTTTCACTTGTGGCACATTTAGGGACATTATGTGGGGCATATTTGATACATAGGTGCACAGAGGTGCACTGACAGACTCTGATACAAAAACGAGGGGAGACGCTGACAGTGCCCCTTTAAGCTTGATTAGGTTCACAATCAGTAGAACTCCCTCCCACTGCAAACTTCTGCATGTCACCTCAATAAAGAAGGCAATGAAAATTATAAATCAAATAAACAATGGTACTGAGGAGGTCTCAGTGCCCTATAACTATTCTCCTTCCTCTTCAGACACTCCTTCACCATCTACCTGTGAAACCCTTGGAGTCGCAGGGACTTAATCACTGAGAAAATCACTGTTTCCTGCTGTGGGACTGTCACAGGTTTTCGGGTAAGGATAACACAGGATACAGTATATATGGTACAGCACACTGCAGCGTGGTTTAAGTTTTATATAAAGGTATCAAAAAAAATAAAATAATACATTCAAAACAAAAGCAAAACAGAACAATAGCCCAATGCTATTGTAAATCAAGACAATACCATCCTTCAGACTTCTTTAGCTTTTCCTGCTGGGTTACTGCCAGGTACCTATTCAGCGCATAGGTCCTTCTCTTGTCTTAGCCTCAGACAAGTGAGACTAACCTCTCAACTAATCAAACTATTCCTGTTGTTTCTGGAGAGTTTTTATAGCCTCCCACTTGTTCATAATCCCACACAAAATGCAATCAAACATTGCACAACTCTTTAAGGCTCACAAACATGACTATACATAAGAAAATTGTTTGTTTCTAAGCCTTGGGTTATTTAGAGACCTCCACAGTAACCCAACCTACCAAATCATGACTCTGGCCAATGTTTTATAATAAACGACTTAAGTCCTCATCAATTAAACTCTTCCGCTGGCCAGTATGTTTTCCCAACCATTTCTGTATAAATATAGGCCACTAGGGGCTGCTGTCACCCTAAAGATTCATACTGAAGACTCTTTCCTGCAGACAGGTAAGCATTTTATTATCTGCACTTTCTATTTCCCTGACCATTAATATATATTAATACTTATATTTATAAGTGTTGCTGAACCCCTAAAGCAGTTATAGGGTTTATTAGAGAGGCTAAGGAAATATATATAGACAGTGTCCTCTGTTGTATTCTGGTGAGGCTCCACATTTTTTTTAATTTATTTCAGCCCTCTAGTTTATTCCTGTCTGAGGGCAGCAGTAAATATAACTTCTACTGGGGACATTCTTGCCCCTTGTTCATTATTTTGGGCACTTGTTTTATTTATTGCCTAGCAGGTGGCTTACCGTTAAAAGTACAAGTTACTGCCGGCCCACTAGAACTGCTCCTGAACTTTTACTTTGGTGGAGAGAGACTGCGAGAGAGCGAGGATTGAGCATGCTCCTTGTCTACTTATTTTCATATAGTCTCTTTCTCTCTCTCGCTCTCTCTGGATTAAATTGTTTCTTTTGACCCCGAAGGGTCTTCCTTTTAATTTTTTCCAGTGACAGGGTTGGAACTAAGTTATGGAGTGGCAGTGGCAAAGAAAATGAAAGTTTTCAGCCGCTCCGAACACACTTTCCGCCTCCAAGTCGGGAATGGACTCTGGTACAATGGGGTGGCTTTCTAAGTGAATTTCAGCCACTCCGCTTGACTCTTTGGCTGACTGGCATTACTTTCTCATCTTTACTTCACCAGCCAACCAGAGTCCTTCTATTTTATTTTTAAACTGCACAAATCTACTATTCTTTAGTCTTGAGTTGTATGGCAGAAAGTAAAAGTGAAACTGCCTCCTCCATGCTACCATAGCTCACTCTGATTCAGGAAGGAAGCATTTCACTCTTGAAGCAGCTTCTTTGGAGTAGCCTAAACAGATTTTAGCTGCTCTTTGAGGCACAAATTCATGTGCCTTATATATTAATTCTAAAAGGGTAATCATGGGTTCATTTTAGAGCTGTTTAAAACAAAATTAAATACTTTCATGGACCTTTTCTTTCCCAAAATGCCACTAAGATCATGAAATCAAACAATCCTCCAATTATTTATTTTATTCCATACAGTCTAGTGCATTATACTTATTCAGCTTGTACATCAATTAAGCACTGGCACTTTAATTATTAACCTCTTTATTTATTATTCAGGCCTTATACGTCTTTTAAGCACTTTAAGCATTTTATATTAAGCTTTCTAAAGTAGTTTTTAAACAGCCAGCTACATTGCTGAGCCTTGTCCAACAATATATACATATGCTTAGTGCTTTATTTTCTGCTTGCACAGCTAGGGAGGTTATGGTGGGGGACAGATATGAGACAAGGAAAAATAAAGAAAGCTAGAACAAGATTTAGGAAGCATAGAAGAGGCTGATGTAGGTGGCCAACCTTAGTCAGTGTAAGAAAAATAAAGCAGAAGAGATAAAGGAGATACTGTTGTGCAACAGATTTATAGAGTAGGAAGCAAAAGAAGATAGAAAAGGTATCCCCTCACCCTGGCTTCGGACTGGCAGACTGCAGCTCTACCACATGGACGTAACTGAGCTCTGAAACAAACTGGCTTGTATAATCTGGAACAGCATCCTTATCAAGCGCTGGTACATGTGTATGTTTCTGCTGTGAGCCCTCCTGGCTCATGCAACCCGTATGAGATTCTGGTATCTTCAAGGGCCATTGAGCCAGTTGTTGGTTGTTAAAAAGATCTTATTTAGGAGATGAAAACGGGGACAGTGTAACTCAAATTTTGCCACTGCCAAAAAATGAGCCAGATGTAACTTTCTCCACTGCATCAGAAGACTGGGTACTGAGAGCCAAAATGTCTGTGTCTGATTCACTGGAGGAAAAAGGGCAGACACACAGAAAGAAGACTGTCATTTGTCCAAGACCCATGTAATCCCCAGGGGGCACTATCCTAAGGGCTACTATCCCTGCCTGCCCTAACTGTAGCAGGGTGAGGGGCCCAGATCCATTGGCGGGTACCTCCACCCAGAGGTCGGGGTTAGAACAGTCGAGGTTGACTGGTCACAGCCCTCTGCTGCTGCAACCCTTTCTTCCCACTAGTGGCCCACACAGTTCAATTTCAGTGGTCCTTACCATATACACTTACCCCCCGGCTCGAACCAGTCAGCTCACTCCGGGGATCCCCTGGAAAGTAAGGTACAGTTATACCACATTCACTGGGCAATATTTCACTATTAACACACAGACTAGCCAGTATACTTTTGCAAAACAAGCAATCTGATTTATTTGAGGGGAGATAACAAGGACCGGGGGGAAATCAGGTTGATTAGCTTACCACTACAGTATATTTTAATCTACCTATGGCTCTGTACAGGCCTAACCTATTAATTACTGTCTATGGGTACCCAAGCCCTAATGGCTAGTTCCTCGATGCAGCTGGTTGGGGCCCTGACACAAGCGAGCATTTAATTCCTGAGCAGATCGGATGGAGCCAGAAAGCTCAATTAGTGCAGTCAGCAATACAACAAAATGATTTTTGCATTTGTTTATAAGCTTCAACAGGGAGCTACCCTGATCCAGTACTCACAACTCCAGCAAAAAACCACTCTTTCACCATTTAGGGCTGAACCTGAGCTTCAACGGCCTCCTCACACATTTATATGGAAACAACAGAGGGGTACCATACCAGGCAGCTGCTTCCAGGACCTGAACAAACTCACAGCTATGCGGCGTTTCACTGTTGCTTCAATATCCCGACAGACCGAGTGTGATTCAGCAGATTCTCCAGTCCTCTTCAGGTGAAGCCTGGTAGGTAGCTGTGCCTGTACACGGCCTCCTCTGACCGCAAAACCTGCAGTTTAATCCGTGGGCGCTGGCAATACAAACGGCTGCCTCAGGCCTTTCACGCTTCCGCACTTTAAAACTCAATGGCGCAGGAGCTCAGAGCCCCTCCTTCACAGCCGCCAAACGCATCTGCTCCAAACAGAATGGGCAATCCTTACAGCTTAGGCTACCCGATTCCATTGGCTGGTTACACATGCCAGTCACTTAGTCTGGTCCTCAGCAGTCGAAAAGGCACCATGGTCCATAATGCCACTTCCAAAACACAAGCGGTGTCCTCATTGGTCATCTGGCTCCAGCCAGAGTCCTGATTCCAGGTTGGTCACCTCCACTCCATTTCCAGTGCCCCTTAGCTACCAATGGACCCCTTCCACAGTCGGGTCCAGTATGGAGGGCACAACACAAAGTCCCAGCTGCAATAGAAAGGTTAGACAAACTGCAATTTAACCAATACTATACATGTTTCTAAAGGGAACAACTACATCTTTCAGATGGGCTCTTAGTGCTCCTAGCGACTGCAGAAAATGGGCGATCAGACAGCAGTCCAGGGTGGGATTTGAGCAGAGAAACCCCAGTCCTCTATCTGAACCACTAAAGCCTCCGAACAGGCAGCTCTTAAAGAGACAGTACTGGAGGCTTTAAAGCACTCACAACCCCACATTTAGCGGCCTTACACGAACACCAGCCAGTCATGAAGCATTTAAGCAAGCTCGGGAAGGCTTTTTAGGAACCCCATTTGTGGGGGGTGGGTTACACCCATACTTAACATGCATGATAGGTGGTCTATGAAGAACCATAGTGTCAAAAAACAAATACATTTGTACCAGTAATGATCCCTCCAGGTAACTGAACCTCTGAATCTTCAACTGAGTTGGAAATTGAGTTTGAAATGGAGGTTGACTCCCATCTCTGCAAAAAAACTGCAAAAGTGAAGAAAAAAAAATCATTTGCATCTGCAAATCCAGCACAAGCTCACGTATGCTCTGCTGGAACTAAGAAGGCGGGCAACGCTGCAAATAATTAAGATTGTGACTGCAGCAGCACCAAAATGCTACCTGCTAGGAAAGGAAGAAAGCACAGAAATGTTTGTCTTGTGTCAGCATAAATAAAACATCCACAGCTGCAGAACAACAAAGACAGAGCAATTGCACGTAGGTATGACGCATACACCTAAGCATCATTGTCAAATGATGCCGCATAAATAACACTAATTCCAGTTAGTTAAAACAAAGCACAAAAATAGGCACTTGCAAGTAGCTCAGAGTGCCTTCTGAAATCACAAACAGATAAAATACAAAAAACTAGTCACCCCCCACTGAAAAACACTGAATAACAGGAAAATCCCAACATAAGGCTGGACCAAATAGGAACATCCTGAGCTGCAGTTTGACGTAGAGGAAGGGGAAACTAATTGTCAAAAGGCAGAAAATTCCATAGTCTTACCTTAGGCACCAGGCAAAGAAAATGCAGGCCAAAACAGTCACTATCTTTCACCTTTAATTTCTGTGAAGACAGGCAAATGGCACTCTATACAAACCTTCTCCCACAAGGCATTTTGTGAGAAAAAAATAAGTGGGTTTGCCAATTTAAATTCAACACAGCACGACTAAATTTCGAGTATGCCACTTGTAGAAACAAACAGTATCTTCCTGCTAGAGTTACTTTATGGAGAAAAAAAACAATATAAATTGTAAAGATTTCAGTCACGTTTCGGAGCTCCTTAGAAACTGCAATCCAACAATGGCACAGAAAGACTGCTCAATTGGAGGCTGTGGAGCCCTCATGCCACTAATATGTCATACTGTCAAAGCTTTGGGCTGTGCCAGTGCCCAGTAGAAGTGCATATAACCACATTATGACTTACTAGTGACAGCGTTGGAGCACTACAGAAAACAGGGTTCTGGAAGTGTTAAATAGCTGTCATAACAATGCTTCAAAACCCTTTCAGTATATGATCATGCCCAGCATGCAAGGTTCATGTCATTTGCACAGATGTAGTGGTGTATTTAGAGTGATCATGTTTACCACTTAGCACTATGCTACATGACTCTTTGAATATCGCTATGCCGGTGGCTAATAGCTGATTAGCTGAGCTATATTCACTTAGCACTGCACTGTCTGAATATGTGGGCCTCTAGTGTCTCAGCTAGGCTTTTTTGACAAATAAATGCATTCCTAATTCTTATGGACCTTCCCTTTCATCATTTATCAGTAAATGGAATTAGATTAACAATTTCCGTCTTTTGTGCTTTTAGAATCACTCGGGATCCTTACATGTATGGGTGAGGCTACATCATTATTTCTACCACTCCAAAATGGATGTATTGGAGTTCTACATATGATACTGGAAAAGTTAAAAGAAAAATATTTAAAACAAAATGTCTACATAATTCCATTATGGAATTTGATAATACTGATATTTTATATCTCATAGAGATTCCAGCCCCTGAGGAAGCCCAAGTTGGGTGTGGTCAGGGGATTGTGGTGTCAAGTGGTCATGCAATAAACTGAATAATATTTTGGAACTGTTTAAGTGTGGCTGGTTTCTTTGTGTACTTTCTACATCATTATTTTCCCCGGTAAAGCTTTGACAGGTGAGGGACTGTTTAATATACTGCTTCTTGCTTCAAGTGGGTTAGGATTATTGATTTTTTGTTGTTTGTTTTTTAATCAATTAATTGTGGTATTCTGTATAGACTCACAGGACCTTTCAATAACAGGCCCTATGCATTATAGTAGAAGTATTGTGAAGAGAGAAGGGACCTACTTAGGGTCCATCTTGTCCACACCTACTTCCACAAGGTAGTGACTATACCCCAGTTTGAGTATGGATGCATACTCAAGCTCAACAGCCGGAATGACACCCCTACTCATGCTGTGTGACCCTAATGTCCCTTCTCCCTCAATAATCTGTCTAGTCCAGTTTTGGAGGCTAAACAGTGCTAATTTCTACAACTGTACTGGGTATGTTATGGCACGTTAACCACCATATATGTGATATAATGCTTTCATACGAAGATTAATATTAAGAACATTACGGAGCCAGAGATCCAAGAGGCCCATATTTACCCCTGTTTTTAATAATAACAAAGGCAAAAATCTGAAAGAATTAAGTTATCCAACCAGGACTTAAACATTTCTTTGGAACTGCTAATCATCACTTCAAGTGGTAATGCATTCCACAGTTTGGTAACACGTAGTATATAATAGTGTTTACGAGGCAAACAGTTAAATCTCCTTGATTGTAACTGAAGGGGGTGACCTCTAAGATCATAGAACTCCTCTCTAAACTTAAACCCAAGGCTAGTCAACAAGTAAGGATCTTTCATGATGTCACATAACAACAGGAGGTCCCCCCTTAAACATCTGATAGAGAGGGGCATTAAATTCAAGGAGAGCAGTCTGTTCTTATACAAGGTATTTCTCAACCCAGCACCAATTTAGTGTATCCTCTTTGCACCCTTTCAAGTAATATCCTGTTTCTTATAGGGGACCAAAGCCGGAAAAATCTAAATGGGGCGACGTAAGCTCTATAAAGTGGCATGAGGACATTTCTGTCCCTAGATCTGATGTTCCTAAATTAATGGACCATATAATCCTGTTTGCCCTAAGGATTACCTCATTTATCTGAGAATTAGGAGAAGTCATCAGATACCAGGACCCCAAATCCTTCTCTCTGTCAGCAGCAGTCAATGCTATATTGGCCAATGTATAAACATGAGAGGGATTACTGTTTCAAAATGTGGTCCTGCATTTTTATGGTTCACTTTCATACCCCTGTATTGATCCATGTAGACACTAGGTCCAAATCATGCTGGAGAGCATTTATTTGATCTGAGTTGGCACATAAACCACCAATTTTTATATTGTCCGCATACTTAATAGTGTTGGAACTGCATTGTCTTGTAATATCAGCAATGAATAGCTGAAATAGACATGGGCCCAAGACAGAACCCTGAGGCACACCACTAGTAACATCACCAATATTGGAACATAGACCATTAATCAAAACTTGCTGTGATCTGTCTGTCAGCCAATTAATAATATTAGAATTATGTTCAAAGGAATAACGTTTTTGCAACAGTGCCCAGTGGGGAAGAAGGTCAAAACCTTGCTAAAATCAATATAGATCACATCATCAAGTAGTCTATTGTCAAGATTTAGACTAACATCCTCATAAAAATACAACAGAATGGTCAGACAACTATGACCTTTTTAAATCTGTGCTGTTCAGTGTCGGATTTAGTTAGAATGGGGAGATTAAGTCCTTGATCAGACTTTATTTATTTATTGATTTGGATTTTGGTAATCAGGTAAACCCACTGAGACCAGAGGTCCCTTTTCAGGGGCGACCGAATTAGTTACAGAGAAAGACACATAATTTCCAATGTCTTACACATGGGGAGGTTAAGCTGATGGGTCTATAATTTTCCCAGTTATTTCTAGGGCCTTCTTTGTGAATAGGTATGACACATGCAGTTTTCCAAATGTTAGGGACAAAGTTGTGGTTTATACATTGCTCATATAATAACTTGAGGGGCAACGACAGACTATCGGCCAATAGATACAAAAGATGACCAGGGACATCTTCTGGTGAAACACTAGTTTTCCCTTTTAGTAATAACAATTTTGTATGGACATTGGAAACAGAAATAGCAATTGAACAATCTGAAGAATCCTTAATGATACTGGCACATTGATTTTTTTTAAAATATATTGCAAAAGTTGATGTTAAATAGATTTGCCATATCCAAAGGGTCATGTATTAGGGTACCGTTATCCAAAAGTGGGCCTACCTGACATTGAGGCCTTTTTAGAGAATTAATATACGCATAAAAGGATTTGCTGTTGTCCTTACTTGCATTAGAGGCTAATCTTTGCTCCCAAGTTTTTTTTTTTTTGCTCTCTTATGCAGTTCTTACATTTTTTTGAATATGTAAAAATAAACTCCAATTTGTCGGGGTTGGTGATTTTTGGTAAGCAGAATAACATTTACTTTTTTTATGAGTTTAGATATTGTCTTATTCATCCATTTTGGTTTGGATGACTAGACTCAGATTTTATCCTGGAGGGATATGACAATCAGAGATAAATAATAGTACTATGAAGTATCTGAAAATACTCATCAATACCCACAGAATTAAAGGTTGAAACCAATCCACCCTATCCAGCCCTGCTTTAATTTTAGAAATGTCAGCTTTATCATACATATACTGTACACTGTAGAGTTATTGACCATTAGGGGAA
This sequence comes from Neoceratodus forsteri, assembly GCA_016271365.2. Taxonomy (NCBI): domain Eukaryota; kingdom Metazoa; phylum Chordata; order Ceratodontiformes; family Ceratodontidae; genus Neoceratodus; species Neoceratodus forsteri. Next base: position 245,011,700 of record CM057454.1, on the reverse strand, counting down.
TTAAGTGTTTCAGGCTGAAACTGATGGAGCAGTGATAATTGTTTCCAATAAGAGCAGATACAGCAAGATTTTTTACTATCAGATTCCTACTATAAAACACAAGGTCAAGAATCTTTTTACCCCAGTAGGTAGTTTCACCCCCTGCATAAGATTGCATTGTTGACACAGGATGACCAATTTATTCCCTGTGTTAGTGGTTGCTCAACTCTGACCAATCAACATCGCCTGATTAAAATCCCTATAAGGATGATGTCCCTAGGGCACAAGCTGTTTCCATTTCATTAATTAATATGTCCAGAAGTTCAAGAGATGTACTCGGAGGATGATAACAAATGCCTAAAATGATGTACTGGTTTTTATTCAACATAAGTTTAATCCAAAACAGACTCGAGGTATTAATAGGCTTTTGACCTTATTAGAGATGTCAACTACCTGTAATGCATTTTACAAAAATAGCTACCCCTCCACCCTCCTATTATGCCTACTAAAATTGAATAAGGTAAACCCAGGTAGAGAGAGAGAAGTCCCAACAGGATTTATCATCCCCCAGGTTTCAGTGATCAACATAGCATCAAAGTTTTCTGAACTGAGAGTGGCCTTGAGCTCGTCAATTTATTATTAAGGCTTCTAGCATTGAAATATAGACATTTCAAATCAAGCAGCTTAGCGTTCTTGTTGTCTTTTCCCAAGGATGTCTTGTGGGGAGGGACTGCACTCTCCCTTAAATCAAATAGTTTAAATGTAGGTTAATATATTTCAGGATATGTTCACCCAATAAAAGGTTACCCTTGCGGCTCAAGTGAAGACCGTTCCTATAAAATAAGTCAGATCTATCGACAAACTCTTCCCAATGTGCGAGACATACTTGATTCTGCCTCAGACATCTCATACAGAGTCAATTATTGAATGCGCGTATTGTATTGTTAAATTCGACAGAGGCTCTGGGTACTGGTAAGACTTCGGAGAAGGCTATATCACATCGGATGTCCACCAATAAATTAGAAAGAGCTACAAGGTCCTGCTTGATGTCCAGAAGGGTTGAGGACAGGAAATCATTTGTGCCTACATGTAAGATCACCAATGGGTTGGAACCACCACTTGCTAATATATTGTGCACCATACTTGAAATATCATTAATTCTGGTGCCATGAAGCTGGAACATGTCCGATTAGCTTTATCTGGATCCATATGTACCTGTCCAGATGTTTAACCATTGAATCTCTTATAACAGACACCTGCCTTTGGGTAGTGCTAGGGGTGGAAAGGGTCTCTGGGGACTGAAGAAGGCTCAGTATCCTGATTCAGACCCATGGGCATGACCCCTAATGGGATTAGTGGAATGTTGGAGGGTGGAGGACAGGAACCAAGGGGACCAGGATGACTAGTAAGGGACTCAGTGGAGTTGCTTGAGGGAACTGGATTTACTAAATCGGTAGTGGTAACATCTGACGAAACTGATGCCCCACTTGAGGCCTCAAGTTCATTCAACAGTAGGAATCTATTACTTGTGATCAAAGAAAACTGGGAGGCCTTAAGACCTTTTATGTATGTACGTTTACTATGTACCTCGTACTCAATGATCACCAGGGTTATCAACACTATATTTATCCCTTGGGTGTTTTTTTGTATTTCCTCTAGGTGTAATCACTGAGGTAATACACGGATAATTACTGGTATTGGTAGAGAGAATCGGGATGGAGGCTTACAAGTTGTACTGAGAGGGACAGCTGGGTCACTAGGGGGAGCCTGATTTAATACCTGGAATCTGGCCTGCATTTGGATCTGACTATTTCCAGGTTCTGATAACCTGGTGTTGAACATAGCAACATCTTGTCTTAAGGAATCGTTTTCAACACATTTTGTGCAAGTAAACGCCTGTACTGCCTCCATACCTTCCCTGGGGCAGTACATTTGGCATACAACACAATAACAGCCACTAGAGATGAACATAGATCTAATAGGGGTGGACATATTTAATATCGGCATAAACTAGTGTGCAACCCAATGCTTTTGCTGAGGCAAATTAGACAAAACAAGCATATAAACGCACATGTAATATAACACTATGGGCAAGACTTACTTTTAACCACTACTCCTGCTGCACATGAGCAAATGCACATGTCTCTGCGCACGTCTCTGTGCGCAGTGCTGCATGCGCCCTGCTCGCCGAGAAGATGGCTTTTAAAGCAGAAGAAACCGAAAGTGAATGGGAAGGTCGTGAGGCACCTTATTCCCAAATGCAAGTAAAACAAGTTAAAAAGTGGAGCAGAATCCCCAATTGCAGTATAATCTGCCACACACAGCAAAATTAGGAAGGTCCCGGTGATAATATGGTGTTTTCACTAGCCTGTACTGCACACTATGTAATGTGCCTACTGACTCTCTACTAGGCACCTCGCTAAAAGGCACTAGGGCTCAAACAATCAGAAATGTTTCATTAAGCACACAGTAGTAGCTCATAGTATATATAACACATTCGTGGCAGGAAAAATACAGGTGCAGTCCTTAACAACTACAAGCAGCAGTTAGGTTCCCCTTATCACACTCTTCAGTTTGAGGACATGCCGTCTAGTTCTGCTTGCACTCATCAGCTGAAACAGTTGGGTATATTTTACATTTCACCATGTCTGTCCCTTTTAGCATTCGGAAAAGTGTGCTCATGTCCGCTTTTAGCCCTCCCTTCTCTTGGCTAAATAATCTGTGTATGTCTACTCTCTCCTAATAGCTCTTGCCTGCTAAGTCACTATTCAGCTTGGGGGTCCTGTGCAGAACCTTCTCAATCTCTTTATTGTCATTTCTGCACTGTAGTGGCCAGAACTGGGGTCAGTAGTCAAGGTGTGGTCAAACCAAGGCTTTGTACAAGAGGAGGATCACCTCCCTTGAATGGTTTCTCATCCCCACCTAAGGCTCCCAGCACTTCATTTATCTTCTTGGCTGTGGCAGCCGCAGCCTGTCTAGCTTCAGCGTACAGGCCACAAATACCCTTAAATCCTGTTTCCTCAGTTGTTCTGTCCACTGGCACCACACATGATGTGGGTGCAATGCAGATTCCACACCCCAAAGTGTAGTACCTTGCATTTTCCTACATTAAATCTAAGCCCCCATTTCTCAGCCCATTATTAAAAAATAAGTAGGAAACCATTTAAACAGATAAACATGTTTATGCTCCTGACACCTACTGGTCTGTGTGGAGAATCAACTCCAACTGGATTTTGTAGCAGTGGAAGCCTAGTTAAAAAAAGAACCCCACAGTCTCACCACCAAAAAAGACAGGGGCCATTCTCCTCAGCACTCACTCACACACTGGATTCCTCCTACACCATCCCAAATGAGGATTAACTTGCTATTGCATGAATATCATCCTTCAAATTGCCGGCAGTATGGCTGGACCCCTAACTCACCTACCAGTACCATGCAGATCACAACACTGCTTCTGTGGGTTTCAGGTAGGAGTCCTTTATAGGGCCGGGGAACTGTCTCAAATATACTCTCTCACAAGAATATAACCAAACAGTTCCTACTCCCTCTGCTGGACTATGGACTTTTGGTGTGCTGCTTTGTTCTGAAATACCAAACTACCCAGGCTGGATGGCCTATATAACAGGCTCTGCAGGTTTGCCCTTGAGAGTGACTCAGGGACCCACCACCCAAAAAGACTACCACTGGTACACAGTTCTCCAAAAGTGTATCCACTTCCCAGCACCCGCGTACCTTAGCACCCTTGTCACCCTTGTTTCTACCACTGTTCTCAAAGATCAACTGAAGCAGCTACCTGGATAGCACCAGACTTCCATAAAGGCTTCAGCAGATGTGCCTTCTGCTTCTCAGGTCCAGCGGAATAGAACAGCCCACCAGCCTTTGACAAACCCTTATCTTTCTAATCTCCAAACTGCTCAAAGATCCATGTGGATGCCCTCCCTCCTGACCCCCCTTCTTATCCATCCCTATATTTACTGACTTAGGTGTAATACTAACATGCTGCCTTTAGGCCCAACCAGTCTACATCTTGCCTCTGCCCATTACATCACAGCTGATTCTAGCTGATCATAGATGTCACTCCCTCCCTCCTTACTTCTACCTAAAATGCCCCTGTGCCTATCTCACTCATGCTTAACATTCCCCACAGTCTTTTCCCCCATTACCTCCTCTGGCAGACTGTTCCAGTCATCCACCACCCCTTTCATGAACAAGTATTTCCACACATCTCCCCTAACCTTTCCCCCTCTTAGCTTCATCGCATGCCCCCTTGTTCTAGTGCCTTTCTTTCTCTAAAATATACTCTCCGCTTGCACCAGTTCAGAGCTATGAGGTACTTTTATTTATTTGCTTGTTTTACCAGGAAAGCGCCATTGAGCAGCACTCATTTACGAGGCGGTCCTGGGGAGGACACAGCAAAAAGTTAACATACAAACAATACACATAAGGAAACGTAAAGATTACATTATGGAAGAGCTTAATACCAAGCTTCAGAGTACAAGTTAAGGTACATGATGTAAAGTGAGCTGTACGCATCAAGTTAACTCATACCTAGCAGCGGTATAAAATGCATACAGATAGAAGAACAACATCTCAGTTCATAGCTGACAGCAATATAACATGCAAGCAGACAGCAGTAGAACATGACAGTTCTACTGGCAGCTACACTTTACTGTGTAGTGTTTATAAGGAGATAATGGAAGAGCCGGATACTAACTAGGGTAGGTAACTTAAGGAGATTCTGCATGGCATTCCAGGCTTTAGGAGTGACCCAACTGAAGGCCATTTTGCCATATTTTAAAAAGTGCCTAGGGCGTCTAACATGAAGACATTGTGCATCCTGAGGGAGCAATGGCCTTGGGATGAGCGAAGAAGGGAGGAGATGTATTGGGGGAGAGAATTACTCAAAGCTTTGAAGGTCCAGAGAATGAGATGTCTTTGCCTTCTGAGGTAAGGATGGCCAGCCTAGTTATCGTGATAGTATGCAGTGGCGTGTAGTAGGTGGAAGCTCACATATAAAGTGACGTGCCCTATGGTACATTACATCCAGACAACTCAGGTATGCGTTTGTGGTGCAACCATATATGATGTCACCATAATCAAGAAGGGTGAGGAACGGGGCTTGCACTAGGATTTTCTTTGCTTCATGACTTAGGCAATATTTATTCTGGAAGCAGAAACCTAGGGCTGGATTCTCAAAATACTCTGAAGGTGCAAAACCATTCACAAGTCCCAAAAAGTTCAGCAGTTGTGGTAAAAAAAGAGGAAATTGCAATGAGTGGTATACACAAAACTTCCGCAGCTGCAGAAAAAATACACTGCTGACTGCGGAAAAAAGGCAGCTGTGGAAATTTCTAAGGGAAAAAAAAAGCCACTGAAAAGTATGGCATATCACCTTAAAGGCTATTCTCAGCCAGTGTTTATTCGCAGTTGCGGAAAAAATGTTGGACACATACTGCACCACAGAGAGCGAGGCGTAACTATCCCTGAGCAAAATGCAGTGTACAAACAATTGGGATACAATTATAGTGGAGGTTCAGGCACCAAGCAACAGCAAACCAGTGGATGTATAGCAGTGTCAGTTGTGACAACAAAAATAGCACACTTTTTCATTGAAAGGAAACAGACCACAAGCACTAGACCCAGTGCAGCCCAAAAGGAGCCCCACAGGCAACAGAGGCAGAGCTGGTAACAGCCTGCAGTGAGTGCTACTGAAGCAGGCAACATAAACACCCCAGGGATAGACACAACCATCAGTTCCACCATCAAGTTACAGACAGCCACTGTGGTGCATAGTCCTGCTGGTATCAGTGATGTTGCAATGGTCCCAGTTGAGGACTAGCTGCTGGTCTCATTGTGAGTACTTTCTGCTGCATCTATGGCAAGCCTGTCAAAGTCTGCTGCTCCAGTTAATAGGGATCCCCTGTTGTTGTGCCTGCTGAGCCTCTTCCTCAGCTGCAGATCTACACTTGTGAATTTTCAGCAGCTGCAGAAAAATGTCACGTTTCAGCACTTACGGAATTTCACAACTTGCTTGTTTTGCGATTTTCCAGAACTACGGAAATTTCTTTGTGAATATCCACAACTAAATTTCTGCAGTGCTACAAGCCATTTTTCAGCAACTATGGAATTTTTGGCCTCTTTGAGAATCCAGCCCTAGTCTTTGCCATCATTTTTGCAGAGGGATTCAGTGTGTGCACTGAATGTCAATTGTGGTCTACTCACATTCTTAGGTATCTAAATAAGCCTACTGATTCAAGTGGCTCATTAGAAGGTGGTAATGCATGCTGAGGAGGTAATAATGGTTTGTTGGTAAGACCATGAGCTGGATTCACAAAGACAGCCAAAAATCCCACAGCTGCAGGAAAAAGGCCTGGAGCACTGTGGAAACACTGGTGCAGGATATTCTGAAAGAAAACTTGCGCACGTGCAGAAATCCATAAAAAACAGCAGCTGCGGAATTCCGCAAATGCTGAAAATCCGCAAGTGCAGATCCGCAGCTGTGGAAAAGGCTCAGCAGGCACAACAACAGGTGATCCATATTAGCTGGAGCAGCAGACTTTGGCAGTCTTGCCATAGCTGTAGCTGAAAGTACCCACAGAGAGACCAGCAACCATTCCCTCAACTGGGACCACTGCAACACCACTGGTACCAGCAAAACTTTGCACCACAGTGGCTGTCTGTAACTGATGGTCGTGTCTCTCCCTGGAGTGTTTCTGTTGCCTGCTGCAGTAACACTCACTGCAGAGCTGTTCAGCCTCTACTGCCTGTGGGGCTCCTTCATGGGCTGCACTGGGTCTGGTGGATGTCGTTTGTTGTCTTTCAATGACAATGTGTGCTAGTGTTGCTGTAACAACTGCCACTGCTATACACCCACTGGTTTGCTATTGTTTGTGCCTGACCTTCACTATAATTGTATTTCAATTGTTGGGGCACTGCATTTTGCTCAGGGTGTGTTATGCCTCATTCTCATGTGTGCAACATTTTTTCCGCAACTGTGGAAAACACTGGCTGAGAATAGTCTTTAAGGGGATGTGCCATACTTATCAATGACTTTTTCTCAGGAACTTCCACAGCTGCACTTTTTTCCACAGTCTGGAGTATATTTTTTCCGTAACTGCGGAAGTTTTGTGTATTGCACTCTGAGCAATTTCCCCTTTTTTTCCATAGCTATGGAACTTTTGGGGACTTAGGGAAGGTTTTGTACCTTCAGATTGTTTTGTGAATCCCACCCCCCCATGTATTTGGTTTTTGATGCATTGAGGAGCAGCTTGGACTGGAGTATGTTGTTTCATAGGGACATTAATGCGATAGCTGCGTCTGGATGCGAGGTATAAAGCGCCATATCATCTATATCCACCTCTTGGCATGCCAGCCTCGCACATGCACAGTGTGCCACCTCTCCAGCAGATAAAGCAACCTCTCTGGCCTGACTGCAGGGGTCACTGTGTCGCAAGAACCCACTGCCAGCCCTCCCAGTTGGGGTACACTGCAGAGCAGCACCTGCCTCAGCCTGACCTGCCTCTGATGCGGCTTCCCAAACTTGCTCCTGAACCCAAGTCACCTGCCTGGCTGTGCTGGGCCACTGGTGTGGCTCATGTTATGTTTTTTATATTGTTTCCAACAGAGCTTGCTTTAAGTTTTTGTTATTTTTTTAATGGGGACTTAAATGCAGTCAGTGGCAATTTAGTGAACAAGCCAAAGAAGACGGGAGACAAGGAGACAGAATATGTTGAGAGGGCGGTGGAGGGGGGGCACAGAACACTGAGATAAGAAACTGATTGCAAACACACACATGCATATACATGCGCACATTGATATACATAGATACATACCCAGTAAGATTATCTATGTTATTTAAACTAAATATACTGTTACGCAACAATTTGACAGATTTGCAAATGAAAATGTTCATCCTAGTATCTTGCAACTAAGTAAACTACACATAGATCTTAACCTTTTTTTAATTTTTTATTTTGTTGTTTAACCAGGTATAGCACACTACGCTGAAAGCTTTTTTACAGGAGCGACCTGGGAGCACAAGGAGGTTAAGTGACTTGCTCAGGGTCACGCAGTATGCAAGTGGAAGCTTTGTGCGCATGAGGATAAGTAAAATATTGCGGTTTTACTTAGAACTTGTTGGCCACCTTTATTGGAATTATCCAAGGAGATGACATTTGCATTTCAATAATAAAGTAGGAAAAACTGTACTGGACACATAAATACCATGTGGTAACCAGTATCAGGGACACCACATAACCTTAGGCAAAAACAATGATGGTACAAAAAATATCTGTACTTCTTAGGTTTTTTTAACTGCAGTTTGGCCACCAGAGGGAGCCATATTACTGCTTAATCAAAATACCATCCTTCACACTTCAGTTAACTAAAGAAAAGTTATTTCCCAGAACTGTAAGCCTAGCTCTGTGAGAGAATCTCTTCCATAGAATCAGTCTTCAGACGAGTGCCACTTGCACCTGGACCCCACAAAAAATATTAGAATCTTTGAGTTGCCCACATTATAGGCACATAAACAGGTGCCGTACATGTGATGTGGGCTGTCCATGCACTGAAGTTCCAGCTGGTAAGAATACAGGTCTCAGACTATACCCTAATACGTAAAGTATGAAAAATGTTTGGGATAAAATATCCATAGTTGTTATGTTCTTCTCTCTTCAGACCCTACCCCATCAGATGGCAGCCACCTTCTGCCCCAGCACCCTTGTCCACCCATAACGAGTTCCCACAACTTATCCATCATGGTGAGGATTTTAGGCTGCTCTCTCTCCTCAGGGCACACATACAGCATTCCTTTCAGGATGTCCATTGGTGCAGAGCCCAAGAGTATCACAGCTTCATATATTGGTTCTGAGTTTTGCCATTTTCACGACTCTCATTAGACAGCAATAGCTGTGCCCAATGCATGTGCCCGTATTACATACTGATGTACAAATCCAGTTGGCCTCTGACCCACCAATAAGCTGCTGTGTATGCAGTACCTCCTGTGGTCGTTCAGGGGGCCATAGCTCTGAAGTGTCCCACATTGCGCGGGACATCTCGTATTTGCCCCATTTTCCTAACTTGTCCCCCCAGCACCCGTTACTGTCCCAAATTTAAGGCTGAACTTGCAGGCCCTTTAAGCATGCATTTAATCTGTCTGGGAGCAAGCACAGAAAGCAGAACTTGATTGATTATGTGCTGCTGGGGGTGGATGGACAGGTCTCTTCCCACGGTTCGTTGCTCCTCCTCTGCAGTTGTCCAATCAGAAAAATAATTTTTTTGTTGCTGGTTTCAGAACAGGCACACAACAGCAGACTGTAAGGAATCTGATTCAAGTTCAATTCCTCCATCCCTGCCTGCCCGATCTGGATCGATTGAGATTTGTTGAGTGAGCACCGGTAGTCTAGTGACAGTAAGTCAGTCTCCACTGACAACTGTCATCAAAGTGTGTTGGAAGAAATGATGCAAGTGCTGTGTCCAGGCCTCTGAAAATCTCATCCTGTGTCTCTATGAAATAAGTCTTTACAGCACTGCTAGACCAAAAACTGAATTTTATCCCTGAGGCAATGTCCAGACTATAGTGCTCTGTGAAAGTATGAATTTTACTCCACATAACTGTGTTTCAGATATTTGCTTCTTAACACTCAATTGGAAACATGCCACAGAGGCTGCTATACCTTGATAGGATGCCTGGTCACCTTCCCTCTGAGCTGTTTACAAAATGTTCTGTAATACACAGAAACACAGCTGCACAACCAGCATAACAAACAAACCACGAAACACTGTTTAGTCATTGAGTTTTCACGTGCCTGGGAAGTGATGGTAGCAAATAGCTGAGTTGACTGAGGGTCTTTGTATGAATGAGATGGAAACTGAGAGCTCTCCTAATATCTAGGGAGCTAAGCAATACCTCACTACAGTTTTCTGTTTGGGAAAGAAAACTGGAAAGCTAATGGACTGGTCAATTATAAACTCTCACACTTTTTTTTGGTAGATCCAGAAGCAAATAGTTTGCTACCTTTTATTGGATCAGCATAGATGTTACAAAAGAAAATGTCTAAGCTTTTGGACCAAGTCCTTCCTCGGAGACTTATGACAATTGTCATAAGTCTCCGAGGAAGGACTTGGTTGGTCCAAAAGCTTAGTCATTGGGCCCGGTTCTAGAAAGTGGAGATACGTACGATGGAATTTTTGCAAATGTGCAAAGTATGCCAAAGCAACTGTCACATACAACTTGCACCCTATTCTAGAAAAATCATGACTTGCGGGAAGAATTTTCCCGAATGTCGCAAATACCGACATGCGTCCTATAAAAGGTCGCAAATCGCAACACAGGCAGAGACAACACCAAACAGCAATGGCACATAACCGTGCTGCACAAGTGAAACAGAATATGCCCCAACATGCAAGACAGAGGTGGAAAAGAAACTTCAACCATGATGAGGTGTACATCCTGGTAACCTAAATGGACAAGCACCATAGCCTACTGTTAATCCGCGGAGGGTACAAGACAAAAAGGAACAAAAGGGAAAAAAAACATGGGACTCCATGGCCTGGAAGGTGCATGTAGTGGCACTACAAAACAAAGTGTGAGACCCCTGCAGAAGAAGTGTAATGATCTAAAGTGGCTGGTGAAATAGAAGCTGGCACACAACCGCCGCTGGACCAAATCAGCAGCAGACTCTCACCACCATAAAACAGAGGATAGCCAGGCACCTGATGGCCACATGTGTACAGTCAATGGCACCAAGCACACAGGAGAACAGTGAAACGTCAAAGAATGCCTGCTTCGCTGCCTGCTGCTGCTGTGCATCTCTGGGGAATGTACTGTAACCCTCTATTCGGTCCATCATTGCATCCAGGAACTGTTTAAGGCTCCTGGACATTGCTGGCTGTGAGATGCCTACAGTGTCACCTGTATGGGTCTGGAACATTCCAGTGGCAAGGAAGCACAGTGCTGCACTTGCCTTCACCTCCACTGGAACAGGATGTACCCTACAGGTGGCACTCTGTAGATCATCCCATAGGTCATCACACAGCCTGGCAATGATGGCCTTTGGTGGGTGGTAGTGTGCAATGCACTGCTCCTCCGAGAAGTCCAGGTATGATGTCCTGGCTCTGTACACACGTGGTGCATGGCATCCGGCAGCTATGTGTCACACTGGTTGCTGCCTGTTCCCCGGTTCCTCCTACTGCGCCGCCTGCAGCTCTGCCACCTGTCCAGTAGTGCACCCATTATGGCCTCTGGTGCTGACATCTCTCTCGCCACTCCAATTCAGATTTGTGTCTTCACACTGCTGACTCCACAGTGACTCTGCTGTGTGACTCACAGAGGCCTCCTTTTCCACTGTGTTTAACTTACACCTGTTCCCCGGTGTAACTTACGCTGTTTACACTTGGCCTATCTTGTGGTCTGGTAGCTTCAGAATCCCGCCATGACGTATCATGCTGCATTTTGGGGTGTATGTTTCTTTAAGCCAGTGCATATTTGGGGTTGTCACAACTGTGGCATAAGTCTACTTTGGCGTACCAGATTTGTGACATGGCGCATGTCGTATTACAGATCGCGCATGTCGCGAATTGTTTGGCGATCTTCAATTTGCGACATTCTATTTGTCATAATTGCATTATGCTTTGGTGTAGGCTTTGAGAATCGGGTCCTTTGTTTCCTTTTTGTAACAACAGGTATCAAACTATTTGCTTCTGGATCTGTTCTTACAAAGACCAAAACAGCAACTAATCTACTTTTTTGGCAGAAATTTGAGGTGAATTCTGAGTACCAGACTATCTTTGTGGAATAAGTAATGAATGGCATCTACCACCAGTGCCAGGAACTTGGACACTCAGAGATCAGAAGTAAAAATTACCTACCAGTTTTACAGGACAAGATAGAAACTATTCCACACCTAGACATGTCCAGTGAACAGGGGGGAATAATCAGAAAAAAATATAACTTAAATATTTTATTGCCCTTTTCTCGTTTTAAGTCCTCTGTTGCTAGACTGATATTTAGCAGTTATGATTGTTTTGGATAATTTCATTTATTTTATCATTTTTATATAACAAGTGTATTATTTGTTTGTAAACATTGTGTTTTACTTATATTTAATTTGTTTTGTATATTGTATTGTTTTTTATTGTACTTGGACGCAACTGTAAACAAGAGTTTTTCTCTCAATTTGCTAGCCAATAAACTGATGATGATGAAAAAAAAAAAACTTCAATTTGCATATAGCGGCTAGCTTGAAAAGAGACTTTGCTGGGGCATTTAAGGAAGTTGATTGCTATGTCCAACTATGATGCGATGGATGATTCGGCTGCAGTAACTGGCCCTGATACTGCAAGAGAAGGTCAAACCAGTCCTGCAGCCTAACCGGATGTCCTCTTGCCTCAGCCACAGCAACGTCACTAGAATCATGGTTGTTTTGTTGCTGTTTAGCTTCCAAAGTATTCTCTGAATCAGAAGAACTGTAGAGACTTCCAGTGACATCAGCGTAAAGGATGCAGTGCTGACAGATCATCTCCGTTACTAACCTCACAAAACTACTCCATAATCTTAATTTTTTTCCCCCACAACTAAAGCCCTTTGCAATATCAACAGAGCACTGAGACTTGATGGGAGGCAGAAGAAGGGTGAAGAATAAAAGTCCGAAGGATAATTCTAACTGATTGTCAAAACAGAGTGGTGAAGAGGCAACACAGCCATCCACAATGGTGGGAGAAGCTTCTCCACCACTGACATAGCCCACCAACGTGTCCATCCTAGCTGAACTAAAGGAACTTCATGTGGAAATCCGAATGATCCACACAGAGCTAAAAGAAATTATAAAATGGGCAAAGGATTTCAACAATCTGATTAGTTGTTAGCCATGTGTTAGAAGTGTCTAACGCACAGCTAAAACTAGAAGCCCCACTAGAATACACAGGACCATTTAAGCACAAAGCCACTCGGGATGTGCATTAGACAGTTCTAACACACGGGCAGGGACTGAACGCACTAAGCCTGTGGCCTCATAGCTCACTACACCCGCCTAGCCATGCATTAGAACTGTCTAACACACACCCCATTGTGTCTTACAGCTTACATATTACACGCCAGCGAAGTAAGGTGAAGGACCTTGAACACATGCCAGCTCTGCAGATGAATGTACTGATACAATCGATAAACTCGAGAGAGGCAGATCCTACTGCATACTTTTCTAAAAGCAAAAGAATGACTCATTGAACTTCAGCAAACTTTGCACACTCCACATACTTTTATGCAGCAGGGGGACAACTCTGCTGCAGCTCAAGTTGCTCTAGTAAAGCAAGACCTATAAAAGCTGCTAGACACCAAGGTGGAACAATCCCTCTTCTATCCGAGACACAGTTACTATGAGGAAGGGGCACAGGGAGCTTGGAAGCTAGCCAACCGCCTTCATGCACAGTGAGCATAGGCTTGTGTTCTGCAGCTTTTGACTCAGACTCAGCTACTTTTACAAAGCAAACCTCTGCCATCCGATGAGTACTTTCCAGATACTACCAGTCTCTATACACTGAGGAGGGAGTAGCATCCCAAGAGCAAATACCGGCCTATTTAAAAGCCCTACCCCTTCCCCAAACTGGACCTAGACATAGCCCAACATTTGTTGGCCTCATTCACAGAGGGGGAAATCTACAAAGTTCTACGTGATTCTAAAATTCAGAAATATCGGGGCTGACGAGGTAACTGTAGGAATTCTGCAAAAACTGTTTTGACCTCCTCAACCCCCCCCACCCCATTGTTACTGGCATATAGAAGCGATACAGAAGTAAGATCTTCCACCTCCCACGTGGCACAATGCAATGATTTCTGCTATACCAAAGTCAGATAAGGACCCCAGCTTTGCAACCTCCTACAGACCAATACCTATCTTAAAGTATGATTATAAAGCCTGATGTCCCTCTGGGTTAACAGGCTGGAGCACCTGTTACCAACCCTTATTGATAAGGACCAGGTCAGGTTTATCTGCTGGTGCCAGGCACCGCGATAGTGTTAAGTCACCTCTTATCGTGTTAGACATACCACAACCCATTGGATTCCAGTCGTGTTGCTTAGCTTAGATGAAGAGAAGGCGTTCGACAGGGTGGCCTGGCCCTTCCTGTGGGCTACCCTGTTGAACTTTGTATTTCTTGAGGAAACTGTCCAGATGTTGCAGGGGATGTATGCCTCACACCTCGCATATATACACTTAAATGGCTTCCTAACTGATCTATTCCCTCTAGCAAGGGGCACATGACAGGGTTGTCCCTTATCGCCCCTGTTCCTTACCCTCAATCTTGAGCCCTTTGTGACCTGAACTGACCCATGCATCTCAGGGATTCCACTAGGTGGCTGAGACTACAGACTTTCCTTGTTCTTGGACGATGTCTTGTTGACCATGACATTTCTGAAGGCGTCGATTCCAGCAGTCTGGAATATCTTGCAGTTTTTGGGGGAATCTTGCAGGGTATAAACTTAACATGCAGACAATAGAGTTCTTGCTTTACAATTCCATTCCCTCACCACCTCTGAAAGGCCTTTTCCCCCCTTCTAATGCACTAAGGAGCACTCAAATACCTGGGGATTAAGCTCACCCAAAAACCTAGATCATCTAAAGCTTCTCAACTTTGAACTCTAGGCCCAGTAAGTCACAGATGATCTCTCCAAGTCAACACACTTGTTATTTAGGTTTTTAATAGGACTGAAGCCATACATCAGAATGTCCTTCCTAGGATATTGTATTTCCTACAGACCCTCCCCATCATCCCAGCCCCTTAGTTTAAATCCTGGAAAAAAGTTATCTCCAGATTTATTTGGCAGACCGTCCCCAATTCGATTCTCCCTACTGCACCTACCTAGAGAGTGCAGTGGGGTTAACCTCTGAACCTTATGGGGTTCATGCTGGTGGCCCACTTGAGGGCACTATGCATGTGGCTATCTGCATCCTCTGAGCCATACTCAAGCAAATAGAGTTTACCCCTAAATAATATTTTCAACTTAGATTATTTCCTGTTTGGTAACCCCCTCAGGCTGTCTCCTCTCATAAGATTCTCAAAGTATACAGCAATGGTTGGCAGTCCAGAGATTCTTCTTAACTCCAGCTTATCTTTTTTACCTCAGCACTATCCCCCATGATTTGGCATAGCCTCCCAAAGTGATAGGCACAGCCATGTGGAGGTGGAGCAGACTGGGGCTCTAGTTTATCTACCAGATGTTGGATTCCCATGGCATCCTCCATTTCGCTACCCTGCAAGCTGCATTTCAGTTCCCCTCAGCTGACCACTACAGATATCTGCAGCTTAGATCCTACCTTTAGGACAGAGTGGAGGGCTTTCCTATTTTGCCAGATAAGTTCCCCCAGCTCCCCAGCATATTCATCTCACACTTATGTGAGAAAACCAGGATTCGCCTTATTGGCCATCTTTATAAGGTGCTACAGGAGACTGCTCCAGAATCCATGCATTCCATTTTACAGAGATGGAATAAGGAAGTGGGCACAAGCCATGCAATTACTGCCTGGCATAAATATGATATACCTGCCTACAGATTTACCTCTGCTTCCTACTGGAGAGAGTTCTCCTGGAAGTGCAGGTATCGCTACATCTGCTCCCAGAAATAGGGGGAAAATTTGTTGGCTCAAACATGGGTACTTGGGCCAGCCCGGTGGTGCTGAGGGTTGAGGCGCTGGACGCCACATCTCACGCTGCACCGGTGACCCAAGTCCGGGAACGAGCTCGGGTTGCCAGGGGTCGGCAGGGGAGGACTAGGATTGAGCATCCATGGACAGCTCTCCTGGTCCTGGGGAGGGTTCGGGACTGTTCATTCCACTGGTACCCCTGTCAGAGGCTGGGGCATTGCAGTGCATGGCAAGCAGATGCTCAGGATTGGAGCATGGTGGGCGTCTTCTAGGTGCATGTGAGAACTGCGTGCATGCTGGGGTGAGGACATCATTGCATGTCCGTGCTCTGAGGAGAAATCATGAAAAACATCCCTTCTTTCGGGTGAGGTGGCCGTGATTGGAGGCAGTCTGTCCGACCTCACGCCCAATGCCGTCCGACTTTCGGTTCTACTTAGGGGTCTGGGGCCGCTCCTTGGTGGGAGGAGTGCCTAGACCTTGCTTACCGATGTAGCCCAAGTAGCTCAGTTCAGGAGAGTTGGTTGTGTCACACGGCTGCTGAAGGAACCGTGAGAGATGCCCGAGTAAGGTGCATAAAATAGAAGCTACAAAAAAACATGGGTACTTGCTGAGGGATGCGGGCAACCGCTAGCTAATCAAACTCATATCTTCTGAGACTGTCCGTGGCTCAGCACCTTCAGGCAGGCCATTATTCAGGAACTGGAGGATTTTGACTCTCTTGGGGAGTAACCCCCTCCCTGATTCTACTGGCCATTCCTTTGGATGGTAGCTGTCTCTGAAGCTTGACCCTGAGGCTCATGTTAATTGTGATCCTAGTAGTGAAAAAATCTACCACCCACCTGGGGCACTCCCCTCAGCTACCTATGTAGGAGAGGTGGTATTAGATGTTACTTGAGATCTGTTCCATGGAGCGACTGACCTGTACCCGATTTAACAAGACAACCCTATCTGACACCAGATGACATAGACAACTAATGGACCAACTTGATCACTTTCCAGACTTTGTACCATGAGTCCCTCTCTGCCCTCCTGTTTCCTCCTATTCTGTATAAATCTTGTCTCTCCGCTGCCATATTCTATACTCCTTCTGTTTCTCATAGTAGCAGATACCCTACATGACAAGCTATGGTGTGGAAACCACACTTTTCAGCCTATGGTTCTCGAATCTAAAGGGATCCATCATCAAATGTCCCTATCTGAGATTCTGCTGTAAGCCCAGAGTTCCTGCTTTTAAACTAAAATACTTGTTCAGCTTACAGTCATCCTGCACCCAAGTCTAACATGGTCAGACCGTTGGAACACCAACAGTGTATAGGACACTAATGGATACAGTTCAAAAAGACAAGGGCCTGATTTTCAAAGGCTGATGCAGGTCTATCAAGCTCTACATCAGCTCCGATGTTTGACGCATCGCCCAACTTCTGTGACACAACTGCACAAGATTTTAGTACATTTGGTGCTGGTGCAACAGTTTCCACACTTTATGGCAGCTTGCACCAAATATTTGGCACAAGCCCCATAAAATGGGTCCCCCAAATGGCGCAAGTAAGACCAGGAGGGAGCTGATTTAACTTGTGGCTTTCGGCACACTGAAAGAAAATCCTGAGAGGCATCAAAAGAATGCTGCAAGCCCCCGTGTTATATGTTATGTGTACTAGGGGCGAGTGGCATTCTAGGTCTGTTTGAAATTCTGACCCCAGGACTCACATTTGATATACAATTTTAGGTTTTATTAATTAGGCACTCTACTGTCTAACAAATGTAACTGTACCTCATTACAAAGGGAATTCTGTGACTATTCTGCCTCTTGTACAATATACTCAATGTTTGGACTTGCAGAAAATGCATATAGGAATCTTCCTTTCTATGAAAGTGATAGTGGGGCATGCCAAGATGCTCCCAGTTCTGGAGAAGCGAGCAGTGCATAGGTAATTTGGTACTGCTGGGGGACACATACAGGTGGACTTCTGGGTGTATCCACTGGGCAAACAATCCTGTGGTGTGGACATGCTGCTCTCTCTCTCTCTCTCTCTCTCTCTCTCACAAGGTGCTGTCATTTGCCCTAAAGGGAAAAACACTGCAGAAAACAAAAACAGTGTACATCCCTAAACATACAAAAGATGCAAAAGCAGGCAGAACTGCAAAAGGAGGACTGTCCTCCCAGCAAAAAGAAACTAACGCCCCAACGTTATGCCATGTACTACGACTTCCTGAAGGGGCCAGTCAATACTATTCTCACCTCAGGAACATTTTCGTATGGAAAAAAGCCATTAATATACTAGTGTCCAAAGTCTGGGAATAGAACAGTTTAGAAAATTATAAACCAATTTCATTATTTATATATTTTTGAAAATACAGGAAGGGTTAGTGTATGAACAATTGCTGTCACAAACTATTGAATAAAATATTTGCTCTAACCACTCGTCAGGTTTCATAAGTAAACCTACATTACAAATCCGACTGGTACTTTTTTAATTGGGCATGAGGATGAGGTAAATGTAGGGGTTCCAGCATGCCACAGCCAATCAGTAGCTATGATTTTCCCTGCCCATTTTATACCTTGTGGTATATACAAAGAAAACAACATTTATGTGTAACCCCTAGGTGGAGCTATCCAAAGGGCTACTAACCCTGCCTGCTTGGCTAGTAGCAGGTTAAGGGGCCTGGGTAATGAAACGGGTGCCTCCACTCAGAGGTCAGGGTTGTTAGTGGTCAAACTAACCTGGGCACAGCCCTCCGGGACACTGTAACCCCCTCTTTCCCTTCTAGTGGCCTGAACAATATACAATAATTACTTTCACAATGACCCTTATTAACCAGGCAATTACCCACACTGTTTGCACTTACCACCGGGGCTGGTTCCTTTAGCTTGACCTCTGGGACCCCTGTAAAACAAGGTTAAGCACAGTAAATAGCAACAGTACAATACTTCTGCCACAAACTGGAACTACAGTCAGGTTAAATGCAAACAAAGTTAAATCTGATTTATTCAGGGGACTTGAAAAGGAAAGGCGTGTCGGGTTGATTTGCTTAAAAGCTAGATTAATCAAACAGTTATGCATGCAGTTCAGAGTCCCTACATAGTCACACACTCTAGGTACCCAGGTAGGAGAATGGTGGGCTAGCCAGGAATGTTGCAGCTGGTTGGGGCCCTGTGATGGAAGAAAGCAAAATGCACAACACACACTATTTGTAATCCAAAGCCAGAGGGCTCAGTTCGTGAAAGAAAAAGCAACAAGACAATCAGATGACAACACTTTTAGATTTAGCTGTTGTTGTAGGGAGCTACCCCAATGTTTACTCACGATACCCAATACTGGACACAGGCAGGATGAAATCGAGACTGCAGGCTGTTGAGCTGGAGTGCCCAGAGAAGCAGGGCCTATACGAATCATCGAGGCGTCGTTCCTGTTCAAGGCGTTGAACAGGGGGTTGATACCCAGGCCGATCTCTTGTCGATGACTTTCTCTGCATAGCAGGTATTCTGGCTGGGCCAGTGTAGCAGGGCCCAGGCAAATGGAAATGGATACGGATTCATTCAGTGGAGCTGGATACAGCCTCCAGCAAGCGAAACACAGTTCAGACACACAGTGGGGAACCAAATCACGACCCACTATAAGCACACAGCACATTCACATGTAAGGAAATTCCACTGTACCATGCAAATGGCTCTCCGGTCGCAATTACAGAGTCTCTGCACAATCCGGGAGTTTAGAGGTAGCTGGAAGTCCTGACAGGCCGATCGCATTCAGCAAATCTTCGTTCTTCTTAAGGTTAAAGCCTGGTCACAATTCAGTGGCTTAATTTGCTTTCCAAATTTGGATTCAGTCCGAAAAAAGCATAAGTACCCTCTCAGGGACAGCAGGCAGGCATGCAGGCCAAACTCAGGCCTTTCCACAGTTCTCCCGCGCGAAACCACTATGGATTGTTGCTCAAACTATCTCGAGCTGTTACTTCTTCACTTCCCAACTCAGATATAACTGAAACTGCATGCAGTGTGGGACTTTCCCAAGATCCAAAAGGTTTGGTTGGCTGATCTGTCTGTCAGTCACAACAAGGGCTCCCTCCAGGCTATTTTTAGGCGCCAAAGCCCAAAACTACAATTCCTACAAGTTTGGCCCCACCAAGCCCTGAGGCAGGCTCCATTTAGAGTTCCAATTTACTGATTGGCCCATTCTGCAGTCCAGGACCAAGATGATAGAAACAACCAGAACTGTCCATGCTGAAAGAAGGCAAGTTACAGTGGCGTGAGAAAGTATTTGCCCCCTTCCTGATTTTCTCTGTTATTGCATATTTGGCATACTGGATGTTTTCAGGTCTTTAGACAAAATGTTATATTAGATAAAGGGAACCTGAGTGAACAAATAACACTTGTTTTTTTTTACTTATTTCATTTATTTAATGAAAAAAGTTAACCAACATCAACTGGCACTGTGTGAAAAAGTAATTGCCCCCTTACACTTAATAACTGGTTACGCCACCTTTAGCTGCAATGACTGCAACCAAACGCTTCCTATAATTCAATATCAGTCTTTCACATCACTGTGGAGGAATTGTAGCCCACTCTTCCTCGCAGAACTGCTTTAATTCAGTAACATTGGTAGGTTTTTGAGCATGAACTGCTTGTTTCAGGTCCTGCCACAGCATCTCTATTGGGTTTAGGTCTGGACTTTGACTAGCCACTCCAAAACTTTAATTTACTTCTTTTCAGCCATTCTGATGTGGACTTGCTTTTGTGTTTTGGATCATTGTCTTGCTGCATGACCCAACTACGCTTCAGCTTCAGCTGACGGACGGATGACCGGACATTCTCCTTAAGAATTTTCTGGTACAGAGCAGAATTCATGGTTCCTACAATTATGGCAAGTCGTCCAGGTCCTGAGACAGCAAAGCATCCCCACACCATCACACTACCACCACCATGTTTGACTGTTGGTATGATGTTCTTACTTGGAATGCTGTGTATGCTTTACGCCAGACATTATGGGATCCATGTCGTCCAAAAGTTCCACTTTGGACTCATCTGTCCATAGAACATTTTCCCAAAAGGCTTGTGGATCATCCAGGTGCTTCTTGGCAAATGAGAGATGAGCATTTATGTTCTTCTTGGTTAGCAGTGGTTTCCACCTTGCTACTTTCCCATGAAGCCCATTTTGCCAAGTCTCTTTCTGATTGTGGAGTCATGAACACTGACCTTAGCTGAGGCAAGAGAAGCCTGCAGTTCTTGGATGTTGTTTTAGGATCCTTTGAGACTTCCTGGATGATTTTACGCTGCACCCTTGGAGTAATTTTGGCAGGCCGCCCACTCCTGGGAAGATTCACTACTGTTCCAAATGTTCTCTATTTGGGGATTATGTCTCTCACTATGGTTCGATGGAGTCCCAGAGCCTTAGAAATAGCTTTGTAACCCTTTCCAGACTGATAGATAGCAACAACTTTTTTTCTGATCTTTTCAGGAACTTCCTTTGATCGTGGCATAATGTGCTTGTTGAATCTTTGTGCTGGCAACGTGACTAAGGGTCAAAATAAGTGAGGTTTATATTGAGCAGGGCTGGCTGTAATCAAGCCTGGCTGTGTTCAATCAGCTGACTCTAATTATCCCTTTAATTGGGTTGATTTAATTAGGGGGTAATTACTTTTTCACACAGTGCCAGTTGGTGTTGGTTAACTTTTTTCATTAAATAAATGAAATAAGTAAAAAAAAACAAGTGTTATTTGTTCACTCAGGTTCCCTTTATCTAATATTACATTTTGTCTAAAGACCTGAAAACATCCAGTGTGACAAATATGCAATAATAGGGAAAATCAGGAAGGGGGCAAATACTTTTTCACACCACTGTAAAACAAACTGCAATATTATTACTACTCTAACAAATAATCAGCAAACAAGTACATCTTCTAACAGAGCTCCCTCTCAGATTAATTATAACTGCAAACCAGGCAGAGGCTATACACACACTCTGGCAATACATTTAAACTGCTAAAGCAGAACACCAGCCTGGCAGTGAGCATTTAGGCAAGCTCAAGGAAGACTTTCGGGGAACCCCATTTGTAGGGCTTACATATGTATGGAATAATCCATGATCAGTGTGAGACAATACTGTAATAATGAATGATCTGGTGGGTTGTGATTTCAACCACCCAGGAAGTGAGGTTTATTACAGCACTGATGCGCACCCCGAGGGGATCATTACACTTATTTGTAAAATGGTCAAAAATAGTTATAAAGAGTTTTATTATTTCCCCTAATGGGTTTTCTGTCCTGGGAATCTTAACAACCACTGGTGTAAAACAGAACGAGTCAGTGGCTTTCTTATCTAGGAGTATAGTTACTTTCATGCCTGACATAAAACTTAAGTGAATTTGGTAATAAAATTAGCAAATCAAAAGACTGAACCCCTGTACGGAAATCAAAATTGCTGTCCTCCTGAAATTAGAAAATAATTATGCAGTTTTGTTACCAAACACTGAATATACTGACCCAGTGTTTAATATGGCTAATACAGTAGCTGCCACCTGGCGGGGCTGGATTCAACTCAGTACAAAATCTATCAATTTGCTCTAAACCCAGACTTTTCTTTACCAACCTTTATTTACTACTGTTTGCTATACAAATTGTTAAGTTTATTGTCTACTCCAACAAGAAGAGCTATGAACTAGTATTTTTTTACTTTTAAATGTATAGTTGGGGAATCTCTTTCTTATTTAGCAGGCTTGTTCATTAAAAAAGCAAAACAAATGGTAATATTAAATGCAGGCTGAAAATTGAAAATAGAGTTAAAAATTGACATTTCAACCTTAGGTCTTCTTCAGAAAATATCTAAAAGAGAAAAAAGCAAAGTTTTTTTCTCGTTTAGATATTTACTGAAGAAGCCCTAAGGTCAAAACATTGATTTTTAACTCTGTTTTCAGCGTGCATTTAATATTGCCATTTTGTTTTGCCTCCCATCACATGCTGATGCAGCAACTTGTTTTTGTTCATTGTAAAATTTGGAGCTAAAGTTACAAGATCTCAACTAAATAATATAACAGCTGGTTAGGGAGCCCACTAGGAGGGCTAACATACTGGACGTAGTCCTCACCAACGGGGATAGCGTACAGGAAGTTAAGGCAGGAGACTGCCTGGGTACCAGCGACCACAGTGCAGTGAGTTTCAGGATAAAGATGGGGAAGGAAGCAAATCGAATCAACACAAAGGTTCTGGACTTCAGATGAGTGAACTTCACAAGCATGAGGGGGATCTTAAGGGAGAAAATGGAGGGTAAGAAGCAAATAGGGGACGTAGAGGAATTATGGAAATGCATTGTTGGGGGGCTTGCTGAAAGCTACAGAGCTCTGCATCAAGAGGGTAGGAAAAAACAAAAAAGGAAGGAGACCACTCTGGTTTAACAGGGAGGTGGTGGTGGCAACTGGGGAAAGAGAGATGGCATTCAGAACATACAAAAGGTCCCAGAGGAGAGAGGATAGGGAGATTTATATAGAGAGAAGCTGAGGGTGGCAGGGCAAAAGATTAGGAGGGCAAAAGCAGATACAGAACAGAGAATTGCCAGGCAGGCCAAAAGGAGAGGTAAACCTTTTTTTTAGGTATGTGGGGGAAAAGAGGAAGGCAAGGTAGGGGATAGTGAGGGTGAGGAGGAAGGGGAAGCACTGGTGGAGGGAGAGTTTGGGAAGGCAGAGGTGTTAAATAGCTACTTTGCTCAGTCTTTATGGTGGAAGAAGAGGGAAGGGACCTGAGTTAAAGACAACTGGAGGGGATGACAAAAGGGTGGATCCTAGCTCGTTCAAAGAGGACAGGATAAAGGAGGAACTACGATGGTTGAGGGTGGACAAGGCAATAGGGCCAGATGGTTTGCATCCTAGGGTCCTCTGGGAACTAAAAGAGAGCTGGTGGCACCACTGGCAAGGCTGTTGAACCTGTCCCTGGATATTAGATGGGTGCCAAGTGACTGGAGGACGGCGGACATGGTGCCACTACTTAAGGGGGACAGCAGAGAGGAGATGGGAAATTATTGCCCAGTCAGTCTCACCTCAGTGGTGGGGAAGGTGGTGGAGGTGCTAATAAAGGAAAGAGTGGTAAACTATCTGATAGACAGTGGACTACTAGATGACAGGCAGCACGGCTTCACAAGTGGAAATCATGCGGACAAACCTGATCGATTTTGTTTCTATTGGGTAATGACAGTGATCGATCGGGGAGGAGGCAGTAGACATCGCCCATCTGGACTCAGTAAGGCCTTCGACTCTGTCCCTCACCGCAGGCTGGTAAATAAGCTGGAAAGATTAGGTGTGGGGCAGAAGATAATGAGATGGGTGGAAAACTGGTTGAAGGACAGAAACCAGAGGGTGGTGGTAAATGGGGTACACTCCAGGGAAAAGAGGGTGATGAGCGGAGTGCCCCAGGGGTCAATTCTAGGACGGATCCTTTTTAACATCTATATCAGCGATATAGGAGAGAGACTTGAGGGGAATGTGTGCCCCTTTGCAGATGATACATAGACCTGCAACAGGGTGGACACCCCAGGGGCAGTAGAGGCCACGAAGAGGGACATGCAGATTCTGGAAAGGTGGTCTGACACATGGCAGCTGAAATTCAATGCTAAAAAGAGTTCAGTAATGCACATGGCGTGTAAAAATACGCAAGCTGAATACACATTTTTTTGAGGGGACAATTAAGCAATCGAAGCAGGAGAGGGATCTGGGGATTATAATCTCAGACAACCTGAAGGTGGGTGACCAATGCAGCAAGATGGTGTGCAAGGCAAAATCTAATGCTGACGTGCATAGAAAGGGGCATAACAAGCAGTAGGAGGGAGGTGCTGATGCCACTGTATAAAACCATGGTCAGACCTCACTTGGAGTACGGGGTCCAGTTCTGGAGGCCTCATCTGCGCAAGAATATAGATGGCACAGAAAGGGGTCAAAGGAGGGCAACAAAGATGGTGCAGGGTATGCAAGGGAAACCCTATGAGATGAGGTGAAGGGAACTGGATCTGCACCCGCTGGAGACTAGATAGGAGAGAGGCAGGGGAACATGACAGAAACGTTTAAGTATGTGAAGAGGATAAATAAGGTGAAGGAAGGGAGCTTATTTAAGAGGAAGGAGGGGGCCAAAACAAGAGGACATAATCTAAGATTGGAGGGTGGAAGAAACAATGGCAATGTTAGGGGGTATTACTTCACAGAGAGGGTTGATGGAGCCCTGGAACAAACTACGTAAGGAGGTGGTGGAGGTTGAAACGGCGGAGGGATTCAAGAGGGCATGAGACACACATATAGAACTTAGCAGTGGGTGTAGGGGGATATCACCTGACAGAGGTGACAAACGGGGGGGGAGGTAAGGGACAGACTGGATGGGCCAGAGTGATCTTTTTCTGCTGTCAGATTTCTATGACTCTATAATTCTACATTGTCAAAACACTTTGCCAAAACTATTTGGGGAAAAGGCAATTTCTTTTGCTTGTCCTAGATCTTGTAATGCCATAACATACAGCCAGCCCAGGATACAGGATTTTGACATCACTAGCAGGTTCAGTGCCTCAGTAACAGTGGTTAGCACCCCTAAAGCAGAGAACCTGTTAAATGTGCCATATTAAAAGGCACAGTTAGCCAGGCCCTGCCCTGTTAGCGAGCGGTTCTAAAGTATGCCAGTGTGGATATGACTGTGACTGCATATGAGGGCTCTGGCATACTCAAAGGTTTGTGGAGATAATTAACAGCCATTAATGCTGTGCTTTTAAATGCCTCCACAACCCTGGTTTTATGGACGGTTGTCACCCCCCCAAGCACTATCCTGACAGTGTAAAATCCTAGCATTGGTAGCACAGTGGCTCTCCCACCCCCTGATCATCATGATGACTGCTTTATAAGAACCTCCCTGATAGTCTAATGGCCCCCATGCCAATCACCATACCAACTGCTTAACAATCTAGCCCCCGCTTATGTAGGCCCCCCACCTTATCGCTATAGTGACTGTTTGACAACAACTCCCTCGGTAGTCTAGAGTGCCCCCCACCCAATGGCCATACTGACCTATTTTACAGTGGGTACTCTAGTGCATCTCATCCCAACTGCCTGCCATACCGACTGCTTTACAACAACTCCCATGGTGACATAGAGCCCACCACCCAGTCACCATACCGACTGTTTTACAACAATGTCTCTGGTAGTCTACTGGCACCCTCCCACCCGCTTAATCACTATGCAGATAGTTTTGCAGCAACCTACCAGGTAGTCTATAATGGCCAATGTCTGGGGCTATCAAAAGCAATAGGGAATTGCCTAGTGGCCAAGAGGAAGCACATTGCAGGCTACCAGGATTTGGGAGCAAGACTGAGTCCCTGCAGGCAGACAGGCTGGGAGGAGTATTATTGCATGGCAGGCCTAGTATTACAGTGGCCCACAAGGTGGGCCAGGGAGTCTGCTCACTCATAAGGGGTAGGCAATGCATGCAAGACCATCTATGGCCATACATGGTGCCTAGGGAGGTGGTTATGACTTAGTGGATGAAGGACAACAAGCAAAATACCTCCTCAGCTCTTTGTGAGGATAACATTCCCATGCTCCAACACCATGGATCTCCCAACACACAAGATACTTGTCTGGTGGGAGGTCTGACCCCTCCTGACCATGCTGCAGGGGGAAAGCATTTAAGGACAAAAGTTGGGATCTTGTTTATAGATAAGGCTGTCCAATGTCAGGCTAAGGTAGAATAAGAAAAAGTTGGATTAAAAAAGTCAAGAGGATGTTGCATAAAAAAGGGGAAAGGTATAGCAGCGACACCAAAATGATCAGAGGGTTGGAGAATAAAACTTACAGAGATAAATTCCAGATCTAGTAGGAACACTAAGAAAGGATATGATCAAGGTTTTAAAATGGTGATATTGGCGCAAGATTGCAGAACAAGGGGCATAAGTTTATACCAAGAGGAGGAGGACAATTCAGAAGGTATGTAAGGAATTATTTTACTGAGACGGGTAGCTAATTCTCGGAATAGTTTACCATTAGCGGTGTTAGAAGTATGTAGCTTACATTGGATTGGACAAGTACCTTAAAGGAAAAGGATGTTTACAGTGCTGTCTGCCAGGATCAATAGTAGCATCACAGTTTTTGCTGGGATATCTTGCAGGATATTGCAGGACTCCGTGTTATCCAATGTCATTTTGTTATGCATTAAACTGTGAACTTTCAGATAGTGCTTGATCATGGTGGACAGTACCTTTAGTTGCTGCAGCATACCAAACATTAAAGAGTTGTTAAAAGAAGACACAAACAGCAGCCCATTTCAAATGAACAGTTCTATAAACAAACTGAAAACATACATCTTGTAGTAGATTTGACAAAGGCAGTGTTGTTCTTTTTTCTCCTTGCTAGCTAACTCTCTAGCCTGTACATATGAGATATCCCCACTCCAAAACCTAGCCTGGAATTACCAGTAACCATAGAGTACTCTTAGTAAAACATGGACTGGATATCTGCTACATTACATCCCCATTTGGTTATAGAGAAAAAAAAACTTGCATTTAGAAGTTACATTTCACCAACTTATTAGGAGCTACAAATTATAGAAACATAGAAACATAGAATTTGACGGCAGATAAGGACCGCTTGGCCCACCCAGTCTGCCCATTTCCCTACCTACTGGATAAGCTGCAGATCCTAGTTAACCAGCAGCCTACTTCTTCCTACCCCAACCCCCCAGAACTGCCTTATGACTATCCCATGCATGCTTGAATTCCACCACTGATTTTGACTCCACAACCTCCTCCGGAAGGCTGCCCATGCATCCACAACCCTCTGTAAAAAATACTTCCTTAAATTACCTCTGAGCCTCTCCTATCTTCAAATTGTGCCTCTTGTTCTGCACACCTCTTTTTGAAAGATGCTACCCTCTTGACTTTGTTGATTCCTTGAGGTACTTGAACGTTTCTATCATGTCCCCTCTCCTTCTTTCCTCGAGGCTATACATATTAAGCTCCTTAAGTCTCTTCATATGTCTTCCGTGCAGACCCTGCACCATTTTAGTTGCCCTCCTCTGGACAGCTTCCATCCTGTCTATGTCTTTGTGGAGATTGGGTCTCCAGAACTGCACACAGTACTCCAGATGGGGTCTCACCAGCTGTCTGTACAGAGGGATAATAACTTCC
Source organism: Neoceratodus forsteri (assembly GCA_016271365.2). Lineage (NCBI taxonomy): Eukaryota > Metazoa > Chordata > Ceratodontiformes > Ceratodontidae > Neoceratodus > Neoceratodus forsteri. The sequence goes on along the minus strand of CM057454.1, from coordinate 244,983,943 downwards.
TGTTTTCTACTGGTGATGCCTCTCCCTATGCATCCCAGTATCCCCCAGCCCTCCTTGCTGCCCTCTCACATTGCTTGCCCGCTTTAGGTCATCTGATATGACTACCCCCAGGTCCCTTTCCATTTTTGTTGTTGTTAGTATCTCACCCCCCATTGTGTACTCTTCCCCTGGGTTTTTGTTTCAGGTGCATTACCTTCACTTCTTAGCATTGAATCTAAGCTGCCATACATTTGACCATTCCTCTAACCTTGCCAAATCCCTTCTCATCCTTTCCACCCCACCCTGTGCATCAACTCTGTTGCAGATCTTAGTGTCATCTGCAAAGAGACATATTTTCTTCCAGTCCTTCTGCAATGTCGCTTATAAAGACATTGAAGAGGACCGTCCTAATACTGAACTCTGCGGTACCCTACCAGTAACCCTCCTTCTTCTGAGTGGACTCCATTTACTATTACTCTCTGTGTCCTATTCTCCAGCCAGTTCTTTACCCAGGCTGTCATCTTGGGACCCACCCCAGGCTGGCTAACTTGTATATTAATCTTTGTGTGGGACTGTGTCAAATGCCTTGCTAAAGTCTAGGTAGGCCATGTCCACAGCCCCTCCCTGATCTACTACTTTGGTCACCCAGTCAAAGAAATCTATCAGATCTGCCTGGCATGACCTTCCCGCTGTGAATCCATGCTGCCTAGGGTCCTGTGCCCTCTGGCCTCTAGATACTGACAATCTTTCCTTTAGAAGTGATTCCATCATTTTCCCTATCACTGAGGTTAAACTAACAGGTCTATAGTTTCCTGCTTCTGCCTTGCTCCCACTTTTGTGAAGGGAATCACATCTGCCCTCCTCCAGTCCTCGGGTACCACCCCATCCTCCCATGATTTGTTAAAAAGGGTAGTCAGTGGTGTCACTAGTTCTACCCTTAGTTCTTTAGAATTCTGGGATGAATCATCAGGCCCCATTGCTTTGTCCACCTTCAGTTTTAAGAGTTCTTTCAGAACCCTTTGTTCTGTAAATAGGCCGGTATCAACTTCTGTATCCAGAGTGTTACTACTGTTTGTTTTATGTACCTCCCCCTCTTCCTTTGTAAATACTGAGCAAAATATATTATATATATTATATCGGTTTAAAGAGTCTCTGATGGGGTAGTTAAGCTCCCTAGTGATAGTATTTTTTCTATCAGTATCTGGAAGGTTTTCAATTTTCTCTCAAAGGATATTGCCTTTGTGATGTCAGTGATTGTTGATTTGGTAGGGTCCGAGTTGTTGCATGTTTCTTCTTGGCTATATGTCCTCATCATTTTCCTCCTCCTAAGTGTTCAGTGGATGAGTCAGATTGGTGAGATCATAATAACTTCGAAATGGGAGAATTTTTAATGATAGTGTGCCCATTTTGTTCTGCAGTGCTAACTGAATCTTTCACTTTTGCAACTTTATACTGTTGCACACTGATAGCTGCAGATATTTTTTCAAGCTGTTTCTCTTGGAAAAGTACCATATCTCCAGCTTTGACATGGAAGGGTCATGCATTACAATGATGACCTGCATACAGTTTCGTATTTAGTTTTACTTTATGGTCAGTGTCTCAAAGAGGATCATCCACAGGTTGATGGTGCAGACTAAGAAGTGTTGTTTGTAGCTAGTGACCTAATAGTAGTTCAATGGAGGATATGCCCGTAGTAGTCTGAGGTGTAGCGTGGTAGTTTCTAATAAACTAAAATGTGTGTCATTTTCATGGTTTCTCTTCTGCATGAGTAGCAGAAATAAGCATTTTAAAGGGCTTTTATGAAATGCTCCTCCTCTGCATTTGCTTTAGGTCAGTATAGTGTAACTGTCCAATACTTAAAGCCTAAGCAGTGGGCATAGTCTTGAAATCATGCCCATCAAAAGGTGGTCCATTCTTTGTTTTAACAACTTGTGGGAGTCCAAAGGATGAGAAGATGTTGTCAAGCATTGGGATGATAGTAATTGCTGTGGCTGAATGGATATATCTATCTCTAGGACTCTTGAGTATTCATCAAGCACAAGAAGGAGAAACAGAAACATAGAAACATAGACAATGATGGCAGAAAAAGTCCAGTGGTCCATCCAGTCTTCCCGAGTTCCCTATTTAGCTCTGGCACTTGCTGTCCCTCCTGGGTTCTTGCCCTCCCCATTCTTTTCCCAGTTTCTGCCACCCTGAACCCCCACTATACCTTTCGTTCTGTCCCAACTGTGCTTGAAACCACCAATGGTTTTCTCACCCACCACTTCAGCTGGCAGACTGTTCCACTACTCCACCACCCTTTCTGTAACATAGTATTTCCTCATGTCCCTCCTGAACCTTCATCCTATTGGTTTCCACTCACGTCCATGTCACAGCAAACTAGTATTCAAGCTAAACAGTTCCTCACAGTTCATCTTGTTAATTCCCTTCAGGAACTTGAAGGTCTGTATCATATCTTCCCTCTCCCTTCTGGTCTCCAGAGAGTTCATGCTAAGTTCCTTGAGGCAGTCCTCTTAGGACCTGCGCTGTTGGCCCTGGATCATTTTTCTTACCCTGCGCTGCACTGTCTTTAGTCTATCCTTATCCTTCCTGAGGCAGAACCATGAGGTAGTCTCCAGAGGGAAAGTGCCAGTTTCTATTGCAACTTCTAACCAATATCTTTTGGGAACCTCTGACATAGTTCAGGTTTTTTTTAGGGGACTCAGGCTTGTCACGGGAAACAGCAATGAATCAGGCTGGCAGCCATTTTGTAACTGCCAGGGAGTCATATTTTCTCTCAGAGCAGTTGCTTTGTCCTTGCTATGCCAAAGTGACATTTGTAGGAAAACCAGCACCCTACATTGCAGAGCAGTGGGAATTACAAGTCATGTTCTAAGCAGGATAACATTTGTATGTTCATGCAGGATGTGGTAGAAGGCCTTTACAGTAGGTAAGTCCAGTCCAGTGATGCCTGGCAGGATCATGCAAATATCAAGCAACTTACCAGTCTGAATAATATGCACACACTTTTGCAGGATAGGATCTTACTTTTTTACACTGCACCTCTGCAAGCATCATTGCCTTAGGGATTTTGTATCTGCAATAACATTTATATGCTCTTCTGCCATTTTTGTAGCTCTAATACTGTGAGGAGTCTGATGATCAGAGTACGAACAAACAGTGATCAGAATTACTCTTGTCTGCTTTGTAAGTTGGTATGAAGCTGCAGGGATACATCCAAGTCTCCAACATTCAATTCTTGCAGGTGGAGTTGATTGTGGATTGTTGAAAATAAGTTCAGGAGGCTTATGATCTTTAATTATGGTGCATTCAGCTCCACAGAGATAGAAGTGGAAGTGGTCACAAGCCCAGATGATAGCCATTGCTTCTCATTCTGTCAAACAAGTACAGTATCTCTGCTCAACAGGAGTAAGTGTTCTACTGCCATAGGCCAATATGTGGGTAGTGCCGCTGAAAATGTCTTGCTGACTGAGTATGGCACCTAGTCCCTCTGGGCTAGCATCAACTATTACCACTGTAGCCTTGGTTTAGTAAAAACTAATCACTGTTACGTGATTTGCCAGCTAATCTTTGATCTTATCCAATTCAAACTGATGTTTCGAGTCCCTGTACCAAGGTGAACCCTTTCTGGTGAGCTCACGTCATGGTGAGGAGATTATGGCATATGTGGAATAAAGTGTGTGCAGCAGGTTGCCATTCTAAGCAGGCCATGCACTTCTGTTGGATGATTTTAATCTTTTTGAGGCCTGCTGCGATGCCTTCTTTTGAAAAGATGTAACCACAGAATTACAGCCTGAGATTATTTAACCCATATTTTTCCTTGTTGTGGGTTAAATTACTCTCCATCAGCCTTTGGGATACTGAGTTAAGATACCTAGATACCTGTCAAGGTCTCCCTATACTTTGCCATATAAGAGAATGCTATCATTAATGTGTTTTATTTTAAACTTTCATTATGCTCCCATAGCTGTTCAGGATGTACTCCATTTCTACCCCATTGTCCCATCCATCCAACCCCCAACTTACCAGGAGGCTGAAGTGACCCATACTGTGGGCTCCCACCCTCCCAGGGAGGTACAAGAGAGAAGAGAGTAAGAGATATGCAAATCCGATAATCCAAAGCAAAGAGAGAGCTGAACCAAGAGGGGGTGTTATGAAGCTTGGCTAGTTTTTCTTGTTTGTTGTTGTTGTTGTTGCTGCAGGTTCCACTGACGGTAAGGATGTACAATTATGTCCACGGTATGTATCACGCATCCTGCACACTGTGTACCGACGTCTGTCCCAGCACCAATCCAGTATCTGAGGCCCAATGTGGCGCACTGAATCCTGGCCACTGCCAGGTGTCAAGATATTGCCGAGGACCTGTTTCCACCCCACCTGGAGTAGGAGAGCTGTCCATCGGATGCTCATCCTGTTCCCTTCAGCCGACCCTCTGATGTTCTGGGTTTGCTCTTATATCCGAGTTGTCGGTGCAGCAAGTAATAGCATTACTGCTGCATTGGCGGGCCAGCCATCACTAATATTATTGGCATTAGGGATGCCTTGCAGCACTTGCCGTATGGTGTTTTGGGAAACTTCGATGCAAATGAAATGCAAACATTTAGTCTTGTGTAGTGCTACAGCCCTTCATGCACGGTGAAAGTAGTGATGTAAAAAGGAAAAAAACAGGTTGAAAAAATAGGACAACTCACCCAGGATAGTAAATATTTAAATTATGTTGAATTTATTAAAAAAACACTATCAAGTAGAGACAATTAGATGTTTTTGGTGCAGCAGTAGCCACTGCTAAGCAATTTAAATCATAAATTGTAGTGAGAAAGAAATAATGTGACCTTCTGGGAACTGAACTCGGCCCCCAGAATACCATCCCAGTGCTCTAACCACTGAGCTACTGGCTCACATGATTGGACATGAGGTTCCTGGATACACTTCCTTTCTCTGGTATTGATATTCTGCAACTGGGAATAATTGAGATAAAGAATAGCTACATAAGAATTTACCGTAACACTAGATCATTGAGGGGATCTCAGTCATCAGGTCACACATATGGAACTTCACTGTTGGTGAAGCAGGATCCACATGTAAGATTTTCAGCAGTACAACTTGGGCTGCCCATGTCAACATCATCTGCTGACGTCACCAACCCTATAAATGCATTAGTGGTCCTGCTCCCTCCTCAGTTCTTTCCCCTGGAGACAAAGGGATCAATCTCATGCCATGGGGGAAAAAGGAAAAAGAGGTGCCCAGTCCTAAACAAAATACTGGGAACATCAGATAACCAGTTCTGAGAGAAGAACCCCCAAAAAGGGGGTGGTGGTGGGAGGGAAGGCAAACCTGATGACTGAGATCCCCTTGAAGATCTACTGTTATGGTAAGTTCTTACATAACTGTTCTGTCTTCATCGGGGGTATTTCAGTCATCAGGTCACACATATGTAATGAGTCACAAGCAGTTACAGATGCATGTATGCAGTCTGGGAGGAAGATTATCTCAAAACTTATGACAGGAGACCCTGCAGAACAGCTCTACCAAAGCCTGCATGCTCGGAAGCATTGTCCAGACTGTAGTGCTTGGTGAAAGTATAGACGGTAATTCAGGTGATAGCAGCACAAATATCAGTGGCTGAGACCCCCTAAAATAAGCCACAGAGCCATGCCCCTTGTGGAATGGGCTTTCACCACCTGCAACTCTTTGCCATGCTTACTGTAGCAGACAGCAATACAATGTGCTAGCTATTTGGACAAACTTTGTTTTGAAACCTGAATGCCCGCCTTCTTGGGGCAAAACCCAAAAGCTGCTTCAACTTTCTGCATTCCTTAGTTCGAGCAGATAATACTCAAAATTCTGTGCATATCTAATGTATGGGGCAGTGCTTTCCTGGATTGGCATGCTAAGGAAAACAGAAGGTGGATGGACTGGTTCAAGGTTAACCCAGACACCAACTTGGGAAGAAACTTAGGATTTGTGCACGAAGACACCCTGTCTTTGTGGAAAATTATACAAGGCTTCTCACACCAGAGAGCCTGAAATTTGGAAATCCTTCAAGCAGAAGTAATAGCAACCAAAAATAATGCTTTCCAGGAAAGAAAGCGTAGCTCATAAGTCACGGCTTGCTCAAAAGGAGACATGGTCAACTTCTCCAAAACAAAATTCAGATCCAAGCCAGAACAGGGGAACAGGTTGGAGGTTTCAGATGCAGGATACCCTCAGAAAGGTGCAGGAGACATCCAATTGAGCCACAGTGCAGCCGCCCACAGGCTCATGAAAAGCCAAATAACTGAAAGGTGCACCTTGAGAGAGGAGTACTGGAGGCCCGAGTCTGAAAGGGAAATCATGTAACCTAGGATCTGGCTCACCAGACAAGTGAAAGGGTTCAGATAATGCTTGGCAGTCCAGATGACAAATCTCTTCCACTTCATGGCATAAGTGTCTCTACTGGAGGGCTTCTGAGTGGCAACGAGGACATCTGCCACCTTCTGGGATACCCCAAACTGGGCAATGGCTATGGCTATGTCCTCAGGAGCCAGGCATGCAGACAAAGCGACTTGAGGTTGGGATGGACTAGGGTCCCCTGAGCCTGCATCAACAGATCCCCGCAGAGGGGCAGAGGGACCACAGATTCCTCTGCTAACTGTTGCAGTAATGGAAACCAAATCTGCCATGGCCAGAATAGAACTACCAGGATTAGCCTGGCCCCCTCCATCTGCAGCATGATTAGCACCCCTGAATCAGATGAAATGGAGGGAAGGCATAAAGGAACCTCCCACTCCAGGACAGGGACAATGTGTCTCACCAGAAAACACCAGGCCCTGGATCAAGTGAGCAGAAACTGGGCAGTTTTGCATTGAGTGGAATGCAAAAGGTCCACAGACGACCCCATCTGGCGACCAGATCTTCTGTGACGGATGAGAGAAGTTCCCATTCATGCATGTTGGACTGAGACTGCCTGTCAAGGTGTTTAGCATGACTGGGCATGGCCTGCTGAGAGAACTAAACTGGGGTCTAGCGCCCAGTACCACACTCTCATGGCCTCCCTACATAGGGGATATGAATATGTCCTCCCCACTTGTTGATATAGTAGACAACACTGAGGTTCTCAGACTGGATCAGCAGCTGACCTGGGAGGAGATGATTCTGAAAGGCCTGCATGGCATACAGAACAGCCCGCATCTCCAAGACGTTGATGTTCAGGGAGGTTTTGATCTGAGACCAAGAGCCCTGGGTCTGAAAAGTACCCAGATGCACCCCCAGCCTGAACTGGAGGCATCCGTGGTGAGGATATGCTGGGGGGAGGAGATCTAAAATGGGACCCCTTGCAACAAGGTTCAGTGGGTCCATCCACCATTGGAGTACCTTGCAGACAGGAGGAGACCAGCAATACCTGCTCTAATTCATCCAGCGCTGGTCCCATTGCACCCCGAGTGTCCACTGTAGGACTCACATGTGCAGCCTGGCCAGTGGAACCATTGAAATGGCCGCAGCCATCAACCCCAACAGCCTCAAGTATACCCTTGCAGGAACGTACCAGCTCTAGGGAACCTCCTGAGCCTGGGCAATAAGGCATGCAACTCTGTTCTGAAGCAGGAAGGCCTTTCCCTGTGCTGAGTCCAGAACTTCCCCTATATACTGCAGCCTTTGGGATGGGGTTAGGACCAACTTGGGTAAGCTGACGGTAAAGCCCAGGGACAGAAACAGCTGAAGGGTTCTCTCCAGAGTCCGAAGAAGCTGTTCTCTGGACAGGGTCTTTGGGAGTCAATCGTCCAGCTTGGAGAAAATGTACAGACCCTCCCTTCTGAGAGCTGCAGCTACTGCTGCTAAGCACTTGGTGAAGATCCGCGGTGCAGAAGACAAGTCAAAGGGCAATACTTTGAATTGGTAGTGCTTACCCTGAAAAAGAAATCAGAGGAATCTCCTGCATGATGGAAACACCAAGATATGCAAGTAAGCATCCTGCGTGTCCAGGGAGCACAGCCAGTCGTCTTACTTCAGAAGAGGCATCAGGGCTGGCAAGGTTATCATGCAGAGTTTTTTGTATTGGACATACAGACTGAGATCTTTTAAATCCAATATGGGCCTCAGATCTCCAGTTGTCTTGGGGACTGGGAAGAACCTGGAGTAAAATCGAATTTTTTTGGTGCCAGGTCACTGGCTCAATGGCTTTTTTGCACTGAAGGGACTGTACCTCCTCCCGGAGAACAGATAGATGGGCCAGGGAGGGTAGGTGCAAGGTACTGAAGGAGTCTCAGGAACATCTTGATGAGTTCCAGAGTGTGACCTTTCTCTATGATCTGAAGAATCCAGGCATCTGAAGTTATGGGTCTCCACTGATTGAGATGGAAGGAGAACCGACCTTTGACCACCACCTCTTGGTTGGGGACTAGAAGGGGGGGTCTGGCAAGGAGTCCAGCAGAGGCAGATATGGACACTTGAGCCGGTCTATCACTCCTAGGGCATCTTGCTGCGGCGCCAGAGGAGGCAGGGGTAGGCAAGGCAGAGGAGGCGCCTCTCTTGCCTTGGGGCTGGGAGGCCACTCTGGATTTTGGGACACCTCCATAAAGGGAGGGCGCCTGTCTGCTCTCGGCTGAGTATGGCAGAGTGAGTGAACAGACTTAATAGCCCACCAGATGCCTATAGCTCAGTTATGATGTCCTGCACATTTGACCCAAACAGCTTGGAGCTATTAAAAGGGCACTGAGTACTTTTTACTGGACATCAGCTGGGAAACCCAAGACCCTCAGCCAGGAGTGCCTATAAAGGCAAATGCCTGTGGCAGCAACCCTGGCACCTGTATCTGAAATATTGTAGAGGGCCCTGAGGAGGAGCTTGCTAATATCCTCAGCACTTTGCAAGCATTTGAGAATCTACTGTTTTGGGAACAATCAGGAAGGGCCTGGCTAGCCTTGCCCTTCTTCCAGATAGTATCTGGTACTTGACCTGTGGGAGAGGTAGCTGAAAATCTTCAGCCCCAAGGTGGAGGGAGCAAATCCTCTTACCCCAGAGATCAATCCTGCGAGAGTCTGTGTCAGGGTAGGGGAACTGAGGTGCGTGTGCACCTTAGACCTGTCATGAGCGGGCCTTAATAACCACAGAGTTGGTTTCTGGCTGAGCAGCATAATATGGCAGACCCTGAGGGTGATGACATAAGGCACGATAGTGTGTTATTGTATTAATCACTCCTGGGGTGGGTCAGGCACGAGGCTAAGCCGAGTGCTTCCACCACCCCAGGAGTGATGTTATTACACAATAACACACATCCCTGGAGTGCCTTATTGCTATTATACAATGGCTCGTTCATTAAAAAAAAAAAAAAGAAAGAAAATACTTTTTTTGTCCATTTTTTCTTTGATTTTAGTGAGTGTAGGTGTATATTTAAAAAAAGTCCAATATTTCTTCCACCACGGGGTGGAGCTGTTGCCGAATAATGTTGCCTGCTGAATCTCAAAGCTTTTTTCTTGTGCTGCTGTGTTTTATCAGTCTCCCCTCTAACCTTCTTTGTTGTTGGCTGTACATTATAAAGGATGGTGCTTGAAGGGGAGAACTTGTAACATGTTTTTTTCCACGTTTTAAAGTGAGTATGTTTACATTTCTGGCTGTGAAGCTGTTCGGGAACTGTACAGCTTGCGAGTTTACAGTGAGCACGCGCTCGCACAATGTTGGCGGCAACCGAGAGAACGAAGAGACGTTTCTTTTAAAATTGGCATTATTTTAGTTTATTATTATATTTGTTACATTTTAAAATGAAGATCAGGCAATGGGCGGCCGACCGCAACAGTCCGTGAAGTGTGGGACGGAGCCGGAGACAGTAGCATTTTGAGGTACAATTTTATTTATGCAGTTGCAGGCTTTGTTATTAGTGGAAAAGCAGCAGAACAGAAGAAAAAAAATGTAGGTATGAGGTGGGTGGGAGGTTTTATGTTATAAACCTACATCGTGGGCGGGGGCTGCAGTTTTTTTTATAGCGACGGCAGACAGCGGCAGTAAATTCTGCAGGACAGGCATTGTTTTATGGTGTGTCATGTGATCATGTGTGTGCCTGGACTTAATACAGTGATGTTATTGTGTAATATCATCACTGTGCCAGGCACACACTGACCAATCAGAATACATGAATTTTCCTTGCCATTGTATAATACAACTTATCAACCCTGCAGGGCATGGCATGCCAGGCTGCCATAGTGGCGTTCCTTAGAGCTGGAAAAATAGGAGGAATGACCTTGGGAGGAGACTCTGGGATCTCCAGTAAGTCCACTAGATCTCTTCTAGTGGCATCATCCTCCTCCTCTGTATGGAAGCCCATGGCTGAAGACAGCTGCTTCATGACACTGGAAAAGGTAGGGTCACTCTGGTGGAGACCTAGGAGTATTTTTTTTTCAATGCTTGACAGATTCCTCACTCACAAAGGCGACAGTGGACCTGTCAGAGGAAGGAGACTCTTCCTCTTCTTCCTCAGATAAGATGTCATCAGGATGGTACTCCTCCTTGATGTTGACCTGTTCCAGTTCAAGGTCCAACAAATGAGGGCCCAATGACAGCCCATGGGGAGCAGCCCGTGGAGGTCAAAGTGGTGGTGAGGATGATGGTGTCAACAACAGCACAGGTGAAGCCTGCCTGTATATGCACAACTGATGGACCAAGACTAAAGTGAACTTGGTCAAAATGTCATTAAGGTCAGTGACAGTAGATGACTGAGTCAATAAGAGGGTGGTCGACGGCACGGTGCGACAACCCATCCAGCACACCCTGAGAGCCAAGCAGCCCAAGGACCCAGAAGCATTAGGGAAAAAACCCGTCAGTAGACCATCGATGAGCCCGCTGTCGATGAAGTAGGGGACAACGACCCAGAGGTCGACAAATGGCTGCCCTGTGTAGCAGGTAGCGGTGCTGTTAGCAGGGGTCTTGTAGAAACCGAGACCTGGATAGCAGCAGGCATTGGCACAGCTGCAGCTGACAGGGTGCCCAGGATGAAGAAGAAGAGGCCATTGGGGAGCGGGAATGCCACCGGGAGGAGCGATCCTGATCGCTGTCTTTTTTATTACTTTTCCCCTGAGGACCTGTCTCGGGCTTTAAAGGCCTGGGAGCTCGACGAACCCGCCGGCAACTGGGAATGAGGGTTCCCGGAGGACCCCTACCCAGAACTGGCTACCTGTCGTTCCATTGTTGCCTGAGGGTGGTTTGGTTAAACTTCTGGCAGAGCTCACAGTCCGAGGCGTTGTGGTCAGACACAAAACTGCAGACAGAGGGAGTGTTCATCTGTACAGGCAATTTTCTTTTTACAGATGCAGTGACAGAAGACAAAAGTAGACAGATTAACTCTTGACATATACAAAGTAGAGGAACCTCTTCAGAAAAGTGTGAAAAACAATCGTAGGCAAATGGCATGAAATTGCATTAGAGCTTCCGTGGAGAACTATGCGAACATAGTCGATGGTGGGAAAGAACCAGTGAGCAGGCCATGCCTTTAAAGGGTTGGGTGACATTGGCAGAAGATGTCAGCGTAACACCAGTTGTACTACTGAAAATTTTCCATGTGGATCCTGCTTCACTGATGGTGATGCTCCATATGTGTGAACTGATGACTGAGATACCCCGATGAAGATCTATTAAATGTTCCTGATGCAGAATTTACCAGTGCTAAGCAATTTAAATCACAAATTGTAGTGAGGTGCGGTCACATTATTTCTTTCTCACTACAATTTGTGATTTAAATAGCTTAGCCTGGCTAATACTGCACCAAAGCATCTAATTGTCATCTTGATTATTCCTAGTTGCAGAATATGAAATTTCAGAGAAAGGAAGTGTGCCCTGGAACCTCGGGTCCAACCGTGTGAACCTGTAGCTCAATACTTAGAACACTATAAGAGCAACAGTTCTGCATTTGCATCTACCTGGTTCAGGCAGTCTCATATTTTTACAATTACACCAAAATAGTATATACAGGAGTTTTTCCAACATGTAATGTCTCCAGAAGGACACTACACAGAACATACCTGCTGGTCATAACATTCTAATTGTACACAATTTGTAATACAAAGTGCCCTAAAGCAGTTAACAAAAACTCCAATGGAATATTACTGTATCACTCACAGCACTTAAGTATCTGCACGTTCATGCGTATATCCAAATAACCACATGTCAGTGACATGTTCTCCAAGTCATTACTCCCAGTGTGTTGTGTTCTAAAAACTTTTACCCAGAGACATCATACTACATGCAGCTATTCCCTTCACCCTAATAGTCAAACACTGTACTAAATGTTTTATGTGATTAGTCAAATCCCCACATTTCTTATTTTTTGACAGTTCAAAAAAACTCATGTAAATAATTTCTGCAATTCATAGTATCGGTATATGCCTGCAAAACCTGTGTTGCAATCAATCTTTCAATCATTATAGCATTTCCATTAAAATCCCTATGTTGCCATATGGTAAGAAAAGTTTTTTCACTCACCAGCCGTGAACATAATGATGTACACTGCATCAGGAGCCAATTCTAACTGACTGTATCCAGCATTTAAGTCCAGTTTTGAAAATACCACTACATTTAGATCATGGATGAGGTTATCCACTTTGGGTGTGATGTGCCTCTCTTGTAGGACAGTCATATCTGTAAGTGTATATCCACACAAATACTTACCGTGTCTGGGAGACAGTCACGGTGTGGACCCATTCACTTTTTCAATGATTTCCTGCTTCTCAAGGTGTGCCAGCTCATCTTTAACTATTTTTCTATATATGGAAGGGGATTCACACGTGGGGTTAAACAACTGTCTGTACATCAAGCTTGGCGTGCAGCTTAATCAGGTCTGCGATTCACTCAACATCCTCTAATGGGCTCTGCAGTGGTCAACAGTAGGCTACTGGCACTCGGTCTGTCTGGTCCGAGTTTGACCAGCTGGAGACTGTAGACACTGTTTGGATCATCCAGGGTATGCACCCAACTTACTGCAGTTTGGACCCGGCCCCTACGCATTTCTTATTGGGGTGCGTAGATGTCATCGGCCCGGTCCCTGCTGAGATAGTCCTGTGTTCTTTGGAGACTGGGGTGTTTCCCGACTCCCTGAAGGAGGCAGTAGTGCTACCCCTCCTTAAAAAACTCTCCCTTGACCTGAAATGCTTAGCAAACTACAGGCCTGTCTCTAACCTGTCCTTTGTGGGCAAGATTATTGAGAAGGCGATTGTGGTGCAGCTGGAGGTCCGTTTATCCACCTACGATGTCTATGATCCTCTCCAGTCTGAATTTCGGAAGAGGCACAGTACTGAGACTGCCCTTGTTTAGGTCCTTAATGATCTCCTGACTGCCAGGGGTCGAGGAAGTTGTACTATCTTGGTTCTCCTTGACCTGTCTGTGGCATTTGACACTGAGGTCCATGAGGTGCTGTTGGAGCACCTGTGGTTTTTCAATGGGCTGTCTGGTACAGTTCTCAGATGGTTTAGATCTTTCCTCATGGGCAGGACCCAGAGAGTGGTGTTGGGAATCTATTCTTCAGCTCCTCTTCCCCTGCCTTGTGGGGTTCTGCAGGGCTCCATACCATCACCTGTGTTGTTTGTAGTGTATATGCCACCATTGGGAGACATTATAAGGTGGTATGGGCTGAGTTTTCACTGTTACTCAGATGACACTCAGCTCTACATGTCCCTTTTACCCAACCAAGTGGGTACTGTCCCAGTCTTTAATAACTGTCTCCCTGACATTCAGGACTGGATGAGAGCCAGCTGGCTGAGATTGAACCCGTGCTGGTCATGGACCCAGGTCACCGGGATGCAGGTATAGGGCCTGGTCAACTGTCCAGGCTTTCGCTCAATGGGAACCAGTTGCTTGCCTCACACCGGGTGTGGAATCTGGGTGTAGTGTTCGACAGCAGCCTGACTATGAAATCTCATGTGTCTGCCGTCGTACAATCCTCTTTTTATTATCTGAGGAACATCACCCGGATTAAGCACCTGGTCCCTCCTGACGATCTACCTACCTTGGGGTTCACACCTCTGCGACTCTGCCTTGACTATTGTAACGCCATTTACCTAGGGCTACCGGGGTTGATATCCGCCATTTGCAGCTTGTGCAGAATGTGGCAGCTTGTTTTTTGACTGGTTTACCTTGGATCTTTTTTGCCATCACACCTATGTCTCGGTGATCTGCAATGGCTGTCAGTCTATCATGATCACCTTCAAGGTCGGGTTACTGACCTATAAAGCCCTATATGATCAGGGACCATGCTACCTGCAAGACCTTCATCACCCTTATCGCCCTTCCTGCCCTCTCCGCTCCACCGACGAGGGATTGCTAGAGATTCCCAGGGTTCGTCTTAAGACCTCTGGTGCTCGCTCTTTTGCCTTTGTGGCCCCAACCATGTGGAATTCTCTACCTCGTCGGGTCAGAGAGTGCCTGACTGTGGAAAGTTTTAAATCCGCTTTAAAAACACACCTTTTCTATTTGGCTTTCCCAGACCCTGTCTAACTTTATACTGGTTATATTTTAGATTGTTGCTATATTTTAAGGTTTATTATTAATTTTGTAACTTTATTGTACAGCGCTTTGATCACCTTTGGAATTGCGCTTTATAAATAAAATTGAACTGAACTGAATTAACTTGAAAAGTTGTATGTTTACCAAGTCCAGTAAACAGGCCTGTATACTCTTCAGTAAGAGTATGAAGGATAGTTTGGGCACGTGGTTGACTGATCCTCTGCAGTTTAGACTGTAGGAAAGGCCAAGGTCTGCTGCCGTCTGAAAACTAACAAAGAATGTCATTTGCCTTGAACAACATAGAAGGTTGCCTGGGCAGTCTTTGTTAGGGACTTTAGTGTATGCAAAACTTTCCTAGAAGTGGCACAGCTTTTTGTGCTCCACAGCAGCAGATTTTTGCACTGGTGCACTGGAGCTGTGTTTTGAGAGTCTGTTATAGGCATTTTCCTCTATCAGACTGACGCTGGCTGCAGAATCCATAGCAACATTAACAGGAACATTTATAATTATCTTAGTGAGTGCCTACTTGGGTTATTTTTAAAGTACACACTTTGTGCAGAAATATTCATCATCTGAGCTACATGAATTAATGTTATGGCTGTGTACACTTTTCTCAATACCCACACGCACTGCATTCACTTTATGCTATGTTCTACTTGTGTGTAAATTCTGGTTCTGAGACATGCCCTTTGGCAGCCCCTTGGGGTTTGGAATGACAACTGTTTTCAAATGTAAATGTTTCATGTTGCCACATGCCCTGCTTGCCTTTAGCCTGGCAGGAACCCTGTCCTCCACTATGTAGATAATTGCCCTCAAAGTGGTTGTATATGCTGCCAAATGTCTTGCCAGTGTGTGCTCCTTGTTATTTCTTGCCTTACCATGATAAACAGTATTCACTGGTGTGTCTGGCTGAGGATCTTATGACTGCTAATTCCCATTGCTTTATACTCTGAAGTTTCTAGGGCTCGGCTCACATCTAACAAGTTTTTTAAGATCATATCAGCATCCCACAGTGTTTGGTTGTCATAAATATGTAGATGTAAAACTGAAAATGATTTGTGATTCACTTCTTTATCTACATTATCACCGTAGCAGAGATAACCTCCTTATCTCTGTAACAGAGACCCCAAGAAGGGTGACAGATGACCTCAGAGGGGGAGGAAGCAACTTCTGGTGGAGAACATGATTGTGAGGAGGCTAGATCTGGGAATAGGAAGGATGTTATGTGCCTATGGCATCATGGCTCGGAGGGATGGGAAGTGTATCTTGAAGATCGTTAGGGAAATAGGAAGGAGGTAGAGCTGGATGCCATTATCCACCTGGGGACTAATGACCTGGCTGGGATAGTGTAGGGGAATTCAATGAGCTAGGAAAGGTCTTAGGCAGTTAGCACACTGAGTGACTTTCACAAAGGTGCTGCCTGTCTATCATGGGGAGGAGAAGGATCTCCATACCAGGAGCTTCAACTCATGGCTGAAGGAATGGTGCAGTGAGGAGGGGCTTGGCTACACTGGGGACTGGGATCCAACCTGAGGGATAAGGGCCTTTACAGGGCTGATGACCTGTATCCAATGGGGAGGGGAGCATGCAGTCCTCAGTGCATGGTTTAAATTTTACTTCAATGAACATTTAAACTAGCCGAGGGCGGAGGCTATAGAAACTGGGGAGACAGCAACTGTCCCACCCCGCAGGCTAAAGCAGGAATTAGGAAGAACCGGAGGAGAGAAGAGTACCTCAGTGTTCAAACTAATAAAGGAAACAGGTTGGTAGAAATTAAGGGGAATGGAAACAGTGGGGGGAAGGATGGAAAGAAAAAAGGGTAATAATTAGAGGGGTAACAAAATCTGGAAGGCCATGTGTGCTAATACTAGAAGTCTAGGAAATAAGATTCCAGACCTACAGGCCACCATGGATACTGTGGTCATTACCAAGTCATGTTGCGCTGAAAAACATGGCGGGGACATGGCTATGCCAGGCTATACTCTGTTCAGCAAGGTGAGGGTGGGAAGAACAGGAGGTGGTGTGGTGCTTTA
Organism: Neoceratodus forsteri; assembly: GCA_016271365.2. Taxonomy (NCBI): domain Eukaryota; kingdom Metazoa; phylum Chordata; order Ceratodontiformes; family Ceratodontidae; genus Neoceratodus; species Neoceratodus forsteri. Next base: position 244,967,468 of record CM057454.1, on the reverse strand, counting down.
TGTGAAGGAAATTATAAATGTAACAGCAATACAGGGAATATGGGGGGGGCAGAGTTACTGTGAGTCACCCTGGAGAAGGGGAACAGAGCTGCTACTCACACTGGTGTAATTTACAGACCTCCAACTGGGGAGAGGAATTAGATAAGGTACTGGTGGAAGCCACTGGCAAGATGGCAGAAAAGTGGAAGGTGTTGCTGGTGAGGAACTTCAGTTTGCCAGTTGTAGATTGGAGCCTCCTAGCTGTGGCTTCAACTGGAGACACCCTAGACTCCATGTAGAGGCGTTCCTCTGACAACTAGTCAGTGAACCCACTCGTGTGGTGATGCAGCAATATTGGACCTGGTACGTACTAACAGGGACAGTGTTGCAAACGTCAAGGTGGGAGGCCACCAGGGGAGCAGTGATCACCATGCAATCTGGTTCGATATAAGGACAGCTGTGGAATCAAACCATAGAAGGGCAAAGGTCCTGAACTTCAGGATGGCAGATTTTACAAAGATGAGTGAATGTTTCAGGGATGACTGGTCAGGGGGGATGACCTGGGTGGGATAGAGCAACAAAGCTCAGCTTCAAGAAAGTGAGTAAAACTAAGAGAAAAAAAAGAGACCACTGCAGTTCTCTAAATGGGTAATTGAAAACATTAAGACTAAAAGGGTAGCATTCAGAAGATATAAGAAGATGCAGAGGCAGGATGATAGGGAGGTGTATCAGGGGCAATAGAAGGAGCAGAGAGAGCAATAGGAAGCAGAAAGATGCAAACTGAATAGAGAATAGCCCAAGGGGTAATGAAAGGGACAATACTTTTTTAGGTATGTAAGTGAAAAGAGGAAGACCAGGGAAAGATTATAAGGTTAAAAGGGACTGGGAGGGACTGCAGAGGGGACCAGGAACAAGCAGACATCCTGAACAAAAACCCTTGCTCAATGTTCACAGTGGAAGGATGGGGGGGCACAAAAAGTAACAGGAGGTCTGGAAGGCAGGAAGGAGTACACTAGTCCTTTTTCAGAGGAGAGAGTCCTAAAGGGAAGCACTGATCTGAAAGAGGACAAAACAATGAGACTAGACAGGGTACATCTGGTTCCACCAAGTCGCTTCGACAACAAAGTTCTTGAATGACTTTACAAGGACACTACTTTGCCAATGGCAATCACATCGCTGCAGCAAAGTGCCAACGGACTCCACAGCAGCAGAGCCCTAAAGCCCCCCACACCCCTCACGTGGGAGGCTCAGCCCCCACACACCCCAGAATTAATGATTGCCAACTCGGTGGATTATGGAAGAGTGGCTTGAGCGAGCGAGGTCGCTGTATCCACTGATTGCTGCAACAACCTGTTCAATACTGTTGATGTTGAACAGGTTGTTGCTGACGAATGGATTTGCTGTGAGGGGGATTACATCCTAAACTACTGAAGAGGGCCTTCCCCAATGGTCCAAAAAGTTTATTCTTGCAGTCATTTTATGCAGTAATGTACCTCAAATGTTGTGTGCATGTGCTAGTTTTGTCAAAGGTTTACTCTTCTTTCCATATTTTGATTTGTTTATTAATCATGCTTTAGCCCTGCTGCACTTGCCTTTGCTATTAGGCTGCCAGGCTGCTGGCTGCCACTGATGTCACTGTATGGAGTAGGAGTGAATCACACTGTGCTGTACAATGAAGTTGCAGCAGTTTCACTAGAAAAACATTCCATAACATGGTGTACATGCTACAGTAGTAGTGCTGAATTAGTCAAGGGATTTTTTAAAAACCCCTATTGAGAATTGTGAAAGCGTTTGTCAGGGTTTTTGTTGTTGTTGCTGTTTGGTAGTGTGTTCACTGCTACCAGGAGAGGCAGGGGTTGATTTGAACATTATTTTGCTAGCCCAAGACATAGTGCAAATTGACCAGGGCTTAGGGCTAGTGCAGCTTTCTACCTGTCAGTCTTGACTAGTGTATGTTTTCCATGGCTGTTAATAATGTTAAAAGCCGTATTTACACGACAGCAGTGCTCTGGCATCTGCACCGCTCCCTTCCCACTGTGCTGGTTGCTTCCCCATCAATTCACTGTTTACACAGCCTGCCCTTGCAGCGCTGCAGGTCGCTCCGAGGAGGGGCTGTAGATTCACTGGAGGATGAAGGAAAAAAGCTTTTGCAGTGTAGCGAACACAACAATGCATCCACACTGCCATTTAATGTGCTCACTCTGATACTGATACCCACAACTGAGCTGGATCAAAAAAAAGGATCCGAAGGGCACTTAAGGCGCTCGAATGTGTCTACACTGCCAACTTTGCAGTGCATCAACCCATGTGCATGAGTTGATGCGCTGCAAAGTCGGCAGTGTAAAGAAGGCTAAAAATGTCCCTACTTTAGCAGGCTCTAGTCCTCATGCAAATCTCTTTCAATGTTCTAGATGGCCTGGTGTGATTAACAGCTCATTAAGAGCTGCAGTTATCTGGCAGTTCAAGCCTCAATGTGAGTCACTATCACTCTACTGTTAGGGCTTTCAGCTAGTGTCCAGGGTGTGATCAAAGGTAGAGTGCAGTTAAGTCACTAGCTTCCAGTTTTCTGAATGTGTCTCTAGGCTCAGTCACATGATCGACTGTGAGCTGTTGTCAGTAACTCACAGCAGCCTGATCGGTGCTCCTGCCCATGTGAACCTTACCAATTGGCAATTTTTCCATTTAGGGTGTTGCCACCATGATCCCTTTTCCCTGGGTTTGCAGAGTGGTGTTGGTGGTTTGCTGTGCCGCCTGAACATTCAAGCCACCTGCATCATCACAATCCCAACCCACCCAACACTGACTGGAACAACAATCGAATCACCTGAAATGAAAAGGGCAGCAGCAACACCGATGTGTGAACACGGCTTTAGTGTGTTTGTTTTGTTGACTTTTTGTTGACCCGGTAAGCCCACTGGGCCTAGGAAGTCCCTTCAGGGGCGACTGGGAGAGAGAGGGGGGATACAGATGGGAGCAACTGAATTTGAACCAGATGACGCTGTTGGTGGTATTTTTTAGTGAACGAGGGAAATTTGGCTAGGACACCGGGGAAATTCCCCTACTCTTTTCGATAAGTGCCATGGGATCTTTAACATCCACCTGAACTACCACCAATCCAGGCAGATCATTAGAATGTTAGAATTTTTCAGAACAACTGGAAAGGAGCCACTGTGGCAAGTCGCAGTGTGAACGAGCCTTCTATCTGGCAATTTGTCTCACATTATTAAGACCAGTGCCCTCATTTCCTACATTTTGAGTGTCTGCATCCAATACTTCAGTGACAAAATGTTATGAGGTATACAAGGTCTGTCCTGCAAGTGGTGGGTTTTATCCCAGCCTCACCATAGCTGATCCCTCTCCCTCCAAATCTTTCAGCTCTGACATCACTGCAGACCACACCTGAAATGACCATCCACAGATCCATAGCTGCCATTACTGGCAAGTGTAGGTGTCCCTACTCCACAGCTTGTCTAAATGGACCATGTCAGCCAGTGCCATCCATACAGTCCCACCATTATCCCACTCAGCATGTCCTTCATCTTAAAACAAAGCTTTGGAGCATGTTCACTAAAAATACCACCAACAGCCTAATCTGGTTCAAGGTCAGTTGGCATTCATCTGTATCCCTCCTGGGTCGTGCCTGAAAATAGGCAGGATTTGTCTAGTGCACTTACCGGTCAACAAAAGCTAAATAAATAAATAAATAAATGTATGGTAAAAAATAAACCTTAATGAAATACAGAATTTGAAAGGTTAAAATAGGCATTCCTTGGGTGCATAGATCATCCTGTATTGAAACTGAGGTAGTGCAGCGCCATGCCTGTGTACTGTTTCCCCAGGCTGATGAAAGGACACTGTTTATAAAAAGTATGTTATTGTTAGGAAAGAACATGTTAAAATTGATGTGTTTAAAAATATAAATCCCATAAAGTTTTCTATTTACCAAGCCCCTTAGGTTCGTCTTGCCCCCTCCCCAAAGAAATCCTAGATGTGCTCCTGGCTCACCTGACACTGTACGAAAACTTCCAGAAGTGCCGGGCTCCAGTTGATCACAGGGTGGGGGCTGACACTGTCTGTCTCTGCCTGACTCTGTTCACTGCCTTGCGGGTGGTGGTGAGAGTGTGGTGAGGTGCATGATGATGTCAGCTATTGTGTGTGCAGAGCTACAGCAGGACTGCTTGATTAAACATTTGCTGGAGGCATTACTGAGAACACATTACAAAGGCATAAAAGGGGAACTGTCAGCAATAAAAGCCTCACACCCAAGTGTGAGGCTGGTCTCAATTTGTACTTCACATACAAAAACATTTTTTTCACTTACTGTTTACTTCAGTATAGTAAAATGTATTAGGTTAATTTTGCCGACTTCTAAGGTGCCATTTTGTGTAACCAGAAATCCCAGAATCCCCTGCAGATGACATCAAAGGAGGGCTGCAGAGCTTAGAGATTCAATAGCCTTCAATAGCCCGCAGTACACATATTAAAGATTTTGTAAGCTAAAATCAGATATTTGCTCATCTTGCTGTGCTCACGTGGTTTAGTACAGTCTTCTGTGACTGCACCTAGCCCCAGGAGAACAGCAGGCCAGAAAACAGAAGATTACAGCTTATAAAAAACTCTGACACTCACTGCAGGCTATTAAACCTGCCACTGTTGCAGCCATCCTCTGATGTCAGCAGTAACAGAGTCTGGCAATTTTTGTTACAGGGGATGTCAGCTTACAAGTCAATGAAATTAGCCTGATACAATTTACTACACTGCAGTATGTCGGAAAGTAAAAAAAGTGTTTTGCAGACAAAGGCCTGAATTAGGATCAGCCTCACACGAGTGTGAAGCTCTTATTGCTGACAGTTCGAGATGAAAAACTGACAGTGAGCTATCTCGGCTGACAGCAACTCTCTAATTCACCGTGCTTTGCTACTGAGGCACAAAATAAATCCACTTTATAAAATGACATACACACAAGGCATTCTTTAACCACAGGAGTTGTCATACTGCAGTGATAACAGGGGGTCTTGGGGAAGGTGGAACAATGCTGAACATAGTATGTGCACCAAGCTATGGAAGTTTTCCCTAGTGAAACCTCTGCAACTTCATTGAACGGCACAATGTTATTCATGCCTTCTCCATACAGTGATGTCAGCAGCACAGCCCAGGGTCTGCAGCAACATCAGGCTTAGTGTAGAAGCTATGGCTTGCAACACAGTTTTTAGCAGCTCAGAATGCAAACACTAATAACAGAGAACATTACAGAAATACAAAACAGGAATCAATGCAGGAAGGTGAAATTTATGCATGAATGTTAAAAAGACTGGGGAAGGTCCTCTTTAAAAAAAGCTTAGGGAGGTATTGGCCGCACCTCTGACAGTCCTATTTAACAGTTCACTGGAAACAGGAGTGGTTCCAGAGGAGTGGAGGAGGGCAGATGTAGTCCCACTTCACAGAAGTGTAGCAAGGAGGAGGCTGGCAACTACAGGCCAGTCAGCCCAACATCAGTGGGGGGAAACCTAATGGAATCATGGCTAAAGGACAGGACAGAGTAATATCTTGAATCTAATGGGTTACAAGACCTGAGACAGCATGGATTCATGGGTGGGAGGTCATGTCAAATGAATCTGATAGATTTCTTTGACTGGGTGACCAAGTAATTAGATCAGGGTGGAGTGGTGGATGTGGCCTACTTAGATTTCGTAGGGCATTCAACACCATTTCACACAGCAGAGTATTGAACAAGCTGGGTAGCTTAGAATGGGTGAAAGGTGGTTAACTGGGTGCAGGGTGGAAAACTGGTTAAGGTATAGGCAACAGAGGGTGGTGGTAAATGGAGTTCACTCCGAGGGAGGGAGGGTGACCAGCGGGTGCCCCAGAGATCAGTGCTAGGACCGGTCCTCTTTAATGTCTTTATAGAAGGGGAAGGTCTGCCTCTTTGTGGATGACACCAAAATCTGCAATGGGGTGGACACTCCAGGGGGAGTGAAAAGGATGAGCAGAGACCTGAGAAACAGCAACGAGTGGTCAAGGATATGGCAACTTGGTTTCAATACGAAAAGTGCAAAATAATGTACAAATGAATTTGCCAGCAGAACAGACCTACTGGTTTACCAAAGTCTGCTTGATTGTGCAGCTAGCCCCTAGTATGCAGCTGAACCTCCCATCCCCTTAGCCCCCCTCTTTGTTATCCTCCTCGCATACCTTCACCCACCCCTGTACTCTGACCCAAGCTTTTTTAAAGCCAACCAAATTTTTGCTTGCTGTCACACCTTCTGGTAGTGCATTCCACCTCGCCACCACTTTCTCTGTGAAGTAATGCCTTCTCATCTCCCTCCTGAATCTCCCTCCCTCTATTCTTAGTCTGTGCCCCCTAGTTTCCCTCCCTCTCCTCAGCTTAAACACCTCCTCACCCTCCTCTTGTTGATACCCTTCAGGTACTTGAAGGTCTCGATCATGTCCCCCTTCCCGCTCTCTTCCAGTGTGTACATATTCAGTTCCTTTAGACTTATCTCATAGCCCATTCCTCCATACCCTGAATCATCCTAGTCGCCCTCCGCTGCACTCCCTCCAGCAGATTAACATCACTCAGGTCACGGCCCAGAACTGCACACAGTACTCTAAGTGTACTGACCAGTGACCTGTAAGGGCAAGATCACCTTCCTGGTCCTGGTCGTGAATCCCATGCTATGCACCCCAGCATCCTGTTTGCCGCTGCTTTCCTGCATTGGGTGGAATTGTTTATGTCTCCCTACCAATACTCTCAAAGGTCCTTTTCTGCATTTTTTCGCACTGAGCCCCAGCTGCTATTTCCTGACCATTCCTCCAGCTTGGTTAGGTCCTCTGTAGTTGCATCCATCCCTCTGCCTCACCACTACTGCACCCATGTTGGTGTCATCAGCGAACAGGCTAATCTTGCTCACTACCCCCTGCACAATGTCTGAGATGGATAGTCCAAACAGTGCCGGACCCAGCACCGAACCCTGTGGCACCCTGCTCGTCACAAATCTAGGCTCCAAGACTCCCCCCCACCACCACCACCACCACCACCACACATTGTAGCCTACCCTGTAGCCAGTTTGAGATCCAGCATGCCATCTTTGTCTGTTCCCACCTCACACCTTCACCCCATGTCACCCATGGGCACTGGAATTGAAGGCCTTGCTGAGGTCCAAGTATAGCACATCCACAGCATGGCCTCCATCCAACTCCCTCGTCACCTAGTCATAATACTGTATAAGATTGGTTTGGCAGGATCTCCCTGAAATGAACCCATGCTGCCTCCCGTCCTGAAGGTCACTGCTTTCCAGAAATGCCACTAGCCTTTATTTTAGTATCATCTTCATGAGCTTTCCCACTATGGACGTCAAAGTGACTGGTCTATAGTTCCCTGGCTCATCCCTTGGACTGCTTTTATGTAACTGTACTACATGGGCCATCCTCCAGTCCTGAGGCACATCTCCAGTTTCAAGGAGGTGCTGAACAGGTCCGTCAGTGGTTCCGCTAGAACCTCTGCCATCCCGCAGCGCCCTGGGTGGATATCTGATCCCGGTGCCTTATTAACTTTCAGTGCCCTTAGCCCTCCAAAACTCTCTACCTTCCATCCTGTCATCCGTTACCTCACCTCCCCACTCCCCCCTCCTCTCAGACCAGGGTGGTGCTGGACCACCCTTCTCCTCTGTAAACACTGAGCAGAAGTATGCATTCAGTGCTTCTGCTTGTTCCCTCCCTTTCACCCCTCCTCCCCCCTTTTATCCTCACTATACTGTCCCTGCACTTCCTTTTCTCTCCAGCGTGTCTAAAAAAGTCTTTCTCCCCTTTTATTCCCTGAGATAATCCGAGTTCCCTTGTGGCCTTCAATCCCCTTACCCTCCTGGTCACCTCCTTAGACCACTTGGTGTACTCCTCCCTGTCCTTCCCCTTCCCCATCCTCCTAAACTTCAGGTACACCATTCTTTTTGTCCTCACCCCCCCTCTATCACCTCCCTGTTCAGTCAGCATGGTCTCTTTACTCTACACTTCTTACTCTGTAACCTGGTACACGTTTCCATCGCTTCTGTGATCCCTTGCTTTATTATGTCCCATTTCTTCACTGTCCCCATCCCCTGCTCTATGCCCTTGAGTCTCCCCTTCAGCAACTCCCTCATCCTCATGAAGTCCACCCTCCTGAAATCCACCATCTTTGTTACTGATCCCTCTGGCTCCCTGTTCATTGTGATGTTGAACCACACCGTATGGTGGTCGCTACCAGCCAACAGGTCCTCTACCTTTATGTCCCTTACTGCCTCTCTGCTCAATAGTACCAGATCCAGCGTGTTCCCCAGTCTAGTGGGTTCAGCAACCAGCTGTATCAGGAACCCCCCACCCGGAGCGCATCCAGGAGGATCTTCTCCCTAGCGCTGGAGGTGACATGGTCCAGTCTACCCCGGCAGGTTGAAATCCCTCACTATGATCATGTTCTCCCTCCTACATACTCTCCCGAATTGGTCCACCAGTTCCCTGTCCCTTTCCACTGACTGGGATGGTGGCCTGTACACTAACCCAAAACACAACTTTCTTCCCCTGGAGTCCAGGAGCTGTATTCCGATTGCCTCCGTTCCCCTCTCTTCCCCTTCATCCCTTGTACATTTGATCCCCTCCCTCACATAGACAGCCACCTTGTCCCCTCCTCACGGTCCTTTTTGTACAGACTGTACTCTGGGATTGTCAAATCCCAGTCCTGGTACTCTGTGGCCCACATTTCTGTGATGGCCACGATGTCCACCCGCTCCCACAGCAAAGAGCGCCTGTAGCTCCGCTAACTTGTTGCCTAGGCTTCTCGCATTCACAGAGACCACTCTCCACCCTGTCCCCTTCCCCTCCTTTTCCAGTTCCCCTTCCCCACCTTTCCTCTTTTGTACCAATTCCCCTTGATCTTTCCTAGTAACTGGGGGTAGGATCACTCGGTCCCTGGGTACCTTGTTTATTGCCTGACCCCATGCCACCCCCAGCTAGTTTAAATCCACTTTGGTAGCTATATACCCCTACAGCTTCTGCTTTAGTACACCCTTTCCTCTCCACTTAGGTGCAGCCTGTCCCCTGCATACAGCACATTATTGTCCCAGGTCCTTCCCCAACCACCACCCAACCGTACCCTTTTGATCTACACCACTCCTCCAGCCAAATGCTGAATTCCTTAATCCTCGCTTTCCTCATTGTGCTCGCAAAGGGTACCGGGATCACCTCCAACAAGGCTACTCTCTCCCCTACCTTTTCACACAGCTTTCCTGAACCTCTCCTTCACTACTTCCACAGTCTCCCCTGCCAGGTCATTTGTCCCCATGTGCACCACTATGTGCAGTCTCCCCCTTCCCCTCTTCACACACCATAGAGCTGCATGTCCCACACTGTCTTCCCTTAGTCCCAGTACGGCTTCCACCCATATGCGACTATGCCGTTCCCCCTCTTACTGCCCCATCTGATCCCCTTAAGAATGGGGTCCCCTACCACCAAAACACCCCCTTCCTCCCTACCTCCCCCATCCTCCCATGTACCCATTCCTTGATTCTCCCTCTCTAGGGGCTCTGCTTTTTCCTCCAGCGGCCCCCCTTCCCCTCCTGTTTGTCACCCTCTCCCCATCCTCTCACACACCTGCCCTGCCTCTGCCGTGGCCCCTCCCCTATAGCCCCTTAAGCCTCCCACTACACATTTACCCCTTGCCCTCATCCACCCCTCCATATATCTTCCCCACTCTCTGCCCCATATCTCCTCCCCTCCTCCACCAGTGTCATCAGTACATCAAACCCTTCCCTCTTCATTCTAGCTTGAGACTCTCTACTGTTATCCATGGACCAGCACCCTGATTGGCCCTCACTCAGACAGCAATACTTATAAGTATATGCATTATTCTTAGGGCACAAGCACCTATCATACAGTATAAGTGTCAGAATCTGAGTCCTACTGTATTTTCTACTGAGAATCATGATGCATTTGCCATCATTCTAATTGTACCACTTGGGAGACACATCTGTTTATAATCATTAGTTAGACAATACTGCTATTTTCAGTTCTAGTGCAGATCAGCAATTACCTATGCAATTATGTGTGTAACCACAAATGGCCTTCATGAATACAGGTCCTTTATTTAGTTATCTTGTCTTTGTGCAAGCTCAGCATGCTTTCCCTGGCTAGTAAGAAGTCAGGTTATTTGCCACTATCCAATGATGAGACTTTTATATATCTTTTTGGTAGTTGCTATGGTTATTATCAGGAGTATAAGACCCTTTGCAATGCACCTTTTTTTCTGAGAAGAAGACTTGCTGCTGCCTATGGGTAAGAAAGATTGGAGGTGTTCTCTCTGGTGTCTATCACAGTGATCTGGTTGTAAGCCTGCTTTATATACCAGAAATAAATTACTTTATGTGCTGGACACCACTTGTCTGTCATTTCTTCACTTTAGTGCAGTTCCATCAAGAACCTGAGAAAGGTAATTTTATTACCCAATTACACTACCCTCCTGTCCTGAGTCCATCCCCCCCCCCCCGGGTAGGCTGACCTTAGTCCAACTCTCGTTACTGGACTGCCTGTCCCAAATGATGCCCCCTTTCCCTTGACCACCCCGTGCTGTGTCTGTGAGTTGCTTCCATGCTCCCTTGTTTCAGACTCTATCTTTCTTTTCCTTACTCCCAGTTTCCTCTAATTCTCCTCACCTCCTCCAACCTCTTCATCCTGTAACATATTGGACACCCTCCCAGCCTCCACAGTATGTTCATCCATACTGCTGTACCACATCCATTGCATCCCACAATCCTCCCCATGTTAGTACCACTTGACCCTTTGACTAGGTTAACACAGTATTGCTTGTATTATATGCACCAGCCCACCCCTGATCCAAAAGTACCTCCCCAATGTCCACAACCTGCATCTTAAGTCCCACCAGCTCCAACCAATGCTTACAGCTACCCAAGTTTTTATAGCCCTACCGATAATTCAGAGGTTACATCACCCAAGACCCCAGGATGAAACCATATACATCATATACATTAGTACATCACATTATACATTAGTACATCACCAGACCCCAGGATGAAACCATATACATCATATACATTAGTACATCACATTATATATTAGTACATCACCCAGGATGAAATCATATACATCACTCAGGTCCCCAGGATAAAACCATATACCATTTACGGCACAGACCCAGTACCCAGCTGGGTTAAGACCCCACTACGAAAATGCAGAGATTAGTACACAGGCCCCCTCAGCAGAGCAGGTCAAGATATTAGCCATTCAATACACTTCAGCAACCCCTTAATTCCCACAGCCTCCTCCTTAATCCAGTAAATCACATCCAGTATGTCGGGGGCTTTAAACCCACCCCTCCTTCCAAACACATCAACCTCCACTTAACAGTACCTTTTTGCTGGTGTGACCCTTACCAGCTGCTGACTGTCTTCTTTGTGGCCCCTTCTCCAGCTCTCTTGGACCCTGTTCTCTCAGTCTGCTCCTTGGGCTGTACCTCTCTTTCCCCTGCTTCCACTGCTCTGAATCCTTTGTCCCATCCATGACCCCACCTCCAGCTTCCAGTGACTGGCAGAAAATCCCTGGCGGGAGTGACTCAGCACCTTTTAAAATTGGTGGTGGTGGGGGGCGGGTTCGGGGGAGAATATTTTCCTTCAGTGGCTTGCTCTTCTTTTTGTAGCCTGGCCTCTTGCCTGGCCACCCCTCGTCTCAATGTAGAACAGCCAGATTGGCTGCTCTCTGCTTTCCTTTAGTTGCAGCCACGAGCGGGAATTCAAGCACTATCCCGCTTGACCGATCCTCCTCCACGCTCTCTCTTGGTGCCGATTTGCGACCCCTCAATCTGCTGGTCCCTCGGCAATCCCTGGTTTGCCCGACTGGTGAACCCACAGCTCTATCCCTTAGTGGCTGGCTCCTCTTTTTGTAGCCTGGCCTCCTACCAGGCCACTCCCTCATCTCAACGTATAGCAGCCAGATTGGCTGCTTTCGCTGGAGCCCGACTGTCTCCCCTCTGCTTTCCCTTTAGTTGCGGCTGTGAGCAGGGAATTCAAGCTCTATCCCTGCTCAGCTGATCCTCCTCTGCACCTTCTGCTCTCTCTGGGAGTGCCCGACTGGTGACCCCCTCCATTCTGCTGGTCCTCAGGCGATCCCTGGTTCGCCCAACTGGCGAACCCCACAGCTCCTTCCCTCAGTGGCTGGCTCCTCTTTTTGTAGCCTGGCTTCCTGACAGGCCACCCCTCATCTCAACATATAGGAGCCATATTGGCTGCTCTCCCTGGAGCCCGATTGTCTCGCCTCTGCTTTCCCTTTAGTTTGACCCACGAGCAGGAATTCAAGCACTATCCCGCTTGGCTGATCCTCCTCCGTGCCTTCTGCTCTCTGTGGGAGCACCTGACTGGCAACCCCCTCTACTCTGCTGGTCCACAGATGATCCCCGATATGCCCAACTGGCGAACCCCACAGCTCCTTGGGGCATAGGAACCCAAGGGCAGAGTACAAAATGAGAGAAGCATTATTGATGACCAGCAAGCAGGAGACAGACCTGGAGATAATCATCTCTGATGACCTAAAGGTGGCCAGGCAGTGCAAAAAGGCAGTTGGGAGGGCTAGTGGGATCCTAGGGTGCATAGGGAGGGGTATCACCAGCAGAAAGAGGAGTGTGGTGTTGCCTCTGTATAGATTGCTGGTAAGACCCTACCTAGAGTACTGTGCCCAGTTCTGGAGCCCACATCTCTGGAAGGACACAGAGTGGCGGTAGTGAGGAGGAGGGCAACTAAAATGGTCAGAGTCTGCATTAAAAGCCATACAAGGAGAGAGGACTAAAGGAACTCACTATGTACACCCTGTAAGAGAGGAGGTAAGGGGATATGATAGAGACCTTTGAATACCTCACAGGGGTAAATAAGGTACAGGAGGTAAGAATTTTCAGAAGGGCTTAGCCAGCGGTTCCAAGGGAATAACTCCACCCACCAGCACTATATGAGCACGCCTACAAACTCACTCAGCACTTAGTTCATTCAGGACTGAGCTGCTGTGTGGTTAATGGCTGCGCTTTCTTGTCTCTGTTGCTGCTTTCTTTTGTCTGTTTCTCCTTTTGTCCTGTTCTACTCTTTGTGCTTCCTGATTTCTGCGCTGCCCCCCCCCGCTGGCGGCTGCTTGGCTGCTATCCCCCTCCTCCTTTTCTGTTCCCCCCATTTGCCTCTGTGTTCCCCTCTCCCCTGCTTTGTTTGTCCCTTGCCTCACTGCTCCGTGGCTTTTCCATGTCTCCTCCTGTCCATCCCTCGTACCTGGTTCCTCCTGGTGCATCTTTTGGGTTGTTTCCCCTGCTGCCTCATCCCTTTTCTCCTCCGCTGTTCCCAAAGTTTGTTTTCCCCTCATTTCAGGTGAGCTCCTAAGCCCCTGCTCTTCATTTCTTCCCTATCTCTTCCGGGTGGTGCATCTGACATCACCGCCCGGCTGTCCTTTGTTTCCCTCATCTCTTTCCTCTCACCTCTGCTTTCTCATTCCCCAGACGTTGACTTGCAGTGCTCATCCACAGTCCCTCACTGGACCCTGGTTCCTTCACCGCTGCACCTTGGGTGGATGTCAGCTTTCCGCTCTCTCCTCAGTGTTGCCTCCCTAATGGGAATCACCTCTCCATGAACAACCACCTGGGATTCATTCCTACTTTTGATCTCTGCACCTGAGCTGCTTCTGGAGCCACCACCTTTCCTCAGGGTACTACTCTAATGAGCCTCATCCAGACTCCCTGTCTGTTCTCTACAAGATAAATTGCTCCTACCAGGTCTCCAAATCCCTGCTTGCTCCCATATCCCATGGAGGATAGCCCGCTACCTTGGATCTCTGCAAGGCTCACCTCGCACCTGCCTGCTCACCGTAGCTAATCCCTGACTGCCAATCTCCTCTTCCTGATTTACCTCCATAGAGACGTCCTTCTCCACCATATCTAGTCCTCTTTTGGACCTTCACCAAGCCAGGCTCGTTGCCTTTCATCCACATTGACAGCTTCATCCTCCTGCTGTTGATGTCACCAACTCCAAGGAGGGCACGTCTTCACACCCGACTATTTTGCAGGAACCGCCGGCTCTTAGACAAAAGCCTCCTAAGCCTCACTACACCTTGAAGGACGGGACTGTCCCTCATCTTGTTTCAGAACTCATGAGACTGGGTGTTCCCCATTCGCCCTCTGCAAAGAAGCAAGAGTTATTCGATCTGCTCCTCCTGGCTGAGGCCAGACAAGGCACTACTCATTCTCCTACTGCATCGCTGCCTCAACCTGTTCCTGACGTGTATGCAGAAATCTGCTCTCTCCTGACTTCCTTGGCTTCTTCCTTCTCTGACCTTTAGAATCACCTTCTAACTTTGGAAGCCCACCTGTATATTCAACAGCTGCCTGATCCTACCTTAACGGACTTGCAGACCTGCCTATCAGCTCTTGACACCTGAGTGGGTACACAGCCCATTCCCCCTACTTCTAGACTGCCTCCCTATTTGCCTACCAGCCTCTGAAGTTCTTCACTGGAGTTGCCTTCTGTCATCCCACCATCCATAGCTCCAGCAGCTTTAGCTTCACCATCTGCTCCAGATCTTGCATCTTTCAACATGACCGCTCCTTTTGCTGTGATATCTGTGGTTAACCTGGTCTCTAGTCATTTGCTCAAAGAAGTCATCGAGGGTAAGGACATTAACCTTATTTCCCTCTTGACTTCTTCCCATATTCACTCTAGAAAAGAGGTTGTCTTAAATCTAAAGACCCTTGGCTCACCAAGAAGCTGACCATCCCAGAATTTGCGCTCGTCTTTAGCCTATACAGGGACATTATATGCTCTGCTTTCCTGCCTGATGCCAGGAACTGGATTCCTACCTGTATTTATTAGTAGACCTGGGAGCCAGATATGGGGCATGCTCTTCTGTGATTACCACTGTTCTTTCTCTGCCAATGCAGCTGCCACCTTAGCCCACTTTAATACCAGGATTGACTGGTCTGCCCTGGACAGTGAATTAATTTGCTGCCACTTCACCGCAATGAGCCCTATCCTGCCTGCTATGCCGTTCCGTTTTCCCACTTTGTTTCCTTTTGCCCATTATCAGTATCTCATTCTATGGATCCACCTTCATGAATCTCACCTGGGGACTCTGCTCCTGCCTCCATAAGCATTACCTGCACCATACCCAATCCTAGGGCTCTTCCTCGCTCCAGCCACGATAGGCAGGGGTTTGCGATGACCTTCATGGGACTCAACAATTTGCAATAACTACAATACCTCCAACTGCTTCATCTACAGGTTTTGTTACCTCCATGTCTGCAGTTACTGTAGCAAAGCCCATTCTAAGGTCAACTGTCCACGATTATCTCAACAGCAGTAATTGTCAGCACTTCCAATCATTCAATCCATTCTCCCTTGCAGCTCAGTGGCCATTGACTTCCTTTAACATTAATAATCCTGCAAATTGCATGATACTTCCAATGGAGGACCTGCGTGGGGGTTCCTCCATCTCCACCTTGGCCCACATGGGGGCCTCCCTCATGATTCCCCCTTCCTCCCAATCCCATAGGTGGACCTGTGTGGGGGTCCTGCCATCCCTAGTTTGGCCCATGTGTGGGCCTCACTCTCAACTCGAATCTTCTACACTCTCTCTGGTGGTGGACCTATTGGGGGGGGTCTCACCATCCCTGCTTTGGCCCGCACGGGGGGGGGCTCATTCACAACTTGACCATTCAGCATATTATCTAGTGGTAAACCTACGTGGGGGTATCGCCATCCCTGGCTTGGCCTCACCTATGACTCACCCATTCTGCATTTGAGCTCATGGCGGACCTACGTTGGGGTCTCGCCATCCCTGGTTTGGCCCATGGGGGGCCTCACTCATGAGTCGACCCTTCAGCCCTCTATCCGATGGCAGACCTACGTGGGGTCACGCCATCCATGGTTGGCCCACATTGGCTTAGTTTGCTGCTCAACCATT
Organism: Neoceratodus forsteri; assembly: GCA_016271365.2. Taxonomy (NCBI): domain Eukaryota; kingdom Metazoa; phylum Chordata; order Ceratodontiformes; family Ceratodontidae; genus Neoceratodus; species Neoceratodus forsteri. The sequence continues at coordinate 244,951,526 of CM057454.1, read as the reverse complement.
CTGTTCTGTATCTAGTGGCAGACCCACATTGGGGTCCTGACACTTTTGCTTAACCACATGGGGCCTACCTTTCCAGTCCAAACATCTGGATGCCTTTCTTAGCAGTCCAACACAAGGGCTTAGCCAGTTTCTAATCTTGTCCAAATGGAACTTTGCAAACTGCACCACAACTTCAAGAGTCCTCTCTTGGCTATCTTCGTGGAGGTCATGCCATTCCTGCTCAATCCTCGTTGGAGACAGAAATCTCAAACACTTCTCTTCAGGATTCTCTGCTCTATCATTTATCAGTATCCATGGATAAGGACTTGTTTTATCATCAAACTGCTTAGTAACTGTCCGCTTTCACTGCATGGATTACACACTCATCACCCTCATCAAAGAAGATTCCTGATACGAAGACTTCAACGATTTGGATTCTTCCCAGACTACAGTTCTCCAAAAGTCAGAGTCTATATATCTTAGTATTACTTCCTCTTAGTACGCCCAGAGGAAGGCAGTCCAACAGCTATGGTTCCTCAGAGGTTTCCCTAAGGTTTTTTCCTCTCCTGCATACTGTCATTCACACTCTCCGAGCTGGTGGAGGTTTTCACACTAACTCTTTCTGGGCCTTTATTTGCCCCGATCCTGGCCTCTTGTCAACAAGGGGTGAGAACATGTAAAGTCAAAATGTAAAACATAATCACAAGTTCACACAAGCATATTATTCCCTCACACTGAATGGAAGGGCTTAGCCGCGTGGTTCAGTGGGGGGAATAACTCCTCCCACCAGCACTACATGAGCACGCCTATAAACTCACTCAGTGCTTAGTTCGTTCAGGATACCCTCCATCCTCCCCACCTCCTCCCACTCGGTGCTCTTCCTACCCCTTCTTTGGGCCTTTATTTGCCCCAATCCTGGCCTCTTGTCAACAAGGGGTGAGAACAAGTAAAGCCAAAATGTAAAACATAATCACAAGTTCACACAAGCACATTATTCCCTCACATTGAACAGAAAAGAAGGTGCTCAAGAACAAAGGGACATGCTATGAAGTTGGAGGGTAGATTCAGGGAGATGTGAGGAAGTACTTCTTCACAGAAAGGGTGGTGGATTGCTAGAACAGACTACCAACAAAGGTAGTGGAGGGGAAAACAGTGGTGGTGTTCAAGAATGCGTGGGATAGGCATAAGAAAATCGTAGTGAAAGAGACAGAGATCAAATAGGGTCTGTGGTGATACTATAGGTACAGAAAAATGGGTAGACTGGGTGGGCCAAGCAGTTTTTATCTTTTGACAAATTCCATGTTTCTATGTTACATTAACGATGTCACATGTGGCTGCTAGTTGCCTGAGCCTTGTATAGTATGCATCTAAAGTTTCTCCTGGCTTCTGCCTGGCCTGCTGAAAAACGTTTCATACTCAATATTTTTTGGGGGGGGAGAGAAACAGTTTCCTAGCTTTGTTACCACTGTCTCACATCAAAGATATCACAGACATCAGGCTCAGCATAATGCATTATCCTTCACATTTACTGCAACTAAGAAATTCTGAAACCTCCAAATCATTTATTCCAGTGTGTACCTACAGAACTGGGCTGGTTATCAAATTAAGAGGAATGCAGGATGTCCCTGTGCTGCCATGCTTGCACAGTATTGATTTTTCTCTGGTAAGTGGAAGAAAATGTTGAACTTACTTACAGGCCTTGGTGTGCACACTGTGGATTTTTCGCCATCAACAAATGTAGTACACTAAACCTTGAGGAACTGTTCAGGGAAGACCCATAGACCAGTAGATTTCAAGTGTTTCTAGTTCTATTGTTCTATTAGCTAACTGAACCCATACATCTTTTGTTTACGCTTTGATTAAGGCAGAATCCTTCTTCACACTCCATGCTAGCTAGCTAGCTGTCTAGCATACAGCACGTGGGCTACACATTCTCACCACAAAATCTGGACTAGAATTACCAACATACATTGAAAGGTCTTAGTAAAACATTGGCTGGATATCTGCTACATTACAACTGCTAGCTGTCTGTTCGTATTTCCAGCTTTATTTTCAGGGGGTACATAATAGTTATACCGGCTCCCCAACAGCTGCAATTTCTGCACCCTGCCCCTAAATGTCATCTTTTATCCTCAGCAAATAAACATGCCAGGGACTGTATATCAGTCTTGCCTCAAGCCAGTCCTCTTTCCCCGAGTATGCATTTTAGCAGCAAGGACACTCAAGTTTGAGGCTTTTCCACGAATGCTGCGGCATCTAGTGAAAGAATGCAGTAGTGTATACATCTACAAGGGGTGCTTACACAGCATGCATTGCACTGGGTAAGCACTCAGAACAGAACCCTGCATTGACAACTAATGGAAAAAAAAACAATCTTTTGTACTGTTAAAGACCAACATCCTTACAATAATATTTTGTTTTTACGAGAGTAGAGCATGAATTCCCAGCCAGTCGGCTGACCAAGTTCATTGTCACTCCTCCAGAAGGTGTCTGTCGTCGAGGGTTTGGAAATTTTGGTGATTTATTGCGATCATTAGAAGAATTATACAATCCACTGCAAACCAAACAAAGTGCAGAGACACCAATTACAGAACTTTTACCATTAAATAAAGAACTGAATATGTAAGAAAAATACTTTCATTATATGGCACTGCAGTACCACAAGTTTTATAAGAAGCAATACTTCAGTATAGGTAACTACAGTACCATGAGTTAATACCATTTCAGCATGAGCAAACTTGGAATGTGAATTTTGGTGTTCATTGCAGTTGTTTTAAGTAGCATTGCCATTCCCATATTTAGGAACAATTACAACTGTATAATTAATGTGGAAGTGAATTAATTACATTTTAATTTTTGTAACCAGAAACCCTTACAGGTCAACATTGTAAACAGGCTTCTTCCTAATCATCTCACACCTGTATACACATAACTTTTACTATATATACAACAGGAAAAAAATATATATATATATATATGTATATGTATATACACACACACATACATACAAGTGTAATCGTGCCTATATGTTAGGGCTCAGTTAGTGTTTTTGTTACAAAGTTTCCAACATCTTATATCTCATCGATATTAGGCCTGCAAAATTTGGTGCACCCATCTCAGTCCAAGGAGCTAATTTTTGTCATATTTGGTTCAATCGGTGTTGCAGTTCAGAAGTTATTAATTAGTGAAATTACATAAAAATCCATGATTTTGTATTACTTTTTCTGCTCATGGCTTTGAGAAAAAACTAGGCAAAGTTAAATTATGAAACTTACAAGTTTGTTACAGTTTGATCCAAGGAAGTGCCTTTGGGAGGTTTTTAAACAAAATTTTATTTTTAAATATTTAGGTTTTGTGTATGCACAGACTGTTTTCAGTTTGAAAAAATATGTGCTTTGTTTAGAGTTAAAGTTGGTCACAAACAGAAACTTTAAAAGCTAAAAATGTAAATAATACTTAACCCCAATGGTTGACAGTTTTGTGCTTTGTGAGAAGACTGTCCAAGCAATGTCTTGCAGCCCTCGTGCTAAGGACCTGCGCCAAAGACAGCGATGAATGGAGTCTGCCAAGAGTCAGCCCAGGAGACAGCCGACAGTTGGGGACCCTGTCCATTGGACCTCAGGTAAGAACTGTATTGCTACGGGGAGATAAAGAGGTTGGGGGTAGGAACTTGCAAGTTAACTGTGTCTGGGTAACATTGTGTTTTTGGGACTAGGGGCCTGTTGGGTAGTACTGTTTGTATGTAGCGACAGTGCAGAGCTTACTAGTAAGTAAGTCTAAAGAATAGTGCATGTGGAAGAGGGTACTTGCTGGAATTTGCATTGTGTTACTGTAAGCACGGGGTGTGGGTATGGGGGCTTGCTGGAAAGTGTTTATTACTGGTTGAGCAGACTGGAAGAGGAGGTACAGGGGCTCTGGAGGGAGCTGGAGAGGGTGAAGGGGGGCTAGGGAAGGAGGGACCCCGAAGAGGAGTAGCTGGGAGAAGCAGAGGAGGAACAGCAGGGCTAAATCCCATGAGGATGTTAGGAGGGGGATAAGGGTAAGGAGAGCAGAGGGGCAGTAAGTGGAGGGAAGGAGGAGATGGGCACCACTGCGGGTAGCAAGTGATAGGTTTTCAGTGTTGGCATCGGAGGTGGTAGTAGAGGTGCCAGAGATCGGTGGGGGATAAGGGTAGTGAAGGCCCAGGACTCAGGCTGGGAAAGAAAGAAGGGGAGGGAAGAGTAAGGTAGAAGCAGAGGCAGAAACGGGGGAGATGTAGGAGCCGCAAATGGTGCAGATAGAGTAAAAGGAGCTGGGCAGTGTGGACTCTGGAAATGTGGAAAGGAAAACAGGAGGAGGGGGCATGGACAAGAAGGGGGTTTCTAGTGTTGTGGGATTCTATGCTGAAAGGGGTCAGTTGGGGCAGAAGGGAACAAAGGCACAGTCATATCTGGGTTGAGGCTATTCTGAGGTTGGGAAGGACGGGCAGGCAGTTCTCAAGTGCGCATGGAAGGAGAGGAAGAAGCCTCACACTAGTGATGCACGTGGGTACAAATGACTTGGCAGAGGAGATGGTATATGTGGTAAAGGGAGGTTGAGGATCTGAGTAGGCAGTGTGAGGAGGTGCGGGGTCTGTGGTGTTCTCTGAGGTACTCCCGGTACTATGTGTGAGTACAGTGAGGAAAAAAAGGATGGAGGAGTTCAATGAATGGCTGAGAGATTGGTGCAATACCAGGGAGTATGAATTAGTGTCAGACTGGGGCAGGACCTGGGGCAATAGTGACCTATATACAGGGGACAGGTTACATTTGAGCAGGAGGATGGGAGTACTAAATGGGGAATAGAGGGTATATATCAACAAAGGTGGATTTAAACTGGGGGTGGTGAGGGACTGCTGATAGGAAAATGGTCTTGAAGGGAAGCCTAGAGCTCACCCTTCTAGTTATGGGCAAAGGCAGTGGTGAAGCAGCACAGGAGTGGGATAAAGGGGAAATAATAGGGGTAGGGAAAGGGAAGGGACAGGCTGAAGGGTGGTCTCACTGAATGCAAGAAGCCTAAGGAATAGAACAGTGGAGTTACAGGCTCTTTCGGTGGTGGAGGGGGTGGACATTGAGGCCATTACAGAAATGTGTGCCACCCAGTACCAGGACTGGGATATGATGACCCTGGGGTTCAGGTTATTCAGAAAGGATAGGGCTAAGGTTAATGGGGGTTGGGGGGAGTGTCAATCTATGTAAGGGAGGAGATAAAGTGCGTAAGGGAGGAAGGGGAGGACAGAAGCACTATGGATGCAGTTCCAAGATGCAAAGAATAGGACACTTAAGATTTGGGTGGTGTACAGGCCACCAGCTCAGGGGAGTGACCTGGACAGGGAATTAGCAGAACAAATAAGGAGGGTCTGAAGGAAGGGGAGCACAATGGTGGTGGGGGACCTCGACCTACCAGGGCTGGAGTGGGGCACCCCATCCACCACAAGTGCAAGGGAGGGGGTCTTTTTAGAAGTATTTCAAGACAGCTTCCTGACACAGCTAATCCAGGTGCCGACTTGGTTCCATTCTTGTTCCATTGTTCCATTCTTGTAATATGGAAGCAGTCGATTCGTGTTCTTTTCTCAACCCCTTGCAAATAATTCCTATGATATGTTTTCCAAGAGTCCCATGGATGGCTTCTATGAATAGTTTTATTAATTCTGGAGTCAGGGAGGGCATTTTAGCCTGGATTATCCTATTCCGTAATATATGATTCTGAACCTGAAAATAACGAAATAGGTCCAAACTACGGAGATTATATTGGGACTGTAACTTTTCAAAGGGGAGAATACCCTGAGGGGAAAGGAATTGAAAAAAATGGGAAAGTCCCGTTCTTCTCCAAGTGGAGAACACATGGTCCATATGTATGGGAACAAAAGAATCATCTTCAGAGATTAATTTACAATATTCATATATTATATGGGTTGGGCCAGACTGTCTCATATGTTTCCATAGTTTATAAATTTGGTCCGTAATGCCCGTGAGGGCACCAGGTGACACCGATCTCCTCAGATGAGAAAAGAATCTTCTTGATATCAAATAGATCATTTAAATGAAACTCAATATCTTTCCAGTGGGGTGAGTAGGTCTCTGTCAGCCAGATTAACAGTATCCTAAGGAGCACAGCTTTGGTAAAAATTAAAGTCTGGGAGACTAAAACCACCTTGGGCTAACATGTTCTTGGACATCCTTTACCCCAAATGAAACCAGATATTAATCTATCCCAAGATTTAAAATAATATGTTGAGGGAAAAAGGGGATGTTCTGGAGCAAATATTAAGAGTCTGGGAAGGATATTAGTTCAAATAATCTCTATCCGTTGATGGAAGGAGAAGAGGCTACTAGACCACCTATCCAGATCTGACTGAATTATTATCATAAGGGGCTCATAATTTCTTGTTTCCATGACCTCTGGATCTAAAGGGACGTGAAGGCCTAAATATTTTATTTTAATGATCAGCCATTTAAAGAGATAAGCCTTTTTCAACTGTTAGGAGGGGTTAAAATTAAAAGCTAAAATTTCCATTTTTGTATCATTTCACTTAAATCCTGCTATCCTTTCGAATTCTCAATATTTTCCACATCTCTGGAATTGATACAGTTGGGGATAATAAGGTTAATAGTATATCATACGGAAATATATTAAGTTTATGTTCTTGCTGCCCTATTGATATACCTTCTACCAAGGTTGTAGCCCTCAATTTAGATGCCAAGGGTTCCACATACAAAGTGGAAAGGTAGGGAGAAAGGGGGCATCCCTGTCTCGTTCCTCTGCCCAATCAGATCAGGTTAGATAGGTCACCATTTCCTCGGACATAAGCCCTTGGGGATCTGTATAGGTTGGTTAGGCAAGTTATAAATGAAGGGGGAGAATGGCAGGCCTCGAGAGTGTCCCACAAGAAAGACCATGAGACATAGTCAAAAGCATTTTCGGCATCAAGGCTAATAAAACATGATAAAATTTGTCTGTACGCATATTCTTGGAGAAGTAGTGTCTTATGGATATTGTCCGAGTGCTCCTGTTTTTGATAAAGCGGATTGATCAGGTATAATGTTTGGGATAATAAGTTCTAATCTGGAGGCCCAAATGGCAGTGAAAATTGAATAATCTACATTCAAAATAGAAATGGGGTGGTAGGATCCCGGGTCTGAAGGATCCTTATATGGTTTAGGTATGGGACAATTGTTGCAAAATCCCAAGATGGAGGAGGAAAACCGCCCCAGGATATCTCAGTAAACAAGGAGTGTAACTTGGGAGTTAATTCTTTTATAAACATCCTATACCACTCAGATATGTAACCATCTGGGCCTGGACAACGCCAGAGTTGAGATTTTATTACAGTACCTCCATGATTTCCAACAGGGAGATGGAGGATTTCAGGGAATGAATTTGAAAGGAAGACAATGTTGGAAGGTTTGCTTGTTTTAAAAAAAGAGAAGTATCTAGTGGAATGAAGGATGGATTTGGAGAGTATAATTTGACAAAACATTCTGAGAAGGCCTGCAAAATATGAGTAACCGAATGATGTGATTTACCAGTGGTAGGATTTTTAAGCTTGAGAATGGTAGAGGAGCGTTTCCTGAATCTAAGTTTCTGGGCCAATCTCCTGACACCCCTTGGACCACCTTCATGGACAGCTTGTCTTAAGTAAATTAGGGATTGTTGTATTTTGTTATCTATAATCTTCTGCAATGCTGCCTTGTAGTCCCCAATTTGTTTTTGCAGATCTGTATCTCAGTCTCTACATAACATCTGGTAGTTTAATAGTTGCTCTGAGAGTGCTCGATACCTAGCCTCTCTTTCTTTATTCTTTTTAATGGAGTACACTGTAATTTCCCCTTGAATTGTTGCCTTCATGGCATCCCATTGAATTGTTCTCGTGATGTCTAGGGGATGCATTCTCAGAAAAAACTGAGGATTCTAGTTCTGATTACCTCCTGGAGTTCCTTGTCTGCTAAGGTTAATGGGCTCAGTCTCCAGAGGTCTTTTTCTTCTCCCTTCCCATGTCTAACTTCAAAATCAAGGGGTGGTGGTCAGATAATATTTTTGGGCCTATAGATATATCCTGGACAGATGATAAGTATTCACAGGTGATCATAAAATAGTCTAGCCGAGAATACAACTTAAATTTGGGCAAGTAATAGTTATAACCTGGTGCAGAAAGGAATAAGTGTCTCCATACATCAATGATGCCCAGGTGATCTATGTTTTTTTTAAACTGTTTTGTGGTTGTTGTATTCTTGTATCTCTGCTGGTAGAACAACCAATATGTGGAGACAAGGTCTGATTGAGGTCATCCCTCAATATCAGCTGGCCATGGAGGTGATCCAGTAGTGACAATATAAATACCCTCAATATAGGAAACTGTGTCTGAGGGGGGAAGTAAACGCTTGCCAAAGTGACCTTCTGGCCATACAAAAGACCCTTCAGTATTACATATCTACCTTGGGCATCAATATGTGTTTGTTGCATTTCCAAAGGAGTAGTTTGTGGGATCAAAATGGCAGCCCCTCGTTTTCCGCCCCTTGGATGCGAGGATGCAACAACGACCCAGTACCTGTTCCCCCAGTTTAGTTTAAGGAGCTCAGTATCTGAGAGGTGGGTCTCCTAGAGAAAAATAAGATCTGGTGAATGTTTATTAAGATATTGCATGAGGTGAGATCGTTTGATAGGGTCATGGAGACCATTAATATTTTGTGATATCATTGTTACTGGATTAACTGACATCATGTTGGGTTTGTATGGTTTTAATTTGTATTTGTTTTTCCCCTAGAGTGAATGAGGATGCATCAGCCCAGACCACACTCCTCCGGGTTCCACGGTCAAGCTGTCTAATAAAGACTATCCATTGACTGCTTTGTAGAATGTGTAACAATAAAACAAACTTGATTTACAATAATTCTTGACACGTGTTCACCCCCCACTCCTTTATAGATCCCAAGTAATGAAGTATCTTGAAATAATCTATAAGTAATAATGATAAGATGTAAGTAAAATATTTGGTCCATTGGGCCAGCTTGTTGAAATACAGATAACCATAGAAAGCAATTGTTAAATCCCCCTCCCCGTTTGAAAACTCAGAATTCCCCAAATCAAATAACTCATAGTTAGAACATGCAAACAACAACTACAAGTAACCCTATTAACCATAACAAGAACTATGTACAATGAGACTCCCAAGTGGGAGGTGCTCATCTTGAGCTCCCCCTGAAACCTCCTGTCCTGATTTCCAAAGGAAGTAGGAGAGGAGTGTGGGCTCTGTAACTAAACCCAGAAATTATAATCCCCAGAATTAGCAATAAAGCCTCAAATGGAGTGGAGAGACTACCGCTCCTGGGTAGAACCAGTATAACTTGAGCCATTTATCAAACATTCTCCAAAAGAGGCTAAACACCTATAGTCCTTATATATGATTGACTTTATACATCATTTGAATTGCGTGGAGAGGTATATAAATCAAACATTTAAATCTGAGTCCCTTAGTAGCTGAATAAGGCCATCTCATGCGGAGAGCACAGGACATTGGTTACAATATGCAGAAATGCACAGACATAATATAGGTGTACAGGAGCAAAACAAGATATACATTGGGTAGCACAGTAATACTTACATAAGGGTACATTTTAGGCATAGATCATAATAAAGATGTAAAATAAAGCAATTAGGGTAACCATAAGACAGCTGAGGACAGTAAAGACATTAAGGTTCATAGCCACCTAGACAAGCATATTGCATGGGAGAACATTAGTGTAGTACTCAGGGTCAGACCCGACAGCCTGCAGTGGGACAAAGCAAATTAAGAGCATTTGAATTGGCCAGAGGCTAGAAGGTGGGTGAACAGCTAGTTTTGAATTCTCGATGGAGGCTGAAGTTTTCACCATAAGGGGAGTGAGTTCCAGAATTTGGGAGCAAAATGGGCAAATGCCTGTTCACCCATTTTTGTCATGCAAGGTCTAGTGGAGAGCATGGGGACAGAGGAAGACCTGAGGGTACGGGTGTGTGAGGCAGGAGTCAGGAGGTTGGCAAGATAGACAGGGCAGGGAGGTCTACACAGGGAATCGATAAAGCAGCCCAGGGAGTAGGCTCGAAATGCTGGAATTTATGTTGTTATGGGAGTAATTTTGACAAATAACATAATTTTTGTATCACAGGCCCCAGCCTGTACACATTGCTGAAAACTTTATGAAAAATTAAACATACTGAATACAGAAGCAAAAATTCTGGTGAGCATGTAGAAAATTCTATACAAAGCCATAGTTAATAAATCATCACTGAGTCTACACAAGCATTTCCAGGTAATGTCTTCTTCTCATAATTTAAGACAGTCAAAGCATAAAACTATATTTACCTATATTTTGCAGAACCATGTTCAGTAAGCCCATAATAATTTTATATTGGTCCTATTGTTCTGAATCAATTGCCTTTTGACATTGATTCAAATACAGAATTTCTTAATTTTAGGTTTAAATTGCATGAAACTCTATGTGCACAGTTGTATTGCAAATGTTTTTGATTCGATGTGTTAAGTACTGTATGCTATGTTGTAATGCCTATTAGTTTTGCCAAATGTTTATACACCTGGCGTGGCTAGAAAAGTCTTTTCTTTTTTTTTATAATCCAGCCTACCTCCTGATAAAACAATAAAATGAAGTGAAATAGAGTATGTAGTGTGCCTACATAAGACAGACCCTGAATGAATGAGATACATTACGGTACAAGTAAACAGGGGAGACAAGCTAAAGGGCAAGGGTGTTCAGCAGCAGAAAAGGAAATATAATAAAAGACACAGACGGACGTAAATAGCACATGAGGTTCTAAATATAATTAATAAAGAAACAGAGGCCTGCAGGAGGAGTAGATTCCATGGCACAAGTCTAAGCAGACACATTTACATGGATAAAGTCAGAGTGACCAAACACAAAATCAGAGGAACAACACAAGCAACATAAGACCAGATAACACTAGAGGTTCAATGCAATTATTAAAATGTTTTTTAAATTTATCAGTGAGAAACCCAGTAGACTGTTTAACCCCAAAAAGATAATAAAAACAGTGATAGAATAACAAAGGAAGGACATGTGACGGAATATCTAAATAAGTTTTTGCATCAGTATTCACTGTGAAGAAGGATGTCACAGTAACTAACAGTGAAATGTTATTCAAAGGAACACAAGAAAGCATACTACAGGACATGTAAATAACAGCCCATGGAGTTGGAGAATGCTCAAGATGGCTAACACAAGCAAGGCAATGAGTCCAGATGGAATACACCCAGGAATCCTTGGAGAACTGGCCAAAGAACTGTGTACCCCTCTGGCAATTATATTCAGTGAGTCAATAAGATTGTCTTATATCCCTGAGAATTGGAAAGTGGCCCACATGGTACCAATATTTAAAAAGGACCCAAGGCTTAAAAGGAACAATAGACCAGTGAGCTTGACATCAATGCCAGGAAGCTGCTGGAGACAATCCCTGAGGCAATCATAAGAAATAGAATTGTTTAACACTTACAGAAAAAATCGTTTGGAATCATTGGCTCAGTACTGATTCTGCAAAGGGAAAATCATTGTAGACAAATTGTACTGCATTCTTTGAAAACATGACCAAGGAACTTGATATAGGAAATCAGGTAGATGTTGTGTACCTAGATTTCAGCAGAGCATCTGATACCGTCCCACACGGAAGGCTGGTTCACAATAGGAAACACCTATGTATAAATTATCAAGTAATATAATGAGTTGGAAACCGGCTGCAGGATATGAAGCACAGAGTTATAATTAATGGTAATTTGTCAACCTGGAAACAAACAACCAGAGGTGTCCCACAAGTGCCTGTCCTTGGACCAACACTAGTTAATATATTAATAAGGGAGGTGGCGGGTACCAGTAGCTGGGTTGCCAAATTTGCTGATGACACCTAAACAGGAAAAGCAGTTAAACCACAGGAGGAGACAAATGAGATGCCGAGAGACTATACCAAGCTGAAGGAGTGAACAGAGAGATGGCAGATGAACATACGAACATACAAAATTTGCCAGCAGATAAAGGCCTAGAAGTCTGTCAAGTCTGTTTGAATGTGCAGCTAGCACCCCTTATTCTGCAGGTGTCCAACATTAGTGAAGAGAATTGCAAAGTCATGCACTTTGGAAAGAAAAAAATAAATGCAAAATACCACTGAAATGGTTCATAGATTAGCAAAAGCCAAAAGGAAGAAAGATTTGTTGTAATGATCAGCAGCACATTCAAGCGGGATGGACAGTGTGTGGTGGCAGCTAGCAAGGCAAACAGAATCATGACAAGAGAAACAGAATGTCAGCCGGCCCAGTGGTGCTGAGGGTTGAGGCACTGGATGCCGCACCTCGCTCCATGCTGGCGACCCGGGTTCGGAAACGAGCCCGGGCTGTTGGGGGTCAGCAGGGGAGGGAGAGGATTGAGTATCCAAGGACAGCTCTCCTCTCCCAGGAGGGAGGGAGTGGGCACCTGCTCAGCGCCTGATTGGCCTCTGGTGTAAGCCGGAGGCATAGCAGGCACCTGAGCATACAGAGAGGGTTGGGAGTGACGGACGTCGGCGGTGATGCCTTGATGTCAGGGTGTAGGCCACTCCTCTAGAAAGAATGGGAAAAAGACCCTGCAGCACTCCCGGTAGACGGAGCACCAGCCCACCAGCATCCCGACGTGACCAAGAAGGACTTCGGGGGGACACCCGCACCCTGTGCCCGCCTGGGGGATATAGCCACGGCTCCATGGGGGATGAACTGCACCAGGATCTAGGTAAGAGGGTGGAGACTACAAGGCCCTAGGTATCTCCCAAAGAGTGGGAGTGCTGCAGGGTAGGTAGAGTATAAACAGTAAGTAGAAAAAAAAGAGAGAAACAGGATGTCATTGGAAATGAGGTTTGGCACAAAGGCTATGTTACCTTTCATTTAAATAAACTTAAAATTTATAAACTGGTCAAGAGATATTATAATGCTCTTGCACCAATCCTTGGTCAGGCCCCATCTTGATTACAGCATTTAGTTCTTATCCCCATATCTGAGAAAAGATATTGATAATAAAATTTCCAAAGGAGAGGGACTTAGGTGGGTGAGGCTTGGAGAACATGAGCTATGAAGTCCGACTGGCAGACCTAGTGCTTTTTGCAATTGATAAAAGAAGATATAAGCAAGCAATGATACTCAATAGGGTGGGTGGTACTGGGCAATACCAGACTTCCCAGGGGCGTAATGAGGCCTGACGCCTCAGGTGGAGGGCCTAATTGCCCCTGGAAGGTCTGGTATTGCCCATGCCACCCACCCTGGAGGGTATTATATCACTTAGAAAATGGGCTATAGGCAACAGTTTTTTGCCAAATATTTAAAAAATTAAAAAATAAAAACATTATTTAAAAGCACTGGAAAGTCACTTTTGTTATAAAGTAATTCCTCTGCTAGTATACTTGACATACTTGCCAGAAGAGGGTGCTGCTGCTGTTTGCAGTTGTTTCTATGACTGGTTACTAGCATGAATAGGACTGTGGTCGGTAGGTAGATGTAGCCGTTATCTCGAGTGGCATGACATCTGGAAGTATGGGGGAACAGGATGAGATATGAGCAAGCTAACTTTCCTGTTTATTTTTACATAAAGATGGGTCTTCTTTTTATTTTTTATGGCCCCTTTACATTGATTTGCCATTGGGTCAGTAGCCGTAGGTGCACTGTATGTCAGCGGTATTTGACAGCAAGTGGAACATCAGAAGGAGCACCAGTGATCAGCTGGCAAAGATTATTTTGGTGTTGTGGCAGTAGGTCTTGTACAGGCATACTGAGGAGATTTTAGAGTTGGAGTGAAAAGAGCAAGCACAGGGGTGTACAAGGGGGTGTGCAGTGAGTTCATGTACCGCAGATAGAGATGTGCTGCCAGCTTGCGGCTGTGAAGCGGGACAGCATCTGGCAGATGAGGTTGCAACTGAGAGTAGGTTGTGCTGTTACTTTATTTGATATGAGGAAAAAACACTTATTTTAGTATAGGCACCTTTTTTTGTTTGTTTTAAACTTACAGTGTTCTTCAGTACTTCAGCTGTGGGGGCTGGTGGGGTAGGGCTGGCTCACTTCGTCATCCTGTTTAGCGAGCGAAAAAAAATGGCGGTTACTCAGTTTTCAAATTCAAACTGGCACAGGGATACCAGTTTGACATTTGGGGCATGGCAGGCTGAAACTTTTTATTTCCTGGGCATCTATTGTAAGTTTCTGTACCCCCCCCCCACAAGGGTACCAGCCAATCAGATGCCAGGAAATAAAAAGCCCATTTTCTAAATATGATATTGAAATGCCTGAAGGGCTAACACCAGCAGCTCAAACACAGCTCTTCAGAATATCCAAGTATAAGAGAATACAGGGGCACACAATGTCACTGAAAAGAGAAACATTTAAGGGGAATATCTGGAAGAACTATTGTACGGAACAGATGGTAAATATGTGGCAGAGACTCCCAAGTAGGAGGTACCAGCCTGCACTGTAACTACTTTTAAACTTGAACTTGCTTGGCATTTTGAAGAAAAAAGGTGACAGTGTATTCCTACTGGCCTGGTGGGGGATGAACTTGATGGACCTATGGCCTTCTTTCTTTCCTAATATCATGTGTTGGTATGCTTGTATGTCAACAATTCCAGTATAGTGCAGTCAGCCACGGCAGCCCTGAGAATTCAAGTCACACTTTACATAAGTACCTCAATAACTGGTCTTTAAAAATTATACCCTTGCTCCTTAGCATATTCTGGATATTATTGCAGCCATAAAACCATATGCATGTGTTCTGCCTAGCCCAGAGGTAGGTCGACCCTGGCCTTGGATCCTCAGATGTTATCTCCTGCCCTCTATGTGGCAATGAGGAAGGAGAACCTGTGGGTTAGCGAATCAAGAATCAGGTCAAAGCTCCCAGGCAGTGAAGTTCACCAATTTTTATGATGATATGACCTTCTATGTCTTGTATTCCTGAAGTGTCTCTCTCCTCCTTTTCTGCCTGGTCCTGTCCCCCTTGCAGGGTTTTCAGCATCTGAAAGGGGTTAGATCTTAGCTCTCTCTCTCTCTCTCTCTCTCTCTGTCTTCCATCCCCCGCCTTCTCTCTTCCATCCCCCTCCTTCTACCCCTCACCTGTCCACTTCCCCACTTGTCTTATAACTGCCCTCCTTTGGGTATACAATAGCACTTCGAATCATGTGCTCAGCCTACTACTTCTAACACTTCAAATGTGTTATCCATCCTCTAACCTTTACCCTGCTGGATCACCTGCTCTTGGGTTGTTGCAATTTATGCTATATCCGAATATGGTTTTGTTTACCCTGGCCAGTTGGTCTGGGTTATTTCTGCTCTGTAATTGTACTACTCTGTATTGTTTTGGTAATTGTACTTGTATTGCTCTGTTATTGCTATGTGTTTGCCTGTGCTCCCAATTCTTGTACCCCCACCCCACCCAGGACACTTCTGGAAACTAGCTGTTTACAGCTCATGTTGTCTTTCCTGGTGAAACATTTTCTAAATAAATAAATAAAACAGTACTGCCTTGTGTTCTGAGCAGTCATGTGACAATATAATATAGTATTACTAGGTTATCATTGCAAAACGATCTAAAGTTAAGCAGTAGGGATACTAAAACATACATTCACATTATTTATCTAATTAATTCTAAATGTGAACCTTTACTGTGGTGAGATACTGTATTGGCCACCACTTGGGTTACATACATACAACTCTTCCATGATCAGCACCAAAGCAAACAGTTGTTTCAGACATTGAAACAGAAACATACAACAAGTTGATGGCAGATAAGGACCGCAAGGCCCATCAAGTCTGCCTATTTCTTTTTCTACCTTATAAATGTGCCATCAACCTTTGCTCTGTCAATGACCTATCTATTCACACTCATCTGTATTGCTCCCGTATGCCTATCCCATGCCTATTTGAAGCTCTGCACTGTATTCATATCCACCACTTCCTGAGGTAGGCCATTCCATGCATCCACCACCCTTTCTGTGAAAAAGAATTTCCTCACATTACCCCTTAATTGGCCGGCCCCTAATCTCATGCTGTGTCCTCTCGTCCTGCTATTTTTCTTATATTGAAACATGTTAGATTCTTTACCTTGTTAATGCCCTTAAGGTGTTTGAATGTTTTGATCATATCACCTCTCTCCCTCCTTTGCTCTAGGGTATACATAATGAGCTCCGTTAATCTGTCCTCATATGTTTTCTGATGCAGTCCCTGCACCATTTTGGTTGTCCTTCTCTGGACTGCCTCAATTTTGTTAATGTCCTTGTGAAGGTGTGGCCTCCAGTACTGCACGCAGTACTCCAGATGGGGCCTAACCAGTGTCTTGTAAAGAGAGATTATTACCTCCCTCTTACGACTTGTGATTCCCCATCTAATACACCCCAACATCCCCCTAGACTTACATACTGCTTTAGTGGTCTGTGTGGATGATTTCAGGCCATCTGTGATGATGATGCCCAAGTCTTTTTCTTCCCTTGTGACTGCCAGCAACTCCCCTCCCAGCCTATAGGTGGTTTCAGGGTTTCTCTTCCCTATGTGCATGATCCTTGCACTTCTTTGCATTAAACCCCAGTTGCCACTCTTCCGACCATTTTGCCAGTTTATCCAGATCTCTTCTTATTCTGCTTCTCCCATCAGGATCATCTACTCTATTGCAGATCTTGGTGTCATCTGCAAACAGACAAACCATACCCTCCAGTCCATCTGCAATGTCAGTGATGAAGATATTGAAGAGGGCTGGCCCCAGGACTGATCCCTGAGGTACCCCACTTGTGACTTGCATCTCTTCTGACTGTATAACGTTTACCACCACTCTCTGTTTTCTGCCTGTCAACCAGTTTGCCACCCAGTTGACTAGCTTCTGACCCACCCCGAGCCTACCCAGCTTATTAATCAACCTTCTATGTGGAACAGTATCGAAAGCCTTGCTGAAGTCAAGGTAGGCGACATCAATTGCTCCCCCTTGGTCCACCACTCTGGTTACTCAGTCAAAGAAATCTATGAGATTAGTATGACAGGACCTCTCTGTTGTAAACCCATGCTGTCTTAGATCCTGTGTTCCTATGGATTCCATGTGTTGCACTATCCTTTCCCTAAGGAGTGCCTCCATAATCTTGCCCACTACTGAGGTAAGACTGACTGGTCTGTAGTTCCCTACCTCCTCTCTGCTGCCACTCTTGTGGGGCAGGATCACATGAGCCCTTCTCCAGTCTTCTAGGACCTCTCCTGTGTTCAGAGACTCACTAAACAGTTATGATAATGGCTCTGCTAGTTCCACCCTTAGCTCCTTTACCACCCTGGGATGTATGTCATCAGGTCCCATTGCCTTGTCTACTCTGAGCTTATTGAGCTCTTGTAGGACCCTTTCTTTTGTGAAGGGACTAGTGCACACCTCCCTCCCCCCTGTGTCCATGGTGCTGAGCTGTGGACCCTGCCCTACCTTCTCTTCAGTAAATACTGAGCAGAAGTATCTATTTAGAGTGGATGCTTTTACATGGTCCTCCTCCTCACACGCCCCGTTTATCCCCTTTGATCTTAGCAATACACCCTCTGGACTTTCTCCTTTCACTAATTTGTCTACAGAAAGTCTTGTCACCTTCTTTTACTATTTGTGCTAGTGTTTCCTCAGTGTGGGTCTTTGCCTGCCTTACTGCCTTCCCTGCTTCCCTTAGGGAAGTTTGGTATGCATCCCTATCTTCATCCTACTGCGTTCCCTTATATTTCCTGAAGGCCAGCCTTTTGGCTCTGACCTTTTCTGCTACTGTTTTTGAGAACCAAAGTGGTTTCCTTCTTCTTTTGCACTTCCTTTTCTCTCTAACACAATGGGATGTTGTTTCAAGTATTGCATCCTTAATGCTTGCCCACTTTGCCTGTACCCTCCACACCTGTATTTCTTCTTGCCAGGGCTAGCTTAACTCTGTTGGCCATCTTATCAGATTCAGCTCCTCTGAAGTCCCATATTTTTGCCTTGGAATGGGATGATTTAGTTTTAGTGGCCAAATTGAACCATACCATGTGATGGTCACTGGCTGCCAGGTGACCTTCTACCTGGAGATCTGTGATCCTTTCCCTGTTAGTCAGTACTACATCTAGGATAGCCCTGTCTCTTGTGGGTTGTTGTACCATTTGTTTGAGGCCCTCCCCCTGCAGGGAATCTACTATGTGTCTAGTTCTGGCAGATGTGCTGGTATTGACCAATCTGTATCTGGCATGTTGAAGTCTCCCATTATCAGAACCACCCCTTTAGCTGTCATGTTTTGTATATCTTCTAACAGTAATGTGTCTATGTCCTCCCCTGGTCTGAGGCCTGTAGACAACCCCAGTTCGTATGGCTGTCCCATTTCCATTTTCCAGGGTGACCCACAGTTCTTCTGGCTCCTTATGTGTATTCTGAATTTCTGTAGCTTTGATATTTTCATTGACATATTCATTAGAATAGCTAGGCTCAGGCATGCTTTGCATTTAATTAATTATAAACTCATTTAATCTGACAAGTACTGAAGGAACAACATACAATCCACTAAGCAGCTTGGGTGTTCTTTCATTATCTAACAGTCTATCAGTTCTTCAAACAATCTGACACAAAATAGTTCTGAGCAGTTATGTGACAATATAGCAGTGTAGTACCAAGTTATCATTGCAACTAGATCTAAAGTTAAGCAGTAGGGATACTAAAATATGCATTCACATTATTTATGCTAAGAAGCAAGGATTTAATTTTTAAAGACCAGTTGCTGAGAATTATAGAGTACCTAGAGGCCAGTGGGGCACAGGACCCAAGGCAGCATGGATTCACAGCGGGAAAGTCATGTCAGACAAATCTAATAGATTTCTTTGACTGGGTGACCAAAGTAGTAGACCAGGAAGGGGCTATGGACATGGCCTACCTAGACTTTAGCAAGGCATTTGACACAGTCCCACACTAATGATTAATAAACAAATTAGCCAGCCTGGGAGTGGGTCCCAGGGTGGTAGCCTGGGTAAAAAATTGACTGGACAACAGAACGCAGAGGGTAATAATAAAGGAGTCCACTCCAAAGAAGGGGTTACTAGCGGGGGTACTGCAGTGTTCAGTATTGAGTTGGTCAATATTTGGTCCAGTCCTTTTTAATGTCTTTATAAGTGACATTTCAGAGGAACTGGAAGGAAACGTATGCCTCTTTGCAGATGACGCAAAGATCTGCAACAGGGTTGATACACAAGGGGTGGCGGAAAGGATGAGAAGGGACTTGGCAAGGTTGGAGGAATGGTCAAAAGTATGGCAGCTTAGATTCAATGCAAAGAAGTGCAAAGTAATGCAGCTGGGAAACAAAAACCCAGGGAAGAGTACACAATGGGGGAGGTAATAATAACAACAAGAAAAATGGAAAGGGACTTAGGGGTAGTCATATCAGATGACCTAAAGGTAGGCAGGCAATGTGAGAAGGCAGTAAGGAGGGCTGGGGGGATACTTGGATGCATAGGGAGAGGCATCACCAGTAGAAAACAGGAAGTTGTCATCCCTCTGTACAGACAGTTGGTGTGACCCCATCTGGAGTACTGCATGCAGTTCTGGAGACCCCATCTCCGCAAGGACATAGACAGGATGGAGGTAGTTCAGAGGAGGGCAACTAAAATGGTGCAGGGTCTGCACCAGAAACCATACAAAGAAAGACTAAAGAAGCTTAATATGTATACTCTCAAGGAAAAGAGGGAGAGGGGGGACATGACAGAAACTTTCAAGTACCTCAAGGGACTCAACAAAGTCCAAGAGGGTAGCATCTTTCAGAACAAGCATTTGTCAATGCTGAATGTTGGCTTGCTGGCATTGGCATTGGTAGTGCAGGAGTTAGAGAGATGCATAATAGGAATGGCAGTGAAGTATTGAACTGACACCAACCCCACCCCACCCTGTAGAGACTGACAGGTGTTGGAGGTGTGCCTTTGGGTCATTAGCCATAATGTTCACTCCATTTCACCTCACCCTACCCTGCAGACACCGACAAGTGTCGCGATGTGTCTTGGGGTCTTTGAGCCTTATACTCACGCCATTCCATAAGGAAATACGCTGAGATGGGTGCGGTATAGGAGAATGGGGTGAACATTGGGGCCGAAGACCCCACGGCACACCTCGATGCCTGTCACTGGCTGCAGGGTGGGGGTGGAATGGCATTACGGCTGATGATCCCAAGTCACACCCCCGATGCCTGTCAGTCTCTACAGAGTAGGGCGTTATGGTTGAAAACCCTGACGCCCCGACCGTTTGTTGGTAATTTCTCTCCAGCTTTTCAAAATGGGATTTTTGTGACCCCACCTCTTGGATAGTGGCACTATCATTTCATGACTCAATCCCGAAAGGTGGTTTTGCACAGCAACTGCACCATTTGGTGCCACAGGTGTGAAAACACATTTCTGGCAGGATGTGAAAAATGACAGCTGTACTGTTCATGATGTGGTGTGAAAAAATGGCAATGTTGAAAATCTGGAGTGAAAATATGAAAAATTGGTGAAGTTATGAACATGCGTATAAACTGCATAATGCATGCCTGTAATGCAATCATTTTTTTTGAATTTTTTCACCAGATTTTCAACATGAGCATTTTTGAACCTTTCCTCATGAATAGCGGCACTGTGATTTTGTTAAATATAGCCTAGAGGTTAGAGGAATGAGGTGTGAATGAGCTTGATACATCCAGCAGACAAGACCTGAGTTTGATTCTCACAACCTCCACTTGCATACTATGTGACTCTGAGCAAGTCACTTAACCGCCCAGTGCTCCCAGGTCACCCCTGAAAACAGGCACTTGTGCCTAGTGGGCCTACCCGGTTACCAAAGACTAAAATAAAAAAAAAATAATAAATAAAAACATGTTTCAGGAAGGATGTGAAAAATGACAGCTACACTGTTCATAAGGAGGGTGAAAAATGGCAATGTTGAAAATCTGGAGAAATATTAAAATTGGTGAAGTTACTGATAGTCGAGAAACTGCACAATGCATGCTCAATAACGCGAGTCATTTTTTGAATTTTTTCATCAAATTTGCAACATGGGCTTTTTGGGACCTACCCCATGAACAGGTACTGTCATTATGTTAGATCAGTCCCAAAAGGTGATTCCTCGCTAGCAACTGCTAAATCCCCCTTTCTGGACCGAAACTAAAATGACAGTGACATGTTCATGAGGTGGGGTCCCAAGAACCCCATGTTGAAAAGTTGGGGCCAAAATTCCAAAAATGGCAGAGATCTCAACCTAAGTTGAAACCCCCATTGTCTCCCATTATAAAGCTTACCATCATTTTTTAAGTTCGCAGTTAGGCTTTGAAGAGTGCAGACGTGTCCCGGTTCAGAGAAAATCACAGCTGCTGACCTCCAGAGGGTAAGTATGGGTGAAGTGGGGGTGTAGGGAGGTGCATGCACAGAGGGAGGGTGCAGATAGGGGAGGGGGACAAGGGGAACAACAGAGGACCGTTTTCTTGTTTGCAGGGAAAAAGCGAAAAAAAGACAAAAAGACCACAAGGGAAGGTTTTCTTCATTTACAGGTTACACACACAAAAAAAAAATAGCACACTGGGGTGGGCTCCCAGTGTGCCACACTTCTGGGGGGGATGCCAACATGGGGACTGGGCTCCATTATGTCAGCAAGATGTATAGACGAGGGGGTGCAGTGTCAGAAAGGAAAGGGGAAACTGTTTAACCAGAAAAACACACTAAGGGGGGTATGTCGACACAGGAACTGGGCACCCCGATGTCAGTTTTCGGAAGTGGGTGGTGAGCAGCAGAAGCCACCATGTTATGGTGTGCCACATAATGGAGGACATGCCAACATGGGGATTGGGCACCTGATGTTGGCTTTCTGGGGACTGTGTGGCAGATGGCAGGAGCTGCCATATTTATTGAAATGTTTCACCAGGAAAGGCACGTAATGAAGGCATGCCATCTGCTGCTTCAGTGATGAGCCTGTCTCTGATTGCAGTGGCAGATTCGTTTCAACTCTGCGGCTCTCTCTGAAACTGCTGTCATCGGCAGCATGCTCACTGGTTGGGGGCTGAGGGACGCACCAACTAAAGCATCCCCTGCATTCGCCACAATGCTGACACACCTCTGAAATGTGCTACTCCTACAAGATGTTGCTTGCACATGCATGCAAGCCAACATAAAAAGAGATGTGCAAGAACAAGGGAGCACAGTTTGAAGATAGAGGGGGATGGCTCAGGAACAACATGCGGAAATATTTTTTCACAGAGAGGGTGGTGGACACATGGAACAGCCTTCCTGAGGAGGTCATGGGGTCAACAATAGTGGGGGAATTCAAGAATGTATGGGACAGACATAAGTCAATTATAGTGGACGGGTAGGAGGAAGTAAGCTGTTAGTTAACTAGGATCTGCAGCTTATCCAATAGGTAGGAAAATGGGCAGACTGGGTGGGTCAAGCGGTCCTTATCTGCCATCAAAGTCTATGTTTCTAAGTATGAGGATTACTTCATCAGCCAAGATTGGTGTGATTTTTACATGGGTAAAATAAACACGTATATTTGATTTATATGAATTTCATCCATAAATTTTATTTAGACTGTAATGTTAATTATTGGTCAATATTTAGCTCTTAAGTCATTGGTCAACATTAGCAAGTACTCCTGGATGCCTTCCAGGACTGCTACCTGGCACAGATGGTCATTGAGCCAACTAGGTTGGGGAATACACTGGATCTAGTTCTGGCCAACAGGGAGACTGTAAGGGAGGTGGGGGTGGAGGACCCGCTGGCTGGGAGTGACCACCACTTGGTGTGGTTCACACTTAATAT
The DNA here is from genome assembly GCA_016271365.2 of Neoceratodus forsteri. Taxonomy (NCBI): domain Eukaryota; kingdom Metazoa; phylum Chordata; order Ceratodontiformes; family Ceratodontidae; genus Neoceratodus; species Neoceratodus forsteri. The sequence goes on along the minus strand of CM057454.1, from coordinate 244,928,734 downwards.
GAGCAGAGAAGCAGTGTGTACAGGGACCAGGGTGGTGCACTTTAGAAAAGCTGGCTTTGGTAGGATGGCGGCACCTGGAAGGAATACAGCCACACTGGGATGTGAATCAGAAATGGGAAAAAATCAAATTGGGTATACTGGAGGCTACTGAGACATGTATCGGATTGCAGAGCAAAAAGGAATGGGCTAAAAATCTGAGCTAGTTAAGTAGAGGGGTCTTAGAAATGGTGAGGGTTAAAAAAGCAGCGTTCAAGAAATACAAGAAATCTGGGAAGGGGGAGGAAAGGGAGGAACATATGGAGAGGTCCAAGGAAGTTACCGAAGGAATCAGAGCAGCTAAGGCCTCCAGGGAATTGAGGCTGGTGCAGGGCATCATGGGCAGGAAAAGCATTTTTTTTTCAGATACATATGGGAGAGAAGGAGCTGCAAGGACCAGATAGTGTGGATCAGAAAGGACATGGAGGGTGGGCAGAGAAGGGGATGGATCAGGCAGAAACACTGAATGAGTACTTCTGTTCTATATTCATGAGGGAGAAAGGAGGGCAGCTACCTCAGGGGGTGGGCATGGTGGGCATGGGGGGAAGGGGGTAATGTATGGGGTGATCACTGAGGGTAGGGTATTGGAGGGGTTAAGGGCTCTGAGGGTGGATAAGGCACCAGGACTGGATGGCATACACCCCAGGGTGTTGCAGGAAATGGCTGAGATCTTGGCTGGACCACTGGTGGAACTATTCAAAAACCAAAAACCTGTGTTTTCGGTGCCTTTTCGGTTTGAGCTGCAAGCGTACATTGGCGATATTGATTTTCGCCGATGTAAATTCACCCTAACAGTGATAGCCTTTCCGTGATCGCCATTATCACATGGACCCAGCAGAGGGTAGTGGTGGGGGGAACTCATCTCCAAGGGCTGTGATGAGTGGGGCACCACCACAGGGATCAGTACCGAGGCCAGTGCTGTTTGGAATATTCATAGTGGACATCTCATATGGCATTAGGAATAAGATCAGTCTATTCACTGACGATACCAAATTGGGAGTGGTGATGGATAATAAAGCAGGTTGGCAGGGGCTGCAGGACAACCTGACCAAACTGGTGGAGTGGTCGGAAGCGTGGCAGTTGGGGTTCAATGCGTAAAAGTGCAAAGTCCTGCACTTTAGCGCAAAGAACCCAGGGAGGGGTTACCAGCTGGGAGGGGTGCAGCTAGGTTCCACCGAGGAGGAGAAGGATCTAGGGGTGGTTGCAATGGGGAAGATGAACAATACAGAGCAGTGTAGGAAGGTGGCAGCAAAAACCAACAGGATGCTGGTTTGTATAGCGAGAGAGCTCTCCTCCAGGAGCAGTGAGGCGATCCTGCCTCTCTACAGGGAATTGGTCTGGCCACACCTGGAGTACTGTGTGCAATTCTGGTGCCCATATCTGAAGAAGGATGTGAAATTATTGGAAGGGGTACAATGCAAGGCAACAAGGATGATCCAGGGATTAGAGGACAGACCATACGAGGAGAGGCTGAGAGAGCTGAACATGTACTCCTTGGAGAAAAGAAGGGACCGGGGAGTTATGACTGAGATCTTTAAGTACCTAAAGGGGATAAACAAGGCAGGCACTGAAGGGATACTCAGGCTGAGGAGGGAGGGACATGAGAGGGCATGGCCTTAGATTGGAGGGGGAAGATTTAGGATGGAAATGAGGAGACACTTTTTCACAGAGAAGGTTGTTGCAGAATGGAATGCTCTACCAGAGGAGGTGGTAGCCTGTAAGACAGTGGGTAGTTTCAAAAGGGGATGGGAGAAGGTGTGGGGGGGGGGGTGCTAGCTTCACACTGAGCAAACTTGATAGACCAGGTGGCCTGTTTCTGCTGTCAAATCTGTACAGTATGCTCATATTAGTCTGTTGGTGCTGTGTTCCCATAGGTGAGTTTGCCTCATCTACATCATGCACACAGGGGGTGGTTAAAAGGACATTCACATAACCCCAGTTGTACAGTACCTTATTGCTTAATTATATCACCTCATGGGTGACCTTGTTATGCAGAGGCAATGCTCCACACTGCCACCTTGGAGGATTGCATTCCCATGCGGACTCAGATGTCGCATTCTAGGAGCAGCAGGGGGTTGGGGCATTGCAGAGGTGAGGCTCTCATCTCCCAGGAAAGAGTGGCATATGCTGCCAACATTCACACAACCAGTGGACTCTCTTGAGGATCTGGACAAACTTCAGGAAGACCTGAACAAGTTAGTCAACTGGTCTGACTCCTGAAGCCTCAGATTCAATCTAGTCAACTACAAACTGCTACACTTGTGGGGAAAAAAAGAGGTAGGACCTATACACTGTGTGCAGTGCCTCTTGCTACAGTCAAGGAGGAAAAGAACCTGGTGGTCATAATAGACATGGGGGCTGAAACAAGACAGGGAGTGTGTGGCTGCTGTCAAGATGACCAACAGAATGGTGGGGTGAATCAAAAGGGGGGTAACCATCAGAGCAGGGGGAGTAATATATCCATGTTTAAGGCCCTGGTCATACCACAGCTAGAGTATTGTGTGCAATATAGGTCTCCTGAGTACAAAAAGGGCATTGAGGCACTCAAGAGGGGCCAACACAGGGCCACCAAAATGATCAGCGGAATAGGAGACAAAAGCTATGAGGAGAGGCTGAAGGCAAAACTTCCAAGAGAGACAGCATGACCCAGCCATGCCTAAAAGGAATAGAAAAACAAACCGGGAGGAGTCCAGACCAGACTGAAGAGCATCAGAAACAAAATACATATAGTTTGGGTAAAAGAAGATAGGACTCACTCACCAAATTTATGTATTGCAATAAATTACTCGGTTTAATTCTTTAAACTTCTCGGTATCTATTATCCACAAGGACTACATGAAGTCAAGACAGTGATGTGGCTCTAAAAACCTTTGACACAGTGCTCTCAGTGTGTATACAAAAATGCAAAGCAAAAAAGGAGCTGGGAACTCGTGTGGCCAGCAGCAAAAACAGTCTATAGTCACTAAATAAGTGCACAAAGAAAACACTATTTGGTGAACCTTGACAGAGCACCTGTTACTAGGCATGAAACATTGGTGGATGGTTTGTAGGTTTGTTTTGCTGTATATTTTATTTATTTTTAGTTTTTGTTGATCAGAAAAGGAGGGCTAGACAACTCTGCCTATATTCAGCTGTGTCCCACAGAAGGGAGAGATACGGACGGTAACCAACTGAAATTGAACCAGATTAAGCGCTGTTGATGGTATTTTTAGTGAATAGGGGAAATCTGGCCAGGACACTAGGGAAATTCCCTATCTATTTGCAGTAGGGTGCACTGCTGTCTGGATTTCCATGATGGCGTATTTCATGTGTGAAGGAGCCGCTTCTGCTCCTGGTAAGGGAAAGCTGGCCCCTTTCCCCTCTACCTTGGTTGCAAGGGCTGAAGAACCTGTAACTGCATTGTCTATATCTGATTCTCATCATTCTGAACTACACTACTGTACTTCACCTGTGGAAGTACAAGAGACGGATTTGAAACTATGGGATGCACTAAACTGTAACAAAAGGCATTTGTTGCACTTACTTGCTGAGGAAGAGACACTATATTAACAGGACAGAAAAAAGAATGACTGTTGGCTCAATCTTCTGTTTCCACACTGACCTTACTGAGAGCTTCCTCTGTTCGGCAACCTGCCCACACCTTGAATGCAGCAGCTTCCAAGATTCCACAGCCTGCTGCTTTGGAATTGGAGGCTTTGGCTCAGCCTTCCTGTGATCTGATTTTGCCCACGGTTATGGTTCCCGGGAGCTCTGTTCCTGTGCATGCTTCGTCCATTTTTTATTTTGGACATCCTGACTTCCTTTACCCACTCCTGTTACGACCCTGCTTGACATGCAGGGTCTGCCTGAGAGTGCTGCTGTGCATTCTCCTGTGCCTACATGCCTGCCTGCCTCCAGAGACGGGAGGCACTGACATGCTCCTTGGTCCGCGGTCTCTGTTACATCCTACCTGCCATCTAAGTGCTCCCCTGTCTGTTGCTGGTACACAGACTGACACTTCTCTCTTTGATGTGGCTTTCTATCCACCCCAGAACTGGTCACCAGTGTGAGCTTTGCATGAGGCAGGCTGGAGGAGGGATGCGATAGGTCAATGGCATCCGACCGCTCTACAAGAGCCTACTGCTCTTCCCCTTTTTGACAGTGACCTGTCTGCTGCATACCCAATAGATTCTGCTTTACTAAATGCATTTTTAGAGGAGCAGGTGGTTTCTTCTGAATCTTTGCCTAGAGCTCAGTTAGACCTCTCTATACACCCCCCCCAAACAGACCCTGCAGCCTGACGTGCTGCATTCAGATCTTACAGTCAATTTACCTACTGTTCTCCCTGCACCTATGTTACCAGACAATGTCTCTCATACTGACCATACTGACATGGGGCCATTTGAATCTACTGCCCCCCAGCAGCACACAGTGGTTCTGGGAGCCACCACCAGTGCTTCTGAGTGAGATTCGGCCACGTGCCCTGCTGCAAGTATTGCTATGGATGTCTCTGAGACAGTACGGCCCATGATGTCCTGGGTGGATAGGGTGAAACACTCAAAAGGAGTGGCCCCTGCTGTTCCTACCTCTGATTTATCTGACCCATTACTTCAGTCTTCTGCCCAGCAGTGGTCTCAATTTCAGAAAAATTATGTGTTTCCAAATTCTAAGGCCCCTGCTCAGAGACGCAGTGAGTACTTGGGGGGTCTTGACCTGCCCTCGGACAGAGCATATGTTGGACGCACATTATTGAAAGATTCTTTGCCTTTATACTAAGGTTCATACTAAGGTGTAAGGAGCTAAGAAGGCTGTTGGCCCATTAGCGCTCCTGTCGGTTACCCATAATAAGTCAGAATGTTTCCATCTAATATATACTTGTCTAATCTGTTTTTGAATTTTTGTTTGTTCTTACTGGTTATAATCTCCAGGGGGAGCTTATTCCATGGGTTGACAATTCATTGAGTGTAAAAAGCCTTCCTCTTATTTGTGTTACATTTCTTAGGTCTCAGTTGTAATGCGTGTCCTCTAGTTCCCTTTTGGTTGTTTTTGAATTCCAGGCTTAACTCATTTAAACAGTAATCGTCGTGTATAATATCATAGCATAATAGCAAATCCCCTCTTATTCTTCTGGTCTCTAATGACATCAGGTTCAAGTTATGTAAACGGTCACTGTAGGGCAAGTTTTTAAAGTTGTATACTAACTTTGCTGCCTGTCTTTGAACTTTCTCAGTTCTGTCTGCAATCCCTCAGTTGATGAGTCCTCATATGGTGCTCCCGTTGTCTAGTATTGGTCTGATATATGACCTATATAGGGGCATAATTACCTGTTCACTCCTATTTCTAAAATTTATTTTTATTGTCCACAGTAAACCTTTTGCTTTGCTATTTGTTTTTCGCTATGTGATCTGTAAGTTAAGTCAGGAGAGGGTAGGACTGGGGTAAGGAGGAAGTAGGCTGCTGATTAACTAGGATCTGCAGCTTATCCAATAGGTAGGGAAATGGGCAGACTGGGTGGGCCAAGCGGTCCTTATCTGCCATCAAAGTCTCTGTTTCTATGTTTCTATATTATTCCTAAGTCTCTTTCCTCCTGTGTTTCTCTTAGTGGAGATCCCTCCAGCAGGTATATGTTTTTTTTTGTTTTTTTTTTGCATTGTTTTCCTAGGTGCATGACACAACACTTTTTCGCATTAACTCTCTTTCCCCACTTTCTAGCCCATTTAAGTATTTCAGTTAGATCATTTTGTAATATAGCTTTGTCTTCCTCTGAGTTTATAATTCTTGCAATTTTCCTATCATCTGCATATTTATTTATCCAACTAGTCATATGTCTACCCATATCTGATATAAATATCTTGAACCATATTGGCCCCAGCACAGAGCCCTGAGGCATCCCACGTGTCACCTCCCTCAGGCCTGAGAAATATCCATTCATGCACACTTTCTGTGTTCTTCCTCCTAGCCATATCTGTATCCAGCGTATAATTCTATAGTCTAATTTTAATTTTATTAACTTCTGAATTAGTGCACCATGTGGAACTGTACTGAACGCCTTCAAGAAATCCAGATATATGCAGTCTACAGCCTGGCCCATATCCAGTGCTGTTGATATTTTTTCATAAATGTACAAGAGGTTTTTCTGTACACGATCTGCCTGCCTCAAATCCATGCTGTTCCTTATCTCCCGAGTCCTGCCTCATCTGGTGCTCTATAATCATATCCTTCAGAAAACTCTCAAGGATCTTCCCTGGAACTGATGTTAAACTGATAGGCCTGTAGTTTGCGCAGTTAGCCCTACTTTCCTTTTTATGTACCGGAACAATGGTAGCTGCTAGCCAATCTGCAAGGGCTTTGTTATTTTGTAATGCTGATTGGTACATAGTTTTTAATGGCTTGGACATATCTGGGGCTAATAGCTTTAGTAATATAGTGTCAGTGGCTCAGTAGGTAGCACACTCGCCTCTGAGGCCAGGAGATCAGAGGGCTATGGATTCAGTTCCCACATCCGGCACTTGGGTTAATATCCCAGTACTAACATTGTAGTGCAGCATAAGAGGGGTGCTGCACTTCTGAGGTGCCGTCTTTCAGACGAGACGTTAAACCAAGGTCTCATTTGCCTGTAATGGTGGTAGTTCAGGTGGATGTTAAAGATCCCATGGCACTTCTCGAAAAGAGTAGAGGAGTTTTTTATTGAAAGCACATCAAAACAATAAGGTGTAATATTTCACATTAATAGTACATTTGAAAAATCATTTAGTATTTGTAAAGAAAAAGGAGTAAATTATTATTTCACACATATATTATCTAAACAAGTATAAGCTTATTACAACAAAACATACTAAAACAAAAAAAAAAACTGTCATTATTTATAGTTGACATCGGGCCTGCCAAATATAAAACTTCAGACAACAAAAAAGGACCACTTAAATTCCCATTTTTGACTCAAAAAAAGCCATAAATCTTTCACATAAGAGCAATTAAATAAAAAATGATCAATTGTTTCTTCTAAAGCATGACACTGAAGAAATGGGCAATACCTTTCACACATCATTTTATGTTTTGCATTACCTTTAATATTTAATCTTCCATAGGCTGAGAGCCACAAAACTTCCCACATATGCTGGGGTACTCTCTCATTTTTCAGTTGTTTAATAACAAACATCTTAAGAGAAGGGGCGCAATTTGCAAACTCTGGTTCAACTGGGTGAATCTTCCCCAGAATAATCTTGTATAATTTAGCCCCAGCATGTTCTCTTACCACTGAATGAGAGATAGACCATTTAAATAGCTTTAGAGCACAAGGTTTGAAATACAATGGGACATAAATGTGATTTGGGAGTCTGGGAAGCAGAATATCCCATACATCAAAAAAGCTATAAAAATTATTCTTAATCCATAAGTGTTGTATGCCCACTGGGTTAAGAGGTTCAAAATTCAGATTTTGTGAAAGAAATAAAGCATAGAAAAAGACTATAGGATCCACCATATCCAGTACACCTTGAGTTATAGGTAAGTAAGTAAAACAGCGCTTTATGGGGTTCAATCTACTACCCCATAACATGGAGAAAAAACAAGCATATAAACGAGTTTCTAAACCTATAGGGGGAGGAAAAACCATAGCAATATATAGTAACCCTGGTATCAGAATTTTTTTTTATAATATGGATCCTTTTAATTGTGGAAAGTCTCCACCCTTTCCACCTCTGTACCTTTAACTCAGCCCTTTATAGGGCACTATCCCAGTTTTCATAAGGACAGTTCTGAGAACCAAAAAGGATCCCCAATATCTTACAAAGGCTTGAAGAAACAATAATATCCAAAATATTTATTTGGTTACTTGTTCCAGGCCCTATAAAGAGACCTTTAGATTTTTCCAAATTGAATTTGGAGTTAGAAACCTTCCCATAACTAGCAAGATATTATAATACAGTAGGGATTTATATTATATCAGATAAAAAAACACAAATATCATCTGCATAGGCCTGTACCACCACAGAATCCCCACCCTGATTACCACAAATACCCGATAGAAGATTGGATGAGGATAATATTCTAAGTAGGGGACCAAGAGAAAAAGCATATAACAAGGGGCTTAAAGGACACCCCTGCCTCACTCCAGACTTTACTAAGATGGGAAGGTTAAACCTCCCTTTAATAACTGGATATACAACTACAGACTCGTACATTAATTTAATCCACCGTATAAAACCTACAGGTAAACCATAATGTTTTAGAACTAAAAATAAAAAGGGCCTAGAAACTCTATCAAAGGCCTTATTTTGTTCTAAAGACAGAATATAACCCTGTTTTTTTTGTCCTATTTACATATTCAATTGCCTCCCTAAGGATTACTAAAGCACCTTGGATTTTCCTATTGGGAATACCAAAAAACTGCAAAGGGTATATCAAATCTCTGGCTACTCCCCGTAATCTATTATTTAATACTTGAGATAGTATTTTAAAATCGGAGTTCAAAATTGTAATAGGCCTTCAGTTAGTCGATTTTACTTTATCCCCTCCTTTAAAGAGATAAACCAGTAAGCCTGATGAAAAGTTTGTAGGTAAAGAGGGTTTTTCCTGCAAAGATAAAAAAAAAACCTTTCAAGATATATTGCCAAGATGTTGCAACAACATTTATAAAACTCGTAGGGCAAGCCATCTTGATTTGACGAAGTACCTAATTTTTGTGAAAGAATACGTTTTGAAATTTCAGAAACCGAAATGGGGTTAGCAAGCTTATGGAGTTCTATATGTGGAAAGTGGGGATCTCAACTTTTTGTGAAAAATGAATAATTTCGGTCCTTTTTGGAGGGTCCTGAAAATCCTGTGTCCTCACATAGTTCATAATTATATTATAAATCCCTAAACTGGAGTTTATGAGATCCCCCTTCTCGTCTTGTAAATCTTCTGTACATGACATAGCATTCCTTCCCTTGAAGGCCTCAAAAGGGCCTCCAATTGGGTTTTTCTGTGTCCCAAAAGAAAGCTTTTTATGCAAGGTCTGAGCCCTGTCGTACTGGTATGCCCTCATTTCTATTTTTATTTGCTCGATTTGTGAGGAAAGGTCTTCTCTAGAAGTATTTGCCCTGGAGAATAAATACTGTAGTTTGACTCTTAGTTTTAAATAATGAGAAAACTGTGTTTTCACCCTTTGTTTCCCATAGTTTTGGAACCATTTTTTAATATCTACCTTAGTATCCTCCCACCATTCCCACAAATCACCATATAAATCTGCCACGGATGTTCTAGCCCATAGCAGACTGGTCATACCCTTTATTACCCATGGGTCTTTTAGTGCAGATGTATTTAGTTTCCATCTATTACCCATCTTTTGTTTAGGGGGGATGAAGTAAACCTCAAAGTAACCAAAAGATGGTCTGAAAATTCACTGGGAAGTGCATTATAAAAAGGGGATAGTAAACTATTTGAAAAAAATATATAATCTATAGTAGTGGTTAATTTCCCTTTCCTAAAGATATATTGTGGCCCTGACTTTTGAAAGTTCATCCCATTTTTTAGATCAGCTAATTTAATAATTCTCTCCAGGGATGAGGAGTCACAATATATATTTTTTCCCAAGGTCCCTACCCTGGGATGGGGGAGTTCGCAATTAAGGTCTCCCCCCAAAATAATGTGACTGGTAGTAACTAGAAAAGGTAAAATAGTATTAAATAAAGAAACTCTCCCTGCTTTGTTTTGTGGACCATAAACAATTATAAATCTAAAGTTTAACTGACACCATTTACCATCGATTATCAATAATCTACCAGGTATTAGATCTATCAGTTTATTAAAAGTAAAATCATAAGAACTAAAAGGATTCCCACCCCGTCTGCCCAGTCCTGTCCAAAGGACCAGTAGGAAGGCCCCCGATTCCACTCTGCAGAAAAGAGACGACATTGATCTGCCATATATATCCAGGTCTCTTGTAAAAAACAAATATTCAATTCTTCATGAAAAAGAGCAAGTCTTTTTGGCTTGTTGAGTAAACTGCAACAATTTAAAGACCCAATACTTAAATTAGCCAGAGGTATTACCTAAGGACCTTTTTTCCTTCTTTTCGTTTTTTTCCCCTTTATAATCAGCTTGGGCAATCTTATTACTGGAAGTTTGTGCAGAGCCTGCTATTCCTATCTCCATATCAGAATCACCCCCCATAGTATCAAAAATAGCATAGGAGTTCTCCTTTTCAGAGTTAGAGGGGTCTTCAGGGGGAAGGGGGTTTGTACTCCTAGTAATCCTTTTATCCAGAGGGGTGGCCAGTTTCTGGGGAGGGACTGAGATTGTAGGTTCCTCTACCTCCTGGTAACACATGGGGGGAAGTCAATCACATTTGATAGACTGGGGGCTTTCTATTTTCTTTATTTGCAGGTGGGACTGATTCAGGAATAACCTTTATACTGAGATTCTTTGTTTTTGATCCCTGGGAGGAGGGAGGGAGGGAGGAGGGAATCAGGTCTCATATTTTTGGGGGTTTTTTGGGGTTTTAGCAAGGGCTTCATCCTGTGATTTTTGGATTAGCAATTCAGGGCTGATGAGTGAGGCTTTGTTTTTTGCCACCCATGGCCAATCTCCATATCCATGCCCTGATTCATCACATAATTCAAATTTCAACATATTATTACTCTGGAAACTACCATGCCCCACTTCCCCACAAATCTCACAGCGGGGAGTGTCGCATGAGCTGGACAAGTGGTTACGGGCCCCACATTTATAACAAGCTCGGGGCTGCCCAGTGTAAAAACAAACTCCCCTGTCCCTCCCCAAAGTAAAGGAATTTGGAATATGTTCAATTTCATTGTTTGACTGTCTTAGTGTAACCTTATATTTCCAGCTTCCAGTCCAAAAAATATTTAAGTCTAGCACAGCTTCGGGGACACTTAGCACCTCACATTTTTGGAGAGCCAAATAGTTATGTCCTCCACTTGAACCCCTTCATTCCAGAACATTACTGTCAAAAATGTTATTAAAGGCTGGGTTAAGGGAATAACTAGAAAGGGGGACCATAAGGGAGAAAACTTAAGCTGATTATATCTCTGCCAGAAAAGGTCCAGCAGAAATGGGGATCTAAAGCTTATGTCATAGTTGTCCTCCCCAGAAATGTTAATGAAAGCGAAGACATCTTTTGGTGAAAAATTCAAGGATTCCTTAAGAAGGTGTTTTCCTACATAAACTCAATCAGGCCTTATATCTAGGCCTCCCTTGTAACGTATTCATACAGCATTCCTCCATGGTGCTGCTTCTTTCTTTTTTTGAGAAAAAAGATCAGCTAGAAGAGGTCTGGGATGAGAGGAGCCCTCAGGGTTCTCTTCTGGATCCTTTGACTCTGTTAATTTATGAATAGGGTCTGAACCAGTTGCTTTTAAAGTATTGTTTGTACCACCATCCTAGTCTGAAGAAGAGGGTAGAACCTTACTGACAGGGCCTGAGATAGTAGGGGCCCAATCTGTAGATTACTGAGAGAAGGGAAAAGAAGGGGATGACCAGTCTGGGTCAGGAATCCATATTCCTGCGGGGCCCATTTTCCACCCTGGCTCAGAGAGAGCTACATCAGGGGACCAAATTTTAGAAGAGACATTAGATTCTGAAGGTACAGAGAAGGTAGACTGAATAAGATCCAAAGTAGACTGGTCTTTTACCTTCTCAGGAGTCGCTTGTGGGTGATTAGACTCCTCTTGTAATAGGGGAGCTGGAATCAAGTTACGATTTGCAGACATTACAGCCGCCCTTTTGAGCTTAGACCCCTCTGAGGAAATTTTACAGTCTGCCCTTTAGCAGTAAAAGAAAAGTTTGTTACATGGTCCTGTTTTAATGGGTCCATTTGGAAGACAACACCCTCACCTGGTATTTGTTTAGTAAGGCCGTGAGCTCTTGCCTCGGTTTTACCTAATGAAAAAGTAGAACCAATTGTGAAAAGTTTTTCTTGCCTGTTCCCTTCTTGTCTTGCTTCTCCTGAGGCCAATTCCTCAGCTGAGCCTGCTTCCGTAACAACAGAACTTGGTTTATCAGCAATTACATCTTGAACAAAATCAGTCTCAAAACTCCTCACATAAAAAGGTACCAGCTTTAGGCACTCGCTATCCATTGCGACTTTACTGCCAGCTGATCCTTTCTGGTCTAATGTCAGCGTTTCAGTCGGCGTTTGACAGGGGAGATGCTCTGAAGCCTGGGCGGTGTCTTTCTTTGATGCTTCTGCGTCATAATTATTGGCATTGCTGTCAAAACACTCGAAGCTCTTGTTATCACATATATCCTTAGTTTTTTTAAATTCTGGTATCATTAGAACTTTTAACATTTCCTCTGGTATATCCGAAGGATCCAAAACACTAATAAAAAGAGAATTTCTACTTACCTGTTGATTTTCCGTCGAAACCTGACGATCGTTCCTCAAAGGTATGTTTTGGGAAGGCAAACAATCTTCCCCTCCATTTCCATTCAAAATAAATTCCATAGATTCTTCTGTTTTACTCAAATCCATAAAGGCCTCTTGCATTCCGAGACCAGGAGAGGAGGCCCTCTCCCCTGTCTCACTGACGTCCATACCATCCAGCAGCTCCTGCCGAGTGGCCTTCTCCCCTGCCACATCAGCACGTCCTCTTTCACTGCTTTCCGGCTCCAAACTGAGTTCCTCCACTCCACAGGAAGTCAAGCCCCTTGCTGGTACAACAGAGTAGGGGAATTTCCCTGGTGTCCTGGACAAATTTCCCTCATTCACTAAAATTAACACCAACAGCTTAATCTGGTTCAAGGTCAGTTGGCATTCATCTGTATCCCCCTCCCCTTGGTCGTGCCTGGAAATAGGCAGGATTTGTCTAGTGCACTTACCCAGTCAACAAAAACTAAATAAATAAATATTGGGGATATATTATCTGGCCCTGCTGAGTGTGTACTTTTAGGATTATGTATTGTTTTGTTATGTTATCTTCAGATATTTCAAGTGTTGATGTGGTATGCGATTCTAATCCACCTGTGTAAGGGTCTGCCTTTGAGAATACTGAAGCAAAATATTTGTTAAATATTTCTCCCATTTCTTTTGGGTCATCAGTAATTGTATTGTTTACTGTTATTGAGTTGAAGCTATTGTTGGACTTCGATAAGGAATTTGCATACCCATAGAATCCTTTCATATTGTCTTTGTTTTACTCCAAATGAGCTGTATGCTTTGTTGCATACTGCCTCTGACTACTACTGTGATCTTAGTTTTAAGACCCCGTCATTGTTGGATAGATTCTGGCACTATTACAACAAATTGAAGAACACGCCTCTCTGGCTCCCGTTCAAGATGTCCCTTTGACAAAACCAGCATTACGTACTGAGAAGGGTGGTAGAGCAGCTACTGTACTTTATCAGATGGTTCTCAGATTGTCCTCAGATGATTTAAATCTTTCCTCACTGGCAGAACTCAGAGGGCGGTGTCAGGGATTTATTTCTCTGACCCTCTCTCTCTGTCATTTGGGGGTCCCTCAGGGCTCAGTGCTGTCCCCCATGTTGTTCGTGGTATACATGCTGCCCCACGGAGACATTGTAAGATGGTATGGGCTGAGGTTTCACTGCTATGCTGATGATACCCAGCTCTACCTGTCTTTTGCACTCGACCAGGATTGTGCACTCTCAGTTTTTAATAACTGCCTTGCTGAAATCCAGGATTGGATGAATTCCAGCTGGTTGAAGTTGAACTCGAGGAAGACTGAAGTGATGGTAGTGGATCCAGCTCGCCAGATGGGGGGGTCGGGGGCTGGTCAGACCACAGGGCTTTTTATGGGGGGCTCCCAGCTCCTTACCTCTGAACTGGTGCAGGACCTAGGGGTGATGCTTGACAATGGGTTGACACTGCGATCACAGGTGTCGGCAATCGTCAAGTCATCCTTTTACCATCTGAGGAGCATCACTAGGATCAAGCATCTTGTTCTGTCTGGTGACCTGCCTACACTGATCCATGCCTTTGTGACCTCACGCCTTGATTACTGCAACTCCCTTTACTTCAGGCTACCGGGGGTTAATATCCATTGCCTGCAGCTGGTGCAGAACGCTGCGGCCTGGTTGTTGACGGGGACTTCCCATACCTGCCACATTATACCAGTGCTGCGCTGACTGCACTGGCTGTCAATTCAGTGGTGGATAACTTTCAAAGTCAGATTACTGACTTATAAAGCCCTACATGGACTTGGCCCGGACTACTTGAAAGAGCTCCTGTCCCCTTACTGCCCTGAGCAACTGCTCTGGTCAGCTGACAAGGAGTTGCTAGAGATTCCAAGGGTATTTTTAAAATCTTCAGGGGCCCATGCATTTATGTACGCGGTCCCAGCCCTTTGGAATTCTCTACCACGTCAGCTTCGGGAGTGCGTGACCATGGGGGGCTTTAAACAGGCACTGAAGACATATTTATGGATCCAAGCATATTCTAATTATTAATGTTGACTATTGGATTTTATTGCATATTTTATATCATAACTATATTATCTCTTGTTTTAATTTACTGTGATGCACCTTGATAATTTTGAAAGGCACAAAACAAAGATATTATTATTATTATTATTATTATTACTATTATCAGAGAGCTGTGTTGGCAGACGTGATAGACCATTTGGCCTAATCTGCTGGCAACTATGTATGTATGTATGTATGTACTGACATTATCTTACTTAAGAATGAAGGGGTCAATGTACCAGGCTGTTCGCTTTTGGCTGGCACAACAGTGCGATATCCTAGGTGACCCTGAGCTTGTTCTGGAGTTGGAACCTTTTGGGATGGGCAACTGGCACTTTAAGGTAAAGCTCTGGAATATGGATTTTGGACTTCAATACCTGCCTAGTGTATTCTTTTTGGGACGGAATAGGGGTCAGTGTTTCTATCAAGAGCAGTCAAAAACTTGTTTTAAGCTGGCCCGGTGGCGCTGAAGGTTGAGGCACTGAATGTCACACCTCGCACTACACCAGTGACCCGGGTTCGGGAACAGACTCGGGTTGCTCAGGGGTCATGGGGAGGGAGGAGGATCGACGCTCCAGAGGATGCTCTCCTCCCTCAGGGTAGTTACCAGGGACGGAAGCATCCGACACTGGTAGAGAGAGCGTCGTGTAACACTGGCCTCAAGGGATCGCGTCTGACATGCCAGAGTCGGGGACGGAGGACGTCAGATGGCGTGATGAGAGGATGACGCTTCACTAGCACGTTGCCTCTCTGGATGTAAGTCTCAAAGGTGCCAGCGTCCTAAGGGGGCTGGGGAAACTAAAGGGAGAAAATTGGGGAAAAAAGTATAAACCCTGGCCCTAGAGGCAAAAATGATGCTAAGGGGGATGGGACACCTTGGGAGATTGCTACTGGTGGACAGAGTAGGAGGAGGTATGAGGCCTCCTCTGAAAGCCGTGGGAGCCGGCAAGTGTAAAAAAAAAAAAATCTTGTTTTAAGTGTGGCTCTGAGTCTCATTTAAGCAGTGCCTGTGATAAGATCTGCTGAGCTTTCTGCCTGGAATTATGTCATTCTAATGCCCGCTGCTCTAATGCCTTACATTACAACCTCTGTGAGGTGACTGGCCACTCCTATCAGCAGTGCAAATGGGCGACTCACAATCGAGAAGAGCCTGATTCTCAGGATGCTGTTTTGCACAAAGCTTTGCAGACCTATGAACAGAAACAACATAAGTCTGCTGCTGCCCACCTTGCTCATCAGGAGACCCCAGAGCTTGCACTGACTAGTTCACTGCTTCCTCCACCTGCCATTCCAACTCCTTGTCCTGTGCCTGCATCAGTGGAACCAGACACTTCTTCTGTCTCTTTGCTGCCCAATATGCCACCTACATTGGTTGACCCTCTGGAAACTTGCTATGAACACCTCTATTGTGACACCTTTGGTAGCTGATGACATGCCACCACCAGATACGACACTTGTGACATGAAAGCAATTCCTGCACTCCCATAAAACTGGACAGTTGCCTCTGAAAGTTTCATCATCAGGGATCCCTCTGGCACTGGATAACAAGTATGAGGCTTTGGAGGATGATCACCCTGATTCTGATGTCAGCCAATACTCAGATGCCTTGGTTCTTACCAATCCTCCCCTGATGGCAGAGTCTAATGATGTCCCTAGTACTGTTTCCACCTCGAAGAAGAAGCTGCAGAAGAGGTTGCAGATGGCTACCAGAAGTGTAAAGGAAAAACCTGCTGAAGATGCCACTTGACTGCGTTGTACTTTCAATCCACCTGTCTAAAGGGATATCCCCTTATGCCTAGCCTCCCTTAATGCTAATAGCATTAAGGCTGTTCCCAGATGTAACACTCTTTTTTTCTGTTCTAAAAGACTTACCTTTTGATGTTTGTTTTTTTTTTTTTTTTTACAGGAGACCAGGATGACATCCCCCTTTGACATGCTTCAGGCCCAAAGAACCTGGTTCTGGGGGCCATCATTTTGGGCTTTTGGTCAGCATATCTGTGATGGAGTAGGGATCCTGTTCTGAGGCGTATCATTTTTTGTTCAGTGTATGGTGGATATAGAACCTGGGAAGACTATGTTGGTAGATATTCCATTTCATGGGTTACCATTTAGGCTGATTAATGTTTATGCCCCCCAGACAAAGAAGGGGAGAACTGATTTGTTTAAAAAAGTTCAACCCTATTTATATACTTCCAGTCATCTCATATTGGCTCCTATTCTCCAATGTGCAAAGTGGCTATGCACCGCGTATCTGGGGTGCGTAACCACTCTGTGCCTGCCATTGCACCCTGTGCCCAATTCACAAAGGGGGCAAGGCACTGGCATGCACCCGATCACCCAGCCTCATGATGAGATCCACGAAGGGGGCAGGCCAGGGGTGTGCCTATGCTCTGCGCTATGCTGGAATGCGTGGTGTGCCAGGTGAAGGGGATGCAGGCTACGCAACCCGAGGGCAGATGTAGCCGGTATGTGCCCCCGGATGCCGTTGCTGTGAGTGGCGGGGCTCAACGGGCCCCTCACTGCGTCTGCCCCTGGGAGGAGCACTACTGGAGGGGGGAATGTGCTGCTGGGGTCCCCACACCATGGTCCACAGGCCGTCTACACACCTGTCGACAACATGGTGACCGACGGGCGCAAGTGATCCACTGGTGGTCCTGGTCTGGGCAGCCAATTGGCTGCGCAGCCGGTCCGCAGCCCCACATGACTGCCCCCCTGTAGCTGTGCACCGGGGGGGGGCCGGGGCCACAAAACAGAGCCGGGTGGAGACCGCTGTTCGTGAATGCAGTCCCTGCGTGGATCTCTGGTGGGTGCGGAGCTGTGTATGGGGGGATACATGCGAATCGCGCTTATCACCCCATCATTGGAAAATAGCCACCATTGGGAGGTGACTTTAATCATGGCCTTTCATGTGCAGATATAGGTGTGCAAACTTCAAAATTTTCCTTTGATATGAATTTTCTGAATACTATGCTTAAGGATGCCTCATTACAGGATGCATATCGCATTGAGCATCAAACAGATGGTTTCACCCATTATTAGAACCATTTGGCTACTAGAATAGACTTTCTGTTCACAGCTGCTCACCTAGACACCCTAGATATACAGTTGCTTCCAACTGAGCTGTCTAATCCCATGCTCATAGGGGGCATGTTTGGTGAAGCTGACACTTTTAGACATGGATGGGGATTTTGGAGGTTAAATAATATGACTTTTGCAGATGTACATACTCAGACTGCAGTGCTGGACCTCCTCCAGGCTAGACAATCTGTTGCATATATGGCAGATGATTTATGCACATGGCGGGATGATATCAAAAGGGCTCTGATGAAACTCTTTCATCAAACGGCTTCCACGAAAACTACCCATTTGAAAGTTGTAAGGCCAGAATACAACACAGGAACATTATAAAGGTTCGTACTGTGGGTGGTTCTACTATGACAACCAAATCTGGCATAATGAATGCGGTACACTCACATTCATTTAAAATGTTTGGCACCGCTCCTTCACGCATCACCTCTCACACCTTCTTAGGAGTCTGTTGCTGTCCCACAAATGCCGGCATAGGAGTTGAGTGCCCCGACTAGGCGGTAGCACTCATGTAGAGTGCTGATTATTGAGCGCTGCACTTTTGAGCAACTCAATAATAGTGGTCTACAAGAGAGCGAGTGGTGCAATAGGTCACTATATCCTATATAGCGAGTATAGCAAGGAGCTATACTCACTATTACAGGATATAGCATCCTTTGTGGCCAATTCCTGCTGAACTGCTTGCATAGCATAGTGATGTACACCACCGCTTGCAATACAAGCAGAGTCGGGTTCGGTTCTGGCTATAGTCAGAAATCTTTTTTTTGTTTTAAAATCCAATAACTTGCCCCGAGGTCTGCACCCCCTCGAGTTGATTATTTAAGTTTGGGGGTGCGAACCCACCGATAAAAAATGATTTTGTGTGGTTTTGGTAAGCACTGTAGTGACCGTCGCTATTTGCGACGGTCGGTACAATATCCGTCGCCCTTTTTACTATGTGCTCTAGTTCGTTCGCTCCGTGTAACAGGTGGTCTTTCAGACACGCCTTTATCACATAGAACCGACTAGGCCCATCTCTCAAGATGAGGTGACACTTACGATATGGGTCACATTAGAGCTTTACAAGCAATTTGCTTCCCAATTGATAGAGATTTTAACAAGGTTCCATGTCAGAACCGCGAACACGAAACCGCAACTGTGAAAACAGCGATGGCTTGAAGGCGAACTGGAAAGATGGTGACAGTTGTTTTTGCATGGAACTTCACTCCCCCCAAACCCCCATTGCGGGGGCTTTACCCCCTTCCTCTCTCTTTCTAAATATACTAACTCTGAGATCGTAGCACCTCTGTGAGGGGGAATGCAATTGTTGCCATCATTCCGTTCACCATCAAGCCATTGCAGTTTTTGCATTAATGTTATCATGGGCTACCTTTTAACAACTATTTGTAACTGGATGTTAAGTACTGGTTCTCTTACTAACTTTTTTGGTGAAGCTATCCAGATACTCCTCTTGAAGAAGTGAGATTCTGCTGATTTGATGAATTGGAGACCTTTGTGTCTCCAGAATAAGGACTGTAAAACCCTTCTGAAAAAAATCCTGACTGCAAGGCTGGCATTAGTGTTTCACTTTGTGATTTCTAAGTTTCAGGCCTATGCATTTCCTGGCAGACATGCTGTGGATAATCTTTTGCTTGCTTGGGATGTCATTCTATGGGCACAGCTGGGGAGAGTGAGGGATTTATCCTCACTTTGAACCAAGAGAAGGCCTTTGAGAGGATGTCCCATGCTTATTTATTTGATGTTCTTGCTCATTATGGTATTCCGGCCAAAATTTGTAATTGAATAAAATGATTATATGCTTCAGCAAGCCTCCTTCCTATTATTAGTGGACACCTGGGTAGCAGAATTTCTCTTAAAACTACTATTCGACAAGGATGTCCTATAAGCCCCTTACTTTATACATTCTGTATTGATCCTATACTAAGGACTATCCAACAACATTCACAGATCATGAGGATTTTTGCACCGCATGTTTTCGAAGAGGTGAAAATCGCGGCTTATGCTAATTATGTAACCCTTTTTGTACAGGATGCTCCCTCTGGATCGTTGACCCTGGATGTCTTTCATTCTTTTTTCCTGATCTCGGGTGTTAAGCTAAACTTAGCAAATTGTCATGGTATGGCTATAGGTCAGCCCCATTCTCCTATACGTCAGATTGGGGGATTACTATTACTTCTGGTCCACTTAAGATTTTAGGACTTGCTTTTGGTATTGGGGATATGGCCCGTGTGAACTGGGAAGACAAATTGTCGTAGTGTGATTCTAAAATCCAAATCTGGAAGAAATGGCAGCAGATGAAACGTAAAAAAGTTGCCATCCTGAAAAAATTGCTTACCAATTTTTACGTAATTTAGTATAGTATACCCAATTCCCAAATTTCTGGAAACACGTTTATATAGCTTGTTTTTTCAGCTGATTTTGGGGAGTTGGTTCAACCCCATATGGAGAAACATATTGTATCTGCCTATTAAGAAAGGTGGTCTTAATATGATTAATCCTTTAGTTTTTTCTTTCAGCCAGTTTCTTCACTGGAACTCTAAAAGTTGTTTAGCACACACTCATAAAATGTGGCTTTCCTGGATAACACAGTGGATGAACCCCATTGATCAAGTGTGGTCCAATAATTGCTTGTTGTTGCATAAATCACTGCTAAATTTTGCCTTTGTTAATGATATTGTTGATAAACTTAAATGTTAGAAATTAGATATTTGTATCCTGTCACACCCCACTAGTCAGGGTATGTATACTACTTTTATGACTGCACATTTCACTGATGAGCCCCAATACCCTGTTCTGTCATTCATCCAAATGGCATGACCCTTTTCCATCAATCCCTTCTGGGTAGTAGAACCCCCCTAAAATGTGGGATTTTCTCTGGTTATGCTGCCATGGGAGGGTGTATGTTAAAGCTAACGCAAAGCATAAAAGCATTGAAGAATGAAATTGCCCCAGGATTGGCTGTGACGCCACCCCTGAAACTACAGGGTATGCCCCCTGTATGGCAACACTATCACAGTGAAAATTTAAATGCTGAAAACAGATGTTTTCGCTGTAATAGTCTGCCCGAGACCCCAGCACTCTGTCTCCCAGTTCTGCACCCCCTTCCCGATCCAACTCTGAATCAGAGTTAAAATCCTAGACGTCGGGGGTGCATGGGGCAGAGTCCCCCACATGGGGGGTTGGGGGGACAAAGCTCCCCGATGAAAAAACAGCCAGGGTCTCCAGTCAGATTTATTTCAACCGCAAGTTGCGGTCGTCATAATCCATCACTGTGATGGCAGTCGACAACTTAGTTGTCAAACCGGCATCGTAGAGCCAAACTACAGTATGCAGCATTTTTTTGTTAGATTGCCCTTTCACGGGTGCTTTTTGGACACTTTTGGCTCGCAGGTGGGGAGATGTGTCTTGGGAATGTTTGACATACAGTGATGTTATCCTAGGATCCTCTCCTGCCACACATAAATTTGATCCTGGCACACTGCATGTAGTCATGACTACTTTAAAATGTTATCTTTGGCATGCACAATGTACATACCGTTTACAACAAAAAGGACATGCCACCACTTATGGTAATTCAATTAATAGAATTGGAATTGGGATCTTTGTAGTGGGCCAATATTAAAAGGCTTGCATCTCCTGCTTTGGCAAAACATTGGTGTAACCTCACAAAAGTTTTTTTGCCGTAAGGCCTTGCCGGCTGTCTTTTTTTATTATTAGTAAATTCCTGCTCATTGTCCTTTTCTTACAAGATCTCTACCAGGCTATTTATATTTTCTTTCAATCTGACATGCTCTGTTTGTATAAGAACCCTTGTTTTTTCCTTTCATTACTGCTGGTTGCTGTTATTTTTACTTTTGCCTGATTTTTTTTTTTTTTTTGGTTTGTTTCTGTTTTTTCATTTTTTTTTCTTTTCCCTGCTTTGTGTATTGCTGATTTTCTTTCCTTTATGGTTCTGAATTACTGTGCTCCATAACTGTCTGAAGATTATGGATTTGTGTTTATTGTTTGATTGCTTTCCAATAAAAACTTCCCCAACTCATTTTGAGAAGTGCAATGGGATATATAATGTCCACCTGAACAACCACCAGAACAGGCTGACAGGACCTCAGTTTAACGTCTCATCTGGAAGACATTAAATCTCAACACCGAATAAAGTATTTTTGCACTTATTTCAATGTACTTACACAACTTGGTATGATGTATGCTTATGCAGCTTAGATACATTTTGGCTATTCCCCTCTCTATCCATGGGATATGCCAGCCTGTAGGGGTAGATGGCAAGGAACCCTAGAGAAGGGTTCCACTCCTATAGATGCTGCAGGAATGATTCTCTTGACTAAAGGTAACTTAGGAAGGAGCCCATGGAAAAGAGAGTTGAGCCACTGGAGGAGGAAGGAGGATGGTGGGGCAATGAGAAAACGATCCTGGATTAGCCTAGGAGGAGCGGCCTTTAAGGCCTGATTGGGGGGTGGTGCTGCTCTGCCCATTGAACTACAGGTGTAGCCTTGCAATTCAATGTACTTTACGCAACTTGGTATGATGTATGCTTATGTGACTTAGATACATTGTGGCTATTTGCCTCTATCCATGGGATATACCACCCTGTGGGGTAGATGGCGAGGAACCCTAGAAATGGGTTCCACTCTATAGGTGCCACGGAATGATTCCTGGCTAAAGGTAGCTTAGGAAGGAGCCCAAAAAGAGTGCCCAAAACTATGTAGAGCAGCAAGGAGGTGAGGAGTCAGAATAATATCGGACAGGACCAGAGGTAGATAGATGTAGACAGGTAGGACAGGAGATGATGAGGACTGATTAGTGGATTGGAAGCTGACATGAAGCAGGAGACAAGACTTCTAAGGAGAGAGGAATAGCCAGGACCACCATCTGACTCCATCCAACACTGAATCCTAACTCACGGAACCTATGAAAGCACTAATCCTATCTAAATATTATGACCTTTGGCACGGTGGAGAGGAAAAAAACCCTTTGAGGAGGAAACCTCTGGGGATCCATGGCCTAGATCACCTTCCCTCCAGGCTGAAGGATGTTTTGATTAGTGATGGCTCAGCTACTGCAATTTAGAGGTGAGATCAAGGGAAGAGGAAAAGATTCCAATTTGGAAGAAGCTGTCACTCTGCCCTTCTAACTAGAATGCTTTTGAGGGTTGCAAGCAACATCTCTGCAACTAGACGCCCAAAAGCAAAGGAGGAGAGAAATGACCACTGAGGCACTCGCTGGCTCATGAGCCTACAAAACAGACTAGGTGAACCAGAGGCAGTCAGAGGGAGAATATTGTAAAGGGTGCCCCCTGAACCCACTTGGGCAGCTAAAGGGACCCTGCAGAGGAGAACCCCACCCCTCGCAGCTTGAAGTCATAAATTCTACATCCAGAGGAGTCACTGGAATGAGGGATGACTGAAGGTCCACCTGGAGTGAAGACATTCTCACTATGGACCAGGGAGAAGGACCGCACTCCAAGCATCACATGCTCTAGATGCGGACTTCAGGGGTGCACAGCAAGACCATCGGCTAGGGGCTAGTCCCAAGCCATGGAGCAATGGACATAGAATGCATGTCTCTGGGTGGAGAGCAGGTCAAGGTGAGGTAGTATGAGACCCAAATGATAGGTATGCTTGATTAGTTGATGTGAACGAGTAGACCTACAGAGAGGTCGGACGAAGTGAAGTAGACCCTGTTATGGGTTTGGAGAAGGGGATTGCAAGTCGTAACCATAGGAGTGCATGCCAACCAGGTCCATTGATGAACCAAATTAGGAGTGGGTCAAACTGCATAAAGGCAGAAATGAGAACAGCCGGGCGAAGCCCGCAGCCGATGGGTGAGGTACAAAGTACCAGGAGAAGTGAGGCAGGAGCTACAGAGTCAGAATGGATGAGTGCAGGATCGAGACTGAATAGCTAAACATGCTGACGGAGGGAAGCCTTGAAGGCTAGCATGGAACAGCAGAATGGGAATGAATGGTACGCTGGGAGGGACGATGATGGCTGGTGAAGCCCTACATCCCACGATGAATTGAGAAGTTGATATGAAAGAGAGGAGGGTCAAGAATGAATGAATTATATATTTTTTATTTAGTCTTTTGGTAACCGGTAGGCCCACTAGGCACAAGTGCCTGTTTTCAGGGGCGACCTGGGAGCACTAGCGTTAAGGACTTGCTCAGAGTCACACAGTTTGCAAGTGGAGGTTGTAGAATCAAACTCAGATCTGGTCTGCTGGGTGTATCAAGCTTGTTCACACCTCATTCCTCTAACCTCTAGGCTATACTGCCAGCCTATGATGATGGAATGAAAGTCTTGGAGGCTGGAACTGTTAAGGTTAGGTAGGAAATGGATGATGTACGATAATGGAGTGAAGCCTTGAAGACTGGTATGGTGATGGTGAGGTATGAAATGGGTAATGGATGAAAATGGAGTGAAAGTCTTGAAGGCCGATACGGTTATGAGTAGGTAAGATGGCAAGTAGGGTAGAGGAAGGATGAGGTTCGGTAACGATGGAGGTTGACATGAAGTGGAGGATATATGAGTTGAGTGGTCCAAAACATGGGACCAGGTTAAAAGGAGGATATGAACAGGTATGGTGAGGGCAGATAGGGAAACCCTCCCCCAAAAGAAAGCACAGGATGAGGAAGGAGTAGAGGCGAGGGTCGAGGGAGCAGTGGTAGGTTGGGCAAGCCAGCAGAGAAGAAAAGAACAGATGAAAAGCAGTTTCGAAGTCCGGAGTCATGAGGCTGTGAAGTAAAACAGCAAGATAGAAGAAGGGGAAGTACATGAGTGGGAGACGAGAAAGGCTGGGTGAAGCCCGAAGCCAACGGACGGGGAACAAAGTACCAGGAGAAGAACGAGGAAGGATGGGGGTAGGAGAATGACGAGATCGGTACAGGAACGATGAGGTTCGAGATGAATGGAGTCGACAGAGAAAGGAGGATAACACAAGCAGAACAATGGGGTAGGGAAGGTTGATACGATGAGGACTGGAAAAAACTGAGGTATCGAGGTGAAAGGAAGAGATGGTAGAAGGCTGGAAACTAAGCGATGCGAAGGACCATGAGGTCAGGAAACTTAAATGCAGCAGGGAAGAGGGTGGCAAGCCAGGGATGGAGATCCCAAAAAGACATAGTGTAGGCGCTGAAGGCAGAGGGACAAGTCAGAGGGTCAATGGAGAGGAAGCAGGAGGGAGGGGCAAAAGCTGCAGCCCACAGTTGAGATACGGGGTACCAGGAAGAAAGCAAGGCATAAAGGTAAATATGAGGAATGGAGGAGTCGGTATGGGAATAATGTGGTGCAAGACAAAGGGAGTAAGAGAACCAGGACCGGGACTGGCAGAGTGATGGAGATGGGAGGATAGACTCGAAAGGAGAAAGCAGCTCAAAATACCTTGGAGTCAACCAAAATGAAACACCAGTGCCAAATCAGGGCAAAATACAGACACTGTGCACAGTATTCAAGTGAGCCAACATTAGCATGTCATGGGTTAGGAAGGCAAAATCATGTGCATGCGAAAAGGAGGCAGAACAAAGGCAGTTTAGCCTTACCGAGAGAAACATTGTGGCACTGTAATAGAGCCGATCTGCAGATGACGAGACAAAATCCAGACAGAACAGAGGCACACAGGAAGGCAAAGATGCAAGAAAGAATCGATGGTCTGAAGACAGCAGACAGCCACTAAGTGCCAAAACAAGAAGCCGGAGACTGAGGTACTCAATCATGAAAGGCAAGAGCTGTGGGGAAATGATAGAAGACATCTAGCCCACTGAAGCACGACGGCAGCAGGAGGAACGAGGAGGGGTTGGTGTGGGAAATGGCAACGGAGCAGTATGAGCTGCCAGCACAAGGGAGAGAGAAAGAACAGGAGCCTGAACCAGGAAAGGCAGAGACAGCAGTGGCTGGAAGAATGGTGAGCCGAGAGCTTAAGGAGGGCCTGGAGCAGAGGCGGCAGACCAGGCACAGCAGCACACTGAAAGGGGAAGGAGGAGAAAACGAGACAGTAAGATGGGTCCCTGGCAACAGCGTAAGAGCAGCAGCAGCAATCAGACTGCACTAGGGAGTGTGGAGAGGATCTGGCAGTAGGTGGGGAAAACCACTGCCCCAGCGGGAATGAAGCAAGCAGCAGAGGGAGGGGGATGAAACGAAGGGAAGCAGGAGACAGGACGAGGCTGCCATGCGAGCAGCATGAATGACCAATGAAACAAGAAGCTAGAAAAACACGGGGGGGAATCCAGGGCCCAGGAGGGGCTACAGCACACTGGAAAGGAAATCAGGAGAGCAGAAGGGGGGGGCAGAAAGAGCGATGCAGGGACAAAAGAAACAGCCACGGAACAATGCAACTAATGCAGAGTGATGGGAGCGCTGAGGTGGAATAGAAACGGGAAATGAGAACGAGCAGCAGTAGGCACAAAGGAAACTGGATACGCCCAGAGGGAAGGGAGGCGGCACCTCTGGCCACAATGAAAAAATGATCCTGGACTACCCAGGAGGAGTGGCCTTTTAATGCCTGATTGAGGGCGTGGTGTTGCTCTGCCCATTGAACTACAGGCATAGCCATAGAAACATAGAAAAATAGAATTTGACGGCAGATAAGGACCGCTTGGCCCACCCAGTCTGCCCATTTCCCTACCTAAGGGATAAGCTGCACATCCTAGCTAACCAGCAGCCTACTTCTTTCTACCCCACCCCTAGAATTGCCTTATGGTTGTCCCATGCATGCTTGAATTCAGCCACTGTTTTGACTCCACAACCTCCTCCGAGATGTTCCATGCATCCACAACCCTCTTTGTGAAAAAATATTTCCTTATATTACCTCTGAGCCGCTTCATCTTCAAATTGTGCCCCTTGTTCTCGCTTTACCTTTTTTGAAAGATGCTACCCTCTTGGACTTTGTTGATTCCTTGAGGTACTTGAAAGTTTCTATCATGTCCCCCCTCCCTCCTTTCCTCGAGGCTATACATATTAAGCTCCTTTAGTCTCTCTTCATATGTCTTCCGGTGCAGACCCTGCACCATTTTAGTTGCCCTCCTCTGGACAGCTTCCATCTTGTCTATGTCCTTGCGGAGACTGGGTCTCCAGAACTGCACACAGTACTCCAGATGGGGTCTCACCAGCTGTCTGTACAGAGGGATAACAACTTCCTGTTTTCTACTGGTGATGCCTCTCCCTATGCATCCCAGTATCCCCCAACCCTCCTTGCAATTGTGACTATAGACTATTTTGTTGCTGGCCACACAGGTGCCCAGCTCTTTTTTTGCTTTGCAAGGAATACATTAAGTAACAGGCAATGTTTTACAAGGTACAACCCTTTTCCCTCAGGACTTCTTGTGGAACTGTAAACACATTTACACCTTTTTATATATATTAATTTATAACAATTTACCATATCAATAAATGAAATAGCAAACATCTCCCATGATAACGGCCATAGTATTAATTGCCTTCATATGGATACTATTTCCACTAACAAATCAGTAATGTAGTATATTACCTTTTTTCCTCTTAAAGCAGCAGTGCAACACAATTTGGCCCCCCAAAAAATTGACCTTACCTTTTCTTCAGTATTTACAGAGTCCAGGCATTTTCCAATTTTATTTGGCAGCAAAATGTTCAGGTTCCACCAAAATGTATTTGATAAATGTTTTTATTTTGTTTTTTTTTTAAGAAAAAAGAGAAAAAGATGGCTGCCACATTTGGCTTAGAAATAGCACTGTAGAGTTGGCAAGGGATAGGACAGAGTAAATATAAAAAATATATCATGGTGCACAGCATAGGTGGTATCTAGAAAAGTAATTTTGATGGGTATGCTAATATGTTTATTGTCTGTAGCTGGGACTAGCTTTTTGGAAAAATATTTTTTGTTGCACTGCTGCATCATGTCTAAGTTAAATACAAACAATATGCAGTTAAACCTCAGATACCTACATATATACTGTACACATGAAGTATTGTCCATGGTAAAATCAACTTTTTTCTTATTCGTATGTGTTCTCAAAAAGCTGCTTTCTAACCATGTTTTCCTTATTTGCATTTTTGTATCTTTGATGCCAAGCATAACAATGCACCAGTGGCAAATCCCTACTTCAGTCATTAATATGTGCATGTCATTGCATTTGCATTATATATTCACAATCCTGCCCACATCAGACACAAATGTGCATCTTTTGGCTGAACTGCCGGTGCAGTGGTAGTGACACCATTCACAATGCTAGTGACCTGAGTCTGGGAACGGGGCCAGTCAGGGAGGAAGATCAAGTATCCCAGGAGACATTCACGTTCTCCGGGGTGGGCGAGTTCCCATCCTCACTGCAATACTGCCACTTGTGTGGGGGTCTCGCCAGATGGCAGTGCAGTAGAGGGTGCTGTTGCAGGAGATATATTGGCCGGAGGTCTGAGCGACAGAATGCTATAGCATGCTTATGCTCCTTAGACCTCCAATGCATGCCTGCATCTCTGGGGTCAGGAGAAAACTGAAGGAAAGACATCACTGCCAACATTGACAATGGCCCCGTGGACCGAATATGGACTAACCCAGGAACCCTCAGTGAATGGCCTGACAAAGATTGTGCAGGTAGGCAGGGACCCAAACCTCCTTTCCCACTTGGTGGGAGGGAGTGTCTGATACCAGTGACACATGGAGGTAGGTTGCTGTAGGGAACAAAGGATAGGCAGAGCCAGGCACCATGAGGACCCCACGGGACAGTGGAGGCAGTGGCATGAGGGGCATAAAGAGAGTATTAAAAATAAATAAATATGCAGCCTTTAAAATTCCATAGTTCTGTGCCATACTGAATATAACTTCATTGTCAGTTGCAGTCTACATATTTACAAGGTAAGTTCATATTAGTGTGAAACACTTACGTAATACTGACCAAACAAATCATTTGGCCATAAGCACAAATACAGCTGCCCTCATACACAATTGCCTATTTGTTCTACAAAATTAAAAAAAATTTATTTTAGGAAACTCTATGGTTCAATGCTTTTTCCGTAGGAGAGTAATGTAGATTTAGAGCACCATTATTGTTATAGGCTCCTGTTTTCAGTATAACTCACGCTTACAATATTGCTTCATGAGCAGCTGGAGGCCCAGCGTTCACCCTGGAGAAAAGAAGGATCAGAGGGGACTTGATCTCAGTCTTTCCCACACTCAGCGGTAGCAACAAGACTGACCAGTCAGAGATGTTGGATTGTGTGTCCTAGCAGGATGCGGGAACACACTAAAGCACAGAGGTGGTAAATTCAGGGTAATATTAGAAGGCACGTTCTTCACAGAGAGGCGGTGAACCTATAACAGCATACCAGTGGAGAGAGTGGACAGGAAGACAATACAAACCTTTAAGGGAAGGCTGGCCACATTTCCGCTTACCAAGGAAATAACTAGGTACCCTTAGGTAGTAGCTTGGGTAGAGAATCCCTATAAATTGATACGTTTGCAGAACATACTTGTTTCATCCCTGCTCATAAAGTGGGGGTGTAGACATGATGGACCTAGAGTCCCTTCTGATCTTAAATTACTATGTGACAATGTTACACCAACCTACTATGGGATGGCACTATGGTGGGCTGCACAGGCAGCTATGAACCCATTCTCCCTGCAGTGGGACAAGGACAGGCAGTGGCAATACTCATAGTGGGGTATGGGTATGGCATGGGAAGAAATAATGCTACATGGGAAACAAAATATCTCACTTCAAGGGTTGTAGACAAAACCAAACTGATTATTTACTTTTCTTGAAATTTGTGAATTAAAAAACTTAATTAATCTAATTGTTTTGATGTTATAGAATAAGACATCACATATCTCTTATTTTCAAGTTTTTCTTGTGTACGGGCTGGGGAACTGTGCAAGCAGAATGTCCAACCGGAGTATAGCCCAACAGCAGGATCTGGTCAGTGTGGTGGTTGTTTGGCCTCAGATATTGTTTGGCTGGATCACAGCATGCTCTGAGCAAATAGGTAAAGGTGATCCAGAGCTGAGTTTTTCACACCACCACACAAAATGTGGGAAGCTATGTTTTTTTTTACAATCTGTTTATGCTGCTTTGGACAAAAACGTAACACCTCATAGTGGATTCCCTGCAGGGGGAGGGCCTCAAACAACTGGTACAGCAACCCACAAGAGACAGGGCTATCCTAGATCTAGTACTGACTAACAAAGAAGGGATCACAGATCTCCAGGTAGAAGGTCACCTGGGGCCAGTGACCACTACATGGTATGGTTCAATTTGGCTACTACATCTAAATCATCCCATTCCAAGGCAAAAATATGGGACTTCAGAGGAGCTGACTTTGATAAGATGGCCAACAGAGTTAAGCTAGCCCTGGCAAAAAGAAACACAGGTGAGGAGGTACAGGCACAGTGGGCAAGCATTAAGGATACAATACTTGAAGCAACATCCCATTGTGTTAGACAGAAAAGGAAGTGCAAAAGAAGAAGGAAACCACTTTGGTTCTCAAATATAGTAGCAGAAAAGGTCAGAGCCAAAAGGCTGGCCTCAGAAAATATAAGGGAACACAGCGGATGAAGATAGGAGGCATACCAAACTGCCCTAAGGGAAGCAGGTAAGGCAGTAAGGCAGGCAAAGTCCCAAACTGAGGAAACACTAGCACAACAGTAAAAGAAGGTGACAAGACTTTCTATAGATACATTAGTGAAAGGAGAAAGTCCAGAGGGGTATTGCTAAGCAAATGGAGAAAAGGAGCATGTGAGGAGGAGGACCTGTAAAGGCATCTATCCTAAATAGATACTTTGCTCAGTATTTACTGAAGAGAAGGTAGGGCAGGGCCCACAGCTCAGCATCATGGACACAGGGGAGGAGGTGATCTACTCCCTTCACAAAGAAAGGTCCTACAGAGCTTGCTAGCTCAGGGTGGATAAGGCAATGGACCTGATGGCATACATCCCAGGGTACTTAAGGAGCTAAAGGAGGAACTAGCAGAGCCATTAGCAGAATTGTTTAGTGAGTCTCTGAGCACAGGAGAGGTCCCAGAAGACTGGAGAAAGGCTCATGTGATCCCACTCACAAGAGTGGTAGCAGGGAGGAGGCGGGGAACTACAGACCGTCAGTCTTACCTCAGTAGTGGGCAAGATTATGGAGGCACTCCTAAGGAAAGGATAGTGCAACACCTGGAACTATAGGGGCACAGGATCCAAGACAGCATGGGTTTACAAAGGAAGGTCCTGTCAAACTAATCTCATAGATTTCTTTGACTGGGTAACCAGAGTGGTGGACCAAGGGGAGTAGTGATGTCGCCTACCTTGACTTCAGCAAAGCTTTGACACTGTTCCACATAGAAGATTGATAAATAAGCTAGGTAGGCCTGGGGTAAGCTGTAGTTGGTCAACTGGGTGGCAAACTGGTTGACTGGCAGAAAAACAGAGTGGTGGTAAATGGTATACAGTCAGAAGAGATGCAAGTCACAAGTGGGTACCTCAGGATCAGTCCTGGGGCCAGTCCTATTCAACATCTTCATTAGTGACCTCGCAGATGGACTAGAGGGTAGGCTTGTCTGTTTGCAGATGACACCAAGATCTGCAACAGAGTAGATGATCCAGATGGGGTGGGCAGAATGAGAAGAGATCTGGATAAATACCAGAATGGCTGAAGAGTGGCAACTGGATTAATGCAAAGAAGTGCAAAATCATGCACATAGGGAAGAGAAACCCTGAAGCCACTTATAGGCTGGGAGGAGGTGTTAGCAGTCACAAAGGAAGAAAGAGACTTGGCATCATCATGCAGCTGACCCAAAATCATCCAAGCAGACCTCTAAAGCAGTAGGTAAGGCTAGAGGGGTGTTAGTGTATTAGTAGGGGGTATCACAAGTCGTAAGAGGAGGTAATAATCCCTCTGTACAAGACATTGGTTAGGCCCCATCTGGAGTACTCATGCAGTATTGGAGGCCACACCTTCACAAGGACATTAATCCAAACTTGAGGCAGTCCAGAGAAGGGCAACAAAATGGTAGGACTGCATCAGAAGACATATAATGACAGATTAACGGAGCTCAATATGTATACCCTTGAGCAAAGGAGGAGAGAGGTGATATGATCGAGACATTTAAACACCTTAAGGGCATAAACAAGGTGAAAGAGTCTAACATGTTTAAATATAAGAAAAATAGCAGGACAAGAGGACACAGCATGAGATTAGAGGAGGCCGATTAAGGGGAATGTGAGGAAATTCTTTTTCACAGAAAGGGTGGTAGATGCATGGAATGGCTTACCACAAGAAGTGGTGGCTAGAAATACAGTGCAGGGCTCAAACAGGCATGGGATAGGCATAAGGGAGCAATACAAATGACTATGAATAGATAGGTCACTGACAGAGCAAAGGCCGATGGCACATTTATAAGGTAGAAAAGAAATGGGCAGACTGGATGGGCCTCATGTCCTTATCTGCCGTCCAACTTCTATGTTTCTATGTTTCTATGTTTCACCACAGCATCCATTCCAAATGATCTGAGTCTTTTGATCATGTATTTACTGTGACCCTGCAGCTCAGCTTTTGCATCACTCTCTTGATAAAGTCTTCACTTGATTGATTCTGTGCATCGGCAGGAAGATCAGTCAGAGCTCCTATAGTAACGGAGAAAAAGAAAAGTAAAAAATAAAGAAAATGCTAGGAAAACTGTTATCCACCCCCCACACACACACACACTAAACCCCCACAATGGTTGCAGTTATCTTCAGCATCATGGGGTGCTTAAGAACTAATTCAGTACAAGCCCAGATTTCTGGGTCAGATCTGACTGTCCTCTGTGCACCAACAGAGACTAGAGAAAGATCCACTCACCAGTTTTGAAAAACCTGCAAAAGGTGATATTTTTCATATACATCAGAGAAGCATGAACAAAAGACATATGGCTAATGATTGTGACTTAAATGATCACTCCTCAGAGCCTGAAAACATATCAAAATTCAGAAAATGAAAAATCCAGAAATATGCTATATATTGAAAATATATGTCAGCATAAAATAACAGTCAATGCAAGAAAAACAGGTATAAAAATGAGGGGCAGGTGGGTGGTGAAGGAGCCAGCTGGCGTGGTGTAAATTACACTGTAATAGGTTCAGATTGGAAGAGCAATGGGGAACAGGTGTTTGAAGAGATGCTGTTTAGAGCCAGTCCAGTGGTGTGGAGGGCTGAGGTGCTGGATGCCTTACCTCCTGCCATGCTGGTGACCCGGCTTCAGAAATTAACCAGGGCCACTTGGGGGCCGGCCGGCGGAACGAGGACTGAGCATCCATAGATGGCTCTTCTCGTGTTGGGATGGAAAAGGTGCGTGCTGCTGCTTGACTGCCACCCAGTGGAGGCTGGGTGGCACAAAATACGGCCATGTCTCAGAGCGCCATGTGCAGGCAAAAGAGCATGAGAGGTGTCTCATGCCACACGCCAATGTCACTGCACATGAACCGACCATGGGGACGGGGAAAGAAAACCAGGGGGAAATCATGGGGTTGTGCAAACAGGAAGCCCAGCAGGCCTGCTACAGTGCACGTCATCACCCCAGGACCCTGCCGCAGAAAAGGACCGAGACCCCAGGGGGAGGACAGGCCATCCTCTCTCGGCCCCACCATGGGGGTTAAGCTATGGAGGAATCCAAAGACAGATGAGTCCTGGGGGAGGTAGTGGCCAGCCAGAGAAGCGAGCAGGGGCTGAAGAGCCCAGCCCGCACGCTGAAGTGGAAGAAACAGCTCTATAGAAAAAAGAAGAGATGCTGCAGAATCTTGGTAAGAAGGTTTGCATCTGTACAGGGCCTTATTGGAAGGAACTTGAAGCAGCAGCATTAGTTTACTGGATTTCGCTTTGTTAGTTTTATTTTAATTTTGTAGTTTTATTTTATTTATTTTGTTTTTTGTTTTTAAGGTTAGTGGTATTGGTAGTTAGTTAGGGCCTGCAGTGAGTTAGTTATTGTAGATACAGCGTCTGCAGGTTAGATTAGGGTTCGAGCCCTATTTGTGGCATTTATTAAGATGGAGTCGCTCACTTATAATTACCAAAAAATCTAAGCTTTTCTGCCAGTGCTTTATTTTCAAACATTGGCGTTTATCTGGCTGTCTTCGATTTGCCTTATTTGACGGTGGTGCTCCTGAGGTTGGAGTTGGAGCTGGAGTCGGAGTTTAGAGGGCTTGGTGGAGTCCCAGAGTCTGGTTGGAGGAGATCCGTGGGCGGAGGAGGAACGCGGCATGAGGAGGAACCAGTAAGGTGGGCAATTCAGTCAGAACAGCTACTCGATCTCTCGAGCTGGACTTTTGCAAAGGAACAAAGTCAGCCCCACTACCGTGAACTGTGTGTGGCAGTGGTTTTGCTTGAAGCCCATTGAGGTATTGTTGGACTGGCTGACTTGGAGGCAGGAGGGGGTTTGGGAGGCCTGCCCTAAATCTTTGTTGGAGGTGACTGCACTGTGCGGGGTCCACAACGGGAGGCGTCGGTTTGGGTTTACCGAGAGGTGGACGTGTGACTGACACTTCCTGGTTTCTCAGGGGCCTGCTGGTGAGCAGACCCTGTACTGGGTACCATAGTTGTGGATCCAGCTGGGTGGTGTATTAGCCTCTAGGGTGAGCTTTTGGGAGGGGACCTTCCTTTGTCCCCGACTGCCATTTTTGCCTGCCGTAGTTCACTGGGCTACTATCTGGGGATGGCTGGCATGAGGAATGATCTCAGGAGAGCCGTGAGAAGAAGATCGCTCTAATACAGGATGAGACTCCTTGGAGGGACTCCGCATGAGATTGTGCTACCAGTCAGAGTTTCTTTTGGGGCTGTAATATTTTTAAATTATTTAGGCGGTGAGAGTGCCCATAAATCTTTTTAATACTCATATAAATTCTGGGTATTCATCCCAAAGTTCAAGTAAGAGTTGACTATGGTTTGAAGAACTTGTCTGTTCATTGCCCTGAAGAGAGAGCGAAAGGAACAGAAAATCCTAAGGTATAACGCTTAAATTGTTTACCATCAATCAACTGCAAATTTCAACTTGGTTTTCCACTCGTGAGAGGAGTGAGATACCTTTTGGTCGAACTTGCACTTTGTGAATAAACTTTGATTTGGGACTTTATGATTATTAAGATCTCTGCTGAGAAACTAGCAGTTTGAGTGCCTTCTCTTTTTTCGTTTTTGGACTCTGGGCTGGTTATCTCCAGCTTGTTTACCTGAACTATTTTTGAGACTCTGGGCTGGTTATCTCCGGCTCATTTACCTGAACTTGGATTATTCGCTAGTCCAATTTAGCTTATGTGGATTATGTATTGTTTTGTATCTTACATGTTTTGACTGCTCTCCTTTTGGAGAGAGTACTTTCTCTCTGCATATTGTATTTTATTTAGATTTTCTTGCTTTTTATTTTTTATTTTGGGGGAAGGGGAGTTTTTGGGTCTTAGTTATTTTGTGTGTGTGTGTGTGCAGTGTGTGGTATTGAGTTTTTTGTAGAGTGTGTTTGTGGGTTTGTATTTTGGGTTCAGGATTACGTACTCAGGAGGGATGTGTCTGGGAAGGTATGAGGGCCTGGGGCGGGCCAGGATAGCGTATGGGGCATCCCAGCTGCTCGATCTATGGCCTTTTCTCAGCCTCCCAGTGTCTGTTACTACAGTAAGGTACTGTAGGAAGATTGAATAGGGAGGAA
Organism: Neoceratodus forsteri; assembly: GCA_016271365.2. Taxonomy (NCBI): domain Eukaryota; kingdom Metazoa; phylum Chordata; order Ceratodontiformes; family Ceratodontidae; genus Neoceratodus; species Neoceratodus forsteri. The sequence continues at coordinate 244,893,584 of CM057454.1, read as the reverse complement.
TCGCAGGATTCGATCAGGTTGGGGTGTCCCATGCACTGCGGTTGGTGGTAGGATTGAGGTACTTGGGGCCAGAAGGCACCCTGGGATTAGACGGGTCCTAGGGAGAGGGCAGACATGTTTAGCTCCTGTCACCAGGGTTCCCACCAGACTGAGGGGGCAGGCAACCAGAGGGGCTGCACTGTCCACCAGTCCCCTGAGGGTGGTGCTTTGCAACGCCAGATTGGTCAGAAACAAGACTGCAATTATAGCGGACTTGGTTTCTTTGACCGATCTGGCTTGCATCACGAAGACCTGGATCGGTGATGATGCTGGCCCGGTTCTAGAGGCCACCGTCCCACCCGGGTATACCACAGTGCACTGCCCCAGAGTGGAATGCAGGGGGGGGTAGCCATCTGTTTTATATCTGAGTTGGGCTTCACCCTGCACCTAGTGAGAGTATCACATTCATTTGAATGTGTGGCCATCTGTGAGGGTCCGGGCACAGGTTGCTTGATTCTCCTGATTTACTGCCCTTCTGGGCTGGTGGGAGATTTCTTGCAGGAGGTGGCCGATTTCATAGTCAGGGAAACATTGGGGCCCCTAGATGTTTAGTGCTGGGGACTTCAATGTTTGGCCTAAGGATGAATCTTCTGGCTTGTTTACAACTTCCCACAGATGATGTAATCTTTGGCTTTGCACAAGGAGTTTCCTCTGCAACCCATCAGGTGGCCACATGTTGGATCTGGTGTTCTCACTGGGGCTTGAGATAAATAGTTTCAGGATTGATCATGTCATTTGGTCGATCATTGCACAGTGAAGTTTTTGTTGGGGCCCCCTTGATAGCCCTCCCTGTAGAGATGGTCACCTATCGCTTTTGAGGGGTTGACCCCTGAGGGTTTTTGGCAGTGGCTGACCTATCTAGTGTGGACAGTGCATGCATTGGGGGGGGCATGGCAGTGGATGCCTATAATAAGGCATTGTCTGGTGCGCTCGACTCCCTCACACCAGTCCATGTATGACTCAGGTCTTCTCACTTGAGGTCCCTTTGGTATGATGGGGAGCTCAAGGTGATGAAGACTTTGGGTCAGAGATTAGAGCGCTGCTGGCGGAAGTCTGGCCTGGAGGTAGACAAACTGGCCCTACGTGTGCACTACGGTGTATACCAGTTGGCAATCAACCGTAAGAAGGCAGAATTCCTGTGCAGGGAGGTTGCTGCCAGGAGGAACTGATCAATTGTGCTCTTTCGGACTGTGGACAGGCTTCTCCATCCTTCCTGTCTACAGCCGAAGGTAGCCTTTTCGAACGCATTGTGCAAGGAGTTTGCTCAGTTCTTCTCAGACAGGGTGTCTGCCATCAGGCAGGGAGTTCCACCAGTGTGCCAGAGTTTGGCCAACAGTGGTCGCCACGGGTGACTGGAGAGCACTCCGTCTGGCTGGGGTGAGTTTAGACTGGTGGAGGTGGCTGAGGTCATTGAGATTATGTCCAAGCTTCGGCACACCTTTTGTGAACTGGACCCAGTGCCAACTCATTTGTTAATGAGATGTGCTGATTCCGTTGGCCCATGTTTGCCTTGATTGTCCAGTGCTCCTTGTCAGAGGGGGTCTTCCCCGATGTCTTGAAGGAGACATTGGTGAGACCCCTTCTGAAAAAAACATAGTTGGACCCTGTCGTCAAGGCAAATTACCATCCTATCTTCAATCTTCCATTTCTGGGTAAGATTGTAGAGAAGGTGGTGGCGCTTCAGCTTGAGGAGCACTTCGTTGCCCATGATCTGTATGAGTCACTCCAGTCTGGGTTTCGTGTGAGGCATAGCACAGAAACTGCACTAGTTCGGGTGCATAATGACCTCCTTAGGGCATCTCTCTTCAGCATTTGACACGGTGGACCATTGAGTGTTACTTGACCACCTAAGGGAATTCTGCAGACTAACCAGCACTGTCATCTGCTAGTTTGAGTCTTTTCTATCTAACAGGAGGCAGAGGGTAGTGATGGGGAATTTCTCCTCCTGCCCTGGCCACCTGTCTTGGGAGTTCCCCAGGGTTCGGTCTTGTCGCGATGTTGTTTGCGTGTATATGCTGCCCTTGCGAGAGCTCATTAGGAAATACAGTCTGGATTTTCACTGCTATGCTGATGACACCCAGTTGTATCTTTCCCTTACCCCTGGAACATCTTGCACAGTGGAAGTGCTTAACAGCTGCCTCGCTGAGATCCATGACTGGATGGCATTGAGCTGGTTGCGACTGAAGCCCGCTAAGATGGAGGTACTGGTGGTGGAGTCGAACAGAGGGTGTGATAGGTTGGCCTCTGGTGCAGAGACAGGACTTTGTCTTGGTTCTGTACCATTGAGGGCCTCCTCTAGGGTGCGTGATCTGGGCGTTATTCTTGACAGCAGATTGACACTTGAGTTTCAGGTGGCATTCGTTGTCTATACCAGTTTTTATCATCTGAGGAATATCACCAGGATAAAGCCCCTAGTTCCACCACTGGACCTCCCCACTTTGGTGCATGCCTTCATGATATCCAGGCTTGACTACTGTAATGCACTCTATCTCGGGGTATCTGGGGGTACACTGAGCCAACTGCAGCTGGTGCAGAATGCAGCAGCGAGGCTGTTGACAGGACAGCTTAAGTATTGTCACATCACTCCAGTGCTGCGTCAACTGCACTGGCTGCCGGTTAGGTGGAGGGTCCTCTTTAAGGTGTGTTTGCTCACCTTTACGGCCCTACACGGCCTGGGCCCTGTTTACCTGAAGGACCTTCTTACACCTGCTGTCTCGGCCTGCTCCCTCTGCTCCTCCTCCTCCTCCTCCTCTAGGGACCTCCTTGTGATTCCCAGGATGAGGTTAAAAACTGCTGGTGACAGAGCATTTAGTGTTGCGCCCGTCCTGTGGAATTCGCTTTCTTCAGCCATCATGGAGGCCTCTTCTGTGGAGATATTAAGGCCTTCTTGTATAATCAGGCTTTTCTGGACTATATTTTATAGTCCCTACCTGTTTTTTGGAATTTCATCCTTAAGTTAGCCTTTGGCTATTTTGAGTTTAGTTGGTGTTGTTGAGAGTAGTATTTATACTAAATCTTGTTTTAATTGCTGGAACATTGTATATTAATATTCAATAGTATGTTGTTTTGTATTTATTATGACTGTTGTATGAAGTTTTAATATGTTCGGCGCCCAGAGCCTCCAGGATGGGCGTCTCTTAAATAAAATTTGCCTTGCCTTGCCTTGGTATGACAGCAAGTTAAGAAACTCTACAGCAAAGATCAGAGGCCTGCGAAATAAAGAGATAGAAGAGGAACAAAAAAGTAAGTACATGTTTTATTTTTAAATGTTTCAGTTGTGTTAGTTTGTTGATAAGGAGGCAGTTTTTAAAAAATATGGTAAAATGTAGTTGCTTAACCTATGTTAAGGCAGGGGTGTTAAGGTGCTTTACCTAACAAACATGGCTGCTAGATATATTTTTTTTTCAACAAATGTCTGAGAGGTATGGATATCTTGGTGCACTACATCCTGGTTGCCTGAACAGTTCCTGGCCAGGTTGTTGTCACTCCATAAGGCACTGAGATCCAAACCCTCTATTCTAATCAGGAAGCAGCATATTCCCTACCAATTTTATCAATATATCCGTATAACAAGGTTTCATTTATAAAACACATACCAATACCAATACTTACATACACCCCTATTTTGGATTCGTGTATATTAATTCAAATCTTATATCGACTCAAGAACATTCAGAAGTCTATCATCTTTTCAACCCCTCATTTTCCAAACCATGCTGTGAAACATATTTTCAATATATTGTTTTTAAACAATATATACAATAAGATTAAGATAACCAACATCCTTCATCCACTACTGCTCAATATTTATAAAGTTATGTATCTCTGGTACCTTTAAAGAACTCTAAATGTGATATTGGTAGTAATTGTTATTCAAACCTTAGCTAAAGCAATTGAAAGATGGTATTCCTATGGACAATACATCAGATTAAAATGTAATTGCAGCACTGAAAGGTTTCTACAAAGAGCTTGTGCCCGATGTCCCCGGTTCAGGAACGGACCCGGGAGTCAGAGGCTGGCCGGGCAGAGAAGGACAGAGCATCAAATGGGCGGCTTTTCTGGGGTGGAGTGTCCAGCCTAGTTGTGTGGGAGGTGGGACAGACACTGGCGTCATTGCACCCCTGCCTCCCAGGGATCATAGCATTGGAAAGACTCCAGTCCCCAGGTATGCGCCTGCTCTGCAGCTATTCTGCTGCCACCAGTGCCCATTGGGGGCCGCTACTGGGGTGTAAGCCAGGTCAAGTCACCAGTGTCTGTCAGGGGGTGCCACCGTAGCCCCATGGGGTAAGCCTGGGCATGGTGGGATGGTCTCATGGAAAGGGCTGAGCTCCACTGGGGAATTGGGAGTTCTGACACCCCCCAAAAAAGTTTTATTTAGCCAGAGATTGTGCATGAAAGAGAAGAAGTCAAAACTAACATATGCAGATTTGTAGGTGAGTTATTTCAAGAGCTTTACCCATGATTCGGACTTATAGGGGCAGAAGGTGACTCTTGTCCTACCCTCCCCCTGAGCAATATTTAACCCTTGCATACTCAGGCATCCTTTAGATGTTCAGATTTCTTGTTACAGCTGTGTGGCAACCCTTCTCCCTCCCGCCCTGCCTGTACCTCTCACAGCCATGTGGCTGCCCCTGTTACGTCTCTCCCTTTATTTCTCGCTGCATTCTGTTCTGTTGTTTGTTCAGTTGCTCCTTTTCTGCTCCTGTTCCTCCCATTGTGCTACCTCTGCTTTTGTCAGTGGCCTGCCTGGCTGCTTCTGGTCTGTGTCTCTGGATTTTTTTGTCTTTCTCCAGTTTTGTTTAACTCTCCTACTTGACGGCCTCCTGCATATCTCCTCTGCCGCATCCTCTCTTCCTGGCTGGCCAATCAATTTCTTGCCCTGGATAATTTTCTGTTGCTGGCCTACAGTTGTTTCTCCTGTATTCTTTGTTGTTCAGCCTTCCCTGGCTACTGCTTTTGTCCTGCATAGTTGCTACTTCCAGACCCAGTCCTGCCTTCAGTGTTTGCTAATGCCTAGTCGTATGTACATACTATTTTTTTTGTTTCTCTGGGCATTCACCATTCAGCCTTCTGCTATTTTATATTTTATTTAACAATTTTGACCAGGAAAGGCACACTAGCACACACTGCTGAGTTTGTTTCGGATGTGCACAGGGAACTTTGACTTGCTCAAGGTCACACAGTGTGCAAGTGGTGGCTGCGGGATTCAAACCCAGTTTTTAGGTTTGCAGCTCAGTGCTCTTAAACACTGTGCTATACTGCCTCCCAGCTACTCTTGAGCTTCCTTCCTTCACACATTCCCTCTCCTTCGTGGGTCATCCTGGTCTCATAGACCATGAAGCCTGACAGGCTCCTGCCCTTCCCAAAGCCCACTCCTGGAGAGTGGGGCCCTTACTGAGTAGGGATCCTTTTGGTCATGCAGACTGATTCAGCAGCACCTCTTGGTATCCACCTCCACACAACCTCTTGAGAGTAGGGTTATCACTACAGGGATCCCTTTAGTTGTGCAATTTGACTGTGCAGCACTTTCTGGTATTATATTTCTGTCTTCTGCTTCCTGAGAGTGACACCCTCTTCATGGTGGTGGTGGTGGTGGTGGGGGGGCTCTTCAGTCATGCAGATCGACTCGATGACACCTCTTGAAGCAATCTTCCCTACATTTGCCTACAAGTCGCCTGGTCTCACTCTGTTTCTCTTCACTTTAGTTTCCATTCAAGGAGAGGCTTTTGCAGTGTTGAAGCTGGTTGATTTCCGTTCAGCAGATGCGATGGAATAGCATGAGAGGCGTTTCAGTTACAAATTCTCCTGACTGGATTCTAAATTCTGCAGCATCTGAGCAATCACTAATTCTGCCCTTAGCATGAAGGGATGGTGACCTACACCTTGGTTTCCCAGAGGTTTCCTCCACAAGGGTTTTTTCCTCTCCTCTGTGCCAAAGTTCATAATACAGTTAATAGTTTTCTACTGAGAGTGGTGTTAGATGGGGTTCTCTTCCCCATGTTTTGCAGTCTGCCAGTCTATTCAGGCTATGTCTCCTCCTTGGGGAAGGAAGTGTTTCCTCTGTCAGCACTGTACATTGGGCCTTCATCCCTCAGATACCTTTGATCTCAGGGCCTCGTCCCTACAATACCTTGAGGGTTGGAACCTTCCCATGAGGGTTGTTGTGTCTGTACGGCAGTCAGACAGGGTGGTAGTCCCTGTTGCAGGGACAGAGAGAGAGCATAAGCCAAAGTTCAAATATGTTGCAGAAGCAGTCACTTATTACTACCAACAACCTCAGTCCTCCCTTGTGCAATCCTAACCAGTTCTGTTTTCTCTAAGTATTCCTATATAAGGAGCTTGATGACCCTTTGAATTCAAGGGCTTTGCCTGTAGTTTGGTGGGAGAGTGGGTAACTCTCGCTATGCACCCCTTATAAGCAGTATTGAAAACGTGCATGTGCCAGTGCCCTTGGATGCTCAGAAGGCTTGTTGCCACCATCCTTCCCTTCTCCAGCCATACCTCTCTCTTCTTGGGGATATGCCTTTTTCCTTAAGGTGCCGTTGGGCTCAGGGACCTCAACCCTGTGACACCTCAAGGGGTGACCCTCCCCCCCATGAGAGCTCCTGTATCTTTATGGCACCCAGACAGGGTGGTAGTCCCAGTAGGAGGGACAGGGAAAGCGTAAGACGTAGTTCGAATATGTTGCATAAGTACTTAACTACTGCTGTCAGCTACAGTACCCAGTCCTCCCTTGTTCATTCCTAACCAGTTCCCTGTGTTTCCTAAGCATTCCTACATACAGAGCCCCACGTCCTTTGAACTAAGTAGTAATGAAGAAAGTGCAACAACAAATAACGACGGAACTAGCAGTGCCAAAATAATACGAGAAATGTTTGCTTTTTTTAAACTGGTACATACTAACTTTTTTATTTCTCAAGTATTTTCTTTTCTATTGCTCATTAGAAAGTTTTCTGCCTGATAGAATCAGGTTTGATGTCGAAGAGCAGTGCTTTACTTGGCACCTGACATATATAGTTCCTTTCTTTATACTTCATCAACATTGTGACGTCATTCACTGTGACATCATAAGTGAGCAGTCTGGGAGCTATGAAGTGGCTCTTCCTGAGCAGCTGTGATGTCAGACTGTGAAGTCACAATGCTGATAAGGTATGAAGAGGAAAAAACACTACTTATGTCAGCCTCCAGGCAGAGTACTTGTCCACACATCACATCAAGTACAGTTAAGCAGAAAACATTCTACTGAACCCAAGGGAAAAGAAAAAGTACCTCCATTATACTACATCTGGCCCCCTTCTGAACCACCCCAGCCCTTTAACTCCTCCCACGCCCCAGGATGTACCCCCACTTCATGTCTCCATGATTCACCCCGCCTACAGTGAGACCCCCCATATGGCACTGCAGAATTCTGGGGGACAGGATTGAGGAGGAGAGGCTGCCTTTGTTCAGCAGGTGTGAGGTTTGTGGAGGCCCAGGGCCATCATTCTGCTTCATTGAGGGTTTCTGCCTTAGTGGCAACCCAGCCCCATGGATACTGTCTTGGGTGAAAATCCTGAGCCATGCAGGCAATGCATTGCACTCGACTACTGGTAATTTCTCCCCTCTTAACATGGGCCCCAGCTGCACCACCACCTGTGGTCGCCCAGCTGGTGGTAGCTATGGGGTGTTGCTGCCCTCCCTCCCTTGGAGGACAGCATCCTCTGGGATGCTCAGTCCTCCTCCCTTGACTAGCCACCGACTATATGGGCTCATTCTCGAACCCAGGTCATGAGCTGTAGCACTACTGCTGCACCAGCAAGCCAGCTCAATAGTTGACTATTTTTAAAAGTTCATATTTATTTCAGGTGGTACACCAGCTCTTTAACTTGCTCAAACCAATACTAACAATGTCTGTGCTTTCTTAACCAATAAATGTTTACATTTATTTGAGTGTTTACTGTACTAAACTTTCTGAGCCATGATGAAAATCCCCAAAAGTTCATTTAAAAGAGATAAAAGACATACAGATAGATAGGTAGGTAGGTAGGTAGGTAGGTAAGTAGATAGATAGATAGATAAATAGACAGACAGACAGACAGAGATTTTATATATATAATAAGCACCTTTCTTAGCCTAAGGCACTATTCAGAAGTTAAAACATCACATCAACTTGCAAGAAAACACCTTTATAAATAATTACCTAAAATGATCTTGCCTGATCCCTGTGTAACACATGAATGGCTTCCAGAACATGTGCTATAAGGGGAGCAGTATAAGAAGCTTTTTATTATATAGTGTGGTCTGGTTTGGTGGTAGTCATGCAAACAAAAATAGGGATGTTTTAAACTACCCATGCAAAGCAACTCCCCACCCCATCCCACCCAGGTTTGAGCTGAATTTAAATTAAGCTGTATTATATTCTGGGGGGGGCATGTGCCTTCACACTTCATTTATATAACAGCCGTGCCAGGTTGATAAAGGTCTTACCAACTTTAAATGGAATCCACAATCCTGGGAAAACTACAATAATAATTATATTGTCTCCAGGTTCCATTTCATGCTTGGCAACAGTTTTCTTACTGAACTAACCCTGCTTTTTGAAGGTGAACATTCATAGTTTAAAGGGGAACAGTCATAACAAATGGCACCACACTCAAGGGTGGGGCTAGTCCCACTCAGCAAGCAAGGCTAGTCCAGAAAGAAGACATTTGCCAAGCATGAAATGGAGCATGGAGAAAAGCAGAACCAGAAAACATCTGGCTATTGAGTCTCCCACTGCTGCCTACTACTCTGATCTCAGTTGCTGGGGATTCTGAGAAAAAAGCTCTAATGTGCATTGCAGGCTGTCTAATCTCACACTGCTGCCTAGTGCCTACTGCTCTGATATCAGTTGCAGGGGATTCTGTGATAAAAGCTGTAACATGCATTGAAGGCTATCGAATCTCCCACTGCTGCCTACTGCTCTGATGTCAGCTGTGGGATTCTGGGAAAGCTCTAACATGCACTGGAGGCTATTGAATCTTGCACTGCTGCCCACTGCTCTGATGTCAGCTGCAGGGGATTCTGGGATAAAAGCTCTAACATGCACTAGAGGCTATTGAATCTTGCACTGCTGCCTACTGCTCTGCTGTCAGCTGCAGGGATTGTGGACTTTAGTAACAGAAGATGGCAGCCTGCAAGTAGTCTGATACAATCTCCTATACTACAGTAAACAGAAAATAAACCAAAATGTTTTTGCACACAAAGTGCCCAGTGGGACCAGCGCACACTTGAGTGTGGGGCTCTTTGTCATGAACCGTTCCCCTTTAAGAATTGAAGTGAAGAACAAGTGGAGTTAAGCGACTTGCTCACAGTTGCAGAGGGAGACTGAGCCAGTGGCTTGGGTGAGAGTTCTGTACTCAAACCACCAGCACGCAATGACTGCTTTGCTTCCCTAAATTTTAAGTAACAGGGATAACATGCGTTGCAGATTGAACCTTACCTATGTATGTCTCATTGACCAGTGCCTGCGCACTTTCTTTGTTTCCATTGTGCTCCCCCATCACACTACTCCTACTAATACTACATTCTGACTTGTGCACAGCTGCACACAGACAATAGCTGTCTGCAGGGCATGCTGTAATTGCTGCTGCCTGATTTAATGAGAGAGTAATTAATCTGACTGCTCAGGCTGACAATGTGCGAGAAAGAACTCCCATTTGGGAACTAAGAGTACTTTTGTACGTATTTTTTTTTTTTTTAACAGCAAAACCATATCCCATAAATTCTTAAAATGTACTCTTCCCAAAGGTGACAGAAAGAAAGAAAAGGCTTATTCTGAGTTTGACTGACATGACCTGAACAAAAGACAGTTCACTCAGTTGAAACATTAGGTTAAGTGCTTAGTTCTTATAATTTGTTAGTCACTCAACCAGCAAAGAGCATCCATTAGTTGCCAGTACATAGAAAGGGACATCAGTGGTATGGCATGCTGTTTGAGATTGTTTGATAATGTCATTAGTTTGTAAGGCTATACTCCACGTTCTTCCATAAATGCCATGTTGGTGCATGTATAGTTCAACAGTGACAGCTAGAATTCAGAACCTAAGGACATTAAGCATTCTGAAAACAGAAATATACTATCTGGGTCCCATTTTTTTAATCAAGTTGGTGCACCAAGTGATGGGCTGCTGCCCTCAGATATTCTAACTGCTAGATCATTTTAGCCACAAAAGATGTTGGTTGCCCCAGTTTCAGCTGCATAATTTTTGACCAGATTCTAGGCTTTTTCTGCCAGTTCCTGTTTGGTTCCACAAATATTTATTCATTTTCACTGCGTTCACTTTTTCTGTATATGTTGACTTTTCTTCTTGGTTCTGCGGTCAGTTCCCAGAACTGGGAAATGTGTTTTTTTTTTTCTCAGTTCCATTCAGTTCCTTTATCTATTACATTTACAATGGTTCCCTTTATTTAGTGGTTAATCATAAAAATATTTCATACAGAAAGACTTGGGTCCATCAATCCTGCTCTGTTCCTATCTAACCTGGTTGTTTGTTGTTGTTTTTTTAGTTAGTTTTTCTTTACTACAAATACTTACAGTGCTTTGCAGAATTTTTTATGTCAGAGAGACCCAAAAAGAAAACAGGACCTACAGGGCTTAGGAAGATGGAGCAAAGCACTGGGCAAAGTCCCCTCCTGGTGAGCAAAGTTGCCTGATATGCAGAGCGGTATAATGGAACAGGTGCAGAGCCAGGTTTGCACATGCAACATCTGTTTCATAATGCCCCAGGGGAGGATAATGCAATAAAGAACAAAGGGTATCCACAGTCCCGCTGGCCTAGGAAGGAGGCACAGTTGTTGAAAGGTATAGACAGGCTTTGCCCATGGATAGGGCAAATAGGGACTTTGCATGTCTTTATATCCACCTTGCAATATGAGGAGCAAACATTTTCCCCCTCCAACCTGGCGCTGGCTTGGTGTTCCACACTGCAACTTGTGGCCAGCAGAAGTGCTGGTCCAAAAAAAGGAAAAAGCACACAGCATAGGAGACCTCGCTCCCCATATCTTCAGAAGTCCTTGGTGTCCAGTGGTCCCCCTCCTTTACTCCATCCCTGATACATAAGGTAAACCTATCCTTGGTGTCTAATGGCCTCCCTTCCTTGCCCAATCCCTGATTTATTTGTGAAGCATATCCTTAGTATCTAGTGGCTACATAATGGTCATGAAGACCTGTAGTAAAGTGAGCCATCACATGAGCAGCTGGCAACCAGCCTCTCTGCTCAGTGATTCATTCCTACTGAATGAATTGGTGATGACTTGGTCATAGTAACTGCTGATTGGCTCACTGCACTGACCATTCAGCTGCTACTACTGCCATCATCATCCATTTCATTCAGTAGGAATGAAATGATGATACAGAGGCTGGTCACCAGCTGCTGCATTGGGTGGTTATCTTTATTACAGGACTTTGGTATCGGTACATATCGTTTGGACGATGAGAGGGAGGAAGGTGGAGGTGCCATTGGGTGTGTGGGGTGGTGTGTACTATTGGAATGGGACCAAAGTTGATGTGGGAGGAGCTTGGGATTACTCAATGTTGGGATTGGGGAGGGGAAGATTTTATTACATCATTCCAGTAGTTAAGGAAAGTCCTAAGACACGGGGAGGGACTGGGGACTACCGTATGAGGGAGGTGCCACTGGATGCCAGAGATATTAGTTGTACAGTACATTGGGGATTGAGGAGGAAAGGGGGTAATTAGATGCCAAGGATATGTTTTGCATATGAAGCTGGGATTGGGCAAGGGAGAGGGCCACTAAATGCCAGGAATATGTTTACATTGTATATCAGGGATCGGGCAAGGGAGAGGGATCAATGGATGTCAGGAATTATAGTGTACTGTGTGGGGTTGGGGGGGGTTTAATGGAGCACAAACTGCCCTTCACCATCACTCAGTAGATGGGAGCTTGGATGATGGTTGCTGGTGCTTTACACTCTGTTAAAAGGTGTTTTTGCACATACTAAGTAGCGGTGCTCCTGCAGGCTAGTAGCATGAGTAAAGGTTTCATTATCTACTGAGCACATGGTAATTAGATACTATCTCATTACCATGTGTCTGGAATCCTCTGCACTGCAGTACAAACCACTTTGTAGTTTCTGCACTGGTGCAAAGGCATACTTTATGCTGCCCTCAGTGTTTTTTTTTTTTTTCATTTGTTTCTCTGCCTGTGTCCCCAATCCCAGTGGCATCTCCCCAGCCCCATCAGGGACCCACTGTCATGGACTTATGGGTTAACCACCATTTACAAGAGTCATATGGGTGGGTGGCCAGCCACATAGGGTCATGCAGCACATGCAAGGGAAACTGAGGTGAATCCCTCCATTTTCCCCCCTAGGACATCTGCGAGTGATACACACACATGCATGTGTATTGACTCACATGTGTGCTGTATCAGCACATGCTCCCCCACGTCTTCTGGTCCCATAAGTGCTGCCACCCACCCTCTGCTGGGTGTCAGGCAAGCCATGGGATTCAGGGTCCTCCCACCCTGAAGGAGGAGAGCTATCCTGGAATATTCAATCCTCCCTCTCCCAACCAGCCCTGAGCGACCCCGGTCCATTCCTAATCCTGGATCACCAGCATGGCTGAGATAAAGCACCAGCACCTTACCCTCCATACCACTGGGCTGGCTTACCCTTAGAGTTCTGACTTTCTGGGCCATCATTCTCCACAAAATTGATACATTTGTGATTCATGAACTAAGAAAGAGAGTGAGGAGACTTTCTCTTGGCTTCACTATCAAAGGTTACTTCAGCAGATTGGCCACCTGTTAAAACCATGAGTACATTTAAAACTGAGGACCCAGGCAAGAGTTCTGATAGGTCAGGCACTGGTGTTACGCCTTCATAGCAGGAATTCTGGCACTCAGCAGCCTGAAACAAAAATGGCAGCAGACAAGAATGTGAATTCCCTGCAGCATTAAAGTGCAAAAAAGTACCCACAAAGAGAAATACCTTTCCAAGGATCCAGAGCAGTGTCTCCTCATGTTCTTGTCATCAGCTGAGTTAGTGGATAAGGACATGCCTTCCCTGGAGGAGTTTAGGCAATCATGGCAGATAAAAATAATGGTTCATCATACTTTTACCTGCCACAGCTGCTTCCCCCTCCACTATTGCCACAGCAGACTGAATAGCAGGGGAAGAAGTATACAGAGGAAGGCCAGAGAACATATCCCCAGAAGTAACACAAGAGGATGGAATTGTCTTGCCTCCTTAAACATTCTTTTTTAAAGCTACATATACAACACTATAAAGTTCCCTTTTATACAATCAAAAGCAAGGATTTCCCCAATGACAGGTCAAGCAATCAAAATTTTATTTCTAGAATGATTTGTCCCAGGAGCTTAAAGCACCGCAGTATGCAATAAGACATGATGAGGCATGCTGGGTTTACTGCACACCCAGGAGGCACAGTAAAGCATGAGGCTGCCGGTGAAAAGGAAGCTGAGCTAACTGAAGAGTCTGTTGTTAGTTGAGAGAAGTGCTCATTTTCACCAGCAGGTGTCAGGATGTTCTTGGGAGCTTTTCTTTAATATTCAGAATGGGTGTTGTTATCATTCCTTTCTAAGGGGTTAGGTCTTGAGTATTCATTTATGCCCTGTTTTCTTCAGTCCTGAACTCCTGAAAGGATGACACGAAATTTCTTTGGTCTTTCTGTGATATAGCCTAGCAGCTATGGAGGCTTGAATCGCAGTGATGACCTGCGGTGGACTTGATTTTGTGGGCCTCAAGACTGGCATTCAAAAACAGCTGCACAGCGGTAGACCATACAAAATGGTTAGTTTACCTCTGGGATAACGTTGCCTCCTCACTCATGTGAGGCATCATCAAGGAGTAAAACTGATGTCCATTGGCTCCTTGGTATACGAGGTATGCAGGTCATCCAAGAAGGGCTGGTGGAATTGTTTGGAAGGGAGGTACTGAGCAGAGGCATCAGGAGGGATCTTTGAAATATATTTTTTTGAAAGAAAGGCACTGCTGTTAGCACTGGCGTGATCTACAGACCTCCAGCACAAGGGGGAGAGTTAGACAGGGTGCTAATGGAAGCCATCCACAAGATGGCAACTGAATGGGAGGTGCTGCTGGTGGGAGACTTCAGTTTGCCAGATGTTGATTGCAGCATCCCAGCTGCAGCTACAGCTTGGAGTAGGGACATCCTGGATGCCCTGCAGGGGGCATGCCTCAGGCAGCTAATGGTACAGTCCACCCATGAGGAAGTGATATTGGACCTAGTACTCACCAATAGGGACAGAGTTGCAGATATAATGATGGTAGCCACCTGGGGTCCAGTGATCACTGTATAGTGTGGTTCAATGTAAGAACAGTAGATGAGTCAAAACACACAAAAGCAAGGGTCCTGGACTTCAGACAGATAGACTTTGCAAAGTTGGGGAACTGTCTCAGGAAATCCCTGGCAATGGAGGAGGACAGGGGGTGTTGAGGAACAGTGGGTGAATCTAAACAGAGCCACAGCAGAGGCAACAACGGAGGCACCAAGCCTTTGCATTAGGCAATTAAGCAAGTGGGAAAAAAAAGAACACTATGGTTCTCAAAGGAAGTGTTCAAGAATGTAAGCGTGAAAAGGTTGGCATTTAGGAGGTACAAGGAAACACAGAGGAAGGAGGACAGGGAATTGTATCTGGAAAAGCAGAGGGAGGCAGGGAAAGCAGATTGGAGCACAAAGACGTAAATGGAGGAAAAAATAGCCCAGGCAGTAATGAAAAGGGACAAGACATTTTTCAGGTACGTTAGTGAAAGAAGGAAGACCAAGGGCGGGATTCTAAGGCTAAAAAGTGAAGGAGAGGAGTGTGAGAAGGAGTACCTGTAAAAGGCAATCCTGAACAAATATTTTGTTCATTATTCACAGTAGAAGTGGAAGGAGAGGAACTACAGTTAGGCGTTAGGAGCATCAATGGAAGGGAGGTGGACACCAGTCCATTTTTGGAGGAGAGAGTCCTAAAGGAACTTGCAAAACTGAAAGTGGAAAAGGTGATGGGGCCGGATGGGATTCATCTAAGAATAACAAAACAGCTGAGAGAGGTGCTGGTAACACCACTGACAGCCCTGTTCAACAAATCGCTGGAAGCGGGTGTGGTTCCAGAGGACTGGAGGAGGGCAGATGTAGTCCCTCTCCACAAAAGTGGGAGCAGGGATGAGAATGGCAATTGCAGGCCAGTCAGCCTGACCTCGGTGGTGGGGAAATTAATGGAATCACTGCTAAAGGAAAGGACTGTGGTATATCTTGAATCCAGCAGAGCACATGATCTGACGTAACATGGATTCACAGTGGGAAGGTCTTGACAAACAAATCTGATAGATTTCTTTGACTGGGTGATAAGGGAATTAGATCAGGGAGGGACGGTGGATGTGGCCTACCTGGATTTCAGCAAGGCCTTTAATACTGTTCCACTCTTAGAGGCTTGTAAACAAGTTAAGCAGCCTGGGAGTGGGTCCCAAGGTGGTAAACTTGGTCAGAAACAGGGCCAGAAACTGGTTGAGGGATAGAACACAGAGGGTGCTGGTAAACGGAGTTCAATCTGAGTAGAGAGGGTGACCAGTGACGTGCCATGGATCAGTTCTGGTGCAGGTCCTCTTAATGTCTTCATAAGTGAAACTGGAGGACTGGAAGGAAGGTATTCCTCTTTGTAGATGACACTAAGATCTATACTCTGGGGTGGGACCTAAAAAAGCTTGAGGAGTGGTCAAGAGTGTGGCAGCTAAAATTCAGTGCAAAGAAGTGCAGAATCATGCATTTGGGCCACAGAAACCCAGGGGAGGAGTACATGATGAGGTGAAGGTACTGACGGCCACCAAACAGAAAAGGGACCGGAGGATAATCATATCTGATGACCTAAAGGTGACCAAATAATGTGAAAAGGCTGTGGAGAAGCCAGTGGGATGCTGGGGTGCATAGGGAGCAGTATCACCAGCAGAAAAAAGGAGGTGGTACCACTGTACAAATCATTGGTGAGACCTCATCTGGAGTACTGTGTCCAGTTCTGGAAGCCGATTCGGAAGAACACTCTGTAGACAGAGTTGCGATAGTTCAGAGAAGGGCAACAAAATGGTACAGGGTCTGTGCCGAGAGTCATATAAGGAGAGACTAGAGGATCAATATGTATACCCTGGAAGAGAGGAGAGGGTATTATAAAGCGTTTAAATACCTCAAGGGCATTAATAAAGTACAAGAGGGTAGCTTCTTTCAGAAAAAAGATATTCAAGAACAAGGGGTCATGATATGAGGTTGGAGGGGGTAGACTAAGGGGTAATGTGAGGATGTATTTCTTCACAGAAAGGGTGGTGGATGCATGGAACAGCCTCCCAGCGGAGACAGTGGGGGCAAAAATTGTAGGGGATTTCAAGAATACATGGGATAGACGTAAGGGAGCCCTAGCAATAGGAAAGAGAGGGTAAGCTGGAGATCAAGTAGGGGCTGCAGTATTGCAGTAATAGGGAAAATAGACAGAAAATGGACAGACTAGGTGGGCCAAGCTGTCCTTATCTGCCGTCAGTTTCTTCATTTCTAAAGCACTGGGCACAGAGGACAATCAGTAACCATGTATATGAACCCTCTGTGCTGCTGTTTGTTCACTTTGTTGTAATCTTTGGCGATTTTTGATACGCTCTTTGTACTTGAAGGTAACAAGTTCTTAACCATATTCATCTTGCTTAACTTCAAAACTGCTACATTTTAGATATCCCTTAGCTGTCTGTGTTGTGCCTGGCCATACAAAGCTGGATGGCTAGCCAGACCTTCTCACTAGGCCAGGCACAGTGAGGGGTGAAATGAAGTCATAGTTTTTAACATCCCTAGATTGGGTGTAGTAATTGGTGGATGATGTTTAGAAACATCTTTTTGTGCTTTGGGGCAACCTTTTATTTTGGCTATATACATATTTGCCAATTGAAACTCTTATTTGGCATACACCATATTTACTTTGAGATCAATTGCTGATGAGTTAAGATAACAGTTTAGATAGGCTACAAGCTTACAAAATTGCAAGTAGAGTAGGTTTTGGAAGGCAACACTAAGCTCTTATAGAGTATTATTTTTAAAATCAGCCTGTCTGTTTTGACTGTGTGCCCAGTCATAAATACAGAAACTGTCCACAGTGTGAATATTTTTCATATTAGTTGTTTATCCCTTGATGTATTTGATCAGTTTGTTCAATCATGTGACCTCTACAACTGGGCATATTGTTACCAAGCATTCGCCCATCCTTCACAGTGATGAAGGCTTAGCCCAAATTAGTGCCAATACACACCCTGCATTTCCCTCAGCAGGGGCAAGAATCTAACCAGTCTACTTACTCAGTAATTTTCCACAACGTAAGTCCTTTGCATTTTCCTGGCTTCCAGCTAGACCAAAAGGGAGACCTAGCCTGCTAACAATAAGGCAAAATGTCCTTGACTTTAGCTCCCTGAAAGATACCTACTAATGAATCTTAAACTGTGAAAAGGCCCTTAAACCTTTGCAAAAATGGCCCAGTGGTGCTGAAGGTTGAGGCACTGGATGCTACTCCTCATGCCACGCTGATGCCCTGAGTTCTGGAGTGAGCTCAGGCTGCCAGGGGTTGGCTGGGAGGAGGGCTGGAGAATGATTCTAGCGGCTGTTGGTCTGCTCTCATCTCCCAGATTGGGGAGGTACAGTTCCTCGTTCTTGGCTGACACCCAGTGGAGGCCAGGTATCAGAGCAGGGTTGAGGACTGACATAATGTAGGGGTGGGTGGAAGGAGCATTTAGCTTCTATGAGTGCACTCGCACCTCCACGCACATGCACTCACCATGTTCGCTGTTGTGCTGGGGGCAGGGAGAAACCTAGAAAGACCATTTTTCCCCATGGCTGTATGTGATGGCCCCTGCCATTCTTGGGCCCTGCTCCTTGTGGATCCCTACCGGCAAGATGTGGGGGGAGAGGCAGATGGAGTTGGGGATGGTAGGGGGACCGATGGCAGGCGTAGGTGGACACAGGGAGCAAACAGCTATATACAAAAAATTTTTTTGCAAAAACTGTTTCTGATGACTTATGACACTGATCTTCATAACTGAGGCAAGTTTCAGTATGGGGGATCCCAGAAAACAGGTGAGGGGCTGTGGAGGGAAATGAAGATAGTAGGCCATGGCAGTAGGTGGTGGCCTGAAGCCCTCTCCATTGGCTGAGTCAGGTGAGCCGGAACCCACACTGCATGATATACAGCAGGCAGTAAAGGCACTGGATCAATGAGTGACAGATCTTAATACAAAAGTAGCTGATTTCCAGGGCATGATGCTGATGTGTAACACGCAAGCAACTTCAGAGGGGGCAGCAGTGAAGGAAGCAGCAGGGATGGCACTAAAAGTTATGACAAGGATGACTGTGTTGATAAAGGGGAAAAGGTACTACAGTAGTGAGAACCAAACCTGTTCATCCAACCATAGGATTGTCGGATTGCTGGAGGCTATGGAATGGGATGACAGGTACCTGACTAGTGGACATGCTGGTGATGGACCCTCTGCCTATTGTTTTTAAAGCCTATGGGTTACTCCATCACTGCACTTTTCTTTTGATTATGACAGGTGCACTTGAATGGCACAGGGTTTTGGAGGCACCAGGACAGAAGGGCCTATTATCTACAATGGATGCCACATGAATCTTGATTTACCCGGATTTAACATTTGCTGCCCATGATCAGCTGAAGTCCCCTTATACCTAGCAAGCCAGGCTGCAGGCAATGGGACTCTCCTACTCTCTGCAGCATCCAGCAAAACTAAAGATTGTTTATTTGGAGAAAGCATATTTCTTTGGGACCCAAAGGAGGCCAGAAACATGATGAATCAGATTCTGCAGGTCTTTTGCACAAAGTACACAGAGGAGGAGGCAGATGTGGGTTGATGACTTCGCCACCAGTGCTTCTGAGTAAGGGTTGATGGTAGATGTGGGGGAGGGATGGAAAATGAACAATTGTGGGGCTTTAGAAGGTGGTGTATGTGTGCAGGATCATTTTAAATGTTGGGGTTGTGCAGTATGTATATTTTTGCTTATGGAAGGCAATTTGAGCATCCCTCGAATGATTGAAGTATTGCTATCCATCACTTAATCAACTAGAAGACTGCATTTGTGATGTGCATCCTGTGGTGTGATTGCCGAAGGTTTCCAGGAAATATACAATTCACCTTCTGGAGCACATTTGCTAACTAATGGTCAGGGCCCATTCTCAAAATTGCCATCAGAGTGACCTAAGAGAGTGCACTTTATGGCAATCGATCATGTCACCCTTTAGCTCAGGGGTAGCAGCAGGGTCAAGATTCTGTTGCAATGGGAGAGCAATTGGATATCTTACCTTTGGTTGTCCAACACTATGGCCTCAGTGATCATTTGGCTATTGTATACTTCCTGTAATTGATGTGATCAGAATGTTTGTGCCTAGCATCTGATGTCTAATGCATTTACTCTTCCAGTTTCTTGTTTGCAAATTTTGGGGAATACGTTTCCCACTTGTTACGTATTCACAGCTACTTCTACTGATTATGCTGTAAGTACCTGTATCTTTAAAGGCAGGTGTAGCCCCTCTCTGGCACCATCCTGGAGAGGGCCACTGCCCCTGCCTTGCTGGCCCGACCAAGGGCAAGGGGCATGGGTTCCCATAGCTGATCTACGGGAGTCCTTTCCCAAAAGCTAAAATACATATGGCAGTGCCTCCACCCAGAGTACATATTAGTGGGTCTGAATGCTTGCAGTACAACCCCTTGGGATGTTGTACCAACTCACCTCCCCAACAGTTACCCCAGTCACAGACTTACCAAGTTTGAACCTCCCCACATTCAGTTAAAACATCTACCTTTTCCATTACATCCAATAAACAAGATCACTAAAATTAGGCTCTGGATCCATTTTCTGCTGCAGAATAGTAACTCCATGGTTTATTTACAGGGGGAGAGGGTTTAGAATGGGGTAAGTGGAATAGAGGTCAAGTAAGCATTTTGATTCTGCATTTCCCCAAAATCACATTTCCCTTTGATTCAAACCCAGATGAATGCAGCCACCAGATCTGTCTAACTAGCTAACTGCTGCAAGTGTAACCCAAGCCCAGACCCACAGGTCCCAGTCTATTATATTCCCAAAGTCCTTCACTGGGTACCCAGATTCTAGTTGCAGGCCTGAGGTGCAGTTGGTAGCCGGCATTGGTGCACTTATTTGAATTAAACTTTAACCTTTTTACATTCCTTTTTTTTTATTTAGCGCTAAACCTTTATCTTGCCCTGTAGTCCTTAGCTCTACCTCCTGCCCTAGTGGGCAAACATATTTACATTCCCAGGTGCAGGGCAATTTCTGTAATTTGCTCATGGGTTCTGCAGAATCAGTCCTTGATGGCACAGTTCACTGAAGTCCTGAGGATTGGTGGCAACACAAGCAGAACCGGGCTCTGATGCTGGAACAGGGGGCACAGAGGCTGCAGTTTGCTCTCTCTTTCATCTTGCTTGCAGATCTTGCAGCTTGTCCCCTTCAGCCCATTACAGGCCCCATTGCAGAGCATGTGTGCAAGGCCTGCCAACTACAGAGGACCCAGACCGGGGAGTGGCCCCACAGCCCGTCTCCCTCCGATCAGAGCACCCTAGCACTCGGGTACAAGACTCGTGATCCCCTGCAGCGGCAGACCACACTTGATGGGGGTTAGCTAGTTCCCCACCTGGCCCTGGGTGCCTGTAGCAACATTCAGCACATTTTCTTCTGCCGCTTCTCTTTCTTTCTCCAGCTCTCCTGCCACGGTGTGTAGCCACAGCAATCTGTTTCTCCCTTTTTCTTGCTGTATCTCAGGAGCAGACAACAGGCACTCGACCCTGAGAGGCACCTGTCCATCCTTCTGCTTTCCACAGTCTCTCAACTTTAATACAGCCACATTCTTGCTCTGGCTCACACATATCACCTGCACTCACAGTTCCTTTTCTGACTGTGCAGGTACATAGCAATGCTTTCTCTAATTGAAGAGGCTTACTCTTCCTTTTCTCTTTCTTAGCACATTTATATTCCCTGGTTCCTCATCCTCTGTATCTCATCTTTTTCCAGGCTTACATGCAGCCTTCATTCTTTTTCCAGGCTTAGAACACAACCTTTGTCCTTTTAGTCAGGCTCAGGACACAACCTCTCTCTTGCAATCTGCAGCTTTCCCTTTTCCATTCGAGCTGCGCTTCTCTCACTACTGCGGTGCAACTTCAGAACAACACAGAACTTTCAGCATTCTGCAGATTTCCCTTTTTCTCTCTGCTAAGCTGCTTCTTCCTTTTTTTGATGGGGCAGGCACTCCCTGCCCTGGGGGACAAATTGCTGGCAGCTCCCAGGCAGGCCCATTTTCAGGCACTGTTCCCCCAGAAACGATACTGCTGCCACGACCCAGAGGAACAGACTAAAAAGGGGCACCAAGATCTATTAAAAATAACCACAACAGGCAGAATTAAATAAAAAAAATAAAACTTTACTTACACTGATAATAGCAATGCAATACAAAGTAAAAATTAAGTGCAACTGTTAATCAAAACTACCTGTAGGCAACACAAATTCTAAAATCAAGCTTATCACTCTAATATTAATGGCAAATGCCTATCACTCTAATACTAATGATAAATGCTTATCATTCTAGCATTTAGAGCCATTCCCCAAAGCCCACAGGAAAATAGAAAAAGGGTTAAGTCTTACCTCTACCAGCCCAGTAAATGGAAAGCCATCTCTAGTGGCTGCGTGTAATTACCAGCCCTGAGAAGGGCTTTTTTTGAGAGATCAGACCCACGCTGGGACTCTGGCCCTTTGCTAGCCCACCCCAGCACTAGGATAAAGGCACCTTAAGTGCTGCTATTTACTACACCAAACCACCCCCCAGGGCTCCTTCACTGGGTGCCATGCCCCCCCCCCAAGGGACTAGCTGCTGCTAGTTTTGTAAAACAACAGAAGGGTTTGTAGATGTGGTTTGCTGCTAGCTGACCTGCTAGCTGAGTCTCCTTGGCTCTTCACCACTAGCTGACCTGCTAGCCAAGTTTCCTTTCTCCAAGGGTGTCTGGAGGCAGGTCACCCTGAGGATCCCACCTCTGCTAGGCTAGTGCTCTCACCACTGACCGATCTGTCAGCTGAGTTTACTGGGTTTCAATGGAGGGTGCCTGGAGGCAGGCCACGCCCCCTTGCAGCTGGTTAACTTAGCAACCAAACCTCCAAAGGTGGGGGGGAGGCACGCAGCAGCATACTACACCCCTCTGCTGCTAGCCATTCTGTGAGCCAAGTTAGCCTGAGGGACCCTTGAGACAGGCCATGCCCCTTCTGCCACTAGCTGACTTGTTAGACGATCCCAGGGACACCTGCAAGGCTCTGGAGAAAGCCGCTTAACAGCACCAGCCCCCTCCGCTGGATGCCTGAGTCAACTGCCTTGCCTGGCTATATAGCTGTTGAGCCCTTAAAAGACTCTTTGGTGGCAGCGCTCTTCCAGATTTCTCTGCAGGTCCCTCGAAGGCTTCTCCCTGAGGCTTCTCTCATAGGCACTTCTCTTCTGGAGCTCTTCTGACCCTCCTGTGAACGCCTGCAAACTGATCTTCAACCCTCCTGGCAGCCTTCTTGTATGTTGCTGGGAAGGGCATGGTTACCCTTGGGGGGCTCCCTTTCTGACTGAGGAAGGGAGCAACACTGATTAGTTATACAAATCAAGGATCTGACTGCACAAACAATTAGTGTCAACAGCTGCAACTCTGCCCTCGCACCTCCTCCCCAGCATGAGCGCACTAACAGCAGTTAGATTTCAAAATAGGTGTCAAGTGCCTTTGATGTGCCATCACAGGAGCCTCTCAATCAGGTCTCCTGTGGCTGGCACTTTCACTTTTTTTATAGTGGGGGTCAGGGAAAACAGGGACAGACTTTCTTGACCTCCTCAAATACCCCCAACACACACATTTACTTTCAAAAATAAAAAAATTTCACCCAGTCAGTGACCGGCACATAAGCTGCTGACGGGACTTCCACCCAGCTTCCGACGGAGCACCCAATGCGGCCATGATGCCAGCTGATACACTATCCCCCTTCTTCTGTGGACATGTCCCGCGTGTCCTGGCACAACTTTAGATCTCCAATACAAAGTCTTTGTCTCATCAGCAGATTTAATGTACAAAATATCACTTATCCTTTCCATAATTTTGGATGAACCAAAGAACCTCTTTTTGGAGCTTTGCAGAGCAGCCCTTCCACCTCCTGCTATCACAGAGTCATACTCACTGCCCTATGTTAAATGTGCGGGGCTTGACTTGCATGTCATAGTATGCCTTCTGATCTTGAAACATCTGCTGCTGATGCCTCTGGATGGTGTTTTAGGCTGAGCTGGGAGGTCCTGTGGACTCCTATACAAACTCAGAAACAAAAGTGCTTTCTGAGTCTGCAGCCCTTCCAAACACCAGGTTGATTGGGAGAGTTATGGTCTGGCCAAACATTATTTCATAAGGACTTAACCCAGTGG
This sequence comes from Neoceratodus forsteri, assembly GCA_016271365.2. NCBI lineage: Eukaryota > Metazoa > Chordata > Ceratodontiformes > Ceratodontidae > Neoceratodus > Neoceratodus forsteri. Next base: position 244,870,065 of record CM057454.1, on the reverse strand, counting down.
ATTCCTGAACAGTGCTGCGGGATACTACCATAACATATGGCAGCAAGGTGTCCCAGTTATCCTGGTTTGCATTTACAAAAAGAGGCAGCAGGAGCGTTCTGTTCAGATGCTCAACCATCCATCTGACTAGGGATGGTAGGGGGTGGTACAGATTTTGTTTGCATCCAACAATTCACAGAGTCCTGGGAAAAAGGCATATTCATATTTCCTGCCCTGGTCAGTACAGATGTACCACAGGATGCCAAACTTGCAAACAAATTGTGTCATTAGCGTATTGGCCACAGTCTTAGCTTCTTGGTCTGGTAGAGCATAGGCCTCTGCCCACTTGATGAAGTAGTCTGCTATTACCATAACATATTTGTTTGTGCCCTGGGAGAGTGGGATGGGGCCCAGGATGTCAATGGCCACTCATTCCATCAGATGACTGGTGTGAGAGGTTACCAGGGGTGCTCTGGGGTCTGCCCACTGAGTTTCCAGGAGGCACAATCTGTGCATGCTCTGACCCAGTCTCGTACACTTGCTTCCAGCAAGGCCAGAAGAAGTGGGTTCTCACTTTTTCCATCACCTTCTCAATTAGGTGCCCAGTGCATCTATCACTGTGGAGGGAGGAGAGGATGAAGGGAACCAGAGAAGAGGGCAACACAATTTATTGCAGACACCTGCCAGTATGAGCATGGCCGAAACTGTGAACCAACAATCTATCACTCATTCTAGACACCTCTGAAGTGATGACAACCAGATTTATTCCAGCTCCTGTCATCCAGCTTAGACCTACCACTTGTCTTCCAAGTATTCAGCTAACTGATGATTTTATCTTCATCTTGGCATCTGCCAGTATCACAACTTGCATCCTCGGTCACCTTTGGCACTGTGATGGGCATGATGGTTGCGAGGGACTCTGGAAGTTGGTCACCTGTCTGTCCATGAGGCCTGCAGGAGAGGGTGTCACCATTCTGGTATATCTGCCCTCTCAGTGTATGATTTCATAATTGTATTGACCCAGCTGTTCTAACCATTAGGCAAACTGTCCATCTGGCTGCTGGAAATTATAGAGCCAAAATAGAGACCTGTGGTTCATCTGGAGAATACATTTCTTGCCCGAGAGATAATGTTGAAAGTATTTCACAAAACCACCATAGCTAGGAGTTCCTTTTAAATAGTAGTATACTTTCACTCTGCACTTGACAAGGCATTGCTGGCATAAGCAGTGATTCATTCTTTCTCCCCATCAATCTGAGACAGCACTGCTCCAATACCTTGGTCACTGGTATTGGTATCCAGAATGAAAGTCTTTTCAGGATCTGGATAAGCAAGGATAGGCACTGCAGTTAACTATGTCTTTAACTCATCAAAAGCCTTCTGACAAGCTTCAGACCAGATAAACTTTGCCCCTTTGTCGACCAACTAGTGCATGAATTCTTCAATTTTTGAGATGTTCTGGATGAGTCTGCGGTAATAGGAAGCCAGGCCTAAGAAACTCTGTACCTCAGTCACAGTTTTTGGAATGAGCCAGCTCTTCACATGTTCCACTTTCTCAGAGTCAGTAACAGTCCTCTCAGTGCTGATGATGTGGCCTAGAAATCTGACTTGGGTCTGCAGAAGGTTGCATTTTGATATTTTCACCTTCAGGTGGGCCTGCTAAAGGTAATGGAAGACTTCATTTTTCCAGGTAAGATGCTCTTGCACAGTCCCGCCAAACATTACAATGTCATCAAGATATACTAAGCAGGTAGTTCACTAGAGATCTGCTAGGACCAGGTCCATGAGCTGCTGGAATGTCCCCGGTGCATTACAGGGTCCAAAAGACAGCACAATGAACTCATAAAGCCCCAGCCTTGTGGGGAAGACTGTCCTAGGCTTGTCTTCAGGTGCCACTTCCACTTGCCAGTAGCCACTAACTAGGTCCAGAAAGCGGAACCACTGTGCATTGGCTAGAGTGTCCAGAGTGTCATTGATCCAGGCTAATGGGTAGGTGTCCTTTTCAGTGACTTAGTCCAACTTGTGGTAGTCCACACAAAATCTTAATCAATGCCATCCAGCCTGTGAACAAGAACAACAAAAGTGGCCCATGGACTGACGGAGAGCTGAATCACTCCAACCTCTTAATGTCATCGAGGTGCTGCTGGAATTCATCTTGCAGATCCATAGGGGACCCTTATCAGGCCCAGCTTCTGAGGCCTTGCGATTCTAATGTCTCTGTGGTGGTATGTCAAGTTTGTTTTGCCAACATCAAAATCTCTCTTGCTCTCTTCTACTCCTTCTACATAGCTCTATGCTGCTGTCTTCCTCTTTGCTCCTTCTACATGGATATATGCTGTTGTCTTCCTCTATTCTCTTCCTTCTCCCTCTATGCTGTTGTCTTTCTCTACTCTCCTCCTCCTCCCTCTTCTCTCTCCTGCTGTTCCACTTCCCCACCTTTCCTCTAGTCTCTATATTGATTTATCACAGCCTTGTTATGTATCTAGTAGTCTCGTGTATTGTTTCTCCTGGTGTTCCACTTTCCCACCTATCCTCTAGTGCCTATGCTGATTTACCACCACCTTATTATGTATCTAGTAGCTTCATGCATTGTTCTTTCTCTCCTATGTATCCTCCTGAAGTGTAATCTATTGATTGCCATGTTGCCATTATGCTAATCTCTGCTGTTCATCCCATGTACTGTAAACCTAATTCATACTTTTGTTGTCCTTGTTTTTATTATGCAACTTTGTACTGTGTATTTGAACTGTTTTGCTTGTCCTCCAGGACCACTTTGTAAATGAGTCCTTCTCAATGGTGTACTTCCTGGTAAAATAAAATTGAATTGAATTGATTTGAACAAGGACAAATGTTGCTTAAGTATCTCTCTCTCTCTCATAGCTCCCTCGTAACAGGGTAGCAGACCACGGGTGTGCAGTTCTAAATCTTCTGTCAGCTCATCTACAGTCTAAGGGTGGGAGTTTGCAGGCAACACAGACTCTGGTAGTAGTTTCTTCTCTGTCCCAAGGGCAGTGTCAACCTCCCAGGGTGCAAATTCACCAACAACTTGGTTCTTCTTCTTCTCCAGGATCCAAACCTCTGGCTCTATACTCAGGATTTGAACTGGTACTTTTCCATCTCTGCTGGTTACCAAAGTTCATCACACCATCAGCCCGGATCCATGCATTCTGTTTCATGACTCAGTGAGCTCTGCCAGTTCCAGACCAGGGGTCCATTCTAGTCCCTAATGAAACCAGGTATAATGATCTCACTTTGTTCTGGGATGGTCACTCTATTGGGAACTGTAACGCATCAGACACCTCCATCTTCTCTTCTCAGGAGGGAGGGTAGCTGCCACCCACATACCTGGCATACATTGTTCTTCAGGTCCACAATGACTTCTTGCATGATTCACATATTTTCCAGCAGCATAGGGTGTCAATTGGGGATTAGTGTTGATCTCCATCTTCCCAGCAGGTGCTGGGCCCTCCTCCCCTGCTGACTTCAGTTTAATGAGTGCCGTGGACATTCCCAAAGGATGTGGTCTGGACTTCCACACCCCCAGCATGCCTTTAGCTTCTTGTCCCCTCCTTCCTTCCCTCAAGATCCTGCTCATTTGTTGACTGAGCATCTTCCTTCTTATCCTAGAGCTTGGTGATTCCCTTGGCAGTTTCAGAAGGATGAGGTGTCAGTCCTGGTCTCCAGGGTCTCCATCTCCTTTGTTAGGCATTTCACAACCCTTACTATCTTCTGCACAGCATCATCCAGTTTGGCTTCCTCACCTGGCACACCATGTGCTCAGATCTGGGACATTGCATGTTGTGGCTTTGCGGATGGCCTCAAACTCACTCGTGAAGTGTACTGCCTCCTCCAATGTCCTTGGCCTTACACTTCAGAGCTGCACTTGGATTTCTGAGTTTCCCACATTGCTTACAAAGTGATCTCATGCCAACATGTCCTGAGTTGGTAGATGTGCTGTAGGTTACACCTTGGCGACTAGTCTGCAGATGACATTTCCAAATTCACGAAGAGTGTCTGTCTCCTGTCTCTTTTGGTCTACGAATGTGACCTGACACCAGCCTTCTAGCAGGAGCAGCTCCAGATATTGTTTCATCACCTGCTTCAGTCTTTGGTAACTGGTGTGATCTTTGGGCACAAAGCTCCAATACACCTCGCGAGCCTGTGCCTTGAATAAACAGTGTCAGGAAGCAGATCTGTTTATCTTCATCCAAGCCATTTGCTTCAGCCACCAACTCAAACTGGTCTGCCCAAGCTGACTATTCACAGTCACCTCCGACGACTGTCTTGGGTATGTATACAGGTCTGGGCATCCTCCCCCCATCTTGTTGGAAGCAACATACCCCACTGGAAGCATTCACCCCTACTAGATTCCTGTTTCAAAATCATCCATGCCAACCAAATGGAAGAAGAGCTACTTTTAGAGTCTTGGTTAGTCTGTTCGATAAGGAAAAAATACTTTAAAAGGGGAAAGCCCTCTAGATAGAAACTCCTTCACGTTGGCTTGAAAATCCCAGTGCTACCACCAGTATGGCATAATCTGAATGTCACTGACATCACCAAGATGGCGCTGTTGGCAGCACCATCCCCAGATGTAGATAGCAAGCTTAAACTGGGTGAGGTAACAATGTCAGTTTCTTCAGCCTAACAGCTGGGTGCCCAAATGTCATTCAGAGCCAGCCACTGGTGGAAGTGAAGAAGTGTCTTAATAAGGGGGAGGAAGTATTCCCCCAGACATGATACTACTGCTACCACCCAAAGTAACAAACTAAAAAGAGTTACCAAGATCTACTAAAAATAACCACCGACAGGTGGAATTAAATAGAATAAATAAACTTTACTTAAGCTGATGAGTAGCAGTGCAATAAAAGAGTAAAAATTCAGCGATTTGGTGCAATTGGCAATCAAAACTTTCAGTGCAATTGGCAATCAAAACTAAGCAGCACAAAATTCTAAAATTGGGCCTATCATTCTAATACTAATGCTAAATGCCTATCACTTCAATATTAACAATGTATACTTATCATTCTAACATTACAGCCACCCCCTGAAGCCACAGAAAAATAGAAAATGGGCTAGGTCTTATCTCTACCAGCCCAGTAAACAGAAAACTACTACTAGTGGCTGACGGCAATTACCAGCCCTGAGAAGGGCTTTTATGAGGGGTCAGACTTACCCTGAGACTCTGGCTCCAATACCTAATTGACCAGGCATGGTGTATCTTTGCTAGTCCACCCCGGCACTAAGATAAGGATGCCTTAACTACTGGTACCCACTACACCACACCACCTCCCCAGGGCTCACTCTCCAGGTGACATGCCTTCCCCACCAGGGACAGGCTACTGCTAGTTTTGTAAAAGGATACAAGCATTTGTAGATGTGGTATGGCACTAGTCAACCTGCTTGCCAAGTGTTCTTGGCTCCTCACTGCTAACTGACCTGCTAGCTGAGTCTCCTTGGCTCTTCACCACTAGCTGACCTACTAGCTGAGTCTCCTTTCTCCAAGAGTGCCTGGAGGCAGGTCACTCTTTCTCTGCTGATCAATCCACCAGTCGATTCTTTCCAGGGTTCACCTCTGCCAGGCTAGTATCCCCACAGCTGACTAACATGTCAGGTGAGTCTGCTGGGCTTCAATTGGAAGGGCCTGGTAGCAGACCACACCCCCTTGCCACTGGTCAACTTAGGAACCAGCCTCTATAAGTGTTGAGGGGGGCAACTGGCAGCAGCTTGCAGAAAAAGAGATGTGCAAGTGTGACCCCCAGACCCCTGCCTTTTAGCAAAAATGACAGGTGGCATGCTTTTGAAGCTGACAGCAGTACCTGGTGGGGACTGGGTTTAGGAGGATGAGGTTACTTGGCACAGGGGACCTAGGTTTGGCTACTCTGCACAGGGGCATCCAAGTAAATCCGAACACAAGAAGCAATAACTGTAATGTCCAGAACCAGGAATGGGATTCTACAGTGTGGCTTTTATTCACATCCAAGCTGAACAAACAAAGCATAGACGGACCCCCACGGGGCTACATTCCTGGTAATGCAGATTAGAGACAACAGAACACTTCTTCACATTTCCAGTCCTCAGGCTCTGAACCCACCAGGCACACAGCCCGGACTTGCACACAGCTTTGGGTACACAGCCCGACTTGTACACTACTTGGGTTTTCCCCACGGCCCGGCTCCCCCGCCGGCCACTTGATCCACGGTCCATTTTGGGAAATGAACCAGTTTTCCTGTTGTGGCTCCCCAAACCACCTTAGAGCCTTCGACTCTTAGAGGGAATTTTCCTTCCAATCCCACATCTGGGTACTTCCCTCATCACTGGCCAAGTGCATGAGGCAAAGTAGAAATCCACAGAGCAAATCTGTAGAGGTGGACCTGGTCACTAAAGATGGGGGGTCTCCCACCTCCAGCTCCCACAATCCATACCCAGCCATTTCTCTGGAAACTAAACCACTCTTTTACTGAAAGCTTGGCAATGTAGATTACTGAGTAGACGTATGTCACATCTCCTCTACATGTCTTGACTTCCCATAAGTGCTGGACTTGAATATACTTTAAATTTTTTGGCTAAGCCTATTACTCTAGGCCTCCCACTACTTCAGTAGTCCAATCCCCACTATCACACAAGTCCCAGTTTGAAAAACATAGGCCCTTTCGAAAGAGCAGAAACTCACCCTCTGGTTGCAGGTGCCCCACAGGTGATTCACAAATCTTCTTGTTTCCCAAAACTCTTGAAGAAATAAGGCAGCTTTTCCACTAGTAGAAAAAAACAGGGGGTTGCCCCTGGAATATGCAGGAAACCTTCCTGCCCCATCCCCTGAGGGTTGGGGCACTGAGACCTGAATCAGCAGTCTCCACCACTTCAAAACTATCTTCTGTGTCTCTCTTTTGGTGGAAGCACACACCTTTTTTCCCTACTGTAGCCCTATGTCAGTGCTGAGGCTCCATGAGCCTAACCAGAGCTGCTGTGCTGCTCTCTCAGCAAGTTCCAAACTTCAACTGACCTACAGACTACTGTTCAAACCTCCCAACATTCTATTCCAACTCCCTGCTGCAGATTCCACTGTGGCTCATGCAGCTGCAACAGTTCTATGGTGATGTCATTCCTCAGTCTCAGCTGAGGCTGAGAACAGAGTGAGACAGTGTGAAATCCATTTAACTGGAGTTTCACAAGCTGCCTTCCCTGCCTACCACTATGTCTTACTGGGATACTAGTAACCCCGGGTAACAAGGGGGTTACATTCGCCCTTGACCAGGAAAATGACTGTCCGCAGTCATTGTTTACCCGGCTTTAGGCCATCCCACCCTATGTGCTACCTGCAGAGGGGGGTGATCAGGCCCCCTCCTCCCATGTGCAAGCACAGGCAGGCAACACTAAGGGCCTAGAGGCCTTTAGCTGACATATCAACCTCTACGCTATCCACTTACTATGGATGCCTAGTGGCTCTGGTAGAACTGTCCAGAGCATAGCCCTAAAAGCTCAGCACTGCAACCCCTACTGCAGGTCAGGGCCACAGCCTGTCTATCCCCCCTAGCCCTCTAGGGAAAACCTATCTGCCTCTGACTTAACACCCCAAAAAAAAAAAAATCCGGGGACCTCCCCGACCTTGGGCAACCTGCAACCACACACCAAGAAAATAATACTACATTATTATATCACTTTACTGCTTCCTCCCTACCCCCACAACCACACCTGTGGAAGAAAAGGGTTAATACAGTAACAACAACAATAACAACACCACAGTACTTTAAATTTTACACACTAAAGTACTAGTGAGGAACTACCATGAGCCCCTCCTCCTCTTCTTGTCTTCTCTTCTGTCTTCTCCAGGAACACCTGCAAGAAAAAGAAAGACAACACACACTCCTAATCTGCATACACAGTCTACCTAAACCCCTACCATCAAAACACTGAAGAATCCCAAAAAGATTTTTTTTTTAGAAAAGGTAGAAAAACAGTATATACATTAGAAAACAACAACATTATTTACAATACACATTTGGGGGGATGAACTAGTGACCACAATGCCCGAAGGCTAGTCCAATAAAGAGTCTCTCCTGGGCTGGAGCCCGTGAAACACAGTTCTAGCAGGCCAAAGTCCCGAAGGAGAGAGTCTTTGAGGACAGTTCACATTTTTGGAGTCTGCTAGTGTAGGGTGTGTACTGCAATGTCACAAAGATGGAAAGTTCAGACTTACCAGCCCTTGTAGAATGGAAAATTCTGAACCGACCTGCACCTCTGACTAAGACTCTCCCTGGCAGCATTTCTTCCGATACAGCTGGGCGGACATCTTCCGGGAACCACAGGAGGGCACATCTGGGGACTGCTGGGTTGATGTCATCTCTGGAGATGGAACCTTAGAACAGGAACAAAAAGAAAACAGCTGGTCCGACGTCATCCGATTACCAGGCGATGGCTCAGGATACAGCTGGGCTGGTGTCCTCTCTGGATCTGAAGTCATCTGGTGGGGAGTCGATGGATTCTGGAAAGGCCAGTACACTGTAGAACTGATGAATGTGGGGCACCTGAATCCTGGATATCCATACTGGCGGATCAATAAAGGCACTTCACAGGCTGGTGTGGCAGTTTTGAATACCACTGCTCGGCTTTCCATTTAGTGGGCACGGGCACATTTGCTGGGAGGTCCTTGCACTGAGGCCAATAGTACCGGGGGTCAGGAGCTTGAATTATTACCTCATCTGGGCACACATAATTCACACATTGGAGATTTCACGTCCCTCTCCATCCACTATTCACACTCTGTCCATAAACAGTGTCCTGCCTCTCTTCCAATGGGTATATTTCTCATGAAATAGTCTGTTCTTTACATGCTTGTTTGCCCCAGGATGCACACCTTTCATTGCTTTGGCCCAGATCCAGGATTTCCTGCTGTTCTCAATCTCCTCCCAGACTTTCCGAGGAAAGGTAGGAAAGGCCATTCCATAGATCTCATTCGCCTTCCTACGAACAAGTCTCTCCTCTTTACTAGCTTTGGTCAACCTGAGACCGCTGGCCTGGCTTGGGGGTGGCCAGTCCTGGTTCTGCCAGCTACGCATCCTTAACTAAATTAAAAACGGATCCCTGACTTCTTCTTCTTGCATAGCCAGGGCAGTGGTGTCACCACTCTCTTACATGCATTCCTCCGAGGCAAGAGCTTGAGGCTGTGTACCTGTTTCTTTTTCACAAGGCCACATAGGTTCCCCCTCATCTTCTTCCTCACTAAGGATCTGAGCCCAAGAGTGAGCAGCCGTTCTCACTCCTGAGACTATCCACTCATCACTAGGCGCAGAGGTCGACACCTCCCACTCAAAGGCCTCCCGCATCTCATCTTCTCCTAAGAGACTTGGGCTAGGCCCCCCCTCCAGGGGTCTACTGATGCTTTATCCGAACTTTCCTTCTGGGATCCAGCATCCGAAACTTCAACATCTGGTTCTATCTCTAACTCTGCACCCTCTAGCTTTGTGCCACACTCCCCCGGGGGGCCTTCCTCCACAGGCTCTGCCTGGTGCTGTGTGCTGCCGACTACAGATTCCTGAACCTTTGTCCAAGTGGGAGCCAAACGAATTTGAGGCGCTTTATACAAGCCATATTTTTCTAGGCATCCAGCACAGTGAGGAATCATGAAGACGTCCCTTCCAGCTCTCAAGCATATTTGACACACACGCACTGGAAAACCAGGAATTGCCACATGAGGAGGCAGTTGTCCTCCATAGCACCACTTTTCGATGTCCCTCAGTCTATTTACTGCTGCTGTTACTGCAGCCCGAGCATGATCCGGGTAGCGAGCTGGTCCTGAGGCCATAACTGCAGAAAAACAAAAAAAAGCTCACTGTAACTGAAAGTCCCACTTTGCTGAACACCTTCTTTACTTTTAAAATGGCTCCTCTGCTGCTGTGTTTACTTTACTACTCCACCCTGTTATGGTGGCGGCAGCATTCCTGTGCATCAACATTCAGAAATTGGGTCAAGCCACTGCACACCCGATTTACACACACTACTGATAACTTTTTGCTCAAACTGCACAAACTTGCTCTGTTCTTGTTCTAAACACATTTACATGATTTTCCACGGACTTTTCACTTGCTGGAAACATTTCTTTTACTCACAGTCCCTTAAAGATTCAAGTTTTTAAGCACAGGATTGCCTGTAAAACTAGTGCTGCACATTTGGCTACAACTCACAGTCTCTCTCTGGCTTTAAACTTTAAACTGATGCTGAACTCATTACTATGCACACAGTCAATGGCTTAACAGACTTGCACTTTCTGGCAGGACTTGACACAGTCGTTACTTGCAAAGTGACTACACTGCTGCACACATATTTTGCTGGCATAGGGCAGAAAATCACTGTTTGAGCAATTTCAATGTTAGTACTTACTGTTATCAGTAGCAGTTTGCTGCGATGGAAAAAAACAGTCTGCAGCCAGTTCTTGGAGGCCTCAGAACAGAAACGGGTGGGCAGTCCTGCCGATCATCTCCTCGACCACCACTCTTGCAATTCAAATGATCCATTAGCGGGTTGAGCCCGATTTTAAACAAGCAAGTCTATTTTTAGAAGGTTTACAATGTTTTTACAACTCCGCGATGCTCCTCCACAAGCCAGTACACACACTCCACTCACACTCCCTCTCGAATGCTGGGGCAGTCACTGTAGAGCTGGCTGAGGGGCCGGACTAATTGCAGCCTCACCAATCACACGATGCCATGCAAATGAGCCTCTTCTTCCTCGTGAGTGCCCTTCTCCTCACGGCGATCGTCGAGCAGGCAAATTTAAACTGCAGAATGCATTTTTTTTTTTCAACTGACTCCACAGTGGGAGCCCATTTCAACCATTTAACATAGCCATTACACTGCAAGTCTCTCAGTTCATTCAGAAAGCATTTCCAACGTCCAGGGCACAATTTTCCTGTTGCTACCCCCTAGTCTTCCACACTTTTCTTTATCACAGTTCTTATTTAAAAAGCAGGCAAAAATGCTGTAAACAATTTGATGCAGGACAAGGACACACTCTTTGGCTTTACTGCTCCTTGGTAAACAGTTGGCATTTTAAACAGCAGCATAAGATCCACAGCACACAGCAGCACTAGTTAACTTGCTTCAGCTTTTTGGGCTACCCACTGTCAGATAGCCAAAATGCTAGCCCCCTTGCCCGAGCACCTTCCTCCCAGAATTAAATCCCAGCGGTGCCTCCATTTTTGTAACCCCCATACCCCTGCCTTTTAGCAAAAACGACAGGTGGCATGCTGTTGAAGCTGACAGCAGTACCTGGTGGGGACTGGGTTTGGGGGAGGATGAGGTTACTCGGCACAGGGGGCCTAGGTTTGGCTACTCTGCACAGGGGCACCCAAGTAAATCCAAACACAGGAAGCAATAACTGTAATGTCCAGAACCAGGAATGGGATTCTACAGTGTGACTTTTATTCACATCCAAGCTGAACAAACAAAGCACAGATGGACACAGCACAGCACCCCCACGGGGCTACATTCCTGGTAATGCAGATTAGAGACAACAGGAACACTTCTTCACATTTCCAGCCCTCAGGCTCTGAACCCACCAGGCACACAGCCCGGACTTACACGCAGCTTTGGGTACACAGCCGACTTGTACACTACTTGGGTTTTCCCCACTGGCCAGGCTCCCCCGCCGGCCACTTGATCCACTGTCCATTTTGGGAAATGAACCAGTTTTCCTATTGTGGCTCCCCAAACCACCTTGGAGCCTTTGACTCCTAGAGGGAATTTTCCTTCCAATCCCACGTCTGGGTACTTCCCTCATCACTGGCCAAGTGCATGAGGCAAAGTAGAAATCCACAGAGCAAATCTGTAGAGGTGGACCTGGTCACTAAAGATGGGGGGGTCTCCCACCTCCAGCTCCCACAATCCATACCCGGCCATTTGTCTGGAAACTAAACAACTCTTTTACTGAAAGCTTGGCAATGTAGACTACTGAGTAGACGTATGTCGCATCTCCTCTACATATCTTGGCTTCCCATAGGTGCTGGACTTGAACATACTTTTAATTTTTTGGCTAAGCCTATTACTCTAGGCCTCCCACTACTTCAGTAGTCCAATCCCCACTATCACACAAGTTCCAGGGTGAAAAACATAGGCCCTTTAGACAGAGCAGAAACTCACCTTCTGGTTGCAGGTGCCCCACAGGCGATTCACAAATCTTCTTGTTTCCCAAAACTCTTGAACAAATAAGGCAGCTTTTCCACTAGTAGAAAAAACCAGGGGGTTGCCCCTGGAATATGCAGGAAACCTTCCTGCCCTATCCCCTGAGGGATGGGGCACTGAGACCCGAATCAGTGGTATCCACCACTTCAAAACTATCTTCTGTGTCTCTCTTTTGCTGGAAACACACACCTTTTTTCCTACTGTAGCCCTATGTCAGGGCTGCGGATCCCCCCTAGCCCTCTAGGGAAATCTGTCTGCCTCTAACTTAATATCCAAAACAAAAACAACCCGGGGACCTCCCCGACCTTGGGCAATCTGCAACCACACACCAAGAAAAATAATACCACATTATTACATCACTGTACTGCCTCCTCCCTACTCCCACAACCACACCTGTGGAAGGAAAAGGGTTAATCCAGTAACAACAACAATAACACCACCACAGTACTTTAAATCACTACACACTAAAGTACTAGTGAGGAACTCCGATGAGCCCCTCCTCCTCTTCTTGTCTTCTCTTCTGTCTTCTCCAGGAACACCTGCAAGAAAAAGAAAGACAATACACACTCCTAATCTGCATACACAGTCTACCTAAACCCCTACCATCAAAACACTGAAGAATCCCAAAAAGATTTTATTTTTTTTATTTTTTTTAGAAAAGGGTAGAAAAACAGTATACATACTAGAAAGCAGTAGAAAACAATGACATTATTTACAATATACATTTGGGGGGATGGAGTGCCCTAAAAGTCCCAACTAGTGACCACAGTGCCCAAAGGCTAGTCCATTAAAGAGTCTCTCCTGGGCGTGGCAGTGAGCACAATTCTAACAGGCCAAGTCGAAGGGGAGAGTCTTTGAGGACAGTTTACACATTTTGGAGTCTGCTAGTGTAGGATGTGTACTGCAATGTCATAAAGATAGAAAAGTTTGTACTTACCAGCCCCGTGTGGTACAAAAAATCTGAACCGACCTGCACCTCAGACAAGGACTTTCCCTGGCAGCATTTCTTCCGATACAGCTGGGCGAACATCTTCCAGGAACCACAGGAGGGCACATCTGGGAACTGCTGGGTTGATGTCATCTCTGGAGATGGAACCTTAGAACAGGAACAAAAAGGAAAACAGCTGGTCTGATGTCATCCGATTACCAGGCGATGAAGCAGGATACAGCTGGGCTGGTGTCCTCTATGGATCTGAAGTCATCTGGTGGGGAGTTGATGGATTCTGGAAAGGCCAGTACACTGTGGAACTGATGAATGTGGGGCACCTGAGTCCTGGATGTCCATACTGGTGGATCAATAAAGGCACTTCACAGACTGGTGTGGCAGTATTGACTACCACTGCTCGGCTTTCCATTTTGTAGGCATGTGCACATTTGCTGGGAGGTCCTTGCACTGAGGCCAATAGTACCGGGGGTCAGGAGCTTGAATTATTACCCCATCTGGGCACATATAATTCACACATTGGAGATTTCACGTCCCTCTCCATCCACTATTCGCACTCTGTCCATAACAGTGTCCTGCCTCTCTTCCACTGGGTATATTTCTCATGAAACAGTCTGTCCTTTACATGCTTGTTTGCCCCAGGATGTACACCTTTCATTGCTTTGGCCCAGATCCAGGATTTTCTGCTGTTCTCAATCTCCTCCCAGACTCTCCAAGGAAAGTTAGGAAAGGTCATCCCATAGATCTCATTCACCTTCCTACGAACCAGTCTCTCCTCTTTACTAGCTTTGGTCAACCTGAGACCGCTGGCCTGGCTTGGGGGTGGCCAGTCCTGGTTCTGCCAGCTATGCATCTTCAACGAAATTAGAAACAGATCCCTGACTTCTTCTTCTTGCATAGCCAGGGCAGTGGCATCACCACTCTCTTCCATGCATTCTTCCGAGGCAAGAGCTTGAGGCTGTGTAGCCATTCCTTTTTCACAAGGCCACATAGGTTCCTCCTCATCTTCTTCCTCACTAAGGATCTGAGCCCAGGAGTGAGCAGTCATTCTCACTCCTGGGACTATCCACTCATCACTAGGCGCAGAGGTCAACACCTCCAATTCAAAGGCCTCCCGCATCTCATCTTCTCCTATGAGACTTGGGCTAGGCCCCCCCTCCGGGGGTCTACTGATGCTTTATCCGAACTTTCCTTCTGGGATCCGGCATCCGAATCTTCAACTTCTACTTCTGTCTGTAACTCTGCACCCTCTAGCTTTGTGCCACACTCCCCGAGGGGCCTTCTTCCACAGGCTCCGCCTGGTGCTGTGTGCTGCCAACTTCAGATTCCTGAACCTTTGTCCATGTGGGAGCCAAATGAATTTGAGGCGCTTTATACAAGCCATATTTTTCTAGGCATCCAGCACAGTGAGGTATCATGAAGACGTCCCTTCCAGCTCTCAAGCATATTTGACACACATGCACTGGAAAACCAGGAATTGCCACATGAGGAGGCAGTTGTGTTCCATAGCACCACTTTTCAATATCCCTCAGACTATTTACTGCTGCTGTTACTGCAACCCGGGCATGATCCGAGTAACAAGGTGGTCCTGAGGCCATAACTGCAGAAAAAACAAACAAAAGCTCACTGTAACTGAAAGTCCCACTTTACTGAACACCTTCTTTACTTTTTAAAATGGCTCCTCTGCTGCTGTGTTTACTTTACTACCCCACCCTGTAATGGTGGCGGCAGCACTCCTGTGCATCAACATTGAGAAATTGGGTCAAGCCACTGCGCACCCGATTTACACACACTACTGATAACTTTTGCTCAAACTGCACAAACTTGCACTGTTCTTGTTCTAAACACATTTACATGATTTTGCACGGACTTTTTACGTGCTGGAAACATTTCTTTGACTCACAGTCCCTTAAAGCTTCAGATTTTTAAGCACAGGATTGCCTGTAAAACTAGTGCTGCACATTTGGCTACAACTCACAGTCTCTTTCTGGCTTTAAACTTTAAACTGATGCCGAACTCATTACTATGCACACAGTCAATGGCTTAACAGACTTGCACTTGCTGGCAGGACTTGATACAGTCGTTACTTGCAAAGTGACTACGATGCTGCACACATATTTTGCTGGCAATGGGCAGAAAATCACTGTTTGAGCAATTTCACTGTTAGTACTTACTGTTATCAGCAGCTGTTTGCTGCGATGGGGAAAAAATGGCCTGCAGCCAGTCTTGGAGGCCTCAGAACAGAAACGGGCGGGCAGTCCTGCCGATCGTCTCCTCGACAACCACACTCGCAATTTAGACGATAGAATTGCAGGTTGAGCCCGATTTTAAACAAGCAAGTCTATTTTTAGAAGGTTTACAGCATTTTTAACACTCCGCAACGCTCCTCCACAAGCCAGTACACGCACTCCACTCACACTCCCTCTCGAATGCTGGGGCAGTCACTGTAGAGCTGGCTGAGGGGCGGGACTGATTGCAGCCTCACCAATCACACGATGCCATGCAAATGAGCCTCTTCTTCCTCACGAGTGCTCTTCTCCTCACGGCGATCGTCGAGCAGGCAAATTTAAACTGCAGAATGCATTTTTTTTTCTTTTCAACTGACTCCACAGTGGGAGCCCATTTCAGCCATTTAACATAGCCATTCACACTGCAAGTCTCTCAATTCATTCAAAAAGCATTTCTAACGTCCAGGGCAGAATTTTTCTGTTGTTACCCCTTGTCTTCCACACTTTTCTTATCACGCAGTTCTTTTAAAAGCATTTCCACCATCCAGTGCACAATTTTCCTGTTGCTACCCCTAGTCTTCCACACTTTTCTTAATCACTGTTCTTTTTTAAAATCAGGCAAAAACGCTGTAAACAATTGATGCAGGACAAGGGCACACTCTTTTAGCTTTACTGCTCCTTGGTAAACAGTTGGCATTTTAACAGCAGCATAAGATCCACAGCACACAGTGACACACTAGATGAAATTGCTTCAGCTTTTGGGCTACCCACTGCCAGATAGCCAAAACGCTAGCCCCCTTGCCCGAGCACCTTCCTCCCAGAATTAAATCCAAAGCGGTGCCTCCATTTTTGTAACCCTCGACCCCTGCCTTTTTGCAAAATGACAGGTGGCATGCTGTTGAATCTGACAGCAGTACCTGGTAGGGACTGGGTTCAGGGAGGATAAGGTTACTCGGCACAGGGGGCCTAGGTTTGGCT
Source organism: Neoceratodus forsteri (assembly GCA_016271365.2). Lineage (NCBI taxonomy): Eukaryota > Metazoa > Chordata > Ceratodontiformes > Ceratodontidae > Neoceratodus > Neoceratodus forsteri. Next base: position 244,853,764 of record CM057454.1, on the reverse strand, counting down.
ACTCTGCACAGGGGCACCCAAGTGAATCCGAACACAGGAAGCAATAACTGTAATGTCCAGAACCAGGAATGGGATTCTACAGTGTGGCTTTTATTCATACCCAAGCTGAACAAACAAAGCATAGACAGACCCCCATGGGGCTACATTCCTGGTAATGCAGATTAGAGATAACAAAATACTTCTTCACATTTCCAGCCCTCAGGCTGTGAACCCACCAGGAACACAGCCCGGACTTGCAAGCAGCTTTGGGTACACAGCCCGACTTGTACACTACTTGGGTTTTCCCCACTGGCCAGGCTCCCCCGCCGGCCACTTGATCCACGGTCCATTCTGGGAAATGAACCAGTTTTCCTGTTGTAGCTCCCCAAACCACCTTAGAGCCTTCGACTCCTAGAGGGAATTTTCCTTCCAATCCCACATCTGGGTACTTCCCTCATCACTGGCCAAGTGCATGAGGTGAAGTAGAAATCCACAGAGCAAATCTGTAGAGGTGGACCTGGTCACTAAAGATGGGGGGTCTTCCACCTCCAGCTCCCACAATCCATACCCAGGCATTTCTCTGGAAACTAAACAACTCTTTTCTGAAAGCTTGGCAATGTAGATTACTGAGTAGACATATGTCACATCTCCTCTACATGTTTTGACTTCCCATAAGTGCTGGACTTGAACATACTTTTACTTTTGGCTAAGCCTATTACTCTAGGCCTCCCACTACTTCAGTAGTCCCATCCCCACTATCACACAAGTCCCAGGGTGAAAACATGGGCCCTTTAGAAAGAGCAGAAATTCACCCTCTGGTTGCAGGTGCCCCACAGATGAATCACAAACACTTCTTGTTTCCCAAAAACTCTTGGACCAAATAAGGCAGCTTCTCCACTAGCAGAAAACCAGGGGGTTGCCCCTGGAATATGCAGGACAACCTTTCCTGCCCCATCTCCTGAGGGATGGAACACTGAGACCCGATTCAGCGGTCTCCACCACTTTAAAACTGTCTTCTGTGTCTCTCTTTTAGGTGGAAACACACACCTTTTTCCTAATTGTAGCCCTATGTCAGGGCTGAGGCTCCACAGCCTACAGAACTGCTGTGCTCCTCTCAACAGAAGCTCCAACTCCAGCTGACCTACAGACTACATGTTCAAACCTCCCAACATTCTGTTCCAACTCCTGCTGCAGATTCCATTGTGGCTCATGCAGCTGCGACAGTTCTATGGTGATGTCATCCCTCAGTCTCAGCTGAGACTGAGAACAGAATGAGACAGTGTGAAATCCATTTAACTGGAGTTTCACAAGCTACCTTCCTGCCTACTACTAGGTCTTACTGGGATTCTAGTAACCCTGGGTAACAAGGGGGTTACACAAGAACAAGAGGGCACAATTTGAAGATAGAGGGGGACTGCTCAGGGGCAATGTGAGGAAATATTTTTTCACGGAGAGGGTGGTGGATGCATGGCACCGCCTTCCTGAGGAGGTTGTGGGGTCAAAAACAGTGAGGGAATTCAAGAATGCATGGGACAGACATGAGGCAATTATAGTGGGGGTAGGAGGAAGTAGGCTGTTGGTTAACTGGAATCTGCAGCTTATCTAATAGGTAGGGAAATGGGCAGACTAGGTGGGCCAAGTGGTCCTTATCTGTCATCAAAGTCATGAAACATAGAATTTGATGGCGAGATGGAGACGCTCTTCACAGCTCTGCCCATTTTCTGTCAATAGCCGCAGATCCAAGGACAACCAGCAGCCTACTTCTTCCTACCCCCCCTAGAATTGCCCTTATGACTGTCCCATGCATGCTTGAATTCCACCACTGTTTTTGACTCTACAACTCCTCCTCCCAGAAGGCTGTTCCATGCATCCACAACCCTCTCAGAAAAATACTCTTTAAATTACCTTGTGAGCCGCTTCCATCTTCAAATTGTGCTCCTTGTTCTTGCACACCTCTTTTTGAAAGATGCTATCCTCTTGACTTTGTTGATTCCCTGAGGTACTTGAAGTTTCTATCATGTCCCCTCTCCCTCCTTTCCTCAAGGCTATACATATTAAGCTCCTTAAGTTTCTCTTCATATGTCTTCTGGTGCAGACCCTGCACCATTTTAGTGCCCTCCTCTGGACAGCTTCCATCCTGTCTATGTCTTTGCAGAGATTGGGTCTCCAGAACTGAATGCAGTACTCCAGATGGGGTCTCACCAGCTGTCTGTACAGAGGAAATAACTTCCTGTTTTACTGGTGTGCCTCTCCCTATGCATCCCAGTATCTCCCAACCCTCCTTGCTGCCCTCTCACATTGCTTGCCCACCTTTAGGTCATCTGATATGACTACCCCAGGTCCCTTTCCATTTTGTTGTTAGTATCTCACCCTCCATTGTGTACTCTTCCCTGGGTTTTGTTTCCCAGGTGATTACCTTGCACTTCTTAGCATTGAATCTAAGCTGCCATACATTTGACCATTCCTCTAACCTTGCCAAGTCCTTCTCATCCTTTCCACCCTACCTTGTGCATCAACTCTGTTGCAGATCTTTGTGTTATCTGCAAAGAGACATCTTTCCTTCAGTCCCTCTGCAATGTCACTTACAAAGACATTGAAGAGGACTGGTCTAACTACTGAACCCTGCAGTTCCCCACTAGTAACCCCTTTCTTCAGAGTGGACTCCATTTACTATTACTCTCTGTGTCTATTCTCCAGCCAATTCTTTACCCAGTCTGTTATCTTGGGACCCACTCCCAGGCTGGCTAACATGTTATTAATCTTTTGTGTTGGGACTGTGTCAAATGCCTTGCTAAAGTCTAGGTAGGCCATGTCCACAGCCCCTCCCTGATCTACTACTTTGGTCATCCAGTCAAAGAAATCTATCAGATTCATCTGGCATGACCTTCCCGCTGTGAATCCATGCTGCCTTGGGTCCTATGCCCCTCTGGCCTCTAGATAGTCGACAATTCTTTCCTTTAGAAGTGATTCCATCATTTTCCCTATCACTGAGGTTAAACTAACAGGTCTGTAGTTTCTTGCTTCTGCCCTGCTCCCACTTTTGTGAAGGGGAATCACATCTGCCCTCCTCCAGTCCTCGGGTACCACCCCATCCTCCCATGATTTGTTAAACAGGGTAGTCAGTGGTGTCACTAGTTCTACCTTAGTTCTTTTAGAATTCTGGGATGAATCCCATCAGGCCCATTGCTTCCACCTTCAGATTTAAGAGTTCTTTCAGAACCCTTTCTTCTGTAAATGGGCTGGTATCAACTTCTGTATCCAGAGTGTTTCTATTGTTTGTTTTAGGTACCTCCCTCTTCATTTATAAATACTGAGCAAAAATATTTGTTTAGTATCTCTGCCTTTCACAGTCACCCTCTCACCCCCCCTTTTATTAAACCTCCTATTCCTCCCTTGGTCTTCCTTTGCTCCTGATGTTCCTATAAAGGTTTTATCCCCTTCTTAACTGAGTTGGCGATCTTTTCCTCAGTTTGGTCCTTTGCTGTTCTGACTGCCTTCCAGCTTCCTTTTGCTTTAACTGATACAATTCTCTGTCCTGCTCCTTCTGTGATTCCTTGTTCTTCACTGTAATGCTTTCTTTCTCTCTTGAACCTTCACTGCCACTTCCTTTGAGAACTATAGTGGTTTCTTACATCGTTTTGTTTATTTGCTTCACACAGAGGCTCGTACCTCTGTGATGGCAGTATTTATTATTCCCCATTGTTCTTCCACCCTCCTTCCTGCCCATTTGCTAGTGCATTCCTTAGGCACTCACCCATTTTGGCAAAGTCAGTCCTCCTAAAGTCCAGTACATTTGCCTTTGTATGGCTTGACTCTATTGCTGTGTTTATTGTGAACCATACTGTTCGATGGTCGCTAGTTCCCGGATGGCTACCCACTTCTACATGTGTGATCCTCTCTCCATCTCCATTTGAGAGAACCAGGTCTAAGATTGCTCCCTCTCGAGTGGGTTCCAATACTAGTTGTCTAAGGCATGCCCCCTGTAGGGCATCTAGAATAACCCCATTCTTCGAAGTGGCTGCTGCAACTGCACTCCAGTTAACATCTGGCATATTCAGATCACCCACCAGCAATATCTCCCCTTTTTCTGCCATTCTTAGTATACTTTCTATCATTTCCTTGTCCATTTCCTCTCCCTGAGAGGGTCTGTATACAACCCTTGTGCGGATTGTGGTGCCATTGCCTGTCTACAAATTGACCCACAGTGCTTCTTCTCCTCCCTGTTTACCCTTTTGTTCTGTTGCTTTGATTCCTTCCCTTATGTAAAGAGCCACTCCTCCTCCTCTTTTACCCTCCCTGTCCCTCCTGTAGATAGTGTATCTGTGTTTTACATCCCAGTCATGGTTTTGTGTGTACCATGTTTCGGTGACTGCCACGATATCCAGATGTTCCTCCTCCATCAAGGCCACTAATTCAGGAAGCTTGTTACCCAGACTTCGGGCATTGGTACTCATTGCTCTCCATTTTTTGATGGCTTTACCTTCTGTTGCAGCATCCCCCACTGACCTTTCTACCTCAGTCTTTTTCTCATTTTGTACCGTGTTTTCTAGGGAGAGGCTGGGATTTTCCTGCTGCTTATCAGTGCCTCTCCCCTTGACTAGTTTAAAAGCTTGCCAATGAAGCATTTAAACCAATTGCTCAAAAGACTTGTTCCCTTCCTGGACAGATGCAGACCATCCTGCCAGTATAGGCTGGTGTCCCTCCAGGTGGAACCCCAGTCCCCAATGAAGCCAAACCCCTGTGCCCCATACAATTTTTTCAACCATTCATTAAACTGCATGGTGCAAAGTACCCTCGCCTCACCTATGCCATTGACAGGCAGCACCTCTGAGAAGGATACTGTGTGTGCTACTTGTCTTAGGCCCCTCCCCAACTCTACAAAGTCCTCCTGCACTGCTCTAATCTCATGATGAGCAAAGTCATTTGTCCCTAGGTGGACAATGACATCCAGCTCAGAATCCCGTGCAGCTGTTCTCGTGATCCTGAGGATGCGCTTCCTGTCCCTCCAAGCCATGGCACCAGGCAGGCACCTTACTTCAGTTTTCTCTGCTCCCCCCAGTTCTATCCCCCTAATAATTGAGTCCCCCACCAGGAGCTGCTTCCTTTCCCTGTGGTGTCCTCTGCCTCCTTCCTGTGGTCCTCCCTTGTGACAGTTGTCCTCTGCCTCCTTAGTCTCCTCTGCGGGTGCATTCATAGGGGAACTATGCTCCCTCAGAATGGTGTATGGATTGTAGAGTGGAACAACTGACTGGGTGTGCCTCTGTTCCACCATCCTCACCCTCCCTGAGCCCACTGTGGTCCAACTGCTATGCTTTCTTCGCAACCTCTGAGGTAGTGGTGGTGGCTCTGGTGCTCCCTGGATGGGGGAGGTTCCATTCCTACTGTCCAGTGTGACCTGGGGGAAGGTTCCCTTACTACTGTCCAGTGTGGCCTGAAGACGGGCAACTTCCTCCCTCAGGGCAGAGAGTTGTCTGCAAATAGGGCAGTATCTCAGCCTCCAGAAAGACTCCCGGAAGACTGCTGCACCACAGCCATTACATTGCACTACTCCCCACATGTTTATCTACTTTTTTTTTGCATGTGTGATTTGTTTGTTATATAGAAATATATATATTATACAATGTGTATGCTTATATTGTCAGTGCAGTGTGCTAGAGAGGATATGACAGTGATATGCACCTTGCACTCTTTGAGGAAATTATGTCAGAACCCCAGGTATAAAGGAACTATTACCAGGGTGGGTGGGGTGAGGGTGGGCAGGGTTGAGCCTAAACTGTGCCCTCACGAAACAATCAGCTAAAAGCTCTGACCCACCGCTGCAATGAGTGCCTTCCTGTCAGCAAGATGCCCTACACAACAATTTGACAGAGAAAATACCCTGCTAATCAAACAGAGAAAAATCCAGACATCCAAGTCAGACACAGGTAAACCTCCCAGCCCCAAAACAGCCTGGTGATTTGTGCTCTTTATGTTTCTATGTTTCTTCCCTTGCTAGCCAACCTGCTAACCAAGTTCTCTTGAGGGCCCCTTGTGACAAATCGCATCCCTTCTGCTGCTAGCCAACTTGCTAGCTGATCCCAGGGACACCTGCAAGGCTCTAGAGAAAGCTGCCTGACAGCACCAGTCCTCTCTGCTGGATGCCTGAGTCAGCTGCCTTGCCTGGCTATATAGCTCTTGAGCCTTTCAAAGGGCTGCCAGGCAGACTGGGCTCTTCGATGGCAACACTCTCCCAGCTGCCTCTGTAGGCCCCTCAAAGGCTTTTCTCTGGGGTTTCTCTCCCAGACACTCCTCTTCTGGAGCTCTTCTGACCATCCTGTGAACTCCTGTGAACTGACCTTGAACCCTCCTGGCAGTCTCCATTTGTGTTGCTGGGAGGGGTGTGTGGCTACCCTGGGGGCTCCCTTACTGGCTGGGGAAGGGGATGAACCTGATTGGTTATACAAATCAAAGACTTGACTGTGCAGCCAATCAGCATTGAGAACTGCAACTAAATATTCGAGCCTCTTCCCCTGCACGAGCGCATTAATGGCAGTTAGATTTCAAAATAGGCATCAAGCACCTTTGATGTGCTGCCACAGTAGCCGCTGGATTGGGTCTTCCATGGCTAGCATTTTCACTTTCAATCGGGGAGTCAGGGAAGGGAGGGACAGACATTTCACAACCTCCCCAGACACACAGAAAATTTCACCAAGTCACTGGCTGGTGCTAAAACCGTTGAGGGGACACCCGCCCAGCTTCCACTAGAGTTCCTGATGCAGCCATGACGCTGGCTGCTACACTACTTTCATATACCCCAAGGCTGGCATTTAACTGCATAACGTAAAAAATAAAGTGAGCAAGTTAATTATTTTGGTTCCTATGGAGAAGATATTAAAATCAAATAATTCTAAGTGGTGAGGTTCATAACATTTTAATGTTATTCCATTGTGGGTTCTGTAATATCACATGATTCGAGTAATGTATGTACAGTTTTTCAGTATTCAGGGTGTTTGAAAGTTTAGTTGACAAGGGATAGTAATTAAAAGGCTCCAACTCAGGTGAGTTCCAATGCTCTAATATGAGCCTGTTTGTGTTCGTAGTCACAAGGCCAATATTACCTCCTGGTCTTTTGATAGCTTCATTTTTGAAAACTTGCTAAATATGGAAGTTATGGGATTTAGGGGTATGGCGTGCTTTAGTATCTTTCCCATTTCTTTCTGTGTTTTAACCCATCAATTATAAATATCAGGGCAAGACCACAATTACTGGAACATGGTTCCTGTTGTATCGCACCCATGCCAACAAGCAAAGGAGGGTGCTATACCCATTTTGAAAAGTCTGTTTGGGAAGCAGCAGGCTCTACTAGTAGTTTTGTATTGTATGGATTTTATTTTTGTTTTTTTTTGTAAACTTTATTTTCAACTTTTTAAGTGTGTACAGTCAGACAGTTATACCTTTCAAGTCAGTTGCAGTTAGTAATACGTATGCTTTACCTAGGATTATAGTTTAGTTAGCTTACTGAATAAACACTGTGGCAAGGTTATTTGGCTGAGGTATAACATTACAGATTATCAGCAGATACCAGACTTTTACCTCCCTTGTGTGGTAAACAAATCATTCCATACCACTTGGACCCCCACATATACATTCACTCAGATATAATCCCTTCCTCCTGTGTACGCAATACCAGGTCTCCACTTGTTTTTGAATTTTGTTCCTTCCCCACTGGCATTCAACTAGGCCCTTTCTAGCTCCATGCAGTCTAACAAATTTGCTAACCAGTATACTATCAGAGGAGGGTCTACTTGCTACTCACCTCCATTGTTGAGCCAAGGTATTTCTTGCATTGACAAAGGCTAAATGCCACAGGAGCTCATGTTAAAATTAATTTAAGTCTTTGGTTTATCATGTTTTACACCTTTTTGCCTGACCTCCACTCTGAGTAGAAGCTCAATTGGAGAGCTAGCTCAGGAAAACACCAGCATTTTCTCCATAATACTGTGCACTTCTCTCCAATACTCCCAGATTTAGGGGCACTCTAAGACCATATAACCATAGGTACTGTACCTACTTCACACTTGCTCTTGGGGAACATTTCATTGCTTTTGGTTTTAATTTACATTGCTTGGCTGAGGACAGGTAGTTTCAATAGAGGAAATTGTATTGGACCTGCCACAGCCTGTTGGAATGTGCGCAAGCGGCAGTGTGTTTAATAGCGTTTTTCCAAATTTCTTTTGTCATCCTTCTGCCCAAGTCTTTTCCCAGGTCTCTCCATAGTCTTCATTCCTGGGTGGATGGCCTTCCCTGAATAATTTATAGTAAGAAGAAAGGGGTCCTATACCTGGCAGGGGAGCTGTCAAGATTCTTTCCACTGGGAAGAGTACAGGCTCTGTTCTCTGTCCCGATCCCTCCTGAGCATCCCTCTCACAGACAGATACACAAAGTAAGAGCTAGAGGGCAGATTAAATATCTTTCTCAGATTTGCAAAAGAGGCCAACACTCCCCCTTCATTTACATACATACACACTAGTTGCCAATAGATTAGGCCTTACAGTCTATCGAGTCTGCTTGAGCCTCAGACCCCATGGTGGGTACTGAAGCCATCCCCCCTTGTTGTACCCCTGTATCTCCTGACCATTATCTCAGTCTCCCCCGAGGCAAGCCAACCTCTGCTTCATCCCTTTCCTGAACCTGTGCCATCCTCTCTTGAACCCCTCCACCATAGAAGCCTGAACCAACTCACCAGGCAGCGCATTCCACGGTTCCACCACTCTCTCTCAGTGAAATACCTCCTCCTCCTATCCCCTCTCATCCTACCTCCTTTGAGTTTCCAACTATGTCCTCTGGTGATTTCACCCTCCTTCGGCCTAAAGATCCCTCCCCAATTTACCCTATTTATTCCCTTAAGGTACTTGAAGACCTCAATCATGTCCCCCCGATCCCTCCTCTCCTCTCCTCCAACGAGAACAGGCCTAGCTCTTCTAGTCTCTCCTCAAACATCATCTCCCCTAGACCCTGGATCATTTTGGTTGCTCTCCTCGGGACCCTTTCCAGGAGCTGGATGTCCTTCCTCAAGTGCAGCCTCCAGTACTGCACACAGTACTCAAGGTGTGGTCTGACCAGGTCATTGAACAGCGGCAGAATCACATCCCTGCTCCTCAAGGTAATCCTCCCTGGGATGCAGCCCAACATCCTATTTGCCTTTACTGCTGCCCTCCTGCACTGCTCAGAATTGTTCATGTTGACATGCACCAGGACCCCCAGGTCTTTTTCCCTTGCTGTAGCCTTCAACTCATCCCCTCCTAGGGTGTACTCATGTTTGAGGTTCCCCCACCCAAGGTGTAACACCTTGCACTTGGAGGAGTTAAATTTTAATTTCCAGGTGTGGGTCCACCTATCCAGGGTCTCCAGGTCCCTTTGCAGGGCCAACCTCCCTTCATCCTCCTCCACCACTGCACCCAGCTTGGAGTCATCCACAAAGAGACCCATTTCACATCTGATACCCTCCCTGATGTCAGAAATGTAGGCATTAAACAGGATCATCCCCAGGACCAAGCCTTGTGGCACTCCACCAATGGCCTCCCTAGGAGACAAGACCTCCCCTCCAACGACTACTCTTTGGGTGCGCCAAGCCAACCAGTTTCCAATCCATCTGATCATCAATGGGCCTACCCCCATCCCCCTCAGTTTCTCCAGTAGACAATGTAAGGGTCCATCTCCTAGGTGCCACATACCCCTCTTTTCCCATGCCAACAGGCCCAAAACACAGTATATCTTTTGTGACCTTTGAATGCAAAAGTGGAGGCTGCCACATGTGAAACCTCCTGCTTATGTCCTATGTATTTTGGGCTTATAGCCAAATTTGCCCAGTGAGCCTGGTGAAGGGGGTTCCTAACTTAGCTGCTAGCCCCCTCAATCTGGGACTAAGGATGGTCTCCAACATGGATGTCTCCCCCAGCTCTTGCTCCCCCAGCTGTCTATGGGGGCCTGTCCTGATTTCATTTGTTCCTCAAGAAAGATAACTGAACTGCCCAGTGGTAATATTGGACCTGGGGCAAAGCAAGTCCTCCCCTTTGATGGACCCTTGTTAGAGTGGATTACTTAATCCTGGCCAGTTTGCCCCTCCATAAAAAGTGGTGGAAGAGACTTTTCACCATCCTAAATAATCTGTGAGGGATTTTGACATGTAGTGCCCGCAGGATATATAGAAGCCTTGGGGAAAAAAAACAATTTTAGGGTGTTGACTCACCCCATTAGTGTAAGTGGGAGCAAGGTACATCCATCAACATCCTCTTTGATTTCCTTTAATAAAGGTGGGTAATTAAATTCATATAGCCTGGCTATTTTTTGGGTGGATGTTGATGCCCAGGTACATCAGACTATCCACAACTTTGAGGACCAGATTGGAATCCATAGGTTTGTAGACTTTTCTGACTCCTACATACGGGATCTCACTGTTTCCCCAGGTTACTTTATGGCCCAAGAGAGCCCAATATTCTGCAAACACCACAGAATTTAATAGGATAGCTACCCCAGGTCTTCTGACATACAGGAGCAAATCATCTGCAAATAAGAAGAGCTTGTGTTCCACTCCCTGAACTTTAGACCCTCAATATCTGCATTGCCCCTTAGGACAGTCACCAGGGTTCTAGTGACAGTACATACAGCAAAGGGGACAGAGGGCAACCTTAGTGCAGCCCCATTGGGGTTCAGATTTTTATGATAACCCAATAACCGTCACCTGGGCTAGGTGGTTAGTATAGAGCAATCTCACCCAGCTGTGAAATGTCTCCCCAGTCCCAAATCTCTTGAGTCTAGTGCAGGTACCCCCTCTTCATTTGGTCAAATGCTTTCATTGTGTCCAATGGCAGGATTCCCTCTGGCCCCCCCCCGCTTCATCTCCACACCACATTCTGGGTATGTTGCCTTTGCCCTGTCTGCGTTTAATAAAACCTGATTGATCTGAGTGAATTATTCTTGGCAACACTTTTTCCAGCCTTATGGCCACAACTTTCACCATTATTTTGCTGTCTGCAGTGAGCAGAGAAGTGGGCGGTAGGAGGAATACTGCCATGTATTCTTTCCTATTTAGGTAGAACAATAATGGTTGCCGACTGCATGGAGGGGGATAGGACTCCCCTGGTCAAACTCTCAGATAACAACCCCATCAAGGGTTCCTGCAAATCCTTCCCATGCACCTTATAAAAGTCTACTGGTAGACCATCTGTGCCCAGTGCTTCCCTCCACCAAGTATTTGATGGCTCTATCAACCTCCCCACATGACATCAGCTCATTCAGTCTCTCTCTCTCTCTCTGTTCTGTCGAGCTACCATGTATGGAGAATTTTGCAAAGAATACCTCTAGTTCTTTCTTCTTGCAGTGGAAATCTGCAGTATAAAGGGCCTGATAGTATTGTTGAAATTCATTCTCTATGTCGGTTATACTGTATTTGTGGTCCTCCCCCTTCATCTTTAGTTTGGGGACAAAAACTGAACCTTTAGTTGCCAGGCCAACCATTGTCTTGTCCCCCTTAAAGTATGCACCCACCTTCACTAATATTATCTGTCTTTCTATTGCTTTGGTATTTAGGGGTATTATACCGTGTGTGAACCTTTTGGAGAGTGGAGTATATTCCCGGGGTAGGGCATTGTTTGTGTGCACTCTCATACATGGGTACCTGTGCTTCAAATTCTTGCTTCCTCCCCCTAGCTAGCTTGTTTTTATTGTGGGTGTAGGATATAACCTCCCCTGTCAGGGTGGTGTTAAAGGCCTCCCACCGTACTGCCTCAGAGGTGTTCCCCACCTTGTTATAAATAAAAAATCTTTGATCCCCTTTTCTATGTGTTCCCTGAATTCTCTTTCTCTTTCAGTAATGTGGAGTTGTGGCTCCAGGTTATGGATTGTAAATGCACCCCCTAGCTCCCTTTTCTTTCCATATTACTAGTGAATGGTCTGGAACCACTATTTGACCATTATGTATCTCTTCTGCCCCTTGTAGGACCCTCTGGAACACCAACACCAGGTCAGTTCTGACATAAGAGTTACGAGCATGAGAATACACAATATAGTCTCTAGAAAAAAATTGTACAGGATAGCCCTTCTTAAAGGCAGAACAAGCAAAATCCTTCATCTGAGTATCTCTCTCTCAATTTAAATCCAGTCTCTCTATCTCTCTTTAAACAAAACATTTTTTTTATAAGATGTCTTTTCCTGGCAGTTTAAGCTCTGCATCCTGATATTGTAAGTTGCATCTCCTGTTTCTCACAAAATGTTCCAAAACTTTGTCAGTTTCTTTCCTGAGGCTGGTCCAAAGAACACATCTAGTCTTAACTGGTGCAGCAAAATAATGCATTTTGTCCCAGAGCTGGTTTCCTGCTGAAAATGTAAATTAGCTTGAAGAGGTCAAACAGCATGTCAGGGTCCCCCCCCCCCCGGTGTTCCAGACTGATATGTTTTCTGATAAATCAGAATAGCTTTCTGCAATCATTTCATTTCAACAATATAATTATATACATTTGCAAATTAAGGGATCCCAGTTTCACATAAAGATTTGCAGACTTTGTTTTAACCACAGAGAAGCAAGGGGAGAAAGAAAGAATAGGAACAGCAAGTAAAGTAAGGGAGATAACAGGGAATTGTGGGACTATCAGAGTGGCCAATTCCTAGGTGCCACAAGAAAATGTGATTGCGCAATCAGATAGGCAATGAGGCAAGAGACAGACAAGTGGCAGAATAGGAGAGGACAAAATATATTCTTGTTTTTAACTCTCTCTGCATAACAAATGGGACAGGGTCTTAGCCAACCCTGTCACAGTCAACATGATATACTAAGCCCTAGACATATGTTGTTGTAAAATATCAAAGAGTGACATACCTTAGGAGGCTTTAGATGTACTTTCAAAGGTAGTCTGCATTTCTGTTTTTTTTATTAATAACAAGTTACATAGGAGCATGGGAATATTCAGACAAGAGGAGGCACAATAGCCCATCTAGCTTGTCTGCCATTTTTCAACTGGAATAACTACTGTCATACTTGTCAGATGTTCATCTATCCCTAACTTAAAACTGTTAACTATTTTACATTCCACTACCTTTGTAGGTAAACAGTCCCAGAGTCTCACCACTCTCTGCGAGAACCAAGCTCTCCTCCTTTCAGTCATGAAATGTATACCCGTTTGTGGTAAATTAGGACCCCTATTTGCTCTTTTATTGTTTAAAAGTTCAATATACAAATCTGTTCTCAGGTCTTCATTAGTTATGGCTTTAAAAATTAATATCATATCACTCGTGAGTCTCCTCATCTCCAGTTAGTACAACCCTAAATTACCCAACATTTCCTCGTAACCTAGTCCTTCCATCCCCTTAATGATCTTTGTAGTTTTCCTCTGTACTTTTCCAGCACATCTATATGACCTTTTTTACTGGATTCCATAGTGGACCATAGTATTCCAAATATGGTGAATTAGTGACCTGTATAATGGAAACACCATCTCCCTCTCCCTCTCCCTACATGTTAGGTTTTTTCCTTATACATCCCAAGATTTTATTACATTTTGACACAATATAATCATAGTATTTTTCAGAATATTTTAACTTGTCATCTACTGTAACTCCCAGCTCTTTCTCACAGTCTGAAGCTCATTGTCACCCATATAATATTTTGCCTGCATATTATTGCTACCAAAGTGCATTACACCATGCACTTGTCAAGATTAAAGTTCATTTTGTTCCTTAACAACTATCTGTATAAATTATTCAGATCATCTTGTAACGAGGCAATACCCTGCTCAGTGTTCACAATATGGCCCACTTTAGTGTTGTCCACAAACTTTGCTAGCCATGTCCCTTTGCCCACCTGCATATTTTTTATATAAATATCGAATAGGGATGGCCCCAAAACTAACCCCTGGGGAATTCCACTAGTCACTTTGATTTCTGATGATTCACAACCATTTATTTTAACTTACTGCACCCTGTTTTCTAGTCAAGATTTAATCCATTTTACTAGCCATGGGTAAAAACTACTCAGCATTTTCCTTATTAGCTCAGCATGTGTAACTTTATCAGAGGCTTTGTTAGGATCCAGGAAAATCACATTCACTGGCTTTCCTTGGTCAAGTGCCTCACTGACCTTACCAAAAAATCCATCAGATTTGTTAGGCAGGACCTCCCTTGCCTAAACCCTTGCTGTGTTACATCCCATACACTGTTCTCATCCATGATTCTGTGGATTCTCTGTCTCAAACTTTTTTCAAAGAGTTTCCCCACCACTGAAGTCAAGCTCACAAGTCTATAATTAGTTTATCCCTCTTTTAACAAGCATTTGTCAATGCCGAACGTTCGCTTGCAGGTATTTGCAGTGGTGCTTGGCACGTATGGTGCTTTACCCTAATGCCCTGTGCGATTGCTGGTATTTGCACAATAAATTTTCAGCATGACCTTTTTGTTACCCCACCTCATAAAAGCATTTGAGACCTCTGCTGATGAACAGTCCCACTGTTATTTTGTTAATCTGTCCTGAGAGTTGATTTCCACAGCGACCACAACGTTGTGCTCCACATGTGCAAAAACACAGTTCGGCAGGATGTGAAAATGACAGCTGTAGCATTCATAGGGAGGTGAGAAGGGATGGCAATGTTGAACATCTGGAGTAAAATACAACAATTTTCTTGAACTAGGAGCGTACATGGAACTGCGAATGAACGCCATGACACAGTCATTTTGTGGACTTTTGTCACCAAATTTTCAACATAGGCATTGTGGGACCTCTGCTCATGAACAGTGTCACTGTGATTTTCATAATCTGTCCTGAGCATTGATTTTCACTGTGACCACACCATTGTGCGCTGGATGTGCAAAACACATTTCAGCCAGGATGTGAAAAATGTCAGCTGTACTGTTCATAAGGAGGTGTGAAAAATGCCAGTGTTGAAAATCTGGAGCGAAAATATTTCAAATTCTGGAAGTTATGAGTGTGCGTGGAAACTGCGCAATGCACACTCGTAACACAGTCAGTTTTTGACATTTTTTCACCAAATTTGCAACATAGGATTTTGGAAGCCCACCTCATTAACAGTGACACTGTTGTTTAGTTAATCAATCCCAAAAGGTGATTTTGTGCAGTGACCATGAAATCACCTTTGGGGACCGAATAACTCACATGACAGTAACTGAATTCATGAGGTGGTGTCCCAAGAACCCTCTGTTGAAAATGTGGTGCCAAAATTTGCAAAAATACCCGAGATAGCCACCTCAGTTGGAAAAAAAAAACATTTATGCCATTATACAGCTTACCGTCATTTCTTCAGTTTGCGTTCTGCTTTCAAGAGTGCAGATGTGTTCCCACCACTGAAGATCATTGCTTGTGTCCGGAGGTAAGTATGGGGCGAGGAGGAGGTGGGTATGCAGAGGTGGGTGGGTTCGGGAGGGGCACAAGACACAGCGAGGGATGGTTTTCTGTTTTCACAGGTTTTAAAAAAAAGATGTTGTTGGGACAGTTTTCCCATTTACAGGGACAATGGGCATGCTGGGGTGGGCTCCCAGCATGTCACCTGGGTGTTTGTTGGGGGCCTGGAGACAATGGGGACTGTGCACTCCATCTGCACATACAATGTGTTTGGTGGGGGCAATAACAAGAGAGCAGGGTAGACGGCAGCAGAGGGAGGAAGTGGGAGGGATTTTATTAGCAGCCAGAGGGAAAAGGGTGACGTCAATATGCTAAATACACACACGTTACCACCGCTAATTGCAGTGGTGTTTTTCTTTTAACTGAAGAACACTGCAGCCAAACTGCTGTCATAGAGAGCTCATGCATCCATTGGTGCAGTAGGGTTGCACACGTTACACTGAGCACTGCATTGGACAGGAGGGTCACACACCTTCAAAAAGTCGTACTGTCCCAAAACGTTCCTTGCACATGCATGCAAGTGAAAGCAAAAATAAACAAGCATTTGTCAGTGCCAAATGTTGTTTGCTTCTATGTGCTCTTTAGGTATTTGGAAGTCATTGGAGTGCAAATATTGAAAATTCGCGAACTTATGAGCGTGCGTAGGAACTGCACAACGCACGCTCGTAAAACAGTCATTTTTAGGAATTTTTTCACCAAATTTTCAACATTGCCATTTTAAAACCTCTGCTAATGAACAGTGTCACTGTGATTTTCTTACTGTGTCCCATACATTGATTTCGCACACCGACTGCGCCATTGTGCACTACATGGGCGGAAAGACGTTTTGGGCAGGATGTGAAAAATGACAGCTGTACTGCTCATAAGGAGGTGTGGTAAAATGGCAATGTTGAAAATCTGGAGTGAAAATATTGAAAATTTGCAAACTTACGAGCGTGCGTAGGAACTGCACAACGCACACTCGTAAAACAGTTATTTTTAGGAATTTTTTCACCAAATTTTCAACATAGCCATTTTAGGATCTCTGCTCATGAACAGTGACACTGTGATTTTCTTAATGTGTCCCATACACTGAATTCGCACACCGACTGTGCCATTGTATGCTACATGGGCAGAAACACATTTTGGGCAAGATGTGAAAAATGACAGCTGCACTGCTCATAAGGAGGTGTGGTAAAATGGCAATGTTGAAAATCTGGAGTGAAAATATTGAAAATTCGCAAACTTACGAGCGTGCATAGGAACTGCGCAATGAACACTCGTAAAACAGTCATTTTTAGGAATTTTTTCACCAAATTTTCAACACAGCCATTTTAAGACCTCTGCTCATGAACAGTGTCACTGTGATTTTCTTAATGTGTCCTATACATTGAGTTCGCTACCGACTGTGCCATTATGCTCGCTACATGGTAGGCTGCGTTTTGGGCAGGATGTGAAAAATGACAGCTGTACTGCTTATGAGGAGGTGTGGTAAAACAGCAATGTTGGAAATCTGGAGGAAAATATTGAAAATTGAAACATACGAAAGGCATGAGACTGCGAACGCACGTAAAACAGTCATTTTTAAGAATTTGTTCACCAAATTTTCAACATAGCCATTTTAAGACCTTTGCTAATGAACAGTGTCATGGTGATTTTCTTAATGTGTCCCATACATTGATTTTGCACACCAACAGCGCCATTGTGCGCTACATGGGAGGAAACACATTTTGGGCAGGATGTGAAAAATGACAGCTATACTGCTCATAAGGAGGTGTGGTAAAATGGCAATGTTGAAAATCTGGAGTGAAAATATTGAAAATTCGCGAACTTACGAGCCTGCGTAGGAACTGCGCAACACACGCCCGTAAAACAGTCATATTTAGGAATTTTTGCACCAAATTTTTAACATGGGGTTTTTGGGACCCCTTCTCATGAATGATGTCACTGTCAATGCATTATTGGGGCCTGAAGGGTGATTTCACGCAGTGACTGCGAAATCACCTTGGGCCTGAATAACGCCATGACAGTGACATCATTCATGAGAAGGGTCCCTAAAACCCCATGTTGAAAATTTGGTGCAAAATTCCAAAAATGCCTGAGATATGCAATAAAGTTGAAACCCCCTATCTAGCCCATTATACAGCTTACGGCATTTCCTCAGTTCGCGGTCGGCTTTGAAGAGTGCAGACGTGTTCCCGGTCCACGAAGATCGTCACGCTGAGCTCGGAGGTAAGTATGGGGTGGGGGTGGGGAGGCAGGGTGCGCAGTGGGTGGGTGCAGGTTGTGGGAGGGGGCTGGGCGCCGTGGGACCGTTTTATTTTTCAGGTTAAAAAAAAAGAGGCGGACGTTTGCCACGCTGGGTGGGCTCCCAGCAGGGCACCAAAGCTTTGGGGGGGCCTTTGGAGGGACGTGGAGCCGGCGGGGGATTGGGCACCCCCGTCGGCAGAGGATGCAGAACTTTTGCCACGCTGGGGTGGGCTCCCAGCCTGGCACCAAAGCTTTGGGGGTGTGAGGCCTACCAGCGCTGTGTATGACAGCGGTGTTTTTCTTTGAAGCGAAGACCACAGCTGTCATACACAGCTCCCGCACCCATTGGTGCAGGACCGCCACGCCTGCTCAACGGAGCAGTGCATTGAACAGGAGAGGCACACCTCCAAAGTGTGCTACTCTCCCAAAACGTTCCTTGCGCATGCTCGTAAGCGAACGTAAAAATGGGTATAACAACCGCTGTCCTCCACTTTAATGGGGCTTGCCTCATTTCCAAAGATGTGTTAAATATTTTTGTTAGTGGATCAGCAAACAAAGTTCCCAATTCCCTTAACACCATGAAGTGAAAATCATTGAGCACTTGAGCTTTATTCACATTTATGTTTTGCAGCTGGCTTAAAATGTCATCCTTCTCTATTCTACATGTATTATTGACTTCAGGAATGTCAACTTTGGATAACTCTGTGTCCTGAAATACAGATCCAGAAAAATGTATTTAGGCTGCCTGCAATATCCCCTTCATCCTCAAACTTCATCCCATTTTCCACTTAGTGTTCCTACTGTTCTATCTCCACCTCTTTTAGATCTCACAAAGGCCCAAAAAGATTTTGTATTATTTTTAGAGGTTTGTGCTATACCTAGTTCTTTCCTCCTTTCGGCATTCTTAATTTCTTTTTTACGGTTCTTAGCCATACATTTAAACTGCTCCCACAGCTCTGGGTCACTTCTTATTTTTGCCCTTTTAAACACTCTCCTCTTCTTATTTATTTGTGCTGACAGGCTTCTCATTATCCATACTTGTATTCTCACCTTCCTATTATATTTTGCTACAACAGGCACAAACCTCTCTTTGAGTGATTTCATTTTGTTAACAAAGACTTGCCAGATACCGTCAATGTCTTTCCTTTCCATTTCTTTTTTCCATGCCCAAGTTTGTAATTCCTTTTTCATAGCTTCATATTTAGCCCTATTGTAGCATTTCCTTTTTGTAATCCCATATTTCTTACCTTCTCTCTTTTTAGGTTGAAAGACACCAAAGAATGGTCACTGTCACCCAGCGGTCTATGAACAGTACATTTTACAAATCATCTCCAAGACCACTCAGGACTACATTTAAGATATTATCACCTTTTGTTGGTTGCTGTACATATTGTTCTAGATTCAAGTTTAACAAGCTGCCAGCTAGATGTTTATTCTGGTTACTGTCCCCTTCTGCTGACTTCTGATCTATACCCGGGATGTTTAAATCTCCTATTTAAACAATATTGGCTGTGACTCACTAATGGGCGGAATGCCTGTGTGCCATGTATAGGTGGCACATAGGTAACCCTACATGGGACTGCCTCACAGCGGACCCCTCACAGCATTCACCAGGGGTGTGCTAGCACTCTGTACACTGGATCCCTTGACTGCTCTAGCAGCTATGCACCAGGGGTAGGCCAGGGGTGTGCCAGGGGGTGTGCCCCTTGCTGCACCCATGCACATGGGTGTTGCTCACTGTTCCAGGGTGGCAACATGTCTGCATGGTAGAATTTGGCATACCTCGATTGTGCCCCTCTGCAAGTCAGCAGCAGGCCACGGTGGTTATGGGAAGCCCCCTGCACACAGCTGCCACATTTGGCTGGGCCACCTGGGAGGGCCAGGGTGGCTGTTTAGGTAAACACCCAATGGTTATACACTAGATGATGTGTATCATCTCAGGAATCCCTGCCTGCGTGTAGATGGGGATCCACTATGGGCCCCAGGCTGGGCATCCAACTGGATGCCTGCCTGGGTCCACGGCTCTGCACACCCCTATGACCATGTGGGCTGGGGGGACAGAGCCACAGACAGGTGGCCAACGATGGTGACTGCTGGCTGGGTCATACCAGTCCATGGGTGCGGAGCTGTGCAGTCGGGATATACGTGTTTCATGCATGACAATGCACCATGATGAATTGTGGCCATTGTTCCTTCCCATAAGTTTCTCAACCACATCAATTAATACTTTGTCTGAGCTAGCTGTTTGGTTAGGTGACCTGTAGTTTAAGCCCACAATTATATAGCTTGAACTGTTTTTCCTCATCTTAAGCCAGATGGATTCAGTATTGTCATGTTCCAGCTGATTAATTTCTTCTGCCCATAAGTAGTTGGCTATATATACTGCAACACCACTACCTTTCAGTCCCCTTCTATCCCTTCTAAATAAATTGTACCCATTTATTTCCTTGCTTTAGGTTTTGTCCACTGACCTCCATGTTTCTGTGATACCAATGACATCTGGCTTTTCCCTTGTGTAACACCACCTCTGCCTCACCAAACTTATTTTTAAGGCTTCTTGCATTTATCAAAAGACATTCACATTCTTTTTTATTTGTTCCTCCATTATTAAGTGAAATTATTTCCCTTTGCCTAGGTGCTCCATGGTTGCAATGTTTAGTAATACTCCCTCTCTCATTCCCCTCACCAATCAGTTTAGTTGCTGCAATTGTCAAGTCAAGTCATGTTTATTTATAAAGCACCTTTCGAAATCAAGGCGCTGTACAAAAATAAATAGAACAGCAAAATCCAAACATTAAAACAACCATGACTAAAATGAATAAGCCAGGGTAAAAAGATATGTCTTTAAAGCAGTTTTAAAACTGTCAACGGTTGGGCACTCTCTCAACTAGCGAGGTAGAGAATTCCACAGGGTTGGAGCCGAAAAGGCAAAAGCACGAGATCCCGATAACTTCAAACAAACCCTGGGAATCTCTAGCAATCCCTCGCTGGCGGAACGGAGAGGACGGAGGGGCAATAGGGAACCAGAAGATCTTTCAGGTAACTGGGTCCCTGGTTGTGTAGGGCTTTAAAGGTTAGTAAACCAACCTTAAAGGTAATCTGCCACCGAACAGTCAGCCAGTGCAGTTCGCGAAGCACAGGCGTAATGTGACTGGTTCTAAGAGTCCCAGTCAAAAGCCTGGCTGCAGCGTTCTGCACTAGCTGAAGGCGGCGGATATTGACCCCTGGTAGCCCTAGGTAGAGGGAATTGCAGTAGTCCAGACGGGTAGTGACAAAGGCGTGGACCAAAGTTGAAAGGTCCTCCCGGGGAATCAGATGTTTCACCCGGGCGATATTCCTCAGATGGTAAAAAGAGGATTTGACAACAGCTGACACCTGAGATTTCAGGGTCAGAACATCATCAAAAATAACGCCCAGATTTCGCACCTGTTGAGAGGTAGAGAGCGGTACGCCACCAAGTATTAAACCTGATGGCTGTCCAGCACCCAAACCCACCCCAGGATGACCTGAATCCATGACCAATACCTCAGTCTTATCCGGATTGAGCCTCAACCAGCTCAAACGCATCCAAATTCTGATCTCATCCAGGCAGTTATTAAGTACAAAGAGTGCATCACTGTGATCGGGGAGAAAGGACAGGTACAGCTGAGTATCATCTGCATAGCAGTGAAAACTCAGACTGTATCGGCTGATGATTTCTCCCAATGGCAGCATATACACTGTAAACAACATGGGAGCTAAAATGGAGCCCTGTGGTACCCCACACGGCAGGGAGAAAACGTCAGAGGAATAAATTCCGGTGACAACTCTCTGAGACCTGCCAGTGTGGTAAGAACAAAACCACTTGTGGACTGTACCAGACAGCCCACAAAAGACCCGCAGTCGCTCCAATAGCACCCCATGGTCTACAGTGTCAAATGCAGCAGATAGATCAAGAAGGACCAGAATGGTACAAGCCTTTTGATCTCTGGCCATTAGGAGGTCGCTCAATACCCGAACAAGGGCAGTCTCAGTACTATGCCTTTTCCTGAAGCCAGACTGGAGAGTATCATAGACATTGTGAGATATAAGGTGATCATCCAATTGCAATGCAACTGCCTTTTCAATAACCTTACCAACAAATGGCAGGTTAGAGATAGGCCGGTAGTTAGCTAGACAGTCTGGGTCCAAGGAGGATTTTTTTAGGAGTGGTCGAACTACTGCCTCTTTAAGGGGGTCAGGAAAAACCCCCCTCTCCAAGGATTTCCAGATAATGTCAGCAAGGATTGGGTAGATAACTTCTACACAACCATTAACAGCGGTGTAGGACCCGGATCCAAACTACAACTAGTTGGTCGCATTGTTTGGATGATCTTCACAATGTCCACAAATTCCGGGCGGTGAAAATCTAACCAGACAGACCGAGGATAAGACACCACCAATCGTCCACCACAATCCCCCGTAGGAGAGGTCAGACCAATGCCGGACCTGATGCTGGCAACCTTATCTGCAAAGAAGCGAGCGAACTCCTTGCATCTAAGCTGAGAAAAGGCTTCTCTAGGCTGAAGACAGACTGGATTGCAGTCTGTCCACAGTCCGGAAAAGCTGAGCCGGTCGATTCTTTGCAGCAGAAATCTCTCTGGACAGGAATTCTGCCTTCTTACAAGTGATTTCTGATTGGTAGCTATCATAATGGGCCAACAATCTAAGCCTGTCAGCATCAAGGCCCGATTTCCGCCAGGCTCTCTCCAGCCTTCGGCCTACTCGCCTTGATTCCTTCAAGGAGCCATCAAACCATGGACTCCTTGGACGGATGGTGAGAGGCCAAACATGAACAGGAGCAATTTTGTCCAGAGCATCTCCCACAGCCTTATTATAGGCTAATACAATACCATCTGGACTCATGCATTCACCCGACAGACTCGATAGATCCAGCACCGCCATTAGGTCATTGGGGCCAATACCCTTAAAGGGCGGTATTGGACCATCTCCGTAGGGGCAGACCTATTAGAGGGGGCCCTGAAACTGAACCTTATGGTGTAATGGTCCGACCAACTGACTGGTTCCACCCCCAAGTCAGTGATCTCCATACCCAAGAGAAAGACCAGATCTAATGAATGACCCCCTATATGGGTAGAGGAGGTAACAACCTGTGTCAGGCCCAGTGTATTCATCAACTGGAGAGATTTTGATCAAAATGAGATAGTTCATCGTTGGCCAGGCGTTGAAATCGCAAGTATTAATCTGGGAAACCTCAACACCAGGTCGACAATGAAGTCTGCAATCTCCTGTGAAATTCGCCACCGTCACCTGGTGGACGGTGAGCGAGGAGAATCCACAACCTGCACCCTCGCCCAGGATATATTCAAAGATCTGGTGTTCCCCAATGGCACATCCACAAGGCCCAGTTCAGATTTAAACATAATGGCCACACCTCC
The DNA here is from genome assembly GCA_016271365.2 of Neoceratodus forsteri. Classification (NCBI taxonomy): domain Eukaryota; kingdom Metazoa; phylum Chordata; order Ceratodontiformes; family Ceratodontidae; genus Neoceratodus; species Neoceratodus forsteri. Next base: position 244,830,754 of record CM057454.1, on the reverse strand, counting down.
GCTTCTGATCCAGCCTTGGACAGTGTATCACGAGAACCGGCTGGGTTGCCAAAACCAATATAGGGCCAGGATTTTCATCCAGCCAGGTCTCAGTGATGCAAGCCAGATCAGATGACCCAACAAGATCAGCTATAATAGCTGTCTTGTTTTTTATAGATCTGGCATTGCACAACACTGCCAAGGCAGGATGAGCTGTCGAGGAAGACCTCTGCACCTGTCCGATTTCTTCGGGACTCTTGGGTATGGGGACAAGATAAGATTGTAGTAAAGAGGAATTCGAAAATCTCTCTCATGTGGTCTCAGTGTGCCCTGGTACAGCAAACCTAGGTCTTACTGGCTGACCCCTGTTTGGTCGCAGATTAGTACCTCAGACAGAAGTCTACTTTTAGAAATTATGTTAACAGCACAGGATGAATATGTGATTAATCGGGTGGCTGGATTTTTCAGAGCTATTTCGATCATATGTAAAAAGTATAAGTGACTTGTGTGTTTATCTTATGTACTGTGTAAATCTATGCACTTTATTTAGGAAATTTAAGCTCAGTGCACAATGGATTGTATATGTTTAATATATTTGTAAGATGAATTTTATGATATAGCTGGATTATTCTTGTTTTGTAAATTTTTTCTTTGAAATTTAGTATATTTTATTAATATTTTTCATTGAAAAAACATGCACTACATACTGCAGCAACATATCAATGCAAATATTCCAGATCAAATAACAGCACTATATCTGAATGTAATCATCCCTCCCTCTCTCCCTCCCCTACTAACCCCGTCCACCTCCCCAGTCCCCCTACCCCAACCCCTCAGAGCTGCATCTAAAGTGTACCCATCGAGGCCATTCAAAACAATCCCCTGTTCAGGGGTTTCATAACCAGAACTACTAAGGGAGTCCAAATAAAACTGTAGATAACTACCTGCAAAGCTAGGCATAGAGGCAACATCTAGGGTACGTGAATATCAGGCCTTATAAAAGAAAATTTTAAGCTACGGAGGTAATAGTCCAGAAGGAATTAAATGTTCCCCACTTCTTACGGTATTGGGAGATTGTTCCACGAAGACTAGCTAATGACTTTTCTAACCTTAAATTATGTAGAAGCTTATTAAACCATTCTACACAGGTCAGACTTTGTTGGTCTTTCCAGTGCCTCAACACTATTTTTTTAACTGAGAGAGATATAAGGGAAATATAGTAACACCTCTCCTTCATCACAATTGAAGAGTAGTCCCCAGCTAGGCATATTTGGGGCATAAATAGGTTTTGGAGTCCTAGAATACGGTCCGCCTTGGCCTGAATAAGATGCCTGAGGGGAGCAACCTTCAGGCATTCCCAAAATACATGCAGTAGGGATCCCTGCTCTTGACCACATCTAAAACATTCCTGTTCAGGCAGCTTACCCATTCCATACATTTTGATTGGAGTGAAGTATATGTTATGCAAGATATAAAACTGTACTAATCTCAGCTTGTCATTGGCAGTGCACAAATATATTCCTTTCCAGATCTTTTCCCATGGAAAACAATCTGTGGGGAAAGCATCTGACCAGTAGGAAGATTGGTTCTTAACATTAGGGTTAAATTTACTAACAGGATCGATACTAGGCAGGATACAGCATGGGGCTGCCAGGCCAGATTCAGAAATTCCTGAAGATTCTCCCCCAGTTAGTATTTCACAAGCCCGGTCCAAACCATCTGGTTAACATGTGTCTAACTTGGTACATAGAAAAGGAATACCTTATTGGTAGGCAAAATTGTTTTAAAAGATCCAAAGTAGCACCAACCTTACCCTGACAGACCAGATCACTAACTCGTGAAGACACATTTAATCTCTCCGGAGTCACCATTTGTTCTCCTATACGAAGGCTGGGGTTACTGCATAATGGCTGCAAAATATTCTTCTGATTATCATATTTAAGAGATTTGCATAATTGATTATGCACCTTTATCAAAGTATATAGAACCAAGGTATGAAGGGAGGTCTATCAAAGTATGTAGAACTGAGGTATGAAGGGAGGTCGTTTTGTAAGATTTTTATATAATATGTATTTTTATTGTAATGGTTCTTGACCGAACAAATAAAATGTTACTACTACCTGTCCAAACACTTGTTTAGGTAGTCACCTAACAGTCTGGTCCTGTACCTATTTAGATGCAGTAGTCTGTCCCTTCTGTACAGTTCTATTTTATTGTAGAATTTGTATCAGTTGTCAGCAAAAGCAAATCCTTCCTTGTTAGCCCAAGTTCTCAGACAATTATTTATTCTCCTAATTGCCCTTGTTCTTCTGGCCCCTGCTCTAGGAACAGACAACATTTCTGAGATTATGCCTTTGCTCCTTTTCACATTTAATTTAGCTCCAACGTTTTTAGGCCCTGTCCACACTACACCACTTACAGTCTGTAACAGTTCCAAACCGTTACAGACCGGAACTATTACAGTGTGTCCACACTGCCGGCAAACAGTCTCGATAATGGTTTGGAACTGTTACAGCCAATCCACACTTTGGGTGCTGTGCAACCGTTACGGCTGCACCCTATCCCACAATGCAGTTCATGCTGCACTGGGGGAATGCTGGAGCTACACGCTCACACATCCACACTATGGCTGGTAAAGTTACAGGGGGCACAACTGTTTTCGTAACTGTTGTTCAAACCACCTCGTATGTGATTTCAACAACGGTTACGAAAACATCTTTTGTGATAATGGTTTGAGCCTTCTGTAACATTACAGAGGCATAGTGTGGACAGGGCCTTAAAGTCTTGCTCAGTATCATCATCAAGTCTATAAATGATGTCATTTACACCTACTGTACGTGCAATGCCACTATAAGATTTATCCCAGCTCCTTTCAGTAAACCATCTAAGTTGCCTTTTATATCTGCAATGTTTGCTCCAGGTAATCAGCTCACTGTGGTCTTGTCTTTTCTCCCTTTGCAGATAATTGCATCTGTGTATCTTAGTATCAAATCCCTTATAACCACAATTTCTGTGTTTGGTTCCCCCTGGTAACTACTTGTTCCAAAGATTCTAATTGTACCTAGGACTCTGGTACTGACTGAAATCTGTTAGCCAACTCAATTGGACTATGTGCCTCTGCTATCCTTCCCGTCTTCCTGAGTCCTCTCCTCCCCACCATTGTACAGGATGGTAATTCCTCAGGTTCCTCATCACTGTCAGTATCACTTGGAGTTCTTTTCCTTTTTTCACCCAAGCCTTCACCATTACTGTCTTGGCTGCTAACTTCTATGGATTTAACCTCACTGCATGCCCCACCTGTCATCTCTCTAAAAATATTGTCAATACATTTTTCCAAATTCTGAATACTTTCACTTTCAGTATTTATTTCTCTTAATTCCCTGATTTCTTCCTCCAGTGCTTTTACACAGTTACACTTAGTGCAGATAAGCCCCTCATTCCCCTAAACTATCCATACCCCACATAAAAATCCTGCACTTAATGCATTCTATAAGAACTTTAGCTGCAACACTGGATTCAATAACTACTTCCTCTAACATTTTATACCTTTATTTTCCTCTAATGCTAACCACTATGTATGAAAAGACAAACGGGTAGTCAAGATAGTTCTTTTCTGACAGACCTAAAATTCCTGGTGCTTAAACATAGAAACATAGACTTTGACGGCAAATAAGGACCACTTGGCCCACTCAGTCTGCCCATTTCCCTACCTATTGGATAAGCTGCAGATTCTAGTTAACCAACAGCCTATTCCCTGCAACCCCCCACTATAATTGTCTTATGTCTGTCCCATGCATGTTTGAATTCCCTCACTGTCTTAGACCCCACAACCTCTCCAGGAAGGCGGTTCCATGCGTCCACCACTCTCTCCGTGAAAAAGAATTTCCTCACATTACCCCTGAGCCATCCCCCCTCTAACTTTAAATTGTGCCCCCTTGTTCTTACACATCTCTTTTTCTGAAAGATGCTACCCTCCTGGACTTTGTTGATTCCCTTGAGGTACTTAAAAGTTTCTATCATGTCCCCCCGTCCCTCCTTTCATCAAGGGTATATATATTGAGCTCTCTCAGTCTTTCTTCATATGGTTTCTGATGTATACCCTGCACCATTTTAGTTGCCCTACTCTGGACTACTTCCATCCTGTCTATGTTCTTGCGTAGATGAGGTCTCCAAAACTGTACGCAGTACTCCAGATGGGGTCTCACCAACTGTCTGTACAGAGGGATAACCACTTCCCTTTTTCTACTTGTGATGTCCCTCCCTATGCATCCCAGTATCCCTCTGGCTTTCCTTACTGACTTCTCACATTGCTTACCCACCTTTAGGTCATCTGATATGACTACACCCAGATCCCTTTCCATTATTGTTGTTGTTAGTACCTCCCCTGCTATTGTGTACTCTTCTCCTGGATTTTTATTTCCCAGGTGCATTACTTCGCACTTCTTTGCATTGAATTTAAGTTGCCACATGTCTGACCATTCCTCCGACCTTGCCAAATCCCTTCTCATCCTTTCTACCCCCCTTGTCTATCAACTCTGCTGCAGATCTTTGTGTCATCTGCAAAGAGGCATACATTTCCTTCCAGACCCTCTGCAATGTCACCTATAAAGATGTTAAAGAGGAATGGACCCAGTACTGAGCCCTGAAGTACTCCATTAGTAACCCCCTTTCTTCAGAATGTGTTCCATTCACTATTACCTTCTGTGTCCTGTTGTGCAGCCAGTTTGCTACCCAGGCTACCACCCTGGGACCCACTCCCAGGCTGGCTAACTTGATTATTAATCTTGTGTGGGGGACTGTGTCAAATGCCTTGCTGAAGTCTAGGTAGGCCATATCCACAGCCCCTCCCTGGTCTATTACTTTGGTCACCCAGTCAAATAAATCAATTAGATTCATCTGACATGACCTTCCTGCTGTGAATCCATGCTGCTTTGGGTCCTGTGCCCCGCTGGTCTCTAGGTACTGAGCAATTCTTTCTTTCAGAAGTGATTTCATCATTTTCCCCACCACTGAGGTCAAACTAACAGTACTGTAGTTTTCTGCTTCTGCCTTGCTCCCACTTTTGTGAAGGGGAATCACATCTGCCCTCCTCCAGTCCTCAAGTACCACCCCATCTTCCCATGATTTGTTAAAAAGTATGGTTAGTGGTGTCACTAGGTCCTCCCTTAGCTCTTTTAGAATTCTAGGGTGAATCCTGTCAGGCCCCATTGCTTTGTCCACCTTGAGGCTGTTACAGTTGACGTGAAAGACACTGGCCTCTGCCATATCTGTCTCTGTCTGTGCTCATTGATGCTCACAGGGAACTCTTGGTACACAGTTGGTAACCCAGAAATAAAGTTCCGGGGTTACACTCAGCCGTCTACCACAAAACCTGAAACTCATTTATTTTACACACAGTCACTGCCTGAGTCTCTAATAGTAATAGTCCTTGTTCATGCCAATCCTTGCAGGTAGGAGAAAAATGGCTTGCTATATCCAATTTTCCATTTTAAGCCACCCTGAATAACCCCAAGCTGTAGTTCACCATGCTGCTCTGTGAACTACAGCTCGCAGCAGCACTTGCCTCCCAATGCTTCCCCCAATGTGGTTTTCAGTTAGCTACCACTGTACAATGTACAGAAATTTTACAATAACAGCCAGACACTCCTTATTCTACTTGCACTTACTAACAGACTTGCCTCTGCTGTGTCCGCCTTCACCCGTTCACAGTTTAACACATAAAACCCCGGCCTCTTAGCAAAAGAGTGATTATTCACAGAGTGTGCATGATTGTTTTTCTCTTTTTGTATTAATTTTTGTTCATTCTTTGCAGTAGTCTTAACATCAGTTTTTAGGTGCCAACAGCGTAGCTGTAAATGTGTATTGTGGTCATGCATACTCTTTTTTGCATTTAGACAAGTTCAAAGGCGCATTCAGTGTGAGTGATTCGGCTGCATGATGTCATTGATGATGTCAGTGATAGCACTTTTAGGTCTTGAAGTAGGGTTTCAGACCTACACACCCCAGGGTTCTATCACCAGTGCAGAACAATTTTATCTTTCTCATTAGAATTTATGCAATATGAGAGAAATAGTTAGATGTCATTGATGATTATAGTGAAATACTTTCAACAAGATTTGATGTTCTATGTTGCTGATAATTTGAAAAGTTCCTGCTCAGAATGTGAAGCTACCCTGAATAGACAGACTCTTAATTACTAAAATCCACTGCAGCTGTGTAGGGGGATGTCTGCCCTCACTGCTGGATGCCCTTAGCCACATCATGCATCTCTTATATAGGATGCTTAGTACAGCATTAGAGCTACAGGCTACAAGCAACAGGGGGCCTGGGTTTGATCCACAGAGTGGAACATTGTTTTCTTTCTTACCACAATTTATGTAGTTCAAGAGATAACTTGTTAGATATAATTGCTGATGTTAATGATAGACTTTCAGTAAGGTTTGACATTCTTTATTGCTGATAACTTGTAAGGTTCCAGCTCAGACTTTGAGGTTTAAATGCAACTTGAGAAACATTACTTCAAATAGACAGACTGTTCATTATGAAAATTCACTGCAACCGTGTGTGTGTGTGGGGGGTCTGTACACAGTGATGGATGCCCTTTGCCAAAGCTTGCAAGTCCTGTCTAGGAAGTTCAGCACAACTTTAAAGCTATAGACTACCAAGCAGTAGAGAGTAAGCAGCCTGGGTTCGTTCCCCAGAGTGGAGCATTTTTTTTCTTTCTCAGTACAGTTCATAAATGCTGTGTCTCAGACCCCATCCTCAAGCCGTTTCCCTTTTCATTGCCAGGAGAGGCCTGTAAGCCTTCTTTCTGGCAGCATAATTATTTCATATTGACCTTCTTTGGTGTCTTTATTGCCTTTGTTACTTTGATTACATTTGCATTAATGACTGTGTTTGCATTTGTCTCTTTTCTCAGTTGTTGCTTTATTTACAGGGCATAGGCATGGCATCTAGCCACTGTCTATCTTTTTTCTTGTCTGCTTGCTCGTCCACTTGGTGGTTTAGGTTTAGGGTATATTTTTATTATAGACAACAGAGTACCACTGACCAGGTTTCCACCTGTAGTGGAATAGCCTGTTACTTCTGTCACCAGCAGATTTGGTGAATGACGTGGGCTGAGAAGTGGCAGTAGCCGTGTCAGTAACAACACTTTCCCATTCAGATTATTGGGTTCAGTCATCTACTTCAATGTTTCCTTTTTTTAAACTATATTTTATTGTTTTACAGACAAAACAACAGCATACAACATTATCATGCCAGAGTTCACAGGGTAGTCCATTCAGTACATCCTATGTAACAGTACATTTAATCTAAGCAATCTTATTTGTGGATTGGGGGTATTCCTTAAAGTAGAGTCCATAATAAAACATTTTTTCCAGGATATGCTGCATCTTACAAGACTTTTGTGCGATCTTAGCGACAATAACAATTATACCAAACATCGTTACACAACAGCCTGTGTTATGATCCCTATTCCAAACATTTTCCCCTACATGTATTAGGTGTTTAATATTCAACACCTCCCAACTGGCAGTCAGTCAACTATATAAACATATTTTTACCTGTGGTAGGTCCAAGTCTGCACCATGGAAGAATGACGCACTTGTCCTCAACGTGGTTTCAACACTGCAGCAAAACAGCCTGAAACGAGCAACTCCTAGTTTTAGGAATTTAAACTTTTACAGTGGCTACCAGGTAATTTAACTAGGAGAAGAGAATAAACTAGACTTAAAGCTAGTCACAGCCACACTTTCCACATTGATGACTCAGCTGTGCAGCTGCATATAACAACAAACAAAACCACTGCAACTGTTAATGTTAAATCATTTTAAAGTTAGCAGAGAAGAAATCTCTTACACATTAGTCCACAGGAAAAGGGGAATAAAACAAGTTCAGCATGATTCAGGTAGCTTCCTCCTCCAAATCAGACGACTCCTGACTTCTAGTGCTGTCAAATTCCTTTGTTATGGCCTCCGCTTTCTTGACCGCCTCCATGGGGTCAGTGTATTGGAAAGTATGGCTGCCATAATGAACCCAAAGTCTTGCCAGCATCAACAGTGAGTGGACCACCCCTAGACTGCAGAATTTCACCCACACCCCATAACATTTCTTGTGACAAGTCCTGGTGGCATAGGATAAGTTGGGAAAGAGGTGAACTGTGGCACCTTGAAAGTTCAGCTGATTGGTGTCTCTGGCTGCCTGTAAAATCTGATCCCGAATACATGGGCTTCCAGTAGAACAGTCCGGGACATGTCATTTTGGGCTGCAGCTGATCGCGAGGAGATCCGGTAAGCTCGCACAAAATTCTCCTCCTTGAGCTCTGAAACCAACTTCAGAGCTCCCGGCAGCAAGCCTTGAAGAAAATAAAGCTGGCTGTCTCCCTCGCAATTCTCAAGGAGGCCTACGATTCTCACATTGGAGGCTCTCTGCATATTTGGGCCTCCAGACGGTATCAAAGCTGAGTATTTTCCTGTGTGAGTTTACTGGTCATTACCAGCACTTTTGTTGCAGTGGATTCTGCACCTGAAGTTGTTTTAACTGCAGCTTCTATTTTATTGTCTTATTCCACAAACCTGCTTAAAATGGATTCATCCTTCATATCTATAGCTTGCATTGATTTCTGTAGAGCCTTCCATGTAGGTTCACTCCCTGAAATTGGATTAACTGCCGCCCCATGCTGTTCCACCGCAACAAGTTGATTTTTGGAGCTGCCCATAGGACCTTTATTTGTAAATCCCATTGTCCAAAAATATATCAAAAGAAGCAGCACAATCTGGAGAGTACAATGCTGTTGATGGATTTTTTTTTATCCACAGGGAAAGGTTGATTTTAAAGATTTACCTGCTGTTAGATACAGATCCGATCTCAAACATGACTTGTCAGTAGGTGTGCTCCACAGTGCCCCCCCCCAATCTTTCTTTAGTTGTTTTGGCTTTTTCAATCATAGACAGATAATATGACTGCCATTTAGCAGTTGTTGGTCTGGTCGAGTGGTCAGAGAAACAGGTTGGCATAGGTATGAGTGAAGAGATAACCGCATGGCAAAATCTGGCATACAGCTCCTCTGCTGCTTCCTGAAAGTCTACCTTTCACATGGAGAATTCAGAGAAAAGATGCCAAATCAGTAACAGTAATTTGACTTTTGACCGTGGCTATGCAAGTGTGGTCTTTACCACTCCAGGGGCCAGATATTCAAAAGTTAGTGGGGGCACAAATGGGTGTTTGACCACACAAACCAGGTTTTGTGCCCGGTTTGTGGGTGGGGTCTATAGTCAGACACCCCCACAGCATGGGCAAAACCTGTTAGCGCCTGAACGCTATGTTACTGCTGCACCCATGCAAATGATGGGTCCCTCCCTGTACACAGGCACAGAGGTATATTGAGAGGTTTGCACAGGTAGTAAATTCCACCTGAATGGGTAAAAATTACTGCCTTTGAAAACCCTGACTTAACAGGGTGCAAGGCCCTGGTGGCGGGTAAAGATACTGCAGTGGCCCACCCTGTCCTGCTGACCCAATGACGTCCTTGGTGTCCAGTGGTTCCCTCACCCTTTGATCACTGTCCCCATAATGCCAGTAAATGTCCCTGGTACCTAGTGGTCCTTCCCACCCTCCGACTGCCATTCCTGTACTCCTAGTAAATGTCTGTGGTACCCAGTGGTCCCACCTGCCCTCCAATCACCATCCCTGTAATGACAGTAAATGTTCCTGGTGACTAGTGGTCCCTCCAGCTGCAGCTGCATGGGAGAGAGAGAGAGAGAGAGCTGCATGGCTGCACAGGATGCAGCTACATGGGAGAGAGAGCTGGAGGTCATTGTCCACCTAGGGACAAATGACCTAACTGGAAATGGGATCAGAGCAGTACAGGAGGAGTTTGTGAAGTTGGAGAGGGGGCCTTAGACAAGTAGCATGCATAGTAACCTTCTCAGAGGTGCTGCCTGTTTATGACATGAGTGAGGTTAGGGTACAAGGGGACACAGTTTGAAGACAGAGGGGGGAACGGCTCAGGGGCAATGTGAGGAAGTATTTTTTTCATCCAGAGGGCGGCGGATGCATGGAACCGCCTTCCTGAGGAGGTCATGGGGTCAAAACAGTGTGGGAATTCAAGAATGCATTGGACAGACATAAGGCAATTCTGGTAGGGGTAGGAAGAAGTAGGCTGTTGGTTAACTAGGATCTGCAGCTTTTCCAATAGGTAGGGAAATGGGCAGACTAGGTGGGCCAAGCGGTCCTTATCTGTCATCAAAGTCTATGTTTCTATGTACTGCACACCATGGGATTCAATGAATGGTTGAAAAACTGGTGCGGAGCACAGGGTTTTGACTTCATTGGGGACTGGGGGTCCACCTGGAGGGATACAGGCCTATACTGGCACAATGGTCTGCATCTATTCAGGAGGGGAACCAGGGTCTTAGGTGATAGGTTTAAATGCTTCATAGGAAAGTTTTTAAACCAGCCAAGGGGGAAGGCACTGAAAAGGAGCAAGGAATTCCCAGCTTCCCCCCATTGCAAGTCTTTGCCAGGCCAGTTAGTTAAAATGAAACCGTGTAAAACTGTACTTAATTCAGGCTTAGCATTTTTAATGCTTTTACCCTGCTTCTGTTTAACTGATCCTCCTCTTTTCCCAGACACCATCCCCCTTTCTGCAAAATTCCCCTGCATTGTTAAAACTCGGTCCCGCTGGCCATTCTGTCTCTGTTGTTCACCAGCTGCCTGCCCCCCAATTTAGCATGATTCAGATTCTTTTGTGTTCTTTGCCTTATAACTAAACTCTCTCCCCTCTTTTCTCACAGGCGCAATCATCCCTGACTGGGCACCCTGCAGCAGACCACTCCTCACGGCTCCACCCTTCCAAGCTACCCGCCCTCAAGTAAAATACAGCCGTAAGGTATGAGCTTGCCTGATCAGCTTCCAGTAAGCAGATTTGAAGTGGACTTTCCCACCAGAGCTTTGAGCTGGCTCCCCAAACATCCCCCACCCACCTGCCCTATCTCCCCAAGAACTAGGTAAGAGTAATTAAAAACAGGTACCAGTTAGACATGGGTAGTGCTCACCAGTACAGCTGGACAGAGGTACTGTGTGTGTGTGATTTGGAGTGGGCTACCAATGGGCTTGCAGAATACACTTGGCTGTGCCTAGAATGGCATTGGAAGTGCATGCGGGAAGGGGACTGCTGCAGCTGCTACCATACACACATATGCACAACACAGTTTCTGGCAGAGGGAATCTTGCTTTCAGAGTAAGCAGTTGACTAAAAAAGCTACAGATTTTCTTACTGATAAATCACTTCTATCTCAGCAGAAGTCAGTGCCTGTTGAGATTAAGCAAACAGATACTTTATTAGAGGAAGGGGGTCTCATTTAAGTAAAAAAAAGAAGAAGAAGAAAGTCACTGTTTGTTTCTCAGTTTGGGGATGAGGGCTGTATCAACTTAGTTTGCTAAATCAGAAGTAGAGGAGTTAATTGGGGGTGTGGCTTGAGCAGTAGAAAAGCAGCTGTCTCCAATTACAGCTTCCTGCTGCTAGTTTCTGGCAGAGGGAATCTTGCTTTCAGAGCAAACAGCTGACTAAAAAAGCTACAGATTTTCTTACTAATTGCCCTCATTCCTACCCCTCCACCCTCCTACCCTAAGCCAGTTCTACTTTTATAGCCACTGGATTTGACTGACAAAAGGAACTTCCTGTTTGGCAGTAGGAAGAAAAGGATCACTGAGACACATTAGTTTCATCAACCTTGAAGGAAAATAAATAGCTCCCCCCCAGCTGCTGGAGGTCTGAGTCCAAGTAAGAAGGAAGGAGACTACTGAAGACTACAGGAAGTTCCTGTCCCAGAACAGGAAGGGCGAGAGTTGTAAGGGTACATAGGCAGTAAGAAAGTAGGTGGAAAAATATGTAGAGGGAGGAGAGAGTAACCATATAAAGCAACAGGACAGGGGACACAAAATAAGTCAAGATGGGAGTGGTGCAGTGCAATGGCTGTGGGGCGGCAAGTGTTCCGGGAGACATTCTGGAGGCTGCGATGCTGCCCTATTTGCAGGCACCTCTCTGGTCTGAGGGAGGAGGTTGCCTGTTTCCAGGCTGACCTGGCTAGAAATCATGAAACCTCTTCCCCACCCAGGAACCACTAAGGCCACCACCGCTTCCTCAGAGGTTGTCAAGAAAGAGGAGCGTTTGGACCAAGGTTGACTCAGGGAGGGAGAGGGTGGTGGAACTGAGGTGCATCCCTCCAGCTGTACCTATTCACAATTCATATGCTGTTCTGGCGAAGAGTGGTTCCTCTATGGAGGCACCTGCAGTGGTGACCAAGGAGGATGCTGGGAACCTCCACAAAGAAGACCCACAGGAGGGTGACATGAGACCCTACAGGGGAAGGAAACAACTCTTGGTTGGGGACTCAATCATTAGGGGTAGAAGTGGGGAGGAAGGGAGAGGGGAGGGGTGCCTGCCTGGCACCACGGCTTGGAGGGACAGGAAGCGAATCCTCAGGATCGTGGAAGCAGCTGCACGAGGGAGGGAGCTGGATGTCATTGTCCACCTAGGGACAAATTACCTGGCTGGGAATGAGATCAGAGCAGTGCAAGAGGAATTTGTAGAGTTGGGGAGGGGCCTTAGACAAGTAGCACGTAAGGTAACCTTCTTGGAGGTGCTTCCTGTCTATGGCAAAGATTATGCTAGGGTATTCCACACCATGGGATTCAATGAATGGTTGAAAAACTAGTGTGAAACTCAGGGTTTTGGCTTCACTGGGGACTGGGGAGCCACCTGGAGGGATGCAGGCCTATACAGGTGCGATGGTCTGCATATGTCCGGGGGGGGGACCAGGATCCTAGGTGATAGGTTTAAATGCTTCATTGGCAAGCATTTAAACTAGCCAGGGGGAGAGGCACTGAAAAGGAGCAGGGAAATCCCAGCCTTCCCCTACGAAACACAGTAATTAGCGAGGTAAACTCCAAGGTAGAGAAGTTATTCAGGAGCAGGATAGGGGTAAATGCAAAAAAGGCAAAGGCAGTAAAGACAGGGATGGGGCTAAAAGAGGTAAGGCCATCAAAAAATGGAGAGTGATGAGTACCAATGCCCATAGTCTGTGTAACAAGCTCCCTGAACTAGTGACCTTGATGGAAAAGGAATGCCTGGATATTGTGGCAGTCACTGAAACATGATATACAGAAAACCATGACTGGGATGTCAGCATACCAGGATATACAATCTACAGGAGGGACAGGGAGGGTAAAAGAGGAGGAGTAACTATGTAAGGGAAGGGATTAAAGCAATAGAACTAAAGAGTAAACATGAAGTAGATGAGTCACTATGGGTCACCTTGGAGACAGGAAATGGCACCACAATCCGCATGGGAGTTGTGTACAGACCCTCATCTCAGTGGGAGGGACTGGACAGGGAAATGATAGAAGGCATCCTTAAAATGGCAGAAAAAGGGCAGATGTTGATGGGGAAACAGGTCCATCTTGCAAATGAGCTTCTTCTCAACGATGAATGCCTGGTTAAATAAAGACTTGATTGATTGATTGATTAAATAAAGACTTGATTGATTGATTGAATATGCCAGATGTTAACTGGAGTGCCTTTGCTGCAGGCACACCTATGAGCAGGGTCATTCTTGATGCCCTACAAGGGGCATGCCTCAGACAACTAGTGTTTGAACCCACTTGTTAGGGAGCAATCTTAGACCCGGTACTCTCAAATGGGGACAGAGAAAGGATCTCAGATTTAGAAGTGGGTAGCCATCTGGGAACAAGCGACCACCAAACAGTGTGGTTCACAATAAACACAGCCATAGAGTCAAGCTATACAAAAGCAAGAGTACTGGACTTTAGGAGGGCTGACTTTGGGAAAATGAGAGAGTGCCTCAGAAAAGCACTAGCAAATGGGCAAGAAGGAGGGGTGGAGGAACAATGGGGAATAATCAAAACAGCCATCACAGAGGCAATGAGCCTTTGTGTGAAGTGAATCAATAAAATAAAATGAAGGAAAAAACCACTATGGTTCTCAAAAGAGGTGGCAGGGAAGGTTAAGGACAAAAGGATAGCATTCAGGAAATATAAGGAAACACAGAAGGAGCAGGACAGAGAACTTTGTCAGTTAAAGTACTGTAGAAGGAGGCAGGAAAGGCAGTCAGAATAGCTAAGGCCCAAACCGAGGAAAAAGTGGGCCCCAAGGTGGTAGCCTGGATAAAAAATTGGCTAGACAACAGGATGCAAAGGGTAGTAGTAAATGGAGTACACAGTGAAGAAAGGAGGGTTACTAACGGGGTACCATAGGGTTCAGTACTGGGACCGGTCCTTTTTAATGTCTTTATAAGTGACATTGCAGAGAAACTGGAAGGAAAAGTATGTCTCTTTGCAGATGACACAAAGATCTGTAACAGGGTTGATACACAAGATGGAGTGGAGAGGATGAGAAGGGACTTGGCAAGGTTGGAGGAATGATCAAATGTATGGCAGCTCAGATTCAATGCAAAGAAGTGATAATGCACATGGGAAACAAAACCCAGGGAAGAGTACAATGGGGTGAGATACTGACAACAGTAAAATGGAAAGGGACCTGGGGGTAATTAAACCAGATGACCTAAAGGTGGGCAAGCAATGTGAGAAGGCAGTAAGGAAGGCTGGGGGATACTGGGATGCATGAGAAGAGGCATCAACGGTAGAAAACAGGAAGTTGTTATCCTCTGTACAGACAGTTGGTGAGACCCATCTGGAGTACTTGTGCAGTTCTGGAGACCCCATCTCTGCAAAGACATAGACAGAGTGGAGGCTGTCCAGAGGAGGGTAATAAAATGGTGCAGGGTCTGCACCAGAAGACGACGTAAGAAAGACTAAAGGAGTTGATATGTATACCCTGAGGAAACAAGGAGAGAGGGACGATAGAAACTTTCAAGTACCTCAAGGAATTAACAAAGTCCAAGAGGGTAGCATCTTTCAGAAAAGAGATGTGGAAGAACAAGGGGCACAATTTGAAGATAGAGGGGACGGCTCAGAGGTAATGTGAGGAAGTATTTTTCATGGAGAGGGTTGTGATGCATGGAACAGCCTCCTGAGGAGGTCATGGAGTCAAGAACAGTGGGGGAATTCAGGAATGCATGGGACAGACATAAGGCAGTTCTAGTGGGGGGGTAGGAGGAAGTAAGCTGTTGGTTAACTAGGATCTGCAGCTTATCTGTTAGGTAGGAAAATGGGCAGACTAGGTGGGCCAAGCGGTCCTTATCTGCCATCAAATTCTATGTTTCTATGTTTCTATGTTAAAAGATAGCCAACTTGGTTAAGATGGGGGATAAAACCTTTTATAAGTACATTAGGGAGCTAAGAAAGACCAAGGGAAGGATACTGAGGCTTAATAAAGGGGAGGGAAGCTGGGCAGAGGGTGACAGTGAAAAGGCAGAGATACTGAACGCATACTTTTGCTCAGTATTGACAAAAGAAGAGGAGGGGGAGGTACCTAAACCAAACAAGAGAAACACTCTGGATGGGGGGGTTGATACCAGTCCATTCACAGAAGAAAGAGTTCTGAAAGAACTCTTGAAACTGAGGGTGGGCAAAGCAATGGGGCCTGATGGGATTCACCCCAGAATTCTAAAAGAACTAAGGGTAGAACTAGTGACACCACTGACTACTGTCTTTAACAAATCATGGGAGGATGGGGTGGTACCTGAGGACTGAAGGAGTGTGGATGTGATTCCACTTCACAAAAGTGGGATCAGGGCAGAGGCAGGAAACTACAGACCAGTTAGTTTGACCTCAGTGGTAAGGAAAATGATGGAATCACTTCTGAAGGAAAGAATTGTTAAGTACCTAGAGGCCAGTGGGGCACAGGACCCAAGGCAGCATGGATTCACAGTGGGAAGGTTGTGTCAGATGAATCTAAAAGATTTCTTTGACTGGGTGACCAAAGTAGTAGACCTGGGAGGGGCTGCGGATATGGCCTACCTAGATTTTAGCAAGGCATTTGACAGAGTCCCACACAAAATATTAATATACAAGTTAGCCAGCCTTGGAGTGGGTCCCACGGTGGTAGACTTGATAAAAAATTGACTGGACAACAGAGTGCAAAGGGTAATAGTAAATTGAGTCCACAGTGAAGAAAGGAGAGTAACTAGTGGGGTACCGCAGGGTTCAGTACTGGGACCGGTCCTTTTTAATGTCTTTGTAAGTGAGATTGCAGAGGAACTGGAAAGAAAAGTATGTCTCTTTGCAGATAACACAAAGAACCTCAACATGGTTGATACACAAGGTGGGGTGGAAAGGATGAAAAGGGACTTGGCAAGGTTGGAGGAATGGTCAAATGTATGGCAGCTCAGATTCAGTGCAAAGAACTGCAAGGTAATGCACCTGGGAAACAAAAACCCAGGAAAAAAAGTACACAATGGTGGGTGAGATACTAACAACAACAAAAATCAAAAGGGACCTAAGAGTAATTATATTAGATGACCTAAAAGTGGGCATGCAATCTGAAAAGGCAGTAAGGATGGCTGGGGGATACTGGGATGCATAGGGAGAGGCATCAACAGTATAAAACAGGAAGTTGTTATCCCTCTGTACTGACAACTGGTGAGATCCCATCTGGAGTACTGCGTGCAGTTCTGGAGACCCCATCTCTGCAAAGACATAGACAGAGTGGAAGCTGTTCAGAGGAGGGCAACCAAAATGATGCAGGGTCTACACCAGAAGACATTTTAAGAGAGACTAAAGCAGCTCAATATGTATACCCTCGAGGAAAGGAGGGAGAGGGGGACATGATTAAAACTTTCAAGTACCTCAAGGTAATTAACAAAGTCCAAGAGGGTGGCATCTTTCAGAAAAAGAGATGTGCAAGAACAAGGGGGCACAATTTGAAGATAGAAGGGGGATGGCTCAGAGGTAATGTTAGAAAGTATTTTTTCATGGAGAGGGTTGTGGAAGCATGGAACAGCCTTCCTGAGGAGGTTGTGGAGTCAAGAACAGTGGGAGCATTCAAGAATGCATGGGACAGACATAAAGCAATTCTAGTAGGGGGTAGGAGGAAGTAAGCTGTTGGCTAACTAGAATCTGCAGTTTATCCATCAGGTAGGGAAAATGAGCAGACTAGGTGAGCCACACAGTCCTTATTTGCCATCAAATTCTATGTTTCTATATCTACATATACTTGGCTGTGCCTAGGAGGGCATTTGAAAACCAACCCCATTAGACAGGCCGTGAAGCATTATTACCTGGACTGACTAACCTTTTCCTTTTCGACTGGGACTTATTCCCACTATCCTTAAAGGGGAACAGTCAGTACCAAGGGCCCCACACTCGAGTGTGGGGCTGGTCCCAATGTGCACTTTATGTGCAATAACATTTTGGTTTACCTACTGTTTACTGTACTACAGTAGATTATATCAGACTATTTTAGTTTACGTCTAGGCTGATATCTTCTGTTACTACAAATCCCAGAATCCCCTGCAGCTGACATCAGAGCAGTACATGTCAGTGGGAGATTCAATAGCCTGCAGTGCATGTTAGTGCTGTTATAATCTTTGGTTCTGGTTCTCCTGCTCTCCAGGGGCTAAGTACATTCTTCTGTGACTGTACTTAGTCCAGGGAGGACAGTGGGACCAGCAAACAAAAGATCAGAGGTTATACAGTATAAACTTTAAAATGCACTGCAGGCTATTGAATCTCCCACTGCAGCCTACCACTCTGATGCCAGCTGCAGGGAATTCTAAGATTCATATGCACTTGGTAGTATGAACTTGTCTGACTTTGCTGGGAAAGGATAAAAAAAAAAAACAAGAATTGGCAACCTGGGTTTGCACCCTAAGCCTTGGTAGTTCAGTTACACAAGAGGAGGAGGAGGAAGAGGGAGATATAGTAGGGATGTAGCCAGGGATTTCAGATCTGCACACCAAGTGGACTCACTGCTACCCTCCCCCCGCCCCCCGCCTTGTTAGGGTGAGCTACCATCCCTCCCCAGGCGTAGCCAGACAAGATACAAATGTACACCAGGATCATGTTTGTTGCCTCATTTGGCACAATAAATACAACTTTTATATCACATGACAGTGGTTGCTGCCATGCATGGGTAAATACAAATGCCATGCATTGTTCCCCTAAACACCCACATACCAGCCCAGAGCCTGTAAAGTTGTATTGGGATGCAAAGAGAGTATTAGTGACCAGTCCTTCTAGTTTTGACTCCTATGAATAAAATCACAGAAAGGTTCAGTATTTTCTTTTAGTTTTCATGGAAAAAGGAAGCAGTTCAAAGCCTGTTTGCTACCCCCCTTAAATAAAATTGCACACCATGGAGTGCTTGGAGTATGCCTGCCTACACCCATAGATATAGCATCCTAGTGAACAGTCTCCATCTCTCAGGGTGGGAGAGCAGCATCGCCTACTACATTGCTGCAACCTGGGTGGCCACAACCAGTGCAGCTGGCTTGTTAGCCCCAGTGGTGTCCCAGTGTTTTCCTGGGTGGAGCTGAAAAGGGTCACAAACAAGTGAAAGTTGGGTGATGCTCTCCCCACCCACAGTGTCCATCATGGCTTCCTTTCCTCAATTTCCTTCCCTGAGATGACCTCAGATGTCCCCTCACCCCCTCCAGCAACTGGATTCATGGGGGATCACCTATCTAAGTGCAGAATGGTAGAGCCCCAATCGGGGAAGGGGATGCCACAGCAGAGGGTCTGAGTGCAGTGGCCTGAGGTCCCAGGAGTGTGAGACAGAAGCAGCTCCATCAATGGAATGGTGCTGCTACCAGCAGCTGAAGGCAGTTCAGAAAGTAACTAGAACTGTGCCGCTTGTTTTCTAAGCAATGGTGTGCCTTTGTGGCCCTCTAGTGGACAAAGACCTGATAACCTCCCCTGTTGTCTCCAGTTCAACACAGATACCTTTGCTAATGAGATGTTATTTTACTGGGTGGGCCATATGTCAGAATAGAGCAGGACATCAAATGCACTAAGATCACAGAAAAAGGTTCTGAAGTGTCCTGCAAGTCTACAGGTTACTGACAACCAAGGCAACTAGGTACCTTAAAGCACTACATAAATAAATGGTATAGTACACGCAAAATCATATCTCTCAAATGAAAAGTAAATCTTTAAATAGCGGAAGAGAAAAGAAAAAAATCTCATCACTTACAGACAGTCTTTAAAGCAGGATCATGCATATTCGGCAAGCAAGCATTTCAATACCAAAACATGGATCGAAACTGAGAACTTTAGTAGAGCCAGAAAAATTAATAATCAAAGCTCCATGTGGCCCAAAACAGATAATACGCCACTTATTCCATTGTTTTTATAGTGTGCAAGTTATATTAAAAATACCATGTAACACTGTATGTAGCATAATGAATACAGCAGTTATAGTAAGTCCTCTGAAGCATACACTAAGGTCAGAGTGGGGGAACTGGAGGGAGTGATCATTGTAAAGTACAGTTCAAGTTATTATAAACTGCTCCCAGAGCCTTTCTCACCACGCTCTTGGACGCCAACTGGGAACCTATAAACACCTTCCCAGAAGTTAACCAGGCCCTTGACTTTTTTGTGACCACCTTCACTAATATAGGTAATCATCATGCCACCCCTGAAGAGGTGTGGATCAAAAGGACTCAAAGCACTCTGGCTCTCTAAGGAGTTAAGGAAGCGCGTGACCACATGCGATCGGGCTTGGAAAACCTTAAAATGCAGTGTACTACCCATGGACTGGCAAGCCCACAGGCAGCTCAGGAACACAGGTAAGAATTCACTTCAGAAAGTCAAGTGCATCTGTTTTAGGGTACTCCAAACTGAGCACCTCTGCAACCCCAAATAATTCTGGATGCAGGTGAACTCCCTTATTAAAGGCAAGTCCTCTGAGGCTCCTAGCTCCCTTAGTGCCCAAGGTACCGTCCTCTTTGACCCCCCCAACCATTGCCACTGGATTTAATGAGTTTTTTAATGACCTGCATAGATATACAGCACTCTTTACCAAGTCCCCCGGCCCCTCTCCTCCCCACCCCCACCAGTGGACACTGGTGCTTGCCCAGCCTTCCACCTTAAACTTGCCACCCTCAAAGAAGTTCGCTGGCTACTCACTAACCTAAAAGCTGATAGCTCCCTGGGTCACGATACCATCGAACCCAAGTTTCTCAAATTAGGTGCTGCAGCCCTTGCCCGTCCAGTTTGCGACCTGTTTAACCAGTCCTTCCTTACGGGGTTCATCCCTGATAAATGGAAGGTAGCTGTGGTTGTTCCCATCCACAAGGGTGGACCCAACACAGCTGATGAGAACTATAGACCTATTTCTGTCCTCTGTCCACTGTCTAAAATCCAAAAGCGAATACTCTACAACTGCCTACAGGATTACCTGGACCATACTACATGTGTAACATTTTTATTCTGTTTTATTTATTAGAGTCTAGGATTACAATTACCTTTGAGCCAAGCTGTTTTACAAAGGTTCCAGGATAAGAACAAACAAGCAGGACATTAATTATGAGAACAAACAAGCAGGACATTAATTATGAGAACAAACAAGCAGGACATCAATTATTACAGGATAACAGGTTACAGTTGTTTATCATCACATGAGTACATACAGATTAGGTGGTACTGGAGACATGCAGAGGACAGGGATAACACTGATAACAAGAACTTGGTGAGACACAAGAAGAAGATGCTACCAGAGGCAATTGTCAAAACACACAGGAAGTGCAAGTGGAAAGTGCAAGTAGGAGGAGGAGGTGGGAAGGTAAAGGGGAAGAGTAGTGGGGTGGATGAGAAGGGACAAGTGCCAAAAAGGGAACAGCAGGTTAGAGAAGACAGTCGCATGTGCTAGAAGCAGAGAGGAATAGGCAGAGGTTAGATTTAAATGGGCCTAGCTTAGGTAGGGAGGAGATGTCCCTGGTGAGACCATTTAGCCAGCTGGGAGCTCTGTAGGCAAAGGATCATTGTCCCTGTGAGGTCTGGCATCTCAGAATATGCAGTAATTGAAAGTCAGAGCTCTGGTGAGGCGGAGATTCTGTGCAGGTTGTAGCAGAGCATGAACCTGGGGGCAAAGTCCATCAATGTTTTTTAGCCATCATGCATGTTAGATACTTGATGCGGCTTGAGAGTTGAAACCAACCAGTTTGGGCATATAGGTCACATGTATGGGTGAGACAATGTGATCCAGTGATGAGTTGGCAAGCTTTGTTCAAAGCCATAGATATGCACCTGAGAGTGGTGATGGTAGAAGTGGAACTGTAGATGATGAGGCCATAGTCGATAGTTGAAATCTCTGAGCTCTGAACTGCGATCCTTAAGGCTTCTGGAGTTAGGCATTGCCTATGCCTGTAAAGCAGGCCAATACATGTGTTAGTTGCTTTGGCAACATTGTCAATGTGAGCCCCATAGGACAGACAACTGTCAAGAGTGATTCCAAGGTATTTGAAGGTTTGCACTTGTTCTAGGATTGCACCTAGGCAGTTTGCAATAGTGAGGGGGTGGTCCCGGTGCTTGTTTTGCGAGCTGCAGAAGAGCATGGTCTCTGTTTTTTTATAGTTGAGGACAAGTTTGTGTTTATGGAACTAGTTTTCAACTGAGGAGAAGCCATGTTGTAGTTTGCTTTGCAGAAGGTGGGGGTCCTTGTGGGTGGAGTTGATGACAGTGTCATCAGCGCATAGGAGGAGTTGCTCTGGACAGGATTGTGGAAGACTATTTAGGAAGATGCTGACGAGAAGAAGCCCAAGGATTGACCCTTGTGGCACTCCAGAGCACACTGGTCTGGCATCAGAGAGAAAGTCAGCTATTTTCACTCTTTGTGAGCAGTTTTCCAGGTAGCTCTCAAATCAGGATGTAGATTCAGGGGGCAGTCCGGTATTTAGCAGCTGAGAGAGTAGTAGATGATGATGGACAGTATCAAATGCCTTCATCAGATCAATGAAGACCGCCCCTGTAAGAAGGCTATTATCCAAAGAACTATGGATTGCACCAGTGAATTCAAGGAGGGCTGAGGTGGTACTGTGATCTTCTCTAAAGCCGTGTTGTTGAGCACTCAGGACATCATATTTATCAAGGTATTCCGTAAGCTGGTCCGATACTATATGCTCTATGGCCTTGGAGAGCGGTGGTAGTATGGAGATGTGACGATAGTTCACCAGGAGGGCCCTGTCCCCATTCTTGTGGACCGGTGTGACAGAGGCAGATTTCCATCTGTCAGGGAACTGGCCAAGAAAGAGGGAGAGGTTGAAGATTTTTGTTAATGGTAGGAGCACCTCGTCGAGGGTGAGAGCAAGCAGCTTGAGATCAAGGGAGTTCCCACTTGACCTGGACCTAGCAATAGCTTTACTGATGTAGTTGCGAGCTTCGTACGGTTTGACTGATTTGAAGTAGAATGGAGGCTGGTTTGGAGAGAGGGTGCGACTTGGGAGGAGAGTTTGGTGGTTGGCTTCATTGAAATAGTCAGGTGGAAGAACAGAGCTGAGGTCAGTGAAAGCTGACATGTTTGTCTTTTTATGCCCATGGGACCCCATTGTAAATGAGTCTAGGCTCAACTGGGTTATCCTTTTCTGAATATCAGAATAGAAATGTTACTACTACTACTACTAGTACTTCACCAACTCCTCTCAATTTTCCAGCATGGGTTCAGGAAAAATTATAGTACCCTCACAACCTTAATAAATGTTTCATCCGACCTGTTCCATGCTATGGACCAAGTCCTTGCCACTGGTGCTATCTTTGTCAATTTGATGAAGGCATTTGACTTGGTTAACCACTGTCTCCTGCTATGGAAGTTACACTCCCTTGGCCTTGATTCTAGTGCTTTATCTTGGCTCCAAAATTACCTTACAGGCCACTCACAAAGGGTCAAGTGTCCGGGTCTCTGTCAGACCTCAGACTCATAACCCATGGTGTGCCTCAAGGCTCCATTTGGGGCTCGTTACTTTTCTCCCTCTTTATTAATGAACTACCAAATAACTATGGACGATGCCATTGCTTAACGATCCTCATTAGACATCGGATGGCTCAACAGTATGCTCGCATCAGACTTCCAAACTCTTGAGGGCTGGTTCCTAGAAAACCAACTAGTCCTCAACCCTAAAAAAACAAAATGCATGCTGTTCTCCAACCCCTCCTTCACACCTCATCCTTACCCCCTCTCTTGCGATACTGTCCCATAGTGGCAATGCCCCTGAATCCGTCCAATCTTTTAAATATCTGGGTGTCAACTTAGACACCTCACTTTCCATGGATGCCCATATCACCCTCCTAACTAAGGCACTAAACCATAAGCTGGGCCTGCTGTATCGTCCCTTCCTCTCTTCAGCATCTTGCCATAAGATCGCTGCCACTACCCTTCTCCCCTCCTTACTTATGGTGCCCTGCTACTACTCACAACAAACTCACCATCCTCTCTCACCTCAAACAGGTTTATCATAGGGTGGATAGGTTTGCCTTAGGGGCCAATGCCCATCACCACCACTGTGATGTCCTCTCTTCCTTGAGCTGGCTATCATATGAATCAAAACTCCAGTATACCATCTTGAGTCTAGTGTGCAGGCTGGTCCACCGTTACACCCTCCCCCCCATCTTGGTAAACGTATTCAGCTCCTGTACCCCCCATGTGCACTAAGGTCTGCCTCCCTACCCCTTCTCGTAACGCCCAAACCCCGGTTAGCTGTGTGCAGGAGATCATTTGCCCTCTCAGCATTGTCTTGTTGGAACTCCCTTCCACATTCTTCTTTGTTTATTTATTTATTTGGAAAATGTTTCACCAGGAAAGACAACATGAGCTGTAAACAGCTTGTTTCCAGAAGCGTCGGGGGTTACAATAGTTGGGAGAGTAGCAAACACATAGCAATACAAGAGCAATACAAGTACAGTTACTTACAATAGTTGGGAGTACAGCAAACACATATCAATGCAAGAGCCATACAAGTACTGTAACTAAAATATATCAGTGAGTACAACTACAGAGCAGAATGACCTAGAACAACCATCGAAGGAGAACAAACCATATCTGGATAATCACACAATGCAGCAGCCCAGGAGTGGTGAAACGGTAGGGGATAGATTAGAGGATGACTGACACAGTTGAAGTGCTGGGGAAGTAAGCTGAGCATAAGATGGGAAGTGCTAATGTAGACACAAGGAAGGGCAGTTATAAGACAAGTGGGGCAGAGGGAGGGTGATGGGTAGAAGGTGGAGGGAAAGAAGGAGGAAGAGGGGAGGTGCAGCCAAGAACTAATCCCCTTCAGAATGCTGAGAACCCTGCAAGGGAGACAGAACCAGGCAGAAAGGGAGGGAGAGAAAGGGGGAGGAAGGTAGAGAAGCAGGGGTGGGGGGGGGAGTAGAGAAGCAGAACTAATCCCCTTCAAGATGCTGAGAACCCTGCAAGGGGGGGTAGGACCAGGCAGAAAGGGAGAGGAGAGAAAGGGAGGGAGGGAGGTAGAGAAACCAGGGTGGAGGATAACTGGAGAGGAGGAAGGTGATAGGTAGGTAAGGAGGTTGACAGGCGAGGGATTAGAAAGGGGGGGAGGAAGTAAGAGGGGTTGTGGAGAGAGAAAGTCAGTCTAGACCCCTTCAGGATACAGGGAATGCTGCAAGCGGGTCAGGATTTGAAGGTGGGGGAGAGGAAGAGGGGTAGCAGAATCAAACTAAACCCCTACAGGATGCAAGAACCCTGCAATGGGGACAGGATTAAGGAGTGGGAGGAAAAAAAGAGGGAGCAGAAGATAGAGGGCCAGGGCCAGGACCTGAACCCCTTCAGGATGCAGAGAACCCTGCAAGGTGGACAGGAAACAGGCTGAAAAGGATGGGAGGGAGAGGGAGGCAGGGAGGAGGAGTGCTGGAAAAGGTGGCAGCAGTGGGGAGGGAGGGGTAAAACACGGAAGAGATAAGGGGGCAGCATGGGAAGAAGGGGGGAAGTGGGCGGGAGGGTGAGAGTGGAGTTGCAAAAGCACAGTAGGTTGGGGCTGGTAGTGGTGTGTTGATAAGAAACAATAGGTTGAGGTAGGGGGTGGGAGGAGGGAGTATGTTGGGGTATGTTGGGTGGACACATGGGTAGAAATGTGGGGCAGCAAATCAGAGGGAGGGCTCACAATTAGGAGCTTAGGAGGCACGTTATGAATAAAGGAGTAGGGGGATAGAAGTGGGGAGAGATGAGAAGTGGGACTAGGAATGGAAACAGAGAAACATAGAATTTGATGGCAGATAAGGACCGCTTGGCCCACCTAGTCTGCTCATTTTCCTACCTGATGGATAAGCTGCAGATCCTAGTTAACCAACAGCCTACTTCCTCCTACCCCCCACTAGGACTGCCTTATGTCTGTCCATTGCATTCTTGAATTCCCCCACTGTTCTTGACTCCACAACCTCCTCAGGAAGGCTGTTTTATGCATCCACAACCCTCTCTGTGAAAAAATACTTCCTCACATTACCTCTGAGCCGTCCCCCTCTATCTTCAAATTGTGCCCCCTTGTTCTTGCACATCTCTTTTTCTGAAAGATGCTACCCTCTTGGACTTTGTTGATTCCCTTGAGATACTTGAAAGTTTCTATTATGTTCCCCCTCTCCCTTCTTTCCTCAAGGGTATACATATTAAGCTCCTTTAGTCTCTCTTCGTATGTCTTCTGGTGCAGACCCTGCACCATTTTAGTTGCCCTCTCTGGACAGCCTCCACTCTGTCTATGTCTTTGTGAGATGGGGTCTCCAGAACTGCACACAGTACTCAGATGGGGTCTTACCAACTGTCTGTACAGAGGGATAACAACTTCCTGTTTTCTACTGTTGATGCCTCTCCCTATGCATCCCAGTATCCCCCCAGCCTTCCTTACTGCTTTCTCACATTGCTTGCCCACCTTTAGGTCATCTGATATAATTACCCCCAGGTCCCTTTCCATTTTTGTTGTTGTCTGCATCTCACCCCCCAGTGTGTACTCTTCCGCTGGGTTTTTGTTTCCCAGGTGCATTACCTTGCACTTCTTTGCATTGAATCTAAGTTGCCATGCATCTGACCATTCCTCCAACCTTGCCAAGTCCCATCTAATCCTTTCCACGCCTCCTTGTGTATCAGCCCTGTTGCAGATCTTTGTGTCATCTGCAAAGAGACATACTTTTCCTTCATGTTCCACTGCAATGTCACTTATAAAGACATTAAAAAGGACCGGTCCCAGTACTGAACCCTGCAGTATCCCACTAGTAACCCTCCTTTCTTCACTGTGGACTCTGTTTACTACTACCCTTTGCATTCTGTTGTCCAGCCAATTTTTTATCCAGGCTACCATCTTGGGACCCACTCCAAGGTTGGCTAACTTGTATATTAATCTTTAGTGTGGGGCTGTATCAAATGCCTTGCTAAAATCTAGGTAGGCCATGTCCACAGACCCTCCCTGTTCTACTACTTTGATCACCCAGTCAAAGAAATCCATTAGATTCATCTGACACGACCTTCCTGCTGTGAATCCATACAGCCTTGGGTCCTGTGCCCCACTGGCCTCTAGGTACTCAACAATTCTTTCCTTCAGAAGTGATTCCATCATTTTCCTTACCACCGAGGTCAAACTAACTGGTCTATAGTTCCTGCCTCTGCTGTGCTCTCACTTTTGTGAACAGAAATCACATCCACCCTCCTCCAGTCCTCAGGTACCACCCCATCCTCCCATGATTTGTTAAGAGAGTAGTCAGTGGTGTCTCTAGTTGTACCCTTAGTTCTTTTAGAATTCTTGGGTGACTCCCATCAGGCCCCATTGCTTTGTCCACCTTCAATTTTATTAATTCCTTCAGAACCCTTTCTTTTGTGAATGGACTCATATTGACCCCTGTATCCAGTGTGTTTCTCTTGTTTGGTTTAAGTACCTCCCCCATCTCTTCCTTTTTGAATACTGAGTAGAAATATTCGTTCAGTGTCCCTGCTTTTTCACTGTCACCCTCTGCCCACATTCCCTCCCCTTTTATTAAGCCTCAGTATCCCTCCCTTGGTCTTTCTTCACTTCCTAATGTACCTATGAAAGGTCTTATCCCCTTCTTAACAGAGTTGGCTATCCTTTCCTTGGTTTGGGCCTTTGCTATTCTGACTGCCTTCCCTGCCTCTTTCTGCTTTAACTGATAAAGTTCTCTGTCCTGCTCCTTCTGTGTTTCCTTATATTTCCTGAATGCTATCCTTTTCTCCTTAACCTTTCCTGCCACCTCTTTTGAGAACCATGGTGTTTTTTTCCTTCGTTGTGTTTTGTTGATTTGCTTCACACAAAGGCTTATTGTCTCTGTGATGGCTGTTTTGGTTACTCCCCATTGTTCCTCCACCCCTTCTTCTTGCCTGTTTGCTAGTGCTTTTCTGAGGCACTCTCTCATTTTCACAAAGTCAGCCCTCCTAAAGTCAAATACTCTTGCTTTTGTGTGACTTGACACTATGGCTGTGTTTACATGAACCACACTGTTTGGTGGTCGCTTGTTCCCAGATGGCTACCCACTTCTAAATCCAAGATTCTTTCTCCGTCCCCATTTGAGAGTACCAGGTCTAAGATTGCTCCCTCCTGAGTGGGTTAAAATACTAGCTGTCTCAGGCATGCCCCTTGTAGGGCATCAAAAATGACCCTGCTCTTGGATGTGCCTGCAGCAAAGGTGCTCCAGTTAACATCTGGCATATTCAGGCCCCCATCAACAAAATCTGCCCTTTTTCTGCCATTCTAAGGATGCCTTCTATCATTTTCTTGTCCATTCCCTCCCCCTGAGATGGGGGTCTGTATACAACCCCTATGAAGATTGTGGTGCCATTTCCTGTCTCCAGGGTGACCCAGAGTGTCTCATCTGCTCCCTGTTTACTCTTTAGCTCTGTTACTTTGATCCCTTCCCTTACATTGATAGCTGCTCTTCCTCATTCTCTTTTGCCCTCCCTGTTCCTCCTGTAGATTGTGTATTCTGGTATGTTGACATCCCAGCCATGGTTCTCTGTGCACCATGTTTCTGTGACTGCCACAATATCCAGGCTTCCCTCTTCCATCAAGGCCACTAGTTCAGGGAGCTTGTTACACAAACTACAGGCATTGGTACTCATTACCCTCCATTTTTTGATGGCCTTACCCCTTTTAGCCCCACCCCTGTCCTTACTGCCTTTGCCTTTTTTGCATTTACCTCTGTCCTGCTCCCTAATGACTTCTCTACCTTGGTGTCTGCCTCGCTAATTACCGTGTTTTGTGGGGGAGGCTGGGATTTCCCTGCTCCTTTTCACTGCCTCCCCCCTTGGCTAGTTTAAATGCTTGCCAATAAAGCATTTAAACCTATCACCTAGGATCCTGGTTCCCATTAGGAGAATAGAAGTATAGTTGGGCTAAAGGAGTATTGCGCTAAGGGAGGGGAGGGTAGTGGGGAGGCTAAAGACAATTCCGATCCTTCCTATTACTCCACCTCTCTACCTCTTCCCTTTGTTCCTGTTTCCTATGACTCATATTTCTGCATTCCAAACATCATGTATAGGTATTTACACTGTATGAACTTCCTATGTATATGTATATATAATTTGTAAGTGCAACTATACTGTAAATGTTGTAATTGATGTAAATGTAACCATTGTACCTGCCATTCATTGTCATTATACTGCATTTTGCGGGTCGCCCCTGAAAAAGGGACTGTACTGTCTCAGTGGGCTTTCCCGATTACCAAAATTCAAATAAATAAATAAACATACAATTTCACAGCAGAAAAGGGCATCTTGACCCACCCAGTCTGCCTAGACATTCCCTGCCTAATTTATCTCTGCAGACCCTAATTTTCACCGGTTACCCTCCCTCCTCCCTGCCTGTTTTCTAATACACCCCTATGTCTGTCCCTTGCATTCTTGAATCCCCCCACTGTTTTTGCCTCTGCCACCTCTGCTGGTAGTCTGTTCTGGGTGTCTACCTCCCTTTCAGTGAAGAAAAATCTTCTCACATCTCTGTGAAATTCAACCTCACCTTCACTGCATGCCACCTGGTCCTGCTGTTCTTTCTCATTTGAAAGAGTCTCACCTCCTGCACCCTGTTTACCCCTGTGAGGTACTTACTGGTCTCTATCATGTCATCTCTCACTTTCCTCTCTTCCTGGGGGTACATGTTGAGATCCCCTAGTCTGTTCTCATTGGGCTTCTCATGTAACTCCTACACCTCCTCTGGACTGCCTCCCCCGTCTATGTCCTTTCTGAGGCTCAGCCTCCAAAACTGGACACAGTACTGCAGGTGGGGTCTCATCACCAGCGAGCGATACAGTGGCAACACCATCTCCCTCCTCCTGCTGGAGATACCCCTTCCTATGCACCTCAACATCTCACTAGCCTTACCTACTTGCTTTGTTACACTGCCCTGCCACTTTCAGGTCATCAGATATAATAACCTCAAGGTCCTTTTCCTGCTTGATGACTGTCAATACCTCCTTCCCCTCCTATACTCAGTGCCTGGCTTCCTGTGTCCTAGATGCATAATGTTGCACTTTTTGGCATTGAGCCCTAATTGCCATTCTCTTGACCACTCCTTGAGTTTCTCAAGATCCCAGTGCATTCTCGCCTGACCCTCATGAGTGTCCACTCTGCTGCAGATTTTGGTATCATCTGCAGAAAGTCATACCTTCCCCTCTAGTTCCTCAGCAATGTCACATATGAAGACACTGAAGAGGACTGATCCAGTACTGAGCTCTGTAGCACCCCGCTGGTCACTCTCCCATCATCAGAGTGAGTGCCATTTACCACCACCCTCTCTTTCCTATTCAGTAACCTGTCTCTAACCCAAATCACCACTTTGAAGCCCACCCCTAGCCTGCTCAGTTTCTTTATCAGTCTACCATGTGGCACAGTGTCGAAGGCATTGCTGAAGTCCGGATAGGCCACATCCACTGCCCTCCCCATATCTATTTCCCTGGTCACTCAGTCAAAAAATCTATTAGATTTATTTGGCATGCCCCCCACCCCCCACCACCATGAATCATGTGTCCTGTGGTCTTGCAGCCTGTTGGGTTCAAGATACTCTACCCATCTTTCTTTTAGCAGGGTTTCCATTAATTTCCCTGTCACTGAGGTAAGACTGCCCAGCCTATGGTTGCTAGCCTTCTCCCTTTCGGAGCTGCGAGTTCCGTCTGGACATCAGCATTACTGCTCCTGGTTCCCTGTGACATTTCAGTAAAATGTGTTAAATTAAGATAAAAAACCTGTTGGAGAGTACATTGATCAGTAGAGGGAGGCTCAGAATATTACATTTTGGAAGAACTTATTTTAGTCAAATAAGGAGGGCAGTAGGGACTAAAATGGTGGAGACGCAGCTAGCAGGGAATGTGAGGCCAAGTGGAAGGCCTTTAAATAGGTAATTCTTAGAGGAGGCAGTAGAAATACACATTTGTAGATAGAAACAAGGGCAGGAGAACCAGAAGGTGGCAAACTTGCTGTCCAGAGATTTGCAGAGGAAGTTATGGCACAACAGGATGGCTGCAGAAAATGGCAGGGTACCAGGAGCAGTAGTGCTAAAGCAAGGTATATATCTTCTTTTTTTTCTGTTATTTTTTTATAGAGCATTTTCTCTGCCCCCCCCCCCCGCCTTGTTATCAACCATCTTGGAGACTTAGCCAGCACTTACCCAGCACCACTATGTGGGGGAACGTGGCCCATCCTGTCAGTCATATGAGAGCCTGCTGCTTGTGCTGGCATTGCTTGACAGACTGAATTTTCTCACCAAGGGAGCCAGCGTGCAATGACACCTGCATTGCAAGCTTGGCATCTGCTTGGCTGTCCCTCTCTTTTCTGTATGCACTCACTTGTGCTGTCATCTGGCCTCCACTAATAGAAATCTGTGATTTTTCACAGCTGGTCATCTTTTCTTATAATTTCAAATGTGACATTTTCTTCCTAACCAGATTTAACTTAAGAAGAAGGAAAAAGAAGCCAGTTGTTGTTTTAAACAAGCTTTGGTCAAAGCCAAAATAACTACTAATGCATTAACCTGATAAGCAATATAGAATTGAAGTGTGGGCTGGGTTTTCATTTATTCATTATTGTGATATTAAAATTGAAGACTCACGTCACAATAATAGAAAAAAAGAAAACCTTAAAGGTCAAGATAATGTAGAAGCAGGTGCTGTTGGCTCTGGACATACAATACCACCGCCCACACACAGACACACAGACAGACACACACACACACACACGTGCATGTAAGCACACAGATGCAGACACACACACACGTGTGCATAGCCATTACAACAGCAGTACATTCACAAAGGACATCGGTTTAGTTAGAGCTCTAGCAAGTAGTGTATTATTGTAGGTGTTTGTTTAGCAATAGAGGAAGTAGATGGCGCCTGACTGTGGAGGTCAGTAGTGGATGTGTGCCAGTGGTATTCTGGGACTCGGGTGGGGGTTTAGTGAGCAGTGGGTGTCTAGGGTGCCACTGGATACTACAGATGTTGGTAGTGGGACAGATAGGGGGTGGTCGTGGCAGTAGACACCTGGGATAATATTATTGGAGGATCAAGGAGGGAAGGGTAGTACTAGAGGCAGGGAGATCACTGAGAGATTGATCAGGATAGAGTAGCTGATTCCAGGATAATTCACCTGAGATACAATATCTTGTTTTCACTGAAATCTTGCTTGTTTATCGATTTGTAAATATATGTTTGTACAATAGCCCAGATGCAATATATGGTTTTCTGTGGGGTCCTGCACTCACCTATCTTTTCGGTGTATTTACCCAGTGTAGGTGAACTGAGGTGAAGTATCTAATTTCAGGGAAGGTGCTGGTTTTACACATTCTGATACTGCAGTTACCCAGGATATAACAGCTAAGATTCAATATCTCATTTTCAGACCTGTTTTTATGGCGTAGTTTTCCTAGAACAGACATGCCGAGATGCAGTATTTCCTTTTTCAGTAGGTTTCTGCTGTTACACATTTTTACATTATTTTTTTCTAGGATGGAGCATATGAGATGCAATACTGTATCTCATTTTCTGTGTGGTCCTTTCTGCTTTAGCCATTTTTACAATGTATTTACCCAGTGTAGGCCAGCTGAGATACAATATGTAGTTTATATATTTATTTTTTAATTTTATTCCTTTGGTAACCAGGTAAGGCCCACTAGGCACAGGAGCCTGTTTTCAGCGGTGACCTGGGAGCACTGGAGAGGTTAAGTGACTTGCTCAGAGTTACACAGTATGCAAGTGGAGGTTGTGGGAATCAAACCCAGGTCCCTCTGCTGGATGTATCAAGCTCATTCACAGCGTGTCACTCTAACCTCTAGGCTATACTGTCAGCCCCAACTCAGTGTGGTCTTGCTTTTTTACCAGTTGTTACTATCTCATATTCACTGAGGTCCTGCTTTCACACATTTCTACACTGTATTTATCCAGGATAGCATAGCGCAGATGCTACATGTTATTTTGGTGGCATCCAGATTTTACCTATTTTTACAATGTATTTGACCAGGATAGCTCAGCTGAGATGTAATATAATATCTCATATTCACTGGGGTCCTGCTTTTACACATTTCTACACTATATTTATCCAGGATAGCACAGCGCAGGTGCTACATGTCATTTTTGGTAGCATCCAGATTTTACCCATTTTTACAATGTATTTGGCTAGGATAACTCAGCTGAGATGTAATATATTATCTTGTTTTCATTGAGATCCTGACTTTTTTACATTTTTACAATGTATTTACCCAAGATAGCCTAGCTCAGAGTCAAGCTATTGTTTTCATTAGGGTCTTGCTTTTAGCCATGTTTACACTGTATTTACATGGGATAGGCTGAATGAGATGACGTACCTCATTTTCAACAGGGTACAGAGGAGAGGCCAGATCTTATTTTCAGTGAGGTCTGCGTTTATCTGTATTTACAGTGCAGTTACCCAGGACAGCCCAGTTGAGATGCAATACCTTGTTTTCAGTGGGATCCTGCTTTTACACATTTTTACAATGTATGTACCCATGATAGCTCAGTGGAGATGCAATATTTGGTTTTCAGTAGGGTTCTGCTTTTAGCCATTATTACACTGTATTTACTCAGGACAGGCCATATAAGATGAAATACTTCATTTTCAGTGAGGTCTCCTTTTATCCATTTTTACAATGTATGTACCCAGCCAGATGCAATGTCATTGTTTCAGTGGGGGTTCTATTCTACCCAATTTTATGGTGTGTTTACCCAGGGTAGCCTAGCAGAGATGTTACATCTCATATTCACTGTGGCCCAAATTTTACCCATTTTCCCATGTATTTAGCCAGGATAGCCTAGCTGAGATTTAATATCTTCTTTTCAGTGGGGTCCTGCTTTTACACATTTTTACACTGTATATACCCAGGATAGCCCAGCTGAGATGTAATATATTGTTTTAAGTCAGATCCTTCTTTTGCACATTTTTACAGCATATTTACTCAGGATAGCCCATCTCAGATGCAATACTGTATCTTGTTTTCAGTAGAGCCTCAATTTTAGCCATTTTTAGACTGTATTTACAAAGGATTGGCCAAATGAGATGAAATACATTATTTTCAGTAAGGTCTGCTTTTATCCATTTTTATAATGTCTTTACCCAAGATAGCCCAGCTGAGATGCAATATGTCATTTTCAGTGGGGTCCTGCTTTTACACATTTTTACAGTGTATGTACCCAGGATAGTTGGGGAATGTTAATGGAAGATGGTGGTGGGGGTGCACACAGTGGGAGATTTTTTTTTAATGTGCAACAATAAGAAAGCTATGTGTAAACATTGGAAAATTCAACCTTTCTTCATAGTGTCATTGTTTTTTAATATTCTGACCCCAAATTTTTAACATGAACCCACATTTTCCAATGTTTAGCATGGCACTAAGCAGGTTAGCAGTGTTTGTTCAATCTGAGGCACTGACAGCACTACATATAGTCACTATACACTGCTATAGCCCCATATTCAGGCAGGTAGCTCACTCCGGTCAGAGCATGGTAACCATTGCAATATTGTCCAGAGCTGGCCGCACTCTTGGTCAGCTGTAAATATGCAGGCCATAGTTTATTTATGACCCCACCTTATGATCAAGACAGGTACAATTTTAAACACCATAAGAAATAAAAGGCATTTATTAGGGCACTGGGTGAGGTGGCATTACAGTAAATATTATTAAATAGTGTTTGTTTTAAAGAAAAGAAATGAAAATGGTGACAATAGTGCTAATTGATATTTCTGTATTGTATTAGATTTCAACACATTGGGCCTGATGAAATGGCATGGAGCCATGAAATGTAGCCCCTCTACATGTGTGTAGAAACATTAAATAAAATTTCATGTAAGAAAATCAAGATTGGACTGTGTGGAGTTCATCCCTCTTAAGTTTTGAATAACATTTTTTCAAGTCCCATCCAAAATCAGCAGACAAAATGAACATCCCATTCTTGGATCTACTGCTATATAAAGGAGAGACAGGCCTAGAAACTACACGATACAGGAAAGATACTGACCGCAGCACAACACTACATTATAGTAGTTATCATCACCCCATTTAAAGAGAAGCATACCTAAAGCACAAATGATAAGAGCCAAAAGAAACTGTAGTGAGACAAAGACATTTGAGGAAGTCACAAAGGAAATGGCAGAAAGACTCAGAACAAGGGGATATACGAATACCATGATTACGACAGCAAGACAGGAGGTAATGGAGACTCCAAGAGAGTCATATAGGACACACAGGGGTAAACCTACAGTTGAGAACAGGATAGTTCTATCCATGGCATACAGCCACCTAAGTGGGAAAATAAAGAACATAATTACGAATAATTGGAAGATATTACAAGCAGAGACAAGTTCAATTACTAGATTTAGAAACCCACCATTGATAGCCTCAAAAAGAAACCCAGCTTTATGGGACAAAATAATGAACACTAGACACAAGGCAGAGCAACAGCCCGAGAAACAGTTACTGCTAGGGCCACTTGCCACTGGCAGTTTTCCGTAGATGCTTCCAGTGTGGAAACACTAATAGAAAGACAATATTTGAGCATCCATGGAACGACAAACAATTTATACTACGACAACACTTGACCTGTGTCTCAGATCATGTTATCTATGTCCTGAGGTGCCCATGTGACAAACTATATGTGGGAAAAACTAAGAGAGAACTGCGATTCAGGATCAGTGAGCACAAAAGTGACATACGAACTCACAATGATAAATCTACAGTGGCAAGACGCTACAATGAAGTCAGACATTCGCCAGTGTCCTTATGGTTCTGTTCTGGGCACTGGAGAGGGTTGCTGAGCCTGCCAATGCTAACATCACATGGGATGATTTGTTGTTGAAGCGAGAGGTCTACTGGATCTTTTTACTGGACAGTACAAATCCCTCATACAGACTTAATGAGGAACGTGATTGGTCTCAATATCATTAAAAATATTTTGAGGTTATCAAACTAAAATGTATTGTTGAAAATACTAAAAATGCTTTTGTAACTAAAGGTGATGTGATGCTGTTTTCTCGACAAGAAGAAGAACCCCCCGACCCTCGGATCTGAACCTGTCTCTAAGGGGGTTTAATGCATGATAGAGAGAAATGAAAACATACCAGAAAACGGTGGAGCGATGGCACAGTCGTGGCCAAAAATATTGGCACCCTTGCACTTTTTAAAATAACTCACAATTTCCCTAAACATAAGTTGAAATTAACAACAGTACAGTATTTGGTCTCCACAATTCTTTATTCCTCTGTTAATATCACAGAACCTTTGTTTTTGTTCAGAATTTAATATATCCTTTTAAATCAGAAAATAAAAAGAAATGGCATTGACAAAATTATTGACACCCTAGACTTAATATTTGGTAGCACAGTCTTTGGTCAAAATAACTGCAATCAACCGCTTCCTATAGCCATGGATGAGCTTCCTGCACCTCTCTACTGGCAGTTTGGCCCACTCTTCTTGTGCAAACTGCTCCAGCTCTCCCAGATTTGAAGAGTGCCTTCTCCCAACTGCTGTTTTCAGATCTCTCCACAGGTTTTCAATGGGATTTAGATCTGGACTCATTGCTGGCCACTTCAGAACAGTCCAGCGTCTTGTCTTGAACCATTCCTGGGTGCTTTTTGAAGTGTGTTTGGGGTCATTGTTCTGCTGGAAGACCCATGACCTTCGATGGAGACCCAGCTTTCTGACACTGGGTTCAACATTACGCTCCAAAATGGCCTGGTAATCTCCAGATTTCATGATGCCATGCACATGTTCAAGGAACTCAGTGCCAGAGGCAGCACAGCAACCCCAAAACATCACTGAACCTCCTCCATGTTTGACTGTAGGGAAGGTGTTCTTTTCTTTGAAGGCTTCATTTTGTTTTCTGTAAACACAGAGATGATGTGCTTTACCAAAAAGCTCTAATTTGGTCTCATCTGTCCACAGGACATTCTCCCAGAAGGATTTTGGCTTGTTCAGGTGTGTTTTGGCAAAGTCAGGCTTTCTTATGTCTCTCTCTCAGCAGTGGGGTTCTCCTGGGCCTCCTACCATATAACCCCCTTTCATTAAGTTGGCGATGGATGGTGCGAGTTGAAACTGTCGCACCTTGTGTTTGAAGGTCAGCTTGAATCTGTTTGGCAGTTGAACGAGGTGCTTTCTCCACCATTCGAACAATCCTGCGCTGCAATCTTCGATCAAGTTTTCTCTTGTGGCCACGTCCAGGGAGGTTGGCTACAGTGCCATGGGCCTTAAGCATCCTGATAACATTACGTACAGTGGAAACAGGAACATCAAGGTCTCTGGAGATTGATTTGTAGCCTTGAGATTGTCCATGCTTGGCTATAATCTTCTGTCTGACCTCCTCAGACAATTCTCTGGCTGTCTTTCTTTTCTCCATGCTCATTGCGGTACAATTGCAGGCACCTGCAACTCACCACAGGTGAGTTCAATTCCAAAGTGAAGGAGAATCACCTGCTTGAAATCTAATTATTTCTAACTACTTCTAAAAGGTGCCAATAATTTTGTCTGGCCCATTTAAGGATTTCTGTGTGGAATAGGCTAAGACTTAGTAAATTTTTCTGCTTTTTGTGTTTTATTCCACTGCAAACCAAAGAAATACATATGTGAATACCAAAATTTTTTTTAATTTCAACAATTTTCTGGAATTAATGGTGCATTATTAGAAAAAACTGCAAGGGTGCCAATATTTTTGGCCACGACTATACATTGAAATACAGATCTAGAATGAATCTAGACAAAATCCTAATCCTTTCTTTATTAAAAAAATGTTTTGTGGCAAAAGCCATGGGCGGGGGCGAACCACTGGAGCTGAACACTGAGATTCCCTCCATAGCAGCCGTCTTCCACCAGGAGGCATCTACAGGGTGTACCATGGTAGATCTTGTGTGATTTGCACCAGCTACCAGTGTTAGCAGCCACATTGCAAGACATCACATGGTCCATGTGACATCATCACTCCTCGCCACACAAAACGGCGTAAAAGCCAAGTCACTAACAGGCAAGGGTGGTTCCCTTCTTAGTTGGAACATGCAACATGACCCAGAGACTGTGTGGAAGCCAGAGACAGGTAGGAAGACACTACACTAGCTGCTAAGAGGTTTTAGTTAAAGAGTTTCATTTTACTGATGGTGCATACTGATTACTGTTGGTATTTTCAGAGGCACATGAAGCGCAGAGGAGAAACTGAGAGACAGTGATAGATATTAAAGGGTGAAGTGAAGAACAAGGTATAAATAACAATTGTTTAAACACTGAACAGTGCTGTGAATGTGGAAAAGTGATAGATTCCCTTTTTAAAGAGAAAAGGTGAGTTTATTTTATTACTTAGGAGTCTGATACAAGAGAATTTAAATACTTGTTCTCAGATACAGTGTAATGCTGAGGTTTTTTGGATTTACAATATAAATGCTAAAAAGTGAAGTGAGTGAGATTGTGCAAATGCTATCGGCCTGAATAAGGCATGAGGAAATAAACCTGATTTAAGTAAAAACTTAGTATTGGAAACGGAACAAAGTTTGATATTTGAGGCAATAACAATGGTATGCTTATGCACAGTGAAAGGTGGACAATTCCATGATATGAAAGGAGAACCTCTGCAACAAAAATAGGGTATTTTTCCGAGAAAAAGAGATTTTAAAGTTATGGTAAAGAAACATGGAGGGTGTTAAGATTGGTGGAAAGAAACACCATTGTGTGGTTAATTATAAGAAGTTTTGTTTTACTGAACCCTCATAGGCACACAGCACTTGATGAGCATTTAAGGGAAAATATTTAAAGATGTTGTACTCTTTAAACATTGGCATAAGAAGGTGAGCAATATAAATTGGATATATGACTTTAATTTAAAAAAAAGGTTTTACTAAGGAAAAACTTTATATGCTAAGCAATGTGTAGTGGTTCCTCTGTCTAATAATAGCTTATTCTAAATAAAGAACTGAACTGCATGAAAATGCTATAGGTTACTTTATAAATACCATAAGGAACAAAAAGCATTTATTAGGGCACTGGGTGAGGTGGTGTTACAGTAAATATTGTTAAATGGTGTTTGTTTTAAAGAAAAGAATTGACAATGGTGAAAATAGTACTAATGATGTTTCTGTATTAGATTTCAACACAATTGGCCTGATGAAATGGCATGGAGCCATGAAACGTAGCCCCTCTACATGTGTGTAGAAACATTAAATAAAATGTTGTATAAGAAAATCAAGATTGGGCTGTGTGGAGTTCATCCCTCTTAAGTTTTGGATAAAAATTGTTCAAATCCCATGCAAAAGGTGATTTCTGCCAGTGGCTGTGAAAATATGTTTCGGAGGGTGACTTGACGTATAAATCCTGTCATGTTTGTCAGGTTGAGTAAGAAATGGGCTGTGTGGCACATCTCAGCCCAAATTACATTTCTTCATAGATTTTTTTTTTTATTTTCACCCCAGATTTTCAACACTGTCTATTTGTGACCCCACTATATGGTCAAGATAGGTAGGATTTTTCAAATATAGTCCAAAGGGTTATTTCGAGAACAGACTGTGAAAACGTGTTTTAGAGGGGGATTTGAAAAATGGCACCTATCATATCTAAGAAGCGGGGTAACAAGAGGGCTATGTTGAAAACTTGAGCCAAAATTCTGCAAAAATCACAAACTTATAAGTAAACTTTTTTTTTTAAATCTATGTTTTCTCCTGACTTTGTTGTTTTTTGACATTTTGACTGCAAACTTTCAACATTTATATTTATTTTTTTATTTATTTGAAGTATCGGATTTACAACCTTTGAGCCATCGGCTCATTTACAAAGATACCTCGTCACATGGAGGACAGAAAAAAAACAGAGAGGGTACAAGTACAAAGGAATAGTCATCATGTATAAGATACAGACATTGTTTACAAATATATACAGTTTTGGATACAGATATTTACATAAGCACTGCAAAACATTGTTACCATGAGAGAGCATCCGATACAGTATAATCCATCATATTCATGGGCCGGAGGTGGATTCAGCATTGTTGTAAGAGGTTGCACTCCATAATGGAGTTTGTCAGAGGTTTGAGCCCTCGTGGGCATGAGAGCGCAGGCTAGTTGAGTTAAAGGAGCAGACATTGAGGAGGTGGTTGCGGAGAGCGACTTTGAAAGGGGCAATCTTGGGTGTGCTAGTGATGGTGGCTGGGAGTGCAGTAAACCAGACAGGGGTCCTGAAAGGGAAGGATCTCTGGGCAAGGGAGGTTTTTACCCTGGGTACCACCAGTATAGCTTTGTCCAAGTTGCGGGTGGAGATAGAGGGGGTGGCAAGTTGGAGAGAGGCAGTGACTCCAGGAGGGGAATGACCGAGCAGAATTTTCTTGGTCAGTAGGCAGGTCTGGTAGTGGAGTCTTTCATCGAGGTTGAGGACATTGGCAGTGGAATATGGGGAGCAGGTGTGAGTGAGCCTAGGGGCACCAGTTAGAAGCCTGCAGGCCTTGTTGAGGGAGATCTGAATTTTCTGGAGTGCAGAATTATCTGCTGCCCCATACACAGGGAGCCCATAGTCCACTAGGGATAGTATAGAGGAAGTAATGGCAAGCCTAAGGGCATCAGGAGGGAGGCAGTCCCTGTGCCAGTAAAGGAGTCCAATCTGAGTGTTAGTGGTGGCCTCTAGGGTGTTTATGTGGTCATGGAAGGTAAGGGCAGAGTCGAGGGTAAGCCCAAGATATTTGTAGATGGATACCTGTTCAAGGGGGTGCTGGGGGGATGAGGAGAGGTGCACATTTTGGTTTGTTTTGCTGGTGGGACAAAATCATCAATTTCATCTTTTTTAGGTTTGTGACCAGTCTACGGTCCTTGAACCATGTTTTGGCCTGGAAGAAGGCATGTTGGAGGGAGTCCTGGAGGGGAGTAGATTTATGATGTGAGGCATAGAGCACTGCATAATCCATATACAGTAAGATTTTTTTGGAGCAGGTCTTAGGCAAGGGGTTTCGGTAGAGGGTGAAGAGTAGTGGACCCAAGATGGACCCTGGGGCACCCTGGAGTGGACAGGTAGTGTGTCAGATAGGGTCCCATTTATTTTGATGCATTGGAGCCGGGTGGAGAGGTAACTGGCACACCATGCCAGGGGGCCCATGGAGAAACCAAGTTGGCAGAAGGAGTCAAGGAGGAGTGGATGGCAGACCGTATCAAACGCCTTGGAAAAGTCTATGAACATGGCTTCAACAATGTTACTGGAGACTAGGGAGGAGTGTAGGAAGTTGGTGAATTCTAGGAGGGCTGTGGTAGTGCTATGGCTTGAATGGAAGCCATGCTGATCTGGGCATAATATGTCATACTTGGCTAGGTATTCAGTGAGCTGTGTGGCAACCACAGTTTTCTAAAGCTTTGGGAGGGAGAATGGAGATGGGTCGATAGTTAATGGGGAGGTTTTGTCACCATTTTTATGAATGGGAGTAATGATGGCTGTCTTCCAGGCACTGAGGAATTGCCCCAGGCAAAGGGATCTGTTTAGTAGGTCCGTTAGAGGGACTAGGACCTCATCAAGGACTCGCCAAAGGAGCCTAGCGTCTAAGGGGTCATTGCTAGGGTTATTGCTGTTTAGCACTTTTTGCAAGTATAAGACGGGCTTCATGGGTAGATATTTTGCACAGGAGGAAATGAGGGCACTGCAGGGTTGGTGGTTGGGAACTGGGCACACGGTCAAAGAAACAACTGGGGAGAAAAGTGCTGAGATCTGTGAAGGTGGTGTTTAAACAGTTTGCTATAGTAAGTGGGTCAGTAGAAATGGTGCCGTCTATGGAGAGCTAACAGGGAGGTGGGGAGCATGATTTCCCATTAAGTTCTTTGATATTACTCCATGTGGTGGTGAGAGTAGATTGATAGTGGTCTGGTTTGGCCTTGCAGATGGCTTGAGTGCAATCACTGCATGTGGCATTATAGGATTGTCTGTCAGCCAACATAGCTTTTTTGTGACCCCACCTCATGAACTAGCTAAGTGAAATTACTGAAATCCCAGCTGAAACGTGATTTTGTTGAAATCCCATCTGAAGTGCCTCTGTTCTCTCTGTATCACCTGACTTGAATTGTTGTTTGACGTTTTATGAATTATTGTATGTTGTTGTATTATCTGTTTGTCCCTTTACCCTGTTGTCATGGAACCTTTGTAAATGAGTGTCTCAAAGGTACTGTAATTCTGAGACTTAAATAAATAAATAAAAATAAATAAACTTGATTTCATAAAGTGACTGCAACAACATGTTTTGGGGGGATTTGAGCACCTACTTGGTTCATAAAGTGGGGTAAAACAAGTTCATGTTAAAAATATGGGGCAAAGATATTAAAAAATGACAAAGTTATGAGTGAAAGTTGAAAACACATTCAAAGCCATTAACTGAACTTACCTTGTTTTCAGTCAGTTTGCGGTCAGCATTAGAAGCAGCAGGATGTTCCTGTCATTGGAGGAGTTCATCAGATAGGTAAGTGAGGGGTGTAGGGAGTTGTAGAGTGGTGGGTGCTCACTGGGGGGGAGGATTTGATGCTGGAGAGTTTGGGGGCAAAGAACATTGTGGGATCTTTTCTTTACAGATTTTGTGGGGGATGGGGTTAGAGAGTATGGTCTGGAGACCATGCAGAGGGAAGGAGGAGCAGGAGGGATTTGGTCTGTTGTGGAGGATGGGGTTAGACACTAAAGTGGGAAATAACACAGGGGAAGGGAGCAGGAGGGATTTGTACAGCTACACAATCCAACGCCATGGCAGGCAGAGGGGTCGGGAGCAAGGAAGTGCCGGTGCCGCCACCTCAGGGAAGGAAGCAGTATTGGGAGCAACAGGCACAGCTGCTGGAATTCCAAAGATGAAAGAAAAAAGTGTGGAAAACAGAGAGAAAAAGAGAGAGCAGGGAGAGAAAGAAAAAGGAAGTGCAGAGATTCATGCATACTCATTATGTGCTTCAACTCCACTGCATGGAGCAAACATTGTGTGATAAGTTCGGTATAGCCATGACCCGAGGTTGCTGATGGGGGGCAGGATGGAATAAATGGCTCATGGAAAACTTTGGTAACTTTGTTCTCTTCTGTACAGCAGATCAGGTGAGCAGGGAGAAAGGAAGAAGAGTGACTGAGTGCTTCTTTCTCTTTTGTTTTCTCCAGCAGATCGAGAGAGCAGGTGGATGGAGTGGAGTGACTGACTGATTTGTAGCAGGAAGGGCAGCATCTAGTGGTGGAGATGTCGGTGGTATTTGGGGCTGATTGTTTATTGCCAGGGCTGCAATATTATTCTCTTTTTATCCAGATCTGACTTGAAAAGAAAAAGATAGGTTACAATTATTTGTTTATTAATTGCAAAAACACATAGATGGAGCCAGCCCATCGGTGCAGCAGTTGGATTTCCGCTCATGACGCCAGTGACCTGGGTTCAGGAGCAAGTCCAGGAACTGGAGGGCTGGCCATGGGGAGAAGGCTTGAGCATCACTGGAACAGCTCACCTTCTCCGGGGAAGGAGGAGGTAGCGACTTGGTGCTTGACTAGTCCCAGGCAAAAGTTTGTGGCACAGCAAGCCTAAGCTCTCAAAATAGAGGTGGACTTCACGACATTGGCACTAGATGCCTAGACATCAGGGTGTAGAGACAGCCAAAGGGAAAAATGGAAAAACAACTTCTGGCGCTGGGGAGATGGAGCGCTAAGCCTGGCCCCAATGTGCTACCATCTGCCCAGCTGTCTCAGGGCCCAGTGAGACATAGAATGGTTCGGGGTGTCGTGTCCCTGCCCAGGAGGTAAACTGAGGCAGGATGGGGGATTCGAACATGGGCGCATCCTGATGATGTGGCGCTGGTAGGGACGAAGGAGGGATAAATAGAAATAAAAAAAAAGGAAAAACATAGATGGACAACAGTGTAAAAACATGCATAACTTGAAATGTGTTATTAAAATAGCATTGTACTTCTGACAAAGCTAAAAAGTTTGACAGATTCTTACTGAAATATTCTGAACAGAATGTATTTTCTAACATAACATCAGAATTATATTGGATTAGTTTTAATGTAAAGATGATAACACGCTGGTTTCATTGCACATACAAAAAATAATTATAAATGTAGAAAGTGTTGTAATAAAACCTTAAAACACACTTAATAAGATAGTCAATGTCCTATTTAACCTATTGGATTATCTGTGGTCAAAGCAGGGCCAAGTCTTTGGTGACATCATTGGCCGTCAGAAGCCTAAAACACATGGCTGCCCCCAGCCCTTAATTACAGGCTGATTTACATATGAATAACTCTGGACTGCTAAGACTTACAGGTAAGCACAATAGCTCACTCAAATTAGCTTGTTATGGCTTTCAGACCTTAAGAAATCCTGAAGATAAGTGTTTCCCTTTAAAGCGATTTACCAGCTTTCTATATATGAATGTTCCCAGCCCTTGGCCACTGCATATTGATGTAAGTCGCAATGTATTTTCTCATATCAATGTATTTTCTCATATCTGCCCCACAGCCCACTGATTGTTTCTGCAGCCATCTGCTGTGGGGTGCTAGCCCGACGACGCTTTGCATCGTCTGCCCCGCCCGGCCCAACCACCCA
The DNA here is from genome assembly GCA_016271365.2 of Neoceratodus forsteri. Taxonomy (NCBI): domain Eukaryota; kingdom Metazoa; phylum Chordata; order Ceratodontiformes; family Ceratodontidae; genus Neoceratodus; species Neoceratodus forsteri. Next base: position 244,786,859 of record CM057454.1, on the reverse strand, counting down.
CCCACCCAGGGGAGGCCGTAGCTTTCTTGGCTCTGGTTGTGTACGTCACTTCCTGTGACCTCATGTCCTGTGCGCCTGAACCTAAGTCCCCACTTTCCCATTAGCAGGTTATACCTGCTGGCCACCAGTGGGCACTGTTCTCCACCTAGCAATCCTGCTGCTGTGCCACCCTCCCTGATCCCATCTAGGCTCTATCCCTCTACTTTCCCTCCTCCAGCTATCACTACTACCCACCTGCTGTCCTAGCCCCTGACAGTTTCTTCCTAAAAAAAAAAACAAAACAAAAAACTCTCAACCCTCGCCACTCATGTCCATCACTCTCCATCTCGCTCCCCTCCCCCTCCTTCCCCTCCTTCTAATAGTCTTTACCTCCCCTAGGGGTAATTTATGCCCGATGGTGAGCTGTTCTTATGCCCCCAATTATCAGCCTGCAACCCACCCTCATCCCCCCCCCTCCTCCCCTGTGGCTTTCACTCACCCAGCATGCTCCTCTATCTATCACCGCTCGTTTGGTCACCCTCTCACTCACCCCCTGCCCCCTCATGCATCTCATCGTGCTTGCATTCCCTGTCTGTGCTACTCTTCCGATTCCCTGTACCACTACACCCCCTCATCCCCCCTACCCCAGTCGTCGCAAACTTTCCTTCTGCCACTTACTCCCAAGAACAGCCCTCCTCCTCCTGCTTCTGTCTGGCAACATCCATCCCAATCCTGGGCCTGGCAACACTGGCCTTCCCTCGAAATCCTCTGGACTTCGTATTGCATCTATGAACATCTGTAGCCTCCTTAAAAAACTGGACTCACTACACTGCTGGGTGATGGTTCATAAACCAGATGTGGTTGCCTTGGTTGAAACCTGGCTGTCTGACTCCACCTCTACCTCCCAGGTCTCTCTCCCTGGCTACACCCTCCACCGGCTGGACCGGGTCGGTAGGAGAGGTGGGGGATGTGCCTTCTATGTAAAGGACCCTCTCATTGGACTAGCCCTCCCTCCCCCTGACCTTGATCATAAGGCCCAGGCCCTAACACTAAAACTATCTCCTGACCCTTCTAGGGGTCCTATCTTCCTGACTACGGCCTACATACCTCCCAAGAACCAATCTCAGGCACTGGGACCACTAATTGACTACCTTACCTCCCTACCCAACCTCTCTGACCAAATTCTGGTGGATGACTTGAACATTAATTGGCTTTTCCCCTCATCCTCTTCCTCCCACGAGGCCTTTGCTGCAATTGATCTAACCCAACTAGTCTCCCAGCCTACTAGATTCAACCCCAGAAGGGGCTCTAGCACACTCTTGGATGTGGTCCTTACTAACAGGCCAAGCCGCGTCCATAGTGTTCAAATCCTCCCTGACTGCCTTAGTGACCACTCCCCTGTCCTCTTCAACTGGGTAACCTCTCAGCCCACACCCCCTGTCAAAACCACCCTTCGGAGGCGGCTTAGACCTGGGGGGTTGATAGACCTAAAGCATTACCTTGCCCACACAGACTGGTCCCCTTTGATAAACGCAACTAACATTGATATGGCTCTGGCTTTCTTTGTCAGCACCTTCAACTTTGCCTGTGACATCTTGGCACCTATAACTGCTCGTAGGTCCAAAGTAAGATATGCCCCTTGGATCACCCTTGCCCTGCGGAAGCTTTTTAAGCAGCGGGACAACCTATGGCACCTTGCTGTTGCAACTGGCCATCCAGCAGACAGGCAGGCCTATGCTGCGGCTCGAAACTGGTGCACCTGGGCTATCCGAAAAGCAAAGGCAGAGTACTGTCAAGCCTCCCTTACCTCCTCTTGGGGGAACCCTAGTTCCTTCTGAGACAACGTCAAGCAGCTGAATGGTCACTCCCGGTCCCCCTCTCCCTCACTTCTTAACATCAATGGTACTGTCTCCTCTGATCCTGCCCTCATTGCCTCTCACTTCAATAACTCCTTTACTGATCTTAGCTCAGTACTCACTGGCAACTTTTTGGTCCTCCACCCCCTAGTTCTGCACCACCCATCACATGCCCCTTGTTCTACCTGCGTTGTGTCACCATACAAGAAGCTAGGCCATACCTGCTTAAAGCCTTAAAAGGTAACACCATTGGTAATGACTCCCTAGATCCCTGCCTCCTCCGTCAGGTCCTGGACCAGGTCATCTCGCCTATCACATGCATCTTTAACAAATCCCTCTGCCTCGGACAATTTCCTGCTGTCTGGAGGGTTGCTACGGTTACCCCTGTCCACAAAGGTGGAGACAGGACTCTTCCAGGTAATTACCGACCTATCTCAATCCTCCCCCCCCAAGGCCTTGGAGAAAATTGTGGCCTCTCAAGTCTTTAACTACCTCTCTAAGTACAATGTTCTCTACCCTGAGCAACATGGGTTCAGAGCTGGTCATAGTACCAATACAGCACTCCTGGAGTTTGCCAACTTCCTCCACACCTCCTTGGACTCTGGCGCACTGGCTGGCATGGTATTCATTGACCTGTCTAAAGCTTTTGATACCGTATCGCATCCACTCCTGTTTAACCACCCTCGACCACATAGGCTTTGCTACTGGACCAGTCTCCTGGTGCGCTAGCTATCTCTCAGCCCGCTCTCAATGCGTGAAAGTTAGTGGAACTCTCTCCAGCACCTGCCCTATTCGTTTCGGAGTTCCCCAGGGCTCTATTCTTGGACCCCTACTCTTCTCCCTCTTCCTCAACTCGCTTCCCAGCAAATGTGCGGGTAAGATCCTGCTCTACGCTGATGATGCAGTACTCATTGCCTCTGATAGTAACCCTACGGCACTTCAGAGTTCTCTCCAACTAGCCTATGATTCCGCTGAAACCTGGTTCACTGAGCACAGACTCATAATCAACCTAAAGAAAACCAAAACAATGCTCTTCTCCCACCCCCAAAATAAGTTCAGCAATTTTCCCCTCACTGTCCACTCCACCCTCGATATCCTCATCGAACCTGTGCAGTCCTATAAATATCTTGGAATAATCTTTGACCCTGCCCTCTCCTTCCATGGCCATATCTCCACCTTGAACTCTGCCGCCAATTCGCGGCTGGGCATTCTCTACCGGCACAAAAAATGCCTCCCCTCAGATGCCCTCTGCCTGGCTGTCACCTCTTCTGTCATATCTCTCATCGACTACGGCCTTCCGGTCTATGGGTCAGCAGATCAGACAGCCCTGAGCAAGGTTCGCCTTACACTTAACAAAGCCTGCAGACTTATAACCAGTGCACCCAGACTTACACACACACATGTCTGCTGTACTTCTTGGCCACCCTACTCAGCCTGGATGAGCGGCTCATGTATCAAACCTGCCAGCTCACCTTTAAAGCACTACATGGCCTATCTCCCACTGGCCTATCTGACTCAATCTACCGAGCTACACTGACTGTGAACACCCCGCAGCTCATCCAAAACAACTCTGATCATACCAAGAGCTAGGACCTCACAAGGCCAAAGGGCGTTCCCTTACAGAGCACCTACCTGGTATAACTCCCTCCCTGCCGATATCTCTGACTCCCCCTCATAAGCTAGCTTTAAACTCAGCCTCAGAAACCACCTGCTCATCTCATGCAGATGCCGCTGCCGCTAACAAAAAAAAAAAAAACCTCTGACAATGCTCACTGAGCTGCACTCCCCCTTCCTACTCACCTCCTCCCATTATCCACCCTTCATCCCTGGCCTTTCCCTCTTCTTCTGCCCCCCCAGTCCTTATCTCCTCTTACCCGCCATCCTCTCCTACACTCACCTTCCTAACCCTAATTTTTAACCTATTTTCTATCAAATGTATTTGAACCTACTGTAGCCCTGAATGGTAACTATCTTGAACCTGTATTATCTGTTGTCTCTTGTGCTGCTGTCTGTTGTCCTCTATGTGACGAGGTACCTTTGTAAATGAGCCCATGGCTCAAAGGTTGTTAAACTGATGTTTAAATAAATAAATAAAATAAATAAATATGCACTGCCTTTTTATGAACAATAATACTTGTTTTCCAATTCACTAACCAGGAAGTCTAAAAATGTGTATTGTAGCCTGCCTACTGTGACCTTTGCCACTCATTACCTGAGTGCGTCACGACAGGGACCTGCACGCCATTCATAAACTGCAGCAATCACTTCTTAACCACAGCAAGCCGTTCTCAGTTACAAAGCACTGAGCTGAAAACATGGAGAACTGGGTTGAAATCCCACAGCCACCACCTGCATACTGTGTGACCATAAACAAGTCACTTAGAAACATAGAAACATAGAGTTTTATGGCAGATAAGGACCACTTGGCCCACCTAGTCTGCCCATTTCCCTACCTATTGGATAAGCTGCAGATTCTAGTTAACCAACAGCCTACTTCCTGCAACCCCCCACTATAATTGCCTTATGTCTGTCCCATGCATGTTTAAATTCCCCCACTGTTTTAGACTCCACAACCTCTCCAGGGACTTCCATGTGGTCCCAGAATGCATCTGGAAACAAACCTTGGCTTAGTGTGCCTTTCCTGGTCAAAAATTGTATAGAGTATAATGTATGGCCTTTGGTTAATAACCACTCTGTAAACACTTTGAGAGGTTGCCATGACATCATTGTAAACCTCGAGAGCGCAGCTCAAGAGGTGTTCAGATGTCATGGCAACCTCAAAGTGTTTTCAGCGTGGTTACTATCCAAAGAACATACATTACATTTTACAGTGTACGGGCTACCAAGATTGTGTAATCACAGATTGCATTACTTTACTGAATTACTTGACAGAACATTGATTGCTGCGAGCATTCTGTTTTGTTAGAACATTGATATGACATACTCAGGAAGGGTTAACAACAGAGTGATGTCATAACTATGGCATAACATATAGAATAATACATGGGGGGAGTGCATAATGAGAATTCAATGCACACCCACCTGAGGGCAAAGCCAGAGGGGTTTATTACAGCATCCCGGACCAAGGGTGTGCATTACATTCAAGTTTTGCACTCACCCATGTGTTATTTTATGTAATTGCTGGGGCCTGTTTTTTTGCTAGGTACCACAGCAGAAATAATGCACTGTAAAATCAAATTTGTGTGTGTGTGATTTACTGTAACATTTTCTGTTCAAAAGTAACTATGGAAGCACATAAATTGTACAAAGTAGTACTTGAATAATGTTAATTTGTATTAAACAGTTTAGTTTCTATTCTTCAGTGTTAAAAATTAACTTACTTGAATCCTGAAGCTGAATGTCAGTATCAAGAAAACAGTATAAAACTAGTAACAGCAATCGCTTTTGTGTGCTGAATTAAGCAAACTTAAATTTATTAAATATTTTAAACTATTCTTTATTTACTGTCCAAAATCTTCTAAAAAAACACTTGGGTGCAAGGCTGACCTCTGAAAATCAGTTACTATGGAGACGTGCCAAATGAGCGAGGTTGACCTGTCGCAACATTTCTATGACGAAGGCAGAGACAGAAAAACATGGAGTGTTAGAAGACATTTGAGAGTGAGGAAAAGAACTGTCATGTGCCAAAGCTGGTGGCTCTCAGAGGGGAGGTAACTCAGAAAAAGGCGAGTGTGTCAGAGCACTGTTTTACAATGCCTTTTTTTTTGTGTGTGTACTCACTTGTGGCATTACCGCGCCATTCAGTGTGAGCGTGAGCTGTTACTGTAGTTTCCTTTTCCATTGGAAAAGCTGGCACGTGTTCGCTGTTATAACCCATAGGATATAATGGCGAATTATAACTTACTTTTCCTATGGAAATAAACAGCCCCCAGTTATTACAAGGTTGTAATTTGCTTGATTTCAGTTAATAAGGGCTCCCCATACATTATAAAATAAAAATACATTTCTTTTGAAAAAGATAGAAAAAATATCTTTAGTTTCTCATTAAAATACACTGGACTCCTAAGTAGTTGGAAGTTTCTGACATCACAAAACCAGAATTCAATCGAATTGTTTTTGCTAGCAGTGTGAAAATCAAAAGGGAAAACCCACTTGTTTCACTGCACAAATAAGTATTTTATTATGAAACTAGAAAGCAATTATTAACTCATCAAAATGCAATAAATTAAACAGTTACTTGTCTATTTATTAGCTGTGAACATATGCTCTTTAAAGCAGCAGTGTTTGTTAGTTACCATGTAGTTTTTTCATCAATAAATTTTTTTGTTTCTGGCAAAAACATCAATATACCAATTTTTCTTGTTCTGTTACATTCCTGGGATTTTTAAATTTTAAAATGTTCTCACTATCATGCAATATCCACCATGAAAAAATTAAAAATGTTGGTACAGGGCTGTGCTGTTTGTCATCGTAAACATGTTGTAACACAATCCTTATGAGTTCACAGTATTATTCTATTATGTACTGTACATTGAACAGGTAATCTCAATGGAAGAGATTCAAAAAATATATCAGATTTCATGTGGCGGCCACCTTCAATGGCTTAAGGATGTTTCCTGATATTTCAGCAAACCCACATGAAATCTTGGGAGGCTGTGAGAGAGGTCCAGGTGGCTAAGACTGAGAAAAAACTAAGACTGGCACAGGGGATAAAGCAAGGGGAGAAGGACTTCCGATACATCAGGGAGAGAAGAAGCAGAAGGGACAGGATTGTTAGGATTAAGAAGGAGGAAGGGTGGTCAGAAACGGGGGAGAAGCAAGCAGAGGCACTAAATGAGCACTTTTGCTAAGTCTTCACCAAGAAAGAGGACATGCCTATGCCACAGGGAAAGAAAGGGGGGAACATTGTGGAGGGGGGGAGGAAGGAGTATGGGGGGAGGTTGGGTAGACAGGGTCTTAAGAGGTCTAACGGAATTGAGGGTGGACAAGGTACCTGGCCCAGATCAGGTATGCCCAACAGTAGTGGCTCTAGCCACAAAGGGTTACCAGGGCACAGCTGGGGCACAACAGATGGCAGCCAGGGCACTGATACATTGTTACTATGGGGGAAGCTCTGCACCATATGGGGCACCAACTGGGGCACAGAAGTTTTTTACCGGGGCACGTGCCCTGGCGGGCCCTGGTGTAGAGCCGCCACTGATGCCCAAGGGTCCTGAGGGAAGTGGAGGGGGAATTAGCAGCCCCACTGATGGACTTATTTAACACCTTGCTGGAGAACAGGTGTGTGCCAGGTAGTTACAGGCCAGTTAGCCTAACCTCCATAGTGGGTACACTGATGGAGACCATTCTAAAAGAATGGATGGTGTCCTTCCTTGATGAGAATGGTCTCCAGGATGACAGGCAACATGGGTTTGTCTGTGGAAGGTCTTGTCAAACCAACATAACGGACTTCTTCAATTGGGTTACAAGGTCTCTGGACATGGGTCAAGCAGTGGATGCACTTCACCTGGACTTCAGCAAGGGTTTCAACTCAGTACCACATGGTAGGCTGATCAGAAAACTGGGGGACTTGGGATTGAGAGAATAAAATGCTGGAATGGGTCAAGAGCTGGCTAAGGGACAGGAACCAGAGAGTGGTAGTAGGGAGAGAATTGTCCAGACCTAGACCTGTAACCAGTGGGGTCCCACAGGGCTCAGTACTCGGGCCTGTGCTGTTCAACATAATTATTGGTGACATCGCAGAGGGAATCTATAGTAAGATCTGCCTTTTTGCTGATGATACTAAGCTCTGTGGGGGAGTGGATGCAGAGGAGGGCAGACAGGATTTAAGGGAGGACCTGGCTAAGTGGGAGAAGTGGTTGGGCTTCTGGCAGCTGGGATTTGATGTGAAGAAGTGTAAGGTAATACACATAGGAGCCAGAAACCCAAAGGCCAGATACTGGCTGGGGGGGGGGGAGTACAGGTGACAGTATCAGAGGAGGAAAAGGACCTGGGGGTAATGGCCAGGGGTGATATGAAACACACTGCACAAAAAAGGCAGCAGCCAAAGCAAATTAAATGCTGGGCTACATTACAAGGGGAATCACCTCTAGGAGGGGGGAGGTTATACTGTCACTGTACAGTTCACTGGTGAGACCACACCAGGAAAACTGTGTTCAGTTCTGGTGCATATACCTGAAGAGGGACATTAAACTACTGGAGGGGGTCCAACGAAGGGCAACCAAAATGATCAAGGGCATTGGAGACAGAACATATAAAGAGAGGCTGAGGGAGATGAACATGCACTCCCTGGAGGACAGAAGGGGGGGGATATGATTGGGACCTTCAAGTATGTAAAGGGCATAAACAGGGATGGTACTAAGAGCATCTTCAAGTTAAGAAAGGAGGTACAACAAGGGGGCACAGTCTGAAATTGATGGGGGATAGATTCAAGAAGGAAATGAGGAGGCACGTTTTCACTGAAAGGGTGGTGAAGAGGAGGAATGAGTTGCTGGAGCAGGTAGTGGCGGCGAAGATGATGGCCAGTTTCAAGGGGGGATAGGACAAGGTGAAGAAGATTAGGATGGGAATACTCCAGAAAGAGAAGGGGAGTGGGGGGCAGCTCCAGGAAATTGACTGAGTTGCACGCACAGATAGACTTGATAGACCGTGAGGGACTTTTCTGTTGACAAATTTGGATGTTTGTATGTCTGTATGTGAAGTTCATAATTTTTTGCCCAGTACATAATGGTCACCTAAACATTTAAAATCCATAACAAAAACTTTGGCTTGGTGGCACTGAGGGTTAAGGCGCTGGATGCCACACCTCACACTATGCTGGTGATCCAGGTTCAGTAAGTGAGCCTGGGCCGATGGAAGTCAGCTGAAGGGAGGGGGAGCTTGGATGAGCAACCGCTAAGCAGCTCTCCTCTCCCGGGTAGGGAGACAACTTCTCTTTGGCTCTTGGTTGCCTCTGGATGGAGGCTTGGAGGCAGTGCCAGGCCAATGGGAGAAGTGGCGCATGGTCAGGTAGGGGGAAGGGGCCATCACTGAGTGTCTCAGCATGCATGACACCTCCACGTAATGCATGCTTGCAGTTGGTCCTGGGACGGGACTAGGAAGGGAGAAAAATTGGAGGAAACAACCCCAGGCTGCGGGTGACGACCGACCCTCCACAGGCTCCACATCCTGTGGCGGGCAACACCAGAGCTCTGTGACAGAGAGCGCAGGTGGTAGGTAAGTGCCGGGGGAGCGGGAGTGATGAGGCTGGGGGGGTTGGTCAGAAGGAGAGCAGCCAGGGGCTTACCATGCTTGTTTTTAAGTTACCTGGTGATATGTAATCCCTCTTTCTGGAAAACATCCTTAAGAGGTCTGATTGTTTTATGTAGTTATAATATCAATGTTTAATGTGTCAATGTGAGTGTGAAGGAAAAAGTGACACAAGGTCACATCACTTGCCATGATGTTTGCTTAATTTTTTCCAGAAATGCAACAATAAAGAGAAAATTACCAGCACTATGAGACCTTCTCAAACATTTCCCAAAATGTAGGAATATTTGTGTTTTTATGCATGAAACCATTTCAGTAACATGTCATTTACATCAAATTTCCTTGATAGCTTGAAACATAGAAACAGACTTTGACAGCAGATAAGGACTGCTTGACCCACCTAGTCTGCCCATTTCCCTACCTACAGGATAAGCTGCAGATCCTAATTAACCAACAGCCCATTTCTTCCTACCCCCACAAGAATTACCTTATGTCTGTCCCATGCATTCTTGAATTCTCCCACAGTTTTAGACCTCACAACCTCCTCAGGAAGGCTGTTCCATGTGTCCACCGCCCTCTCTGTGAAAAAACACTTCCTCACATTGCCCCTGAGCCGTCCCTCTGTCTTCAAATTGTGTCCCTTGTTCTTGCACGCCTCTTTTCTGAAAGATGCTACCTCTTGGACTTTGTTGATTCCACTGAGGTACTTAAAAGTTTCTATCATGTCCCCCCTCCTCCTTTCCTCGAGGGTATACATATTAAGCTCCTTTAGTCTCTCCTCGATGGCTTCTTTGCAGACCCTGCACCATTTTAGTTGCCCTTCTCTGGACTGCTCCATCCTGTCTATGTTCTTGTGGAGATGGGGTCTCCAGAACTGGACGCAGTACTCCAGATGGGGTCTCACCAGCTGTTTGTACAGAGGGATAACAACTTCCTGTTTTCTACTGGTGATGCCTCTCCTTATACATCCCAGTATCCTCCCAGCCCTTCCTACTGCCTTCTCACATTGCTTGCTAACCTTAAGGTCATCTGATATGATTACCCGCAGGTCCCTTTCTGTTGTTGTTACTACCTCCCCCCCCCCATTGTGTAATATTCTCCTGGGTTTTTGTTTCCCAGATGCATTATTTTGCACTTCTTTGAGTTGAATCCAAGCTGCCATACTTCTGACCATTCCTCCAACCTTGCCAAGTCCCTTCTCATCCTTTACACGCCTCCTTGTGTATCAACCCTGTTGCAGATCTTTGTGTCATCTGCAAAGAGGCATACTTTTCCTTCCAGTCCCTCTGCAATGTCACTTATAAAGACATTAAAAGTGACTGGACTCAGTACTGAATCCTGCGGTACCCCACTAGTAACCCCTCTTTCTTCAGAGTGGACTCCATTTACAATTACCTTCTGTGTCCTGTTGTCCAGCTAATGTTTTACCCATGCTACCACCCTGGGACCCAATCCCAGGCTGGTTAATTTGATTATTAATCTTTTGTGTGGGACTGTGTCAAATGCCTTGCTAAAGTCTAGGTAGGCCATGTCTACAGCCCCTCCCTGGTCTACTACTTTGGTCACCCAGTCAAAGAAATCAATTAGATTCGTCTGACATGACCTTCCTGCTGTGAACCCATGCTGCCTTGGGTCCTTTGCCCCACTGGCCTCTAGGTACTCAACAACTCCTTCCTTCAGAAGTGATTCCATCACTTTCCCTACAACAGAGGTCAATCTGACAGGTCTGTAGTTTTCTGTCTCTGTCTTGCTCCCACTTTTGTGAAGGGGAATCACAGCCACCTTCCTCCAGTCCCCAGGTACCACGCCATCCTCCAATGGTTTGTTAAAAAGGGTAGTCAGTGGTGTCACTAGTTCGCTTCTTAATTCTTTTAGAATTCTGGGGTGAATTCCATCAGGCCCCATTGCTTTGTCCACTTTTAGTTTTAGGAGCTCTTTCAGAACCCTTTCTTCTGTGAAAAGACTGGGATCGACCCCCCTATCCAGAGTGCTTCTGTTAATTGCATTATGCGCCTCTCCATCCTTCTCTTTTGTGAATACTGAGCAGAAATATTCGTTCAGTATCCCTGTTTTTTCACTGTCCCTCTCTGCCCACCCACTGTCCATTCTATTCAGCCTCACTATCCCTTCCTTTGTCTTTCTACGCTCCCTGATGTACGTATAAAAGGTTTTATCCCCCGTAGAATATAGTTGTGAATAGAGGAAAAGAAAGAAATATAGGGGTTGCCATGCTTCTTTTGCTTAAATCTGGTTTTAAAGTTGGGGTTTCAGAACTGGTCAGCTCAGGACAAAAATAATTTAAAAATGCCAATAAAAAAAAAACTTGTAAGAAAGCTATTCAAACATACATGCAGAATGACAATGACTTTAATATAAAAGAAACAGAGTAACCAACGATAGACATGTATGTAAAGAGTTTGAACAATGCCAATGGCTGCAGTTGTGGGAGCCAATTTCCTCACTGCCATCCTGTATATATTCTTAGCTGGACATGACATAATAGGATGAAATTATTATTCTAAGAATGCTTCCATATATTTAAAGATCAAATGCAAATATATTTAAAAAATTAACCCTTTTTGCTAGCACAAGGACAATCAGGCCTTATGTGTTTCAAATAAACTGCAGGAATTGCAATATTTTATGTATCAACGCTATTTTACTGCCTTTCTTATTTGATGGCTTTACAGAAAGGCCCTCAAACTTTTTCAGACCAGCTGGTGGAATCTTGGGTGAGCAGTGATATCATTTAAGCAAGAATTGCATCATTTTTATCAAGGTCTTGGCAGCTTAGGGTATGCTGTCCCAACGGCAAAACTGGCACAGCGACACCTGCAGAGCGACTTCCTGAAATCGGCAGACTGCACAGTGACATGTGACGAGCACCAACAGGGCGATGGGCACGATGACCAGCATGCCGATGGCGGCAACAGTGTCATCGGCTATGCCACATGGTGCTGATTGTTGCTGGAAGCGCAGGTCAAGTTTTGTGCAGGACTAAGGAAGGGTGTGCACCCACACAACACTGGATGTGACAGCGACACATAGGGATGAAGCCGCACAGCTGCACCCAGGCAAGCACAGAGAGGTCAACAGGTGTTCTGGGTCAACCTCCAATTGGGACCCAGGGTGGGGCATGCACAGCGCCACATCATAAAAAGCGGATGGGGGGTGGGTGCTTGCACAGCTGCAGTGGACGGGTAGCAGAAGACATGCCGCTCGAGTATGTGAAGAGTGCTCAGGGGAATACTTTGCTCTCTTTTCATGGGTTCCTATACCAGCAGGTTGTGGAGCAGCATGAGCAGTGTACCCTCTGGGATTATCTCATGGGCATTGCACTCAACATCCGACTCCAAGTGTGAAGACCTGTGTGTGGCATGCTTGAAGACAATTGCAGACTGTGTGCACCGGGCATTGTTGTGGTGGTGGGGTGGTGTGTTGTGGCGGGCACAGCAGTGGGGTTGGCTATGCCATGTGCAGCTGTAATAAATCTGTGGCATTACTCCTGTGTCTCAGTGTGTCTTGGGTACGTGTTGCTTGGCCGGGGTGAAGGGCCCTGCCTGCCAGTGGGTGGGCTGGGGGTACCAGCAGCACTGCTGCTTCATGGGTGGGAGGGTGCATCTCTGCTGCTCCGGGGGGGTGTCAGTGATGCTGTTTTGGGGGGGTTCCTTGTGCTGTCAGGGGTGTAGGGGGCATTCTGCAAGGGTGCTGCTCATGCATGGTTCTGGACCCTGATCGCTGTTGCAGCTGTCAACGTTAGGGCTTCTGCTGCGATGTGGTAATGCTGTTGCTGGTGCTGTGGTCATGCTGTCACTTTGGAGAAACTCGCTGCTTTGGTTGGTGTGCCAGCATCATAGATCCACTGCTTAGTATACACTCAATACATCAGATTATGAAACGGCAAAAAACTGTTGTCACTGCAAACAGTATTAAATAGAAACATAGAAACATAGACAACGATGACAGAAAAAGACAAGAGGTCCATCCAGTCTGCCCAAGTTCCCTATAATCCCTGGAACCTACTGTTCCTCCAGGGTACTAAGCCTCCCAGTCATAGAAACATAAAAGTTGATGGCAGATAAGGACCACAAGACCCATCCAGGCTGCCCATTTCTTTTTCTACCTTATGAATGTGCCATCGGCTTTTGTTCTGCCAATGGTCTATCTATTTATACTCATCTGTATTGCTCCTGTAACCCCTAGGTGGCGCTATCCCAAGGGCTACTACCCCTGCCTGTTTGACAACAGACAGGTTGAGGGGCCTAGGTCCTATGGCGGGTGCCTCCACCCAGAGGTCAGGGTTTGTAGTGGTTAGACTAACTTGGTCACAGCCCTCTGGGACACTGAGACCTCCTTTTATCCCCCCTAGTGCCTCACACAGTACACCAGAGTTACAGCCCCAATACCCCACGTTTACACACTGTTCACTCATATAGATACCACTTACCCTCGAGACTGATTCAGCAGCAGGTCTCTGAGGACCCCCTGTAAAGTAAGGTTAATCAACATACACAGCAAAACACAATACTGTTTCCATAAGTACCACCACCACAGACAGTATATAGTATAACAACAACAAATCTGATTTATTTAGAGGACAGTAACACGGGAAGGGGAAATCAGGTAAATTAGTGGCATTAAATCACAGTACCGTGCACACAAACAGGGTCTGAAAAGTCACACTCTGGATACCCAGGTTGAGGGGGGGGGGGGCTAGCCAGGTCCATTGCCCGGGGTTGGCCGGCAGGTGCAGATGAATAGGGCCCTGTAGAAGAAAATATATGCACAACACCCAATTGTAATCTGGAGCCGGAGGGCTCAGTCCATGAAATAGTGAAACAACAAGAATTAGATGACACACTTGTGATTGAAAAACAAGCTGCAGGGGAATACCCTGATTTGTACTCACAACACCCAAGCTGAGGATCAGATGGAGAATGTCCCTCTGGATTTCCAAAAGAGCAGGGCATGAGGACAAGGTCCTTGTGACTGGACCCCACTGCAGTTGATAGCAAACTGATGTAGTCCGAATTAAGCTGGGGTTTACTTCCAGCTTCAGCACACAATTCACCGTACAGGGGATTTGAAATAGCGATTCCCCACAAGCTCAACGCACATTTATATGTAAAAGGAAAGTACTATACCAGGCAGACTGCTCCTCGATCCAGATCGCAATTACTGCAAAATACCTGGGAACACACACAGCAGCTTCAGTTCCTGACAGACCAAGCGCGATTCAGCAATTTCTCCAGTCTTCTACAGGGTGAGCCTGGTTTTCACACTTCTAGTGCTTCTTTCTCCTCACAACTCGGATTCAGTCCAAACTGGCACTCACAAAGGCTGCAGACCGAAACTCAGGGCCTCACACGCACTTCCCACGCGAAACTATACACCGCAGAAGCACACTGCTCCTTCTCTCTTCACTCCCACAACTGATCTGATCTTTCCAGTCACAGAGCACGGCATTTCCTTTAGCTCCGCATAATTCTGTTGGCTGATTCAGCTGTCACTTACTATAAGACTCCCTCTTTTAGTAGAAAAAGGCACCAAGGTCAAAACTACATTTCCCAAAGTCACTACCCATGCAATCCCCTTGTGGCTGGCTCAAACTAAGAGTCCAAGTTCTGATTCATCCACAGGCTCCATTTTAGGGCTCCCTTAACCCAAATGGCCCAGCACAGCAGTTAAGGTCCAAAATGGAGAGGTAACACACACATTGAGTCCCAGCTACAATAAAGGCAGGTTAGACAAACTACAATTTTGCTAATGCTTTAAATGATTACAGGTAAACAGTTACAGCTTTCAGATGGGCTCCTTTGCACCTTCAGCGACCATAGTGAGCCAGAGCTGACATTCAGCTTAGGCGGATTCGAAGCATTAAATACACAGTCCCCCCATACAAACTAATTAAGTGTGCAAGCAGACAGCTCTTAAAGAGACAGTACATGGAGGCTCAAATAGCACTCACTTGCAACCACAGTTGAGCAGCTCAGATGCCGAACACCACCCAGGCTCTGAGCATTCAGGCAGGCTCCTGGAAGAAACATAGAAACATAGAATTTGACAGCAGATAAGGACCGCTTGACCCACTCAGTCTGCCCGTTTCGCTACCTAATGGATAAGCTGCAGATCCTAGTTAACCAGCAGCCTACTTCTTCCTACTCCCACCCCCTAGAATTGCCTTATGACTGTCCCATGCATACTTGAATTCCACCACTGTTTTTGACTCCACAACCTCCTCTGGAAGGCCATTCCATGCATCCACAATCCTCTCTGTGAAAAAATACTTTACATTACCTCTGAGCTGCCCCCATCTTTAAATTGTGCCCCCTTGTTCTTGCACACCTCTTTTTTTGAAAGATGCTACCCTCTTGGACTTTGTTGATTCCCTTGAGGTACTTGAAAGTTTCTATCATGTCCCCCCTCTCCCTCCTTTCCTTGAGGCTATACATATTAAGCTCCTTAAGTCTCTCTTCATATGTCTTCCGGTGCAGACCCTGCACCATTTTAGTTGCCCTCCTCTGGACAGCTTCCATCCTAGATGCATAGATACATAGACAGTGTCGGCAGATAAGGGCCTATGGCCCACCCAGTCTGCCCATTTGAGCTTGTAAGTTCAGTTTATGTTTTCCTAGAAGTCTGTTGCCCCTTACCCCTGACCTCCAGAATTCCTTTATGTATATCCCATGCATTCTTAAATCCCGTGATTGTTTCAGCCCCCACCACTTCCTCTGGCAGGGTGTTCCACTTGTCCACCACCTGTTCTGTGAAGAAATTCTTCCTCATGTTTCCTCTGAATCGTCCTCCCTCCAACTTCATCCCATGCCCTCTAGTCCTGGAACATCTTTTTCACTTAAAAATAATGTATTCCTGCACCCTGTTCCTCCCTGTAAGATACTTGTATGTCTCTATCATATCCCCTCTCTCCCTCCTCTCCTCCAGGGAGTACATGTTCAGTTCCTTCAACCTGTCTTCATAGGACTTGTGATGCAATCCATGCACCATCTTTGTTGCCCTCCTCTGAACCTTCTCTACCCTGTCTATGTCCTTACGTAGGTATGGTCTCCAGAACTGTACACTGTACTCCAGGTGGGGCCTCACTAGTGTCTTGTACAGCGGAATTATTACCTCCCTTTTCCTGCTGGTGATGCCCCTGCCTATACATCCCAGCATCCCATTTGCTTTACCTGTTGCCTTGTCACACTGTTTCCCTGCCTTGAGGTCATCAGAGATGATAACCCCAAGATCCCTTTCCTGCTTGGTGCATGCTATATCCTCACCCCCCAACTGATATATTGTGCCAGGGTTTTTGTGCCCCATATGCATTATCTTGCACTTC
Source organism: Neoceratodus forsteri (assembly GCA_016271365.2). Classification (NCBI taxonomy): domain Eukaryota; kingdom Metazoa; phylum Chordata; order Ceratodontiformes; family Ceratodontidae; genus Neoceratodus; species Neoceratodus forsteri. Next base: position 244,770,476 of record CM057454.1, on the reverse strand, counting down.
CTTGCATTGAATTTCAACTGCCAAACCCCTGACCAGTCTTCAAGTTTCTACAGGTCCCTTCTCATTCTGTCTACACCCTCTGGTGTGTCTACTCTGTTAGAGAGCTTTAAGCATCAGCTAACAGTGAAATTCTGCCTTCTAGGTCCCAGGCAATGTCACTGATGAAGATGTTGAATAGGACCGGGTCCCAGCACTGATCCCTGTGGTACCCCACTGGTCACTCTTCCTCTGTGGAGTGACAGCCATTTACCACCACCTCTGTGTCCTGCCACACAGCCAGTTACCTACCCACCACACTACTGTCCTGCCCACACCCATATTCCCCAGTTTGTGTAATAGTCTTCATGTGGCACAGTGTCAAAGTCCTTGCTGAAGTCCAGATAGGCCATGTCCACTGCCCTCCCGATCCACCTCCCCAGTCACCCAGTCAAAAATTCAACGAGGTTGGTCTGACATGACCCTCCTGCTGAAACCATGCTGCCTTGGGTCCTGTAGTCCATTGACAACCAGATGTTCCACCAATCTCCCTTCAGTAGTGTTTCCATGATCTTCCCACTACCGAGGTGAGACTGACTGGTCTGTAGTTCCTGCTTCCTCTTTGTTCCTCACTTTGTATAAGGGGACTACATCTGCTGTCCTCAAGTTTTTGGGTACCCTTGTTTCCAGTGATCAGCTAAACAGGATAGCCAGAGGTTCAGCCACCACCTCTCTTAGTTCTTTAAGGACCCTGGGATGCACCCCATCTGGCCCCATTGCTTTATCAACTCTTATTACTTCCAGTTCCTTCAGGACCCTTTCTCATGTAAAGGGACTTGAGTCCATTTCTGCACCATTCTCACCCCTTGTACTCCCTTCAGACCCATTACCCTCCTCTTCCTCAGTAAAGACTGAACAGAAATACCTGTCTATGTCTTTGTGGAGATTGGGTCTCCAGAACTGCACGCAGTACTCCAGATGGGGTCTCACCCGTTGTCTGTACAGAGGGATAATAACTTCCTGTTTTCTACTGGTGATGCCTCTCCCTATGCATCCCAGTATCCCCTCAGCCCTCCTTGCTGCCCTCTCACATTGCTTGCCCACCTTTAGGTCATCTGATATGACTACCCCCAGGTCCCTTTCCATTTTTCTTGTTGTTAGTATCTCATCCCCATTGTGTACTCTTCCCCTGGTTTTGTTTCCCAGGTGCATTACCTTGCACTTCTTAGCATTGAATCTAAGCTGCCATACATTTGACTATTCTCTAACTTGCCAAGTCCCTTCTCATCCTTTCCACCCCACCTTGTGATCAACTCTGTTGCAGATCTTGTGTCATCTGCAAAGAGACATACTTTTCTTCCAGTCCCTCTGCAATGTCGCTTATAAAGACATTGAAGAGGACCGGTCCTAATACTGAACCCTGTGGTACCGCACTAGTAACCCCTTCTTCAGAGTGGACTCCGCTTACTATTACTCTCTGTGTCCTATTCTCCAGCCAATTCTTCACCCAGGCTGTCATCTTGGGACCCACTCCCAGGCTGGCTAACTTGTATATTAATCTTCTATGTGGGACTGTGTCAAATGCCTTGCTAAAGTCTAGGTAGGCCATGTCCACAGCCCCTCCCTGATCTACTACTTTGGTCACCCAGTCAAAGAAATCTATCAGATTTGTCTGGCATGACCTTCCCGCCATGAATCCATGCTGCCTTGGGTCCTGTGCCCCTCTGGCCTCTAGATACTCGACAGTTCTTTCCTTCAGAAGTGATTCCATCATTTACCCTACCACTGAGGTTAAACTAACAGGTCTGTAGTTTCCTGCTTCTCCTTGTCCTCACTTTTGTGAAGGGAATCACATCTGCCCTCCTCCAGTCCCTCAGGTACCACCCCATCCTCCCAAGATTTGTTAAAAGGGTAGTCAGTGGTGTCACTAGTTCTACCCTTAGTTCTTTAGAATTCTGGGATGAATCTCATCAGGCCCCATTGCTTTGTCCACCTTCAATTTTAAGAGTTCTTTCAGAACCCCTCTTCTGTAAATGGCTGGTATCAACTTGTATCCAGTGTTTCTACTGTTTGTTTTGGTACCTCCCTCTTCCTTTATAAATACTGAGCAAAAATATTTGTTTAGTATCTCTGCCTTTTCACAGTCACCCTCTGCCCACCCTCCCTCTCTTATTAAGCCACACTATCCCTCCCTTGGTCTTCCTTTGCTCCCTGATGTACCTATAAAAGGTTTTATCCCCCTTCTTAACTGAGTTGGCTATCTTTTCCTTGGTTTGGGCCTTTGCTGTTCTGACTGCCTTCCCAGCTTCCTTTTGCTTTAACTGATACAGTTCTCTGCCCTGCTCCTTTGGTGATTCCTTGTACTTCCTGAATGCTTTCTTTTTCTCTTAAACCTTCACTGCCACTTCCTTTAAGAACCATAGTGATTTCTTTCATCGTTTCGTTTTGTTTATTTGCTTCACACAAAGGCTTGTTACCTCTGTGATGGCAGTTTTTATTATTCCCCATTGTTCTTCCACCCTCCTTCCTGCCCATTTGCTAGTGCATTCCTTAGGTACTCACCCATTTTTGGCAAAGTCAGCCTCCTAAAGTCCAGTACTTTTGCCTTTGTATGGCTTGACTCTATTGCTGTGTTTATTGTGAACCATACTGTTCGATGGTCGCTAGTACCCAGATGGCTACTCACTTCTACATCTGTGATCCTCTCTTCATCTCCTTTTGGGAACCCCCATTTGCAGGAGAGTTACACTCCCTTATGCCTATCCCATGCCTGCTTTAAGCCCTGCACTGTATTCATATCCAACACTTCCTGAGGTAGGTCATTCCATGCATCCATCACCCTTTCTGTGAAAAAGAACTTCCTCACACTAGCCCTTAATCGGCCTCCCTCTAATCTCATGCTGTGTCCTCTTGTCCTGCTATTTTTCTTATATTGAAACATGTTAGACTCTTTCACCTTGTTAATGCCCTGAAGGTGTTTGAATGTTTCGATCATATCATCTCTCTCCCTCCTTTGCTCTACGGTATACATATTGAGAGCCGTTGATCTGTCCCCATATGTTTTCTGATGCAGTCCCTGTGCCATTTTTGTTGCCCTTCTCTGGACTGCCTCAGTTTGGTTAATGACCTTGTGAAGGTGTGGCCTCTAGTACTGCATGCAGTACTCCAGATGGGGCCAAACCAGTGTCTTGTAAAGAGGGATTATTACCTCCCTCTTACAACTTGTGATACCCCTACTAATACGCCCCAACATCCCCCTAGTCTTACATTCTGCTTTAGTGGTCTGCGTGGATGATTTCAGGTCATCTGTGATGATGATGCCCAAGTCTCTTTCTTCCCTTGTGACTGCCAGCAACTCTCCTCCCAGCCTATAGGTGGCTTCAGGGTTTCTCTTCCCTATGTGCATGATCTTGCACTTCTTTGCGTTAAACCCCAGTTGCCACTCTTCCGACCATTTTACCAGTTTATCCAGATCTCTTCTCATTCTGCCCACCCCATCTGGATCATCTACTCTGTTTCAGATCTTGATGTCATCTGTAAACAGACAAACCTTACCCTCCAGTCCATCTGCAATGTCACTGATGAAGATATTGAAGAGGACTGGCCCCAGGACTGATCCCTGAGTTACCCCCACTTGTAACTTGCATCTCTTCTGACTGTATACCATTTACCACCGCTTTCTGTTTTCTGCCTGTCAACTAGTTTGCCACCCAGTTGACCAACTTCTGATCCACCCCAAGCCTACCCAGCTTTTTAATCAATCTTATATGTGGAACAGTATTGAAAGCTTTGCTGAAGTCAAGGTAGGTGACATCAACTACTCCTCCTTGGTCCACCACTCTGGTTACCGAGTCAAAGAAATCTAAGATTAGTTTGACAGGACCTTCCTGTTGTAAACCCATGCTGTCTTGGATCCTGTGCTCCTATGGATTCCAGGTGTTGCACTATCCTTTCCTTAAGGAGTGCCTCCATAATCTTGCTCACTACTGAGGTAAGACTGACTGGTCTGTAGTTCCCTGCCTCCTCTGTGCTACCACTCTTGTGGAGCGGGATCATATGAGCCCTTCTCCAGTCTTCTGGGACCTCGCCTGTGCTCAGACATTCACTAAACAGTTCTGATAACGGCTCTGCTAGTTCCACCCTTAGCTCCTTTAGTACCCTGGGATGTATGCCATCAGGTCCCATTGCCTTGCCCACCCTGAGCTTATCTAGCTCTTGTAGGACCCTTTCTTTGTGAAGGGACTAGTGCACACATACCTCCCCCGTGTTCATGGTGCTGAGCTGTGGGTCATGCCCTACCTTCTCTTCAGTAAATACTGAGCAGAAGTATCTATTTAGGATAGATGCTTTTACATGGTGCTCCTCCTCCTCACATGCCCCCTTATCCCCTTTGATCTTAGCAATACCCCCTCTGGACTTTCTCTTTTCACTAATGTATCTATAGAAAGTCTTGTCACCTTCTTTTACTGTTTGTGCTAGTGTTTCCTCGGTTTAGGCCTTTGCCTGCCTTACTGCCTTCCCTGCTTCCCTTAGGGAAGTTTGGTATGCCTCCCTATCTTCATCCCACTGCGTTCCTTTGTATTTCCTGAAGGCCAGCCTTTTGGCTCTGATCTTTTCTGCTACTGTTTTTGAGAACTAAAATGATTTCCTTCTTCTTTTGCACTTACTTTTCTCTCTAACACAGTGGGATATTGCTTCAAGTATTGCATCCTTAATGCCCACTTTACCTGTGCCCCCTCACCCGTATTTATTTTTGCCAGGGCTAGCTTAACTCTGTTGGGCATCTTATCAAAGTCAGCTCCTCTAAAGTCCCATATTTTTGCCTTGGAATGGAATGATTTAGTTCTAGTGGCCAAATTGAACCATACAATGTGATGGTCACTGGCCCCCAGATGACCTTCTACCAGGAGATCTGTGATCCTTTCCCTGTTAGTCAATACTAGATCTAGGATATCCTTGTCTCTTGTGGGTTGTTGTACCAGTTGTTTGAGGCCCTCCCCATGCAGGGAATCCACTATGTGTCTAGTTCTGGCAGTTGTTCCTGCTGGTATTGACCAATCTGTATCTGGCATGTTGAAGCTTCCCATTATCAGAACCTCCCCTTTAGCTGTCATGTTTTGTATATCTTCTAACAGTACTGTGTCTGTGTCCTTCCCCTGGCCTGGAGGCCTATAGACAACCCCAGTTCGTATGGCTGTCCCATTTCCTGTTTCCAGGGTGACCCACAGTTCTTCTGGCTCCTTATGTGTATTCTGAATTTCTGTAGCTTTGATATTTTCATTGACATAACGGGCCACCCAACCCCCTTTTTGCACCTCGGTCTCTTCTGAACAGTACATAGCCAGGTACTGAAGTCTCCCAAGTGTGGTTACTGGTAAACCATGTCTCACTAATGGCTACTATGTCCAGTTTAGCATCTGTCATTATTGCCTGCAGGTCTGGGATCTTGTTTCCCAGACTGCAAGCATTTGTGTACATGATTTTCCATTGGCCAGATTTTGGTGTGTTAGTTGTTGGGTGAGGTCTGGCGTTTCCCCTGTGCATCATATGGGGAGCTGGACCTTTTTTCTTACCTGATGATGCAAATGAACTACAGACATGCTGAACTCCTGTTTGACTACTAACTGAGGGGTGTTCTTCCCATTTGACGTATCAGGTGCTGCATCCCTCCCCTATTTGCTAGCTTAAATATTCTGCAAAGATGTCAAACTTCTGCCCCAATGCACTGACTCCCTCCTTATTCAGATGCAGTACATTGAATTTAAAGAACTTTCGCTCACAAAACTGTTGCCAGTTCCTTACAAATTTGTGTAATTTTTCCTGGCACCAGCCCTTAAGCCACATGTTTAGCTCCTCTATCTCCCCTTCTCTGTCCTTGCGTCCATCTGCTCCCCTCTCCCAGACTGGCAGGCTCTCAGAGGAGGAGGAGATGCCAGATGAAATGGATGATAGTTTGTCACCCAGCCTGGTCAGGTGTTCCTTGGTCTCCACAACTGACCGGCTGGTGAGATCGTTAGTCCCTATGTGTACCAGGACATCGATCCCCGTCCTCTCTCTATTCTCCTTTGTTCTGTTGCCCACAGTAACCACTATTCCCTTCATTATGTCCCAGCCCTGCTTGAATCTCCCGACCACTTCAGTCGGCAGACTGTTCCAAGGTTCCACCATCCTTTCCGTAAAGGATTACTTCCTCACATCTCTCCTGAACCTACTTCCTGTTAATTTCCATTCATGTCCACGTGGCTGCGAATTTGTATTCAGGCTAAATAGTTCACCCACAATTCACTTTGTTAATTCCTTTAAGGAACTTGAAGGTCTCTATCATATATCCCCTCTCCCTTCTGGTCTCTAGTGAGTACATATTTAGTGCCTTGAGGCGCTCCTCATAAGATCTGCCCTGCTGGCCTTGAATCATTTCTGTTACTCTGTGCTGCACTGTCTCCAACCTATCCTTATCTTTTCAGAGGTGAGGACTCCAGAACTGGGCGCAGTACTCTAGGTGAGACTTCGCCAGGGATCTGTAAGGAGGAAGTATTACCTCTTTTCTTCTGCTATCAGTACCTCTCCCGGTACATCCCAGCATCCTTTAAGCCTTGATATAGGCCTTGTTGCATTGACTTGATTGCTTAAATGAGTTGCTAATGATAACTACCAGATCCCGTTCTTCAGCTGTAGCGCTAAGCCTCTCTCCTCCCGTCCAGTACTCTGTCTTGGGGTTCTTTTTCCCTAGGTGCATTACCTTGCACTTTCTAGCATTGAATTTAACTGCCAGTCCTTTGACCACTCCTCTAGCTTTTGTAGGTCTCTGCAGTTCAGTTATTCCCTCGTCACTATCCATCCTCCCACAAAGTTTTGTGTGAGCTATGAAGAGACACAGCCTGCCCTTGATTCCTTCTCCAGTGTAACTAACGAACATGTTGAAGAGGACTGGACCCAATACCGATCCCTGTGGAACCCCGCTCATAACCTCCCTCTCCTCTGATTTAACCCCATTGACCACCACTCTCTGCTGCTTCTATCTAGCCAGTTACCCACCCAGTTCACTATGGGTTTAACTGAACTTCCATCTTCTTGAGCAATCTTTTGTGAGGTACCTAGACAAAAGCCTTGCTGAAGTCAAAGTAGAACAGATCCAAAGTATGGCCCGTCTAATTCCTTTGTCACCCAGTCAAAGAAAACTATCAGGTTAGTCTAACAAGATCTTCCTGCCACGAAACCATGCTGTTTACTATCCTGGAGTCTGTTGCTCTCCAGGTAGTCTATGAGGTCCTCTTTGATCAGTTACTCCACCAGCTTTCCTTCTATAGAGGTTAGACTAACAGGTCTGTAGTTCCCTGGTTGCTCATTATCCCCCCCATTATGAAGCGGTACAACGTCTGCCATGTTCTAATCCTTTGGAACTTCCCCAGACCTAAGTGAGCTGTTGAACAGATATACCAGTGGTTCAGCCAGCACCGTTACTAATTCCCTGAGTATCCTTGGATGCAACCCCTCTGGTCCAGGGGCCTTATCTATCTTAAGGGCAGCCAGCCCTTTCAGAACCTTTCATTAGTCAACAATGGCTGTCTCATTTCCGGGATTCCCTTAGTGACTGCCTTGATGCCACTCTCTGGCATGGACCTGCTGTCCTCCTTAGTGAAAACTGAGCAAATGTAGTCATTTAGGATGGCGGGCTTTTGCCCATCCTTCTCTATCACCCTACCACCCCCCCCCAACTAACCTTACGATTCCCCCACCCTTTTTCCTGTTTTCACTAATATACAGTATATGGAAGACTGTTTTTCTTTGTTCCTGACTCCATCTGCTATACACAGCTCTGTGCCTGCTTTGGCCTCCCTAACAGCCCTATTTGCCTCCTTATTTTTCTGTAGCTAATCCTCCCATTCTACCTCCCCCTGCTTTTCCTTGAAGTTATAGGAGGACTTCTTTTTAGCCCTTACTGCTTCCCTGACTTTTGCTGAGAACCATAGTGGTCTCTCAAACCTATTTTCTAATACTGTTCTTATGCATACTTTAGATGCCTCGAGGATGGCCCCCCTAATTACCCCATCTCATCTCCACTCCACATATGTCCTCCACCCCTACTAACTTATTCTTGACCAGTTCCCTCATCTTATCAAAGCCAGCCCTTCTAAAGTCAAGAACTTGAGTTCTTGATTGTGGCTTGCCAACCCCAAGGGCCAAGTCAAACCAAACACAGTTATGGTAGCTGTTCTCCAGCAGCTCCTCTACTCCCATGGCTCCCACCATCTCTGAATTGGTGAGTACCACATCAAGGACTGTGGTCTGCCTGGTGGATTCCTTAACTAGTTGCACCACTAGACAGTCTTGGAAAGCATCCAGCAAGGCATGACTACTGGTGCTCTTCGACTGGGACCTCCCAGTCATTGTCTGGCAGGTTCAGGTCTCCTAGCATAACTACTTCCCCTTTGCTACCACTCTTCCAAGTTCCTCTATGAGTTCTCTGTCCCTTTCCTCTCCTTGCCCTGGAGGCTTATACGTACCCTCAAGTGTACTTTTCTGCCTGAATGTACTATGAATAGAATAAAAGATAGGGAACTATGTATTATGAGGCTATAATTCCATTGAGAGGTTCTGGGGACATGTGAACCTCTAGAGAGAAGCCTGAGAAGTTACAGCATGCCCTCAGAACCTCAAGATGGAATTATTTGCGAGTAATATAACAGTTCCTTATTTGTTACTTTTTGTAATATATGGTTCCGAGAAAAAGAGCAAGCAGAATTCCATTGTGACTCAGATCCTGCATGTCAACTGGGCTAGAAGAATTCACTTAACGTAAGGGTGCAGTGTTGCCAGTTTTCCTCCTGCATACTCGTCTGCTGGGGCTGAGTTGAAAAATAAAATTGTCACTTCGGAATGCCAAGAAGTTGATTTTAAAAAGTAGAATGTCTATAGAAGGCAGGGCTATGGACTTTCCAATCTGATCATTTTACAGAATGTAAGCCAGACCCCCCAGGTCCCACTGAGTAAATAATATGGTTTTGCTCATTTTGCTTAGCTCAGTCCTCTATCCTTGATTGTTTGTGAGCCCCTTACCCCAGCTGTTGATAGCGTTTTCTTTCATTTGAGCCATTTCTCGCTCCAGGCTTCCTCTCAACTGTTGCTTTGAGCCAGCTTTTACTGTACACGATGATTACAGTAAAAGCCGGCTTGTGGACAGCTACACGTACTAACAGAGCAGCTCGAGGCAAGTGCTCTGAAATCCATCAATAGTATTATGGGATCTTGTAATACTATTGATGAACATGAAACGATAGTATTACAAGATCCCATAGTAGTATTGATGAATTTCATTGTTGCTATTACAGGGAAAATGTTGTATACTTTTCAATAGTATTATTGAAGAAATCCATTTATGCAACATGTGTGGGTTTCTTTTCAAGATGATGAAAGAGATATCTCACTGACTACATGTGAGTTATCATTTATATCTTCACAGTTGGGTATGTCACAATGGATATCTTGACTAGTTGGGTATGACACAAAAGGTTCAGAACTCATTTAGAATGTTTGGCCTCAGTAGCAGTACTAATCATATTCAAATGCAAATAACTTTAAAATGAAAAATGATAGCATTATACTGTGAGCACAAACATTGTTCAGCATAAAAAGAGCTACAAAATGAGTGGCATTTTATTTACAGCTACCTTTAGTTTTTTTATAATTAACAAAAAAAAACAGCAAACATTTATTTTCTTTTCACTTTTTTGACAAACAAACGTGAATAACTTTAAAATGAAAAATGATAACATGGTACTGTGAGCACAAAAGTTATTCAGCATAAAAAGATCTTCAACATGAGTGGTGTTTCATTTACAGATACCATGTATTTTTTTTTATAATCGGAAAAAAACGGCACAAAATCCAATTTTTTTAACTTTTTGCAACAAACAAATGTGAATAACTTTAAAACTGAAAAAAAGAGAGACCCACAATTGTTGTATAAATTGAATATGACATGGGTGGCAGTTAGATACTAGAAATAGCTCCACTCGCTGCCATTGAACTCTAGGTATCAAAGAGTTCAATTGCAGCTCGTGGAGATATTTCTGCTATCTCACTCCCACCCATGTCATATCCCATATACAGTACAAGAATATTAAATATCTAGTAACTTTCACAGACCAATCAGCAAAAATATGGGGGACAGTATTAAGCATGAGAAGGGGTGCCCAAACATCCTTAGGTCATGTCTTTTTCCCCCCATTTTCCCATAATAACCTAAAATATACTATAGTTGTATTTTGCTTCACCCCATTTGCTGAGGTTCTACGACACTCTCAATATTTAAGCAATAAGCCACGAGGGAGTGTGGGTTATCGAGTTACCACAGCTGGAGTGGTTTTGCCCACGGCGCGGCCAGTGGCGATAAATCAGCATCGGCCGTGAGTAAATCCCGATAACCTAGATCCCCGAGTGGCATATTGCGATTATACCAAGTACTGCTTTTTTTTAATTATTTAAAAACAGTACTTGCTATAATGCTTAAATAAGCAACTCAGTAGTAGAGCAGTCAGTGTTTTTGTTTACTTTCCCCTGATGTACGGAGCAGTTTTACAGTCTCTGCTTAGCGGGGAAACAAGAGGGCGGCTGGAGTTCCACGATTTTGCCTGTTGGATTGCTTTTTTTCCAAGATGCGGCTGGCTGGCACCTTTTGCGGTGATTATCAGAGGATTTACAATGGAGGTAAGGTGCCAGCCTGCCGTTTTCATTGGTCGGTGTCAGAGGTCCATGGTATAATATGCATTTTCCCTGTAATGGATTCTTTTCCTCCCACAAATTGTACCACTGCACTTGTATCCCTTCTAAAATATTTACTTATGTCCTGCACCTCTTCGTAATTTGTATTCTACCCAGTCCTCTGCTAATGTAAGACCTTTATTCGTCTTTTTCAAAACATGTACCTCTTTTACTGTTCCCTCACAATATTTTTACATTTACCCCTCCCCTCTCAAAATTTGCACTTTTTGCTCTTGCATCCATCCAAATATGAAGCACATCTTCTACACCTCCTCTCAAAATCAGTACTTTAGCCCCACCACCTTATATATGTGCATCTACCCCTGCACTCCTCCAAATGTACACAGTTTGCACCTCTCCGCAAAATTGTAGCTATACCACTCCCAAAATTTGTACTTGCACTCCTGTAACCCTTCTGAAATTTGAACTTGTACACCCAAAGGTTGCATTCGCACCCCACACCCATCCTGAAATTTGTATGTATACCACTCACTTCCCCAAATTCTACTTGCCCCTAGCATCCCTCCCAAAATTTGTACATGCACCCCTGCACCCCTCCAAAATTTGTACTTGCATCCTGTCCAGCATTTGTAGTTGCACCCCTGCATCCTTCCCAAAATGTGTATTTATACTTCTGTACATACCCAAAATTTCTAATTGTACCTTGCATACCTTCCAAAATTTGTAATTGCACCTCTGCGCCACTCTCATAATTTGTACTTATACCCCTGCACCCTTACCAAAACTTGTACTTGTACCTCTGCACCCCTCCTAAAATTTGTACTTGTGCTCCTATTCACCTCTCAAAATTTTTACTTGTACCCTGCATCCTGCCCAGAATTTGTATTTGTTCCCCTGCACCCCTCCCAAAATTTTTAATTGTACCCCTGCACCCCTCCCAAAATGTGTACTTGTTTCCCTGCACCCCTCCCAAATGTGTACTTGTTCACCTACACCCTCACAAAATTTCTAATCCCTTCCCTGCACCCCTCCCAAATTTATTTTTACTTGCTCCTCTGCATACCTCCCAAAATTTGCATGTTTACCCCTGCAACCCTACCAAATCATGTACTTGTTCCCTGCACCCCTCCCACAATTTGTACTTGCACCCCTGCACCGCTCAAAAAATGTGTACTTGTTCCCCTGCACCTCTCTCAAAATTTCTACTTGCTCCTCTGTGCCTCTCTCCAAATTTTTACTTGCTCCCCTGCATCCCTCCCAAAATCTGTACTTGCACCCCTACACCTGCACTCCTCTCAAAATTTGTACTTGCAACCCCTACATCCCTCCCAAAATTTGTACTTCTACTCCTGAATCCCTACTCACATTTGTACTTGTATCCCTGTATCTCTCCCAAAATGTGCACTTGCACTCCTTTACCCCTCCCAAAATCTGTAATTGTACCCCTGCACCTGTCTAAAAATTTGTATTTCTACCCCTGCATCCCTCCCAATAACTGTACTTGCACCCATTCCAAAATTGGTACTTGTAACCCACCCCCTAAAAGTTATACTTATATACTTGAACCCTTTGCAAAATTTGTACTTATACCCCTGCACCCCTCCCAAAATGTGTACTTGAAACCCTCCCAAAATTTGTACTTCCAACTCTGCATCACTCTTGAAATGTGTACTTGTACTCCTGCACCCCAGGCAAAATTTGTACTTGTATCTCTGCAGCCCACCCAAAATTTGTACTTCTACCCCTGCACCCCTGCCAAAATATGTACTTGTACCCCTGCACCTTTGCCAAAATTTGTACTTCCTCTGTACCCTGCCCAAAATGTGTGCTTGTACCCTTGCACCCCTCCCAAAATTTGTACTTGCACCCCTGTACCCCACCCAAAATTTTTACTTGTACCCATACAACCCTGCCTAAATTTGTACTTGTACCCCTGTACCCTTGCCAAAATTTGTACTTCCCCTGTACCCTGCCCAAAATTTGTGCTTGTACCTTTGCACCCCTCCCAAAATTTGTACTTGCACCCCTGTACCCACCCAAAATTTGTACTTGTACCCATGCAACCCTGCCTAAATTTGTACTTGTACCCCTGCACCCCTTCCAAAATTTGTACTTGTACCCTGCACCCCAGCAAAAATTTGTGCTTGCACCCCTGCTCCATAGAAACATAGAATTTGATGGCAGATAAGGACCGCTTGGCCCACCTAGTCTGCCCATTTCCCTACCTGATGGATAAGCTGAAGATTCTAGTTAATCAACAGCTTACTTCCTCCCACCCCCACTAGAATTGCCTTATGCCTGTCCCATGCATTCTTGAATTCTTCCACTGTTTCTGACTCCACAACCTCCTCAGGAAGACTGTTCCATGCATCCACCACCATCTCTGTGAAAAAAATAATAACATTACCTCTGAGCCGTCCCCCTTCTATCTTCAAATTTTGTTCCTTTGTTCTTGCACATCTCTTCTTCTGAAAGATACTACCCTCTTGTACTTTGTTAATTCCCTTGAGATACTTGAAAGTTTCTATCATGTCGCCCCTCTCCCTCCTTTCCTCATGGGTATACATATTAAGCTGCTCTAGTCTCTCCTCGTATGTCTTCCGTTGCAGACCCTGCACCAATTTGGTTGCCCTCCTCTGAACAGTCTCCATTCTGTCTATGTCTTTGCGGAGATGGGGTCTCCAGAATTGCACGCAGTACTCCAGATGGGGTCTTACTTGCTGTTTGTACAGAGGGATAACAACTTCCTGTTTCTACTGTTGATGCCTCTCCCTATGCATCCCAGTATCCCCCAGCCCTCCTTACTGCCTTCTCACATTGCTTGCCCACCTTTAGGTCATCTGATATAATTACTCCTAGGTCTCTTTCGATTTTTGTTGTTGTTATTAACTCACCCACATTGTGTACTCTTCCCCTGGGTTTTCATTTCCCAGATGCATTACCTTGCACTTCTTTGCATTGAATCTGAGCTGCCATATATTTGACCATTCCTCCAACATTGCCAAGTTCCTTTTCATTCTTTCCACCCCACCTTGTGTATCAACCCTGTTGCAGATCTTTGTGTCATTTGCAAAGAGACATACCTTTCCTTCCAGGTGCTCTTCAATATCACTTATAAAGACATTAAAGAGGACCGGTCCCAGTACCGAACCCTGCGATACCCCACTAGTTACCCTCTTTTTTTCACTGTGGACTCCGTTTATTATTACCCTTTGTGTCCTGTTGTCCAGCCAGATTTTTATCTAGGCTACCACCTTGGAGCCCACTCCAAGGCTGGTTAACTTGTATTTTAATCTTTTGTGTAAGACTGTGTCAAATGCCTTGCTAAAATCTAGGTAGGCCATATCCACAGCCCCTCCCTGGTCTACTACTTTGGTCACTCAGTCAAAGAAATCTATTAGGTTCATCTCACATGACCTTCCTGCTGTGAAACCATGCTGTCTTGGGTCCTGTGCACCACTGGCCTCTAGGTACTCAACAGTTCTTTGCTTCAGAAGTTATTCTATCATTTTCTCTACCACTGAAATCAAACTAACTGGTCTGTAGTTTCCTGCCTCTGTCCTGCTCCCACTTTTGTGAAGTGGAATCACATTTGCCCTCCTCCAGTCCTCAGGTACCACCCCATCCTCCCATGATTTGTTAAAGAGAGTAGTCAGTGGTGATACTAGTTCTACCCTGAGTTCTTTTAGAATTTTTGGGTAATTCCCATCAGTCCCCATTGCTTTGTCCACCTTCAATTTCAAGAGTTTTCAAAACCCTTTCTCCTGTGAATGGACTGGTATTGACCCCCCATTCAGAGTTTCTCTCTTGATTGGTTTAGATACCTCCCCCTCCTCTTCCGTTGTGAATACTGAACAGAAATATTCATTCAGTATTACTGCTTTTTCACTGTCACCCTCTGCCCAAATCCCCTCCCCTTATTAAGTCTCTGTATACCTCCCTTGGTCTTTCTTCACCCCCTAATGTACCTATAAAAAGTGTTATCCCCCTTCTTAACAGAGTTGGCTATCTTTTCCTCAGTTTGTGCCTTTGCTATTCTGACTGTCTTCCCTGCCTCTTTCTGCTTTAACTGATAAAGTTCTCTGCCCTGCTCCTTCTGTGTTTCCTTATATTTCCTGAATGCTATCCTTTTCTCCTTAACATTCCCTGCCACCTCTTTTGAGAAACAAAGTGTTTTTTCCTTCATTTTATTTTGTTAATTTGCTTCACACAAAGGCTTATTGCCTCTGCGATGGCTGTTTTGATTATTCCCCATTGTTCCTCCATCCCTCCTTCTTGCCCATTTGCTAGTGCTTTTCTAAGGCACTCTCTCATTTTCCCAAAGTCAGCCTTCCTAAAGCCCAGTACTCTTGTTTTTGTATGGCTTGACTTTATGACTGTGCTTATTGTGAAACACACTGTTTGGTGGTCACTTGTTCCCAGATGGCTACCCACTTCTAAATCTGAGATCCTTTCTCCTTCCCCACTTGAGAGTACCAGGTCTAAGATTGCTCCCTCCCGAGTGGGTTCCAACACTAGCTGTCTGAGGCATGCCTCCTGTAGGGCATCAAGAATGACCCTGCTCTTGGATGTGCCTGCAGCAAATATACTGCAGTTAACATCTGGCATATTCAGGCCCCCATCAACAATATCTCCCCTTTTTCTGCCATTTTAAGGATGCCTTCTATCATTTCCTTGTCCATTTCCTCCCCCTGAGATAGGTGTCTGTACACAACCCCCCCATGCGGATTCTGGTGCCATTTCCTGTCTCCAGGGTGACCCATAGTGACTCATCAACTTCCTGTTTACTTTTTAATTCTGTTGCTTTAATCTCTTCCAACTCTTTAGTTCTGTTGCTTTAATCCCTTCCCTTATATAGAGAGATACTCCTCCTCCTCTTTAATCCACCCTGTCCCTCCTGTAGACTGTGTATCCTGGTATGTTGACATCCCAGTCATGGTTCTCTGTGTACCATGTTTCAGTGACTGCCACAATATCCAGGCATCCCTCTTCCATCAAGGCCACTAGTTCAGGGAACTTGTTGCACAGACTGTGGGCATTGGTACTTATCACTTTCCATTTATTTTTTATGGCCTTATCCCTTTTAGTGCCATCCCTGTCCTTACTGCCTTTTTCTGCATTTATCCCTATCCTGCTTCCTACTGACTTCTCTACCTTGATGTTTACCTCTCTAACTACTGTGTTTTGTGGGGGGAGGCTGAGACTTCCCTGCTCCTTTTCACTGCCTACCCTTGGCTAGTTTAAATGCTTGCCAATGAAGCATTTAAACCTCTCACCTAGGATCCTGGTCCCCCTGGACAGATGTAGACCATCACACCAGTATAAGCCTGCATCCCTCCAGGTGGCTCCCCAATCCCCAGTGAAGCCAAAACCCTGAGCTCCACACCAGTTTTTCAACCATTCATTGAATACCATGGTGTGGAATACCTTAGCATCATCCTTGCCATAGACAGGCAGCACCTCCGAGAAGGTTACTGTATATGCTACTTGTCTAAGGCCCCTCCCCAACTCCACAAACTCCTCTTGCACTGCTCTGATCCCATTCACAGCCAGGTCATTTGTCCCTAGGTGGACATTGACATCCAGCTCCCTCCCTTGTTCAGCTGCTCCCACAATCCTGAGGATTCACTTCCTGTCCCTTTGAGCCATGGCACCAGGCAGGCACCTTACCTCCCTATCCCCTTCCTCCCCCACTTCTACCCTCCTAATGATTGAGTCCCCCACCAGGAGTTATTCCCTTCCCCTGTGGGGTCTCATGCAACCCTCCTGTGGGTCACCTTTGTGGAAGTTCCCAGCATCCTCCTTGGTCTCCACTGCAGGTGCCTCCATAGAGGAACCACTCTTTGCCAGAACAGCATATGAATTGTGGAGAGGTACAACTGGAGGGATACACCTCTGTTCCACCACCCTCTCCCTCTCCCTCTCTGAGCCCACCTTGGTCCAACCGCTCCTCTTTCTTGGCAACCTCGGAGGTAACGGTGGTGGCCCTGGTGGTTCCTGGGTGAGGGAAGAGGTTTCACGAATCCTAGCCAGGTCAATCTGGAGATGAGAAACCTCATCCATCTGACCAGAGAGGTGCCTGCAAACAGAGCAGCATTGCAGCCTCCAGAATGTCTCCTGGAACACTGCTGCCCCACAGCCATTGCACTGCACCACTCCCATCTTGACTTATTTTGTGTTCCCTCTCCTGTTGCTTTGTATGGTTACTGTCACCTCGCTCTATGTATTTTTACACTTACTTTCCTACTGCCTATGTGACCTTATAACTCTCGCCCTTCCTGTTCTGGGACAGGAACTTCCTGTAGTCCTGCCAAAACATATTCTTACACCTCTGTACCCCTTCTGAAATTTGTACTTTTACAGCTGCACCCTCCCAGAATTTTTACTTGTACCCCTGAACCCCTCAGAAAATTAGTACTTGTTCCTCTGCACCCCTCCAAAACATTGTACTTGTTCCCTGTACCCCTTCCAAAATGTGTACATGTTCCCCTGCACCCCTCCCTAAATTTGTGCTTCTACCCCTATTCCCCTCCCAAAAAATGTACCTGCACCCCTCCCGATATTTGTAATAATTTAGTTAGCTCACTGCTCGTAAAAATCCGGGAAGCCCCTGATGCAGCCAGCATTTTCAATCATGGGCCTCCAGGTCATCACGATCTCGCTAGTGATGACATGAGATGATGATGCACCACTGCCATACACGTAGCATTTAGACAAAGTATGTAAAAATACCGCTTGGCATTTGACATACAGCATGGATTAAAGTTTCATGCATTGGGACAACCATAAGGCAGGAGCAGTGGTGCATCATCTTGCATCATCACTAGCGAGATCACGATGGACTGGAGGCCCATGATTGAAATGTCGGCTGCACCGGGAGCTTCCTGGATTTTTATGAGCAGTGAGCTAACTAAAATATTAATTTTATAGGGTGTCTGCAGGGGATATCTGTGCAGTGAAACCCTGATCTGTGAAGCGGTCAAGGCTTCACTTAAGCCAGCAGTTCTCCTTTAATAAAAGCCCCATCAGAAAACTGGTAGCAAAGACTGATTTCTGACAGTTTGATATACTGTGTACTAAGCTGATAGGACCTGGAGGAAAATGATGTAATTGTTGCTTGAATGGCAACAGTACCAATCCAAAATTCCTCTGGCTGGTTTGAAAAAGTCTGGAGGATTTTTTGTAAAACCATCAAATGAAAGAGGCAACAAAATAGCATTTGTACATAACTAATTGCAGTTTCTGAACTTTATTTGAAACAAAAGAAGCATAGTTGTCCTCATGAGGAGACAAATAGCACATTTCTAAAGCTTTACATTTGATCTTTAAGACTATACTTGTGCCAGTAAACAGCCTTCAAAACTTTTTTGGATGCATGGGAAATTGGGAACTTGAAGCACCAGGGAACATCTTTTAAATCCTTTATTACAAATAAACCATAAAAGTTGTTTTAAAATGTTATCTGAGAAAATTAAAAATACACTGAGAATGATCCTTAGGCTGTCAGACATAACTTTTTTGCTGAAAAACTTTACAGAAATGTATTTTTTGATTTCCAAGTAGAACATTTTGACTGTACTGCAACCCCATTGCTCCCATGTTCCCCACTGTCCACTTGTCCTTTCTCTCCCTTCCTTTTTAAATAAATTATTTGTTTGAACTGCATTTCTTTGCTGGGGGTCTGTTATTGTTGTTACAATGTCATTTGCTTTGGGGAGGGATTGTGTGGGCCAGGGTAATTGCTGTTTCCTTGAGGTGATAGCCCTGTGTGTCAGCATCCAGTCAGATGTCTCTTATTGCTACCCCAGGTGGAGGCATGACATCAACTTTTAGACTCAAGTACCAGGTATAGCACATCAACAACCCAGGCCTCTCAGACAGCGGGGAGGCAGACCTTGAGGGCCTTTGGTGGTCGCTATAGAAAAACATTGCCCCTCCTCCACCATTTGTAATGTCAGAGAAAACCATACTTAAAATGCAGACTGGAAAAGATTAGGTTAATTTACTGTTAATGGTCTTAACAGCTATACTTTACACCTCCCAGACTGACTGGTTGCACAGACAAAAGTCTGTGTGAGATCAGAACTTGTTTGTAATCTGGACATGCAACCAAACCACTGAATTATTTGACACAATCTGTTTTAAGAAAACAACTTTATGTAGCTTCATGGGACACTCTATTGAGAACTCTAATAATTTTTGTATGAAATGCAAGATGTGGAGTTTACTATCTGTATGCTGTACACCAACCAGCTGCATCCACAGTGTATGCTGCCTTCTATACATTTTACTGACACTTAAAATAAAGAGTGTGTAGCCACATAACATGGCTCAAAAACTGGACTGCTTCTGAGCATAACCGGGCAATAAGATATGGACCATGAGAACTGGATGATCTGTTAAAAAACTGGACAGGTGGTAACCTTATGAGTCCCAAGCAGTCTATCCTTCTCATCTAGGCTTTGATTCCTCTTCATTTTTAGGTACCCATGGACTCCATTCTTGTCAAATCCCAGAAGAGGAGCCTTAATAATACAATCTCTTGCTCTTCCCCTTCCACCCTGGGGAGGGGGGCAAGTATAACCCAAGGAACCTCCCATGTCTTGAAGTATTTCTGTGCTTGCTGTGAAGTCCTCTGAATTCCATTACAGTAAATGCATGCATACCCAGGCCTGGCACTTCTGCAGGACACATCAACACAGTCTACAAGATGTAGCAGTAAATAAACCACAGACACAAAACTTCAGTTAACTTTACTGATGAATAGACTGTACCAGTTCAGTTATACATGGTTTACAGACCTAAGGATCTTAAATTATATGACTATAGGTTAGGGCATTTCCTCCTCTTTCAAAGATTCCTATTTCTTCACTCCCCGGTAATAGTCACGTGTACTGTCCCATCTGGGGTCCTGAGATAACTTCAACCCCAGTATCAGGCTGGTCTTGGATTGGCTGTCTTCCTAACATAGCCTCTTGCAGAGGAGCATGATAACAATGCTGTGTCTCCACAATGTCCCTTTTCTTCTAGAATTCATGGTTAGCTTAACACTCTCTGTCCTTTCTCAGTGTACCGATTTATGCCACCTGGACAAGCGTATTCATGCCTGCCAGAACTTTGTAACAAGAACAAAAAAGGCTGTGCACTCTTACCATGGTGAACTATCCACATGGATCACCTATAATTTTGATGGTCTGAAAATCTGGAGAAATGAAAATGGTATTTACTGATCTAATTATGTTTTTTCTTTTATGTTAGATAACCAGTATCTATCTACCTAGCTCTATCCAGGAACTGGCTGAGCCCTGCAGTAGGGGTATTGCATGGAGCAGGTTTTTCTGTCTTTCTTTCCTTTCTATAAGTTTTCTAAAAACAAACAAATGGAATACATTTCATTAGGGCAATGAGCTTTTACTAAATGTATGAGTATTCTGAGTGTGATTTGATAAATTTGTAAATGCACCACAGCAAGCTTATAAAAACACCTGAAAATTGGGAATATATAATTATATATATAATTGTCGCAAGGTCTCAGCACTCAACGCTCATTATATATAAATATATAATTGTGAATCACTTTTTCTTTGCAGCCGAAGGCTCTGTCCATCTGTCCTCTGAGCTGGTTGGGGCCTACCCCCCCAACCTTGCTGCTCCTGCTTGTCTGCTGGATTTCTGTGTTTCTTTCCTGCTTCTGGTTTGTATTTTGCCTTTGGCTGTATGTGCTTCTTCTGTCTTTGTTCCCTGTTTTCTGTGTTTGTGTGTCTTTGGTTTTGTCTTTCTGGAGGGCTTTTGTCTGTGTCTGTGTTTGTGTGTCTTTAGTTTTGTCCTTTGGGGGCTTTTGTTTCTAAGCTCCTAGCATATTGCTCCAGAGCTCCTACTATTTGCTCTGTTACTCACAACTCTCACACTACCACATGCAACTGCAATCATTATCTGTGTATTTCAGCTCAACCATAGCTGCTCCATGTTGCATATTTGATTGATTTCACCTGACTCAGATTCACTCTGAACCTAGCTATGCAGCTCAGTCATGCTGTCATTCTACTTACCTCATTGCAGCTTCATTGCACTACCTGGTTACACCTGCTTTCAGAAGCATTGTGTTGCCTTATTTCTGTATATTGCAATTTACAACTTTATACTCCATTCAGATGTTGCTTCTAATTTTTTTATCCTGTTATACTTGGAGGTCAGCTGAAAGCTACTGCTACAGCTGTTAAACTAGCTTAGCATCTGCATGTGGTTCTCAGCCCTTCCATCACTTTCTTGTTTGTCCCATGGCGCGGGGACTGGGAAGTGCTTGGGGTGTCATGGCCCCATGTGGCTAATTATTTCTGTTCTAAATCCTGCCTACACTGCCAAAAATCCTCAGAGTATTTGTAACCTTGATTTGGCTCTTAAATGCCTGGCTGGCTTGCTCCACTATTCAGTGCTGTTTCTTTGCTACAATGTTATGCAGACCTACATGCAGGTCCACTTATTACTACTGTTTACTGACCTATGTACAGGTCCACACTTGCCTACGCACTTGTTGCTCATTGCTTACGCAAATCATTGCTTCATGCCTGCTGCCATCCCCTCAGCTTCAGCCTCTGGGATTCTGCTGCACTCAGTTCTGCATTCAACCTTGCAAGGTCTCAGCACTCAACGCTCATTATGATTCAGCATATCAGTGCTCATTCAGCTGCTCACCAGCTTTCAGTTCACTCAGTTTTTGTGGCATGCCAGCCATTCTATTCTGGTGCAGGGTTCCTGCAGCCAATGGTCCCACTCAGCATTTATTCTGTATCTTGAGCATGTCCAACTTGGGGTGGAGTCCCCTCTCACCTGACCCATAACTGGGAATGTCCTCACCCCAGGCTTGGTTTTAGCTGCCTGTTATGTGACAGCAGCTCCTGGTGCAGAATTTAAGACTAGCAGTGAAGGGTGGTTATTCCAATCTCCTTTAGCTCTAGTGTTCCACTATAATGGTTATCCATTGGCTTTAGTGGTTTCCCTAGCAAGGCACCTTCACTGCATTGTCCCTACGACTGCCTCTGGTTGATGTGGTTTGATTTTAAGGTGGGTAGGCCCGGTGAGTGCCTCAGCAGTCATTGCTCTCCTTCTTCCACCTTGATTACATGTATTGTTGCAGAGTTTTCTCGCAACCTTCCACGGCATTCACACTGGAGGGTTTGGGTGAGAGCCTTCCTCCAAATTGGAATATTTTACACTTCCCTTTAATTGCATTTTTCAATTTGCAGCTGCAAAGCCGTCACTAACTAAAATGTCCCAAGCCTGGAGGGAAGGTGACCTAGGCCTTGGATCCCCAGAGATTTTCTCCTTAAAAGTTTTTTTTCCCCTCCTCCATTGCCTCATGCCATAACTGTTAGGTCGCATAGTAGCATCCCCTAGTTTCTTTAGGTAGGTTCTACTGTTGGATGGATGTGGATGGTGTCCCCTGCCATTCTCTCTCTCCCTAGAGGATCCCCTATTTCTCAACGTAAACCATCAGTATCATGCTATGCAACCTGGGCATTTCATTATGTTATCAAACTGAGCATCTCTACTACTATGTCACAGTTACTGCTACTACATCACAGTTACTGCTACTACGTCACAGTTACTGCTTGCTTATATGCTTCGTGTCACCTCATTTTTGGGGGGAGGGATATGCTTGTACCACATTTATTTTTGGGTATTCCTAAGGTACCTTTAGCCACATGAATTGTCCCATGGCACCTCTAGGGGTAGAACCCTCTCCAAGGGTTCCTTGCCTTCAGTACCACTACAGGGTGGTAATTCCTCTGGAATAGGGAGCGTGAATGGCCAAAACCAAACTAACACAGTTGCACAAGCATAACACTATACTGGCTGTGCAGGACATTGACTTGGAAAGGCTTTGCCTGGAGTCTGATGGCCAAGCAGCCAGTTACTCCCACTTCCTGAGCTATATAAGCAGTTCCTCTCAGCCTCATTGTGAAGCACTTTTTCTTTGCCCCACCATCCTCCCCTCCTCCTACAGCAGCAGCACTTCTCTCCTTATGGGGATTCCTATGATACCTTTAGACATGGGAATCATCCCGTCGCACCTCTAGGGGTGGAACCCTCTCCAAGGGTTCCTTGCCTTTGGTACCCCTACAGGGTGGTAATTCCTCTGGAATAGAGAGTGCAAATGGCCAAAACCAAACTAACACAGTTTCACAAGCATAACACTATACTGGCTGCATAGGACATTGAATAATGATTATCTTAGAACCACTTAACACTTAATATGAACACTGTAGTTCCTACTGCAACATGCTGTTAACTTCATCTTTCTAGGTAATAAATGAATTGTAGTAAGTTTATTTATTTATTTTATTTAAAACATATTTTACCAGCTAGAACATGGAAAGTAAAGAGATGTTGAAGTAGGGTGGATGGTGTTAGGATGAATCTTCCCACTCCCATGTTTTTTTTATTGCATTTTAAGTAAATACAACAAGGCACATATTTCAGCATATATGCATTCCAGCTACAACAAAACTTCTATTATGCATCAATAAACACTATCTAGTCAATACAGGATTGCCTGAGTGTCTGTATGCTGTTTTTAACCACCAGCAGGGAGGAAAACACTGAATTACACATTAAAACAGAAATGGGACCATAAGGTTTATTTATTCTGTGCTTCAAGTTTTACTACCCACGACTCTAATAGACACCTCCCCCCATGTTAAAGGTACAAACTGGTATGAGAGACAAGGTTGAAAGTTATATTATGACATATGTATAATGATATAAGATCTGGACTGTTAGTTGATTGTCTGAATGCATGTTTGTTATTGTATTGATTTATTTGTTTTTGTCTGTGTTGGTATTAATGTTTTAGAAAAGCACAAATACTACTTTTTTACTATCAGATTGTTCTCTGCACCTGTGTATTGAACACACATATGGTATTTGTGATAAAATTCAATAAAATGTTTAAAAAAAATTATAAAAAAATATAGGTCAGCAGGGAGGACTTAAGAACATCTCATGGATTCTCCTCCTGGTTGGGAGGGAGGTTGTCCTGTCACTGTTTTGCAACTCCTGGTGGTAGCTGGTGGTGGTGCCTGTGATGGCATAAGTAACCACACACCATCAGGCACCCCCCCCCGAGGCCAGCTATGAGCATGCGGCCAATAGGGAAGGGGGATGGGTGGGACCAGAAAATGGGAAAATGCCATTCCAGTGTCTCAGATGATTGCTTATTTGCCCCTCCCAGTGCCAGACCCTCCATAGTGTGCAGTCCATGGTCATGCCTCCCAGCACAAGTGACAATTCCTCCACTAAGCTGCAGCACAGCCACCCATGGGGATAAGCTGGCCAAGTGGAGAGGGAAGGCTGGAGCTCTCAGGAGACATCCCATGATGATAGCCAGGGGAGACCCCCACAGAGATAAGATGGCCACTGGATACACAGAGTTCAGTGAGCATGGATGCACAACAAGGGATGAGTCTGGGGAGGTATAAAAGGGGATGACATGAGGCCTGAATGAGTGGGAGATTGGGGGGCACAGTCTGTGCAAAAAAAAAAAAAACCTAAAAAAAAATCATATTTTACCAGGTGAGCACACACAGCCCAGGGTTTATTTCCAGTTGTGACCTGGGGAGGATTCATATGGAAGAGCACAGTTACAATGTGCAAATAATACAGTGACAAACCATTCCAATACTAAAACTGACACCATACTAGGGAGAGATCAGAGCAAAAACCTCTTGGGGTGCTTAGGGTGCAGTACAATGTTTATAGCTTGAAGAAGCACTGTTATATGTGTAAATAGGCAGACTAAGTGGGATGTAGGCCCTTATCTGCTGTCAACATCTATGTATGTATGTATGTATGTAATAAATGTATGAGTATTCTGAGCATAATCTGAGAAATTCATGAATGTACAAGAAGAAACTTATACAGCATTTGAACATGTGAAAGTGCAAACACTAATAATTGTCTAGGAACCACTCAACATTAAATATGGATAATTAAGTACCTATTGAAATACAGTATGCTGCTAACTGCTTTTCTCAAGGAAATGTTTTTTTTTTCATAATAATAATAATAATTTTATTTATATAGTGCCTTTCAATATATCAAGGTGCTGAACAAGCTAATATCATAAATTCAAATTTCAATACAAAACATGAAAACATATAAAAATACATCACAAAATACATAATAAAAACATAATAAATTGCAATAAAATTCCAATCATATTACAGATAACTTGACTCTCCAAAAAGGCCATTTGCCATAAATAAGATTTTAATTCTTTCTTAAATCATGATACTGAATGTATGAAATGGACTTCATTTTTGTAAATAGTAATTTTTTTAGCACCTGTCTACAGTTCAGTACCATACACCTATGATGTAAATGGCTCCATGTATTTAAAGAGTCCTTTCATACTACGTAGCCATGCCTTCTGAGGAAGACAGTCGGTTGAAGCACCAGGGCAGGCAGTGTGTGTATCAGAGGCTCCCTGGATTATCAGACAATGTACAGAATACACTGAATTGGACTGAATGTTGCCCTTTAAATAAACAAGCAGCATGATTTCAGAGAACTGTGGTGTTTTTTGTGAAGCCTGTGTGCCAATGGCATGAGTGCACAGCTTTTTTGTTCTTGTTACAAGTAAGGTTGGTTACCCAGTAGTGCATTGGATCCCCTGCACAATTAGTGTGAGTAAGTCTTTGTGCCCATCAGAGCGTTGCACTGAAATTGGTCCTGATCCCCTCTATTATCTCAAATTTTGCACTTGCCAGTACTGTAATGATTTGTACTTCTATGCCATCTAACTCTGCCGTTGGCAAAATTGCTTCTTAGCAATCTTTCTTTCTTTCTTTCCTCTTTGCAGTTTTGCCACACTACCATCTTATGGCTTTTTTCCATTACCACACTGTGAGGCTGTACACCTTACTGGCAAGTGCAGTTCTGCCAGGGGAGATAATCAGGGGCCCATTGACTTTCTCTGGTCAGCCACCCTCCGACTGTCCGACCTCCCTAACTCAAGCAATGGACCACTTGGCTAGTACCATACAGTGCCATGTGTGCCCTGTTGTAATCAGTGGAAAACCCATGTGGCTCTCTGCTCCCATGGGTCAGGCCAACAGTGCCACTGCTAATAGACTTAGCTCCCATGGTCCCTCCATTTACCATGGAAATGAATCTCTTACCTTGTCTGTCAGCTTTCTTCTCTACTGTAGTCTCACCTGCCATATTTGGGTACATTTTCACTGCATGGGTGTCTCTCCAGAATCATCCTCCACCAGGATCTCGCTTGATGTCTTTGGGGGAACCCACCTCTGGTCAGTTGGCCATCGGGTTGCTTGCCTTGTGGACCCCCCCAACAGGGATCCCACACCTTCCTGGTGTTTCTTCTACTTGCTTCCCTCTATGGGTGATCTTCATGCAAAAATGCCCCCAGATCTCCATCTCAGAGATCTATCCTTAATGCCAGAGGTCCCTCACTGGAAGGCTACTAGGGTCTAAAGGTGAACTGATATCTGATGCCCTCAAACCATCAAGGTGCACAGGAAATTGGCAACTTGCAGTGCCCAAAGTGGTTTGTAAGACTGAGATGGTAGGAGGCAGTCAAAAGTCCTTGGCTAGAAAACCCATGGGCTAAAAAAGGCAGGCCTGAGGGCACCTCACATTTATCTGTCTACACCACCAACACTTCACCCCCTGGTCTATCTTCTTGGGGACAATGACAACATGTCAGTCTCCAACTGGCACATCTCTGTGAACATCTACCAACTCCTACTTACTACAAGGAGGGCATTCTTACAATTACATCAAGAGAAACCAACCAGGATCAACTCCACCCAGCTCCAAGCATCTACTTCTAGATCAGACAATTGACCAGAGAGAATGTTAGCTAGTATCTCCCCATCCCCAACTCAGCCAGATAAGAAAAACGTTTCATAAATGTCTGTAAGCTCTTGCCAAAGAAAACTAGCTCCGAAGCAGAATTAATGGTGGACCTTGAGGCAGATGTTTGCCTAAACCCCTCAGTGTGAGGGATGTTTGAGGTTTGGCCCTGACATCTGGCTGTTCTGCTGTGCAAGTGCTGCAGAGGAGAAATCATCTCCCCAAGATCCAGCACCCTCTAGTTCCTCAGTCCCTACCTCTAATAGGGGAGCAATAGCAGCAGTACCACCTCTACACTTGAGGACTGGGGACAGAAGTGGGTACTTTGGACATTGAAGGAACATATGCCTCCAGTGATGGGGCAGTGGGTAGACAAAAGGAAGAGAAGGCACCCACATGGTTTGAGGGCCCAGAGACTGAGAGGGCTCCAGCCATTGAGACTGCCCTCCAACCAACAGAGGGGTGCAACCTGTGCTAAAAACAGTAATCCACCAAAGGACATTGCCACAGTATCCAAATAAAAGTTAAAAGGTGGGCTAAATTTCCAGCAATGTCGCTGGTAGTACCAAGACCTGATGACACACACCTGAACAAACAAGGCCATCCATACCTCTTTAGATGAACTGGTGTGCCTGACCACAGTGACTGTTGGCTAAATGCATTGTCAGAGGAAGGGACTAGAACATTTTTCTTTGTTTGTATACGTGTGTGTTATTTTCTCTCCACAGGGACCCCAAGACAGAAATCAGTCCAGGATGAAGAGCAGAAGTAACAGCTAAAAGCAAGACAGTACTCTATGAGAAGCCAAGAATTTGAACATTTGATTTATGCACAGGACTTGAGCACGTTGGCTCCAATTACTTTTTTAACAGGCTCAGTGGAGTCACATCGTACACTTCTATTCCCCACTAAGAGGGACTAGAAAGTCTTCAAATTGGCTTGGAAAGAAGTTTTAATGTAAATATGGCACCTATCAGTTTTCTTATAGAACTATCACGGAGGGTTCTATAAGAGAACTACTTCCGATTTGAAGGGAGGTACTACAGACAAAACAAAGTCACAGCGATGGGGAGCATTTTTGCACCCACATATGCATATCCATATATGGACCATTTTGAACATCAATTCTTATTGAACCCACTATACAACCTGTATCACAATAGAATACATCATTATAGATGTTCTATAGATTATGGCACAGATATTCAAAGGAGCTGAGCCATGCGCAATAGGGTTGCACCTGCGCAAGTCCAAAATGTGCCATTCTGTGATATTCAGCAGGAGGCAGTTGAGCCCCCCAAATCATGCTGAGCAACAGCGCAATGCTAATGAAGGTATTGTGCAACTGAAGGGGGAAGAACCATGCATAAACTGCACAGCCTGATATTCAGCCAGGCCCTGCAGAGTTATGCAGGCGCAACCCCCTACCTGCGCCTGCACAACTTTAGGCAAAAAAAAAAGGCTCAAGTCGAGGGCCATCCACAGGTGAGCTGCCACATTGCAGGGTGCAGCGCAGCAGCTGCCACCTGTGGGTGGCCCTCCACTTGTTCCCGGTGCCCCCCTGCAGCCTGATCGTGGGCATAATAGTAACCCCCCGTAGCCCAATCACGGGCAGCAGAGTAGTCCCCTCCCTGCAGCGGCCTGATCATGGGCATACATAATTCATCCCCACCCCCGACTGGCCCGATCGCGGGCATGCAGCAACTCCCCACCCCCAGCCCGATCGTGGGCAAGAGACGTCAACCCCACCCCCAAAGACCAATATCCCGTGTGGTCCGTGGACCGAAGCCCAATCACGGCATAAGGTCAAACCCCAAAGTCCAATATCCCTGGTGATCTAGTGGCCCCCACCCACCAACCATGGAGCCCTACCTCCCCTCCCCATCAGCCAGCGGGCAGCAGCAGCTCACCCCGCCTGCCACCCGTTGTTTACCACTGATCGACAGCTTGGCACGCATGCCCATTGGTTCAGAGCAAGAGCCAACGGGCGGCCCATACCATACAAGGCAGTCCAGAAATGTGAATGAATGACTGCCTTATCGGTAGAGCTGCATGCCCATTGGCTCTTGCGAAACCAATGGGCATGCAAGCCTACCAAGCTGCCGTCGTAGCAGGTGGCGGCGCGGCAAGCAGGTGGGTGCTGCCGCCCGCTGGCTGACGGATGGAGCGGGTGGGGTCCATGGTGGGTGGGTCGGAGCCACTAGATCACCAGGGATATTGACTTGGGGTGGGTTTGACCTATGCCCAGGATCGGGCTTTACAGTCCACTGGACCACTGGGGATATTGGTCTTAGGAGGTGGGTTGACGTTATGCCCGTGATCGCTAGTCGGGGAGTGGGGACAAATTACTGTATGCCCATGATCGGGCTAGTCGAGGGGTGGGGGAGTTGCTGTATGCCCACGATCGGGCTTGTCAGGGGGTTGGGGAACAAATTATGTTATGCCCGCGATCAGGCTACTGGGGAAGGTGTTTACATGATGCCCGATTGGGTTGCTGGGGGGGATGGAATACTGTTCTGCTCGCGATCGGGCTGCAGGGGGCGTCGGTCCCCAATGGATGCTGCCTGGCAGGGCGCTAGGTGCAAGTCGTCGGGGATCAGCACACCTGCATGCTAATGGCATGCAAATGGGGCCGTAATTAGATGCAAATGGCCCCCCCTGCACCTTGCATAAATTATGGCACCATTTGCATGTCACCTTTTGAATATCGCAGGTTTGCACATGGCACAATGGAACTTGTGCCACTGCATCTGAATGCTCCACTCTGACCACTTGCGGTGGCGCAAGTTCCACTTCGCCATGCACAGTGGCTGTGGCCAGGGGGTGATATTCAAAAAAGTTGCTCAATAGCGCAACTCCATTGAATATCGCCCTGGCCACACCCCAGCGCAACTTTTTTGAGCACTGCAAGGGCTTGCACCACAGAATGGCACAGTTTGAATATCTGGCCCTATGTTCTTTTTTTATGGCCTGGAACTGAGACTGAGCTGCAAGAATTCTATGGTCATTTAAGCTTACTGACTCATACTTACAATTTACCATGGCAGTAAACTCAAGAGAGATAGCCTTCTTAGACCTAACAATATACAAAGATTCTGTACAAAGATTTTTAGTAAGCCAACAGACAGAAACACATTACTACACACAGCTAGTTTCCACTCTCAAAAATTGAAGGACAGTATACCATATTCCCAAATGCTTTGGGTGAAACAAAACTGTAGTCAGCAAGCGGTTAGGGACCAAGAGTATAATATGTCAGGCAGATTTCAAGTGAGGGGATATAAAAAGGAAACCACAGTAAAAAACAAGAATGGAGCAATTCAGGGTATGGGCCAAGAGACACCACAAATAGAAAATGAATCAGAAACAAGAGAAACAACATCTGGGGACAGATTAATACTGTCCTTAGGTTACTCTACATTGACACATCAAATAACGAACATAGTTAATACACACTAGAGAATCCTCATGCCCACTGGGATACCAGAATTTAGAAACAGTCTGATAATTGCATCTAAAAAGCGAGAACAATAAAAGACAGACTGGTTAATTCAGACCTGAAACCATTAAACAAAAGACCTGGTAAGCAGTTACTTCTGGGACCCTTGGAAAAGGGATTGGTACCATGTGGCTGATGTGCCCACTGCAGCAGCACTTCAAAAAACTGGAAATATACCACCCAAATGGTAATGCAAAATATATAATAAACTCTCACATAAAGTGCGACTCACACCATGTGGTGTGTATGTCTTAATCTGCCCCTCTCAAAATATTACGTGAGTAGGATCACAAGCCTACTGAAAAATAGAATAACTGAACTCAAAAGCAGAATTAGAACTAAGCCAGAAAATAGTAAAGTAGCAATACATTTTGCTGATGCAAATCATACAGCAGCCTCATTGAGGTTCTGGGGCATAAAGATAGTAGAAAAAGCATACAGAGGTGGAGACTGGAACAAAGGTCTGGAAAAGTGGGAAATGCTCTGAATATTCACCTTAAATGCAACAGAAGATAGACTGGGTATGAATGATGAGGAGAACTGGTCTATGTGTTGGTAGTGCACCAGGTTCTGACTTTGATACTCTGAAATGACAAGGAATATTAGTCTAGAATATGAATTAATCAAAATTAGTTCATTAAAGGTTACAATTGATTTGCCTGTTTTGAGTACATATACAATGACGAACCTATATTAAGAATGATTTGTCACATTGTACTCTGCTTAGCATCCACAGCCCATCAGGGTCAACTCCCTAGTCACTACGTCCTCCCTTGATGCCCCCCCCAAAAAATCTCTACATTACCATTGACCTACTAAGACAAATAAATCCATAGCAGACAGCAACAAAACTAACAAATACCAAGCTTGTACAATAATCGCAGGAATCCATCATTACTTTACTAAGATATAATAAAAACAAAGAGGGAATGACATGGTTAACGAGTCATAGCTGCCCACATGGCTTTGTTTTTCCATGCTTCCCTCTAGTAGCATAGCAACTAACAACATCCAAGCTACAGGGGTGGCACCCACCCTGCCTACATCATAGATGAGGCAGTTTGGAGGCACGGCTAGGGCTGATTGACACTTCCTATAGAGTCACATAAATACAGCACATCATTATGTGACTATCTAGCTAAAGAAGCATGTGAAACTGCAACACAAGCTGAACAGCTCAGGAGAAGGTAGGAACTTCTAAAATGCAACAACACACTGCAAAGTAACATAGAAGCAAATGAGCAAACTGTTTGTCAGTCTGTAAAGTACAGTTTTCTAGAAATTGCAATGCTATGTCTCCACAGCTTAAGTGATACAAACAAAAAGAAACAACCATTCCCCATTCGAGGGCAATTTTCTAAATCGACCCTGCTAGCCTGGAAAAATACGTGATGAAAGCAGTAAACTGAAATAAAAACACTAGAAAGTAAGTGAACCAGTTTATAACAAATAATGGATTGTAAATAGCAGGATAAAAAACTGTTTCCAGTCAAAATAGGTCACCAATGAGTAGTGAGAACATTTAAACATGACGGTATTTCCCATGTGACAGCAGTTAAGAGAACATACTGTCAGAATGATAAAAATGTATAATGAAAATAAATATAAATATGATCTGGTAAAGTCATTAGGACTCACAGGAATTTTTTTTCAAAAATAGATAGGCTATTGTAATTGATTGCTACGATTTACATGGTGGCTAAGGCTAACATGTAGTAATATGTAATAGAGTAATGCATTAACATTCAGCTTCCATATAGCTAGTAACAATGTTTAAGAATACAGGAATTGCATAGTAAAATATTGATGCAGTAACCAGAGTAAATATATTGTGGCAGACCCTTTGAATCGACAGGAAACATTGCAATCCGAGATTGCAGTACTTATCATTAAATTATTAAAGTATAATGAATGAAAATAAGAAATGAAAAGTCAGAAAAATAACATCATGAATGCTACAAATGCAAGAATTTATTGTGCCTAATATTATATTAACAGCTATGAAGAAATAACTTTCATATCAAAAACAAATTGAAGTGAACAAATACTTGAGTGAGAACACAAAGTAGCTAATATTTATTACAAATGTATAAGGAATCTACCAGCAATAGTTATAATAGTAACTATCCTTTTTTGCTACAAAACTGAAAAGACAGATGACTTTCATGAATTGAAAATAGCTCCAGATATAAAGAAGCTCTCTATATTATATTTTTATTTTTATCTAAGTTTAGAAGAAATGTAGTTATTTAAGATTTAACACTGCTAAGGTTAACAGATGATTGGATAAGGGGTATACCATACTTATAAATAAAAAAAAAAGCAATGATGCTTATTATTATTATAAAATGATAGATATTAAAATATTATTGTTTATATATTTATATAGATCCTTGACCCTGAAGAAGCCCGTAGTTTGGGTGAAACGCTGGGCACATCAGGGGATCGCTGTGTTCAAAGAAATACAGTACAAATAAAACTACATTTTTATGAAAATTGTGATGTGGCTGGCTTGCTGAAAATTCAATGGTCCAGTTCAAGTTATCCATATTAGCAGCCACAAACATGAACCTTGAAGAACTACCTTACAAAAAAGTACTCACCTAATTGACTTCCTTGCAATTGTTGGTAGAAGGGACTAGAACATTTTTCTTTGTTTGTATGTGTGTGTGTGTGTGTGTGTGTGTGTGTGTGTGTGCTATTTTCTCTGCACAGGGACCCCAAGACAGAAATCAGTCCAGGAAGAAGAGCAGAAGTAACAGCTAAAAGCAAGACAGTACTCTTTGAGGAGCCAAGAATTCGAACATTTGATTTATGCACAGGACATGAGCATGTTGGCTCCAATTACTTTTTTAACAGGCTCAGTGGAGTCACATAGCATGGAATCACAGACTTGCAGTTGGATGACTATTGCTGTTGCAGGGCAGAATGAGAGCAAAGGCCCAAAGAGTAAAACACTTTCACAAGCTGTCCCTACTACTTCAGACATTATTACCCAATAGCTTTAAAAAGGACAGTGAACTGACGTTTTACTTAGCAACAGTTACTGTTAACTTTAAGGCTCCATAAATTGCAATTTCATATTTTATACTATCTTTTTTTGTTTAAAGTAGACATTTGCCATTCTTTGGTTTATTGAAATTAAAGACAGTATATCTACTTATAGTGTATGGTGGAACGTTGTTCACGTTAAAAATCCCACCATACCGAAACACTGTTCACCCACAGAGTAGAAAATGAATGGAACGCTGTACTGACCGCACATGCAGAACAGTGTTCCATTCATTTAGAATGACAAAGTCGAGTTTCAATTGTAAGCCACACAGAACAAGGAACCACAGCCGAGTTAAAGTATGTGCGTCATGCTCGGGTAAAGAAAAATGCTCATAGAAAAGCAGGTAAACTTAAAACTCGTTATTTCTGATATTTTTACTGCAGGTAGTCTATGGTCGCCAGAAGACAGGAAGCAGAATGAAAGGCAAAGAGTGGATTGACAAGCAAGAAATGTTTATGGACATTTGGTGGTTCTTTGTTGAAATTAAATGAAATGGATTTTTTTGTCTTGCCATTTCCCAAGTTCTGTAGCAGTTGTAGCTATGTTTGAAACTGTGATCATAACAGATAAATACAGAAGCAGCCTTTGTGCTTCCGTATTGCCCCTACAGCGAGCCACTGTACACTATAAAAAATACTGGCCTCACAATCTTGCTAAACCAGTGTGTTTTCAGCCACCTCAGGGTTTAAGATTCCAACGGACCTCTCGAGCTTCGCTCTTGAGGTCACATGGAATCTTAAACCCCTCTGTTACTGAACACACTGGTTCAGCATGATTGCTCAGCCAGTATTCTCTATAGAGTACAGATTCACACCCTAGTGCCCAATCCTCATAGCAGTTCAATTTACTGTTTTACCTTTGTAATATGTACAGTAATTGTTGTAACAAGATGTAATACTAACTTTTTTGTATTTTCTATGTCTGACTGAATGAAAGTCTCATTTGAAGATCTCCTTGGGTGCAAGCAGACACTGTTCAAGCGTACAGTAATTAAGGGCTTAAGTTGGCTTATATGGTACTGAAGGCCAGGGTTTTTAATGCCAACAGCACAGAGCCTGGTGACTGACTACAAACCACCTTATCATAAAGGCCTTTAATGTGGTTGCTCCCCGTCAGTCAATTGCTGATGGTAATTGAAATAATGAGTGTGCTGTACAGAGTGAATTCCTGATTAAGACTGAACTGGTAACAGTTCATCTGGTCTGGACTGGTTCTTAGGCTTGTAGAAAAAAAATTGGGAATCTTTCCAGAAAGTGGGATGAACCTCAGGTGGTGTTGCTGGGGAGACCAACCCTGCATATCACAGAGTGTCTTAACTATAGACAAGCCAGATCCATTTGTAGAGGCCTAATACTATACTGGAGGCCCACAGTATAAGAGGTGTATAAGGACCTTTCAGTCTCAAAGCCTGTATGGCACCACCTCTGTGATTCCTGAGACAGCCTGTAGGGGTAGATAAGCTGATTTTAATTAAAGGAAAATTACACCCTCATATCTTCTAAATAGTATTTGTTTCCATGTCAACAGACAACTCTTTTCATGTAGCTGTTAAGGGTGTATGCAACTGCTTTAGTCAGATTTCACAGTTCATATTAGGCCATGTTACTGTCCTGGGAAGTTCCATTTCATGGTTGTTGAAATCTCATTATCCCCGAGAGCTGCATTAGCATATTGGAACATGATGCGCAATCACCCTTTAAACTCCCCTGTATGCCTGTCTGCTTAATTAGTTTTCAAAGAAACAAGCTGCAAGAAGGTGTGAAATATCACATTTACCTTCAGTGAGCTTTGCAAACTATCCAAGTTATAATGCAGTTTTTTTTCCCTTTAAACCCCATTCAGTTTATGAGTTTCCAGAGAGTTTTAGCAGGATATTTGTTCTTTCGGCATAGAGATACATGATGTAAATGGTTGATCTGACATCATGTTCTCATATGTTAATGTAGTTTTTATGGACAATGAGATTTCATCAACCATAAAATGGAGGCGCCCAGGACACTCACAGGGGGCTACCATGAGCAGTGAAAACAAACTAAGGCTAACACATATAGCCCTAACAGCTACAGGAAAGAAGATGTTTGTTGACATGGGAACAAATAAAATTTAAATGATATGACGGTGTAGTTATCCTTTAATAGTCACGTATTTCTGTTTGTAATTCTGTCTAAAATTGTTTCTTTGATCTATTTTCTAGAGTTTTTGTATGTCATTTAGTTTGCTGTATATCTTGTAACTTTAGTGTAAATATTAAATATTTAGTATAAATCTGCCACTGCTGTGGTTTAACAAGCGAAAAAAATTCATTTTTATTGGACAAAGTCCATGATCCAATTCTGGACAGAACCCTTCCTAACTTGATAAGTAAATCTGATTCTGATACAGACAAGAGGAGAGGTAACCTGCAGTTATTAAGGAGGTTCCTCTGTCCAAGTGACCTTGTGCTGTGTGAGGAAGTGCCTGGTCTGGTGCTGTGTGAGTAGGGACCTGCAGTAGGACTTAAAGAAACAGCTCCAAGACAGTTGTAACCAGGTTGGTGTCAGTGTAATTAGGTAATTGAACTAGAAAACCCATATTACATGATCCATAGCTCGTGGACGTATTTTGAGTGGGTGTGACAACCTTACACAACTAAACAGAAATAATTTAAGACACAATTCCCTAGCGCATAAAAATTACAGTCAGTCTGCAGAGAACAGTTCAATATGAACCTTCTTTCTCACTGTGATGTTCAGCAGTCACCAGTACTTCAGATAATGTTGGCTGATAAGAGCAATTTACTCACCAGTTTTGAAATGTGGTGAGTAAAACATAATTTGGATATGCACAAGTGCTTTAAATATAGAAAAAAGTGCTCCTTTTGAATCACCAACAGTGTTATGAAGCACTGTTCAGAGGGGGTGTGGAGCATTTCCAAGTGCTGGGATGAGAGTATTTCTTAAAATAGGAGTAAAATAGGCTGTTACTCACCTTATCTGGAGCACTGGCAGTCACTGATTCCACCACCTGTGCTTCCAGTTTAACCACAGTATGCCCCATGTCCTTTGGGTCCAAACAAATGTATGTGTGCCCTTTTACTGTCACGTGGAGCTTAGCTGGAGGAAGACAACTATGGGGAATCTCAATTTCTCTGATTAACCTCCTCATACAATCCAAACCCCTCCTTCTTTGTTTGATCACATAGCTATAATATGGAAAGTATATGAATTTTGGCAGTTGGCATTCAGGTTTCCTTGGGGTTCCATGTCATAATGGTGACTGCGAAAAGGCGAGCGGCATTATGGTGAAGTCAGAGTGCCAAAAATCATTTTCAGTGCTCTGACTCCCTGGGGCACAGCAAAATGGCACCGGAGACTTGCATTTTACTGTTTCATAAGGGGGGCTGTGCCCCCCTCCCACACCCCCTACTTAAGGATTTTCAACTCCAGGGAGGTGAATGTCAGGGGGGTGCAAAACGTTTAAAAATAAAATTTGGGCTGGGAGCAACAAAAACACATCAGCACCCAGACCTGAACCCAGCACCCTGTCCACCCAAGCTGCAAACCCACCCACCACGCCACGAGGCCAGCTCGGCAGCCCACTGTGACACCACCCCATAAAACTCCTCCCACCCCTCGCTGAGCATGCTCACCCCACCCCCCACCCCGCTCGCACATGTGTAGTGACATCCCGTCGCTATAAGCACTGACCCACCCCATCTGGTCACCCTACCTCATTGGTATCCTGCATGACATGCATCAGGATTGAGCCCCCATTATTGCAAGCACTCAATCACCAATGCCCATGTCATGGGCTACCTTTTTGGGTTCTTTGTGGCCAGCAAGCATGCTGTTTTGTTGTTTAATGCTCATAAAGGTGCACAGAATAACTCTGGAGTGCTCATCCTGAGTGCATCTTAACATTATTCTAGAGTCACACTCAATTGAAAGTTCTGTGTTGCATAAGTTGAGCACAGATCCAGGTTTCCAAAAACACAAGTATATTCTCTCCCTCCTTACCCTCTGGCACTCCTGGGATTTGAATGTTTTGGCCTAAACTGGTTTTCCATATGTTCCGTTCTGAATTTTAACTTTGTATTGTTACCAGCGTTGCAGCCATTGCCTTTGCTTTGTTGGCTTGCGAGGGCACGTCCTTTCTGTTGTTTTCACAGTTTCTAGTGACTGCTCAAATGTAACTTGTCTCTCACTGACTAAAGTCACCTCTTTATCCAGCTGCTGTATTGACTTATACAAAGCACTGAGTGAAGTCTGAAGAGATTTTAGTGAGACATCAGCCCCAGTTTCCTCCAGTGTCAATGCAGTGTTCCCTTTCTGTTTTCCTTCAGCCTGCTGCCCTTTAGGTTTGAAGAAGTACTGTTGGGCTGTGTTGATTTAAGATTTCTCCATTATAACATACACTGTTCTCTAGATTTTATAGAAACTGTCAGACTAATTATTGAAAGTCAAGTTCTCAGCTAAATTAGTATTTTATGCTGAATATTTTGAGTTGAGCATCAGTGCCACTGAAGCCCATCTACTGTACGGAGCTGCTAGCTCCACCCTCCAGAAAGCACGATTTCATGTAGCGAGTGCTGAATGTAAGGAACAAGTTGCCTGAAGAAGTGCTGAATACAGCATAACACAGTTGCTTAAGGACGTCATTGATCAATTGCCAGTAGAAAAAGGTGTAATTGACTACAGTTTAACAACCAGGTACAAGAATACATAGACATTGACATTAGAAAAAGTCCTATCAGCCTATTCAGTCTGACCAGCCTACCCAACTATCTTTACTGGCCCTAGTGGCAATCTTACCACTTAATTTCTGCCCTTCTCACCTAAGCCCATATGTCTGCCCCATCCCTGCCTGAAACTGCTTACTGATTTATCCGTTATCTCTTCTTCCAGCAACCTGTTCCACTTGCCCACCACTCTTTCCATAAACAATTCTTGCAGATGTCATTCTTTCATTCTTGAAACTCCCCCCCCCCACTCGTTTAAGTGAGTTCCCACTTGTCCCTGTATTTGAGCTAAATGAGAAGAGTTTCTTTGCATCTACCCTGTTTATCCCATGCAGGTACTTGTATGTTTGTGTCATGTTACCCCTTCCTGTCTCTTCTCAAAGGGTGTACATGTATTATAGTGGTGCGATTGCACCACTATAGTTAGGGATGTATGGGCACTTCAATGTTAAATCCCACAATTTGCAATTTAAAAACTTTGCAACTGTTTAATGAATTTGGGAATGTTAATGAGCAGCTAACAGCACAAGATGCATCTCTCCCACACTCCGCATTATCAAGTAATAAAAGTATATTTTTTGCATGGTAAATTAAAAATTGTTATACTCCTTGAACTGCTAACTTAACACTGATATGGATGATTACCTCACCTCAGGCAAAACATTCCACCAATCATCTAAAAATGTGAAGAAAGCGGGCTTGCAGGACGGTGGGACAACCAGTGGAGTAGGCCCAATCTCTCTCTCAGCTGTGGAGATTGCTCTCATCAGCAGAGCAGTCATGGAGCAGATCCTCACCAACATTAATCTGCAATCAGACCAGTTTGAACACTTGATCTCCAGTCTGATGGCTCAAATAAAGCAGCATTCTACTAGACTGGACGAGCTGGAGCAAAGACTGTCAGATATAGAGGACACCACATGGGTAGTACCAGACAAGCTTGCCAAGCTGGAAAAAGACATGGAGGCACTATGAGAGGCCCAGAACTATCAGGAGAATTACAGCAGGTAGGTGAAATAACTTGCGGTTCAGAGGTCTCCTGGAGGGAGCTGAGGGAGGAGGCTTGCTGGATTTCTGTGCAGAAACTCTACCTAAATAACTGGGGATGTCTCTGGCAAGGGGAAAATTAAAAACTTAGTGAGCACATAGAGCTGTGGTTTCACGTCCACCCAATGACCAGCCACCCAGACAAGTGATATTTCATCTGCATCACTTCCCTAACCGTCAAGCAATCATGGCAGCATATAGAAAGAAAAAGGAGCTAATGTTTGAAGGACATAGACTTTCGTTGCATCAAGACATGTCTGCACAAGTTCAGAGGAAGAGGCAGGTATTTAATAACCAAATGGATGGTATGAGGGAAAGAGGCCTAGAGTTCTTCATGATGTACCTAGTTTCCATGGAGTTGTATTCGGAAGGGGCCACATTTTCATTCTGGGAGCTGTGGAAGTTGTAAGCCTTTATGGATGATTGGGACAAACTGAATAAGAAAGGGTGAGGTACAGACTGTACATTTATTGATTTCAATTATTTTCTTCCTAACACTGGGGCATGCCGCTTGTCCTGGGGGGACCTGATCGACCACATGGGGAACTCCGGAAGGGAGCGGGACCTGCTTTACCTTGACTCTTGCTTTGGATGCCCAGGGGCCTGACCAGCCATATTGTGACTCCCATCACCTATGTCCATACTGAGAGAAATTGGGGCAACATAAGCTGTGGGGATTTGAACTTGCCATGCAAAGTGAACGTTTCAGAGGATCAGGCACCTGGGACTAAGGCTTGATAGGCCCAATAGGTTCATGGTCTGGAAATAACTTGAACATGTATGTACTTTAA
Organism: Neoceratodus forsteri; assembly: GCA_016271365.2. Classification (NCBI taxonomy): domain Eukaryota; kingdom Metazoa; phylum Chordata; order Ceratodontiformes; family Ceratodontidae; genus Neoceratodus; species Neoceratodus forsteri. Next base: position 244,730,793 of record CM057454.1, on the reverse strand, counting down.
ATGGACTGTAGATTTCCTGATGTGCCATTTCGATGGACTCTATAAGGAATAGCCCGATCACCAACAGAGGTGAACAAAGTCCAAACAGGAGCAGTGGCAGTTGCAGCACAATGGTGAGTTCTTGGGGCATTGGGGGGGCCTTGCATGGATATTTGAAGGCACTGGCCTCATCCCTTGCCATGCTCTGGATTCCCGGGGAGCAGCTCACAACATTGAACAGACTGTGGTTGCTTAAATATAGGCTGTAGTTTTGATTGGTTTACTACAGGAGGTGGGGGGAGAGTCTGATGGCATGCAGTTTGAAGGGAAAGTAAAGGACTTGTGAAACCTCTTATTGGGAGGGTGGTACAACTGGGAATATGTTGATGGGGCGTTGGTGGGGGATGAATGGCCAAGGTGTATGTGCCACTCCCCGCTTGCTCATTGTGGTGAGGGGGGTAAAGAGAACCACTTACCTAATGGGTATCAGTGATGTTGTTATAGTGGGCATATATATGGTTGTGGGGAGGTTGTGGGACTGGAGTTGAGTGGGGGGGAGGGGGATCTTCACTAGAGTCCAGGGGGTTGGTTGGGACTGCTGGGATGCCATTGCACTTGGCAGAGTCTACCCGGGAGGAGCATATGCCATGCTACTGGGAGGAGGGACTCAAACTGCCTCAGATGGGGTGGCCAGATAATGGATTTGTCATCCTGAGAGAATATACTATATTAGGCTCAGACTGAGGGGTTGAAGCATTGGTGTTGATGATAGTAGGGATGCAGGGACACTGAGAGAGTTGCAGGTGGCTGGGGAGGCTCTGAACCTTTGCCTGACAGATGAAGCTAAAGCAAGAAAGTTCTTTGCCCGGCAAAAAGTATATGAATGGGAAAATGAACTGGGGCCCTTACTGGTGCACCTAATGAAGGGGGGTTAAATGACGAAGAGGATAGTGAATATCAGAACAAGGGAGGGACACCTTGTAGAAGAAGTAGTATAGCGCTGTGGTTTAAGGCTCTGAGCTGCAAATCTGGTGACATCCAGCAGACCAGATCTGGGTTTGAACCCTACAGCTTCCACTTGCATACTGTGTGACCCTGAGCAAGTCACTTAACTTCCCTCTGCTCCCAGGTCGCACTTGTAAAAAAGCTTTCAGCTGAGTGTGCTACTCCTGGTTAAACAACTAAATAAAAAAAAAGAGGATGCATAAACTCAAAAATGTTTTCAAGACTACTATGGGAAGTTGTACCAGGCAGAATGCATGGGCTCAGAGCAGTTTATGGAAACATTCATGGAGGGATTGAACATCCCCACTCTAGATGAGGAGAGAAGAGCTATTCTGGGGGGTTAGATCACAGTAACAGAAGTAACTAAAGAAATAGAGACCCCACAGACAGGAAAAGTGGCAGGACCAGGTGGGTTCAGGGCAGAATACTATAAGGAATTGAAAGGGAAGTTGACTGCATCACTCAGGGATTTGCTGGAAGAGGTGGGGGGAGAGAGGGGACTACCTAGAACATGCTGTGAAGTTAACATTTGTGTTCTTCCAAGCCAAACAAGGACCCTGTGGAATGTTCCTCATATAGGCCAATATCCCTTTTAAATTATGATCGTAAGATTATGACAAAAGTCCTTGCCCTGAGGTTAGAAAAGGTACTCCCCATGATTGTTCACCCCAACCAGACAGGATTCGTCCAGGATAGATTGTCATATCACAATATGATAAGGTTGCTGAATGTGATATTTATATATAATATGTGATATTATAGTGGGGCACTTGGCATCCTGGACGGGCATGTGTCCTGTCTATGGATGCTGAAAAAAGCATTTGATAGGACAGAGTGGCTATGTATGCTGAGGGTTTTGGAGAGACTTCGACTGGGGGAGGAATTTATAAAATTGGTAGGAGCTTTTTACAAAACACAAAAGGTATGGGTGCTAGTTAATGGTTTACTGTCTGAGGAGTTCTGGCTTGGGAGAAGCACCAGGCAGGGGTGTCCCCTCTCTCCCTTCCTGTTTGGTCTTGCAATAGAGCTGTTGGCCATAACAATTAGATCTGACCCACAGATTAAGGGTATTGTGGATAAGGGGGGTATACACCACACTTTTACACTATATGCACATTATATTTTACTTTTCATAACAAACCCAGAAAGATCTATGCCTGTTGTCCTGAAAAATGTAAGTCTATTTTCAAAATATTCAGGGTATGAACTGAATAATAACTAGTCAGAAATCATGTACTTTAATGGAGGGGAGGGGGGCCACGTGGGCCTTAAAATTAGTGGATAAAGCATTCACATACATAGGTATCAGGGTGGGATGGGATTTTGGTAGTTTCTATTCCCTCAATTGCACCCTTGTTGTTTGAAACAATCTTGAAGGACCTTTGTAACTGGAGGGCCCTTCCGATCTCGTGGCTAGGTAGAATCAACCTGCTGAAAATGAATATCCTTCCTCAGATTTTGTATGTGATACACATGGTGCCCACTTGCCAACTAATAAAGACATTAAAAAGATAGATAAGGGCTTTACAGACTTTATTTGGCAGGGTAAGAAATCTAGAATCAGCCTGAAAAGGCTTAAAGCCTCAGGGGAGAATGGGGGCACGAACTTCCCAGATATTAAGGGTTATTTTCTAGCTGCACAGCACAGATATATACATAACTGGGTCAATAGAAGTGGAGCAGCCATTTGGTTTGACTTAGAGGAGGAAGGGTGTCCGGGAAGAGTTTTGGCCTACCTAGGAGAAGGAGGGGCACAGGCCTATAGACAATTAAGAAGCCCAAATCCATTGGCAGTCATGGTATTGGAAGCATGGGGGCATGTTAAGGGTGTGTGTTAATGGATATTACTTGGACAGGATGGGTGTTGCTAGTGGGGTCCCTTAGGGGTCGGTTCTGGGCCCTGTGCTCTTTAGGGTCTTTATTACCACTATGGGTAAGGGTGGAGGTGGCTGAATTAGTAAATATGCAGACGACACTAAATTGGCTAGGGTAGTAACAGATCAGGAGGGGGCTAAAGGCTTACAGGCTGACCTGGATAGCATATGTGACCGGGCAACGTCCATGGGTATGACATTTAATATAGATAAGTGCTGTGTAATTCATTTGGAGAATCACAATAGCATGCAAAACTACTACATAAATGGAAAGGTGCTATGCAAATCTGAAGAAGAAAAAGATCTAGGTATTCTGATTGATCGCAAATACATAGATACATAGACAGTGTCGGCAGATAAGGGCCTATGGCCCACCCAGTCTGCCCATTTGAGCTTGTAAGTTCAGTTTATGTTTTCCTAGAAGTCTGTTGCCCCTTACCCCTGACCTCCAGAATTCCTTTATGTCTATCCCATACATTCTTAAATCCTGTGATTGTTTCAGCCTCCACCACTTCCTCTGGCAGGGTGTTCCACTTGTCCACCACCCGTTCTGTGAAGAAATTCTTCCTCATGTTTCCTCTGAATTGTCCTCCCCCCAACTTTATCCCATGCCCTCTAGTCCTGGAACATCTTTTTTGCTTAAAAATAGTGTATTCTTGCACTCTGTTCCTCCCTGTAAGATACTTGTATGTCTCTATCATATCCCCTCTCTCCCTCCTCTCCTCCAGGGAGTACATGTTCAGTTCCTTCAACCTGTCTTCATAGGACTTGTGATGCAATCCATGCACCATCTTTGTTGCCCTCCTCTGAACCTTCTCTACCCTGTCTATGTCCTTATGTAGGTGTGGTCTCAAGAACTGTACACTGTACTCCAGGTGGTGCCTCACTAGTGTCTTGTATAGCGAAATTATGACCTCCCTTTTCCTTCTGGTGATGCCCCTGCCTATACATCCCAGCATCTTATTTGCTTTACCTGTTGCCTTGTCACAGTTTCCCTACTTTGAGGTCATCAGAGATGATAACCCCAAGATCCCTTTCCTGCTTGGTGCATGCTATATCCTCACCCCCCAACTGATATATTGTGCCAGGGTTTTTGTGCCCCATATGCATTATCTTGCACTTCCTTGCATTGAATTTCAACTGCCAAACCCTGACCACTCTTCAAGTTTCTGCAGGTCCCTTCTCATTCTGTCTACACCCTCTGGTGTGTCTACTCTGTTACAGAGCTTTGTGTCATCAGCGAACAGTGAAATTCTGCCTTCTAGGTCCTGCGCAATGTCACTGATGAAGATGTTGAATAGGACTGGTCCCAGTACTGATCCCTGTGGTACCCCACTGGTCACTCTTCCCTCTGTGGAGTGACAGCTATTTACCACCACCCTCTGTGTCCTGCCACCCAGCCAGTTACCTACCCACCACACTACTGTCCTGCCCACACCCATACACACCAAACTAACATATCGTTCCCATGCAAATAAACAAATTACAAAGGCCAAGCAAGTGTTATGGAACATAAAAAGAAACTTCAAGAGTTGCAATAAGGAGGTGGTTATGCCCTTGAATAGGGTATATGTTAGATTGATTCTCTATTATGGGGCCCCAGTGTGAGGTCCCATATCTAAGGGGGCTGTGGCAAACATTGAAAAAGTTCAGAGACAAGCCACAAAATTAATATATAATATGAAAAATATACCCTATGAAGGGTGTTTGAAACAACTAAAGCTTATGTCACTCAAGACAAGAAGAGTTAGAGGTGATTTGCTACTGTGCTATGACATAATGGGGGATGATTACTTATTAAACAAACTAAATCTCCAATTTAAAAATGATACTAAAGGGACCAGGGGTCACTCACTTCAGCTTAGACACATAAAGTGCAACACAAATAGAAGACAAGCCTTCTTTACACAGAGGGTGGTAGCCCCATGGAATGGGCTGCCAGAGGCATTTAGTTGCTCTGAGTCAAAGACTCAATTCAAAAAACAATTGGATAACTATATAATGGAAAGAGAAACAATCTGCTATTAATGGGTTATTGAAAGGGAGCAGTTATGGACTACTTCCTTGGCCTTAGCTCCCAGATACCTTTGTATGAACCTTTGTATATTAAGAAAAGGAGGGGAGCTGAACAAGTACACATCATGTTGGTCCCAGAGGTAGGTAACCCTGACTTTCTGCCAAGGCTTAAAGATGATGGGATCCAAATGTGGCAAGATAAGGGGGTTAGAAGTGTGGGAGACCTCCTCACCCAGGAAGGGATGTATACATTTGAGGAAATCCAGATGGGCTTGGGGATATCCCTCCCCTCACACGTGTTTAAGTTGTTCCAGGTCAGTAATTATTACCAGAGATTAAACAGGGTGTCGACAGCAGACACTGCTTTGACAGGGGTGGAGAGAGAAATTTGGGGGGCTAACAGGAACAAAAAGGGGCTGATGGGAAGGGTGGTAAAATTGGACAGGAACTTCTTCCAGAATACCCAGAGGGTGAAGCAGTGGTGGAAGTGTGACTTTGGTATTCTGATTAATCAGAAGAAAATTGGAAGCTAGTACTGACCTCCCATATGGAACTCCTCCTTTGTAATAAGTTTAAAGAAATGCAATCCAAATTTCTACACAGGTTGTATTACCCACCTAGTATGGTCCACAAGTTCTACCCAGAGGTATCTCCATGCTGTGGCAAATGTGGGGTGGCTCGAGGTACTTATTTCCACTATTACTGGGAATGCCCCCATCTTGTAACATATTGGAAGGGCATTGCACATGAGTTGACCAGGATGGAAATGTGCACAATCGAGATAACCCCACAGTCACTGTTACTGTGAGGAGAGGACCTGAGGGGAGGGGAGTGGGGTTTGTACTCCCGATGGCTGGGAATTTTGTTAGTTGTTGCTCGACAAGGAATACAGACTCTTTGGATTACCAGCTCAGTCCCAACGGTGGAGCAATGGAGGGGACTGGCCATTAAAGTACTTGCAACAGGTAGGCTAACATATGTGCTAAAGGGCAGGGAAAAGAGATTCATGAGAGATTGGGGCAAATGTTTGATGGTCCTTACTGCGGGAGGGGCACTGATGCTGCGAGAGGGGGAAACAGCATAGGCTTTCTGCAGGCTGGGGGCTCTGGGAGGGCATAACTAAAGATAACAGATTAGGAGTACTGAACAGATGTTAATGGATTATAATTTTGGGAATCTATACAATATAAAAATGTGATGATAGAATTGTATTCTGAGCAAAAGCATCTTTTTCTCTTTCTATGTCTATAGATTGTGTGATCGTAACATATTCAGTTCAGACTGTCATTTGTAATCCTGTTTAGACTATTGTGTTTTTTTATCTTTTGTATCTCAGCTTATTAAGGCTGAATAGGTCTGTCAATCATAAACTAAGTAGCGTTTTATTGAATGCACTAATGTGAATGGTGAACAAGAAAAATTAAAATAAACTGTGCATTTTTTTATGTCAGTATATCAATGGAATTTTTTGAAATTCTACTAAAAATATACAAAAAAATGGATTTGCATGAAATTTTGCAAGCATGGTCTCATGGGGGCAGATCTCTTGACATAACAAGTTTCATTCCAGTTAGATGTGCGGATTCTGAGATACACTGCAAAAAGTGAATTTATCGGAATTGTTTTCCTTTGGTTCAAATGGGTTTTCTGTCAGCTTGGCTAGTGCCTAGATGGTTTGTAATTTTGGCTTGAAATTTTCTGGGTAGAAAGGGACTGGACCACAGATTTGCATTTTCCTTGTTTGGTAAAAAAAAATATTAATCCATTCCAAAGTTATTTAATTTTGAAAATCTGAATACTTGGTTCTGAGCATTTATTTATTGAAAGCTAAAAGCTCTTTTACATAGGTTCCACGTCAAAAACAACATAAAACTGGATTTCAAGTTAAATAGAGAACTTAACAAAACATCAACATTTGTAAGAATCAGCAGTTACAAGCACACAGAGTTACAGTCATTGTACAAGGCATGCTAGACAATAAGTCTAGAGAAAGTATACAAAATTATAGGTTACTGCCATAAACAAAGTAGCAGCCAGTGAGGCTTTGTCAAGCATCAGTAGGTAACATGTGTACGGTAGGGTAGCAGGATGGGGAATAATAGAGAGGTGAGGGTAAAAGTAGTTGAGGGAGAGAATGAAAAGAGGGATACAGTAGTGACAACTTCAAGTTGTGGGGCATATTAATATGGTAATGAGCGGGGATGTGTAGCAGCTAAATGAGCTTTTTCAGGTAGCAGCCAGTGCTCGTTAGGGAAGGATAGGATTAAGTGGTGAAAAGAGCAAGGGATTGGTTTAGGAGGAATAGGGATGAGGGAAAGGGAAAGTGGGAAGAGGGAGAAAGGGCGGGTAGGTGAGGGTGAAAAAGATGGTGGGTAATTAAAAGAATGGGAAGGAGGCATGTACTTAATGATGGGTAGCTGCGGTAGTGCTTTGTGGGACAGCAAATCCATAAGGAGATGTCAGAAATAACGTGGTAATTTGGGCAGGATTAGCTGATGCAATCACAGTTGTTATGTGCCATGAGGTATTGATACAGTTTATATTTGAAAGGGCCCAATTTGGTAGCCGAGGAGACATCAGTGGGTAGCGAGTTTAGCCATAAAGGGGCCCTGTAAGCAAACGAACATTGTCCTTGTGTTGTGCGACAGTGTGGGACAGCGAAGAGCTGATTATCGGATCCTCGAGTATGTCAGGAGTTGCAGGGGGATGTAAGCACTTTTGGACTCCATGTGGCATGAGTCCTAAACTTTTTTTTCTTTGCTAGCAAGCAGGTTTAGTATTTTATTCTGTCCTTTAATTGCAACCAGCTTGCCTGGGCATAGAGATCACATATGTGTGTGAGGCGTGCTGCCTCTGTGAGGAGCCTGCAGGCTTTGTTTAGAGCAATATTGATACGTCTAAGGGAATGCAGTAGCGGCAGAACCATAGACAACCAGCCCATAGTCAATGATGGAGATCACAGAGCTGGGAATTGCTAATCTAAGTGCTTCTGCAGTACAGCAGCCCTATCCGAATATTGACTGCTTTCGTAATGTTTTCTACATGTTGTGAATAAGATAAGGTACTGCCAATGGTGACCCCTAGGTATCTGAAATTATGAATTAGCTCCAGTGGTGTGCCAGTACTGCTTCTGATGGTCAACAGGAAGGATCTATGCTTATTTTGGGAGGAATTGAAGAGCATTACCTTGCTTTTTTTTTTTTTTTTTTTTGTTTAAGATAATTTTATGCTTGTTAAACCAGTCCTCAACAGATGTAAAGCTGTGCTGTAGTTGTTACTCGAGGAGTTTGGGGTCCAGTTTTTTTATGAATATTACAGCATCATCCGCATAGAGCAGGATCTGATCTTGACAAGAACTAGGGAGTCAATTAAGGAAGATGCTGAACAGAAGAGGGCCCAGTATAGACTCTTCTGGGACACCACAACAGACCACATGCTGGTCAGATAAAACATCGTCAGTCTTGACTTGTTGAGTTTGATTGGCTAGATAGATTTTAAACCAGCTTGTGGTGTCATTGGAGAGCCCTATGTTGGTGAGTTGCTCCAGAAGAAGATTATGGTTTACGGTATCAAAAACCTTTGATAGGTCTATAAAGACTGCCCCAGCTAACTGGCCTTGGTCCAGAGTATTGTGGATAAAACTGGTGAACTCAATTAGTGCTGTGGTGGTGCTATGCCCTTTCCTGAACCCATGCTGTTGGGGACTTTGGAGGTGGTATTTTTTCTACATGCTCGACCAATTATCCGCCAAAATATGCTCGAGTGCATGGGGGAATGGAGATCGGCCGATAGTTCCTGTGAAGTGCTCTATCACCACTTTTGTGGACCAGGATTACTAAGGCAGATTTCCACACTTGTGGGAATTGAGATACCGTAGTCTTAACAAAAGATTCAGTAACTTAGTTAGTGGCGATAGAATTTCATCCAGGGTAAGGGCAACAAGTTTTAGGTCTAGAGTAGCCCCACTAAATCTGGACTTCCCAAGCACCTTTAGGATGTACTTTCTGGCCTCACTTTCAGGAACAACTCTGAAGTAGAAAGGGGGGTGTGCTTGGCCTTGGTTATTTGCCCTTACGCAATCTGAGTTTGGGGCATCAGCAAAGAAATTGGGGAGAACACTACTTAGATCTGTGAATGCATTATTAAAAGAGTTGGCTATGACCTTCGTGTCTACTTCTGTGATACAATCAATATTGAGCATAGTGGGGCCAGCTTAAGGTCTCTTCCTGTTATATCCTTGATGTTATCCCAGAATTTCCTCCCATCGTTCCAGGTGTTAGTAAGGGATTACCTGTAGTACTGGTTTTTACTATTATAGATGGCTTGGGTGCAGTCATTTCTTGCTCTTTTCTATCTTTGTATGTCCCCTTGTCTGCCCGTCTATCACACCTGCTGCCACAGGTGGTCTCTACTTTTCAACATGCTCAGTGAGCACTAAAAACATCTGTATGAAATGAAAAAATTTTTTTCATATTGATGTCATCCTTTTTTGTGAAGGGAAAATCCTTTTTCGTTTACCATCATCTTGTTTTCCATTTTTCCCTTAAAATGAAAATTTAGAAAAGTAGAAAAATGACATTCTGGACAGTGAGCTAGTTAAGTGGCTTGCTTATTGGGACTCCCTTAGCTGGATTCTATACTTAACAATTCCAGAAATGCCCTTAAAATTTGCTTTTTAAAGCTAATTAATCTTCTTTCACATCGGGTAATACAAAAAAATTTATTTTTTTGTATCCCGAGAAATGAATAAAGTCCTTTTTCATGAGGGGAGATCAAAAATAATGCGAGTTAAGTCACAAATTATGCAATTTGAGTAAAAAAAATGAGGCAAGTTGAGTCAAAAAAACATAAAATGAAGCAGGTTGAGTCATAAAATGAAGCAAGTTGAGTCAAAAAATGATGCCGGTTGACTCAATAAATGATGCAAGCTGGGTCAAAAAATTACACAAGTGAAAAATAAAGCAAATTGAATCAAAAAATAATGCAAGTTGAGTCAACAAGGTGCATGGAGCAAAAATGACTCAGGCTGCATACATCTTCGGTGCAGTGTTCCCAAGATCATTATATGCTGTGCTCCCACATCTGTCATTTTTCAAATCCTGGTCAAACTTTGTTTTCACACCTGTGGCATGCAATGACACTGTGGTGGCATGGAATCACATTTTGGCAGGGATTTGGAAATTTTCAGTATCAAGTTCAAGATCGGGGGTAATGAGAAGTCTTTGGAGACAATTTGGTTGCAATTTTCTACACATCTAAGGCGGGATGGGAGTGCGACCCTGCACTCATACAGGCAAATAAGGATACAATTACACAATCTCAAAAATGATGAATGAATGCAAGCACAGGGTCCAGAGGGACCTGTGCTTCCAGAGGCAAATGAGGATGCAATTATACTTTCTCAATAAGTAAGGAAATTCATTGCAAAAAACCTTTTTATGCACTAGTTAGGGTTGAAGCGAATAAGTAGGGAAATATGGCATTACAATTTCCAACCCTAACACCCCACACCTACCCTGAAGGCAGCAACAGGCATGGAGTGTGCCTTAGGGTTGTCAGCCCTAATGCTCACCCCATTCTCATATACTGTACCCATCTCAGCTTGTTTACTGATGGAATGAAGTGAGCATTAGGGGTGACGACCCCAAGGCACACCCCACATCTGTTGCTGCCTGCAGGGTAGTGGTAGGGTGTTATGGTTAGAAACCCTAATGCTACATTTCCTTGCTTTTGTCACTTCAACCCTAACTAGTGCATTAGCAAATTGTTTGCAATGAATTTATTTATGTATGTATGTATTTATTTCAAGAGTTTAACCAGGAAAAACATACTGTGCTAAATAGCTCATTTCCAGATGTGTCCTGGGTGGGGGTGGGGGTATGAGGAGAGTGTGGTGTTAAATTACATTAATAAAGTCACATTTATAATAACAAATATAGAATAAAGCATGGGTTGGTGTGTATAATGAGATGTTTACACACCGCCAAGCTGTCAGATGCTACATAAACAAAGCAACTAACACTGAGGGTGTATGTAAACTTTGAGTTTATGCACACCACCCCATATTTTATTTTATATAATTGCTGGGTCTTCCTTTTTGGCCACAGCAACTATATAAAATAAAAAAAATATTTTCTTGTGTGGCTGCGGCCCACTTGGGTTCTACTGCACGGTCTGTGGTTGTTTTTATTTCATTATTTATGCTTTTTAAATAATTTCTGTCCACAGCCAAAATGGCCATTACAATTTTTAAGGTGGTGTTTTTTTTCTGGCGGTCACTTACCGCTGAGTTCCAGTGGCAGTTCTGACTCCCTCCTGTGGAAACAGGAGGAGGCCAGCAGTCCGACAGGAAGAGCTGCAGCGAGCACATGCACAGAGGGAGAGAAACTGTGCACGTTTGCCATAATAACCACACCTTTATTACAGCAAATTACGCCACAGTTTCTTAATGATTAAAATGAAGAGCCAGTTATTATATAGAGAATAATGTATGGGCAACCTACACAAGGCTGTGTTTCCATCAAGGTGTTGAGATGACAGTATATTAACCTCCAGAACAAAGCTTGAGAGGTCCATGCTGTCATCTCAACCCCGAGATGTCAGTTCATGTCAAGTTGTGTGTGGTTGCCCATATTTTATTTCTTATAGTGTTGGGAAGCATCCCTCCCCCAAAGTAAAAAAATATATATACCATTTTGTTGTTTTGTTCTATGACCGAAATTACATTTACAGACTTTTACAAGTTTAAAACTAAAGCTGTCCTATTCAGACCAAAACACCTTGGTGCATCCTGCCAACATCTTCTTGCCCTCACCACCTCATCAGCTTCCCCCCTGGAGGTTGTTAATAAGATAAAGTATCTGGATATTCACCTCAACCAAGATCTTATATTTAAACAGCATGTGGATCATGTAGTGACAATGGTGCATCAGAAACTTGATTTTCTTTACAGGCTAGGTGACTCACTGACCCTTGAAACCAGGATAACTGTGGCTAACAGCACCCTTCTCCCCTCTCTGGTCTATGCTGCCCCTATACTCCAGTTTCTTAGATATACAGAAATGAAAAAACTGGATGTTCTCTACAACAAAATCAGCTGATTTGTGTCAAAATTCCCTCTGTGTAGTTACCATTGTGAGATCCTCTCCTCACTGAAATGGCCCGTGCTCACCAATAGGCTGGCTTACCTATTCCTCTGCCTCACATATAAATTTATCAGGGTGTACACTCCACCTAGTATCAATGGCATAATAGCCCAGAAGCCGCAGAGGCAATCCCTGCGTTCCACTGATTGCAGCAGCCTTAACATTCCCAGAATCGGAAACAACTTGGGTAAAAGGTGCTTTGCCTATTCTGCCCCTCATTACTGGAATGCTCTACCTGCCTCCATAATGAACTCCACCTCTCTTAGAGGCTTCAAGAAAGGCCTAAAAAACTACATGTTGGTGGTGGTGGGGGGTGGTCAATGCACTTGTTACCACGGAACATAACAAAAGTTTTTTTACCTTATTCACTCTTTTTCACTTATTGGCAACTGTGGCGCATGATGTAGTGTATGATCCTGCTGTATGTAACTAATGAAATCCCCTGTGTTGTTGTCCTCTATTCTCTGTAAAATGCCAATGGTTTTTAATGTCATTAATTCCTGTTATTTGTGACTTATCTTGCTATCACTGTACTGTGTTAATTTCTGTAACTAATTCTGGGTTGCCCCTGAAAAAGGAACCTTTGTTTTCAGTGGGCCTACCTGGTTACCAAAATTCAATAAATAAATAAATAAAGGTACAACTTTGGACACTGGGTGGTTAGTAAGCAGCTGAGTGTGGGGTAAACAAGGAATTTAAAATTGTGTGTCCTTTGAACTATGCTGAACAACTGTTTTGAATGCACACAGCAGCTCAGAATGTGCACAACATGAATTTTGAGTAGGCTGATTTTTATACAGAACAAAGGTTGACCTTATCTATTAATAAAAAGTAAACAGGAGACAAGTAAAAGAAGCACAGAGTTCAAGTTGTGCAGAACATAGCATATAAATAGCAACAGTTCAGCAAAGTGCAGCTGGCTGCAAAATGAGAGAAGGAAGGGAGACCGTGAGTACGAGTACACCAGGGACAAGTCCAAGGGAGATAGTGGACCAATATATCAGGGCAGTAGAGGGAGGGAGTAATATGGAGGGATGAGGAGTGGGACTAGCTTAGGATCAGCGGCAACTGCAGGAGTGAGTAGTAAAGGGATTTTAGACAGGGGAGAGGGAGCATTGTGAATACCGATGGGTAGGGTGCTCCAAAGTTTGGAGAAGTGGAAGGAAAAAAGCAGCATCACCAGCAGAGGATTTTACAGGGGGAGGGGTGAGACAGTGAGTGTCAGGGCAGGAAAGGGAGTAGGAGCCAGAAGGAGAGGAGATGAGGATAGGATAGAGGCAAGGTAGGGGGCAAGGAGCCCAGTCATAATTTAGAGACAAAGGCGATGCAATGAGTGAGGCACTTGGCAACAACAGAGGCAAGGAGAGGGATTAATGAAAGGAACAGTGGTGAGTTCTAAGGAGGCAACCCAGGGAAAAGTGCCAGAATGCAAAAGAGGGGATCCAGCCTGGCAAGGGTTGACTTGGGAGAGGCACTATATACACTGTCACCATAATCGAAGATAGGTAGAATCATCTTTGTGACACTCTCTCTATTGGTAGGAAGCGGGATACTTGCTTTGTTCTTGTAAAGTGCCCCAGGTTTAGGGTACAGCTTCTGGTGGATGGTATCCATTTGGTTAGAGACATCAAGATGACAATCCAATCATACCCCGAGGCATTTAAAGGAGGAGACATTCTCAATCACAACACGATCAAAGATCTGGAAGGAGGGGGGAGGAGAGAGCTTGGCAAGTCTCTTCCTAATGCCAAAGGTCATGGAGACCATTTTTTGGCATTAATGGACAGCTGATTGTCCTGAGACCAATGCTGGATGTTGTTGAAATCCAGTTGGAGTCGAGTTGTTAGGTCAGAGACAGAGGACCAGAGGCGTAGAGAACTGTGTTGTCTGATTACATGCATTGGGTACAGAGAAGTAGGTGAGGAGGAGGTTGTTTAGGAAGATGGAAAATAGGATAGGGCCAAGGATAGATCCTTGGGGGATGCCAGAGAACATAGGGCAAGGAGGTGAGATGGCATTACTAATATAGACAGCTTGGGTCCTACCCTCAAGGTATGAGCAAAACCACTCAGCAGAGGAGAAGGAGAGTCCAGTAGCTTTTAAGTTGTCCAAAAGAATGGAGTGGGCAACAGTGTTGAAGGCTCTGACCAGGTCTGCAAACATGGCAGAGGTGACCAGCCCCTGGACCATGCAAGAATGAATGGAATCAGTAAGCCTAAGGAGGGAGATGGTGGTGGAGAGAGATTTCCTGAGGCCAGACTGGTAGGGTAATAGGAAGGAAGAGTTGTCAAGGAAATGGGAGAGAGGGGAAATGATCAAGTGTTCCTGAAGTTTGACCAGAGAGGGGAAGAAGGAGATAAAACAGTAGTTGCCAGGGAGGGAGGGGTTACCCTCTTTGTGAAGAGGATGACAGTGGTCTGCTTTCACAGATCAGGGACTGAGATAAGTGACAAGGAGCAATTTTAAGAGGTGGGTGATGGGAAGGGCAATGGCTAGGGCAGAAACAGACAAGAGTTTGGGAGTAAAGGCTGTCAGGGCTCCCTCCTTTGTGTGGTTCAAGAGCTAACAGGGTCTTGAGGGTAGCAAATGGAGTGGTAAGGGAGAAGGAGAAGGGATGGTGGGGGAGAGAAGGGGGTGTGGGGAAGGGAGGTTGAAGGAAGGAGGGAGAGGGCACAGGTGGTGAAAAAGGAATTAAAAGATGAGAACTGCTGTGGAGTCACCCACCTTACGGACAGGGGTAGGGGGGCTAGGAGAGTAGTTAGAAGAGGGTGTGAATGACCTTCCAGAACTCTGAGAGTGGATAATGTTGTTCTGGAATGTGGATGCAACTTAGTCAGTCTTTGCAGGCCTAGTAGCTCTGGTACAGGTGTTACAACATGACTTGTATTTAGTAAGGTCAGTTGGTGAGCTAGTGGACTTGTGGACCTGTCAGGCAAGGTCACATGCATGGTGACAGGCCAGCAACTCCACTGTGATCCAAGGGAGGTGTGAACCCAACCATTGACACCGAGTATTCCTCAGGAAAGCATGGTGATCACAGGCCAACAAGCATTTGGAGTTAAAAAATGCGAGAGTGGTGTTAATGTTGCTGGTGGCTAGTATGGGTACCGCTTGGTTGCTATCAGGTCAGCAAGTAAAGAGGATAAGATCCAGGGATCAGAAGGATCTAATCTGGATGAATGTAGTGGTGGCTTTGTGGTGGTGAATCTTATGCACACAGTAGACCATATAATGATCAGTGAGGGTGTCAGGGAGGGCACCAGTATCCACAATATGGTGGGGGAGGGAGGAGAGGATCCAGTCTGGAAGGGAGTGGTTATGGGTTTTGGCATTGAGTCTAGTAGGATCAGAGATTAGTTGAGCAAACTGGAGAGGTTTTACATTTTGGAATAATTTATGATGGGAGAATGAGAGTCAAATAAATTTGAAGTCACCGAGGATGAGAAACTCACTTGTGGAGGTGTGGGAGGACAGGGTAGAGAGGAGCTCTGTCACAGAGGGAGGAGATATGCCAGGAAGCAGTAGACTCCTTCAATGAATATGGAGACAGAAAATGGGAGGGAGAGAGTCAGGAAGAGCACCTCATAGGCAGGAAAGGAAAAGACGGACAGCACAGGTTCAAACTGGGTGCAGGTGCAAAGATAGATGGCTACACTTCTGCCCCTCTTAGTATGATCCTGTCAGATAATTGAGAAGCCAGGAATGACTATGACAGTATCTGGGATCTTGGGGGAGAGCCAAGATTTCAAAATCACCAGGATGTTAGGGATGAGGTTAACCATTAAGGGTTGTAGAAGGTCAATTTTGGGAAGGAGGCTGTGGATGTTAACATGGGCTACTCTCAACCCCTTGGAGAGAGGACAGAGAGTTGTCAGGGGGGGTTTGGGTTTGAGTTCCATGTCACCTGCTAGAATGAGTAGCAAGGAGATGAGAAGCTTAAGGGAGCTAATGAGAGGCTTGAGTGATGTGGAGGAGGGAGTAGGAATGAGGGAAAGGGAGGAGGATGTGGGGCATCAAGGTGGATCTAGGTGAAAGGGAGGAGGCTGCACCAAGGGGGCTGGGGGGGTATCAGGTGGAGGAAGGTCAGCAGAAGGGAGAATGGGAGAGGAGGAGGGGAATAGAGAAGGAGGAGTAGCAGAACATAAGGGGAGGGAGGAGAGGGGACTAGGGAGCAGAGTGAAGGTAACTTCATCATGCCATTAGTTACCTTCACTCTGCTACTTGCTCAAATTAACTGAGTGAGCACACAGCAGCTGTTAATACAGTAGTCAGTACCTGGAAGGGAGGCCTGTAGTGGTGGTGTAATAAACCCAAGGTGAAGTAGGGGGATCTGACACTGGTGTACGTGTGTGTGTGTGTGGTGATACTAGTACTGAGAAATGGGGATGTCAGTTGTACCCAGATGGGGAGAATAGTATAAGTATGACTAAGGAAGGGCAGAACAGAGAGGCAGTAGGGCAATGCAGTAGCACTAACCCACAACTGATAGTATGATTTGAGCATCAAATTAATTTCAATCAATGAATAGAGCAGTAAATTAATGAACAGTAAATTACTGGCTCAGTTACTGAAACATAATTACAGCAAGGAATTTACACTAACCAGCAGCAGGCAGAATAATAGCAGTACTTTAACAAGCATTTGTCTACGCCAAATGTTGTCTTGCTGGCATTGGCATTGGTAGTCCAGGAGTTGGAGAGATGCATAATAGGAATGGCAGTGAAGAACTGAACTGACGCCAGCCTCACAGCCATCCTGCAGAGACTGACAGGCATTGGGGTGAGCCTTTGCATCATCGGCCATAACGCTCACGCCATTTCACCTCACCCTATCCTGCAGACACCGACAAGTGTTGGGGTGTATTTTGGGGTCTTCGGGCCTTACAATCACCCTATTCCACAAGGAAATATGCTGAGATGGTGCAGTGTAGGAGAATGGGGTGATTGTTGGGGCTGAAGACTCCAACTCACACCTTGATGCCTATCACTGGCTGCAGGATGGGGGGGTGAGGGTGAGGGTGGAATGGCGTGAGCATTACAGCAGACTATCCCAAGTCACACCGCTGATGTCTGTCAGTCTCTACAGGGTGGGGTGTTACGGCTGGAAACCCTAACACCCCAGGCATTTGTTGGTATTTTCACTCCAAATTTTCAACATGGGCTTTTTGTGATCCCACCTCAGGAACAGTGGACCTATCAGTTCATTAGCCAAAAGGTGATTTTGTACAGTGACTGTGCCGTTTGGCGCCACACGTGCAAAAACACATTTTGGACAGCACATAAAAAAATGACAGCTGTACTGTTCATGAAGAGGTGTAAAAAATGACAATGTTGAAAATCTGGATTGAAAATATATAAAATTAGTGAAGTCACAAGCATGCATAGAAACTGCGCAACGCTTGCCCATTACGCAAGTATTTTTTGGTTTTTTTTTAACCAAATTTTCAACATAAGCATTTTGGGACCTCCGATCATAAACAGTGGCCCTGTAATTTTGTTAATCTGTCCAGAAAGTTGATTTCCCACACCAACTGCTCCATTGTGCGCCAGATGTGCAAAACCACATTTCAGGCATGGTGTGAAAAATGACAGCTGTACTGTTCATAAGGAGGTATGAAAAAATGGCAATGTTGAAAATCTGGAGTGAAAATATTAAAAACTGTCAAAGTTATGAGCGTGCTTGTAAACTGCGCAATGCACGCTCATAATGCAGTCATTTTTTGGAATTTTTTCACCAGATTTGCAATATAGGCTTTTTGGGACCCCACCTCATGAACAGTGACACTGTTGTTTTGTTAACTGGTTCCGAAAGGTGATTCTGTGCAGTGACTGCGAAATCATCTGTTGGGACCAAATAACAAGATGACAGAGCATGTGTTCATAAGGTGGGGTCCCAAGAACCCCATGTTGAAAATTTGGAGCAAAATAAAAATAAATGGCTGGGATATCTACCTAAGTTGAATCTCTCCATTGATGCCATTATATCGCTCACCGGCATTTCTTCATTTTGCAGTTCGGCTTTGAAGGGTCAAGATGCATCCCACTCCACAGATGATCACAACGCCGGACCTCTGGAGGTGAGTATGGGGTGATACGGAGGGTGCAGGGAGGTGGGGTGGGCAGAGAGTGGGTGTGAGTTGGAGGAGGAGATGCCAGGGGCTATGAGGGACCATTTTCTTTTTTACAGGGAAAAACCAAAAATGGACATCGAAGGACAGTTTTATTTCTTTACAGGTGAGCCAAAACAAATGTTGGGCACATTGGTGTGGGCTCCCAGTGTGCCCCATGAGATTTTGGGGGGGATGCTGGGCACACTGGGGTGGGCTTCCAGTGTGCTCCATGAGTTTTTTTGGGGAGGGAATGTTGGGTACACTGGAGTGGGTTCCCAGTGTGCCCTATGAGTTTGGGATGATGCAGACAGGGATTGGGTCCTGTCAGCAAAGAAAGTGTATGTGTGGGGACTGATGCCAATGGAGATTGGACCCCATTGGCAAAGAAAGTGTGGGTTGTAGGAATAGAACTAATTTGAGTTAAATATTTTATTATAATATTATTATATTCTTAATTATTATTCTGTATCCTTATATTGGCTTAATTATTAAGTCCTATACATGCTTCTGATCAAATTAATGTCTAAATGAATCTTTAAAACAAGGGCAATGCTGCTTAAGGCTTGAATACTAAAATAAAATAATAATGCCAGGAAAAGGGGATACGGCATACATGGTCAAATTCAGAAAAAAAAAGTTTCTAGGATGGTCTGTTTAAACTGAATGGCCTCTTCCAATTATTAGCAGAAGAGCTTGAAACGTGACATAATTTACAACCTTGTTTTTCAGTACCAGCCAGAGCACATCTCAGAGGTTAACAAAGATTTAGACTGGCTTTAAGAAATTAAGACTTTTATTTATAGAAAATATACAAAAACTCTGATACATTTCAAAATTATACAGGTTATTGAAAATGCATGTACCTGCCCAGTGAGTACGTTTTAAACCCATCAAAAAAGAGTATTATGAGCTATTTACAAAAATCTGTAGCCTCAAAACTGTTTAAAATATATTGACAAATGTGGTGTCTGTAGTATACTGACCGTTTCACCTTTTTAGTGGAATGAGGATAAAGTGTTTATTTAATGGAATCTACTAGTTGGGTGGATTATAAGTAAGCAATAAGACACAACAGGGTGGTGGTTGTTATGTGATAACCGCACACCTAGGTGCGTGGTGAGGCACGAGGCCGAAGGCCGAGTGTCCTTCCACACCTAGGTGTGCGGTTATCTATAACAACTACCACCCTGAAGTGTCTTATTGCACTTATAAAATGTGAAATAACTATGGAAAAAGGACACTGACAAGGTGTTTATATTTTGAAAACTTTGTAACATTTATTTAAATACAGAATAGAAATTAATTGAAACATTGAGATAAAATAGTCCTTGGTAAACTTTTTGAATAGTAAAAATAGCAATTACCAACAACATTAGCAAACAACAGTCTACTTTTGTTGTAGTTTATGAATTACACTTTACTTCACTGTGATTTTCTTAATCTGTCCCGAACACTGATTTGCGTTAACCGACAGCGCCATTGTGCATTACTGTGCGAAACACATTTCAGGTGAGTGTGAAAATGACAGTTGCACTGTTCATAAGGAGGTGTGTAAAATGGCAATACTGAAAATCTGGAGGAAAATATTAAAATGCTCAAGTTCCGAAAGGCAGCATCGAACTGTGCAACGACGCCGTAAAACAGTCGTTTTGGGGAATATTTTCCCCAAATTTTCAACATAGCCAGTTTAAGACCACTGCTCATGAACAGTGTCACTGTGATTTTATTAATCTGTCTGGAACATTGATTTCATACACCGACTGCGCCATTGTGCACTGCATGGGCCAAAACAATTTCGGGTGAGATGTGAAAAATGACAGTTGTACTGTTCATAAGGAGGTGTGGTAAAATGGCAATACTGAAAATCTGGGGTAAAAATGTTAAAAATAGATTGAAGTTACGAGCGCATAAGAACTCATAGCAACACACTCGTAAAACAGTCGTTTCAGGAATATTTTCACCAAATGTTCAACATAGGGTTTTTGGGAGCCTACCCATGAACTATGACACTGTCATTTCATTAATCATTCTGGAAAGGTGGTTCCACGCAGTGACTGCGGAACCACCTTTTGGGACTGATTAACAAAATAACAGTGTCACAGTTCATGAGGTGGGGCCCCAAAAATCCCATGTTGAAAATTTGGTGAAAGTATTCCCAGAAATGGATGAGCTATGCACTAAAGTTGAAAAAATCTATTTATGCCATTATACAGCTTACTGGCATTTCTTCAGTTCATGGTCGGCTTTGAAGAGTGCAGACGTGTTCCCGGTCCACCGAAGATCATCGCGCAGGGCTCCGGAGATAAATGGGTTGAGGTGGGGGGTGGGAGGTGGCACGCAGAGGTGAGTGTGGGTTGGGAGGGGCAAAGAATCAACGAGGGAAGGGTTTTTGTTTCAGGGTTTTTTTATTTATTTACACTCATGGGGACTTTTGCCACGCTGGGGTGGGCTCCCAGCATGGCTTGGGACAGTGAAGCCGATGGGGATTGGGCACCCCGACGGCTAAGGAGAAGCCACGCTGGGGTGGGCCTCAGCGTGGCATATGAACATTTTTTGGGGGGCCGCAGTGAAACCGATGGGGGATTGGGCACCCCTGTCAGCAAATGAAGCTTTTGCCGTGCTGGGGTGGGCTCCCAGCGTGGCACCAGGCAGCTTGGGAGGGACAGTGAAGCCGACGGGGGATTGGGCACCCCTGTCGGCTAAGGAAGTTTTTGCCATGCTGGGGTGGACTTCTTTAACTTTTTGGCGCCTACCATCATGCACCGCGCACTTTCATCTCGGGAAGCGATCAGCTTTTTTTTTCAATGCCTCTCTGCACTTGCATTGTGTTGTACGTTTGAGTTAACTGATAGCCCGTGTCACTTGCCAATTACCTCTATGCATTGCGAGTTACATCAGTTCCATGATAAGTATCAGTTTCTTTTTTTTACTGCTGCTGCGGCGATTCACCTATACACCCAGACTACGAATGTGAGCTGTGTGTCGCAGTGGGGACTGGCGTGTGGTATGATAGGGATGGAGCTAGGGCTGGATTGCACTACGATTGCTACATACATTTTATCATGTGTATGCTGAGGGGGAAGTACTCAGCGAATGTGGGAGAGAAGCGGTTTCAATTATTTGTCAGTACTTTGGGAGAGAGAGATTGAGCAGTGCAATCAGCTGTTAGGACAGTTTCCGAAGCTGAGATTGATGCGCAGGTTGTTCATCTACTGCAACAGCAGGATGTGTGCCTACTCAGAAAACGCTGCAGTTCAGTTTAGGAGAGGGACAGTGATGCAGCTAGCAACGCCACTAAGGTTTACTTGATTTATTGTGTGAGATTTTGTTCTCGCTTGTGTTATGGGATCATGGTATTTTTAAATTTTGATGATTTCACTTGCCAGTCAGATTCTTTACTAACATGGAGGTCGGGCATTCCATTACAGAATGTGGGGAAAGCATTTATTTTGGGGTGGCCTTTGCACAGCTGGCTGGAAAATGTTCCCAACCCGGTGGTTGTTATTCTTTATACCACTGGATTCCAAGCCCTGTCAACCAATCAGGAGACATTATTTTTCTTGAACATTTTATAATACATTACACCTCTAAAACATCTAAAAACTGAAAAAAGGAGTACCTATTAATGCATAAAATATGATATGTCAGCAATAGGTTAACTAGTACAGTACTTTGCAGTAAAAGTATTTATTAGTAGAGTTGGTTGAAAATAAATAATTTCTCTGTCACATGTAAATTTTATCACATAAATACACTGTACCATTTGTAAATTTGTAAGACATAAGCTGTGTTTAAAACTTAATTTTCATTACACTGTACTGTAGTTACATGGTCTCATTGAAGGCAACCTTCTCTTTATTTTTGTTTTGTACTTATGTGCTGTGGTCTAGTACATAAAAGGAAAACTGCTATAGGATTGAGGTGAAAGGTTAGTAAGGAAAAAAACTTTAAACCTGCCAGATTGCCTTTTTGTGGGCAAAGAGGTAGATTTCACCTGAAAACTCCTGTATAAGATCCAAATGTACATGCTTTTATTAACATTAGCAATGTATTTGGGCACTTTGGGTCTGCCTCTGCCTATTTAACTGGGTTTTCCACCTTTTCTTTTTGTTTATAAAGTATTACTGTATTGCCTACTTTCTTCATCCTGTTTTTTGTTTTCTATTTTTCCCCACACTGAAGACAGAGAATGTTTATCATGGAATGTTTACCATGGAATACAGGGATTCAAAATTCTGCTCTGTTCCACTTGTAGAATGTTACTCTCATGACATTCTGTACACACAGACAACAAAGGCCTGTTTTAGAGCCAGAGGCTCAATTATATCACTGTCAAGGAAAGCATAAGAGATTTCCCTGATGAGCAGATAAAGATAGAAGGGGGAATTTTCACTGTTAGTAAACAAACAATTGTAATAAAAACTATAAACAATACTTAATGTTTCTAATGTGTTTATGTGTGGAAGGAGAGTGTGATGATCAGGGAAACAACATTTAATTAATTTATTTTATTTTTAATTTAAGGTAGTTTTATTTTTAGGGCCCAGTTGAAGGTTTTCTTACAGTGTAAAGGCAGCAGCCATGGTTATAATGGAAGATCAGTTCTGGTTGAAGGGGGACTGATGACATATAGTTCTGGTTGTATGAGGACTGATTTGCTCATTGTGTGATGTGGTTTAGGACCAGGATGACTGTGCATATATAGAGATTTAACACACAGTCAGCTGATGTCTCTTGGCCAATGAGATTTCTAAATTTTTTTCTTGCCATTTTATAAGCTTCTAGATAACTACATGAGGTCATGGTTCACTTATTTTGAACAAAGGAGATCCCTGTCTTAAAGAAGTTTTATTAAATTTACACAGTTCTAATTATAGCAGGTATGCCAAAGTAACATCATTTTAAACAGGAAAAATGTACTTCTGAAATCTGTAAATACTTTTTAGATATCTATAAAGGAAAAAAGTTTTATAATGCTTTTATTAATTATAGATTTTGTATTAGAATTGACACCATCATGTTTGGTCTCAAATGAATCCTCTCCTTAAGTTGCATCTAAAAATATGATTTTTATATACCAGTATGTACAAAAGTGCATACAGATGCAGGAAAGAAAAGTTGTTTATAACAAAAGTAGTTTTTCTGAATGAGGTCATATTGATACAAAATTGGCTTAGGAGGGGCTAACAGTAACACCCTCAAAGAATGCTCAGACCAATCATAACTTGATGGTGGTGTCGCCCAATAAGTGGGACATAAATGGGATGCTGGCAAAGCCAGCCCAGATGTGCTTAATTCTTTGGTGTGTGAAGACCTGTGTTCAATGTGCTGACAATTTTGGATGAGCTTGGACTTATACTAGGCTCAAAGCCTGAAGCCACACCTGCTGGGAACATTACTTGGGCTTGAACATTGCCACTGCAAGGAGTGCTAAACCAGCCTGAAAGCCTGTACAACTCTGCCACAGGTCCAGCTACTACAACTGATTGTTATAGAAAGGACTTTTTTCCAGTATTGGATCAAGCAAGGCCTATGTTTTGCATACTGAGAATTTGGACTAAAAGTAATGTTTTGGAATTTCTGTTAAAAGCCTAAACAAGAGACTGACTTTGGAATTTACCAGCCAGCAAGTCTGCAGTGCTGTTGAATAGCAGAGAGTCCAGAGCTGCAGGTTCAAAAGCAGAAATGAACTGAAACAGAAAAGAGTCACAGAGTCCAGTTACCCAAAACAACATTGCTGTCCACAGGGAGAGACCTTTCTACAGACTGTGCAGAACTGCTAAAATCTTGTCTAATTTCTCCCACTAAATCCTGAAGTGACTTTTGATGATTTGTGACATCAAGCAAGAAGGATCCAGCCTGCATTGCTTAAATGATGTCAAAAGACTCTACAGTTCCAGGCTCAAGGGAAAGATAGCAGACTAAAGCCAAACTCACCACCAAGGACATTTGTCATCCAAAACCAAAAGTTCTCACCAAGACTTTGAAAGCTAAAAAGTAGAAGACCACATCTACAGATAACTGAAACATAAGTAATCCTTTATTCTACTTTTAGTACTTATTTGGCTATCTGGGGTGATAACAGTGCATTTTAGCTTCAAACCTTAGGTGTATGGTTAAGCTTGAATTTAAATCTAAAGAAAATACCTTTTTCATACTATAAAGTTTAAGCATGTATCCTGCCAAGATAATCTGAAACACTGGTGTAATGAACTGCAAGTTCTCATAGAAAAAAAAAGGTCATGCTATTTCTAAGTATGCTAAAGAAATAATATAAACTGTCATTTATTATGCTGAATAGTGTTTACTCATCTACACTGCTTATTTGCCAAGATTTGTTTTATTTGTTTTATATAATTTACTTGATTTTCTAAAATCTGTTTTGTTTACCTTACAGTTTATTTACATTACTTTTATTGTACTTGATATTTATGCTAGTTATGAATATTTAGGACTTGTACATATGTGAATAAAATATATTTATCTCTTATATAATCCAAAGAGTGACAACAGTGTTTTTCACCATCATTTTTGAATCTGGAGAGCATAGGATAATATCACATGTGAATATTTATTATTTTTGGTAATTTATAAAATTATTTTTGGGTGAGGCCTGAGGTAAATCCAAGTGCATTCTTATAAAAAGTGATATTATAAGCCTTTGTTCTGACAGTTTCGGGTAACATGCCAACATGGGGGATTGACCACCCCTGATGTTGGTATGGAATGCTTGTACCAACCTAATTAGGTCATAAAAAGCTAGGTACTTCCAAAAAGAACTAGAAGACAATAAAAACAACTCTGCCAAATTTTGGAACATCCTCAAAGAAGTCGAAGGTCAGTACACTGCAACACCCCTTCCAAACAAAATTGTGTCTGATGGTACCACCTATACGAACAAAGCTGATATACCAGAGAAGTTTAATGATCACTTTGCCACTGCAGGGCTTGCCTTTGGCACCTCACCTATCAGCAAACTTAGCCAGGCAAGAGACTACACTGTTGGCTTCATTGATAATCACAGCCATAACCAAATGCATCCCACCCCTTTCAGCTTCCTCACAATTATGTTCAAGCAAGTGAAGGACCTCCTCCTTTCTCTGGATACAAAAAAGAGTGCGGGTGCAGATAATATTGAACCTTACTTCCCAAAACTTGGCCATACCTATCTGACCGCCCCCATTACACACTTATTTAACGCCTCTCTGATTCAAGGTGAGCTACCTGTCTTGTGGAAAACTGCCCACATCCTATCATTAATCAAGACTGGGGATCTGAGTGATCTGAACAATTACTGGCCTATTTCTGTACTATCCGTCCTGTCTAAATTACTTGAAAAAATTGTCAACATCCAACTTAGAGAACATTTGGATTCACAAAAGTTGCTAAACCCGTCTCAGTCCGGCTTCACAGCCAAACACAGTACAGTATCGGCTATTGCCAAAGTAACTACAGACTGGCAAATGGCCTTGGACTCTAAGAAGCATGTATTTGTCCTCTTCCTTGATCTAAGTAAGGCCTTCAATGCTGTGGATCATACCATCATGCTTACTGCACTGAGTAACATCGGACTTGATAGTTCTGCACTAAATGGTTCACCAGCTACCTAACCAATAGGTTACAACAAGTCAAAGCCATAGGAGATCTGTCCCCACAAAAATCCTTGTTACGATGAGTCCCACAAGGCTCCATCCTGGGCCCTATCCTTTTTGCAACATACATCAATAATTTGGACTTGCAGCTGGGCACAGCAAATGTGCACTAATTCGCAGATGATACTGTACTGTATACCACAAATTCATCCTTGGATCTGGCCCATGAGTACTTACAGAAAGACTTCATCACCCTCCAATACAACCGTGTCACTCATAAGCTCCTCCTCAATGCCAAAAAGACTAAAGCAATGATTCTCTTACCAAAGTCTACTTCCAGATGTCCACATATCACACAGATCCGAACACTCTTAAATGAACCCCTTGAAGTAGTTGATACCTTTAAATACCTAGGGTTCTGGCTGGATAACAAGCTTAACTTTCTGTGCCACTTAAATGAAACCTCGAAGAAACTAAGACAGCAATTAGGTTTATTCTATCACATTAAACACCTACTCACGTTAGAAGCCAGAATGAGACTAGTACAAACTACATTCCTACCTGTACTGGACTACGCTGACTTCCTTTACAGTCATTGCCCATCAACGATGCTAAACAAACTGGATACCCTTTACCACCGGGCTTTAAGATTTATCTTATCAGGACTAGAGGGCATGGGATGAAGTTGGAGGGAGGACGATTCAGAGGAAACATGAGAAAGAATTTCTTCACAGAACGGGTGGTGGACAAGTGGAACACCCTGCCAGAGGAAGTGGTGGGGGCTGAAACAATCACGGGATTTAAGAATGCATGGGATAGACATAAAGGAATTCTAGAGGTCAGGGGTAAGGGGAAATAGACTTCTAGGAAAACAAACTGAATTTACAAGCTCAAATGGGCAGACTAGGTGGGCCATAGGCCCTTATCTGCCGACACTGTCTATGTATCTATGTATCTATGTATCTTAAATCTACCCCGTAGTACACATCTCTGTCATCTATACCAGGTTTCGGGATGGACCTCACTCTTAACTAGAAGAAAAAGGAATGCTCTCCTCTGGTTTTTTAGAGCATTATCTGATAACCTCCCTGCATAGATCTCGAACATCTTCAAATGGGCTAAAGGTTCCTATGGTCTGAGACGCTTCTCCTTAATCTGCTTCCAGATTCCTAGAGTGAAAACTACCTTTGGCTCAGCAGCAATTAACTTCCCACTTCCATCACTTTGGAACACTATGCAAGACTCATTAAAATTATCCTCACTTCCAAGCATTTTCACATTCAAAGCTCTATTAAAGGATTATCTGAAGGAATCAAGCAACTGTTTCAGACGCTGATGACCCCTAAGCCCCAGGTGCCACTCTCAAATCCTACACCTAAGTATCTCATCCACCCCACATTCCTAACAACAGAAACCTAGGACCTACGAGCCTAGTTCCCCTTAATCCAAGATGGCCCTGCCTATTCTTTACCTTTTACCTATTCTGGCCTCCCTTTTGGCTGCCTACTCTTTCACCCCAGTTTCTACCCTATTCCTTAATACCGCCTTATTTTTTATCATTTAGGTATGAGCTCTTACTTAGCGGAGACTATATGGGATTGTTGTCTCTTCTCACTTCAGTAAAGCTTATCGTTATGTGCCTTTGCATGTTAATTATGTTGACCGGTATGTATAGGCCCATATTAACTGGCACCTTCACAATGTTTTTTTTTTTTTTGCACCATTGTCCACTGTAATTGTAATCTTATGAAGTGTACTGTATTGTATTAATGCCCAGGACCACCTTGAAAATGAGCTTGCTCAATGGTGTTTATGCCTGGCTAAATAAAGTGATTGATTGATTGATTGTGTGTGGCGGAAGGCAGGAGCTGCCATGTTTATTGAAAAGTTTCACCAGGAAAGGCACGTTGGGGAGGCGTGTCATCTGCCGCTGCATGATGAGCTTGTCTCTGATTACAGTGGCAGATTTCTTTCAGCTTGGTGGCAGTTTCTATAATTTCCACATCAGCACTAAAGAAATTGTATGGGGTGGGGGAACATGCCGAAATGGGGGCTTGGTGAACCCCCAATGTCAGTATGGGGATTGTGTGTGGTGGATTGCAGGAGCTGCCATGTTTATCGAAAAGTTTCACCACAAAAGGCACATTGGGGAAGCATGTCATCTGCTGCTGCATGTCGAGCTGTCTCTGACTGCAGCAGCAGATTTCTTTCAACTTTGTGGCACGTTCCATAATTTCTGCATCAACGCTAGCATGCTCGCTAATTGGGGGATGAAGAATGCACTTACTAAAGCGTGCCCTGCATTTGCCAGCATTGACACACCTCTCAATGTGGTACTACTGCAAGATGTTGCTTGCACCTGCATGCAAGATAACATAAAAATCTAGTTGCCAAGCCATATTACAACAGGGAAGCAGCAGTACCCAGCAGCAGACTGTATGAAATGAAGTAGAAAGGCAAATGGATGGAAATGTAAACAAAAGCAGGATGAGCCCTAAACGTCTTGGAACATTCAGGGAATCTGGCAGAGTGGTCAGCTGCCAGCTGTCTGTTTGGCTGACTCCTAGGTAGAGTGCAGTGCAGAGGACCACTGGTAGTCTGCTTTTAAGAGGGAGTAATGTTGCACTGCCCACTCTCCACATGAAGCTGCCCAGTTGGTGGTATAGAGGCAGGAGGTGGAGGAGTTAGGAGCCATTGTGGTCTCAGGTAGGACTACTCTTGCAGTGCCTGGGGAAAAAAGAGGGAGTAGATGGCTTCCTTTCTTGACCCCTAGGTGTGCAGATACCCAATGGGAATTAGGAGTCCAAATGGCATGCAGTGAGGTGAAGAGCAGCTTTGTTTAAAGTCAGAGTTCCTGCCATTGTTGTTGCTCCACCGACTCTCCACAGGAAACTACCTGATTGGTAGTAGGAGAGGCATGAAGCAGAGGAGGTGGGAACTGTCACAGTCTCAGGTGGAGCTACTCTTCAAACAACAAAAGAAGACCAGCTCTATTCGCCACTGCTGAAGAGGACTACTCCAGACACAGATCATACGTGTTAATGTCCTTTACTGCAGTTCATTTCTACAGCAAACATTCACAGATGTGGCACAGGACAGCATAGGGCATCTTAATATTTTGCACACTTGTGCTTTATTCAGAGATATGTGTTGCTGCTGCAAATACAAATTTATGACACACTCTTAAAGTGACAGTGCATTGCACATAAATTTATTAAAACAGCAGTGAATAAATGAAGTGAATAACATGGAAAAGTGCTAAAAAGCATTTAAAATAGAACACTCTTACATAACTGACAGTTGTGTCAAACCAGGAAGCACATTTGGCAAGTGGTGGCTACCACATCTCCAAATATGGCTATTGTCCCTGAAGTTTGGAAAACCTCCCAAACCTGCTACGCATTGTACACAAGGTCTAGAAATCACATATATTGATACAATAGGTGTTAAAAAGGTGCTGAAGGAATACTATGTGCAGTCAGAGGTACAGCTTGAATGAAGCTGGTTTCACTATTGTTAGTTTCCAATTGATTGCTTCAAACACCAGGATCAAGCAGCCTAAACCTGAAACAAAAGACAAAAGAGAGTTAGTGTCTTGCAAATCAATATTACTGTTTATAAAAAAGATAGTTCAGTTATGTCATTCAGACCAGGGGAAACACTGCCCTTTTTTAAAAATCCAAAAGGATTCCCTTTGGGCCAATCATGTTTCATGGTCCCCTTCCCTGGGTCCCATGGTGACCCTTTTCACAACTGTGAATGCCCATTTGTGGATGCCACTCTGAACCTTAAGGCTATGTGTAGTAATGGCTGACTTGGTGTTACCTTCTGAATAACTCTAATATGCTCACCGATCCTTTCCTTGATTTTGCATTTTGTTCTCCCAACATAATATTTTTTATTTTTATTTATTTATACATCAGTTTACAACCTTTGAGCCAGAGGCTCGTTTCCAAAGGTACCTCGTCACAAAGAGGACAATACAAAGCACAACATTTCATTACATCATTGTAGGTAACATTTTTTTTTTTTACATCTTAGCAGGCAACAGTATGGCAGATATATACTGTAAATGACTTTGTTTGCAGTAACAGTGTAACAGGTTAGGTATTGACAGGTATAACAGTTATTCGGATAAGAATGAGAGGAAAGCAAGCTTTGGTTGAGCAGACAAATTAGTCTTGAGCTGGGACTGCTAGGTTAGTAAGAACAGGTGGCTTTGGGACAGGGCAGGTGATAGATTGGGGGGGGCAAGCCACTCTAGGAGTTTTGTCAGTTGTTGATTGAGAATCTACTCAGAGAGTTTTGTCGGGTACAATGAGCTTGAAACACCTACGGCTGGGGACAGGCAACAGCTACGCATGTTGAATAGCTGACTTCTGGCGGTTTTCAAACCGGAGATTGAACGGATATCGGTGATGGAACTGGGGAGAATATTGTACCAGGTAGGGCTCTGTAGTAGAAGGACCGCTGACCATGTGGTCCTGGATCTAGGGATGGACAGGGTGGCCTTGGAGGAGCTACGAGTTTGGACTAAGGGTTGAGCTAGGTGAATAGAGGCTGTCAGACCGGAGGGATAGACCAAAGTGTTTTTTCGTTGGGAGGCAAGTTTGATATCTGAGCGTTCATCCAGGTTGAGCAGCTTCTTGGTCATATAGCTGGCAGGTATGGGTTAATCTGGTGGCTCCTGTGATTAACCTACAGGCCTTGTTCAAGGTGTGTCAAGGTTTATTAAGGGCAGTCTTATCCAAGAGCACCATAGACAGGCAGGCCATAATCAACAAGGGACAGGACTGAGGAGGTGACTGCTAGTCAGAGGGCCTCGGGGGCGGGGGAGGCAGTGCTTGTAGCGATAAAGGATACCTAGCCGTGTATTTGCAGTGGAGGCTAGAGTATCAATGTGGTCGTGGAAAGTGAGTGCAGAGTCAAAGGAGACCCCAAGGTACTTGTACAGGCAGACTTGCTCGAGAGGAAGATTAGAGCCAGGGAGGATACGGAGTGGGAAATTACTGCACAACAGGTGCAGTTTGCCAGGTATACCACAAAGGACATGTCACAGCTGATGAACCTTGTAATGTGGTACACTTCACCCATAACAGGGTTAGTGAATGTGCTGGTACATGTGACAACACTGCAATAGTTACAGTGGCTACATCAATGTGTGCCAGTGGATAAGTTGGGTAACCAAGTAACCAGGTTCTGATCCCAGGATTCAGTTGGAAGCTATGGGTAATGCTGTCCCCAATGTGTGTTGGCCTCCTTTAAGCCATCCTAGGTGGGGCTGAGACATATTCAGACAGTTTAGGTTCCATCTGTAGAATATTCTGATGTCTGTGAAAGGTTGTTTCAACCCAGTTTGCCCTAGAGCTATATGTGGTCACGACGTTCATTATGTTGTCCTATTGGACATTGCTCCTGTGATGTGGTGTTAGGATCTCCTCCCAGCCAAAGTGTTTCCCCCCTGGTCTGAATGACAGACCTGAAACTCTATCTTATTTATGAAATGTAATATTGATTTGCAAGACGCTAAATCTTTTTTGTCTTTTGATTCAGGTTTAGCGTGCTTGATCTTGGTGTTGAAGTAAACAATTGAAAACTAACCACTGTGAAATTGATTTCATTCATGCTGTACCTCTGACTGCACATAGCATTCCTTCAGTACCTTTTTAATACCTATTGTATCAATATATATGATTTTTATCTCTTATGTGCAATTTGTAGCAGGTTTGTGAGGTTTTCTGAACTCCAGGGACACTAGCCATTTTTGGAGGTGTGGTAGCCACCACTTGCCAAACAGGTTTCGTAAAACATTAAGATGCCTGATGCTGTCCTGTGTCACATCCCTGAATGTTTGCTGTAGAAATTAACTTCAGTAAAGAACTTTAACACAAATGATCTGTCTCTGGAGAAGTCCTCTTCAGCAGTGGTGAGTAGCGCTGGCCTTCTTTTGCTGGTTGGTTCATTACTACTGGCTACACTACTTATATCAGGTGGCAGCCCCGTTTTTGTGGTTGGAGCTACTCTTGCAGTGTCCAGGAGGGTGGAGGGGTTAGATGGTGTCCCCTCTCGACCCCTAGGTGTGGCAGTGCCAATGGAAATTTTCAGGTCCTGGAGCCTCTCCTTGTATGACTTGCCCCTTAGTCTCTGGACCATCTTGGTTTCGCTGCACTGTACTGCTTCCACTTTGTCACAGTCTTTCCTCAGGTATGGACTCTAGTACATTGCACAGTACTCTAAATGCCTTCTCACTAATGACCTGTACAATGGGAAGATCACCTCCCAACTTGTGCTGATTGTCCCCCTCCCAATATGTCCCAACATCCTGTTTACCATCCCAACAGTTCTGTTACAGTGTTCTGTGGATATTAAGGTCTCTTCCTTTTCCCAGTGTGCATTACCTTATACATTTTTGCATTGAGGGACAGTTGCCAGATCTTTCACCAGCTCTCCAACCTGCCCAGATCCTCCCTGAGTTCCCTTAACCCTTCCTCTGTGTCAGCCCTTGCACAGATCTGTGTGTCATCTGCAAAGAGGCAGATCTTGCCCATAGTGTCTTCTCCTATGTCGCAAATGAACACATTGAAAAGGACAGGGCCCAGCACCAATGCCTGAGGTACTCTGCAGATAATCTCCCTTACTTCTGTGAACTCCCCACTTACTATGACCCTTTGAATCCTTCCCCTCAGCCAGTTTTCCACCCAAACTAACAGTTTTTGTTGCACACCTAAGTCCCTTAGCTTCTTGACCAGTCTTCTGTGGAGGGATGAGTCAAAGGCCTTCTTAAATCTAAGTACACTATAATAACTGCCAGTGACTCACCTCCTTTCTTTCCTGCCTCACCTCACATTCCAGCAGTGGGCTATCCTTCTTCCTAGTAAATAACGAAGAAAAGGATTTGTTCAGTATCTCTGTTTTTCCTTCATTCCCCTTGTCTCATATGTCTTCTTTCTTGATCCTCGTTGCTCCCCTTTTGACCTTTTGCTTCTCCCAGATGTAACTAAAGAGTACCTTTTCCCCTTGCTTCCCCCCCTTGCTAGCCAGAGTACTGTTACTGCCTTGGCCTACCCGACCTTCCTACTAGCTCATTTTGCCACATAACCTACTTTCTCCTGCCCTTCCCCTTTTGACTTCCCATTTATTTCATGGGCACCTTCTTGGCTCTTACCACCATCTTTACTTTTTACCATGAACCATGTTGGTATTTTTGACCTTTTCCCTTTGATTCCCTCCCAGTTGAGTTTTCTGCTGCCTCTAGCATTCCTTTTCCTAAATGCTTCCCATTTTCTCTTTCCCCTTGTAACTGCCCTATTTTCTCTGGCCCAAATATTCAAACTGCGCCAGGCTGTGGCGCAAGCTTTGGTGCAGCTCAACTTGGCTGTGCAGGGTTGTGGACTTGGCGATATTCAATGAAACTGCACCATGGCTCAGCAGCATTGAATATCGCACCCTGGCCACCCAGAGTGCATGACACAGTTGCACTGTGCCAGCACAAGTGGCCAGAGAGGAGCATGGGGATGTGCTAGTGCAAATTCCATTGCGCCATGCACAGCAACCGTGATATTCAAAAGTTGACAAGCAATTGGGGCCATAATGCATGCAAGGCACACATGGGACCATTTGCACGTCATTATGGCCCCATTTGCATGCAGATGCGCCGATCCCGGATGCCTTGCACTTGGTGCCCTGCCAGGCAGCAGCCGTCGGGGACCAACGCCCCTGCAGCCCGATCGTGGGCATTTGTTTAAAAAAAGATCACTTCCAATATCCCTGGTGGTCCTGTGGACCAGCTATCTGCCCAATTGTGGGCATTTGTTTAAATAAAAAGATCCCTTCCAATATCCCTAGTGGTCCAGTGGACCAGCTATCCGCCCGATCGCGGACATTTGTTTAAATAAAAAGATCCCTTCCAATATCCCTGGTGGTCCAGTGGACCAGCTATCTGACTGACCGTGGGCATTTGTTGAAAAAAAAAGATCCCCTTCCAGTATCCCTAATCTGCCCGATCGCGGGCATCTGTATGTAAAAATAGGCATAAGTCCAATATCCCTGGTGGTCCAGTGGACCGCTATCTGCCCAATCGTGGGCATCTGTATGTAAAAATAGTCATAAGTCCAATATCCCAGGTGGTCCAATGGACCACTATCTGCCTGATCGCGGGCATCTGTATGTAAAAATAGGCATAAGTCCAATATCCTGGTGGTCTAGGATACCCCTCCCCACCCGCCCACTGAGCCCCACCGCCCCTCCCCCATCAGCCGGTGGGTGGCAGCTCCCCACCCGCCTGCTGCCCCGCCGGCCGCCGACTGACACCGTCGGTAGGGTTGTACGCCCATTGGTTCATAGTGTGAGCCAATGGGCATGCTGCCCATACCGTACTACACATTCCAGATAGACATATGTCATATGGAGATGTCTGAGGACCTGAAGCAGCTCTTCAAACAGCACCTGGATGCAATGTTGAAGGAGACTGCTGCCCGATCATCCCTTGTCCACACTGTGGCTGATGCCGCAAAAGCAGCCATCCTTCATGGCACACAAAACCATGATTCCTCCCCTGAGCATCCAGCAGCTCACAATAATCCCCTTCAGATGGCCCACTCTGTGC
This sequence comes from Neoceratodus forsteri, assembly GCA_016271365.2. Lineage (NCBI taxonomy): Eukaryota > Metazoa > Chordata > Ceratodontiformes > Ceratodontidae > Neoceratodus > Neoceratodus forsteri. Next base: position 244,696,468 of record CM057454.1, on the reverse strand, counting down.
AGCAGATAGCTGACAGTATAAGCCTCATGAACCCCAGTGATAATCTCTGTTGCCATTTGGAAAAGGTTTGTTCCAAATGTGAGATGCTCAGTCTACGATCAGCCTACCAGGTACAGGTCCTCCAACAGACTGTTGATCCCGGCCTCTGATCAAAACTCCCAGAGGAAATTCATCTATCCACAGATATGACCTTTGACGAGGTCGCTGAGGCCCTTATTGCTGCACACATCCCAAATGTGGTTGGCATCATGTTGGCCTACCCCATAAAGCAAACCATCAAGGAGAGCCCAGCATCATACAGCCAAAGGGTATGGCTGGCCTACCATACTGGCAAAGCACTTTTGGAGGAGGAGGAGGCAGACATAGACCAAATTGAGTACAATAACTTGTTTATTCAAAACATAATTCCAGCTTTCTGTGACAAGGTTAAGCCTTCAATTTTCCCCAGAATGGACAAGTTTGAAGATAGTCTCCAGAAGACTGAGCGTGTTTATCAACTCTACCTCCAAGATCTGAATTCTGTCTCAAAAAAGGTGGCCGCGGTACAGTATACCAGCAAGCTCACAACCCACTATACAGTGGAGGGCAAGGCCAAAGACAAAAAGGCCACACCCTCGGATGACAAACAGAACTACCAGTCGGGTGGGGACTGAAATCAAAATAGGAACAACAAGCAGAATTGGAGCAACCATAATTCTGAACAGCAGCATGATAATAGGGGCCATCAAAATTATCGATCAGGCCCTTCTTATTGTGAGACAGTGGAGGAGAACAATAACCTCTGCAATCTTCTCGGGCACGTCCAATCAGTAGTGGACTTAATCCCAAAGCGAACCAGTACAGCGTTAGCTCTGGTACCCCAGGCCTCACTAGGCCAAGGAGACATTGGAGCCTCCCCAGATCAGGCCGCAGCAGGCCTAAATACTGAGGCCTCACCCTTCTTGGTGACTACCAGTGCTCAGATCTCCTTGTATCCTATGCAGGACCTGGAAGAGGCTAGGCAAGATCAGGCCAGCCTACTTTTTCAGGAACTTTCCTGGTAGTAGTTTGGATTGACAACTACAGGCCCTGCTCCACATTAGGTACAAGCTCTCCTTTGACACAAACAGAAGGCCATGGTCAGGGGCCGCCAACTGGTTATCTTGCTAGATACAAGTGCAGCTATTCCTCATGGTCCACCAGATGGAGAACCAGTGCACAAGGTGTGGATGGCACTAAGCTAGTCACCTACCATTCTATCATACTTCCCATAGTGATAGGCAGTCTCAAAATAAATAACACTTTTGACCTGGTGGTATTACAAAATCATCCCAGCATCCTGGGAACTGATTTTTTCATACTACTCAGCTATGTGGTGGATTTAGCCAATATGTTCTTGATCCAAATTAAGAGACAATACCATGTGGTCATGATCTCTGATTCACACGTGGTTGCAGCTATTGCTACAAATGACAGGGAATATGACAACATAGCTCTATTCCAAACACATGAATTCTTCAAAGAACTTCTACCTACACTAAAGAAGCACATGGATGCTTTTGCCCCACACAGGCATGATTGTGGAAGAATGCAAACTGTTATCGAAATTCCAGACCCAGCACATGACAGACAAAGGCAATACCCCTTTCCTGATGAGGCCTTGCCATCACTCAGAGAAACCATTCAGTCACTCCTTAGATAAGGTGTGATCAGGCCTTCTGTCTCGACTGCCAATTCACCCATTTGGCCAGTGAAAAAACCCACTGGATCTTGGAGACTTACTGTTGAGTACAGGGAGCTTAATCAAGTCACTCCTAGCTGCTCACCTACTGTAGCCTCAGCAGCAGATGTGCTCAAACTGCTAACACCAGATTGTAGGTGGTTCAGCACCCTTGACATCTCCAATGGCTTTTGGTCACTGCCCCAACTCAGGAAAGTCAATACAAGTTTGCCTTTACCTTTGAGGGTCGATAGTACACCTGGACCTGTTTATCCCAGGGTTTTCACAACAGCCCTCTTCTGTTCCATCTACAAATGATGGACACCCTGCAGGGTTTCTGTGCCCCACAATGCCTTCTGCAGTATGTGGATGATTTACGGTTGGCAACTGCCACCAAGAAGCAACATTTTGAACTCCTTGATGAACTACTGACTCTCTTACAGAGAGCAGACTTCAAGTGCAATCTTGCAAAAGCACAATTTTGCTGGAAGAAAGTCATCTTTCTTGGCCTGTGCATCACAGGAACAAGGCAGGAGTCTGACCAGGAAGAAAATCCAGGGTCTACAAGATCTGCCACTACCCACCAGTGTGGCAACACTCAGATGTTTCCTAGGAGTGGTCAACTATTCCAGGGACTTTATTTGTGAGAAAAAGGATGTCCCCTGGACTTGGGGTCCCATTCAGGACTAAAACTGTGACTCTTCTGAAACAGGCCTTGGCCTCTGATCCAGCCTTAGTTAACCCCAATCCAGTTCTACCTTTCCACCTGAAATCAGCTACTTCAGACATAGCCATGTCTGCAGTTCTTGCTCATAAAGTGAATGGTACCTTGAGACTCATTGCTTATGCATCCCAGATGCTGTCTCCAGTGGAACAGAAGAATAGTTTTTGTGAAATAAACCTTGTGTCTACCTACTGGGTGGTCAAGCATTTTCTGTATATCATTGGGTACTCACCTATCATTCTGAACATGAACCACACTCCCACAACCTTTCTGCTATCAGATAGAGTAAAGGATGGATCAGTATCCAATACCAGACTGACTCACTGGTCTCTTCTTCTTCTCCAGGACTGTGACACACAGATCCACCCTGCTAAAATGCCCTCAACTTTAGCCCATGGTCTGTTGTACCAAGGAGTCCTGCATGACTGTGCACCCCAGCCCCCTGATTTGCCTGATCCAGGCCCTTTTCTTCCTGCTACTCCAAAGCTCCTTGCTGACACTTCCATGTGTCATGTCCTTACCGATGGTTCTGCCTCCTACTATCAAGGAGAACAGATAGCTGGATTTGGAGTGCTCATCTTGTACCCCAATGGTAACACTGTCCCTGCTTCCAAATGCTGCAGTGTTGCATTATCTTAGTATTCAGAACTGGCAGCTATGGCCTGTGCCCTTGAACTGATACAACATGGTACCGAGGATGCAATCATTTTTACAGACTCCAACTGGGTCTGTTGTACTCTGACTGAATTCTTACTGTTCTTGGAGAAGAACTCCTTTGCATCTTCTGATTGCACCCCTGTGAAGTACAAAGTGCTCTTTGTATACATTCACAACCTGACTCAACATTCAAACATAAACTGTTCATCCACAAGGTGAAGGCCCATTCAAAATCTGATCCATATCATTCTTTTAATGACCGAGTGGACACTCTTGCAAAAGAGGGTGCTAAAGGGGGGGAGATATGGGAAATGGTTCACCCTGTGGCTATAGCAGCTGTACAAATAACTGCCACAAAGAAGAAACCTGTACCTTTTGTGCCACTGGACTTGTCCACAGCACAGAAGTCTGACCCTCAGCTAAGAGATGTGTTCAGATTTCTTGACAATGTAATGGAAAAGAATTGCCTATCCACAGCCCTTAGAAAAGACATGCAAGCCAACTGCATCTGTCACAAGGCAACAAACTGATCTGGGATCAGTCAGATGACTTGAACTACAAGCTGTGGGTAGTCCCTGAAGCTTTGAGATTTGAGTTCATTCATCAGGTCCATGACACCCCAACTGGTGGATACCAGGGGTAGAGAATACACTCCAGAGATTAACATTTTTTGGTTGGTGGCCTGGCATCACCAAGGATGTCAAGCACTACATTGAGAACTGCCCGATTTGTGCTCAGAACAACCCGGCCCCAACCAAGCAAAATGCCAAACTACTTCTCCAGAGACAATCTGGCCCTTGGCATGTGAGCCAAATTGACTTTATTGGTCCTCTGACCGACACCAGTAGAAACAACATGCATGCACTTGTTGTCACTGACCAATTTTCTAAGTGGCTTGAGGCTTTCCCCACTCAGAAATGCACAGCAAAGGCAACTGCAAAAGTCCTAGTGGAACAATTGCTCTCTAGGTATGACCTACTTCTTAAGGTAGACTGATCAAGGAATCAGCTTTACAGGTGAGTTGATGCAAGAAACACTCCAACTTCTTGGAGTACACCAGAAGTTCCACATACCCTATCACCCTCAATCACCAGGTCAGGTAGATAGAGCCAGCAGATGGATTAAGCAAATGCTTTCCAGATTTATCAAGGACAATCTCAAGGATTGGGATTCCCTTTTGCCATTACTCTTTATGGCAATTGGGGTACTCCTTCAGCCACCACCCAGTTAACACCCTTTGAGATGATGACTGGTAGAACCATGAGATTACCTGAATATCTGTTGATTGATTTAAACACACCCACTGCAGACAGAGTGTCTGTAGACAAATATGTTGCAAAACTCAGAGGTGATATTATCAAAACCCACCTGTACGCTGCACATCGTATGGGCAAGGCCCAACAACGTCCAAGATTCACTTTGAGAAACACACACAAGAGGTGGACTGGCAAGTCGTAAATCAGGTAATGGTCCTCAGATTTGCTCACCCTACACATCCCTTCAACAATAAATGGGAAGGACCCTACCCCATTGTTAAAAAACTCAGTCCCGCAGTCTACCAAGTTAGACTCATTCACCAAAAGAAGCTTACTGAGAAATGGTTGCATACTAACCAATTGAAATTGTATAAAGGAGAATAATTACTTTTCATGACCCCATTGTGTGGAATTGTACCTACTGACCTGTTCTTTTTCCTTACAGGTATTCCTGCAAGATGGCTATCTTGCATCTGCCACTCCTGCTACAAGGAGCACTTCCCTTTGTCCATGGCAAGGATATGAACATTATATCCAAAAGCAATCAACAACAAAGGCAACTCCTTCCATTTCTTGATCATCCTCAGGGAAGATACTTGACCCCAGCAAACAAACCTACAACCATCTCAGAAGGAGTTAGCATAGATGTTCCCAACAAACTGATTACTGTTCAAGAAGGCAACAGAGGTTGCAGGGACAGTCAGGGAAAGGAGGAGAGCTTTCAGAAAATTTAAGAGGACACTCAGTGAGGAAGATAAGGAAGAGTATAGGGAAAAGAGGAGAATGGGAGGGAAAAAGATCAGAAGGGCAAAAGCAGTTACTGAGGAGAAAATAACAAAAAAGGCCAAAAGGGGGTACAACCTTTTTCAAACATGTGAGGAAAAGGAGAAGGGCAAGACAGGGGATTACTAAGCTGTGGGGGGGGGGAGAAATAAAATTGGAAAGTGACTGTGAAAAAGCAGAGTTATTAAATAAGTATTTTAGCTCAGTATTCACAGAGGAGGAGGACAGTAGGGGACCTGAGCTAAAGTCAAAGGGAAGAAGGACAAATGGGTGGATCTGAGCCCATTCACTGTTAGGGTTAGGGCAGAGCTAGATAGACTAAGGGTCGTCAAGACAATGGGGCCTGATGGGTTACACCCCAGGGTGATCAGCGAATTGAAGGAGGAGTTGGCCGCACCCTTGACAAGGCTCTTCAACTTGTCCCTGGATATGGGGAGAGTGCCAGAGGACTGGAAGAAGGCAGATGTAAAGCCTTTACACAAGGGAGGTAGTAAGGAGGTGAAGAGGAACTACTGACCCATCAGCCTCACATCAGTGGTAGGGAAAGTAATGGAGGCATTAATCGAGGAGAGGATGGTGGATTACCTGGAGGAGAGTGGCTTGCAGGACAGCAGACAGCAAGGCTTCATAAAGGGGAAGTCTTGCCAGACAAACCTAATTCAGTTCTTTGATTGGGTGACTCAGGTGATCGACCGGGGGGGCGGTGGATGTGACCTATCTGGACTTCAGTAAGGCCTTTGACACTGTCCCCATAGAAGGCTGGTGAGCAAGATGGAAAACCTGGGGCTGGGTGGGAAAATAACAAGCGGGTGAAGGCCTGGATATCAGGAAGAACTAAGAGGGTGGTGCTCAACGGGGTGCACTCCAGGACAGTGAAGGTGAAGAGTGGAGTGCCACAGGGGTCAGTTTTGGGTCCACTTTTCTTCATCATCTACATCAGTGATATTACTGAGGGTTTGAGGGGGAGGGTGTGCCTATTTGCTGATGATACAAAAATATACAATAGGGTGGACACCCCGAGGGGGGTGGAGGGCATGAGAGAGGACTTAAAAATGCTTGAAAAATGATCTGGGATATGGCAACTGAAATTTAATGCCAAGAAGTGTGCTGTGATACACTTGGGGAGTAGGAACAGAAGAGCAGGGTATACCCTAGGTGGGGAGGAAATTAAAGTAACAGAACAGGAGAGGGATCTGGCCATCATAGTCTCCTTGAACCTTAAGGTAGGAATCCAATGTAGCAGGGTGGTGGGAAAGGCCAATGGAATGTTGGAAGGCATAGGCAGGGGCATTACTAGTAGAAAGAGGGAGGTAATAATGCCTCTTTACAAAGCCATGGTGAGGCTGCACCTGGAGTATGAGGTTCAGTTCTGGAGACCTCATCTCTGCAAGGATATAGATGCATTGGAGAGGGTTCAGAGAAGAGCAACCAAGATGGTACAGAGTATGCAGGGAAAGTCATATGAGCAGAGGTGTAAGAAGCTGGATCTGTATGTGCTAGAGACAAGGAGGGAAAGGGGAGACATGATTGAACGTTTTAAATATGTAAAGGTGCTCAATAAAATGGGAGAAGAGTGTTTACTTAAGAGGAAGGAGGGGATCAAAACTAGAGGGCACAGCCTCAGACTGTAAGGAAAAAGATATGGGGCAATGTGAAAGGGTATTTCTTCACAGAGAGGGTGGTGGAGCCCTGGAACAGACTAACAGATGGAGTGTTGGGAGCTAAATCAGTGGAAAAATTCAAGAGGGCATGAGACAAGCATATGGGGCTGAATATCGGGGGAGTGCAGGAGCTGGCAGGGATGGGGAGGTGTAGGGGAAAAAAGGGCAGACTAGATGGGCTGGTATGGTCCTTTTCTGCCATCAAGCTTCTATGAAGGCAAGGATGCCTACCTTACTGCCTCGGTTGTGGCTCCTGACAAATCATCCCTCCAAACTGAATGGCAGGCTGAGAGCAATGGAAAGACATTCCCTGCTGCCAGCCTTGCTAAAGACACTTGCCAAGGTTGGCCCAATACTTGAATTGACCCAAATGGTACCCTGTCCATTCACCAAGCTAATCATAGACATTCTGGTTTATATAATCTTACTGCTTTAATTGACCCTGCCTTTTGTGAGAGGTTCCCAGAAGATTCCGCAAAAGATTTTTGTACCCAACATCACATGGCTACAGCAGCTATGTTTCTAATGGTAGAAACCCCTACTGAAGCAGAACTTACTAACTGTCCCCCACAGGAACCTGGCCCAACCAGTGGTCTTACTGCCACCTCCCTTCCAGATACGCTTGTGAACAATGTGCAATATATGCAGGTCCCAGCTATCTTTAATCTTACTTATTGGAATATGGCTGAATTGGGTATGTTGTCGAAATAAAAATACTTCCAAATTTTTCAGTACTATGTTATTAGATAGTCTTGCTGCATACCAGACATGTGTATAAGACCCAGTGGCTGGTACCCATACTATTGAGCATTTAGGTTTATTTAGGCCTAGACCTGACCCCAATACCAAGAAAATGCCAAATCTTCCTCCTCACGTAGGAGGTGTGACACTGCTGATGTCACTGATGCCACTGGCACTATCTCTGCTCTCTTTGGAACCAGCATGTCAATCTGGAACAGGGCAGATATTGCCTCTATCTCAAGTCAAATGACCAAATTTCAGGATGGCATGAAAAATGATATACTACCACCCCATAGCATGGTGTAGATGGGCTTAGTCAGGAAGAGTGCTTTACAATGTATAACATGCACGATATTGCCAAGAATTTTACAGACACTAAAAATAAATAAAATTAATGAACTTGTTGCTCAAAATAACAAGGAGGCAGACAAGCAATATATTGCTAGGGAACTTTTGTGCTCTGCTTATGGTTCTTACGTCATAACCACTGTCAATAATCTCTTCCGTGACCTAGAATCTGGACGTATTCAGGATATTATTCACAACAGCAGACTTGCTAAATAGTACTGTCCACATTGTAAATCTACTACTTGCATCACAATGTGCATTTCTAGATCAATGTCAGTACCCATGTCTACTGCTCGTAACCTAGGTTTTGTTACACATCATCCCAATAGGGGACCATGTTATACTGTTAATCATTGCACCATCAGAGAAACATTATTTGCTACCTTTATTGTGTCTTTACCACACTTTGATCCAAATACAGCAATCTTTGATCAATTAGCCTCCATTCACTCCATTGGGCATTTCAGTGAGGAAATCTACAGAGAACACATCGATCTTCCACCTCTTTTGGTCTTCCACTCCACCCTAGAAGCATGGGTGCCGCCTTATACAGACTGTTGTGCCAAAAAGGGATATCACTACTTGTGTCGCTGTGATGTTTTCAACGTCATCAAGCTGGTGTGTGGCTATTTACTGGACAGCATTGACTGGTCTTTTACTATGGACTTGGACATTAATTCCAATGAAACGGGTAACCAGAGGGCACCATCAACAGTATCACCACCAGTGGCAACACTGGACGTCTCTACAAGAACTATGCCAAAGAGGTTCATTGCCTGACTACAATCTTTCACCTGCCCAGTACAAATACAAAAATGGAGGGTTCCTACTGTTAAAATGTCATATAACTCTGATGGGCAATACTGTGTTGTTACAAATCATGAAACTTTCTCTTATGGCCTTAAGACCTGTGATGTAAAATATCCTAACTTTTGTTTTATTCCTCATCAAACTACAGTAATCGGTCATACAGTGATTACTCCTGTTCCCATCATGGAACCAGATGTTATTGACAGTGACCCTGAATATATGCTTGTTCTATCTCAATATTTACCCATTTTTAATGTACATATATACCCTTTGACACTAGCTTTCAAATCCCTTTTAGATAAAACTGACACCCATCTCATCTACATCAGCAATGTCTCCACGGCTGGAGATGACCTTAACACCCTTATCCATGATGGTGATTTAAGTGGTGCACTTCAAATACTTGGTTAGAATTAACTTTTAAAAGTTTTGTTAATCTACAAGCATTTTTGATTGCATTTGTAATACTATCACTTTGCTGTTTAAGGCGTACGCTAAAACAACACCATGAACAGCTCAAGTTCCTTTACAAGGCTCATGCATTGGGTCTGTAAATGATGGAGATTGCCCCACTTCTTTCCCATAGTGCTCTTGCCTTTTTGGTAAGGCAACAAGGGGGAGAATGTTATGCTTGGTCCCCACACTCTGATTGGATACCCACCGTGCACCTTAGACAATACTTATGTTATGATATATGATATACAAATACCTAATAATTTACTAATGTTTAGGGAGTTGGCACTTACCATACAAGTGTAAGTAGCCAGGGACATGTTATGATTTACATGCTGCAATTGCTAAGAAACATATTGCAAGTACTGTGCCAAGATACACTTATGTATTCTCTGTTAGTCCTTCTGAGAAGTCATTGTGTAGCCTGCACTGCCACTGTGTGGATTGATGTAATACTGCACTATAACCTGTATTTTGTATGAGACTTTTGTTCTCATTTTTAGCTGGCCTTATAAATAATGTATATCTCTAGATAACACTGTGGAGCCACATAACTTTTAGCCAATAGGGCCTATTTTATGTATATAGTCTTCTAGTTACCATAGTAACAATCTAACTATATAAGCTGTTGTATTACATATTCCCCTTGAGACCTTCTTTACTCCTAGGGGTATTGGGAAAACCTTTGGCTCCCAGGCCCAGATATTCAAAAGAGTTGAGCATGGTGCAACAGTGTTGCACCATGCACAACCCACTGATGCACCCCCGGCATGATATTCAAAAGGGAAAAGAGCACCGCACAAATCCCAATGTGCCGGAGCACATCAGTAATGTATGCAGGCACAGGTGGGGGGGGCGTGCCCATGCATAACCTGCACAGCTCGATATTCAGCCCAGGATGTACAGAGTCATGCATGCGAAACCCCTACCTGCACCTGCACAAAAGTTAAGCCAAAAAAAAGGAACAAGTGATGGCCATCCACAGGTGAGCTGCCACATTGCAGGGCACAACATGGAAGCTGCCACCTGTCGGTGGCCACCCGAGTTCCTGCCACACCTGGCAGCATCCTCCCATGCCCCATCGTGGGCATCCCTGGAGCAAAATCCCCCCTCCAATATCCCTGGTGGTCCAGCGGACCTCTATGTGCCCGATCGCTGGCATCAGTCTAGTCCCCCCGTCCAATATCCCTGGTGGTCCAGTGGACCTCTATGTGCCTGATCACAGTCATCAGTATAGTCCCCCCCGTCCAATATCCCTGGTGGTCCAGTGGACCTCTATGTGCCCGATCGCGGGCATCACTATAGTCCCCCCCAATATCCCTGGTGGTCCAGTGGACCGATCGCCGCCTGATCACGGGCATCCGTAACACAGAACAGACCCCTACCACCCTGGTGGTCTAGTGTACCCCCTCTCCACCTGCCCACTGAGCCCCACCACCCCATTCCCCCGTCAGCCGGTGGGCGGCAGCACCCCACCCACCTGCCACCCTGCTGCGTGCTGACTGACAGCTCGGTAGGGCTGCATGCCCATTGGTTCACACAGCGTGAGCCAATGGGCGTGCAGCCCATACCATACTACTCAGTTCAGATATGTGAATGATTCTCATTATGGCCCCGTTTGCATGCCATTAGCAGGGGATATGATCGGGCACATAGAGGTCCACTGGACCACCAGGGATATTGGACGGGGGACTATACTGATGCCCACGATCGGGCACATAGAGGTCCACTGGATCACCAGGGATATTGGACTTTTTTTTTTTATATTACAGGAATGCCCGTGATCGGGCTGCAGGGGGCATCGGTCCCCGATGGCTGCTGCCTGGCAGGGCGCCAGGTGCAAGTGCCACTGCACAGTGGGGGTGGCCAGGGTGCAATATTCAACGCTGCTATGCCATAGCGCAGCTTCGTTGAATATCACCCAGGCCACACCCCTGCGCAACAAAGTTGAGCTGCGCCCAGGCTTGCACCACAACCTGATGCAGTTTGAATATCCAGTCCCCAGTGTCTAACGGTAAGACCTGTTTTAGGGCATCTGTCTACCTTTTGTGTAATTAACAAGTTTATTACAGAATATGCCACTTGTCTATGTCTCTTTTGCTGATTCATTACTACCAAGAATCTGACGAGGGCTGAGCACCCTGACAGTCTCCATGTCTTTATTTGTAGATGGGTGGGGTTTTCAGTCATTTACCTCCTGCAGAAGTGGGGCAGTTTTTGTTTTGTCCCCCAAACTGTAATGGGCATGTCTACTTCTCTGTTTATTTGTTTCTGATTCACCTAATCAAGGTTGAGCAAGACAGAGATAATTAAATCTCATTTACAGCTGCAACCTGAGGGTAGTAGAATAGCAAAAGTAACTACAATACAATCAGAAGTGGGTAGCAGAGAAACTAAATGTTATTAACATAAAAGTTCAAAAATCACGCGTTACATGTAATAGTAGTAATAAATGTTATTCAGAAAAAGGAATACGGCAATACCCATTGAGCTACACCTTATTTACAAGGAATACCCAGTTTGCAAAGTTCTGGTTACAGAAGAAGAAACATCAATATTTCATACAAAGCTAAAGATGCTAACTAATAATTAAAACAATCATATCAACATCAACATTTATACAATAGTATATAAAATATTCAGTGTTATAATCAATCATCTTTATTTAACCAAGTGGAACACTGTTGAGAAGAACTCATTTACAAAGTGGGCCTGGACTGTTCAATAATGACAATAACAACATAGGTGCACAACGTCAAGAAGAAAAAAGTAATAATAAAGCTACGTTAAATACATTCTTAACAATACAAGGTTATGTATAATTTGTTCGGTTCTACTACGTATTAATTTTTGTATATTGTTTCAATATACTATCACTGCTGTGTCTTCTCTGTACCCCTTCCCCAGGTCACACCTGTAAATGAGCTTCTGCTCATGGTGCCTTTCCCAGTTACCAACTTTTAAATAAATAAATAAATACATGTGCAATATATACAATATCTACAATATACTAGAGTCCAAGACACTAGTTAATGATACATAAAGAACAAATAAGCATGGTGTTTACAATATCTTCATCCGATACAATAACAGTGACAGAAGAGCAATAAAGGTGATGACATACCTTTGATGGTGACATTCAGTTAGGTATAGGTACTGAAGGAACAATCATAGTTAGGAATGATGGAAGTAGGGGTGTCAAGTAAGGTAAGGGGAAGAGACCTGGAGAGGAGGCAGGAGAAAAGAAGGACAGGAGGGAAGAGGAATGTGGGTATGGATGGATTGCAATGTCAGACCGAGTGTCAACATTTTACAGGGAAGATGCTTAAGGGCCCAGCAGTGTGGTCTTCATGGCAGAAAAGAACAGGGTTAGGAGAAGCAATTGCAGGGGTCAGTAAGATGTCGTCTTATAAGTCATTTAAAGGAAGACATTTTAATTAGGGATGAGAGCTTCAAGGATTTCTGTAGATTATTCCATAGAGTGGGTAGGTAGTGGCTTAGTGAAGAGGCCCTGAAGCGAGTTCTGTAGCAGGGGATGTCTAGATGTTATAAGATTTTATAATTCACCCTTGTGTTCATACTTTATAAAGGCAACATGAGTAAATAAGAGCATACAGTTATTTCCTTCTGCTGCTGCTGGTGCTGCCACTAATACCACTGCTGCCACAGATACCGCTGCTGCGGCCACTAATACCACCACTGCTGCTACTAATAGCACTGCTACTGCCACTAATAACACTGCTGCTGCCATTAATACCACTGCTGCTGCCATGAATACCATGCTGCTGCCACTACTAGCACTGCTGCTGCCATAAATACCATGCTGCTGCCACTAACAGCACTTTTGCTGCCACTGATAAACTGCTGCTGCCACTAATAACATTGCTGCTGCTGCCACTTAAACCACTGCAGCCACTAAAACCACTGCTGCTGCCACTAATAGCACTGTTACTGATTCTACCATTTATACCACTGCTGCTGCCATGAATACCACTCCTGCTGCCCTGAATACTACTGCTGCTGCCACTAATGCCACTAATGCCACTTCTGTTGCCATTAATACCACTGCTGCTGCCACAAATACCACTGCTGCCATTAACAGCAATGATGTTGCCACTAATAGCACTACTGCTGATTCTGCCATTTATGCCACTGCTGCTGCCATGAATACCACTGCTTCTGCCACTAATGCCACTTCTGCTGCCATAAATACTACTACCACAAATACCACTGCTGCCATTAACTCCAATGTTGCTGCCATTAATAGCACTGCTGCTGCCACTAATAGCACTGCTGCTGCAGCCATTTATACTACTGGTGCCACTAATAACACTGACACTACTGCCATTAATAGTACTGCTATTGCTGCCAGCCTGCCACTAATACCACTGCTGATGCTGCCACAAATATCACTGCTGCTGCCTCTTGGGTTACCCATAAGATTGCTAAATAGAAGAAAGTGTGGTCAAAAACTGTACATGGAACTCAGCTAAATGGAAATTCGTGCCATGTGAAAATGCCACAAAGTACAAACTCTAAGGGGATGCAACTCCAGGAGAGGATAAAGTGGGGAGGGGGAAGATTAATTTTTCCAACTCTGTTGGGGATGCAACTCGGGGAGAAAGTCAGGGAGGAAGATTAAGTATTCTAGCTCCCAACGGGGAGTCGGGAGGGAAGATTTACTATTCAACTCCAGGGGGGATGCAACTCGGGGGGACACAATGGCAGATGTGGCAAGGAAAAAAATGAAGCCATCAAGATCGAACTCTGCTCTGCTGGATGTAGCAAGCCCATTCACAGCTCAACACTCACACATACTCGTGGACTTAAACTGCATAGCATGAGTAAAAACAACTGCATGTACAGCAGTGCTGCCTATAATATCCCAGCTGTTATTTGTCCATGTAGCTGTTTTCAGTCATGCTATTTTGTCAGCATGAATTTCACTGCACAGCAATCACAATGCAATCTTGAGGGTGTACCCTGCCACTTATACCACTGCTGTTTCCACTAATACCACTCCTACTGCTATTTTGCCTTCATCACTAACTTATGAAAACCTGGAAAGTGCTGATTTTACCTCACGATAAGGTCTATTAAAGTATCTGTTTGGGGTACATTTTTCTCCCACTAATCCCCAGCTAGTGTTTATGATTTATTTACTTTTTCATTTGGAATTGCTCCAGCTGTGATAATTCAATGAGATATAGCATCCCATTTTCAATAGTATCCCTGAAAAAACAGCAGCAATCAACAGGTTAACACAATTCAGCAGGAGCAGTTACTCCTCAAGTCAGCAATCACTGAGGGTTTCCGGCATCATTCAACAAAACAGTTCAACTCAAAGAGGGAGGGTTCTGTGCTACCCATATTATGTCACAGTCATGATTTGCTGCCAGAAATGCATCTGACACACATTCAACTAAAAAACTATGTTATACTCAATGTCTTTTTCAATATAATGAAAATGTAAACCACTTTTTATTCTTGTTCTGCCCCCCATTTCTTGGACCAGATGCTGTGGAGTCCAAGAACCCACTCAGCTGTGACTGCTGTTGTTATCATCTCAGTTGAGTGCTGGTTGTGACAGGGAGTTCCTGCCACTCTTCCGGACTGACCTTTTCTTAAATCTGTTGCAACAGTTCTTTTATTTCTTAGCCTAATTGATCCTTTACAATTTCTAGTCCATAAGGTTGGCCACCTGTGGGCACCCCCTCACCTTTCTTGACTATGCTATAGTGTCCTCTTTAATTTTCCTTTTTCCTCTCAGGTCCTCACACAGGGAGGTTATTGTGGTGACTTCTGAATGGATGTAAAACAACAGGCTGTGTTCATCATTGTTGGATTTAGTATGTAATAGTACTATACCATAAAATACTTTAATGTATATACCTTATATATACGAAACCTGTAAATGTTGAAAATACCATGGCACTATGTGTTTTTGATAAAAGGAAAAAGTACTAGTTGAATGTATTATAAAAATTAAGTTAGTTGTGCTATTTAAAATGTATGCAAATTCCTGTAAATTGAGACAATCTGAAATGTCATGGTGATTTGCATATATGCCATGATGCTTTGCATTATGGAAGTAGGTGTGATGTTGTGTTTCTTTGAAACTTGGCTTATTGTCAATGCCCTTTGGGGGTAACCCTTGTTTCAGTGCTTCTGCACTGAGGTTCTTTGTCTTTAGCTTGTTTTTTTTTATTATTTTTATTTAAGCCCCCACCACCCAAGCAAACAAGGCCCTCATAGTGGTGGAAACTGAATCGCAAATGCTAAGTTAGATCAGAGATCAGTGAGTCAGTAGGTGCTGGCTAAGTGTAGAGGAAAGATGTGCATAGTCTATTGCTACAAACTGTTAAAGGTTATTGCCTGCATTTTGAATAAACATCACACAGAGATTGTGTGTTGAATTTGAAATTCGGTGGCAGGTCCATCTGTTATCCCACAACCCCTCCACAGACTTGGTGTCAGAAGTGGGATAACTTGCTGGAAGCATCTGGACTGGCCGAAGAGGGACATTTTCTGGTGTATATCTCCCAGATATCCCAGGTGGACCAATGTACCAGGAGTTGCCAGAGGAGAACCCGGAGAAGAAAGTCTCTGGAGTTCTGACCAGAACCATGGCTGACAGACAGAGAGAAGCTGCTGCCTGGACTGGACCTGGGAGCTCAGAGGAATGCCAAGCCTGAAGATAATGAAGAGATGCAGGTTGAGACAGATTGGAGGTGTGAGAGGCAACACCCAGGAGGTGGAGACCCTGATGAGGATGATCCACTGGATGAGTGGGCAATGACTGGAAGCAGACCGACTATGCAGAGAGGTGGAACACTGGTTTCAGGTGCTCAAGAGGTTCCTGCCAGAGAGTTTGGATAAAGAGTCAGAGGAGGGTTTTTCGTGGGCTCAGTTTGAGGAGGAGGACCCATGACTGAGCAATGTATTCCTTTGTTTCCTGTGTTCCCAGAATGTTACCTGTTGGAGGTCAGAGATGCACATATGGAACTTTAATGTGAGACCCCAGGTAAGACTGTGCCTAGTGATTTTGTGCTGGGGTTGAAGACTTCAAGCAAGTAAGATGACGTCTACTATGCTAAATGGACTTTTTCTTGTATTGATGCAGCTAAATCTATTAACAGTATTGACTGGGGTATACTGCAGGCTAAAGATGCCAATGTTGCCAAAATGTTACAATATGTTAAGATCAAGGAGGTGGTACATGTGTTTTATTTTTTTGATGAAAAACCTACAAAGGAAGAGATCAGTGGAAAATGGATAGGAACCTGTGTTGGGGTAACACCTAGAGTGTCTACCCTCAGGTGTCTGTATCAGTAGCAAGTGAAATTAATGAATCAAGAGACATAGTGTGTTTATATAGAGGGGTTGAACCTAGGACTGGGCCCCTGCTTAAAACTTGACATGTCTGGTGGGGTTGGAGTAGGTAATGACTCACCCCAGAGAAAGTCTTTCTGTGGGACTGGACTTTACAGCCTTCCAGGTTTTCAGTCAATAAAATATGATGGACTTTCCCTAAAAGGAGATGGGAAGGTAGCATTAGTCTCTGTTGGGAAATGTGTTAATGCCTCAGGGTAAAGAATGATGACATCTGGTATGTTTATGATGGAATGTTTATCATTAATAGGGACCCTGAGACAGATCTTCTGAAGATGGATGGGTGGAAGCTCCATCCCTTTCTGAGACAGGAAGGTGGTAAGCAGTCTGCAATAACTGCTTCCCTCTTAAGGTGGGAGATATGTGACAGGGAGATCCTGCCACTCTTAAGGACCGACTTTTTCTTAAATCTGTTGCAACAGTTCTTCTGTTTCTTAGCCTAATCTATCCTTTACAATTTCTAGTCCATAAGGTTGGCCACCTGTGGGCACCCCCTCCCCTTTCTTGACTATGCTATAGTGTCCTCTTTAATTTTCCTTTTCCTTCTCAGGTCCTCGTACAGGGATGTTACTGTGGTGACCTCCGAGCATATGTAAAACAACAGGCTGTGTTTATCATTGTTGTATTTAGTATGTAATAGCACTATGCCATAAAATACTTTAATGTATATACCTTATGTGGATGAAACCTGTAAATGTTGAAAGTACCATGGCACTACATGTTTTTGAGAAAGGTAAAAAGTACTAGTTGACTGTATTATAAAAATTAAGTTAGTTGTGCTATTTAAAATGCATGTAAATTGCTTTAAAATGAGGCAATCTGAAATGTCATGGTGATTTGCATATATCCCATGATGCTTTGCATTATGGAAGCAGGTGTGATGTTGTGTTTCTTTGAAACTTGGCTTATTGTCAATGCCCTTTGGGGTAACCCTTGTTTCAGTGCCTCTGCACTGAGGTTCTTTGTCTTTAGCTTGTTTTTGTTTTGTTGTTTTTTATTTGAGCCCCCACCGCCCAAGCAAACAAGGCCCACATAGGGGTGGAGGCTGAATCTCAAATGTTAAGTTAGATCAGAGGTCAGTGAGTCAGTAGTTGCTGGCTAAGTGTAGAGGAAAGACTTGCATAGTCTGTTGTTACAAACTTATGTACTGAAGAAGGGGTATGCCATTGTTAAAGGTTATCACCTGCATTTTGAATAAACATCACACAGAGATTGTGTATTGAACTTGAAGTTTGGCGTCTGGTCCCTCTGTTATCTCACAACCCCTCCACACTGGTACCATATGATAACCCTTTCTTGGTGTCAGATGGGGTCCAGGGCATAAGCCAGGGATACTTTCTGTGTCTAAGGGTAAGGTGGTATCTGTTCCCTGGAGGGTCTCTGGTTATAATCAAAACACAAACGGGGGCTGGCCTGCCAGTGCAGCGGTTGGATTTCCGCTTGCGACACCAAGTGACCGGTTACGAAACGGACTCGGTAGCTGGAGGGCGGCGGGAGGAGGATTGAGCGCCTAATGGCTGCCCTCCTCCTCCAGGGGAGGGTGGGGATGCAAGTCCCACTGCAACACCACCACCTGGGTGACCACAGGTGGAGGTGCAGCAAGACTGCACAAAGCAGGGAGGGAAGGACGTCTGCCAGGAGCCGGAGCATCAGGCACATTACGACGTGCTCCACCCCTTGGCTCCCCCAGCGTGCGACGTCCTGTGAGGGGGGAGAAAAAACTGGAAAATACCCCACCAGACTCTTGGTAGATGGAGCTCATTGCCATTGATCCCTAATGCCCTGCCCGCGCTAGTACCAGCATCCCCCGACGAAAACTGTCACGCTGGGTATAAGGCCCCACCCCGTACCTGCCTGGGGGGTATAGCCAAGGCTTCATGGGGGGGATGGACTGCACTGGACGTCGGCTAGTAGGAGTGGGGATGAATCAGGCCGATGGAGTCTCCAGAAGGAGCAGGAGTTCGGTGGTGAGAGAGAGGGCATACAAAGTAAATATAAAAAAAAAAAACACAAACTGCTTTCAAATATTTACAGATTCCTTTTTCCACACTCACTGCCTGGTGTATTCTGCACTGTGCCTCTTTTCAAGTCAGAACAGTAATAAATCACAGTACTCCATGATGGGTTGCTGTTATGTTTACTAGTTTATTTACAGTTACACACATGGAGACATTATCCCAGAGTTGCCCTTCCAGTCAGCAATGTAAGACAGGTTCAGTCCTGATCACAGACATAAGTCAGAACCTCAGGGTCCCTTAGTTAAGATTGTACATGCTACACATCCTTAGAAGCTCCATAATCCCACTTATTCCTTATAATTCACCTGTGGGTGAGGTTATACTGTATGTCAGGACAGTGTCTTTCTTACTCTGCCTCTGAGTTTACAGTTCTCCTACATTGCTATACACTTTGGGTTTACTCATTTTTCATATTCTACGTGACACCGCAGCATCTGTTCAGCTAGTGTGCAGGAGGCTGCACCACTTTATGGGCTTTCACTCAGGCACTCCTGGCTGATGACCAACTCACCTCACCAGCTTTGGGCACCTCACATCAACCAGTTCATTACTGACACTAGACTGAGTGCTAGACACCAGAGCAGTGTACTTCAGCCTGCCCTCTGGCAGGGGCTGGCTATCTCCCTACACTCTCAGCCAGAGGCACCTTCTCAGAGGTTTATCCCAACTTAGGATTCCCCATACAAATAGAAGGCCAGTCTACTACCTTTTCCAGCAGCTCAGTCTCTACCACCATATTTCTCATAATCTTCCACACAGCTGGCAGCATCTCTCAGAACAGGACTAAAATCAGACCCAAATAAGTGAACACTTACTTTGCTGAGATCTTCTGTGTGCTACAAGTCCTCAAGAAACTTCCCTTGAGGGACAGCCCCTTAGGATACTCTTACCCTTCCTGTGTCTCCCTTACATTCTCACCAGAATTAATGGCAATCTCCACTACTGTAGAGGGCCTTCCGAGTCCAAATACCTAGAGTCATCAACCCTGTCCTGATGTACTTCCCTAGAGGCTACCAGATGACTAGACAATGGGTTCTATCATTTTCACACACTGTAACTACAGACAGCTGCTGCAAGTGAAGGATCCCTTGCCTCCTCAGGTGGGCTGGCAAGTGATCTGGTCAAGGGTGGCCTAAGGGCACACACCTTCACTCCTATCACTCTGCCATCTTGACAGACTCTCTGCCAGTACCCAACTACTTGCAGTCTAAGCTCTGCCTACTGACTACCAGAGGCTCTTCCAATTAGTAGGCTCTGTGGTCTAGCACTCTAATAAACACCCTCTCCTGGAAGAAGAAAGTTGTTGGAAATGTATTGGTTCAAAAACAATAACTTGTTCTAGCCTCAAAAACTCATGAACCAAACCATGAACATACTGTATCACCCATCCCTAATTCCCTGTCCTTCTAGGTATTCAGAGATATCTCAAACATATATATCAAATACCTATTTCAGCCTCAAGAACTTACTTCCAAATAATGTCAGACATAACCACCTTGTTAAGATACTTGTTTGGTAATACTAATTGTTTTACCAACAAAGACCTTATGAAAACAATTTTAATTTACAAATGTATTTATTGTATTTATTTATTTATTGAAAGAGTTTCACCATGAAAGGCATACTGAGCTGAAATAGTTCATTTCCAGATACATCCTGGAAGAGGGGGAGGAAAGATTACAGTATGATTTAAATATAGTGAAACAGTAAACATAGGAAAAATATATAGAATATGCAGGTAATATACAGAATAAATTATGTATATGTACACAAAACCCAAGTACAATAGAGAGGCATTTTTGGTAATACACAGATAATAAACAATCATGACAAGCAGGCTGAGTCATTGCAAGCAAACAAATAGGAGGTATGAGTAGCAGGTACAAGAGGGAGTGCAGAGCTTAGACAGGAGGGGGGCAAGTAAGAAGGAGGAAGAGATGGACCAGATGGGTAAAAGGAGTGAGTTCCAGAGTTTGGGGAAATGGTAGGAGATGGTAGCTTGACCAGCTGAGGAGGACCTGGGTGGGAGAGCTAGGGAGTGGAACATGGAGCTACAAAGGGCATAGAGGGAGGATGGGACAGGGAGATGATAGATGAGAGGTAGGAAGGGAGAGATCCCAACCAGTATTTGGATGTGAAAGTAGTACAATGGGCCAAGCATCTTTCCTCAAGTGAGGGGAAGGAGAGGGAAGTATAGAGAGAGCAGTAGACAGTTTAAGGAGGAGCATCCAGTGCAAAGCGATAGAAGGAGTGGAAGCATGGATCCAGTCTGGAGAGGGTGGATTTAGGGGCAGCTCTATACACAATGTCTCCATAGTCAAACAGTGGCAGAATCATTTTCTGAACAAAGACTCTGTGGGCCTGCAGAGGGATGTAACTGTGGTTGCAGTAAAGCACTCTGAGTTTTGGATGGAGTTTTATGCAAATGGCATCCACATGTTCAGAGAAGTCGAGGTGACTGTAGAGCCAAACCCCAAGGTATTTGAAATATGTGACCACTTCAGGGGCGAGTCCATCCAGGGTGCAGAAGGAGGGGGGGCAGCAATCCTTGCAAGTTTTTGCCTAGAGCCAAAGGCCAAGAAGACTGCTTTTTGGCATTTAGAGCTAGATGATTTGTCCAGCATCAGCGTTGGATGTTATCAAAGTCCAGTTGTAGTCTGGGCAGCAAATCAGAGGGAGAGAGGCCAGAGGAAAATAGGACTGTATCATCAGCATACATATGAATGGATGTTGAGGTGCAGACAGCAGGGAGGTAATTTAAGAAAACTGAAGAGTACTGGGCCAAGGACAGAGCCTTGGGGAACACCAGTACTGATTGGGGGGGGAGTGGAAGTACCAATTCTAACTAGTTGAGTCCTGCCTTCAAGGTAGGAGTGGAACCAGTTAGTGGCAGGGATGAAGAGTCTGCTGCTGCAAACCTGGTGAGGAGGAGGTGGTGAACAACAGTATTGAAGGCTTTGGCCATATGGACAAAAATGGCTGAGGTAATATGGCACTGGTCCATACTAGAAAGACTGGAATCAGTAAGCCGGAGGATAGAGATGGAGATGGAGTGGGATTTATGGAACCCAGACTGGTAGGGGTGAAGAAAGATGTAGAGTCAAGGAACACCCCAGTAACAACACACTACTAAGGAATTATGATAAAGTCGACTTGAAATTAATAAATAGCCACCTAAGTGACATACAATGGGAAACTACACTATTACTCCTTACCTTGGAAGAAGTATGGAACAGCTTTAAAAAAATCATTTTAAACCTTGGAACAAAGTACGTCCCTGCAAAAAAGAAATATGATAACAAAGGGCAGATTCCTACATGGGTAAATAATAACATAAAGAAACTAATTAAACATAAAAAACAGCTTTTTTCAAAACTCAAAAAATATCTAAACAATTACAAAATTCTAGTACTTTATTAGGCCTCTGTAAAAAATAAGAAAAACATTTCCATATCTAAACAAAATCTTGAATTTAAAATTGCACATACCAAGGACGGACACAAATCATTGTTTTCATATTTAAATAAAAAAAATGGGAATGCTAGGTAAGTAGGACCACTAATAGTTAATAAAACATTAATTACATCTGATAAATATACAGCTGACAAATTAAACAACTACTTTTGTTCTGTCTTTTCAAAAAAAAGCACAAATTCCCCTCCCAGTGACAAAAACAACAAACAAATCCAACCATTTTTTAATAACTACCAGCCATACAAAGGATGTACTAAACACACCTGATAAAAAGGAAGGTCCAGTACCAGATGGAATAAGCCCCAGATTCCTGTCCAAAACAGCTGACACCATTTGTCTCCCCTTAACCATTATATTCAACAAATCCCTTGAGGATTCTGCAGTCCCCCTTGATTGGTTGATGGCCAATGTAATACCCATCTTTAAAAAGGGAAGTCGATCAACTCCAGAAAACTATCTACCCATCAGTTGGACCTTGGTTCCTTGTAAATTACTAGAGAAAGTTATTAAATCAATACTAGAAATACAGTAGAACTTCAAACACTAAACATTAGTGATCCTACCCAGCCTGGATTCAAACAGGGCCATTCAACTACTTCTAACCTTATAGCTTTTTATAAACACATAAATCAGGGGGTTGATTCTAATATCCCAATGGACATAATTATTTTAGACTACAGTAAAGCTTTTGTCCGGGTAGCGCATGTGAATTTTTTTTATTTATTTATTTATTTTGTTAACCGGGTAAACATATGAGCCAAGGCCCTTTTTCATATGAGACCCAAGACTATAAAATAGTCACAAGATGTTATACAAAAATATAACTTTTACATTTACTTAATACAGGAATACAAATACATGACATACAAGACAAACAATATAATATGAATTATTTAAAATAGCAGTGCCATTGCAAGCTACTCAATAAATGATGCTTCAATTTCTTTTTGAATAAATTATGACTACTCATATTTTTCAATTCAGTTGGAAGATCATTCCAGTATTTTGGTGCTTGGATAGAAAAAGCTTGAGCACCCATTTTAGTTTTAGTGACTTTCAAATTTAAACAAGAAAGAAAATTTGATCTCAAGTTTCTCTGAGCTTCTCTTACAGATATCATAGAATACAAGGGAGAGAGACTTTTTTGTCTCAATACATTATCCATTTTACAACAAAGAGAGTAAATGGAACTCAAGTTAGGCAGTAGAAACTCTGAAACTTGATATAAAGTACAATGATGCGTGCTATAAGGCAATCCATAAACAAATCTACAAATACTATGAAAAGTCATTGTTAAGTTATTTACCACATGTTCAGACAAACGAGTAAACAAAAATGAATTATAATTCAGTTGAGAAAGTAATATATTTTGGGCTATATGTTTCCTGGCTTGTAAAGTTAACACATTCTGTAGTCTGAATAAAACCCCTAATTTTTGATTTACTGATTTTGTTAAAGTCAATATATGATTTGAAAATGTTTAATTTGAGTCCAAATTCATTCCCAAATATCTAAAACATTGCACCTGCTCCAAATTTGTTCCATTTTTACCAAAAATATTCAGTTTCCCTAATTTAACCAACTTTTGTTTAGAGGCAAATATCATACTCTTGGTTTTTGAAATATTCAATGATAATTTTAAGTCCAACAAGCAATTTTCTAGACTCTGAAAATCTACAGTCAAATCTTGGGCACTTTTATCTAATGAATTAGAGCTATTATATAATATTATATCATCAGCATATAAGATTGTCTTAGCCTTAAGAATTTTACTTGGTATAATATCCACAAATATGGAAAACAATAGGGGTCCCAACATTGACCCTTGAGGTACACCCTTTTCTAAATTTCTACTCTTTGACACTGAACCCTCATAAAGAACTTGTAGTTACCTACCTAATAAATAACTCTCCACCCATTCTAATGACAATCTGGATAATCTCTTGGCAGCTAGGCTCCTGAGCAGCAGGCGACTGTCAACAAAACAATGTTCTTGACAGGTCCACAAAAACAGCACCAGTGAGCTCTCCCCTCTCCATAGCCTCACTGATGAGGTTTGTGAACCTGGCCAAGGCAGTTCCTGTACTATGAAATTTCCTAAAGCCATGCTGCTCAGGACCCTGAAGCCTAGTCAATTGTAAGTAATCATTAATTTGTACCTCTGTTATCTTTTCTAAAATTTTACCTAAAGGATGGAGAAGAGAAATAGGGTGTTAATTCCCCAAATATTTACTATTTCCCCCCTTTAAAATTGGTCTTATTACATTTTTTTTTCCATTGTTGTAGAAAGATCCCTATTTCTAAGGACAAATTAAATATTTTTGTCAAAGGCTATAAATGTATGAAGATATTAACTTCGAAAACCTTGGCTGAATATCATCAATTCCAACATTTTTTAAAGCAATTTTCTTCAAAATTTTCAGTACCTGATCGGGCTCTATTTTTTTAAAATGAAGTATTAAATTATTTTGAGATGCTATAACTGTGTTCTTTAAGTCCTGATCATCCTTATCTACACTATATTTACTCATATCCAAAAATTGTTGTAAAAAGGCTGTACTTATTTCTTGTGGATCTTTTATTGTAACTCCTTCAACAAGGAACTCACCTGATTGTACATCTATGGGAGGAGACACCAAAGATTTGATTGAAGACCAGAATTTTTTTGGATTTGACAAATTTAGATCTTGTTGTTTTGTATAATAATCAGATTTACATAACCTTAATTTTATCTTACATTCATTTCTTAATTTCTGATAGCTTTGAAAATCACTAATATTTTTACTCAAGCAAAATTGTTTCCATGCTTGATCTCTTTGTTTCATCAATTTAAACATCTCCGGAGTAATCCATTTATTCACTGTTAATTGATGAGCTGTTACACCTTGCAATTTCTATCAATCTAGTCAGCTAGGTAGATCACTGGTTGACAGAACGCAGTGGATAAAAATCAACAGAACCCTATCAGATATCGGAGAAGTGACTAGTGGGGTCCCACAGGGCTTTGTCATCGGACCTACATTGTTCAACTTCTTCATATCCGACATGCAGGTTAGCTCAAACACTTTCCTATCAAAGTTTGTGGATGACAGCAAACTGAAGGGAGGACAGATACACTAGACAATGCAAATCAGCTAATTAAGGACTATTTGAAATTGAGACCTGGGCAAAGACAAATGGGATGGATTTCAATATTGAAAAATGCACTGTACTCGATCTAGGAAAAAACAACACAATGCAGTCTTACAAACTAAACAACACCAAAATACAGGTAGCGAATAGTGAAAAAGACCTCGGTATCATAGTTGACAACAAACTTTCTTCAGCTGACCACTGCGATAAACTAGCAAAAAACTCCAACACTCTTCTTAGAAGAATAGACTGCACCTTTGTCACAAAAACAGAACAGTGAATAATTCCCCTTTATAGAACATATATCAGGCCTTATTCTGACTAAGGGTCACCCTTTTGGAATCCCTACTCAAAAAAAGATATAGAAGGGGTCGAACATATTCAAAGAAGAGCAACCAAAATTGTACCCAAATTAGCACAGCTAAGCTACCCAGATAGACTCCATAAACTGAATCTACATTCCTTAGAGTCAAGGCGCTATAGGGGAGATCTTTTGTTCCTTTTTAAAATCCTACAAACACCCACCCTAATGCAGCAATGTGGGATCTACCTTGCTGACAGGAAGATAGTACCAAGACCGAACTCAAGACAGCTAGAGACTGGGAAAGCAAAGACAAATAAAAAACTTCATTATTTCTCAATAAGGGTGCCAAGAATATGGAACAAACTACCACAACAACTTGTAAACAGTAAAAATTCTGAAACATTCAAAAAAGGTTTGTATCTATGGTTAAGTACTAGTTAAATCCTAATGCTCCACAAGATTGTGGGGGGCATTCTCGATGGGCGAGCCACCTTCTTATGCCCCAAAACACCTAGTAAACCTAGTAAAAGTAGGTGCTCCTGGAGTTTAGCCAGTGTGGGAAGGAGAGATGTGAGGCAATAGTTGTCTGGGCTAGATGAGTCACCTCCTTTAGGGAGGGGTACATCAGTGGTATGTTTCCAGACTCCAGGGACAGAGCTGAGGGAGAAAGAGAGAGTAAGGAGGGAGGAGATAGGGACAACAAATGCAGGGGCAGAGAGATGGAGTAGTTTAGGGTCGAGTCCATCAGCACTATTACCCTTGTTGGGGTTGAGGGTGTGACAACCCGCCTCTATCTCTGACCTGGAACAGCTTTTAGAGAGGTGTCTGTCCTCAGGTATTTAATTGTCCCAGTCAGATTGCACACCTATCAGTGTCCATTAATATTCATTCTTAACCTTAGGTTTATATTTGAATTATCCAATCCATTTAAACTGTGAGTCTGTGTGTGGACATGTCCACTCTGAGATTTATGACCCACCTAGCAGAAGCTGAGGACAGTAAAATTTCAGCTTGTGGAATTCCAGCTTGTGTTTTTTTTTTCCAGGCTGCTAAACAATACCAGCTACAGAATTCACCATTAACTCCTTCCTTCCCATTTCTGTCACATCCCCCCAGGTGACGAAGGCGTGTCCCTTGGGCCACCCCAAATGACGCAGCCATTCATGCAACTGTTGGGAAGTGCCCAAAGTATCCAGCCATGCCATTAGCCTTGTCTAGATAGCCCATCTGCATTTGCATTTTGTTTGCCACTGCGATGTTGGATGGTTATGTTGTATGCCTGCAATACCAAACTCCAATGTAGTAAATTTCCATTTTGCCTGCTTGACCTATGAAGCCATATCAGGAGATTATGATCTGTGACCACAGTAAATTCTCTCCCATAAAGGTAAGGCTGCAGCTTCTGAAGGGCCCGCACTATTCCAAAGCATTCCTTCTCGATTGTGGCACATGCCTCCTCTCTGGGCAAAAGCCTCCGGCTGAGGTACACAGCCAGGTGCTTCTCCCCCTGCTGGGTAACCTGGCTCAGCATGGCCCCCAGCCCATGATCTGAGGCATCCACATGGACCACAAAGTTTAGACTATAATTCAGGCTGGCCAATACAGCTGGGCCACTTAAGGCCTTCTTTAGCTCCTGAAAAGCAACCTCACAGTCTTCTGACCACTGCACCTTATCTAACCTTCCCTTCTTGGTTAGGTCTGTCAGGGGCTTAGCCAGATCACTATAGTGAGGAACAAACCTTCAGTAGTATCCTGCTGTCCCCAGAAATGTCCTTACCTGTTTCTTGGTGGTAGGAGTAGGCAAGGCAAGAATGGCATTGACCTTGGCAGGCTCTGTGCGGATGTGTCCGCTACCCACCTGGTGCCCAAGGTAGGACACTTCTGCCATACCTATCTGGCATTTTTCCACCTTGAATGTCAGACTTGTATTTTTCAGCCTATGGAACACATTCTGTACATTCTTGATGTGCTCATCCCAGGACTGGCTGTATATGGCTATATC
Organism: Neoceratodus forsteri; assembly: GCA_016271365.2. NCBI lineage: Eukaryota > Metazoa > Chordata > Ceratodontiformes > Ceratodontidae > Neoceratodus > Neoceratodus forsteri. The sequence continues at coordinate 244,669,014 of CM057454.1, read as the reverse complement.
ATCCATATACGCCAATGCAAACTCACCTACCCCAGACAGAATGCGATCCACAAGCTGTTGAAAGGTTACAGGTGCATTCTTCATTCCAAATTACATTGCCTTGAATTCATATAAACCAAATGGAGTGACAAAAACTGATCTATCCCTGGCTGCAGGGGTCAGAGGTACCTGCCAGTAGCCCTTTGTTAGGTCCATTGTGGTCAGATACTTGGTTCCCCCCAATCACTCCAGGATCTCATCTGTTCTGGGCATGGGATAGACATCAGACTCCATGCAGCTATTAAGCCTCCGGTAGTCAATGCAGAATTGAGTGGTGCTGTCCCTTTTGGGGATCAATACCATGGGGGATGCCCAGGGGCTACTAGATTCCTGGATTACTCCAAGTTCCAACATCTCCTTGAGCTCCTCTTTCATGGTCTGCTTAACATGCTCAGGTACCCTGTAGGGAGACTGTTTCAGGGGAACCTGGGTCCCTGTATTTACATGGTGCTCTGTCATCATGGTGTACCCCAGTTTCCCTGTGAACATGTCCTCAAATTCTCTCAGCACACCCCAAATTTCTTGCACCTGGGCTGGCGTCAGCTGTTCAGAGAGGGTAAGGTTATCCACAGAGGATGCAACCTGGGCACCCCTAAGCATGTCCACCAGTGGATCCATCTCAGTTTCCTCCTGTGGGGCATTGCATACAGCAAGGACCAATTTCTCCTTGTCATTGTAGGGCTTCTGCATGTTAACATGATACACCTTTCACCTGCATCTCCTATCTGGTAGCTCTATCATGTAATTGACATCACTAACCTTTTGGACAATGGAGAATGGCCCCTCCCATGCTGCCTGTAATTTATTCTGTTGGACAGGGATGAGTGCCATCACTCACTGTCCCACCTTGTATTCTCTGGCTCAGGCCCCACAGACATACCAGACTTTCTGCCGCTGTTATGCAGTGGCCAAGTGCTCCTGAGCAAGCCCCATGAGCTCCTTAAGGTGGATCCTGAAGTTCAGGACATACTCCACAACAGACTCCCCTTGGGAGGCATGGTCACCCTCCCATTCATCCTGAATCAAATCTAGGAGCCCCTGCACCCTATGATCAAACATGAGCTCAAAAGGTAAGAACCCTGTGGACTCCTGTGGGACTTCCCAGTATGCAAATAGGAGATGAGGCAAATATTGTCCAAGTCCCTCTTATGCTGGTCTGCAAAAGTCCTTAGCATGATATTAAGGGTTGAATTAAATAGCTCCACCAGACCATTAGCTTGGGGATGGTATGGGGAGGTTTTGAGCTGCTTTACCCCACACTTCTCCCTCAAACTACTCATTAACCCTAACATGAAATTGGCACCCCGATCTGACAGTATCTCCTGGGGAAAGCCCACCTAGCTAAATATTCCCAACAGTGCATCTGCCACTGGTTCTGCCTCAGAGGATGATAGGGCCACTGCCTCTGGGCATCTTGTGGCATAGCCGACTACCACCAGTATATACCGCTTGCCAGTGTGACTTAGGGTGCACAGTGGCCCCACTATATCCACAGCTACCCTCTTGAAGGGTTCATCGATAATGGGCAGGGGCATCAAAGCTGCCTTGGCTTGTCCCCCATTTTTCCCACCCACTGGCACTGTGGACAAGTCCTGCAATAATTTGCCACATCCTCACCAATACCAGGCCAGAAGAAATTGTTGGTCAGCTGCTTTTTTGTGCACCTCACCTCCAAGTGGCCTAAAAATGGAATATCATGGGCAAGGGCCAAAAGCTGCTGATGGTGAACCTTAGGGACTACCAGCTGCTGGAGCATCTCCCCATCTAGCCCTTCCTCTGTTGCACATTCTCTGTACAGCAGCCTATTGTCCCAGTAAATGGACTCTTTATCCCCCCGAGGACCCTCAACCCTATTAGCTATTTCCCTCAGTTTTTGCAAGGTAGGGTCAGTTCGCTGTGCAGTGCTCAGCTGCCCTTGCCTGACCCTTCCTAGTGCTCCTTCAGAGGGAAGTCCTGTGGGTTCCTCCATTTGTGACTGGGGTTCAGGACTGCTGCTTCTAGCCATACCCTCCCCTGTGCTAGCCACTTCCTCAGCTGCTGAGGGAGGGGCTGGACCACCTTGAGTCACCCCCTCTTCCCCCTTAGAAGCTTACCCCTTTGCCTGACTATGAGTTGCAACACACACCAGTTTTTTCCTGTGGTCAAAATCATTCCCCACAATCAAATTTACAGGGAGGTCCTCTACAACCCCTACCTTCTTTTCTCTATGGCCCCTCTCCCAGCTCAGGAAGACTCTAGCCATTGGTATTTGGACTGCTGGCCCTGTGAATCTCCAGACCCTGGAGTAGTTCCCAGGCAACATCTGCTCTGCCCAGATGAGATCCGGCTGGTCACCAGGGAGATGTAAGCACCTGTGTCCCTTATTCCCTGTGTTACTGTTCCATTAACTACAATGGGATGCATATTCTCATCAGAGGAGAGTGATTCTTCAGGCTGGGTGCACCCCACAAACAAACCAGTGCTATTTTGATCACCCCCTCCCCATGCCTCTGCCCCTTAACCATTTTCTGAGGGCAGTTATATCTCAAGTGCCCCATTTGATTGCAAATATGACATTTCTTGGGTCCTGTCTCTTGAGTCCCTTTAGAACCAGAGGGTTCTGCTTTGGGCTCAGGAGCAGGCTGGTTTCCTTTGGGCTGCCCCCATGGGACCCCTTATAACCCTGTGATGGCCCCCCCCACCATGAGACTTACGCTCTGCGTATGGTCGGCTAGACATGTACATGTCAATGCTTGCTGCCACCTTTTTGAGGAGGTGCATGCCCTGTCTAGGAGCCCTGCACACATATCCTCAGGTACAATTTTAAGAAATTGTTCCCTCACAAACAAATCTTTGATTAGTTCCACAGTGTCTGCTTTAGCCCCCTCCACCCACCTATCAAGGTAAGTACACAGCTGAACCTGCAGTTCTACATAACTGTCTTCTGGGCTTTTCTTTAACTCCCTAAATTTCCTTCTATAAGCCTCAGGAGTTAATTCAAAACATTTTGACACTGTTTTAACTTTATCATAATCAGCATAGTCTTCATTACTCATTTTAGAAAATGCAAGCAAAGCCCTCCCTGTAAGTAAGGGTGTGAGATAAGTTGACCACGAAGCCTTAGTCAATGGGAATTGCTCACACACTCTCTCAAATTATCTTAAAAATAGATCAAGGTCATCTCCCTCTCTAAACTGAGGGAACAATTTAGAATTCATTTTGGCTTCATGAGGAGAACTCACTCCACCATTACTCATGGTTTGCTGACTGCGCAGGGTCATCATCTCCTTCTTGTGCTGCTGTCTCTGGAGTTCATGCTGTCATACTCTTTCTTTTTCTTCACATTCTTTCTCTCTGTCTGCCAGTCTCTTTCCTTCCAATTCTTTCTCTGCTTCCAGTCTTTTTGTTTCTGCATACAACTTTCTTGTTTCTGCTTCAGCATCCAGGCTTTTCACCTCCAGTGCTTTGTCTTGCAGCAACAGCTGCAGTCACAGTGCATCAAGCTGGTTTGGGGGGGGTCTGCTACATCAGTTCCTGACTCATCCCCTGAGACTGTCTGTTTATGGTCATGTGCCACAAGGGCAGCTATGAGGTCTGCCTTTTTCTTGTGTTTTAGACCTTCAAGGTGAACCCCCTTTTCCTGGCACTTTTTGCAAAGCTGTTGCACAGTAAGTGAGTCATACTCCATGGAGCTCATTCTCTAACCCTACACTATACTGTGCTAACTGGAAAAGAAAAATAAATAATTGTACAAGTGTATTCTCTTATATATCCTGTTTTACAGCTGCTAAGGTAAATGTTCCACTGGCAAACTCTGTATCTCAGTGTGCTAAACAGTCCACTATCATCACCCCATCACTGCCAACCAATTGTGACAACCCACCTCTCTCTCTGGGCTAAAACAGCTTTTAGAGAGGTGTCTGTCCTCGGGTACTCGCTGCCACCAGCTGGAGTTCTCTCCAGTACCCACCTCCAAGTTTACAAAACTGGATAATCAAATGTGCAATTGCACAAATTGAAGTCTGGTCATGTGTCTCTCTCGGGTGGTGGATGCTTAACAGAGTTTACCTCAGCCAATGGAAACCATGTATTATCTTAGAAAAATTACATCACAGTCACAACTGCTGAGTATATAAATAGCTTTTTACTTAACAGAAAGTGAACAGAGCATTACAGGATATCTGTTTTCAACACAAGAGAATAACACTGATACAGGAAAAGTAAACAAATATTTTTAAATAACAGATGGCAAAAGAAAAAGGCTATTACTGCAATATGCTAGCATTAAACTTACCCTTCTCCTATCCTTTCAAGAGAATACTGGACCCTATGCTAACTGCCAGCTTCCACAGACATAGCTAAAAGGGTAGGCCCCTAAGCTTAGTTCTTCCTTCAACTCCCAGAGAGTAACCCATAACAACCCTCCTCACTGTCTTTCAGCATCTTATATACTCTCTTGAGAATAAGTGATTCCTATTTTCCCTTTGAATGCACCAACCATCTACCATGTATGTATTTAATTGTCTCAATCAGATTGCACACCTATCAGTGTCCATTAATAGTATTCTTTAACCTTAGGTTTATATTTGAATGATTCAATCCATTTGAACTGTGAGTCTGTGTGTGGACATGTCTACTCTGAGATTTATGACCCACCTAGCAGAAGCTGAGGACAGTGGAATTTCAGATTGTGGAATTCCAGCTTGTGTTTTTTTTCCAGACTGCTAAACAATGCCAACTACAGAATCCACCATTAACTCCTTCCTTCCCATTTCTGTCACAGAGGGCTAGGAGAGCCTTGATGGTGACAGCAGGAGAGATGGGAGAAAAGGAGAAAGGAGGGGATAGAGATGGAGGGTGTTGGGATGAGAGACAGTGGTGATACCGGAGGGAGGGAGGAGACGAGAGTGGAAGCACAGGAGGTGAAGTAGGTGTTAAACTCATTGGCCACTGAAAGAGGGTCGGAGGTAGGGACATTGTTCACTTTAAGGATGGAGACCATGGGCTGGGCTTTAGGGGAGAACAGGACATGAACAACCTTCCAGAACTTGAAAGAGTGGTTAATGTTGTTCTGCAAGTTAGCGGAAAAGTGCTCTGCTTTGGTTGGTCTGATGGCTCTCGGCACATATTATGCAGAGTTTGGTATTTGAGCCAGACTTGGGAGGAACCTAAGGATTTATAAGCCTTTCATGCTGAGTCTCTAGCACAGAGACAAGCAAGAAGTTCTACAAAGACCCAGGAGAGGTAGGTGCTTCTGACTCTAGTTCTTCTTAAGGAGACGTAATTATCCCAGATGGACAAGAAGGTGGATTGGAAGAAGACAAGGGTTGAGTCAATGGAGCTGAAGGAAGACATGAGCGACCAGTCTGCATTTGCCAGGTCTAAGGATCTAAATAACCAAATCAAAAGGATATTGGGAGGAGCTTTTGGGCATTGGATTTTACTAACACAGTAAACCATGTGATGGTCACTGAGAGCATCCAGGAGGGTGCCAGAAGCAGTTATGTGTTGGGGTGGGTGGTAAGTGCCCACTCCAGCAATGAGTGAGTTTGTGATTTGGTGTTGTGGTGAGTGGGGTCTGTGATTAGCTAAGAGAGGTTTAGAGATGTATCCTGGGGAAGTTGCTAGGACCAAGTTCTACTATACAAGTTAGGATTCATACGAAGCAGCTACCACTCGTAACACTGGTAACACAGATTCGGAAGCGAACCCAGATGACCAGAGGGCTGGCAGGGGGAGGAGGACTGAGCATCCTACTGGATGTTCACCTCCTTAGGGTGGGAGGCTGCCCATCTCATGATGATATAGCACCTCCTGGGGAACTCAGGGGGTGAAAGAATGCAGAGTGGCAGAGTTGGGGTGGGGAGATAGTTGTGTGCATACACAGTGTGTTGATGCTGGTGTCTCTGAGGGTGAGAGAATATGGAAAAGTCAGACCCAACAGGATGACCTCCCGTCTCTGGCACACCCAGGCCTCACATTGACCATCTGCCCCACATGGCAAACCAATGACTGCACCAAAGTCAGACACTGGAGGGAATGCTGTCCCTGAAGGCCCTCACCGTAAGGTATTAAATACAGTGGCAGCAGGTAAGTCAGTTTCTGGGGTTTGGTAACATTGACAGGGCTTAGCAGTGTCCAAATAAGAAGGTGCAGATGAAGGTCAGGACCCGAAGGAAAAACACTAATTAAAAAAAAAGGATTCTTATAGAGCAGTTTACCTTATATCTGCAGTAAAGAGGATAATAGATGGCAAACTTATGTCTGCAGTAAAGAGGAAAATAGATGGCAAACTTACATCTGCAATAAAAAGGATAATAGATGGCAAACTTATATATGCAGTAAAGAGGATAATAGATGGCAAACATATCTGCAGTAAAGAGGATAATAGATGGCAAACTTATATCTGCAGTAAAGAGGTTAACAGATGGCAAACATATATGCAGTAAAGAGGATAATAGATTGAAAACTTATATCTGCAGTAAAGAGGATAATTAATGGCAAACTACTCTTAATGAGGCTGTAATTTCATCAAGGGGGGTCTGTTGACAGAATAAACCACAGGGCCCAATCTCAAGTGTTTTTTTTATAGTCACCAGAATCTTTGATGAAATTACAAGCTGAGTTCTATGTGGTTTTAAATTTGTTATTTATAATATATAGATCACTGTGTGTGGGGGCATTGGATGTGTCATATACTAGCAGTTTTCCAGTTTTGACTTTTGCACATGGGGCAGTTACATGAGAGATGTTGTTACACCTTAGAGAGTATTGTGGACTCACCAGTATGGTCATCAACTGGTCTGAGCCCTATCTTTCAGGTAGGAAGCAATGGGTGGTGATGGGAATATCTCCTACTCTCCAAAGCTCCTAACATGTGAAGTTCCTCAAGTTTTGATCCTGTCACTGATGTTGTTGCAGTGTACATGCTGCCCCTTGGAGAGCACATCAGACATTAAAGTCTGGGTTTTCACTGCTATGCAGATGATACCCAACTGTATATGTCCTTTGCCCCGGAACAAATGGTGCCATTGAAGTGTTAAATAATTGCCTGGCCGAGATCCGGACTGGATGTCCTCTAACTGTCTGAGGCTAAACCCTGGCAAGATGGATGTGCTGGTGATCGAGCCTGGTCACGGGTGTAATGGCAATGCCTCTGGGGTGCAACAGGACTTGTCCTGGGATCTACCCCACTGATGGCATCCTCTAGGGTGAGAAATCTGGGCATCATCATTTTTTTTTAACTCTATTTATGGCTCTGCCTTACCCTGAACTCTCTCCGGATGGACACATGGCTTGAAGCCTGATCCCGTCCATCTAAAGTCCTCCACCCGACTCCTCTGGAAGTGGTTCTCCATCCACTAGCCTGGCTGCCCAACCCCTCGGCTCTGAGCCCCCCAACGCGGGACCTTTTTTAATCCTATCTGGCGCTCTATCTACAATCTAGAAGAGCAGCCTTAGGCAGGGAGGAGAACAGAGGAGTGAGTGAAGAGACCTGACACTGGGCATGGCGGCCAGCCCCTGGACCACCCTTCACCTATCAGGAGGCAGGGATTTTTACTTACTTTTTCCCCATTGGCATGGCATGCAAATGGATGCCTGTGCAGGACCGCCCACAGACGTCCTGCCAACCCCTATACGTGCTGTGCTACTGAGCGAAATGCTCCCAGCCTCCTCCAGGAGCCACCACGGAGCATGGCACACCCAGGATCCCACCCCAGGAGAAGAGAGCAGTCCTCTGGATACTCAATCTTCTCCTTCCCTGCTGACCCCCGATGGCCCTGGCTCATTCCTGAACCCAGGTCACCAGTGTGGCATGAGGTGTGGCTTCCAGTGCCTCAACCCTCGGTGCCACGGGGCTGGTCTGGGCATCATCCTTGATAACAGGTTGACACTTGATGCTCAGCTGTCATCTGTTGTCTAAAGTGGTTTCTACCACTTAAGGAATGTTACCCAGATTAAACCCTTAGTTCCGCCCGAGGACCTGCTCTCACTGGTACATGCCTTTGTTACATCCAGGTTGGACTACTGTAACACTCTTTACTTTGGGGTCAGTGAAGGGAGGCTCTGCCGACTGCAGTGAGTGCAGAATGCAGTGGCTAAGTTACTGATGGGCCTACCTAGGCCTTGTCATGTGACTCTGGTTCTGCAAGCTCTACATTGGTTGCCTATCAGGTGGGGGATCATATTCAAGGTGGGCTTGCTCACCTAAAGACCCTATATGTCTCAGGCCCTAGTTACCTGACTGACCTCCTTACACCTGCCATCCCAGTCTGCTCCCCCACAGAGGGCCTCCTAGTGGTTCTGAAGGCCAGACTAAAAATCTCAGGTGAACATTCATTTGAGGTGGCCATCCTGATCCTCTGGAACTCACTTCCCATATCTCTGGGGGAGGCCTCATCAGTGGAGGCATTTAAGAAGGATCTGAAAATGTATCTTTTTAAAGAGATGTTCCCAGATTAATTGCAGCTGGTTTTAATGGCATATTTATTCTTATTATTTATTAGTGCTTATTTATTGTATAATTTTAGATTTCTGTTTTTTTATATAACCTGTGAAGGTGCTGGATAACAGATGGACACAACAACAATACTTCTGGTGCAACCCACTTGTTCTTGTGGGACGTTTATTTTTTCCAATAAAGAAAATCAAAATAAATGTTGCAATACTTCTTGCACTGAAAATCAAGAATGCAAAATTGGGCAATAAAATAATACTTCAAGGCTTTGTGGCAAACTAAGTATGTTTCCACATTCACTGGTGCAGCAGTAGACTCACCCGGTCCTTGCCTGCACAGTCAGTAGCAACTGACACGTGCCTTTTTGACCTCTGCCTTTTGGAAGCACAGGAGGGCTTTTTATATCAGATGACCCCAGTATCATCAACAGAATAAACCTTACTATTTAGCCCTCTTTTTAATTTATATAAAGGCTGAGGGCTTACTAAAGATAACATTTGTACAGGCATAAGGCAAAATAGAATAAACTAGCCCAGAAAAGAAAATAAACTTGATGAGAAAGTGGAAAACTTTTCACTACCTTTGAGTGACAGTTCCAGGATTATAAATATGGACTACTAGGGGCCACTGCTGTCCTATAGGGCACCTGGACTGGCATTCTCTTTCAACCACTTCTCAGGTAGGACAGGCTGAATTATTCCCTCGTATTTTCAGGCCTATGTTTTATATCCTGTTATGTTTATTTACACGTAATAATAAAGTAAATGAAGTATACTGGATATTTATAGTTTTTCTGAGTGACACAGGACTTTACTGTGGCCACATACATGTAGGTATTTGCCTTTCTTTAGTCATGCACCCATAAACGCTTATTAGGGCAGTTATGGGCGGTATACTTTCTTTGGCGGAGCAGTTAGGTTTTCAAAAGAGCAGCTACAAGCTGCATTATGTGCTCTTCCTATACTACTGGGCTACAGAAACAGCTGGTAACCCTCTGGAAGATTTCTACAGAGGGAACCTGCGTCCTTTCATGTCTTGGTCTCTTTTTGTACAGAGGCAGCCTGGCTTTAAATTGTTTTCCACATGACAGGCTGCCGAAAACACTGTATCCAAATTTGGGGCTCCGGGGAGAGAGGAAGCTTTCCTAGGAATGAGCGCTAGAACACCTCTCTTCTCTGTCCCTAACGTGTGCCATTTTTAAGCAGACCTTAACTAATTTTCATTGTACTTGCTGAGTTGCGCAGCTTGAGCCACCAAAAACTTTAGAAGGAGCCACAAGGGGAAGGGGCGAGCCACCGGCGATATTTAATAATAAACCGCAATGTGCAGCAGCGGCTCAGCCCCGATCGGCAGCTCCTCTGATATTTACAAGTGGCAGAGCCTCAGGGGACATTGAGTGTGGCCGCAGGAGAGAGTGGGGTTAGCCACAAGGGCAATAAGAGAAAGTCTCATGACGCTCAGTGGCTCAGCCCTATAGCAGCAGTCACATTCTTTTTCATTCAAGCAGCAAAAGTTGCAACACATAGAATGGGGCTCCTATAAACCAGTGGCAAGGGAGCCACATTTTAAAAATAATACTGGCCACTGCTAGTGGCTTTCTACTTGGCTCCTTTTTACTCTGAGCCCAAATATAGGACAGGGTGCAGCAGGGAAGGGAACAGAAGGAAAAAAGTGGTTGCTGCTCCTGTCCAAACATTCTAATTTATACATCTAAGTCTCCCATAAGGAAATTAATTTATAAATCAAGCAAAGCTTCAATGAAATAAAATAAATCATAAATTTAGAAGGGGAATCAAATACACAGACGGGAACATTCTATTACTTCATTAGCCGGCTTTACAGCTCCAAGAGCTGTCTTTACACATATCTCTTATTGTAGGCAAGCAGCCCTATGCACTTTCAATGCCATTCTTCCAGACGTGGGGTTACATATGCTCTGGAGATCATTTGCACTTGACCTCCCATAGAGCTGGACCAGAGAGGAAATAAGATACATAGCAAAGAGATAGATAAGGAGAGAGGGAAGGATTTCGCCCGAAGTTGGCCTACCTTCCACACTAGAAAATATGGAGATAGCTAAAGGAAAGAGTGATCGCAACCAAGGTTAAAAAAAATGGTCCAGTTCTGTGGCAGAGACTTCCCCTGTCACATAACCCTTGTGCAGCTTTCATTTGCATGTTGCTGTTGTCTACTCTGACTGTTTTGACCTTGTAAGGCACCCAGAGCCTCTGGGATTGAGCACCATATAAATAAAGTTTGTCTACAGTATCAACCCATCTACCACCAATGTGGCACCACATTGGTGGCATAACAGCATCCCTGCATCACAGTGGTCGTGTAACAGAATCCTCACATCACAGCTATAGTTTAACAGCATCCCAGCTGCGGTGTAATAGAATTCCTGTATCCCAGCAGTGTGTAACATCTGCGCTGCATGGCAGCAGTGGTTTAATAGCATCTTTGCATCACAGCAGTGGTACGACAGCATCCCTGCATCCCAGCAGTGGTTTAACAGCATCTCTACCTCCCAGTAGTGGTGTAACAAAATCCCTGCAAGACAGCAGTGGTTTAGAAGCATCCTTGCATCACAGCAGTGGTGCAACAGCATCCCTGCTTCCTACTGGAGGTGTAAAAGCATCACAGTAGTTGTGTAACAGCATCCCTGCAGTGCTGTAACAGCATCCTTGCATCACAGCAGTGGTGCAGCAGCATCCCTGCTTCCTACTGGAGGTGTAACAGCATTACAGTAGTTGTGTAACAGCATCCCTGCAGTGGTGTAACAGCATCCCAGCATCACAGTGGTGGTGTAACAGCATCCCTGCAGTGGTGTAACAGCATCCTTGAATCACAGCAGTGGGATAAAAGCATTCCTACATCACAGTGGTGGTGTAACTGCATCCCTGTATCACAGTGGTTAAACAGCATCCTTGTATCACAGCAGTGGTGCAACAGCATCCCTGCAATGCATTTGTGGAGAAACAGCATCCCAGCATCACAGCAGTTGTGTAAAAGCATTCCTGTGGTGGTGTAACAGCATCCTTGAATCACAGCAGTGAGGTAAAAGCATTTCTGTGTCACAGTGGTTGTAACAGCATCCCTGCATCACAGTGATGGTGTAGCAGCATCACCACATCACAGCAGTGGTGTAACAGGATCCCTGCATCACATTGGTGGTGTAACAACATCACCGCATCACAGCAGTGGTGTAACAGCATCCTTGCAGTGGTGTAACAGGATCCCTGCATCACATTGGTGGTGTAACAGCATTTCTGCATCACAGTAGTTAAACAGCATCCCTGCATCACAACAGTGGTGAAACAGCATCTCTGTATCATAGTTAGGGCTTAAAATTCAGTCAGGGATTGTGGGATTCTTGCATTTTTAAACCTAATCTCGTAACTGTGGGAAAACCTGTGGGGATATCATCTTACATAAGCAACCAATTTTTACTCCCCCCCCCCCAACTACTTATTCATAGCACTGTAATTTCATTGCCTCCCTTACATTTTGGTAATCTCCCCTACGTGTGAGACCCTGGGAGGAATCCCCCATAACACAAAAGTAAATTGTAACCTCTGCTAGTGGTGGTGTAACAGCATCCCAGCATCACAGTGGTGGTATAATAGCATTCCTGCAGTGGTGTAACAGCATCCTTGAATCACAGCAGTGGGATAAAAGCATTCCTACATCACAGTGGTGGTGTAACTGCATCCCTGTATCACAGTGATTAAACAGCATCCTTGTGTCACAGCAGTGGTGCAACAGAATTATTACACCAATTTTAAAAAAAGGTGATCCAATGGACCCCGGCAACTACAGGCCCATTACAATACTCCCCCCCCACTCTCAAAAGCCCTCGAAAGAATAGTCTCAGACCAACTCACAGAGTACCTCACCAGGCATTCCCTGCTATGCCAAGAGCAACATGGCTTCAGATCAGGACACAGTACCACTACGGCACTCCTCGAACTCACATCATACGTACGCGAGGCGCTTGATGGGGGTGAAATTGTAGGAGCAATCTTCATCGACCTAACCAAAGCATTTGATACCATCAGTCATGACCTACTATTATACCTACTCTCCTCCCTCAACCTTGCACCAGATACATTAATCTGGTTTAAGAACTACCTAACAGGTTGAACACAACAGGTTAAAATCAATACCACTCTATCCACTAAAACCCCGGTTCTATCAGGCGTACCCCAAGGATCAATCTTAGGCCCCCTATTATTCACTCTCTTCCTGAACTCCATCCCTAGAGCATGCAATGGGGAACTTCTGCTCTATGCAGATGATGCAGTAGTCTACTGGAAAGACAACTCCCTAAACTCCCTCCAACACAAGCTGCAAACCTACTTCCATGAACTAGAAGACTGGTTCACAAAGCACAGGCTTATATTAAACTACACCAAAACAAAATCCATGATCTTTGCGCACCAGCAAAGCCCCCATATAAGAGCCCAACTAAACATCTCCAACTACCAGGGAACCAAAATTGAGCAGGTCTCTGACTTCAAATATCTTGGCATCACTTTAGACTCATCTCTCACCTACCACACACACATCAACCAACTGTTCTCCTCAGTAAACACCAGACTAGGGATCCTCTACAGGCATAGACAATGCCTCCCACCGCAGGCCCTTCATCTGGCAGTGACCAGCTTGGTCATATCCTTGATAGACTATGGAATAATAATATATGGGATGGCTGACCCCACAGCCCTGAAGCATATCGACCTTGCCCTCAACAAAGCCAGCCGGCTGGTCACAGAAAGTGACCACCTAACCCACACCTGCGACCTCTACAAATTAGCGGATTGGCTGACCTTTAAAGGTAGGCTAAAATACCATACCTGCCTCCAGGCCAAGAAAATCCTACTGAAATCTGCACCCATGGGCCTTCACTCCCTAGTACAAACTAACACCCACAGGAGCACCCCAAGGCACCTAGCAAGCGTGCCCATCCATGTCCCCTATCGGAGGACCTTGCTAGGTCAAAGGTCTTTGAGCTATCGTGCACCCACCTGGCTCAACGAACTCCCTCCTACTATAGCACAGGCCCCAAGTCTAGGCCAATTTAAAACCAAAACCAAGAGACACCTCATTGTCTCAGAGAAGTGTAGCTGCAACTGAGCATCTAACCCCACCTTGACGCAGGGCTGTAATTCAACCCCTAGAACCTACCCAGAACTACAAATGTAGTTTCAGACTGAGGATAAGGCTAACATTCCACCATTTGTGGCATGTTAAACAGACCTAGGACTACAAGACTAACCCTATTGTAACTTTATTCTGTATATGTCTATTGTCAACTTGTAAGCACCACTGCGTAACACTAAGCAAAGAAGCTTGTTCACATTAATCTGTATACTGTGTTCTCATAAATCTGTTTGTTTGTCCAGATGTGGAGCCTTTGCAAAGGAGTCTTTGACTCAAAGGTTGTAATTCCAAAAATGAGTAAATAAATAAATAAATAGCTGTGGTGCAAAAGCATCCCTGTATCACATTAGTGGCGTAGCAGCATCCTTGCTTTATAGTGATGAAACCACATCCATACTTCACACTGGCAGTTCAACAGCATCCCTACATCCCAGCAGTGGTGTAACAGCATCCCTGGATCATAATGATGATGTAACAGCATCCTTGTATTACAGCAGTGGTGTAACAGCACTCCTGCATTACTATAGTGGTGTACATCACAGCAGTTGTGTAACAGCATCTCTGTAGCACAGCAGTTGCATCACAGCATCCCTGCCTCACAGCACTTGTGTAACAGCCTTTCTGCATCACAGTGGTGGCATAACAGCATCCCTGCTTAACAGCAGTGGTGTAACAGCATCCTTGCATCATCATGTTGGTATAACAGCATCCCTGCATCTTATTTGTGGTGTAACAGCCTACCTGCATCATAGTGGTAGTGTAGCAGCATACCTGCATTACAGTGGTTGTGTAACTGCCTCCCTGCATCAAAGTGGTGTCTTAACAGCATGCCTGCATTACAGCAGTGGTGTAATAGCATCCCTGCATCACAACAGTGGTGTATCAGCATTCCTGCATCACAGTGGTGGTCTAACAGCCTGCCTGCATCACAGCAGTGCTGTAACAGAACCCTTGTATCACAGCGATTGTGTAACAGCATCCTGTATCACAGCAGTAGTGTAACAGCCTCCTTGCATCAAGGTGGTAGCCTAACAGCACCCATGCTTAACAGTGGTGGTATAACAGCCTGCCTGCATGACATCATTGATTTAACAGCATCCCTGCATCCCAGCAGTGTTATAACAGCATCCATGCATCACAGCAGTGGTGCAACAGCATTCCTGCATCAAATTGGTGGTCTAGCAGAATCCCTATACCACAATGTTAGTGTAACAGCATTCCTGCATTACAGTAGTGTAACAGCATTTCTGCATCACAGTAGTGGTGTATCAGCATCCTTGCATCACAGCAGTGGTGCAACAGCCTCCCTGCATCACATCAGTGGTGTAACAGCATCCTGGCATCACAGCAGTAACAGAATCCCTGCATCCCAGTGGTGGTGTAACAGCATCTGTGCATTAGTAGTGCAAACCATCCCTGTATCACATCATCAATGTAACAGAATCCCTGTATCGCAGCAGTGGTGTAATATCATCCCTGCATTAGAGAAGTGGTGTAGCACTATTCCTGCATCACAATAGAGTTATAACAGCATCCCTGACTCACAATAAGGGTGTAGCAGCATTCCTGTAAAGCAGGAATGCTGTTACACCACCACTATAATGCTGCAATGCTGTCACACGACTATTGTGATGCAGGGATGCTGTTGCACAACTGTTGTGATGCAGGGATGCTGTTGTACCCCCACTGTGATGCAGGGATACTGTTACACCACTGCTGTAATGCAGGCATACTGTTACACCATGGCTGTGATGCAGAGATGCTGTTACATCACCACTGTGATGCAGGGATGCTGTTACATAACTGTTGTGATGCAGGGATGCTGTTGTAACCCCCTGTGGTGCAGGGATACTGTTACACCACTTACTGTAATGCAGGGATGCTGTTACACCATGGCTGTGATGCAGGAATGTTGTTACACCACCAGTGTGATGCAGTGATACTGTTACACAACTGTTGTGATTCAAGGATGCTGTTGTACCCCCACTGTGGTGCAGGGATACTGTTACGCCACTTACTGTAATGCAGGGATGCTGTTACACCACCACACCACTACTGCCTTTATTCCGCTGTACTACCACTTGGCTATATGTATTGCAACATATTTTCTGGTTATTTATATACTGTTATGCTGACCTGCTATGCTATAATCTCCTGGGTCATGCCTGAAAATGGCAAATGCTTTGTCTGGTGCCTCTACCTGATAAATAAGAACAGAATAAATGCAAGGATGCTGTTACACCACCACAGTTATGTAGATACACTGTTACACCACCACAGTTATGTAGATACACTGTTACACCACCACTGTTAGGCAGGGATGCTGTTATGCCACCACTGTGATGCAGCTGTAGTTGACAGGTTTCTTAAAAATATTTAAGCAATCTACCATGACAGAGTGTGGGTTACTTTAGGATTTACAATGCCTGGTGTGTTGTTTGGTCACGAGTCCAATAGGCCAAGTGACCAAAACACACCGGGCGTTGTAAATCCTAACATGACCCACACCCTGGGGTGGTAGATTGCGATTATATATTGTGTTTTTGTTGTTTGTAGTTTTTTGAGGGGTCATTTATTTGTATTTATGTGGGAGAATATGACTTTTTTGTGGCTGTGTCGCCACACTGGGAAAAGTAGTCCCTCGCTGTTTTTTATTGTAGTGGGAGGTAATGTGGATATATTGTTTTATTAGTAATGTAGTGTTTTTCCTTTTTTATTTAACAAGTAACAAGTAATTTTTTACATTTTTGAAAGTTGTTTTAAGTTTTATTAACTTATTTCCATCATTTTTGTTAACTGTTTTAAACTTGTATTAAGTTTTTATAAACTTTTTTTTATAAACAAAGTGCTGATTTCTTGCTTTTGGAGTAGCCATCTGTGCTGTGCAGTCATTTTCTTGTTGTTGTGCCTTTAAGTTTTTTTTTCTTTCCCAGTTAAGGCTTCTGGGTCAGGTGGTGTGTGATGTAGTTTTCTGTTCGCAGTGGAGCTCTGTCAGCTATGCAAGATGTTGTCTTGGAGCTGGAGTGCTTTCTTCTTCATGACGGACTGTTTTCTTTTTTCAGGTTGATGATTTGTAGGGGGGACAGGTTCTTTGAAGAGGTTCTTTTCTTTGGTTTTTGACCTGTTGGGGAGAGAAAAAAATTCATTAGTAATTCTGTGGTTGTTGGATGAGTTTTGTAGTGATAATATATTACCTGCCGAGGTCACTGAGACATGCTCCAATTCTTCTATCTGCCTTAGTTATGACCCAGATAGAAGTTGACATTGCCATAGTTGACAAAGTGGCTCACGGTGGGAGCTGTTGGTGTCTGCAATCTAATGCTGGATGGTTGCTGCTGATGATGCGCAGTTTGGGCTGTTGCAGTGGCACCATTTTCATCTTGCAGCTGCACGGTTTGCTGAGTTTGGAAGAGGTAGTCTTCGTCTAACAGGTCTCCACTTTGTGCTGTTGTCTGGGTGTTTTGAATCTGGCACTGATATAGTTCTTTGAGATGCATTGGATTCACTGGTCTGACTTCACATTAGCATGTTGTTGTTTTTTTATTGTTTTAGTTTGGTGAACTGACTGGGAAATCTGTAGTTGTCTTGTGGTTGTAGGGTCAGGTATGGTACATTACTCTTTGCTGGTTGGCTATGGTATTGTGGTAGGTAATACTGATTTTCAGGGACAGCAGGTTGTGATGCTGGAGGGTGGCTGCTGGTTCCAGTGATTATTGAGCCCTATGCTTGATGATACTGGAGGGTGGCTGCTGGTTCCTGCGATTATTGAGCCCCATGCTTGATGATACTGGAGGGTGGCTGCTGGTTCCTGCGATTATTGAGCCCCTTGCTTGATGTTGCTGGAGGGTGGCTGCTGGTTCCTGTGATTATTGAGCCCTATGCTTGATGATGCTGGAAGTTTGGTTTCCAGTAACTTTTCAAATAAGTTTTATTCCTGTGACCAGTTATAGTCATGATATGGCGGGATTTGAACCCTGCTTCTGTTAGAAATGTTACCATCATAACTCATAGACAGTGGTTGGTGTATAGAGTTTCTAAGCCAGATTCTTTGCAGAGTTTGGGGAGCATTTTCTCTAGAAAGTTAATGCCCATTGGTTCTCGGGTGAACCACACTTTTTGCTTTTGTAACTCTATGTCTGTCAGCTTTTGGGATACACTGTAGAAACAGGGCAGGTGGATTTGGTAGTCATTTTTCTAGGTATTTTAGATAGCTCGCTATGGGGCATAGTGGATAATTGGGCCTCTCAAACATAAATCCTCTGGCTAGGTGTTGTGTTTGGTCATGTATTTTGTTATAGTTTTTGGTGTCCTCATTATATGTTTTTGTTGGGTACCATAGTCCATTTGGTGCAGTACTGATGGAAAATGAGTCTACTTTTAAGGTTCACACCCCTTCATTTCCTTGCCTGCTGAGGTAGAGCTGCAAGTCTAACCAGACTTTATTAACTAAACCTTTGGCTGTGTCTGGAGATAATGCTACTGAATGTCTCAGGATCAGCAATTATTCTTGGGTTAGGGGTGCATGGCAGGTGGGACGGTCTTTTCCTGACTTTCTATAGGTTTTGACCACCCCCTTGAAAATGTTATTGGTTGTTGTGAACGCAGAGTCAGTCATAATAATTATAGCTCTGATAATGGAGGCAGGTGTCATTAAGATGCCTATTGATTCCTGAGCGTAGGCTTACAAAACTTGTGAGAATATATTGGTTTCCTTGGCTGGTTCTCACTGAACTATAGATCTGCCTTAAAATGGTGTTTATGTGCTCAGGTGAAACTGTTTTAAAGTCTAGGGTAATGTTTTTCTCTTTCAACCAGTCAAAAAAGGCATTCATAGCCCACCTGGTGTGCTTTACAATCATTTGTTCATTTCTATAGAGTTCTAGTTGCTCTAGGTCTTGTTGGGTGGTGGTATTGTGTCTTTTTGGTTTTTGTCTTACAAGGCTGCTCCGTATGTTGATTTGGCTGTGTTGTGACTGGTTCCTGGACTGGTGGCTGAGACAGCTGTGAAGGCTGTTGGTCACTTCGAATGCAATGGTCCATGATGGGCGTGTGACCTGAGGTGCACTTAATGAGGCTGTAATTACATCAAGGGGGTCTGGTGGCAGAATAAACCACAGGGCTCAACCTCAAGTGCTTTTTTTATAGTCACCAGAATCCTTTGATGAAATTACAAGCTGAGTTCTATGTGGTTTTCCATTTGTTATTTATAATATATCAATCACAGTGTGTGTGTGGGGGGGGGGCATTGGATGTGTCATATACTAGCAGTTTTCCAGTTTTGGCTTTTGCACATGGGGCAGTTACATGAGAGATGTTGTTACACCTTAGAGAGTATAGTGGACTCACCAGTATGGTCATCAACTGGTCTCAGTCCTATCTTTTGGGTAGGAAGCAATGGGTGGTGGTGGGGAATTTCTCCTACTCTCCAAAGCTCCTAACATGTGAAGTTCCTCAAGTTTTGATCCTGTCGCTGATGTTGTTTGCAGTGTACATGCTGCCCCGGGAGAGCTCATCAGACATTAAAGTCTGGGTTTTCACTGCTATGCAGATGATACCCAGCTGTATATGTCCTTTGCCCCGGAACAAATGACGCCATTGAAGTGCTAAATATTTGCCTGGCTGAGATCCAGGACTGGATGTCCTCTAACTGGCTGAGGCTAAACCTTGGCAAGACAGATGTGCTGGTGATTGAGCCTGGTTGCGGGTGTCATGGGAATGCCTCCAGGGTGGCAACAGGACTTGTACTGGGATCTACCCCATTGATGGCACCTCTAGGGTGGGAAATCTGGGCATCATCCTTGATAACAGGTTGACACTTGATGCCCAGCTGTCATCTGTTGTCTAAAGTGGTTTTTACTACTTAAGGAATGTTGCCAAGATTAAACCCCTAGTTCTGCCCAAGGACCTGCCCTCACTGGTACATGCCTTTGTTACATCCAGGTTGGACTACTGCAACACTCTTTACTTTGGGGTCAGTGGAGGGAACCTATGCTGACTGCAGCTAGTGCCAAATGCAGTGGCCAAGTTACTGATGGTCCAATCTAGGTCTTGTCACATGACTCTTGTCCTGCAAACTCTACATTGGCTACCTATCAGGTGGGAGAATCATCTTCAAGGTGGGCTTGTTCACCTATAAGGCCCTATATGGCTCAGGCCCTAGTTATCTGACTGACCTCCTTACACCTGCCACCCCAGTCCGCTCCTCCACAGAAGGCCTCCTATCAGTTCTGAGGGTCAGGCTGAAAACCTCAGGTGAACGTTCATTTGAGGTGGCCAGATTGATCCTCCAGAACTCACTTCCCATATCTCTGTGAGAGGCCTCATCAGTGGAGGCATTTAAGAGGGATCTGAAAATGTATCTTTTTAAAGAGATGTTCCCAGATTAATTGCAGCTGGTTTTAATGACATATTTATTCTTATTATTTATTAATGCTTATTTATTGTATAATTTTAGATTTCTGTTTTTTATATAACCTGTGAAGGTGTGGGATAACAGATGGACACAACAACAGTATTTCTGGTGCAAACCACTTGTTCTTGTGGGATGTTTATTTTTCCAATAAAGAAAATCAAAATAAACATTGCAATACTTCTTGCACAGAAAATAAAGAAAGCAAAATTAGGCAATAAAATATACTTCAAGGCTTTGTGGCAAACTAACTCTGTTTCCACCATCACTGGTGCAGCAGTAGACTCACGCGGTCCTCAACTGCAAAGTGAGTAGTAACTGACCCCTATCTGCCTTTTGGAAGCATAGGAGGGTTTTTTATACCCTTCCCCTGTGGTCAGATGACCCCAGTATCATCAACAGAATAAACTTTACTATTTAGCCCCCTTTTTAATTTATATAAAGGCTGAGGGCTTACTAAAACTAACATTTGTAGAGGCATGAGGTCAAAACAGAATAAACTAGCCCAGAAAAGAAAATAAACTTGATGAGAAATTGGAAAACTTTCCACTACCTTTGAGTGACAGTTCCGTGATTATAAATATGGACCACTAGGGACCACTGCTATCCTATAGGGCACCTGGACTGGCATTATCTTTCAACCACTTCTCAGGTAGGACAGGCTGAATTATTCCCTAGTATTTTCAGGCCTATGTTTTATATCCTGTTATGTTTATTAACACATAACAATAAGTAAATGAAATATTCTAGATATTTTATAGTTTTCCTGAGGGACACTGGACTTTACTGTGGCCACATACATGTATGTATTTGCCTTTCTTTAGCCATGCCCCATAAATGCTTATTAGGGCAGTTATGGTGGGGTATACTTTCTTTGGAGGAGCAGTTAGGTTTTCAAAAGAGCAGCTACAAGCTGCTTTATGTGCTCTTCCTATACTACTGGGCTGCAGAAACAGTTCTTTGATTCTGTTGGTAGCTGCAATGCCCAGCCATCAGCTAAACTTTTCATTTTTGCCCTTTGCCAAGGGCCGTTTTATTACTGATGCTGGTAACCCTCTGGAAGATTTCTACAGAGGGAACCTACGTCCATTCATGTCTTGGTCTCTTTTTGTACAGAGGCAGCCTGGCTTTAAATTGTTTTCCACATGCCAGGCTGCCAAAAACACTGTATCCAAATTCAGGGCTCCGGAGAGAGAGGAAGTGTTCCCAGGAATGAGCACTAGTACACCTCTCTTCTCTGTCCCTACCCTGTGCCATTTTTAAGCAGGCCTTAACTAATTTTCATTGTACTTGCTGAGTTGCGCAGCTTGAGCCACCAAAAACTTTAGAAGGAGTCACAAGGGGAAGGGATGAGCCACCAGCGATATTTAATTACAAACCACAAAGTACTGTAGTGACTCAGCCCCGAGCCGTGGCTCCTCTTTGATATTTACAATGGCGAAGCAACAGTGAATATTGTATGTGGCTGCAGGAGAGAGTAGGGCAAGCCACAAGCAGGCAATCAGAAAAAATCATGACACCAAGTGGCTCAGCCCTACAGCAGCAGTCATGTATTCTTTTCACTTACAGCAAAAGCTGCAACACATAGAATGGGGCCTTATAAACCAGTGGCAAGGAGCCACATTTTAAAAATAATACCGGCCACTGCTAGTGGCTTTCTACTTGGCTCCTTTTTACTCTGAGCCCAAATATAGGACAGGGTGCAGCAGGGAAGGGAACAGAAGGAAAAAAGTGGTTGCTGCTCCTGTCCAAACATTCTAATTTATACATCTAAGTCTCCCATAAGGAAATTAACTTATAAATTAAGCAAAGCTTCAATGGTTTAAGGTGAGGCAGTATAGCGCAGTGGTTTAAGGTGAGGCAGTATAGCGCAGTGGTTTAAGGCTCTGAGCTGCAAATCTGGTGACATCGACCAGACCTGGGTTTGAATCCCACAGCTTCCACTTGCATACTGTGTGATCCTGAGCAAGTCACTTAACTTCCCTGTGCTCCCAGGTTGCGCCTGTAAAAAAAGCTTTCAGCTTAGTGTGTCTCACCTGGTTAAATAACTAAACAAAAAAAAATAAATCATAAATTTACAAGGTGAATCAAATACACAGACAGGGGGACATTCTATTGTTTCATTAGCCAGCTTTACAGCTCCAAGAGCTGTTTTTACACATATCTCTTATTGTAAGCAAGCAGCCCTAGGCACTTTCAATGCCATTCTTCCAGACATGGGCTTGCATACGCTCTGGAGGTTATTTGCACGTGACCTCCCATACAGCTGGACCAGAGAGGAAATAGGAAACATAGCAAAGTGATAGATAAGAAGAGAGGGAAGAGTTTCACCTGAAGGTGGCCTATCTTCTGGACTAGAAAATATAGAGCTAGCTAAAGAAAAGAGTGATTGCAACCAAGGTTAAAAAAAAATGGTCCAATTCTGTGGCATGGACTTCCCCATCACATAACCCTTGTGCAGCTTTCATTTGCATGTTGCTGTTGTCTACCCTGCCTGTTTTGACCTTGTAAGACACCCAGAGCCTCTGGGATTGAGCACCATATAAATAAAGTTTGCCTTCAGTATCAATCCATCTACCACCAATGTGGCACCACATTGGTGGCATAACAGCATCCCTGCATCTCAGTGGTGATGTACCAGAATTCCCACATCACAGCAGTGTGTAACATCTGCACTGCATGGCAGCAGTTGTTTAATAGCATCCTTGCATCACAGCAGTGGTACGACAGAATCCCTGCATCCCAGCAGTGGTTTAACAGCATCTCTACCTCCCAGTAGTGGTTAACAACATCCCTGCAAGACAGCAGTGGTTTAGAAACATCCTTGCATCACAGCAGTGGTGCAGCAGCATCCCTGATTCCTACTGGAGGTGTAACAGCATCACAGTAGTTGTGTAACAGCATCCCTACAGTGGTGTAACAGCTTCCTTGAATCACAGCAGTGGGATAAAAGCATTCCTACATCACAGTGGTGGTGTAACCACATCCCTGTATCACAGTGGTTAAACAGCATCCTTGTATCAGAGCAGTGGTGCAACCGCATCCCTGCAATGCATTGGTGGAGAAACAGCATCCCAGCATCACAGCAGTTGTGTAAAAGCATTCCTGTGGTGGTGTAACAGCATCCTTGAATCACAGCAGTGAGAGAAAAGCATTCCTGTATCACAGTGGTTGTAACAGCATCCCTGCATCACAGTGATGGTGTAACAGCATCACCGCATCACAGCAGTGGTGTAACAGCATCTCTGCAGTGGTGCAACAGCATCTCTGCATCACATTGGTGGTGTAACAGCATCACCGCATCACAGCAGTGGTGCAACAGCATCTCTGCAGTGGTGCAACAGCATCCCTGCATCACCGCATCACAGCAGTGGTGTAACAGCATCTCTGCAGTGGTACAACAACATCCCTGCATCACATTGGTGGTATAACAGCATTTCTGCATCACAGCAGTGGTGAAACAGCATCTCTGTATCATAGTTAGGGCTTAAAATTCAGTGGGGGATTGTGGGATTCTTGCATTTTTAAACCTAATCTCACAACTGTGGGAACACCTGTGGGGCTCTCTCCTTTCATATGCAACCGATTTTTACTCCCCCCCCCAACTACTTATTCATAGCACTGCAATTTCATTGCCTCCCTTAAATTTTGGCAATCTCCCCTACGTGTGAGACCCTGGGGTAATCCCCCATAACACAAAAGTAAATTGTAACCTCTGCTAGTGGTGGTGTAACAGCATCCCTGTATCATAGTGGTGGTGTAATAGTATCCCTGCATTATAGCTGTGGTGCAAAAGCACCCCTGTATCACATTAGTGGCATAGCAGCATTCCTGCTTTATAGTGATGAAACCACATCCCTGCATCACACTGGTGGTTCAACAGCATCCCTACATCTCAGCAGTGGTGTGACAGCATTCCTGCATTAGTATAGTGGTTTACATCACAGCAGCTGTGTAACAGCATCTCTGAAGCACAGCAGTGGCATCACAGCACTTGTGTAACAGCCTTTCTGAATCACAGTGGTGGCATAACAGCATCCCTGCTTAACAGCAGTGGTGTAACAGCATCCTTGCATCATCGTGTTGGTGTAACAGCATCCCAGCATCTTATCTGTGGTGTAACAGCCTACCTGCATCATAGTGGTACTGTAGCAGCATACCTGCATTACAGTGGTTGTGTAACTGCCTCCCTGCATCAAAGTGGTATCATAAAAGCATGCCTGCATTACAGCAGTGGTGTAATAGCATCCCTGTAACACAACAGTGGTGTATCAGCATCCCTGCATCACAGTGGTGGTCTAACAGCCTGCCTGCATCACAGCGGTGCTGTAACAGAATCCCTGTATCATAGCGATTGTCTTAACAGCATCCTGTATCACAGCAGTAGTGTAACAGCCTCCCTGCATCAAGGTGGTAGCCTAACAGCACCCCTGCTTAACAGTGGTGGTATAACAGCATACCTGCATGACATCATTGATTTAACAGCATCCCTGCATCCCAGCAGTGTTATAACAGCATGCATGCATCACAGCAGTGGTGCAACAGCATTCCTGCATCAAATTGGTGGTCTAACAGAATCCCTATACCATAATGTTGGTGTAACAGCATCCCTGCATTACAGTACTGTAACAGCATTTCTGCATCGCAGTAGTCATGTATCAGCATCCTTGCATCACAGCAGTGGTGCAACAGCCTCCCTGCATCACATCAGTGGTGTAACAGCATCCTGGCATCGAAGCAGTAACAGAATCCCTGCATCCCAGTGGTGGTGTAACAGCATCTGTGCATCAGTGGTACAAACCATCCCTGTATCACATCATCAATGTAACCGAATCCCTGTATCACAGTAGTGGTGTAAAATCATCCCTGCATTAGAGAAGTGGTGTAGTACTATTCCTGCATCTCAGTAGGGTCGTACCAGCATCCCTGACTCACAATAAGGGTGTAGTAGCATTCCTGTAATGCAGGAATGCTGTTACACCACCGCTATAATGCTGCAATGCTGTAACACGACCATTGTGATGCAGGGATGCTGTTGCACAACTGCTGTGATGCAGGGATGCTATTGTAACCCCGCTGTGGTGCAGGGATACTGTTACACCACTTCTGTGATGCAGGCATACTATTATACCATGATTGTGATGCAGTGATGCTGTTATACCATGACTGTGATGTAGAGATGCTGTTACACTACCACTATGATGCAGGGATGCTGTTACATAACTGTTGTGATGCAGGGATGCAGTTGTAACCCCCCTGTGGTGCAGGGATGCTGTTACACCACTGCTGTAATGCAGACATACTATTATACCATGACTGTGATGCAGAGATGCTGTTACATCACCACTGTGATGCAGGGATGCTGTTACATAACTGTTGTGATCCAGGGATGCTGTTGTAACCCCCCTGTGGCACAGGGATACTGTTACACCACTGCTGTAATGCAGGCATACTATTATACCATGATAGTGATGCAGAGATGCTGTTATACCATGACTGTGATGCAGAGATGCTGTTACATCACCACTGTGATGCAGCAATGCTGTTACATAACTGTTGTGATGCAGGGATGCTGTTGTAAACCCCCTGTGGTGCAGGGATACTGTTATACCACTTATTGTAATGCAGGCATGCTGTTACACCATGGCTGTGATGCAGGGATGTTGTTACACCACCACTGTGATGCAGTAATACTGTTACACAACTGTTGTGATGCAGGGATGCTGTTGTACCCCCACTGTGGTGCAGGGATACTGTTACACCACTTACTGTAATGCAGGGATGCTGTTACGCCATGGCTGTGATGCAGGGATACTGTTACACCACCACACCACTACTGTCTTTATTTCCCTGTACTACTGCTTGGCTATATGTATTGCAACATGTTTTCTAGTTATTTATAT
This sequence comes from Neoceratodus forsteri, assembly GCA_016271365.2. Lineage (NCBI taxonomy): Eukaryota > Metazoa > Chordata > Ceratodontiformes > Ceratodontidae > Neoceratodus > Neoceratodus forsteri. The sequence goes on along the minus strand of CM057454.1, from coordinate 244,643,063 downwards.
ACTGTTATGCTGACATGCTATGCTATAATCTCCTGGGTCATGCCTGAAAATGGCAAATGTTTTGTCTGGTGCCTCTACCTGATAAATAAGAACAGAATAAATGCAAGGAATGCTGTTACACCACCACAGTTATGTAGATACACTGTTACACAACCACAGTTATGTAGATACACTGTTACACCACCACTGTTATGTAGATACACTGTTACACCACCACTGTTAGGCAGGGATGCTGTTATGCCACCACTGTGATGCAGTTGCAGTTGACAGGTTTCTTAAAAATATTTAAGCAATCTACCATGACAGGGTGTGGATTACGTTAGGATTTACAATGCCTGAGTGACCAAAACACACTGGGTGTTGTAAATCCTAGCATGACCCACACCCTGGAGTGGTAGATTGTGATTATATATTGTTTTTTGTTGTTTATAGTTTTTTAAGGGGTCATTTATTTGTATTTATGTGGGAGAATAGGACTTTTTTGTGGTTGTGTTGTCGCACTGGGAAAAGTAGTCCCTTGCTGGTTTTTATTGTAGTGGGAGGTAATGTGGATATATTGTTTTATTAGTAATGTAGTGTTTTTCTTTTTTTATTTAACAAGTAATTTTAAACATTTGTTAAAGTTATTTTAAGTTTTATTAACTTATTTCCAACATTTTTGTTAACTGTTTTAAACTTGTATTAAGTTTTTATAAACATTTTTTTTTTGTAAACGAAGTGCTGATTTCTTGCTTTTGGAGGAGCCATCTGTGCTGCACAGTTGTTTTCTTGTTGTTGTGCCTTTAAGTTTTTTTTTCTTTCCCAGTTAAGGCTTCTGGGTCAGGTGGTGTGTGATGTAGTTTCCTGTTCGCAGTGGAGCTCTGTCAGCTACGCGAGAGGTTGTCTTGGAGCTGGAGCGCTTTCTTCTTCATGACGGACTGTTTTCTTTTTTCAGGTTGATGATTTGTAGGGGGGGGACAGGTTCTTTGAAGAGGTTCTTTTCTTTGGTTTTTGACCTGTTGGGGAGAGAAAGAAATGCATTAGTAATTCTGTGGTTGTTGGATGAGTTTTATAGTGATAATATATTACCTGCCGAGGTCACTGAGACATGCTCCGATTCTTCTATCTGCCTTAGTTATGACCCAGATAGAAGTTGATATTGCCATAGTTGACAAAGTGGCTCAAGGTGGGAGCTGTTGGTGTCTGCGATCTAATGCTGGATGGTTGCTGCTGATGATGCGCAGTTTGGGCTGTTGCAGTGGCACCATTTTCATCTTGCAGCTGCACGGTTTGCTGAGTTTGGAGGAGGTAGTCTTCATCCAACAGGTCTCCACTTTGTGCTGTTGTCTGGGTGTTTTGAATCTGGCACTGATATAATTCTTTGAGATGCATTGGATTCACTGGTCTGACTGCATATTAGCATGTTTTTTTTTATTGTTTTAGTTTGGTGAACTGACTGGGAAATCTGTAGTTGTCTTGTGGTTGTGTGTTCAGGTATGGTACAGTACTCTTTGCTGGTTGGTTATGGTATTGTGGTAAGCAATATTGCTTTTCAGGGACAGCAGGTTGTGATGCTGGAGGGTGGCTGCTGGTTCCAGTGATTATTGAGCCCTAGGCTTGATGATGCTGGAAGTTTGGTTTCCAGTAACTTTTCAAAGAAGTTTTATTCCTGTGACCAGTTATAGTCATGATATGGAGGGATTCGAACCCTGCTTCTGTTAGAAATGTTACCACCATAGCCCATAGACAGTGGTTTGTGTAAAGAGTTTCTAAGCCAGCTTCTTTGCAGAGTTCGGGGAGCATTTTCTCTAGAAAGTTAATGCCCATTGGTTCTCGGGTGAACCACACTTTTTGCTTTTGTAACTCTATGTCTAGCAGTTTTTGGGGATGTAGAAACAGGGCAGGTGTATTTGGTAGTAATTTTTCTAGGTATTTTAGATAGCTCGCTATGGGGCATAGTGGATCATTGGGCCTCTCAAACATAAATCCTCTGGCTAGGTGTTGTGTTTGGTCATGTATTTTGTTATAGTTTTTGGTGTCCTCATTATATGTTTTTGTTAGGTACCATAGTCCATTTGGTGCAGTACTGATGGAAAATGAGTCCACTTTGAAGGTTCACACCCCTTCATTTCCTTGCCTGCTGAGGTGGAGCTGCAAATCTAACCAGACTTTATTAACTAAACCTTTGGCTGTGTCTGGAGATAATGCTACTGAATGTCTCTGGATCTGCAATTATTCTTGGGTTAGAGGTGCATGGTGGGTGGGATGGTCTTTTCCTGACTTTCTATAGGTTTTGACCACCCCCTTGAAAACGTTATTGGTTGTTGTGAACGCAGAGTCAGTCATAATAATTATAGCTCTGCTAATGGTGGGGGGGGGGGTCATTAAGATACCTATTGATTCCTGAGCGTGGGCTACAAAACTTGAGAGAATATATTAGTTTCCTTGGCTGGTTCTCACTGAACTATAGATCTGCCTTAAAATGGTGTTTAGGTGCTCAGGTGAAACTGTTTTAAAGTCTAGGGTAATGTTTTTCTCTTTCAACCAGTCAAAAAAGGTATTCATAGCCCATCTGGTTTGCTTTACAGTCATTTGTTCATTTCTATAGAGTTCTAGTTGCTCTAGGTCTTGTTGAGTGGTGATGGTATTGTGTCTTTTTGTTTTTTGTCTTACAAGGCTGCTCCATATGTTGATTTGGCTGTGTTGCGACTGGTTCCTGGACTGGCGGCTGAGACAGCTGTGAAGGTTGCGGGTCACTTTGAATGCGATGGTCCATGATGGGCGTGTGGCCTGAGGTGCTTTCATTTTCAGGAAGGCCAGGTATGTTGATTCTTTCAGGAATTTCAGGAATTTGGACAGCTTCAGTGTCGGAATGTTCTGACGGAACTTTGAATACTCTTTCTACCTCCTCCATGTCAATTAAAATAAAGGAGTGCTTCATTTATTGAATTTCCCCACAGTTTGTTTAGAGCACTGGTCAGCGAGATGAAACGGGTGATGTAGCGCGGCACTTAGAAATGTAGCGAGAGAGCAGTGGGTCATATAAGGCTCATTCACATGTGAGAAAGTTGGATCGCCACTGTGTAGATGGTTGCAGCCAAACAATCTGAAATACTGTGGAGCAGCGTTCACACGGCATAGCTCTAGATCATTGCAGATGCTGCAAGGAAAGTTCTGGCATTTTGAAGAGGGTTCTGGTGGGGGTGCAGTCAACAATACTACAGTGGAGGGGGTCATCAGACCCGAGTTCAGCCAAAGGTAGTTTTAGGTACACAGTTGAACTCGGGCAAGTAGTTATTTTCAAAAACCGAGGGCTGTGAGTTGAGAAAACACGGTTCCATGGTAGAGCCATTACACTGGGCAACGTATTGGATGGTGCTGGGTGTTCACACAGCCAAACAAATCGGTGCAAAACTCCTACTCCACTTTGGGATCCCAAGAAAACTGGGATCATTGGCACGACAAAACACAAGTGGAAAATGGCAGAACGGTGACGTTCACAGGTGCACAGGGGCACCGATCTGGGCACTGTGCACCACCAGCACTGACTCAGAATATGCAGTGTGAATGAGCTATAGGTACGTGCCAGGTTGGCAGGTGCAGCGGTTGGTTGGCACTTGTTCCCGTTGGTACTGGTGAGGATTTACAATGGGTTCGAAGTGCCAACTGGCAAATTAGGAAGCGGGGTTTTGTGTGCCCGTTGTAAAAAAAACAACTTAATACTTGCAGTAGGGATTCAAAATAAAAGAAACTGCACTATATTGCAACACTGCTTTAAATGCAAACACTGTTTGAAAATAAAAATGTACTAGTCCAAGGTATTTCCATATGTGCTACTGCATTTCTAACTGTGTGTAGTACAATTTGTAAAATATGTTACTGTTGTTGAGTAGACTTTGAATTTGTTGTTTGGCAGTGAAGCTGCCTTTGACATCTATAACATCACAGCTTTGACAAGTAAAGGGTCTTTCAGTGTTAGGAGAATTTAATTATTTATTGAAACTTTTCCCAACTAGTTGCAGTTGTTAATTGGGGTCAGTTGTTGTTACCCCGCCTCCATCTCCTGTTTAAACAGCAGATGTGTTTAGCAAGCAATTACCCTTCAGAAGCTCTGTGTGGAGCATAGTGCTGGATCACTTGATCTCACCAACTCCTCCCTCAGCAACTATTGCAGCTATTGTGTTACTGTTGGACTGTTTTGGAGTCATCTATTGTCTGGTTTCAGAGGATCATTTTGTGTGTGGTAACATATTGCTTGCAATGTTTACGCTCCAGTTGAACTGTAAGTATCTGTATAATGTGAAATCCTTTTCACACCACAGCAAAGTAAAAATCAGTATTCCTGAAAAAATCCTACTGTGTCCCACAGAGTTTTTGAGATGTTAATAGTGGGTTTTGTTTACAGCAGTGGTGTAATAGCATCCCTGCATTGCTGCAGGGGTGTGGTAGAGTAACAGCACCCCTGCATCATAGTAGTAGTGCAACAGCATCCTTGCATCACAGCTGTGGTGAAACCGCATCTCTGCAATACAGCAGTGATGTAACAGCATCCCTGCATTGCAACAGTTGTATAACATCATCCCTGCATTACAGCAGTGGTGTAACAGCATCCCTGGTGTAACAGCATCTGTGCATCACAGTGGTGGTGTAAGAGCATCCCTGCATTACAGTACTGGTGTAGTGGGGTAACAGCATCCCTGCATCACAGTACTAGTGTAACAGCATCCCTGCATCACAGTAATTGTGTATCAGCATCCCTGCATCACTGTGGTGGTGTAACTGCATCCATGCATCATAGTGGTGGTGTGACAACATTCCAGCATCACAGTGGTGTAACAGCATCCCTGCATCATAGTAGTGGTGCAACAGCATCCTGGCATTACAGTACTGGTGTTACGGTGTTCCTGCTTCACACTGTTAGTCTAACAGCATCCCGGCAGCACAGCAGTGGTGTAACAGCAGCATCCCTGCATTACAGTATTGGAGTAACATCATTTCTCCATTACATCAGTGGTCTAACAGCATCCCTGCAGCCAGTAGTGGTGTAAGAGCATCCCTGCAACATAGTGGTGATGTAAAGCACACTGAGACGTTCATAATTTATGTTAGTGGAGCTTTCTTCTTGAAGAGTCCTTATCCCATTTCAGTAATATTTGACCTTGAAAGGCTGCTTAGTTTAAAACAAAATGGTGAAATGTGATTCCTCTGGTTTTAACTGCTGTCATTGTTTAAATGAGTATTTTAAACCAATGAGAATTCTTTCTGGGGTTTTTTTATGTATGATCTGGGTATTAACAGTTTGTGATTTTCTGAATAACTGTCATATGCTTCTGATGGAGGACTTGGTTGGTCTGAAAGCTTAGGCATTCTGTTCTTTTTGTGACATCTAAGTTGGTCCAATAAAAGGTATCAAACCATTTGCCTCTGGATCTGCATCCTAGTGGTGATGTGGCAGCATCCTGCATCACAGCAGTGGTGTATCAACATGCCTGCTTCATAGCAACTGTGTAACAGCATCTATGCATCACAGCGGTTGTGTAACAGTGTCCCTGAATTACAGTGGTGGTGTAAAAGCATCTTTGCATCATGGTGTTGTAGCAGGGTTTTGAGGGCCATTCTTGTCCTATAGAAAAAAATGGCCATCTATTATAAATCCCCAAAAAATTATCCCATTACTGGACCAAAGAGGCTCTGATTTGTTCAGATTAAATCAAACCAATCATAAGACAGCAGGAATCATTTCAGTCTGCAGTTCTTTTGCTTGGCCATTGGAGTGGACTCTTTAATAAGCAATTCAGCAATTGCAGGGGAGGGGGAACAGAAGTGTCACCCAGGTACAATGAGCAAGGACCAGCTCATGTGGACTCATCTGGATCTGAGCTTAATCGCTGTCCTCAAATACCTCTTAGCACCCTCTAATTCCTTTAGTAAGAAACCTGCAAGCATGTTTGATGAAACTCTTTAAATGGCATAAATGTCAGGAAGAAAGCCAGAGAGGTAAATTGCTATCACTAAAACGGGCCTCAGCAATGCTGTGCTTACGCAAGGTGTGGCTTAGTTGGTAACAGTCCCACCTTTGGGCAGCACCAGGAACTTGGTCTTATATTAAGGGCTGCTAACAATGCAGTGCATTACTGGGGAGGGCAGGGTGTTGACCTGCTGGAGGCGCCATCTTTTGGATTAGACATTTAGGTCAAGTACCTTCTACCCATTATTGTTTGTTTTCTAGATGGAAATACAGTACATATACATAGAAGTACAGTCATATTGTTTGCATAGCAACTGAAACTGCATTTAAGTAGTAAGACTGTGTATATAATTTTTTCATATTTTTGTCTTAATATATTGTGTTTTAATTTATGTTTTTGTTTGTTTTGCATATTAATCTTAGCAGTTTCATCCTGTAAATGGGTATTTTTTGCCCAGTGGATCGATCCACTTATCAAAAATGAAAAAATAAATAATGTAAAAAAAGCCATGGTACTTTTTGTGTAAGACATTGACCCTGGGGGCGTCCTGGCTAGTATTTCCCTCTGCAGAAAACATAGAAGTTGTTGGCAGAAAAAGATCCAGCATCTACCAACTCTGCCCAAAATAATTTTCTTACCTATTCTTTTGATTTATTTCTTTAGAGAATACCTACCCTTGCTAAATATCCCTTGCCACCCCCTCCACTTACCACTCCTACCTGCTTTCCCTCACCTCTTGGTATTAGTTACCAGCCCCCTGAATCTGCTCCACTCGTATTTTTTCCATATACTTTTTCTTGGGCCAGTAGCTCATCTGTCTTCAGGAAAGTACTCGGTTTATAGGAATATACCCCAATCAGGCCAAAGGGTCTCTGTTGTCATACAGGTGGTTATCAGTTTTTTTCTTCTGGTTTCCTCCCCTGGCATGGAGATACCACTGTCTGCCTCACACACACACAAACAGCTTCCTTCTGTGCAGGAACAAGCTGCCTGGCCCAGCCACTGGGGTCACTATAGTGGGGGAACCCCTCACCATCCATCCCTGGCCAAGACGGCTGGCTGGGTGGCAGCTGTTTCTACCACCCCCTTTTAACTGTCCACTCTGCTACTGATCTTTGTGTTCTCTGCGAAGAGACACATCGTGTCTTGGATGTCTTCCGCTGTGTTGCTAATGAACATATTAAATAGACCCGACCCCTACGGCATACCACTTGTGATTCCCCTTTTCTCTGACTTAATCCCATTTATTGCCACCCTCTATTTTCTTCCCTTAACCAATTCTTAATCTACCTTACAATACCCTTCCTCACTTCAGTATCTTCCGATTTCTTCAGTAGTCTGCCATGTTCATGAGGTGGTGTAACAAGAGGGCTATGTTGAAAATTGGGGCTAAAATTAGCAAAAATAAAGTTATGAGTAAACTTTGGAACAATCCAATGTTTCTTCATAACTTGGTTGTTTTTTTTTTCACATTTTGACCTACAATTTTCAACATAAGTCTTTTTGTGACCCCATGTTATGATCAAGACAGGCTGAGCTTTTTAAATCCTGTCTGAAAGATTTGGTTTCTCAGAGGGACTGCGAAAACATGATTCAAAGAGGATCTGAAAAATGACACCCATCACGTTCATCACATGGGATAACAAAAGGGCTATGTTGCACATTTGGGGCCAAAATCTGCAAAAATCACAGGATAATGAGTAAACACTGAAAAAAATCAACATTTCCTCATAAATTCATTTTCTTTTTGTTCTTTACATTTTGACCCCAAATTTTCAACACTGTCTTTTTATGACCCCACCTTATGACCATAGCAGGTGGAATTTTTTTAATCCTGTTTGAAAGGTAACTTGGTGGAGCAAATGTGGAAACAAGTTTTGGAGGAGATTTGAAAAGTGACACCCGTCATGCTCATGAAGTGGGGTAAAAAGAGGGCTAATTTGAAAACTGGGGTCAAATTCGTGTTATGAGTCAACACTGAAAAAATTCAATGTTTCGTTATAACTTCATTGTTTTGTGACATTTTGGCCCCAATGTTTTGACAGTCTTTTTATGATGCCTCCTTCCAAACATGACAGGTGACATTTATAAAATACTGCCCAAAATGTCATTTCATGCCAAAAGTGCAAAAACATATTACAGCCAGGATTTGAAAAACGACACCTGTCGTATTCTTGTGGTAGTGTGAAAGAAATGGCAATGTTGAAAATTTGCGGTCAAAATATTGAGAATTCAAAAAGTTATGAGTGTGCATTCAAATTTTCAGTGTACATTCATAACTTTGTTGTTTTTAAATATTATGAATAGGCATGGGCGGACACAAAAAGGTCCTGACCCTTATTATCAGGATCAGGATCCAGACCAAAGTCCTGATACATTCTGATTAGAATCAGAACCTTTTGTAAAATGTCAGGAAAAAAGAACATCTGCCATAAAATTGCATAAAAAGGCACCGGGATCTATGACACACACATGGAATTTTAATCAGCATTTCAGGAAATGAAAACTGTGAGTTTATTTGTTTATTTAAAAGTTTCACCAGGAAGATATACTAAGCAGGAATGCTCATTTCCAGATGTGTCTTAGGGGAAGGGGACAGGTACAACACAATACAGTTCAGAGGTACAGTGGCGGAGCCAGGTTTGGGAGCATTTGGGAGCCCAGGGGGGCCATTCAGTCAATCTCGGGCTTCACAATGGGCATTAAACAGTGAATAAAGATGGTGGCAGGGCACCACTACTCACATTGGGGGAGTCAGGAAGGGCGACCGCCCCCTCAGCCCTCTAGCTCCTCCACTGCAGAGGTACACAACAGAGTTCAGAGGCACAATCAAGTATAATGCATGCCAGTGTGGGTTGAGTAGCCGATTGCAGAAATACAAGTGCTTCAGGTAACAGATACAAACTGACCCTCAGTACAGGTTTCCTGATACAGTAAAATGCAAGGCACAGGGTTTAGAGAGACCAGGGAAGTGGGAAAGCGAGTGGTATAATGAGGAGCAAGAGCAGGTAGAGGAGATGTAGTTGTGAAGTAGGGATGGGGGACACAGGGAGAAGGAGCATTTCTGATGGGGGGATTCCAGAGTTTGGGGAAGTGATGGGAGAAAGTTGCTTAGCCAGCAGCGGTAGATCTGGAGGGTAGAGCAAAGGTGCTTATGGCACTGATGTGCTGGTCGATTGAATACATGGCAACACTGAGGCTCTGTCTGTTGCCCGTCCCTTCCCTGCTTCCCCCTACCACATTTTTTCTTTTATCCCCCTAATAAAAGACAAGTTGCTGCTGCTGTTGCTTCAGGTTTGCTTGCACTGCAGGGCAGTTAGAGCAACAATTACAGAAGGCGCAGCAGAGCATTAGTGCTCACAGAGTATTTGTGCTCAAGTGTACTTGTATGTTGTTGTATCTTCTGGCAGATCAGGGGTTTGAAAACTACCACCAGAAGATACAACAACATACAAGTATACTTAAGCACAAATACTGTGTGAGCACTGATGCTCTGTCCATTGGCCTTCCCTTCCCAGCTTCCCCCATCACATTTTTTTTCTTTTATCCCCCTTTCTTTGAACTTCTTCTTGTTAGTTTTTAATTACAAGGCAAGTTGTTGCTGCTGCTTCAGGCTTGCTTGCACTTTCCATTGCACTGCAGGGTAGTTAGAGCAACAATTACAGAAGGCACTGGCAGTCTGGCAGAGCAGGGGTTTGAAAATTGCCACCAGCTACAGAACAAACAACATAGATGTCAGGCACAAATACTGAGTGAACACTTAAGCTCTGCAACTCTGTCCATTGGCCTTCCCTTCCTGACTTTCCCCCACTTTTTTTTCTTAAATCCCCTTGTTTTTTTTTATGTTTACTTGCACGCATGTGCAAGAAATATAGTGCCACCATATGAGTTTTTGAAGGTGTGCTTCCCTCATTTCCAATGCCCTGCTCCCTTTTGCAGGCATGGCTGCACTGCGCCAATGAATGTCCGAGCTGTCTATGACAGCCATTCAGATACAGTGGCGTACAGTACTGAGGAAAACACCGCCACAATCAGCGGTGGTAACATGTAGTCAATTTGCATACTGCTGTCAGCAGTATGCAAATTGCCTACATGTATGTCAGAACTGCAACTGAACTGTCATAGACAGTTCGTCACCCTCCCCGAACACTACGTAGCACGCTGGGAGCCCACCCCAGCGTGCTCATGCTCCTCTCCACCCCTACACACTGTATGACCAACAGGGGTGTCCAATCCCCCATTAGCTCCACTGCCCCCCAAACAGACTTCTAGGTGCCACGCTGGGAGCCCACCCCAGCATGGCAAAGTCCTTATGGCTGACGGGGGTGCCTACTCCCCCTTCGGTTCCACTGTACCACCCCTCATAAAAAAAAAAACAGAATTCTAGGTGCCATGCTGGGAGCCCACCCTAGCATGGCAAAAGTCGGTATGGCTGATGGGGGTGCCCAATCCCCCATTGGCTCCACTGCCCCCCAAAATAACTTTCCAGCTGCCATGTTAGGAGCCCAACCCAGCATGACAAAAGTCCCACATTGACTTCCTAAATAAGGAAAAAAACTGTAAAAAAAAAAAAAAGGTCCCTCGTCGCCTGTCTTGCCCCCCTCCCAACCGCACCCACCCTCTGCGCACCCACCTCCCACACTCCTAACCCCATACTTACCTTCAGAGCACATTGTGATGATCTTCAGTGGACCAGGAACACATCTGCACTCTTCAGAGCCGACCGCGAACTGAAGAAATGCCAGTAAGCAGTCAAATGGCATAAATGGGTTTTTTTCAACTTTGGTGCATATCTTGGCCATTGTGGGGAATTTTTTCACCAAATTTTCAATATGGGGTTCTTGGGGCCCCACCTCATGAACTCAGTCACTGTAATTTTCTTATTCAGTCTCGAAAAGTGATTTCGTGGTCACTGCATGGAACCACCTTTCGGGACCAAGTAACAAAATGACAGTGTCACAGTTCATGAGGTTGGCTCCCCAAAACCCTATGTTGAAAATTTGGTGAAAAATTCCCCAAAATGACTGTTTTACGAGTGTGCATTGCGCAGTTCCTATGCACGCTCGTAACATTTATGAATTTTTAGTATTTTTCACTCCAGATTTTCAACATTATCATTTTACCATACCTCCTTATGAACAGTGCAGCTGCCATTTTTCACATCTCGCCCAAAATGTGTTTTTGAGCATGTAGAGCACAATGACGCAGTCAGTGTGCAAAATCAATGTTTGGGACAGCTTAAGAAAATCACAATGACACTGTTCATGAGCAGAGGTCTTAAAAAGGCTATGTTGAAAATTTGGTGACAAAAGTCCATAAAATGACTGTCTTACGAGTGTGCATTGCGCAGTTTCCACGCACCCTCGTAAGTTCATGAATTTGTACTATTTTCAGCACAGATTTTCAGCACTGGCATTTTTCAACACTTCCTTATGTCATTTTTCACACCCTGGCCAAAATGTGTTTTCACACTTCCGGTGCAGAAATGCATGGTCGCTGTGGGAAATCAGTGTTCAGGACAGCTTAAGAAAATCACAGTGACACTGTTTATGAATGGTGGTCCCAAAATGCCTGTGTTGACAATCTACTGTAAAAAATCCCCAAACTAATTACATTACAGCTGTGCATTGCGCAGTTTCTACGCACGTTCGTATCTTCACCAGTTTTTTATATTTTCACTCCAGATTTTCAACATTGCTATTTTTTTACACCTCCCCATGAACAGTACAGCTGTCATTTGTTACATCCTGATCAAAATGTGTTTTTGCACCTGTGGTGCCAAATGGTGTAGTCGCTCTGCAAAATCAGCTTTCCGCTAATGAACTGATATTGCCACTGTTCATGAGGAGGGGGTCACAAAAAACCCATGTTGAAAATTTGGAGTGAAAATACCAATAAACATCTGGCACGTTAGGGTTTCTGACCATAAAGCCCTACCCTGTAGAGACTGACAGGCATCAGGGGTGTGACTTGGGATTGTCGCCTGTAATGCTCATGTCATTCCATCCCCACCCACACCCTGCAGCCAGTAGCAGGCGTAGAGGTGTGTCTTGGACTCTTCGGCCCCAAAGTTCACCCCATTCTCCTATATTGCACCCATCTCACTGTATTTGCTTATGGAATGGGGTGATCATAAGGCCCAAAGACCCTGAGGCACACCGTGACACTTGTCAGTGTCTGCAGGGTAGGGTGTGATGAAACGGCATGGCCGTTATGCCTGATGACCCAAAAGCACACCCCAATGCTTGTCAGTCTCTGCAGGGTGGTGATGGGGTTGACTTCAGTTCAATACTTCACTGCCATTCCTATTATTCACCTCTTTAACTCCTACACTACCAATGCCAATGCCAGCAAGCAAACATTCAGCATTGACAAATGCTTGTTTTAACTGCCAAGTTGCTAACTGGCTACTGCTGCTGCAGGCTTTTCTACAGAAGGCTGAAATGTTGGACAATACTTAGATCAAGCACAGGCACAAACTGAGTGAGCATTGAAGCTCTGTCCATTGGCCTTCCCTTCATGGCTCCCACTCCCCCTTTTTTCAGTGCCTGTTGCGTCTTTTTTAATAAAAGACAAGTTGCGCTAGCTAGCTTCTACTGCTGCAGGCTTAGAAGGCTGAAAACGATGATGATTACTAATCATGGAGCAGGCACTATCAGTGAGCTCCCTCTGTACTTCCTCTCAGCCACTCACTGACTGACTCCCGCCACACACGCAACCTTCTATTAAGCACAATAGTACCATCTGACCAACTGGTCAGGTGACTGTGACATGTGTGCGTGCAAGCATACTTCCCCTCTGACTGTGCCCCCCCTCCAACTAGAGCCATAACATTAGAACAGCAGAAGGAAAAGGGTAACCATATCAAACCTGTGGTGGGTAAGTTACCCACAGCTGATGTACCAGGAGACGAATCAAAAGATCAGATGTTGGCCTATTGCCACCCCCCCTATTCTAGGCACTGTGGCAATTGTGGCAGTTAACTTGACAAGTTGGCAAACGGTAAAAAAAAGGACAGGGGTGGGCACCTCTGAGCTGTGGTGGGAGTTGAAGGTGGAGGAGCACAACAGCACACTGAGTGAGATGAAGTCTTCTGGAGGGCGAGAGAGACAGAAAGAGAATGGCAAAAATAATACTGCTGTTTTTTCTAAGCATTATTATTTTTGCCATTCTCTTTCTCTCTCTCTCTCTCTCTCTCGTTAATCGCTGTTCAGTAGATTCCTTTCCACTCAATGTGCTGTTGTGCTCCCAAGTTTGGCTCCCATAATGGATCAGAGGTGGCTGCCACCGTACCTTTTTCACCATTTGCTAACTTTCCAAATTAACTGCCACAGTGCCCAGATTAGAGAAGAGCACTTGGGCAAATGGGCAGCAGGCAGCAGTGGCAGTCTAATAAAAGACCATGCATGCTGCAAGTGCCATTCCTTTTCATTTCTTTGGCTATAAGCAGCACTGACAGTCCCCGTCTGACTGTTCACGAACATCCCTGCCTCCAAAACTAGTGGCCAGCTTCCTAACTGGCCATTGTGGTGTGGTGTGTCTACCATAGACAGTTCACCCCAGTGCTCCTTCCATCATGGACGTGGTACATTTAGGCAAAGACTGAATAAATGCACCTAAGACACTGCATTTAACTTAGTAACGGCCTGGGTTTATTTCTGCTGCTCATTTGCTTGTTTTACATATTTAAATAGCCACATGTGGTCGGCCAACTCGGACTTGATACAATTAAGCCAATGGTTCTTATTGATCCAGGTCCATTGGACCACACTGGATCTGGGGGGGGGAGGCTGTGATTTTTGGCCGGTCGGTCTGCACATCCCTAATTTTTACTCCAAATTTTCATCATAGTCTTCTTATGACCCCACCTCATAAACCCAGTAGGTGAAAATTTTCAAATCCTGCCTGAAAGAAGTTTTGCAGAACAACTGCAAAATCACTTTACGGGCCAGATTTGAAAAATTTTACCAACCTTGTTCATGAGGTGGGGTGCCAAAGAGACCATGTTGAAAATTTTGGGGAAAACATTAAAAAATGACAACGTTATGAGTACAAGTTCAAAATCCGCTGAAATACCTTGACTGCACAATACCTGATTTTCTCAGTTCCCGGTCCAGCATCAAAGAGTGAAGACGTGTCTCTGGTCCACACAGGATTACAGAATTGGAACCCCGGTAGGTAAGTAAGAGGTTAAGGAGGTGAGGGGTGGTGGATGCTGAGTAGGGGGGTTAGGCTACGGAATGGTAATGGCGATGTGGGTCGGTGGTAGTAATAAACATTGGTGGACTGTTTTCTTTTTTACAGGGAATAAACAAAATAAAAAAAGACTACGAAGGGTGGTTTAATTTATTTCAGGTACCAACACAGGGGATTGGGCAACCCAGTGTCAGTTCAATACGTATGGGGCAAGGGAAGTGACAAAGAGGTGGAAAGGATACTTGGCAGAGAGTGAGATCTGTCTGAAAGGTGCACACAGCATGGAAAGTGAAGGGAGGTGGGAGGATACTTGGCAGAGAGTGGGATTTGTTTGAAAGGTGCACGCAGCATGGGAAGTGGCAGGGAGGTGGAAAGGATACTTGGCAGAGGGTGGGATCTGTTTGAAAGGTGCACGCAGCATGGGAAGTGACAGAGAGGTGGGAGGGGAAACTTAGCAGAGGGTGGGATCTGTTTTAAAGGTACAGGGGGCATGGGAAGTGACAGAGGTAGGAGGGATACTTGGCACAGGGTGGGATCTATCTGAAAGGAGCATGGGATATGATAAGTGATGGAGAGGTGGGAAAAACACTTGGCATAGGGTGGGATTTGTTTGAAGGAGCAAAGGGCATGAAAAGTGATTGGGAAATGGAATTCATACTTGGCAGAGGGTAGAATGATTTACAGGGGCACTGGAAGTGATGTCAAGATGGGAGAGATACTTGGCAGAGGGTGGGATTTATTTTTTATGGTTGGGAAAGGAGGATGACCAGTAGGCTGGTTGTGATGCTACTCAGCTGTTTGCTGGCCAGCCTCATGCAGATGAAAGGACAGAGCTGCTCTGGACTGGAGTGTCTCTTTCCTTTCAACTGCAAGGTTTCTGCCAGGAAGCCAAGAACAGTGTCATGATCAGCCTCGAAGACCATTGAGCTGTCACTGTTGAGCCCACTGCAGCCTGAACTGCATTGGAACTGACAGTGATACACCCTAAAAGCCCTTATTTGTGACAAGATGTTCGCCTCACATGTGTGTAAGCAAATATAAAAAAGGAAAAAACAGTGTATACACAGCATGATGTAAGGACAACCATACACAACAAGCCTGTGTCTGCATCATAAGGTTTCTATGGCAACCAGGAAACTTAAGATTAAAGTTTGAGAAGTTCACTGGTTGCCATAGAAAACTTGAGATGACGACACAGGCTTTAGTATGGTTGCCCATATATTATCTTTTATAGTGTATGGGCAGCCATGCCCAATTCAGACACTCCACTTCCTTTCAATGACCTGGGGGTTGGAGGGAGGCACTTGAGGGTTGGTGCCAGGCTCAAATTACTGTTTAAATATGCTGCAGCTTTTTCTGTAAGTTCAAGTTTAATATAAAGCAGCTTCCAGCTTGATTAGCTTAGAGGAAATTAGCTGTAAGGCAGCATTTTAAGTTGTTGTGCAGCAGTAGTGACATCACTACTGCTACACAACAAAATAATGATGTTACTACTGCAGCACAACATAGAGAATACTGGATGGGCAACCATGCACAGCCTGCCTGTTCTGCCACAGAAGGGTTCTGATGCTATCAAACCTCAAGAGCAAAGCTCGAGAGGTCTAATGTCATCTGAACCCCAAGGTGGCAGAACAGGCTGGTTGGGCATTAGGTTGCCCATCCAATATTTTTTTATAGTGTATAACTGTTTTTTTTTTTTTTAAATTAAGGACTGATCCATAGGGAGCCAATACATTTGTGTCAGGCAGGTCAGTGAACAGCAAAAGTGAAAGTGGAGTGTCAGGCTGAAGGGACTGTTTAACAGTAATTTAAAAAAGCTAAATTACAGAAAAAAATTAAAAAAGTTGAAACTGACTTATCTGTGTCTTTCTGTCTTCCTCATATAGTGGCTGAGTTTGTTCGCTCTTCATCTCTCTCACCCATGGCTCAGCAACATCATTTTTTTAAGTGTTTGTGCACGTAGATGCCCTCAGTCCAGGTGGCCTGCAGATTTGCAAACAGTTGATATGTTGTTGTACCACAGTAGGGTAGAACAACATTCCATGACCTTTGAAATGTGGTACAACATCATTTCAGCAAGAATGGAAATCCATGCTGAGCAAGGAGCAGCTATACACTATAAATACAGGTTGCAAAAAACATTGTTAATGCTCTAGTTAGGGTCAAAGTGTCAAAAGTTGGGAAATGAGGCGTTGGGGTTTCCCTAACACCCTACCCTCCCAATACAGGCAGGAGAGCAGGTGTGGGGTGTGCCTTGGGCTTCTCAGGCCTAATGCTCAGCCCATTTCATCTGTAAATAAGGTCAGATGTGTAGACCTTATGACAATGGGGTGAGTGTTAGGCTTGAGAAGCCCAAGGCACACTCCACACCTGCTCTCCTGCCTGTTTTGGGTGGTTGTGGTGTTAAGGAAGTCCTAACACCTCATTTCCCAACTTTTGTCACTTTGACCCTAACTGGATATTAACAAAGTTTTTTGGCAACTTATGTCCATACTTTCTGAGATCATATAATAGTATGCTTATTTTACTGTGAGAGCACAGGGTCCTTTGGACCCTGCTCTCCCATCTCTCCATAGATGTGTGTGTGTGTGTGTGTATATAGATTTATATATCATAGCTATGGAATCACAGGGCTCTGGGCCCTGCACTTCCATTTATAGGACAACAGTGACCAAATTGTCAGCATAGCCTTCACATTACCTCATCTCATGTACCAGTTACAGACAATTTTCGAATCCCCAGAAAAACGTAATTCTGCTCAACTGCAATGCCATTCCATGCTACAGGTGTGGAAACACATTTTGGGCAGGATTTGAAAAATGGCAGCTCTGACTTACATGAGGTGGGATAATAAGAAGGCTATGATAAAAATCTGGGGTCAAAATATTTAAAATTTCAAAAGTTGTATGCGGGCATAGCGAAATTACAACAAATGGTCATAACTTCGGCATTTTTTCATATTCTGACCCCACATTTTCAACACAGTCTTCCTATGTCCCTACCTCATAAACCCCATAGGTGAAAATTTTCAAATCTGTACCAAAGTGCCATACCAGGCCACAGGTGTGAAAACGTTTCAGACAGGATGTGAAAAATTACAGCTGCGCTGTTCATGTGGTGGTGTGAAAAAATGGCAATGTTGAAAATTTGGACTAAAATATTGAAAATTACTAAAGTTATGCAGGTGTGTAGAAAAGTTTCAATGAATGTTCATAACTCAGCCATTTTTAGGAATTTTTTCGCCAAATTTTCCACATGGCTTTTTTGGGACCCCACCTCATGAACACGTATAGAATATGGTGGAATGCTATCATGCATGGAATTCCATGCCTGGAATACAGAGGATTGTGTATGAGCAATCATACACATACAAGGCTGTGTTTCAATCTTGAGATTTCTGTGGTAACGAGACCTCTCGAGCTACACTCTCAAGGTCTCTTGTTACCATGGAAACCTCTCAACTGAAACACAGCCTTGTTGTGTATGATTGCTCATACATAATCCTCTATATTCCAGGTATGGAATTCCATGCATAACAACATTCCACTATACACTACATAGAGGATTATGGATGGCCAACAGTGAACAACAACAATGTTGTTCACCTTCGAGAGGTTGTCATGACAACCATGTAAACCTCGAGAAGTGAACAACAGTTGTTGTTTACTGTTGCCCATCCATTATCTTGTATAGTGTATGGGGAAACAGTAAAATCAACAGATGCTCATTTCACAATTTCTGTCCCTCCCCCCCAATGCAAGGACAAGTCCCACTCTATCACGGTCTCCCCGCTCGCTTTCACATAAACATTTTTTAAAATTATACCTCTTGCTCTCACAGACTTTTTTTAAATAAAAAGTGGCTGCTTCCCTTACTCTAATGGAATTTCTCCACGCAGTTCTTCTTTTGTGTGAGCATTCTCAGCAACGGCCATTTCCCTGAGTCCAGCGCAATCAAGATCTGCACATGCGCAATCATGGTCAATGCTGTTGTACCATCAATGTGACGTACTCAAGATGGTACAACAACATGTTGACATCACATCGATGGTACAACAGCACTGTGTTTCCATCGATTTTCATACACAATAGCCCTCACCCAAACA
Organism: Neoceratodus forsteri; assembly: GCA_016271365.2. Lineage (NCBI taxonomy): Eukaryota > Metazoa > Chordata > Ceratodontiformes > Ceratodontidae > Neoceratodus > Neoceratodus forsteri. Next base: position 244,624,814 of record CM057454.1, on the reverse strand, counting down.
CTATATAGAGGATAATGGATGGGCAACAGTGAACGACAACAATGTTGTTCACCTTCTAGAGGTTGTCATGACAACCATGTAAACTTCAAGCGCGAAGCTCGAGAGGTTTTCGGGTGTCATACAACCTCGGGAAATGAACAACTGTTGTTGTTTACTGTTGCCCATCCATTATCTTGTATAGTGTATGGGGAAACAGCAAAAATTAATAGCTGCTCATTTAACAATTTCTGTCTCCCCCAATGCAAGGACAAGTCCCATTCTATCACGGTCTCCCCCTTGCTTTCACATAAATATGTTTTTTTTATGAAATGATACCCCTTGCTCTCACAAACATTTTTTTTAAATAAAAAGTGGCTGCTGCCCTTACTCTAACAGATTTGCTCCACCCGGTTCTTCTTTTGTGCAAGCACTCTTGGCAATTGCCATCTCCCTGAGTCCAGCGCAATTGAGATCTGCACATGTGCAATCATGATCAGTGCTGTTGTACCATCAATGTGACATACTCAAGATGGTACAACAACATGTTGACGTCACATCGATGGTACAACAGCATTGTGTTTCCATCGATTTTCATACACAATAGCCCTCACCCATACACTATAGATCTGTTTTTAGGGAACAGTGCTCATCAAGATCATTAATGCTCGCTGTACAAAAATAGTGCTTTTACACTGAAGCAGTATTTATACCATAAACCAGCTCATGGTTTGTTTTTCAACTTTGTGCAAACAGGACTCCATTCACTTACACGTATGTATGAATTATTGTCATATGCAGCAAATGTAAGGGACACATTTGATGGCTATGTGAACCATAAATATTATTTGATTTTATTACCATTGATTTAGATTTATAGGAACACATTTTTAATACTCGATTTATATGCTTATTATAATGGGGGACCATTTTTTTTCCATAGGGTTAACTGAGCTTAAGTTGCCGTAATAACCAGCTGGTTATAATGGCATTCACATGCCAGCTTTCCTAACAGACCCCATGAACACGCAGCTTTCCCTCACACTCATCAAACATAGCTTTTCCTGCTTATAAACCAAACAAAAGTTTCCTTTGCCTCACAACTACCCACACCTCAGTTTAGCAACTGCTCTTCTGAGTAGGCTCCAGAGTACCATAGCAGATACCTGCAAAAAGTTAACACATGCTCCCTAACTCTACTCTACTCACTATCTTTTTTGCACTTGCTCTACAGCACTGCAGACTCTGCAACACTGAATATCACCATGGCAACCCTTTTGTTTTTAAATGGCAAGTACAACAGAAAACAAGCAAATGAGAAATAAAATAATCTAGATTAACTGTTTTCAGATAATATCCCAATGATTTTAAATGTTTCTATTTTGAAAACGGTACTGCTTTCACTGCTTTTATTTCACACGTCAGTTCACTTTCACCATTCTGCACTTTGAAAATCTAAAGTTTTTTTCCATCCTGTTTATTCCCCCTCCTGTCACTGGCACAGGGTCCTCCCATTGCCACTTCCCTTGGATTTTCCTGGGGGCCATCATGATGCCTTGGTTTGCCCCTGAGGTGGGGTTGAGGGCAGGATACCCCACAACAGGATGTGCATTGTGACCCCATATTGGGACAATGGGGTCTAGGGTGGGGGGCTGGATATACCCATGATGCTAGCCCCTGGTACTAGGACCCATTTTCCTTGTTCTCCCCCCCTCCCTGTCCTAAGGAGATGTGTGATGTGACCTCACAAGGTGCACACACCATGCATGACAGCATGACATCCACCTCTGCCTGTTCCTAACTCTGTTTCTTCCAGCAACACTGCCACCTGAGGTCACCCAAGTGGCAGTATTGTAGCAGATGAGACTACTCTCCCTCCCCAGAGGATGAGAAGTGTCCACTGGGATGCTCAGTCCCCTTCCCCCGCTGGTCCCTGACAACACAAGACCACTCCTGATCCCAGGTTGCTGGCGTCCCAAGTGGTAATGCTACCACTGCACTGGTGGTTCAGCAAAAATCTAAAGTTTTACAAACCGTTTGTTAATTTTCTCGCTTAGCATGTTACTGGTTTGCCCCTTAATGGATAAACTTAATTTGGACTTGTAAGAAATATGAAAGCACTGCATAGTACTGCAATAAAATGAGGCACTAAGACATTTTTTTCAAGGAATATTGATGCACCAACACCTTCTCCTTTCTCTGTGTTTATGTAGCATCACATACTTCAGGTGTGTATTAAATTTTCATTATGAATACCCACCCATGAATTATTCTAGACATCCTGCCTTGAGATAGCCATACACTGGGGTGAAACATTGGCTTAATAAGCACACTGTGCTGGCCCTGTAGCATACTGGGCTGAGGCAGCAATGCCTTTCCTCCTGCCATGCTGGCACCCATGTTTGTGGTGTGAGCGGGTCTCTGGGGGCCGGCCGGGGTGAGAGAGAATTGAGCATCTGGAGGACAGCTCTCTACTCCTGGGGAGGGTGGGCAACAGAGACTGGCATTTGCCTGACACCTAGAGGAGGCTAGGTGTTGGCATGCCAGGTCCTATACAGTGGGGCATAGAGGTGAAGCAGCTGAAAGGTGTGCTGTATGAGGACACATGCACAGCATGGCCATTGTCACCACTGCATGCTCCCCTCCACAGGAAAGGTAGACGATTGTGGTCCGGTCAAGCGGCATGATGGCTGTCCACTGCAGGCACTGCCCCTGAGAAGGCACCACCCCAAAAAGGATTCAGTCCTGGTGGGTCTAATTGGGAGCTCTCCACCACCCTGCCATGGAGGTTAAACCATTGGGGTAAGAAGGTGAATGCTTGACAGTCAGGGGATGGGGCTGGGTGGACAGCGGAAGGAACAGGCCGACCGGGGTCAATGGAGGAAAAAGCAGTAGCAAAAAAAAAAGAACACTGCCAGTCACATGAATTTCTGATCCCAGTATTGGTTCCACTTAAATTGCTTTTTACTTACTTTGCTGTTTTTTTTTCTGTTTTCCATTAAGTAAATTATTCCTGACGGTTCTATGTGATAACGGCAATTGCGAAAGGGCAATTGCTGTCATGGTGAATGTACATCTCCGAAAACAACAACAGTGATGTATATTCCCAGCGCCAGAAATAACTTTAGTTTTTTTATGCAAGGTACTTCACCCCCACACCCCTCCTAACTAAAATAACTAACTCCAGGGGGGTGCATGTCAGGGAAGGGGCAGAACCAGGAGTGGAAAAAAAAAATATGGCATGGCACAGCAGTAAAATATTGTGCTCGCCCCGAGCCCTGCATCCTCCTTGCAGAAGCCAGCCTCCCTATGCATCGTGCCACTAGGATAGCTCGACAGCTGCCCCTCTCTCCACCCCTCACATACCTCACAGATACCCTTCCAGTATCCTGTCGCCATCCTCTTGCCCTGCCCTTTCTTGTCACTACCCTTGCAGGGTAGCCCACAACAGAGGCACTGAGACTGAGTCACTCATATTCAAGTCGCTCAATCTCAGTCGCCCTTTTGATGGTATACCATTCCAGCTAGTTATGATTATGTTGACTGTTCATGACTACTGACACATACTGTATATGTTATCTGAATCATATACTGTAAGTCACAGATAATAATCTTTATTTTCTGTTTTCCAGATAGCTTATCTCATGGATGGCATGATTCATAATTATAAAATGGGTCTAAAAATCAAAGAACTTTAATTGGGAAAAACCAGTCAGATGACTATGCATTATTAGAGCATAATGCACAGTCATCCTGGTCCTAAACCACATCACACAATGAGCAAATCAGGCCTCCTACAAGCAGAACTATCTTTCATCAGTACCCCTACAACCAGAATTGATCCTCCTTCACAAACCTGGCTGCTACCTTTACACTGTACAAACTTTCAACAGGGCCCTAAAAATAAAACTACCTTAAATAAAACAAATTAATTAAATGTTGTTTCCTTGATCATCACACTCTCCTTAGATACATAAATTAGCAACATTAAGTATTGTTTATAGTTTTAATTACAACTGTTTATTTGCCGACAATAACAAATCCTCCTTCTGTCTTTATCTACTCATCAGGGAAATCTCTTCTGCTTATCCTGACAGTGAGATAACTGAGACTCTGGCTGTAACAAAGGCCTTTTGTTGTATATGTGTGTGTGTGTGTGTGTGTACAGTATGTTAGGAGAGGAACATTCTGCCAGTGGAACCGAGCAGAATTTTGAATCCATGTATTCATAGATACATAGATACATAGACAGTGTCGGCAGATAAGGGCCTATGGCCCACCTAGTCTGCCCATTTGAGCTTGTAAGTTCAGTTTGTTTTCCTAGAAGTCTGTTTCCCCTTACCCCTGCCCTCTAGAATTCCTTTATGTCTATCCCATGCATTCTTAAATCCCGTGATTGTTTCAGCCCCCACCACTTCCTCTGGCAGGGTGTTCCACTTGTCCACCACCCGTTCTGTGAAGAAATTCTTTCATGTTTCCTCTGAATCGTCCCTCCTCCAACTTCATCCCATGCCTCTAGTCCTGAAACATCTTTTTCGCTTAAAATAGTGTTTTCCTGCACCCTGTTCCTCCCTGTAAGATACTTGTATGTCTCTATCATATCCCCTCTCCTCCTCTTCTCCAGGGAGTACATGTTCAGTTCCTTCAACCTGTCTTCATAGGACTTGTGATGCAACCCATGCACCATCTTTGTTGCCCTCCTCTGAACCTTCTACCCTGTCTATGTCCTCACTGAGGTATGGTCTCCAGAACTGTACACTGTACTCCAGGTGGGGCCTCACTAGTGTCTTGTATAGCGGAATTATGACCGCCTCTTTCCTGCTGGTGATGCCCTGCCTATACATCCCAGCATCCTATTTGCTTTACCTGATGCCTTGTCACACTGTTTCTCACCTTGAGGTCATCAGAGATGACAACCCCAAGATCTCTTACCTGCTTGGTGCATGCTATATCCTCACCCCCAACTGATATATTGTGCCAGGGTTTTTGTGCCTCCATATGCATTATCTTGCACTTCTTTGCATTGAATTTCAACTGCCAAACCCTTGACCATTCTTCAAGTTTCTGCAGGTCCTTCTCATTCTGTCTACACCCTCTGGTGTGTCTACTCTGTTACAGAGCTTTGTGTCATCAGCGAACAGTGAAATTCTGCCTTCTAGATCCTGTGCAATGTCACTGATGAAGATGTTGAATAGGACCGGTCCCAGCACTGATCCCTGTGGTACCCCACTGGTTACTCTTCCCTCTGTGGAGTGACAGCCATTTACCACCACCCTCTGTGTCCTGCCACCCAGCCAGTTACCTACCCACCACACTACTGTCCTGCCCACACCCATATTCCCCAGTTTGTGTAATAGTCTTCTATGTGGCACAGTGTCAAAGGCCTTGCTGAAGTCCAGATAGGCCATGTCCACTGCCCTCCCCTGATCCACCTCCCTAGTCACCCAGTCAAAAAATTCAATGAGGTTGGTCTGACATGACCTCCCCCTGGTGAAACCATGCTGCCTTGGGTCCTGTAGTCCATTGACAACCAGATGTTCCACCAATCTCTCCTTCAGTAGTGCTTCCATGATCTTTCCCACTACCGAGGTGAGGCTGACTGGTCTGTAGTTCCCTGCTTCCTCTTTGTTCCCACTTTTGTATAAGGGACTACATCTGCTGTCCTCCAGTCTTTGGGTACCTCCCTGTTTCCAGTGATTGGCTGAACAGGATAGCCAGAGGTTCAGCCACCACCTCTTTTAGTTCTTTAGGACCCTGGGGTGCACCCCATCTGGCCCCATTGCTTTATCAGCTCTTATTACTTCCAGTTCCTTCAGGACCCTTTCTCGTAAAGGGACTTGTGTCCATTTCTGCACCATTCTCACCCTTGTACTCCTTCAGACCCATTACCCCTCTTCCTTAGTAAAGACTGAGCAGAAATACCTGTTCAATATGTCAGCTTTATTGTTGTCATCCTCCACGCGGCTCCCATCCTCCCCCTTCAGTCTCACTATCCCTCCCTTTGTCTGTCTTTTTTCACTTATGTACCTGTAAAAGGTTTTGTCCCCTTTACCCACTGATTTTGCAATGTGTTCTTCTGTCTGAGCTTTGGCTTCCCTTACTGACTTCCCTGCCTCCCTTTGTTTCTCCTGGTACTTCTCCCTATCCCCTTCTGCCTGTGTCTTTTTTTATTCCATGGCAAACATTCCATGGCACACATTCCATATCTTGAATGTGGGGAAAGACAGCGAACAAAACAACAGGATGAAGAAAGTAGGCAATAATACTTCACAAACAAAGAGAAAGGCAATAAATAGAGAATAATGGATGGGGAAGGGTTTGATATGAGAATTTAATGCACACCCGAGTTGTGGGATGCTACATAAACCCCAAGGGCGAAGCCCGAGGAGTTTATCAAAGCATCCCACAATGAGGGTGTGCATTAAATCCTCATATGAAACACCCTTCCTATCTTTTATTTTTAATAATAACAGACCAGCAGTTTTTCTCCAGCAGTTTGTGACTGTTTGGCCCCGCCCACATACAGAATATTGACCAATGAGGCAGCAGCATAGTTTGACTGGCATGGCTCATGAATGTCATAACAACCAGCTGGTTGTTATGGAAAATATCAACCTGGTCAGTACATTGAGAGAAATTGCTGACCAGTTATTATTACTTCATAAACAAATAGAAAAGGTGGGAAAACACAGTTACATAGGCAGAGGCAAACTCAAACTGCTCAAATACAGTCCTGAAGTTTATAAAAGCACATACATTTGAATCATATATGGGTGTTTCAGGTGAAATCTATATCCTCCATCACCACCACCAAAAAAGGCAACCTGTCAGGTTTAACATTTTGAACACATTTCCATTAAGAAACAGTAGTTGTACTGATTTGTAATGCAAGGTAACATGGTTTTTTTTCTTATAAAAATGTGTGCCACACACAGTTTCCATTATGTTTTATGGTTTTAACATCTCCCCCCCCCCCCCGTTACTAGAATAGGGACTATTTTTTGTATTCAGAGTTAAAATGGAAGCATATTTCAATGAAAGGTCCAGTTTTTAGTTTTTTAAAATATGTTCTTATTTTCATTCATTTTAAGTTATATATTTAAATGTCATTTTATAAGAGCAATAAGACACTCCAGTTGTGCATAATGGTGAAATAATCACACTTCTCAGGTGCTTTTAACAGCACTTGGATGCACCTCATGCCTAACAATGCACCTGAGGCATGCAATTATTTCACCATAATGCACACCCTGTCATGTCTCATTGCTTACATAATCTGGATAGTTAGTAAATGATGTGTCTTTTCCATTTTTTGAATTGTAAATGTTGTCAGAGCACTTTCACCTTACATTAATGTTGATCTGACACTATGATGCGGTGACCCCTGTTGATATATTTTTAACTAGAGGCTGCATAAACTGTTAATATCTCTTTAAGAAATTTTATATAAAATATCACCACTAGAGGGGAGTCTGGACTCTTGACAAAGCTGTCTGTGGATGGTAAAACATTAGTCTTTCCTGCTAGCTGCACTGCCTACATGCTTTCTACAGCACTTGAGCACTTACCTGGAAAAAAAAGAAAGAAGTGGACTGTGTTTCCATGTCCAGCAAGTCATGTTCTCCTCATCAAGCTCAGAGTGCCTGCTCTTCAGTGGTTCCTTAGTATCCAGTATTTCTATTGAGCAAGGCACCTACAGTATAACAACGCAACCAGCCTTTTTGTTTATACAAAGTGACCAGTTTGAAGTAACTGAGAAAGTGATATGAATAACAGTTTTGAACAATGCTCTGGTGAGTGAGAAGCTTGTCTTTGTGATAGAGAGCCAAAAGATATTGTGGGAAAAGTTTAAATTCAATTTTGCAGCTCCATCATCCATTCTTAACTTATAAGTGAGGTACATTTCTTGTCCAATTCACTTTTTAGATAAAAAGTAACTAAAACTGACCTTCTAAGCAATTTTTTATCCTTTTTATTTATTTGATTTCTGTTATGCAATGTTAAAGGTTTAGCCAGCTCAACCCTGGCTAATACACAGAGACTGTATCACATTTCTTATGGATTTTTCTTAAATGTTTTACATTTTTACAGGGGTGATCCTGATGTGTGGCCAAAATCAAAATCAAATAGTTATAGTACCAGTGCCCCCCAGCTGCTTGAAAGCCTGCAGTTCATTTAAGTTAATTCAGTTTTCTTACTTTATTTTCATTCCATCATTTTAGCATTTTAAAGGGGTTCTTGTTCTCATCATTGTGATTGGGCTGACCACCCACACCAGGGTGACCCCTCTCATTGGTCAGGTATCTACACTTTTCATTTTAATATGCCAATATGAACTGAGGTCCCACCACTTTCTCTCTTTCTTGTGTGGAAACCACTGTCTGGCTTCATCTTTTATATAGTGTGCTATGGCCTATCAGAGGCTCACAGGTGACCACTAGGGAGCTCACCATTTAGGAGAAGGCCACACCTCTCCTGTTTGCAGTGTAGTGTTAACGGTTTAGCAAGTTCAACCCTGGCTAACGCAAACAGATTTTATCACATTTCTTATACAGTTTTCTTACATTTTTTTTTACATTTTATTTTTGTTAACCAGATAGGTACACTGAACCATATAGTCCATTCATAGGCACGATCCAAACATATTAGCAATCTCTAATACACATATCTAAAGATTAAAACAAGAAAAGACCCGGCCCAGTGATGCGGAGGGTTGAGGCGCTGGATGCCACATTGGCGACCGGTGTTTGGGAATGAGCACGGGTCACCGGGGGTCGGCAGGGAGGAGATGGATTGAGTGTCTGATGGACTGCTCTCCATCTCCGGGGGGGACTCCGTGACCAGTGCTCGTCTGACCTCTAGCAGAGGCTAGGGCTCAAGGGCATGAAGCTGCATAGTAAGGGAGGCAGGGACGCTGTAGCCGCTTGACTTGGGGGTGCACACGGGAGCTTGCGCTGACCCAGTCACTGGCGGCATTGCACGCCATGCTCCCACAAGGGAGAAAAACAAGAAAATAGCCTGCAGAGGATGAAGGAGGAACTCACAGGCCCCGCACCCGGCTAGCCACAGCATGGCGGCACTAGATCCTGTTTCAGGGGGCCCCCTTTCCGACCCCACTAGGAGGGGTAAGCCCTGGGGGCGAACATTGTGCTGGCTGGTAGACGCCAGGGTGACGGGGCTGGAGTTCCCCCAGAGTAAGAGGGCTGGCGTATAAACAATACAAAAAAAAACAAGAAAAGATATGTCTAGAAAAACAAAATAATAATTACAACATGAATTATATTGACACTAAAACAACAAACCAGTTACACTAACTAGGACAGAGTAAATTAATAGCCAGTACAGGATGCTACAGAAAATAAATAATTTTTCAGACTGTTCTTAAACTTTGCTAGAGAGGACAGCTGATGTATATCAGCTGGGAGATTATTCCTTTGTTCTGGGGCAAAGTGGGAGAAAGGTTTTTGCCCCATTGCTGTTCTAACCACTGGAACAGTTAACAGTTGTTTTTCTGAGGCTATTAACTTCCCTCATGAGTGGTTTCTAATTATGAGATCCACTAGTGACCCACTTCACCAACAGCTATGCTTTTATAAAATAAAATAACATTTTCCTAAAATAAACATTTGACTATGAAATATCATCTTCTTTTCATTTTAGCTCTGTATCATGGGAAACTGTTTTTTTTATCATCTGGGGCTGTGTGTGTGTGTGTGTGTGTGTCTGTCTGTTCTATAGAACACATTTAAAGTGCATGTTCTTGTTAAACCTCGTCTGCACTGCTGCTCGGGTTCCAGTTCTGATTACATGCCTGAGTAGCCAGATCGGCTCCGAGTTGAGCACGAACATCAATCAAATTAGTGGAGAGAAGTAGGCGGCTTGGTCATCAGAAACGCTCAAAGAATGGAACAAAGCAGCACACCTGCACTCCCACAGACAAAAGAATGCAAGCAAATGGCAGCTTTCATCAACTGAGCCTAATCCCATCAAGCCAGTCTTCTTTTTACACAAGCAATACATGTTCCTGTGGGGGATTGCACCCCAATGGAGTGTGACACTGAAAAATCCTATCATGTAGTGACCTTGATTAAAAAAGAAAACATCTTGTTTAGGTAACAAAGTACTCTTTAGAGCAGGCAGGTCTTGCATTCCCGAGATAGCAGTTTTCAGATTGCAATTGCAGGATGCTTGCCTATGGGTTTTTCTCAGAAACCAATAGCAGTACAGTAGCAGCATCCTGCTAACTATGTAAGGTCCCTGCGGCAGAGCAGAATTAGTGGTAGCAAATCTCCTGCCACTGCTAGTTTCATTCCTTAACACAATGGGGGGGGGGGAGTTGATGTTTCCTGAGAAACTATTAGATGAACCCCAGCGGGAAGCCCTATTCCATTGTGACATATTCCCATTGGATAGCTCAGAAATCTCCACACATGATGGCATGTCTCAGGCAGTGCAGCACCAGTTATTCGCTGAGTAATTGCTTCCTTCAGTATGCAGTGTTGTAAATTAATGAGAGCTAACTGCAAACATGGCTTTGGTATGTATCTCAGCAATTATACTGACTTAGGGCCCAGTCTTCAAAAGGTTTCCAGCCTTTCCACACATGTGGAGGGTTGGAAAAAGCCACAGAGTGCCCCCATGCACATCATGCGCACCGTTGGGGCATGCCACATCACCCACACTATCTCACCCATGCAGGAACTACATTTTCTGTAACTGAATGTACAGATAAAAACAAAGTAAACAATGAGGATACAATGTCAACAAAGTGGCACACAAAACATGAGTGAAACTGTTTATTCTGTAAGAATGAATACTGTAATGCTGGTGTAAATATAGCATAGTGACCCCAAGTGGTGCTCACATAGCATAGATGGAGGCCCTGTCCACACTACGCCTCTGTAACGTTACAGAAGGTGTAAAACGTTACCGTAAAAGGTTGCATTTACACCCGTAATTTTACAGGAGGCGTTTTCATAACCGTTGTTGAAACCACATATGAGGTGGCTTCAACAATGGTTACGAAACCAGTCCTGCCCTGGTAACATTACTGGCGGTAGTGTGGACAGCCGGTAACGGTCCCCTGCAGGGCATGAAGCACAGCGCGAGCTGCATTGTGGGATCGGGCGCCTCTGTAATGGTCGCCCAGCTCCCGATGTGTGGACTGGCAGTGCCGGTCCCGTAACGGACACCACCGAGGTGTGGCCGCACTGCACTGCTCCCCGGCCGTAACGGATTGCATCCGTTACCAGGCGCGAGCGGTGTAGTGTGAACAGGGCTTAAGTGACAAGACAGTAGCTGGTACCTTACGCTGCACAATTGCAGTGTGATGCACTCAATAGGTGACCCAGAAGCTGTGATTTAAAGGCAAAGGTCCCCTAAGCCTTTTATTCTGTTTCCCTGTGTAGTTTGTAGGCATGAACAATGATTGCATCTATTGCACCCTCTTAATTTTATCATCAGGATTTAAATGTAAATGAAGGTACCTAAGTCTGGTGTGAGAGCCTGGTTGACTCCACTGCAAAGGTCATGACTTGACTCAGGTAAGGCATCCTGGAATTAGATGATATTTAGTGCTAAGGCCTGTACCAGTCATACTGTATTAGTCAGTGCTGTTGCTGTCCTCTGCAGTCCCTGTGCTCTTGCTTTATGCTGGCAATAAAACATTTTAAGGCATAGTAAATGCCCTGCTGTGTTATGTATTTTAAAGTGTATCAGAGTTAGAAAAAATACTTTTAGAGGGTACAGGGACTTCATAAAATATGTAACGGAACTGAATGACAGTATATGCTCTGCTGCCTTGTGCAGGTTTGCAACATCAACTACCATGATGCCTACCATGATTCAATGCAAAGAAGTGCAAAGTAATGCACCCGGGAAATAAAAATCCAGGAGAAGAGTGCACAATAGCAGGGGAGGTACTAATGACAACAATAATGGAAAGGGATCTGGGCGTAATCATATCAGATGACCTAAAGGTGGGTAAGCAATGTGAGAAGTCAGTAAGGAGAGCCATGGGGATACTGGGATGCATAGGGAGGGCATGACAAGTAGAAAAGGGAAGTGGTTATCCTCTATACAGACAGTTGGTGAGACCCCATCTGGAGTACTGCGGCAGTTTTGGAGACCTCATCTATGCAAGGACGAGACAGGATGGAAGCAGTCCAGAGGATGGCAACTAAATGGTGCAGGGTCTACATCAGAAACCATATGAAGAGTGACTGAGAGAGCTTAATATGTATACCATTGAGGAAAGGAGGGATGGGGGGACGACATGATAGAAACTTTTAAGTACCTCAAGGGAATCAACAAAGTCCAGGAGGGTAGCATCTTTCAGAAAAAGAGATATGTAAGAACAAGGGGGCACAATTTAAAGTTAGAGGGGGGACGGCTCAGGGGTAATGTGAGGAAATTCTTTTTCACGGAGAGAGTGGTAGACACATGGAACCGCCTTCCTGGAGAGGTTGTGGGGTCTAAAACAGTGGGGGAATTCAAACATGCATGGGATAGACATAATGCAATTATAGTGGGGGGGGTTGCAGAAAGAAAGCTTTGGTTAACTAGAATCTGCAGCTTATCCAATAGGTAGGGAAATTGGCAGACTAGGTGGACCAAGTGGTCCTTATCTGCCGTCAAAGTCTATGTTTCTATGTTTCTATGCCTTATATGAGTAGGGTCATGACCTTAGCAATGTGACAAACAGGTTTTCACAACAGGGCAAGACAGAGTGAAGCATCCTTATTTATATTTAAATTAGGATGAATTAGTGGGGTGCAAGAGAGGGAATCATTGTTCATGCCTACAAACTACACAGGTATACAGAGAATAGGTTGAGGGGACTTTCCATTTAAAAAGGGAGTGGGAAGGGGCCATTCTACTTCTTACTGGAAGGGCATCCCAGAGTGATGTGGGGTAGTTCTAATTCATACTGGAAGGGTGTTCCAGAGTGATGGCCCATCAGAGGAGAAATCTATTTTGTCCACGTTAGAATTTACCCATTACACTTCAAGCAGAAGGCAATCAGAGGAGCGCAGGTCATGTGGATTTGTTTTGTGCTTTAGGAACCTTGACAAGGGAGAGCGGTAAGGTATGAGTAGTGACTTATCAATCATCCGCAGTGTGGATGGATGACAGAGAAGGCAGAGGCTACACCACCCTACTGGCTATAGTAGCACTTATGTACCCCACCTATGAAGCCCGATGGGCAGGTGGACTGCACATGTCCGACACTCTGAGCCACTAAGTAGGGCTGGCAGGGGCCATGCCTGTACTGACCGGTGAAACTTTCAACAGTTAGTTTTTGCCAAATGGCTATGGCAGTCCTGGAAGACTGCCATATCCCATTGATCCCTGCATCCTGCGCAGGTAGGAATCCATTGGCAGACAGGCATAGGTATCCCATTGGATACTCAAGGTCCAGACCCGCTCTGCCCACAATTTTCCAACAGAAAGCTCGACTAAAGAGCATGTAGTGGTACCTTTTTATTTGCATAAATAAGCATTTGGCACTTTATCCAGCTACAACCTGTGGTGAGCCTGCTTTACTCCTATACTGCGTAGCAGAGCTTTCTGTTGTAAAATTGTGACTGTGCATGCCACGGCCCCAATGGTTTCATCTGAGCTGCTATTGAGAAATAGTATTGCTCTCCCAACACTACTGCCCCACGCCCCAATGCACGGCTATGTACCAGCAGACTGCAGGGGTAAGGGGTCGTGAATGCTGGCAGGTGTGCCTGCACTCACAGCTGCACACAAACACACCCCAGTTACATGTGCCTATGCATATCTGGGGCTTTTGATGATCGGTCCCTTACAGACTCTCCAGCAGCCCAGGCACAAGTGACTGTTAGACACTCTAAAGTGACATTCTGAATTTCAGCAGTTTGAGTGAACAGTAGGTTTCATGAAGGTATCCCAGATAGTGAGTGTTTAAATAAACACAATTAGAATTTTGGTGACTTTGCTTGGAGGACATTTTCGTTTATTGAAGTAATCAAAACAGCATTACATAACCATTAGACTACATCATCAATCATTTGTTTATCTAGTTATACAAATACACATAGAAGGAGAAAATATTAAACCTATACAATTCAGCTAGTAATGGGTCTCACCAAAGATCAAAATTAATATCTATAAAAAAAAAAAGACATAACCCCCCTGCAAATGGGGGTTCCCAAAAGTCTTCCAGGAGCTTGCCTGAATGTTCCAAGTCTGGGCAGTGTTCGGTGTCTGAGCTGTTTAAATGTGGTTCCAAGTGAGTGCTATTTGAGCCTCTGCGTACTGTCTCTTTAAGAGCTGTCTGCTTGCTGACTTAACTAGTTTGTATGGGGGGGACTGTGTATTTAATGCTCGAATCCCACCCGAGCTGTGGAGAAATCGCTCCGCTTCTGCCGTTGCTACATGTGCAGAAGGATCCTTGTTGAAAGATACAACTGTTTGCCAGAAATCATTTAGAGTGACTGAGAAAATGTAATTTGTCTAACCTGTCTTCATTTCGGCATGAACTGTTTCACTGTAACTTTTTCATTTTGGTTCTGAATAGCTGACTTGGACCAATCAGGATGATAGGGAGACCCTAAAATGTAGCCTGTGGGCGAATCGGAACTTGGACTCTCAATTTTGAGCCAGCCACAAGGGGATTGTATGGGCAGTGACTCTGGGAAATGTAGTTTTAACCTTGGCGCCTTTTTCTACCAAGAGAGGGAGTCCATGAGCCCTTGGATGGACAGAACAGAGGCCGACAGGGTGAATAAAGGAGCGTCCACATGGATTCTGTCCTTCCAGGGGAGGTTTTGGCACTGCACCACTCTTATGGTGGCTGCTGGGTGTAGTTTGTAGTGCTGCATGTATCAGTGTGGGTGAGCACACGCCGCTGTGCCTCCCCACCTGAGGATGCCACAGTATGCAGGCACACGAAGGTGGTGGGCCAACTGAGGGTTGGGAGAAAACAGGAAAATAGCCCAATCCAGCAAGACATAATGTATGACATTCCCTTTTCCTCATGCCATCTGACTCTACAGAACAGCACCAGTTCCAGTCTCTGAAAATCCTTCCCAGTGACAGAACATACACTCCTTCCCCTGATTGGAGGCCCCATAGGCAGGGACAAGCCAGAATAGTAGGAAAGCAGGTAGCTGGAGGTGAGTCCAGTGGTTAGTAGGGGGATTTGAGGACCAGATAAATGGGGTGCTGGGGGCACATGTGAGAGCAAAGTAGGAACAGTTTACATTGGCTACAGTTCACAAGAGGTTTGTAGGGACTCGAGTTCATCAGATATCATGTTAATTTTGTTTGGCTGTCTACCGCTGTGAGATGAATTCCAACTGCCTAACAAGGATTGAATAAACTCCACAGAGTATTTCATAAGCTGCTGAGGTCTGGTCACAGAGTAGTAGAGAAGTTTCACTACTTGTTATTTCACTACTTCCTGAGTGAAACAAAGGAGAGCACGATACTGTTAATAACAACATAGGATTATAAAGAGAACTACAGTATCTGACCCTATCCAAGCATTCTCGGTAAAGAAAAGTCATTGTAGTTACAGTAAAGGCTAAAAAACAAAACACTCAGAGCAAGATTCACAAAGTAGATGCGCTGGACGTAAATGAGATGCGGCAGCGCAAACAGGATGCACTGACCAGAAGGCGAGCGATCCACAAAGGCATGTGCCACAGGAAGCACCATGCGCAACCCCACTGTGAATCACACAGAAAGGGCAGGGCGCAAGTGAAGATGCGCCAGCCAAGCAGGATGCGCCTAGCCACCCAGGGGAGCAACATAGTGAATACGGAGCAAGTCAGCAAGGCAGGAAGGAGCAACAGGAGATAAAGTGTTGGGACACAGGAGTGAGGAACACTGGTCCAATGGGACATACCAGAGAGGCCAAGGGCACAACAGTGGCCACAACAGGCACAGAACCATGACAGGGACTCAAGAACAGCACACAGCCCAAGGCCACAACCCACACAGGTCCAGGGTAGGCACACAGAATAGGCAAACTACAGCGGACAGGGCTGCACACAAGAGTGTGCAGGTGCAAATAGCAAGGTGAAGGGCAATGGACAGGGCCAACCCAACAGGTGGCCATGACTGTGGCAGTGGGGGGAGGGGAACACACAAGGTGACACCATGCTGAACAGTAGCCAACACACTGTGGCACCACAGTGCCATACAGCCAGGCCACAACCACAGCACAGGAAACCACACACAGGTACACAGCAATCATGCAGCAGTGCAAGGTAAGCAGGCCACACGCAGCATGGACACAGAGACCAGGGGCAGGGACATGAGCAGTAGGACAGAGGGCCCTGCACACGGCACAGGCAATGGTAGTGCCGCATGGAAGGGGGGGCCTGGGGGGGAGGGAGACCATACAACACCGCAGGCACACACAGCCATGGCAGGAAGGGGACAAGGATGACCCCCCCAACACAACACACACCCAGGAAGGTGGAACAGTGAATGACCACAGACACCATAGCAGAGTGTAGAAATATTTATAATGTAATCAGAAACAAAATGTACAACAATAGCAGCAAAACCAAACAGGGAAACTATGTACAAAAGTAATAGAAAACAGGAGAGGAGTGAGGGACAAACAACAGAACATGGGTGCAGAAGGGGGGCCGGTGCAGAAACAACAACAGAGGAATGGAGGGAGTGGGTAACAGTGGGCCATTTACAACAGGGATAGGCCCCTAGATGGCTAGGGGCTCAAGCACGGCTGTGCACCTCTGTGCCCCAACCCCATATGGCACAAGTAGGCAGGAGCTGTTGGAGGTCCTTGACGGCCACCCTGAGCTGCCCAGCAGTCTGCTGAATGGGCCGTAGCGCAACCTGGATGGCCCAGACGATCCGCTGGTCCAAGTCCCCCATATGGTCCATGGCTCCTGCACTGCCACCGCAGCATGATGATCCTGGGGACCTACAGCAACTACAGAGAGAGCACATACTAAGGACCATGGTGGACAAACCACCCCCACCAAGCAGTAGCCCACCCCACCAGAGAGGCAAAACTCACAGAAGTGCGGCATCTACCTGCTCCTGGATGGACACCACGTCGAGCCCCCACCACACCCTAGCATCACTCTTCAGTGGCCTCTGGGGCCTGCTGCCTGGCCACTAGCCCTGCAAGACAGACAGAGGCCGCCATGAGGAGACACAGCATTGCACAGACCACACCCCAACACCAGTGTGCACATGCAGTGTAGGAGTACCCAGCCAGTGCAAGACCGGTGGTCGCCCATGCTGACCACAGTGGTGCACGGCTGCTGTGCCTAAACCCCCAGGGTGCCATCCCGGGGGCATGCACCAAACACAGTGGTCCCTCCCCATGTGATACACAGTGAACCGGACCCACACACAGCACTGCAGAGTGCCTGCCCCATGTGGCATGCAGGACAGGGCACCACAGGGCAGGTGCAGCCACAGCCATGTGTGCATGGTATGGTGAACCCATGTGAGTGTGTCCATGTGATGTGGGCCAGACCCAACCCGCATGCATCAGCGATGTCCACATATGTGCAACACCCACCTGGCTGTGGCAGTGCACCCCTGTGTGCATGTTGACGCAGCTGCAGAAGACATTCCCTGTCCCTCTGTTTGAGGTTGCTGTAGGGGTGCCGGCACTGTTTCCCCAGTGCAGGGAACCCCCATGGGCATCACCAGCCTCCAGGCAATGGTGGTCTACACATATGACCTGGGCACCTGCAGGTCCTCATGGCCAAACAGCTGCCTCTTCACAGACATCACCAGTGCCACCAGGTGAATCAGCTCCAGGTGTGACCAGTTCTTGGCCCTAGGACCAATCCTCCCTCCCCTTGGCATCGTGACACAAATCTGCCCAGTGGTGCAAGCACAGGATGCACGGCGTGGAACACAGATGGTGCCACGTGTGCCAGCAGGCCACATGCAGTGAACCACGCACAGCATTGTGAAGCGCGATTCATCCAGCAAGCGCCCAGTGATGCATGCACAATGCACACCGTCAAGGCATGGCAGGGGTCATGTCCGATTTGGGCATGCGTGATGCGCACATGGCCACCATCTTACATGTGGCAAGCATGATCACACAGAGATCCGTGATGTGCATCAGCACACCATCGTGCACACATCCATAATGCATGATCTGTGAACAACACCATCAACCAGCACACTGGGCACCGCACAGGTGGGCGTGCAATGCGTGGACAGTCTGCACTGCACGATGGGCGCCAGCCGCAAAGCCATGATGTGAATAACAGTACAGCTGCACACATGCAGGGATATGCCATAGCAGCAATGGACAACACATGCACGCAGCGTGCAACGAGGCTGATGCATCCAATTCAGGTACATGCGCCAAATGTGACGTGCATGCACAGGACATGCACCATGTACAGGTGAGTCCAACCCCAGCAGATGCGCTGTGCTGACTTGAGATGAGCTGAGGGCAATTATGCAATTCCCAAACAATGCACCCAAATCAGCTTCATATCGCATGCAGTGGCATCCCAGCTGTTCAGCATCTCATTAACACTGCCCCAGACCTCATTTGCATGAGCTGAGCCATAAATGTTCCCAACTCATCCCACACAGAGATTAGGTGACTGTGAGGAATCACAGCCTTGAGGGTGAGTACACAGCTAGTCCTACAAGTAATACTGCAGGTACTGTGGAGTGGCTGTGTGATGATGGGGACCTCTGCCTACACCACGACACATCCAGGGGTGGGGGGAAACTGCAGACTGCAACAGAAATGTCTGATGCACACTGCCGTTTGCGTACGGGCACAGTTGCACTGTAGCAATGCCACATGCTGGGGCCAGCTGAGCACATCCCGTCACCAGCATGCCATGTGTAGGAACCCCTGGCGGGCGACATGACATCCCATGAACTACCCCATAGGTGGCAACATTGGTGGGGCATGATGGCCAATGTGCCCACACCGACAGCGTGGTGTGCATAGTGCATGTGCAGGGCTGACAGCTGTATGCGTCCATTGGCATGTGGCACTGGTTGTATGGGCATAGCCCTGCAGCCATCTATGGTGTGTGCAATGTACACGGAGGATGCAGTCACACCCAGCACAGCTCACCATGCACAGCCACGCACATGCACAGCCTACTGGTCCTCGCCAACAGGTGCTGGTGTGCAAGACTGCAACCAATGCCTGTCAGGACTGGCCACACGGGACCCCACCTGAGCATGGCTAATGTCTGTCTCTACTCCCCCACAAAAACCATGATGTCGGAAGGCAACAGTGCCACCAGCAGATGGTGGCTGAACTTCACTAAGGATGAGGAGCAGGCCCTCATTGAGGCATGCCACCTATATCTGGACGTCCTGACTGGCAAGGGTGGTAGCCTTATGGTGCGGTCGGAGGGCTGAGAGGCAGTGGCCTGCTATGTAAACACCTTGAGGGCATTCAATCACACCACCCTGGAATTCCAGAAGCACTGGAATGATGAGCGAAGGAGGGCAAAGGAGAAGGCGGACCACATCGAGGTATCCCTGAGGCAGACAGGGGGTGGCCCACCCTCAGACTTCCACATGAGCCCCAGTGAGGCACTACTTGTGGCAACTATCGCCAAGGCCACCATGCAAGGTGTCCCAGGTGGAGGGTTCCAGACTGGTGGAAGCCCATCGCAGCACTGTAAGTAGCCATGGAGCCAGGGCGTGGCTGGCCCCGTCTGTGCCCTGGCTGCCATGCCTGTCCTGGTGTGCCATGCAGTGCTACTGTGTACCCATGGGCTGTGTCATGTGTCTTGGCTGCATGTGGCTGTCCCATGCCATGCAATGCAGGGCCGCACCACCCATGCCTGTGATGGTGCATGTGAGGTGCCACCGCTGGCAACACCACTGGGTGGCACACATGGGTGGGCATGCCTGTGCTGCCAACCCCGCGCATGGTGCCATGTGGCCGCAGCCTGTCACCACACAGTACTGGTCACAGCATGCACGTGGGTGGTGTGGCATGGTGAGCACAGCACAGTTGTGCTGCGGACCGGCATGCACACCCATGGCACCACACCCCGCCACTCTGTACATGTCTGCATGTCTGTCTGCCACTGATTCTTCAAGTGCAATAACCATGCTCTCCCATCTTCTTTCCATAGCTCCATCACACCTCATGGGTGCAGCCATGGCCACGGCTGCATAGGACACCCTAGCGGGCGATGATGCAGGCCCATCACACAGGGCTGATGTCACCGCTGTGAATGGTACCATCCCTGGACCATCCACTACAACGGACCCACTGGAAACAGCCCCTGTGATGGCGGGCCCATCAGACCCCTCGGCCATTGCTGGCAGGGTGGCCAGCATGGACAATGCATGGCTGGGGTGTCTGACTGGGTTCTCTGACGATGACCATGATAATGTGGTGGACATCACCGACACCCTCCTCATGCTTGCCACTGGCATGCATGGGGCATACAGTGATGTCACCGCGGATGATGACACCACACTGATTGAGGGGGACTTGGCCAACAGTGGGACACGCAGCACGCAATGGTTATTGCACTTGAAGAATCAGTGGCAGACAGACATGCAGACATGTCCAGAGTGGCAGGGTGTAGTGCCATGGGTGTGCATGCCGGTCCGCAGCACAACTGTGCTGTGCTCACCATGCCACACCACCCACGTGCATGCTGTGACCAGTACTGTGTGGTGACAGGCTGCGGCCACATGGCACCATGCGCGGGGTTGGCAGCACAGGCATGCCCACCCATGTGTGCCACCCAGACACCACTGATGGCCCCGCTGTACGTAGCACAGCTGCAGTGGCCATACAGCTGCCCACAGCAGTGAGTGCTATGCACCCTGTGCCTGGACCAGGTGCAGTGGCTGGGCTATCAGGGGCATCCGGTCAGGGTGCTGCGGGGCATGCACATGCACCATTGGAGTGTGATGACATCGGCCATGGATGTGCAGTGGCTGAGCATGGTCAAGGCCTACCCATGCTGCAGCCTGCCATGGCACAATCATAGCCCGTGGATGCCCCAGGGCAGGCTGTCTCACCCCCCACTCGTCTGCTACACCACCGTGACCCTTCACCTGCCGACGACATGGAGGGCTATATCCCCCTCCTGTGTGACAACATGGAGGGTCAGGCTGCCCTCTGTGCAGAGTTCAGGAGCCACCGGACAGTGATGGTCCTGGAGCATGAGTCTGCAGCTGCATGGCGTGCCTAGATGTTGACCTAGGCACACCTCTTGCAGGTGGGCATGACCGCAGCACTGGTGCAGATTGCAGCTGCTACTGAGGTGGTGGGTGCAGCCGTTGCATGTTGTGGACATTGAGCATCCAGTCAGACACCCAGGAGCGCCTCCCACACACCCCAGCAGCGGCGTCAGGAGGACCCTCTGCTGCTGACACCATCACCACACAATGCCCAGCGTGCCCGGCCCAGATGTGGCCCATGGGGCTGCAACTCCAATGAGCACATGTTCATGGTCTCATTGCAGTACCCCTGCAGGGTTGATGGCTACACCCCCTGTGGCTGGTGGAAAGCCACAGCATCCAATAGTCATGGCAGAGGCTGCGCATGTGTCTATGGTGGCCGGGGTGCCACCCTGTAATGTTCTGGTCCCATTCTATCGGCAGTGACCCATACCTCCACTGTGTCCCACACACCTGGACGACAGTGCCTGGGGTGGTGTGTGTGGCAGGCATCAACCTCAGTGCACCACCACCATGAGCTCCCTGTGCAGCGCTACCTCCGTGTCTGTGTGTACCATTACTGTGCTAAGTGGCATGGGCGTGATGAGTGCGGTCCAGTGTCTGCTGTGCCTGTGTGCCAGTTGCAGTGCACACTGACCCATGCCATCCCTGGCACAGCCACTGTGGGCCTGTCCATGTACTGTTCTGTGTCCGCCATGCACTGCACAGCTCTGTGACTACCTGTTCTTACTATAGTGCACCTCCCAGATACATAGCTCCAATACTCACCTGTGGTTCCTGAAATTCTCCTCCACCAGCCTGCTGCAGTACTGCCTGGCTGTGCTGCCAGCTGTGGGTCCCGGCAGCTAATTGTGGTTTCTGTGCCATGGCCCTGTGGTGGTGCTTCTCCCCCCCAATCTCCTCCTCCTCCTCCCCAGAACTGTCACCCTTACTGGCCTCGACAGGTATTCCACGGTCTATGGCCATGTTGTGTAGCATACAACAGGCCAGGCATATGCCACAGGCCTTCTCAGGGGTATTCTGTAGGGCACCATCAGACCTACTCAGACACTGGAAATATATCTTCAACATACCGAAGACGCGCTCTATGATGGTGTGCATAGTGATGTGTGCCTCGTTGTACCACTCCTCCACCTCTGTTCCGGATCATCGGATGGGGGTGAGGAGCCAGGACCTCACTGGGTATGCCGTGTCACCTGTGGGGGAGATCAGGTGGCCATTAGTACATTGGTCCCATGTGTGGCATGCCCCCTATCCCCACTTCAGTCTACACTGGTGTGTGCTCATGCCATCCACCACTTCCTGTGCCTCTCGCTTCCCTGCATTCCTACCTCCCTACACCGGCGGCTGTTGCAGTCTGCAGTCTGCTTGTGGTGTGCATGTGCCTGCCACACATGCACCCCCATGGCACTGCCCCACACCTGCCGTGCATTGCTCATGTGCCGCCTCGTGCCTGCAGGTGTCTGCCTGTGTCCCCCTGCACACCTCTGCTGTTCCTTGGCACCTGCGCCTACTGCGCATTGTGCATGTTGCTCTCTGCACACACACACACACACACACACACACACCTCCCTCCTGTCCTGACAGTGGTGCCCTGTCATGCAGCTGTTACCATGTCCCATGCACCTAATAGATGGCCACTTGGTATGTCTCCTGCCTGGAACCTCTGGCAGAGGGCTGACTGCTGCCAGATGAAGACATCGTGTATGCTCCCAGGCAGGGCTGCAGCTATGAATCCTGGGGCCCTGGACAAGTCACTTGGAATGGGCCCCCGTTTCCCAAACCAGCTAATGACAGAGGTAATGCCAGCTCCTCAGGAGGGCCCCTCCTGAGCTCGGGGCCCCGGACAACTTCCCCACTTACCCCCCATTACTACGGCCCTGCTCCCAGGGTATGTGGCGCAGACATTGCTGATGCGCCTTGTGGCGCTGCACACCACCTGGCAGTTCACTGAGTGGAAGCTCTTGCAGTTGACATAGGTGATGGCCTCCTCACCAGGCAGTGCACGGATTGCCACATGGGTGCAGTCTATGGCCCCATGATGCCTGGCATGCATGTCACCCTGTAGAACCCCTGCATGGCTTCTGTCTGCTCCACTTGCATGCTGGGGAACTGGATGTATTCTGAGGCATGCAGTAGCAGTGCAGTGAGGAATTGTGTGAGGAGGCGGGAAGTGGAGGCCTGTGATATGTCAGTGGTGTCCCCAGTGGGCCTCTGGAAGGTTCCCATGGTGAGCAAGCATATTACTGTTGTCACCTTGGTCTCCACCAAGATGGCATGAGCATGTGCAGTGGGTGCCTGCATTTCTTCATGGCACAGCTCACAGTGTTGCCTCAGAATGGCCCTGTTCAGGCAGTATTGGCCTACTGTCTCCACATCCGTCAGCTGCTCAAATGACAGCCTGTCATGATGCCGCCGTGGGGCAGGCCACCTACAGTGCCTTCTGCCTCCCCGTCTCCTCATCCTCGTTAGTACACTGACCATGGCAAATGGTGCTGCAACCATGATGCTGGTGGTGGTGTGCTGTCTGTCTCTCTGGCTCTCTCTCACACTCTTCCCTCTCTCTGCCAGTGTGCAGGTGCTGCTGCTCAGCCGTTGACCTGCAGGTGGCTTGCACTTAAGTCTGCTTCTTTTATACTTATCTTTCATGGCGAATTTGGTATTTGTGCTGGGTTTGCTCTCTCGTGTAGGGACGTAGGAATGCAGGGAAGCGAGAGGCACAGGAAGTGGTGGATGGCATGAGCACACACCAGTGTAGACTGAAGTGGGGATAGGGGGCATGCCACACATGGGACCAATGTACAATGTAGCACTGTAAATCACTTTGCGCTGCGTATGCGTGTGTCCGCCCCTTGGATTTGCATCACATATCATTATGTGTCTACAGCGCATCTGGTTTAGTGCAATGCATCTTGGTTGCACTAGCGCATCCACTCTGTGTGTGAATCGCTTCCTGGTGCATTTTCTGTTTGTGCCAGCACATCTCACTTGCGCCCAGTGCATCTCTTTTGTGAAGCCTGCCCTCAATGTACTCTGACTTCATACCAAATAAATCACAGGCACCAACTACGGGGAATTTTCATGTAGGGTTGTAGTGGCGAGGTCCCTTATCTTCTCATTTTTTTCAGTGTTAAGGCCTTACTCCAAAGCATATATTATGTTGAGGGATATGTTAGTCCAAGGCAATTACCCCCATACCGCACTACATGTTTGACTGATGCGGATTTCCAACCATGGGTAACATCAGGTAAATATTGAATGGTATGGATCTTGTGGTAGGTTCTGTGGATCAGAGAGGACAGACAGACCACAATATGTTTTAAGTACCTTTTTTCATAGCACATATTTATTGTAAAATAACAAACAAAAATAACAAAGACTGTAACTGGATACTTAACATCAGATAGAATAGCTGCATGGACTATGAACAAGCATGTGGCAGTTTTATAGGTATCTGACCATAAAGGGCTCCCCTTGATCTATGTCTCTGCAGTGGCTGAGATAAGAATACATCCTGCATCAAGGCTACCCTAGTCTTCATGAGCATGACCCAGTTTCTCTCAAGGTCAGTTAGAAACAGAGCTGCAGCTCCAGACCTCTAGAGCGCAGCCCTTATATTCTCCTCCCCTTATCGTGCGACTAGTAAATCACCTGACTCAACACATATTAACCAGATAGGACTCGGTTTCCCTTCTTTCACAGGTTTTCACATTTCCATAACATGGTCTCCTAAGAGAGGATTAGGTAAAAAAAAAAATATGTATATATATATATATATATATATATATATAATATCATACATTTTTCGAGGTCTTACAATCATACCATTAAGAATTCTGTCAATCTAGTACAAAATCATTCCTACCTAGCAGTGCTATGGTATAAGAACAGCCTCTTTAGGGTCAGCTGCTTCTTTGTCATAGAATCATAGAAATCTAATGGCAGAAAAGGACCTCTCTGGCCCATCAAGTCTGCCCCTTACCTCCCCCCCCAAACTCGTCACCATTGTCAAGGAACCACACCTGTCCTTTCAGGTAAGTATAGGAAGCATGGTTTACTCAGGGGTTGCTAGGCCCAGCACTTGTTTTAACCTTTTCTTTTTCCTTTCAGGTAAAAAAAACTGCAAGTTTTATGTTTTACTCGGGGCTGCTTTCCATCGCTTTGCCTAAAATGACACCATGTTCCTTTACTTGCTTTTGTTTCCTGCGGCCTTTACAGATTCACCTAAGTGTTCCAATTCAAAAGAGGCAGCATGGATTGGGAGGGGGGTGGTTAGGATATTTACAAATGTACAGAAGCTAGCTTTTCATAAAGTAATCCATGCATGCTGGCTCGCTTTTGTTTTTGACTGGTTGCCTACTACTGTTGTGGCCACACAAAAAAATGAAAATAAAACAAAACATAATACCAACAGGGATGTAAAGCGCTTTCCTTTCAGTCCCCTAAAATAGTTTTCTCTAACCTCCTGCATGCACCAAGCAGCCACGATTTCACATGCTGCCAGTTTGTTTGTTTTTGTTTATTTCGGGGGGTGGGGGGTACATCCCAGGGCATGAAACACTGACCTTGAAGAAGCGCAGAGAAACAGAAACAAAGATAATTTAAGTAAACAGAGGAAGGCAGAAGTGGGGAGGGAGGGGGCATGAGCCTGGGGTTGTTCAAGTCCCAGCCCATAAATGAAACAGAATTCCTACTGCAGTAGGTTTACATCAGGTAGGATTAGACGACAAAAAAAAAAAAAAAAAGATAGGGAAGAGAATACAGAAGTTGACTGGGCAGGGGTCCTCACCAGGCCTGTTGTGCAATGTCCTACATACTGGTAAAAGGCCAGTAGTGAGAGTTTACTCCTGAAAGACCCTAAATAAGTGAAACTTACCAGGGCAACATTTCCATAATCTCTTTATCACTGCTGTAAGTCAGACTTTAGTGCACCCTGGACTTAAAGACACATGCTGTATTAGTATGGTTCAGGTACCCCTTTATATGAAAACTATAGGCCACTATTCAGATACAAAGTGAATACAAAGCAAATTTTCGTTTCATCCCTAATTTAAACCATTGTTAAAGTTCCTGTTCATCTGCTCAGTATGCATGAATTTATTTGTTCCGTTTGGACATCATCACATTTGTTCTGTGTCAATGGTTGTTAACTTTATGTTGTGTGACACAATATAAAATTTCTCAATGTGCTCGAAATGCTGAACTCTCAAAATAAAGTTTGCAAAAAAAAACTATTGTTTTGACGGGCTTGTCTGTTTGTCTGGGTCATGCCTGAAAACAAGTGTACTTACCTGGTGATCAAAAATATAAGCAAGCCGGCCCATTAGTAGGGCTATAGTTCATGACACCAGTGACCTGGGGTCAAGAATGACCCCAGGTTACTGAAGGTCATCCAGGGACACTTTTCTTCTCTGGAGAGGGAGGGTGGTTCTCCCCCCATTGCACTGTCACCCGAGTGACCATAGATGGCAATGTAGTGCCAGTGAAACCTCAAAGGGTTAACCTCTGATCTCTCAGAGGGCTGTGCCAGCTGGTCTGTTCCAGAACTCTGGGGAAGGAGCCAACTATATGGAGCTGGACAGCAAGAGCCTGTTGGAATTGATCTGTGTGTAACACCCCCCATGTCTAGGGGTCAATGCGTTGTTCCAGTGGGAGGGGCCCACAGCAAGAATCTTCACCAGAACTAAAACCACAGCTCTAGGAATAGAAATAGCATTTAGGCGTACCTGGAGATGTCTTCAAACAAATGGCTGGACACAG
Source organism: Neoceratodus forsteri (assembly GCA_016271365.2). NCBI lineage: Eukaryota > Metazoa > Chordata > Ceratodontiformes > Ceratodontidae > Neoceratodus > Neoceratodus forsteri. The sequence continues at coordinate 244,597,913 of CM057454.1, read as the reverse complement.
GTCTCTTACTGCTGCAGGAACTGGCTGCTCCCTCAAAAATCTCCAGACGAGGAACCCCAGCTCCAGTCACCTATTCATGAGCTCGCAAGGTCCCCAGAGCCCCGGATATGCTGAGGTGCAGAATATTTCTTTCAGTTAAAACCCCTTGAAAATAAACTCATTACTACATTAAAACCCAAGGATTGTTATTTCATTAATATCCTCATGCAGAAACTGAAACGGGATTCCTGATTTCTTTTGCTAAAAACAATCACTTTTATTTCTCCTGAGCCCAAACAGTTAAAATGGCTGCAATGATCCATTAGTGGATGAAATGTGACCTTTCTGCTCCATGGGCTCAACTTTTGTACAGACAAAATTGGCAGTAGATGAAGGCAGAGCAAGGTCTTTAAACAGCATATAAAACTACAGCACAGATTTTCCCCGGGATCAACCACGGCCTTTCCTTTAACCTGGACCATGAAGCTCCAAACATGATTTCCAACTGGCACTGTTAATTACCTACTGAGCTTCCTACCTAGACAATGGGGCCTCACATGTTTCCCTTCCTTTCTCTCTCGGGAAGCGTACAGCTTCTCCCTAAACCCCTTCCCTGGCTTTCACTTCCCGCCCCAAAGGACATGGATGGTGCGGCACCAGCAATCACCCACCGACATCATATCCCATTATTCTTTCACCCCAGGCCACTCTCATGTTCCACCTCATTCCCCAAAATGTTGCTGCCTTCCACCAGCAACCGAAACTTTCTGCAAGCAGGCCCAAGATTCAGCACCTCAAATGGCACTATACCTTCAAACTCCAACTGCTGCCCGAGCTGAGCAACCAGCACAAGGGCAGACATCTAAGGCACTCTGCAGCACACCCAGCAGAAGTCCAGCAGCCCCGAGGCCTGTCCCTCCAAACAGGCCCTTACATGGGTAGAGGTTCCGCCTGACCCCCTCACCAGTGTCCTTGGGCTGCCTTGCCACGCCATGCTACAAAGGCCCTGCCACAACCTGCTGCAGCCCTGGCAACCCAGAAACACAAACAACTTGCTACTGGGGCCTAAACCCAGAACCCTGGGCCTACCTATCCTGCACCTCCTTCTTAATGGTGATAATCCTCCCTCCAACCCCCAGAGCCCAGAACCCCAAATCCAACAGTCATAGCTGCCTCTCCTTGTGCCCTCCCACAGATGCTACCCAGGGGACTTGACTCATGGCCGCAGTAAAGCTGACCTGCCTAAAATGGGGGTGGGGACCCCACCCTGCACTGCCCGCCAGTATGCCTCTCCTACATGGCACTACACTCCTCCCAAAATCTCTCTAAACCTGCCTATTTATACTCTAAGAAACCTATTTGCTGCCACCAAGCATCACCAAGCAGAAATTGCACCCCCAGAGCACTAAAAATCCCTAAACTCTGGGAGCAACTAAGAAGGAAGGAGGTTCCTAAAGGGAGCATAAGCCCCTCTCAAAAGAGAGAGGGCGTCCATGTGGGAGGTATATGCCATGCATGCAGAGCCTGCTTCCCTACTGAACCTTTTCTCCAGAGAGTGTAATCTGCACAAAATCTCAGAGCATTGTGGTGGGTGCTGTTGTTTGAAATCCCCAACGGGGGGGGAACACCCCTCCATCTCCATGCAGGAGAAGTCAGACAGGGACAGAGAACTGCAGAATCAGAACATCCTGGAACAAAGACAGAAATGGGCTGTGAATCCTTGCATCTGAGGTTAGCTTTTATGCTTTTCTAATTGAGTGGCTGTTTAGGAACCCAGTGGTGCCCTTCCTCCTTGCATCAGGTAGAGTATGCATCAGGCAAAGAATGGATAAAAAGTAATGACTGTGAATTAATTTGGCTAGGGACTCTCTACCAATGGGGTCAGGTCTTGGCAGAGGGCGGGAGGCAGCACCTGTGGTAGCCTTGAATCCCCAGGGAGTGCCTGCCTTTCATTGCCCTTCTAAATTGGGCTGATAGCCCACAAAGATCTCCATTAATGGGAATGAAGCCCAGAAGTTTTCCTTTTCTCATTTCAAAGCAACTATAGCCAGGGTATTTCATAGCACCTGTGATTGTTTTGGATGATCCCATTCTTGGATGTTATTGAATTGCAAAATGTTTTATTGTAACCCTGAAACTAACTGTTTTTATGTCTTAATGTACTGTATTGTATTGATGTGTCTGTGTATTGTTAAGTTTGTTTGGACGCAATTGAAAAAGAGAGGATTCCTCTCAATTTGCTTTCCAATAAAAATGGAATGAAAGTTTATTTACTTAGGCTTTGAACTCTCTGCCCACAGGGAGGGGATCAGTACTTAGGAGAGAGTGGCAGGTGGCACCAGTGGCAACCTTGGATCGCCAGGGGTACCTATTTCTCCTAGCCATGTAAACTGCGGGGCAACTCCCCATTCAGTTTCAGCCTTTATTCTGTAAATAATTACTTATAGAGCATTAGTAGATCTAAGAGCCTGGAGGCTACTACCCTAAGCCCCGGCAGGCAGGCAGTGGGTCGACTGTATACTGGGTTTAGAGGATGGATGGATGAGGGAATTCCTCAAGCAGCTTTATAGAGCCAAATGCCCCTTGCTGTGTATGAAGTCTGACAGGAGAAAGAGTAAGCCAAGCTGTAAATTGCACAAGTGTCTAGAAAGGTGAAAGAGTAAAAAGGTGCCCCTTTGTTAATACCCTTGGGGGCTCAGGATAGAAGTCCTCAGTCATTTAGAGAGAAATCAGAGTTCTGGCAAAGTGCACCTAGCACAGTCACTGTTACTATTCATTTGCTGTGGAATCTGTATGGGAAAGGTGAAACCCATACAGGTAAATAGAAGTTATTTAGAGATTTAGAACTACTGAACAGTACCCCACTGGGCTAGCTTGCAGCCCCCGAAATGGCTGGTCTGAAACTAATGTGTACCTCCCTAACAGACTATGAGATAAGAGCAAAAAGTGAAATGGGAAAAGCTGTACCTGTGAGACAAAGACAACTAGTGTGGACATGATATGCTCACGAGCTTGGAGGAAAAAAGAATCATAGTTTAAATACTGTTCTGGACATTCATTTATTGGATGTGTTCCTTTTTTCTGCTAATCCCCTGCTTTGCAGCCTTGCACCAGCCTGAGGAACACCCGAGCTCTGGAAGGTCGCTTCAGATCCAGAAGGTCAAGTAAGTGGTTTGTGTGGGTTCCCTCTTTGAAAACGGACTGTGCCATCTGAAGACCCCTAGATCATGGAGGAGGGCTTACTGTAGTGTAACTGGGGAACAATAGAGGAAGAAGGTGCACAGATTGCCTCCCACAAGCAGGTCACTCACTTCAGTGCACATGCATGCACAGGAGCCCTCGCTGACATTGTTCCTTAGAAAAGGGTAAAGAAACAAGGAAATGCCCTGAGGTGCAGCAGAGTGATGCCTGTGCTCTTGACCCCCTCTGCTCTCCCTTCCCTCTGGTCCGCATACATGATGGTCCCATTGGGGCAACCATACCCACACTATTCTCTGGAGAGAGCCCACCACATGAGGGAAAATGCCCTTCTGGGAAGAGGAAATGCCACTAGTGGAACCCCTGGGACCAGGTAAGTGACAAAGAAAGGAGTAGGATGGGCCTGGGAGGTCGTCTGGTTGACTCGGGCAGCCTTGGTGACTGGAGAAATAAGAAGGTATAACAGTTATTTAATGACTTATTCCAATAAAGAACTGATGGTTTTCTTTGATTACTAAGCCATGCCTCATTTAGGATGATCATCCAGTCATACGCCATCTTGGTACTGGGTCAGTGTAGCGCTATAGTAATAGCGCTGCAAGAACCATGCTGTGTGATGCGTGGAAGTGATTAGAGCGGCAAGGGTATACCAGTGGTAGGGAATTACCGCTACCCCTATCGCTGTGCATTTCAACTGTGAACAGATCCAGTTGCCATGTGTTTGCTGCCTGGTTGAGCTGCTTCTGTGGTAGAGTGGCTAAGGCACTGGCACACGGCAGAGTAGGAGACCTGGGACCACGGTTCAGTTCCCCCCAGGTCTCCTGGTGTTGGAACTTTTTTGTTAATATTTTTTCCTGGAAAACCAAATTTGTCTCCCTCCCAAGTTTTTCCCCATCCTTGAAGTGCATGCCCCTTTGGAGTTCATTATTTAAATTCCAGTCGGGAGGCAAAGCCCCCATTTTGTGGAGTGCGGGGGCAATGCCCCCTGCAAAAGCAGAAAGCCCCATTATTGTCAATGGTGTGCGCTGTTTGTGTTGGGGTCGGTGTTTTTCCCAACGCCGTTTCGGCGCACGCTGTTGTGCTTGTGGCATTGATTGCCGCACTGTTTTTGCACAAGGCATTACGGGCCGGATATTCAAACTGTGCCCAAAATGTGCGCAATAGCAGGAGCAAGCACAAGTCCATTGCGCACATGCGCAATAGACGCGATATTCAAACATGGAGCAAGGCAAATTGCACAACCAGCCAACGTCTGAATATCGCACAACCTGCGCCATAGCGCAACCAGGAAGGGGAAGCTGAGCAGATATGATGCGCTATAGCGCAACAAGGCCAGCCCAGCTGAGCAGTCCAGAGGCACCATAGCGCAAGCAGAGAGCCTCCCAGCAGCAGAGCAATGGAACTGCACAACCAGGGAGGTAGGCAGGGGCTCACCACCCATGCCACAGATGGGCACAGGACCACACTGCAGAACTAACAATACACCCCCACACCCCAAGCACAGCATAAGTGGGGGAGGGACAGAATATCCACCGGCCCATGGGGACAAGCCAACAAAGCACAGCCGGGCCATGTTGCCCCAGCACACCCACTGGCAAGCTGAGACTGCCACACAAAGGGGGCGGACCACCCCAGTGTACATCAGTCTCCCCCCTTGTGCACAGCACACCCTGCACTGTGATCCCAAGACACCACCCATGAGCAGTGACTGTCACTGCAGGAATCCCCATGCATCCCCCCGTCACACTGCAACCTCGTGTACCGCAGAACCATACAAGCCAGACCCACCAGGAGCACCCAGCAGTGGGTGGCAGCACACGGCAACACCGACTGAAAGCAACTCCCACACCAGAGACACCTCCCCATGCACACATACACATACCCATGACTATACCACCCCAGATGCCATGCACACCACTGCAACTGAACACCTATAGCCAACTGCAAAGCAGAGACCACCACAGTATTCATATCAAAATATATATTTCAAATATAACAGGAATAAAAGCAACAACAAATATAACTATGTACAAATATACAAATATACAAAACAGGGGTGGGGGTACGGGTACAAGGTAGGGGTGGGTAAGGGGCAGGGGTGAACAACTGGGAGAGGGAAGGCAGGGTGTGAGGGATGGGTAAAGGGGGGAGGTGATGGACAGCTACTGGCTGCCAGCCCGCTCTCCATCCGCCTGCTGCTGGTCCCGGGGCCTCCTCCTGCGCCTAACACCATGGCGCTGCAGGACCCTCAGGATGTCGAGGGAATCCATGGCCACCTGAATGAGCTGGTGGACCGACCTCTCAAGCCTCCGCAGGATCCGGACACCTAGGACAAGGGATCAGAATCAATGGCTGTGACTGTCCATATCCCTGAAGCCCACCCAACATGCATGGCATACAGCCAAGTGCCCTGTTCCTGTGATGGACTGCACACACCCACAGTGACCGTGCACAAGACATGCCCAACCAGGCAGCAACAGCCATGTGTGCCACTGCACACAAACACACCACCCATGTCCAGCACAGCACAACCAAGGCTGTATAGTGACGTGGCTACGTGGTATGAAGGCAGTGCCACAGCCATGTGCCCAGTGCACGCATGGACCACCATTGACGCACTCCCAGACATGCAATGCCACTGGACAGTGCTGACTGTCACATGTCGCGTGCATGGCAGTGTTGTCCATGGATGGTGGCCATGCCCTGTCCCCCCCCCACAGCATGCAATAGCATTCATGATGTCATGTCACTCACCCTCATCGTGCTGCTGCTGCTGCTGCTGCTGCTGCTGTTGTGGTTCATCACCACCAACACCACGCACAGACACCACTGCCACCCCTAGCTGCACCTCAGCCTGGGCCCTCCTCCACTCCGCCACGCCTGTGGGAAACAAAAGGTGAGAAAACACATCAGTGAAATCCCAAAGCAGACATCCCCCTGCCCCAATGAGTGTGCCCACCCACCCAGCCAGACCCATACATCACATATCCTGTAAACACAGCCACAGCCAACCATAGACCAACCCTCCCCCATGTGCTGGACACAATACACAGTGTTACCCATACAGACCATACAGGTGCATAGACGGCTCACCCACCTGGCTGAGGCACCACGCCCCTCCTGGCACATGACCAAAGTCGTGCCAGTAGTGCCGGCTCCCTCCTCCGCAGGTCACCGTACCAGTGTCTGCACTGCTCTGCGGACCGCCGCCAGCCAGTGGCCTCCTCAAGATCAGTGGCCACCTGCTGCCACACATGGGTTCTTGCCATGTTGAGGGGTTTATCCCCAAATAGTGGGCCATGGTGAGGCTCCACTATGGCCACCAGGTTTGCCAGTTCCACTGCACTCCATTGTGGGGCTCTCCTGTGTGCCATCCCTGCATGTATATAGTAGGCAATATGGCGCTCCACAGTGCGGCAACCCCATGTGGAATTGTTGCACAATACAACTCCACCATTCCCTATCGCGCTGTTGGTATAATGCCGCCAGTCCCTATCGCGCTGTTACCGAACAGTGCAATAGAGCTGCAGACATGCCATACGTACAGCGCCAAGGGGGCAAAGGTCGGGCACAGGGTCATGGGTCTCTGGCGTAAGGCCACACACAGCGCCATCAGACATCTATGCGTCCAGTGCGATTGGTCGCCTGTGTGCCATGGCAGTGGACTACTGCGCAGTTGTGTCACAGCGCCATGTAGTGACCATCGCTGTAGCACCACTGGCACAATGGTGGCCGTGTCCTGAATTACCTATCACGCACAGCACATCATCAGCGCGGCAGACGCCTGCGTAAGCTACCTGGGCATGCGCAGTGCGGTGTACTGCGCATTCACAGAACTGCGCCATTGGCTCAGCCGGTTCAATTGTATTGCGCAACAGCGCGCTATTCAGCCATCATATGCAAATCATCCGATCAGCCATTCAATCGCGCAGCGGCGCGATTTGCATCTCATTAAAGTTGCTCCAGTCCTAATTTGCATGCATTGCACTATAAATATGCGACACTGTTCTGCAGTGGCCATATTCGGTTACTGCAGTGGATAGGTGAGTTGCATGCTGTGTGATGTTCTTGACTATGGTCTTTGGGAATTGCTGTGTACTGCACAGTCACAGGTGACCACTCTCACCCATACAGGCTGTGATATGACCGAGCGAGGAATGGGTGAGGAGGATGATGGTGGGCGGAAGAGGAGGCCCAATTTTACAAAAGCTGAGACAGAGGCATTGTTTGAGGCCTACCTGAATGAGGAGCCACTTCTCAGTGGATGGCGGGGCACCCCTCAGGCCCGTGCTGCTGCATGGGAGGGGGTGGCACGTGCCGTCAACCTGCACGGCAGCCAGCAGCGCTCTGTGCAGGAGTGTAAAAAGAAGATGGGGACCGACAGGAGGAGGGTGAAGGAGAAGGTTGCAGCCATCAGGGCAGCACGTGCTGCAACAGGCGGGGGACAGCCGGAGGTGGTGCAGCTGACTCCGGCGGAGGACATGCTCGCTGCAAGCATGCAGCGCAGTGCCATTGAGGGTGTTCCTGGAGGTGGCTTCAAGACAGGTGGTAGCCCATCACTGCATGGTATGTCATGGTTTGGGGGGGAAGGTAGTTCACATGTACTAACATGTCCTTCCTTTCTGTTACAGATCCTGTGCGTCTGCAGGGGTCAGCAGTGGAGGGCCTGTCCACTGAGGACAGCCATCCGGAGTTGGAGGAGGGACCATCCACCTCCGCAGATTGCCGGCATGCACTGCACCAGTGTGCACACCTGGCTACCTTCACTGATGTTGAGACAGGTGTGGGGAGTGCCCTTCCTGTGTCTCAGCGGTCTGGCATGCAAGCATGCCAGCACACTGTGGCTGTGGCTGTGGCACAGACCTGCACCATCGATGATGCACCGACCACTATGGGCATTGACATGTGTGTGTCACAGAATGGACACACAGCAGGACAGCTCACGCCCATGGATCTAGCTGGTTCCGACATGTGTGCCAGCATGTCAGCACAGTCCCAGGCTGTGCCTGTCAGCACTGGTGGGGCAGCACCGGTGGCTGTGGAGGTCACTGGCACTGTTGCAGCCACAGCAGTGGAACCACTGATTCTGTGGGCACAGCAGGTGGAGGGGCAGCAGCAGCAGTCACCCACCGGGACTGAGGGTACAGGGCTCAGCGGTGATGTAGGTGCACCACCTGTGGACATGCCCATATCTGGTCCTGGTGAGCAGCGCCCACCCTCAAGGGGTGCTGTACATCAGGCCCTTCCAGACCCTGAGGGACAGGTTGCCAATGTGGCAGATGACCTCTTTGAGCACACCTGCCTGCTGCAGGCATCAGTACAGCAGCAGATGCAGGTTGCAACATCCGTGGAGGCACTGTGTGTGGCTCTGGAGCGGCACAGCAGGGACACCGAGAGGATCCTGTCCCGGACTGACCATTTGCGGGTGGATGTGACCGCCGCCATCGACAGGCTGACACAGGCAGTGGTCGGTGTCATGGCCACATTGGGCACACAGTTAGGTGCCCCTGTGCCGCTCACACCATGCAGTACGCTCTCCACTCCCCGTCCCGGCGTTGTGCGACACCCACCCTGTCGATGCCGGGTTCAATTGTGGGCATCCCAAGCATCCCTGGTGCAGATATGTTCAGTATGCTGCAGACCCCTGTGCATACAAGGTCGCGTTCACACAGTGGGACCCCTGGTGGTCCATCGGTGCCACCTCATGTGGCCCGTGCTCAGCCTGCCAGTGCTGCTGGGTCTTGGCAGGGCCACCCATGCATCCGAGGTGGCCGTGGCACTGTGTCGCATGACTGAGCTGTCTCCCAGTGCGGACCCTGTGTGGTGCTGCCCAGTGTGCAATGTGTGTTTCGGTGGGCAGTGCACCAGTGGGTGCCCTGCCCTACATGCAGACACACAACCACCTGCACACCCTCCCGACTGCTGTCCACAGGTGCGTGTGCATGATGATGCCTGCATTGCGCTGTACACCAAAATGCAAGGGTGCCCAGCATCTGACACACGTACATGGACAGTACAGGTGGTGGTGGTGGCCTGTGGACGGGTGTGTTTTTAGTGTCTGGGTTCCTGCTCTGTTGTGCACCTGACCCCTGTGCACTTTGTGCCTGTTATGTGTATGTGTGTGTGTGTCTGTCCATCTGGCGTGTTACTGTTCACCCCTCCCTGGTTGTGTGTGTGTGTGTGTGCTTCTGTGCCCTGTCACTTCCCTTGCCGTCATGCACCCCTGGTGTGTTTCCCTGTGTGTATGTGGGTTGTGCCCTAGCCACTGTTGGTTACACATGACCCCATGACTTACCTGTGTTGGGCAAAGTGCTCCTCTGTGATGGTGTCCCAGTGCAGCTGGGCCAGCTGGATCAGTCGGGGGTCACGCCGTCTAAGGGGGCGCTGCTCATCCCTATCATCACTGGCGTCACCAGCATCCCCATCGCTGTTCCCCTCCTCGACCTGTACGGCTATCCCACAGTCTTTGGCCATGTTGTGCAGGATACAACAGGCCAGGAATATCCCACAGGCCTTTGAGGGGCTATACTGTAGGGAACCGCCGGAGATGTCTAGGCATCGGAAGCGTGCCTTCAGCATCCCAAACACCCGTTCGATGATGTTGCGTGTGGCGGCATGTGCCTCATTGAAGCATTGCTGTGATGGGATCGTGGGCTGCTGGTAGGGTGTGAGCAGCCAGGGACGGAGTGGGTATCCACTGTCACCTGTGTGGAGATAGTGGAGGTTAGTGTCATGTTCAGGCTTATATTGCCCCTAACCCTGTGTGCCACTCCCATGGCACCTGTGGCTTACCCACCCTTGCCCCCGATTTGCCAATCCTACATGTGTACTCACCCACTAGATGTCCTGTGGGAATGTCCCCACTCTCAAATCGATGGCACAGTGCTGATTGGTACCATATGAATGAATCGTGTGCTCCACCAGGGTGCGTGGCACAGACATTGATGATGCGCCCACTGGCATCGCACACCACCTGGCAGTTGACACTGGAAAATCCCTTCTGATTCTGATAGGCAGCCCCATCAGGGCCAGGTGGCGTGCGAATGGCCACATGGGTGCAGTCTATTGCCCCTAGCACGCCAGGCATACGTGCTACCCTGTGGAACTCCTGTATGTTTGCTGTATACTCTGCCGTGGTGCTGGGGAAATGGATGTACTCCACAGCATGTGGCAGCAGTGCGCTGAGGAATTGGGTGAGGGTGCGTGACGTGGCCGACTGTGTTATGCCTGTGGTGTCCCCTGTTGGTCTCTGGAAGGTACCCGTGGTGAGCAAGCACATGCAGGCTGTTACCTTTGTCTCCACTGACAGAGCATGACTCCGTCGTGAGGGTGCCTGCATCACATCACTGCACAGCGCACAAAACCGCCTCAGTATTGCCCTGTTCAGGTGGTACCGCCCACAATCTGACATCTGGATAGAGCTCAAAGCTGATGTGGGCTCGGCATGCCTGTTGGGGCATACTGCCACGGGCCTTCCAAGGCCACGCCCCTGCAGCATACCTTCTCACCCTCATTACAGCTTCCATGTGGAAGCTGGGCACCGTCCATGTCCCTGGCTTGTGTTCCCCCGGCTGTTGTTGCCTGTCTCCACTGTCCTGACTGCGCTACCTCCACTGCACCGGGTACACCCACTGGCCTCTGCACCTGTGGTCCCACACACCTTCCCTTGCCCCTCTTCTGTCCTGTGCACTCCCTGGCCTGCACTGTTTGTTACTCTGGCCTTCTCTGTCTCCCTGCCTCATGTGGCTTCCCTGTCATGTTCTTGCGCCTCTTCCTTGAGCCTTTTTATTTTGGCTCATTTCCGCTATGGCGTAACTTCCGCCTGATCCACTTTTGTGCATTGCGCAAGCCTTTGAATATCGCATTGCGCACTTTATGCATGGTTCCACCCCCTTCGGTTGCACATGCCTTAATTAGCATTGCGCTGTTGCTCAGCATGTTTTCAGTGGTGCAACTGCCTCCTGCTGAATATCGCATGGTGCACTTTCGGACTTGCGCTGGCACAACCCTATTGCGCATGGCGCAACCCTTTTGAATATCCCACCCAATGACTCCGTGCCCATAATCTTCACAGACAAATCCAGAGATTGTGTGTAACGGCATTAAAGTGACTACCCATCCAGATCTTTGCTCTTATTTAAACTTCTGATTTTTGGTATATGTCTACACGTCTTAGAATGAAAAGTGTGTAAACAGATCCATTTAACCCACCCCCTAGGAGGCAGCTGGAAATGAGTTATTACAGCTCAGTGTGCTTTTCGGGTGAAAAAAAACCCAAAAAAATTACAGGCCGTAGCCTGAGCTGTATTTACTACCAGTTGACTGCTTTGTGCTTATCAGCTGAAGCGCAAGTGCATCTGCTTTTCTGGAGTCCAAAAAAAACAGTTTGCCTGCAGAAGTTTCTAATGCATGCAGCACTTTTTGGCAGCAAACAACGAATTACTGTGATGATGGTTATTGATTATACTGGAAGGTGAAAAACCTCCCCCACAAATCAGACTGTAGAACTGTTGTCTTATTATCAGCTCAAACACACCCCATCAGAGCTGATAAATGGAGAGTGCTCATATCCTGTATTCTGACTGGCTGACACTTCATACTACATTAAGCTACACCAAACCATCTCACCAACACTGCTGTTCAACATATAGTCATTTGCTGCACCCTAAACACTTTCTGAAAAAAATTACTTCTTTTAAGAACTTTTAAAATAGGGTTTCCACTCCTAGTGTAACCAGTCACCATCCTGTCATTAGCACTAGCTCCATAAAAAGAATCATTGGGGCTGCTCAACAGAACACACTATCTGTGAGTGGCCTGTGTTCAGGATGGGACCTGGGACACTTATGATTGGGCAGCCAAGGCTAGGAGAGCACTGCGAATGGAGGTGAAAGGCAAGTTTGGGCCAGCCTCCATCTGGAGTGGGGGAGGTAGCACCACGCCACATGGGTTCAGTTCCTTATGGCCACACCTACTCATGGGGGGATGGGGCAGAAGTGTGCCACCAGGGTTAGCCTCCCAGTGGTCACATAATTATCAGCAGTGGGGGTTTGGGTGGAAAGAAGTACAAGGGGGGTGCCTACACTGGGGATGGGCTCCCACTCTCAGCAACTTCAAAACTACAGGGTTCTGATATAGGAGATGGGCTCAAAATGTCAGAAACAATAAAACCACAGAGTCTGGACACTAGGGATGGTCTCCCAGTGTCAGAAACCATGAAATCACAGGATCCTAACACAAGGGATGGGCTCCTGCTGTGGGAAACAATAAAACTACAGGATCTGGACACCGGGAATGGGTGCCTGGTGTCAGAAACAACTAAACCACAGTATCCTGACAGAGGGAATGGGCTCCCAGTGTGGGAAACAATAAAACCACAGGGTCATGACACTGGGGGATGGGCTCCTGGTGTTGGAATCAACTAAACCACAGGATGCTGACACGGGGGATAGGCTCCCGCTGTGGAAAACAATTAAACTACAGGGTCTGGACACTGGGGATGGGCTCCTGGTGTCAGAAACAACTAAACCATGGGATCCTGACACAGGGGATGGGCTTCCAGTGTGGGAAACAATAAAACCACAGGGTCCAGATATCAGGGATGGGTGCCAGGTGTCAGAAACAACTAAACCATGGGTTCCTGACACAGGGGATATGCTCCTGCTGTGGGAAACAATAAAACTACAGGGTCTGGACACCGGGGATGGGTGCCAGATGTCAGAAACAACTAAACCATGGGATCCTGACACAGGGGATAGGCTCCTGCTGTGGGAAACAATAAAGCTACAGGGTCTGGACACTGGGGATGGGTGCCCAGTGTCTGAAACAACTAAACCACAGTGTCCTGACAGAGGGGATGGGCTCCCAGTGTGGGAAACAATAAAACCACAGGGTCCGGACACTGGAGATGGGCCCCTGGTGTTGCAATCAACTAAACCACAGGATCCCAACACTGAGGATTGTTCCAACTGTTGGAAACAACTAAAGCACAGGATTCTAACACTGAGGATTGTTCCAGCTGTTGGAAACAACAAACTAAAGGGTCCTGACATGGGATGGACTCCTGGTGTTACAAACAATAAAACCAAAGGGTCTAGACACTGATGATGGGCTCCAGTTGTTGGAAACAATAAAACCACAGGGTCCGGACACAGGGGATGTGGTCTAGCTGTCAGAAACAATACAACCACAGGGTTCTGACAGAGGGGATGGGCTCCAGCTGTCAAACAATGAAACCACAGGGGCCAGACACTAGGGATGGGCTCCAGCTGTTGAAAACAATAAAACCACAGGGTCCTGATAACAGAGATGGGCTCATAGTGTCGGCAACAATAACATCATAGAATCTTGAAACCGGGATGAGTTCCAGGTGTGAGGAACAATAAAACCACAGGGTGGAAGGTGCAGACACCAAAAATGGGCTCCTGATACTGGCAACATCAAAACATCAGGGTCCCAACACCAGAAATGGGCTTCCAGTGTCGTGAACAATAAAACCACAGGGTGGAAGGTGCAGACACCAGAAATGGGCTCCTGATACTGGCAACATCAAAACATCAGGATCCCAACACCAGAAATGGGCTTCCAGTGTCATGAACAATAAAACCACAGGGTGCCAACACCAGGGATGGGCTCCCATTGTTAACAAACACTTTAGTGGGTGGGGGAAGGAAATATAACAATGGTGTTTTCACAAAGGAGGATGCAGGGTTCTGAGATCATTTTGATATTTTTCCTGTAACTCCAGGGCATGTTCCCATGTTTTCTTGTAGATTACATTATTTTCTATGGAAGATGATTTGTTCAGTTTCTGTATAACCAATGAAGCCTATAGGAGCAATTATGTCACAGTTCCTTGTAAAATACAGGAATCCTTGTAGATCTGGGAGTCTGAGGTTGTGTGCCTACTGCGGTTAATGAACATAAATATGCCTTATAAAATATCCCTGTAAATGCTACCATGCATATGCACCCAGCGTAATGTTTAAACACTGAATTCTTTTTTATTTTGAATTATTTTTTTTTTACTAAAATTTAGTTTAGACCTTCTACAATGAACCTGTAAAACACACACCCCGTTCCATTTTATGTAAGGAATAAGGTATGGTAGACTGGCTATTATACCATAATAACTTGCCAAGTAGAGAGCTGACCATCTGCAGTAAAGTCAAAGGCTGTCATCTACCACAAAAAATGTTACAAGGTATAATTTCAACACTCTGGAATACTTTATTCCACTTATCAATTGGGTTTTAGTGATAAAGTTTCAAGCCCTCAAAACAGAAGCGAAACGTTGAGGTGCTGGTCCAGCCATCTTTCTGCTCTCCTGTTATGCTGTGCTCGGTAAGTTTTAATTTTTTAATGCACTGTTAACAAACTTTGTCTATTGACAAACATGACTTGAGCACTTAATTATCATTGAGAAGTACATTGTGTGCAGCAGCTTTTTTTCCTTCTTTGTCTAATTAGGTAAATCCCATATCTGCTAGCATCCAAGATCCTTGAGCTGTGAGATAACTGTTGTGGGTGGTAGTGAGGCCCTTGCTCAAGTAGCCATCCTTAGACCCAGACGACCTCTCAAATTTCAGACCAGACTCCATCTGTACATTCCTGGCCAAGGTTGTGCAGAGAGTGGTGGTGGAGCAGCTGGTTGGACCTGTTAACTTCAGATCCCAAGTATAGATCCAATCAGAAAGATAAGATTCGATCAGATCTGAGGAATCTGATGGTTGAATCCCAACTATCTAACCCTTGGATCCAAAAATCTGTCCTCAGATCCCAGCATCTGAGCTTAGATCCCCAAACATCTGACTGAGGATCCAAAATCCTAGCTTTATCGGATAGAGCTCAGTTTTGAACAGTGGGACTATCCATCGGAGGACACTCAGATCCCCAAAAAGTACTATCCAAGTACCACTAATTTCCATCCTGGTTCTCCTCGACATGTCGTCTCCCTTTGGCACTGTGGACCACCAGAACCTGAAGGACAGACTTAAGTGCTATGGGGGGGGGGTGACCGGGACTGCTTTTCAATGGTTTCTGTCCTTGGCAGAGAGGGTTTAGTCAGTGGTGATCAGTTCTTACCAGTTGTGCCTGGCTGCCTCCACCGCAGGGTTCCCTAGGTTCTCGCCTCTCGACTGTGCTGTTTGTAATGTATATGCTTCCACTGGGTGAGATCATAAGGCACTGAAGCATGGAGCTTTACTGCTATGAAAACAATATCCAGTAGGTATATATGTCCTTTGCTCCTAATTGGGCACCTTCTGTGCTGGTTTTGAGCAGTGCCTGGGGAGATCAGATCCTGGATGGCCACCAGCTGGTTGGTACATAACCCTTATAAAACAGGACTGCTTCTAGTTGACCCAGATCTGCAGTCACCAGCAATAGGGTGTAGTCTCAGGTTCCCCATTAGTTTTTTGGTTTTAGTTTTTCTACATATTTTGTTGTCATTTTCATACATGGCATACAAATCCAGCTGTCAGTTTACAAATACAACCTCTAAGTTAAAATGCAGTTTTGACTATTTTAAAAAGACTAGTATGTTTCCTTGAGCCAGTATCACACTGAAAAAGCATCTTTTGGGACGTGAAACGTGCATCTGTGGCTCTGTATTGCTGCTCATTTAAGCTATTTTATTAAAAGCTTTTTATCTGACCTTAGCATATAGGTCTTTTCTTTTTTATGTCAATTACTGGGTAGCCGTTCTGTTTTTTGTTTGATGCTTTCATTGTCCAGCTCCAGTTTTATTCGTCGGTAGCCACCTTTTTGTGTGTAAACATTGAAAACAAACTGTAAGACAATTGACAATTAACTGTGGTTTCCTGAGAACAAACTTAACATGGATTTATGACACACAGAATGCATATTAAAATTATAACTGCTTAATTTGAAAGACTGCTTGTACTAGAGATAGAAAATAAAGAAAAGAAGTGTTATCCAAATCTCTGTGTATTCTTTATTGACTTGATTATTCTAGGGAGCGTGGGAGGTATCCAGATACTCTTCCAGAGCCAACCAGCGAGCATCATAAACCTATAGCCGTCCCCTTGCTTATATATCAGCCTTTCCATTATTGCACATTCAGATAGATGTTTCAGCCATAGTGAACTAACTGGATGTTGGTTCCCAATTGGTGAGGATACCTTATTTGGTACAGATTATCGCCAAGTAAGCTCCCCATTCTTGATGAGGTGCAAGTACTGGTTATGGAAGAACACAATCTGGGGGTGCTCCCCAATGACGGCTGTCATACGCAACCCAGGTGATCTCCTTGATGAGAGAATGTTTGTATCACATGAAAAATTTTGTCAGACTCTTCCCCTGTCTTGATCCTGCTGACCTGCATATGTAACAGATGTCCCACCACTCAGTTCCTTCTGGCTCATTGTGGGCCTGTTACATAAGGGATACACTATGCCCCACACAGAAATATCTGTGACATTCCTCCCGAGTGTGGATTGACCTTATGACATCCCAGGTGGCTCGCCATTTGTGATATCATAAGGTCAAACCACATGAGAGAGGAATGTCACAGATATTTCTGTGTGGGGTATGGCATATTCTATTTATGCAATACCGTCCTTTATTTTGTGCAATTATTAGTCAATTTGTTTTGTATTTGTTAATTTTCTTATCACAGATTCACTCCACAGTGCATTTTTGGATGGCTGAGTGTTTGCTTAGGTTTGAAGAGTGAGCATGTGCGTGCATCAATACACATAACACTATTCCATGGGGTGTCAATGTGTAAGCATGCTTGGGAGTAGAAGTTGTGGGAGTATCGATGCAGGGTGCCAGGCAGAGGTTGGAGGAGCATCTGGGAGGAGAGCGGCTGTTCTGAGGGAGTGCTGTGAAGGTGCTGATCAACCACAGAGGGGAAGCTCCTGGTTGCAAAAATGTACTGATGCCAGTAAGGGGGGAAGGGGTGACTTACGGATGTGGGCAGTTTACAGCTGGAGTTTAGAAAACCAAAAGAAGGCCAGCCCACCAGCGCAGCGGTTGGATTTCCACTTGCCATGCCAGTGACCCGGGTTTGGGAATGGATCCAGGTCATCGGAGGGCCGGCCGGGGGAGAAGGATTGAGTGTCCCTAGGACTGCTCTCCTTCTCTGGGGGGAAGGAGGGCTATGCGCTTGGCACAGGTGCGACACCTGGCGGAGGCTGGGTTTGTCGCCCTGGACCGACGCAAGATCGAGTATCTCTGGGGCAGGACAGATGCTGGTGTCATTGCATGTCCTTGCCTCAGCTTACAGGGGACAAAATCCTCCACACCTACCGCCTAGATGAAGCCCTGTCTCTGGGCTTTGATTAGCCTCCTGGCCCCAAGCTCCCCCAACAGATACCGGTCTCACGGTACCGGTGCCCTCTATGGTGCCGTGACCCCGCCCCCTGTGGGGTAAGCCGGGGTAATCAGGGGAGCACGGGGGGGGCTTAGTAGGAGGTGGAAGCCATGGGGACGCCGTGACTAGAGCAGAAACACTGGTGGCAAGTGAAGGGCAAAAAGTGGAACAAATATAAAATAAAAAAAAGAAAACAAAAAGAAGAAAAGAAATGCTGACATTTTGTGAAACTCTGGGAGAGAACCTTTTAGTGTGAGTGAAACTTTCACACTGAAAGGTGAAGTGTTGGAGTTAGCAGTGTGAGTCGGCTGGGGTTTGAGAAAGTGAAAGTAAGCTGCTCATGCTGCTGGCTCCAACCAATCGGAACCTACAGTGCGAATAGTTTTGCCCACAGGGACCTAGAATGAAAACATTTTAATACATTCACTCTAGGTCTGCAGTGAACAAAAATATCACTGATAGGTCCCTGTAAATATCCTCACAGGTATTGCATAAATATAAACTTTGCAACACTGCCACAAAGGGAGATTGACACAGGAATTATGTGGTGCTTCACTTAGTCTTTACTGTGAATCTGTCAAGATATAAGAAATCACTGATCAAGCAGTCTGGTTTGTTCAGTCCATGCCAAGCCTCCCAGCTACAGCATACCAGAACACTGGTTGATCATTTATGTAGATATACAGGAGCTATGACGTGGTCTGACGAAAGCTATCATTATTTATCTTCATAAGAGGCTAATGATATTATGATATCTCATGAATGGCGAACCCACAAGTGAGGTGTCTTAATATTATTGGCCTATCTTCCATCAGGCCGTGTCATGTTCTGTTTATACAGACATATGTTTTGCGATAAACATGATTGGAGAATGCATAGAAAAAAGTGCTTGTGACTTTAAAATAGACCAGCCAAAATGTTATTTTAGACTTGTAATGGCATTGTTTGTTAAAAGCAGGTATCCATGCTAGATCAATTACACATAGGATCAGGAAAAAGATGTGGGTGGATGTCTTTCCCAATTTTGACCATGAGGATCATTTTCAAGGTCACAAAGGTCAAGCAGG
This sequence comes from Neoceratodus forsteri, assembly GCA_016271365.2. Taxonomy (NCBI): domain Eukaryota; kingdom Metazoa; phylum Chordata; order Ceratodontiformes; family Ceratodontidae; genus Neoceratodus; species Neoceratodus forsteri. Next base: position 244,579,331 of record CM057454.1, on the reverse strand, counting down.
GCCAGAATGGATATTTTCTGAATTTCACATGGATTGACATCTTCATCACTATATCTTTCTGAAAAACTAACTTTATTATCACTTAGATGTATATACTGCATGCTATCAACAGTTACATTTTGAATTTACACAAGAATGTATAGCAAAATTAAACACAAAAGTGCGTTTTTCTCAAAATGTAGTTGTACAAGTTGTAGTTGTTCCAAATCTTTGCAATGCGCCCATATAGCTTTTCATCACCCTGCAATTGCAATACAGTATGTATGAATTTTATCTTTTTGTCCATGTATGGAGGTCTATTAGCAGGCTGGGTTACACTATGGAGGTCTATTGGCCTGCTGGGTTGCAGCAATTAGTCATATCACAGCCACAGGCAGTGGTGCACTTTAAGCCATTCCTGAAACAGGTGCATCTAGCTGTGCTGTACTTTGATTTGCACCCACAGGTCAGTATTTCTAGACAGGCATCCAAAACATGATGCAATCTTGTCCAGACAACTTATAGGAAAGCTGACTCTTTCTTCCAGGTGGAGGTGTTGGCAGGAGACGTGATCTCTATCAGCTCTTGGTCTGCCTGTAGCCATATCTTTGCCTGGTAGTTGGCACATGCAGTGTGAAGTTCCAAGGCATCTCTTGTTAGGAGTAACACCTCTGGACCCTTCTTGGCCTTGGCAAAGAGCTGTAGCCCAGCATGGTCAATGGTCGGCACCTCAGGAATGCCATACAGGTGACACACAAACTTCTCAGTTTCAGCGACAACTCCTTCATGGCCAATTCCATTGACAAGGAGGGATTGTTTCTGGAAATCTTTCCAGTATGACTTCTTCCCATGGCCACTGAAGGATGTAGTTGTGTTGCAGCCTGTTAGTGCATGGAAGCTGAGCAGGTTGTCCTTTACAGGCTGTGCAAGTCTCTCGGATATGGTATGTACTGGGTAGCATCTTTTCCTGGCCATTCCAGAGATCATGTTTCAGCTGCTTTTGTGGATAAAAAGTTCACCAACAGAAGCATGACATCTGTATCTCTAGAGATGACCAGTACTTATTCGTAGCCCCTGTTGACTGCCCCACACGTATGCAGTATTAGCCTGGTGTCAGCCTCTTCATGGTTTCCACCAAAGCTGATATTGTCTCTTCTGGTTGATCTTGTATCTGTAGGATCAGTGAAGCTGCCTCCTGTTACCAGCTCATATTGCTGATATAGCTCCTCATCCCTGTTCATCAGGACTTTGGATAAGAACTTAGCAAAGTCGGCCTTGTTCTCTTCCAAGGCAATGAACTGGCGCCAAACCTGTGGAAGTAGGACATGGTCCATCAATGAGCTTTCATATAATCTTCTTTTGGCCCACTCGCTTGGATCATGTAACTGCTTTTATTGAGTCCACTCCAATGTAGTGATCAAACATGACATCAGCTCTTGTTGTGTGTTCTCTGAAGTGTTGTGTCACAGACTGCATGAATATATCAGTGTAATCACCAAATGTCTGGCATCCATGAGGCTTTCCAAGGGCTAGAATGAGTGCATGACCATCAGTAAAGACACATGCCTTCAGATCAGCATCTGGAACGTCTGAGAGTGTGTTGAGTTTAGGTGTCAGGATGTTGAGCAGCTTTGCCTTTGGTGTGGAGTTCATCTCACCTACAGCCTTTGCCAGGGACAGTGGGACTTGAGAGAGTTTATGCTTTAGGAAGTTGAACATTTCTATCTTTCAGTCAGCATTCACAGCAATAAGCAGTTGCTGCAGTAGTTTTCTGTCAGCTTTGATGGTTTTCTGCACATTCTGTTTTGAGAAAACTGTTGCTTTATAAAAGGTTTTTGAGTTGTGCTTCTTTAGTGCATCATAAAACTGGATAGTTTCCCAATCAGTTGCTATTTGACGTGGTACCAGGTCAATATAGCGCTGCCTAAATAGCGTGGTGTAAACTGTGCTGCAGTAGCCGCTATTCCATTGACAGTGACGGGTAGAATAGCAGTAGTGATTTACCACTACCCCTGTTGCTGTCCGGAGAGAGTAAGGAGGGCTGAGGTGGCTTGGAGTGTGGTGCTAGGTCAAGTCGCTCCAGTGATGGAGTGGCTAAGGCACTAGCACCTGGAGCAGTGGAGACCTGGGAACCAAGGTTCTGTTCCCATCTCCTGATATTACAAATTTTTTGTTTGTTTCAGAAACGAGTTTTCTCCCCTCCCGAGGTTCTTCCTGTCCTCACCATCCACCCTCCCCCCCCCGTGGAGCTGATTATATTAAGGTTGGGGGGGTGTGGGGTGCAGAGATCCCCACAAAAAATCAAAGTTTGACCGGCCCGGTGGTGCTGAAGGTTGAGGCGCTGGTGACCTGGGTTCAGGAGTGGACTTCGGTTGCTGATGGGTCAGCCGGGGGAGATAGGCTTGAGCGTCCCATGACAGCTTGCCTTCTCCGGGAAGGGGGGGGACCAATGCCCACACACTTGCCTGACTTCGAGCGGAGGCTCGGAGTACTGCAAGCCCCAACTATATGGGATGGGTAGCTGCTATACAGCATGGACATCGGCGCCTTGCACCTTGACATCAAGGGTTGCACGATGTAGGAGAAGAAGAACAGGGGAAAAAACCCTGCCAGCTCTGGGAAGACGAGGTTCCCGGTGCATGCCTCTAATGTGCACCCTCCTCTGCCCAACGAAAGGAAGGATGTCAAGGTGTTGAGGCCCCACCTCGTCCCCGCTCGGGGGAAAACTGCAGCTCCATGGGACATCGAGAGGTAAGTCTTGGTGAGTGGGAGTCAGGAGGATGACTCCTTGGATGCCCTGAAGGGTTGGAGTCAGCAGGCAGTAAGGGAAAAAAGAGTAATTTCAAAAAAACTGTTTTTGTGGCATTTATGTAACGCCAGTCTTTTTCACGTCGTTAGCTTTGTTTTCATGGTTTTTACTGTGTGGATGTTGACTGCGCTGTTTGTGGTTGTGGCATATTGACCCCATGCCATTTGACGCTGGCGATTACATTCTGCTTTCCTTGTTCTTCAGCTGTTTGCAGGTCTTTGACCACTTCACTTGGGGCACTGTATTTTGTGCCAAGGAGACTAGAGGTATGCTACTACTCTCTGGTTCTTTGCCTACTTCTTCAGTTTCAAAAGGAGCCAATACTGTGGGAACTCTGAACACATCAAATCTAGCAAGCTGTGTAATGAGCTTCTTCACATCATCAATATCACGATTCATTCTGGAGGGAAGACCATTAGAGTGTGTGAATGCAGTCTCCTCCTCGTCATCTTCCAGGTCAAAGAGACATCTTGTGTCCTGTGAGGTGCATGATCGTTCTGATGCAGAACTTGTTCCTTGCTTGGTCATTTCTTGTGATGCTGATGATTCCATTCTGCATCTTGCATGTTTTGCTCATCCATTCTGTTGCCTAATCAGCGGAAACTTGGTTGAAGTGTCTTCTGCTTCTCTACACAACAAAGTTCCTAGCAATGAACTCGGCATAGACTTCTGGTGCTGTCCTCTCAAGCCCTTTCATATCAGCTAGGTAGACAGGGCCCCACCTAGCATAGTTTGTATGATCATAGATAGTGAGCCATGGCAACACTGCAGCAAATGCTTCCAGGTGCAGATTCCAGTTGCCATCCCTCACAGCCCCAATGAAGTCCAGCAGGATCTCCATCATTCTCATGTATGTCGTCCACAACATGGAGTTTAGGTTTTCGCTGTTTTGTTCGCCAAAGTCCTCCATGAGATCTTGGACTTTCTCACTGCCCAAAACATGTGCTGACTTGTCCACTGCACTGCAGAGTTCCACTTGATTGGCACTGACCCCAGCTAGTCTCGTACTCATTACTGGGTTGGTTTTGGCATACTCGGTCACATCTGTCGATTTCTCCAGAGTTGTTACTTTGTGAATCTTTCTTTTGTTCTGTTTTTGGCAAATCATGCAGAGTTTCCAGTTATTTGCTGGCAGACAACTACACCATGTGGGTGGAGGAGGATTGCTTGAGGAAGAAGCCTGAGAAACACTCACACTATGAGCACTGGCAGAAACCTGATGTTGCTTCTTTAATCTGGATAGTTTGCTCTCTGTGTTAAATGTACTATAGCATACCTGGTGACATTTCACCTCTAATGTATCAAACTCTGGCTCTGATAGAATTTCAAGTCTTTGTAGAACAGCCACATAGCTTGTATCACCCAATTTTCTTCTCTGTTCAGCAAACAACCCTAATCCTGACTTTCTCTTCAGTCAATCCACTGGTGCATGGTTCTGCCAGAAGAAGCAGCATGTATAGTCAGTGTCTCTATGCTGACCTTTGTGCTTGATGATGGCTACAGATTCCAAGGCTTGTGTGTCTTCAACCATGCAAGCTGTTTATCTGCAAAGACAGAGATTCCAATATGTGTATGACAGTGATGGAGCTACTGAGGCAATCCTGACTGTAGTAATCATCATAAAAGGTGCAGTCCCTGTGTATTCCAGTGGCAGAATGCTGAACAAAGGCTCACAGAAAGATATAGAGGTACCTAGTAAGGATTTGGTACAACAACAGCAATGTTAATAAACACATTTTGAAAAAAACGCACTTTGGGGCCGATCCTAGAAGCATCTCCTTGCATGTTGCAAATTGCGACATGCAAGGGGTGCAGTTACACCAAGGACTCTGCATCCGATTCTGTAAGGGGCAGGGTCCCCGTGGCTAAGTCCCTTGACTTGCGACAATCCGAGAGCGTACCTGAAGGGTTTGTCCCAAGCCTGTGGCACTGACTGGGGAAGGGCACAAGCACCCCCCATGCCCCAGACCCCCACAATAAAATGCCCCACAGTGCAAGTGGTGCCCCCAATGCCCCAATTCCCCACAGTACAATGTCCCGCAGGGCAATTAGTACACCCCCATGCCCTGATCACCCACCGTGGAACTGCCCCACAGGGCTAGCACACCCTCCCAGCCCCAATCCCCATATCCCAGTCTGCTTGAACTGTAAATATGTGGTTCACATGGAAAAGCCCTGTAATCTCTGGTAGTCTAGTAGCCCCCCTCACCCAGCAGTGCCAGTCCAACCCCACCCTAACCTGTTCCCAGCTGGTGTCGGCATACCATCTCATTACCATGGTTAACTATCGACTGAGCTCTTCATCAGTGCGCATTGTAACAGGCATATGCTCAGTGACAGACATTCGTTGTCGGTCACTGAGCACGCATTTTTGCAGTACATGTTCATTGAAGAGATCAGGTCGGACGGGCCGCAGCGTGAGAGGTGGGCTGGGCCAGTCGCTGGCTGGAAATGGTGTGGGGTTGGTCTGGCACTGCCAGGTGGGGGGTGGGGGCCACTAGACTACCAGGGATTAAGGGGCTTTTCTATGTGGACCACATATTTACAGGTCATGCAGACTGGGGTACAGGGATCGGGGCATGGGGGCATGCTAGCCCTGTGGGGCAGTTTGACAATGGATGATTTGGGCAGGGTGTGCGCATAAATTGCCATGTGGGGCATTTACACTGCAGGAGATCAAGGCATGGGGGGGTTGCACCAATTGCCATGTGGGGCATTTCACCAAATATGTTTTGGGGTTTGGGGACATGAGGGGGTTCCAAAGCCCTGCAGCGCTCATTCTACTGCTTGGGGGATTGGGGTTGGCTGCACATTACACAACCCCCAGTGGACATAGTACACTCTACACCAGCTATTAGCTGGTGTAACTGTACTTTGTGGGATGTCCCCCAGGATCGCTCGAGAATAGCAAAATCGGGGCTCAGAGGCTGCCCTCCAGAATAGGGCACAATCAGCACTATAAACCCCCAGTGCCATGCTCGAAGGGGTTTATGGTGTACTGTGGCAGAAGTGCACTTTACGCAAGCAGCCTGTGACATGTCGCAGGCTGCTATGCAGAATACAGTAATCAAGACCCTGGTATAAACTGCTACTTGCACCATTTGGGGCAAGTCAGTTTATGCCAGGCATAACCCTTTGAGAATCGGGCCCCTTGTGTTCAATTTTGCTGTACATTCCTGTGTAAATTCAAAATTTAACAGTTGATATCACACAGTACATACATTTAAGTGATGATCAATCAATTAATCAAAATCTTTATTTAACCAAGCGAACATCATTGAGCAAGCTCATTTTCAAGATGGACCTGGAAAGGAGAGGTTAACAATACATACACAGGAATACTCAGTTACATCATAATTGGTTAAACAATATATACAAAATGAATTCACACTTACATAGTATTTGCACAGAGCAGTAATTATACACAGGAGGTTTATAATACACATGAAATAGAGTATTAAAAAGAGCCATTAAGCTAAGATCATGAAGAGTACGCAGCTAAAAAGTATAGCAACTGTAGTACAGTATATACAGGTTAAATGAACACAGCTATAATTGCAATGTATATATGAAGCATCCTTGAATACAATTATTGATTAAAGGAGCTCGGTGAGGTATGGAAGGGGTGGGGAGGGGGATGCAAGAGGATGAGTAAGGAGAGGTACATGGTACAGGCCCGTGAAGGCATGTAGTGATTGCAGGGAGGAGGGTGGCAACAGTTAGGAAGTAGAAAGCAAAACACCATGACAGTGTCAAGTGGGGTAAGCAAGAAGTGTAGGTGGGAGCCAGAGGGACATGGAAAAAGAACTAATGATAAGGAAAAAAACACAGGCTCGGGATAGAAGAAGCAGTCAGTTAAGTTCTTATAAGCTATAACATTGCCCAAGAGGGGTGGGGAAGAAGTACCAGCAAAGAGATGCACTGGAGCAGATGGAGCTGAAGCTAGGGGAAGGTGACATCAGGGGAAGCAGTTACAGGATTCCTTGATAGAGTGAGAATAAAGTGATCTGAAGGCTGATAGCTTGATTGGGTAGGCCAACTTCAGGGTTTTTTCCAAGTTGTTCCAGAGAGAGGGTAAAGCGTGAGAAATGGCAGACCTGCCGAAGCATGACTTGAACTTCAGTACTGCAAGGGAGATAACGGAGGAACTCCTTAAGGCATATTTACCTATCACACCTAGAGGAAGACAATCTGAGATGGATTGAGGCAACATCATCGTGATGGCCCTAAATGTCCAGATAGCTGCATTCATCTGTCTTCTGTAGTTAAGGGATGACCAACCTACTGCGGCGTAAAGAGAGCAGTGATGTGTGGGGTATGGGAGACCAGTTATGAACTTCAAGGCCCAATGGTAGAGTATGTCTAATTTAGCCAGGGCAGACATGGGGCCTTGGCTGTAAAGGAAATCTGCGTAGTCCAATAAGGTAAGGAATGTAGTTTGGACCAGTCTCTTTCTGGCATCCAGTGTTAGAAAATTTTCAATCCTATAGAAGAGTCCAAGCCTCTGCCTAAGCTTCTTTAAGAGCCCCTCAATGTGATCACAAAAGGAAAGCTTTTGGTCTATCCACACCCCCAGGAATTTGAATTTAGTAACATATTCCAAAGATTCGCCAAGAAGAGTGTGGATCTGGGGACTATTACTGTGAGTTGTGGGGTTATTGACGTATGAATAGGGAGAAAAAAGCATCGCCTTTGTTGTTTTGGCATTCAGGAGCAGTTTCTGGTGCAGTTGTTGTAGAAGATTAAATTCCCATTGCAGATCCCTACAAGCTGCTTTCGGAGAGGGTCTTCCGATATAAAGTATGGTGTCATTGGCAAATAAGTGGATGTTAGCAGATTTGATGTCAGCGTCAATATTGTTAATGTAAATTGCAAAAAGCAATGGACCCAGTATAGAGCCTTGCAGTACACCCCTCAGTAGAGGTTTCAGGGATGAGAATCCCCCTTCAGCCTTGACCTCCTGCTGTCACCTTGTTAGATAGTTCGAGAACCACCTCAGCAATGGGGGGTCGCAGTCGATGTTTCTGAGGGAGACAAAGAGCAGCTCATGGTCAACTGTATCGAATGCCTTACTTAAGTCAAAAATACTGCACACATGAAGTTCTTTGAATCCAAAGCACACTGCCAGTTGTTGATGACCTTTGCAAGGGCTGAAATAGTACTGTGATGAGGCCTAAATCCCGACTGATAAGGATTGAGCAGATTCCCACTTTCGAGGTAGTTCCTGAGCTGCACACTCACTATTTTCTCCAACAGTTTGGAAAGGGTGGGAAGTAGGGAGATTGGTCTATAGTTATTCAGGTTGCTGGGGTCTCCAGATTTAAAAAGGGGGATTACATGAGGCATTTTCTATATGAGAGGAATATCGCCCTGCAAAAGGGAGAGGTTAAAAAGGTGCATTATGGGAACAGCCAAGATGTGAAGACTAAGCTTCAGGAAGAATGGGTCCAATTGGTCTGCCCCTGCACTCTACCTGGTATCCAATTGTAGGAGGAGATCCTCAACTTCTCTCAGGGTGGTAGGCTGGAAGGAGAAGGCCATGCTTGTGACCGGATCTGGTAAGTCTGGTGCTCCAAGACTACAGTGGAGGTTATTGGCAGGGGAGGCATCGAAAGCAAGACCTGCAGTAGCAAAATGGTTATTAAAAGCATCGAGGATAGTTGATTTATCCGACACCGAAGTTGCAACAATGGCGATTTTTGTGGGTAAGTTGTTCATAGCCACGTGCCCTTGAATATCCTTGATGGTTTTCCAGAAGTTTGCCGAACACTTGGTGGAAGCGTCCAGTTCTTTGCAAAAATAGCTAGCCTTAGCCTCCCTAACCAGATTGGTACAGTGGTTTCTAGCCTTTCTGAATGAGGTCCAGTAATCTAGAAGTTTTGATTTCTGAGCTTTTTTCCAAAGCCAGTCTCTGTGCAACAGGGAGGTCTTTAATTGGGCCATAAACCAAGAACATGATTTATTTTTAGAATTAATCGGGACCAATGGTGCATGTTTATCCAGAGCCCCCAACATGATTTCCTGGAAGATATCATAGGCCGCAGGTACTGAGCTGGCCAAGTAAAAATCCTGCCATCTCAAGGAATCTCACAAGTCTGAGAGGAATGCGGAGATGTCAAAATTATGCTGTTTTCTCTTGAGTGAGAATTTAGAAAGGCATGGTAGTTTTGGGGTGGATCTTAAACCTGCTGTAATATAGTGGTTGCTGAAATCTGAGAATAACGCTCCTGCATGTGAAAACAGATGGGGTTTGCTTACTAATATGAGATCTAGAAGTGTGCTATTTTTAAGGCATTTTTTGTTTGGACGTGTTGCTTCAGAAATGAGTTGGGAAAGACCAAAGGAGTTGCAAATAGTCTTTAGGGGTAAGGAACTATTGGAGTACCAGTTCACATTGAGGTCCCCTAGTATAACAATCTCCAATTAAAGGGATCCCATCATATTAGTTATATGGTCCAGAAATTGTAGCCCAGAAATTATAGAGGTCTATAGCATCCTAGGGCACATATTGAGACAGAGGAGGATGGGTTGACATTGAGAGTCAGGCTCTCAAATTCCTTTGGGAGTGAGGACGAATCTGTAACTGATGCAGACAATTTCTCCTTGACATAGATGGCAACTCCTCCTTCTCTGGCGAGCCTATTAGTTCTGAACAGGGTATCAGATGGGATATTCGCCTCACTATCTGGGGTACCAGGTCTGAGCCAAGTTTTGGTGACCACGAGTATATCAGGCATTGTATAGGAAATCAACGCTTGAACAGAGGCAAACATTTTTAGTAGGCTGCACACATTAATATGCATAAAGCTCAATCCTTTGATATTGGCTAGATCAGCAGGCAAAGAGATTGCTGCAGGAGGACCAGGGTTGATTTTGACATTACCAGAACATAACAATAAGAGCAGCAAGATTTTCTTGATAGCTTCAAGAAGAAGTCTGTGAGCTTTAGGTGAAACTCGCTTAGGGTTGCTGTTACATAGCTTCCGGGAGTCCCTGAGCTGCATGCCTAGGGGGCCAAGTAACATAAAAAGAAAACCCTGGCTGTAAAAAGCAAGACATGCTAGGCAAACAAAGCAGAGTTAAGCAGGATCCTACACTCTGTTATCCTCATGGAAGAAGTACCACTTTGCCATGGGGGTTGGAAAGGAGGATCTAAATTAGGTAACATAAAAGCCAGTATGTGAGAATCTGTAGTGCTGAAGAAAACCAGACAATCCAAAGTAGAGCTGTAACTGTCCCTGCAGCAGGGAGATCAGTGCGGACTAACACGGGAATCCAGGGTGCAGAACAGTATAAGATAGAGGCAAGTAAGGAAGTGAAAAATTCCCCATTACGCTGGATGCACTTAAAATTAACTACTATTTTGGAGGAAGTGGGTGGCAGCAGCAAGGGATCTCAGATCAGATCTAGAGCAGAACTGATTAAGATGATCTTGCAATGAAGACCAGAAGATGGCAGTATAAGTGTTTTCTACAGAGTCAACAAGGTTGCTGCTGAAATAAGAGGGTTGTCTTACACATAGATCGGAAGAGGTGCAGCCAATCAAAATGGTTGTCCTGGACAGTGGGAGTGGTCTGAGTGTATTTAAAAGAGGCCTGGGGGGGATGGGGGCAAAACCGCCTAGCTAGAATCAGATCAGCCAGCCAAACAGAACTTTGCTGCTCCTGGAGTAGCCAGTAGGCTTCTTCCTTCAGTGGCTAATCACTTCCCTGGAATTGGATTCGAGCAAGAATGCAGTACCTGGGGTGAAGTCTGTGGAGAAAGCTCTCCGTGGTGCAGTAGCTTGAAAAGCGTTCGGCTGCTTCCTCCAGCCGGTCACTTAGTCGAGGATGGCCCAGTGGGGCAGCACCTGAGAAGAGGAAGGGGTGGTGGTTACAAATAATCTCAAGCACAATGGCACAGCAGGATGCTTAAGGATGGGGCCGGGATTAGTGAGGTAAGAGACACAGTATTACACTAAGGGTGGAGAAGGAGAGTGGAGGGGTGTGTGGAAGACTCCACAGCACAGCAGACGTAATTGAAATTGGTGCCTAAATTCAATGTGAATTAAATCTAGTGCAAAAGGGTTTTGCTAAGCGCATGGGGGGAAGCAGACACAGTAAGGGCTGTTATACACTTTAGGAGAATTAAGGAACAAATATTCTTAGAGTGCCAAGAGACTGTTTGCGTCCCTGATGCAGGATTCATATTAGGTTTGAATAATACAAACAGCTAAGAAGCCTGGGGTCTGTTTGTAACCCCGGTAGGTGCACAGTACTGGGCTTAAAATAAAAGTTAAACAAACCAGGCTCGAATGACAAAATTGCACTTAAGTGGCAATAGTGCACAGTTCAGGTTTAAAGGCGAGTTGTAAAATTGCTCTTAAGCAGTGCAGGGCTTACAATTCAAACTGAGCTGTAAAATTGGCCTTAAACAGTGCAGGGCTTGTATTTAAAAGCTGTAAGATTGTTGTTAAAGTTAGTTTTTCAGAAAGATATAGTGAAGTAGATATCAATCTTCATGAAATTCAGAAAATACCCATTTTGACCCCACTTCACCTTTGCAACCTTGAAAAATGACCTTCAAGGTCAAAATCGAGGATAGCATCCAGCCACATCTTTTTCCTCATCCTATGTGTAATTGATCTAGCACGGATACCTGCTTTTAACAAACAATGCCATCAAAAATGCTTTTTTTGAAGACTTTTTCATGCATGGCTGGTCTTCTATAAAATGTGTGTCTGTTGGTTTCTTTTACAGTTACAGAACTTGACTGAGAGTGGTTTCCAAGAGTTACTACTACTTCTATGTAATTCGGTGAGCCACCTAGGCTTTATATTATGAGCAGTACATAATGAAAAAGTTTGATATACAATTCTTTTGTTTTTGCTTTTTTGGACATTTATTCATCAAAAAAGTGAAAAAGAAAATCTTAATTTTCTGCCATTTTTTACTGATTATAAAAAAAAAACTAAAATGAATCTATAAATGAAACACCACTAATTTTATATATATTTTTGTACGGAAAAAGCATTTATGCTCACAGTATCATGCTTTTATTTTTAGTTTTAAAGTTATTCACATTCGTTTGTTGAAAAAGTGAAAAAATTGATTTTGTTTGCCATATTTTTGCTGATATAACAAAAATCTAAAAGGTATCTATAAATAATGAAACCACTCATTTTGTGGATATTTTTGTGCTGAACAACTTTCGTGCTCACAGTATCATGCTCCCTACTGACCCATCTCTTTCTTTAAAGCAGCAGTGCAACAAAATATGTTTTTTTTCAAGTTAGTTTCAGCTATAATTAATAAAAAAAAATATTAGTAGCTTGTTAAATCTGCTTTTATAGGTAACTCCAGGGCTGTACACCATAAGTGTTTTTTTTTTCTCAATCCTAACCCTCACAAAGTTTACAATGGTATTTCTAAGCCAAATGTGGCAGCTATATTTTTTGTTGAGAAACAGCTAAACTAAAACATTTGCAAAATACTCAAATTTTGATGGAACTAGAACATTTTACCACTAAATAAAACTGAAAGGTGTCTGAAATCTTTTATAGTGAAAAAATAGGATCACATTGTCCCATTTTTGCCCAATTTTGTTGCACTGCTATTTTAAGACTGGCCAGCAGGTGCCCAATCCCACTGGCTAGTATCTCCCCTTCCTCCCAACCCATGTTTCTTCTGAAATGGCTGGCAGATGCTAACATTCCATTGCACCAATAATGAATGAAGCTGGGGTGCCCACCACTGGTACCACTGAAGATAAAAATGGCCCCCCCATTCCAGTTGTAATCCCCTGCCCAACCATGCTAGCTCGCAACACTGGGGAACTTACCTTTGGGGCCACCAAACAGTTCACCTACACCGGGATGCCCAATCCCCAGTGTCAGACCACCTGAAACAAAGAAACTGACCCTATTTTGCACCTGCAAGGAAGAAAACTCCCTCAGTGAAGTCTGACCCCTGACCCCCCAATCACTGCACCCAGACCCCCCACTCAGTACCCACCACCCCACACCTTCCAAGCACCCTCACTCACCACCAGAATGTACAACACCATAAATCTACTTTCAGGGAAAAAAGACGCCCTCCTCCTGCAAGCATGACCAGGACCTGAAATAAACAAGGTAAGGGCAGTCAATGAATTTCAAGGCTTTTTGAACTTTTACTATTTTGCACCAAATTTTCAACATGGCCTTATTGGGACCCCACCTCATGAACCAGGAAGTTTAAATTTTCAAATCCAAGTAAACAGGTGATTTTACAGTCACTTCACAAAATGACCTTTTGGACAGGATTTGAACTATTTCACCAAGCTGGTTCATGAGGTGGAGTCAAAAGAAGACTATGTCCAAACATTGGTGAAAAAATATATTAAAGTGACCCAAGTTATGAGAGAACACTGACATTTTTCAATGTTACATAGAAACATAGACTTTGACAGCAGATAAGGACCGCTTGGCCCACCTAGTCTGCCCATTTTTCTACCTACTAGATAAGCTGCAGATCCTAGTTAACCAACAACTTATTTCTTCCTACCCCCCACAATAATTGCTTATGTCTATCCCATGCATTCTTGAATTCTCCCACAGTTTTAGACCCCACAACCTCCTCAGGAAGGTGCTTCCATGCGTCTACCACCCTCTCTGTGAAGAAATGATTCCTCACATTGCCCCAGAGCCGTCCCCCCTCCATCTTCAAATTGTGTCCCCTTGTTCTTGCACATCTCTTTTTCTGAAAGATGCTACCCTCTTGGACTTCCACTGAGGTACTTAAAAGTTTTAATCATGTCCCCCCTCTCCCTCCTTTCCTCAAGGGTACACATATTAAGCTCCTTTAGTCTCTCCTCGTATGGTTTCTCTTGCAGACCCTGCACCATTTTAGTTGCCCTCCTCTGAACTGCCTCCATCCTGTCTATGTCCTAGTGGAGATGGGGTCTCCAGAACTGGATGCAGTACTCCAGATGGGGTCTCACCAACTGTCTGTACAGAGAGATAACTTCTTGTTTTCTGCTGGTGATGTCTCTCCCTATATATCCCAGTACCCCCCCCAGCCCTCACTACTGCCTTATCACATTGCTTGCTAACCATTAAGGTAATCCGATATGATTACCCCCAGGTCCCTTTCCATTTTTGTTGTTGTTGCTACCCCTCCTTGTGTATTCTTCCCCTGGGTTTTTGTTTCCCAGGTGCATTATTTTGCAGTTCTTTGCATTGAATCCAAGTTGCCATACTTCTGACCATTCCTCCAACCTTGCCAAGTCCCTTCTCATCCTTTCCACCCCCCCTTGTCAATCAATCAATCACTTTATTTAACCAGGCATAAACACCATTGAGCAAGCTCATTTTCAAGGTGGTCCTGGGCATTAATACAATACAGTACATGTCATAAGATTACAATTACGGTGGACAGTGCTGCAAAAAAAAAAAAATACATTGTGAAGGTGCCGGTCAATATGGGCCTATACATACCGGTCAACATAATTAACATGCACAGGTACATAATGATAAGCTTTACTGGAATGAGAAGAGACAACAATCCCATATAGTCTCCGCTAAGTAAGAGCTCATACCTAAATGATAAAAAATAAGGAGGTATTAAGGAATAGGGTAGAAATTGGGGTGAAAAAGTAGGCAGCCAAGAGGGAGGCCAGAATAGGTAAAAAGTAGAGAATAGGCAGGGCCATCTTGGATTAAGGGAACTAGGCCTGTAGGTTCTAGGTTTCTGTTGTTAGGAATGTGGGGTGGATGAGATACTTAGGCATAGGATTTGAGAGTGGCACCTGTAGCTTAGTGGTCATAGGCATCTGAAACAGTTGCATGATTCCTTCAGATAATTCGTTAATGGAGCTTTGAATGTGAAAATGCTTGGAAGTGAGGATAATTTTAATGAGTCTTGCATAGTGTTCCAAAGTGATGGAAGTGAGAAGTTGACTGCTGCCGAGCCAAGGGTAGTTTTCACTCTAGGAATCTGGAAGTAGATTATGGAGAAGCATCTCAGGCCATAGGAACCTTTAGCCCATTTGAAGAGGTTCGAGATATATGCAGGGAGGTTATCAGATAATGCTCTAAAAAACCAGAGGAGAGCATTCCTTTTTCTCCTAGTTGAGAGGGAGGTCCATCCCGAAACCTGGTATAGATGACAGTGATGTGTACCATGGGGTAGATTTAGGATAAATCTTAAAGCCTGGTGGTAAAGGGTGTCCAGTTTGTTTAGCATCGTTGATTGGCAATGACTGTAAAGGAAGTCAGCGTAGTCCACTATAGGTAGGATTGTAGTTTGTACTAGTCTCATTCTGGCTTCTAATGTAAGTAAGTGTTTAATGCGATAGAATAAACCTAATCACTGTCTTAGTTTCTTCAAGGTTTCATTTAAGTGGCACAGAAAGTTGAGCTCGTTATCCAGCCAGAACCCTAGGTATTTAAAGGTATCAACTACTTCAAGGGGTTCATCTAAGAGTGTTTGGATCTGTGTGATATGTGAACATCCGGATGTAGACTTTGGTGAGAGAATCATTGCTTTAGTCTTTTTGGCATTGAGGAGGAGCTCATGAATGATAAGGTTGTATTGGAGGGTGACGAAGTCTTTCTGTAAGTACTCATGGACCAAATCCAAGGATGAATTTGTGGTATAGAGTACAGTATCATCTCGCTAATAAGTGCACATTGGCTGTGCCCAGCTGCAGTCCAGATTATTGATGTATATTGCAAAGAGGATAGGGCCCAGGATGGAGCCTTGTGGGACTCCTCATAACAAGGATTTTGTGGGGACAGATCTCCTATGGCTTTGACTTGTTGTAACCTATTGGTTAGGTAGCTGGTGAACCATTTAATGGCAGAACTATCAAGTCCGATGTTACTCAGTGCAGTAAGCAAGATGGTATGATCCACAGTATCGAAGGCCTTACTTAGATCAAGGAAGAGGGCAAATACATGCTTCTTAGAGTCCAAGGCCATCTGCCAGTCTGTAGTTACTTTGGCAAGAGCCAATACAGTACTGCATTTGGCTCTGAAGCCAGACTGAGCCAGGTTTAGCAACGTTTGTGAATCCAAATGTTCTCTAAGTTGGATGTTGACAATTTTTTCAAGTAATTTAGAGAGGATGGATAGTATAGAAATAGGCCAGTAATTGTTCAGATCACTTGGATCCCCAGTCTTGAATAATGATAGGATGTGGGCAGTTTTCCACGAGACAGGTACAGTAGCTCACCTTGAATCAGAGAGGTGTTGAATAAGTGTGTAATGGGAGCAGTCAGATAGGTATGGCCAAGTTTTAGGAAGTAAGGTTCAATATTATCTGCAGCCGCCCTCTTTTTTGTATCCAGAGAAAGGAAGAGGTCCTCCACTTGCTTGAACGTAATTGTGAGGAAGCTGAAGGGGGTGGGATGCGGTTGGTTATGGATGTGGTTCTCAGTGAAGCTAACAGTGTAGTCTCTTGCCGGGCTAAGTTTGCTGATAGGTGAGGTGTTAAAGGCAAGCCCTGCAGCGGCAAAGTGATCATTAAACTTCTCCAGTATATCAGCTTTGTCCGTATAGGTGGTACCATCAGACACAATTTTGTTTGGAAGGGGTGCTGCAGTGGACTGACCTTCGACTTCTTTGAGGATGTTCCAAAATTTGGCAGAGTTGTTTTTATTGTCTTCTAGTTCTTTTTGGAAATACCTAGCTTTTTCTGAGCTAATTAGCTTGGTACAAGCATTCCTAGTGGTACGGAATGCTAACCAATTGGCCTCCAGGCAGGATTTCCTCGCTTTTTTCCACCAGTAGTCCCTATCCCTAAGTGTTTTCTTCAGGATGGAAGAGAACCAGACAGGAGTTTTATTTTTTGATTTGATCAGTCTTAGTGGAGCGTGTTTGTCTATTAGCCCCAGTAAGAGGCTGTGAAAGATGTTAAATGCCTTGTTAAAGGTGGGGGCTAGATAGAAATCCTGCCAACGAATGTTGCTTAGATCTCTCAGGAAAGTGTACTGGCAGAACTTTTCCTGGCATCTTTTCAGTTTGAATTTGGAGGCCATTTTTATTTGGGAAGGATGTCTGATGTAAGCAGTAGCACAATGGTTGCTTATATCATTGAAGAATACTCCAGTATGTGAGATATTGTGAGGTTTGTTTACTAGCATAAGGTCCAGGAGGGTGCTGCGCTCAGGGTTTTTTCCGTTAGGTCTGGTTATAGCAGTTGCCATTTGTAACAGACCATTAACATCACCTAGATCCTTCAATTTCTTAGAGCTGTCATCATTCCAATTTAGATTGAAATCCCCTATTAGAATACACTCAGTATTAGCAGAGTCAAGAAGGTTTTGAAGGTGTGGCAGAAGTGCCCAGCCACCAGACAGTGGTCGGTAGCATGCTGCCATAAGGAGTGATTTCTCGCTGGAAAGTGACAATTTTAGAGCCAGGCATTCAAATTCCTTAGCTTTTGAGGTACAGTCAAAGACTGTGACTGTGAATTTGCTTTTGACATATATTGCAACCCCTCCCCCTCTAGTCGGTCTATCACAGCGGTAGATGATATATCCGGGTATGTTAGTAGATTTGTCTGGGGTTGAGGTTGTGAGCCAGGATTCAGTTATCATGAAGAAATCAGGAGATGCATGTAGAGCCCAAGTCTGTACTGAGTCAATCTTCTTTAGCAAACTACAGACATTGATATGGAGAAAGCTAATCCCTTTGTATTGAGGGAGGTCCACAGGGGTGTCCAGAGAAATAGGTGGGCCTGGGTTTCATTCAACATTTCCCAAACAGAGTAGGAGAAGCAGTAGTAGTTTTTTAAGGTGGTGTCTTAGCCTGCTAAATAGTCTTTTGTTACTCCTTCTAGCGTGCACTGGTTTAGTGGTGGCTGTGTTAAGGGCAGGATTGCTATTTGCTAGGGATAAAACATAGAGAAGTGATAGGGCTGATACCATCCTTGGGAACTGCACGTGTTCTATAGTCATGGCCTGGTGGGAGGAGGGGCACTACCATAGAGGAGACGTCCCTGATGTAGGATGCCATGGTCTAATGAGGGAGGTTATATCTTGGTAGATGATAGAGGAGGGAAATTGGCCTTTGTCTAAGTTGCAAACCAAAATTTTGGGTAGAGCATAACTTAGTAATATAAGGCAACTATAGAGGATGAGCACAGATGGCATTCTTAACGTGGAGATATTTCCTTTTACCAGTAATAAATACAGGATTTGCAACAGTTCCTTGAGAGGGCCAGGGAAATGAGTGGTTCCTGTGGGAGGATGGGGGACCAGTGAAAATTAAGGCCTACATAACCAATGAGGCGTGGCTGGCAATCGCCAGTAGGAGTGAGCTAGAAAGCCGGGGCCGGGTTTATGTGTATTTAATCAGGACCGGGGGGTTGGTGGGCGAAAAAATTGGCAGCTAGGGCTCCCTTCCTGGAGATAATCAGTTCCTGAGGGCAAGTCCGTACCTGTGTTTCTGTGAGGGGCTGGTGGCTTCACACCTGGACTGCGGGTGGCAGTCTGGCAGGTCGGGTTCATCAGAGAACCACGGCTGTGGCTCTCAGACTTCCTGCATTTCTGTGAGGGGCTGTAGGCTTCACACCTGGACTGCGGGTGGCAGTCAGGCAGGTTGGGTTCATCAGAGAACCACGGCTGTGGCTCTCAGACTTCCTGCATTTCTGTGAGGGGCTGGAAGCTTCACACCTGGACTGCGGGTGGCAGTCTGGCAGGTCGGGTTCATCAGAGAACCACAGCTGTGGCTCTCAGACTACCTGTGTTTCTGTGAGAGGCTGGAGGCTTCACACCTGGACTGCAGGTGGCAGTCTGGCAGGTCGGGTTCATCAGAGAACCATGGCTGTGGCTCTCAGACTACCTGCTTTTCTGTGAGGGGCTGGTGGCTTCACACCTGAACTGCGGGTGGCAGTCTGGCAGGTTGAGATCATCAGAGAACCACGGCTGTGGCTCTCAGACTACCTTGTATATTCACCCTGTTGCAGATCTTTGCGTCATCTGCAAAGAGGCATACTTTTCCTTCCAGACCCTATGCAATGTCACTTATAAAGACATTAAAAAAGACTGGACCCAGTACTGAACCCTGTGGTACCCCACTAGTAACCCCCTTTCTTCAGAGTGGACTCCATTTGCTATTACCTTCTGTGTCCTGTTGTCCAGCCAATGTTTTACCCAGGCTACCACCCTGGGACCCACTCCCAGGCTGGCTAATTTGTTTATTAATCTTTAGTGTGGGACTGTGTCAAATGCCTTGCTAAATTCTAGGTAGGACATGTCCGCTCATAACATTGATAATTTTCAATATTCTTACCCAAAATTTTTAACAGAGCGATTTTATCACCCCACCTCATGAACATGATAGATGTCATTTTTCAAATCCTGCCCAAAATGTGTTTTTGCACTTGTGGCATGAAATTATTTTTCAGTCAGTATTTTATAAATGACACCTGTCCTGTTTGGGGAGGAGGGTCATAAGAACACTACATTGAAAATTTGTAGGTAAAATGTCAAAAAAAAGTTATGAATAAAAGTTGTGTGCAGGGCTAGCTATTGGCTCAGCAGGTAGCACATTGTGATCCTGTGCCAATGAGTTGAGTTTGGGAGTCAGCTCAGTGAGCCAGCTGAGGGGCCAAAGCTGGGGGGACAGTGCTGCCATGTGGCACCATTCCCAGCCTGGGGAGGGACAGTGCAGTGTTGGCCACATGGGCAACAAGTAACCATATAATAAAGAGACCTCTTCTCTTGCATACTGCCCAGAGGACCCTGCACCTCTGTATCCATAGCTACATGGAAACACAGGACCCAGAGGGCCCTACCCTTCCCCAGCCAGATAGACTCTTTGACCTGTGTTTCTGGATCTGAAGCCACATGGCAGTGCAGGGTTCCAGACAGCCCCGTGAATTCTTGAATTCTTTGCATCCATTATCAAAGCTAATGCTCACCCCCTTCCCCATCTCATAGCCTCCTGTCCAAAGCACAAGCTACTGGTCCAAGTATATGCCTCATAGGCATATACTCTTTGTAGGTAAAGAAGTATGGCTTGACGCATGTGGCTAACAGAATCGGTAATAATGGGGCCCTGAATGAAGCAAGACATCATGTATAACCTTGTTTGGACAGGGGAGGGGGTAGGCATTAGGGTTGACAGCCCCAAGGAACAGCACATCACTGATTCATAAGACTCAAAAGACACCAAACCCTAATATTTTTCATTTCCTTACTGTGTGCAGTTTGCATTCTTAAGCACTAATGTATGCATTAATGTAGCTGTTTTGCAGTGAATATATATATATATATATATATAATATATATATCTATGCATAAACTATATAATGCATCATTTAGAATTAAAACACAAAAGTCAGGAAATGGAAAATCTTTGGTGCCCTCTCCCATGGACCGCCAGTCATCCCAAGATTGACAGATGATTGGGTGTGTTATACAGTCAGGAGCTAAATGTTGCCCCATTCCTTGTGTAATCATATTGAGAAGCAACAGTGAACAAGAATGGGGCAACATTTAGGCCTCACAACCCCAATGACTCACCCAGTCATCTGTCAATCTTGGGATGATTGGTGGGTCCATGAGGGGGAGGGGTAACCCTAAAGATTTTTCATTTCCTAACTTTTTGTGTTTTAACCCTAAGTGATGCATTAACGTGGTTTTTGCATAGAATTTCCTTAGTTTTTGAGAAAGAATAGAAAACTAAGAACTTGCGGAAGTTGGTGGGAGCGCTCCCACCAACATGTAAGTGTGTTTCTACCATCAACACCCTCCAAAGTTCAATGTAAAAGACCAAACCGTGTCCAAGATATAACATGTTAAAGTTTGAGATTTTCATTTGTTGGATTTGCAGAATTCCACACCTGTTGACATTTTATAGATACAATGACTGAAAAGTACATCCGTGACACTAAGGCTAGGCACCCTATCAATTTCAAGGCACCACCACAATGCAAAACACTGTCCACAAAACATAAATTGTGTCACACAATATCTCCACAAAAAATATTTTCTCTGACACATAAACACTGTAATTCATATGTACAGGACATGCCGTCAACACCCTCTAAATTTCAAGTAAAAAGACCAAACCGTTTCTGAGATATTTAAACTTAAAGATTGTGAGAACTGGTCTATCTATTCCATTATAAAATCAGGCCATCTTGTCCCTCCCTTGTGATCAAAGATGGTGATCAAAGAATCTCGCCATTAAAGAATTTGCACACTCACAATCAAAGAATTTGCAGGTTCATGATCAAAGAATAAAAAATGGTGAAACTCAAGTTTTTGGCAGAATTACATGAAACCACTGCCATGCCTCGATAGAATGAAGCCACCTGAGCATAACCCACCCTCATTTGTGTTCCTAGGCCACCCCTGGGCTGAGAAATTTTAATTTTTCAAAGGGCCATCTAGTCGCGCCCTTGTGATGCAAGATCACGATCAAAGAATCTCGTGATCAAAGAATTTGCAGGCTCACGATCAAAGAATAAAAAACCGTGAAACTCAAGTTTTAGGCAGAATTACATGAAACTACTGCCATGCCTCGATAGAATGAAGCCCCCTGAGCAAAACCCACCCTCATTTGTGTTCCTAGGCCACCTCTGAGCTGAGAAAATTGTAGTTTTACCTTGCAATGCAAGATCACGATCAAAGAATCTCGCAATCAAAGAATTTGCAAGCTCGTGAACAAAGATCATTAGCGAGTCACGATCAAAGAATTTAAAACATTACAACTCTATTTTCTGACCATTTTAGGTGAAACCAAAGGCATGGGTCAATAGATTGAAGCTCTCTGAGTAAAATCCATGCAGGTTTTACTTCAGGAGTCGAAATATTTGATTGTTTCTGATGTAATTTAAAAAACAAGATGGCAGACTTCACGATCAAAGAATTCTAGGGGACAAAGATTCTTTGACCGTGAGGCTGCAAATTCTTTGACTGCCAGGTGGGATGAGATGGCCCAAACTCCATTCTTTGTTCTCAAAACAACCATATAAATTTTCTCTTTGACTTATAATGGGTACTTAAAAGTGCCATAACTTTTGAATGCCTTAATATTTTTTCACCAAATGAAAAACGGCACGTTCGGCCACTAAAGCTGTTTCAAATGAGCCAATTCACAGACCAGCATACCACATGACAGCCGCACAGGGCCACAGGCAAAATCCCCAGAACTGCCTCCAAAACTGGCAAAAAGTGCATTTTTCAGCGTTTTGGTGTGCAAAGACCGTCAGTCCAACCGAAACAAAATTTGGCAGATCAAGAGATCCACCATACCCCACTGCACATACCAAATTACAGGCAAATCTGTTAAATGGGTCCAAAGTTATTAATGCGCAAAATGTTGACTTAAATATAGTAGACTAACTCGCGCTACTATTATATATATATATATATATATATATATATATATATATATAATAGGGCCCTGTGCTTTTAGTTTTGCATAATCGATCCATACCCTGTGCTCCCACCCACCCACGAGTGTAGAGGCATGGTATAGGAGCAACATTTAGGCCTCACAACCCCATATATATATATTATCTGCACGGTAGTGCAGCTATAGTTAGGGATGAGTAGACATTTTAATGTCAAAGCCTCAAATTCTGCACTTTAATAACTTTGCAACCGTTCATCTGATTTGCCTGACATTTTGCATGCACTGTCTGCTACCATAGATCTCTGGATCTGGCAAGTTGTCTTCCAGTCGGATGTGTGGTTGTGGAGCTGCATAGTTCCAAACAAAGTGAAAAATGCCACTTTTATGGCCATTTTTGGCAAATTCTTTGCTTGTCTCTGCAGCTCGAACAGTTTGTCCATCTGGTCCAAGATTTTCAGGGTATATGGAGATTGGGTCAGAGAAGTGCCTATTGAAGGTCTGGTGAAAAATATTAATCTGTTCAAAAGTTTAAGTTTAACGTTTCCCATTATAGCCTATGGGAAAAAATATATGTCGCCCTCAAAAGCACTTTTTATTTTCACAAATGGGTTTGGTACTTTCGCAAATATACCATCTTGTTTTCAGTTAGGAGGTGGCAAAAACATTGCAGTTCAAAACATACTGGCCTTAGGTAAACACCAACACCTGGGTTTACCTAATCGGGGCCCTAGGAACATGATCCTAGCATTAGTTTTTCGCCAGGATGCCCAGAATATGTCTTTAGTTTTTCCGTGTAAAGAAGGAAAGTTCGTTGGGTGTGTACCTTTTGGTTATGGATAAGTCCTAAAAGTTTATGTGGCAGGCTGGTAGTACGGATTCCAAGATGCAGAGAAAAAGTTTTGTTGTTCATCAACCAGTTATACACTTGTTTTGTATAAAATCTATTTCCTATTATGTGTTGCTTTACTATGAACACAGCAATCCCCTGTGGCCCAATGTTTCACCCAACCCTGGGCTTCATCAGGGGCAAGGATCTGCTGTTCAGTCTCATAGATAAATCCTCTTTATGTTATTTGGTGACCATTTTTCATTTTTAGTTTTTCTTGTTTCTTATTGAGTCATGTGTAAGGCCTCTTAATTTCCTGCCAGTATCTTTTTACTTTGCAGCTAGGGCCTTTAAAGTTTTTGTTACCCTTTTCAATGGGCTGTTTTATGCAGGAGCTTGCTCCTATGTGCTAGGACTTGTCTGGGGCAATTTCAAAAAGTTCTAAGAGTCAAAACACTTTTTTAAAAACAGTGTGGCTGGTTGATGAACAACAAAACTGTTTCTCTGCATTTAAAGTTTTTCCACCATCTTAGCCATGGAACTTTCACGAACATACCTCATCTACAATGGCAGGACATTCACTAATATTCCACAGTACTTTCGCTAAAGCTCTCACATGTAAACCAATAGGACTTTTGCAAAATTCCAAGGAACTTTCATGAAAGTTCTGCAGTTCAGCAGTCCCAAAACACCACTTTCTTTGCCACGTCATAGCAAGACAACGGTTAGGACTTTTGGCCTCAAATTTCCAGGGTGGCAAGTCCTTGCCCCACAGATATGCCTTTTACTGGTTTGGTGAAAATAATTACACCAGTTCCAGAGTTACAGCAGTCCGAAGTTGCAAATTTTCCTGTAGGATAACACTGTGGTGGGCATGGAGCTTTTCTGTGCCTATATCTTGAAAATGGTTCAAGATACAGGTTTTTTGCTAAAAGCATGCATGGAGGTGGCCATGTCATGAATACAACTGTGAAGGACTTTTTCCAAAGTTGCTATGATTACCGAGATATTGGCACATTTGCAGTACAAGGGTTACTTAGAATGCTTCTAGGCCTTCACTGTGTGTCTGTACTTATGGGTAGGTGGGAGTGTAGGGCCCAGAGGATCCGCTTTCCCATATATGCATACCATTTATGCTAAAGTGTGAGCACTGGGCCTCCTATGTCATGCCTCTACACTGTAGGGTGGGTGGGAGCACAGGGCCCAGAGGGCCCGCGCTCCCACCTATGGATACGATTATGCAAAACTAAAAGCACAGGGCCCTCCTGCACTATGTTACTATACTTATAGGTAGGTGGGAGCACAGGGCCCTCCACCCATGAAAACTATCTTGCAATACTGAGAGCACAGGGCCTTCCTGTGCTATGTCTCTACACTTATGGTGAATGGCCTCAGAGGGCCTGCACTCCCAAATATGAATCCCATTATGCAAATCTGGGAGCATAGGGCCCTCCTGTGCTATGGCAGTACACGTAAGGGTGGGTGGGAGCGCAGGGCCCGGAGGGCCTGTGCTCCCACCTACGGAAACCATATGAGTAACATTTTACTTTCTCAAAAAGAAGAGAAATTCATTGCAAAAAACTCTGTTAATGCATCAGTTAGGGTTGATTCCACACCAACAAAAGTCTGGAAATTAGTTGTTAGAGTTAACACCTCTACCCCCACTCCCTCCACAGACCAACAGGCACTGGGATGTGCCTTGGGGTCATCTGGCCTAACTCTCACCACATTCTCCTACACTGTACCATAACAGTTTGTTTATACTTGGAATGGGGTGAGAGTTAGGGCCAACGACTCCAAGACACACCCCAGCACCTGTTGGTCTATGGAGTGTTGGGAAGTGTGTGGGTAGGGTTGGTAACCCTAACATCGAATTTCCAGACTTTTGTTTGTGTGGAATCAATCCTAACTGACACATTAATGAAGTTTTTATGCATGAATATATATATATATATATCATTGCAAAAAAACTTAGTTGATGCATCAGTTAGGGTTGTTACTAAAGCGACAAAAGTAGGGAAATATGGCAATAGGATTTCCAACCCTAATGCCCCACCCCCACCCTGCAGACACTGACAGGTGTCAGGGGGTGCCTTGAGGTCATCAGCCCTAATGCTCACCCCATTCCATAAGTAAATAAGCTGAGATGGGTACAGTATAGGAGAATGGGATGAGCGTTAAGGCTGACAACTCCAAGTCACACCCCCAATGCCTGTCAGTGCCCAGAGGATCCCTATGGGGTCAGCGCTTCTGTAGCCACAGGTGATCATGCACACTATAAGACATGCAAACACTTCTAGCTGGAGAAGCGTAGATCCAACGAAATCCATGATAATTAAATTGCAACATTACTTCAGTCTACAAAAGTCCAGGCCCCTGACCGGACTGCACCTCTGCAACCACAGAGATAAGACATACACACTGATTTCTGACTGCGTATCGCAATCCATGATACCATAGCCAGCCCAGTGGTGTGGAGAGTTAAGGCGTTGAGCACCTTGCCTCCTGCCACACCGGTAACCCATGTTCAGGAATGAGCATAGGTTACTGGGGGTCAGCTGGGGGCTGGGAGAGGATCAAGTAGCCACCTGGCAGCTCTCCTCTCTCAGATCAGGGTGGCTACATAGAAACATAGAATTTGACGACAGATAAGGACCGCTTGGCCCACCTAGTCTGCCCATTTCCCTACCTAATGGATAAGCTGTAGATCCTAGTTAACCAACAGCCTACTTCCTCCTACCCCCACTAGAATTGCCTTATGTCTGTCCCACGCATTCTTGAATTCCCCCACTGTTTTTGACTCTACAACCTCCTCAGAAAGGCTGTTCCATGTATCCACAACCCTCTCTGTGAAGAAATACTTCCTCACATTACCTCTGAGCCATCCCCCCTCTATCTTCAAATTGTGCCCCCTTGTTTTTGCACATCTCTTTTTCTGAAAGATGCTACCTCTTGGACTTTGTTGATTCTCTTGAGGCATTTGAAAGTTTCTATCATGTCCCCCCTCTCCCTCCTTTCCTCGAGGCTATACATCTTTAGTTCCTTTAATCTTTTTTAATATGTCTTCTGATGCAGACCCTGCATCATTTTGGTTGCCCTTCTCTGAACAGACTCCACCCTGTCTATGTCTCTGCAGAGATGGGGTCTCCAGAACTGTACACAGTACTCCAGATGTGGTCTTACCAACTGTCTGTACAGAGGGCCAACAACTTCCTGTTTTCTACTGGTGATGTCTCTCCCTATGCATCCCAGTATCCCCCAGCCCTCCTTACTGCCTTCTCACATTGCTGGCCCACCTTTAGGTCATCTGATATGACTACCCCCAGGTCCCTTTCCATTTTTGTTGTTGTCAGTATCTCACCCCCCATTGTGTACTCTTCCCCTTGGGTTTTTGTTTCCCAGGCACATTACTTTGCACTTCTTTGCATTGAATCTGAGCTGCCATACATTTGACCATTCCTCCAACGTTGCCAAGTCCCTTTTCATCCTTTCCACCCCACCTTGTGTATCAACCCTGTTGCAGATCTTTGTGTCATCTGCAAAGAGACATACTTTCCCTCCCAGTCCCTCTGCAATGTCACTTATAAAGACATTAAAAAGGACCGGCCCCAGTACTGAACCCTGCAGTACCCCACTAGTAACCCTCCTTTCTTCACTGTGGACTCCATTTACTATTACCCGCTGTGTTCTGTTGTCCAACCAGTGTTTTACTCAGGCTACCACCCTGGGACCCACTCCCAGGCTGGCTAATTTGTTTATTAATCTTTTGTGTGGGACTGTGTCAAATGTCTTGCTAAAGTCTAGGTAGGCCATGTCCACAGCCCCTCCCTGGTCTACTGCTTTGGTCACCCAGTCAAAGAAATCAATTAGATTTGTCTGACATGACCTTTCCGCTGTGAATTCATGCTGCTGTGGGTCCTCTGCCCCACTGGCCTCTAGGTACTCAACAATTCTTTCCTTCAGAAGTGATTCCATCATTTTCCCTACCACTGAGATCAAACTGACAGGTCTGTAGTTTCCTGCCTCTGTCTTGCTCCCACTTTTGTGAAGGGGAATCACATCTGTCCTCCTCCAGTCCTCAGGTACCACACCATCCTCCTATGATTTATTAAAAAGGGTAGTCAGTGGTGTTACTAGTTCTTCCCTTAGTTCTTTTAGAATTCGGGGGAGAATCCCATCAGTCCCCATTGCTTTATCCACCTTCAGTTTTAAGCGTTCTTTCAGAACTCTTCTGTGAAAGGAGTAATGTCAACCCTCCTATCCAGAGTGCTTCTATTGACCTGATTAGGTATTTCCCCCTGCTTTTCCATTGTGAATACTGAACAGAAATATTCGTTCAGTATCCCTGCTTTTTACCTGTCACTCTCTGCCCAACCACCTTCCTCTTTGTTCAGCCTCAATATCCCTGCCTTAGTCTTTCTTTGCTCCCTAATGTACCTATAAAAGGTTTTACCCCTTCTTAACCGAGTTGGCTATCTTTTCCTCGGTTTGGGCCTTTGCTATTCTGACTGCCTTACCCGCTTCCTTCTGTTTTAACTGGTACAGTTCTCTGTCCTGCTCCTTCTGTGTTTCCTTATACTTCCTGAATGTTATCTTTTTGTCCCTTTCCTTCCCCGCCACTTCTTTTGAGAACCATAGTGTTCTTTTCTTTCATTTTGATTTGTTTATTTGCTTCACACAAAGACTTGTTGCCTCTGTGATGGTGGTTTTGATGTTTCCACATTGTTGCTTCACCCCACCTTCTTGCCTGTTTGTTAGTGCTTTTCTGAGGCACTCTCCCATTTTGACAAAATCAGCCCTCCTGAAGTCCAGTACCTTCACTTTTGTGTGGCTTGACTCTACAGCTAAGTTTATCATGAACCACACTGTTTGGTGGTCGCTTGTTCCCAGATGGCTACCCACTTCAAGATCAGAGATCCTCTCTTCATCCTCATTTGAGAGTACCAGGTCTAGGACTGCTCTCTCCCGAGTGGGTTCCAAAACTAGCTGTCTGAGGCATGCCCTGTAGGGCATCAAGAATTGCCTCTAGTTTGGATGTGGCTGCAGCAGTTGCTCCAGTCAATATCTGGCATATTCAGGTCCCCCATCAGCAATATCTCCCCTTTCTCTGCCATTCCAAGGATGCCTTCTATCATTTCCTTGTCCATTTTCTCCCCCTGAGATGGGGGTCTGTATACAACCCATGTGCGGATTGTGGAGCCACTTCCAGTCTCCAGGGTGATCCACAGTGCCTCCTTTCCTCCCTGTTTACACTTTAGCTCTGTTGCTTTGATCCCTTTCCTTATATAGAGAGCTAATCCTCCTCCTCCTCCTCTTCTTCCCTCCCTGTCCTTCCTGTAGATTGTGTACCCTGGTATGTTGACATCCCAGTCATGGTTCTCTGTGTACCATGTTTCTGTGACTGCCACAATATCCAGGCATCCCTCTTCCATCAAAGCCACCATTTCAGGGAGCTTTTTACCTAGACTATGGGCATTGGTACTCATTACCTTCCATTTTTTTATGGCTTTATTTCTTTTTCCCCATCCCTGTCCCTACTGCCTTTGTCTTTTTCTCCATTTACTCCAGCCCTTCTCCCTATCGACTGCTTTATCTTGGTGTTTACCTCACTAATTACCCTGATTTTTTTGGGGGGGCTAGGATTTCCCTTTTCCTCTTTAGTGCCTCCCCCCTTGGCTAGTTTAAATGCTTGCCATTGAAGCATTTAAACCTATCACCTAGGATCCTGGTTCCCCTCCAGGATAGACACAGACAATCATGCCTGTATAGGCCTGCATCCCTCCAGATGGAGCCCCAGTCTCCAATGAAGCCAAATCCCTGAGCTCTGCACCAGCTTTTCAACCAGTCATTGAATCCCATGGTGCAGAGTGCCCCAGCCTCATCCATGCCATAGACAGGTAGCACTTCTGAGAAAGTTACCATGTGTGCTACTTGTCTAAGGCCCCTCACCAACTCCACAAGCTCCTGTTGCACTGCTCTGATCCCATTTGTGGATTGTCAGCCAGGTCATTCATCTATAGGTGGATAATGATATCCAGCTCCCTCCCCCTTGCCACTACTCCCATGATCCTGAGGATTCGTTTCCTGTCCCTTCAAGCCATGGCTGACCATCACAGCTGCTTGCTGCAATGAGGTAGAGGCCTGGTGGTATCCCATGGGAGCTCCAAGAGGTAGATAAAAATCAGTGGAGGGAGAGGGAGCCACAGTCCCAGGACACATGCATGCCTCCATGTGCATGCACCACCTGAGTATGCCATGACTGAGGGAAGAGTTGGGGAGAAAACAGGAAGAAAAAAGGGAAGAAATGGCAGGGATGCTTGATGCCTGCACACTGTGCCTACACATACCACATTACCCAGGAACCTTATTGGCAAACACTGGATTAAGGCATCAAGGGAGGAGGATGGCCCACCTCCTCCTTACCCCACAATGGGGGGAATCCATGGGGGTACTATTCAACAGGCAAACCCAAGAAGATGATGGATGGTGGGGGGCAGTGGAGCTAGGGCAGATGGGAGTTAAACCCATCATGACTTTGGAGTATAACTACACCATGAAAAAAACACAAGAAATCCATGATAATCAAATTACAACAGTACTTCTGTCTGCAGAAGCACAGGCCCCTATGGGTACTCATGCACACTGTAAGACATACACATGCAGCTTTGGCTGCAGATACATATCCACTAAGGTAGCACATCACTTCAGGACCTGCATGAACAGATGCAAATAAGCAGGGCCCTGCACTTCCATGAAGCAATGGATGCAAAGAATTGGTGGGACAGTCTGGCAGGCTGCAGAAGCGCAGGGCCCTATGGCCCCTGTGCTTCCATGTGGCTACAGATAGAGACACGCAGGGCCAATAGTCCATCTGTCAGCCAAAGAACAGGGCCCTATGCCAAGAGAAGAATTCTCTTCACTGTATGGTACATGGGCCTGTGCAGCCAACCCTGCACCTTCTCTTTCTCAGGCTGGGGATCATGCCAAATGGCAGCACTGTCTCTCCAGCCTTGACACACCCAGCTGGGTCACTGAGCTTGTACCTGAACACAGCTCACCAGTATAGGATCGCAAAGCACTACCTGCTGGGTCACTGAGCTTGTACCTGAACACAGCTCACCAGTATAGGAACACAAAGCACTACCTGCTGGGTCACATAGCTTGTACATGAACACAGCTCACCAGTATAGGAACACAAAGCACTACCTGCTGGGTCACTGAGCTTGTACCTGAACACAGCTCACCAGCATAGGAACACAAAGCACTACCTGCTGGATCACTGAGCTTGTACCTGAACACAGCTCACCAGTATAGGATCACAAAGTAGTACCTGCTGGACCAAACTTTCTTTTTTCAAATCTTGACCCCACATTTTCAACATAGCCCTTTTATGACCACTCCTTCTGAACATGACAGGTGTCAGTATTGGCTAAAATGTAATTTCACGCCACAGCTGTGAAAACCCATTTCAGCCTAGATTTGAAAAACCACACCTGTCACATTCATGAGGGTGTGTGAAAAAATGGCTATGTTGAAAGTCTGGAGTTAAAACATTGAAAATTACCAAAGTTAAGAGCAAGCATGGAAAAATGTAAATGTGCATTCATAACTTTTTTGTAATATTTTGACACCAGATTTTGAAAATAGTCTTCTTATGGCCCCATCTCATAAACCCAGTAGGTAAAAGTTTTCAAATCCTGACTGAAAGGTGATTGCGTGCAGTGACTGCAAAATCACCCTTCAGCCTCTATTTGAAAAATTTCACCCACATTGTTCATGAGGTGGGGTCCTAAAAATGCTACAGTATGTTGAAAGTTTTGTGGAAAACTATTGCAAAATAGTGAAGTTATGAGTGAACATTGAAATATTTCAACATTCACTCATAACATTATCATTTTACTATATTTTTCAACAAATTTTCAACATAATCTTTTTATGAGACCACCTC
Organism: Neoceratodus forsteri; assembly: GCA_016271365.2. Classification (NCBI taxonomy): domain Eukaryota; kingdom Metazoa; phylum Chordata; order Ceratodontiformes; family Ceratodontidae; genus Neoceratodus; species Neoceratodus forsteri. Next base: position 244,548,439 of record CM057454.1, on the reverse strand, counting down.
ATGAACCCGGAATGTGAACATTTTCAAATCCCACCCGAAAAGTGATTTTGTGGAATGAATATGAAATCACCTTTCAGCACTGATCTGAAAAATGTAATCTTCCTTGTTCATAAGGTGGGGTCCCAAAAAGGCTATGTTGATAATTTGGTGGAAAAATATTTAAAAATAAAGTTATGAGTAAAAGTTCAAAGTGTATTGAAAATACATTGACCCCGCTTATCTTATTTCCTCATTTCAGTTACGGTTCCTTGAGAAGGACATTTTTTGGCTCCAAGACTGGATCTGTGGGGACCCTCTTTAGGTGAGTGAGGGTGTGTGGGGGTGGGGGTGAGGAAGGGTGATGAGTGATGGGTCAGCATTTGGTGAGCGGGGCAGTGAGGAATAAGAGATCGATGAGGGACCATTTTCTTCTTTTCAGCTGTTACAAAAGATCTGAGAGGAGCTATTTTCTTTTTTTTACAGGGGACTGGACTGACACTGGGGATTTGACACCCGAGTATCAGCATAGCCTTTGGTAGCACCTGGGATGGGCACCCTGGTGTCATCACCTATCTGTTGTGGGGGCAGATGATCTGGGGCATTGTCATTGACTGGTACTAGTCATGGGCACCGCAGTCTGCTTAAAAAGTTAAAGTACAGTGAATTGAGCATTTCTGTTGGGGAGAGGGTAGAGATAGATTTGTGGTTGGAGTCATTCAGCTCTAGCGTGCGAGAGAAGCTGCCGTGGCTGAGCAATGTGCTGTTAGATAAGTACAGCATGTAGTGTGAGAACTGTATACTGTATATAATGTACTTTCATTTTAATTTCTCATTTAGTTTATATTTACCATTTTCTTCCTGCTCAAACGTAAACTTACTCATGAGTACTGCATTGTAGACAGAGTATCACAACTAGGCTACCTGAAAATAGCAACTGCAACACTGCACAGGGTATACCAGATGCCCCTCACTGCACTGGGCATCCAGGTTTTTTGCATGCCCAGAAAACATATTTCTGAGCCTAATTTCAAAAAACAAACATCAGAATCTAGCTAAATGGATCCTGTTTACCTAGGTTACATAGAAACAAAGAATTTGATGGCAGACAAGGACCACTTGACCCACCCAGTCTGCCCTTTTTTCCCTACCTACATTGTTATCGCAGACTGTACTTGATCTACCACTCTCCCCCCCCCCACTTCCTTCTCGGTATGATTCCCTTGTGCCTATCCCATGCATTCTTGAATCCCACCACTGTCTTCACCCCCACCACCTCCGCTGGAAGATTGTTCCAGGAATCCACCACTCCTTCTGTGAAGAAGTACTTCATAATATCTCTCCTGAATCTATCCCCTCCAGCTTCATAGCATGTCCACTTGTTCTTGAGCTCCTTTTCTTCTGAAAAATACTTTCCCTCCTGTAGCTTATTTACCCCTGTGAGGTATTTAAAGGTCTATATCACCCTCTCCCTCCTCTCTCCCAGGGTGTACATACTGAGGTCCTTTAGTCTTTTCTTGTAGGGCTTTTGATGCAGACCCTGCACCATTTTAGTTGCTCTTCTCTGGGCAGCCTCCACTCAGGTGCTTGTTTTTCAAGTCTTCATTTTTATCTATCTGCAATCGTTCTTGTTTATAAAAAGAAAAAACAAAATGGTGGCCATCACAACCTAAAACTTTTTTCTCTCACATTTTGCAAAAGGCAAATGTGTGCCAAAACAACATTTTAGTGTCTTAGCAGGGGGTTATCCTAAAATCCTACTGAGCATGCGCAGAAGCAAAATTTCAAAACCTTATAACTCTGGAACCAATTCATATTTTTTCATGAAACCTTCTAAAGTCACTCCCTTGACACAGCCCCTTCAACCCTGAACATTTTGGAACAAACTACCATATTGTCTAGGCTGTAGGTGAGTGCAAACCAACAGCAAAACTAAGCAGAAAGTGTGGATTTTTATATAAATTCACACATCTGTATCTCAGAAATTGGATAAGTGCCCATCAGAAAACTTCCCAAGTCTTGAGAACCTGCCATCCAAACCATACATGCCAAATTTCACACAATTTTGTCAAACACTGCCAAAGTTATTAAGGTGCAAACATTGGGGTTTAACAGTAAATATAGTACTCAACCCTAACTACACTTATAATATGTATCCATTGTAAAAAAAAATACGTTAATGCATCAGTTAGGGTTCAACTTAACATGACAAAAGTAGGGAAATGTAGTGTTAAGGTTTCCAACCCTAACTCCCCACCCCCCAATTAGCAAAAAGACAAGACCATACAAGCAACCACAGACAACCATCATCAGGTAAGACAACAACATACAACTATTTCAGATGACACAAATACAGTAGCACTAATATGCTAGCTTTGTGGATTTGTATTTGTGGTACGCACAGTGCAAGACATACACACTCACTTCTGGCTGCAGATACAAATCTATAATTCTAAAATCACAACGGTACTTCTGTGTGCAGAAGCACAGGCCACTGCAGCCACAGATACAAATCCACAGTACTGCAGGCCCCACAAAATCCATGATACCCAACCTGCAGCACTACTTCTGATACAAATCCCAAATTACAAGAGTTCTTTAGTCTGCAGACGTGCAGGACTCTATGGGATCTGCATTTCTATAGTCACAGATACTCATGCATACTGTGAAACATACACATACTTCTGGCTGCAGAGGCGCAGGCCTGCATACTCCAACTTCTGGCTGCAGAAATGCATACCTCTGTGGGGCCTGCTCTTCCACAGCTGCATATAGAAATCTATGATACCCAAATTACAACAGTACTTCTGTCTGCAACAGTGCAAGCCCCTGTGGGTCCTGCATTTCTGCAAGAATTCATGCACAGTGGTAGATAGACACACACTGTTGTGGCTGCAGAAGCAGATCCACAAATGTAGCACATCAGTGCTACTGCATTTGTGTCATCTGTAAACAGTTGTCTGTTGTTTGTCTTAGCTGATGATGACTGTCTGTGATTGCTTGTATGTTCTTGCCCTTTTGCTGCTTGGGGGTTGGAAGTTACGGTTGGAAACCTGAACGTTACATTACCCTACCTTTGTAGTATTAAGTTAAACTCTACCTGGTGCATTAATGTAGTTTTTTTGCAATGAATTTCCTATTATATCCTCATTGGCTCAGGTCTCTTCAGGACCTGTGTAAACAGATGCATATGCACAGGGTCCTCTGGGCTCAGCCCCAAGGGAAGAGTCTGTCTCCCTGTTAAAGTGCAAGGCCCTTCAGTCCCTGCACTTCTTTGTAGCAATGGATACAAAGAATTTGTCGGACTATGTGGAGTGCCCCACGCTTCCATAAGGCTACAGATACAGACATGCAGGGCAAAAAGTCCATCTGTCTGCCAAAGCACAGGGCTCAATAGTAGCCACAGGTGCAGATATGAAGGGCCCTATGCCAAGAGGAGAGTTCTCTTCACTTTATGGTACCTGGGCCCATTCGATCAACCCTGCACCTTCCCTTCCTGGGCTGAAGGTGGTGCCACATATCAGTGCCATCTCCACAGCCTGAGCTGATCCAGCTGGCTCACTGAGCTCACCCCCAAATTCAGCTCACCAGCATGGGATCATAAAACACCACCTGTTGGGCTAAAGGCTGGCCCTGCACACATCTTTTTTTTTGGTTTGTTACATTTTGACCCCAAATTTTCAACATAGTTGTTTTATGACTCCCCCTATAGGGAGGCAGTATAGCACAGTGGTTTAAGGCTCTGAGCTGCAAATCTGGAGACCTGGGTTTGAATCCCACTGCCCCTACTTGCATACTGTGTGACCCTGACCAAGTCACTTAACTTCCTTGTGCTCCCAGATTGCACCTGTAAACAAGCTTTTAGCTTAGTGTGTCTCACCTGGTTACACAATTGAAAAACATGACATGTGGCATTTATAGAATACTTGCTGAAATGTCATAAAGTGTGAAAAAACATTTAGGCCAGGATTTGAAAAACAACACATGTCCTATTCATGAAGTGGTGTGAAAAAATGTCTATGTTGAAAGTTTGAAGTCAAAATATTGACAATTACAAAAGTGTTGCGTGAGCATGGAAAATCTTCAATGTAAATTCATAACTTTGGCCTCAAATTTTGAACATAGACTTCTTATGACCCTATCTTAAGAACCCAGGTGGGCAGGAGAAAATGTTCAAATCCTGCCTGAAAGGTGATACATTGAGCAACTGCAAAAATCATCTTTCAGCCTGGATTTGAAAACTGTCACCTGTCTTGTTCATGAGGCGGTGTCCCAAACAGGCCATGTTAAAATTCTAGTGAGTAAATATTGAAAAATAGCAAAGCTATGCGTGAACATAGAACTATTTCAATGTTCTCTCATATGTTGATTATTTTTCCATATTTTTCCACCAAGTTTTCAACATTGTCTTTATATGACCCCTGCCTCATTAACCCAGCAGGTGAAATTTTTCAAATCCCATCCAGAAGGTGATTCTGTGGTGCGTCTGCTAAATCACCTTTTGGGCCAGATTTAAAACATTTTACCTGCCTTTTTCATGAGGTGGGGTCCTAAAGAGATCATGTTGAAAATGTGGTGGAATGCCTGAAACAACCAAGGGTGAGAACACGACAACTTACATGAGAGACTGGCTAACTGACCATTTTGACATCGACTCCACTCCATCGGTATGTAAGGCATACTGCATCGCACACCATTGGACCCTGACATGATCAAGGGGCCGCAAACTGCTGGTTGTCCTTGATTACCCCTGAGAAAGTGAAAGAATCCTGGAAACAACACAGTGACTAAGGCAGATGACCATGGAGGATGGACCAAAAACATCCCTGTTACCTGATCTGAGCTTTGCAACGCAATCTCTCACAAAGCATTTGACTCAATCTCTGCTTCCCTCCATGAACTGGGGATCTGTCACAGCCTGCAGTTCTCTGCAAAGATCAAAGTCACCTACTCAAGCAAAGTATATATTTTTGGTGCCCTAGAAGAAGTGGGAACCCTTTTGGAAAAAATCAAGAAAGAGTTTGGACCTCAGGGAGAGCCCTCAGAGGGTCAAGACAATGAACACTGAGGAATTTCAGACCCTCACCTCTTACTTCTGATTGCAGGACATTTCCAGGTACTGGGACTGGGGTAGGCTCCAAGGTCAAGCATCCTATCCTGGTTTTAAATAACAAAGTTTGACAAGTGTATGTTGGAAATGCACACATTTTTTTGCTTTCCAACAGCTTCAGGACACTGTACAATTTTGACTGTGCTTATGTCTGAAAGCAAAATCCTGCTGACCCCATGGCCATGTAAATGATCCCTTCCCACCCCATCCAACCCTCCTTTCTTACTCTCCTGTATGGCATGCTTTTTACAGTTTTGATGGAAGCCACAAGTGCGATAGTTGCAACTTTAAACTTGTCTAATTGTTAATAAGCCACCAGTTCTGATGGAAGGGGAAGTCTGAAAGTGGGGTCTTTTGTCACCTAACCTGTAGTGTAGTTGACCAGCTTCATAAAAGAACTGTTTAAGATGCAGAGTTTAGTAAAGCTGGTTAACTCTTTTTCTGAAACTATGCTGATTAAGAAAGTTAACACCAACAAATTCTATTAGCAAGTCTACTGCTTTGTTTATATTGTTTATGCTGCAAGCCAGTACGGGGATGAACAGGCTTTTTTTCAATGCTGATAGTGGAACCATAGTAGCAATAATGCTTATTTGCTAGTATCCTTAAAATAATCTTTAATTTGCAGGTCCAAAGCTTGATGGTAATTTACTGGTCATTTATACTAATATGTTGGTCCATTGTTAACCCCTCTAACCTCTTGTAATTTTACATCCCACCCTCCTTTCCATTTCTTTCTACCCCCATCCCTCACTTTCAATTTCTGCCCCTGCTTTCTCCCCTCTTCCTTCCTCGATCCTTTCCACCTCTGCTCCACCTCACCTCCCCTTTTTTTCTCCCCCCCCCCCATCTAGACAAAGCCATCCCCTGGCCACTATAACCCTCAAATATGCACTTTTACTCTGATTAATCAGCCTTTATGTAGCACTGTGCACTCTTTTTGTAATGTCTAATTGCTGTATACACTGTTTTGTATTTTGATCTGTCTTGTAACGTCTGTAAAATGTATACTGTTGTTGTCTTTGAACTGACGTGGAACCTCTGTAAAAGAGCCTCTGATTCAGAGGTAATTGTAATCTGAGAAATAAACAAATAAATAAATTAGGGTATGTATAAAATATTATGTTAAGTTTCATATGAAGTAACATATTGAGTAGAAAGAGTCTGTCCCGAATCCTACTGTAATGTACGTTGAACATGACATATGTGCTTTTCTTCTGTGGATTAATTTGTAAATTCTTATAAAAACTAATAATATAAAAATATGCATAGATACACAACATAGGAAGAACAATCAGGTCTATAAAAGTTAGAATACAAGAGCACGTAAAAGACGTGCTTAAGGGCAACCTGCAATCGTCAGTAGGTGCCCATTTTGCAATTGTACATAACTATAACCTGACTGGGTTTATTTCATGGGGATTGAGTTTGTCAAATGCTCCAAGTGGGGAAGAGATAGGATTACATGTCTCCTGCAATGTGAGGCTAAGTGGATTTACCATTTGAAATTTAAGAGTCAGTGGGCCTAAATGAGGATGTAGATTTTTCACCTTTTTTAATGAAAAGATAACACTTGCCACTCAAGGAAACTAAAAATCCTTCAGAAAATTCCCTGAAAGGGACACAAGCCATTAACATAATGGTACAAATAGTAAAATGTAAACATGCCTTGCTTAATATGTCTTATTATTTCTGCTTATCCATGTGTTTGCATTCCATTTCAGATTACATAACGTGGTATGCCTGTGCAGGCAGAACAGATTAATTTTGGATATTGAAATGTGTAATAGGATTAGTTGTATTGATGTATTTCGTACATTTTCCTACTTATGTGGAATTACTGAGCCACTGTTTGTAAGATAGTTTGCTATGTTGCAGTATTTGAGTTAATTTTCACCACTGTATTTAACACAGTGACACTTTGTAAAATTAATTATTTTTACAAATGATTCTACGGATAAGCTTATAATATGGTATTGGTATCAGGTGTCCAATTCACTGTGAGATTTATGGTAGAACATTATTAATTTAGTGTCATTCCATACATACGTTGCTAATACAGAAAAAGTATAGATTAGGTAATGTGGCACCATTCATTTATCTGTATGTTTTTTCTTGATGAGAATGTAAAAAGAGACAACCCACCAGCACAGCGGTAGCCGCTATTGCTTGCAACACTGATGACCCAGGTTCGGGAATGAGCCCAAAGATGCAGAGGGCCAGCCAGGGGATGGAGTCTCAAGCATCCATTAGACAGCTTGCCTCCTCTGGGGTGAGTGGGTGGGAGCATGGCTTCAGCAACTGTGTGCCTCCTGGTGGCAGCCTAGGGGTTCTGAGCTTGGAGCTCTCAGTGAGTGCTGGGATTGGTCAGACATGGTGGACCTCGGCACATTGTACACAGACGCATGTATGACATTCCAGGACGTCACTGCATGTCTTCTCCCACCAGGGTAAATCATGTAAAAGTGGATAACCTTCTGGCTGGGCAGGTGACGCCACTCCCTGTCACCACACCCACAACCGCATCTTTCCCTCATAGAACCCGCTATCTCTCCAGACTTCACCTCCATCTGCTGGGGAACTAGATACTTGTACGGGAGTGCTGAGGAACTGAAGACGGCCCCATCTCACATGGTGGAAGCCGAGGGTTTTGCAATAAGCAAAATCCATCTGGTGCTCTCTACCTTTATATGTTTTGCATTTAAATGGAATGCTTACAATCTTGTTATGTCCCCTGAGGAAATACTGTATCTTCAAGGCACAAAGCGCAGGTGTGTGAGTGTGTGTGTGGGGGGGTAAGGCTGCAGTGTGAAGCCTTGTTATTTGCAATAAGTTAATTTTGTATACTTACTATTCATGGTTCTTGTGTTGTTTTTTGTTTCATGGATAACTGAAAACTCCCCTCCCCAGCTTGCTGTCTCTTGATTCAACATTCTGTTCACTGGGCTGTTGACCCTTAAATGCAGGTTGTGAGTAACAGTATTATCCTTGTCCTTGTTTAGGTGAGGGTTCCAGAACTGTGAAAAGTACTCCAGATGCAGCCTCATCAAGAACCAGTACTGCTCTCTTCCTTTTGTCTGCTTGAGAAGGCTCTACCTATGCATCCCAACATCCTGTCAGATTTCCCATACACATTGTTACACTGGGATAAGATCTTGAGCCTGGCACTATCACTGCTGTATCCTCCTCTGAGGTCTGCTCCAGTCATACAACCCCCCCCATCCAATACTCATTTCACAGATTTCCCCTCTCCAAGCACATAACCTTGCACTTATTGATAGTCAGTTTCAGTTGCTAGCTCTTAGACCACCTTTTCAATTCCCCCAATATCTGTTCAGTTCTCTAACATGTTCCTCCTATACACCCTTTCACATATCTTGGTGCCATCCACAGACAGACACATCTTACCCCAAATCCCTTCCCGAATGTCGCAAATGAACATATTGAAGAGTACCATGCCCAGGGCTCACCCCTGTTGGACCCTGTTCATAACCCCCTCCTGACCAGAGTATGTACCATCTATTGCTACCCTTTGGGTTCTTTCCCCAGCCAGTTCCACATCCATCTAGTAACTTCCCCCCAACACACAACCCCCAGCTTCTTTATTAGCCTTTGCAAGACATAGGGACAGAGTTTCAAAGGGTGGTGCAGGCCTTCACCTCAAGCCCTGCGTCGCAGCACTTTGAAATTGCTGCTACACCAACGCTGTCTGTCACAACTGCACCCAACTTTCCAAGATCAGATGTAGTTGCGACAGTTTTGCTGATTTACAGCAGTTTGCACCAAATTTCTGATGCAAGTACCGTAAAAATGGTCCCAAAAGATGGACTAACTTGTGTCAGTCCTGTTAGATTGCTGCTAGCGCCTTGCACCATATCTGGGGCACACCCAGGACTTGCAGCAATCTCAGGGCTTTGAAACTCCAGCCCTTGGAGTCACAGCCTTGCTGAAGTCCAGGTACAGGACATCCAGCATTTAGCCCCTGTCCAATGCTTGACAACATGTACCTTACATTTATTTACATGTATTTATTTAGTACGTTAGTGTTTGTTAACCAGGTAAGTGCGCTAAACACGCAATGTTGCTTGTTGTCTCGGCGTTCGTGGGACCTCAGGAAGTTGACCAGTTGCTCCTTCTTTATACTTCTTTATTGTGTCAAGGAGCTTCTCAACAATAACAGTCAAGCTAATCTTGTTATAATTCTGCAGGTCTCCCCTGTTCCCACTCTTGTGCAGGGAGACAATGTCTGCTATCCTCCAGTCCAGTCACTGGGAACTGCACCCATCTCAACTGAGCAACTGAATAGGCCTTCCAATGTGTTGCCAGAGCCTGCCCCAGCTCCCTGAGCAAACATGGCTGCAGTCAGTGCAGTCCCAGGGAATTACCCACCCTTTGCACTTCATCCTTTTGAGCACCCTTTCCTCTAATACTGCCTACTGCAATATTTGTTTCCCGCTCACTGGGATGCTGCACTCTCACAGCCCCCCCCATGACTGTGAATACTGAGCAGATATATGTTTTTTTAACTATATGTTTATTCTTTTATAAATGCACATACAGGCCAGCCCAGTGGCATGAAGGGCTGAGATGCCATCAGCACCTTACCTCCTGTCATGCCAGTGATCTGTCTTAGGTAATGAGCATGGGTTGCATGGGGTTGGCCAGGGAGGGAGAGGATCAAGCACTCGACAGCTGCTTTCCTCTCCCGGGGAGGGGGAGGGGGACCTGCACACTCTTCCAAATAACTGACACCTGGCGGAGGCCACATGGCAGTGCAGGTCAACGAGGGCAATGGAAGGGAGGGCTGCGGGACTCTGTGGCATGCATGTGCCTCCACATGTGCGTGGTCATGAGTGCGCCCCAGCATGGGGAAATATGGGAACAGAAAAAAGCTGGAAAACAGTTTGGTGTGATCAAAATGAAGCCCTGCCCACCTGTCTCTATCCTGTGCCACCGGCTAACCATCCTGTCCCATCTGGATGTATATCACTGGGTGGGGGGAGGATGGCATTCCCCTTCCTAGCCCTTCCATGGGGGGAAATCCGTGGGGGATCTCAGACAGGAGCATCCGGTGCAGCGGAATCCAGGTGGTAGGAGGCAGGGCTGGGTGGAGAGCCCACCCACATTGACCTTGGGGGAAAAATGTAAATGACGATACATACACATACAACAAAAAGATAGACATAGAGCATACTAATGCATACATACACCATGAGGACACCACTCCTCTTCATACATGCAGGTTAAATGTCTTACGTCACTAAGATATATCTTTAGAGGGGAATTACTTGTACATAAGTCTAGTTCCAAAATACTCTATAGAAACATAGACTTTGATGGCAGTTAAGGACCACTTGGCCCACTCAGTCTGTCCATTTTTTCCTTCTACCTTTATTGTCACCGCCAACCCTGCTTGATTGCTGGCTCCCTCCCCCCTTGCTTTTCCAGTAAGATTCCCTTATGCCTATCTCACGCATTCTTGAAACCCACCACTGTTTTCCCCACCTCCACCTCCACTGAAAGACTGTTCCAGGCATGCACCACTCTATCAGTGAAGAAGTACTTCCTCACATCTCTCTTCAAATTATCCTCTTCCAGCATCATTGCATGTCCCCTGGCTCTTGTGCATCTTTTCCTCTGAAAGACACTCCCCTCCTGTACCTTATTTACCCTCAGACAGTATTTGTAGGTCTCTATCATATCCCCCCAGGGTGTACATACTGAGGTCTTCCAGTCTCTCCTTGTAAGGATTCTGATATAGACCCTGTACCATTTTTGTTGCCTTCCTCTGGACAGCCTCCACTCTATCCATGTCCTTCCTGAAATGTGGTCTCCAGAACTGGACACAGTACTCCAGATTGGGACTCACCAGTGATCTATACAGTGGCAATGCCACCTCCTGCCTTCTGCTGGTGATACCCTTCCCTATACACCCCAACATCCCACTGACCCTACCAACTGCCTTGTCACACTGCCTGGCTACCTTGAGGTCATCGGATATGAAAACTCCCAGGTCTCTCTTCTATTTGGTGTCTGACAATACATCTCCTCCCATGTTGTACTCGGGCTCGAGTTTCTGGGCCCTAAGTGTGTGGTTTAGCACTTTTTCACATTGAAACCTGAATCCGTGCCTTTGACCACTACTTGGGTTCTTTCATTTCTCTGTACATTCTTTCCACCCCTCTAGAACTTCCACCCATTTTCAGATTTTGGTGTCATCTGCAAGATGCAGACCTTCCCTTCCAGCTCATCTGCACTGTCACTTATAAAGACATTAAAGAGGACAGGTCCAGTACTGAGCCCTGAGGTACCCCACTGGTCACCCTCCTTTCTCTGAAGTGAACTCCTTTTACTACCGCCCTCGTCACCTAGCCCTTAATCAATTTCTTACTCAGTTTGCTACCTTGGAATCCACCCCTAAGCTGCCCAGTTTCTTTATGAGTCTCCTTTATGGAATGGTGCTGAAAGCCTTACTGAAGTTTAAGTAGGCCATGTCAACCACCCCATCCTGATCTATTTCCCCGGTCACCCCCTCCTTCCTTCCAGGTGTTTTCCTCTACTTTGCATTTCTATTTCCCTGCTCACCAGGTCAAAGAAGTCTGTCAGATTTGCCTGACATGACACCCCCCCCCCCACACACACACACACACATGACTCTGTGCTGCCTTGGTAGATTCAAGATACTCCACAATCCTGTTCTTCAGCAGTGTCTCCATTAACTTCCCCACCACTGATATCAGGCCTATAGTTGCCAGCCTCCTCCCTGCTACTGTTTTTGTGAAGTGGGACTACATCTGCTCTCCTCCAGTTATCCAGAACCACACCTGTTTCCAGTAAACTGTTAAAAAGAACTGTCAGAGTTGCAGTCAGTACCTCTCTGAGCTCCCTCAACCCCCTTGGATATATCCTTTCCAACCTCATAAGTTTGTCCATTTTCAGATTTGCTAGTCTCTTCAGGACTCGCTCCTGTGTAAAGGACTAGTGTCTACCTCCCTCACTTAGTGCTCCTGTTGCTTTTATGTGGCCCATCCCCTTCCCCTTCCTCTGTGAAGACTGGACAAAGGTATTTGTTCAGAACGTCTTCTTTTTCCTGATCCTCCTCTATACAGTCCCACCTGCCCTTTTCAACCTCACAACTCCTCCCCTAGTCTTCCTCTTTTCACTTATGTACCTAAAAAATGTCTTGTACCCTTTCATTACCCCCTGGGCAATTATTTCTTCAATTTGTGCCTTTGCGGACCTCACTTCTTTCCCAGCTGCCCTCTGTGTCTCCTGATACACCTCCCTGTCTTCTTCCCTTTGCATCTCTTTACACCTTCTGAAACCTTTGAGAACCATAGCGGCCTATTTTTTCTCTTGTTTTTACTCACTGCCTTTGCAGAGGTTTATTGCATTCACAATGCCCTCCCTTAGCTTAGCTCATTGTTCCTCCACACCACCCAGGTCATCCCCCAGGTCATCTCTGAGGCATTCACCCATTTTTTTATTTAAATCTGCCCTTCTGACATCTAAGACCCTTATCCTTGCGTGAACCACACTGTACAGTGATTACTTGTCCCCAGGTGGCCTCCCACTTTGATATCTGCAACACTGTCCCTGTTAGTGAGCACCAGATCCAGTACTGACCCATCATGAGTGGGCTCCCTGACTAGTTGCCTGAGAAACGTCCCCTACAGGGAGTCCAGGATTTACCTGCTACTAGCTGAAGCTGTAGCTGGGAGGCTACAATCTACATGCAGCAGTCTGAAGTCCTCCACCAGCAGCATCTTCCCTATTTCTACCACTGTTCCAGTGTCTTCCACCAGCACCTTATCTAACTTCTCCCTTGTACTGGAGGTCTGTAGGTCATACCAGTGTGAACAGTGGCTCCATTTCCTATTTCCAGGATGACCCACAGCACCTCCAACCCCTCCATTCACCTAAGGATTCCCTGTGTCTCCACTACTTTGATAACATACAGCACCACCACTCCCCCCCCTCCTTCCCACACTATCCTTCTTCGATTAAGTATAACCTGGTATGGCCATGTCCCAGTCATGATTTCCTGTGCACCACAACTCAGTAATGGCCAGTATATCCAGGTCTGCCTCTGCCATGATGGCCTCTAGGTCTTTAATTTTGTTTTCTAGACTTTTTGCGTTAGTACATGTTCTCCAAATATGCTAACATACTAACATACATACTAACATCCTAGACGTCAGCAGATTAGGCCTATTGGTCTATCAAGTCTGCTCATGCTACAGCACCCTGATTGGGTACCATAGCTTTCTATCTGTCTCCTTCCACTGTTATTCCATCCCCCAGACCTGCCCCCCCCGGGCAAACCAGCCTCTGTGTCACCCCTTGCCTATACCTGTCCCACCCTCTCTTGAATCCCTCCACCGTAGCTGCCTGTACCAGCTCCCTGGGCAGTGCATTCCACGGTTCCACCACTCTCTCAGTGAAGTACCTCCTCCTCCTCCTTTCCCCCTAATCCTACCACCCTCAATCTTCCAACTCTGTCCTCTGGTGATTCCACCCTCCTTCAGTCAAAAGATCCTATGTCGGCTCACCTTATTTACTCCCCTGAGGTACTTGAAGACCTCAGTCATGTCCTCCCCCCCCGGTCCCTCCTCTCCTCCAGCAAGAACAGGTTGAGCTCACCTAGTCGTTCCTCATATGTCATATCCCCCCAGGCCCCAGATCATTCTGGTTGCTCTCCTCTGAACCCTCTCCTGGAGTTGGATGTCCCTCCTTAGGTGCGGCCTCCAGAACTGCACACAGTTCTCAAGATGTGGTCTAACCAGGCCGTTGTACAGTGGCAAAATCACCTCCCTGTTCCTTCAAGTAATCCCCCTAGCGATGCATCCCAGCATCCTATTTGCCCTGACCACAGTCCTCCTGCACTGCTCTGAATTATTCATTTTAACATCCACCAAGATTCCTAGGTCTGTTTCCCCTGCTGTGGCCTGCAACTCATACCACTCCCCCCCCCAGGGTGTACACATAGTTGGGGGTTTTCCCTCCCTAGGTGTAGCACCTTGCACTTAAAGGAGTTAAATTTCAATTTCCAGGTGCAGGACCACCTATCCAGAGTATCCAGTTCCCCTTGCAGGGCCAATTTCCCCTCCTCCCCCTCCACCACCCCCCCAGCTTAGAGTCATCCACAAAGAGACTCATTTCACACCCAATACCTTCCCTGATATCGGAGATGTAGGCGTTTAAAAGGAGTGGCCCCAGGACTGATCCCTGTAGGATCACACTTATGACCTCCCTAGGCGACAAGACCTCCCCTCTGACCACCACCCACTGAGTGCGACCTGAAAGTCAATTTCCAATCCACCTAACCATCAATGGGCCTACCCCCACCCCCCCACTTCTCCCTTAGGCCAGTGTGAGGGACTGAATCAAATGCCTTGCTGAAGTCCAGGAACAGTACATCTACTTGTCTCCCCCGTCGAGTGCTGATGTCACCCACTCATAGAACTCTACAAGGTTTGTTTGACACGATCTACCTGGCACAAACCCATGCTGCCTGTCATCCAGGTAACCCATCTCCTCCAAGAAACCTCCCAGCCTTTCCTTAAGTATGCTCTCCATTACCTTCCACACCACTGACGTCAAACTGACAGGTCTATAGTTTCCTGGCTCTTCTCTCGATCCCCCTTTATGGATGGGCACAACATGTGCCTGCTTCCAATCCCTTGGCACCCTCCCTGTCTGGAGCAACAAGTTACAGAGATCTGACAATGGTGCAGCCAAAACATCCGCCAACTCCCTCAGTACTCTGGGATGAATAGCATCAGGCCCCAGAGATTTATCCTTTTTTAGGGAATGGAGGGCTTCCCACACCCGACCAATAGGGATAATCACCACCTGTCCCCCATTCAGCAGAACCAGCCTGATATCTCACCCCTGGCTACCTCCCCCAGTGGCTTGTTCTTCGGCAGGTACTCCAATAGTCAGGTCTGCTGCACCTTCTGTGTCCTTCAACCCCTTTTTTGGAAGTTCCCCAGCCTCCTCCCTAGTGAACACTGAGGCAAAGCATTCATTTAGTACCTCCACCTGCTCTCCAGCCCCTTCCACCCACCCCCAGCTGTCCTCAACCTACTGAGCTTGCCCTTGACCTTCCTCCACTCACCAATATACCTAAAGAACCCCTTTTCCCCACCCTGTATCCCCTGCACCAGCCTCTGCTCTTTCCAAGCCTTTGCCCCCCTCACCACTCTGGTGACTTTCCTGGTTGCAAGGCGATAGTTCTCCCTCTCTCTCTCTCTCCTCTAATTTTTTTGTACCTACTGTAGGCAGCCTTATTCTCCCTTACTGCCTCCTGTACCTCCTTGGTCCTCCAGCATGGTTTATGAGACCTACAGCCCTTGCGCTTTACTTTTACACAGGTCCTAGAAGCCTCCTGTAGCCCCCAATTTATGATTTCCCACCTACCTTCCACGTCCAAACCTGGTTTTATCTCCCACAAATGCCCCTTGAGAATTTCCCCCATGTTCTGAAAGTGTGCCCCCCCTAAATCAACTATCATTGTCCTTGAATGATCCCCCTTCCCCCCAGTTTAAGCCAAAACCAGACTGTGTTGTGGTCGCTCCCAGCCAGGGGTTCTTCCACAACCAGATCTCATACAAGATCCCCATCCGCTAAAACCACATCCAGGGTATGACCCTCCCTCGTCGGGTCCATCACCTGCTGATTGAGGAACGCGTCCAGGAAACCATCCAGCAGCTTTTGTTCCCTGCTTACAGTGGACGTCATAGTACCCCAGTCAGTAGCTGGCATATTAAGGTCCCCCATCAATATCACCCCTTCCCCTTCCAGTCCACACTGCCCCTTAATGTTAGCCAACAGGCAATCCTGCAGGTCCTCCGCTAGTCCTGGGGCCTATACACCACCCCCAAATTGATCTTCTCTCCCACTGGGGTTTGCAAGGTGACCCATAGGGCCTCCACATTGCCCTTTGCTTCCTCCACTCTCATATTCTCGATGTTATCCCTAATGAACATTGTTACTCCTCCACTTCTGCCCACCTTTCTGTTTTTCCTTAGCACAAGGTACCCACTCAGATTAAGGTCCCAGTCATGGCCAGGGGTGGCCCAAGTTTCAGTGACCACTGCTACATCCACCCCACCCTCAAACAACATGGCCTGGAACTCAGGCATTTTATTCCCCAGGTTCCTGGCATTTATTAAAGCCACACTTCAACCCTTGTCCCTATCACTCTTTACCATATCCTCCCCAGATCTTTCATTATCCGTCCACACTTCTCTAGAATACCATCTGTCCAACCTCTATAGGGTTGTAGGCCAGTCCTACTGGTGGTATGGATGGACAGATGAACCCAGTAGTGACCACCTCCCCCTTCACAAGTTTAAACCCCATCTAGCCTGAATGAAATCCATCATCCACCATTTGAGAACTTCCTTCCCTACCAGATCTAGGTGAAGCCTATCCCAGGCATACAATCCCTTGTCTTCCTAAACTCCCCCCACAGTCTTCCAACACCCCAATCCCCTGTGCTTCACCCCACTGCCCAAGCCAGTGTTTAGCGAGCCCAAGACTGGCATGGCATAAAAGCAACAATTATATAGTTGATAAAGTCCCAAAGTCTTTACCTCCCATGGGAGGATTAAAGAAAAAAAAAACATGTTGTACCTTGTTTTAAACCACACCAATGTAATATTCCCCTAGTGGACTAGAAAGTACATGACAAGATAACATATTGTATTTCTAGGCACCAAAAGGTAGTACTCTACCAATGGTCTCAGTAAAAGCTTTTAAATTCTAAGATATGCATATCAACGTTACGCTTCAACAAGGGCAGATGTATTTGTTCAGAATATCAGCTTTCTACCCATCCCCTTCCACCCCTGATTTGCCTTTTCACACCCGCTATATTCACTAAAAATACCACCAACAGCTTAATCTGCTGCAAGGTCAGTTGGTATTCATCTGTATCCCCCTTCCCTGGGTGGTGCCTGAAAATAGGTAGAATTTGTCTAGTGCACTTACCAAGTCAATAAAAACTAACTAAATAAATAAATAAAATATACTCCCACTAGTTTATTCTCCTTTCTCTGACGTACCCAAAGAAGGCCTTGTTCTCCCTCACCTCTTTGCAATCTTAAGCTCCATCTCTGCCATGGCCTTTTTAATTGCTGTTCAAACTTACTTTGTTTTGATGAGTTAAAGCTCCTTGCTTGCCTCTATCTGCTCAGCCCTATACATTTTGAAGGCTATCTTCATTGCCCTCATTGCTACCTCAGCCTGCATAGAAACCCATAAAGGCCTCATGCCTCTTACCCTTGTTGATGCCCAAATAGCCTCTCCCTTTGTTCATTCTCCATCCTCTGAAGTCTGCCCTCAAAAGTTCAGGAGGACCAGTGCCTGGGTCAACTGTCTTTCTATTGTCAAGGCTACATCGAACCATACTGTGTTGTTATCACTAGACCTAAGCTGATCTGACATGGTTACCCCCCCCATGCAATCCTGCTTGTTCAAAACTAGGTTTAGTATGGTCCCATCCCTTGTCTGCTTTTCTGTACATTGAATCAGGAAGCAGTCCTGGAAGGAGTCCTCTAACACATGACTTCTGGTGCTCCGTGCCACTGGAATGCTCCAGTCTACTTCTGTTATGTACCCCATCTGGGTTATCCCCCAGCTCCCCTGGTTTGGGTAGTGCTTTCTAGATCTCCCTCAATTGGGCATACCACTTGGGTAACCCTAGCCCCATCCTTCCCCCAAACCAGTTTAACTGCCCCAAGATCAATACCTTAGAACTCTATCCCAGTGCCCTTGTTCCCTTCCCTGTGGTATAAAGGCCATTTGGTTTAAGTAGGTCTTCGTCGCACCAAAATGCACCTCAGCATCCCAGGAAATGAAAACCCTCTTCAATGCACAACCTTTCAACCAACATTGAATTGGAAGATTTTCAGCTTCTTTGCTCCCCCTTCTGTGTACTTTAAAAACCTCAAAGAAGGTCACAGTACCAGTCAGTCCCCTGAGCTTGGTGCCCAGTGCCCTGAAGCTGTCTAACTACCCCTAGTGGCTTCCATTCCAGATCAATCATCCCAATGTGGGCAATTATGTCTTGCCTCCCCCTACCTCCCTAACCAATCCTTCAGTCCTAAGGAGTACCATGTCTGCCATCGTCCATGGCAGACAGTGCACTAGCCTACCTACCCAGTCTGAATTACAGACCACTGATTTGGAAACCCTAACAACAGAGTCCCCAACTATGAGACTCTTGTTACCAGCTGTTCCTTTCTGATTGCATGCCCCAACAAACACAGCAGGATTTGCTGCTGCTGGGGCCCTGGGGCAACAGGGTGCTCTCCCCTGACTGGGGAATAGCATGTATTGTATCCCTCGAGGGGAGGGAAAATGGTTCCTTGTCACTATCTGAAAGCCCCTTCCCTCTCCTGGAGTAGCAGTCCTCTGACCACCCCCCTTTTCTACTACCTTCCATCCCTTACTACAAACCTTGGGGGACACTATGGGAGAGGAGCAACAGTGGACAACCCTGGCATGCATGCTAGCCTGTTCCACAACTGCTATGTTGTGGCCAGTGCTGTAGCTAGTTAAGACTGGGAGTACGGCAATCCTCAGGTAGAGCAGGCATCCTCCACATTTCCACAAAATATCCTTTAGGAGGGTGGCTCCACAGGACGTCTAACTAAATGGTGCCACCACCGGAATGTGCCTGCAATCCAGTGCCAGGCAATTAGGGCAGCAATTGGCACTATCACCAATAATGTATTTTGTGGTGAGCTGTGCCCCCCGCACACCCCTTGTGGGAGGCTGCATCCCCACCCTCCCAACTTATAAATTCCAACTCCGGAGTGGTCGGACCTCGGGGAGGGGGGCACATTCCGCATTTGGAGCCCTGATTGGCTGGCACCATAACGCCAGTGCTCTGAATGCCAGAAGGGTAACTAAATAACTGACCCCCTGAGGCCTCCTCATCTACCTGCTGCCCATGTCTACTCTCATTCCCCCTCTTTAAGTGCCAACTATGATAAATCCTTGCCTGGAATGTTATTCTCTAATATAGCATCCCACTATTTCCCTGATTTTTTCCCTAACAGTCCTTGAGATTAAAGCCTGTAACTTCTGCAACCTAGCTAAGGTATTGCTAGGGTATCCTAAATACCTTGCCTCCGTTTTGAGCATAAACTACTACCCAGCTGTACTGCACATAGGTTTTTAACTAGGCCCTTCACTAATGCTACCCTGCTAACACAGCTTACTCTCTAACAGTCACTGGATTTAAAGGAGAACATTCGGCACAAAGGGCTCGCACACTCAAATGTGGGGCAGCTGGGGCTGGTTCCAATGTGCACTTTGTGTGCAAACACATTTTGGTTTGCTTACTGTAGTATAGTAGATTATATCAGACTAATTTTGCTTATTTGTAGGCTGACATCTTGTTACTACAAATCCCAGAATCACCTGCAGCTGACATCAGAGCAGTAGGCAGCAGTGCAGGATTTAATAGCCTGTAGTGCATGTTAGAGCTTTAATGATCTCCAATCAGATGTCTTCCAGGCCTGCTTTTCTCCAGTGCCTAAGTAGAGTACTCTGTGACTGTACATAGCTCATGGAAGACAGCAGGACCAGCAACAAATGATCAGAGCTTATATAAATGCTAAAAATATACTATAGGCTATTGAGTCTTCTCATTGCTGCCTAATGTCTGATGTAATCTGCAAGGGCTTCTGGGATTTGTAGGAGCAGAAGATGTCAGCCTATAACTAAACAAAGTTAGCCTAATATTATCTAATATTACAGTAAACAGTAAGGGTTCCGTGTGATAACAGCAACTGCAAAACAGCGTGGAACAAATTAGCAAACACACTACAGCAACTACAATAACAGCCCACTACATAAACAGTGCGTGTCAAAACGGCAACTCCATGACCAAAAAAATTCAGCACATCTCCAATACACCTTCCAGACCACCTCCTTATCCCTCAGGCATAGATATCCAGCAAACAACAGGAGTGATCTCCCCTTTTGGCTCTGCAGAAACTCTGCAGCTATCTCCGCATACCGGACTCCACAGCAACAAACCCATAACACACACCCCTCTTATACCAACCCCTAACTCCAAACACATCACACCTGACACAACAAACTACAAACACCTGTGACAGCAGGATACAATATGAAAAACTCACTACAACACCACACATACGAACTCACACAAATACACGCAATATCAACACACGCTAGCACCTGGAATCGAACCCTATATTCTCCAGCCTACCTACCTCACAACCTGCTTATTTAAAAACCTTGTCTAACCCACTACACCACAGTGACACCACGGCTGCAGTAAGTCAACTAACACCCTGCATACAACACACCATATCCAGCCAACATACAACTACATAAATACCTGTTTGTTTTATGCTGGGGGGCTTCACCCCCACCCCCCAGATGGGGGACTTCATCCCCTGAACCCTCCCCTGTCTTTAAATAACAAACTCCGAGACTGCACTATGTTTGTAATGGAAAGCAATACTAGACAGCACACTTCACCATCCCTTCAGGCAGTCACCTTTATTGCTATTGCTATTTAGTACATGTCACCATTTTTACAGTTGTTCAGTTTGAGTCGCTCATATTGAGTTGCTCAAATTAAGTCACCCATATCGCGGGATAGCAACAGGAAGTAAACCAAAATGTTTTTGCACACAAAGTGAATATTGGAACCAGACTTACACTTCAGTATGGGGTCCCTTGGCGGTGACTGTTCCCCTTTAACACCATACAGAGTACTATACGAGATAGATTTTTACTATGTTTTCTCAGATGTCTACTAACAGACCTGGGTATAAACCAGCCCACAGCACCACATATACCTCAGTCAGTCCACATCTGTGTTACATATGATTCAATCAGAGTATCCTCAGTAGGTGAAATAGATGTATCCTAGTTAAGACCAGAAGAAGAAGCACCAAAGTGTTCTGCAGACTAACCTGCAGATGCCATCCTCCTGATCTGTGATCCTTATTCTCCAGGGCCTCTCACACCACTATGAATTTAGGGAGGGGATTCAAGATGGCCGCCTGAGGGAACAGATGTGTGTGAGTCTGTAAACTCTCTTGACTACATTCTGAATACCAACTAAGAAATGGATTTCAACATGCACAAACAAGCATTACAATTGTTGCCCATAAATACGGAGGATTAAACCTGCGAAGTGCAATGGATATATGGATATACGGAGTTTTCAGTGGAATAATGGAACAACGGAATGAAGGAGTAACTTCCAACAGAAGGAAAAAAACTTGCACAGGGGCCTCTTCAGCCCACCTACTAACTTGACATCAACCGCCATGCAGAGAAGAACTAGAAGAAAAGATACAGCTTCTGATTGCAATCCAGAAAAAAATCTGACTCGAGGAAAAAAGAAAAAGACATCAATACTTATTTAAAGAGTTATCGAGTCGGCTTCCCCGAAACACCCACATTGCCAGCTACAATCAACACTGCTAATTCAGAGCCCATGGTGGAGCTGCCTGATAATACAAGTTCAACCATGAAAACAGACCCTCCACCATCGATTGCTAAATTTTTCTCACTTCCTGAAGCAATTTTACCCCTCCTGGGAGCCACAGTTAAACTTTCAAGCAAGCACCCTTCACAATTCTTACCAGCTAATAAAGCAGAGTCGCGCTCTGACAAAGCTTACAGTGCTGCAGTGGAACACCCAGAAGAAGCAATGACAGTGTCCGAAGACTCTAAAGTCAGACCACCAGAGGATAGTAGCAGGGAAAAGGTCCAACCTGCCAAAGGAACCATCATTACAGCTTCAGCAGGCCACATCGAGGAACAAACTGATAAGTAACATTCAGTAAACAACTCTGGGGACAAAAAGGAGGAAGAGACCAAAGCAGATGAAGTGAATGGCACCGAGGAGGAACCCAATAAGGAGGGGTCTGACCCACGAAGTTTGAACATTAATTCACCCACTGGTCCTGCATCAAGCATGGAGGTAAGACATGCAGAACAATCGAATTATGAACAGGGGGTTGCAGAAAATGACAAAGAAGCTGACTTTAATAAGATGGCCAACAGAGTTAAGCTAGCCCTGGCAAGAAGAAATACAGGTGAGGGGGTACAGGCAAAGTGGGCAAGCATTAAGGATGCAATACTTGAAGCAACATCCCATTGTGTTAGGGAGAAAGGCAAGAGCAAAAGAAGGAGGAAAAAACTTTGGTTCTCAAAAACAATAGCAGAAAAGGTCAGAGTCAAAAGGCTGGCCTTCAGGAAATATAAGGGAATGCAGCAGGACGAAGATAGGGATGCATATCAAACTTCCCTAAGGGAAGCAGGGAAGGCAGTAAGGCAGGCAAAGGCCCAAACCGAGGAAACACTAGCGTGAACAGTAAGAGGAGGGGACAAGACCTATGTTAATCTTTAATTAACATTTTACTAGAGCCACCTTACCGGCGCAGCAATACTATGAATCAAGTCCCTCCTCTTTACCAGGATTCTGTTTATGGAATTAATTGATCCTGTCGCAGAGCTAAAGGGGGACTGCACAGACCACATCGGTGGGCTGCTCGCGGAGGTCCTGGGAGATTTTTGCCGGCCGCATCAGCGCCGGGAGCTGTTTGCTGCTCGCAGAGGTCCCAGGGGATTTTTGGCGGCCACATCGACGGTAGGAGCTGTTGGTTGAACAGAGTGGGGGATGGCCACATCATTGACTAGGACAGAGTTGTGAAGTGCCAGGGTGCTTGGCCAATCAAGAGGCCAAGAGCCATATTCAAAACTCACAGCTGGTCATGAAAGGATCGGACCTAGCTGCCTCTGAATCCTGTCGCAGAGCTAAAGGGGGACTGTGCAGATCGCATCAGAGGGCTGCTCACAGAGGTCCCAGGGGACTTTTGGCTGCTGCATCAGCGGCAGGAGCTGTTTTCTGCTCGTGGAGGTCCTGGGGGATTTTTGGCAGCTGCATCGGTGGCGAGAGCTGTTGGTTGAACAGAGTGGGGGACGACCACATCGGTGGCCAGGACTGAGTTGTGAAGCACCAGAGTGCTTGGCCAAACAAGAGACCAGGTGCTAATATTCAAAACTTGCAGCTGGGCATAAAAGGATCAGGCCCAGCCACCTCTGCATCCTGTCGCAGAGCTAAAGGGGGACTGGGCAGACCACATCAGCGGCCAGGACTGATTGAGACTGATCAGAGCTAACATTGATTGTGACTGATGGCAAAGCTAATATTTTTGCAAAGCTAATATTTTGTCCCACTCGCCCTTCCCGACCCCAACCTCTATCTCTATTAAATGCACAGAGGAGGTGTGGCTAGGTGGGAGGTAGGGCACTGATTGGCTGGGTGGTATATAGGGGTTCCAGGGATCTGGTATGGGGAAATACTGACTTTGTTTATTCCTGGAACTGTGAAGAGTTGAAACTCTGTTCTTTCCTTTTGATGGTACTGTTAGGGGCTGAAGCTCTGCTCACTTATTTTGCCTTGCTTAGGAGCTGGTTCTAGGGCTGTGTTTAACTATTAGAACTGTAAGGGACTGTAACTCTGTTCAGTAGATAGATAGATTGATAGATAGATAGATAGATAGATAGATAGATAGATAGATAGATAGATAGATAGATAGATAGATAGATAGATACTTTATTTATATAGCGCTCCTTTCCATTCATTCATTAAGTCTGGAACTGTTATATATGTAAGGGGCTGAAACTCTGTTCATTCATTTCAACTGGAACTATTAGGAGTGGAAACGCTGTCCAAACACCTATTTACCCTGTTAAGTAGCTTGGTTCTAGGGCTGTGTTTTAAGATTCACTAGCTTTATACCACCCCAGTATGGCTACCTGGAGAGTGGTACGGGTAGGTATGTCAGGGGGAGGTGACCTGGTCAAAGGGAAGCGTCCAAATATGTATGGTGAGGATCCCTGTGGGTGACCTCCAGCCACCAGGTCAGGCATCTTTGGCAGAGTTGTAGGGTGCACTGGCTTTGGGGACAGTGATGGTACTAAATTGGGCCTGGAGGGAGGGAACTTGCCCACTCTGTAGGCAGTTATTGCAAATCAGCTGAGATGTTAACCGGCTAAGGATGCAACTGGAGGAGTTGGGAGGTGCAATGAAAGTGTCTGGGAGGAGCTGTGGGTGGCAGGTGGGCAGTGATGGAGCGAGACCTGGACACATTTCATCAAACAGGAGGGGTGAACTTATGGAGCGTGGACTTGTAGCAAGGGATGCAACTGCCAGGGAAGAAAACAGTACGCATAAGAGAAGGGAGGGTGGCAGGATGGGTGGAGATGACAAGGGGCAGCCTAAAGTGGAGATCAGTGGGAAATCGGGTCAAAGGCAGGAAGTTGGCATTGAGTGTTACAATAAATCGGAGCCATTATGCAACTTGAAGAAGAAGAATCAGCATTTATATAGCGCTTTTCATACACAGTGTATCCCAAAGTGCTTTACAAGCAATGCTAGACTGGTAGTGAAGTGAATGAATATGTAGTGGCAGCCATATCGCACATCATCACCCACACACAGCCTGGATAATTGCATGAACCAGTTTATGGGAAGGGAATGTTGGCCAGGACACCAGGAATGTCCCCTACTCTTTGCAAAGAGTGCCCTGGGTTCACTTCCACCTGGACACCCACCAGTACAACACCAGGATGGGTAGAAGGGACCTCGGTTTAATGTCTCATCCAAAGGACGACACACCCCAGCAGTACAGCACCCCCCTAATGCTGCACTCAGATGCCAGTGATTTTTTAGGTGCAAGCCCAATCCTGGTGTGGGACGAGAACCCACGACCTTCTGGTCCAGAGGCGGATGTGCTACCAACTGAGCCAGGCTGACACCTATACTTGGGAGGGGGGGGAAGAGGCGAGTGGTGATGAGAGGGAAAAGAATGAGGCCAGAGGGAGAGATTGGGGAAATCGGAGGGGGATGAGGACTTGGAAAGGAAATTCAAACAATCGATCTAGTGGGGGAAGAGGCAAATTAAATGTCAAGCAGGGGGAGGTGGGAAATTGGAGAGCAGGCATGAGGGGTGAGGGCATGACTGGTGGGAAAGGAGGAGAAATAGAGTCGAAGGAGGGCCCCCCCCTTGAAGGGGAGGACTGTACCAGAGAAGGGTCTCTAGGTAAGGGGGACCTGCTGGGGGGCACGGAGGGGGAAATAAGATTCAGGAGAAGGTCGGAAAGAGGGATGGGGATATGACCATGGTGTTGGGGAGAAGGACTAGGGTTGCAGATGCGGATGGGGTAGGGAATAAGGAGAAGCCTAAACAGGGGGGATCTGGGGAACTCGGTCATAAAAAGTGCAGCAAGAAGGGGAGGGTGACAAGTGGTTCTCTCATAGGGAGGACAGAGAACACCTAGGGGAAAAAGGACTCGGGGAAGGGGGACAGGTGTTGGGTCAAGAGCACTAAAAGGAGGTAAACAAAAGGCCAAGGGGGACACTAAGGTACTCCTGCTGGAGGACTCCATGATTAGGGGTATTCATTGGGAGGGGGAGGTAAAATCCAGTCGAGTAAAGGTAGTGGGTATCTCCGGTCTGATGGTGCATAGGGCAAAGTTCCTGGTGTACAAGCTGGCAAAGGACTGTGGAGGATCACCAAACTTCCTGGTGCATCTGGGGACAAATTATATCAAGGGAAATAGTGTACTGAAAATCCAAGTTCCGAGAACTGGCCAGAGTTTGTCAGGACAATGGATGCACAGTTTCCTTCTCGAAAATATTGCCAGTGCCAAGGGCCACTGTGGAGAACAAAATGAAGATCAGGGAGGTAAATGACTGGCTCAGGCAGTAGGGGGAAAATGGGAGACTGGGGTGTTGGGGGACTGGGGGGGAGTTTGGGATGATAAGGGACTGCACACCTGGGATAGGCTTCACCTAAATCTGGTAGGGAAGGAAGTTCTAAAACAGGGGATGGCAGATTTCATTCAGGCTAGATGAGGTTTAAACTTGTAAAGGGGGAAGGGAAAATGGTGGGGCTGATCTGACCACCCTTTTCACTTTCAGCCTCTAGAAGGGGTGTCGGATGATTGCCTAGGGGAAGAAGGTTCCACAGGGGGGAACAGAGGGCAGACGTATAAAAGGTCCAGGGTGAGCACGGTAAAGGTGGGGTAGGGACAAGGATTGGGGGTGGTGTTAACAAATCCAGGAGCCTGGGGAACAAGATGCCAGAGTTCCAGGCCATGCCGGCTGAGGGAGGGGTGGATGTAGCAGCAGTCACTGAAACTTGGGCCACCCCTGGCCATGACTGGGAACTTAATCTGAATGGGTCACAGTGCTTAGGAAGGATAGAAAGGTGGTCAGAGGGGGAGGAGTAGCTATGTTCATTAGGGATAACATAGCGATTATTAGGGCAGAGGAAGCAGAAGGCAATGTGGAGGCCTTATGGGTCACCCTGTGAACCCCCACGGGAGGGAAGATCAGGATGGGGGTGGTGGACTTCCGGTGACGTCAGAGAGTTAATGGCAGCATAGTCTCATGGCTCCATCTCCCCCCCCTGAACATAATCGACTTAAATCACCTGTTTAAAGAAACGGCTTCACCGGCAAAAAGCAAAAGAAACAAAGCAGGGAAGTTACCATCGACTCCGACGCAAAAATTGAGAGATATGATGCAAGAGGAGGGCCGATTGGAAATGCAAGAGAGGGAGACGACGGAGTGCCTACCGCGACCGGGGACCTCGCTGGAGGAGATTCCAACCACGCTGAGAGAGAGAGACAATAATGCAAACTGCACGCACAGTGGCTAAAATCGACAAAACACTGAACGAATTTAAATCGGATCTGGCTAAGGTGGACCATAAAACAGAGCAACTTGAACTCTGTGCTAATCAACTTGTGGAACAATCGGACTGACAAGACAGTCTAATGCTTTACCTACTTGTCAGAGACCGCGAGTTGACTCGGAAGCTTGATGATCTCGAAAGCAGAAACAGGAGGCATAACATAAGACTATACGGGATCCCAGAGGGGTCGGAAAGTACATATCAGAATACAATCCTGTTTTTGCAAGACATGTTGAAACAAATCCTCCCTCTGCCTCATGACCTAGATCTTGCAATGGACCAGGCGCATAGATCTTTAATACCCCGTCCAAAGAATCCAGATGCCAGGCCCAGATCCATCATAGCCAAACTAACTAACTACCAAGCGAAGGAAGAACTTTTGAGGCAGGCCTGGAAACATGGCTCTTTAATGTATAAAGATCACCGTATATTCATAGATAACAATTACACGAGCATGGTCCAGGAGTAAGGAAAACACTTTGGCCAATTATGAAACAGCTACGTGCTCGAAATGTAAAAGCACAAATTTTGTATCCTGCTAAGCTGAAAATAGTCTCAGACAAAGGTCCAAAAGTCTACCCTGATCTGTTGTCGGCTGCACCCTTTCTGGAGGCCCTTGGTTTATCGGTCCCCCCTCTCCTAAAGGAAAGGCTGGAGAAGGATCTCATCTCGTTGGCCTGGTCGGTGGCTCAGAGGGGTCCTCCACGTCGGAGGGCAACTCAGGGAGCTCAGAAATTGAATCTTCGAGCAGACATCTCCACCCTGGTAACCCAGCTCGGGGACTCAGCAAATATTAATAAAAACGCTGTGCATCTTCAAACGGAAGAAGAGGAACTGGAATCCCCGGAGAGCACTGAGCCCCGAGGCACAACCTGAACAAGGATGGTAAGGGAAAGGGTTACCTTCCCTGATGTCTCTCCGGACGTCCTGGAGCTTGTCTCCCCACTCTGACTTGCACTTGTCTCTCCTGTTCGTCGACCGGACAGACGGCCATTTGTTTATCTTGCATTCTGGAGGAACTTTCTGTGCCTAGCCGTCTGGTAATTTGTAGATGCTCCCTAACCAACATACGCAGGACTTCTCGAGGGGAAACCCTGCCGGACGAGACCTCGACTTTAGCAGAGGAAATTCCTTACGGATAATTTGCACAGAACCCTTTTGGACAATTAATCTCTGGACCCAGGGGAATAACCAGAAACTCCACGATGGACTACCAGAACTGTTTTTTACCAGACGAGAGGAAGCAACGCTGATACGGCGAGTCTGAACTGATAAGGAGTGGACTGCAAGTTGAGACCTGCTTAAAATGTTTAACTAGTCATGTTGAAATGTTAAAATTATAGTTTAGAAACCAATATGGCTAAGTGGAGAATAGCATTTGTTTCTTTTTTCTTTCACAGGCTGTTTGGTTTGATCTACTTGGTGGATCTATTTTGGGTGAAGCAATCATATTAAAATACGAACTCGGGGGGGGGGGTTTCTGGCTTATGCATGCTTCTTTCTGACAACAAGGCAACCCAGATTGGGGATCCCCCCATGGGAGAGAAGACAGATCCTCCACTAAGGTGGAGCTCCCTTCTAGATGGTGCACGCTTACCTGCCTTAAGGCTGGAACACCATCCTCAGCCTTCCCTAGGAAGCCAACCCACATTCTGTTTTAATGAGGTGGACAGGGCACAAGAGTGCGCACCTACCCCTAACCTTTTCTGGTTCAGGCCCCCGATGGAGGCTAGTCCTGAGCCAATAGTCCTGATCTCTGATCAGGTACACGTTGTTATGTTCAATAGTTATGAACTCGTGTTGATAGTTCAGACATTTGGGTACTTTTGGGTTATTAAGCTGTTATTAGTTTCAGGCAAGATCAGGCTTTTATCTATTCCTCATGTTATTGGACAAAATCGACGTGTGATATATCAATGGCACGACAAAACATAAAGATTCTGTCCTATAATATTAATGGTTGCTCTAATCCGGTGAAAAGAACACAAATACAGAAATACATTGCTAAACAGGGGTGTGAGGTGAACTTCTTACAAGAGACTCACCTCTCCCCGGCAGAGGTCTTAAAGTTGAAAAATAAGTCCCACCCAAGGTTGTTTTCTGCCTCTCTGGAGACAGGTCGTAAGAGAGGGGTAGCCATATTGCTGTCTGCATCCTTCCCATTCGAGCTAGAGGACACTGTGGCGGACAACAGGGCCAGATATCTTATGCTGATAGGGAGGGTTCAGGACACCCCAGTTATCTTAGTTAATGTTTATGCCCCCCCGGGCTCCCCGGTGCAATTTTATACCTCCCTTGCCCAGCTGATTATGGAAAGATCTAAGGGCCTCCTCATTATGGGCGGGGACTGGAACTTAATTTGGGACAGAAAGATGGACACTACCTCAGGCATTCAAGGCCCGGATCACCAAAAATCGAGAGTGGTGGCCCGAGCTCTGAACCAGATGGGATTGACTGATATCTGAGGAAAATATCCCAAATCAAAAGAATACACATGTTATTCACACAGATTCAAAGTATACTCGATTAGACACTTTTTTACATTTAAGGATAATATTTCTGCCTTCCCTTCGATGTGGGTGGGAGTATCCACCATATCAGATCATAGCCCAATTTTTCTTGAGGTAGCTATTACACTCCCTAGGAAAGTGACCCACTGGAGACTGAACACGTCATTGCTCCAGGATAAGGAGATAGTGGAAAAAATTAAAAAACATATTGTAGAGTTCTTGACAGAGAACTCCACACCGGGGATAACCCCACAGATTGTGTGGGATACACTTAAAACAACAATCCGAGGACAGTTAATATCTATAGCTTCCAAAAAGAAAAAGGATCGCTTATTAAAACAACAAAACTTACACGAAAAATTAATAGAAATGAAACCTCACAGAAATTAAAATGGGATAGGCAAAGAGACAGGAACTTAGACTGTTGAAGGCAGAGATTCAAAAGCTCCAACAGGAGGAGATAGAGAAAAACTTATATTATCTCAAACAAAAATTTTATGAAGGGGGTCCAAGAGGCACCAAATTACTAGCAACCCGCTTGAGACAATTTAAAGCCAGAGCTGCAATAACCAAAATTGTTTCCCCAGCTACTGGACAAATAACACGTGAACCAGAGCAGATAGCAGAGGCCTTTGTGTCCTACTATCATAAACTGTATATGCCTCAGGAGAAAAGGCCAGTACAGGGAACTGTAGATTACTTGGAGGCCTTCCCCTCACTATGCTCTCCCAAGAAAAAGCCCAAATACTAATTAAGCCAATTTCACAACTTGAAATCTTTAAGACTATTAAGAACATGAAAGGAGGGAAGTGTCCTGGCCCAGATGGATTCGGTGCTGAATTTTATAAAGCATTTGCCACGGAGTTGACCCCACTACTGGAAGGAGTTTTCTCAGAGGTTTGGGAGGAGACGAATCCTGTCCCCCCTTCATGGCAAAATGCCACAATCTCGCTTATACCGAAAGAGAACAAAGACCCTGCAAAATGTGAATCATATCGCCCAATCTCCCTCTTAAACTCAGATTATAAGATTTTTACATCTATCCTAGCAGCCAGACTGAACCCTATTCTTCCAGAACTAATTAACCCAGACCAATCGGGCTTTGTGATGGGCAGACAGGCCCCAGATAGTGTCCGCTCAGCTGTTATCATAGCTGATGTTATGCAGCGTACTCACTTGCCAGCCTGCCTCATGAGCTTAGATGCCGAAAAGGCTTTCGATAAAGTCTCATGGTCATTTCTGTTCTTAGTTCTGGAGCGAATGGGTTTCCCCACGTCCCTTCATAGACTGCATCAAAACGATATATACTGGCCCCACAAGCTTATATTAGGGTAAACGGAGGACTTACTAGAAGATTTAATTTGGGTAGGGGCACCCGACAGGGCTGTCCTCTATCACCCCTATTATTTGCTCTTTATATAGAACCATTGGCTGAGGCGGTTCGTACCTCCCAGAAGGGTCATGGCATAGAAGTTGGGGGACAACAGCGGAGGATCTCACTTTATGCAGATGATGTGTTACTTTGTTTGTTTCACCCTGAGAGGTCAATACCAGGGGTGTGGTCAATTCTGGAAGAATTTGGCAAGCACTCAGGTTACACACTGAATAAAACTAAAACGGAAGTGCTAACATTTAATTATACCCCTTCTCGGGAAGTGAGAGAATCCCTCCCTCTGGAGTGGTCCACACCCAAAATGGCATACCTGGGTGTCTGGCTGACCAGACACAGCTCCCAACTGTTTAAAGCTAACTACACCCCACTTTTAAAACAAATGGAGAGGGATATGAGCAGATGGTCACTCATGAACCTCCCAATGTATTCAGGCTGCAGACAGTAACATTGAATATCCTCCTAAATATCTATATCTGTTTCAGTGCCTCCGATTTATATCCTAAAACCCAATTCTGGGATTGGCACAGAATAATACTAAAGTTTATCTGGAACAACAAGAAACCTAGAATAGGGGCTAGAGTACTTCAGATGAATAGGGCTATATGGGGCAGAGATCGCCCAGATTTAGAAGATTACTACCTGGCTACACAGATAAAGAGGGTTCTTCAATGGGCCACCCCACATACTCTGCTAACTGGAAAGATATGGAGGAACTGGAGGAAGAGGTGTGAGGCCTCCATTGGGAGTCTGCGCTATTCAAATTGAGACCTTTGGGCTTACCCCCCCGCCCTCCTGGGATGATGCAGAGATACCTTGAGGCGGCACACAGACCTGGCAGAAGTATAAAATAAAGTATTCCCTCTGGCCTCTTTACAGGCCCTCCTGGGATGTTAACTTTGCACCAGCACGACTAGACCACACCTTCAAAACGTGGGAGAGACTGGGGCTAGTACACATTAAACAATTTATGACAGGTGGCAAGGTAACAGGTTTTCAGACTTTGGTGACTAATTATGGGCTGCGAAGAGAGGACTTTCGGTATCTCCAAATCAGGATTACATCCACCACTGTCGTAGAGCGGCCCTCCACTCGAGGAATGCTCCCCTTTGTGGAGACTCTCTCTATGATGTTGTCCTCGGGGAAAACCCTAGGCCTTATCTCCACCATATATAGAGCTTTGGCAGAACTAAAAAAGGACTATCTGGAAAGGGTCAGGAGTAAGTGGAGAGAGGAAGGAGGTGCCGGTCTCAGAGAGATTAATTGGGATCTGGTCTTTAAATGGGCCTCTAAAACGACTAATTCCCCCTTCTGGCAGGAGTTTAGCTGGAAGGTCAGGGTACGATATTTCCTCTCCCCACTCTCATTGAGCCGGAGAAGTCCTGACAGGGACGCATCGTGTTGGAGGGTGTGGAGAGGTGAAAGCAGCTATTTACACATTATGTGGGCATCACGATTGGAGTACTGTGGAGGGATCACCGGCGCTCACTACAGTATTTGGACTGGAACCTATTTTTGACTGGCCATGTCTCATTTTGGGAGAGCCACCCCAGGGCCTGACGGGAGCAGACTCAATATATCTGTGGTCCCTCCTACTGGCGGCAGCTCATAAGGCTATCACTAAATTGTGGCTAAAGCCTGACGCCCCCACGGTGACCACCTGGACTCTCATAGTCCAAGGAATTGCTGGCATGGAGGAGTAGACATACAAAATAAATGATAGAATCCCGCTTTATATCCGGAGATAGGCCAGATGGGAAATGTGGAAGGAAGTGAATGTAGCAGAAACACACTTCAGCTGCTGTAGAGGCTCTTCCCCCCATTAGTGTTGGAGGAAGAACGGGGAGCGAGGGCCCATTCCTCAAAACATTAATCTGGCCTTGAATTGGTTACGGGCCTAAATGTGGCTGCCGCCCTGTAGAGGGTCATTGGGGAGGAAGGAAAGTGAAAGAGAAGTGGTGCTCCTAAGATAATGAATCGGGGCTGCTGGTTTGAAATGTATACTTACTCTCATCTCCTAATAACCGGTTGACTAATTAGATATGAATGCTGGAGTGAGGAGAAAGATGTTGATTATCTCATCCGAACTATATTAATTCATTGTACAAGAATGGAAATTGTATGACCTGCCTGTATCAATTGTACCTGCTGGTTAATAATAAACTTGAATTTAAAAAAAAAAAAAAAAGATGGGGGTGGTATATAGGCCCCCAGGGCTGGTGGAGGATCTGAAGGATTGTCTGCTGGCTAACATAAAGGGCCAGTGTGAGCAAGAAGGGGAAGGAGTGGTGTTGATGGGGGACCTTAATATGCCAGCTACTGATTGGGGAACTATAACGTCCATGGTGACCAAGGAGCAGAGGCTGCTGGATGGTTTCCAGGAGGCGTTCCTCACTCAGCAGGTATTGCAGCCAATGAGGGAGGGTTGTGTCCTGGATGTGGTTCTTGTGGACGGGGATCTGGTACAGGGTCTGGTGGTGGAGGATCCCCTGGCTGGGAGCAACCACAACACGGTCTGGTTTGGGCTAAATTTGGGGGGAGAGAAGATAGTTCCAGGACAATGACTGTAGATTTTAGGGGGGCAGACTTTAGGGGCATGGGAGACATTCTCAAGGGGCATTTGAGGGAGCTAACACCAAGGATGGCTGTAGAAGGTAGGTGGGTGAGAGATCATAAAACAGTGATTACAGGAGGTCATCAGGTCCTGTGCAAGAGTGAAGTGCAAGGAGGTGAGGACTCATAAACCATGCTGGTGGTCCAAGGAGGTTCCGGAGGCAGTAAGGGAGATGAGAGCTGCCTATAGCAGATACAAAAAAATGAGAGGGGGGAGGGATAGGGAAAACTACCATCTTGCAGCCAGGCAAGTCACCAGGATGGTGAGGAGGGCAAAGGCCAGGAAAGAGCAGAGGCTTGCCAGGGATACAGGGTGGGGAAAAGAGGCTCTTTAAGTATATTGGGGAGCAGAGGAAGGTCAAGAGCCAGCTCAGCAGATTGAGGACAAATGGGGGGTGGGTGGAAAGTGCTAGGGAACAGGTGGAGGTATTGAATGATTACTTTGCCTCGGTGTTCACTAGGGACGAGGCTGGGAGACTTACAAAGTAGGAGCTGAAGGACTTAGAAGGGGAAGCAGGCAGGATTGCTGGAGCACCTGCTGATGAACAAGATGTTGGGAGGGATATCTCAGGGGCATCACATCAGGATGGATCTGCTGTTAGGGGGGAGGGACTGACATTGCTATCCCCATCGACCAGGTGTGGGAAGCCCTTAAGTCCCTAAAGAAGGACAAATCTCGGGGGCCGGATGGCATACAACCCAGAGTTCTGTGGGAGTTGGCAGATGTTCTGGCTGCACCTCTGGTGGCTCTCCTTAACATGTTGCTAGAGACCAGGAGGGTGCCTAGGGATTGGAGGCTGGCACATGTTGTGCCCATCCACAAAGTGGTGTCGAGGGAGGTGCCGGGAAACTATAGACCTGTCAGTTTGACGTCGGTGGTGGGGAAGATGATGGAGAGCATACATAAGGAAAGATTGGTGGGGTTCTTGGAGGAGAGGGGATACCTGGATAGTCATCAGCAGGGGTTTGTGCCAAGTAGATCATGTCAAACTAACCTTGTGGAGTTCTATGAATGGGTGACATCAGAGCTCAACAGGGGGGAGACCAGTGGATGTACTGTTCCTGGACTTCAGCAAGGCATTTGACTCGGTCCCTCACAATGGCCTACTGGAGAAGCTGAGGAGGATGGAGGTAGGGTCATTGATGGTCAGATGGATCAGAAACTGGATTGTTGGGCACACTCAGAAGGTAGCGGTCGGCGGCGAGGTCTCGTCTCCTAGGGAGGTCATTAGTGGGGTCCCACAGAGCTCAGTTCTGGGGCCGTTCCTGTTTAATGCCTACATCTCCAATATCAGAGAAGATATTGTGTGCGAAATGAGTCTCTTTGCGGACAACTCTAAGCTGGGTGCAGTGGTAGAGGGGGAGGAGGGGAGGTTGGCCCTGCAAGGGGGGACTGGATACTCTGGATAGGTAGTCCTGCACCTGGAAATTGAATTTTAACTCCTCCAAGTGCAAGGTGCTGCACCTTGGGCGGAGTAACCAGAAACATGGGTACAACCTGGTAGGGGATGAATTGCAGGCTCACAGTGATGAGTGAGACGAGGCCAGAGAGAGCAAAGTGACATATATTATTGTATATAACATCCCATTTTGTTAGACAGGTTTTTGGGGCATGTGCAAAGGAGACCAGTCCATAACAAAGCATGGGAAGTAGAACCCCCTTAGCCAAGGCATGACATACTGCTTGGGTGAGGCAGCTTTTAGCTCTGTACGCCAAGCCCAGCTTGCAGTTTGCAGTCTTGCGTATATTGCGTTTATGCAGTGAGAAGTCAAGCTGAGGATCGAGGGTAACCCCCAAGTATTTAAGGGAGTTAGCAACTCACACAAGAGAACCATCAGTTCCAGTGACTCTCAGAGGTGCAGAACAAGCTTTGGATTTGGCCAGAGAGCCAAAGATTTAAATCTGGTAACAAACTCCAGGATCAAAATACAATACCAGGGTGTACTAAAAGACAAAATCAGTTACTTAGGGATAACAGTATCCAAACACATAAAACGACTGTATGAACTAAATTATCCACCCCTTATGCAAAAGATTTATAAAGATTTATAAATATGGATGAAACTCCCCCTTACTTTAATTAATAGATACAATTCAGTTAAAATGAATATACTGCCCCGTTTGTTGTTCCTCTTTCAGGCATTGCCAATCACGCTACCAGACAAATTCTTTAAAGATCTAGATTGCAAGATCAGACAATTTATCTGGAAAGAAAAAATAACAAGGTTGGGAGTTGGCCTGGTGGTGTTGAGGGTTGAGACGCTGGACGTCACACCTCGCACTATGCCAGCGACCCGGGTTCGGGAACGAGCCTAGGTCATCAGGGGTCGGTGGGGGGGGGTTGGGAGATGGACTGAGCAGCTGTAGGCAGCTTGCCCCTCCCAGGTGGGGACTCAGCCATGCCCACTGCAAGGCTGCCCCCGGGTGGAGGCCCAGAGGTAGTGCAGATGGGAGTGACTAGCCTACGGAGGGTGTTGCAGGTCTCTACATGCGCCACCACATGGGCTCGAACAACCACGGCAAAGGGGAGAAGAAGGTGGAAAACAGAGCTGGCAGGCTCTATTATGGCCCCACAGCACCTGCGCTAGCCCCCCAGAGTCTGGATGTTGGTCTCGGGGGGGGGGGGAGTCGACTCCCTTCACCCTTGGCCCTGCCATGTGGGTAACTCGTGGGAGGTTACCAGGAGGGTTGGGTGCGAGGAAGCTGGGGACTGGAGACTGATCTCCTCTGAGGGAGGAGCCGGAGCTGCCTGCCAGCTCCACTGGAAAGGAGAATAAACTATATATATATAAAACAAAACAAAAACACGATTGCCCCTATAAAAACTTATATTACCAAAAGTAAAGGGGGGGGGGTCTTGCTTTACCAAACTTTAAGCAATACTACTTGGAGGTCCAAATATCCCAAATTACAGACTGGTTACAGGGGGATCCTACCAGAAGCCTATCAAACATTTTCATAAATACCATAACCCAATAAGCATTTTGTATACACAATATTATAAGCAAAATAAATCATTAAGAAATGAATTAGCCACAACATATATTACTTATCTAGGCTGGAAACAAATCACTTAAAATCATAGGATGGAATGATACGGTTTCATATTATACTCCTGTGAGCAGAAATTTTGGATTACAGATGTCAGTTATGGACACAGCGTTTCAAAGGTGGGAAGAACATGGTATTAGGACCATACAAGATCTCTATGAGGGAAACCAGTTAATGTCATCCAACCAAATGCAACATAAATACACCATCCCAGCCTACCATTTCTTCAGATACCTACAAATCCGTGACTACATTACAAGGTATGGGTTTACTCAGGCCTACTTCCCATTAGAAAATGTATTTAAGTGATATAATGCAAAATAAAGATCGCAATATCAAACCTTTATCCAGCATATACAGTTTGTTACAGAACTCATCGATACTTACCCTAGCCAGTTTGAAATTAGAACGGGAAGAACATTTAGAAGTAAGTATTACACAGGATGAATGGGACAAAATCATAAACTACCCCATAAAGAATTTTGCTCCTCAAAACTCCAATAGATTCAATTCAATATATTACACAGGACATACTTGACGCCACCCAGATCACATACAAGTAATCTGAATTTAGAGGAAAAATGTCCTAGATGTCAGGATAACCAAGGTTTCCTTATTCACATATTTCTAACTTGCAAAAACTTAACCAAGTTCTGGGACATAATTTTCTTTTTTTTTTTTAACTCAGCTTTATTTCATCCATAGCATTAACATAAAGCATACATTGTCAAATAAGGGTACACAGGCACCATCAAGTGGCCTCTTCGGGCTATACATCCAACCAAGAAACAGTAGTATTCAGTGTATGCTTACTTGTGGCTATTGAAATTAATAATAACATTCAGTGCTGCATCTTGCTGTACATAAAATTGTACTCCTTAAATGTTCCCCCACAGGGATACTTATACATTTATGTCAAAAATCAAACGTATAACATACTGGGCTAAACTACCCCGTTCTAACCTATGGCCATATTGTTTCCCATTTCTCCCCCAACAAGGACTCCTTTCCTGTATACTCTTTTGGCTTAAAACCATTTATTGTGCCAGGTAGTCACAGGCCTAACCTCCCTCTCCCAGCTTTCTCCTCCTCCTGAAGACCCCCCCCTCTCAGGTCTTTAATTCACTGTTCTCCCTCATTTCTAAGCCAAGACTCCCAGCCTCGCCACCGAGCCTCATGCTGATCATGACGAAGCCTTAATTTTGCCATCAGGGCTTCCATTGATAGGACTCCTTTAACTCGCTGGATCCATTCCGCCAGAGTTGGGGGTTCCCTGCTGTAGCCAATGGACTGTTGCACATTTAAGGGCCACAACCATTAAGGTTAACACAACTGCCCTGGTGTCTCCTCTCTGGTGCGTGGCCACTGGAAGCCCCAGTATCTATTCCTCAAATTTTAAGGGGAGGAGGACCCCAGTGATACCATTCACCACCATCTGAATAGATTGCCAGTAACCAGCTAATACCAGACAACCCCAGAATGTATGCCAGTGATAGCCTGAGGCACTGTAGTGACATGTGATTGATGGAGTGTGGAAGAATCTAACTAAAATGTTCCAAAAGAACTCACGCCACACTGTGGTGGACATTTCCCGCCATCCCCGCTTGAGCCTACGTGACCAATATGATTCACTTATGGTTATGTTGGGTTCTCTCTCCGAGACCCTCCTGATGTCTCCCAGGGATGCTCCGTTCTGAGCCAGCAGGATTTTGTAGATATTTGATATGAATCTACAGATGTCCTTAATGGTGACCACCCCATGTAAGAACTCTTCCTACCCTGTATGGGGTCTCATAAGGTGCTGAACATTGTCCTCTCTGTTAATGAAGTGTTGGACTTGCATATATTGCAAAAATTCTGAGTTAGGTCATCTGAATTTGTCCTTAGCTCATTAAAAGGTTATACATTTTTGCCCTTCTGTAAGTTGTGTGAGCCTAAAAGGTCCTTGGATCCCCCAGCCTGCATACCCTGGATGCAGTGATGGTGGAAAAAATTCTGTTTCATATCTAATGAGCGAAAGAGGCCCCAGCCCCTCCAGTGTGTTAGTAAGTTTCTGGATCTTCCTAAGAATATAAAGTCCATGCTTAACCCAGTGGTTCCTCACCATCCCCACAAGTTCCAGAGGTGCCTCGGTTAGGGCCGATGTATATAAAGGTCTTGTTCCCGACATCTGCGTCCTCTATCAAATACCATTGCAATGATGTTCTCTGTCTGGCCCATGTCACCAACATTGTGCCCTGTGAGGCCAGATAATATAAAGAAAGATTAGGCAGGGCCAGACCCCCAGCCCCCCTTGGAAGATGTAATATTTTTTGGCAACCCTGTTTCTTTTATTATTCCAGATGAATCTGGAAATTTGTTTAACTCTGTTCCAGTATGAAACAGGTATCCGAAAGGGAAGGCATTGAAACAAAAAGAGGAATCAGAGTAGTATGTTCATCTGTACGGTGGCTACTCTTCCCACCAAATTTAGGTGCAACAGCTTCCATCTTGCCATATTTCGCTCCAGAGCCTCCCATAACAATTGGGACATAATTTTCAAAGTGGTAGAAAGGGCAACAGGTATTACACCAGAAAAAGATCTGCTTATTGTTTTATTGGGACATAAACTAAAACAGTACATTCAAGCAGATAACCACCTCAAATTATTCTCATTAGCTTATCTTGTTGCCAAAACAATTTATTCTGATGGCCTGGAAAGATAGCAGCCCACCCTCAGTTAGGACTTGGTTTAGCTTAATGATTGATCTGTATACTCTAGAATGGATACATTACTTTAAGAATGATAGGCCAAAATGTTTCATATTATATGGGACCCTTTCCTGGAGATAGCTAAGAACTATAAAAATATAGGGTTTAGAAGAGCAGACTCCTCTACACACACATGTATAGGTAAAGAACTGTATTATGATTTGTTAAATAGTGAGGGCTTGCATTGGGATGGTGGTGCTATAACACACCAAGCAATTCAATGTACGGATATATAGTGTCGCACTCACCCCAGCAGTAAGAACAACAAATAATCAGTTCAGTAGCAAATAAACATATTTATTCATCCATCAAAATACAGAGTGCTGTAAAACAGTGTATCAGGTAGTTCTTATGTTTTACCCAAAGGCTTATTCAGATAATTCTCGTTCTTCTCGATCTCTCTTCAGCTTTGATATGGTGGACCATTGTGTGTTACTTGACCACCTGAGGGAATTTTGTGGTCTCGCTGGCACAGTCATCTGCTGGTTTGAGTCCTTTCTCACAAACAGGAGGCAAAGGGTAGTGATGGGAAATTTCTCCTCCTCCGCTAGTCTCCTGTCTTGTGGAGTACCTCAGGGTTCGGTCTTGTCATCACTGTTGTTTGCTGTGTACATGTTACCCCTGGGAGGACTCATTAGGAAATACAGAGTGGATTTTCATTGTTATGCCAATGATACAGCTGGGTACCTTTCCTTTGCACTAGGGACATCCAACGCAGTGGACGTGCTTAACAGCTGCCTTGCTGAAATCAACAATTGGATGGCCTCCAGCTGGTTGTGACTGAACCCCAATAAGACAGAGGTACTGGTAGTAGAGTCAAATGGAGGGCATGATAGAATGGCCTCAGGCACAGAGACAGGACTTGTCCTGGGTTCTGTGCCTTTGAAGACCTCCTCCAGGGTGCATAACCTGGGTGTTATTCTGGACAGCAGTTTGAAACTTGAGGCCCAGGTGTCGGCCATGGTCCATACCAGTTTCTACCATCTGAGAAATATCACCAGGATTAGGCTCCTGGTTCTGCCCCTAGACCTCCTACCTTAGTGCATGCCTTTGTGATGCTGAGGCTTGATTACTGTAATATGCTGTACCTCAGGGTCTTGGGAGGTACCCTCTGATGGCTTCACCTAGTGCAGAACCTAGTGACCTTCCTGTATTGGTTCACGCTTTTGTTTCTTCCCGTCTTGATTACTGTAATGCTTTATATCTAGGGTTGCCGGGGGTAGATCTCTGTCGCCTGCAGCTGGTGCAGAATGCGGCAGCTAGGCTGTTGACAGGGCTACCAAGAACTTGTCATGTCACACCTGTGCTGCGCGAACTGCACTGGCTGCCAGTGCGATGGAGAATCACCTTCAAGGTCGCATTGCTGACCTATAAGACCCTACACGGCCAGGGACCAGACTACCTGCAAGATCTCCTTTGTTCCTATCGTCCTCTCCGCCCACTCCGCTCCACTGGCGAGGGATTGCTAGAGATTCCCAGGGTCTGTTATAAATCATCTGGGGCTAGGGCTTTTTCCTTTATGGCCCCGACCCTGTGGAATTCTCTACCTCTTCAGGTTAGAGAGTGCCCATCCGTGGAAGCATTTAAGAGATCCCTGAAAAGTTATTTATTTTTGCTGGCATTTGGTTAGTTTATTTTATGGATATTTTATTGCTTTATGTCTTTATTTATTAGTGTTGATGTTTTATCTCTGTTTTGTATTAGCGCTTTGATTTCTTGAAAAGCGCTTTATAAATAAATTTTGATTTGATTTGATTTGATTTGAGAATGCAGCTGCCAGGTTGTTGACGGGGCAATCTAAGTATTGCCATGTCACCTCAGTGCTGCATGAACAGCACTGGCTGCCAGTCAGGTGGAGGACCCTCTTTAAGGTGGGCTTGCTCACCTTTAAGGCCCTACATGACCTGGGCCCTGGTTACCTGGCAGACCTTCTTATGCCTGCTACCTCAGTCCGCTCCCTCCGTTTCTCCTCGAGGGGCCTCCTTGCGATTTCCAGGACAAGGCTAAAAACTGCCAGCGACAGAGTCTTTAGTGTCACCAGCCCCCTCCTGTGGAATTCGCTCCCTCCATCAATAAGGGAGGTCCCTTCGGTGGAGGTATTTAAGGCACGCTTCAAGACCTTCTTGTTTGTGTAGGTTTTTCCTAACCCAGCTTTGTAAATACTGCCCTGTTCTGACCTGTTACACTACTTGTCCCCGATTTCTATTTTATTTATTTATTTAAATTAATATGTATGAGGCTACCTCGATGCCTGATTGGCTGGCTGAAAGGGCGCCAAGTATTTCTCCAGCTCCCCCCCCCCACGAGTCCTTGGTGCAGTCCCATAAATTCCCTGACAAATCCTATCTCTCCAATTGGCTGCAGTGTGGTCACAAGGCTGCAAATATGGCTGCTGTCCCAAGAGTTCTCATTTAGTCCACCAGCAGTCCCAACTTTAATCCCCTGGTACAGCCAGACCATTTACATTTATTCAGTGTTGGGTAACTTACTTTTTCTATTACTTTCTATTTCTTTTAGAAACTTGATCCAGGAAGCTCTGTGCAGTCACTATCAAGGATGGAGAAGTACTAGAAAAAGTAATACACCTGACAGTTACAGTTACTTATTTCTTTTTATACAAAAACAATACAAAAATAATAAAAAACTATAACAGATGACATATACTTGAAAGTAATAGGTTAGTTGCTAGTTACTTTCAAATACATGTAATCAGTTACAGTTACGCATTACTTTCGTATAAAAAGACATAAGTAATTGTAACTGTAAGGTGTATTACTTTTTCCAGTACTTCTCCAACCTTGCTAGTGACTGCACAGAACTTTCTGGAACAAGTTTCCAAAAGTAATAGAAAGTAATAGGAAAAGTAACTAACCCAACACTGCATTTATTCAAATATTACCCCACCACTATGTAGCAGCCCCTTTCTCCTGTTGATCGCTAGCAGCATTTAACATTTTTATTCAGCCCTTTTCCCATCACTGCTGCCATTTCCAACTATCCGCAGGCAGCCCATGTGCAGTCCCACTGCAATCCATCTATTCTCCCCACATTTTAGTCCTCCAGCAGCCTGAATAGACACATTTATTTAATAATAACCCTATGATCTGGTGGCTGTCCCTTTTTTCTTCCACACCATTGCCCAGACTAACATTTTTATTTTAGCCCCTCCTGTTGCTAGCACTGGTTTAGCTTGCCTCAAGGTACTAGGCAGACTCCTAATTAATATTCATAATGCCCTATTTACTATTCATGAATTCCCCCCCCACAAGCCTTAGAGCTGACAGGCGCTCTTTATTTTAAACACAAGAGGCTTCTTCCACACCTCCTTCACTTTTGCGGCTTTCCTTTCACCTCCTCCGGGTTGCCGGTCCCCATTTAGCTTAATACAGGGGCCGGGACCACCGGAGAGGCATCCATATGACTTCAACAGTGGACAAAAGCAGAAATGCACTACATGCATGTGTGAGCTGTCCAACTGCACCATAGTGCAAAACAGGTCAGCGGTTTCACGCCCCAGGTCCTCCGGCCCCACTCTGGGCCAAAAATTACTACACGGGCCGGAGGGAGGATCCAGAGCAAAATGGGGACTTGGGCCAGGACCAGGAGCATCACGGGGGGAACAGTCAAAAACTGGGACAGCCCTGAAGGGTAGCAGGTGCTCACGGGGATTACATACGGCTCAGGTACTTTGGACCGCTAGGGGAAGCTGTTGTTCTTCTCTAAGGTCCTAATAGAAATGATCATTATATCTCATTGTGGCCATCTGTTACAAGTTTACAAATCCCCACTTCATCTGACAAATTCTTTCCTCGCATCCTAGCAGTTGGTTATTGCTTCCCCAGTCACATACAGTGGTGGGATTTGATCCCCAGACAGGGAGCCCTTCTCCATATATAACCTGCAGCCCTATCCACTTGACCACACTACAGGATACTGTTGTCAGCCACCGGGATTCATTAGTATGTCAGACCCCCCCCCCGCTTTTAGTATACATCTACAACTATCAGTACCCCTCTCCCCCTCCAGTTCTTGATAGACTTCATTTTCTTGAGCAATCATTAGATAATCAGGGTGACTGACAGGTAAACTATCGTGGTTTGGGTGATCTTTTTGGCAAAGGTAGTTGAGAAGGTGGTGGTGCTTCAGTTGCAAGAGTACCTCATGACTCATGAGTTATACAAACCTTTCCAGTCGGGATTTCAGGCTAGGCATAGCACAAAAAACCACGCTTGTTAGGGTGCAGAATGATGTCCTCAGGGTGAGGGATCGTGGGGATAAGACAATTCTTGTTCTTCTCTATCTCTCTTCAGCATTTGACACTGTGGATCATTGTGT
Source organism: Neoceratodus forsteri (assembly GCA_016271365.2). Classification (NCBI taxonomy): domain Eukaryota; kingdom Metazoa; phylum Chordata; order Ceratodontiformes; family Ceratodontidae; genus Neoceratodus; species Neoceratodus forsteri. Next base: position 244,504,929 of record CM057454.1, on the reverse strand, counting down.
GTTGCTTGACTGCCTTAGGGAGCTCTACAGACTCACTGGTATTGTCATCCACTGGTTTGAGTCCTTTCTTACCAACAGGAGGCAACGAGTTGTGATGGGGAATTTTTCCTCCACTCCTAGCCTCCTATCTTTCAGAGTTCCTCAAGGGTCGGTACTGGCCCCAATGTTGTTCGCAGTGTACATGCTACCCCTGAGAGACATCATTAGAAAGTATGGCTTGGGCTTTCATTGCTATACCGATGATACCCAGCTATATCTTTCCTTTGCCCCAGAAACATCCAACATGGTGGATGTGCTAAACATCTGCCTTGATCAGATCAACGACTGGATGGTCTCCAGCTGGTTGCGACTGAACCCCCGATAAGACAGAGGTATTGGTGGTGGAGTTGAACAGAGTGCGTGATAGGATGGCCTCTGATTCAGCAACTGTAATTGTTCTGGAAGCTGTTTCATTGAAGGCCTCCTCTAGAGTGCGTAATCTTGGTGATATTTTGGATAGGAATTTGACTATGGGGGCGCAAATATCCTCCACGGTCTGCTCCTGTTTTTTCCATCTTAGAAATATCTCCAGAATAAAGCCCCTTGTGCCACCTCTGGACCTCACTACCCTGATACATGCCTTAGTTACACCAAGGCTTGACTACTGCAATGCGCTCTACGTCAGGGTCACAGGAGGATCTCTCCGCAGGCTGCAGCTGGTGCAAAACACAGCTGCCTGGTTACTTACTGGGCAGCAAAAATGTTGCCACATTACACCGGTGTAGCGTGAATTGCACTGGCTGCCAGTAAGGTGGAGGATCCTCTTTAAGGTGGGTCTTCTCACCTATAAGGCCCTACATGGGCAGGGCCCTGATTATCTGTTAGACTTTTTTGCACCTGCTCTCTCTGTCCGCTCCCTCCGCTCTTTCAGTAGGGGCCTCCTGGCGATTCCTAGAATGAGGCTAAGATCTGCTTGCAACAGAGCTTTCAGTGTTGCTGCTCCCGTTCTTTGGAATTCGTTGCCTTTTGTGGCTAGGGGAGCCCCTACTGTAGATATCTTTAAGGCCCACCTGAAGGCCCTATTATTTTCCCAAGCTTTTTGGGATTAAATTATGGAATTTAGCAGAATATGACAATCATATGATAGGTTAAAAAAATATATATTTTGTGTATTTAATATGTGATATATTATATGATTTTTGTTGCTGTATTTATTCATTTGCACAGCACCCAGAGCCTCCGGGATTGGGCGTTTTTAAATAAACTTTGCCTTGCCTTGCCATCTATTGGATCTTAATTTATATAAATTGCTTTACACTAGACATAATCTTAGGCTGTTGTATTCAACTTAGTGCTTGTTCTTACTAATATTCCAGCCACATGGTTTTATGTTAATTGACTATATGACATTTTAGATAAGTTTATTTAATAGTAATGCTGTTTTAGGTCTTTTTAAAATTGCTGTCCGAGGTTTATGTTTGGGCTCAATGTACATTGTTTGTTCGATTCTGATACCCTAATAGCACAGTCTGCCTATCAACCATCATTACATGAGAGGGTAAAGGAAGATGGGTTTAGTATTCCCATAGATGCTGGTGACTGCCTTAACATTTCACATCTATTGGGTATTCATCACAAGACCCTTGCATATAATATAGGCCTTTCCACAAGAAAATCCACTTATGTCTGTGTAGGGATAAGACTTAGCCTTACCCCAGCATTCATTATCAGGTTACTTATGCTAGCAGGGGATATAGAACAGAATCCAGGACCTTTGGCTGACACTATTGACACCAACACAGATTATTTTTTGGCTGTAAAAGGAGGCCTTAAAATTATCCACTTTAATGCTAGAAGAATTGCCTCTAAGTTACATGAAATAGAGGCCTGGATTAATTATTGTAGGCCAGATAGCTTAACAATATCTGAAACATGGCTTAGCCCTACAATTTTTGACAATGAATTGGCTTTACCAGAATACTGAGTTTATAGAAAGGACAGGGAGAAGGGCAAAGGGGAAGGGGTTATGTTTTATATTAAAAATTCTTTGTCAGCAGAACCCCTTACTCACACTGAGTTAAGTCATTATTGCTTTGAGCACCTAGGGCTAGAAGTCAGTTTGGGAACATTTAAAACGTTATACATTTATAACCCTCCCAAAAATAATAATCTGGGGTTTCAGGACTTTATTGAATTAGTGACTATCTATGGCAAAAGGGAATTATTGGTAGTAGGTGAGTTTAACTCAAAGACAATTTTACATATAAGACTGCACTCCTGGATTCAGACCTGCAGCAATTAATAACTAAACCCACTCGCCTTAACTTAAAATCTAACAGGCAGCTGGCCAGGTGGCACTGAGGGTTGAGGCGCTGGGTAGCACACCTTGTGCAACACCAGCAACTCAGTTTCGGGAGCGACCTTAGGTCGGCAGGGTGACAGCACGGGGTGGGGTGGGGAGGGATGGAGCAGGATGGAGCAGCCTAATGGCAGCTCTCCTCTCCTCTCCTGGGGTGGTTCTCTCCCCCCCCCCATAGTTTCACTGCCACCGGGTAGAGGTCCAGTGGCAAAGCAGGTGAGAGGGAGCAGCAAGTCGGGAAGGTACCTCAGAACACGGCACGTGCATGCCTCCACACGCACGCTTGCACGCCCAAGGAAGGGGGCAGACAAAAATGGGCAAAATCACCGAATAAAAACTTAATAGAAAAAAATTAAATCTAACAGGCACTCTGTATTAGATTGATTTTTTACCAATGGAAAGGAGCATGTTGTTGCCAGTGGTCTAATACCAGATTCTGTCAATTAATACCATCCAACTTTGGGATCTGGAAAGGAGGATGAATGCAAAAGCCATTCCCTAGATATATTGCAATTAGGAATTACAACAAATTAGATGTTCCCAAATTTTTAAGTAGGTTATCTCATGTAGATTGGTCTTATCTGAAAGCTATTCCAGACATAGATTGTGCACTGGACTACTTCATTAAAGCCTTTATGGAGATAGTAGATAAATACGTGCCAGTGATTAGGAAGAGAGTTAGTGGGAGGAAAATCAAATGGCTAAACAAAAACTCTTTTTAAGTTGATGAAAGATAAGGATTCTGCAGGGCTAAAAATAAAAAAAAAGTAATACAGCCTTTGATTTAAACGAATACAGGAAAAAGGGACAATTGTAAAAAAGGAAATTAGAGCAGCCAAAATTAATTTCTTTAAGCAACAACAAGTGGAAAATTTGTCCAACTCAAACAAATTCTGGGGTTCTGTTAGATCCCTATTAACCCCATCTAATGATGCCAGCACTAGTATGCTAAAAGATGGGGATGTGTTGACTGACCCTATTTTAATTGCTGATGAATTTAACTCACAATTCACAAGTCTGGATAAATAGCGGAAGGTTAGCAGGGATAAACCACTATTGGTCAGGGAGTTAAACTAACTAGTCTGAGTTTTCACTTAAAAATTGTTAAAAGTGTTGAAGTACTAAAACTGTTTAAAAAGTTAAAAATTGATAAGGTGCCTGGTTGTGACGAACTTCCACCCAAGCGTTTGGTACTTGCATCATCTAAAATTGCCTACCCCCTTAGCTTAATATTCAACATATCATTCCAAACAGGACAAATACCCAGTCTACGGAAAAAGCCTTATATAATACCCATTCACAAAACAGGGTCCCAATCAGAATTCAGTAACTTTTGACCTATATCAATTTTTTAGGCACTTTCAAAAATAAAGGAAAAAATAGTATACTCACAGCTAAATGATTATATCAGGACCCATGATCTAATCTCTCCTAACCAACATGGCTTTCGGTGGGGGATACAGCACTGAGACCACCTTGGTTGGGTTCACGGACACTGTCCATAAGGCTACCAAGACCGGCAGCTTAATAGGGGCAGTGTTCATGGACCTAACCAAGTCATTCGATTTAGTAGATCATACCATCTTATTGAAATGTCTTGAGCATGTGGGACTTGGAACCCATGCTATTAATTGGGTCAGGGATTACCTTGACAATAGGTTCCAGTGTGTTAAATTTAATGGGGGGTTTTCTACATTCCACAGGGTCCAGTGTGGAGTCCTTCATTGCTCCATACTGGGCCCTTTACTTTTTACTCTCTTTATTGAACCTATCTCACAAGTACCACATAACTGCAACTCAATACTCTATGTAGACGATGCAGCATTGGTGTCTCATAGTACATCTGTTGTAGAAGTCAATTCTACATTAAGCCATGAGTTTACTAAAATTCAAAATTGGTTTTGTCAGAATAATCTGGTTTTAAACAAAATAAAAACTAAAGCCATGTTGTTTGAATCTGATGTTAACATAAAAAAAATACTTCAGTGACTTTACCGTTTGCTCACGGGGGGGGAGAGTCCAATTGAGACTGTAGATTAATTTACATATTTAGGTATTAGTTTGGACCCATCCCTAAATATCAATATTCACATGGGCAAAGTCATTTACAAGATACATGCAAAGAGAGGAACATTATACCGATTACGAAATTTCTTAACAAAAGAAATATGTCTTGCTATCACTCAACAAAATCTTCTCCTAATATTGAATTATACATCATTGGTCATAGTCATTGATATTGCTCCTGCTTGTACCATATCTAGAAAAGAAACATTACTACAAAAAATAGGGACGTTTGCACTCTTAGGTCCCAATTGCACGCATCACTGCCAAATACTAAATCAACTCAATTGATTTTCTGTATAGAATAATTACAGGTATACAATGTCCTGTTTTACATTCAAAATAATAAATACTGGAATTCCAGTCAGTTTACAAAGCTCACTCACCAAACATTCCCTTATTTACGAATCATGATCATCTGCAAAGTCTCAATTGGTCTTGCCCCCATACAATCAAATGCAGGTAAGAGAACCTTTGTCTACTGTGCTGCTTCTGTCTGGAACACTTTACCTCTCAATGATCTACATCTGTTAATACCTTCAACATGGCAGCTTTTAATCATTTTAAAAGTCTGAATGAATGTGTATGCAAATGAATGTATTGTATTACTGTCATTTCTGTGTTTTTATATTGTTATAATATGTATATTTGTATGTTGTACCTTTACTTGACTTCAGGTCGTACCTGAAAACGGATTGTAAGTTCCAGAGTACTTCCCTACAATTTCAAAATAAATTAAATGAAATTGAAAACAGACCTGTATGCAGGAGACTATCCAGCTAGAGACTGCTTTCCTAGCTGCTGGTTTCCATTTGCCAGCCTCTCTACAGGTAATAAAAAGTTGTGTGCCTTTGGACCTGACATCCCTTGTCCAGTCCATGTAGTGACCTGGTACCCTTTTCACACCCAGATAGTGCAACATTTGCTCACCTCTACTGAAATATTTAAGATAGAGTACAGGAAGGGTAACTGACTGGATCAAGTGGAATTTTTACACCACTTTAGTTAGGAACGGCCCATTGGTTCGAAGGACTACTTTATCCATGTGGAACATTATGTAGTTTGGATATGTATAGAGCGCTTGCAGTTCGTTCACCCTCCTGGCAGATGTCATGGCTATCAGGAAAACTTTTCCATGTGACATATTTTAAATCAGCTGTAACCAGAGGCTCAAAAGGAGCCTTCATGAGCTAGGCAAGACAGATATATTAAAATCCCATGGAGGGACTGTGTGTACAGGTGATTGAGGCCTTTATAAAACCTTTTAAAAATAGGTTGTGAGGCCAAGGATTTATCTTTGCCTGCTGATTCGTAGGCTGATACAGCTGTCAGGATGTACCTGCAGGGTTGAAGGTCTCAGACCTAATAAGGAGTGTACATGTACCAGGTGGTCCAGCACTATAAGCAGCCCTGCTTGCATTGAGATTATCTTCCTGGGACACACCAGTGTGAGAATCTATTCTGCTTAGAGGATTATGCTTTCTTTGTTGCTTGTGTTCTGGAAACCCAAAGCACCCTCAACACCTCCTCTGACAAATTCAAACTAGAGAATTCTAGCAGTTCAAGAACCGTGCCCTCAGACATGATGTTCTGAGGTTTGGGAATGTTATTCAGCCCTGAGATAGGGTCAATAGATTGTTACGCAGTGGCAGAGTGATTGGGAACCTGCTGCACAGTGTCAGGAACATTGAGTACCAAGCCTGTCTGGCCCAGTCAGGGACTGTCAGGATCACTGTTGCTGGCTCCTCCTGAGCTTTATGAGCACTCTCTGTATGAGTGGGAATGGTAGGAAGGAATACAGTCAAACTCAGAGCTAGGGCATCCTCTGGGACTGTGCCTCTGGTTGGTGACCTGCAACAAAATTTTGGGAGCTGATTGTTCTCCCAATAGGGAAACAGATCTATTTCTGGTGTACCCCATCTTCTGAATACCGAGGCAAGCACTTGCTGATTCAAGGTCCACTCCTGGTTTCCCAGGCTGACTATGCTTAGGGAGTCTGCTAACCCACTGCCCTTGCCTGGCAGATGTACTACAGAAATCTTTGTGTCCAGGGAGTAAGCTAGATATCAGATTCTCATAGCTTCTGTACAGAGTTTTGAGGATCTTGTTCCTCCCTGCTTGTTTATGTCGTACATTGTTGTGGTATTGTCTGTGTGAATTTAAGCCTTGTGACCCTGTAGCTGGGAGGAAAATGATTGCATTGCCAGCAGTACTGCCCAGGGCTTGAGAATATCTTTGTGCTCTTGAATCTCCTGTGGGCTCCAGAAGCCACTTACTGTGAGATCCCCCAGGTGGATGCCCCACCATACGAGTAAAGCATCTGTTGTGAGAATAGCTGTTGGGGGTTGTTAGTGGAAGGGAATGTCCTCTCTGACGTTGCTTTCCTCCTTCCACCATTCTAGTGCTTGTACAAAGGTCTTTGTGACTGGCACTAGCTTGGATAGTGAATCTGATCTTTGGGACCAGTGACCCCTTGGGTGGTACTGAATGTCCCTAATCTGAAATATGGCCCATGACACCACTCCTGTGGATGAGGCCATGTGGCCCAGTAACTGCAGGAAATGCATTGCAAGCCATGTCTGGCCCAATGTGAAGGATTCTGCACTGGCAATCAGATTTGATAACATTTCCTGTGGAAGGAAAGCCTTCCCCTACAGAGTATCCAGTTCTGCACCCATGAAGCCCAGCACCTGAGCAGGTTCTGTCTCAGACTTCACTTCTGCAGATTTTTTAAGAATCGCAGGTCCTCTATGGCATTCCTTACCTGCTGTATGTAGCACCTTGCCTCTTGCTCTGTTTTCCATGAGACTAGCCAGTCGTTTAAGTAGGGAAAAAGCAACACGCCTTGTCTTCTCAGGTGTACTGCCAGCACGGCTAGACTCTTTGTGAATACTTTTGGTGCTAAGGTGAGGCCAATAGGAAGGGCTACAAACTGGTATGGGCAGTTTCCCAGCCTGAACCTGAGATATTTGCTGTGGTTGGGTCTGACTGAAATGTAAAAGTAGGCATCTTGCATATCCAGTGACTTCACCAAGTCTCCAGATTGTAGGGATGGTATCACTGTGCCCAGTGTGACCATCTTTAACTTTTCTTTTTTGATGTTTGTTCAGATGTCTTAGATCTAAAATGTGATGCCACTCCCTATGTCTGTTGTGGGTCAGGAAGTATCTCAAAAACAGGCCCTTTCCCCGCTGAGAGATAGGGACCTATTCTACTGCCTTTGCCTGCAGCAGTTTCTTTACTTCCAGTTCTAGCAGAATTCTTTCTGTTGGTGAACGGGCTGTAAGGTTTTTTGATCCCTGCAGTTCTGGCAAACTTTTGACTTGCTGGGACAATCCCTGACCCACTACATCCAGGACACACTTGTTTGTGGTAATTTTTACCCACTCCTGAAAGTAACGGGTCAGCCTTCCTCCCACTGGCAATGGCTGACTGGTGACCTGAACAGAATTGCCAAGAGATTTTGGTTTGCCTGTGGCTTGGAGGCTGGTGCTGTAGCACATCCGGAGCCCCTTCTGCCTTTGCCTTTGTAGTAACCTCTTTGGGGTTGACACTTGTAAGAGGTGTAGGGTCTTGGATAGTAACCCCTGCCCCTGCCTCCCCTTCTATAAGGCCAATGGGATGTGGATGCCTTTTCTTTCTCAGTGTTATTTTTAAAAGTGGGTTTGTATTTGTTGATCTTTTTCATGTGTGCCTCTATTTTGTCACCAAATAGGGAATTTCCCTCAAATGGGAAATCACTGGCTTTAGCCTGAGTGTCCTGAATAAGGATTGTAGCCTTTAGCCAGGCAAACGTCTGCAATACTGCTGCATGAGCCAAGACTCATGAAGCAGTCATTGGAGTCTACAGCCATGTGGAACTGGTACTTACTGGCATCCAGGGCTGACTTTGCAGTGGCAGCCAAGTCCAATGCCACTATACCAACCACCTTGTCATTCAGTGCCAGCACTGCATTACACAATGCTTTCTGGTAATGGTCTGTGTATGCCCAGTAAGCTGCCTGCCTCAGGAGCAGTGGAGCTGTTGTGTACACTTTTATGGCCATAGTAACCAGTTTTCTGCAGACCTTTTCAGGAGGCTGCGTGGAGTCAGGGACCTTGGCCTTCTTACAGTCAGCTGCTTGTACCACTCCTTCATGAGCAGGCTGGGCATACAGGTATTCCACCCCCTGTCTGTCCACCTGATACTTTTTTCAACTTGTTTATCAGAGCCAGCAGCTGAACTGGGTGTTGACATGATATTTGCTATGGCCTTTTGAAGTGATTTGTGGATGGTGACTACTAGTCTCCTTCTGGGGGCTAGCCCCATCATATCCATGAAGTCCAACTCCTCATCATCCTTCTCTGTTTCATGGAAGGGTATGTTGAGGGTGCTCACCATCTTTTTGATGGACATGGAGTAAGAAGCATAATCAATCCTCTGTGGGCATAGGAGGGGAACCAAACTCTTGGCCAAGTGAACCATGATGTTCTATGGGTTCACTTTCCTCCTCCTCCTCCTCCTCTTCTTAATACACATCCCCTTCTTCTTCAGGCAAGTGGTCTGGAACCATCATACCTTAGTCATGTCCTCTGTTGAGAACATTTGTTTCTTATCCACTGCCTGCTCCTTTTCCCTTGCAAAAGGAGTCACATGGACGTGTTTTTCCTTTTTCTTAGGCACTGGTTCCAGTACCTGCTCCAAGGTTAATTTATTTGTATTTTTGCCTTCATTGGAATCAGGGTTCCCCCTTTCAAACACCCTGTTATCATTACTATCTTTACCATCTTTACAATGCTTATCTGATGCCTGAGCAGCTTTATCTTTTTATCTGTCCCCTTTGACAGTGACTGCAGCTTTTGAGGGGAAGAACCGCACCCCCCCCCCGTCTGTCTTGGGCCCAATTCTTTTCACTGTTTTTCTAAATTACCTCCCCAAGCCCTGCTCTTCTGTGTCAATACATACATATGCAGATGATATGGTTCTTTTTTCCTCTGGCTCCTCTGCCTCTAATCTCACGGACCAATTCCAACTGGACTTTAACAACATCCACCATTGGTTCCAAGTTAATCAGTTATCCCTCAGTGACAAGAAAAACAGTCTCCATGACCTTTGGCACCAGGCAGAGACTTGCTAGAGTCCATCCACTTCCTTCCTTTCATACCCCTGATGGTGTTATTATTGACTATGTCTCCTCCTTCAAGTACCTTGGGGTATGGTTAGATCATCATCTAGATTTCTCTGCTCATGTGGATGTTAGTCACAAGAATCTTCACCCCAAGCTTGGGGTACTTTACAAAAATAAGAGAAGCATTCTGCTTCCTACTTGCAGAGAAATCCTCACCAAGATGATTTTGCCCATTTTAAATATGGAGATATTGGGCCGGATATTCAGAAGGATTGCTCCCCGGTGCGATATTCAAACGGGGGTTGTGTCTGCACAAATCCCGATGCGCCAGAGTGCATCAGTAATGTGCGCGGAGGTGCAGGCATGCCCATTCATACCCCGCACATCCCGATATTCAGCACGGGATATGCTGAGCCCATGCATGCACAACCCTACCTGCGCTGCACACAGATGAGTAAAACAAAAGAAGCAACTGGCCACCCACAGGTGAGCTGCCGTATTACAGGAGCAACACAGCAGCTGTCACCTGTGGGTGGCCACCCGAGCTCCGGCTGCCCCTTCATGGCGGCGCCCCCGCATGCCCGATCACAGGCATACATAGAGAAAAAGGATAGTCCAATAACCCTGGTGGTTCAGTGGACCGCTTGCAGCCCGATCGCGGGCATATGTAGAACATAATAATCATCCAATATCCCTGGTGGTCCAATGGACTACTCGCAGCCCGATCGCAGGCATCAGTAGAAAATAATGCCACACCAAAACAACCCTGGTGAACTAGCGGTACCCCTCCTCCAACCCACCCACTGATCCCCACCACCCTGCTCCCTCCTGGTCAGCGGCGGGTGCCAGCTCCTCACCCACTTGCCGCCCCGCCGCCCACCGACTGACACTGTATGGTACGGCTGTATGCCCATTGGTCCACAGTGTGAGCCAATGGGCATGCAGCCTGTACTGTACTACACAGTCCAGATATGTGAATGGATCCATTCACATATCTGGACTGTGTAGTACGGTAGAGGGCTGCACGCCCATTGGCTTACGCTGGACCAATGGGCTTACAGCCCTATCAGGGGTCAGTCAGCAGACAGCGGGTGGCAAGTAGGGGGAGCTGCCCTGCCACTGACCGGGGAGCGGGCAGTGGGGCTCAGTGGTGGGTGGGGAGGGGTACCGCTAGTCCACCAGTTTTGGTTTGGTGTGCATTATTTTTACTGATGCCCATGATCGGCTGCGAGTGGTCCATTGGACCATGAGGGATAGTGTTAACAGTTTTAAACAGCCTTATGCCCGCAATTGGGCTGCAAGCGGTCCACTGGACCACCAGGGATATTGGATGATTATTATAGTCTACATATGCCCAGGATCCGGCAGTGGGGCACTTTGCCACGATGTGCAGGGGGCGTTGGTCCCCGACAACTGCAGCTTGGCAGGGCGCAAGGCACTAGTCACCGGGGATCGGAGCACCTGCACGCAAATGAGGCCATAATGACATGCAAATGGCCCAATTTGCGCCTTGCATGCATTATGGCCCCATTTGCATGTGCACTTTTGAATATCACGGTTGTTGCACCTAGCACAATGGAACTTGTGCTAGCGCATCCCCCTGCTCCACTCTGGCCATTTCATGCAGAAAAAGCCATCGCACCATGAGCACTGGCAGGCCAGGGTGCTATATTCAGCAATGCTATGCCATGGCGCTGCTCCATTGAATATCACCCTGCCAACGCCCCTGCACAGCCAAGTTGTGCTGCACCCAAGCTTGCGCCACAGCCTGGCACAGTCTGAATATCCGGCCCATTGTTTATAGTGCTGCTCTGAAGTCTGCTTTAACTGGACTGTATCCTCTCTTACTTTTTCTGTCATTTTGCCCTTGATAAACCCATGCATACTCATCACTGTACCTTGTATTCTTCCTGTTCCCTCCCCTCTTTTGATGCCAGGTATTTCTCCTACTGTGTCTCCTTTGTATCAGAATGTTGGTTTGGCTCTTCCCCCTTGTATCTAACCTCTCTCCTCTTCCTCACCACTTTGTCCTCTCACTCTTTTTGTAATGCTTGCTCTCACTCTTTTGCTCTTCCTCAAGTGAAGTCTACTGCTGTCCAAGCTGTCTTCACATTTTGTTTCCATAAACTTTGGGATTCCCTTCCCCTCCTAATCACTTTGCTCCTTAATGTTCTGCTCTTAAAGCTCTCCTCCAAGAGTTCTCTCGACCCACTTCTGCAGTTGCTTCTGATATGGGGCTTACCTCTTACCTGCAACTTACCTATTTCTCTGTCCTTCAACTCTTTCCCACTTCCCCAATATTGGACATTCCCACAGTTTTTAGGTTGTTAAATTGACAACTATTTAATTGTTCTTTTGTTCAATTTCACTGTTTATTGCTTGGTAACTTATTTTTGCCAATTTAGTCTTAGGCATAATTGTCCTTTTTAATTTTGTTATACTTATTCTATTCTGTGTATTTTTATATCCTATATCTGTTATCTGTTCCCCTCTTCCCCTTCCCCAGGATGCATCTGGAAATGATATGTTACCGACTCAGTATGTCTTTCTTGGTAAAACCTTGGAATAAATAAATAACCCTCCGATGCATTCTTTCCATCACCATTAGGAACTCCCTCTGAGCCTTTATTGAGCTTGGTAATATACAGGCAGACTGAGAAGCCCTAATTTCTTCTCTTTTTAAAGCCATTTTCATTTGGGTTTTAGGGCAAAACTTTTTTCAGAGTTCACAGTTGATAAAATCATGATATGGACCCAGGCACTTTTGACAAAGCTCATGGCAATCTGCATTTGTTCGGAGCTGGAAACAATTTGACAGTTTTTAAAGCCTGTGGATCCTGTTTTCTTATTAGGTGTACTAGTCATGCCAAACACTGAAAAGATCTGTAATTTAAATTAGTTGGTTCCAAGTCACAAATGCATTAAAATAAATTACTTTTTCAGTTAGAATATCTAAAAAATGCTAAAGCGCTGAATAGTAAAGTGATTTAAAACTTGTACCAAAGCACAATTTGGTTCCCTTCAGGCACAAACTGTGTATGTGAGATGGGAGAAAACCACTTAGAATTGTAAAAATACAAGCGGTTTGAAGCTATTTTATGAAAAGAGGTTGGTTCCATTCAGGCTGGAACAATATCAGTGTGACTCTTTCTCATTCCTGAAACCAACCAAAAACTGGAGAAAAACACAAAACCACAATAAAATAGAAAATGACAACCTAATTGACACAGGGTATTAGCAAACTAACTTTAGTACTAGGAAGCAATAAACAAAGTAGAAAGAGTTTAAGTTGTTGACCAAACTTAGCAGAGAAACAAATCTAACATTAGAACAACAGGGAATGTGACCACAGTGCAGAGTTTCACCTTGTATTGTAAGTTCTACTAATTAGCATAAAGTTCTACTTCTGGGGCATCACACTCTTGTCACAGAGGTTGCTACATTTGCACAGAATGTGTTTATTCACCAGAAACGGCTAATTCATTTGCACAGCAAATGTATGTATTCAATAAACACACACATTCGTTTGCACAGAATTTATTTATTGCTCAAGAAACAGTGAATTCATTTGCACAGAATGTATTTATTCACCAGAAATGGCAATTCATTTGCACAGCAAATGTATGTATTCAATAGACACACACATTGTTTGCACAGAATTTATTTATTGCTCAAGAAACAGTGAACTCGTTTGCACAGAAAATGTATTCAATAAAAACTAAATTCCTCTTAATATAGCAGTCTGTGTCATTCTTTTAACAAAGTAACATACATTTTTGCATTAAATGACATGTTTTGAGAATGTCTGGCACATATATGTGCATGTTAGTCATGACCACATTTTTGAATGGCTATTTCGCGGTTGGCCATTTTTTGGTCATTGACCATGCGGCTCCCAGGCCCAAAAAGGTTGCAGACCCCTGCTCTAGTGGGAAGATGCACTTTTCTAAGCAATCATTGTTGGATTCCTGTTTGAAACATGTGGGGGCAGTGGGGCAATAAACACTAGTATTGTTGTAGATACTGTAGCCAATAACTGAAGGACAGGATATTACGGACAGACTGAGTCTTTATTGGAGTGTTTACATCAGGTCCCCTATAACCTGGTGCACCTGCACATTGCTGCCTCATACTGTGCTCGAGGGTGATGTATGCACTGCATAGCGACATCTGGTGTCCATCAAAGGAACTAGGGTGCACTAAAAATTCCAATGTTGGAACAGAAAAATAAATGACAAGACAATCCATTGCCCGGTGCTATGGTGCAAAATTGTTACAGGGGGCAATGGCTACCACTGTACACATAGGTTCCGTGGCAGTTTAGAGGACCCCACCTCACACAATCCCAGTTGGTAATTACACAGAATATACATAGACTCTCAGGTAGTTTAGTGGACCCCACCCCCATCCTCACCCAATTGACAATAAAATATACATAATTATACAATGGACATTACAAATCCTGTAATCTGACTGGTCAGATAAGGTCTTTACCCATGGGTATATCCTGCAATAACCCATGGAGGAAGAAGGGCATTGATTAAAAAAAAAAACATTTTTACATTTATTTTACACGTGGGTCCATTTTATAATCGCAACAAGGCACTACAGTGCATGGGTAATTGGGAGAATACCCACTTCTCCTGTGGATAAGTCACATATAAATATATGAACATATGAAATTGCTAGCAGAAACAGGCCTTAATGGTCTATCAAATCTGTTCAAGTGTGCAGCTCAGTTTAGATCCCTGGAGCTGCCCTCCCTTCCCTACTCCTCTTGGAATCATCCAACTCTTCCCCCCCTTACACTCCCCCTTCCCCATCACAGTACTGATTCCTCCCGTTCTAATTTTGTTCACCCTGTCCCACACCCCACACCCCCTTAAAACTAGCTACTGTATTCGACACAACTACCTCCTCTGGTAACTTGTTCCACCCCATCATGACCCTTTCAGTGAAAATGTTTTTCCTCATTTCCATCTTAAAACTAAGACAATGTTCTTCTGCCACAACAACCCCCAATCAGGTCCAAGTCCAACCTTGCAACTGTCACAACTTCCCTAGGGGAACCACTTGAAGTTGTCCACAAGTTGAAATACCTTGGAGTCTGGACTGACAACAAACTATCCTTCAGCGTCCACATTGATAGTCTCTCCACCAAGTTTAAAGTCAGATTAGGCTTCTTTTTTAAACATAGAGCCCTCTTCCCACCCGAGGTCAGACTCAGACTCATCCAGGCAACATTTCTGCCGCTCTTAGACTATGGTGATATAATATACAACTGCACTTCGACTACTAACCTCCACAGGCTCGATGTCCTCTTCCACCATGCCATTCATTTTATTATTAACGCATCCCCCAGGACCCACAACTGTGACCTATATTCCACTGCTGGGTTGATGTCCCTAGCCATTAGAAGACTGCTCCACCTTGATATATGGATGCTCAAAGCACTGCACAATAAACTCCCAGACTATATTTCTTCTCTCATCCACATTTCACACTGTGCTTATTCCCTTAGGAAGTCTTCCTTCCTCTTCCTGGATATCCCCAGAACTAGAGCCTCCCTCAGCAAGGGAGCTATATTGCATTCTCTCCTAGTAGCTTGGAACAGCATTCAAATGGTACTCAAGCTCACCAGCCTGGTCACTATTAATTTCTTCAAGACGCTCACCTCAAGATACTTCATGGATGTTTGCAAATGCCCAAGAGCTTAGCTCTCTGAATCCATTTTCATCTCCCCCTTTTCTTTAACCTTCCCCTCTGGCCCTGTCTCATGTGTTATCCTGTTGCCGACTAAGTCCCCTACCCTCTCTTGTAGCACTCCCCTCCCTACTAACTGACTATTTCATATCCTTACTCACTCCTGTCGTGTCCCTTCCCCCTGCTCCATTCCTTGCCTTCTCTGTGTCCTACCGCAGATTGCTGCATTGTTACATCATGTAATTTGCCTCATTACTGCTCTATCTTGTCACCAGGACCTGTTTGTACTGTGATTGTACGCTGTGATGTATGAAACCCATTGTCTTATTCAAAGTATGTTCCTCTTATTTTGTAAACCTGTTGTACACCTGTCTTGTACTAAGATCTCCTTGTGAATTAGCTTGCTCAATGGAGTTTTCCGACAATAAACTTGAATTGAACTGAAATCTAACTCCCACCAGCTCCAGGCTATTCCTCCTTGTAGTACCCTCCTTTCTTAAATTGAAGATGCCCTCCGATCCAACCCTGGCTATGCCTTTAAGGTATTTGAAGGTTTCTATCATGTCCCCTCTTTCTTTTCTGTCCTCCAGGGAGTGATATCCTGTGATAAGGGTATCCGCTATTGAGCACTTACAAAAATGGTGACTCAATAGTGGCGTCTGTTCACAGGGCTACTGGACAAGGGGGCCAATATGGCTATAGCAACATCCTGTCTCTATATGTACATGCGCGCAGGGGGGAGTGAGCATGCTGTGTGATGGGTGGAAGGGGAGGGAAGGTTTGTGAGGTGTAGTGTGGTGGTGGGCTGCCGAGCTGGCCGTGTGGCACGGTGTGTTCACTGCAGGCTAGAGTTGGGAGGGTGCCGGGTTCGTTGCTGGGTGCATTGATATTTTGTGCTGGTCCAGGATTTTTGTTGTTTTTTTTGTTTTCACCCCACCTCCAACATGCACCCTCTTGGAGCTGAGAATCTTTTAGTAGGGGGGTGTGGGGGGCACATCCCTTCGCATAAACAAAAAAACTGTTCTCGGCACACTTTTGGTGTGCACAACAAGAGTACATCGCCAAAATCGATTTTTGATGATGTACACTCACCCTAACAGTGATCTCCTTTTCGCAATCGCCGTTATCACATAGAACCCCAGGTAGTACATGTTGAGCTCCTTCAGCCTCTCCTCATATATTTTGTCCCCCATGCCCTGGATCATCTTGGTTGCCCTCCTCTGGACCCCCTCCATTAGACTGATATCCTTCTTCAGATAAGGGCATCAGACATGAACACAGTACTCCAGGTGTGGTCTCACCAGAGACCTGTACTGTGGCAGAATAACATCTCCCTAGAGGTGATCCCTCTGGTGATGCAGCCCAGCATTTTATTTGCTTTGGCTGCTGCTTTATGGCACTGTGCAGAGTGCTTCATGTCACCCCTGACCAACACTCCAATGTCCTTTTCCTCCTCTGAGATGGTCACCTGTACTCCCCCCAGCCAGTAGCTGGCCCCTGGGTTCCTGGCTCCCAGGTGCATGACCTTGCATTTCTTGATGCTGAATCCCAAATTTTATTTTATTTATTTATTTAGTTTTTGATAACCCAGTAAGTGCGCTAGTCAGCAAGTGACTGTTTTCAGGCACGACCCGGGAGATACAATTACAATACACAAAGAGTACAGCCAGATTATTAAAACAACAAGTACAAAAAATGCAGAGAGAAATACATATGGCAATGTAACATACATTAGTAAACAAAAATATACTTTAGCACTTGATCATGGAACATACTCAAAAATGTGAATAGTAGAAGGCAGAAAATAAGAGAGGATAGGCATCAGTAGAATGTCAGATGCCCGACCATTTCTCAAGCCTAGCCAGATATTCCTTTAATTCTCATCTCCCCTATACTGTGCCCACCCTTCCACACAGCTTAGTATCATCTGCAAAAAGGCAGATCTTACTTTTGATGCCCTCTGCTATGTCACCAATAAAAATGCTGAACAGTGAGACCCCACTGGTTACAGGCCTAGGTTTGGATAGTTCCCCCATACCAACACTTTCTGGTTCCTGTCCTGCAGCCAGCTCTCAACCCACCCCAGTAGTTTGTCTCCTATTCCCACACCCCTCAGCTTGCTGATCAGCTGGCCATGTGGCCTTGCTGAAGTCCAGGTACAGGACATCCACTGCCTGCCCCCTGTCCAGTGTCCTTGTAACCCAGTCGAAGAAGTCTATCATGTTTGTTTGACATGATCACCCCATTACAAATCCATGCTGCCTGTCTTCCTGAAGACCATTTACCTCAAGGAAAGACACCAGCCTTTCTTTTAGAATGGTCTCCATTGCCAGCCCATTACTGCAGAGGGCTGAGGCACTGGATGTCTTACCTCGTACTACGCCAGCAACTTGGGTTTGGGAATGACCTTGGGTCATCAAGGAGCCATCATGGGGGGGAGGGAGGAGCATGATTGAGTAGCCTCATGGCAGCTCTCCTCCCCTTGGGAAGGTGGTCCCCACCCCCCCGTAGTCTCGCTGCCACCGGGTGGAGGTCCAGTGTCGATGCAGGAGGAGGGGGCTGCACGAAGGGAGGGCATCTCGACACACGGCATGTGCATGCCAGAGATGGGAGTGTGTGGATAAAAATGGGGTAAATAGCCTACAAAATATATATATAAAAAAAAGAATGGTCTCCATCAATTTGTCTCCTATGGAGGTTAGGCTGACCGGCCTGTAGTTACCCGGCTTGTCCCTGGGATCACTCTTGTGGAGTGGTACCACATGTGCCATCCTGCAGTCCTTCGGCATTCACCGCTTCTCCAGCGAGGTGTTAAACAGGTCTGTCAGAGGGATTGCTAGTACCTCCACCAGCTCTCTCAGGACCCTCAGGTGTACTCCATCTGGGCCAGGTGCCTTGTCCACCCACAGTTCCCTCAGTCCCCTTTAGACCCTGTCAACCCCACTTGGCTGAACCTCTTGACTCACCACTCGGGTGTGGGTAAATTCACCAAATAACCCACACCCTGTCATGCCTTTTTGCTTAAAGGGACAATGTCAACCCCTTTAGGTCTCAAAGTGTCCCTAGTTTAAAAAACACATTTTATGATTGCCAACATTCCATAAAGATTGTTGATGTAGCTGATAGTTTGATTCTGACTCTTTTTCTTTAAAAAAAAGTGAAAAACAGACTGCCCACCATGCTGGTGTTACTACACAAACACAGATTTGTTTACATTCCTCGATCAGCTCCAACTGCAGCTTTCCTGGACTTGGGAACGCCCACAACACAGTCTAGACCCTGGTGATGCACTGGGAGTTTAGAAGGCTAATGCCTCATGAGTGACTGCATTGTTTGGGTGTGTTTCTAATGCTCAGGAAATATGCAGTAAGAACAGATCCACGATTGTAAACAAAACAAGGTTGTTTATAAATATACATTAGCATGCATTTCAGTTCTACTAAATAAGGAGACAGACAAAACAAACAGCAAAATCAATGAATTTAACAGATGGTAAGCAATCATAAAATGTAGGTTTTTAACTAGAAATAATATGATGAAAAACAGGTTGACAGTGTCCCTTTAAATACACAGTTGTGGCTTAAATGTATAACCACGCTCTTCTGGTTGGGGTCAGAATGTGTGAGTCTTTTATCCTGGTAATTATTTACTATTTACTAGCAAAATATAATTTGCATTAAGTCATCCATCAAAACTAAGGTGTTCTTTTTCCCAGTACCTATTGCTTGACTTAGCACATGTGGATATGTTCGACTTTCTTACTCATGCAGATTACTGCCCTATAAAATATCAGAAGACTGAGGGATTACCCAAACCTGTATGCCAAAGTGTAATAATATTTCTGGATGTTATCACAGGAGATGTAATGCTTGCTCGTCTGCATTCATTATTGAATATTTCCATAAAACATAAGTTACAAAAGTGACAGCATGGCTAGCACAACAGCAGTAGTGCTAGCGCTTACCACACCATCGACCCACATAAAGGAAATGAGCATAGATCATCGAGGGCCACCCGCAGGAGCAAGTATTGAGCATCCTATGGACTACTCTTCTTCCTCATAGGGGAACACAAGAGTCCTGCTACAGGACTGCCCACTGGAGACCAGGTTGCAGCACAGATGTGGAGGATGTCCAGGGGGAAGGGGCTGCTGGACCATCTCGTGCATATACATGCATCAGCACACATGCGCATTTGTGCCGCCACACGTGGTGCTCCTGAGGAGTTAAAGGGGGGAAAATGACTGGGCTGCTCCATGCCAGCACTCCCTGAGCTCTTGTACTACCACCGCAGCATGCCACCAACAACACTGTGGCCCTGGGTAAGTGGTGGATAACTGCTAAGTCCACAAGAAGGTTGATGATGGGGCTGGTGGAGCAGTGCCTTCAGCCAGACCCAAGAGAAGGATAAGATACTAATTGAAAAAAAGAGAGAGTTTCAGGTATTTCCAAAGCAATTTGTGTGTGGAACCACATTTATACCTTACTGATAATCCGACATTGGCCTTGGAATTAAAAGGCTGTCACTTTTCAAAACTCTTTTTTATTCTTTGGAAACCGGGTAAGGAAACGCCTGTTTTCAGGGGTAAGCTAGGGAGGTTAAGTGACTTGCACAGAGTCACACAGTATGCAAGTGGAGGTTGTGAGAATCAAACCCAGGTCTGCTGGGTGTACAAGCTCATTCACAGCTCATTTCTCTTAACTCTACACTATACTGCCAGCCCAACATTACCTGTCCTAATATCTTCAAATCAGTTCTAAAAAAGGACAGTTTGGAAAACTCATCTTGTAAATGCAATGCAGGATTTTCTAATTGTATTCTGATTATTTCTACTGTTTTTTACTGTTGTATTGCACTGTTTTGTGTCATCTGGGTCCTCCTTGTAAATGGGCATTTGATGCCATTGGGTCCTACCCAGTTAACAAATAAAAAAATAAAATAAACTGTATTCTCTTTCTTTTCTGATGATGTCACCCTGCATTGCAGTTCCAGTAAATGCACTGTGTGATGACAGGGGCTTGTTTTTAAAATTACTTCTGACTCTTAAAATAATTTTTGGTTTTCCATTTCTGTTGTTATAAATCATGACATTATTTTTCCAGTGGGAACTGTATATTTCTAAACATTCCAGACATGCTTATGCACATGAATGATACCAGAACTCTGTGTACGTATACACATATAAAAGGATGCACCGATGTAGGACACAGTGCAAAATAGCAGAATGCAATCCTGCTTGCTCCAAGACCTCATTACAGCTACAGTAGAACTGTTTCATTAAACTATAACTCTGCCAGACTGCAGTCTCGTCAAGCCTGATAAACCTACCTTTGTGCTGGTGTTTCTAGTGATGATTTTCCCTAAGCCATCCACGTTCTATTTAAGATAAGATCATTTCTTGTATAAACTGCTGCATGTATGCATGTTCTTATACTGGTTTATAAAAAAAAAAAGATTGTACTTAATTTTGATGCAATAAAAATGTATCTAACTTTATGAAAAATCTACCAGTGTTTAGTAAACCACCTCAGAATGCTGGATATTTTCGTCTGCTTTCTATTTTTTTTTTTGCTTTTTATATTCTTGTTTAAAGGCCTGTAAAGGCTGAAGGATTAACAGCACTAGAGGCACAGGTCCTGTTTGTGTAGACTTTGGGAAAGGAGTTAGGCATAGACTCTGCTCCCAGCATTCAGTGTACAAAATGTATTGTGTCCTGGCAGTTGGTCTGGCATGCTAATATATGAAGTGGCAGTGGGCTATGCAGCTGGGTCACTCAAAGTAGGCAAGGATCCTATTTTAGAAATGAGCTGGGTTAATATTTAACCATTGCCCACATCCTGCAGGTCAGCCTGCTGTAATCAGAGGTCCTTCAATTACCACAGCACTGTAGCAGACGCCCTTCAATTAACACAGAGGTATCAGGCAGCAAACACATGCCATGAGGACGAGCATAGGTCATTAATAACACAGATGGAATGTTTGGGGGGGAGCTTAACCCACTTGCCAACAATCAGACTAATGCTACAACTAGCCTGCACTGACTGATGCTGACAGCCATTGCACAGTATTAGACTGGTTAATCATGATGTATTCTGGCTTGTAAAATTCTGAGCTGTTCAAGTTGGCAGTTAAACTAATCGAACTCTGCAGTGGCCCCAGCATAAACAATGCTGATGAAGACTTGGTAGTGTTACATCACTCTTTTCTTTTCTTTGTGATGTATTCTTGATTGTGAATGAAACGGAATGCTGGATCACATATTCCACAATCCTATTAGCTACAGTACCTAACCTCCCCTAAAAACTAGGAAGTAAAGCTACAGCAGCACTTTCAAAAGGCATAAAAAGTGTGCATTTTTTTAAATATCAAGTTTAAGCTCAGAATAGGAATAATACCTGCTGTACCACTGGATATTTCACAATAATTTAAAACAGATTTAGTTTAGTTGCCATATTGGTCCTTGTAAAAACAGATCCAGAAGCAAATGGTTTGATACCTTTTATTGGACCAACATAGATGTCACAAAAAGAACAGAATGCCTAAGCTTTTGGACTTGGTTGGTCCAATAAAAGGTATCAAACCATCTGCTTCTAGACTAATTTAATAAACTCGTGTGTTAAAGGCCTGAGGGGGAAGGGGAGGGGGAGGGGGAGGATGACTCCTGGAAAGAATGGGGAGGGGGCAGCTCCAGAGAACTAGACTGAGCTGCACACTTGAGCAGACTTGATAGACCAATAAGGCCTCTTTCTGCTGGCAATTTAGTATGTTCGTATGAGGTGAACAGTTCTTCTAAACAGAGAGTAATTGTTACAAAATGCCCAATAGTAATGGACAGAAGTTATTGCATAACTGAGTTTTAAATTCTTCCAGGCTATGCCACTGCTAATGTCCCTGACTTGTAAAGGGGTCAAATGTTATATACAATTCCATATGCAGATTTGCTGCCTCCAGCCCCAGATTTTCTCATCACTGTATACTTCACAAACACCTTGACAGGCCTTCTTTTGACACAAGCAGTACTTACTTTACCCTCATCAGTTTTAGACATTTCCTAAAAGGCCAGATCACAGTTTTGTTTGTGGCTGATGCTAGCCACAATGCTGGCTCCTGGAGTACTAGATCTGCTCATACTGATTGTCTCTGTGAAGCAGGTAGAGGACCTCATACTTAAATTGGACACAAGAAAGAGTGCAGGCGCAGATCTTATCGAGCCATACTACCTTAAAATTGGCTACTGTCTTGTCCCCCCAACCCATTATTCACCTTTTTAACATGTCCCTTGCTGAGGGCTTCCTCCCTGCCATATAGAAAACAGCACACATGTTATTCCGCTTTTTAAAATCAGGCAATACTAGCGATTTAAATGTAACCCCTAGGTGGCGCTATTCCAAGGGCTACTACCCCTGCCTGCTTAACTACTAATAGGTTGAGGGGCCTAGGTCCAATGGCGGGTGCCTCCACCCAGAGGTCAGGGTTTACAGTAGTTAAACTAACTTGGTCGCAGCTCTCTGGGACATTGTAACCCCTCTTTCTTCCCACTAGTGGCCCACACAATGCATCAGGAATATCTTCACAATGTACACTCACCCCCAGGACTGGCTCTGTCGACTGGACTCTGGGGACCCCTGTAAAACAAGATGACACAGTGCAAAAGCCATAGTACAATACTTTAACATAAACGAATACCACAGTCAGTGTAACTTTGCTGAAACAAACAGATCTGATTTATTTAAGTAGCTGTAACAAGGAAGGGGGAAATCAGGTTAATTAGGTTAAACACATTAATAATCACAGTACGTGCGCATATTCAGAGTCCCAAATTGTCACTTTCACTGGGTACCCAGGATGGGGGGGGGGGCTAGCCAGGATCGGTGCAGCTGGTTGGGGCCCTGTGATGGAAAAACACTTGCACGATTCCCAATTGTAATCCGGAGCCGGATGGCTCAGTTCGTGAAGAAATTAAAAACAACAATTAGATGACACACTTGCAATTCGATAAACAGATGGCAGGGAGCTACCCTGCTTGTACTCACAAACTCAATGCTGAGAACTAGATGGAAGGCAGATTGTCCTGGATTGCCAGGAGAAGCAGAGCTTGAGTGATAAGGCCCTTGTGACTGGACCCCACTGCAGTTTATAGCAAATGGAATATAGTCCAGATTAAGCTGGGTTTACTTCCAGCTTCATGCACTCAATTCACTGTACAGGGGATTTGAAACGCGATCCCCCACAAGCACTACACACATTTATATGTAAAAGGAAAGTACTATACCAGACAGGCTGCTTCTCGATCCCGACCGCAATTACTGCACGATACCCGGGAGAACACACAGCAGCTTCAGTTCATGACAGACCGAGCGCGATTCAGCAATTTCTCCAGTCTTCTACAGGGTGAGCCTGGTTTCTGCTCTTCAGATCTCCTTGATTCTCCTCACAGGTCGGATTAAGTCCAAACGGGTGCTTACACAGGCTGCAGACCGAAACTCAGGGCCTCACATACAGCTAAACTATATACACCACAGAACTGGAGCTCCTTGTCTCTTCACTGCCCAAACTGATCTAATCTCTCCAGTCCCAGAGTAGTGCATTTCCTTTAGCTCCACACTATTCTGTTGGCTGGTCTGGCTGTCACTCACAATAAACTCCGCCTGTTGGTGGAAAAAGGCACAAAGGTCAAAACTACATTTCCCAGAGTCACTGGCCATACAGAACATAGGTGGCTGGCTCCACAATGAGAGTCCAAGTTCTGATTTGCCAGCAGCAGGCTCCATTTTAAAGGTCCTCCCACACTGATCGATCCATTTCAGCAGTTCAAAACCAGAATGGAGGGCTAGGCAAAACAGTTCAGACTGCAAAGGAAAGCAGGTTAGACAAACTGTATTTTCATTATTACTCTAAATGATTTCTGGCAAACAGTTACATCTTTGAAAAGTGCTCACTCTGCCCACTTAGCGACAGCAGAAACAGAGCGATTTGGCAGCAGCTCAAGCGGGACTCAAGCAGGGAAACACACAGTCCCCATACTAACTAATTATGTCTGCAAGCAGACAGCTCTTAAAGAGACAGTACCAGAGGCTCTAAAAGCACTCACAGATAAACGACTTAAACGCCAAACACCATTCAGGCTTGGAGCATTCAAGCAAGCTCCTGGAAGACTTTTTGGGAACCCCCATTTGCAGGGGGGGTTACATAAACAACTACCGTCCAGGGCTTCAGATAATTTTATTTTAGTGGAAGTCAAATACTTCCATGGGTTGAAATTTGGAAGTCATTTCAGTTTTACTGGAGTCAAAATACTTCCAGCTGTCAACTTTTGGAAGTCAAAATAATTCCAGTCAACAAATTTTAGAAGTCGAAATACTCCAAGTCATATCGTTTTTGAAGTTATAGGCCTTCTGAATACTTCATTGTAACATCATCCACGGCACATCCACAGAAATATATTTCTGAATGAGTCTAGGAAAGGAAAATGTGCACAGTAAATCAGTTACTTACAGCACGTGTTTATTTTTTAACTCTGTTGATGCTCCCTCATTCTTTGGCCCTGGATCTCTTTCCGGCGTGGACACTAGGCTATGGCTTTTTCCCACTCTGTCGAAGTCCTCCAACCAGACATCCATCCCAGGAGTGCTCTCAACCCCTCACTCCAACCTGACCAACCCCCCACTCTGAGTCCCCTGAGGTGGGACTGTCACTCTTCTGGCGCTCTATCTACAATCTAGCCAGAGGGGGGTGAAAGCCAGAGGCTGGTTGGAAGGGGCCGGCGTTGAACGTGGATGCCGTGCTGTGGGTCTCGCTTTCACCTGTCTGGGTGCCAGGGTTTTTCTGCTTTTTCTCCCTGAGGTGAGGGCGTGCAATGGAGCCCAGTGAAGGTGTGCTCCCGCACCCGCACTCAGAGCATCCTGCCACACCTCTCCCCACCTATGCCGCTCCTTGGCTGCAGAGCCCTCAGTCTCCACTGGGGGCCTCTAAACCCTTGGAGCCCACAACCCACCCTCTCCAGGAGAGGAGAGCAGTCCTCTGAATGCTTGATCCTCTCCTGCCCTGATCGACCATCGATGACTCGTATCTGCTCCCGAACACAAGTCACCGGCATGGAGTAAGGTAAGGCGGATGCCTCAACCCTCAGTGCCACCGGGCCAGCCACAGTACATGTTTATTTCATGAATTGTTCTTGCAGTTCCAAGTAACCTCCATTAATCTTGTGTTAAGTTGCTTGCAGTCAGATGCCTGCTACATTCAAAGTCTGGTGATCATACACTATCACTAACACACAGATATCACCTTCCTATTAAAGCTGACAGTTGTTGTGATATCAGATCTCATTTGTTGTATTATTATAGGTTGACGATGTCAAGCAAGATACAATGCATGAATGCAATTAAGCAAACAACACCAAGTCAAACAAACTCAGTTTTGTTTTTGTTTGTTGCTCATACTTAATTAACAGCATGTTGTGGAGAGTCACCACACACTTACAGAGGAAATTCACCACAAAAGGACCTTTCACCACCAGTTTAAGGCACCAATATGGTCAGGTATCCATGTCTGACACCCTCACCACTGAATGCCATGGCCAGCTCCTGCGACATGCCTGCCCCCACCAACATAGTCAGCTCCCCACACACATGCCTGGTCCCTTCCACTTCCAACATGGCCAGTTCCCCACATATACACCCAGCTTCTCCTACAATAGCCACCATCCCCCACCAAGACACACACAGCCTGCTCCCCAAACCCACACACAGTCCACTCCACCCTCATTCCTCACAGTCAACTCACCTAAACAGTCAGGTCCTTTGCACCACACACACATACACACACACACACATATCCTCCCATACCCTCTGTAATACAGCACAGTATGTGGAGCCACCTAAGACCATAAGCACCCCCCTGGACGCACCAGCCATCTTGCAGTCTTTCAACCTGTTGCCCCACCACACACACAAATACATAAACATAGTTCCCAAAGTGCAGCCAAGTATGGCATGCTTTGGTAATGTTTTGTAAGCCAAAAATAAGCTTTCACCACCAGTTTAAGGCACCAACATGGTCAGGTCCCTGTAGTATTTGGTGGCCAAAAATAAGTACCTTAAAACACATCAGGGTCTTGTAGAAAGGAAAACATGTACCACAGAAATTTAGACCTTCTCTGTTTACTTCTTTTCAGCACAGACATAAGGGGAAGACTGAACGCAACACACAGGAAGATTCACAGGCTCACAGGAAGTACATTTCTTAAAGCTGTACTGTCTAATATTGTTTAAAGCTGCACTACACATAACAGTCCCCATGTCTAGCTCCCTCATCCCCGAATGCCATGGCTATGTCCTGCGACATGTCTGCCTCCACCAACATGGTCAGCTCCCCACACATATGCCTGGTCCCTTACACTACTAACATGGCCAGTCCCCCAAACATACACCTGGTTTCTCCTACAATAGCCACCATCCCCCACCAAGAAACACACAGCCTGCTACTCAAACCCACACACAGACTGCTCCACTCTACCAACATCAACATAAATACACACACACACACACACTCACGCTCACTCTCTTTCGCTCTCTGAAAGAATATGGTTAATGAGTCCCCCTCCATCAAAGTATCCCGCTCCTCCAAAATGATCACAGCCAGACCCCTCAGCAACTGCAGCAGCATAAACAGCACTGAACAACAATACAGCCAGTCTATTCCTCCCTAGCCACCCCACTCCCAAGTGAACACAGCCCTAGCACCAACACTGCTAACCCCACCTCACCCAAGTAAACACTGCCAACCCAGGAACCAACACTACACGCAGCACCCCCAACAAATCTAAGTGAACACTGATGGACGCAGCACCTACATGGCCAGTCACCCCACCCAAGCAAATAGTCCACCTTGTACCAACACTGCCAACCCCCTTGCACTACCCAAGTGAATGCTGATGCCCTTGGCATCAGCACATCCAGCCCCCCAGCAAACACAGCCAGCCTTGTCACCAACATGGAAGCCCCTACCCCACCCAATAAACCTGCCCAGCTCTCGTACCCACAGCCCCAACATGGACCATCCCTAGATTGGGAGGAAGCAAGTAAGTTTTTTTTATTCTTTGTTCACTTGGGAGCTTAAGCAGCAGGTAGATAGGAAAGAGGGCTGGAGTTATATTCTGTTTTAACTGAAATATTTTAAAAGTTTGTAAGTGAAATTAGTTTTATGTGTTAAAAAGTATTACCTTGAATTAGAACTGTTACATTGTAACTTTGGTGGCTTGGGGATAGTTGTTTGGCAGGGATACTTCGAGGGAAATTTAAATGTGTTGTTTGCCTGGTGTTTGGGGGGAAGGGACATTAACTGCAATTACCTTGTCTCTAAACAGGAATTAACTTGGCTTTCATTGTTCACTTGGGAGCTTAAGCAGCAGGTAGGTAGGAAAGAGGGCTGGAGCTATATTCTGTTTTAACTGAAATATTTTAAAAGTTTGTAAGTGAAATTAGTTTTATGTGTTAAAAAGTATTACCTTGAATTAGAACTGTTACATTGTAACTTTGGTGGCTTGAGGATAGTTGTTTGGCAGGGATACTTGAGAAATTTAAATGTGTTGTTTGCCTGGGTTTGGTAAGAGCCCTCCCTACCCACCCTGTTTTGTATGCCTTCTTAAATACTGAAAAGCCACTGGGGTTGGGATTGAAGGGCTGAGTATTTCTGTTTGGGACTGAAATTCAGCAACAGGAGCTGGTGGGCCTGTGACATTGTATGGTACCTGATGTCTGCTTACATACACTGTTAGTGTGACCGAACACACACTGGACTGTATGTGTTTGTGAGACTTGGGAACGTTATTGGTGGGGTTGAAATTGGGTTTGTAAATAACTAGAGTCAGTTTAGAGAGAAACTGTACTCCAGGGGAAAGGGACTGAGAAAAGGGGTGCTATTATAAACAGAGGAGGATAATCAGGGTGGCCATATTCCACCATGGCAGGCATCTTCGGAAGGGTTGTAGGCTGCACAGGCTGTGGGATGGCAATAATTCTAAATTGGGCCTGGAGAGAGGGAGGCTGCCCACTCTGTAGACAGCTATCTTGTATCAGGAGTGAGGTATATTGGTTAAGGAGTAAGCTGGGGGAGCTGGAGGGGTGTCCAAGGATAAGAGGTGTGGATATGGGCAGCAGAAGGGTGGGGCTGAGGGGAGGCTGGGGCAATGCTCTGAAATTACAGGACGTTATGTTACAGCAAGCAGGAGGGGGGATATTAGGGACAGAGGACCCTTAGATAGGGAAGTTGATACTAAGGGAAAGCGTGACAGGGGTGAACATTCTGAATACAAAGAGACTGGAGGGGGAAGAGTCAGGAGGGGCTGTCGTGCGGAAGCCTAAAACAGCAGACTGTGGGAAGGAAGCTCCTAAGGTGAACAGTACAAGAGAGGAAGAAGAGGGTCAGTTTAGAGATGCAGTCAGGGGAAACTCGGGTTACTTGATAGAGGCTGACATAGAGTGTCACAATCAATTTGAGCTACTAAGCAACCTAGAGGGGGAGGAAGGGGTTGGTGGAAATGAGGAAACTTATACAGAGGCCGGGGGGAAGGAGTCGGATACCCATAGGGCATCACAGACCAGCTATGGAAAGGATAGACATAGTCCCAGAGGGAGAAGGGGAAACATATATGTTAAGCAAATGGGGGAGATGCAACATATTCCAGACATGAGGGAGGAGAGCATGATTGGAGAGAAACTGGGAGACAAGGAGGTGGGAGAGGAGCCCCCCTTCTGCTGGGAGGTCAGTACCAAGGAGGGGGCCCTAGCTAAAGGGGACCCACAGAGAGCCTCTGGAAGCAGGGGTACTATTACAAGGGGGGAGGATGGTGGTGTGGGGGAAGGGGAAACCATCAGGGCCAGGATAAATGGTTCAGATAAGAGAGGGTTAAAGGGGACACCTATTCAGAGGGGGTTTGAGTTAAGTGGGCAAAATAGCAAGGGAGGCAGAAAGGGGAGGGTGACAAGGGGGTCTCTAATAAGGCAGGAAGACTCCCATGAAATTGAGATCATGAATAAAGGGGGGGAAGGGGGGCTGAGAGGGCATAGTGGAGGTAACCATAAGGATGATGGCGGTGTTAAGGTTCTGCTACTGGGAGACTCGATGATTAGAGGTATCCATTGGGAGGGACAGGGGGGTGGATGCCATAGCCAGGTGAAGGTAGTGAGTATCTCTGGGCTGACAGTGCACAGAGCAAAGTTCATGGTGTATGAAATGGTTAGGGATTATGGAGGGAAACCGATTTCCTGGGCATTTGGGAACTAATGATCTAGAGGAAATAGCATTTGGAAATCAAGCAAGGTTCCAAGAACTTGCCAGAGTCTGTCGGGATAATGGATGCAACATTCTTTTCGGAGATACTGCCAGTACCAAAGGCCTCAGTGGACAAAAAAAGAAGCTTACAGAGGTTAATGACTGGCTGGAAGTGGGGTGAAGAATGGGTTGGGGTGTTAGGAACTGGAATGGAGTTTGGGAGGATAAGGACTATATGCCAAGGACAGGTTTCATCTTGCCCCATTAGGGAAGGAAGTCCTTAAACAGGGATGGCTGACTACATACAAGAAAGGTGGGGTTTAAACTTGTAAGGGGGGAAGGGATGAGGAGGGGCTGACCAAAGCCCTCTCCTCCAGATGAGGGGTAGCCGCCAAGCGCAGAGGGGAGGGGAAGCAGACTGGAGGTGGAGGTTCAGGAGGAGCAGGGAGGATGGAAGTACAAGGAATCTGGGTGGGGTTAGACAAAGAGGATCAGGGATAAGGGGTGGGGTTGGTGTTAGTAAATGCCAGGAGCTTGGAAACAAGTTGCCGGAGTTCCAGGCCATGCTGTTCGAGGGGGTGATGTATGCGGGGTCATGGAGACGTGCAACAAAAACCATGACTGGGACCTAAATGTACAGGGGTACACTATGCTTAGGAAGGATAGAAAGGAGGTCAGAGGGGTGGAGGGCTATGTTCGTCAGAGATGATATAGAAATTGCTATGGTAGAAGAGGCAGAGGGAAATGTGGAGGCCTTATGGGTCACCTTACGATCCCCAGCAGGAGATAAGGTCAAGCTGGGAGTAGCATATAGGCCCCCCGGGATGAGTGAGGTTCTAGAGGATGGTTTGCTGGACAACATCATTGCCCAGTGTGGTCCAAAAGGGGAAGGAGTGGTGTTGATGGGGGACCTTAATATGCCAGGTACAAACTGGGGAACCATGTCCTCTAGGGTGGCCAAGGAGCAGAAACTGCTGGATGGCTTCCAGGATGTGTTCTTAACACAGCATGTGATGGAGCCCACAAGGGAGGGGCATGTCCTGGATGTGGTTCTGGCAGATGGGGATCTGGTAAGGACATAGTTGTACAGGGACCCCTGACTGGGAGTGACCACAATACTGTCTGGTTTCAAATAAGCATGGGGGAGTGGGGTGAGATCTAGGACACTGGCAGTGGACTTCAGGGGGCAGACTTTATGGGCATGGGAAATATTCTCAAGGATCACTTGAAGGGATTACCTCAATGACAGTGTGAAAGGAGATGGGAGGTCATAAATGGGGACTTGTGAGGCAGTCAGGATCTGCGCTAAGTTGAAACGTGAGTGGGCAAGGTCACGTAAACCATGCTGGTGGTTCAGTAAGGTACAGGTAGCAGTCAGAGAAAAGGGCCTACAAAAAATATAAAACAACAAGAGGATAGGGATAGGAAAATGTACCAGCTTGCATCTAGAAAAGTCACCCGTATGGTGAGGGGAGCAAAGTCCAGTAAAGAGCAGCGGCTGGCACAGTGGATACATGGAGGGGAAAAGGGGTTCTTCCGGTACATTGGGGAGTGGAGAAAAACTAAGGGCCATCTCAGCAGATTGAGATCAGAAGGAGGGTGGGTGGAAGAGGCGAGGGACCAGGCAGAGGTATTTAACGAGTACTTTGCCTCTGTGTTCACTAGGGAAGGGGATGGGATATCTACAAAGCAAGGCATGAAGGGGATAGAAGCGGCAGGGAGTGGGATCAGAGGAGCAACAGAAATGGAGCAAGAGGGAGGGAAAGGTACCCCAGGGGTGTCACATCTGGATAAGGATAAAAAGACCAGTAAGGGGGAGGGGACGGATGATGCTATCTCCACCAAAAGGGTGTGGTTAGCCCTCAAGGCCCTAAAGAAAAACAAATCTCCAGGGCCAGATGGCATTCATCCGAGAGTACTATGGGAATTGGCGGACATACTGGCTGCACCCCTGGTGGAGCTTTTCAGCAGGTCACTTGAGACAGGGAAGGTACCTAGTGATTGGCGAGAGGCACATGTGGTACCAATCCATAAAGGGGGGTCGAGGGAAGTACCAGGTAACTATAGACCCATCAGTTTGACCTCAGTGGTGGGAAAATTAATGGAGAGTATACTAAAGGAATGATTGGGGGTGTACTTGGAGGAGGTGGGAGGTCTGGATAGTCGGCAACATGGGTTTGTGCCAGGTAGATCATGTCAAACCAACCTTGTTGAGTTCTATGAATGGGTAACATCAGAACTGGACAGGGGTAAGCCTGTGGATGTATTATTCTTGGACTTCAGCAAGGCGTTTGACTCTGTCCCCCACAATGGTCTGGTGGAGAAACTGATGGGTTAGGAGTAGGCCCTTGATGGTCAGATGGATTGAAAACTGGATAGCTGGATGCACTCAGAGGTAGTGGTCTGTGGGGAGCTCTCAACCCTAGAGAGGTTGGTAATGGGGTACCACAGGGCTCGGTTCCCTCGGTCCCGATCCTGTTTAATGCAAACATATCGGACATCAGGGAGGTATAGGGTGTGAAATGAGTCTCTTCACGGATGACTCCAAGATGGGAGCAGTAGTTGAGGGAGAAGAGGGAGGGTGGCCCTGCAAGGGACCTGGACACCCTGGAAAGCTGGGCTCACACATGGAAATTAAATTTCAATACCACCAAGTGCAAGGTGTTGCATCTTGGTCGGGAAACCCTAAACACAGGCACACTGGGAGGGAGGCACTGGAGGCCTCAATAGGGAAAAGACCTAGGGGTCATGGTGGATACATGTATGAATAACTCTGAGCAGTGCAGGAGAGCAGCTAGCAAGGCAAACAGGATGTTGGGATGCATCGTAAGGGGGATCACCTCTAGGAGCAAGGAAGTGATTCTGCCACTGTACAATGGACTGGTTAGACCACACCTTGAGTACTGTGTACAGTACTGGAGACCACATTTGAAGAGGGATATACAGCTCCTGGAGAGGGTACAGAGGAGGGCAACAAAGATGATACGAGGGCTAGGGGATTTGACTTATGAGGACAGACTTGAGGAGCTCTGCCTGTTTTCATTGGAGGAGAGGAGAGACAGGGGACATGATAGAAGTCTTCAAGTACCTCAAAGGGAATAAATAGGGTAAACATGGAGGGATCTTTAGACTAAAGCAGGGAGGTGTCACCAGAGGCATGGTTTGAAGTTGGAAGGTGGAAGGGTGAGGGGGGAAAAGAGGAGGAGGTTTTTCACCGAGAGGGTGGTGGACCCTTGGAATGCACTGCCTGGTGAGCTGGTTCAGAGATCCACTGTAGAGGGCTTCAAGAGAGGGTGGGACAGACACAGAAAGTGGATGTATCAGATGATGGCCTGTCCGGGGGATGGATGATAGGGGTTTCTAGAGAACAAGGGATGGGAGGGCCTCGGCACCCAACTAAGGATCTAGGTTCGAGCAGACTCGATAGACCGTAAGGCCTAATCTGCTGGCAAATAGTATGTTAGTATGTTAGTAACCATGTGAGGCCTGCTAGGCACAAGTGCCTGTTTTCAGGGGTGAGCTGGGAGCACTAGGGAGATTATGTGACTTGCTCAGAGTCACACAGTATGCAAGTGGAGGTTGTGGGAATCAAACCCAGGTCTTCTGGATGTACCAAGTTCATTCACAGGCCAGCTTGTTAATCTAACTTCCAGGCTATACAGTGCTAGGCCAGCCCAATTAGGCAACTGCTGCTTCCCTCTCTTATCCATGCCAGATGTAGGCAGCTCTTGTCAACAGGCTTCTCGTTAGTCAAGATTGGATTGTAGTGTTGAACTGTTTGAACACTCAGTCAAGTTTGAATATCAGAATCCAGTCTGCTCCAGGTGCCAAGAGTCAGGACCTCCTGTGGAGTGCCATCCTTCTCTACCTCCATCCCTTCCCTGTGGAACTCATTCCCTTCCTGTATCCAGTTCTCTGCTTCCCTGAGAGGCTTCAAAAAGGAACTCAAGTCCCACCTACTGAGTTTGAGCCAATGTTCCTGTTACAAATGATAAGGTATTGAGCCTGCTGACATGAACCTGTTTGTACTTAAATCGCAATGTGTTACTTACAGTAACTAACAATGTATAGCCTGTCTCTGACACCCTGTTACTGTTGATTGTTAGCTATGTGTTACAACCGACTAATAATTTGATCTATCCCTCTGTATGGCCTATCTCATGTTCTCTGTGATATCTGTAATGTACCTATGTAATGCTTTATGTTATCTGTAATTAACTCCAGGTGGCCCCTGAAAAAGGGACCCCTGGTCTCAGTGGGCCTACCTGGTTACCAAAATTAAATAAATAAATAAAAATTTGAATATAATAGAAATGGCCCACAACAGTTTATAAAGTAGTAATTTATTAAAGTTACTAAGTTCTGTAATGAATCTGAATTTTACATGACACCTCAGTTAAGAGGATCTGCAGAAGTCTGCTCAAGTTTAAAAGTAACCTACTATTGTAGTTTATTAGGGGATTTAAACCTATTCAAAGGGCACACTATGTCTTAAGTTTGATGTTGGATCGCCCCTGCTCTTGGCAGTAATAGCCTATCCTGGTATATATCTTCGCTAAAATACCAGATGTTGATAACCCCCACATGCTGTAACATGATCAGAAGTCAACACTAACTGTAATAATGATGTGTACAATATGCCTATGTACTTGCCTGCTGAAATGACTTGTATCAATTGAAGTTACAATCAATAAATATAAGTTTGAAAAAACAGGCTTCTTGTTTCTCTTCTTATGTAGAAATGAATTGATATACACACTGGTCCAGCAGCACAGAGCCATGTTAAAGCTAGCTATAAATCTTTCAGCTCTCTGAGTTGGAGACTGCCACAGAACATAAATAATACATACTCCTCCATGCTGAAACTAATTAGCAGGGTTGCAAATAATTTTAGTTCAATGTAACCCCTTCACATCACACCTGAATTATATAGAAGTCAATGCAAATTGAGTTTCGAAAGTGTGTTTTTGTTAGGTGAGGGTTTAAATTAAAAAAAAAGAAAACTACGCCCACAGTAGAAAAAAACAGACATTGGTGCTTAACAGGGTTCTTATACAAGGATGTCAAGTTAGTCCAAGCTGTCTATTTCTGGACATTTTGCACACATTTCTGGATGTAAAAGAAGTCTAAAATCCATTTACCTGAAGCTCTGCTACCGTCCCATATCCCTGCTTCCTATTCTTTCCAAGCTACTTGTAAATGTGGTCAATTCCCAGTTTAGGTCGTACTTAGAGGACTCCAACCTGCTAAACCCCATTCAGTCTGGCTTTCAGCCCCACCATAGCATCATCTCGGCGCTTGCCAAGGTCATGAACGATTGGTTGAATGCCCTGGATGCCAGAAACTATGTATGTGCCCTGTTTCTTGTCCTTAGCAAGGCCTTTGATACAGTGGATCACACCCTGTTCCTGGCCACTCTAAGGAATATTGGTGTTAATAATCTGGCACTGAAATGGTTTTCTAATTGCCTCACTGACCGTTTTCAGCAGGTCAAGGCTGAGGGTGACGTCTCCACTATAAAAACCTTACCAAGAGGTGTACCCCAAGGGTCTATCCTTGGCCCACTTCTATTTGCCATTTATATAAATAACCTAAACACCGGAATCAAGTCAGCAAACAAACATCTATTTGCTGATGAAACGGTGTTATACCTAGCCAGGCCTACCCTGGAGCTCGCATGCAATGACCTCCAAACCGAATTCAATATACTACAGAGAAGCCTTTTATACTCAAAGCTCATCCTAAATCCTAAGAAAACAAAGGTTATGCTTTTCACCCTATCACTTAACATCTCCAAACCCCACACCCCCAGTGTGGCCCCTCGAATAATCACTCTGTTAGGGGAGCCACTGGATTACGTGGAATCCATCAAATATGTAAGTGTCTGGATAGACTTTAAACTGTCATTCAAGGTCTATATAGAAGAAATTTCAAAAAAACTAAAACAGAGGCTTGGGCTTTTCTTTAGGATTAAGCATTTTTAACCCAGGAGGGGAAAAAGAGGTTAGTACAATCTACATTCATGCCTCTTTCTAAAGTATGCAGACTTTTTGTTTGGGCATGGCTCGAGCGTGGCCCTCTTTAAGCTTGATTCCCTTTATCACCGGGCACTTAGATTTATTACTGATGCCCCTATTCCACTCATCACTGCACCCTCTATTCTTCTGTGAGATGGACTTCACTTAGCCTCAGGAGGAAAAAGAATGCAGTGCTCTGGACTTATAGAGCCATCAGCAAATTCCAACAATAAACTGCCTGCCTGTTTGTAATCCTGGGACCTATCTTTTAAGAAGCCTCTCCTTTATTTCCCTCTTGATCTCTAAAGCTAGAAGAACAAAGAACGCGCTTTGGCGGAACAGCAATAAGCCACGCCCTCCCTGTTCTCTGGAATAGCACGTAAAAAATTATTCAGCTCGCTACTCTGGTGTCGCTGTCTCTCTTCGAAGCTTGTTATCGTGGGCCTTCAAAGAGCCATGCAACTGCTTCTGCCAATGACTCTCCTGGCCCAGCTTTCTTCCGGCGTTCTCTTATCTTTACCCATAAGCCCCAGTTTCTTTTTTTTTTTTTGCTGTAACTCATCTCTCCTGCAAACTGTGGTTCCTATCTTTCTTCTGGCCTTCTTTCCTTCTCCTGTCTTCTTATTACCTTCTACACGCAGTGTAGATTCTGCATATTTACTGTGCATGCTCTGTGTAATTTCTCATTTATTGTAACTGACTGCATTGTAAGTAACCTGCCTGTGTAGTATATAACTTGTACGCTGTCATGGATATCTTTTATGTTCTGTATTTGTTGTATGTACATGTATGCTGCCTGTCAAGGAAGCTCTTTGTATGTATCATATTGACTTTTGTGTACCACTTCCAGGTAAAATGAGTTATCTCAATGGTGTTCTGCCTGGTAAAATAAAGATTTGATTGATTGATTGATTGATTGTTAAGACCCCACTCTTCCATTCCTCCATAAGCCAACATTCCTATATTTATAAAGCCATTATGTTCTAGAATAATTTATTTGCTTCGTTACACGTTATTGGTTTGCAGAATACATGGAAAATGGTGTTAAGAAAGACTGTTTGGACTTGTCTATTTGCAAGTGTAATGTCACCTGATTACCATGTACATAGATGTATTGCACATTTATTCCATATTGCATATTTATTCCATATTGCACATTTATTCCATATTGCATATTTGTTCTGTATTGCTGCTCTTGTTTACATCTCTGGGTCCCCTTTGAAAATGGGCATCTAATGCTCTTGGATCCTACCTGGTTAACAAATTGCAAATAAAATACAAAATAAAATTAAACAAACACATTTTTAGATATCACCATGCAAGGTACAAAGGAAAAGCATGACACAACATATATGCGCCGAGGAAGCCAACCATTGACACCCTCCTTTGGAGTCCCCAGTCTGAGACAGGGAAAAAGAGTTGTATCATAACAGAGATTCCATCATTCAAGGAGAAAACATGTGCTGTCTTTTTATCCTTATATGAAACGTGTTCTCCCAACTCCCATGATCACTCCATGATATGCAGCATCTTGTTTTCATGGAGCTCCCAGGGAGAGAGCAAGAGTTGATAAAGTAGCTCCATTTCAGTCATATAGAACATGCGTATTGTGGTATATCTAGCTTACGTTACAGGAAGTCATGGCATTCAATGATGTCTGTAGTCCTTTACCTTACAGCTGCATGTGTAGTAAGGGTGTGTGAATAATGAATAGTATTTCCCAAATACCATGAATAATGCACTGTTTGTTGTTCAGATACCAATAATGAATAGTGGCACTGTTTGTGCCTATTCCTATTCAGGAAATACTATTTGTAAAAAAAAGAACCCCCCTTCCCACTCTCCTCCCCAGCCCAATCCTTTTAAATACAACCATCACTCTCTGATACAATCCCACCCTCACCCCAGCACCCACAATTTCATGTTAAAAAAAAACTTGCACGATGGGTGACTAACACAACCTGTCCATCTCCATAGCTGCCTGCCATCTTTAGCACAAAATCAATATTTTCCCCACCCTGGCAGCACCTTACACCACCACCCCTCCCCAGCACCCAATTTTCTTTTCAACAAAGGTGACCAACACAACCTGCACTTCTCCACAGCCGCTCACCTTCTAGTGAATGAAAGCTCCCACGCTTGCTCACATAGTAAAACAGCTGATCATATAATCAGCTGTTTTACTATATTAGCAAAGGTGGGAGTGCTTTCATTCACTAGAAGGTGGGTTGTGTTGGTCACTTTCATTGTCATGCCTGGGGACCTTCTTTTAAAAGAAAAATTGGGTGATGTGGGGAGGTGGGTGGAAGTTGGGTGTTGTCAAGGTGAGGGGAATATTGACTTTGCACTAGAGACAGTGGTTGGCCATGGCAGCAGGCTGGTTGTGTCTGTTGCCCATCGTCAGAGATTTTTTTAAACATGAAATTTTGGGTGTGGGGTAGGAGGGTGGGACTGGGATTGTAGCAGACAATGGAGGGACAAGATTGTATTTTAAAGGACTGGGTTGGGGTGGAGGGTGGGGGCTGTTTCTTTGTCTTTCTTTTTTTAAACAAATAATGGAAGAAAGGAATGGGGACTAGAAACAGAGAGAGTTTCACTACAAACACACCTTGGTCAGCATGCCCGTCGTCACTGTGAGCATGATGATCTACAAGAATGACACTGCTGGGATGAGTACTGGAATTTCAGGAGTCACGAGAGCATCTTTACTTCTATATGGAGCATTTTAAGTATTGGTTGGCTGCAGCTCGAGTCCAGATAAAACAGAAGGGATCTTTTCTGGCAATCTTACCAACTCAGTCTTCAATTTACTAAAAGGTTTAACTGTGCTGCAAGAGTTAAGAGACCTGGAGTATGTACTGCTTACAGTGACACCCTCGCATTACTACAGGCCCAAGCCAATGATGACAGCTGGGCAATGCTGCATATGCAAATATGGACAATACTTAAATGATAACCTGAAGGATGAATGTGTCTGGGGTCTACAAGAGGGATGGAAACACTACACAAAGGGACTATTGTCTGAGACAGACTATACATTTAAGTCTGCTTGTGACATCACGCTGGCTCTAGAGTTTGCTTGGATGGACACCAGTAAGCTAGTGGGACACAATGAACTGCCCAGCAGTGGGGTTCACAAGGTGACTCATACACCAAATGCAAGGGGACAGCCCAGATCACAGGGAGGTCCTTAGACATCACGTCATCATCAGCCAGAGCCTCAGAAACCAGCATCGCAGAAGGGTCGAGCAAAGGCAAGGCAGCCATGTTACCACTGCAGGAGGTGATCACCAGCAAAGCATTTGCAGATTCTGGCAAGAGAAAGGCTACAGTTACAGCAAGATGGGTCACCTGGTGTGTCTCTGCAGAAGTGTACCGCACACAACAAAAATGAAGTATGTTATGGATACTGAGCCAGAGCCAGAATAGGGGAGCTGTTCACAGTCGACACTGTGCAAGGCACTGGAGAGAGAATCTGTCTCCAGATCAGTTTGCTAGGCAACCCAGTAAGCATGCAGCTTGACACAGCATTGTCAGTATTGCTTGGGCCAGAGCAATCCACAAGGGTTGTCTCAGCAAGTGCCCACTACATCCAATCCACATCCACCTGACATCCTGCATATGAGGGGATCCCCATATTGCAGTGGGATCCAGTTACCAGTTACCTATGAGGGAGGAAAGTGGACCTTGATTCTAAACATGGTGCAGTGTGACAGACCCACACTGCTCAGAAGGAATTAGCTGGAGAAAATGAAGTTGAACTGCTGGGACAAGATTTTCACCTTGGAGCAGTTTAAGTCACACTGCAAGACGCAGTCAGTAAGGTGATGGACAAACATGGTCCTATTTTTCAAAATGGCTATGGCTCCATTTGGGATTTCACAGCAAAGCTCCGAGTGCAAGTGGCTGCTACATCTGTCTTCCACAAGCCTTGACCTGTGCTCTGCCCATTTAAAGAAGCAGAAGAACAGGAATTGAATTGACTGCAGAAGCATGGTATCATACCACATGTAGAGAGGAGCAACTGGGCTGCCCCTAATGTGATACCAAAGCAGAAAAAAGCCATAATGATCTGTGTTGTTCACATAGACACAGTCAGTTGTTGCCTGGAAACAGAAGTGTACCCACTACTAAATGTAGAGGACTTGTTGGCCACACTAGCAAATAGTAAATTCTTCAGTAAATTGGACTTGTCTTTTGCCTACCAGCAGTTCCATCTGGAGCTCAACTGCAATGTACCTGGCCATTAACAACCATAAAAGACTTTACTGATATGGTCAAGAAACTGTGCAATCTTGGGGTAGAGAACTGGATTGCAGGACAGGGAAGGAAATGACTGAGTGGGAGAACCCAGAGGATTGTTCTCAGTGAAGAGTACTCAAAGGTCGGGGAAGTCATCAGTGGGGTGCCACAGGGATCAATCTTGGTATCAGCCCTCTTTAATATCTTTGGATTACTGGACAGACCTCCAGCACCTCAGAGCTCACTGCTTCTTCTTCAAGGAGGATGAATAACAATGTTCCAACACCTATCAAAACTTGTGCAAATGTGTCTAACAGCTACTTAAGGCATGTTTACACTGCTGACTTTACAGTGCATCAACCCATGCACAGGGGTTGCTGCAATGCAAAGTCGATGATATGGACACTTACTGAAGCATCCTAGAACCAGTTCGCAGCCTGCTTTTGCTGTGGGTTAAGAGTGGGTATGTGCATCGGAGCAAGCATATTACAGTTATGTGAGAATCTGCTGCTCTAATCAAAAGCCTCCTCTCCCATGCTCCTCCACTGCTGACAGTGGGGGTGAAGCATCTGGCTCCCAGAATGCACAGCCCCTCTCCGACACAATCTGCATCGGCGCGAGTGTGGGCTATGTAAATAGCTAATTAAGCCTGCTCCAGCAATCGGAACAGGAATGAAACAGTACAAATACCACATCACTGTGACCATATAAACATGGCTTTAGACTAACTGATTAATTGATAATTGATTAATGAAATACACACATTTTCTACATGGCCCTGAGCATTACCAAAGTGGTACACTTTACCATCTTTTTCCCAGCAAAATTCATATTGCTTACCAAGCTATTTACCAACATGTCAGAGACGGTAGATAATGTATTTAAATAAAGACTTTATAGCATTAATATTAAAGCATGTTAGCAAATGCATTCTAGGCAAGAATAAGAAAATACTAAACATCCTGTACTCTGAAATTAATAGGGAAACAAGGGAATTTGAAATCTCCCTTCTAATTACTGAAAGACCTTTACTACATCATGGGTAGGATTTTTGAAGGGTAGCGCAGGGCTTGCATTCAGCCCTGTGCCACCACACTTAGGTTCTGATGGTGTGCCGAACTCTTTGTCACAACTGCACCTGATTTAACATTCTTGGGCACAGTAGCAGCAGTTTCCATGGTTCATGGCAGCTTGCACCATATATCTGGCACAAGCTCCGTAAAACAGACCCTAGGATTGCCACATGTTAAACCAGAAAACGTTGGTCTAACTTGCGGCAACTGCCAGCATGGGATAGAACATTAGATCACCGCAAGCCCCATGCGCAGTATTGTAGGTGCACTGGGGCTTGCGGCGATCTAAGATCTTCATAAATCCCACATCAAAACTTTGCTTGTAGTTATTAAAGTAAAATTAGCAACAGAACTTAAGAATTAGATACAATACCAAATCAGACAGATTCAAACCTGTTTAGCACTGTGTGGTTTAGATGGTTAACTTGTGATGAACTGTGGCATTTATCTGGTGGAGAACTTGTAAAATGAACAAAAATTGTAACTAAGATACACCTGTACACATTGGCCCAGATATTCAAAAGGGTTGCGCATGGCGCAACAGTGTTGCACCGTGCACAACCCACTGATGTGCCCCGGCGCGATATTCAAAAGGGGAAAGTCACGCGGCACAAATCCCGATCACGTAAGAGCACATCGGTAATGTAATACGGAAGCACAGGTAGAAGTGCGTGCCCATGCATACTCTGCACAGCCCGATATTCAGCCCGGATGTGCAGAGCCATGCATATGCAACCTACCTGCGCCAACCTAGCGTTGATCAAAAAAAGGAAAAGCGGATGGCCACCTACAGGTGAGCTGCCGCATTGCAGGGTGCAACACGGCAGCTGCCACCCGTGGGTGGCCAATTCAGCTCTGGCTGCACCTCCTAGGAAATTTCCATGCCCAATTGTGGGCACTGTAAAAAGATTTATCCAAAATCTCTGGTGGTCCAGTGGATCGCTGCCCACCCGATCGCGGGCTAAGTTAATGAATATCCAAAATTCCTGGTGGTCCAGTGGACCTATCCGCCCGATTGCGGGCTAAGTAAATTAATGAGAAATCCAATATCCCTGGTGGTCCAGTGGACCTGTGTGCCCGATCGCGGGCTAAGTAAATTAATGATAATTCCCAATATCCCTGGTGGCCCAGTGGACCTGTGTGCCCGCTCACGTGCTGCAGTTGAATTAATCGAAACCAATCATCCCTGGTGGTCCAGTGGATCCCCCTCCCCACCCGCTCACTGATCCCACCACCCACTCCCCGGTCAGCGGCAGGCAGCAGCACCACCACCTGGCGCACTGCCGCCTGCCGACTGACACAGTCATTGAGACTATGCGCCCGGTGGTCCTGGCGTGAGCCAAAGTGGTGCAGCCCACACTGTACTACACATTCCAGATATGCAAATGGATCCCATTTGTTTTGCCAGTTTTTAGACACATTAATGGATGCAAAATAATAAAACAGGGATTTCAGATCTGGCTACCTCACAGACTGGCTTTTTTTGTCTTCACCAGTGAAGCCTAGCTACTGGGTATTAGCTCCTGCTTACCAAGGTTACTCTATGGAAGACCTTTGCTAAGGAGGGATCTCACCTGTCTTTGCACTTTCCCATGAGTCAAATCTAGCCAGAAGCAAACAGTTCCAGTCCATTGAAGTCTGCCCACTGCCCCATTGTGGCTAGTTGGCACTCCCCTTAGTGCTCTCTGACAGGCTTAACCCAAATCCCCTTGTCACAAACTCGCTCAGCCGGTCAGCCCTCTACTCTCAAAGTGCCAACCTTTGAGCGTATGATTTGTGTACAGTGAACAGAACACGGTAACCCTCTTGTCTGTTTTGTGGGTTCAAGTCACCTTAGTCTCAAGCTCTGGAGGGATTCAAACTGATAACCTCTTGTTAGCGTACCCAATTATCAAGCTCAGATAATTCTATCTTTGCCCATGGTCACCCAACCAGGCCTTTCAAATGAACCCTTAGAACTCCATGCAAGACTTTAGAGAATGCTATCCATTTCCCAGTTTGGTATACAATAAGCCCATACACAGTGTTACTGATAACCTTTAAAAGCTCCACTTAAAATAAAAAGAAATGTCAAGGCACTCCAGACAGTTTCCGTTGTAAAATATATATCTTTACTTTAAAATAGGAAAACAGGAAACATTATAGAACATTATATATCCCAACACATACAGCCTTAAAACAAATGGGTAAAAGTGCAGTTCCTAGAATTAATAACTTCAGACTAATCCTGTCTAAGGTCCTTACTTCAGTGCTTTGATGGTCTCTCTTCTCTCAGTCAGAAATATTGTCTTGTGTGTCTCTGTCCAGGTTCTCCCAGCAATTAAACGCAGTTCTGAGCCGGCCCTTTCTCATGAGGTCACTAACTCCACCTTGGTGTAACAACATCTATATTTTATCTCACAGGTTGTCCAAATAAAATATTTAAAAAAACATAATAGGTGACCTCACTGCCTTTCCTCCCTCAGGTTAACCAGACCAAACCGGTTTGTGCTCTGCTACACATACATCTCAAAAGTTTCTTTGATCTAAGTCACTGTATTCAAAGCAAAGTGTATGTGCCTTTTTAATCCCATCTGGACCTTGGAATCTACACCTCAAAGGTCTCTCTGATGTAATTCAAGGGTTCTTCAGGAAAGTATTTGGACCTTCCAAATTCATCTGGGTCCTCTCTTCAATGTCCATTCTGGCTTCTCTCTGACTCCCCTCCCTCTCAAGTTGTTCCTGACAACTATTGTAAGTCAAAGGATTTTCCCTGAGGGAATTATGAATGGCTAATCTTATTTCCTGGGATGAAAGCAAATTGACAAGGTAATTGCACCCCAGATATCTGCAGTTTAGCTATGTTCTGTCCTTTGAACTTATCTCTGGGGGATCTTGATGTGTCAGATCCAGTAAGACAGTAGTTTCCTCAAACTGACCTTCCCATTACATATTTTATAATGTAATAAAACATTTGATACAGTACTCAGATCTGGCTGTCTACGTCACACCCCTCACTTACTGTACATCCCTCTGTTCCAGTGATCTACATGAAGGCAGCACTACAATTGCACAGCTCAACAAGCTGTTCAGCACCAAACACTCTTACTT
This sequence comes from Neoceratodus forsteri, assembly GCA_016271365.2. Lineage (NCBI taxonomy): Eukaryota > Metazoa > Chordata > Ceratodontiformes > Ceratodontidae > Neoceratodus > Neoceratodus forsteri. Next base: position 244,461,023 of record CM057454.1, on the reverse strand, counting down.
TTAGTTCTGGATAGACTTTTTATCTCTCTCTCTCTCTCTCTCTCTCTCTCTCTCTCTCGTGTCTCAGGCATTCTCTCTCTCTTGGGGTTCTGTAGTTAACTGATTAAAAGCACTGAGGGGAGTCATTTTATAACTGAGAGAATCACATAATCTGTCAGTCATATTCAAATTTTACATAATAAACACTCAGTGTACCATAAACACAAAAGAAACAGAGATAAACACTTATCACAACAGAAAACAATACTACACATATTCACTAAACACATAGTTCATCCTGACTATACAAAACAGTTTGTAGCATAGTTCCCCTAATTACTGGGAACCTCACCCTGAATTGCCTTAAGTCTCTGTTCCTAGGTTCTATAAAACCATTAATTCTAGGTGGGGCCAGCCCTATAAGGAAACTGCAATTAGCTGACTGCTAAGAAAGATCACAGTCTCCCAGGGTAGGTTAAAGGAAAACTACACCCTCATATCTTCTGAATCTTTTCATGTAACTGTTAGAGATGCATGCAACTGCCTTAGTCTGTTTTCCTACTGCATACTAAGCCCTCGAACTGTCCTGGGAGGCTCCCTTTGGTGGTTGTTGAAACCTCTTTGCCCCTGAGAGCTGCATTAGCATATGAGAACATGATGCGTAATCAACCTTTAAACTCCCCAGTATGCTTGTCTGCTTAATTAGTCTTCAAAGACTCGAGCTGCAAGAAGGTATGAAATGCCACTTTTACCTTCAGTGAGCTTTGCAACCTATCTGAGTTGTAATGCTGGGTTTTTCCCTTTAAACTCCATTCAGTTTATGTGTGTCCAGAGAGTTTTTGCAGGGTATTTGTTCTTTCAGCATAGAGATACATAACATAAATGGTTGATCTGACATCATGTTCTCATATGCTAATGTAGTTCTCGTGGACAATGAGATTTCAACAACCATGAAACAGAGACCCCCAGGGCAGTCACAGGGGGCTACCATGAGCAGTGAAAACAAACTACAGTAAAAGTAAAGCTTATAGCACTAATAGCTACAGGAAAAGAGTTGTCTGTTGACATGGAAACACATTTTTTTTTGTATCATTCTTTTTATTGAAAAGGCATATGAAAGGACATATAGAATAATGCATGAAGAAGTGTGGTTTATGGGGAATTTATATACACCCTTGATGTGTGATACCTCACCCGCAGGGTTTATATGGGTATCACACACAGAGAGGGTGCATAAAATCCCCACAGAACTACACTTCTCCATGTTTTATTTTTTTCCATTTACTGTTTTTTGGTGTTTTTTGGTTTAAAATTGTCTTTTTTTGCCGCTTTGCGACTTGCGAGGGTAACTCACCTCTGACAAGCTTGTCTCATGCTGAGTGACTGATTGTGTTGCACTTGTGAATGTCCAGCACAAGGACAGCTTGTTCAGTGTTTTTTCTGGTGATGCTGTGGTACTGTTCTGCCCATGGTTTATGGGGGTCCATAAACCACATATGTGGTTTATGGAGCTGTTGGGCACTCGCTGGCAGTGGTTTACAACCACTAACCAGTAAATATATACAGATACATCATCAAATAACCACTATTGCAATACATCAAGATACACAGTAGAAGGGGAGCCAAAGTTTATCTAGAAATTACATAAAACAAACCCACAATTGTATCTGTAATACTCATTACCAGTTATGTATATACCTACAGTATTTTCATAAAACCATCACTATATTAAACAAATAAAATGTTAATGACATGAGGGTGTAGTTTTCCTTTAATGGAATATCTTGCTGCACCGAAGAACTGCCATTTAGATGCACTTTTCTTTCAACAGTTAAAAGGTAACAGAAGCAAACAGATGTAAACTGTGTTTCTTCAAATGTTTCTTCAAACTTCGATTGCTGTCTTTTAAATGGTTACACAAACTTCATAACTGTTCCTGGATTGATTATTTCTCCATTTTAAAACAGTGCACCAATCCTGCATGTTTTCTCTGTTAATATTTATACAGAAGTCTTCTCAGGGACATTATAACATTTCACTTACTTTGGTATGGGGGAATATTCACTTCGGCTGAAGTATGTCTTGAACCATGAGCTCTCTTTTTTCCTCGGGCCACTGCTAACCCTCTAGAGCTGGGGTAATTAAATTTGTTTATTGAAGTTTTTGGAAAATTGCCTTTGAGTCAGGGACTCATTTACCAAGGCCGCACGTCAGAGATACAGAGGCAGTCAGTACAATTTACACAGAAAGTATACATACGGTACCAACTTGGGTAAACTCCAATGGTTAAACCAAGCATGTTACAAAGTGGTACCAAAAACATAGTAAGACATTGTTACTAAGCTAACATAAGGCATATAGATATTGTCCTAACAGGACACTGGGAGGGGAGTGGGGGGGCAGTAGCAGGATGGAGGTCCTTGTCAGCTAGTGTGGGGGGGGAGCAGAAGAATGGGGGTGAGAAGGATAAGGGGCTTAAAAACAATCACAAGCACTGGCGGTGTGGAGGTGGTCCCTCAAGGAGGCCTTGAATGCGCCAATTTTGTTTAATGAGACAATGGTGCTGGGGAGACAGTTGGTCCAGTATGGGGCTCAGAACATGAAGGAGTGCTGGAAGAGGGAGGTGCAGCATCTGGGGACATGAAGGAGAGCTCTGGCTGAGCTCCGAGTGTTTCTGGTAACCGGGGCTGGCTTAATGATGTCCACGAGGCCAAGGGAAGCCAGGCCTAGTGTGATTTTCTTGGCCATGAGACAAGTCTGAAACCTTAATCTGTTGTCAAAGTTCAGCCAGTTAGTCGTGCTGTACAGGGTACAGGTGTGGGCAGTACAGTCACAGCCAAGGGTGAGGTGGCAGGCTTTGTTAAGGGACACTCTCAGCCTACTGAGGGAGGTGGTGTCTGCTGCTCCATAGATGAGGAGAGTATAGGGGAGGAGATTGCTACCTGGAGGGCATCAGGGATAAGGCAGTGCTTGTAGCGGTGCAGAAGACCGATTCTAGTGTTAATGGCTGAGGAGAGGTGGTGGATGTGCTGGTGGAAAGAAAGGGAGGAGTCCAGTGTGATGCCCAGGTATTTGAAGGAGTCGACTAGTTCAAGTGGGGCCTAGTGGGTGTGAAGTATGGTGGGACGTGCATTTTTGTGAGGGTTCTGGTGATGCGCGAAGGTCATAACTTTCATTTTTTTGTAATTTAGGACTAGTCTCTGACTCGTGAACCATTGTTCAGCTTCTGAGAAGGTGATTTGTAGGGAATGTTGGAGAGTGGCGGAGTCATAGTGTTAGGAGTAGAGAACAGCGTCATCGGCATATAACAGGAGGTTGCCAGAGCAGGCAGAGGGGAGGGAATTGAGGTAGAGGCTAAAGAGGAGAGGCCCAAGATTGACCCTGGGAAACCCTGGATCGAACTGGCAGGCTAGAGAAGAGAGCGTCACCTATCTTAACCTGTTGTGATCTGCCAGTGAGGTAGTCTGTGAACAAGAGAGTGGTGTCCTGAGAGAGACCTAGTGTAGGGAGGGTAGCTAGAAGTAGGTCATGACTGACTGTGTCAAAGGCCTTCGACAGGTCAACATATACTGCTCCAGCGAGGTGGCTTTAATCCAGGGCAGAGTGCAGGTGAAAGGAGTATTCAATTAGGGCCATGATGGTACTGTGACTGTTACAGAAGCCGTGTTGTTCTTTGCAGAGAAGATTATATTTGGAGAGTTACTCAGTGAGTTGGTCTGATACTATGCATTCCAGGGCCTTGGGGGGGGGGGATGGATATGGGCTGATAGTAACCGGTGGCTGTGGTGTCTCTGCATCTATGTATTGGGGTAATGGTGACAGCCTTCCAACGAGTTGGGAATTTACTGGGGCATAGGGAGAGATTAAGGATAAAAGTGAGGGGGGTTAGTACTTCATGGAGGGTGAGTCGGAGCAGTCTTAGATCAAAGAGTCACCGCTGAACTTTGAGCTGCCAAGGGCTTTCAGTAAATATGGTTTGGCTTCCAGGGGGAGAGGGTCTTAAGGCAAAAGTGTGGTGTGGAAGGGAGTGGGGGGAGTCAGCGGAGGGGTCAAAGAAGTTAGTGGGAAGGATGTGGCTCAGATCAGGGAAGGAGTGATTGAGGGCATCTACAGTTAGCTTGGGGTCAGAGGTGAGGGTACCATTAACTTCAATTGGGGGATTCTTGGTCTTACCGCTGAGTTCTCTGATATTTGTTCCAAAACTTACGGCCAATGCCCCAGGAGGATGTAAGGGACATTTTGTAGTGAGAAGCTTTGGCTTTTTGTATGGTCCAGGTGCACTTGTTCCTTGCTTTGCAATATCATTGTCTGTCAGTAGACCTCCCTGTGTCAAGGGCAATCTGCCAGAGGGCATCACATTGCTGCATCATATCCAAAAGCTGGTGAGAGATCCAGGGGGCAGGGTTGCCTTTGATAAGAGATTTTGTGCGAGGTGCAAACTTGTCACAGGTAGTGTTGAAGACTTGGATAAAGAGGTCTAATGCAGTGTCAACATCAGGAGCATTAGAAATGGGTGACTAGTTCCAGTGCCTGAGATGGAGTTTTAGGTTCTCGAGTTTGCCAGGTTTTAGCTTACGTAGGTGAACAAATCTGGGAGGGGGGGTTGGGAGTTTTACAGGACCAGGTGCAGAGAACAGGAGAATGGTCACTGAGGGCATTGGGGAGGACTGTGACAGAGGCAATCCTATTTGGGCGGTTTGTGAGAACAAGATCAAGGAGAGTTGAGGTCCCAGTGGTTGGGTTTTGGCGGGTGGGGGTATTGACAATCTGCGTAAGGTCCAGGGTGGCAGTGGAATCCAGAAAAGGAGCCACGTCCTTCAAGAACCAATTAATGTTGAAGACTCCTAGGACAATACTCTTGTGTTTTGACAGCAGGAGAGAGAGGTAGTTCAGGAAGGAGTGAGAGGCCGGTTCCTAAGGGGTATATAGGCAGTGGTGAGATAGAGTGGGGCAGCAGAGCTCCGAGTGGACGCTTTTATGGTGAGGGCCTGGGCACCATGTTCAAGCTGTAAACTGTATATACATGAGTTCCTACTGGTGTTTCTACTACTAACACCAGGGAGGTGAAAAGATGACCAAATAACGACAAAATAGGAATTATTACAAGGAATTAATCTGTCTTCACTTCCAAAAATAGTATGTGGGGGACAGATGGAACAGACAGGTGAGAGTTCCTGGGTGATCAGTCCAGGAGAGGCAGTAAGAATTACAGATGCAGACAGAACATAAGCTATGCAGATAAAAGATAAGGAAAACGTGTGTTTGAGTTTTGATTATTTTTCTTCAGAAAGTGGTTCCTAGACTGAAGCAACACTTCCTATACCGGTTAACCATTGCCTCGAGGAAGGTCTTGTTATGGCAGTACCATTTAGAATTTATAACACTGGGCCCTTATTTATAAGCCACAAAGCAATGGCAGGGGCCACACTGCCACATGCAGGACATGCCTGTCTACAAGCTTCATCTGGAAAGAGGATCATGTGTATTACGGACCATCCATTGGAATCACTTGTTACCCTCCTGAAAATTGACACCTAGTGCTATGGCTGGAAATGTGGAATCTCCAAAACCACCAGACACCAGAACTGCTACACGTGGACAGGATTCAAGGAAAAGGCAAACTGTGACCATTCAGCCACCACCTGATACTCAAGGAGGAGATCAGGACAGCTTGGAAGATAAATAAATGATGGAGAGATACTATCCCACAGTAGTTCACTCCAGACTACAGCTAAATCTGAATGGAACCCCAGAAGGTGTACCTCAAGAGGAGGCTGATCTTGCAGGATCACATTTGTACCCCAATGCAACTCTATTTGTGCTTAGATACAAGGCTAATACCCAAGCATGTGCTTGTGGAATAGGAAGATGGAAAACCCCTGGAACTGGAGGATGAGATGGAACCCAATTTGATTGGAGATGCTCCTTTGCTGTTCAAGGAGACAGGAATCATGCACCCAAATTCCAAGGAGAAAGTGCCAGCTACACTCCACTGCTCTGAGAGTTGCCTCAAACCACTGCTGAAACTTACCTACAGTGGCACCCACCAGGATCAGATGCTATATCCTGCAAATGTCTGCAGGAAACACTGCAATTTAATCACAATTGTTATGCAGGAAACTGTGACATTGCATCTGATCTAGGCGGACACTACTGTATGACTCTCCAAGTGCCTCCACCAACTTGCCCGTGCATGTAGTACACAGAGGTATTTACTTCACCCCTAAATAATTACCCCGTATTTCCTTCTGTCATGCCCAGTCCACATCACCAAGGGTTAGATACTGTATGAGAATGTTTCATGGAGGAGAACTGTTATTAAAAAGGAGTCATTTGTCTAGACAGAATGCAGTTGTTTGCCCTTTGCTAGATAGCAGCAATTGTATAGCTAGACTGATCAATGTATTACAGATTGACACTGTGCTACCAACTTAATACAGATGTTAAGTATTTAGATGGGGAGGAATGTAACCCCCTCCAAAGTGAGGAGAGCTTACTAGGCTCTACAGAGACCAGCCGGTCTGCTGCCACAATTCTGAGCTCTCTCCAGTCCCTGAAGACTTCTACTTGTGGTGGAGGACTGAAGGAGCAATGCTGCTGTGAGAGAGGGCATGTTTTCTTCAGGGACTCTTGTGCCAGTGCGGACTACATGTCAAAGGCTGGCCACTCACCACCAATGAAGCTGCATGGCCAGGCCTCACGACTGAAGGGGAATTCCTGATTGTCGTCTGGAGACCTTCATACAGCTAATGCGAGCCATACAAAACAAATTGGGCTACAGAAAATGTTATCAGGGCAGGAGCTCTTTTTTTATTTTATTTTTGTTATTTTACAAGTAAACACACTTACATATGAATATACACAGAGGGATTGCAGTCGATTCACCAGGCAGTGGTAACTCTTAACAAGGAATGTAGGACACCTTCCCTTCACTATGGATGTGGGGAAGCACAGCAAAATAAACAGTTAATCCCAGCTATATTTATAATAGGCATGCATGTGGGAATGTAACAGGGTTAAGCAGTCAGGAGTTTAAAAATTCAGATTCCCACTTACCATGAAGGCTCCCACCATAATAACCCCTCATGTGCAGATATACTTGCAGTTAAAAAAGTGCCTCACCCAAGAGAGAGAAATCAGAAAGGATGACTATCAAATCTTATACCTTGAAAAGTAAATACATTGGGCTGCAACAGCAAAACGAGCAATGTTAATCAAAACTCACTGAATATAACATTATAAAAAACATATAGTGCTTGAACAATTAGCAATTATAGCAGATCACAAAATCTAGTCCCATGGCATGTGGCTGCACCATTAATGCCCACACGGTTGCAAACAGCATTTGCCATCTTATTGGCACAATTAGGGAAAGTCTGGGGGGGTAAAATCACAATGCCCAAATGTTTTTTAAAGTCTCACCTCACCATTATAAAGAGGTAAAAATATAACATCATAAAACAGAGACATGGCAAAGCTATACCCCCTTATCCTACTGTTCCATGTTCCCTCAACTGTTGATCCAGGACCTACGATATGGCACAACAGAGAAACATCCCACAACAAAACAATGTAGAGGCAGTAAAAAAAGGACTATAACCCCACTTATATACTGACAATAGACTTTAAGTCGAATGTGTTGGTAGCAGATCTATTATGAGACCCCCAAGTCTGAGTCCTCTTCCCTATGCAGTGGCATCTCATATTCAGTGCAGCTCACCACTTTATAGGCCTCATTCAGATCACTGAACACATGGGTATGCCTGTTCCATGCCACTTGCAACTTAGCAGGCATGAGGAGTTGGTGCTGAATGCGTAGGTTCTGCAAGGAGCTTCTGGGCTGATCGAATGCTTTTCTCTGCAGGCATGCACTGTAAGAAAGATGGGGAAAATAGAAATGTGCTCATCACTGCACTTCACAATCTCTTTCTGCAGGCCAGGGTTAGTGCTTTGTCTTTCTTGCCTACCCCCTGACAATTTGAGGCAGTATAGTGCAGTGGTTTAAGGCTCTGAGCTGCAAACCTGGAGACCTGGGTTTGAATACCACAGCCCTCACTTGCATATTGTGTGACCCTGAGCAAATCACTTAACTTGCTTTTGCTCCCACGTCGCACCTGTAAACAAGCTTCCAGCTTTGTGTGTCTCTCCTAGTTAAAACAAACAAACAAAAAAATATCACGAAGGTGTGGGATGCAACTGAATTTGGCAGGTCTTGGCAGTGTATAAGCCAGTACACTTTCGTAATTGAGAAAGGCTGGTCAGATTCAATTAGTCCCATCAAAGCTGGCAGCAGCATTTTGTCAAATTCCAAAGCCTCTTCCCCTTCTGAGACTTTAGTGAGCTCAGCCACACAAAGGTTGTGCTCATGGCTCTGATTTTCCAGGTTTTTGAACTGCTGACACAGTAAGGAGTTCTCTTTTACCAGACTTGCAGTACCATCCTGTGATTTCAGATATGACTCCTCCATGCACTGAACTGTTAGCTCCCCTACATCCACCCACGTTTCAAGGGTGGATACTCACAAGGTAAGGTTATCCAGTTTATGGTCCATGTCCTGGACCATATGGATGAGTTGACCCAGGGTAGCATTGATAGTCTGGAGAATCACATCTCTGCCACTGTCTTAGAGGATCCAGAGGCCACCTCATGGCTATGTGGCCTAGTTTCCTCTGCAGAAGTTTGTCTGAGTTTAAAAAAGTCTTCTGTCACTGCAATATTCCTCAGCTTGCCCATTCTTATTGTCAAAGTCATTAGCAAGCACTAAGGGTGAGCCGTAAGACGAAATTCACCCAGTTAAACACAAAATAGTTTTTATTCTAGATCTCTCTCAGAAGCAAATGAAAGGAGCATCTCTTCCCCCTCGATGCTAAGCCAAGCCCCCCCCAGGAGGCCTTCTAAAATTCACATTAGAAGCCACTGCCCTGTAGTTTCTACTCACCACTGCCATCTTGTGCATCCTGACTCCAGCAGCATGTCAGCAGGGATTAGAGGTTGCATCAGCTCACTGATAAGGCTATATAGATTGAAAAAGGAGCCAGGAGGACCTCTAGGACACTGGAGAACAGCAGGACTTCGGGCACAAATCTGGGGCCAATCACCTGTAAAGTGATGGACCTCCAACCTCTCCCAGAATGACTGACAGCTTCAAGAACCAGTGGTGAGCTGACATTCCCCAGTGGTGAGCTGACATTCCCCAGTGGACACCCGGGGCTCTGACAGGACTCATTCAGTCTGTGTATGACTGTGGTAGGAGGCAGACTGAGCCTGATGGTGACTGTAGTGGGAAGCGGGCTGCAGGTCTGCCTGAAGAGACATTGAAAAGCTTAACATGTGATATTAGAAGGCGGTAATCATGTGCTAGAGCAGCATGAAAGTAAAAGCTGCTGTGTAAGGAGAGACTTTGCTGTGTTGTAGTCCTGCACAACTGACCTGAGGACTGCAGTTAGTCTGGGAAGCGGGCCAGCCAGTGATACAGCCAGGCTTAATTATCATTACATACTAGGGACTAGATGCCAGGACCTGGTATGTTGAATGTGTGGCCCCTGGGTTTCTACATTAGGTTGCTTGCAAAAGGAAGAGGAGGTCATCAACTGACTGATGAAGCCAGGAGAGCCCTGGAACGGCATGGGAAGGACAGCTGAGCCTCCACCTGCCTCGCCATCTCAGATGACAGAAAGAGAGCAAAAGTGAGAGAACAGGGAGACAATCTGTCTGTCTGAGCAGAGTTGCTGAGAGCTGTAATGCAGAGCCTGCATAGCAAGGAAAGAGCCAGTCTGGGTCAGAAGAATCATTAGTGAATACAGGGCTCAGCCCTGCAACTGGAAGTCAGTGATAAATAGCTGAGAACCATTCAACTTCATTTGGTCTCTGGGCAAGGAACTTACAAATACCTCACTTTAAGGCTGGACCATTTTTGCAATTGCATGGCCTTTAGGTTTGGGGTTTAGAGCATTGATTTATATGTTAAGTGCACCACCACCAGCCAACCACTTGCAACCTCATCAGCCCTAGATCGTTTCCATGGCTAGGTACCCAGTAAAACACCAGGAGTTTCCTAGGTACATCTAGGGTCATTATACTGATATGAGTAGGGAGAATGTAGTGCCCCCAGTACAGGTGGGCAGGAGAGAGCTACTGTACAGTGCCTTGTGGTGAAGGGGCAGAAAACATTTTGAGGACCGTGCCAGGACAGGCCTTTTTTTTAGTAACAGCCCACGAAAGTATTTAATTTGGCTGCATCTAAGAGGGGCATTGAAGAGCAACCACATGTTGTCAGGTTGGGACTAAGAGGGTACCAAATGACCAGCCGCCTGTACTGACTACCTCATTGTACCGAAATCCCCTCTTTTTTCCAATTTAGGGCCCAGGCCTCTGAATAAAGTTCCTTGTGCTTGTATTGTTTAAATCCTTGCCTGAATAATTACTTTTAAAGTAGTACTTTCATGCTCATTAGGAAAGTGTCATTACACTGCATTGGTTCATGGCTGGAGTGTCCCCATGTGGAGATGCTAAGTAGCGCATCCCATGCAGGTTAAACAGTACTGACACCAGGCCCACTTGAAATCTTTCTCTGCATGAAGACACCAAAATTCTTTAAATCATGGATATGAACTGCCCAATCAGGAGCTTACTGTCCAAGACCCCTCAAACTTATTTGAGCCCACAAGGCAGGGGTAGTAACTGCAATAGCCATGATAACCTGGTTACACTGGAACATCAGGAAAGCTGATGTGTGTGCAGTTGAGTAGTTCCTGGTGAATGTTATTGTGGGATTTACATTATTGAGCCTGTTGCAGAACTGCTTGAGGCTGTTTTCTCCTTGTGTCCAAATAATAATGATACTATCATGTAACTCCCCTGCAAATGGGGGTTCCTAAAAAAGCCTGCTTGGGCTTACCTGCAAACCTGCCACTCTGTTCTTCTTCTGCTCTCCTGGGTTTCTCCCAATTCACCCAGCAATTTCCTTCGGTCCCCCAGGTCCTTTTCTGCCCCCCTCATGCCCCAGCCTGCAGCCCAAGTAATAATTCAGCCCCTCAGGACTCAAAATGTTCAGATCGCGATCTCCCATTTGTTGTTCTGCCCCCAGGGCAGTGGAAATAGTGCAGGTGCGACTAGCAACTTTCTTTCATTAGTGCCTGTCTGCCCCCAGAGCAGCTGTTCTTGGCTGCGGCCGAGAAACAAAAAGGAAATGCTTTTTTAAATTTTAACCTGCTGCTGTGTGTTTGGGGAAAATGTGCAAAAGGGGGAAAAGTGTTTATTTAAAAGAAATGCTTCTTCCTGGCTATACCAGAACTTTATTGGGACTCAAACTGTCAGCCTGTCTGCTGCTGCAGAGGAGTGTAAACATTAGTAGTAGTGACAGGAAAACGAACTTGGCAATTCAGTTTCTCTGTACAGTGACAGCAAGTACACCCTCTGGGCTACAGAACTGTGGGGCATTGGGGCAAATATGAAATCAGTTCTGGCTGCACCAGGACATTGTTTGAGACTATATTTAATCTGCTAAAGGGACAGTGGGTTAAGCAGCCATTGGAAGCAACCACAGCCAATCGGAAAGCCAGCAAAACAAAACCAGGACTTGCCAGACATTCACCAAAAGCTCATGGGTAAATGCCAAGTGCTCATGGGGACTTACAGGGACCTAATTCTAGGCACCAAAACAGCAGACCAACAGTGCATCAAGTAAGGAGCATGCATTATTCATTTCTGTGATTGACAGGTCCTCCAGCCATCCAGAGGCCAATCACCCCATCACCACAAATAATCGGAAGCCTCGGGAAAGCCCTATAAAAGACAGTGTTTTCTAGATGTGTGAGCAGATCCAGCAGGAGCTCTCCACGGCGGTGGGACTCAGGCCCCTGCAGAGCAAAATGGGCCTAGCAGACAAGCCGGAGCCTCTCTATGTGGGAGAGGGGCTCTCCTCCTTTCAGAGTGAAAGAACATTGGCAGCTTGTATGCAGACATGCCTAGCCTGGGGGCTGCCAGCAGAGTGTCCTCCAGTGCTAGCTCTCCCTTCCACGTTGGGGAAAGATGTGGGCCAGTGACCTGATCGTAAGCCAGCTGTGAAAGAGCTGAATCTACTGCAGCAGTGAGAGTACTGAAGAATTCTGAGACCACAGAAAGAGAAAACTATCTTTGCTAAGTAACCTGAGTGAGTAAAACAGTGTCTGAAAGTGCAATGTTAACCCAGCTTTATGGGTCCACCCAGACCAAGCTAATACTGTGACTTGAAAGTATCTGCAAGGGGCAGTGAATGCCTAAAGTAACTGGATTGTGACTGTATGTGTGTGTTGCACCCTGTGTCTGATCAACCCTGGAGTGGGTGGACATGTGCCAATAACTGGAAAAGAGTTAAAGTAAAACCATATAAATGTGTCTGACCTGAGCAATACCACAGGGCTGAAAGGAAGTGCCCTGACCTCGCGGAATGTTCCGGACAGTGCCTGGTGGGCCAGAAATGTGTTCTGAGCAATGTGGGAGCTACAAGTACCAGCAAAAGAGTCACAAAGGACTGCATATTGTGTTTTGAGCTTAGACAGCTACAGAGATCAGTACTGCCAAGTGCTACAGCAAAGTGTGAGTTAAATCAAGATACAAAGTATTGTTGAGCCCAGGGAGCTAAAGTAAATAAAAATACAGCCAAGTATCAAAGTTTGTTCTAAAGGGTCTATTGCATCTGTTTGCTGGCCAGTAAAGTCTACAAAATGGTAGTGGGTCCTGCCTCAAGCCCAGTCTAGTTTAAAGTGCAAGCATTTCAAACGGCAGTGAGTCCAGCCTCAAGCCAGATCTAGTTGTAGTAAGAAGGATCAGGTAAAAAACCCTGGCTAACCAGCAGGAGTGTTTAAGGCAGCAGTAATTTTGTAACACAGGTTCAACCTGAGCAACAGCTGTGGACAGTGGCAGAAAAGTAAGCATAGGTACAGGACAGTATGCAGTGAAATGTGGACAAGCTAAATCTCAGGAGAAGTCTGGCCGCGTGTAAGTAAATACAAGCAAAGCTCCCTATGAGGTTATATAAATGTACTGACAAGTAAATGTGCTGAATGTGATTGGGAGACAGCCTGGTAGCGTGCCACCAGTCAAGACACTGCCATATGTACTTCCCTCGAGGGGTACAGCCTAGACGCAAGGTTGAAGCTTACCAGCTCTGCTCCCTCCTGTTCATTCAACAAGTGTTCCAGTCTTAAAGAGACACTGGCTTTTAAAGTTAAAATGCAAGTTTTCATCTCAACAGCTGTAAGACCCTTGCAGTCAGTTTCTGGTTCCTGGCTGTTAGCTTTGTCCTGTATATTGACCTTTGAAGTCAGAGCTCCAGATAGCTGATAGCACTGAATTCATATTTGACCAAACCAATGAGGACATTCGTCTGCCAGCAATGCAAGGCAACCCGTGCAACACCAATTGCGACTTGTACATAGTTCAAAATGTGTGTCTGCTAACTGCAGTCAGTTTGCTTGATTCCCTTAAGAGCCCCAACCATGCCAATCTATGTACAGCTGCACCATCCATCAGGTCTGCACCTTGTCTGAGAACTTTACAGTTACTGGGTACCCAGGTTGTGTGGGATTGCGGAGTTTTGCATAGTCTGGGATACTGGTACCAGTGTGGGTAATGTTAAAACTGATCTGTCTTTAGCCAGCCTGGTGGCGCTGAGGGTTGAGACACTGGACGCCTTACCTCGTGCTGCGCCGGTGACCCGTGTTCGGGAACGGGCATAGGCCACCAGGGGTCGGTAGGGGGGAGAAGGGATTGAGCGTCCATAGGACTGCTCTTCCTCTCCGGGGTGGGGGGACACCAGTGGGTCGCTGCATGACTGGCACCTAGAGGAGGCTGGGTGCTGGTGCACTGAATCACTGCACAAGAAGGGGATAGGTGAGGCAGATGCTCGGAGGAGCACGCACGTGAGCATGCGTGTTCGCTCCTTGTAGCGTCATTGCACGTCTCACCTACAGGACAAAACTTAGGTGGAAAATCAGGGTACTGGCGCCGCAGTATGAAAGTCGGTCCCCGCAGGCGCCGCCCCTGCGATAGGCATCCGACCTCCCAGCACCGAATCCAGAGTTACGGTGGGTTGAGGGATCCCGCCACCCTGCCACGTGGGGCAAAGCCATGGGGCAGCTGGACTGAGTCGGGTAGCGAGCGGGGGACGGGCTGCGGGATCTGACAGGAGACACCGCCGCCAGGGACCGGGCGGATAAAGTGAGTACAAAAAAAAAATGATCTGTCTTATGCAGCTAGCTAGATAGCAAGGGCTCTGGTGTATCACTCAGATTGGTGGGGAAAATACCACAGTGAAATGGAAAATGTGAACTGCCTGATTTACCCAGCTGGAGGGGTTTCACCAGTACCAAATCCAACCTAACCATTTAATTGTAAATATTGTGAATCATAGCCTCTATTCCATTTCCCCACTCTTAATCCCTGTGTCCCCCTAAATAAATAATGTGATTGTTGTTTTGCAAATCGTGTGTGAGCATATTATTAGAGAGAGAGTCATTAATTGCAAAATGTCTGAAATGTGGGGAACTGAACATTGAGTCATGTCTGGGGGTGGTAAATTGTATTTGTGGGTGGTATAACATCTCAGGGTGTTATACCAGGTAACAGCTAGCACACATTAAAGTATACTCTGAGTGGAGGCACTGCACAATTGTTTAGATTTATGGTAAGTTATCGAACCCAAACCCCTTAGCCTAGCTCGTAAGTAGTAGGCAGGGGTGTTACACTAGGAGTAGTGCCGCCTAGAGGTTACAATCAATAAATCTTTGCCATAATCAGGGTTGTGCATGTGTATTCCTGAATAGGTATTGTTCCAATTTGGCAGTAAAATGGTTTGGTAAGCTGGGGGCAGCTGTGAAACCCATTGCTGTGCCATGGATCTGCAGGGAATTCATCTGCCAAACTTTAACTTTTAAGTGTAAGCATCAGGTGGTGCTGGCGAAGATACCATGCTACTGCTTCAGTCCCTTCTTGCTGTGCTTTGTTTGTATACAGGGCCCGAATGTTCAGTGTGTAACCAGAAGAGTGCCTGGAGGTAGCAGGTTGATATTCTTAATCTTCGTTAAAAAGTCTGCGGTATAGGGCCAGCCCAGTGGCATAGAGGGCTGAAGCACTGGGCATCTCACCTCCTGCCACACCAGTGGCCCAGGTTTGGGAATGGACATGGGTCACTTAGGAGCTGGCCAGGGAGGGAGGACTGAGTATCCCTAGGACAGTTCTCCTCCCTCAGAGAGTGGAGAATACATGTCCCACTCAGCAGCTGCCACCTAGAGGAATCTAGGTGGCACCACAGTGGCAGTGGGGAAAAGGGCTCCCACCAGCAGATGCCAGGGGGTGGTTCCACAGAAGTGGAACTTACACAAAGCATCAATGCACATGGTGGGGAGCCCTCTGGGAAGAAAATGGCAGATAAACTCCCAGCCACGGCAAGATAATGGCCCGACCCCTGGCAGAAACCACACCGATGACTGGCTGCCTCCAACCAGATCCTGTGGCACAGGACTGCCAGAGTTCAGGTAATTCCCAGAGAAGTCAGGTAATGGGACTGGGGGCCAGACCAGATAGTGGCAGGGCAGCAAACGAGATAAATTACTGACTGAAATAAAAATGTTTGTGATGTCCTGTACGTATAGTAGGAAGGTTTCAGATACACGTCCACAAACTTTGAGATGTTTTCTGTTTCTCTGCCATTTGTTGAACTAAAAGATCATTCAGGGCAGTCTTCTTTGTGTAGCTTAGGGAGGAGATAAAATTGTGGAGGTTTGGGATTTTTCTAGGAAGAGGAAGTCTTTTTCATCTGCTACGATTTGGCTAACTGTCAACATGGTGTTGATTTTTTGGCTAGTTGTTCTGTGTTTTCTGGGGGCCGGGTTACTTTATAGTTTCCTGTAGTGAAGGGCATTAGAGGGTTTCTTGTATGCCACTGCTGTGTACTATTGCTAGTCCATAATAGGCACACTATTTCCCTTGTCTGCCGGTTTAATAATTATAACCCTTTGCTATCATAACTGGGATAATGCCTGTGACTCAGCAGAAGTCAAGGTGTGTCTGTCCCTTCTCCTAGATTTTGTGTTTCTGATAGCCTGCTGGAATCTTTCAATAAAAAGGTCCACCTAGGGGGAGGTGCCTGCATTAGGGTTCCAGTTACCTGGTTGGTACCACCGTGATTTAATGAATTCATCATCTTGTTAGTGGGAGAAGTGGACTTTGAGGTGAAAATCCAGAAGGGGCTCTGAATTTTGCACCAAATAATTTGGCTGAAGTAAAAAAAGGCAGCCCTTGTTAGTGGAGGTAGGGAATTTGGCCTTACAAGCATTGATGGCTGCCTGCTCAAAATTGGCCACAATATAGTGCGGTGCCAGTGTTACCCAATGTTCATCAGTTAAGTCATGCAGATCCTGGAAAAGCCAAACATAACAATCCTGCGACTTGGTGGACATTAGGGAATATACCAAGGGCACAATCCTACTGGTCTTTGTGCTGACCACAGGAGAATGTATTGAATACAACTGTCTGAATAGGGAAGGCACCATTTTAAAAGTCCCGTCCATCAGCCAGCAATCTGACACAGCCAATTTAAGGATATTAGCTTTTGTGCAAAATATCAAACTTTTCTCCTCTCCCCATTGAGATTTTTTCACCAGGAACAGCTCGCCATCAATGTACCATAGGTCATCGGGTACTGAGACCTTATCCAGTGTTCTTGGCTCTGGAGGCATGTTTTTGCACCTGGCTTTTTTGACCACCTGTTGCATCACATGCCGTAATGGTATATATAAATATATACGGTATATATATATCTATATCTATATATATACAGTATATATATATATATATATATATATATATATATATATATCTATCTATATCTATATAGATATAGATATATATATATATATTTTTTAAATCTCTTTATGGCACCCATGGGACTGGAACTCTCTCGGGCTGCCAGCTCGTTTGCCGCTTTACCGCCCACTGAGACCCCCAACCTCCTCAAAGGCATTAGCTCTCCCCACGGGACCCCCAGCCCCTAGGCCCGCAGAATGTTCAAAGGGCGGAGGTGGAGTTCCAGTTATGGACATGTGGCAGGCAGGCTCTGTGGCGCCGTCTCCTATCCAACCAGTGGGGTTTTTCTTAGATTGTGAGCTTCCCCCCATGTGTGGTGCACGCCCCGATGCACTGGCACAAGGCAACCCTGCCTGCATTGGCCACGCTAATCACATGCTGCCCGGCTTGCTGCAGTGCTCCTTGGTCTCCACTAGGGGTTGCTGGCATGCCGAGCCATCCCACCCCTCCCTCCCCGGGGAGGAGAGCACCACAGGAGCACTCAATCCTCAACCCTCCCCTGCTGACCCCCCCGCGACCCAGCTCATTCCCGAAACCCAGGTCGCTGGCGTAGACCGAGGTGTGGCGTCCAGCTCCTCAACCCTCAGTACCACCAGGCTGGCCCACCATGATGGTATATTATGGTGGACTTCAGCAGTGACTTTGGTACACTTGGCCTGAATCAACTGAGCTGGAGAATCATTAGTGCTAAGCGCTCATTCTTTCAGGGAAGCAACTGCCTCTGCAACGGGATCCTGAGTGGCATCAGCCGAATGCGTGTGCTCTGTGTTGCTACAGAGATGATGGTGTCCCCCAACCTTAATGTTGCTTGCCCACTCACGACACCCAAATTTACATTTCTGGCAGCACCAGTAGAACAGCTCACCCCTCTGCCGCTCCTTATAATATAAATAGCCATCAATACAAAGTTTACCATGGCCCTTATGTGAGGGAACAATCTTTCATGGCTCAACCATGGAAGCTGCCATTACAGTTGTATCGGTATAGCACTGTGGCCCGTATCATTAATCATAGACCATTTATAGTGAGAGTAAAATCTCATTTTGAATTAATTAAATTTAATGTTTGCACTCCGATCACTAGATGGCACTTGACAACTTTTTGCAGTACTGTCTTGAATTGGTATGACTAGGTTCTTTGCTGTGGGCCACTAAACCTGGGAAACCTGAACCAGTGTAGCTCTGAAAGGTAGATTCTAAAACACAGTACTCCAGCTGAAGATGAATGAATCTTGGAAAGTCACTGCAATGCAATAATCTACTTGGGTAAGCCTTGTCGGTCTAATGTAAAGCGGTATTTTGTCCATCGGAAATATGAACGCAACGGTCAAATGGAGACTGGAAAATGATTGTCAGTACCTTAAGAGTCAGTCAATCATACAGATCCCAAATCAAATGCAACTATGTCAGAGGTAGAGGTAGATGCAGCACAGACGAAATGTGGCATCCAGTTTGCCTCCCAGTTTTCTAGAAAACCATAAATTATAAAAATGAACTCAGATTCCCATGAGCCTTACACTATTGTCAGTTCCTAATGTCACATTCAACCACAGTGTTCTACTATAGTAAAAGACTTGTGACATCAATGTATGAGCTGTGCAAAGTCATACACTACAACATTTCTCTAGTGCATAGATCTGAAGCACATACTGAATGTACGTCAAAGCCAGTAAAGATGGAAGAATAACAGAATGTGAACCAGTATTTGAAATGCACTTATACAGAAAACAAAGGCTTGCAGGTTAAAGGCAGCTCTCCTGCAATAGTCTCTGTGTGATTTGCCTCAGCTGTGAGCTACAGCAATTAATGACGTGCTCCCACTACTCCTGAGTAAAAGAAACATATTTTCTGATATCGTCCTGTATCTTGCCTCCCCTTAATGATTCTGCCCCCTGGTCTTACAGTCTTTTTCAAACTGTGAAACAGATCCATAATAACGTTACCAGTGCCCTATGACCCTGGAACACTAATCCTGTACTTCTCTTTTCCAGTGTGAAGTTTCCCAGATAAATGAAAGGTTGTGTTTCAGTTGGGAAATTCTAGGTAAATAAATTACAGTATAACATGCCCATTAAGTACACTATGTATATAGAACATCACAATATTTAAGGACATTTCTTGCCTTTCTGACCACAACGTCAGTCATTTTCAACCTGCATGTTAAGGACAATGTGATATTATGGATGGATTATTTGGTCCCAAAGAGGCCCTTAATAGACAAGCTCCACTGTGTAATGTAAATAACCCTAGCCTGACACTACTGCCATTCAATGCGCCTCCCTCATCATTCTTGTAAATCAGTACAGTCCTGCTTGAGTTCTCCCCTGACAATGACTAATTAGGAACATTGCATTCACACTGTATGTTGGAAGTGGTAAGAGCAGTTACACAGGATGGGTCAGCATCATCACTAAATCAGTGTGCTGCTCCCTGTCTAGAAACTGAGTAACTTGCAACCTGTTCTACGGAGCAACCATTCTCACACTGCATGACGTTTCCACAGGGATGAGTGAATACACATTTCGAAAATATTGTAAAACTGGTTTATTTAGCTGTAATTTAAGTCTCACAATATTCGCTGACTTGAGCTGAATAAGCACAATTTAAACTACAGCAATGTATGGAGTGAGCATTCAGTACATAAGTTTAACACTAATATAGCTTATAATATGTTTCAAACTATGCTATAGCCCTTTTCTTAAATATATTTTTTGGGGAATATTATTACCATCTGGCATCCCATCCAGTGCAATTGCTTGTGGTATCTGCACATTATAAACTATAATGATTCTAAGTTCATTTGTTAGGTTTTTCTGTTTTGTTATGTACATTATACACCTATTATTTTTATAGAATATATGTTAGTTGTACTGTATTTTATTACCTTGACTACCGCTATACCTACATTATTGTATGCTGTCCACTACCTCTGTATTTACATTATTGTATGCTGTCCTACCCACGACCTCCTTGTGAATGAGCTTGCTCAACAGAGTCTCTTCCTGGTGAAATAAATAAAATAAAATAAATGACTTCATTGTTTCATGATAGAAACTCAGTACGCTGACAAAATACAATACAGTACTAGCATTCATTTTGCATTTCATTGCAGAGTTTATGTAAGTCATTGTCTAAAAGTTTAAAAATGGTACAATTTTAAAAATTGTTATGGCTTAAAATCATTTAAAAATAAATAATCACTCTTGTCCCTTGTCATTTTCAGCATTCTCAGGTACTTGTATCCAGTGTTTTCGGGTTCAGATTCAGTCAGTCATGCTTTTTTTTTAAAACTGAGTGAGACTGCCTTTAAATAGAGTATTTGGAATTTAGAATGTGAAAATACTGTACTGTATTGTGCTTACTGGTACCATTACACGGTCACTCACCTTTTTGCAGCTCGGCTCCATGTTTTACAGCCAAATGGTCATGGTCATGTTCTTGCCATAATCCTATGATCGAGAGGAGGTGCAGGTGTGAGATTCAGGAGCTAGGTTACAAAAATACAGCACTGCACAATAAAAAGAAGCTTAGTGAGTTACTGGTACTTGGTATATCACCATTACTGATCGAGATATGTCTTGTGCACTATTGCTATGCCTACCTCCATGAACTCCCTGGTGGCATCATCACGTCTTGTTGCTAGCCTTTCAAAGGCGGTCACCAGCCACTTGGCAAGTTTATTTTTTAATACAGACATGTGAAGGTCAACCTTAATTGTGCCTGTCACAGTTCTATTTTCAAGCTGTTGGGCTAGTGTATCAGCACACAATCTGATAAAGTTATTTTTAATTTAGTCTTTTAACAATTTATTTATGGTGATGTTGAGGGGTTGTAGGGCATCTGTGCAGGATGGAGGGATGAAAACTGTCATGATATGGCAGTCCTCTAGTTTCTTTAATACAGCATCAGTGCTATGTGCTCAGAATAAATCTAAATTAAATTGTTCTTTGTTCTTTCGGAATGTCGAGTTTCTGTTTTACAGATGTGATGTATGGCATGATAATGGAGACAGCGTAATCTCCCATGGCTTCGGTATTCACCCAGTGCTTCTCTGTACGAGTAATGTGCCACTCTGAAGAAAATTTAAAAATTGGATGGCGTGAGTTTGTCTTGCCTTGATAAATTACTTGGGGGGGGGATTCTCAGACAGGGTGATACTAATACTAGGGATACCTGCCTTTTGTCCCCCAACCCTGTAACTTCCATTTGTGTTTTCCCCCTCTTGCTCCTTTGTCCACTGAGAGCATGGTACTAAATTTGAACCGTTTCATCCATATTTATTATTAATTCTGTGGGGATAACCTGCAGCTGCACTGCTTTCTGTATACACTGTAGGAATAATGTTTTTATCTCTATAAAATCTTTGTGGGTTTTCCTGGTAGCTTTTGTTCCCTTGTGTTTGACTCCCCATTCAGTTTAAAAATGACCAAGGCCACAGTCTTGTAACATTTGAATATCCACCAAACTCTTGTAGGAGTGTATGTTTATAGCACTTTACTACACCTATGGCCATGGCCATGACCACTCTTGCATTGACCACTGCCACCTCAAAACGAAGTATAGTATATGGTTAGGGTTTGTTGTGGATGGAAAACAATGGTTTTCCAAATCCTGTTGTAGGACAGTTCAGAGGTCACAAAAGTTGTTGTACTATGGTTCTGACGTCACATCGATAGTACAACTTTTGCCTCTTGAGCTCCTACCTGATTGGCGGAAACAAGAACTGATTTAAAAAATGTATTCTAAAATGGCAGATTCACTTAGCGAGTGGTCGGGCGAGCAGACAGTGTGGATAGTACCGTAAGACAGTTTGGACACAGACTTTCACTGTCAGCGCCATGTGTGAAAACTACCAGTCTGTCTTTTTTTCATTTTGTTCTAAATTACTGGGGGCTATAAATCATGGGTGACAGGAACAGAGCAGGACTGCCACAGAACCGTATTCAGGAGCAGAGCGGGACTGAATGGAGGAGAGGTAGCCTTATCACAAGATATGAAACCTTGAGAAAGTTTTGATGTTTTAGAGAACCATATACTATATAAAACAATGTATGGTTGTCCATACACAACAGGCTATGTTGCCATCTCGGAGATGTGCTGCCGTCAAACTGACCTCTCGAGCTTTGCTCTCGAGGTCAGTATAACGTCATCACATCCCCTCAATGGCAACATAGCCTTGTTGTGTATGGACAACCATACACTATTCTATATGTTCTAATGATTTTCCTGAGCTCACTTTCCACCTTCTCAAACAACAGTAGTGGTCTCCCATAGGGTTTTATAGACAGGTCATGTAGACTATTGCTTGGATTGGAACAGTCTTTCAATCTACTTTTGTAATTTGTTTGGAATTTTCTAACTGTGCTCTCAATTGTTCTGTTGTACTTGTCATAATAAAACTTACAGCTTTCATTACACTGCTTTCAGAGGCATAAAGGCTACTTTCATGCCTCACTTCAGTGGTGTAGCAGTTGCACTAGGATTGATTGCATTTCAGGGGTGGGCTGGATGCTTGTAGTTCACTGACCATACTCTCAGCAAGAGCTACCAGTATATCAGTAAAAGAACAAAGAACGTCCGCTGTAAGCTCCTCTATTTGGGTAAACTCTCACTCCCTTTTTTGTTCCTTCTGTAGCCACATCACCAAAGAAATTTTTTGAAGCAGGGTATTAAAAATAAAATACAGTGCATTCAGAGTGTTGAGGCATAGCGAGAGTATTACAATGTGCAGTCATGTCGAAGGTGACAGGATCGCAGAACTTTTCCGTTGTGAAATAAGCCTGTTTTACAGTATTGTATATCTTACCCTGAACCTATGCTCGGTCTGCTGTTAGTGGAAGGACCCTATTACTGTTTCACTGAGCAAATTCAATTACACTATAATTGAGCAAACACATTATTTATATATCTCAAAATGCATTTTTATTTTGTTTTGTCGTTCACCCCATTTCCCTTTCCCACGGGTCACACCTAGAAACAAGCCTTGATCAGTGCGTCTTTCCTGGTCACCAATTTTCTTTTTTTTTTTCTAAATTTCTTTTTATCAAAGAAGGAGAGCACAGTACAACACTTAGTATACAGCAGCATGTCAATAAGAAACATGAATCTTTACCATCATGGTTATGACTTATACAGTTCCCAGTTTATAATATAGCTTCTACCTTTACTTGTCACAGTATAAGTCTATCTGTTATGAACTTGGGATATGGTTATGGAGGAGTTAGTAAATGTACTATACCTTTCAGGAATAATCATGTCATGAAACAAACTCCTTATCTTGTTGTATGATATACAGTACCCAGGGTTATCATCAGGTTTTGAACGTAGATTGTGTACAATTTAGCTAGGCAGTTGTGCATTCCATCTTACATGTACCATTTAGGTAGGCTGTTGTGCGTTCCATCATATATATATATATATATATATATATATATAAATATGAAATAGTGGCGTGGCAGCACCACTATAGTTAGAGTTCAGTGGTCACTTCTATGTTAAACCCAAACTTTTGCACTTTAATAACTTTGCAAACGTTTGACCGATTCACATGAAATTTTGTATGGGCCATTGGGGACCAAAGGTCTCTTGATGTTCCAAGTTTTGTTTCAGTCAGATTTGCAGGTGCAGAGATGCAGAGTGTCAAAAAATGTGAAAATTACAATTTTTATGTAAATTCTTTGTCATGCTGTTTTTCAGAAATGGCTTGGGCATTTGCTCTGAAATTTGTAGGGTATATCGGGCTTGGGTTGCAGACGTGCCTTTTGAAGGTTTGGTGAAAAAAATATCAATCCGTTCAAAAGTTATTAAATTTTAAAGTTTTCCATTATTTCTTATGAGAAAAAGTAGATGTCTCATGAAAGTGTGTTTCTCTTTCTCGAAAGCGCCATTCTCTTTTGCAGATGGGGAATGTTCTTTTGAGCTTCCACCATCTTGTTTTCAGTTAGCGAGGCAGAAAAATGTAAGTATCTAAAAAAATACTGGCAGTTGGTAAACACCAACACTTGTGTTTACCTAATCAGGCCTGAGGAGTCAGATTCTGGGGTCAGTTTGCCCCAGTAAGGCCCAGAAATATGCTAATTTAGTCCATGGATGTATTTCTGCTGCAAATTGCAGTGGTTGTTTCATGAAACAAGGGGAATTTGTGCCGCAAATTGCTGTAATATCCCATTGTTTCACAAAAACAAGTAAGGATCTGTTGACAGCTGCCACAATTTGCTGCACAAATACAGGCTGCAGAAACAAATAACATTTCTGGCCATTTTTGGCTCAAACCGACCCCAGAATCTTATTCCTCTGCCTCCATTTAGGTAAACACCTGTTGATGTTTACCTAATTCAAGTATTAACAAGGGGAAGGGAGCCGAGGCATGAGAAGAGCATTGTAAATGATGTATTTGTCATAAACCCCCACCACAGTCCGTTGCTTTATTTGGAGTCGACATTGGGGGGGGGCCCAATGCCCGTGTCGGCATTTAGACACCTCTCCCCCAGTAGTGTGGGGCACTGGGGAGCCTACCCCCAGTTTCCTGCAATAGTTTAATTATTGTTTATTGTAAAATACAACACCGGGATGCCCATCCCTGGTGTCGGATGCCCCCCCAAAGCCCATTGTTTCAATTATGGGTGCTGACATTGGGGTGCCCAATCCCCATGTCAGCATTCTTAAGTCTCCCCCAGCAGTGTAGGACACTGGGAAGCCCACTCCCAGTGTCCTGAAATATTTATTTGTAGCCTGTAAAAAAAAATGTCCCCCAACGTTTTTTTCATTTTTAAACCTGAAAAAAAGAAAATTGTCCCTCATCATCCCTCCCATCTCCCTCCCCCTTCCCATTCCTCCCACTGAGCACCCACCACCTCACATCCCCCCCTTGCCCTATACTTACCACTGGAGATCATCAGCTGTCATCGTCTATGGACTGGGACACCTCTGTACTCTTCAAAGCTGAACCGTGAACTGAGGAATCAAGGTAAATGCCATATAATGTACAATATTTCAATGGCGTTTTGAACTTATGTTGATAACTTCGTCATTTTTTTGACTTTTTCCACCAAATTTTCAACATGGCCTTTTTGAGACCCCACCTCATGAACACTTCAACTGTCATTTCATTAAATGGGCCCAGAAGGTGATTTTCACAGTTGCTGTGGGAAATCACCTTTTGGGACTGATTAATGACATTTCACCATCAGTGTTCATGAGGTGGGGTCCCAAAAAGGCCATGTTGAAAATTTGGTGCAAAAAGTTCAAAACATGGCCAAGTTACACACATTCATTGAAATTTTTCTACACACGTGCATAACTTGGTGATTTTCAATATTTTGACTCCAAAATTTCAACATAGCCATTTTTAATACCACCTCATGAACAGTAGAGCTGTCATTTTTCACATCCTGTCCGAAATATGTTTTCACACCTGTGCCACAGAATGGCATTTTGGCACAGATTTGAACATTTTAACCTATGAGGTTTATGAGGTGTAGACATAAGAAGACTGTTAAAAATTCTGGGTCTAAATATGAAAATATGCCAAAGTTATGACCATGCGTTGTAATTTTGCTACACCCACTCATTACTTTAAATAAATAGGGTTAGAGCCAACAACCCCAAGGCACACCCCCAACATCTGTTGGTGCGTGGAGGGTGGAGTAGGGGTGTTAGGGTTGGAAACCCTGAGACCACATTTCCCAACTTTCGATGGTGGGAACCCTAACTGATACAGTAATGAAGTTTTCTGCCAAGAATATATATCTATATATCTATCATACTGGCCCGGTAGAGCCAGTATAGTTAAGGTAGCACGGTCACTTCTAAGTTAAACCTCAAAGTTTGCACTTTAATAACTTTGCAACCATTTGTCCAATTTGCCTGACATTTTGCATGCCTGGCACTAACCATAGATCTCTGGATCTGGAAAGTTTTCTTCCAGTGGGATGTATAGTTGCAGAACTGTAGGGCATTCAAAATGTGAAAAATCACCAACTTTTGTGCATTTTTTGGTAAGCCATAATGGACTGAAGAATGCACTTGAGTGGCTTCAGATTTTTTTTCCTGCATGTGGCATGGGTTGAACTGGTGCCTTTTGAAGATTTGGTGAAAAAATATTGCTCCGTTCAAAAGTTATTCAATTTTTTCATGTCCCATTTATATGTGCATTGCAAAAACTTTCGTGATCACATTTTTTTCTTTTAAATCACACTTTATTCTCTCCCCCACACACTGGACTCACTCACTCGGGAGACACTCATGTACCTGCCCCACTTCTCTGCTCTTACCTGGATCCCTGATGGACCCCACAGAGCCATGGCTATATCCCCCAGGCAGGTATGAGGTGGGGCCCAAATACCCCCGAGGCAATCTGATTTCGTCGGGTCCCCTCCATTGGTCAGGTAGGCAGGAGCCATTAGGGTCTGTGCTGTGGCACTCCTTCCCCTCGGTGCTCCGGCATCAATTTCCCTGTTCTTGGGGAGTGGCATATGCCCTGATGTCAAGGCATCTCCACCGACGTCCACCACTCCCCCACCCGCTCTGTTTGCACTGCACTTGCTGTGCCCCCTGCATCCACCAGAGGCCGGGCAAGTGCCAAGTCTGTGCCCCTCTCCCTCTCAGGAGAAGAGAGCTGTCCATCAGATGCTCAATCTTCTCCCTCCCTGGTGACACCCAGCAGTCAGGGCTCATTCCTGAACCCAGGTTGCCGGCATGGCGCAAGGTGTGGCATCCAGTGCCTCAACTCTCAGCACTACTGGACCAGCCTGCGATCACATTTTTGTTGTCGAGCTCCCCAAAATTGTTTTTGTGCTGCTGCCATCTTGTTTTTCAGTTAGCAAGAGAGAAAAAACATTGTAACTCAAAAAATAATGCCCTTTGGTAAACACCAACAGTTGTCTTTACCTAATCGGGCCCTGAGGAACATGATCCTGGCATTAGTTTTTTACTAGGTGGTCCGCAAATATGTTTTTTAAACTTTTGCTGTTTTTTAATCATGGCAGTGTTTTTTGTTGCCATGAAAACATTCCCATTATAGAGACAGGAGTGTTGTGAAAACATTAAAGTAAACACGGTAACACTGCATGAACACATTTTGCTGTGTTGTTTTCTTTGTCACTTCATTTTGGCAAGGTGGATTGTGCTATTGGCCTGAAGTTTTCAGGGTGGCAAGCCCTAGTCCCACAGATGTGCCTTTTGGTAGTTTTGTATGAAAACATTGAACATAGTTACAGCATTCCAATGTTGAGAAATTTTCCCATAGGATAACACTGCGGCACCCGTGACGCCTTTCGGCACCCATATCTCGAAAACTGTTCGAGATACGGATTTTTCATCGCAAAAATTCTTAGTGCAGAAGTGGGTTGGAAAACCATTAATACCATGAATTTTGAATTTTTTTTCTACCTTGTACGGTTACTGAGATATTTGGAAATAAGTATT
The DNA here is from genome assembly GCA_016271365.2 of Neoceratodus forsteri. Classification (NCBI taxonomy): domain Eukaryota; kingdom Metazoa; phylum Chordata; order Ceratodontiformes; family Ceratodontidae; genus Neoceratodus; species Neoceratodus forsteri. The sequence continues at coordinate 244,433,775 of CM057454.1, read as the reverse complement.
CTAATTGCTCATTTTCATGTCCTTAAGCCACTACTACGCACTCAGAGTTAGCACTCACAGTGCTTTTCAGTGCCCCATCTCAGAAATGATGCAAGATATGGATTAAATTGATGTATGCTGTGTGGACGTGTCACTGTCATGATTACAACGACACTTGAATTTTTTTCCTAGCTGCTACGGTTCCTGAGATATTGGCAAATTTGTGTACAAGGGTTCCTTGCCCTATAGGGCTGCTGTATGGCTCTGTAGCCATGTGTAAGTGGGAGCGCAGGGCCCAGAGGGCCCACGCTCCCACAGACACATATCATTATGCACAAATAGGCAGCTTTGGGCCCTGTGCTCCCAGCAACACATACCATTTATTATTTATATTACACTTTTTCTTTTTTTTTTTCTATTTATATTTTTCTGGGCCCTACCTACCGCCAGGCATCCGCCTGGTCACGGACCCTCATGGCTGTGGCTCCCCACATTAGCCGCTCTCCAGGGACCCCCTGGATTGCCCCGCAGGGTGGGATCATGGCACCCAGCCCTAAGGCGCCACAAACGATGGGATAGGTCAGGAGTTGGCCTGGGGGAGTCAAGTGCAGCCAGGAGCGGGCTTCATAGAGGTGGCAGGTGGGCAGGTTTTTCCCCTGTTTGAAGGGGGGCAGGAACATGCAATGATGCCAGTGTCTGTCCCGCCCATTGTGTTCTTTGTTCACGCCTTCTGCTGCAGAACCCCTGGCCCCAGCCAGGGGCCACCGTGCACTGGCAACATCCCATGCCTTCCTCCCCGGGAGAAGGAGAGCAGTCCATGGGATGCTTAATCCAACTCCCCCTGCCAGCCCTCCATTGACTGAGGTCCGTTCCTGAACCCGGGTTGCTGGCGTCTGGTGGAAATCAACCGCTGCGGCGGGCGGCTTATATTACACTTTTCAAAAGGAAATTCTTTGCAAAAAACTTTGTTAATGCATCAGTTAGGGTTGTTTCCACAATGACAAAAGTGTGGAAATTCAGCATTACGATTACCACCCCACCTCCATGCCCCCATCCTCCACACACTAACAGACATCGGGGTGTGCCATGGGGTCATCAGTCTAACTTTCACCCCATTCTCCTATACTGTAGCATGTCAGCTTGATTACACATGGAATGGGATGAGAGTTGGGACTGATGACCATTTATCAATCCTGGTGTATGGAGATGGGGCGTGAGGGTGAGATGGTGAGTTAGTAACCCTGACATTGAATTTCCACACTTTTGTCACTGTGAAAACAACCCTAACTGATGCATTAACAAAGTTTTTTGCAAAGAAAATATATAATTTAACTGGCAGTATAGCCTAGAGGTTAGAGGAACAAGGTGTGAACGAGCTTGGTACATCCAACAGACCAGACCTGAGTTTGATTCTCACAACCTTCACTTGCATACTGTGTGACTCTGAGAAAGTCACTTAGCTGCCCAGTGCTCCCAGGTTGCCCCTGAAAACAGGCACTTGTGCCTAGTGGACCTTACCAGGTTACCAAAGACTGAAAAAAAAACAAAAAAAAAACTCTCTTGCCAGGAAGCTCTAGTTGTGAACTCAGTCTGCCTCCACCCTCTAGTGATAGCTTTTTTAGATGCCAGTATATAAGACCAAGGCCATATAACTAGGAAAGATTCGAATATACTGTGGGGAGAGCGACAGCAGTATCATCATGGGGCAAATCAGATCTGGGTGTATGGAAAGTTGTTCCATATGAGCTGTGAGATCTATCCAAAAAGTATCAAGTATAAGGCAAGTCCAGAAAAAATGTGCATGGTCTGCATTGTGGGTCCCACAATTGCACCAACTCCCCCCGCCCCATGTGTGAGGTAGAAAGTTTACTATTTTTGCTGGAGTACAAAAATATCTAGAGAGACACTTCCAAGCAAATTCTCACCAGATATTAGAAGAGGTAACTTTAATAGCTATTTGTGAGTATTTATTCCATATGGAACTGTGTATAGAGACAGAAAGATCTTGGGCTCAATTTTCAAATTTTTTTTTTTTTAACTCTTTTTCCCTCCTGACACTGGACTCCGAGGCATCTCTACAGTGGACCACGGGGTCTCATGCCTCCACTACCTGCCTGATCACTTGTCCAACCAGGAAATCAGGTATGCTGGGTCCCCCTTTGACATGAGAGGCAGAGGACCATGGAGAGCCGTATCGGGTTTGGGCCGGCATTAGGCATGTGGGCATGTCCACAAAGCACCTCCTTCACCTCCCTGGAGCCAGGGATCTTCTGTTGTTCTCCCCTCCCTGACACAGGATGCGCAATGCCGTCCATGCGAGATGTGAGTGAGCTCACCCACGCCGCATGACAGCCACCTGGCATCACCCCCATTACATGGTCCCCAGCTGCTGTGCCCCTAGTCTCCACCAGGAGCCACTAGCACCATGGGACAGAAATGCCCCTCCCTCCCAGGAGAGGAGAGCAGTCAAATGGATGCTCAATCCTTCTCCTCCCCGACTGACCCCCGGCTCCTGAGTTCGCTCCCAAACCTGGGTCGCTGGTGTGGCGCCAGGTGTGGCGTCCAGCACCTCAACCCTCAGCACCACTGGGCCAGTCCACGATTTTCAAAGGTTGACGCAGGACTTGCATCATGCCTGCATCAACCTCATTGTTTGACGCAGCTGTACCACACTTCTTCAACACAACTGCACCAGATTTTAGTACATCCGGTGCAGCTGCAACAGTTTTCGCACTTTTTACGGCAGTTTGTGCCAAATATTTCAGTGTAAGCCCCATGAAAACAGTCCCCCAAATGGTGCAAGTTAGACCAGGGAAAACCTGGCCTAACATGTGGCATTTGACCCTCGGAATTGAAAGTTCCGATTGCAGACGGAAGAATGCCGCAGGCCCTGTGCGCTAAACGATCAGCACACCAGAGGCTTGCAGCATTCTCAGGAGTTAGAAAATTGAGCGCTTTGTTTACACCAAGCCGAAATCAATTGGGTGGAATCTGAAATATATTCCTGAAGGCCCTGATAGAAGTGGCCGATCAAGTATTCTCAAAGTGTATTTGCCTGGGCATCTAGTAATAATTGTAACAGTATAGGCATGGGGTCCACTAAGGTAGTACGGTCTTTAGTTTTGTGCAATAGGTGGGTGCAGACTTGTAGATTGTGAAAATGTTCCCTGTCCATCAGACTGTATTTAGTTTGGAGGCGATCAAAGGGGTACACCCCTTGTTTATCTAAAAATTGGTCAATATAAGGAAGTCCTAATTGTCTCCATCTGGAAAAGCCCTGGGCTATCTGTGGGGGCCAAAAATCCAGATCTGCAGACAGCACCCTAAGAAAATTAATGGGGAAAGTTAAGTGAGGGTTCCTGTAAAGAGGATTCCAAACCCTCACGGTGCCTGCGGTATAATGGCCATAGTCCGTGGTCAAGATAGGAATGGTGCGAGTCATGAAAACGAGAAGGCCAATATTGAATAAATTATGTAAAATAAATTTAATATGCTTCCAAGGAGTGTGTAGTCCAGGATGAAGCCAGATATGCATTGTACATAAATTAGGTATTCAAGCATAGTTGAATAGCTTAGGGAGGTTTGCTCCACCCTGCTGCTTCGGCAATTGTAAAATAGTGCATTTGATTCTTCTTTGTCAACTTGCCCAAAGAAATCTTGATTTTCGTTCAGCCACTTAAAAAAGTGCCAGGCTGGGAGAATAGCATCTGAAAAAATAGAGAAGATATGAAAGAATATTTATAGGTATCATTTCTATTTTAGAGAAAAAAGGGAGAGCGAGGGTAGCCTATCTTGCCAGGACTATTGTTAGAGTTTGAGACAGGGGGTAATCATTTAGAAACTCCAAATTTCAGAGATTTTATGAAATTATATTGCCTAAATATTTTTATTTAGCACCATGCCATTTAGATGGAATCTGCTCATGGAGCATTGATGATGGGATGAAATTGTATGCCAGAACCTCCATTTTTAACAAAATTAAGGAAAAAAACAGACAGTTCCCCATATTCTTGGAGAACATACGAGGCTGCAGGGATCGAACACTCAGGATTAAATAGGGTTAAGAGTACGTCATCAGCATCTTAAATTCCTTACCCCCTCTCCCCCCAGAGTTATGCCTTCTATTTGTGCGAATTACCAAAGTGCCATTGCCAGGGGTTCAATATAAAGGGCAAATAGAAAGGGGGACAAGGAGCACCCTGTCTGGTTCCCCATTGTAAAGTTATCAAAGGTGTGAGAGTGCCATTAATCTGAATACATGCTTTGGGGTCAGTGTAAAGAGTCTGGTGGCCATCACAGAAGAGTTTTGGAAATCCAAAGGCTGACAGGGTGTCCCAAGCAAAAGGGCCAGGACACCCTGCCAAATGCCTTTTCCACATCAAGGCTAAAAACCAGTAATGGAATGGTTCTCATGAGGGCATATTCAACCAGTAAAAGGGTGAGGCAGATATTGTCAGTTGTTTGCCTTTGTCGAATGCATCCTGATTGGTCAGCGCGTATCAGATGTGGAAGTAGGTGCTCCAGTCTGTGTGCTCAGATAGATGTATATATACAGTATCTTGAACTCCACATTTAATACCAAAATCGGTCAATAGGACACTGAGTTAGTAGGGTTATGGCCTGGTTTGGGGATGGCCAGAATCATAGCATATTTCAACACTGGAAAGGGAGGGTTCCTTTATGGGTAGCCTCAAAAGTGGTATATAACAATGGGATAAGGTCTCCCAAAAATGTTTTATACCACTCCAAGGGAAAGCCATCGGGGCTGGAACATTTTTTTTTTTCTTACATTGTTTCTGCTCTTTGGTCACCAGTCGGCTGCCATCCCCATCCACCCATCCAGCCCCATACCCCGAGATCAGGCCACTACCTCCCCTACCCCCAAGGATTACACCCTGTGGCAGTGCGGCGAGGAGCCCCCCAGGCTCAGCTCAATTCACCTTCTCACAGGATCCAGTGTGGGAAGCGCCATTCGGGGTCAGGGCCTGCGGCGGGTGGATGACTTATCAATGCTCGACCGGGACCAGATTTTCCTTCCTCCATTTTTCCCCTTGCGTGAGGGGCGTGCAATGGCACCAATGGAAGGAGCGCACACGCGTCCGCATGTGCTCTTTCCCGGTGTCTGCCCCATCACACTCCCTACTCTATAGCAGCAGTGCTATATCCCACAGCCTCCACTAGTGGACACCCTTGTGCTGACTACTGGAATCCCTCTCCCCCCAGAGAGGGAGAGCAGTCCATCGGACGATCAGTCCCTCTCCTCCCCTGCCAACCCCTGGTGACCCGTGCTCGTTCCCAAACACTGGTCACTGGTGTGGCACGAGGTAAGGTGTCCAGCACCTCAGCCCTCAGCGCCACCGGGCCAGCAGGGGCTGGGACATTTTTGAGTATTAGTTTGTGAAAAGATGGCTTGAATGTCATCAGCTGTTATCAGGACTTCAAATGTGACTACCTGTTGTTCTATCAGTTTGGGTAGGGTAACAAGGATATGAATGTCTGATTGGATGTTTTAGGGTGCATAGAAGCATGATATAAATCGAAATGCTTTCAGAATGTCAGTGATTTTTTTTTTGAAAGTTGTCCCGTATGGGGGTCTCGCACCTTCAGGACATTTGCTGCCTGCTTTTGTTGGTGAATTCGGCACGCAAGGAACTGAGTACCCCTGGCTCCACTTTCACAGAAAGAGTGGCAAAAGAAATTGCGTGCCATAAGTACCTTATAGTCTATAATTTCTTGAATTTCTTGCTTTAGTTTTTTAAGCATATTTGCCACAAATGTATCACCATGGGAGTGCAGGTCTTAACGTGCATGTAGTTGTTCAGTAAGGGCAAGATACTTCTCTTCATGTTAAGTGTTTTTTCCTAGATGCGTATGCTATGATATCACCCCAAAGAATGGTCTTCAGGGTATCCCATAATACAAGCGGAAATAAATCAGGGGAGGTATTATCTAGCAAAATTTGTTGGAGTGTTTCTTGGTGAAATTGTTGCAATGCCTCGTCCCTAAGTAGAGATGTATGAAAGCACCATAAGGTCTGCTTAGGTGCTTTACCCAGGTCTATTTTGAGTAATAAGGGGATATGGTCAGACAATATCCAGGATGTTTGAGCCAAGTCCTGGACATTATGGAAATGCTTGCAAGTAGTAAAAAAGTAGTCTAGGTCCAAAACGAGGGGAATAGAGGTGAAAGCTTTAGCTGAGGGGAAAAAATGTATGCCAAACATCCACAATTCCTATCTGTGTGAGATGGAGTTTGAAATATTTCTGTGCTGCAGAAAGATGAGCCATGTTAGGATTACTGGTGTCTAAGTCCAGAGATAAAGTCATGTTAATATCTCTGCCCAAGATCAATTGCCCTTGTAAGAGGTTTATCATATGACTGAAAAAGCAGCAGATAATTGGAGTGTGGGACTAGGTAGGAAGGTACAAACTGACTAGAGTTGCACCTTGGGCATAAAGAAACCCCTGAAGAATCACATTATGTCCTAGTGGATCAAAAATAGCTTTTACTCAGTATAAAATGAGTAGCAGTGGAATTAATATCGACACGCCTTATGTTTACCATTTTTGTGAGAGGAGGCAAGGATTATATATCATTCCCCCCAGCTAATTTAGCATATCCTGGCCAGAAAAGTGCGTTTCTTGCACAAAAATCACATCTGTTGGGTTAGAATGGAGATTTTGCGAACATCTTTTTATTTAATGGAGTTGTTTAATCCATTAATATTAACAGAAAGAAATCTTTACAGGGGCTGTGTCCATATTACAACAAAAGGAAAAGGTGGTAGTATAAAATTATGGTCCCAGTCTACAGCTGGAGCAAAGTTCACATAGCGGCTGAAAGATTTAACTATGGAAGGTATCCACCGAGTCCATAATAATAATATGCTTATCTTAAGAAAGGCTCTGGGTACTGTTAAGCTCCTCTACATTGACAATAGAAGGTGTAAAATCACAGCAAAGGATACAGACTGCAGTATATACCCATCTCTGAGTAGAACAGCTAGTTCTCTATTTTGTAATGATAAAAAAACCTAAAGGTGGCTGATCAACATTATAAAACCAAACAAATTATTAAACCAGTGTAAGCCCCCTCTCTAGGAGAAGGGCTTACGTTCACCATTAGGGGCCCCAATTTTGTGCCTTCCCCCAGATTATGGGTTTGGCAGGTGTTTGGGGGGAAGGCACCTTCTGGGCTATACATTGAGACTGCCACTAGGGGCAGGCATTTTAGCCCATAAAAGAGGGAGCGCTGGTAGCTCTGAGGGGAGATAGGATGCTGGCCGAGAGATGGCAGGACAGACAGGAAGGAAGGAGCTCATCGGTCCAGGTTGGGGCCGAATTCCGAGGGGGGCCTCCCTCATAAGTGCAAGGTAGTGCCATAAGGCAACATGGCGCTGGTAATGGAAGGTGCATGGGGAGGGCATCAATTAGCCTGCCAGCATCATGTGGGAGCAGATGGGGCTCCAGGGAGAAAGAGGTGGTGAGAGTGCCCTAGGAGGTAGTTTGGTGGGGTCCCAGGCCCGTGGTAGGTAGGCTTGGACTGCCAGGGCTGGAGGTTTAGTGGCAGGATTCCTCCAAGGGAGGGGTGGTGGCAGCTCCCCTTCTGGTTCCCAGTGTGGCAGGGTGGTCCAGACCTGGTCATGGGGGTTGCCGGAGGCCTCTCACCCACTCTGGGGCTTGCTTGGAGGGGCAGGTCTCAGGGCGTCGATCACACGCTGTTCAGGCAGGCCACAGGTTGGTTTAGGGCAGGCCTTGGTAAGCCCTCCAGACTCGGTAGCTTAAAGCAAGCACAGGAAGTAAGGCTGATGGGGATGCAGGCCAGAAGTATTTTGAGATTCCACACACTGCCCCCCCCCCCCCATGGACAGAGAAAGGAGACCGGGTGTGACTGCCACCACGATTGAAGGGGATTTTGACAGGTTTAAGGATTTTAAGGGACTGGTCAGGGAAGGAAAATTCCTGTGGCACGGGATCAGGTGGGAGAAACATCTTGCTTCTCCAACAGGTGGGAGACTGACCAGGGTAAAGAAAAAAGAACAAGTTTAAGTCCGAGACCAACTTACCAGTGCCAGAGGGTAGGTTTGGCTTGAGGTCCAGTGATGATCTGAGGGATTGAGTGAATTCTGTTAACAAATTAAGTAAATGTGTTGAGTCTTTTAAAAAAGACAGAGTAGCTTCCACTAAATCCTTGATGTGGAAATCAACAAAAACAGACAAGGGTTCTAATACAGAACCAATACCTGCCACTATGGGTCTCCCAGGAGGATACAGAGGGTCCTTATGAATCTTAGGGAGGGTATAGAAGACTGGGATAATAGGAAAATATTTCTTTAACATTTTTCATTCCCATTGTTTAGTCATGATTATGAAGTATAATATGTTAAAACATTTTTTTCATATGTATCTTTTTATACTAGAATATCCCGCTTTCCTGATGAAGGGTTTATCCCAAAGCTTCGATACTGACTTACTGATGTGGGAAGATACTTTTATTAAAAAATCTACCTAACGTACACATTTACCTGTGTTTGTAGATGATTGGGGTGAGTGGGCCATATTATCCAGTATTACCTTTTGTTAGTTAGCGGCAGCTTATACTGGTGTTTTTTGGCCTCTCCCTAAGTTACCAGTAATAACACATTTTTGTATTATACATTTCCTCGAGGTATTTGGCTGTGCTGGACAAATCCTTTTACTTGAAGGTTTTAAGTAAGTAATGGGAACCCCTGGGTCCTTGGAAAAAAATAATTGGGACCTCAGGTGCAATAAATTGGTTTGTTGCTTATTCCTGAGTGAGTGTGCGAGAGTGTTTTTAAAGTTTTATAAATAGATGAATTGCAGAGAATCTAATGAATTAGTAACCAAACTTCTTTGGGGGGTAGTTTAAAGTTCACAGCCCATTGATGTCAGTGTTTCATGGGCCAGGATGCTGGTGGGGCTCTCTGAGAGAAAAAAGAAAAAAAGAGGAGGCCTCCTGTTCCAATCCATGGTATCCAGAGGAGTGGCGAGGGGTAGTGGTTTCCATTAAGTTGCACTAGGACCCAGGCCATGGTAAGACTACACCATTTTATTCTCCATGGTTGTTAATGTTCTGGTCTGGGTCTCTTTGGGGTAGGCCCCCCTCCCCTCTTGAAACATTGGGAGCCACTAGACAAATTGGGAGGTGGGGTGGCTGCACCTTCAGATGCATGTAATAATGCAACTTGATTGGGGGAGCCACCGATAGGTAGAACAAACATATCCCTACGGGTAGGCAACAGAAGTACTATGTACAGTGTGACTTCCAAAGTTGAGGCTTGGTATAACACCAGCCCTAAATGCTCAGACCCTCCCTCCCTCAACTGGGGCGAGCACGATGAGCTGGACAAAATGCCAACTAATAGCTGGTCTTGGGCCTCCAAAAGGGAACTAATGTTCCCAACAGAACAGGTACTGGATGGGAGAAAGAACCTTCCCAACAGAATAGGTACTGGATGGGAGAAAGAACCTTCCCAACAGAACAGTTACCAGATGGGAGAAAGAATAATAAAAAATAAAGTCAAAAAGGGTAAGGGTGGGTACAGAAATGTCATCAACAGTGGGGAAAGTAAAACAGTGGGGCCAGATGTCTCCTCTCCACCCCATTTGTCAGATCAACATTGTACCTGTAGCAAGCCCAAACTATGGGCTATATTTGAAGACAGAAGAGAGGGATTATAGTCAAAATAACTTTCCACCTCTGAGCTGTAGTGAAAAGCCTATATTGATAAAGGACAGCACTGTCCAGCGAACGTGGTGCGGAGCAATGACCTCGGCTCCATCAGAAAATATAAGAAAATATAATAAGGAAAGGTTAGAGCCAAAGGTAAGTGTCTGAGTAAGCTGTCACACAGACAGTCTTTGGTTTACCCAATGAAAGGTCAAGCATGCCACTTCACAACCATAAGAGCTAAGTCGCAGAGTGGCATCAATGACAACCTGTCTAAGGTAAATCCACTAAACCCCTGTAAAAATAGTCTAAATGAATAATAGCACACAAAAGAGGAGCAAATCAGTTCTTTAATATTTGCAGTTCTGATTAATCAGCTTAATAGTCTCTTAGTCTGCCATATCTGCATCATTGTCCCTTTCTATGAAATTGTTTAGTCCATGATAGAGAAAAAGTTCCAGGCATCGGAAGTCATAGAAAAATAGAAACATAGACTTTGACGGCAGATAAGGACCGCTTGGCCCACCTAGTCTGTCCATTTCCCTACCTAGAGGATAAGCTGCAGATCCTATTTAACCAACAGCCTGTTTATTCCTACCTCCCAACAAAAATTGCCTTATGTCTGTCCCATGTATTCTTGAATTCTCCCACAGTTTTAGACCCCACAACCTCCTCAGGAAGGCTGTTCCATGCGTCCACCACCCTCTCTGTGAAAAAATACTTCCTCACATTGCCCCTGAGCCGTCCCCCCTCTATCTTCAAATTGTGTCCCCTTGTTCCTGACATCTCTTTTTCTGAAAGATGCTACCCTCTTGGACTTTGTTGATTCCACTGAGGTACTTAAACGTTTCTATCATGTCCCCCCTCTCCCTCCTTTCCTCAAGGGTATACATATTAAGCTCCTTTAGCCTCTCCTCATATGGCTTCTCTTGCAGACCTTGCACCATTTTAGTTGCCCTCCTCTGAACTGCCTCCATCCTGTCTATGTCCTTGCAGAGATGGGGTCTCCAGAACTGGACACAGTACTCCAGATGGGGTCTCACCAACTGTCTGTACAGGGGATAACAACTTCCTGTTTTCTGCTGCTGATGCCTCTCCCTATATATCCCAGTATCCCCCCGCCCTCCCTACCGCCTTCTCACATTGCTTGCCAACCTCAAGGTCTTCTGATATGATTACCCCCAGGTCCCTTTCCATTTTTGTTGTTGTTACTACCTTCCTCCCCATTGTGTAATCTTCCCCTGGGTTTTTGTTTCCCAGGTGCATTACTTTGCACTTCTTTGCATTGAATCCAAGCTGCCATATTTCTGACCATTCCTCCAACCTTGCCAAGTCCCTTCTCATCCTTTCCACGCCTCCTTGTGTATCAACCCTGTTGCAGATCTTTGTGTCATCTGCAAAGAGGCATACTTCTCCTTCTAGTCCCTCTGCAATGTCACTTATAAAGACATTAAAAAGAACTGGACCCAGTACTGAACCCTGCGGTACCCCACTAGTAACCCCTCTTTCTTCAGAGTGGACTCCATTTACAATTACCTTCTGTGTCCTGTTGTTCAGCCAGTGCTTTACCCAGGCTACCACCGTGGGACCCACTCCAAGGCTGGTTAATTTGACTACTAATCTTTTGTGTGGGACTGTGTCAAATGCCTTGCTAAAGTCTAGGTAGGCCATGTCCACAGCCCCTCCCTGGTCTACTACTTTGGTCACCCAGTCAAAGAAATCAATTAGATTCGTCTGACATGACCTTCCTGCTGTGAACCCATGCTGCCTTGGGTCCTGTGCCCCACTGGCCTCTAGGTACTCAACAATTCTTTCCTTCAGAAGTGATTCCATCACTTTCCCTACCACAGAGGTCAAACTGACAGGTCTGTAGTTTCCTGCCTCTATCTTGCTCCCACTTTTGTGAAGGGGAATCACATCAGCCTTCTTCCAGTCCTCAGGTACCACACCATCCTCCCATGATTTGTTATAAAGAGTAGTCAGTGGTGTCACTAGTTCTCTGCTTAATTCTTTTAGAATTCTGGGATGAATTCCATCTGACCCCATTGCTTTGTCCACCTTCAGTTTTAGGAGTTTTTTCAGAACCCTTTCTTCTGTGAAAGGACTGGGATTCCCCCAGAGTACTTATGTTAATTGGATTAGGCACCTCCCCCACTTCCTCTTTTGTGAATTCTGAACAGAAGTATTCATTCAGTATCCCTGCTTTTTCACTGTCACTCTCTGCCCACCCACCCACCATCCATTCTATTCAGCCTCACTATCTCTCCCTTTGTCTTTCTACGCTCCCTGATATACCTATAAAAGGTTTTATCCCCCTTCTTAACCGAGTTGGCTATCTTTTCCTCAGTCCCCAAATTCTCACAGTAATCTCAGACGTAGCTAATCATCAAGAGCTAGTAGGGGTACTAGATCCAAGAGGGTCAGTGTACTTGCATATTGCTTGAAAAATCTGATCCCCAGTTGTAAGTGTTCAACGGAACAATGGGGGGGGGTGATGAAGTCAGTAAGTCAGCGCATGAGCCCGCAGCCACTTGCTAGGAACCAGAACAAGGCTATACCACCTCATCATCTTGGTTACTACAGAGTCCAGGGAGAGGAGAGAGCCAGGGAAAGCACCAAACAGGGCAGAGCACTGGGCAGTTGATGCCTGCATTTGTGGTAGAATCCGCTCAGTGTGCACAGCCAATGCAAAGTCATTAGATGGAAGCCCACCAGAAACCAACGGCATTCCCTTCAGACCCACCAGGCTACAGACATCTCCATATCACTAAGAACAGCAATTAAGAGCAAATGTATATTCCTGAGTCAGGGCTTGTACATTGCCGTCACCCCACCCCCGTGTATCATCCAAGGACTGTGGGTATACATCCGTCCCCCTTCCCCACATCCATCCTCACTCACTGGAAGAAAACAAACAGAAGAGAAAAGTAAGACACTTCAGGTGTTGGTAGTGATCCAACAAAAGGAGTAAAATCTTTGCTTTTATTTGGGCCATTTGCTGATTCTGGTTGGACTTTCTTGGAGTGGTTTTCCATCGCGGTGGTGGCTTGCAGGAAAGTTTTGAGGTGCAGCCCAGTCCGGGATTTAGAGGCCCCTGGTGAACATGTTCTCTTTTGCTTCAGTGGCTGTTTGGTATTCTTTAGTGACGTCAGGGTAGTGGACCATAAGCCAGGCAGGGTACAGTGTGTAAAATTTCAGTTTCTGCTGACAGAGGACCTGCAGCCATGGGATATAGACCCTTCTTAGCTTCATACTGTCCGGTGCATAATCACTATCAAAGTATAATGTTGTCTGGCTATAAAATACTTCCTTTCTTTGTCAGGCTTTTTGAAGAATTATTTCTTTAATAGGATAGATTTGGAACTGAGTAGTATTGGAACGAGGTCTGGCATTAGGAGAAGATGGTTTGGAGGCCAGTACTCTATGGACCTTATCAAAGTCGAGACAGAGGGCAGAATCCAACTTGAGAGCTGTACAGAGGAAAGGCTTGAGGTAAGCAGTCAGGCTGTTGCCGTCTGAATGATCCGACAGCCCACATATTCAAATAATTTTTCACTGCAGTCTGCTTCTGCATCTTCCTGCCAGGCTATAATCTGAGCTTGTTTACTCATGATAGTTTGCACTTTCATTTCACTGTCATCCACCCTGTGCTCCATGGCAATTACGTGCCATTCTATGTCGGCTCTTTGCTCCAACATAGCAACGTCTTTTCTAATTTCCTTTAGTGCGTCATTCATGTCTGCACAAAAAGTCACTATTTCTTTATATATTGTTTCCAAATAAACTTTTTCCTTTGGTGGCTTAGTTGATCTCGGTGTTTCTTCAGTGGGCCGATAGGCTGACTCGGAGGTCTGGGAGAGTTCCAATTCAGAACATTTAGCATGGGGTCCCTCAGCAATATCCCATTTGCTGGACCTTCTGGTCTTGGTAGGCATCATTTCTAGTTGGTATCTTCCTTCTGATCACTTTTGGCACATTTGGATGCAGCAATTATTTCTAAAAATAAGAAAGTATAGCTGAAGTCGGATTGGAGCTCTAGACTTAGGCACCTAACTACATCATGATTTCACCGGAAGTCCCTCTGGTCACCAATTTTCAAATAAATATATAAACAAGGCAGAAATTTCTACCTTAGTTAAAATTAACAGCTGTGACATCTGCAGCTGTTGTCTAGACGGCAATTAGGAAACAAATTAATTGGCACTATACTCTGCTGCAGTGAATTACAGATGTGGTATATTTAGTGTATATCTCTAAGGCCACAGTATATAATAATTCTCTTTGTTGTGTGCTTTGCGATGCAAGAGAGAACTGTAATATCCACCCCAAAGAAGTAAAGCAGATCTTTGGAGAGGCCTTTGAACCACAGACACATAGGGCCAGATTGTCAGTGGGGTGAGATTGCCACAAGCCTCAGGTGTGCCAAAGATATGGTGCACCAGGCTTACGGCAATCTGATGGGATTTTCTATCCCATGCGGCAACTGCCGCAAGTTATATCATCTCTTTGTGGTCTAGCTTGTGCCTATTCTAGGGACTGTTTTTACGGAGTTTACACCCAAGATTTGGTGCAAGCTGCCATAAAGTGGGAAAACTGTCACTACTGCATCTGACCTTTGAAAATCAGGCACAGTTGTGGCAAACGACATTGGTGTAGCAACAATTTCAAAGTGCTGTGGCACAGGGCTTGATGCAAGCTCTGCTCCACTCTTTGAAAATCCAGCCCATGGAATCTGCCGTCAGATAAGGACCACTTGGCCCATCTAGTCTGACCATTTTTCCCTGCCTATAGTATCACAGCAGATCCCACTTGATCTCCAGCCCATTCACCCCCCCTTTCCTTTCCCACAGATTCCTTTATGACTATCCCATGCATTCTTCACCCACATTACTGTTTTCACCCCCACCACTTCCACTGAAAGTCTGTTCCAGGAATCCACCACTCTTTCTGTGAAGAAGTATTTCCTCACATCTCACCTCTACCTCCTCTAGCTTCTTATCATGCCTCTTGTCCTTGAGCACCTTTTTTTCTGAAAAATAATTCCATCTTGTACCTTGTTTACCCCCGTGAGGTATTTTAAAGGTCTCTATGATATCCCCCCCTCTCTCCTCTTTTCCAGGGTGTACATATTTAGGTCCTTTAATCTCTCCTCACAGGGCTTCTGATGCAGACCCTACACCATTTTGCTTGCCCTCCTCTGGACCGCTTCAGCTCTGTCTGTGTCCTTTCTGAGATGTGGTCTTTGGAACTGGATATAGTACTCTAGGTGGGGTCTTGCCAGTGATCTACACAGAAGCAACACCACCTCTCTCTTTCTGCTGGTGATACCCCTCCCTATGCACCCCAGTATCCCACTCACCCTTCCAACTGCTCTGTCGCACTGCTTGGCCAACTTTAGGTCATCTGATGTGATCACCCTGAGGTCTCTTTCCTGCTTGGTGGTCGTCAGTACCACCCCACACACTTTGTACTCTGCCCCTGGGTTTCTGTGCCCCAAGTGCATTATTTTGCACTTTTTCGCAGTGAAATCCAGCTGCCATTTCCTTGACCACTCCTTGAGTTTTCTCAGGCCACTGCTTATCCTTTCCACCCCACCTCCCCCCCACCGTGTCATCTGCAAAGAGGCAGTCCTTCCCTTCCATCTCCTCTGCAATGTCACTTACAATTATATTAAAGAGGACCGGTCCCAGCACTGATCCTTGAGCACCCTGCTGGTCACCTTCCCTTCCTCTGTGTGAACTCCATTTACCACCACCCTCTGTTGTCTTTCCCATAACCAATTTTTTAACCAGTTTACCATGTTGGGCCCACTCCTAAGCTACCCAGCTTGCTTATTTGACTCCTATGTGGAATGATGTCAAATGACTTATTGAAATGTAGGTAGGCTACATCCACTGCTCCACCCTGATCTATTTTCTTGGTCACCCAGTCAAAGAACTCTATCAGGTTCGTTTAACATGATCCCCTCACCCCCATGAATCCATGGTGCCTCAGGCCTTGTAACCCTTTGGAGTCAAGACAGCTAATGATCCTTTCTTTTAGCAGTGATTCCATTAACTTTACCACCACCAAAGTCAGTCTGATTGGCCTATAATTGCCAGCCTCTTCTCTGCTACCACTTTTGTGCAGTTGGACTATATCTGCCTTCCTCCAGCCCTCCGGGACCATTCCTGTTTCCAAAGAGCTGCTAAAAAAGACTGTCAGAGGTGCAGCCATTATCTCCCTAAGCTCCCTCAATACCTTTGGGTGGATCCCATCTTGCCCCATTGCTTTGTCCACTTTAAGATTTGCAAGTCAGGGCCGGCCCAGTGGCGCTGATGGTTGAGGCACTGGACTCCACATCTCATGCCACGCCGTCGACTTGGGTTCAAGCGAGCCCGGACCGCTGGGGGTCTGCAGGTGAGAGAGAATCGGCGTCGAGGACTGCTGTCCTCTCTCAGGAGGATCCAGGGTAGCCGGTGTGGCAGCAGCCCTGGTGGAGACTGGTGGCACTGCTATGTACAGGGGCTTTCAAGCTTGCGGCAGACATCGGGAAGCTGCCTTCTGGATGTGGGTGGGAGCACCCACGTCGCAGGCTGGGCAGCATTGCATGTCCCACATCGGGGGCGTAAACATTACTGGAAACCCCTCCGGCCCAGATAGGCAACTGCCCTCCCAGAGCCTTGCCACCACACACCCAACACTGGAGCCCCGCCACAATCCCTTCGATCTCCTTGGGACCCTATGTCCCTGAGGGAGTGCCCGGGGAGAAAGTAATGACCTTGAGGATGGTGGGATTCACAGTGGGCCGTAGAGTGGCACCGGCCAGCAAAGAGGTCCGAGAGAGTTCCGGAGTTGGGGGAGATAAACAGAGTTAAAAAAAAAAAATGTGCAAGTCCTTTCAGGACTCTCTCCTCCGAAAACGGACTAGTGTCCTCCTCCCTCCCTCCAATGCTCCTGTTACTTTTTTGTGGCCCCACCCCATCTCTTTCCTCTGTGAACACTGAGCAAAATCACTTGTTTAGGATGTCTGCCTTTTCCTGTTCCCCTTCTGCACAGTTCCCCCTTCCCTTCTTAACCTTACAATCCCACCCCTCATCTTCCTGTTTTCACTTATATTCCTAAAAAATGTCTTGTCTCCTCTTGTTACTGCCTTGGCTATTCTCTCTTCAGTTTACACCCTGGCACTCCTTACTGCTCTCCCTGCTTTCTTATATTTTCCCTGATACACTTCCCTATCCTCCTCCCTCTGCATTTCCTTGTACCCTCTGAATGCTACCCTCTTAGTTTTTAGCTTTTCGATCACCTCCTTTGAGAACCATAGCAGTCTCTTTTCCCTCTTTCTTTTGCTCCCTTGCTTGATGCAGATTTTTGTTGCCTTCACTATGGCCCTTTTCAGTTTCCCCCACTATTCCTTCACCCCTCCCTACTCATCCCCCCTGCCAGGTCATCCCCAATGTATTCGTCAATCTTTTCAAAACCTGCCCTCCTAGGGTGGCCCATCAGCGCAGCGGCTAGATTTCCACTTGCAACTCTGGCAACCTGGGTTCAGGAACAGTCTCAAGTCGCTGGAGGGCCAGCCAGGGGGAGAAGGATGAAGTGTCCCAAGGACTGCTCTCCTTCTCCACATGGGAAGGTTGGGATTCTGTCCGGTGCTTGACTGTCCCCTGGTGGAGGCCAGGGAAACTGCAGCTACTGGTGCATAACAGTACTCGAGGGGGTTGGGAAGATGCAGGATGTCATTGCACATCCCTGCCCCACAGGTAAAAATGGGGAAGAAAATCCCGCTGTCGGCCACCTCTGTGAAGCCAGCCTCCGGCTTCAATTAGCCTCCCTTGCCAGCACCCCCAGTTAGTTACTGGTTTCGGGGCACCTGGGCAGTGCCACGACTTCACCCTCTGAGGGGGAAAGTCAAGGGTCTCAGGATAAGAGCACGGTGCAGAAGTGGAAGTCGAGAGACACCGTGATTGGGCAAATGATCGGCAGCCGACAGTAGGGGCTAAAAGAACAAAATAGAAAAAGAAATCTGCCCTCCTGAAGTCCAGAACCCTCGCCTTGGTGTAGTTTGTTTCCACAGCCATCCTTATACTGAACCACACTGTATGGCAATCACTGGTCCCCAGAAGGCCCCTCACCTTGACGTCTGCAACACTGTGCCTGTTGGTGAGTTCAAGGTCCAGTATTGCCCCATCACAAATGGTTTCACTGATTAGTTCTCTGAGGAACGTCCCCTGCAGGCAGTCCAAGATTTCCACACTTCTAGCTGAAGCTGCAGCAGGGAGGCATCAATCTACATCCAGCAGGTTGAAGTCCCCCACCAGCAGCACTTCCCCCTTTTCTATCATCTTGCCAGTGGCTTCCATCAGTACCTTATCTAATTCTTCCCTTTGTGCTGGAGGTCTGTAGATTACACCAGTGTGAGTAGAAGCTCCATTCCCTGTCTCTAGAGTGACCCACAGTACCTCTGCCCCCTCGTATTCCCTGCATCTCTGTCACTTTAATGCCCTCCCTCACATAAAGTATCACTCCTACTCCTTTCCTTTCTACCCTGTCCTTCCTGAACAGAGTATAGCCAAAATGGTCATCTCCCAGTCATGGTTTACAGTGAGCTGTGACTCAGTAATGGCCACAATATCCAGATTGGCCTCTGCTATTGTCACCCCTAGGTCTTATATCTTATTTCCTAGACTTGTAGCATTCACACACATTGCTTTCCAGGTTTTGTTACTACTCCATTTGTTACCCCACTTTTTCCTTTTTGCGTTCCCTCCTTCGCCCCTCTCTTTTTAATGCACCCACTCCCATCCTCCTTCATTTCTTCTACCCTGCTTCCTGTAATAATTTGCATCCTGGGGGATTCTACTCTGCTCGGGTTCTTTCTAGTCTCTACTTCAGCCTCTGGGGAGCAGTTTCTGCCTCCCTGAGCTCTTCCTCCACCCTCTCGGCTAGTTTAAATGTTTATCAAAGTAAAATTTAAACCATACACTGAAGACTGTGATTCCCCTCCTGGATGGATGCAAGCTATCACCTCTGTAAAGCCTCTTATCCTCCCATGTGGGTCCCCAGTCCCCAATGTAACTGAACCCCTTCTCTCTGCACCATTCCTTCTGCCATGAGTTGAAGTTCCTGGTGCAGCAATCCCTCTCCCTTCCCCCCTGTCGCTGACAGGCAGCACCTCAGCGACAGCCACTGAGCACACTACCTCTTTAAGACCCCTCCCCAGTTCCCTAAACTCCCCCTGCACTATCCCAGCCCCATCCTTAGCGAGGTCATTGGTCCCCCAGGCAGTCTTGGGTGAGTTACTTTTTCTATTACTTTCTATTTCTTTTAGAAACTTGATCCAGGAAGCTCTGTGCAGTCACTAGCAAGGATGGAGAAGTACTAGAAAAAGTAATACATCTGACAGTTACAGTTACTTATTTCTTTTTATACAAAAACAATACAAAAATAATAAAAAACTACAACAGATGACATTTATTTGAAAGTAGTAGGTTAGTTACTAGTTACTTTCAAATAAATGCAATCAGTTACAGTTACGTATTACTTTTGTATAAAAAGACATAAGTTATTGTAACTGTAAGGTGTATTACTTTTTCCAGTACTTCTCCATCCTTGCTAGTGACTGCACAGAGCTTTCTGGAACAAGTTTGCAAAAATAATAGAAAGTAATAGAAAAAGTAACTTACCCAACACTGCCCCCAGGCGGACAATGACATCCGCCTCTGCTTCCCATCCTGCTGCCATAGCAATCCATAGGATCTGCTTCCCATCCCTCTGGGCTGTGGTGCCATGTAGGCACCTAACCTCCCTCTCCCCTCCCTTTCCTATTTCCAAATCTATCTTCCTCATAATCAAGTCCCCCACCAGGAGTTGCTTCCTCCTCCTCTGGGGTCCTCTTCCACTTCTTTGGGGTCTCTGCTATGGATGATCTCCACATTCTCCCTGGCCTCTACCACAGTTGTCTCTCCCTGACAGTCCCACCTCACCACAGCTTTGTGTAGGAATTTCGTAGAGGTACCAGCTGAGGAATGTGCCTTTGACCCACCACCCACACCCTTCCGAAGCCCATCACAGTCCAGCCGTTCCTCCTGCCTGGCATCCTCTGAGGCAACAGTGGCAGACTTGGTGGCCCCTGGGTGGGGGAGGAGGTCACCCGAATCCCAGCCAGCTCAGCCCTGAGTCTAGTAACCTCCTCCCTCAACCCAGAGAGATGCGTGCAGATCGGGCAGCATTGCAGTCTCCAGAATGTCCCTCTGAAAACTGCTACCCCACAGCCAATGCATTGCTCATAACTCATTGTGGAGTGATTTTTGACTGCATTGGCAGAGGTAAACAGATGGGTTCAAGTATTCTAGTTGATGCGGTATATATAAAATACACTGCAAGCTTTGATTTGTACACCATCTTTCACACAAATTGGGCCCCAAAATTCTTTACAGTATTTTTATGCAGTAGTAGAAAAACAGTCCTAGAGTGATGTAGGTAAAAAGAGTACATCAGTGCTCATTTGCAATGTAAAACAATACTGCTAGAATATATTCAGTCATTTGACTGATGGCAGACAAATATTTGAAACACAGGACATGCATTGTATGTGCAGAGCTGTGTGCCGAACCCAGTTATGAGGCCGGCTCTAAAAGAATAAGGACTACACTGCCTATCGCTGTGTTGGGCTGGAGAAATGCTATACTCTTAGCAGTTATAGTTTAGTTTAGTTTATTGTTCTATGAATTATTACCTTTGAGCCAATGGCTCTTTTACAAAGGTTCCACGTCATCAATGTACAAACAAACAAGACATGTTACATAGAATAGTCAGCAAATTATAAAGGTTTCAATAAGCCAGTATAATACAGTACATCACAGGAAAAAAAACTAAACATTGGAGGAATGGTCACGGTGGGAAGGATAGGAGGAGATATGGAGAGGGGAGCAGACTTAGAGTAGTTAGAGGTACTCAGATGCCTTTGTCAAGAAAGGAGCAGAGGAGGAGGATTAAAAACAGTAAAAACAGCCATGAGGGAAGAATCATTAGTCAAGGCAGTCACAGGAGCTAGAGGCTGAGAGGTGAGAGTAAAGCATAGATTTGAAAGCTCCTAGTGACGTGGAGGATGTAATGAGCGAGCTCAGGGCATTGTACCAGCTGACACATATGATGGTTTACCGCATGAGACAAATAATCTTTGCCAACCCAGTAAAAGGCAACATTAGGCTTACAAATTGATACGAATTGTAAAACTCTACACAAATGTTAGTTTATAAAACTTATTTCACACAGGCACACAGGTATTCGAATTTCAGGTTCACACAAATGATTTGAAGAATTAGCACTATGGAAGAACACCATGGGTGCATTTATAATTTCCAAATACAGTGGTCAGAACACAATGAAAAAACTTCCAAGCTTAGAAAAAGGAAATACTTCACCCAGTGGTCAGTGTTGTAATGCTTTATATTGCTAACTGCAATAAATTTAAATCGTTAAAGAAAAATGTAACACTTAAGCTGCAGGAGGGGAAAAGGAGGTGTGCCTCTTTTGTTGTTATTCTCCAGTTTTTATGGGTTAATACTGTTAAAGGGAAAGTCCGCTCACCTATTTCTGTATACCTCTTTAGTTTGTAGACATGTACAATCATTCCCTCTCTTGCATCCCCAAGTCTCCTCAGGCTTTATTTGTGTTTACCCATGTAGTTTGTAGGCATGAACAATGACTGCCTCTACTGCACCCTACTAATTTCCTTACGATTGAAATGTAAATGAAGACACTTATGTTTGGTATGAAAACCTAATCGACTCCATTGCAAATGTCATGACCTGACTCATGTAAGGCATTCTGTTGTAAGAGAATACAGGTACTTCACAAAACATGTAACAGATGAGAGTATAACTGCTGCTGTCTTGTGCATGTATGCATCATCAACTCCCATGATGTCTTGCATGAGTGGGGTTATGACCTTTGCAATGGGGACAAACAGATTTTCACACCAGGGCAAAACAGAATGAAGCAACCTCATTTTTTATATTTAAATTAGGATGAAATTATGAGCATGCAGGAGAGGGAATCATTGTTCATGCCTACAGACTTTGCAGGTATACAAAAAATTGGTTGAAGGAACTTTCCCTTTAAATATAAATGAGGTTGATTCACTCTGTTCTGTCCTAGTGTATTAAAATCTGCTTCACTCCATTGCAAAGGTCATAACCTGACTCATGTAAGGTATCCTGAAATGTTATGTTTTAGTATTAAAACCTGCAGTACTGTATTAGTCAGTGCTGTTGATGTCCTCTGCAGTCACTATGTTCTTGTCTTATGCTGGCCATGAAACTTTTCAAGGCATAGTAAGTGATCTGCTATTTTCTGTAGTTCAAAGTGTGTATGAGATAGAAAAAAACTGCATTTAGAGAATACAGGGACTTCACAAGACATGTAACAGAACTGCACAAGAATATAACTTCTGCTGGCTTGTGCAGGGACACACCATCAGCTCCCATGACACCCTGCATGAGGGTGTGAAAACATGCTTGGCTCCATTGCAATGATCATGGCCTGACTCATGTAAGGCATCCTGTTGTAAGAGAATACAGGGACTTCACAAGACATGTAACAGAACTGAATGAGAATATAACTTCTGCTGACTTGTATGCAGGTATGCATCATCAACATCAACTCCCATGATGCCTTGCATGAGTGGGATCATGACCTTTGCAATGGGGACAAACAGGTTTTCACACCAGGACAAAAAGAGTGAAACAACCTTATGTATATTTAAATTAGGATGAAATAGGGGCATACAAGAGAGGGAATCATTGTTCATGCCTACAGACTATACAAGTATACAGAAAATCGGTTTAAGGAACTTCCCATTTAATATAAATGAGGTTACTTCAGTCTATTCTGCCAGGTGTGATTACCTGCTTCACTCCATTGCAAAGGTCATTACCTGACTCATGTAAGAAGGCATCCTGGAATTCTATGTTTTAGTGCTAAAGCCTGCGGCATTTATACTGTATTAGTCAGTGCTGTTGCTGTCCTCTGCAGTATCTATGTTCTTGTCTTGTGCCGGCCATGAAACTTTTCAAACTATAGTAAGCATCCTGCTGTTTTCTGTAGTTGAAAGTGTATCTGAGTTAGAAAAAAATGCTTTTAGAGAATACAGGGACTTCACAAGACGTGTTACAGAACTACACAAGAATATAACTTCTGCTGGCTTGTGCAGGTACACATCATCAACTACAGTACTATGACACCTTGCATCAGGGGGTCATGACCTTTGCAAAGAAGACAAACAGATTTTTACACCAGAGCAAATAGAGTGAAGCAACCTCATTTATATTTAAATTAGGATAGAATCAGAGGGATGCAAAAGAGGGAATCATTGTTGAAGCCTACAAACTACACAGGTATACAGAAATAGGTTGCAGGGATTTTCCTTTAAACATTAATGGTTTCAAGCACAGCTGGGGCAGAGTTAAGGGCTCAGTAGTTACTGGGGGAGTAGCACCAAGGCAGTGGCAAGGGGGGGGCAAGCAAAAACTCCAGATACACAACAGGTCTTGGGGTAGAATAGAGTATAACTAGGCAGACTAGATGGGCCAACTGTCTTTTTCTGCCAACATTGTCTATTTTTCTATGTAAATTATTCCAAAATCCTGGCCTTCCCTTTCGAAAGCTGCCATCATTGAAAAAATCAAAGGCAGAAGGAAACACATGCAATCTAACTTCAGATATGATGCTCCAAACCAACCAAGAGGCACATAGCTAGGTATCCTGAATTTTGTATGAACCTGAGCTCTCAACTTAACTCTTACAAATATGCAACTAGTCAAAATTGGAGGTGCACAGTTAATAATTATTCTCATTGGGAGGCGAGGTGGGGGCGTAGGTTAGTGCACACATAAAATTGTATAAATACAGCAGCAATTCTTTTAAAAGGGAAACACCCTTTACCTGCACTAGGCAATTGTTAACCATTTTTCCCCCCTCATGTACCTCTCTGGTGTCACTACCTAAAGCCTGATAGTGCCTTGGCTCCAGCCCTGCAGACCGTGCCTCACACTTTCCTCCTCTCTGGCTGTCTACCCCCAACCCCTAACTCCATAGCTATCCTTAATGAGGGACCCCACTGTTATAGAGGTTCTTTATAAGATGTCTGTGCTTGCCAGTTTAAATTCTGCATCCTGTTCCTGTAAATTACCATACTGAGGCCAGCCTGCAGGTGCAGGAAAAGAGGGCATTCTGTTTCAGGGCTGGTCTCTACTGACAATTCTACTAACAAGGTTGTGGATGTCAAAATGTATCTCATGGTCAACCTGTGTTCCAGCATTTTACCTTTTCTAATTAATCCAAATAGCTTCTGCAATCATTTTATCAATATAATCATACACATGTAACCATAACCGGGTCACCGTGTATACAATGGTTACAACCCCTGCCTTGTGGCCTCAAGCAAGGTTGAGGGGCATGGGCTCTGTTGTCAACAATGGGGGGGTTGTTGCCAAAGGTATAATAAATAGCACAATGCCTCCACCCAGAATTAAGATAGAGTGGGCCAGCTGTCTGACTGGTACAACCCCATGGGATGTCATACCTAGCCGCCTATCCTTACAGTCACCTCAAATATGTAAAACCAAAAAACAGTTCCCTTTATCAATGTGCATGCAATTTTTAGCTGTAGCTACTAATATGCTCACACAATATATGCTCACGAGACAGATTTCAACAAGCACATCAAACAATTTATTAAACCAGGGTATGGGGAATGAGGGATGCAAAGGTAAATAGCGGTTTGAAACATTTGATGTAACTGGTGGTAAAAACATAAACAATAAGTAGTAACAATGCCCACCTCCCCAAACAGCAGCCCAACAGTACAAAAGGCCCACCTCCCCATTGCTACCAGTGTCCCCTAATGTCCCATCTGTCTGGGTACCCAGCTATGGAGTCAGTGCAGGCCTGTTTAGTTGCAGCTGGTTGGGCAGTGTTGGTGCACTTATAAAATAAACAGAGACTTTTGTGGCAAACTATTTACAATTCCCCCAGAGGCAGAACAGTCCCTGCACTGACTCGCAGTTCTGAAGATTCAGAATACAGGGTCAGTGCAGCAACAATTCTCTCAATCTTCAGCTCTGAGGTGCTCCAAACAAAATGCAGTTCGCAGGTCTTGAAAATGTGGCTGGAACTGCAGGTTCTCTGGGCAAGCTGGAAACCTTCTGCTTCTTTGCCGCTCAGTATGCTTCTCATGCAGCTCTCTTTCTGTGCCTTTGTGCAGCTCCACCTGCTTCTTTACAGCGCTCTGGAAGGACTAGTCCCTTGACCATGGGCACACACCTCCCCCACCCATCCAGGCATCCAGCCCCAGGGGAAGGTGATAGTCAGTACCTGACATTGGTGCTGATCGGCAGATTCCCAAACTGTCAGGCTGATAATCTTCTCTTAGCTCCTGGATATCAGGACTACTAACTCACTTTGTTCTGCAGGCTAGCAGCCGTGGATCCCTTAGGGACATTTCTGGATCACCCCTTCTGTGTTTAGGCAGGATTCAGTCCCTCAGGATTCCACAGATGTCTGGACTCAGATTCAGCAGAACAGCAATTTTCACTTTACTCTGGCTTTCTAGACTGCAGAAGGCCTCGGGTAAGTCTCCTAGTAGGTGGTTGTGGAAGTCTTAGGCCAACTTCCAAACTTTTCTTTTTTTCAAATATATTTTATTGAATGTTAGAATAGACACAGCATGTTTTACACAATGTAAAAAAGGTTGCAAAGCTTTTATAACAGTTGTGTTCTATTACACAGATGGCAGAGTCACATTTAACACTTTATATATTCGACATATTGAGTTCAGAAAGGTTTACCCTCACCAGCTTGCCACCCCCCCCCCAGGGGTGGGTTCTCCCTGCTGGGTATTCCCTGTGGAATTTGGCAGGGACCTATGGTTGTGGCCCCGGTCCTTGTCCGGCCCACATCCCACTGAGCACCGTCCCTATGCCCTTCCCCTCCCAGTAAGCTATTAACCCATCCCACACTCTGGTATATATGTGCTCTCTCTACCTGGATTGGTACATGAGCTTTTCCCATATTTGACAGTTCCTCACTGTGGTGATCCAACTCTTGAAAGTGAGTGGGGTTGATTGTCTCCTTTCTCCCAGGATTCCCACTATCACAGATTGTGTTGTGGTCAGTAAGAGTTTTCTGTGGTCCCACTCCTCTTCCCCAAAATCACCCAGCAGGACCTGCCTGGCAGAGAGATTAACAGTGTGGTTCATGATAAACTTAGCTGTAGAGTCAAGCCTTACAAAAGTGAAGGTACTGGACTTCAGGAGGGCTGATTTTGTCAGAATGGGAGAGTGCCTCAGAAAAACACTAGTGAACAGGCAAGAAGGTGGGGTGCAGCAACAATGGGGAAACATCAAAACTGTCATTACAGAGTCAACAAGCCTTTGTGTGAAGCAAATAAACAAATCAAAATGAAAGAAAAAAAACACTATGGTTCTCAAAAGAAGTGGCAGTGAAGGTTAGGGAGAAAAATATAGCATTCAGGAAGTTTAAGGAAACACAGAAGGAGCAGGACAGAGAACTGTACCAGTTAAAGCAGAAGGAAGATAGCCAACTTGGTTAAGAAGGGGGATAAAACCTTTTATAGATACATTAGGGAGCAAAGAAAGACTAAGGCAGGGATACTGAGACTGAATAAAGAGGAGGGTGGTTGGGCAGAGAGGAACAGTGAAAAAGCAGAGATACTGAATGAATACTTCTGCTCAGTATTCACAAAGGAGGAGGAGGGGGAGGTACCTAATCCAGTCAATAGAAGCACTCTGGATAGGGGGGTTGATATCAGTGCTTTCACAGAAGAAAGGATTCTGAAAGAACTCCTAAAACTGATGGTGTATAAAGCAATGGGGCCTCATAGGATTCACCCCAGAATTCTAAAAGAACTAAGGGGAGAACTAGTAACACCACTGACTACCCTTTTTAACAAATCATGGGAGACTGGTGTGGTACCTGAGGACTGGAGGAGGGCAGATGTGATTCCCCTTCACAAACGTGGGAGCAAGACAGAGGCAGGAAACTACAGACCTGTCAGTTTGACCTCAGTGGTAGGGAAAATGATGGAATCACTTCTGAAGGAAATAATTATTGAGTACCTAGAGGCCAGTGGGGCACAGGACCCAAGGCAGCATGGATTCACAGCAGGAAGATCATGTCAGACGCATCTAATTGATTTCTTTGACTGGGTGACTAAAGTAGCAGACCAGGGAGGGGCTGTGGACATGGCCTACCTAGACTTTAGTGAGGCATTTGACACAGTCCCGCACAAAAGATTAATAAATAAATTAGCTAGCCTGGGAGTGGGTCCCAGGGTGGTAGCCTGGGTAAAGCATTGGCTGGACAACAGAACACAGAGGGTAATAGTAAACAGAGTCCACAGTGAAGAAGGGGGGGGGGCTTACTAGTGGGGTACTGCAGGGTTCAGTACTGGGGCCGGTCCTTTTTAATGTCTTTATAAGTGACATGGCAGAGGGACTGGAAGAAAAAGTATGTCTCTTTGCAGATGACACAAAGATCTGCAACAGGGTTGATACACAAGGTGGGGAGGAAAGGATGAGAAAGGACTTGGCATGGTTGGAGGAATGATCAAATGTATGGCAGCTTACATTCAACGTAAAGAAGTGCAAAGTATTGCACCTGGAAAACAAAGACCCAGGGGAAGAGTACACAATGGGGGTGAGATACTGACAACAACAAAGATGACCTAAAGGTGGGTAAGCAATGTGAGAAGGTAGTAAGGAGAGCTGGGGGGATACTGGGATGCATAGGGAGAGGCATCACCAGCAGAAAACAGGAAGATGTTATCCCTCTGTACAGACACTTGGTGAGACCACATCTGGAGTACTGTGTACAGTTCTGGAGACCCCATCTCCGAAAAGAAATAGACAGGGTGGAGACTGTCCAGAGGAGGGTAACCAAAATGGTGCAGGGTCTGCACCAGAAAACATATGTATAGCCTCGAGGAAAGGAGAGAGGGGGGGACATGATATAAACTTTCCAGTACCTCAAGAGAATCAACAAAGTCCAACAGGGTAGCATCTTTCAGAAAAAGAGATGTGCAAGAATAAGGGGCACAATTTGAAGACAGGGGACGGCTCAGAGGTAATGTGAGGAATGTGAGGAAGTATTTCTTCATGGAGAGGGTTGTAGATGCATGGAACAGCCTTCTTGAGGAGGTTGTGGAGTCAAAAACAGTGGGGGAATTCAAGAATGCATGGGACAGACATAAGGCAATTCAAGTGGAGGGTAGGAGGAAGTAGGCTGTTGGTTAACTAGGTTCTGCAGCTTCTCCGTTAGGTAGGGAAATAGGCTAACTAGGTGGGCCAAGTGGTCCTTATCTGCCATCAAATTCTATGTCTCTATGGTTTCCCTGTGCAGGCAGTCAGGGTGTGGTTTATGTTCCCCCATAGGGTGCCCAATTCTGGGCAACTATACATCATGTTGGCTAGATCCGCTTCTGGGGTATTGCATCTGGGGCATTTGCTTTCTGTTCGGGGGTCAAACTTGGCTATTCTATCTGGGGTGTAGTAAGCTCTTTGGGTTGTCATGAAATGTACGTATCTGAATTTAATTTGTGTTGTGAGATTCCAGCCTTCCTCCAGTATATCCCCCCACTCCTCCTCCTCCTCCATTATCGGTTCCCCTAGTGTGGTCTCCCACCGACGTCTGTGGTTATCTGTTTTGCTTGGTATTGATCGCATTAATATTTTGTATATTTTGGTTATTATGCTCTTGAGTCCTCTGCTCCCGCTAAGGCCTGAGCTATATCCAATGGGGTTTGCAGCGCAAGGCTCAGGCCTAGTTCCCCTGCTAGGTAATGCCGTATCTGGAGGTATCTAAAAAATTGTGTACACGGGAGACCGTATGCTCGGGTCAGCCCCTCGAAGGACATGAGAGTGTTCCCTTCATTCAGGTGCCCCAGCAGTCTAATATTGTGTGTCTCACATTTGGAGAATCCGGAGTCCGTCAAAAATCTAGGCTGCACTGGGTTGCCTTACAAGAGAGTTAGGTGCGATAGGTCATTTTTGGTTGATGTTTGTGCGTGGGTTGTGTGCCATATTTGTAGCAGGTGTAGCACTATAGGGTTTTGTTTTGTACATGATAGGGTTTGGCTATTAGAGCTATATAGGAAACATACGGGGAGAGTGGTACAGCTCCACTCTCATTCAAGTCGGATACCTGCATTGTTGTTATGTTTGTTTGTTTTTTTGTTTTGTTTTATTTATTTATTTATTACTAGGATTACAAATACCTTTGAACCAAGGGTTCTTTTACAAAGGTTCCGCGACAGCAATGGGTGCAAGCAAAACAGTGGTAAGATACAATACAAGATCAGGAGGTTAACATAGAAGTAAGCAGAGGTAAGATACAATACAGGTCAAGAAGTTAACTTAGTAGCAAAAGACAGTAGATGTATAGACTAGCACAGTAGGAAACAGTCAATGGCAAATAACAATGCACAATTAACAATATGGGTGTATATACAGCAAGACACAGATACAAATGAAAACCATCCTAGGGGTGACATAAGTAGAGCCAGGGGTGGGGGATAAGAGGGGGAAGGGTGGGGAAAAGGGGGTAGGCAGTCAAGGATTTGACATTGTCGGTAAGTGCAAGAACAAAAAGATAAGTGCTAGGTAGTCTGGGGTGGAGCAACAAGAGATAGGGTGATAGGGAGGGAGACATCAGGAGAGGAGCGGGAGAGGGGTGGAATGGTAGGTGGGAGGTGAGAGGGGTAGAATGGTAGGTGGGGTGGGAGAGAGACGGGAGTAGCAGGGGATGGAGGGTCAGAGAGAAGTGGGGAGGGTAGCAAGGGAGGAGAGAAGAGGAGGGAGAGGTGAAACAAAGCCGCAAGCCTAGGCAGAGCAGTCACAACTGCTGAGGTCAGGTTGAACCACTCCTTGATAGCTGTAAGTTGTGCTGCGTGATAGTAGTTTTTGAAGTGGGGGGCCCTATACCTCCCCCACCAGAAGCATGTGTTAACTGCTCATACTTAATTCTAGGGGTTTAAGAGTTCCACAGCCAAGCTGAGGCTTGGGACAGGAGTTGCTTGAAAAATGTCTCCGGTAGGGGAATAGGCAGGGTCTGGAACAGCTACAGGAATTTCAGAAGTATGGCCATTTTCAGGACATTTGTTCATCCCAGGAGGGAGAGGGGAAGATCCCTCCACCTGGAGCAGAGTTCCTTCATTGTCTGAAGGAGCTGCGGGTAATTGGCTTCATATAGCTCCTTAATTTGGCTTCTGATGTTGATTCCCAAGTATCTGAATCCCCCCTCAACCCAGGCAAAAGATAGCTTGCCTTGGAGTTGTGTATGATCACAACTGCACAGGGGCATCATCACTGTCTTGCCTAAATTTACCGTGTATCCAGACGTGGCCCCAAAATCCAGGAGGACCTCGATCAGGGCGGGGAGGGACACCTCTGGTTGCGAGACACACATTAGTAGATCGTCTGCATATAGAGATACTTTGGCTGTTGCAGTTCCTAGTGTGACTGTGTATATTGGGGTGGTCTCTTAAGGCCTGAGCCAGGGGCTCCAGGGCCAAGTCGAACAGGAATGGCGACAATGGGCACCCCCGTCTGGTTCCCCTGGATAAGGGGACAGGGCGTGAAATCCAGTCATTCGTTTGCACTGTGGAGGTGGGTTCAGAATATATTGCTTGGACCCATTCCAAGTATTTGTTTCCGAAGCCCTTTTTTTGCATTGTGCGCCATAGATGGTCCTATTTAATCCTATCAAATGCTTTTTCAGTGTCTAGTGAGATTACCATTGGGCAGTCTGTAGAGTCCTTCTGTCCCCTGGCTATAACCTGGAGCAGTGTGCGAATGTTAGAGGCTGCCCCCTTGCACTTCACAAATCCCACTTGACCCTCATGTGCAATCTTGGGTGGGACTCCTTCCAACCTGTTGGCTAGAAGTTTAGTATATATCTTGTAGTCAGAATTTAGGAGGGATATCAGCCTGTATGAGGCGGTTTCTGTTGTGGATTTGCCCGGTTTAGGGAAGACCGATATTCTTGCTTGGTGGAATGAGGTTGGGGCTGCCTTTTCCAAGTGGTATGCCATAATGTCTCAAATAGGGGTCCTGCTATGGTGGCGCCAAGCTTCTTGTAAAGTTCTATTGGTGCCATCTGGTCCTGGTGATGTTCCAGGGGCCAAGAGATTGACAGCCCTTAGGACCTCTTGTTTACTGATGTCTGCCTCTAACGAGGCCTTGTCTGCTTCCTCTATTTGCTCCAAGTTTCTGTAACACTTATCTGCCTCAGGGTTGAGTCTGCCCAGGTGGGTTGTCTTTTCCTCTAGTGTACAGTTTTGAGTAGTATTCTACGAACTGGTGGTTTATGCCTTTTTGATCACTATTATGTTCCCCTGAAGCTGATACTATACTATTTATGTGGCGGTGAGCTCTTTCTTGTTTCAGTTGGTATGCCAAGAGTTTGCCACATTTATCACTATGTTCATAGAGTCTGGCTTTCTGGTAGGTCAGTGCCATTTCTATTTGCTTGGTGTGGAGTTTGTTATATTGTTCCCTGAGGTTTACCAAAAGTCTATAGATCTCTGGTTCTCTGGTCGCCCGGTGTCTGATCTCTGCCTCTGTGATTTGTTTGTGTAGTTCCTCCATTTGTTTTTTCCTTTCTCTCTTGGCATGACTGGCATAAGTCATTGTACGCCCTCTGATATACACCTTGAGGAAGTCCCACACCATCCCTGTGTTCTCTATTGATCCCATATTCACTGTCCAGAATTATTTGATCTCTGCACTCAACTGAGCAATAAACTCCTTATCATTGAGGATGGATGGGTCCATCCTCCAGATGTTGGTGCAGCTTGTTTCTGCCTGGCTCAGGATCCAGCTCACCCTCAAAGGGGCATGGTCTGAGATTATAATAGGTAGGTTTTCAGCTGATATGACTGTATGCATGACACACACACACCCGATATCAGTGGCATGTCTATTCATGAGTGTGATTGGTGGACATGCGAGAAGTAGTAGTCCCTAGCGATGGAGTGTATGCCCTTCCATGCGTCTGTAAGATCTAGAGTGCCCATTTGGTTGAGTAGCAGGTTAGCCAATTTGGTTACTTGGTATGGTTGTGTGGATGACCTGTCCAGGCATGGGTCTAGTATGAAACTGAAGTCCCTCCCCCCAATAAGATATCTCCCTGGAGGGTGGAAAGCATGAGTGTCAAATCCTGCACACTGTCAGTCATCAAAATTAGAACCATAGATATTCAGTAGTAACACTTTTTTCCCCTGTACAACTCCCCCGTACCAGTACCCATCTGCCCCGTATGTCAGCTTGCGTATAAAGGGGCTTGAATGGCAGCCATTTGTGAATTAATATGGCTACTCCTCTAGCACGTGATGCGAATGATGAATAAAATATTTGGCCCACCCAGTCCCTCTTTAGTTTATGTTCTATGTCGGTGAGGTGCGTCTCTTGTAAGTAAGCTATAGTGGTCTGTTGTTTTTTTCAGGTATCCCAGGACCTTTCTTCTCTTGATGGGGTGGTTAAATCCCTTAATACTCCATGTGGTAAGGTTTATTGGTTTAATTAGTTTTATTGTTGCTGGTGCATGTTCTGTCATTTGGGGCCAGTTTGTCAGTGTTTTAGCTATGGCTGCGGCCTGGACCTTCACCCCTCCCCAAGGGCATCTGTCACCAAGCCTGAGTTTTGAAAAACAACTTTATGCTTACTTTGATATTCAGAGTTGAGTGTCTTAAATTAACATTGGGTACAAAATAATGGTAAACATTGTGTCTCTCTCTTGTTTACATAAATATAACATAGATATGGTATTAGAAAGTAGTTGTTTGTGATGACAACTAAAGAAAAGGTAAGATAGGAAAGAGAAACAAAGGTGGACATCCTGAAAAAAACAGTAATCAATAAAAATATCTAGGCTACTGCTATGTACAAATTAATAAAAAAAAATTTGGGGGTGATAGCCCTAAATCGAGGTCCCCATGGGTTTCCTGCTGCTATCCACCCTACCCCCTTATAAAATTAGCCTGTTATGTTTGTATTTAGGCTAATAGGTCTTTGTTCTGCTAGGATTCCACTTGTTTAGTGTTCGTAGTTCTGCTAGTCAGATGCTCCTTTACTGTTTGAGGCACTGGGCTCCTAGGGCTCCAGGTATGTCTACATTATATCAGGTTTTGTGGCCATCCACAGCAAACCTCCTATAGGTTTGTCTTTCTTGTCATATTGGTTTTGCCTGGGTGGTTTCTATTGTAAGCAGTGCTCTCTCTGTCTCCGGTCAAATGCTGGAATTTCCCCCTAAGGTTGTTGGAGGTATTCCAGTTTGTTTTGGGGCACTGGTAAGAGCTGTCATGGTCCCACTTTGTGATCACTTCACTATTTGGTTCCTCTTGTGGGGACACCTTTACACCTCTGCAGTCAGTGTATGTTATCTTTCTAGCCTGCTAATTCCCTCCCCCCCAACTGTTTCCAGTTCTCCCTTCTGTCTTTACCTTGCGCTTTATTTCCCCTTCCTTTTCTCCTAGCTGTCTCTTGTCGGAGATTTTTTTTTTTTAATCACACTTTTTTCACCTCCCCAAGCTCCACTTCATCGGGAGCACCTGTGGAGACTGCCCCCGCCTCTGCCACATACCTGAGACCTTCTCGCTCACCCCATGGAGCCACGGTTCCCCCCCCAGATGGGGACGAGGTGGGACAGCTACACCCTGACAATCCAGGTTGCATCGGGAGCTGGAAGACTAGGCAGGTGCGGGGCCATGCGGGGTCTGCTCCGGTGCTCTGTCTTCCCGGAGCCTGGAGAGCATCTTCCTGTACTGGGGGAGTGGCACACACCCTGTCATCATGGCATCACTGCCGATGTCACCACTCCCCTACCCGTTGCTGGATGCTTGTGCTTGCCGTGCCTCCGGCTTCCTCCAGAGGCCAGTTATGCATCGAGCATGGACCCCCCTCCCTCCCAGGAGAGGAGAGCTGTCCTCCAGATGCTCAATCCTCTCCCTCCTCACCGGCCCCCGATGGCTCAGGTTCGTTCCCGAACCCAGGTCAGCAGCATGGCGCGAGGTGTGGCGTCCAGCGCCTCAAACCCCAGCACCACCAGGCCGGCATCTTCTGGGAGATTTGTGTGTAATGCCCATCCTACATTTGTTTGTATGGATTGTACCATCCCCACCGGCCGCTTCTCCATCTACCCCCTCCCTCCTCTGTCCATTTCGGTAAGTTTTATCTTAATTTGTTTCATGTTGTTTCGTATGAAGTTCAGTTTGTCATTATTCTGGCAAATCCCTGTCTCATTTCGAACAGTAAGAGGCTTTGCTCTGGCAGGGGTGTTTCTTCATTATGATGTTCCCCATTTACCGAATTTTGGACTATAGTCGTTATCTTGTTCAGTTGCAGATGCTGGATTTTCAGCAGCATGCTTAAAGTCCTTTCACAGTATTGTCGGATGTTTTGGGTACCTTCTGTTGCTAGCTTGAGTTTTTCAGCAGCTTTCTTTCTTGTGGTAGCCAGTTTTTGAAGTGTTGTATACCTTCAAAATTAGTTGATTTGAGAAGCATATACAGAGTTCCAGCTGTTAGCTGCTTTCTTTCTTGAGGCACCCAGTTTGTGAAGTGTTGTATACCTTCAAAATTAGTTGATTTGAGAAGCATATACAGAACTCCAGCTGTTAGCTGCTGTTCAGTTGGTGGCCATCTTGGAATCCAACTTCCAAACTTTTTACCAGTCACAGTCTAAGGCCCCCTGACTCATGAAGAACTCAAAGCAGACTGACTCCAGCTGGATCTGCCCCCTAGGCCTCAGGGGATCAGATTAGAGTCCCAGTTTGTCGATCAGGCTGTCAATCCATCTAATCAATATGCAAAATGTCCATAAGATGCCCAGTTGTCTGGGGAAAAGCAGCCAATACACTGTCCTCACCTTTTCCCAAAAGTCCCCCTTTTGTAGTCTTTTGGGTTCTTCTCTTTCTCATTAGTTGCAGAGCAGGTCAAAGGCAACAAAGATGGCTGCTATACAGCACTGACCCTGTGGCGCTGAGAGTTGAGGCACTGGACGCCACACCTCATGCTGTGTCAGCGACCCAGGTTCGGGAACGAGCCCAGGTTGTTGGGGGTCAGCCGGGGGGGGGGCAAGGAGTGAGATCCAGCTGCCACAAGGCAGCTGTCTCCTTCTGGGAATGATTGGAGGCTCCCCAGTCACTGGCCACCACCCAGTGGAGGAAAGATGGTGGTGCTGACCTAGGGAGCTCCGGTGTAGCCATGTGGAGGGACGGAAGGGGCTGAGATAGCGTCACGGGGCGTGCGTGTGCCGCCATGCACATATGTCGCCCGTGTGCTGGGGCCCCGGGACCAGGGAGAAAACAGACAAAAAAAAAATAATAAAAAAGATGGCTGCTATACAATCTGGCACTCCAGTTTAATCAGTAGTCCTGACCTTAACTGTATTTTGCAGACACAATGTAAAACTTTAACATTAATTGCTCCCAGGGTTTGATAGCAGGTCCTCTGCCCTATTATGCGGTGGCAGAATGGGGCCTGAAAAAGTCTCCTGCTGCCCGTCGCTAGTGCAGCACCACTGTTCCCCCAGGCAACCGGCAGAGCATACATTCACAGTGCAGCATCAGCTGCTCTTAAAGCTACAGTGTCCAAAATAACTTTTGCAGAGATTCGCTTCTTTTCCTCCCCAAGTGTGTCTTCGGACCCCCACCAATGTCCTGGGATCCCAGGAGTCTGAGCACATGAAAGAGACAATGGCACTGAGCCACAAGAACAGTTTTAGCATTAAGCACCATAGTGCTAACAGGATCTATCAGCAGATTGCCAGCTCACACAATTGAGCAGGAGCCAGCTCGAATGTGCGCACACAGAACTGTGCATTGCTCCCATGGATTGCCCAGTGCTAACTGCGCTGTACCACCAAGCTGGTGGTTTTAAACATTAACATCACACTCCTCCTCCCCCACTGCAAGGCAGGCACACAGGGGCCAGCAGGAGCAATAAAAGGGGCATCAAAGGCGGGACCAGACAGCTGGGAAGCAGACCAGGGAAGCCCCACACATGGGGGGGGTTACATACATTGGCAAATCAAGGGATCCCAGTTTCACATAAAGATTCACATATATTTTTTAATCACAGAGGAGCATGGTGAGAAAGAAAGAATAGAAACAACAAGTGAAGACAGGGAGATAACAGAGGGAAATTGTGGAGCCATCGGAGCTGTCAGTTCCAGGGTGCCACAATGAAAATTTGATTGTGCAATCAGACAGGTAAGATACAGAAAAGTGGCAGAATAGGAGAGAACAAACTAGATATGAACATACGAAAATGCCAGCAGAAACAGGCCTCACGGTCTATCGAGTCTGCTCGAGTGTGCAACTAGCACCCTATATTGCTGCTGCCCCTTCCTCCCCATCCCATTACCCCTTACCCTTACCCTATCCCAACCCCTCTTGAAGCTGTATACCATCTTGCAGGACACTACCTCACCCAGCAAGGTGTTCCACTTGTCCACCACTCTTTCCATGAAGAAATGTCTCCGCATCTCTCTCCCCTGAACCTACCCCCCTCCGATCTCAGTTGGTGTCCACTTATGTCTCTCCCCTTTCTCCTCTGGAAAATCCCATCTGTTTTAGTCTTATTTATTCTCTTCACGTACTTAAAGGTCTCAATCATATCTCCCCTGTCCCTCCTCTCTCCAGAAAGTACATATTCAACTCACTCAGCCTTTTCTCTTAGGTTTTACCCTCCAATCCCTGGATTATCTTTGTAGCTCTACGCTGTACCCCCTACAACAATCTGATGTCCTTCTTCAGGAATGGGCACCAGTACTGGACGCAGTACTCCAGATGGGGCCTGACTAGCAACCTATATAGGGGCAGGATTACCTCCCTACTTCTGGAGGAGATCCCTCTAGCTATACACCCCAACATTGTGTTGGCTTTTGCTGCCGCCTTTCTGCATTGAGCCGAGTTGTTCATGCTCCCTGTTATGATCACCTCTGGGTCCTTCTCTTCTGTGGAATAACCCAACTGTACCCCATTTAAGTGATAATCCATCCCTTGGTTCTGGGCTCTGAAGTGCGGAACCTTGCACTTCTTGGCGTTGAACCCCAGCTGCTATTTATCCGCCCACTTCTGCAGTTTAATCAGGTCCTTCTGCAACCCCATTCCCCCACCACGTGTCATCTACCACAGCTCACATCTTAGTATCATCTGCGAACAGACTGATTCTGCTCTAGATCCCATTTGAGATACTGTATCTGCAATGAAAATCCCGAACAGTACTGGTCCCAGCACTGATCCCTGTGGTACCCCACTCATCACCACTCTTGGTGACAAGAGTTCCCCCCACCACCACCACCCTTTGTTGCCTTCCCCTCAGCCAGTTCCTGATCCAGGTCACCATTTTTGGTCCCGCCACCACATTCTCCAGCTTCCCCCTCAAGCTCCTATGCAGCACTGAATCAAAGGCCTTACTGAAGTACAAGTACAGGACATCCACAGCATAGCCCTTGTCTGGTTCCTGCATCACCCAATCATAAAACTCTACCAGGTTTGTCTGGCACGATCTGCCGGTCGTCCTGGATATCATTTGCCTCCAAGAAGCTCACAAGCCTCCTCTTTAGGATGGTCTCCATGAGTTTGCCCACAATTGAGGTGAGGCTCACTGGCCTGTAGTTTCCTGGTTCATCCTTTGGTCCACTCTTATGAATGGGCACCACATGGGCAATTCTCCAGTCCTGTGGTACACACCCTGTGTTCAAGAAGATATTGAACAGGTCTGCCAGTGGCCCCACCAGGACCTCTGCCAGCTCCCTCGGTACTCTAGGGTAGATGCCATCTGGTCCACACGCTGTGTCCACTCTTATTGTCTTCAACCCCTCCAACACCCTGCCCTCTGTAATTCCTACATCCGTCATCCTGTCCCCCTCTTACCCACCCTCCCACTTGCCTGAGGTATTTGTCCCTCCCTTCTCCTGCATGAACACAGAGCAGAAGTACTCATTCAGTGCTTCTGCCTGCTCCATCCCCTTCTCCACCTCCCCCGTCCTTCTTGATCCTCACTAGTTAGACCTTGCTTCTCCTTTTCTCTCCTATGTAGTGGAAGAAGTCTTTTTCTCCTCTTTTAATCCCCTGCACCAGTCTCGGCTCTCTAGATGCTTTGGCCCCCCGACCAGTCTGGTGACCCCCCCCTAGACATTTCCCTGTATATATCTTTATCTTCTCCCCTCCCTATTTTCCTGTACTTTTGAAATGCTGTACTTTTGGCTCTCACCCCTTCCCTGACCTCCACTGTCAGCCAGCTGGGTTTCTTTGCCCTGCCCTTCTTGGGTTTTTTTCCTAGTACAGTTCTCTGTTGCCTCCACCAGCCCTCCCCTTATTATATTCCATTTCTAATCTGCATCCATGTGTAGTTGGATGTCTGCCAGGTGCTTGATCAGAATTTCCCCCATCATCCTAAAGTCCGCCCACCCTAAACTCAACTACCCTTGTACCCATTCCCCCTGTGTCCCTCCCCATGTTGAGCGTGAACCACACCGAGTAGTGGTCACTCCCAGCAAGCGGTTTCTTCACTTCTAGGTTCCTTACAGCTTCCCCATTATCCAGTACAAGGTCCAAAGTCCTTTCTAACCATGTTGGCCCCTGTACAAGCTCTGTCAGGAAGCTGTCTTGAAAAGCTTCCAACAGGATCCCCTCTCTTGCACTCGTGGTGGCAGGTGTGCTCCAATGCACCCACGGTAAGTTGAAATCCCCCACCACCACTGTTCTGCCATTCCTGCTTCCCCTTTGAATTTAATCTGCTAGTTCCCGGTCCAGGCCACACCCTGTGATGGTGGCCAGTACACTACCTGCATCCTCAGTGTCCTATTCCTTGCATCCTGGAACTGCATCCACGGAGCTTCTGTTCTCCCCCCTTCCCTTCCTCCTTTGTGCACTTAATCCCCTCCCTTACATAGATCGCCACCCCCCCATTCCCCTTGGCCCTATCCTTTCTGAATAGCCTGTACCCTGGGATCATCATATCCCAGTCCTGGTACTGGGTGGCCCATGTTTCCGTGATGGCTGCTATGTCCACCAATTCCACCCCCAAAAGAGCCTCCAACTCCGCTGTTCTGTACCTTAGGCTTATTGCGTTTAGGATACCACCTTCCAGCCCGTTGTCTTCCCTACCTAGATCCTTGCCTTTCTCTGTGTTTGTATAATAAATGAGACAGTGTCTTACCCAACCCTGTCACGCCCACCTCCACACACTAGAAACTCTCTGTGAGAAGAAGGGAAGCACTGTTTATTTAGGACGTGGCCTGGACACTGAAGAAGGATCCTGTGGATCATTGACCCAGTGAGATGGATTGGACTAAGCAGCTGCCATCCAACAGGTGGAGACAACATTTCCATTTTTTAATTGTTTATTTTTATTGTCAGCTTACACAGGGTAGAGGCAACAATACAGAAACACAAACACTATCAGAGAACCAGGCCACCTCCCCTCACTAATTTAGCACAAATGACTAGGAGCAGCATCTTGCCTCATGGCTGCAGTCACTCATCCGCCGACGTTAAGCTGATTAATAGTGAACTTGCATCCGACTTTGCTGCCCTGGAAGGTTGGCTTATGCATAATCAATTAGTCCTTAACACCAAAAAGACCAAAAGTATGCTATTCTCCCACCTGCCCCCCCCCTTGGCTCATGCCCTCTCCCACCTGTGCATTTCTTCCCAAAATGGTGATATCCTCGAGGATGTCCATTCCTTTAAATACCTGGGTATTACCCTTGACTCCTCGCTCTCACTCAGTGCACATGTCTCCAACATCATAAAGTCCCTAAACCAAAGGCTAGGTCTCTTGTTTCGCATTCATCCTTTCCTCACTTCTACCACCTGTCACAGGATTGCTACCTCATCCCTTCTTCCTCTCCTCACTTATGGTGTTCCCTTACTGCTCTCTACTTATGTCTCTTCCAGTTCTCTCCTCTTCCAGGCCTACCATAGGGTGGGTAGATTCACCTTGGAGGTTGATGCTCATCACCACCACTGTGATGTTCTTTCCTCATTGGGTTGGCTACCTTATGAATCAAAATGAAGGTTTATTACACTAAGTTTCATGCATAAATTGGTCCATAAGTTCACACCTCCTTGCCAGTGAGATTATATGCCTTAGACAAGCCCCTAGAGCCCTTAGATCTGCCTCCCTCCCCCTCCTCATAAACCTTCTCTACATTTGACTTCTGCATGATGTTTCTTCTCCTATGCAGTCGTATCTGACTGGAATTCCCTTCCCCCTCCTGTTGCACTCTCCCCAAGTTCCAAATCCATCTGCTTACTTCCCTCTTCGCCTCTACTACTTGCTCATGCTTCCGTTCATTCGCCTTTTCCTTCCTCCCCACCTTCCCCAGTGCCCTAGCCCAATACCTTAATTTATGTGCTTTCTGTCCTTGCTACCTCTGCACCCCTACTCCCCCACTCTCTCCATCTTGCTTTCTGGACTCTGTGGCCTGCAGTCATGGTTGTACATTTCCTGGAACTCATGTTTTTATTATGCTGAAGTGTTTATTCTTCTGAATTGTTACATCCTTTATTGACTTGTATATTTGCTATATTTAACTCACATTGTATATTCAATTCATTGTTATCTTTTAGCCTGTATATATGCATGTTGTGTCTCTGTTTGCTTTTTGCAAACCCGGGTCAACCCTGAAAGTGGGACTGCATTTGTCTCAGTGGTCTTACCTGGTTACCAAAACTCAAATAAATAAATAAATAAAATATTCTGTTTTACAACAGCTCTGTCTCCTGAACCTAAAATGGTCAATGGTTACCACTTCAAATGCATAAACAACTATTAACCAAAAATACCACTTACCCTCTGTTTTCTGCCTGCTTCTGTCAGCGTACTAGAATTATGCTTAGAGTATTATGGGGCCAAGATGGGAGACACTCAAGGACACTGAGAAAAAAAAATCTGAAAAAGCAACAATTGCATAATGTCCCAAGTTATCCTGTACGCATGCAAACCACCCGTCAGTAAACTGGGTTCACCGATCCTGTAACAAAAGGGTAATTTTTCCATGACATATATTTAGATAATAGTTTGCATCAAATTCTTCTATCTGAGTGATTACAGTTCACAACCAAAGTCTCATAGTTTCCTTTTCAGCAACAGCTAATAAAAGACCTAGCAATTTCTGGGAAGGGAAGGTGACCTCATCAGGGCAAAGCTGGAAAGAAGGTAGTGGAGCAGTCAAATTAATCTGAAATTCTAAGATATACATAATCTCAAACTCCAGTAGTGTAATATAAGGCTGCAGTTGGGCACAGTTCCAGAAGATATGGGTATGTATAGCCTAAAGCTCCCCACACCCTCTCTAACAAACTGTTAAAAATCAATGACAGTATTTTAATTGTATGTGGCTTGGAGACATAAAGAAGTGTAAATTTAGTTTCCATAGCCTCAATGCAGGTGAAGAGGAAACCTGTGAGAATATTGGTACCCCCCCCACTACCTCTCGTCCCAGCAGAATGGCAGTTCTCGGTGCCATCTACCCTGCACCACACATATGGAATTCTTTCCGACTCCTTTCCATATACTGTATGCCTGATATATCACAGAGGCTAGGCCTCCTCCCTTAGCCTGCTGTAAAAGAGTCACCCAAAAATAAATAAAGGTCTCCCACCATAGGATAACTCACCCTCATATTTAGAAAATTTGGACTTGGAGAAACATCTAAGAATTTACATTAGATAGCTGGAACTCTCTTTGTAAATTATTAAAAGATTTCCCCTACCCCCTCCCAAAAAAAAACAACTAAAGGGACAGAAGAGAACCTCCCTTCTACGAACACTAAATTTCTGATTTGAGAGGTTTGAAAAATTATCATTATAAACAAAAGGGCAGAGCAAGTCTAAAAGCTTGGCCTGTCTAAGGAGTGAGTGAACATCCATCCATTAAATGGGACTGAGTCTATTAAGAGAGTTTAGAATGATATAGAGCTTAATTTCAAATCTTCCTTATTTAGAAAGGCTGCACTATGGAGTTGAGTAAGCACAGCCACTTCCGTGTTCTTTAAAATGGAAGTAAAAAGGCGAGAGAACCAACATAGCGCTGTCTGCAGTTAAGCAGCTTTAAAAAAAATTTAACAAGTTAGGGAGGCCCCATCTGCACTTACTTTTGTCTAGTTGTAAGGCAGAGTATCTAACTGAAGGTCATCCAAATAAAGTCAGATACACATTTATTTCATCTAGCCCAGTTTCCACTAGGTACAGGAAGGGGCAAGGTTTGGATGAAATAAAATGCAGGACAAAACATTTATCTTGACCATCTCGATTTAAGAGATAAGGGACAGAGAGAACGAATTCCAATGAGCCAGAGCCTGGGTTATTTGGGATATGACTGAGTGTATATTCTTATCATAGACATCATCAATATTTGTAGTAGACTAAACCCCCAAGTACATAATATCCAGTAGGTCCCATTTAAAGGGAAAAGTGACTAAAAAGGAAGAAGACGGAATAAAATCAATAGAGAAGCTTTCAGCTTCAGCATCATTGGTTTTATAACTTTTTTATATATAAATGTACTTTATTATTTTTCATAATATGAGACAGACATTACAACATAAGACAAACTGTTGCATTAAAATGTCTAACCTTGCTAAGGGACAGTACAACACAATACAAATCCAAAAACTATGTACAGTACACAGGAATTCACAGATGGTGAGATGACTGTAGATTCAGGAGCTAACATACAGTTGCTGGAGAGTAGTCAGTGTTGTTACTCATTGTCAGAGTCATTCAGATATATGCAAAGAAGTAAAAAGACTAGTGTCAAAGTTCCCCATTTAGGGTTGCAAAACCTCATCTTATGGACACGAACAAAAGGTTAGTAGCTTCCCTAGTCATTTTTCAAAAGTTGTGTGCATGTTATTCAAAGTAGCCACTATATTCTCTATTCTGAGGTTCAAAAGTAGATCCTGATACCATTCCTGGCAACTGATACAACCTTGCTCAAGCTAATGTCTTAAAATAACA
Organism: Neoceratodus forsteri; assembly: GCA_016271365.2. Taxonomy (NCBI): domain Eukaryota; kingdom Metazoa; phylum Chordata; order Ceratodontiformes; family Ceratodontidae; genus Neoceratodus; species Neoceratodus forsteri. Next base: position 244,391,076 of record CM057454.1, on the reverse strand, counting down.
CTTTTAGCAGAAGCTGCAGTAACTGCCACATGGAAAATCCTTTCCTTTACAGGTATTCTGCCCAGATATCCCATAATGCAGATCTCAGGAATGAAATATTCCCCAAAGCCTCGCTGAGGATCAGCTTCAGACTTAATTGTGGTTCAGAGACTTTGCGATTTTTCACATAACCGCGAGTTGTGCTTCAGGGAACCCTGTTCTCTGCCACACCGTGTACACAAATCTGTCAGGACTCTTCACATTTTGTGTAATTTTACTGGTGTGAAATAAAGGTTATTTAAAATATGAAATTATGTAAGTCTCATTTTGTCATTCTTGGTATATAAATAGACATTGGACCACACTTTTTCCAGGTAAAGTTATTCTCTGGGAATTCTGCTTACAGGTAGGGGCACCTCCAATCTGATTTGTAAGGACATTTGTTGAAAATAAGTTGGTACAAGGAGGAGATAGCATGTGGGGAAAAAGCCATGGCAACCATTGCATTAATTGTCTCAAAGCCATTGTCCGTCCAAGGTGGGGACCCATGTGTTTAAGTATTGCATGCAATATTTGCATCAATTTGAAGACTTGCCTATCTTCTGTTCGATATTTGATTTTGAAGTTTATGTAGGATAGTGGTTGGTCCCCCAGTGTAAAGTGTGTTGCACAGGACAACTGGAGACTTGGCCAGAATGTTGGTTTAATGAGAGATCCATAGAGATTGAAATTAGAGTTGGAATATGTGGGTTGAGCCTTGCTTTTTAAAGTGTCTGTCTTTACAATTCAACAAAGCTGGGTGTGCACTTTGACCAAGGTACCCACAGTAGAATATTTAAGGATGTCTGATAGGATTTTGAAGGAAATATGAGTAAGCAATGCCACTGAGATGCCTGCTTCAGTGCATAGGTTATTCTCAATGGTGAGCCATAGGGGAGTATACGCTTTCAAGTCAGTATCCTGTGGCGCAGTAAGCCATCTCAGATATTTACTAGTATGGGCGGCAAAGTAGTATGTCATAAAGTGTGGGAGATGAAGGCTCCCTTGTATTTTAAGTCTGGCCAATTTTGTGTAGGCCCTACAACGTCCCTTACTGGACCAAATAAAACTAGCAATATAGGTGTGCAATTTAGAAAACCACTGTAATGGGAGGTAGGTATTCATCATGTTTATGGGGTATAAAATTCTTGGGAGAATGTTCATCCTGATGATATTTGTTCTTCTCCATAGAGTCAACAGAAAGCTAGTTCACCTCTCTGGGTCCTGTCTAATTTTAGTTACAAGATTATCCAAATTGTTCTTTTGCATTAATCTTTTGTCTCTGCTAAGCTCTATGCCTAGATATCTTAGCTTTTCAGTAGCCCAAGTCAGACCTACTTTTGTGATCTCGCCTCTAGTAACCATTGCATTTAACAGCACACCTGGGTTTTGCTGACATTCAATTTATAATCTGAGATGGCCCCAAAATTGTTAAAGGTTTCTAATGCTTCTGGTAGAGATATTGCTGGGTGCATGATGTGCAGGAGAATGCTGTCAGCATCAACTGACACTTTCTAGGATCTTGTACCAATGGTATTCCTTGAAAAACTTGGTTCATTTTAAGGGTTAATATAATTGGCGCCACACAAAGGTTGAATAATAAGGGGGAAGGGGACAGCCTTGTCTAGTACCCCCTTTAAGTTGAATTGGATCAGAGAAGACACCATTACAGTATACTCTGGCTTGGGAATTTGTGTATAGGAGTTTGATCATTTGTATGAAATGCTCTGAGAATCCGAATTTCTTTAGGACAGAAAAAGGGCATTGCCATGAAACCCTGTCAAAAGTCTTCTGCATGTCCAAGGGGATCAGCACCACAGGGGTGGCTGGCTCCTGAGATGCAAAGACATGTTCCAACTTCCTTAGATGATCTGCTGAAACTCTGCCAGGAATAAACCCCACTTGTTCTGGGACTGTCAAGTAGCCCCATATTTTGTTAACTCTGTCTGCTAGGACCTTGGTCAGCAGTTTCATGTCCTAATTTATGAGGGAGATGGCTTATAGCTGGTTACTTGTTCTGGGTCTTTATCTTGTTTAAGTAAGAAGGTAATCATGGCTGCCATTTGTGTATCATCTGTCATCATATGAGCATGCGTATAATTGAAAGTGCTAGTAAGAATAGGGCTGAGGTTGGGTTTGAGCTCTTTATGAAAGTTGGCTGTAAAGCCACCCAGCCCAGGAGATTTGTCAGGTGTGGAATTTTTAATTGATCTTCAGACATCTTGTTCTGTGATGGGTTGTGCTAGGAAATCCTGGTGTTCAGGAGTTAATAAGGAGAGCTGGATGGAGTCTAGAACTGCATCCATAGTTTGTTGAAGGAGGGGGCTGGACACATGTTATTATAAAGTGACTGGTAATATTCATGGAACTGCTTTGCTCTTGACCTGGGTGCTTTGTGGAGAGTATTAATATCAGGCTGTCTAGTTGCTTTAACTATTCTTGCCATTTCTTGTTGTTTTAATCACATTGCAATCAACTTCCCTTCTTTCTCACTCTGGTCCACATATCTGGTATGAGTGTGAAAGATGGCATGTTCTGCCTATTCTCGGTTCAGCTCCACATATTGTTCCTTCATGTTATGCAGCTTTAGCCAAATATCTTTAGCCATGCTGGGACTGAGTTTTGTCTCCAATTGGTGGATCCCACTTAAGAGCTGCTTGGCTTTTTGCTCCTTTTCCTTTTTTTTTTTTTTGTGGAGGCCAATGTTATAAACTCCCCCCTTATGCGTGTTTTAAGGGCAGCCCATACCATATCCAGCTTATCTGTGGACCCAGCATTTCAGTCCAGAAATAATTTTATAGACTCCCGGAGTTTCTCCAATATTTTTTTATCTTTTAGTAGTTGATTATTTAATCTCCATGTAGTATCTCTCGCTTAGCTTTGTGAGAAGGTATACTGTAGTAATATTGGAGAGTAGTCTGAGATGAACGCTGGCTATTATTTGAGCCTGATGGGGGCCACAGATGAGTGTCTGACTCATCAAGAAATGGTCAAACCGAGATAGACTACGTATAATCTTTAGTTTGTGGTTCTAGGATTCTCTAGGGGCCAGTTAAGCCCAGAAAATCTATAAAATCTGTTATGGCCCTTTGCACAGGAGATAAACCGACCCTGTTAGTTTTTGATTTATCCAAGGCATTATCCACTACCAAGTTCTAGTCACCCCCATTGTGATGGGTAGGTGATTATATAGGGTAAAGATGCTAAGAAGATCCATAAAGAATTGGGGGGTATCTATGTTAGGTCCACAAATGCAATCTGACATCATCTCTGAGTTGTCTAGTTTTCCTATCAAGAATAGATAACTCCCCTCTCCATCCACTACAGTCTGGTAAATGTGGTAAACAACCAGTCTCAGACAAAGTAAAGTGCATCAAATGTAGACCCTAATGCCATGTCATGATATAGAACAGTGTCCTTTTATCCTAGACCCATTCTGTGAACTAAACAGTCAAGGACCATGTTTTTTCTTCAAAAGAAATGTCTTTTAATTAGATTATTGGTTCCAATAAAATCATGACAGTTTCAAAGAACAATGTGCAGCAAAGTAGAAAAAGTGCAAACTTACAGAGAGACCTTACTTGTTAGAATAGCACAGCATAGCTGAAGCACCCCTGCTTCAAGCTACTAGAACCTTACATTTCACCCTGTCTATGCAGAGTTTCATCACAGGTTACTGCCACAGTGATAACATGTTTTTATAGTGATGCCCTCAATTAAAGTACTCATGCAGATTATAAATTACAATCAATAAATTAGTCAAATGTGCATGAAAATATTGAAAAAGACAACAAGAAACACTTACAATTAATCAAACACAAGCTTCTCAATGTGGCTAAATCCATATCGCTTAACTATTAAAAGTTAAATATTATAAATGTGACTTAATATGGCCATCAAATCCTTTGATTTCTATTGTGTTATATATTGGATTGTGATTACTTTTTACTTTTAAGGGTAAACATTATTTTGCTGCATCGGCCACAACATTTCATAATAATGAAGAAATTTAATAACCACTCTTTTCCCCCCTTCTTTCTTTTTTATTCTCCACATTTTCTTCAACGATCCATACTTTGGGGGCCATCCATCCAATTTCAGGTTCATTAAGCTTGCACACTTTGCATTTCATTTGATTTGAAGGACACAGTCAGAATGAAATGGGATCTGCAATCATAAAAAAGCAGGCACTAAGATACACATTCCACCTAGAAGTAAACACTATAGCAATTTTCTCATTATTGTTATTTTTACAAAACCAAATCCATGAGGTTATTTCCAAAATCACACTTCATGTAATAATCTGTAAATAATGCAATGCCGGGGGTGGGGGGAGAGAAAAGGGGGGAGGGAAGCATAGGGAATACTGCATTAACACAGTCAAAAGCAAAACTTTCTCACTTCTTTTAAATCAAAGAGCACATTAATACATTATTTTACTACACTTCTGCAATTTGACAAACAATCTATATTTCTTATAAGTGTGGCACTAGTTCGATGTAATCATTCAAGCCAGGGGGGAAACATGCCCCCGTGTGAAATATCCATTTCGTTTCACACACACCGACTTCATTTTCCCAGTCTTCCCATCTTACTTTTTTGTGAACTTTCTGGATGCCAAAAAAGGAAAAGTTATGTCCCTGTTTATTTTTTCCTCTCACATGCCTTCCAGTTGCATATTTCTCATTTTCATCTCGCAGAGCCCTAACATGTTCCCTTATTCTGAGTTTAGAATTCCGTGTTGTTCTCCCTATATAAAAAGGCCCACACTGGCACTTCAGAATATACACTACTCCCACCGTGTCACAAGTTATTAAATCATTGCAGTGTATTTCTTTCTTGCCCCATGGATGTTTTATATGATCCCCCTGTATTAAGTAATTGCAATACATGCACCTCCCACATCTCTTGTTTTTCTTTGGTATTTGCCAAGGTACAGTGACACTTTTCTCAGGTTTAAATAGAGGTGACACAACCCTGACCCCCACGTTTTTAGCTCTTTTATACACAAATTTTGGTAATTCCTTAGTAACTTCTTTTAATTTCTCATCTACCATTAACACTTGCCATCTGTTGTTTACAATTTCCCTCACTTTATTAACTTCTGCAATATATGTAGTGATAAATCGTGGGGTGTCTGGGAACTTTGGCATTCTTTCCTTCTCAGCATTGCAATTTCTCAACAGTGTGTCCCTCTCCATTTTGGCTACCGAGCTAGCTCTCTTTTATAACATCTCCCTTACAGTTCCTGTTTCAGAATCCAACCATTTGTTGCTGTTCCCTTTCTTTAAATACAGCTTCACTTGAACAGTTTCGTTTAACCCTAATTAGCTGACCCTTTGGAATAGCCCTTATGATATGTTGTGGATGGCAACTTTGTGCCAACAGGCGCGTATTACAGTCAGTTTGTTTTGTATACAAGTCTGACTGAATCCCACCCTCACCATCTTTGAAGAAAGTAACATCCAAAAAATGTATACTCTGATTTCCAAAAGTCAACTGAAACGTAAGCGCTGGATCTGTTTCATTAATGTATTCAGTGAACACCTTGAGCTCTGCCATGTTCCCCTTCCAAATAACTAATACATCATCAATAAAACACCTCCACAAATCCAAATAAGGTAGAAATGGATTTGTGGAGATATTCCTGATGACATCCAGTTCCCATTTAGCAGGATATAAGTTTGAAAAGCTTGGTTCGAATGTGGCACCCATAGCGGTGCCACGAATCAGGAGATAATATTTGCCACAAAAATGAAACATGTTGAAAAGTAAAATAATCTGTGCCAAGTCCACCAACAACTCTGCAGGGGGCTTTTGGGATTAGGCCTCATGTCCAGGAAATATCTTATTGCATCTAACCCCCCAGCATAGGAGATGGACGTATAAAGAGATTGTACACCATAAGTTGCAAAAAAAAAAAAACCCTGCATGTCTATATTTCCAGCTGTCTCCAAAATGTCTGCAGTGTCCCTGACATATGAGGGAATGTCCTGAACAATGGGTTTAAGGAACGAATCAACAAACTTTGAAATTGGCTGTTAACCAGCCAATCCCCGATATTATGGGGCGGCCAGGTGGCCTTTCCACGTCTATGTGGATTTTTGGTAACACACACACACATATATATATATATATATATATATATATATATATATATATATATATATATAGTAGGTACCACAGGTTTTTCTACTGTCAAGAACTTACTCTCAGTTTGTGTTACCCATCCCACACTTATTGCCCATTCTAAAGATGAGTCGATGTGTTCCTTAAACACCCTGGTGAGATTACCTATCAATTTCCTGCAGAAGCTACCATCACCCAGTTGGTTAAGAATTTCATTTGCAATAAGATGTATCCTGGACATGAGGCCTGATCCCAAAAGCCCCCCACGGAGTTGTTATTTTACTTTTCAACATGTTTTAATTGACTGTTGGACATCAGAGTATACATTTTTTGGATGTTACTGTTGTCAAAGATGGTGAGGGTAGGATTCAGTCAGACTTGTATACAAAACAAGTTGACCGTAATTCGCTCCTGTTGGCACAAAGTTGCCATCCACAACATATCATAAGGGCTATTCCAAAGGGTCAGCTAATCAGGGTTAAACAAAACTGTTCAAGTGAAGCTGTATTTAAAGAAAGGGAACAGCAACAAATGGTTGGATTCTGAAACAGGAACTATAAGGGAGATGTCATAAAAAGTGCTAGCTCGGTAGCCAAAATGGAGAGGGACACACTGTTGAGAAATTGCAATGCTGAGAAAGAAAGAATGCCAAAGTTCCCAGACACCCCACGATTTATCACTACATATACTGCAGAAGTTAATAAAGTGCCGGGAATTGTAAACAACAGATGGCAAGTGTTAATGGTAGATGAGAAATTAAAAGAAGTTACCAAGAAATTACCAAAATTTGTGTATAAAAGAGCTAAAAACGTGGAGGACAGGGTTGTGTCATCTCTATTTTAAGCCGAGAAAAGTGTCACTGTACCTTGGCAAATACCAAAGAAAAACAAGAGATGTGGGAGGTGCATGCATTGCAAGTACTTAATACAGGGGGATCATATAAAACATCCATGGGGCAAAAAAGAAATACACTGCAATGATTTAATAACTTGTGACACGGTGGGAGTAGTGTATATTCTGAAATGCCAGTGTGGAGTTTTTTATATAGGGAGAACAACACGGAATTCTAAACTCAGAATAGGGGAACATGTTAGGGCTCTGCGAGATGAAAATGAGAAATATGCAATTGGAAGGCATGTGAGAGGGAAAAATAAACAGGAACAAAACTTTTCCTTTTTTGGCATCCAGAAAGTTCACAGAAAAGTAAGATGGGAAGACTGGGAAAATGAAGTCTGTGTGTGTGAAACTAAATGGATATTTCACACGGGGGCATGTTTCCCCCCTGGCTTGAATGATTACATCGAACTAGTGCCACACTTATAAGAAATATAAATTGTTTGTCAAATTGCAGAAATGTAGTAAAATAATGTATTAATGTGCTCTTTGATTTGAAAAGAAGTGGGAAAGTTTTTCCTTTGACTGTGTTAATGCAGTATTCCCTATGCTTTTTTCCCCCTTTTCTCTTATCCCCCCCTTCCCCAAGCATTGCATTATTTGCAGATTATTACATGAAGTGTGATTTTGGAAATAACCTCATGGATTTGCTTTTGTAAAAATAACAATAATGAGAAAATTGTTATAGTGTTTACTTCTAGGTGGAATGTGTATCTTAGTGCCTACTTTTTTGTGATTGCAGATCCCATTTCATTCTGACTGTGTCCTTCAAATCAAATGAAATACAGAGCGTACAAGCTTAATGAACTTGAAATTGGATGGGTGTTCCCTAAAGTATGGATCATTGAAGAAGACATGGAGAATTCCCGGCTGCTGAAATCGGCAGCGGGCCAGGGCTTGAGAGGGAGCAGCTGAACTTGAAGGACCAATCGGGAGAGAGGTCACCAATTTTGATTTGTGGCTGGGCTAGATAAGGGCCCAGCCACCTCACCAACCATTAAGGAGCTGTAATTGCTGGCATCAGAAGGCGGGAGTAGTAGGGGCTGCAATCGGCAGCTGAAGAAGGCATCAGGGGGCAACAGAGCGGACTCCCGGCAGATGCATTCAGCAGTGGGCCAGGGCTACAAGGAGCTATAATTGCTGGTGGCATTGGAAGGCAGGTGGAGCAGGGACCGCAATCAGCAGCTGAGGAAAGCACCAGGGGCAATGGAGTGGACTTCACAGTGGCTGCATTCGGGAGTGGGCCAGGGCTTGAGGGCACTGAGCTGTGAGTAGAGGGCACCGGAGAAGACTTCCCGGTAGCTGAAATCGGCAGTGAGCCAGGGCTTGAGAGGGAGCAGCTGAACTTGAATGACCAATCGGGAGTGAGGGCACCAATTTCGATTTGTGGCTGGGCTAGATAAGGGCCCAGCCACCTCACCACCCATTAAGTAGCTGTAATTGAGTCCCACACCACCCACCCCGGCCCCAACCTCGACCTCTATTAAATGGTCTGAGGGGGTGGATCATTGGGGGAGGGCATGGCGTGACTGGCTGAGACTGAGATTTAGGAAGCAAGGATTTGTGGCTGGCTGGAGGAGGGTGGGCATATGATTCATATCATATACTGTGCTGGCTTGGGCATAGTGGTTACTGTGGGGATTGCAGATTAATTCTAGGGGTCTTGCTGGGCTTTGATGGTGTAAAATAGAGGGCACATTAAGGGGTATTGTGTTGGTCTTTGCTGATTAATAAGAGGGCACATTGATGAGAATTGTCTATTGCTGGGTATCTCATGTGTGTGTAGTAATCGCTGGTGGGGGGCTGTGTAAGTTTGACAGTATATTATTGCTGCTAGGGAGACATATTACTCATAACTAAAATGAGGGTGAGCTTGGGGGCAGTCAGAGTGGGCATCTTTCGCAGGGTGATTGGGTGTACGGGGTGTGGAGCAGGCATAATATTAAATTGGGCATGGAAGTTTGGAAGGTGCCCAGTGTGTTTTCAACTGGTGGGTCTTAGGGAGGAGATCAGGGGATTCAGAAGGCAGCTGGAATGGAGGAGGGGTAGGGATGGGGAGGTAAGGTGGGGTATGGATCATATGTGACTAGATGTGGTCAAAATGACATGTCTCAAAGGGCAAGTGGAATAGGCAAAAAGGGCACATCTCAGGGGATAGGTGGACCATATGGTCACTCTGGAGGTGAGGGGGCAGAACAAGCAATGTACGGGAAGCACTCCATAGGGAGGGGGCTGCTCAGAGGGAGCAAAAATGGGAAGGAGGGGTAGAAGAGAGCAAAACAGGGGCAAGAATCACACTTACAAATCATTTTACCCTATTATATCCGGGAGATGACGTGGAGGAGGCTGATGGTGGGAGAGAGCAAGAGGACAGGGAGGGTTTGGTCAGTAAGCTGAGGGGAGTGGGAGACAGAAGAGGGTGCCGGAGCCATAGGAAAGATAAAGGGGAGAGGAGCCTAGGGTTGGGGAAATATGGTAGATGGGGGGCATTGAGTGAGGACAGGGTGGAAGGTGGCAGGAATGTGGTCCAGGTTGGGGAAGTCAATCAAGGAGGGGGGGCAGTAGAGAGGTCAGCTTCAAGACAAGAATCATCGGAAGAGGTGGACAGTAGGGTAGGGAGAATTTCAGCTGTTGGGATGGGAAGTGCAGGTCCAGAAAGGGGGGGAATGAAGAAAAATTAATGGAAGGTTGCTCGGGTGGGGGATTGGAGGGCTATAGCTCAAGAAGGGTGATGGGGTGGAATTGGGGGGCATTCTCTGGCCTCCTGGGAAAATGGGGGGGCAAGGAGCAAACTAGCAGTTGCAGGTAGGAGTATGGTAGGGCTAGCATATGAGGGTGGCCTCCAGGCTGATGGAGTTGGAAGGAGTAAGCAGGGGGTTGTCGACAGAAGGAGGAGCCTGGAAGGATCTAAATGGGCTAATAAAGATTCCCAGGCTGATGGGAGAGGCAGGAGTAAGCAGGGGTTTGATGATAGAAGGAGGAGTCTGGAAGGACAAAAAATGCACTAACAAAGTGGGGGGTGGGGTGAAGATGATACTGCTGGGGGATTCCATGACCAGGGGTTTCCAGTGAGAGGGGGTAGGGGACAATAAAAGCAGCCCAGTCAAGGCTAAATGTATATCAGGATTATCTGTACACAAGGCCAAATTCCACCTATATTCGATAGCACTGGAATGTGGGGGATCCCCGGACTACCTAGTACATCTGGGGACAAATGACTTGGAAGGGAACAGTGAGCTAGAAATACAGGCTAGGTTACGGGAACTGGCAAGGGTTTGTCACTCTATAGGAAGCAAAATTTCCTTCTCTGAGATTCTGCCGGTACCAAGGGCAACCAGGGAGAGCAAACTAAAACTTAGAGGAGTGAATCAGTGACTTAGGGATTGGTGCAAGGCAGAGGGGTATGGGCTGGTGGGAGACTGGAGAGATACTTGGGAGGATAAGGGGCTATATGCCAGGGATAGATTACATCTCAATCTAGAGGGGAGGGAGATCTTGAAACTAAAACTTGCTGATTTTATAGGAGAGAGGTGGGGTTTAAACTTGTAAGGGTGGGAGGGTCAAATAAAAGACTGGCCCCAGGGAAGCTGTTTGTGGGTCCAGATCTAGGACAATGGAAGAGTGAGGGGGAATGCGATGCAAATCTAAGGAAAATTGGGCAGAATAAGGACTGTGCAGGGCTGGGGAATTGGATAGGGAGGAGAGGTCGGGGTGGAGGACAGTACTGATTAATGCCAAGAGCATGAGCAATAAAATGCCTGAGTTACAGGCTATGCTGGCTGAGGGATCAGCAGACATGGTGGCAATTACAGAGACATGGGCCACCCAGAGAAATGATTGGGACCTAAATTTGGAGGGCTATAAGATATTCAAGAAAGGTAAGGGAGTGGGAAGAGGGGGAGGGGTTGCGCTGATAGAAATTACGTTGTGGTTAGTGGAGTGGAGGAGGCTGAAGGAGGAGTGGAGGACATTTGGGTAACCTTGCAAATGAGGGGAGGAAATAAATTGAAAATAGGGGTGGTATACAGGACCGACGCAATTGAGGAGGCTCTGGAGGACAAACTGGTTGAGAACATCAAGGGTCATTGTGACCTTGGTAAGGGTAGGGTAGTGGTCATGGGTGACCTTAATATGCCGGGGTGGACTGAGACATCATGACATCCTTTGTAGCCAGGGAACAGCGACTGACTGACATTTTTCAGGATGCTTTCCTGGTCCAACAGGTGGGGGAACCTACTCAGAGTGACGGATATTGGATGTTGTTCTAGCGGACAAGGATCAGATAAGGGGCCTGGAGGTGTGCAGTCCACTGGCAGGTGGAGACCATGCCACGGTCTGGTTTCTGCTGTATATAGGGGTGAGGAAAACTGCACTGACACAGTAGCGGTAGACTTCAGGGGAGCGGATTTTGTGGGCATGGGTAGGATTCTAAGAAAGAGGTTGGACACGATTAGGCTGGACATGGATGCTGGAAGACTGTGGGAGACCATTAAAAAAGGGGTACAGGAGGCTACTAAGTACTGTACAAAATTAAGGTGAAAACATGGTAGAACCAGTAAGCCATGTTGGTGGACTAGGGAGGTGCAGGAGGCAGTGAGGGATAAAAAGGCCACTTATGCACATTTTAAACACTCAAGTGGGAACAAGGAGTGAGGAGAGTATGAAATATCAGCCAGTAGGGTCACCAGAGTGGTGAGGGGAGCCAAGGCAGGGATGGAGCAAAACCTGGCTAGGGATATCCGGAGGGGGGGAAGGTATTCTATTGATATATAAGAGAGAAGCGAAAAGAACGGACATAGATCAGTAGGACTAAAATTATGGGAGGATGAGCTCAGGAAGCTGGGGAACAGGCAGAGGTGCTAAATGAGTACTTTGCCTCAATCTTTGCAGATTGGGACTGGGGATCCTTACAGGCTGATGGGAGGGAAGAGCATTCAGCTAAGATGAGAAGTCAGTCTGAGACCAGAGGACGGAATGAGGCTGGGGTACAAATAGGACCAGACCCAGAAGGGGTGGGGAGGTTGAGTGAGGGGGAGGAATGGAGGAAGAAATCACAGTGGATAGGGTGAGGGAGGCCCTTCAGAAGCTAAAGACTAATAAGGTGCCAGGGCCGGATGGGCTACACCCGAAGGTTGTGAAGGAATTGGCGGAGGAGCTGGCAGCTCCACTGGCTGCACTCTTTAATACCTCTTTGCAGACAGGATGGGCACCCCAAGAATGGAGGGTGGCTTATGTAGTGCCCTTTCATAAAGGGGGGGGGTCTAGAGAAGAGATGGGGAATTATAGGCCTGTCAGCCTAACGTCTGTGGTAGGCAAAGTAATGATGGGCTTTATCAAGGAGAGGATTGGGAGGCAGCTGGAATGGTTAGAACACCAGGATAATAAACAGTATGGCTTAGTTCCGAGGAGATTGTGCCAGTCCAACCTCATAGAGTTTTATGACTGGGTGATGGGGCCATGGACAGACATAGGCTGGTGGACGTCCTATACCTAGATTTCAGCAAGGCGTTTGATTCAGTACCACATAATGGGCTGATAAAAAAGCTGGGAGAGATGGGGCCGGACAACAGGAGCTCATTTGGGTTGCAAATTGGCTCTAGGGGCATTTACAGACGGTAATGCTGGGTGGAATACTCTCCTCTCCCAGGAAGGTAATTAGCGGGGTCCCTCAAGGTTCAGTATTGGGGCCACTCTTGTTCAATGCCTATGTCTCAGATATAGGGATAGGGGTTAGGAATCGGTTGAGTCTCTTTGCAGATGATTCAAAACTGGGAGCACTGGTAGATTGTGAAGAAGCAAGGAAGGCAGTCCAGGGGGATCTGGATACCCTGGAGGGGTGGTCAAGGAGGTGGGGACTGAAATTTAATGCCGGGAAATGTAAGGTACTACATTTGGGGGTCAAAAACCCGGGCCATGAATACACCCGGGGTCACACTGCAAGCCAGATTGGGAGAAAGGGATTTAGGGGTGGTGATAGACGTCAAAATGAATAACTCGGAAAATTGTAGAACTGCAGCCAAAGCAAGCAGGATACCGGGCTGCATAGCCAGGGGAATTACGTCCAGAAGGAGAGAGGTGATCCTCCCTCTGTATAATGCCTTGTTCAGGCCGCATCTCGAGTACTGTGTACAGTTCTGGAGACCTCATCTGAAGAAGGACTTAGTGCTGCTGGAGAGGGTCCGGAGAAGAGCGACCAGGATGATTCAGGGCATGGAGAGGAAGCCTTATGAGGAGAGACTGGAAGAGCTTGGGCTTTACTCACTGGAGGAGAGGAGGGACAGGGGAGATATGATAGAGGTTTTCAAGTATGTAAAAGGAATAACCAGGAGTGGAACCAAGGAGCTTTTTAGGCTAAAGAAGGGGGAACAAACCAGGTGCCATGGAGTGAAAGCTGGAGGGGGAACTACAGGAGATGAGCGTAGGAAGCATTTTTTCACTGAGAGGGTGGAGGAGCCGTGGAATGCATTGCCTGGGAGGCTGGTGGAAGAGGACACAGTGGAGGGATTCAAGAAGGGGTGGGACAAGTACAGGGGAAACTGAAACTAAAGAAGACCCTTTCAGGGGCAGTAGCGTAGCAAATTCCCAGGGGGCCTAGGTGCAATGCAATGTTACAGGGCCCTTCCCCAGTTTTGAATAAACATCAAAATTATGATTTGGGCCCCTCAGACCTTGTGGGCCTGGGTGCCACTGCACTTCCTGCACCCTTGTAGCTACACCGCTGCTTGGGGGCTGGGGGGGTGGTAAGGTGAGCAGCCACTAGGTTGCTGGCTTTCGAGCAGACAAGACAGACCATTTGGCCTATTCTGCTGGCTTTTTTTTTATTTAGTATTATTTATTTTTAGTATGTTAGTGTGTTAGAATAAAAAAGAAAGAAGGGGAAAAATAGTGTTTATTAAATTTCTTCATTATTTTGAAATGCTGTGGCTGATGCAGCAAAATAATGTTTACCCTTATAAGTAAAAAGTAATCACAATCCAATATATAACATAAAAGAAATCAAAGGATTTGATGGTCATATTAAGTCACATTTGTAATAGTTAACTTTTAATAGTTAAGCAATATGGATTTAGCCACATTGAGAAGTTTGTGTTTGATTAATTGTAAGTGTTGCTTGTTGTCCTTTTCAGTATTTTCATGCACATTTGACTAATTTATTGATTATAATTTATTATCTGCATGAGTACTTTAATTGAAGGCATCACTATATAAACATGTTATCACTGTGGCAGTAACCGCTGATGAAACTCTGCATAGACAGGGTGAAACGTAAGGTTCTAGTAGCTTGAAGCAGGGGTGCTTCAGCTATGCTGTGCTATTCTAACAAGTAAGGTCTCTCTGTATGTTTGCACTTTTTCTACTTTGCTGCACATTGTTCCTTGAAACTGCCATGATTTTATTTAAACCAAGAATCTAATTAAAGGAAGTTTCTTCTGAAGAAAAAACATGGTCCTTGACTGTTTAGTTCACAGAATGTGTCTAGGATAAAAGGAAGGAAATGAGAAAGGAAAAGTGTGGCCCACTGGGATTTGAACCTCAGATCTCTGGTATGTCATTTCAGCACTCTAACCATTAAGCTACAGGCTCACTGGTCAAAGTGTCTGAGGAATTTCCTTACAGCCACACACACTCCTTTCTCTAGTGTTATGCAATTATGCAACTAGGAACCATCAGAATACTTTTCAGAAGTATTTGCAAGGTATACATACCTTTTAAATCAAGGATGTTTTTTAAAAAATATGTATACCTTGCAGGGGTTAAACTGCAATGAGAGAAGTGGTATTTCTAACATCTAGGATAAAAGGACACAGTTCTATATCATGACATGGCATTAGGGTCTGCATTTGGTGCACTTTGTTTTGTCTGAGACTGGTTGTTTATCGATAATGTGGTGGTGCACATTTGAAATTTAAATCAGACCTGAAGTGGAGCACTCAAAATCTGTACTGTGCAGTCTGGTAAATCTGGACTTTTATTTTATGGGAGATGAGAATAGTGAGCCCTCTTTCAGTGGTGTTATTTCCTGCCCCATAAACTTGGCCTGCCGACTCCCTTCTAAACCATAGTACTTTGCTTTCCAGTAGGTGATTGTCTTGTAGTAATTCCATGTGAGCATCTATTTTTTTAAGATATTTCAGAATTTGGTATCTCCCCTGACCCCTTTTTGTTCCACGCGATAAATCTAATATTTATATTTATAGTTCCTCCTAATGGTTTTGCACTTTCACCACCCATGTAAGCATCCCCTGACCTCTGTATAAGGACTGAAATGTTGTGAATTCCAATACAGGTAAAGAACTATCCCCCTCTCTCCTTAAAAACATACGACAACATTAACACGGTCAAAGACATTAAAAATAACACAGTGCACATAACAGTGAGCATCAAACGTTTACCCTCAGTAAGGTGTAGCTCCAGGTTAATTCGTCTGAGGGTGGATGGTACCCGTAAACCCTGACCCTCTGAATGACCTTCTATCTATTGCTCCATGGTGGCACTCTAAAGAGGTTGTCTGCCACAGCTCCCCAAGGACCTCCTTGTTTGTGTATTAGTAAAGAACACTTTACTTCTAAAGAGTGTCACCACCTCTGATGATGTGCCTTCAAGTAAGTGTCTGGAATAATGCATTCCCCTTAGCATGTCAGGAGTCACCATGCAGGTACCCCATGTGGAAGGATCCTGACAGGGGGGGCTGCTTAATTTACAATCTGCTTAACTGTGAGCATAGTGTGGCCAATGCATGTGGCCCATTATACCCTTATCAGCATTCCATTGTGATTCATATGTGAATCAGCTTGAAACTTTGAGAGTGCATGAGCTGAGGGGGTATCTTGCATTTTATTAGCTGGGTTGAAGGCATGTGAACTCTAATGGATTCCCTGGAGGTGTGTAACAAGAAGTTCACTATATTGGCATAAGTGCCCTTTTTAAGGAAAGGTAGGTGTGACACTTGGACAGCTGGTTCTGATTACTCCATGCTTATTGTAAAATAAAAAAAAATGTGTTATTGAATGTCTCTCTTGAGACATGCTGTGTTTCTGGGATGACCCCCCAGGGTTTCAACTACAAGCTGTTAACCTAAAAGCCAGGAGATAATTACAGGCTAGAAGAGACACAAATTAAGGATCTCCTGTTTATCTGGCTTACATGTAGCTGCCTGCTGCTAGGATAGAAATCATAAACTTTTATGATGTTTAGAGGAAGAATACAGGTTATATCACTTTGGTGCGAAGTCATGGGGGTTCTTTGATATCTGTGAAGGGCAAAAAGACACACTAGATCAAAGGTTTTGGGGGAAGTGAGTTTTTGCTGATGTCACCTATTTAATTTACCTACTGAATGATCAGACATCCTGGTTGTATGATTTTTAATAAACAAAGGAGGAGCTGGGTGACATCATGGAGATGGCAGGTGCAAGACAGTGTTTCAATTATGCTGTGACTGAGCTTTAGAGTGAGATATACATGTTTGGACTCTGAAGAAGAAACATCTATCAGCACTGTTAGAAGATATACATTAGATAGACCAGACTAAGTGTATGGTTGGTAGGAATTTGCAATTTTAAACCTTGTTCTTTTAAGTGATTGTATGCGATTGTGATATATTGTTCTGTATTTACATTTTACATATTTTTTATCTATTTTAAAGTAAACCTCTATTTTAAGAGACTACTTGGTATGCCTTTGAAATTCTTTATTTGACAAGTGAAGCATATATGGTTAAAGTTGACACTGTGTATAGATTACTGGTTTACCAAACTGGGAAAAGGTTAGAGTTTATCTGAGGTCTTTAATGGAGTTTTTAAGGGTTCATTTTGTACACCTGGTTAGGTGTCCATAGGTGAAAGATATCTGGCATTTCCCCAAAGAGCAGAATTATCTGAGCCTGTACACTTGAGTATGCTAGCAAGAGGTTCACAGTTTGAATCCCTCCAGAACTTGAGACCAAAGGTTGATTTGAACCCACAAAACAGACAGGAGGGTTACCCTGATTCTGTTCCTGTTCACAATACTGCACTCAGAGGTTGGCACTGTGGGAGCAGAGGGCCTGACCTGCTGAGTGGGGTTGTGACAGATTGGTTGGCAGTGATGTGCATAAGTTTGGTATTACACGCTTTATTGTTCCGTGTGTCAGCTTGATACTGTCAGCTCACTTGCAAAAAAAGAAAAAGGCAGTGATTTATTTTTAAAAAGGAAACAGAACTATATCACTTGGCTTACAGTCAAGTTCCTACCTGTTTTATTTGTTTTTCTAAAGTGCAAGTCAGAGTAGCCGTAGTTAGGGAAGAAGATGGCTTCCAACTACAGCGGGCACACTGTAGACTACTTAAAGCAGTTGTGCAGGACAGAGGAGTCCTGTACAAGATGAAAGCCACCAAACAGAACTTCATGGATGCCCTGATGGTAGCGGACACCCAGAGCATCGAGTCACAGACAGTGACTGTAAGGGACTGAACCTTGAGTGTGGAAGGGCTAGCGGCCAGTGCAGTGTCCAGATCCGATAAGAAGGGCAACAGGGCCAGTGCCAGTGAAGGGCCACAGCAGCAGGGGAAGGTCACCAGCATTCTGGAGCCAGAAGTACTCAGGCTACAGATTGAGTTGTGCAGAATGGAGCTGGAGTTCCAGTGGGAGGCAGAGCGAGAACACCAAGAGACAGAGCGGGAACGGCAAGAGGCAGAGTGAGAACAACACGCTGCAGAGGAGAAGAGGGAGCAAGAACCACAAGCTGCAGAGGAGAAGAGGGAACAAGAATGGCAAGAGGCAGACCGTGAACAGCAAGAGGCAGAGCAAGAATGCCAAGAGGCAGAGCGTGAACAGCAGGAGGCAGACTGAGAGGAGCAAGAGCACCAGAGGCAACATGAACTGGAGAAGCTACGACTCCAACCAGCAGCACCAGAGCAGGTAAGTGGCTTGGCTTTAACTGGGACCACAGGACTGGGTTACAAACTGAATTCCAAATTGATAGCCGAATTTAAAGAGGGAGAGGATATGGATGCTTTTTTTAATTCTTTTGAAAAAGTTTGTATTCAGGCTAAAATTCCTAGAGAGTCCTGGAGCTTCCAGCTATCCCCACTACTTACCGGGAAAGCTCAGGATGCATTGAGTCAAATGGACAATGAGAACAATGATGATAACAGCAAACTTAAAGCTGCACCGTTAAAAAATTTGAATTAACTGCTGAATCATATGGAGCTAAATTCCATAAGCTCAGGAGAAGCCCTGACATGAGCTATGAGGAGCTAGCCATGAAACAATGTCAGTTTTTAAAACGTTGGTGGGAAGGAATTGAAGCAAACTCTGTTGATAAAATTGAAAATGTGATTTTATTAGAACAGTTTTATTGGGCATGCCCAGCTGAGCTAAAAACCTGGCTAGAGGACCGAGATGCCAAAACAGTGCAAGAGGCTGCTGAACTCTCGGACCACTATGCCAAGAGCAGACCTGCTCTGAGAGTGAATGGGGTGGGTGTGGCAGCGCAGAAAGGGAAAAGCGTGCCTTCAGGGCAGCTAAAACCCTCACTGTCTCCACTGAAACCAGTTAGCCCCAGGTTTCAGAGAAATTATTTCTCTGAGAAAAGGAGTGAATGTTGGTTGTGTAAAGAAATTAGGCATATTGCCAGACAGTGTCCCAAATGGACGAGCAATAATACGCAAGGTGGTGCTAGGAAGGAAGTGGGTTGTTTGTGTGTTCCTGGAAGCATGCCTGTGAACATGAGGGAACACATGCACCCAGTCATGGTGAATGGTGTACTGGCACAAGGGTTAAGGGACACAGGGGCATCCCTGACATTGGTAAAAGGGGATCTGGTACAGCCTGGTCAGCTTATACCCAATGAATACATCACTGTACAAGACTTTACTGGTGGGGAGAAAACATTGCCCCTCGCTAGCGTTCTCCTAGACTGGGGTGAAACAGGGGGAACTGTGCAACAGGTGGCTGTAGCCAGAACATTAGCAGTGGACGTCATCCTTGGCAACAATCTCCAACAGAAAATGGTGTGTGCAGTTACCCATAGCCAAGCGGCAAGGGAAAATTGTGGTTCCCTGGACCCCACAGAAGCCACTGTGAAAACCACTGAGAGGCTGGTTCCCCAGCCTGTGTCTCCTGATATGGAGATTAACAAAAAGGGGGTAGAAATGTTCCCAGTTGCAGTTAACCACACAGCTACAGAGGGTTACTCCAAAGAAGGAGGGGTGACCCATTGTCAGAGGGTTAGGAATGACAGTGATCCTGAGTGCCCTGATGCTAGTGCTAGGGACCTTAGTTTAGAGACAGAAGGGGACCTGTCCCATGCCTTGGGAATGTGTGAGGAGTTTGCAGCTGCTCAGAGAAGTAATCATAGTCTAGAGAAGCTGAGGGCTTGGGCAGACTCTGATGGAGCACATGGAGGTGATGGCAGACATAAGGTTTATTGGGAAAATGGAATGATGTATACTCAGGCTGTGCAGACAGAGGGAGGGGTGCTAGGAAGGCAGCTTGTCATTCCCCAGGGGTATCGTGAGCAATTGCTCAAGATTGCACATGATATTCCCTTGTCTGGCCATCTGGGAATCGTGCGCACTACACAGCAATTGGCCCAGAATTTCTATTGACCTAACTTCACCCAGCAGGTGAAGGAGTATTGCAGATCTTGTCACCAGTGCCAAGAAATAGGGAAAGCGGGCAAGAAAACCCAAGCCACCCTGATTCCATTGCCATAGTGGAGGAGCCATTCCAGAGGGTGGGAATGGATATTGTGGAACCTTTAAATACCCCCAGTTCCTCAGGGAAGAGATTCATCCTGACTGTGGTGGATT
Organism: Neoceratodus forsteri; assembly: GCA_016271365.2. NCBI lineage: Eukaryota > Metazoa > Chordata > Ceratodontiformes > Ceratodontidae > Neoceratodus > Neoceratodus forsteri. The sequence continues at coordinate 244,371,242 of CM057454.1, read as the reverse complement.
ATGCCACCCTGTACCCAGAGGCAGTCGCCCTATCCTCACTGAGGACAGACAAAGTGGCAGATGCCTTACTTGGGATTTTCTCCTGTGTTGGGTTTCCACAGGAGGTAATCACCTATTGAGGAGGTTCCTTCATGTCGGACCTGATGAAATGTTTATGGGAGAAGTGTGGGGTGGTGCAGAGGTGCATGACACCGTATCACCCACAAGCCAATGGGCTTGTGGAAAGATTCAGTGGTACCCTAAAGTCAATGCTCTGAGTGTTTGCTGAACAGCATGGGAGGAACTGGGAGAAATACCTTCCCCACCTGTTGTTTGCATACAGGGAGGTGCCTCAAGAGTCGACAGGATTTTTCCCCTTCGAACTCTAATATGGATGCCAGGTACGTGGGCCCCTAGACTTGATCAGGGAGGACTGGGAAGGCAAGCACGCCACCCAGGTAACTCCCATAGTGGATTATGTCCTTAGGTTTAGGGAAAGGCTGAAGGAGTTTATGGGGCAGCCCAGAGCAACCTGGCAGCTGCCCAACAGAGACAAAAAGTGTGGTGCGACTGCAGAGCCAGGGCTTGCTCGTACATGGTGGGTCAGAAAGTCATGGTCCTTATTCAGGTCCAGAAATACAAGCTGCAGGCTGAGTGGGCAGGACCGTACAAAGTAGTTAGGAAGGTAAATGACATGAACTACATTATAGAGTTGTCTGACAGAAGACAGACAGAAAGGATGTACCATGTCAACATGATGAAGCCATATGCTAATAGGGGTGACATGGTGTTTGCAGTGTGTAGTCCTGGGGAGGGAACGGATGAAGGAGACCCCCCTTCTGGACTTGCTGGAGGAAAGCAAGTGGGTGTCCTCTGTGGAAGCAGTAAAATTGTCTCCCCAGCTGGCCCTGGACCAGATCCAGGAAGTAAGAGAGGTCTTAGCAGACTTTACCCCATTGTTTAGCATCAAGCCTGGACTAACCCCCTTAGTGACGCCATGATGTTGAGATAGGGACACAGATGCCCATACGGTGGACAGCATATCAGGTGTCAGAGGCTGTCCAAAAGGACATTAGGAGGGAAGTGGAGGAGATGCTGAGTTTAGGGGTAATCCAGAGATCCCACAGCCCCTGGGCCTCACCCGTAGTCCTTGTGCCCAAGCCAGATGGCTCTACTCATTTCTGTGTGGACTATCATGGACTGAATGCAGTCACGAAGTCAGATGCCCACCTGATGCCCTGGACGGACAAACTCCTGGACAAGTTGGGAGAGGCAACCTACCTTACAACTATTGACCTGACCAAGGGGTATTGGCAGGTAGAGTTGATGGACTGAGCTAGGGAGAGGTTGGCCTTCATCACTCCGATAGGCTTATTTGAATCTAAAGTAATGCCTTTTGGAATAAAGAATACCCTGGACACTTTCCAAAGGTTGGTGAACCAGGTATTAAATGGTGCTGAGGAGTATGTTGTGGCATACCTGGATGACATTGCCATCTTTCGTGCCAGCTGGGAGGAACATCTGTCCCACCTTAGGGAAGTGCTGGGCAGGATACAGAGGGCCGGGCTCACTGTCAAAGCCGAGAAGTGCCAGGTGGTCATGGGAGAAGTGGCATACCTCGGGCATGTGGTAGGCCGGGGACAGCTCTGTCCTTACCAAATAAAAATAGAGGTGATCCAGGCATGGCCCAGACCAGAAATTCAGAAGCAGGTCAGGATTTTTCTAGGGACAGCAGGGTACTATAGGAAATTTGTACCCAATTACAGTGCCCTGGCTGCTCCCCTATCTGACCTGATAAAGAAAAGGATGCCAAAGATAATTACCTGGGACCCAGCCTGTGAGAAAGCCTTTACCAGACTGAAGGAGGCACTGTGCAGTGCTCTTGTATTGACAAGTCCTGACTATAGCAAACCCTTTATAGTTAAGACTGACGCCTCAGAAGTGGGTATTGGGGCGGTACTGAGTCAGATATCCAGCCAGAAGAAAGATCACCCGGTGGTGTACCTGAGTAAAAAGTTACTTCCCAGGGAGCAGGCATACTCTACTGTGGAAAAGGAGTGTCTTGCCATAGTGTGGGCCCTAAAGAAGTTAGAGCCATACTTATATGGGCAGCATTTTGTGGTGCAGACTGACCACAACCCCCTGGTTTGGCTGATGCAATTGGAAAAAAAAATAGTAGATTGTTAAGATGGAGTCTTGCTTTGCAAGGGTATGACATGACAATCTTGCATAGAGCTGGAGCGAAAAATCAGAACTCAGGTGGGTTGTCTCGTGTCTATGAGGAGTGAACTGATTTGGGAAGCTCATCCCATGCAAGGGATAGAGCCCCCAAATTCAGTCTAGGTGGGGAAGATTGTGACACTTGGACAGCTGGTTCTGATTACTCTATTCTTTTTGTAAAATAAAAAAATGTGTTATTGAATGTCTTTCTTGAGACATGCTATGTTCCTGGGATGACATCCCCCGGTTTCAACTACGAGCTGTTAACCTAAAAGCCAGGAGATAATTACAGGCTAGAAGAGACACAAATTAAGGATCTCCTGTTTATCTGGCTTAATTGTAGCTGCTAGGATAGAAATCATAAACTTTTATGATGTTTAGAGGAAGAATACAGGTTATGTCACTTCGGTGTTAAGTCATGGGGGTTCTTTGATGTCTGTAAAGGGCAAAAAGACACACTACATCAAAGGTTTTTGGGAAGTGAGTTTTTGCTGACTTCACCTATTTAATTTACCTTCTGAATGATCAGACATCCTGGTTGTATGATTTTTAATAAACAGAGGAGGAGCTGGGTGACATCATGGAGATGGCAGGTGCAAGACAGTGTTTCAGTTATGCTGTGACTGAGCTTTAGAGTGAGATATACATGTTTGGACTCTGAAGAAGAAACATCTATCAGCACTATTAGAAGATATACATTAGACAGACCAGTCTAAGTGTATGGTTAGTAGGAATTTGCACTTTTAAACCTTGTTCTTTTAAGTGATTGTATGCGATTGTGATGTATTGTTCTGTATTTACATTTTACACATTTTTTATCTATTTTAAAGTAAACCTCTATTTTAAGAGACTATTTGGTGTACCTTTGAAATTCTTTATTTGACAAGTGAAGCATATATGGTTAAAGTTGACACTGTGTATAGCTTACTGGTTTACCAAACTGGGAAAAGGTAAGAGTTTATCTGAGGTCTTTAATAGAGTTTTTAAGGGTTCATTTTGTACACCTGGTTAGGTGCCCATAGGGATATAGATTGGGTCAACAAGACATCAACCAGCAGTCTATCCAGGCAAGTCATCAATTTATGGGATGAGCTCTCTGTGAGGTAATTTGCCCCTAGTCCCACTTGTGGCCAAAATATTTTAGCAATCATTCTTGATTCTGAAAATATTGACATCATTAACTGCTCAGTTACCGCACCTCTTACAAACAGTGACCACAACACTGTCAAATTTGAGTTAGTACAGACTATTCAAGATTCAAAACATCACTAAAATCTTTGCTTATAATAAAGCTGATGTTAAAAAAATTGATGACAAGCCGGCCCAGTGGTGCTGAGGGCTGAGGCGCTGGACGCCTTACCTCATGCCACGCCAGCAACCCGAATTTGGGAATGGATTTTGGTCATCGGGGATCCAGCATGGGGGGAAGAGTTGGAGCAGGATTGAACAGCTGGAAGGCAACTCTCCTCTCCAGAGGGTAGTTGCTGCCCCCTATAGTCCTACTGCCACCAGGTGGAGGCCCAGTGGCCAGCGTAGGCAGCGGGGGTGACATGGTGGGGGTACCGAGATGAACACGTATGCCTCCACGTGCATGGGCACATCTAAGGTAGGGGCTGGATTATGGGGAGTAAAAATGGAAAAAAACACTGCAAACTACATAGAGAAAAAAAAATTGATGACGTTCTTTCTGGGATCAATTGGAACAAACTTTCTAATGATATGTCTATTGATGCTATGTGGTCCAGTCTTAAAAGTAAAATCCTAGAAACTGCAAATCAATGTATACCCACCATCAACAAATATAGAAATTCCAGACTAAAGCCGAAATGGTTAAATCAGAAAATATCTAAGCCCATTCTTAAAAAGACTGTACAAGAAATATTGGATAAATAAGTGCTCTATACTTTGTGAGGCCTTCAAAAAAAATCCAGAGATTGTGTTAGCTTGAGATTAAAAAAGCTAAAATGGCTACCGAACAAGCACTAGCTTCCCAAGCTTCTAAAGAGAACAGTAAAATTTTCTACAGCTATATAAATTCCTTAAAAAAGCATAGATGTAAAGTTGGCCCACTTATAGTAGATAATGATTCTGTTCGTGTCCCCAAGGACATGGCAAATTTACTGAATGATCATTTTTGTAAGGCCTTCATCAAAACAGTTCTGCACAAAAGCCTGTAAATACCTTGGATTCATCAAGGATTACTTTCAGCATTGACGAAATCAATAACAAACTGAACATTATACAATGGGCAAGGGGATAGACACTAAGTGCTGCTTTCTGATTGGCTGCCTGGCACCTTTCAGTCATTGTAAATCCTCCGATTTACCAACGGGAAAAGGTGCCAGCCACCAGTAAAATGCATCAACAACTCTCCTGAAATCACTCCGACAATTACCGACCCAGGAATGGCAAAGATGCCAATCCTAAACAGCCGTCTATCTGAACTGGTGCTCTGCTCCCATTTCAATATTCAAACTGCACATCAATTTTGGTAGCTACTGTAAGTGCTGAGGTGCTGGAGACCGAGAGTGTGGAGGAGAGATGAAGTGAGTCTGAAATTAACTGCATAGTCTGCACTTTTAGAAAACGTAGCGTATCCCCACCTGCTGCTCGACCAACATCCCCCCCGTATGGTTTCATGCCACTCGCACTGTTGCACAACTTCTTTCACTCAGCCCACTCTTTCCTGTTCAAATTACTGGGAATTTTTTAAATGCAACATGCTTTTTAAATAAAACTGTAGCTCTAACATTAGGAGACAGCATTCTCTTCACTCCTGCTCTTTCTCTGCTTTTCCCCAATATCTCTGTGATGCAGTCCCCCTCTGTGTGTCTTCCATTAGTGTAAATAGACAAAAAAAAAACATTAAAAAGACAGAAACTCCTCGGACAGCTGCTACTACTTCCTGCAACACGGAATCTCCTCATGACATTGTGTTGCTATGGAGACATTGTCTGGCATAACGGGCTGCTTTACATTAATGTGTAGCAAAGTCTGTTGTGAATTAGAGTCTATACAAGTTACGATGGGACAGCCCTCCCACACTGTCTCTCAAAGAATAAAGAAAAAAAAACCTTAAACAGCTATTTCCATCTGGGTGGGAAGGCATACACCTTGTAACTTATTTAAATCACAGCAGACTTTGTCTCACATTCATGTAAACCAGCCCCTTAAGACGGGCACAATATCCATAGCAGCACATAACTATTTTTTCTAGCAGAGCAATAAAATGCCATAAAAATAATACAAATACAAAAAAATAAGTTTTCTTTATTTTTTCTTTGTCACCAAAAACAGGGGCACATTGTATAATCGCAATATACCACTCCAGGATGTGGGTAATCGTAGGATTTACCCACGCCTGGTGTGTTTTGCTCACTCGGCCTGAAGCTTCATGACCAAACAACACACCAGGCATGGTAAATCCTAGCATAATCCACACCCTGTTGTGGTATATTGCTTAAAATTAAAATCTGACTCCTTCCCCAGGCCGGACGGAATAACAGGAGATATATTATCAAAATCATGAATACACATCTTGCTCTCCCCCTGAAGCTAATTTTTGATAGTAGCATTCAGATAGGGCATATACCTAATGATTGGAAAATGGCTAATATGATGCCTCTTTTTAAAAAGGGAGACAAGGGGAACATGGATAATTATAGGCCCATTAGCTTTACTCCTGTATTGAGTAAAATAATGGAAGGCATTATTAAAGATAAGTTAACATCAGTCCTTGGAAATTTTGATAAAAATCAGCATGGTTTTTCAAAGGGTCGTTTGTGTGCCACAAACCTACTTTGTATCTTTGAACCAGTTAGTCTTAACCTTGATAAAAAAAAATTCCTTGTAACAGTATTTCTGGATATCAAAAAGGCTTTCGATTCTGTGCCTCACTGGGCTCTTATTAAAAAAAAATGACTTGCTTTAGATATCCACCCTTGTTATATTACTTAGATTGAAAACTGGCTGGCTGACTGTGACCAGTGAGTAGTTATTGATGGTTATCCCTCCGACAGGAGACCTGTATCTGGTGGTGTCCCTCAAGGTTCAGTACTGGCCCCTCTAGTTTTCAGATTTTCATATCTGATCTATCATCAGACTTGGATAGTTGGGTCATCAAATACACCAATGATTGTAAAATCGGTGGCCCGTGTAGTAATGTAGAGGAAATAAACCAACTGCAGAGGGATCAGGACAAACTCTCCCCATGGACTAAAATGTATGTTATATATGTTACATAACATAAACAAATGCAGCGTAATGCATTTTGGGTCTCAAAATTCTAAACATAGCTACATCTTAAATGGCCACCAACTAAACAAATCTCAGCATGAGAAGGATTTAGGGGTCATAATATCCAATGTCTTCTCCTTTGATAAACAAATAATGGAAAATCTTAACAAAGCTAATAAAGTTTGTTGGTCAGTTAGGCGTAATATCAAATCCAGAGATCAATCGGTTCTTCTTCTTCTTCCTCTATACAGAGCCTATATTCACCCTCTTCTTGACCTTTCCTCACAACTCTGGTGCCCTTATAAACAAGCATTTGTCAATGCCGAATGTTTGCTTGCTGGTATTAGCATTGGAAGTACAGGAGTTAGACAGATGCAGAATAGGAATGGCAGTAAAGTATTAAACTTCACACCAACCCCACTGGGCTGCCGCCATGCTGCAAGCCGGAGAGACTGCTGAATCAGATTGTTCAGCCTCTGATCCATCACCATCCAGCTGCTCCACAAGCTCCTTGTCCTTCGACGTTCGTACCATGTCTGAATGTACCTCTTCCTTGCCTTTTGCTGTTAGTTTGGGTAGATTACCACCAAGAGGTATTTTAATAGCCGGCGAACAGGAGCTAGAATTCAGAAACCTGCCAGAAGATGACATCACCAGAAGTCCAAAAAGGTAACATTTAACGAGGAAACATGTCCCCAAACCCATGTCAAGAATAATAAATATGGTAAAATGCAGGCCACCAGACAAAGACCAAAATAACAAAAATAAAAATACCAGACCACCTGCAGCTTAGACAGTCTGTTTTTCACTGTTTGGCCCATCTGTTCTGGATTTCATCTGTGGTGAGTGAAATCCAGACAACCGGATAGAACTTTTTACAGTTGTATTCCAGCGGTGTACTTTTCACCCATACCCTCACCCTAAATGAAATTGAAACCAACTGGATCAGACAGAACCAGACTGACTAGTCCAGCTACAATAGACCATGCATAATGCGCCTGGTCTGCTGGTCCAGTTTTTACCATTTTGGTCCAGTCCAGTGGTTTAGACTTCACCCATACCTAATATTCGATTCTACATCAAAGGTGGTGGGTTTCCCTGGGGAATATTTTTTCTCCCTTTACAACACTATGGTTCTTACAATGTCTGTGGAAGAGATCATCTTGAAGACACTAAAAGCTTAAAACAGAAAACCAGTGCCTTGTTTGTGCAACGTTTTTGATTTAGCAACATGATGGAATATGAAGGATTTATGCTTTACAGTTACGGTTTGCCAGCATGCTGCACGTTTCTGTATGTGCAACAGCTTTAGAATATTGGACAGAGCAAGTCTGTGAAGTTAAAATGAGGGACTTAAAAGGGGGTATTTCATTTCTGGTATCTCTCTTATCTGCCCACAAATCTCACAACTAAACCACTACCAATAACAATGTAATCCAACAAGCAGAAACAAAAGTATTTGTAACTTCCTGTTATGTGTTGCATCCAGCTGCACACTCCAAAAAAACTCAAAACGTCTGGCAACATATTACATACAGTAGATGCAGCTATTCGAATGCAGGAGGGAAGATACAGTACTCACTTTTTTTTCTTCTTTAATAGCCCTGCCATCGGAAATTAAAACCAGGGGCCGCGTTCTCAAGTAGTTCTTTTCCAGGTTCTAACCGCGCCCTCATTGGCTCATTTTAAAATCTTCTGCCTATGGACTCGTGCATGGCGATATGTTTGACTGGCTTATCAGGACAGGACAGAAGGAAGGCTAGGGGAAAAAAAAGCTCATTTCCAAAGCATGTCAGTGGTGCTGTGCTGCGATATGGTGCGAACCGAGTTACTCAAAAGCCCTAAATATATCAGGGCTTCCTGTATTTTACAGAGAAAGTGGTCCCATAGAATTGCACTGGTTGTCCAAAAAAGGCAGCAATCCATCTAGGAAATAATATAATCTATGGGAAAATTGCATTGGAATTACAGGAAAAATGCTGAATCAGTCTGGGAGCACGGATATATTTGTTTGAATTTGGCATGCTCAAATGTGAGAAATAACCGAACATTCTGGTCGAGGGTCAGGATTTAGGATGATTGTCTGGAACCTAGCGATTGACAATCTAGTATTGGGAGGGTTAAAGGGGTCATGGGAGTTTACGTGATAGCAGGCAAACCTACTTATCAGTTTTCTCTGGATTTGTCCCCCTAAAATTGCTTTGTGGGCTAGTTAATCAGTAAGTGCTTTTTGCTTAGCCATATAACTTCCTGGATTATTGTGTGCCCAGATTTGAAAGGCACAGGTTGAGTCATGGAGCAGTGTGTGTGCGCTTTGTGAGGAGGGTGAGGGGAACTGACTTTTGCTGACACCTGGGGAGGGGGTGACTGCTGGGCCCACAGATCGCAAGTGTGATTCCATAGTTAATTGTACATTTTAAAGCTTTCTTATTGGGAAATCATTTGGTTCATTTCCAGATTCATCATGGGGAATGGAGTACAGAAAAATTACATGCATAAACACAAAGTTAAACAAGATGCAGTGGTGTACAATTGTAAGAAAATGACCACTACAATCAGCGGTAGTGACGTGTAGGCAATTTATGCAAATTGCCCATACGCTACCACTGCTGATTGTAGTGGTCATTTGCTTTCAGCTGTATGCCACTGCATTCGAACTGCTGTCACAGACAGCTTGGACAGTCATTGTGTGGTGCAGCCGTGTCTGCAAAAAGGATCAGGCATTGGAAGTGGGTTGGCACACCTGCGAAAAACTCACAGGTGGCACTATGTTTCTTGCACATGCGCAAGCAAACATAACAAGAAGCAACACGCGTGTAGAAGACTAGGCATGCAACCCCTACACACAGTTTTAGGGCAACCATAAAACAGTTTTAATTTACGGGAGGCCAACAACAGAAACAAATGCCCACATCACTTGCACTGGTCCCATGGCCATGAGTTACCCTTCAGTAGTACTGTAAATCATGCTTATTCCATTCATGAAGGAGACTACATATTTTCCTCTGAAATATCCATTTGGTGACTACACCACACATTAAAACGCAGCAGGTTCCAGGAGTGCAACACATAAAAACTGCCACATTTCTCCATTACAAAAAATCAAAAGCTGTAATCACGGGAGCTTGTCGTTGCGGCTGGGTTGAGCAGTGTTGGCATTACAGGGGGCTTGCTTGCTCCTTCCAGCACTGATTAAGCACCAGCAATCATTTTGTGCAATGCTGTCCATCAGTACCTTTAATCTGATGAGAAGTACCATTAAAAACAGGCGCTGCCGCCTATTGATAATTAAGCATTTCCAACACTGTGACTAAACAGATCACCACCATTTCCTTTGCAGGACAGGTTAGAGAGCATTTCGTAACAATTAAAAAAAAAAGTCTGGTTTACCCTATTACTGCTGCTAACTAATAATACTTGCTGCCATGTGACCATCCTCATAAAATTGATCCCTTTATGAGTTTATAAAGTGGTCGAAGTCCCTTTAGAACTCACATTTTTTCGCCGGTTTCTCTCACGAGCTGAGACAGCAGTGCAACGGGAGGATGCAGTGCAGTGACAGCCAGATCTTTTACCTGTCCATTTTCATGGGGGTGGGAGGCATGCTGTACCTCCTGAGACCACAGTGCTGACACCCTACGGTCGTTATGTAAGCAGTCTGCCAGGCAGTGGGCATGCCATGGTGCTGGCCAAGGTGGGCTGGTTTGTGCAGGAGCTGCCGTCTTTCCTTCTTCATGTGATGCAGATTGGCGCCGCCAGTGGACTCCACTCCCTCAGCTGCAAGCTGCTTCTGTTCTTGTTCTGGGGACACTATTTTCAAAGGTACCCATAATATGGCGTTGGCACCTTAGCTCTCTTTGTATCTGTTACTGAAACGCCAGAAAGCTGAATTTAAAAAATAATGAATTAATAGTATCTTCATTGCTTTCAGATGATTGGCATACCTCCTAACTCTACGATTTCCAAGGACATCCTTGATTTGTTTTCTTTCATAGATTTCCACTTGAGGCATGTCTACCCTTCGCTTGCTGTCACTCACTGGGGAACGATTGTCCTTGTCATGTGAGATGCAGAATAGGGAGATACAGTTTCAAATATTGGACGAAACCATCAAACCCTTTATCTTTTTCATAGTTTTATTTTAATTTACCACCCTAAAATATTGTGACCCAATGATTCAAAGTACAAAAATAATGCATGACTTGAGTGTCCATGTCCCACATATGAGTGACAGAAGGTTGACAGGTATGCACTGGTGGAAATGCTTGCATTGCAAGTGTGATTCCATAGTTAATTATACATTTTAAAGCTTTCTTATAAGGAAAGCATATGGTTCGTTTCCAGATTTATCATGGGGAAGGGAGTACAGAAAAATGACAAGCATAAACACAAGGTTAAACAAGATGCAGTGGCGTACAATTGCAAGAAAACTACCACTATAATCAGCGGTGGTGACGTGAAGGCAATTTATGCAAATTGCCTACACGTTACCACCGCTGATTGTAGTCATTTGCTTTCAACTGTAGGCCACTGCATCTGAAGGGCTGTCATAGACAGCTCGGACATTCATTGGCGCGGTGCAGAGGCACCTGCAAAAGGGAGCAGGGCATTGGAAGCGGGGAGGCACACCTACGAAAACTCCTATGGTGGCACTATGTTTCCTGCACATGCGTGCAAGCAAACATAAAAATGGGATATTGTTGACATAGAAAAAATTCAGAGAAAAATAACTAAATAAGTTGCAAGGTGCTTGGAGTTTTTGTTTTGGAGAAAGACTTGAAAAATTCGGTCTCATGTCCTTGGAGACTAGAAGGCTCTGAGGGGATCTTATGCTAACCTGGGAAGTGCTTATGGACCAATATCTTATGTCTGAGATGGATCTAGACTTTAAGCAAATGAATGTTAACAACAGGGGACACCCTTTGCAATTAACACGCAATAGCTTCTTTTCAACCAAGCAAGCATACTTCTTTTCACAAAGGATCATCAGGCCATGGAATTCTTTATCTACAACTGTGGTTATTAATGATTCCAAGGTGACCTTTAAAAATATATTAGACAGTTTTATGCTTTTTAATCACTCACTATGCTATTATGGGGAAATGACAGGAGTGCTAAATGGACATTTTGCCTCTTGTTCCTTCTCCTTTCTTTAGTAATCCTTAGTGATACTGGAGACACAACTTAATGCCTGCTACATAAAGTTTCTATTTCATTTTTTTGTATTCCCCTTGTTTGGCTCTGGTTTAGGGACTCAGGTCACTGAAAATAAAGATCTGACTGCCCTCTCACCATAGTTCCTTGTTCTCCCTGATTTTATTCTGAATATGACTTTTGTCTAAGAAATTCAGAAGCCTGAAAATGATATGTCTGGGCTTCTCTGGGTATCAGATGTAGGGCCCTGTGAGCTCTCTCGATGATGTAGGTTTGTCCGTTGGGGGAAGGAATGGACAGTTTTTCACACATACATTGGATGAAGAGGTTGGTGTCTGCACCCTCAGTTTGTTCAGGAAGGCCAGACAGTAATAAGTTGTTTCTGTAGCTGTGACCTTCCTGATCATCAATCCAATCCTCTAATTTTTTCGGGTTTTCAGCAGAGGCTCATGATTTCAGGTTCATTCTGGGCAGCCCAGTCCTCCAGTGAGCTGATCTGGCTTTCAAGGCTGCCACACAGCATGCTAGTTCAGCAAGTGCCAGTCGGAACTCTTGGAAGTCCCCAGTTAGCTTAAAAAGAGCTTCCTTTATGGTGCACAGGTCACTGGAGATCTTTTCCTCTAAGTCTGTTTCACTTTTGCTAGCAGAGGGTGAAGCTGGTAAGTTTGAGAGCTTGTGCTTTTTCACTGCCTGGGATGTCCATCTGTCAGCGCAAGGTGTAGCAGTAAAATCCATATATGAAGTTTCCGTATCTATTTGTCTAGGCGTATTTGGCACTGTATGGTAGTGTGGCATTTCCAGTCTTAGATAATGTGGGTTTTGAGGTGAAGTTTTAAGCATTTAGTGGCTACAAATTAATGAAGGAGATTCAAGGAGCCAAAGAAGAAACTCCCATTCAATCCAGAGGCATCACATGACTCTTCTTGTTTTATAACCTGAAAGGAGTCAAACTGCTTGAGGATTTCCATTAAAGGCAGCAATGAGAGTCAGGCTGTCAAATATATAATACAGTTCCACTTGTATACAATACTATGCAATGTTCTCCTCCCACAGCTATATATTATGCACATGAATGATGTTTTACCTGGGCATATGGTTCTATGTAAAGGGCAAATAGCAAAGGGGCAAGGGATACCCCTACTTTGAGCCCCTCTAGAGTTTAAAAGGCATGGAAGTATTGCTGTTCACTTTTATGAATGCCACTGATCTAGTATATAGAGATTAGCCTCGTGAATACAGTGGGAAAGCCAAACCCCTCCAAAGCCAGGAAGAGATAAGATAATCCCACTTAGTTGGAATGCCATTTTGGTTTCAACACTAACAATCACTGTGAGATCGCTGAGGCATTCTGCTTCCTGATTAAATGCATAACGTGCAAATATTACCCTGCATCTCTGGGTGTAGGAACACATACTCCAAGTAAGCCATGGCTTACAAGCTGATCATTACTTGGATTATTACCAGGAAAAACAGGATGAAAGGAGGCAACTAGGCCCATCATGATTGTCCCCCACACATGTGAGTATACTTAGACCCTGTTTTATTTTAAACAAATATTCCTATCTTAAGTATTTTTAAATTCTGTAAAACTCTTGGCCTCTACTACACCCTTAGGCAATCCATTCCATGCCTTAGTTGCTCTAACAGTAAAGAAATTGTCTCTTTTGGACGTCGCTGACTTTGGGACAATTAATGTCCTATCATGTGACCTTAGGCTATTACATCTGTTACTGAATACTAGATTACACTGGTTTCTCTATTCTAGATCATGGAATAATTTGAACAAGAGCAAGAGATCACCTCTTTCTCTTCTCTGCTTTAGTGAGTACAAACCGGTTTCTCTAAGTCTAGCAGTATATGGAAGATCTTTAATTTTAGGAATAAGCTTTGTTACTGCTTTCTGAACGGCCTCAACCATTTTTATGTATTTTTTAAAGTACGGTGACCAAACTGGAGAAGCATAATCAAGAATTAGCCTAATGTAACTGTTATAGACAGGGACAATGAACTGTTTGGACTTACAAATAAAGGAACGATTCATTTTTTTCACAATGCCTCTAGCTCTAGCAGTAGCAAATCTACAGTGGTCAGATGATGTCAAAGTGCTATTAATTTTCACCCCCAGATCCATCTTAGCTGTAACTATGTGCATTATTGTTCCATTTATAATGTGTTTATAGTTATGAGTTTTTGGCCCACAGTGCATAACAGCACACTTCTTCACATTAAATTGCATATTATTGGTAATAGACCATTCTGTTAACTTGTTTAAGTCATTAACCAAGGTCAGATGATTACTAAAGGCGTCAACCTCACTAGTAAGCGTAATGTCATCAGCAACTTTGATTAATTTACTGGTAATGCCCTTTTGGATGTCACTATTGAAAAAACTAAAAAGAGTAGGATCCAGGACCAAACCCTGGGGGACTCCACATGTCACTCTTTGTTCGTTTGAAAGAAAGCCATTTACTTTTACGTATTATACTTGGTCATTAAGCCTGTTGTTTACCCACCTTACCAATATAGGACTGAGGCCAAAATTAAATAATTTCTTCACTAAGGTTTTATGAGAGACCTTATCAAAGGCCTTAGAGAAATCCAACAGAATACCATCAGATGGACAACCCCTGTCTAGGCTCTGACTGATATGTTCATAGAAAATAACTGAATTGGTGGTACAAGAAGCACCCTGTTTAAAACCATGCTGAAGATTATCAGTGATACTTAAATTTGTCCGTTCATCATCTAGTCACTTTTTTAACTGCCTTGCCATAATTTTACAAGGGATTGAGGTCAGGCATATAGGCCTATAATTTTCTACCTTGGACCTATCCAGTAGCGGCTCTAAACACAAATGGTTACCAGGGCACAGCTAGGGCACAACAAATGGCAGCCAGGGCACTGATATATTGTTACTATGTGGGAAGGTCTTCACCATATGGGGCACCCACTGGGGCACAGCGTTTTTTTACCCGGGCACATGCCCTGGTGGGCCCTGGTGTAGAGCCGCCACTGGACCTATCACACTTTTTAAATATTGGCCTCACATGTGCTGTTCTCCAATCGAAGGGGACCATCCTGCTTTTTAAAGATTTATTACAAATTATTGATAGTAGATAAGATAGGATGTGAGATGCTTCCTTTAATAGTTTTGGGTGAATACTGTCAGGTCCTGGACTGGTGCTAATCTTTAGTTTCTGGAATTCCAATTCCACCTCAACCTTTGAAAACTCATACTCAGTGTTGTTATTTAAAGTTAACACTTCGTTACTTGTTGCTTTAGGTTCAAAACCGATGTAAATTATTGAAACTAGCAGCCAATTCAGGCAAATCACTGATGGCAACACCATTTATATCTAAGGTCCCTATATTCAGAACAGTTTTATTAGCATTTAAATATGAAAAAAGTAATTTGGGAGTTTTATTATGAACAATTCTAAATTCAGTTCTGTATTTGGCCCTTTTAATCATACTTTTTAAAAGTTTTTTATGCTTTTAGATAATTTGTTTTAGAAGAAATAGTTGGATTCATCTTAAATTTCTTAAAGGCTTTATGCTTAATTTTTAATTGTTTTTTAATACCTGGAGTTATCCATAATGGGATTTTACCAACATGATTATATTTACTTTTTAAAGGAACAAATTTATTTTCAGCAGAGTGGATAATCTCCTTAAAGCAATTTCAAGCCTCATAAATATCTAAATTAAGTAGATGTCCCCATTCAATGGTTTCTAACAGATTTATTAGGCTTTTTAAATTTTGGGGTATATCAATCCTGTTTTTGTTATATTATGAGATTGTGTAATGTTAGTATTTAGTTTACACAAAATCATATTGTGGTCACTTGAACACAAAGGGAATAAAATCGAAGTAACGTTCAGAATTTGACCAACATTCATTAGTATTAAATCAAATATATTACAACCCCTAGTTGGTTCTAATATTAGTTGTTCTAGTCTGCAATTTATAGTTACGTCCAAGAATTTAGTTTCATGAATGGATGAAGCTTTGGTATTAATCCAGTCTATTCCAGGTTAATTAAAGCCACCCACAATTATCATATCACCTAGCTCACTAGCTATCATTATTTCACGTGCTAATGCATTGTTAATTTCTAAGTCAGAGCCTGCAGGCCTATGACAGTTTCCTAATATTATGTTTTTTTTTGCCCAGGTAGATTTAGCCTGACCCATAAAGTTTCCAAACTTTCTAATGTTACATCAGATAAATCAGACAATTCTGATGATATAGAGTTTGAAACATAAATACAGACCCCTCCTCTGGCCCTGTCCACTCTATCTTTGTTATAGAGCTTACAGCCTAAAATATCCTTTGACCAAAGAGAAGTATTATTCCACCAAGTCTCAGTTATGGTGATTATCTTAATGTCACATTGAAGTATTATTGTTTCTAGTTCAGCTTTTTTCACATTATTCAGACTTCGTGCATCAGCTATTATCATATTATGGTCATGTATACTGCGTATGGGGCATGAGGTAGTGGTGTCGTCTATTCTAGGTGTGCACTTGGATCCCAACCCCCACCTATCTAGTTTAAACTCTTATTTATATGGGCCAGAATCCTACGACCCAATAAGTTGCTTCCCCATTTATTAAGATGCAGTCCGTCCCAATTAAATAACTGTGGACGGTTGACATAGTCTCCCCAATGAGTTAAATATGTAAACCCTTTTGTGAGGCATCAACTCCTAAGCCAGGTGTTAATGTGTTTAATTCTGCTGTTCATTTGATTTGTTGCTTGTGGTACGGGCAGGATTTCTGAAAATGAGACCTCACATCCCTTTGTAGTTGGAAAATCACTTAAAATAATAAAGTCCCTTTTTATATCCAGGGTACTTGAAACATTCATATTATTAGTTCCAATGTGTAATACAACTAGTGGCCTTCGTTTTTAAATATGGTATTTGCCATGCATGTCAAATCTGAAATTTTAGCTCCCCTGTAACTACTGCAGGTACGGTTGGTTTTATCAGGGTTGCAAACAATATGATCTACATGTTTAATCATTGAATCTCTCAAAATAAAAATCTGACATTGACTATTGCCATCATAATGAGCATTTGTAACATGATGGGCTTCATGGGGTGCCCTTCCCTGTGTTTGGTCCTTTCCAACCTGATTATTATGGACATGTCCCGGAGGTAGCACATTTTGTGACAGAGCTTGAGATGTGACTAATGTCATAACTACTTCTATCTGATTGAGATTTTGGAATACAGTCTTAGTAGCTGATGAGTGACCTACTCTGTCTTGACTTGCAGTGTTTGCCATCATATCATCTGTTATTACACACATATCTAAATTACCAAGGTCTGCATCAAAGATTGTGGCATGTATTGAGGTATTACAATATGCTATAGGGCCATCTGGCCTAGTGTTTGTTTGTTGAATTTTGTTGACCCGGTAAGCCCACTGGGCCTAGAAGTCCCTTTTTCAGGGGCGACCGGGGGGGGGTAAAAGATGGTAGGCAATTGAATTTGAACCAGATTAAGCTGTTGGTGGTATTTTTTTAGTGAATGAGGGAAATTTGGCCAGGACACCGTGGAAATTCCCCTACTCTTTTCGATAAGTGCCATGGGATCTTTAACATCCACCTGAACTACCACCAATCCAACAGTGTTTACCATACTGCACGCCACCATTTGATTACCATGCTCATTTGTTTCTATGATACTAGTGCTTTCTCTTACATTTATTGAGTCATTTTCATCTGATGGTAGACAGAAAAACCTGTTTTGCACAGGGACATTAAATTCCATTGTTCTTCATCCCCTTTTAGTTCTCTTCCCATTATCTACCATAGTCCATTCCAGCACATTATCAGTATTCTCATCATTATCATCATCCCTTACTCTTTCTCTGGAACTGTCCTTTCCAGATATGTTAGGGTAAATTGTATCTTCTCCTTGTGTACTTGCCTTCCCGTATTTCCCATTGACTATCCGTTCCTTTTGGTTACTAGTTGGTATATGTCTCTTATTAAGTTTCTGAATTTCTATTTTCATTACTGCCTGCGCTTGGTGTAATAGTTCTAATTTATCCTTTAATGTTGCTACTTCAGATTTCAAGTTACTTATATATTTACATTTTTTGCAGTTATATCCAACTTCCTCGAGTTTACTATCGGAAAGTACATACATCTTGCATATACAGCATTTGATACCCAGTCTCCTTCCAAGGTTCTTATATTCTTGCCCATGTTTAGTTATAATACCTTACACACTAAGGGATTTAGGATAATTTTGCTGAGCTCAGTTAAATCAACTTAGCTAATGCTGTAGACACCAACACTCCAAACACTCTGAACACACCAAACACGCATGTAACGCGCGTGTCTTCATGCACTACGGACATGCACGGAGCTCTAGTTAAAGAGGACAGGAAATCATTTCTAATAGGCAGCTGTTTATAAAGTTCTTATTCTCAGAAATGATATGCATTTCCCCAAATTATCAATATTTAATTGTACCTGAATAAAAAGTGATACAAAAAATGCCTTTTGCATTGTTTTGTTTTTATGGAGAGCTTTCTGTTACAGTTCTTTTCAAGGAAACAATAATTTAGAGTTCTTACTATGTCACAGTTTGACATAATTTAGAGGAATGTATATCATTTCTGAGAATAAGAACTTTTATAAACAGCTGCCAATTAGGGTTCCTGCCTGATTGGAGCTGCTTCCCAGATGCCGCCTGCACAAACACCGAAGCTGCCCACCCTCACCCCGGGCTCCTGCCTGATCAGAGCTGCTTCCAAGCCACTGCCTGCACAAACACCAAAGCTGCCCACCCTTGCCCCGGGCTCCTGCCCGATCGGAGCTGATTCCCAGATGCCACCTGCACAAACACCATAGCTGCCCACCCTCGCCCTGGGCTCCTGCCCGATCAGAGCTGCTTCCCAGATGCCACCTGCACAGACACCGAAGGTACGCTTGCCCAGCCAGATTCAGTTGTGATTTTAAAATTTGGCTCCTTTTCTGGTTGATCCTGCATCTAAGTACCACCAAGTAGCTGGAGCAGAAGTAAAGAAATTAATCCTTAGGGTGCTATTCTTTTGGATTTCTCCCTACCTTGGGGTCCAGTGCACAGCTTGTCTGCTGGGCTGAGTGTACTGCTGTAGTAGCCATTTTTCTTTCTGTGCTCATTTTTTGGAAAGCTGGAAACTGGTGTGCCCATTCCCAGGCTCTCTCTATCATAACAGCTGCAATCCCCGATGCCGCGGCCTCCACCCACCCCCCTACCCGCCACCCTATCTAGGCATTTACTTATATAGTGTTTTGTGACCAATCATTTTACTTATAGAATGTCTTGTGACAAATGCAGAAAAAGACGAAGTCCTCATTTTTCCATTAGTTCGTATACTTTTCAGCCACTAGAGGGCACCCTCAACTTGTCCCCCTTTTTCTCTTGTTCACACTGACTATTTCAAATTGCTGTATAGTGCAGCAATCTTTCTAGCCTAGGGACTGCTCTTATCTTTTACATCCATAGTCCAATTTAGGGTATAGAATGGCCTGGAAATCCCTATTGGTGCCCTCCCTTATCCTCTTTCTGACACTACTGAATATCTTTACAGTTATCAATCCCAAAAATTACTCCCACAGTGGGGACATGGATGCAAATGATTTCACCTACTCTAACATCTTAATCCTATCAGACAGAGGCCTTGATGTGACCCCTGCCCTCCTTCCAAGACTACTCATCTACTACGCTACCACCTCTGTTACTAAATGGTGGCATATCTATAGCTGTGAAATCCCTCAAATTGCGCTAAACAAGCTAAGGTACATTATATTACTGATCCTATTATTGTCTGGGGACACTGAATTGAACCCTGGACCAATGCTGAGTCAGTTACCCCTAAATTATACCGGCTATGATATCAAAGGTCTACACATGACCCATCTTAATGTCAGGAGTCTTCTCCACAATCATGCGGATCTTGAAGTCTGGGTGGCCAACTACCACCCTGACGTGCTCTGTATATTTGAGATGTGGCTAAAACCCTCTATCCCTGATACCTACTGCATACTCCCAAACTACAACCTTCTTAGGTGCGATAGGCCACCTCCTAAGCATGGTGGGGGTGTCACTATCTATTACAAAAATAATCTAAACCTCACTATGATAACTGACAAGCAAAACTCCTTGTGCGAATACATCCATGCTATACTTCGACTAGGAGCTAAGAAACTTCACATTGTTTGTGCCTAAACTCCCCCCTCAAAAGTGGTCTAAATGGCCTAGTGGAGTTACTGGATCATACGGCCGCATATGTAGGGAAAAATGAACTTGTCATTCTTGGAGACTTAAATTTAAACTGGCTTAGCAAATCCCAAGATACTCTACAATCCCTGGTGCAGAGCTACAACTTACACCAAATCATTACTGATCCTACAAGGGTTTCTGTTACTGCTGATTCCAGCACCCTTATTGATTGGGTCTTAATGAATTGCTTGGATAGAATTGCAGGAACAGGTACACTACCGGATACCATCAGTGATCATTCCCCCATCTTCTGTATATGGAGTCCATCTAAAATCTCTATATCCCCTCAGCACTCTATATGCTTCAGGAATTACGCCAACTTAAACCAGGCTCATTTTCTGTATGATGTGTCTCACACTGACTGGTCCCCTGTCTATCAATCACCAAACATGGATGCTACCCTCCATGCCTTCCTGAGAAAATGCGTGCCCCTTCAAGATAAACATACTCTGGTCATCGCTCGACGAGTTCATGGTAAACAAACCAGATGGCTGCATAAAGATCTCCTTGCATCACTCAAAAATCGGGACAAATGCTGGAGAAAGTTTAAAATCTCTGGTCTCAAAGCTGACTTCAACATCTACAGAGAACAGCAATCGAAGTGCAAAACACAAATTAGACACGCAAAAAGCCAAGACTGTAAGGGTCTTCTGATAGATGCGGCTGGTGACCCAAAGAAATTTTGGTCTCATATCAAAACCTTCCTCGGTTCAAAACAAACCCACCTCAATAGTGACATGATACTGAAAGGAGTTCACTGTAATGACTCATGCACAATTGCCAATGCATTCAATACTCACTTCTCTGACCTCTCCGGTTATACCACTGCTCTCTCTCCTGATAATTTACTCTCTGGATCCCCCACCTGGGAGAGCATGAAAACGACGCCTTCATTCTACTTTAAAGCTATCTCAAAGAAGGATGTCCTCAACATCTCAATTCTATATCAGACAGTACTGCTGTTGGGTCTGACTGCCTTGAACCAAAACTCCTAAAGCTAGCGGCCCCGTTCATTGCAGGTCCGCTATCCAGAACACTCAGTTTGTCCTGTGCAAAGGAGTGGTGCCCGATATATGGAAATTAGCCAGAGTCACACCAGTTTTTAAAAAAGGCGACAAAAAAGATATAGCTAACTATAGGCCAATAGCTACACTGTCAGTGTCAAATAAAGTCCTCGAAAAGCTCGTCACTGCACAGATCTCCGAACATCTCTCCAAGTATAACCTCCTGGACACAAACCAACATGGCTTCAGAAAAGGCCATAGTACTTAAACTGTTTTATTACAGCTAACAAATGATGTTCTTCAGGCCATGGATCAGGGTCTTCAAACCAGTGCAGTATTTATCGATCTGACAAAAGCTTTCGATCTTGTTAACCATTCTCTCCTGCTTGCAAATCTCCAAACCCTGGGTTTCTCGACTGGCATTGTAACCTGGTTTCGTAACTACGTATCGAACAGAACTCAAACAGTAAAATTCAACTCGGCCATCTCCGAAAAAGTAGTCATCAATGTTGAGGTACCGCAGGGATCTGTCCTTGGACCCCTTCTCTTCTCAATCTTCATTAATAATGTAACACAAAACATATCCTCCTGTTCATCATTGCTATACACCGATGACCTTGTTCTTTACAACAGCTCAAACAGTGTTCTGTCTATTAACCAAAAGCTCTGTACGGACCTACTAAATATTCAGTCCTAGATCACCAGAAATAAGCTTGTTATCAATGTCAGCAAGACACAGGCCATGCTCTTTGGGTCTTCTCTTTGGGTCTTCCATTAAACTAAAACAGAGTAGAGACTTTTTCCGGGTCTCCTGGGCTGATGGTTCCCCACTGGAGATGGTAACTTCATTTAAATACCTGGGTGTCTGGCTTGATGAATCCCTCACTTATGACACCCATATAACCACAACATGCAAGGCTGTAAATGCCAAACTGGGCTTAGCCTACAAAACAAGCCATAATCTAACCCCTTCTACAAGGTTGCCCATTTCTAGAGGTATCCTACTACCTTCACTCTCATATGGATCCGTTATCTATGCTAATGCATCTAAGGCTACTCTCCAGAGGTGGGACACACCTTATAACGGTATATGCCGTTATGCCTCTGCATCCTCCAGGTTAAGACATCACTGCCTACTGTACTCAGACCTAAATTGGCCCTCCCCTATTGTGCACCAGCTCCTCTCTCTTGGGAACCTTCTGGACAGTATACTGTGGTCCCGTATGCCTACCTACCTCACCTCCATGCTGACCCATCAACCCATCTCATACGGCCTCCGATCTTCAAACTTTTCCTTGCTTAGCATTTCCAGATGTAGAACTATCAAAGGGAAATCAGGTTTCTCTCACGTAGCTCCCACATACTGGAATTCCCTCCCCCTTGATGTACGCCTGGCCCTGAGTCATACTTCATTTAAGGAAAGGCACCATGCCCTCCTTGCTGCACATGCCCGGTGCACCTGTTTCAACCCTCCGTAGATCTTGACTCCTCTGCTTGTGCTGCCTCGTAACTTACCCTCTGTTTTCTGTGATGTGAGCTGGCACCCTGCCCTCTCTGTTTTTTCCCTACAATTTCTATCCCACCCCTTCTTCCCATTCCCTTCCTCTCTCCCCTCGCTTACCTTTCCCTAAACCCTCCCAAAATAAAACTTTTTTTCTGTCAGCTGATTGTATAATACTATTACACCATTACATTACCCTGTGACATTTCTGCACTTTAAATGTGATATTAAATGTGATATTACCATAATTGTTACCCACGGGCACTTAACTTCTATCGGTATAATACACACTACGTGCCTTGGTCCCACTATTGCCTAAATCTCATTTCACTTTTGATATGTGATGTATTGTATATTTCTTGATACTGTTTGCCATGTACCTGTATCTCTCAGTGTTGTGACCTGCTGGGTCATGCCTGAAAATAGTCACGTTTGTGTCTAGTGCACCTACCCAGTTATCAAAAAATAAATAAGAAAATAGAAAAAAATTACACAAATTTCCTGTCCCCTTTAAGAGCACTGAAACCTGGAAATGTCATGAGTCACATGACTCCCATGTGGGAGTTTGCTTAAAGCCCAAACACAGCTAAAAAAATAATTTAAATGCACAGCACACTAATAAGTGCTGCACGCAAATGATTCAAAGTGCCCAAACTGAGTTTATATATTGTAAGTGTTCACCCTCGCTTGGGAGAGCTCTCAGGAAGTGTTGTAGTCCTGAGATGGCAAACGGACTACAAATCCCCACGTCCTTCCTGTGCTCAGCTATGGAGTATACTGTTTTTTTTTAAAAACAAATAAGCTGTTTAAGTTGAAGCGCCACAGTCTCTTCAGCACCCTGTCAGTACTGTCACACACTGAACTGGTGTCACACAGTGTGTGGACAAGGTTTCAGCCGAGAAGCCTCATGGAGCTCCAGTTAAGAGCCCTGATACCTGGAAATGTCATGGGTCACAT
Organism: Neoceratodus forsteri; assembly: GCA_016271365.2. Taxonomy (NCBI): domain Eukaryota; kingdom Metazoa; phylum Chordata; order Ceratodontiformes; family Ceratodontidae; genus Neoceratodus; species Neoceratodus forsteri. The sequence goes on along the minus strand of CM057454.1, from coordinate 244,347,906 downwards.
GACTCCTATGCGGGAGTTAGCTTAATGCCCAAACACAGCTAAAAATATAATTTAAATGCACAGCACACTAATAAGTGCTGCACACAAATGACTCAAAGTGCCCAAACTGAGTTTATATATTGTAAGTGTTCACCCTCGCTCAGGAGAGCTTTCAGGAAGTGTTGTAGTCCTGAGATGGCAAACGGACTACAAATTCCCACTCCCTTCCTGTGCTCAGCTATGGAGTACACTGTTTTTTTAAAAAACAAATAAGCTCTTTAAGTAGAAGTGCCACAGTTTCCTCAGCACCCTGTCAGTACTGTCACACACCGAACTGGTGTCACACAACATTTGGACAAGGTTTCAGATTGGAGAGATTAAATAATGAGACCTGCGGATATTGCCTTAAAGGAACAGTAAACATTGCAGGGGTTACTCAAATTGTGAAAGCCCATGAAACAATCTTTCAAATGAGGTATTGGGTATACCTATAGGGGGAAGGAATCTTGAGATATGAATAGCTAAGTAATGTGTAAATCAAAACAAAGCAGCAGCCATTTCATGTAGTCTTACAAACAGGAAGTGATGTCACTGAGGAGCAAGCTGCATGTTGTTAATTACAGCTTGCCCCTCAGTGACATCACTTTCTGTTTTAGGATTGCATGAAATGGCTGCTGCCTTGTTTTGATTTACTGATGATTTAACTGGTCATATCTCAGGACTTTTGACACATGCAAGGAAGCCAAATACCTAGTTCAAAATTACTTTTAATGGACTTTCATAGTTTGAGCAGTCCCTGCAATGTTTACTGCCCTTTTAAGAAGTCCAACATATCCCTATGAATCAAAGATGGTAACATTTTGTCAAGCCTTCAGACTATAATTACTGAGAATAATTTATAATCAGTATTTAGTGCTAACACCGGAATATTAGAAAGCATAAAATAGTGGCTTCTTTCCCAGTTTGGAAAATACCAAAATCACGGCAAATATCCATAAATCAGGCATAACACCCTCTGTGACAGTGTGATTAAAGGAAGAGAGCATGACATTGGCCATGGTCAGTTTATAAAAATTTTAAAGGAAAACAATAGAAAACCTATCAGCTTTCACAGCTGGTGCCAAAACTCTTGATTAGCAGATTTACACAGTATGGAATGTTTTTACAGTACTTGTGCATGTTTTTTATTTAAGCGAAAGAGCGAGCTGCAACTTCCTGTTTCCATTTCTGAAAACCACCATCTCATGAGTAGCGGTGCATTTCCCTTGCTTACTTTATGCTACCTTGCCCTGCTGACTTCAGCCATTGGGCCAAATAACAAGGCTGGAGAGGGAACATAAGACCCAAAATCTGGACACTTCTAAAGAACTCCAAAAAGCCAGGCAGCAATTAAACAAGGTGTTACTACACAAAGTGGAGACACAGCTCCACATTACAAACCATAAGTACAGTATATGCTGTTACGCCTCTGCATGGAAACAGAGCCAGCATGCTGCCGGCCTTCCAGCTGCATAAGCAGGAGGCCAACAGGCATATCCACAGAACTGAAACAAGGCAGGGCAGGGGCTCAGACACATTTCAACCAAGGGATATTGCAGAGGAATTCTGCATATTTTATACTTCCCTGTATGAAGCAAAGTGGGGGGATCACAAGGATAAGGTACAAGCATTTTTAGCAATGGCTAACTTGCCCAAACTACAGGAGGAGCAGCAACAGCTTTTAAATGTCCCTATGACTAATGAGGAAATAAATTATCTCCCCACAGGGAACCCTCCAGACCCCGATGGTTACATCCCAGAATATTACAAGACATTAGCCCTGTTCTTGGTGCTATCTCTACATAAGCTATTTGCCTCAGTCACGAAGACAGGGGACATGCCACTCTTGTAGCAAAAACATATATCTCAGTACTTCTAAAACCGAGAAAGGCACCAGATACCTGCAGCTCCTATTGTCCCATCTCATTAATAAATTAGGATGCTAAAACATATGCTAAAATACCTGCCAACAGACTTCAGAGGATGGTAACCTCAGTGATTCAACCCAATCAAATGGCATTCATCCCTGTCTGGCATATCCATAATAATGGCTGCAAGTTACTGAATGTGACGGAGGCAACAGAGGGAAGTAAGGAATTCAATATGGTGGTGGCTATTGATGCTGAAACAGCATTCAGCTGCTTAGATTTGGAATTCTTACAACAGACCACCATGGGTGCCTTTGACTTAGGGGAAGACTTCCCTAAATGGGTGGGAGGATTATACGGTCATCCTATGGCCAAAGTCATGTTTTTTTTTTTGGGGGGGGGTTGTACATTCTTTTTCTGCTCCAGCTCGAGGAACTCTCTTCAGCAAGCCCACTCACCAACAGCTCTAACTACCATCTGAAGCTCTTTTCCTGCCAGATCCACTCCAGCCCAGTGGATCCCCCAGCTCTGAACCCCCTGAGGTGGAGCTGCCATCACCCTGGTGCTCTATCTATAGTCTGATGTGTCGGGTCGGTGGGGGACCCCTGGTGAAGAGAGCCTGACTGTGGGAGTGTGGTCGTGGCACTGGAGGTATCCCCAAGGCCAGGGAATTTTGCTGTGCATGGTTTCCCCCCTAGGAGCGTGGGCATGCAATGGTGCCAGCACGGCGATTGCCATAAGCGCCCACCATGCTTCTCCCCCTAAACTGCTCAGGTGCTAGCTGTGCCTCTGGTCTCCACTGGGAGTCACTACTGCACCGGAGGAATCCTGGATCCCTCCCCTGGGAGAGGAGAGCAGTCCATCGGATGCTTGATCCTCTCCCTCCCCTACCGACCCCCGGCACCTGAGCTCGTTCCCGAACTCGGGTTGCTGGCATGGTGCGAGGTGTGGCATCCAGTGCCTCAACCCTCAGCACCACTGGGCTATCCTGCCAAAGTCATGTTAATGGTGTGCTCTCCCCCAGTATACTCATTACCAGGGGAACCAGCCAGGGCTGCCCTCTCTCTCTCTCTCTCTCTCTCTCTCTCTCCCTTGCTCTTTGCCCTTAGCATTCAGCTGTTGGCAGCAGTACTAAGAGACTCCCAGGAAATATAGGGCATCAGGGTGAGAGGGGAGAAGGTCTGAGTGGTCTTATATGCTGACAGTATCTTGTTGTTTATCCATAACCCGAAGGGAACCCTGCATAAGTGGCTAACGATAATAGGGCACTTCGGAGAAGCCTCGGGTTTTCATCTGAACAAGGATAAGTCCAAGATTCTGATGTTCGGTGCAGCAGTGTCAGACATGTTGAAGGTCTCTTGTAAGCTTAAGTTGGTAAATCATCAGTTCAGATGTTTGGGAATCCAAATTCCTGATAAGAAGGCAGCACCCTTGGAGTCAAATGATGATCTAATGCTGACTGCGATGGATGCAGACCTTAAAAGATGGGCAGAGCTGCTAATGTCAGTTACTGGAAGAGTTGAAGTTATAGGGACGAACATTCTTCACAGATTTTTACATCTGTTTTCAACCCCTCCAGTCGCAATCCCAAAAAGTACCTAGGAGAGGATAACAAGGAGCTGGTCTAAGTTTGTATGGGATAGTGCCTGTTCCTGGCTCAAATGGTCCCTTTTGATGCAGGATAAGGACAAAGGTGGGCTAGGGCTCCCTAGCTTAGTGGCACACTACAGAACTTGCCAGATACAGTACCTGGTATAATGCCTGAGAGGCAGTCAGGTACCACTGTGGGTTCAGATGGAGGGTGAAGAAATGTTGGCTAGGCAAGCCTCTCGCCTGTTAGACCAAGGACAACTAAGGCTTATTCAGAACTCCTGAGCCAAAGTCATGTTGGATAACTAGAGGTAAGCAACAGTAACTAGAGGGGATCTCATGAAGTATAATGTACTGGGTAAAACAGACCCAACTTACAAAAGGTGGGAGGCTAAGGGCTTGTACAGACTGGGGCAACTATTGCTCAATGGCACGCCAAAATCTTTTGAGCAGCTTTGAATAGAGTTTGGCCTCCCATAAAAGGATTTTATTGCTATTTGCAAATCCAGAATTTAATTACCACAGAACCCATGAAATCTCATTTAGCTGTGGAGACAGGAGCACTGCAGGTTTTAATGGGAGAGGTGAGATAAGGCACCAAGGTGACATGCCTGATATCCATTCCAGACTGTACAGGCTGTGCAAAGCCCAGCTGGATATCCCAAGGGTAGATATACAGGAGAGGTGGGAGAAGGAGGCCGAAGCTCATATAGAGGAGGAAGTTTGAGTAAAGTGCTGGGCAGGAATACCCAAAACCTCAGCATCCCCTACATGGACAGAACACTGGTGGAAAGTCACAACCAGATTTTTTAAAACTCTATTGCAGCTCACTATAACCCCACCTATATGAATAAATTCTAGAGATTCTATAACAATGTGGGGCAGCATGAGCATATATTCTCAACTTGCCCAAAGTTATTAGAATATAGGGAAGTGATTAACAAGGCCATGTCCTCTATTTTAGTTGTGCCCAGCCTGAAAGGGGCAAAGTTAGTGATTTGGGGCAATACACTAAGAATGGTGAGAGGAAAAAGAAAACTGTACCTTTTCCACATTTTAATAGCTGCGGCTACTAAGGGTATCACACAAAAATGGCTCTTGATTTGGCTCACAAATGTGAAAAACATCCTTGAAATGACGTGGATGATAGCCAGACTCCATCAAGCTACAGAAGAGTGCAAGGGGTACTGGCTTCTGTTCTTCAACTACCTAGAGGAGCAGGAAGGGACTCCAGTTCTTGAACAGATAGCAGCCCTCCCATTAAAGATCCTGGAGTCCAGAAGAACCTGGGCTAGGGATGTAGGGTAGATCAGAGGGCTCAATGGGTCTATTCCCCCAACAGTATTACATATGGCCAGATGCTGGAACAACTAACAAGTTTAGGACAGGTGATGGCAGATAGGAATTATAATGAAATTAATAATGAACTGCTCGGCCGGCTCCATGGCACCAAGTAATGGGTGTTCGCTCGGCATGCTGGGGACCTGGGTTTGTGCCCCGAGCCCAGTTATCAGGTGTGGAGATGGGCAGGGAGGGAGTTTAGAGTGTCCTATGGATGCTTCACTCCCGGGGGGGTCAGTCACGGGTCACTATTAGGTGGCTTCTTGAGGTGGTTTGCAGTCTGCATTCTTGGCAGTGTGCAGCCTCAACACACTGCTGAACGCCCCCACCCCCAGGACGCTACTGCGACCAGACCAATACGTGGAAGGTGGGTGGGCTGGGGAAGAAAATGGAAAATACCCACTTGACCAACCGGATAATGGTGGCTGGTCCCCCCACTCCTCACATAGCCCGGACGTGTCTGAGATGATCCCTCATCGTGTGTGTGTGTGCCTGGTGTTGAAGAAACACCTCCAGGCAAACATCTCCTCTCTCAGTATCCCCTCCCCAGGAGGGGCCCCCCCCATGAAGGGATTCATCAGGTCAGCCAGGACCATAGCACAGGGATTGCAAGAATGGCAACAGGGGCAGTTGATGGGTTGGGGAAGTCCTAGGCAGCCTGAAGGAGTGGCCAACCGAGGGGAAGGGGGAGCTTAAATAAATAAAGCAAAAAAAAATAAAATAATGAACTGCTTCTCAAAGTTTAATATTGCCCATTTGATATTATTATTTATTTATTCTTTTTTTTTTTTGTGACAACTGTAGTGTTAGTCCTATGGTTTGTATAGTGTGAAGTGGTCAGCATTGTTGTTGTTTCTTGTACTACTGGTGTGTGGATTAATTGTATTGTGTTGTCATTTTTATAAAACAAATATTTCAATGAAATATTATTGCAAAAAAAAAAAAAGATTGTATTTACCCATGATAGGCCAGTGGAGATGCAATATCTGATTTCCAGTGGGCTCCCACATTTTGACCTCAAACTTCCAACAGTCTTTTATGACCTAATGTTATGATCAACACAGGTGGAATTTTTTAAATCCCATTGGAACGGTAATTTCACAGTGCGACTGTGAAAACATGTGTCTGAGGTGATGTAAAAAATGATACCTGTCATGTTCAGGAGGGGAGGCAACACAAGAGATATGTTGAACACTAGGGGCCAAAAGCCACAAAAATAAAGTTACGACTAAACGTTGAAATAATCCTACATTTCTTTATAACTTGGTTGTTTTTTTACATTTTGACCCCAAATTTTCAACATAGTCTTTTTATGGCCCCATGTTATGATCAAGACATGTGGATTTTTTACATAGATACATAGACTGTGTCGGCAGATAATCAGGGCCTACGGCCCACCCAGTCTGCCCATTTGAGCTTGTAAGTCCACTTTATGTTTTCCTAGAAGTCTATTGCCCCTTACCCCTGACCTCCAGAATTCCTTTATGTCTATCCCATGCATTCTTAAATCCTGTGATTATTTCAGCCCCCATCACTTCCTCTGGTAGGGTGTTCCACTTGTCCATCACCCGTTCTGTGAAGAAATTCTTTCTCATGTTTCCTCTGACTCGTCCTCCCTACAACTTCATCCCATGCGCTCTAGTCCTGGAACATCTTTTTCACTTAATAATAGTGTATTCCTGCACCCTATTCCTCCCTTTAAGATACTTGTATGTCTCTATCATATCCTCTCTCCCTCCTCTCCTCCTGTCCGAAAAGGTGGTTTCACAGAGGGAGTGTGAAAACATTTTTCAAAGGGAATTTGAAAAATGACACCTGTCATGTTCATCAGGTGGGATAATAAAAGGACTATGAGCACATTTGGGGCCAAAATATGCAAAAAATCACAAAGTTATGTGTAAACATTGAAAATATTCAATGTTTCCTCATAATTTTGTTGTTTCTTGACATTCTGACCCTAAATTTTCAGTACTGTTTTTTATGAACACACCTTATGATCACAGCAGGTGGAATTTTTAAAATCACATTCAAAGGGTGACTTTGCAGAGCATGTGCAAAAACATGTTTCAGAGGAGATTTGAAAAATGGCACCTGTCATTGTCATCCGGTGGGGTAAGAAGAGGACTATGTTGAAAATGTTGCATGGGACAGTCATAAGGCAATTCTAGGGGGTTGGGGTAGGAAGAAGTAGGCTGCTGGTTAACTAGGATCTGCAGCTTATCCATCAGGTAGGGAAATGGGCAGACTGGGTGGGCCAAGCGGTCCTTATCTGCCATCAAAATCTATGTTTCTATGCCAAAATCTGCACACATCACATTTTTATGAGTAAATGTTGAAAGAATTCAAGGTTTCTTTATAGCTTCGCTGTTCTGTGGCATTTTAACTCCAAATTTTCAACATAGTCTTTTATGATCTCTCTTTCTGAACATGAAGACATCATTTTGCACCACAAGTGAGAAAATACATTTTGGCTAGAATTAGAAAAACATGTCCCATTCATGAGGTGGTGAGCTAAAATGGTTATATTGAAAATTTGGGGTCACAACACTAAAAATGATCAAGGTTATGAGTGAGCATTGACAATTTTCAATGTATCTTCATAACTTTGATGTTTTTAATATTTTGGCCCCAAATTTCAACATAGTATTCTTACGAACCCAACCTCATGAACATGGTGGGTAAAAATGTTCAAATCCTACCCAAAAGGTGATTTCGAAGAGCGACTACAAAATCACCTTTCAGCCGGACTTGAAAAATGTAACCTACCTTTTTCATGAAGTGGGATCCCAAAAGGGCCATGTTGAAAATTTTGGGGAAAAAATATTTAAAAGACCAAGTTATGAGTACAAGTTCAAAATGCATTGAAATACATTGATCGCAGTTTACCTGATTTCCTGATTTTCCAATCTGGCATTGAAGAACAAAGGCATGTTTGTAGTCCAGAGAGGATTACAGCATTGGACTCCCAGTAGGTAAGTAAGGTGTGGGCATGTGTGTGGGGTGTTGCTGAGTGGATGGTGTTAGATGAGGGGAGAGTAATGGTGGGGGAGGCAGTGGCAACAGACAACGATGGACCATTTTAGTTTTTTACAGTCTGTAAAATAAATAAAGACATCAAGGGATGGTTTTCTTTATTTCATGTACAGACACTGGGGATTGGGCACCCCAGTGTCAGATTCATACTTATGGGCACGGCAAGTGATAGGGAGGTGGCAGGGATACTTGGCAGAGGGTGGGATCTTTTTAAAAGGGGCATGGGTATGGGAAGCAAAGAGGAAGGTGGTAGGGATACTTGGCAGAGGGTGGGATTGCTTAAAAGGGGCACAGGAAGTGATGGGCAGTTTAGAGAGATACTTGGTAGAGGGTGGGATTGTTTAAAAGGGGCAAACAGAAGTTGAGCAGTGATTATGTGCAGTCGGCTTTATTGTGGAGGCAATGGATGAGGAGCAGGTTGATCATAATGCCAATCAACTGCTTGCTGGGTGGCATCATGTAGATCAAAGCAAAAAGCCATCTGTGATATGGGCTCTTTTCTTTGACCTTCATGAAGTTTCCACCCAGCAAGCCCAAAAGAGTGTCATGATCAATCTGGCTAATGACTGGTCTGACAGTGTTGAGCCCCTTGCAGACTACCCTGCATTGGACCAACAGTGGTACACATCTCAAATCCACTATCATAGCAATATGTTCACTTTGTGTAAATGCAAGTGCAAGCATACACATAAAAAGAAAAGGGCATAATATCTAATGAAAAAGGGACACAATAAAAGCTAGAGAATCCTGCAAGAGTGTTCTAAATTGAAGCAAGGCATTGATTAGAAAAGAGAAAGTAGGCTTGAACATAAATTGGCTAATAAATATGAAAAATTATAATGGCAAAAAGCTTTATAAATTCATCAACTCAGAAAAGTAACAGACAGTTTAATAGGCCATATAATAGATCATGGTGTAAATGCGACTCAACCCAGATATGGCTAAAGTACTTCTATTCATTTTTTTCTCATCATCAACCCCCTGAATCGCAAGCCAACAAATTACACCACAAAACCCTGACAGTTATTGGAGCAGAAATAAAGATAGCAAATTTGTCTTGAGTAAATTGAAAAATCTTGACATATATAAAGTACTGGATCTGGACGATATGTAACTAGTAATATTAAAAAATCTAGCCAATGTCCTGGAAGGACCAATAACACTCTCCATAAACTCTTCTCTTACTATTGGAGAAGTACCTAGTAACTGGAAATGTGCACTTGTAACTCTGATATTCAAAAAGGGATCTAAATCAGACATCCAGAATTACAGATCGATAAGTCTAACATGTAATATTGATAATATGCAAACTACTTGAGAGCCATGTAAGGAAACGGATTGAGGAATACTTACTAAACATGGAAAACAAGGATCCAACACAGCAGGACTTTATTGAAGGAAGATTATGTGAAACAAATCCCCTAGGCCCCCATTTTCTGAGTTGTTCACTAGCAATATGCACCCTTTAGCACTGTACCTAGGTTAGTGTGCTGCAGCCCTGGGTTCAGTTTCAGATAGGCAGTGTGCTCTGACCAGTGTGCACTGCATGTCTAAAAACTGGAGCAATGGGAACACAGTGCACAGGGACATAGCACAACGCTAGCATAGCCCATTCCAGTACCTGGGCAAAGGGAGATGGTGTTTCCCAAACGGGATAGCACCTTTACCACTGTGAGCCATTTTCAGCCATCTATATGCTAACAGGCCTATAGGACATGCAAGGTGCTAAGGGGCCATTTGCATCCCATTATGAGTCCATTAGCATATATGCACATTGCCCCGGTGCATGACAGTGTGGAGGCATTGTGCAGTGCTGAACATTCCTCTCCACCCCTGGTCCCTATGGCATATGAGGTACCCCTGTTAGCCCAGTACCCCTTATCCCCATTCTCAATGACAGACATGAAATCCCTTGTGGTCTAGTGACCACCCACCCCTGATCACTCCCCTGAGCCCCCCAGTTGTGCAAGAAGCATACAAACATCTGTTTTACCTGCCACCTCAACCATGGCACAGCAATACAGTAAGTCACCAAGTGTGTTAATTCAGTTTGCTTTAGAAAGTGACTGGGACTGTGTTCCAAAAAAGCATGACTTATTTATTTATTTATTTGAATTTTGGCAACCAGGGAAGCCCACTGAGACAGAGTGTCCCTTTTTCAGGGGTGACCTGGGGGAAGGTACAAAGGGAGGTACAATGACAACAGCATAAGATAAGTGTATGATGACACTTTTACAATAGTTCTGACTATGAAATTAAAATAGAACATAAGTAAATTAAGTTACAAAATACAACACAAAAAAGCAAAAAAGAGATAAAAAAAGATAACATCAATGAACGGGATATGAACAAGGCACTTAAGCAATAGATACAAATGATGCAATACATACAGACACAAAAGTAGAAGTAACAACTGAATGTAGGGCGATAATCACAACAAAGCATAAATTATGGCTCGTTCAGGATTAGCCTAAGGGAGATGAGTAGAGTAGGGAGAAATAAAGGTAGATGGCATTTAGGTCTGGGAGCAGGATAAAGGAAGGTAGAGTGTATGGGGTGAAGTAAATAGAAGAAAATAGGACAGCAGCATGATGCAGGAGTGCACGAGTAAATGTGAAGAGAGGTAGGAGGGGACAGCACATGAGAAAGGGTGAAGGGGGAGATGTGAGCAGACTCAGTGATCAGGATGATTCAGGAGTAGGAGTAGCACATGAAAGGGGTAGGAGAGGAGTGGAGTGAGCAAGAAGCAAAGGGTGGGAGGGCTCAGGGATAGGTGCAGAGCTGGGAGAAGGCAAGGTGGGATTTAAGAGAACGCTTGAACATATCTATAGAAGGGCAGGTTGAGGCAGCAGATGGAAGTGAGTTCCAGAAAGAGGGCCCAGAAAAGGTGAAGGCAAGCTGACCTACCACAAGGTGGGGTTTAAGGATTGTGAGCAGGTGGTAGGTCAGCTGACTTTAAGGACCGTGTCACAGTTTTTCATTAGACAATGGGTTTGAGGCAGGGAGGAGTGAATGTGTGAACTAGTTCGAAGGTCAGACATAGGGTGGAATATTGCAATCTAGCTTCAAGAAAAGGCCGGCCAAGTGAGTTGAGGACTGAGCAGTGGTGTTCCCTAAAGTTAGTGCCAAGGGAGTAGCGAACTATCCTGTGGTAAGATTGTTTGAGCCTGGCAAGAGGGGGGACCTGGGAGGAGTGGAGAATAGGAACTCCATAGGAGATAAGGAGAAGAAGGGAGGAGAAAGCAATGGCCAGGCAGGAGGAGGGAGTTAGGTAGGGCTGAAGGTGGTGCTGCAGTCCTAGTTTCTGATGAAGGGTTTTGACCACAGTTCTGGCATGGGTGTCAAAAGTAAGGTTGGAATCTAAGGTGGTACCCAGATATTTAATGGATTGCACTAATTCAAGATTGTCGCCATGGGAGGAGTTAATCACTGAGGGTGGAGAGGTTAGCTTACTGGTCCGGTGATAGAAGAGCACAGATTTAGTCTTTTTGGTGTTGAGCACAAGGAGATTGTTTAGAAACCATGCCTTGAGATTCCAGAAATCCTGTTGTAATTGGAGGTTCAGAGAAGCTGGGTCGGGGAGGACCTGTATAGGATGGCATCGTCAGCATGCATCTGGATTGACGCACCACCGCAGTGCTGCGGCAGGTCATTAATAAATAATGGGGATAGGAGTGGGCCTAAGATTGACCACTGAAGGACCCTATCCATCATGGCACTAAAAGGAGAAGTATGGCCAGCCCATTTCACGCATTGAGTGCGGCCTGTGAGGTAGCTCGAGAACCAGTTTAAGGATAGGGAGTTGAGGCCAAAGGATAGTAGCGTTTGGAGCAAGAAGTTATGATTGGCAAGGTCAAACACCTTGGTTAGGTCAACAAATATTGAACTGGTGACTAGGCCTTTGTTCATAGAACTGAGGATGTCAGATGTTACCTTAATGAGGGCAGTGTGAGTGCTATGGGATATATAGAAGCCATGCTGGTACATGGAGAGAGAGTTATTAAGCTCTAGATGAGATTGAAGTTGAGAGTAGATAATTTTTTCCCAAATTTTAGCAAGTGGGCAAAAGATGGAGATGGGCTGGTAATTCTCGAACTCAGAGTTTGGGCCACTCTTGTGAATAGGGGCAACAATTGCGGCTTTCCACTTGCAAGGCACAGTGCTTGAGCAGAAAGATTTATTGAACAGGTTGTGCATGGGAGAGGCAATGGCAAGAGCACCTAATTTTAAGATGCGGGGTTCCAGGGAGTCAAACCCAGGAGAGGAAGTATCCTTGATGTTCCTAAGGTGACGCAGGACCTCCTTCCAGGTTGCCAATTTGAGGTGGAAGGAGGGGCTATTAAGAGTGGCAGAGGTGGAGGGAGGAGGAGGATTGTGGGATGGGAGGGTAGTCTTATGTTTTGTTTTGTTTTTTGTATACTTTCTTCATTCTCCTCTCACTGGCACCTCAGGCTCTCTCTGGAGGCACACCTGACTTGACATAATCCCGCCCGCCTGAAATCCCCAGCCTTACCTGGCAGTGGAGGGGAACTCCTCTTCACTCACACTGGTCTCCCAACCCCCCCGGATCTAAGCCCCCCAGGGTGGGACTGCCAACTCCTCCTGGCAACCTTTCTGGGATTTAGTTGGTTGACCAGGCAGCAGAGGGAGGAACTGGAGGCAGACTGGAGGATCCAGCACTGGGCATGGTGGTCTGCCACTCGACCCATTGCCTACCAAAGGCCAGGGCATTTTTCCTTATTTTCTCCCTCCCCCTATGGTTAGGACATGCAATACATCCAGCACGTGTGTGCTCACTCCCGAGCATGCACACCGGATTGCTGCCGCAGCCAATACCCAGACTGATGGATCCACAGGCTACTATACCCCCAGTTACCACCTGGAGTCTGCAGAACCTGGGATCGTGGACCCCCTCCCTCCCAGGAGAAGAAAACAGTGCTCCAGATGCTCAATCCTGTCTTCCCTTGCCGACCTCGACAGCCCAAGCTCGCTTCTGAACCCAGGTTGCCGGTGTGGCGTGAGATGTGGTGTCCAGTTCCTCAACCCTCAGTGCCATCGAGCTGGCTAAGGTCTTATGTTTGATAGGTCAATGATGGCTTGGTTAAACTTGGCACCTACAGTGGTGGGGTCAGTGACCTCAAAGCTGTTGAGGCCCATAATGTTGGGTAGGGGGTTGCCTTTTAGTAGGGAGTTTATCTGTCCCCAGAATTATTTAGGGTTAGAAAGATTGTTAGTTTGAAGGATTTGGAGGAAAGAGCATTTAGCTGAGTGCAGCTGGCTCTTACATAGATTATGCAGGTGTCTGTAAGCCTGCCAGTCAGCAGACAGACCAGAGCTCTTAAATAACTTCCAGGCAGCATCCCATGTTGCCATGAGGTTTCAGAGTTCCTTTGAGAGCCATGGAGCACGAGCGCCCTTTGATCTCTGCTTGATCATAGGAGCATGGAGGCTGACTATGGAGTTGAAGGTGTTAGTGAAGTGCTCCAAAGCCGTGTCAACATCAGGTAGGCGGTTGACCAGAGACCAGTCAGCCTGGGTTAGGGAGGCTAAGAAGGCTTGAGGACAAAAACTTGGTCATGTCCCTGGATGACATAATTTTATGGGGTGAGTTAGTGTAATTGTTCCTCCATATGCAGAAGGTGGGGGAGTGATCACTCAAAGCATCAGGAAGTACACTAGATGCTCTAATGTGGAGGGGGTTGTTAGTGAGGACCCAGTCAAGGGGGGTGTGGTGACCAGATTTGTTATTGTGCCTGGTAGGTTCGCTGATAAGCTGCAACAAATGAACGTCAGCCAGAGTGTTGTGAACCAACTCCAACCCTGGACCTAACCAATTGTTATTGAAGTCACCACATAGTACTAAGTCTGTGGTGGGAGACTGGACCAGGATGAAATGAGGAAAATGAGGGATGAGGTAGGAACACTAGGAGGAAGATAGATACAACCAATAACTAGTTTCTTCACTTGCCCAAATACTATGGTAATATAGATGGATTCTACTAATAAGTCATTGTGGGGGGAGGGTGCCAGCTCAGGCACTGTCAAGGTGGAGCGAGTGTATATGAGCATGCTATGTTTAGAAGGCCAATCATTCCTAAAGATGGTATAGATAGGAATAGTAATCTCATGGGAGAGGATGCTGGTTTCAGCCAGGTTTCAGAGATGGTTAGCTCATCAGGGTTATAGTGGTGGATCCAAGCTTCAAGCTCAGAAAAGTTTGGGTCTCAGGCTGTGGACGTTCATATGGACAATTCGCAGAACTTTAGTATTACTCCACACAGGAGCAGTCAGGGCAAAGAAGGGATGTGGGGGACCAGGGTTAGTTTCAATATACCCTGAGAGGAGAAGTAGAAAGGTTAGTGGCAGGAAATGCAATAGGAATTGGCAAGGCCTTAGGGAGAGGCAAAAATCAAAGGGCCATAAGTGGGGGGCTGTATGAGCAGAGCTTAACAAAGCACTGAGGCATGAGGTTACACATGTTGGCAGTAGGGAAGATGTAAATGCCGAAAGTATGGACGTACACAGGGAGTTGTGGATGGAACTAACAGCTATTCTGCCTTGCGTATCCATGTGGACTGGAGGGAATAGTGACCACTAGTGGTGAGTTGTGAGAAGTTGCAACTAGGAAAGAGGGGAGATCGCCTAAGTAGAGCAGCAATAGTAGAAGGTAAAGGCTATAATACTAGATGGTAAAGGCTGAACTGAGTATTAGGGAAAATAGGTAGACTATGTAGCCTAGTGGATGGTGTTGCAGACTTTAAAGAGGTATATGCACACAGGTGAGGGTTCAAGTCTTACAGTGGGAGATGTTACAGAAAATAAAAAGGGGTAGAGATGTATCTTATAGAGGGACAGATGGGTAGTGTCTAGAACTATTCAGTTTAAACTGGGTATTGGTACAGATTCTATTTAAGAAACTGAGTGCAGCCTGCGGAGGTACTAGGGGAATAGACTCTGAGGTGAACTACTATGTATTAAGAGGATGTGTGGTCAGATGGACAGTGTTGCTGACTTCGGAGTAGATGGTGCACTTCTGGTTGGGGTTCAAGACCCAGCAAAGGTGAAGAGGTGCACCAAGAGGAAGGAGGACTGGGGCAAACACATGGTCAGTGCTTCCATATAGACAGAGATAACAGAAGGGTTAGGGCAGAGGAGAGAGGTCCTGTCACATTCTATTTAAAGTTGAGTGTGAGTTGCAAGGGGTAATGTAGCACCACCTAGTGGCTCAATGGGATAGGGAGCAAGGAGGAGTTTAGGGTGTTAGGTCAAACAGGTGACCAGTCATGCAACCCCCACTTCCTATAAAGGAAGTGATGACCCAGTATGGGGCAGCCACCAACAGGAACCTAAGGACTTAAGCGGCCTTTAGATTTTAATAACACAAAGGTGTACTTCTACCCAGATGTCAGGCTGCAGGCACAGACTTAAGCTCGTCACTGGAGATTTTTGCAGTTTTGTTCAAATGCAAAAGACATTGGTGGGCGTTTCTCACTCCTTTATCCATGCAAGGCACAAATTATCCTAGATACCCTGAAGTACGTCTTTTTTGACCCAGACCAGCTTACAGAATTTCTTAAGAGTTGACCTGTGCCAAGTAGGAAAAAAGAATCATCTTTGGATGATACAGGAGATTCTAAGCTGGATAAGAAGAATGATGCAGAAAGCTTTGATGATAAGCAAATTGTGGAGCCACTTCCCCCATAAGTAAACACTGAAGTATTGAACTACGAGACACACGAGTACTGTGAACTGGTTTATTCAGCTTTGTTGACTCCCCAACTATTAATTTTCACATCTCCGTTTAAATTTAAATTTTAATAGAAACATAGAATTTGATGGCAGATAAGGACCGATAGTCCCATCCAGACTGCCCCTTTTCCCTGCCTACTAAAAATGCCGGAGATCCTACTTTATCTCTGGTTTTACCTCCTCTTTTGAATCGCTAGGGTCCCCCTATATCTATCCCATGCAGTTTTGAATTCCCTCACCAACATTGCTCCCACCACCTCTGCTAGGAGGCTGTTCCATGCCTCCACCACCCTTTCTGTGAAGAAGTACTTTCTCATGTTGCCCCTTAGTCTACCCCCCTCCAGTCTCATGTCATGCCCTCTTGTTCTAGAGCATCTTCTTTTCTGAAAGATGCTGTCCTCCTGAACCTTATTTATTCCCTTTAGGTACTTGAAGGTTTCTATCATGTCCCCTCTCTCCTTCCTGTCCTCCAGGGTATCCATATTGAGCTCCTCCAATCTCTCCTCATATGACCTTTGGTGCAGGCCCTGCACCATTTTTGTTGCTCTTCTTTGAACTGCCTCTACCCTGTCTATGTCCTTTCAGAGATGCCACCACCAGAACTGGACACTGTATTCCAAATGAGGTCTCCCCAGTGATTTGTGCAGTGACATCACCACCTCTTTTCTGCTAGTGATACCTCTCCCTATACACCCCAACATCAGACTGGCTCTACCTACCTCCTTGGCACATTGTTTGGCCACCTTTAAGGATTCTGTGTATGAGGTTGCTCAAACTTTGACTGACCTCTTTAACAGAAGCTTAATGGACAGTTATTTTCCAAATCCATGGAAGCTAGCCAAAATCATACCAATCCGCAAAGTGGGCTCGGATGTTAGGCCTACTAATTATAGGCCAATTGCCCTTCTATCTATTGTTTCAAAACTATTAGAAAGGCTTATTCCTAGCCAATTCACAAGGTACTTGGAAAAATATAATAAATTGAATAACTTTCAATCGGTCTTTAGGAGAGGTTTTTCGACAAACATCGCACTCACGGAATTTATTGATCTAATATCGTCTCCCCTAGGGGAGTCGAGCCCCGTGGGTGCAGTGTTCTTCGACCTCACCAAAGCTTTTGATCTAGTTGATCATTCTATTATGATACACAGGTTGAAGCAAGTTGGTGTAGCAAATGAACCACTGAGATGGTTCCATTCATATTTAGAAAATAGATTACAGATGGTGGTTGTGGCGGGCAGGTGCTCTACACCCCTTCCAGTGTTTCGTGGTATACCTCAGGGGTCCATTCTTGGACCCCTGCTTTTCATCATATATAAAAATGAACTCCCCAGCTTAATGAAGTCTACTTCAATCAGACTCTACGCGGATGACACAGTCCTGGTTTCTGAGGGAGCAAGTGTTGGGGAGGTTGAAGCCAGGTTACAGTCAGATTTTGATATCTTGCAAAACTGGTTTTCCTCTTCAAACTTGATTATAAACTCAAAAAGGACCCAGACTGTGTTTTGTAGTCCAGCAATATCTGGGAAAATGCCCAAGTATAAGATTTTGCAGATAACAGTAAAAACGGTGGTAAACTGACTCAAGGCCCTGCGTATAAATACCTAGGGGTTATCATAGACCAAAACCTATCTTTTGAACAGCACATAAATGGACTAATTGGTAAAGTTAATTCTAGGATAGGCGCCTTAAGGAGAGTAGCAAATTGTATTGGTAAAAAAGGTAGATTGACCATAGTCAACCAACTGATCCTTCCGTTGATTGACTATGGATGCCATGTTTACTCTCATGCAAATCATCACTTACTTCAAAAACTCGATATCTGCTACAACAGGTTGGATAGGTTTGTATTATGATGCAAATATGATACTCATCACTGTCTGATGTATAAAAATTTAACATGGCTGTCCTTGGAACTTCGGAGACAAGAAAGTTGGGTTAACTTTGTATACAAAATTTGTAAACTTGGTGCCCCTACAGTTTTAGCTGGAAAGCTAACTCACCCCTCGCATCAATTTAATTTAAGAAAAACAAGGGCCAGAGAATCTAAAGTCCCAAAAATAAAGAATAAATTTGGAATGATGTTATTCCAGTGCAAAGCTTCAATAACATGGAATAACTTCCCAACAATAGTTAAAACCCAAGCTATGACAGTGTGAAAGTTCAAAACAGTGATGAAGCAGGAATTAATTTTTCGATGTACATGCACCAGATGAAATATGATTATTTCTAGACCATTTTTATAGATAGATTGTGTGTGTATTTATCTGTCCTTTTTATTACAGATTTGTTCTGTTTTATATGAAACACTGTTGTTATCTGTGTCATCAAACAGGTGCGCCTTGAAAAGAGGGCCTTATTGGTTCTAATGGAGCTTTTGTGAAATTGTACTATTCACTTATTTCTGTATAAATAAATATTTTACTACTACTACTTTAAGTCATTAGATATGATCACCCCCAGATCTCGTTCCAGTTTGGTGGCTGTTAATAACTCCCCACCCATCATGTAATCCTCCTCTGGGTTCCTGTGCCCCAAGTGCATGATTTTGTACTTCTTCACATTGAATCTTAGCTGCCACACTCTAGCTAGGTCCTTCCTCATTTTTACCACCCATCCCGGAGTGTCTACCCTATTGCAGATCTTAGTGTCTTCTGTAAAGAGGCACACCTTCCCCTCCACAATGTCACTAATGAAGATATTAAACAGTACTGGCCCAAGAACTAATCCCTATAGCACTCCGCTGGTTACCCTCCCTTCCCTGGATTTAGCTCCATTTACCACTACCCTCTGTGTTCTATCCCTCAACCAATTCCCAACCCAATTCATCACCTTGTGACCCAATCCCAGGCTGCCTAGCTTGTTTACAAGTCTCCTATTTGGAATGGTGTCGAATGCCTTGCTGAAGTCAAGGTAGGCCATATCCACCACTCCCCCCTGATCCATTTCCTTGGTTAGCCAGTCAAAGAAATCTATCAAAATTTGTCTGATGACGTTCCTGACGTGACTCTGCGCTGCCTCGGATCTTGTGCTCTGCTGGATTCAAGGTGCTCCACTATCCTTCCTTTTAGCAGCAATTCCATAAGTTTCCCCACCACCGAGGTCAGGCTGACAGGTCTATAGTTTCCATTCTCCTCCCTGCTCTCACTTTTGTCACCCCTTCTGCAGTCCTCTGGAACCACTCCCATATCCAGTGACCACCTGTTGAACAGGGCTGCCAGTGGTGCTTCCAGTACCTCCCTTAACTCCTTTAATATTCTTGGGTGTATCCCATCTGGTCCTATTGCCTTGCATCCTAATGTGGTTTTAACAATGGCTTAATCTCTGTTATAAACAATACATTACCGGGACAGTGACCTGTGGGGCTCTCAATAGATATATAGTATATTTGTTATATCACTCAAAATTTAGATTTTACTGTTTAATTGTTCTTTATGTTCATGGCTCTCTGATACTAAATAATCAGTTAAAAAAATTAAAATTAAAAATATGGCTTCCAAAATGCATTCATTTTTTAAATTATACTTTATTGGACTTTTCTTGCATATTCTACATACAAGGCTTACAAATATGCATCAAAACACAATAAAACATTGAGTTAAGAGTGTTTACATTCAGCACATCTAATGTGTCACTTACCTGTATTTCACTGAATATTTAGAGGTGTAACAAACAGTTTCAGCTAGTCACCGTAATGGATTACAAGTTCAGCTGGACTGGGCCGCTAATCTGTAAACCATACTAATTGATACCAAAATACCTTAAACATTTCATTGTAACAAACTATGTAAAAACTGATAAGAAACCTTAAAAACAAGATCCCATTCGCTAGAGTTGCATAACATTATGGCAGTTCATTATAACATCCTACTGAGAAACTGAAAAAAAACATTTAGGACAAAACATATTTGTTATAGTTTCATGTGATGTTATTTAATAATTTATGCAGTAGGGACTAGATATTATTTATTTATGTATTTATTTATTTAGTTATTTAAAAGTTTCACCAGGAAGACATGCTGAGCAAATTGTTCATTTCCCAGATGTGTCCTGGGGGAAAGGGTACAGAGGAACAAGTACAGCAAATATGGGCGTTACAGAATGTAAAAGTGCTATGCAGACAATAACATAGGATACAAGGGATTATTTACACTACCATTGGTTACAATTATTTACACTAACTACTAACTACCTATAATAACTGGTGACCCCCGACATCAACCCGTTTTTCAACCTGCGAGTTGATATGGTTTTTACTGTCTCGTGCCAGGTTGTATGTATCACACTAAGGTACTTGCCAGCTCGGAAAATTGAATCGTTCACAGCTTTTTTTTTAAACATTAAACAATGAAGAAGATGTTGAACCTTCACCTTTGTCATCATAACAGCCAGCATGCCATGGAGCCCTTACAGAGATTGAATCAGCAATGCAGGAAGCACGTAATGCTAAGACTTGGAGCTTTGTTTACTTAGCACAAGTTATTATAAAAAACAACACACATGAAGGTATGTGATCTGCAGTTTTTTTATGCACCCTCAGTGCGCGACAATATAAAACCTCTCGAGCTTCACTCTTGAGGTTTATATATTATCACACACCTTGGGTGTGTAGAAAAACTGCATATCACACACCTATATATGCATTATTCTCTATTTACTTAATAACACTAACTACTAACTACCTTTTTTACTTACTACTGTATTGTTTCTATGCTTAAAGTGTAAGCCCTGGGTATATGTTATTTATGAGTAGTAAATTTAATTTTCATTATTTAGGGTAAGAAGAAGGATTACAGATGCTGTATATATTAAGGGTACAAATTTGGATCTCAGTAAGGTGTGCCTAGTTGTTGCGTGGTGGCTATGTCTGTGATGATGCATGTATGTTCATTTTCATTTCCATCAGGGATGCCAACCAGGGTGTCTAATAGTCCACATTTCTGGAGGTATGCATTAAAAGCATTTCTCATGCTATTGGCTATTTTTTCTGTTTAGTTTCTTGGGCATCTTGTAGCCACTCTTTATATGTTGATCTTCTTTTGTCAAGCCATAATTTAAATATCTGCCTCTTGGCTACATTAGCCACTAAGTACATACAGTGCCTTTTACTAACAGTCACTTCTTCAGTAGTTACATTTCTTAAAATGAACACCTCTGGAGTGAATAGTTCTTGAAGGCATAGCAGGCTGTTTAGTTTGATTTCATTCCAGAAGGTTTGTATTACTGAGCAGTCTCAGAGTACATGCCTTAGACTGCCTTCCTCCTTACCG
The DNA here is from genome assembly GCA_016271365.2 of Neoceratodus forsteri. Classification (NCBI taxonomy): domain Eukaryota; kingdom Metazoa; phylum Chordata; order Ceratodontiformes; family Ceratodontidae; genus Neoceratodus; species Neoceratodus forsteri. The sequence continues at coordinate 244,327,037 of CM057454.1, read as the reverse complement.
TGTTTGTAACACACTGGGGAGTGAATGCTTTTCATTTTGGATAGTTTGTAGGGAGTGTAATATAAATAACTGATAATCTTGAGCTGCTGTATCTTTAGATCCTGAATCGAGGTTGCTTTACAGGAGAAGGTCCAGATATCTTCCCACTTCCATTCTGAGGTGTCTTTATTTAAACAGTTGCTCTATGATTCCATTGGTTCCTCTGCTTTTCCATGTTTTTTTTTTTTTTTTAGTAATGAGACTATTATACCAGTATCAGACTCAACAATCATTTTTAAGATTGTTAAAGGACTCAGTCATCCATGGATCTGCAACTTCTTGAAGGGCTCTTTTTCAGTGTTACCAAATGGTGTACTGTATTTGTAATAACTTGTCGGCATCACTAGATCTTAAATCATATGTGTTCTGTAAGGTTCTGAAATGTTGAAAGCTTTTGTTGGCCTATTAAGTGACCTATTGCTTTTATGCCCTTGTTTTCCCAGGGGCTACTTTTTACTACTTTATTGTTAACTTTCCTGTTGTTGTTTTTTCCGTAAAGGTTGATATTCTGTACAGTATTTGGCAGGGCTTTCAATTTCTTTCTTTACTTTGGCTAGAATGTCGTGCATACAACGCAACGATCATCTCTTTAAAGATGGTGGCAGTGAACTGTATGGTGAGTAGGATAGATGGATGTCTGCTTTGTGACATATTTCTTTCTCAACACTGAGCCAGGCATGTAAGTATGTATTTTGTTTTGTGTCTGACTGAGCAGAAATCCATTTGTCCATGTATTTCATATTTACTGTCCAGTGGTTTAGTTTAATATCCGGAAATTTTAGGCCTCCACATTCGGTAGCTCTTGCCATCTTTTTGAGGCTGCATCTTGCCCTTTTCTTAGCCCAGACAAAGTGACTAATAAGTTTTGGATTTTTTGGATCCATTTTTTGAAATCTTCTCATGTAGCACTCCAAGTATGAATAACACTCTGGGCAATAAGTTCATTTAAAATTATTGCATTCTCCATCCCCCAGATACTGGGAGTTTGTTCTGTCTCTCTGTGTCAGTGTTTAGTTTTTGTTGTAATGGCTTGGTGTTAAGTGTGTTACTCCAAATTGCATTCAAAACTTTATATGCTTAACAGATTGCTTAATATAGAAGGAAAAAAACTGGTACATTGAGGGGAAGAGTTTGATAACGTAGGGTATTTGATGTAAGATTATGTAGCTTTACAGCTATTTATTTTCAGTAGTATATATTTTGCTTTGGAGAGCTCTTCATGCGTGATATAAAATTCTTACCACACTCTGTAAACCTTAAAGGGGACCTGCAAAGTAAAGCTAGCAGCCCACTCCTGTCCCCACATGCTTTTCCATGCTGCTGCGAGTCAGTGGCTGCTATGATTAACATTATCAGAGTAATATTTCTTTTTTTTTGCTTCTACTTTCTTGCCTTCCCTGGCCCTGGTCAGCTCCTCCTCTAGCCACTGTCCCTGGCCTCCGCTCTCCCCTCAGCCCTCACGCTTGCAGCCCCATGGCTTACCCCCCATGGTGGGGCAACGGAAGCCTCCTACTTACCTGTCCTGGAACAGGATATGGCTCAGGGTGTTACCTCAGGGAGCGGAGCGCCAGGGGACAGCCATCAAGCCACTGTGACCAGCCACCAGAGTCTTTTCTTGTTTTCTCCCCCAGGAGCTTGGCGTGCAATGATGCCAGCAACAGGCACATGCACATGTCCACACGTGTCCCCACCAGGCATCTGTCAGACTCCCTCCCGCTTGTGTCGGCAGTGCTGTGCCAACCTCCAGCCTCCACCAGGGGTCAGACATGCACCAACCGAAGGTGTCCCCCCTCCCCAGAGATGGAGAGCAGTCCCTTGGACGCTGTATTCACCTCCTTCCCTGCTGACCCACAGCAACCCATGCTCATTCGTGAATGTGAGTCGTCAGTGTGGCGTGAGGTGCAGCGACAAGTGCCTCAGCCATCAACGCCACTGGGCCAGCATCAGAGCAATATTTATATTTTAAATCACTGCTGAAACTGAGCTCTGAACCCGGAAGCACTGCACGGGTCCCGATCGAGCATGGCGTAAGGTCTGATGGGCATGCCACCCATTTAGTGATGTAAATAACACCACTGCTGTGAATGTGCAACAGTGGCTGGAACTTAGAGCAGCAGTGCAATGAAAAATGTTTTTCCAAAAGAGCTAGTTCCAACTACAGTTAAGAAAAATATTAGTATACCAGTCAAATGTACTTGTTTAGGCACCTCCTATGCTGCACACCATGAGTCTTTTTAAATTTTTCAGTTGCAACATTTATTTATTTATTTATTTTGAAAATCAGAATTACAACCCTTTGAGTCATAGACTCATTTCCAAAGGCTCCACGTCAGAATAAAACATAGACATTCATACAGTACATACATAGAATAAATGTGGGTGAGCAATCATACAGAGTATAAATACAATGAGCACAGGTTAATGCCTATACGTTTGACAGCTAAAACAGGGCAGAGCTATCGATATATTTACCTAAGCAGGTAAGACCTATACAATCAGTAGCTAAAGTAATGCATGATATGAGTTGGTAGTAAGCCGCCTCAGGGAGGTCTTGTCTTATACATAATACAGTGCATTCATAGTCCAGTGCAACTATATGGTAACCGAGGGAGGTGAGGAGCCTGTAGGCTAGAAATAGTGAGGGCTCTCCACTTCCTGACCAAAGGCGGGTGCGTGGCCTAGCGGCGTGGTGCAGGATCCACAGGTTACCAGTTACACTGGCATTGACATGAGGTGAGGATATGAGCCCTTAAGGCAGCTTTAAAAGGACCTAGATTGGTGAATGATGTGACAGCCGGTTGGAGGGCATTATACCAGGATGGAGCTCTAAGTGGGAAGGATCGCTGGGCCATGGTGGTCCTGACCCTAGGCACCTTCCAGATAGTTTTTGTGGCAGCCCATGTGGATGCTGAGATGGTGGCTGCCTGAAGAGAAGCCAAGACACCTATTGGGGTTAAACCCAGGTGGATTTTTTTGGGTGAAGAGACAGGTCTGGTATAATAGTCTTTCCTCAAGGGAGAGGATATTGGTGAGCACATATAGGGTGCAGGTATGTGTATTTCTGTCAGCACCAGAGAGGAGCCGGCAGGCCTTATTGATGACTACTTGTATTTGATGAAGCGCCATAGTGTCGGAGGCAGCATAGATTGTGAGGCCATAGTCCACCAGCGATAAGACTGAGGAGGTAATGGCTAGGTGAAGTGCTTCAGGTGGCAGGCAGTCTGTATGTCTGTAAAGGAGACCAATGCGGGTGTTGGTGGTGGAGGTGAGGATTTTTATATGTTCATGGAATGAGAGGGAAGAGTCAAATGTAATACCTAGATACTTATACTTATGGACCTGTTCCAGTGGGATGAGAGAGGTGGAGAGTATTTCCAGGGGGAAATCCTTTGATCTGTTTTGGTGGTGGTCATAGAGCATCATCTTAGTTTTTTAATGTTGACCACCAATCTGTGTTCAGCAAACCAGTGTTTAATCTAAGAGAAGGAGTTTTGTAAGGTACACTTGAAAGAGAGAGAGGATCAGGATGTGTGGTGTAAAGAACAGCATCGTCCGCATAGAGGAAATGGTTGTCGGGGCAGGATTTAGGCAGGGCATTGAGGTAGATGCCTAATAGCAGGGGACCCAGGATAGATCCCTGGGGAACTCCTGAGTGCATAGGCAGCATAGTAGATACGGTATTATTAATTTTAACACATTGGGTTCTAGATGAAAGATAGCTGGAGAACCATGAGCGTGGACAATGTGAGACCCCAATTTGTTGTAATGTGTTAAGAAGGAGGGGATGAGAAACCGTGTTGAAGGCCTTTGAAAGGTCTATAAACATGGCCCTTGTGAGGTGCCCCTTGTCAAGCGTGGAGTGCAGGGAGTTAGTGAATTCTGTGAGGGCGGTCGTAGTGCTATGACCAGCTCTGAAACTATGTTGCTCCCTACATAAGAGGTTGTGTGCGAGGAGGTAGTCAGTGAGCTGATTGGCCATGATCTTTTTAAGGGCTTTAGAGAGTGGGGGGAGAATTGAGATGGGCCGGTAGTTGTTTGGGAGGGAGCTATCACCACATTTCAATACTGGTGTTATCACTGCCATTTTCCATGAAGTTGGGAACTGGCCCAGGTGCAGGGACAGATTTAGAAGGTCCATGAGTGGGGAGATAACTGAGTCTAGCATGAGGTATAGGATACACATATCGAAGGAGTCTTTGCAGTAATTGGAGCTCTGGAGGGCTTTGGACAAGTAGGTTTTCGCATCTGTAGGGGTAACGATTCTGAGTTTGAAGGAGGGTGGAGGAGTTCAGGCAGTGGGGTAGGCTGGATTGGATCAAAAAAGTTGCTAGGGAGGACTGAGCTGAGGTCTGAGATGGTGGAGTTGAGGCAGTTAGCTATGTGAAGTGTGTTTGTGGTGGTAGTACCATTAACACTAAGTTGTGAGGGGGGGGCAGAGTGGGATTTACCATTATGCTCCTTGATGTTATCCCAAAATTTTTTGTGCTACCCCAGGAGGTGGCTAGGGCGGTTCTGTAGTGCTCCACCTTGGCCTTGCGGATTGCCCAGGTACACTTATTGTGGGCAATATTATAGGCCTGCCTATCGCTTAGCAAACTGGAGGCAGTGGCACGATGCCAGAGGTTGTCACACATTTTGAACTGTTGTAGGAGTTCTGGGGTGATCCAGGGGGCACTACATTTCTTAGTGGTCACTTTGATGGTTAGTGCAAAAGCATCACAGGTGGTATTAAAGGTGGTGGTGAAGTAATGCAATGTATCATCTATGTGCTGGGCTTGGGAAATAGGGGACCAGTCCCAGTTAATTAGATATTGTCTGAGTTTGGTTAAGCCAGGCTTCAATGCTATTTCTATGCAAAATGGCGGCCATCTTTTTTTCTTCAGAAAAAATTGAATTAAAACATTTATAAAATATTCAAATGTTGGTGGAATTAGAAAGTTGTACCACCAAATAAAACTGGAAGATGCCTAGAATCTTTTAGTGCGAAAAAAAGGTAGGGTCAATTTTTTTGCCCAAATTCGTTGCACTGCTGCTTTAATATACTTATTTTATTGCTTCCAGATGGGTCTTGATGCCTAAAATAATACTTACAGCAACGCCTGGATAGGTCATTGCTATAAGTGTTATTTTAGCCATCAAGACCCCATGGAAGCAATAAAATAAAACAATAATGTTAAGTTCCAGCCACTGTAGTACATTCACAGCAGTAGTGTTATTTATGTCACTAAACGGGTGGAATGCCTACCAGACCTTGCCCACACTCGATCAGGACCCGCATGGTGCTTCCAGGTTCAGAACACAGTTTCGGCAGTGATTTAAAATATAAATATTGCTCCAATAAGGTTAATCATAGCAGCCACTGACTCCCGCGGCAGCGTGGAAAGGTATGTGGGGACGTAAGCGGGCTGCAACTTAAGTTTGCAGGTGATCTTTAATTGACAGTCCTAATACATTAAGGACTCAGTTATTAACTTTTAGTATTTATATTTTTTCTCTTGCTCATAAACCACTCCCATTTTAAAGTATTTTACCTACACTGTCATTAACTTGTGTTTGTGATGCTGATTTCTATTTGATTGATTACTTTCTATGTACACACAGTGTAGACAGTATGCATGTAACCTATTCAGTATACTAGTGTATTGAAAAAATCTTTATAAATGAAAAAAAGATTATCATGAGCAAACTGCATTTTACTATCCTAATTTGTTTTAGTATGAACTTTAGTATGTTTATCACTTGCACATCTGTATTGTTTACCCCCATCACCCTCTACCTCCAGTATGCAACTGGCAATGAGTTGTTACCAGATCAGTATGTCTTTCCTGGTAAAACTTTTTAAATAAATAAATACATACATAAATAATGTATTATATAAAGCTTTCCTGGATAGTGGAAACACACTTTCATCTCATGACTGCTTGGCTGCAATAGAAACAGTTTGATAGTGATAAGGGGTTAATGATACCTTGTATAGCCATAACTTACTGTATATTTCACACTAGCCTGATGCAGTGGAATTACTTTATCTTGTAAACAGGCTCAATACAGCCACAGAGCTGTCTTAATCTTTTTTGACTTTAATGAAAATCTCTGATTACTTTGTGGTCCAGGTCATGCGGTTACATTATGGCTCCACATTTCTGATTCATACATATTAAATGGATTTGTCCCCCCTTCCCCAAGAGGTATCTGTTAGGATTAGAATCTCATTATCCTAATGTATCATTATCACAATCCTAATCCTCACTTCCTATCCACCTTTCTTGTTCTCTCTCCATTTCAGTTTAGCTGTTGTCTACCAATGATAAGCCCCTTTCATCTGTTTTGGGTTACTCAGTGCTGTTCACGTTGTCTAGTAATATACATATTGTTCTGTAAGAATGTTGCATTTATTAGATTCTCATTTATTCTGTATTTATTATAGTCAATTTTTTAATCCTATTTTTCTGTATAGTATCCTACAAACCCCTCCCCAGGACACACCTGGAAGCTAGCTATTTCATCTCAGAGTGCCATCCCTGACAAACCTTTAAAATACTTAATAAATGTAAGAGCCTTCTCTGCACACTGGTGAATATTCTACTCTGTGCATTTCTTGCATATGATTTTCTACAAACTAAATTAAATACAGGATAATGCATGGGGAGGGGTACATAACGAAAATATAATTACCGGTGAGCCCATTTATTGACTGGAATGGCATCACTTTCAAAAGCTGTAGTAACCAGGTTCCATGCTACAATAACCAGCTGATTATTATGGCGTGTGTGTCAGTCAGTCAAACTGAAAGTGACAATCACATAGAAACATAAAACATAGAAACACAGAAACATAGACTTTGATGGCAGATAAGGACCACTTGGCCCACCCAGTCTGGCCATTTTCCTACCTACTGGATAAGCTGCAGATTCTAGTTAACCAACAGCCTACTTCCTGCTACCCCCCACTACAATTGCCTTGTGTCTGTCCCATGCATGTTTGAATTCCCCCACTGTTTTAGCCCCAACAACCTGCCCAGGAAGGCAGTTACACGCATCCACCACTCTCTCCGTGAAAAAAGATTTCCTCACCACTGTGTTGTACTCATAGAAACAAAATGCCACAAAAAGGACAACTGCTATTGTTTTTTTTATACTCCAAACTTTATTTGATTTCACTTACATAAATTTCAAGCATCTTGTCAATCATTGTATCTAAAAATTGCTACAACACATGCGGAACATTATAAAACAAAACAATAAAGGTTAAAACAATTCTACATACAATAAATAACAAGGGTCACATCTCAGGTACAGTCTGAAGAAGTCTCCTACAAATTAATAGTCATGTTAAGTACTTCATTTAAGCACCAAACTAAATATAAACAAGCAACACTCAGCTCTTACGTAAACCCTGGGGCCCCTCAAAGGCTGAAACTATATTTCCTTTACCAGTTAACCTATTCCCCTGCTCCAGAAAGGGCAAATAACCTATAAGCCACCTCCGTAACAGGAGGGACAGGGACTGATATCAGGTATGAGGTCATTAATTAACCTATAAGTAAAAATGGGTACATTACTACATATTAAAGCCCTCTTATAAGTCCTATCTGGTCCATCTGTTTTGAAAAAGCATGGTCCGCTGTTGCAGGGCAAATGTAATTCTCTAACTGATTAATATTAGTCACTATATCAACCCATTCTGAGAGGAGTGGCGGATCTGGGAGCAGCCATTTCCTTGTTATGGCGTTAACAGCAGCCACAAGCATAACAGTCCATACATATGTTGCTTCTTTCCCCCTGAACTCCTTGGGGGAGGCCCAAAATGAGATGTTCAGGACCCAGGCAAGAAGTAATGCCTTGAATACATTTTATATGACCTTGGACTTCAGTCCAATATTATTGAATCACTTCATAAGTCCAGAACACATGGGCCTGGGTCACTCTAGCTTCCCCAGAAAGCTTCCAACAGCTAGAAGGGGTTATTGGAGGCTGGCCCACCAGCACAGAGGCAATGCATCCACCTGTGATGCCGACAACCCATGTTCAGGAGAGGACTTGGGATGTCGGAGGCCTGGGGGGAGAAGGATTGAGCATCCTAGGGAGTGCTCTCCTTCTCCAGTTGGTGGGGGGTAGTGCATCTGGCATGTTATAGACCCCTAGAGGAGGCTGGGGGGATCCACTGTGCTGGCGTCATACTAGTGGTGGGGTGGGGTGGACATGGGCCGTCATTGCATGTCCCCACCCCCACATACAGCACAAAAAAAAATACCAGCATCGAACGTGAAGCCCCGATCCACTGCCTCCACTGCCGACAATATCCACCAGGTGGGGTCCCACTCCCAGGGCCTCACACTGAGGATTAAGCCAGGGCACGTTACCATTGACCTTGGGGAAGGGGCATCCATCCAGCAGCCCCACCCAGGGGGGATAAGCCTGGGCATGGGAAGGTGGCGAGCGGGAGCTGAGATCCCCTTCGGGGGATCAAAATGGGAGCTCCCTCAAAAAAAGAAGGGACTGTTGGATGCCACTTGGCCACTGCCAAGGGAACCCTAAAAAACCTTATTTGTAACTTCCAGAGAAACTCCCTCCAAGTCGATGAGGAGGCCAATCCCAAGGTATATCTCTAGATTTGTGCCCACTGGATATTTTAAATGTTAATTTGCAGCTCAACCTCCATTTGCCATTTAACCTTTTTTTTTACTTTAAATTTTTATTTAATTTTTTCACATATAACCATACAAACACATACATAACTAACAACTTACATAAATAATACATAAAACACTTAGTGCCATCTTAGTAAGTAACTTAATTGCAATTTCTTGTGATTAAAATGTCTTACTAAAGATCACAATAAAAATTGGGAATTTATCTAACTTTCCTGTGGTGCAGTTTGAAGTACTAACTAATGATCCAACCACTACCAGGGAAGTTTACATGGAGATTGTAATTATTTAAACCAGGGAGTCATTAAGCTGTGAATTCTAGGAAATGGATTAAGAGGATATTAATCAAAATCAAAATCAAAGAGGGGAAGTGCCTTGTCCCAATAAGGGAGAAATTGTGATTTGTTATTCGGGGAGGAGGGTTCCGAAATTTCATATAGTTGGAGTAATGTGGTCCGAGCCACCCATTACTTCCCCATTCATGGCACAAAATCAGGTCTCTGTGTCAAGGTATATATGACCCATCTTCTCCAAAGCAATTCAAACTGGATCTGTCTCTTGTTAATAGAGGCCGTGAGACTCTCCATCCTATAGACAGAGATCATCAAGTCCTGCCATTGATCCCGGGAAATAATCTTTTTAGATAACCAGTTCTTAGTGATAGTTTTTTGTGCCGCCAACAGTATAATTCTTATTAACTTGGCTGTACCCACATCTCTATATCCAGGTGGTAGGTCTAAGAAGAAATATAATATAGGGGTTAGGGCAAGGTTTGAGTCAAAAATAGAGTGTAGAGCCTTTTGAAGTTCCTGAAAGAAGGGGATTAATAATGGGCAATCCCATATTATGTGGGCCAGGGCAGCTGGGGTCTGTCCACATACCCTCCAGCAGGTAGAGGTGGCCCCTCCCTTAAATTTCCCAGTTATTGCAGGAGTTCTAAAGTGTCTAGAAAACATTTTCCAGGAAAATTCTCTCCAACTCACAGCGGCCACTATCCCCAGTGGGTTCTCTCTGCAGCCCTAGACCACACCATCTCTGAAAGCTCCACACCCAAGTCCAGTGTCCAAGCCCTCCTGATCATTTGTATTGCGTCCCGTGTCCCCTTTCCACTGGAGGAGGGCTCTGTATAAATAAGAAACAACCCCATCTTGTGGTGCTTGGTTCTCCAGAGCCGCCTTAATAAGGCAAGCTATTTGCGGGGGGTCAAGTCCCCTCTCCAAAGGGAGATGGAGCAACCGGACATAGTCCCTCGCCTGGAAATATCAGAATTAATCCTGCCAGGTAATCCCATATTGGGCTACTGTCTCCTGAAATGATAAGATTCCTTGCTCTCCCAGGAGATGCCAGACCAGGAAAAGGCCCCTCTCTTCCCATTTTCTAAACCCCAAGTCCCACCTAGCAGGGGCAAAAGTGTGTTCATATGATAGAGATTTTAAAAGAAGTCTTCATGTATGCAGGGATTTGTCCTCTAGGACCTCATACCAACTGGTCAATGTGTGGATCGTATAGGGATTCCTCATTCCCATCCTGGACAGATCCCCCCCCCCCATTTAGAAGGAGTTTGTTCAAGTTGTGGAGTTCCCCAATTTCCAGATTTTTCCACTTAGCTATGTATGCCCCACTCAACCAGTAAAACACTGTGCGAAGTTGTGCTTGGTGATATAACTGTAGATTAGGTAGGGAAAGCCGCCCTCTCTCTTTGGAATCTGTAGCACAGATAATCGAATCCTAGGTCTCTGTGAACCCCAAATAAATCGAGAGATACCCCTGTTCAATCTATCAAAATAGGATTTTGGAATATGTATTGGTAGGATCTGTGACAAATATAAAAGCTTGTGGAGCAGAACCATTTTAACCGCCTCTACCCTCTGCACTAGGGGGACCAGTATAAGCGTCCATCTCTCCAAATCCAACTTTCATCGACTGAGGATAGGGGTGAAGTTAAGTTGAAAAATCTGAGCACTACTCAAAGACAGGTGAACTCCAAGATATTTCAGATGTTCTCTATTCCACCTGAAGGGAAAGGTGCTTTTTATATTGTCTGAGGGGGTGTAAGACACCGCCAGAACCTTCATCTTGGTTGTGTTCACCCTATATCCTACTAATGAACTTAAAGTTTTTAAAGTATCCCATAAAGGGATAAGACCTCTATCTGGGTTACCAAGGTAGATCAGAAGGTCATCCGCATATAGGGCTCATTTATGAGTCTCCCCCCACTGACTGAATACCCCCTATTTCTTCCTTTTGCCTCAGTTCCTGAGCTAGAGGCTCTAAATATAGAGCGAATAAAAGTGGGGAAAGAGGACATCCCTGTTTGGTCCCCCAGAGCAGAGATACAGGAGCAGAAACTTCTCCATTGATTTTAATGTATGCTTTGGGATTCATATAGATTCTGTCTATAATTTTGATGAAAGTTCCAGAGAACTCGAATGCTTCAAGGGTCCACCCAAAGAAGTTCCATGCCACCCAGTCGAAGGCCTTCTCCGCATCCAGACTCAATAGTAGGAAGGAAGACCCCAACCGGGTGGCGTGATGAAGGAGGGACAAAGTCCTTTTGATGTTATTCTGCGTCTGTCAACCCAGGATGAAGCCTGTTTGATCATAATCAATGAGCCCGGGGAGAGCTCCCTCAAGACGTCTTGCTATAAGGGATGCATATATCTTATAATCTATGTTCAGTATAGATATAGGTCTATATGATTTACACTGGGTTACATCTTTCGCTGGCTTTGGAATGCTAGTGATAACTGCATAATTCCAGGTCAGAGGAATATCCATTCCCCCCTGTGAAACTCTGCAAATGGCCAGAAGAGGGAACTCCAGTTCTTTTTTGGAAAAAATTAAAGAATTCAGGGGTATATCCATTGGGGGCTGGGGCCCAGAGCTTTACACATTTTTAGAGAGTTTATTACCCCAGACAACTCCTTCAGAGAGAATGGTTTATCAATTTGTGATCTAAGTTCTGGAGTAAGCTTCGGTAATTTCAATTTAGAGAAATAACTCTGGATTTGTGAGTCATCTGCCGTTTCTTCTGGGGTGTATAGGGTACTATAATATTTCCTAAAGGAGTGTAGGATCTGCTTTGGTTGTTTCCCCAATTGCCCTTTATTGGGGGTCCCTAATTTTGATGATTGTAGATTGAGAAGTCTTCTGTCGGAGACAGTGGGCCAGCAGGTGGGTCGCTCTTGGTCCGACCTCGTAGTATTTTTGATGGAGGCGTTGTAAGACCTGCTCTGTTTTAATTTTAATATCTATTATTTTTGAATCTGTTGTTTAGTAGTTTGCAACAGAGGCCAAGCAAACTGATCTCCCCTTGCATTAGCTGCCTGGAGATCCCACAACTGTTGCTGAAGGTGCTCCAGAGACCGGTTCTGTTGCTTTTTATAGTGTGCTGCATATTTAATCACATCTCCCCTCGGCACAACCTTGATTGTATCCCACAGTGTTGCTCTAGAATTCTGCTGGGCATCATTTTCCTGAATAATTTGTGATATATGTGTCTTAATATGTGCAGTAAAATTTCTCAGATTTAACAGGTAGTTGTTAAATCTCCATAAGGATTGTTTACGGATAGGGCCCCAGTCAGACTTTAAGGTGAGCTGGGAGTGAGCCGATAAGGTAGATGGAGTGTGCGTGCAGCCCACTAATCTGTACCAGTGTTCACCTGACAGCAGGACATGGTCAAGACGGGCATAAGAGTCATGGGGGGGAGGTAGTGTGTATATTCTCTTCTCTCCAGGTGCAGAAATCTCCAGGCATCCACCCATAGGGTTCTACTCATACATTCTTTCATTGCTTTGCCAGCTGGGGTTTTCTTTTGGTGCCTAGGATCTGAGGAATGCATGTGGCCCATTATTTGATTTAAGTCCCCACCCACTATTAAGGTTCCTATGTGCAGTTCAGCAATTTTATGTAGCAGGGACCTAACTGAAGCTACAGCAGATCTCGGGGGAATGCAGAGTGAAGCTAGAGTTATTGGAGCTCTTTCTAACGTACCAGCCAGAATTGCCAAGTGACCATCTGGGTCTGCGTAAGTGGAAGAAACACTTAGCTGGGTGCCCCGGGCAATCAGTATGGCGGTGCCCCATCTTTTCCCCTTTCCATATGATGAGGTTACAACTTGCGAGAAACCAAACTTCACTAATTTAGCATGCTCAGGTGGGCTAAGGTGGGTCTCCTGCAGGAGCATGGCAAATGGGGAATGTTTTTTGAGGCCCTAGAGAACTTTTTGCCTTTTTACCAGATTGTTTATTCCATTCACATTTTGAGAAACTATTGTAAGCCTTCGCTTGTCACCCATTTTTCAACAAGCTAGGTAAATCTCTTGATCTTTGTCCCAAGGTCCCCATCAAATCTCCCTCTTTAACTGGTTCAGATTCAAATAAATGTCCCGCCCGTCCCGACCCCACCCCTAATGGGATGAGAGTTCTCGCGGTTCTCCAAGTTCCCTTTGTTTTCAGCATCCTTCCAATTTTCTAGTGTGGTACAAAAACAAACAACATTCCAATAACATTTAACATTAACAAAACACATTAACATTTGTAACCGTGTTCCCTCTGCAGCAGTCCCCCATTGCTGGAGGCTGTCTACGGGGGGAGAAGTATTTACAATATGACCTCCAAGGCAGGGGCACCGTATGAGAGGTGCACTAGTAATCCAGGAGAGCACAAACGTGTTGCAGTCTACCAGGAAGGAGAAAAGGGAGCCATAAGTGGACCCGGTTCTCTCAGACTCTAACCAAAATGAGTCCCAGCCCAATGTTTAGGCTATATATATCATTTCCGGTATTGTCGGGGAGCAAAACGTAGAATGCATGAAATAAGCAAAGAGCTCAACCCAAATTAAGTGTAGAAGCACTACTTTAAACATTCAGAAAAAGAAAGGCTTTTGTTTCATTACCCCAACCCCCACCATGATTGTTTTATAGCATTTGCCCCAATAAAAGGTGATTATTCCTTTAGTGCGTTAGGACCCAGTAGTAAGTTTTATGTCCCAGTCCAGAAATTTGCAGTTCGGGGTAGTGAGACAGCTCACAGGCTCTGGATTATTGCCAGTTCTATAATTTTCAGAATCGATAACCGGCCCAATTTTAAATATAAACAAATGAATCTGTCCTTTAAGCCATTCCTGTAATCATCCCAAAACCTCCATCCCCTTCTCCCCACCCCCACCACCCTCTTCAATACATTCAGTTTCTCTAAATTAAGAAGCATTTGAAAAGTCTGTGTTCAGTCCCAAGGCTAGAGACAAGGTGATCACAATTTGATCAGACACAGGGTAAGATCCAACTGTTGCTGCACTTACCAGTGCACTCTACGTGGTGCAAGCAAATGCAGGCCCATCAGCATTTTGGAAGGGTAGTATGGGAAACAACCCGATCAGTCTTCTTTCTTTTGTCTGCTCGCCATATGATCCCTGTAAGGTCTGTAGCAAGGGATTTCAGGATGGTACCTGGAGAGGATCGTGAAGATTCATTTGTGACCACAGTCCAGAAGCTGAGGAGAGCTACCCAAACTGTTGTTGAGCCACTTCAAAAGCTATAATTGAGCCCTTCCGCAGAAGCTACCATGGGGAACATATGCTCCTTACTGCTTGCCTTTTTAACCAAACATCTGTAAGAACTGATTTAAAGGCAGGACTGGTAGACCACCATTGGTGTTTCCATAATTGAGCACAGGTATTACTGTTCCACACACCCCTCTGCCAGCCCTTCAGAATGGCTGCCATTCCTGTGGCAATATTATCTTTGGAAATAGCGGAGTGATGGGCGTTGAATAGATGGGATTGTAATTAAAAATAATCATCTCCAGCTGTCTATTGTCTTCCAGTGGGGTGGCTCCAGAGTAGGGTGATTCTCATCAGTGCTGCCACCCAATATCCCGGGAGACAGGGGACAGGTAGACCCCCCCCTTGTTGTTTCAGAAGGAATAAGATTTGTTTCCTAATTCTTGTTTTTTTTATTGGACCAAAGAAAAGCCAAAAAAGCAGACTGCCAGGAGTCCAAATCTTTTTTAGACACCTTGCAAGGGACACACTGAAAAAGAAAAAGAAGCTGGAGAGGGCATTTATTTTTAAGGCTTGTACCCTGGCATGGAAGAGGAGTGAAAGGAGGGACCAGTGCCTAAAATCATGCTACAGCTGAGCTATCAGGGGTTGGTAGTTTAGCTGGTAGAGTTGAGACACCTGGGTGGGCACCTGAATACCTAAGTATTTTAATGAAGGAAGGTCCCACTTCATAGGAAATTCCTGTCGAAGCTTGGAGGGGGCACAATAATTGAAGCTTAGGCTCTCTGTCTTCATCTTGTTAATGGTATAGCCAGAGAAACTGGAAAATTTGGCAATGTGTTGAAACACAGCAGGAAGGGAGTGGTGTGTGGCATAATGGAGACCAGTTATGAATCGTATAGTTCGATGGTAGAGTATATCCAGGTTAGAGAGGGAGAGCTTTGGGCCTTGGCCATACAGGAAATCGGCATAATCTAAAAGAGACAAGAATGTAGTCTGGACCAACCTAGTTTTAGCTTCTGGTATAAGTAGATTTCTAATACGGAAGAAGAGACCAAGTCTCTATTTCAGTTTTTTTGAGAGTTCATCAATATGATGGACAAAGGAAAATCTGTGGTCTATCCAAAACTCAGGATACTTAAATTTCTCCATGAACCCCAGTGGCTCACTCAATAATGTGTATACGAAGGGAGCAGCACCAGGGAGACAGTGTTTAGTTGCAAGGGTAGAGGGAGCATGTATCATAGCCTTGGTCTTTTTTGCATTTAGGAGCAGCTTTAATTGAAGTAGATTTTTCTGTAAATGATCAAAGTCTCATTGGAGAGCACTGCAGGCAATATCCATAGTAGGTCTGGCAATGTACAAGACCGGATCATCTTGGATAAAGGGTATGTGCCAAGGGACTGGAGAACAGCATATGTGGTCCCGGTGTATAAGAAGGGAAGTAGAGCAGAGGCTGCAAACTACTGACCAATGAGCCTGACATCAGTGGTTTGTAAAATTATTGAAGGAATAATTTATGAAGAGATTGAAACGTATATCCCGAGTATGGGATTGATGGATAACACCCAACATGGATTTGTTAAAAATAGACCTTGTGAGACTAATTTAATTAGTTTCTATGAATATGCTGAAAAATTAATAGATCGGGGGAATAATGTAGACATGGTAATATTGGATTTCAGTCGAGCTTTCGACATGGTTCCTCATGGTATAGTGATCCAAAAATTAGAAAACCTGGGAATTGAAAGTAGAATTATTGGGTGCATCAGTCATTGGCTGACAGAAAGAACTCAATTGGTTAGGATACAGGGTTTCTTATCAGATGAGGTAGAGGTGTCGAGTGGTGTACCACAGGGGGAGTTGGGACCACTGTTGTTGGGCATTTTTATTGCTAACCTAAATATAACTGGTGGGAATAAATTAATAAAGTCTGCAGATGATGTTAAGATGGGAGGGGCTGTTAATACTTTCGAGGATAGATTACAATTTGGCCAAGATTTACTCTATATATTAGAGTGGGCAAATAAAAATAAAATGCATTTTAACTTGGATAAATGTGTAATAATCCATATAGGGAAGGAAAATATAAAGCAGAACTACTATATACAAGGTGTAAAACTTAAGGACTCTGTTTGTGAAAAAGATCTGGGTGTATATATTAGTTCTAAATTAAAGAAGGGATCCCATTGTAAAGTAGTAGCAAATAATAAGGCTATGCATTTGGTTAACTGCATTAGAAGAAGTTTCCAATCAAAGAACGAAGAAGTATTAATGCCCCTTTATAAATCCTATGTGAGACCTCACTTGGACTACTGTTCTATGGTCTGGAGTCCATATTTGAAGAAGGACATAAAAATGGTTGAAAACCCACAAAGGGTCTGTACAAAACTTATAAAAGGGATTAAAGATAAATCATATGAGGAGAGACTGAAGGCCCTAGGGTTGTAGTCAATGGACATTAGATGTGTTAGGGGTGATTTGCTACTGTTGCATAAAATCTTGGGACAAGAAAAATTAAAAAATTATCTTGGTCTTCAGATCAAGGAACAAAGCTATAACCTAAGAGGGCACAAATACCAGCTAAAAGAAGAATATTGTAGGACAAAGCTAAGACAAGTTTAGCTTTGGACCGAGAGTAGTCAGATTATGGTACAAATTACCAGCTGAAATAGTAGAAGCTTCTAGCTTTTATGCTTTTAAAGCAGGTTTGGATAGGTATATAACAGTTGGTAACTCCGGTTTCCTCCACTGAAATGGTGAGGACAACCTATATGGGTTTATGCCTTCCGGTTGTCTTAATAATCCAGTATGAACTCCAGTATGTTTGCTGCGGAGATACCAGTATTAATCCAGACAGCAAATAGTAGCAGGCCTAAAATGGACCCTTGAGGGACACTCCTTAGCAGAGTTTTCTGAGCAGAGAGGCCCCCCTCGACCTTAACCAACTGTTGAAGCTCAGTGAGATAGTTAGTAAACCAGTTCAAGGCTGGTTGGTCTGCTCCAATATTTCTTAGAACACACAGGAGTACGTCGTGGTCCACAGTATCAAAAGCTTTGCACAGATCATGAAACAAAGCACACACAAAATTTTTTATATCCAAGGCAGTCTGCCAATCATTAGCGACCTTAGCCAATGCAAATACAGTGCTGTGGCGAGGTCTAAAGCCTGACTGAACTGGATTCAACAGGTTGTAGGTCTCCAGATAGGACCTAAGTTGCGCATTGACCACCTTTTCTAATAATTTGGGTAGGATGGGCAACAGTGATATCGGTCAATAGTTATTTAGGGTACTGGGGTCCCTGGATTAAAACAGGGGAACTACATGGGCTACCTATATATATATATATATATATATATATATATATATATATATATATATATATATGGAGACAGCTTTGATACCTGATAGAAATATGTGACCCAGTAAACCATCAACATCAAATGCCAACATGGCAGTTGTAAACAAGAAAAGATATATGTTAACGAAATACTTCCAAGGGTCAAGGTCTATAAACACAGACCCCTGGATCTTACAAACTTCACAGAGATGGATTAAGCAAGTGGGATAGGAAATAAAGGGGGGGGTTGCCTGTACTAAGGGAAGCCCTCTTCCAAAGCTACTGAATGAGCACGGTGGCTCTAAATAACAAACTCTAGCCAGAGCCAAAAGGGCTGTGAAGAGCTACCAAATGACAAAAGTTACAAATGTGCATAGAAATTATGCAATGCCCAGGTGTAACTTGGCCATTTTTTGTAGGTATTGCACCAAATTTTCAACATGGCCTTTTTGGGACCCCTCCTCATGAAGAGTGCCAGTGTCATATTGTTCACTTGCCCCAAAATTTGATTTCACAGAGCGAATGTGCTACTTTTTAATATTCAGAAATTGATAACGAACTTGATATGAGGTTTGAGGAACTTTGCAAAGCTTTGAGAGGTGTGACATTCCCAGATTTTTACCAACATCACTGGCAAACTATAAATTTACAATATCTCTATCTCCAATACAAACACATTCCCTTTTTGAGTTTTTATTTTGAAAGAGATTATTTTTCCTGTTGTACATGATGTGGTCATAACAACAAGTATAAACAGTATTTACAAGTTAAATATTTAAAATGTACACTACATATTGAAGTAATATTTTATGACTATTAAGAAGTAATGGTCAAATATGGAAAACATCTTTTATTAAAAATAATTTCCATACTTTCACGCAAATATTATTTTGGATAAACATTTCAGATAGCAATTTATTATTTTCTTGTTGGTGCCGTATAGTACTGTTCAGTCACAATCATCAAAAACTGGCATGCTGCTAATTCAGTCCTCTTGAATTTATTTAGTCAGAGTACATGCTGCTCTGTGTGTGTGTGTGTGTGTGTGTGTGTGTGTGTGTGTGTGTGTGTGTGTGTAATCTGTCACTGTAGATAAACAAAATGCTATAGTCCCCAGTTCTCGTTGTTTCTTACCATTCACCAGGACTAAATGCAGAGAGTGTAGAAAGTGGTGGTAGTCCCTTACCTCTTACCAGCATTAAGTCCATCACAGTGTGGCTACATTTGCACTGAGCCTGCCCCACAAGGTACTGTACCTGTGGATAAAGTGAGGGCTTTATCTACTTTTTACCAGCACTAAATCCATTACAGTTGGGAGAGGCTGCACAGTACCTGTCCCTGTGGATAAACAAAGAGCTTTAGTTTAGCAATCAGCAGTGAACCTGATTCTGTGGATAAACAGAGGTGTTGTAAGTCCCCACCTTTCACTAGCACTGGATAGCAAATATACAAAGGTTGAATAAAAAAAATATTAAAAAAAAAGAAAATAGCTACAACTGGACTGTCTGTAATCTGACACTGTAGTCTGTCTGACTGTTTCAAAGCTTCAATAAATTCCAGTACAACAGATAATGAGTTAACCCCTAGGTTGCTGAAAGTCTGCAGCCCTGCAAAGCTTCAATTGAGGGGCTAGAAACAGCAGTTTCAAAAGGTTTTTTTGTTAATATCCTGAGAAGTTTGGAGGTACAATACAATAGCATCCCCCGTCCTTTCAGATGCCTTTCACATAGAGCAGCAAATAACAAAAATCAGAGGGGGTGTGCACTATTTTGCAGCTGTGGAGGAATACTTCCAAATGTCCAAAAAGGGAGTTCCATGAGCAGTCATTTTTAGAGCTACAATCTGATCCCAATAGGGCTATAGGCTCTGCCCACAGCCCTAAAAATGCTGTCCTGGGAAATTTGTCATGGAACTAATGCAGGCAAAAACCTATAAAACCTCAGGAAGCATCTCCTCCAGGTTACTCAATGTATCTACATTTGATTAGAAACAAGAGCTGTAGGTTATAAGTCAATGTCTGGTGCAAAAAATAAAAAAATGTATTTCCACCCTTCAAAAGGTAGAGTACCCGATCACCACTCCCCTATGTCACAGTTCTATGAGGTAATTAAAAAAGAGATCAAACAACAACATTGTAGAGGGGCCATTCAATCTTATATGCATGTGAAGGTACTACTTCCAAACGGAGACCCACAGAGAGCTTTCCAGCAACCCCCCACCCCTGCCCCACAGTAAGAATGGGGGGGAAGGGCCCATCCCCCACAAAGGACCCTGGGGGATAAACCCTTCAGAGGACCGGCACACTTCCATCATCTCTCACAGAAAGAGAAGAATAAAGATTTACGGTATACTTGGGTCCCGGTCCTTCTCCCCGCACCTCTTGATATCAGTAGGCTAATGAACTAAACTGGGCAGGAGGGCTCATGTAAGCATTGTCACCTCATAAAAAATAACCAATGAATCCCCAAACCATTGTATACATCTTTAAACCAACCTGAGGCTCCACCAAACCCAATCCTATACAAGCCACAAGTCTCTGGCCTGCTGAAAGCCTGCTCTAACCTAAATAGCCCTGGATAAAGTCCAGTTAAAGTATCTTAAAAGAATGTCCGAAGTTCAGGAGAGAGGAATAAATAACTCAGACTGCCGCCACAACCTACGGTAGTATAAGTTCCAAAAACTCCCCTATGCTGAAACAAAGTAATAGTGAGCTCCAGTCTGTTAGGGCTTTATTTCTACTAAGTTGTAAAATCAAGAGCCAAGTCCAAGTTAAAGTGTACTCTGTGGATCAAGAGACCTTACCCCAATCATCAGCATATGAGCTGTAATGAAGTTAAGACATAAACTGAATCCAGTAGTATCTTTCAGCACACTGGATCGGAGACAGCTTCTGATGTGGGGGTACATTGATTTTTCAATGGCACACCAATCTGTTGCAGCACCTCTCTGGTGAGTTGTATCGAGGAGAGGCTCTCTTCCTGTTGTTGACTACTAGTCAGTCTGGGTGGAAACCATGCCTCTGATGAATCCAGTCCGCCTCCTGTTTGGGGAATGAGAATCCTTTACTTTGCAGAGTTGATAAAGCTTCCTCAGCAGTGAAGTACAGCTTAGGCCCATCTTCCCAGAAAATTTTAAGCTTTGTAGGGAAGGGAGTTTGAAAATGAATGCTTTCCTCTTTAAGCAGTTGGGGAAGCGGGGTGTATTGTTGTCTAGCTTGCTGGACTTCAGGCAGGTAATCATGGTACAAGGAAACCAAGAATTCAAATACTGTAATCTTTTTTTTCCCCAAGGCCCTTCTTAAAATATCTCCTTTTGTCTTGTAGCTGTTAAATTTCATGACAATGGACCTCGGGTGGGCCACCAAGTCTGAGAATTTAGGCACTAATGAGTAATGTGCCCACTCGATGGAGTGAGTATAATCAGCGGGGAGGTCTAAAATATCTTTTAACAAGTTATCCAAAAAAGCCGACATACAGTAGGAGCCGTCTCTGCACCTCGGCCAGCTCATAAAGCCTTACGTTCTCGCACCTCAATTTCCCCTCAAGATCAATGCATTTGGCCTGAAGAGCTATAGTGTGCTGGAACAGGGATTCAACCACTCGGCTGATCTGTGTAGCACCACCTTCAGCCACTGCAATATGCTCCTCTGCCTGTTCAAGCAATTTTTCCCATCTTTGTTAGCTTCTACAAGAGGTTTTTAAACTCTTTTTCTGTTTTCTGCCCTGGAGCTTTTAATTTCACGAAGAAGAGTTTCAAACCTTGAGCATGACAGATCCTTTGTTTCCCTGTTGGTATCATAATCTGTGCCCCTTGTACTCAATGGGGAATGGATTCTGCTTTGGTCTTGATGGTCTGGTGACAATCCATCTGCATCAGACAATTTGTGAGGAGTTTTTGCTTTACTCTTAGAACCCTTGTCCCATCTGCAACCTCCTCCTGACATCATAGCACCAGTTTGAAGGTTTTAGAATAAATTTGAAGGTTTAAATCAACCCGGAGCAATGGGTGTTCAGGCTCTAGGGTCTAATTGGCTCCGTGACATCACCAGAAGTGTGTTTCTTTTTTTAATTTACTGTACATTGTCCCCCTTCATCTTGACCAGCCCCATCAGTCCAGCCACCCTGACTGGCCCCATCACTTGCCTCTGGGATTTATCTCTATGGATAACCCCCCATGGGAAGGACTGCCAAGAGGCTGGGCCCTTACTCCCCCGGGCAGAGCCGAAGTGTCACTCGGTGAGGTAGAGAACTCAATTGGCAGTGTGGGGCCTGTGGCTGGCGGCTGATGGCAGCCTGCCTTCAGTTGGGGGAAGGTCCATTTTTCTCTCTGCTGTCTTACATTTAGAAGGCCTTGCCAATGTTACCCTTTTTTGATATATGGCTTCAGCTGCACCTCACCTGTGGTCAGTCAGGTGGTGGTATTGCAGCAGAGACCGTACGCCCTCCCATTCCTTTTTTTTTATTTCATTTATTATACTTTTTGCCCCACTGACCGCCTGTCATCAGTCCTCCCCTCCGCCTTGCATCCTCTACAGCCATGACCTCGCTGATACCCCCAACTTGCCCCTCAAGGTGGGACCACCACATCCAAACCAGGCCCTCTATGCTGGGTAAGGTGTCGGTTGAGACCAACATTGCCGCCCTGGATTCCCCCCAGGGCGGGGTTTGGGTCCAGTTGTCCCGTGGAGGAACTGGGACTGAGTCAGCGAGGAGGTGAGGAGCAATCAGGCCAGTGGGAGTGCTTCACAATGGTGGCTAGTGAGAGATTTTTAACCAATTAACAGGGGCAGGGATGTGCAATGATGCCAGCATCCTCTCAGCCCCTGAAGCATGATGGCGCCGGATGCATGGGAATCCCCCAGCCTCCACCAGGAGCTCCTAGTGCACTGGTACTCAACCCCACCTCCCCCTGGAAAAGGAGAGCAGTCCATAGGATGTTCGATCCTCCCCCCCCAGCTGGCCCTCCGGTTCCCCAGGTTCATTCCCGAACCTGGATCGCCGGCATCGCAGACAGAATTCCAACCACTGCACCGGTTGGCCGGCCCTCCCATTCCTGAGGAGGTGAGTATCCATGGGGCACTCAACCATCCTCCTCCAGCCAGCTCTCCAATGACCCAGGCTCATTCCCGCTCCTGAGTCATTGGCATCACAAGCAGTAGTGCTACTGCTGTGCCAATGGCTCATTTTTTATTTTTTTCTAACCACACAGCACTAAACCAACCAGCAATTATATAAAATAAATTATGCGGTGTTATAGTATTCAGGTTTTATTTTGTTTGTTTTTTTACACACTCTTGGTGTGCATCCCACATCAAGGGTGTGCATGAAATTCAAGTTCACACTCCTCCCCATGCTTTGTTTTATGTAAATGCGGAGACTACTTTTTTTTTTGGCCTGGCTGCAGTTCTTTTTTTTCATATTTTATTTATCTTGTCTGGTTCTCCCCCTGACTGCCTCCTTCTGACCAACCCCTCTAACCCCATCACCCAGCTTCTCCAGGACTTACCATAACCATCATCTTCTGCCACAGGACTTGTGCTTGTGCCCGGCCACCGGTGCGGAATCTGCGGGTGGGGGGGATTGGTCATTCATTCTGCAGCCTGGGGTGTTTTTTTCCTCCATTTTCTCCCCTGGGCCCATGTATGTGCAATGGGCAAGATGTCCAAGCTCTGCCTCTGTGGAGATAGCCCCAGCACCCTGCATGTGGGTTTCCTTCCCATTGTGAAAATGTACATGTGCTGCCACCCAGCCATTGCTGGGTAATAGGCAAGCAGCATGCCACTCTAACCCGCCTCCTCGAGAAAGGAGAGCTGTCTTGGGACGCTTAATCTTTCCTCATCCCGCCAGCCCCCGAGCAACCCACTTCCGTTCCCAACCCTGGGTCACCAGTGTGGCAGGAGGTAATGTACCCAGCACCTCAGCCCTCCATGCCACTGTGCCAGCTTCCGGCTGCAGTTTTTGAGGGATGGCCAATATGGCGGCTGAGATTCGCATGGATGACAAGCATCCAGATTCATCTCTGATGAGATTTCAGCATCTTCTCGATGTCACTTTGTATTAGTAGGTGTTTGAAATAGTATGAATACTGTACTGATAGGAGTGGGAAGGCGGGGGGTCTTGGAGGGCTTTGCCTCCCAAAACAAAACAATCAGTGGCACAGCCCCCTGATCATCTTTATTCCAGTCAGTGCCCGAGACTGCTACATTACTGACTACTGCCTAGAAACAGTGATACAAAACAATGCACTGTGTGTGGGGTGGTACGGGGGGTACAGCCCCCCAATCATCTTTATTCCAGTCAGCGCCTGAGACTGATACACCATTGACTGTTGCCAAGCAACAGTCGGCTCTCTGACATCATAAACTCATCCGCCATCTTTGACCCTCAGAATCTGCAGCCACTCCTTTTTTTTTTTTTGGCGGGCTACTGTGTTAGACTGGAAATAAAAAGAGTCAAAAAACTGTGTTTGTCTTTTATTTTTCTTTACTTTGACAGGCAAGTTTAAAACAACCACCAATTCTAGTAATAATAAGGTACTGGTAAAATGAACTGTCTTTTTAAAAAAGTAAACAGCAGGTACAGACCTCGGTACTGTCTCAATAAATTGTCAGGAAACAGTAATAGCATCAAAACAGGAATCATGTCAAAACAGGAATAGAACAAGTGAAAATGAGTGCATCAACAGGAAACTGTTCTTTGTTAGTGTTTTAAATGTCCAGAAACAGAAAGTCTTGCGTTTTGCTCAAGATCAGTAGAGCTCCAAAACAAGCTGCCATAATGATATACAACTGAGGTTGCTGTCTTTTTTTTGTGAAAGAAAAAGAAAGAGACAGAGACAGGGGGCGTTTTACTTGGAGCAAGTTATGGAGAATTATAGTGTGTCCTGCAGTTGTTATGGTGAACTGAGATCAAAAAAATGACACTGAGACAGGGTTGTGAAGACAGTTTCAGTTTATTGTGATTGTACATTGATGGCACTTGTGTGGCTTGTCATGCGGCCAAGGAGCAGCTGGCGTGTGTTCCCAGTTATAACGGCGAATTATGACTAGCTTTTCCTTAGGAAAAAACAGTACCCAGTTGTTAACAGTAAGTTAAATTTTGTTAACAGTAAGTTAAAAAAATTAAATAAAGCTTGGCCAGATGGCACAAGCAGAGCACATCATCTTCCCATGTGGGTGACCCAGGTTCAATGTGTAAACCTGCCCATTGACTTCAGGCCAGTGTAGCTGTGGTAGCACTGTGGAGGCAGTCCTCTCCAACTCCGGAAAGGAGGGAGATTCATGCCACTGTACTCCCCCAAGGGCCCAACAAAAGAGTGCCCCCACATCCCTTGTCCATGGCCCTGATACTGCCCATTCTTCTTCCTGAACCCAGGCGTCACTACAGTCGTACTGGTGGGCCAGTTACTGGAGCCAGTCAATGCCCCACCATGAGGGAACCTGCTGACGGGATTCTGTCCATGTTGTTAGAGCAGCCCAGTCACAGGATGGGATACAGCATGGGCAGTGGTTGTCTGTGCTAGGACAGGAAAGTGGGGTCTGGGGTTGCAATGGAGAAAACTGAATTAAAAAAATAATTGTCACGGAACACAAGACACGGCTGAGTTGATGGCAGCCTAGTCCTAAAAACTCAGTAGATGAGGTGCCATATCAAGCTCCATCCCTTGTTTTGAGCCCTTGAGATTCTTACAAGATAATTGGATAGTGCACAGACATCCTCATGGGTGTCAAAGGCAGATTCCTGGGCAAGTGAGGTGAAGATGGCACAGACAGTGGGAGAATCAGACAGCTTGAAATACCATAATGCTATACATAGTACAAGCATTTGTCAATGCCAAATGTTGGTTTGATGGCATTGGCATTGGTAGTGCAAGAGTTAAGAGCAACGCATAATAGGAATGGCAGTGAAGTATTAAACTAATGCCAACCCTTCCCCAAGACTGAAAGGCATTGGCAGTGTGGCTTTGGGTCATCGGTCATAGCGCTGAAGCCATTCCACCTTGCCCCACCCTGCAGACACCGTCAGGTGTCGCAGAGTGCTTTGTGGTCTTCGGCCCTTATGCTCACCCCATTCCATAAGGAAATAAGCTGAGATGGGTGCAATATAGGAGAATGGGGTGAACATTAGGGCAACTGAACCCAAGGAACACCTCAATGCCTATCAGTGGCTATAGGGTGGAGGGGTGGGGGTAGAATGCTGCAAACATTATGGCCGATGAACCCAAGTTATGCCCCTGACGCCTGTCAGTCTCTACAGGGTGGGTGTATGGTTGGAAACCATAACGTCCTGGGCATTTGTTGGTATTTTCTCTCCAAATTTTCAACATTGACTTTCTGGGACCCCACCTCATGAACAGTGGCACTATCATTTTGTTACTCAATCCTGAAAGGCGATTTCGCACAACAACTGCGCCATTCGGAGCCACAGGTGCAGAAACACATTTCAGGCAGGATGCAAAAAATGACAGCTGTACTGTTCATGAGGAGGTGTGAAAAAAGTTGCAGTGTTGAAACTCTGGAGAGAAAATTTGTAAACTTGCGAGCGTGCGTAGATACTGTGCAACACACACCCGTAACGCTGTCATTTTGGGGAATTTTTTCACCAAATTTTCAACCTGGGCATTTTGAGACCTCTTCTTATGAACAGTTGCACTATGATTTTGTTAATCTGTCCTCGAAATTAATCAGACATCGACTGCACCCACAGCGCCGAGAGTGCAAAACATGTTCGGGCAGGATGTGAAAATGAAAGTGGCGCTGTTCGTAAGGAGGTATGAAAATGGCAATGTTGAAAATCTGGAGTGAAAATATTAAAATTACGGGTTATGAGCATGCATAGAAACTGCACAACGCACTCTGGTAACGCAGTGTCATTTTTGGGAATTTTTTCACCAAATTTGCAACATGGGCTTTTTGGGACTCTCTCCTAATGAACAGTGGCACTGTTTCATTAATCGGTCCCGAAAGGTGATTCCGCACAGTGACCACAAAATGACCTTTCAGGACCGAATAACTAGATGACAGTGCATGTGCTCATGAGGTGGGGTCCCAAGGACCCTATGTTGAAAATTTGGAGCCAAAATTCAAAAAAATGTTGGAGACATCCACCTAAGTTGAAACTCCCCCATTTATGCCATTATAAAGCTTACCGGCATTTCTTCAGTTCGCGGTTGGCTTTGAAGGGTCCAGACACGTCCCCGCTTCACCGAAGATCACAGCAAAAGACATCTGGAGATAAGTGTGGAGTGAGGGGGAGGTGGGGTGCGCAGAGGGTGGGTACGGGTTGGAGGGGGGTGCGCAGACAACGGACCATTTTCTTTTTTTCCGGTACAAAAAAAAAAAGGACACTGTACCGTTTTCTTTCTTTACAGGTGAAAACAAATGTTGGGCACACTGGGGTGGGCTCCCAGTGTACCCCATGACTTTTGGGGGGGCCTGATGTTGGCAAAACTGGTGTGGGCTCCCAGTGTGCCACACAATGAGGGTGGGGCGGGGCCCGAAACATGCCAACGCAGTCGGTTTACTGTAAGCGGCAGCACACTGGGGTGGGCTCCCAGTGTGTCACACAATGTGGGGGGGGAATGCCGACACAGGGATTGCACCCCCGATGTCAGCTTCCTTTGGGGACTGTGTGGCGGTGGCTCCACTGCTATGTTTATTGAAATGTTTGCCAAGAAAGGAACCTCGGAAGGTGTGTCATCTCTGCCACTGCATGACAAGCTTGTCTCCAATTGTAGCGGCACTCTTCGTACAAGTTGTGTCCACTTTATATAATGCATGTGTCAGCGCTAGCATGCTGGTTTATTGGGGAATGAGGGATGCACCTACTAAAGCATGCCCTGCATTCGCCAACACTGACACACTTGTGAAATGTGCTACTAGCACAAGATGTTGCTTGCACGTGCGTGCAAGCCAACATAAAAATAGAATCTGCCAACAGAAAAAGGCAGCTTAGTTCATCGTGTCTCCACAGCCCAACCTATCTAATGTAGAATGTAAAAGCCTTTATGGCTCGGTTCTTCACACCCTCTCACTACTCCCCTTTTGATGCCGTATTGACGAAGCCCATGTATTTGTCCCACCAGTATCTGAATCCCTCCCCGCACTATTTTTGCACAGACCACCTGTTTTAGCAACCTATTCCACCCTTTCACCACCCTATCCATGAAACAATACTTTCTAGTATCCCTCTTAAACTTACATTTTATTCATTTTGAAAATGAATCATACAGCTTAACAACAATAATACACTAGAAAAATGTCACCACTGTGAAATACAATAGTTTGTCCCTCATGTTAGCATGCAGTAAACTGTGGTACTTTTGGTGGGGTACTATCCAATGTCCATAAATCGCCAAGGATATGCTCAGTATTTTAGGTTGCTAGCCATGCCAAGGCCTATGGGATAAAATCCAGCTTCGTAGAGTCAATCCTGATGTTTGTGTTCCCACTATGTTTGAACAATTCCCCACTATTCACCTTGTTTTCCTCCATGGAGGTATTTGTATGTCTCAGTTATTTCCCCCCTTTCCCTTATTGCCTCTAATGTATACATGTTTAGGTCTTTCAGTCTCTACTTGTAAGTTCTTCCATGCTGCGCATAGATCTTCATGGTTACCCCTCTCTACACTGCCTCTGTTCTGTCCCTGTCCTTCCTCAAGTGCGGTTCACAAAACTGCACGCAGTATTCCAAGTGAGGGCAAACCAATGACCTATACAGTGGTTGAAGCACCTATCTTCTCTGCCTGCTGATCCCTCTCCCTGTGCATCCCAACATCATATTTGCCTGTTTCACTGCTGTATTGCATTGCACTATTATCTTTAGATTGTCGGAAACTATAATCCCCGCCAAGTTCCTCTCCTTTTTTGTGCTGTTCGCTACTAAATCCCCCATTCTGTACTCAGTTTTCAGATTTCTTACCCCAGTGTGCATTATCTAGAACTTGTGGCTACTTTTCCAATCTACCCAGATATGCTTTCTTTTTTTTTCAATTTTGGTTTTATTGGACGGCCTGCCTGCACAGCAGTTGGATTACCGCTTGTGGCGACTAGGGTTCGGGAACAAGCCCGGATCACTGGAGGGTCAGTCGGGGGGGAGGAGGATTGAGTGTCCGAGGGGCACTTTCCTCCTCCTCCAGGGAGGGAGGAATGCTGCTCCCACTGAACCACCACCATCTGGGTGAACTCAGGTGGAGCTGCAGTGGAGGGTGCCACATGGGAGGGGAGGATATTGACTGGGGTCTGGAGTGGCATCACACCTCAGCATGTGCACGTCTCCTCAGACTTCCTTGGCCACCAACATCCTCAACGGAAACAGGAGAAAATGGAAAATGGCCCCATAGCTCTGCCTGGCAACGTGCCCCAGTGGGGGTGCGGTATGGTCCCGGAGCACCGGTTGAGGCCCGACACATATGCAGCAAGTGGGGAGTCAGCTGGACCACCTGCTTCTCCACCTGGGAGAGTGATCCGCGGCAGGATGGGGCTGAGAGGAACGAGCTCTGGGGCATAGGCTGGCCCCCACCTCGGGAGTCCCCGAGGAGAGGCAGAGCTCCGGAGAGAAGGGGGTGTGAATATAAAAAATATAAAAAATTTTAAAAAATGTTGGTTTTATTAAAATTTTTAGAGTCCAGGGGCCCAATATTCAAAACTGTGCCTGGCAATGGTGCAAGAGGGTGCGTAGCACAACTGAGTTGCACTGGAGCATCTAAGGGACATTTTTAAAAGAGATGTGCCATGGTGCATCAATTCTGAATATACCACAATATGCATGCTGCGCAAATACAGTGCACCGGCGCATCCCCCCAGACAGGTCTGAATTCCAGGAATGGGGAATGTGCCAGTGCATCAGAAATATGCTGTGTGCAAATTCCTGATATTCAGACACCAATATGCAAATGGCATCATAATGCATGCAAGGTGCAAATGGGGCCATTTGCATGTCATTGTGGGTCCATTTGCATGTATTGTGCAGCACTGGCCAGTGAAATGTGCCCGGTGGCCTGCACAGCGTACGGTCCCTGTACCAGGAACTGCAGTAGTACCCCCTCCCCCTCCCGTGCCTCTGATCACCGAGATTATCATGATAAAACTGCCCTGGTGGCCCAGTGGTTCCCCTCACCCCATGCCAACTCTCCGATTGGCAAAATAAAGAAGACTATCATCCCTGGTAGTCTAGTGGTACCCCCCTTCCCATCCCAACACACTGAACGCCGAAATATGCATAATTTCTATTCTCTGGTAGTCTAGTGGTAACCCCATCCCCACCCAAATCCCTGATTGCTGTCAAAATAGTACAGTACACACTACTCTGGTGGTTCAGTGGTTTCCCCACCCCCACCCACCCACTCGGACTCCCATCCCACCAGCTTTCCCCAGTCATTGACAGGCAGCATACCCACCTGCATACCACCACGGCTGCCCACCAAATGACAACTTACAGTAGTTGCTGCAAGTTCATTGGTCCACACTGTGGACCAATGTGCTTGCAGTGCATACTGTAATAATCCACAACTTTGTGAATTAATTACTTCATTCACGAAGCTGTGGAATAGTACAGTATGCACTGCAAGCACATTGTTCCACAGTATGGATCAGTGAGCTTGTAGCAGCTACTGTAAACTGTCATTCGTCGCGTGCTGGTATGCCGGCAGGTATGCTGCCTGCCGATGACCAGGGCGGAACTTGGTGGGACGGGGGTCCTGAGTGGGTGGGGGGAACCACTGTACCACCAGGGTAGTGTACTGTACTATTCTGATGGCGATCGGGGATTCGGGCAGGGAGGGGGTTACCACTGGACTACCAGAGAATAGAAAATATGCATATTTCGGTGATCGGTGTGTCGGGATGGGGAGGGGGTTACCACTAGACTACCAGGGAATAGGAAACATTCATTTTTCATTGATTGGTGTGTTAGGATGGAGGGGTACCATTAGACTACCAGGGATACTAGTCTTATTCATGTCACCGACTGGAGGGTCGGCATGGGGTGGGGGGAACCACTGGGCCATCAGGGATGTTTCATTATCATTATCTCGGCAATCAGAGGTACAGGTGGGGAGGGGGGATGACTGGACTACCAGGGATTCCTGTATGTGCTTGTGCAAGGTGTTGGGGAGGTGTGGTAGCCACCCACGGCTGGCAGCTGCTGTGTTGCGCACTGCAGTACAGCAGCCTGCCTGTGGGTGCCGTAACTCTTGAGCCATTTATTTCAGGCTCAACTGTGAGCCCTGGTCTGCAGCACATCTCTGGGTTGTGCCAGCAGATGCCATGCATCCCAGGCTGAATATCAGGATGTGCCGCATCTGCATGGGCACACCCCCTGGAGATGTGCTGCATACATTATCTTTGTGCCCTGGCATATTGGGAATTGCACTGCACAATTCCCACATTTGAATATTGCCCTGGGGCACAGTTCTGGGGTTATGCTGGCACAGCTCAGTTGCACCAGGCACATCCCCTTTGAATATCTAGTCCCTGGTATACATTCCATTAGTTGTGTACATCACTAACTGAAGTCTTTCTTTTTACAGGTTCATCAGAAGATTCCATGCTATAGACTAGTACAATTTATTAGCAGGAGCAAGATTGGAGACCCCCTGACAAGGATGCTCTGCTCTGCAATTTCTCCAGCTTGCTGATGCCCGCAAGATTGGAGACCCCCTGACAAGGGTGTTCTGCTCTGCAGTTTCTCCAGCTTGCTGATGCCTGCCTCACCCTGTCCAACTACCACCACTGCCAGCATAGCAAGATTGGAGACCCCTGACAAGGGTGCTCTGCTCTGCAATTTCTCCAGCTTGCTGATGCCTGCCTCACCCTGTCCAACTACCACCACTGCCAGCATAGTGAGATTGGAGACCCCCTGACAAGGGTGCTCTGCTCTGAAATTTCTCCAGCTTGCTGATGCCCGCCTCACCCTGTTCAACTACCACCACGGCCAGCATAGCAAGGTACGGTCTTCCTACAAGCGTCTGAGATTTGAGCTTGGCACTTGCAAGCTTTCTCCAGGATTGGCTGTTTTCTGTTTATGTTTTATCCTCGATTGGCTCCTGATGCTGCGGCTAGACTGCATCCTCCAGCACTATTCTTTTGCTTGAGCCTGCTTCTCCTGGATTGAATTTTACTGATGTCATTATTATTAATGTAAGGTTTTCTCCCCACTTTTCCATTTGCAAATTATACATCTCTACCACTTGAGGGCACTGTTCCTAAGCTAGCACTACTCAAAGGGAAGAATCTTTCTATCTTTCAGACACATCACCTGACTTTAAATTAGGTTCTACTTACGGCTTCTACTCCACCTTATCTAGACCTGTCACTTAACTAAGCATTACAGAATTACCTTTCCCTAACCACTCCAAGTCGTCTGCAAAAATAAATAAATAAATGAACCTTCTTGCCTGGCCCTCGCATACGACAGAATGCGGACTTTACAAATAAACTGCCTACTTCTCCTTACTCTCTTTACTCTCTCACTTCTTCCCATGCCACCTACCCATGCAAACCTCCTAAATAAACCCTCAGTAACCCATCTTGCTTATTCTTTTCCTCTAATTTCAGCCCCTTTGATCCCAATGTTGGGATCCTCCACTCCATTCCTCCAACTTTGGGCTCACCATACTTTTCTACCTTGTGCCTCCCTCTCTTCTGTCCATAACTCCTGTGCTCCCTATCTATCTGGTTCGCTTCCTCTTACTATCCACCTACCCCTTATAGCTCAGTCACATCTAAACCATGATATAAAAGTTCAAAACTCCACTTTATAATCATCTCCCTTCTCCTACTATCCGCCCAGGATATAAACCCTAACCCTGGCCCCCCTCTATCAAACATGGAGGCGGCCCCTCTCCTACACACGCCCTCACCTGCCTGCAACATGCCAACCCTTCCTCGTAGTCTTTAAATCCTCCACCTTAACATAAGAAGTCTACTACCTAAACTAATCCTTCTGCAAGCCCTAGCACTATCGCTGGCCCCTGACCATCTCATAATAACTGAAACCTGGTTAAATAATAAAACACCTGATCCTAGTATATACAATCCTGGCTACAATATCACCCAGCAAGACCACACAGGTAGGGGTGGCAGCGTAGCTATATACACCTCGTTCTCCATTCATACTACCCGGTCCTATCTGTATCGGTTCCCACAGCTTACGAAGCCCTTGTCCTCAGGCTCTACATGCCTCACTCCATACCAATCTACATTGCTGGGATTTACTGCCGCCCAGGCCTCTCCGCTACTATTGCCTCTAATCTTCTCTCTCAAATTTCCACCCTCACATCAAATGGCAAACTCTATATACTAGGCAACTTTAACCAAAACTGGCCTGACCCATCCCTATCCAAGCTGCGTAACAACATTGCTGCCCTTAACTTAATGCAATCCACGAGCCAACCCAACTAAATACTAAATCAGTCATCAATTGGGCCCTAACCTTACATGTCCACAGAGTAATGGAATTGGGTCTCCTCCTGGATGCATTCAGCGACCATCATATGATCTACTTGGTCCACAAACTCCACCACCCAAAAGCCCCGCATAAAACATTGCTTGTCCACTCATATAACCCCTAGACCTTACCCACATCCTATATGACCTAGCCCATACTGACTGGTCTCCTATTTCCTCTGCTACCACAGTTAACGAAGCCCTGGACTATTTCCAAGGCCACTTTCTTAACATCTGGAACGAGCACACACCCTTTAAGTGCACTCAAGTATGTGGAAACAACCTCCCGTGGATCACTCCAGAATTGATGGCATGTATGAGAGCTCAAGACCGGGCTTGAAAGGCTCACAAAGTCTATAAATCAAATGCTGACTATGACGGATATCAAGCCCTCAGAAATGCTTGCTCCAAGGCTACAAGACTTGCTAAGCCCGAATACTTTAGATCCACCTTGATTCTAACATATGTACCCCGTCAAAATTTTGGAAAGTTATTAACTCCCTCTTCTCTCCCCCCTCTAAATCCCAAACTCCATTCATCTATGTCAATAATGCCCTTACGTCTGCCCACCTCTGATTTGCCACTGAATTCAACTCATACTTTACCTCATGTGCTGCTGCTCTACTAGCTTCTCTTCCTCCTACCCAACCAGTCGCGCCTGTCCACAATAACTCACACCCAAGCACCCTCCCTAGTGACCTCTTCTCCTTCGCGACAGTCTCAGCTCATGATACTCTAAATGTTCTCCTCGCTCTCAGTCCATCTAAGGGTTCCTCACCTGATGGCCTTGACCCCAAACTT
This sequence comes from Neoceratodus forsteri, assembly GCA_016271365.2. Taxonomy (NCBI): domain Eukaryota; kingdom Metazoa; phylum Chordata; order Ceratodontiformes; family Ceratodontidae; genus Neoceratodus; species Neoceratodus forsteri. Next base: position 244,293,255 of record CM057454.1, on the reverse strand, counting down.
CTCTTCCTCTCCTCTCATGCCATTTGTTCACCACTTTCTGCCTTACTAAACCTTTCCTTCTCGCTGGCCTCTGTCCCTGACCCACAAAAGCACACTGTAGTTCTCCCACTACCCAAGGGAGGTGACCCTTCTATGCCTGGGAACTATCGGCCAATCTCTCTCTTACCTATTCTCGCTAGGCTTCAGGAGCACCTGGTCCTCTCCCAACTTTCCTCTTACCTCTCTGACTCTGCCTTTTTCACTCCCTACCAATCTGGTTTTAGGAAAGATCACTCCACTACCATTTCCTTACATAGGCTCACCGATTCCATACTCTCAGGTATGGACAGTGGTCTAATCACATCTGCGATCTTTGTCGACCTTGCAAAGGCTTTTGACACTGTCTCCCACCCTCTCCTCCTAGATAATCTGCGATCTGCTGGCCTGTCTGATTCAGCCACAAACTGGTTTAACTTCTACCTAACAGGTCGGATACAGTCAGTCAAAATTGTTGATTCCATCTCCCCCCACTTCAGATTAATCCTGACGTACCCCAATGCTCCGTCCTTGGCCCCCTACTATTCTCCATATTCCTTAATGCCCTCCCATCAGTGTGCACCTCCTCTGCCATCCATATGTATGCCGATGATACTGTCCTTTTCTACTCTGGCCAATCACCAATTGATGTCACTTCCACACTTCAGTATGACTTTGAGAAAGTTCAGCTCTGGCTAAGCTCCCATCTGCTTTTCCTCAATGCCAAGAAAAGAGTCTCCATGACCTTCAGCACTAGGCAGAGACTCTCTAGGCTAACTAAACTGCCCTCCTTCCACACCCTTGATGGCTCTACTCTAGAGGACACCTCCTCCTTTAGGTATCTCAGGGTCTGGCTAGACCAGCACCTAAACTTCACTGGACACGTAGACTCCATCCTGAAAAAATTGCTCCCCAAATCAGGTGTCCTTTACAGGAACTGAAGCTGACTACCTCTACAGGCCAGGCGGGAGATTGTCCAGAAAATAATACTACCGATCTTTGACTACTGCGACGTAGTCTGCAGTGCCACACCGGAGTCATCCTTAACCAGATTGGACACCCTTTTCAATGCTTTCTGTTGTTTCGCCCTGGATGCCCCTTCCTTTACCCACCACTGCGATCTATATCGTTCTCTAGCTTTTCCTTCCCTGGAAAACTGCCATCTAGTCCACTGCATAAAATTTGTCTCTAAATTCTGGTTTGATACGCTTCCCCCTTACCTTGCCTCCTCACTGTCTTTCCGCCCTACTGCCCCTCTCACGCTCAGATCCAGTGACTCTCGTACCCTAGCTATACCATGACACGCCACCTCTAAAGGCCAACCGTTGTTCTCCTATAGGATCCCTAAGCTCTGGAACTCAATGCCTCATCAAATCAGGCGCTCCTCCTCCCCGTGGCTTCTCCTAATGTCCCCTCTGGCTTCTCCATCTCTTTTCCCAGCCAGAGCCTAGCACTTAACGTGAGGAGAAACCAATGTACTTTATTACACTTCCTTGTCTACATTGTATGTATTAGTCTGCAGTGCTGTTAATTTGCTCCTCTCACATCAAATCCCAATGTTTATCTAATGCTACTGATGTATTGTTTTTTCACTCTGTTGCTTCTCTCTTTTATATTACCTTTGGAAATGTGTTGTTGAGTATCGTATATATACTTTTCTATAACACTGCATGGGAATGTCCTTTTGATTACTGTACTCCCATGTTCCCCTTCCCCCAGGACACTCCGTGAGACAAGCAATTTTATATTGTTCAGTGTGTCTTTCCTGAAGAAACTTTTCAATAAATAAATAAATTATGACTAAAGATTGGTCTCTGTAAAAACATCAGGCATTTGCTCTTAATCTAAATCGACATGGTTTATATTGTCTATATGATGGACCTGGTGTCCCCCTCCTGCATCCCCTCATTGTTTTGGTTTTGTTTCTCCCCCCTCTGTCAGAGCTATTTTAAGGAACAATGTCATCTCTATGGTCCGAGCCAGATGAGCCAAGGATTCCAGGAGTTCATAGACTTAGTATATCTCTGTGGGTGAAAATCCAGGCCAGCTACAACAGTTACAAAGATCCCTAGAAGAAGTAGAGGAGCTCTTTTATAACTGGATCACACTGAATGTGAAGATGAGACCCATTTCACAAATATATATCCTGATAATTACACAGCTTTCTCAGAGCACAGGTCAGATCCGACTGAAATGGGAAAGTGAAGCAAATCATACTATTGCTACCCAAGACTGACTCTGTGCCCTGCAGCAAGGTTGGCGCATGACATCCTCTCCATCGTGGGGAGAATTCCAGTGGAAGGTGATAGTGCACTTTTTTAGAACCCCTGTTATTACTCAGCATTTTGGCTCCACATACTCCTCCCTCTGCTGGCGTAACTGTGGCATGGCAGGATCTCACTATCACATTTTTTGGAAATGCACCCTGTTACAATCTTTTTGGCAACAGATACATGCCCACTTACAACAAATCCTTGGGGTGTCCCTTCCCTCAGATTTTCCCTATCTAGTTCTCGGTATCCATGGTAGGACCCACCTTCTCATGTCTAAACCAAACAGACCACTATACCATGTGCTCAGAGTAGCTGCACTTAAATGTATTTCCCTGACTTGGTTGTCGGCTGAACCCCTGACAATAACACTCTGGGTAAAGAAAGTGAAGTAACTGGAGGTCATGGAGAGAATTACAGCCACCCTCAGACTCCAGTTAGACAAATTCTTGGAAATATGGAGGCCATGGCATTTGTAAATGGAGCAGGAGGGGCTGGGTGGGAGGGTTTACCCATGCCACAGCGACAGTCGGCATGGAGACATCCCCGACAGCGACAGCCGCAATGCCGACTGTTGGCATCGCAGTGTCAGGGATGCCTCCGTGCATCCACCAGGAACTCCGAGTCGGAGTTGGGCCGGGGGGGGGGCAAACACCCAGCGAAGCAGTCCCGGTCGCCAAACAGACCACCACAGCTACAGGCCAATTTTGCCTGATTCCTGTCGCTGTGGTGGTCTTTGCGATCTAGGAGCTGCTGCGGTAACGGTATACCAGGTGGGAGGATTGGGGAGGGAAGTCCAGACTTAATGCTAGGCAGAGAAACAGAATAGAGTGCTGCATTGAAAGGGGGGGCTTGAGGAGGATTTGAGGAGTAGCTCTTTGCTACACCAACACATTGCATTCCCATTCATATCCATATTTAATTAGTTAATCCCTGAACTGAACTTTTTCTTGCAGTTGGCTCATTGATTTACTCATGTTTCAGAATATTACAACCTAAGGGTCAAAGAAGCACACCGCATACAAAGTCACTTTATTGCTCTTTCTTTTTTTTTCTCCCAGCAATGCCTGTTAAAATCAAGGATGATCTGTTCTTTCTTTATTCCTTTTCTTACTATCGACAATATACGGTCTAGACAATAGGTAATGAAATCAGTCGCAGCGCTATCAGATCTTTAATTGTCTTCATATGGACTGAACTCAGCTGATAGACAAACCTGTCTAGCTTATGTTTGTGGAAAGGATTTTCATTCATCGTCCACCTGCAGGACGGAAAAACAAAAGTGACATGCTTTCATTTCTATTGGTCTGTGTATTAATATGGCTATTCTTGTTAATGTATGGTTGGCTGCATGAAATTGTACTCGAATGCATTTTTGCCTTAAAAAAAATTAAAGTGAAAAAAAAAATCCAGGCCAGCTGTTAATGTCTCCATTTTCCCAGATCCTCTTTCATAATTCTGACCACCCTCCTCACTATCCACCTGGCCAGAGATCTTAATATCATCCACAAAGAGGCATATTTTTTCCTGTATCCCTACCCAAATACCATAGATGAAGATGTTGAAGAGGACCGTCTCAGGACTGATCCCTGTGGCACACCACAAGTGACCACCCTGTCCCCCGAGAATTCCCCATTAATTTCCACCCTCTGGGTTTTGCCACTCAGTCAGTTTCTCACCCATGCTGTGAACCTGACCCATTCTTCCTTACCAACCACCGAAGTGGGACAGCATCTGAGGTTTTACTGAAGTCAGTATGTTTCCCACCTGCCCCTTGTCCACTTCTGTTATCACCCAACGGAAGAACTCAGTCAGGTTTATGTGACACAATCTCCCCACTGTGAAACCTTGTTCTTTTTGTCCAGAAATCAATTTGCCCCATGAAATTTACCAGCCTCTCCTTATAATGGTCTCTAGCAGCTTACTCACTATAGATATTAAACTGACAGAGCTATAGTTCTCTGGTTTATCCTTGGTTCCACTCTTGATGTGGAACAACATTCATTTTCCTCCAGTCCCTGCGTACAATTCCTGTCTCCAGTGAGCTGTTGAAGAGTTCAGTCAATGGCTCCACTAGGCCCTGCCCCATCTCCTTTAGCGCACAAGGATGCTGCCCATCCTAGCCCATAAACGTATCCACCATCAGTGCCCTTACGCCCTCTAGTACCCTTGTCATTGGGATCGGATCCTCACTGACACCCTCCACTTCCTCCCACTACATCATGATGGTATATTTAGGCAATGGCCCCTTTTTCTCTACTGTGAGCACTGAAAAGAAATGTTTATTTAGTATGTCTGCATGTCCTCTAGTCTCCTCTTCCTCCTACTCATTTTCTCTTTTTAATCTTACACTTCCTTCCTTATTTTTTCATTTCTCTTGCATGTAACGGAAGAGTCTTATCTTCCTTTCTACATTTCCTCCACTGTTCTTAACTCTCTATCAGCCTTAGCCTTCCTCACTTTCCTGCTGCTTCCTGCATCATGTTATGAAACTTTACCCTATCCCCCTCCTTCATGGATGGATTTGTATTTCTAAATGCCTTTTTTGTCACCCTTACAGCCACCACAACATCACTTATGAACCACAATGGTTTCTTACCCCTCTTATTTTTCACTCTTACCCTACACAGAGATCTGTTATTTCTGCTATCCCATTTTGTATCATGTCTTACTGTGCTTCCCCACCCTCTGCGCCCTTACCCCTTCCAGTTTTCCCTTCAACAGCTCCCTCTTCCTCAGAATATTAGCCCTCCTGAAATCCAGGACCTTGTCTGGGAATGATTCCTTGCCGCTTCTAGTCTGATATCAAACCATACTGTCTGGTGGACACTGGCTCCCAATGGGTCCAGCGCTGTGACTTTCTGTATACTGTCTCTGTTCAAAAAGACTAAGTTGAGGATGACTGCACCTCTTGTGGGCTCCTCCACCCATTTTACTAGGAATGATTCCTGAAAAACATCCACCAGCAGCTGACTTCTTGCACTTTCTGCTGCTGGAATCCTCCAGTCCACATCAGGCATTATGAAGTCGCCCAGAAGCTGCATCTCCCCTTGCCTTGTTGTTGTCCTTTTAATTTCATCCTCTAGTTCTCAATCTGCTTCCACTTTTTGTGATGGTGGCCTATATACTGCCCCAACACTGTTGTTTCTCCATCACCATTTATACCCATGCTGTCTCTGTGTACTCACCTTTCTCCGTATCCTCGATCTCTGTAGCATTTATACTCTTCCTTACATATAATGCCTCCCCTCCTACACCCTCCTTCTCTGTCTCTTCTGAATACTACATATTCTGTTATGGTCATGTCCAGGTTATGATACTCAGTTGCCCACGTTTCAGCAATGGCCACAGTTCCAAGCGTGTTTCCGCCACCACTGCCTCCAGGTCATTAATCTAATAACTCAAATACCTGACATCTGTGCACACAGCCCTACAGGATATCTGTTTCCCCCTACATTTGGTCCTGCCCCCTTCACCGTACTCCATGACCTCTTCTCCAGCCTTGTCCCTGTCACCATCCTCCTACCTCCCTCCTAGTTCCCCTGCTGACCCTCTCCTACTATTTATACCATCACCCCCCTGTCTCCCACATACATTTTTGCCCTGTTGTTTCTTCTGTATTTCTTAGCTCTTGTGTAGCACTTCCAACTTCTCTTAATTGGGTAGGTGCACCTGTCTGCATCTACTCTGCTTCCCCCTTTGCTGGTTTATAAACATCTTGATGCATTCTTTAAACTTGCATCCTAGCATCCTGGTGTGCTAGTCAGAGGGGTGAAGGCCATCTGGCTTGAATAACCTCCTATCCCTCCAAGAGTGGCCCCAGTCTCCCGGGTACCCCATCCCCCCTCCCTGCACCACTTCTTCAGCCATGCATTGAAGTGAGTGATCAGAGGAATCCTCCTCTCTCCCTGCCCCAAACTGACAGGACCTCTGAAGAAGTTAAAGAGACTGCTACCAGCTTAAGCCTCCCTCCTAGCTTCCTAAAGTTATCCTGACCCTCCTCCAGGAGTCTGTAAACCAAGTCATTTATTTATTTTGTTTTTATTTACCAGGTAGGTGCTCTAGACAAATCAGTTGCCTATTTTCAAGCACAACCCAGGAGAATAGAACAAAGGTGGTCAAAGTAAGGAACAGTCATGACAAATATTCAGTATAAACAGATTTCAGTACAAAACAGACAACAATAAAATGATAGAATGGAAACAGTGCTGGGAGTAATACAGTAAGATTCAAAGCATATGACCATACAAGACAATACATTTCTATATACAATAATTGACATACAGAATAAAGTTCTAGGGTATGTATCTTCGTTGGTAGAAGTTACCCTAGGTGGACAATGACATCCTGCCCATCTCCCCTTCCCACTCCCCTAACAATTTTTTATACCCTTCTAACATCCCTCCCAAATGAAGCTCCTGGAAGGGACCTAACTATTCTGCCCCCTGCTCCTGTTACCCATTCTGTCCCCCATAAGATAAGAGTCCCATATCACAAGCACTTTCTTAGCCCTCTCCTTTTTCTTGGACTCCAATCACAAATCACATGTCAGCTATCCTGTTGGTGACAGATCTGGTCTTCTAGGCAACCACAAGTGCCGGTCTCCTCGCTGGAGAGTTTGGACAATCTGAATAGCACACTGGGGCAAATCTGTGTACTGCTACCACCACTGGGACAGCACCTGCATGTACACGTCTTCCCTGCCACATTGCTGAAAACAATCCAACCCTCAGTCTGGACCTTAGATGCCCATTATGGAAAAGACATAGTGGTTGCCCGCACCAGCAACCACTGGGACCTGCCAGAAAATGCTTTGTTCAGTTCTTACCACAGCCAGTTCTGCAGTGAGTGCTGCAAATCAGGTCCACACCATTGCTGCCTCCAGATGGCTTTCCTAAAGACTTCTTTTAAGTACCTCAGAGTTTGGCTTGCCTGTCATCTTGATTTCTTGGTTCATCTTGATGCCATTCACCAAAGACTTCTCCACAAACTTGGTGCACTGTACAGGAACAAAGCGAGTATCCCGCTTCCTGTCTGCCGTGAGATTGTTTTAAAGATGATTCTTCCTATCTTTGATTATGGTGACATGGTCTTTAGGGCTGCGCCCAAATCCTCCCTTGCCAGACTGGACCCCCTCTTTCACTCTTTCTGTCATTTTGCTTTAGACTATGCCCCTCATACTCATTATTGTTCACTCTACTCTGCCCTTTCTCTCCCCCCTCTCTTGATGCCAGGTACCTTTCCCATTGTGTTTCCTTTATTTCAAAATTCTAGTTTAGTGCTCTTCCCTCCTACCTTGCATCCTTCTTACCATCTCCCCCTGATTCTAGCTACCCTCTCCGCAGTAGTACTTTTCATTCCCCCTTTATTCTTTCTAGAAAATTTCTGCTGGTCAATCTGCTTTCTCTTATTGATTCCCTAGGTTCTGGTCCTCTCTTCCCCTGTCAATTCCCTCTGCTTCATCTGCTTTCTCCTTAAAGTATCTTTTTCATGACTTTTTCTCCCTCCTGCAATGACTCTTTTACTCAAAATCTCACATTGCAATCCCCCCCAGTAGTTTGCCTTGTTCCATTACTGTTCTTTACTTGAAATGTATTACCCTCACCACCACATCTCAATCTGTACCGTATGTACATATTTTTATACTGTTGATTATACTTCTGTTTTATTGTATTGTATATGATTTTCCATATCCCTTTTTCCCCATGACATGTCTGGAAATGAGCTGTTATCAGTCAGTATGTCTTTCCTGGTATAACTTTTGAAACAAATAACTAAATAAATAACTATGACTACACCACAGCTGTTGCATCATATCAGGCCCCCCTTCCCCCACTGTGTCCCTCCACAGCTCTCCACAGACTTGCCTGCTTCTGTTGGAAGCTGAGAAACTTGCTATACTGCAGAGAACAAACTAGAACGCATTTGAGGAACTGGGAACCTGGTAAAACATAATATTGTTGGGGACTAGTTAGTAAGGTAAGCTATGCTTCCTACAGAAAGTTTCATTATTTTCTTATTGGCATTAAGAATTGCAGGATTCCATTAAAGTGTAGTAATTTTATAACCAGAGGGGGTGAAATACAACTGAAGTTACTTGATTTCTGTGCTAGACACATAGGATTTGGAAGAAAATTTGTGCAATATTTTAGAAGTGTCCTGCTGGCTAAGTAGTGAGTTCATTTTTATCCATGGACTCAGTAGAGTGGTTTGTGTAGGAGCAGTGGTCTAGTAAATGGTGGTGTTGGTTGACTTACTATAAAGGGCAGTACTCACCAGGGTGGTGGAGCAGTGGTGTATTTGATTGTTTCTAACAGTCACCAGTGGTTGTGGTCTACCCACCCACCCTTCCTCACCCCACCTACCCCAGGCATGGCATTTCCTTTATAGCCAAGGTTCTGACATCACTTCCTCAACAGGTCTTGGGGCAGAAATGTCATATTCTTAATTACCCAGCACAGTGCATAAAGGGTAAGTACACATAAAAAAAATGTATATATTACTCATTGTGTATTATAAGGAAGAGGGACATGTGGGGAGTGGTGCAATGCACTGGCTGTGGGGCAGTAATTTTCCGGGAGACATTCTGGAATCTGCATTGCTGCCCTATTTGCAGGCAACTGTCAGCTCTGAGGGAGGAGGTTGCCCACTTCCAGGCTGAACTGGCAAGGACTAAGGAGGCCTCCTCCACCCAAAGAGCACCAGTTCCACAACCACTGCCTCAGAGGTTGCCATGTGTGAAGAGCAGATGAAAAACAGTAGATTCTGGGAGGGTGAGGGTGTTGGAACGGAGGCGTAGTCCCCGAGTTGTACCTCTACACAAATCATATGTCAGTCTGGCAAATCAAGGTTCCTCTATGATGACACCCTCATAGGAGACCAAGAAGAATGCTGGAGACATCCACAAGGGAGACCCACAAAAGAGTGGCAAGGGACACCACAGGGGAAAGAAACAGCTTCTGATAGGGGACTCAATTGTTAGGGGTGTAGACCTGGGGAAGGGAGAGGAGAGGGAAGTAAGGTGCCTGCCCGGTGCCATGGCTTGGAGGGACAGGAAGCAAATCCTCAGGATTGCAGAAGCAACATCACAGGACAGGAAACTAGATATCATTGTCCACCTCGGGACAAATGACCTGGCTAGGCATGAGATCAGTGCAGTGCAGAATGAATTTGTGGAGTTGGGGAGGGGCCTCAGACATGTAGCAAGCACTGTAACCTTCTCAGAGGTGCTGCCAGTCTATGGCAGGGGTGAGACTAGGGTACTGCACACCATGCAGTTTAATGAATGGTTACAAAACTGGTGCAGAGCACAGTGCTTTGGCTTCATTGGGGACTGAGGGGCCACCTGGAGAGATGAAGGTCTATACTGGCATGATGGTCTGCATCTGTCCAGGAAGGGAAACACACTCCTAGGTGACAGGTTTAAAGGCTTCCTTGGCAAGCTTTTAAACTAGCCAAGGGGGGAGGTGCTGATAGAAAACAGGAAAGTTCAAGCCTCCCCCAACAAAACATGGCAGGTAGTAGGGTAAACACTGAGGTACAGAGCTTGACAGAGGGAAGGACAGGGGTAAATGGACAAGGGCAATAAGAGCAGGGATGGGGTAAAATAGGATAAAGCCAACATTAAATGGTGGGCAATGAGTACCAATGCCCATAGTCTGGGAAACAAGCTTCTGGAGCTAGTAGCCCTGATGGAAGAGGAACACTTGGATATTGTGGCAGTCACAGAAACATGGTACACAGAGAACCATGACTGGGATGTCAACATACCAGGGTACACAATCTACAGAAGGGACAGGGAGGGTAAAAGAAGAGGTGGAGTAGCTCTCTACATAAGGGAAGGGATCAAAGCTACAGAATTAAAAAATAAAGGGGGAGGACAAGAGGAACTCTGGGTCACCTTGGAGACAGGGAATGGCAACACAATCCGCACAGGGGTTGTATACAGACCTCCATCTCAAGGGGAGGAAATGGACAAGAAAATGATAGAGGGCATTCTCAAAATGGCTGAAAAAGGGGAGATACTGTTGAAGGGGGACCTGAATATGCCAGATGTTAACTGGGCGACATGGACTGCAGCCACATCCAAGAGCAGGGTCATTCTGGATGCCCTAAAGGGGCATGCTTTTAGACAGCTAGTGGTGGAACCCACTCGGGAGGGAGTAATATTAGACCTGGTACTCTCAAATGGAGAGAGGATCACAAATTTAGAAGTCAGTAGACATCTGGGAACAAGCGACCACTGCACAGTGTGCTTCACAATAAACACAACCATGGAGACAAGCCATACAAAGACAAGGATACTGGACTTTAGAAGGACTGACTTTGGCATAATGGGTGAATTCCTAAGGAATGCATTAACAAATGGCCAGAAAGGAGGGGTGGAAGAACAATCGAGAAAAATCAAAACTGCCATCATGGAGGCAACAAGCCTTTGTGTGAAACAAATAAATAAAACAAAGCGGAATAAAAAAACACTATGGTTCTCAAAAGAGGTGTCAGGGAAGGTTAAGGAGAAAAAGACTGCATTCAAAAAGTATAAGGAATCACAGATGGAACACGACAGGGAACTGTATCAAGTAAAGCAGAAAGAAGTGGTGAAGGCAGTCAGAAAAGCAAAGGCCCAAACCGAGGAAAAGATAGCCAACTCAGTTAAGAAGGGGGATAAAACCTTTTATAGGTACATTAGGGAGCATAGAAAGGTTAAGGGAGGGATAGTGAAGATTAATAAAGGAGAGGGGAGGTGGGCAGAGGGAGACAGTGAAAAGGCAGAGATACTGAATGAATACTTTTGCTCAGTATTCACAAAAGAAGAAGAGGAGGAGATACCTAAACCAAACAATAGAAGCACTCTGAGTAGTGGGATTGACGCCAGTCCATTTACAGAAGAAAGAGTCCAGAAAGAACTCCTAAAACTCAAGGTGGACAAAGCAATGGGGCCTGACGGGATCCACCCTAGAATCCTAAAAGAGCTAAGGGAGGAACTAGTGACACCACTAACCACACTTTTTAACAAATCATGGGAAGATGGGGTGGTACCTGAGGACTGGAGGAGGGCAAATGTGATTCCCCTTCACAAAAGTGGGAGCAAGGCAGAAGCAGGAAACTATAGACCTGTTAGTTTGACCTCAGTGGTGGGGATAATGATGGAATCACTTCTGAAAGAAAGAATTGTTCAGTACCTAGAGGCCAGTGGGGCACAGGACCCAAAGCAGCATGGATTCACAGCAGGAAGGTCATGTCAGACGAATCTAATCTAATCAGTCCTTTTTAATGTCTTTATAAGTGACATTGCAGAGGGACTGGAAGGAAAAGTATGCTTCTTTGCAGATGACACAAAGATCTGCAACAGGGTTGATACACAAGGAGGCGTGGAAAGGATGTGAAGGGACTTGGCAAGGTTGGAGGAATGGTCAGAAGTATGGCAGCTTGGATTCAATGCAAAGAAGTGCAAAGTAATGCACCTGGGAAACAAAAACCCAGGGAAGACTACACAATGGGGGAGGTAGTAACAACAACAGAAATGGAAAGAGACCTAGGGGTAATCATATCAGATGACCTTAAGGTTGGCAAGCAATGGAGAAGGCGTAGGAGGGCTGGGGATACTGGGATGTATAGGAGAGGTATCACAAGCAGAAAACAGGAAGTTGTTATCCCCTTGTAAAGACAGTTGGCGAGACCCCATCTGGAGTACTGCGTCCCGTTCTGGAGACCCCATCTCCACAAGGACATAAACAGGATGGAGGCAGTTCAGAGGAGGGCAACTAAAATGGTGCAGGGTCTGCAAGAGAAACCATACAAGGAGAAACTAAAGGAGCTTAATATGTATACCCTTGAGGAAAGAAGGGAGAGGGGGGACATGATAGAAACGTTTAAGTACCTCAGTGGAATCAACAAAGTCCAAGAGGGTAGCATCTTTCAGAAAAAGAGATGTGCAAGAACAAGGGGACACAATTTGAAGATAGAGGGGGGACGGCTCAGAGGCAATGTGAGGAAGTATTTTTTCACAGAGATGTTGGTGGACGCATGGAACTGCCTTCCTGAGGAGGCTGTGGGGTCTAAAACTGTGGGAGAATTCAAGAATTCATGGGACTGACATAAGGCAATTTTTGTGGGGGGTAGGAAAAAATAGGCTGTTGGTTAAATAGGATCTGCAGCTTATCCTCTAGGTAGGGAAATGGGCAGACTAGGTGGGCCATTTGGTCCTTATCTGCCATCAAAGTCTATGTTTCTATGTTTCTTTGACTGGGTGACCAAAGAACTAGACCAGGCAGGGGCTGTGGATATGGCCTACCTAGACTTTAGCAAGGCATTTGACACAGTCCCACACAAAAGATTAATAATCAAGTTAGCCAGCCTGGGAGTGGGTCCCAGGGTGGTAGGCTGGGTAGCAAACTGGCTGCACAACAGGACACAGAAGGTAACAGTGAATGGAACACATTCTGAAGAAAGGGGTTACTAGTGGAGTACCTCAGGGCTCAGTACTGGGTCCAGTCCTCTAACGTCTTTATAGGTGACATTGCAGAGGGTCTGGAAGGAAAGGTATGGCTCTTTGCAGATGACACAAAGATCTGTAACAGAGTTGATACACAAGGAGGGGGGTAGAAAGGATGAGAAGGGACTTGGCAAGGTTGGAGGAATGGTTAGACATATGGCAACTTAGATTCAATGCAAAGAAGTGCAAAGTAATGCACCTGGGAAATAAAAATCCAGGAGAAGAGTACACAATAGTAGGGGAGGTACTAAGGACAACAATAATGGAAAGGGATCTGGGTGTAGTCATATCAGATGACCTAAAGGTAGGTAAGCAATGTGAGAAGTCAGTAAGGAGAGCCAGGGGGATACTGGGATGCATAGGGAGGGGCATCACAAGTAGAAAAAGGGAAGTGGTTATCCCTCTATACAGACAGTTGGTGAGACCCCATCTGGAGTACTGTGTAGTTTTGGAGACCTCATCTATGCAAGGACATAGACAGGATGGAAGCAGTCCAGAGGAGGGCAACTAAAATGGTGCAGGGTCTACATCAGAAACCATATGAAGAGAGACTGAGAGAGCTTAATATGTATACCCTTGATGAAAGGAGGGACAGGGGGACATGATAGAAACTTTAAGTACCTCAAGGAATCAACAAAGTCCAGGAGGGTAGCATCTTTCAGAAAAAGAGTGTAAGAACAAGGGGCACAATTTAAAATTAGAGGGGACGGCTCAGGGTAATGTGAGGAATTTCTTTTCACGGAGAGAGTGGTGGACGATGGAACCGCCTTCCTGGAGAGGTTGAGGGGTCTAAAACAGTGGAGGAATTCAAACATGGATGGGACAGACATAAGGCAATTATAGTGGGGGTTGCAGGAAATAGGCTGTTGGTTAACTAGAATCTGCAGCGTATCCAATAGTTAGGGAAATGGGCAGACTGGGTGGGCCAAGTGGTCCTTATCTGCTGTCAAAGTCTATGTTTCTATGTTTCTCTTGTATTTACTTTATTATGCCCCTGGTTTCCCTATTGCTCTTGTAGGACCTACATCCCTAGTACCTCACTAGTGTCTCTGTCATGGTTCCTTCAGTAAAGACCCTTCTCTCAGGGTACCCTAGATAGAATTTCTCTTGGATCTCTTTTACACTCCTGGGGCCAGATATTCAGAAATGTGCCGAAGGAAGGGCAATCCTGGCACAGCACAACTGAACTGCGCAATGGCGCAGTGATTGCACTATTAAATGGTTGCGCACTGCAACATGCACCATAGCAACATGGCTGAATATCACAGGGATGCGCTATGGCGCAGTCAGAGGTGTGCCAGGGAGCAGCCAGGCATGCACCATAGTGCAACCAGGGATGCGCAAGGGGCAAAGGAAGATGCACCAAGGCACAGCAGGAGCAGCCACAGACACAGAGGGAGCTAGGCATCAGGGAAGGCGGTGGGGAGAACAGCACGGGGAGGTGGTGGAACCAGGCCAGGAACACTGGCAGTGACACACATCCGGCCCACAGGTGACCACCACCCATGGAGCCCAGGCATGCAGCCAGCCCCCACCACACTGGGCAGTGGATGCATGGTACAGGCAGCACCGACGTCCAAGGGCAAGCCCCCACTGGCCACCACCCACCAGATGGCACGCTCCCACCCACCCAGACAACAGCATGCCACACCCTGGCACACAGCACCCAACATACATGCCACACAACCCATACAGCCAGCCCATGACCACTGCAAGGCACAGCCACTGACTGAGGGGCATGACACCACTATGCACGGTCCACACAACGACACTAGCGCACCACATGGCCACCCACCACACCACTGCAGCATAGGCCCACTCGCCAGCTACAAAGCAGACACGGACACAGGCAGGTAAACAAGTAACATATGTATAGCAAAGTAAACATCAAGCACAGTACACAACAGTTGTAAACATGTGGGAGGGTAGGTGAGGGGACAGGGAACAGAGCCTGTACAGTGGGATGGGGAAGGTAGGGGAAGGGAGGTCAGGGGTGAGAAGGGAGCTGTAGTCCATTATAGCTGACCACGGCCTGCTGCCACCTGGCGCCTCCCCCTGCTCCGGTCCCTGAGCAGGATCCATCTCGTCTGGTCTGCCATCTCCATTGTGTGGGAGGTAATCAAAATGATCTGTCACAGGAGGTGACAATACAGAGACAGGCGGGAACCCCTCCAGACACTTATGGCAAAGGAAGAGACAGGTGATCACTGCACGTCCATAGCACTCTGTCCCCCCACTGTGCGCAGCAGACAATGGGAACACACACACCCCTGGAGTGGCACCCTGGCCTCCCGCAGTAAGTGGGCCTCAGCCTACCACTAACCCAGCAAGCCATGGCAGTGCACAGCATTGGACACTGCCTCCCAAGGGCCATCCGACTGCACAGTGGCAGGCAGGTGGAACAGTGCTGCAGCAGAACCACTGCGGCACTGGTGGCAGCCGGACGCACACCCATCCCACCAACAGCTGCCACACATGTGCGATGGCCGCCGCCCCTCAGCGCCATGCACACTGCACTGTGCACTGCACACAGCTGCCATGGCACAAGGCACAGGAGGCCATGGCCGTACCCCCACCGACCACCCTGCACAGCAATGAATGAATTCACAGTGCCTACCTGCCCACTGTGGTGCTGTGTGTGCTGGTCCTGCTGCTGCCCCTCCATCACTGCTAGGTCCTGCTCCCCCCAGCTGAAGGGTGGTCCACTAGGGGCCCCTGTTGTCCTGGCACACTTCCGATCTTTAGGTCCTAGGACAGGAACCCAGACAGACACACATCAGAACACAGCCACGGCATGAGCCCACCACCCCCACCCCCAAGCACAGTGTGTGCCCTAGCTAGGCAAGGCTGCAGGGCAGTGGTGCAGCGCACACAGTGACAGACAATGCCATGCCACAGGGCACACAATGACAGCCCCCCCAGGCATGGCATACAGCCCTGCCAACACCATGGTACAGTGGTCGTGCACAGGCACTGTATGTACCCACTTACCTGGCTGTGGCACGGCTCCCCCTGCAGACACGCACCTGCAGCACCCTCAGATGCTCCAGGTCCCTCCTCACCAGATCACCGTACCAGTGGCAGCACTGCTCCCTGGTGTGCTGCACCCCGTGGCCTGGACCAGCCCATCTGCAATGGCCTGCCACACCTCTGTCCCGGGCCGCTGTAGGGGCTGCTGTCTGAACAGGCTGGCGCCATGGGGCTCCACGTGGGCCACCAGGTTGATGAGCTCCACCTGACTCCAGTTCCTTGACCATCATACAGCATGGCGCACCATGGTGCTATTGCAAACTAGCTATACAAAATGGTGCCCAGTAGCACACGTGAACAACATGCAATTAGAAGAGTGCCTCGTAAGCTATTGCGCTGCCACCAGCAATCACGCATCTCCAGAGAGGCACAGCATGGGCTTGGCCACACCAGCATATGGAGCAGAGGCCCCAAGAGGGCATAGGACCGGGTGGGGTCAGGGTTAGCATGCACAATGTGCGCATGGATGCCATAGGGCCCATGACGCATGGTGCACAATGGGGCCATGAATGCACCATGGTACATAGGTCCAATAGCACCCAAGAGTCATAGGCCCCCAAGCACCATAGGCCCAATGGCACCTGAGTGCCATAGGCCCAATAGTGCCTGAGCGCAATAGGCTCAACAGCGCTCCTAGTGCACAGTGTGCAATGGGCGGTTGCACATGCCACGGCACATGCATGGTGTCAAGGGTGCACTGCGTATGGCATGGCATTGCACCACAACATGCGCTGCAGCAAGTCCACTGCACAAGAGCGCGATATTCAGCCGTCATATGCAGATGAGCTCATCAGCCTATCCACAGTGCAATGGGGATAGTTGCATGTCATTACCATTGCACAACAATCCATTTGCATGCGATGCGCTACAAAGGCACCGCACAACCGCACAGGCCATGAATCAATATTGCAACCATCCGACGTAAGTTGTGCCTGCTGAGGGGATGGACAGCAGAGTGGGATGGATGGCTGGGGTTGACCGCTGCAGCCAGTAACCACATGTCCATGTCCACAGGTAGCAACATGTCTCAGCATGAGGAGGGTGAGGAGCGTGGGCCTGCCCACAAACGCAGGCCCAACCTTACTAAGGCGGAGGCAGATGCCCTGTTCAAGACGTACCTTGACAGGGAGCCATTGCTTAGTGGCACCACTGGCACACCCCAGGCTAGGCCTGGGTGGAGGTGGCAGCTGCTGTGAACCAGCAGGGCAGCCACCAGTGGTCTGCACAGGAGTGCAGGAAGAAGGTGGGCACCAACAAACGTCGGATCAAGGAGAAGGTGGCAGCCATAAGGGCTGCCAGTTCGGCCACTGGTGGGGGCCAGGCTGTTGTGCCACACCTCACGGTGCAGGAGGAGCTGGTGGCAGCCACCATGTGGTGCAGTCGAGGGTGTGCCGGGTGATGGCTTCCAGACTGGAGAGAGCCCATCACTACATGGTAGGTATGCTGGGTCGGGGGTGGGGGGAAGTGAATGGTACGGCAGCACTAACACATCTGTGTTCCCTTACCTGCCGGCCCACCAGCATGCAGTGTCAGGGGCACCTGCGGCTGCCGTAGGGGCATGCCCAGCCCCAGAGGACCAGCCATCCACATCCATGGGCATCCAGGGACCCAGTCGGCTGCAGCACACCACCGCCATCCAGCCAGATATTCTTGGCATGGTGGTGGACGAGGCCCTAGCTGTGTTCCAGTGGGATGACAGCCTTGGCGTGCTCTGTGCAGAGACACAGATTGAGGCAGGGTCCGACACCGATGATAATGTGACCATAATACTGGACAGCGGGGATCTTGTTGTGGAGGAGACACCCATACCATTCACCATCACTGGCAGCACGGCCAGTGGCCTGCTGTGGGTGGAACAGCTGCCTACCACTGCCCCTGGTACCGCTGTGTGCACAGGCACAGCGGCGCTGGGTGGCTGTGGTGGTGCACCCACAGAGGCACTGGCCAGCACACAGGGGCCGGAGGGGTGGCAGCAGCAGATGGATGGGGATGTTGGTGGCAGAGCACTGCATCTGCCTCCCGGTGCACCTGACATTGTCCAGCCCCGTAGGAACCAGCTGTGCAGTGTGTGGCCGTGCCTTGCACCAGTGGGGCCGACGACACGCCCATGCACCCCTGGGCACTGACCCCATGACCGAGCACACCCGATTGCTGCAGGCCTCTGTGGAGCAACAGATGCTGCTCATAGCTGGGGTGTGTTGACTTGGTGCAGAGGTGGGCCAGGCAGCTAAGCAGCATGACAGGGGCACTGTGCAGGTCCTGGAGGCTGTACAGCACCTGCGGAAGGACACGACCGCATCCCTGGACCGCATAACCAATGCAATCATGATCGGTTTTGCACCACTGGCTGCCACAGGGCATGGTCACCTGCCATAGACACTGCGGATTTCAATGTCTGCCACAGACACTGCGGAGTGCAATGTCCACCCCATGGCCCCGGTGTCGAGCGACCCCCGCAGTGTCGATGCCGGGCTCTGCTGTGGGCAACCCAGGCATGCCTGGGGTGGGCCTGTTTGGGAGCCTGCAGACCCCTGCGAGGACCCAGTCACGTTCCTGCAGTTCGACCCTGGGAGGCAGTCACAGACCCCCCCCATGGCTGTTGCACAGCTTGTGGCTGCCAAGCGGCCATGACGTGGCCATCCCCGTGTCCATGGTGGCTGTGTGTCTGCAAAGCAGACCTGATGTGCGCACCACCCTCTCCGCTGCCACCACCCTGTGTGCACCTGGGTGATGTGTGTGTGTGTGTGCATGACACAGTCATGGCATCTGTGTGTCGCACCACACGCTGCCCGTGTGCGCACCTGCCCAGCCACTGGCCCATGTGGTATGTGCATGATGATGCCAGCACAGCACTGGTTGTGCTTGTGCACCGGCACCCTGCATCTGATCCACGCCATGTGCTAGCACCTGGGCGCATGCCTGCGAGTGCCAGTGTGTGCATATGTGTGTGTGTGTGTGTGTGTGTGTGTGTGTCTTTGTTGCTGTACAGTGCTATGAGGTGTTGCATGTGGCTGTGTGGCACGGCCCCCCCACACCCCTTCCCTATGCCTGGGTGTGCATGCCCATGGCCTTGCCCGCACATACCTGTGTGCCCTGCCACTGTGTCTGTTCTGTGCATGGGGGTTTGTCCACCTACCTGTGTGCACCGTAGTGCTCCTGTGTGATTGTGTTGCGATGCTGGCGAGCCATCCTCTGGAGCCGGGGATCCCTCCACTCAGAGGGGGCTGCCCATCACCACCCGGCCCATTGCCCACATCGTCCCCACTACTGTTCCCCTCATCGGCCTCGACAGCTATCCCACGGTCAATGGCCATGTTGTGCAGCATGCAGCAGGCTAGAAGTAGGCCACAGGCCTTCAAGGGCTGTACTGTAGGGCACCGCCGGACCTGTCTAGGCAACGGAACTGTGCCTTCAGCATCCCGAACACACGCTCATTGATGTTCAGCATGCTGGTGTGTGCCTCATTATACTGCTCCTCCACTGGGGATGACGTGCACCGGTAGGGGGTGAGCAGCCAGGGCCTGAGTGGGTAGCAACTGTCATCTGTGTGGACAGAGTTCGGTTAGCATGGTGTCCTCAGTCACTGTGCCCCTTGCCCGTC
Organism: Neoceratodus forsteri; assembly: GCA_016271365.2. NCBI lineage: Eukaryota > Metazoa > Chordata > Ceratodontiformes > Ceratodontidae > Neoceratodus > Neoceratodus forsteri. Next base: position 244,273,844 of record CM057454.1, on the reverse strand, counting down.
CCTGGCGCACCCACCAGCACTCAGCCCTGCCCACCCCCCATGCCCTGCTGTACCCAGCTGCCCGTGATCTTACCATACTCACCCACTAGGTAACCTGTGGGGATATCCCCAATCTCAAACCTGTGGCACAGTGCTGAGCTGTGCCAGATGTAGGCATCATGTCCGCCCCCATGGTGTGTGGCACAGACATTGGTTATGTGCCCCCTGGCATCACACACCACCTAGCAGTTGATACTGGGGTAGCCCTTTCTGTTGACATATGCTACCCACTCCAGACCAGGTGGCATGCGGATGCCCACATGGATGCAGTCGATGGCCCCTAGCAAGCCAGGCATCTATGCTATCCTGTGGAACTCCTGCATGGTTGCTGTACACTCTGCCTGTGTGCTGGGGAAGTGGACGTATTCCACAGCTTGTGGCAGCAGGGCATTGAGGAACTGTGTGAGGAGTCATGATGTGGCCGACTGGGTTATGCCAATGGTGTCCCCTGTTGGTCTCTGGAAGGTGCCCATGGCGAGCAGACACTTGACAGCTGTTACCTTCATCTCCACTGTTAGGACATGACTCCGTCTAGTGGGTGCCAGCATCTCCTCACTGCACAGCTCACAGAGCTCTCTCAGAATCGCCTGGGTCAGGTGACACTGGTCCACGATCTCCATGTCAGCGTGGGTCTCAAAGCTGATGCGGGGCCGGTAAGGCCTGTTCCGGGTGTACCGCCGACAGGCCCTTTCACAGCCATGTCACTCTGCCTCCCACCTCCTCACACCCCTCATTATGTCCTCCATCTGGAATACTGCACTAGCCAAGGCCCCTGTTGTCCTGTCACCCCTTGGACGTCCGGCTCCACTGGCCCACCCGACTCAGTGGGACAGTGCCTGTCACTCGCCCAGGCCCCCTCCTGCGCCACCTGCCCCAGGCTGGCTGTCACCTGCAGGGTCTTTATCCCACCCCTGTGGGCGCCTGTATCACTTCCTTTGGGCCTGATGGCTCCTTCACACTCTCTCTCCCTCACTCTCTCCGTCGGCCTCCCTGTCTGTCACACTGTCTTTTGCTCTCTTTCTTCTCTCTCTCTCTCCTCTCTCTCACTCTCCTCTCTCTCTCTCTCTCTCTCTCTCTCTCTCTCTCTCTCTCTGCAGGCCTGTCTGTCTCCTTCTGTCCTGCTCCCCTCTGGCATAAGTGCCATCCCCCTGCTTGCTCCCTGTTTTTATATGTTCAAGACTGCTCCTGCATCTGGTAGTTGCTCCACGCTTGCGCCATTGGTCGGGGGTTGCATATCGCACTGTGCCACATATTCATGGGTACGCCCCCTACCCTTCCACATGCATTCATTACCATTGCACATTCTCGCACTGCTACTTGCGCTGTGCAGTGGCTCCCGCTGAATATCGCTCTGTGGCGCATCTCCACATTTGCGCATGTGCAACTGTGTTGCGCCATGCGAAGCTGCTTTGAATATCCAGGCCCTGATGTTTTCTGTCCCTGAACCCTTCCTCACACACTACTACTCCTCTCTCTGTCTCTTACCCTTCCCTGGTCCACAGTTGCCCCTCTGACTATCTTGCTGACTGATGTCAACACAGAGCAATACCTTTTTCTGACCCTTCCAGTGTGCCCAAGGGTTTACCACAAGTGCATAGTTATGCACCCTCAGCTGGAGGACTCCATGTCTTACCTATGCCCCTCGCTTACTTAGTGTAGAGTTCACAGCGGACCTGGGGATTCCCTGAAGATGCCCCTGCAGACATCGAGTGATGAATGCGGAGCCTGTTTTTGTTACACACTTCAGTCTAATTTCATTAATATTTTTAAAATATTTTTTTAACAAAAAACACTTGAAGAATCAAGCTTATACCCTACCTTGTCAACCACACAAGTTTCAGACTTAAGTTCCAACAGATTTTCTTTTGTTTGATGTGCAAAGTTATCTTGTTTTACCCCCTTTTTGACCTACAAAGCCATCTACATTTTCTCATTTTGAACCCAAGGGCCCTATTCTCAATGCTCCTTTGCGCAGCACAAGGGGCTTGCACCACAGTGAATGGTGCAAAGTAACCCTTGCACCAAATGATACGCCAGGAGCAATTCTCAAAGGCAGCCTGCATCAAACAGGGCTTGCGCCATCCGTGCACCACAAACTGGGCTGCAGCATGGTGCAAGGGGGCATGAGGCAGACACAAGCTGCCTCATCCCTGAAAGCTGAATTCTCAAAACTTTCCCAGCAGGAGAAATTCTAGGTACCATTAGACCAGCCATGGCTGGTCTAAGGGTACTTAGAAATATCCCTCTGGTATAGTTTAGCACCAATGTGACGCAGTCCCACTCCCAAGCCCCATTTCCCCAATATGTTCAATTAACTTCCCTGGTGGTCTAGCAGACCCCCTCCCTGATCCCTGATGTTCCCAATAAATAGCAATCTTTATAATTCCCTGGTGGTCTAGCAGACCACCTTCCCTGATCCTCAATGTCCCCAATAAATAGTATTTTCATAAGTCCCTGGTGGTCTAGTGGATCCCCCGATCTGATCCTGAGTTTGCCCATATATTTAATTAATAAAAAACATCCCTGGTGGTCTAGTAATTTATCCCACCTCGGCAGATGGCACCCTGCCCCTCCCCTCCATCCTGAACCCTGAGCTAGCAGCGCACAGCCCTCCTCTCACCGCCATGGCCGGCTGCTGACTAAACTGCCACTGAGCACTGACTGTATAATACAGTATGCACTCATTGATTGACAGCCAGCTGTCAATCAATGATGCATGCTATATGATACAATATGCAATCAGTGACAGTTCAGTCGATGACCAACCGTGGTGATGAGAGGAGGGCTGTGCTGATCGCCAGCTTGGGGTTCAGGATGGGGGGGGAATGGGGTGGTGGGCACTTCCTGCTGGGGTGGGGGTACACTAGACCACCAGTGATTTTTTTTTTAATAAATAAATATATGGGCAAAATCAGGGAAATCTTCAAGAATTGAGCCCCAAGTGTTACAAAAGTGAAGGATGTATCTCACGAAACTGAGTTTGCAAGTCATGAAAGCAGGGACTGTTTTCGTAACATGAAACAGTCTAATTTCATTAATATTTCAAAAACTATTGCACTTTTTTACCAAAAACACTGGCAGAATCAATCTTGCACTCTGCAATATTGACAACACAAGTTTCAGACTTAACTTTCAGCAGATTTTCTTGTTTTTCATGTGTAATTTTTTTTCTTGTTTTACTCACTTTTAATATCTATAAAACAGTCTACATTTTTTTCATAAAAGTGGGTTTGTGAGTCATAAAAGTAGGGGCTGTTTTCATGACATGCAAATGTCTATTAATTTCATTAATATTTACATTTTCTTTTATGTTCGGTTTTTTTTTAGCCCTCGGACACTGCCGGGGGGAGGTCGGCTAGGTCCTGGCATATGTTGGGATCCAGGCATCATGGGGCTCGCACTGAGGGTTTTTTCCCCATGTGCATCCCCCCTCCCCACCTGTCTGTGGTGGGGCCAGTTGTGCAGTGATCTTGGTGCATAATCGGGTGTGCTCCCGCACCTGTCATGCAGAGGTCCACAGGTCCCCGCCCTGACAGGCTCCCAGTATGGTCCCAGACTGCCGCACCCCCCTGCTAATGCTAGGGACTGGTAGGCACCAGGTACCATATTCCTTCCCTCCCAGGAGAAGGCAAGCCATCCCTGGGATGCTCAGCCTCCTCCCCCCAACCAACCCTCCGACATCCAAGGTCCACTTCCGAACCCCAGTCATCTGCTCCACAGATAGAAGCACTTCCATGGCACCAGCAGGGTGGCCTAATTGTTTGGGCTTTTTTTACCAAAAGAACCCCATTTAAGCAATCAGCCATGCACTCTACACCATCAATTGCACAAGTTTCAGACTCTGCTTCCAACAGATTTTTCATTTTTGATGCTCACTTTTTCTTTGTTTTCCCCACTTTCATGACCACTAAGGCACATGAAACCATGAGTTTTAGTTCATGGAAGTGGACTGCGAGTCACAAAAGTGACGTATGTCAGTTTCACAAAAATCTTGTTATGAAAAATACATGAAACAATAAACTACATATGCACAAAAACAGCATTTTATTTTTTCAGTTTAAAATATACATATTTTTCAGTAAAACTACTTATCAATAAATCATTATTGGGCCAAACTGTGAAAAACCTGAAAGTTTTGTATTTCTGCTCACAGGTGTTTTTGTGCTATTGGTGAGCAAAAAAAAAGTTGTATAAACTAAACTTCTATATATTGTCAACCTTCTATAACTTTCTAGTAATCATTTTATTTGAGTTTTGCATAAAAAAATATGATTATATATGGTGTACTGTGCATTATACGGTATAATAAAAAGCAGGGATGCATTAATCCCAGGATCAGAACACAAATGCCCTTCAGTGCTGGCCCAGTGATGCTGGAGGTTGAGGTGCTGGTAACTACATCTAACGCCATGCCGGCAACCTGGGTTCAGGAACGAGCCTGGGTTGGCAGAGGTCGTCAGGGGCAAGAGAGGATCTAGCATCCGGAGGACTGCTCTCCTCTCTCAGGGAGGGAGGGTTTGTCATCCACCCGCTGACTGCCCTCTGGCGGTGGCCATGGGGCAGCACGGGTCGGGAGGCACGTACCAATGCCTTGCGTCAGATGGGGAGGTGAGCGGGGAGAAAAAGGTGGAAACAGAGCCTGGCAGGCTCTGTGATGGTCCACCACATCTCAAGGGCCATCATCAGCATCTGGATTGGGTCTTCGGGGGAAGGGGAAGAAGCTGGCAACCTCCTCCCCTGACCCCGCTGGTGAGGGATAAGCCACGGGACACTTTCGGGGACTGGCAGGAATGGGATCAGTGGGACCAGAGAGTGAATCCTTCCATCAGGAGGGCTGTAGCCACCTGCCAGGGCTCCAAGCGAAAAACGAATAATAATAAAAAAAATAAAATGCCCTTCGGTACCTCATGGGCAAGGGAGTCCCAAATAAAATACAATTACATGACAGTTAGCTCATAAAGAAGCTTTGTTGCTATCAAGGCTGGATGACAATAACATAATCTAAAATTATTAATATTTTCCCTCACTACAGAGTGTATAGCACATTGGGGGTTGTGGTAATACAACTGTATTAAATGAGTTTAACGGGTAATAATAGATGTTAGGAACCTAGCCTTATAAATAATATGCCTACCAGCAGAGGTAGTGGGGGCGAAAACAGTGATTCGGTTTAAAATGCCTGGGACAGGCATAAGGGAATCATGGCGGGTAAGGTAGTGGGGGGAGAAGAGATTGTGACTTGGATTAAGCGGGGGCTGAAAGAATGCAAACTAGGTGGGCCCAACGGCCTTTATCTGCCGTGACATTCTATGTATCTATGTAATCTCCGCTTCAGGCTAAACGTGTTAAATATGATAACGCCAACCCTGTAACATGATATAGTTGTCCACATCTACTACAGAGCCACACCCGAGACTGGGCCACCTCAAGAGAGTATCTCTAAACATGCAAAGCCTCCTCAACAAACTTCTACAGATCCAGGCCTGGGGTGAACTAATACAACCAGGTGTAATAGCTCTTACCAAAACCTGGCTATCACCAAAGGTCAGGGATGCCTAAATTGCTCTGGATGGCTTTACAGTGTTCCACCAGGACAGGCTGTCAAAGTGGGGTGGTGGCTGCCTAGTCTACTTAAAAAACAAGATTAAAGCTCAGCTCCTGCCTAGTAGCTTCCAAACCAAAGAGACACAAACCTTCAGCCTAAAACTCACACAGAGTAAACAACACAAAGTGTCACTTCTATCCGTAGTGTACATACCCCTGAGACTCTTAAAGCTGGCATCCAACAAGTAATAAGTAATCTGAAGCAGCACAAAAACAACTGGGAGCATATTATTGTTGGTGATTTTAACACCAACTGGCTGGCCAATGACTCCCAAGCAATTCAGGACAAGGTATCCAGGCTGTACCTCACGCAACTTGTCTCAACAGCCACTAAATTTAATTACACAACTGGTACAAGCTCGCTCAATGACTGGCTTCTGGCTAGCTGGCCAGAACACATCTCTGAGGTCACTGTCCTTCCTGACACCCTCAGTGATCATTCTCCAGTAATGTGCACCTGGTCGAACAATGCCACCAGGAGTGATCCCCAGGTCTCTAAAAACCATTCCACGAGAACCGGGCTGCTGGACTCCTTTAGGCAATACCTGAAGCTAGTAGACTGGACGCCACTTGATAAAGCTGAGGATGGAAACCAAACCCTCAGTTTCTTTCTTGCAATCTTTACCAAAGCCTGTGCTATCTTTGCCCCCTTCAAAGCCAAAAAAACTCATGGGGGAACAAACCCCTTGCTCACAAGCTCCATCATTGAGCTAATGAGGGAAAGGGATAACTTGTGGCATAGGGCAAAAGCCTCCTGTAATGCATCAGATCTCATCAAGTACTGTATAAGTCCACAAGGAACACCTGTACCAGACTCATCCACCAGAGTAAGGCAGCATACTACAATGACCTATTTAAAAGGAGATGAGGGTGAGATAAGGAGTTCTGGGACTCAGTTAAATCTCTCACTAGCAAACCCCCTAAAGCCCAACTGGGCCTTATAGAAACCACAGCCGGGACACTGCAGGAGCCCGTAGACATTGCCAATGCTTTCAATCGGGCCTTCACTGATTTAAGTAATGTACTTCCCAGTGACTACCTGTCCCCCACTCCCCCTACACGCACTGACATCCCCCCCACAACCGAGGGAATATCCCCCTTTCTATTTTAAGCTGCTGACCAGGAAAGACACCATCAAGTACATAAAGCATGTTCTAGGGAAGACAAGAATGGGGAATGACCTTGTAGACATGAACATGGTGACACTTACTGTCAACAAACTGCCAGAACCACTAATGAAGATCTTCAATACCTCACTTAGATCAGGAGTGTTCCCTGACAAATGGAAGAAGGCACTTGCCACCCCAGTCCACAAGGCAGAGGATGCTACCAATATATCTAACTACAGGCCCATCTCCATTCTGCCTCCCCTATCCAAAGCACTCGAATGAGCAGTCTCTGACCAGCTGTCAGAGTACCTTCTGAAGCACAGCCTACTCTGTGCTCAGAAACATGGGTTCCGGGAAAAACCATTCCACCATTACCACCCTGGTTGGCTTCACCACCTAAATCTATGATGCCTTTGATGTTGGTCTTGCAATGGGGTCTATCTATATTGATCTCACAAAGGCATTTGACACTGTCAACCATCAAATCCTCCTTCAATACCTGACCTCACTAGGCCTGTCCAGGAACACGGTCCCCTGGTTCAAAAACTCTCTCTCCTGCAGGACACAATGTGTCAAAGTCAATGGCGTACTATCGGAACCCATGAAGGTGACTCTTCGAGTCCCCCAAGGTTTGATTTTGGGCCTGCTACTATTTAGCCTTTTCATTAATCCTCTGTCTTCTGTCTGCCAAGCCCATATTGAGCTATATGCAGACGATGCAATCATCTCTGTAAGTGGTAAACATCTACCAGCCATCACCAGCGAGCTCAAAACAAACTACCACAAGCTGGAAGCCTGGTTCTCTGTCAAGAAACTCCTGCTAAACTATAAAAAAAAAAAACTAAGAGCATGCTCTTCTTGCTTCCGCAGAACAGGAAGAAACTTGGGAAACTCATAATACAGAGTCATGGCCGGCCTGCCGGCACAGCAGTTGGATTTCCGCTTGCGACGCTGGGTTCGGGAACAGACCCAGGGCATCAGAGAGCTGGCCGGGGGAAGAAGAATTAAGCGTCCGACGATTACTGTCCTTCTACATAAAGGGAGGGAGTATAGTGTTCGGCGCAATGCGGACACCTAGCGGTGGCTGGGTGTACCGCTCACGCTGGCACCACAAGTAGGCTCAGGGGCAGGGTTGATGCTGGCCATCATTGCATGTCCCTGCCCCTGTGTAACCGGGGAGAAAATAATGCTGCCAGCCGCCCTAGATGAAGCCTGCCCTCAGCTTCAATTAGCCTCCAGGATGGCCCCCTAGGACCTATCCCATCATTGTGGCACCTTTGAGAGAGGGGTGCCACTCCCCATCCTGGGGGGCAAGCCAGGGGGCATCGAAAGGGCACGTCCGATGTGGAGGTGGGAGCAAGGGTCTGTGACCAGCCGGAGGTTCCAGGCAGCTGGTGGCAACAAAAATCATAATAAATTAAAAAAATAAATAAATAAATAATACAGAGTCACAATGGATATAATCTGAATCAGGTTGACACCTTCAAATACCTTGGGATTCACCTGGATAGTGCCCTCTCCTACACTGCCCATGTGGATCGGATATACTATGCAATGCCAAAATGCATCGCCCCGACGCTCACTCTCCTGACCCTGGGCACCTGAAACATGGTTGCCCAACATCAGATTTTACCCCGGTGAATGTTTGGGGGCTTTGCCCCTGCACCCTCTTGTGGGGGCTCTGCCCCACACCCCCATACTGTAGGATTCCCACTCCGCTGCGGGTAATATCCTGATATCAGGCAACCGTGTTTTGGGCGCCCAGGGTCAGGAGAGTGAGCGTCGGGGTGATGCAGTTCGGCATCGCAAATGGGTACCTGTGGATCACGTCATTAAAACTGTCAGTGCAAAATTAGGTGTCCTGTATCGACACTACCATTACAGCAGAGGTCCTAAAATGGGTCACCTCCGGCTCAGTACTGTCTACCATTAACTACGGCCTGGTAATCTACAGCTCAGGCTTCAACACTGCCCTAAAAAGGGTAAAAATGCTTCTAAACAAAGTGTGCAGGCTGGCCCTGGGTGCAGAACATCGAACACACATGTGACCTCCATGAAGAAACAGGATGGCCACCCCTTCCCATCAGGGCCCAATTCCAGGCCCGCCTACAGACAAAGAAGGCATTACTCGGGCTTACTCCTGTATCCATCTTGTGGCTCTTCAAATTAGATCAGCCAACTATCAATACATGGAGGGCTTCCAGATTTTAGCTTGTGGTACCCTTCAAGCGTACTTCAATTGCCCAAAGATCCCTGTCTTTTAGAGGGCCTAAATGGGCAAATGACCTTACACCTGACCTCCTAGAATGCAGTAAGGTTGGCAAATTCAAAGCTGGTCTACGGTCGCACCTAGCTCTCACTCGGAAATGTGAGTGCCCTAACATAACCGGAACCCTCTATGCATTCAAGAATCACCCTTAACACCCATGCTATTTCTGTAAGAAGGACTTACTTAAGATAACTTCCCCAACCTCTGCTCTTCTACCCCTAACTTCTTTTCTGGACCATTACCCTGCCCTCCCCCCGCATGCTACCACCCTCCTACTACCTACCCCCCTTAACATTCCCTCCTGCCCCACCCCACACCATATCCTTGCCCACCACCCCTCTCCTCCTCCTCCCTCCTCAAACCCTCCCTCATTCTCACCCTCCCACTGTCCTTCCTCCACCCCCTTTCTTCCTAGCAACGTTCCCCACTTGCTCCCATCTCTCCTTCCCCTCAACCCCCTCCCCTTACTCCCCTACCCTTTCTCTTCCTTCCCTCACAACTCCCGCCACCCTGGACTAAGCCTCCTCAGGCTGCCACTCCTTCACTTCCTGAACAAGGCCACTCTCTGGCTGCTAACTCCACTCTACCCCTCTATCAAGATATCCCCTGGCTTCTCAGGCTGTCAGAGCACCTAGCCCTGAGCTGCCTGGCTTTACTTACAACCCATTTTCTCCTCCCCCTCTTGTTACAAATGACGATGAAACTGCCTAGCGCATTTCTAGTAGTTTGTGGTAAGGATTAACTAATCTATACCGAAGTAATATCCTCTTTCAAATGACTTGATTATCTGCATACTCTGAAACCCTGCTGTATGTAAATGGCATCTATGTACTCCTCCATGTAAATTTGTCTTCTCTGATACTCGTGTCTTCAATTGTTCTTTGTTTTTTGTTTGTACTGTACTTTTCCTGATGTGGAATCTTTGAAAACGAGCCTTGGCTCAAAGGTCTTTAATCCAAAACTGAAACAAACAAATAAATAAATAAATAAATAAAAGTGAGCCTGATGAAAAAACAGTACACCAGGAGTGGTAGAAAATGGGTGGAATATGTCTGTGAAATTGAGCAGCGGTAAACAGTTCAAGAACAGTCTAACTACAGCCTGCATGACACAGGAAAATCAAGCTGCCCCACTCTGTCTTCGCCCACAAGTGAAAAACTGAGCAACAGGTGCCATTTTAACAGAAAGCATGGTATATCCAATAATAAAATACAGAGAAATATTCAATCATAAAAACACTTCTATAAAAGGCATCCTCATACTTTAAACCATACCTTCATAAGTATCCCGAAAAGTAAGCCCTTACTACAAGGGGAAGGGTGTGTGTGTGTCCAGATCCATGCAGGTAGAGAAGCAGGTACCTCAGACATCCAAAAGTACACTACCCTTCTTCCAGCTGCTCAGACTCTGTCTCCAACTTTGCAACCAGTCTTTTCTTTTTTTTTCTTGTATGCTTTTAGTTCCTCTGTGGCTGGGAGGGTGTTACCTATGGATCCCCCCTCCAGTCTGGCCCGACCTCCCAGCCCCTGCTCTGCCCCCACATCCCAAGCTCTACCCCTTACCTCTGGTCCTGCACAGCGATCTGCCATGATGGGTACATAACCACCGCCACAGGATCCGGGGGGGGGGCCAGATCAGAGGGAGCATCCAGGGTTGAGGCAGGACAGCACTGCTTGGCCGGCCATCAGGTAGCACACCAAGGTTTTCTTTCCCCTTTTTCTCCCCGTACGTCTGTGGCGTGCAATGACTCCAAGGAACAGGAGCGTGCACGCTACCGCACGCGCCCCATCCCAGCATCTGCCACAGTACGTCTCTGTAAGTCAGCCCATGGCCTGCCATCACCCCCAGCCACTGCTAGAGGCCACTAGGCCACCGAGGCTTTCCGCCCTCCCCTTCCCAGAGAAGGAGAGCAGTTCTACGGACGCTCGATCCTTCTCCTCCCCTGCCAACCCCCGACAACCCAGACTCGTTCCCAAACGTGGGTCGCCGGCGTAGCGCGAAGTGTGGACTCCAGCGCCTCAACCCTCAGTGCCAATGGGCCAGCTACAACCAGTCTTTTCACTTCCTGGGGGCTTATAAACATGTAGGTATGACCATTAACCTCCATCTAGTGTTGTTCCACCATTAAAAAGAAGATTGTCAGGCTATGCAGACATTGCTTAATTAAGTACAACTACTTCTGTCTCTGACGGGTTGCATAGGGCAGGTCTAGGAATAAATGTACAACTGCCTCACCCACCAGCAGTTACTGTTGATGACATGTACCTGCCAAAGCTTAGTTCCAGTAGATGGCCCTCATCAGCATGATCATTGTCATCCATGGCAAAGCGTGTTGGTCAGCACTTTACAGGGATTGATTCTGTAGGCTTTTTGGCCAAATTAAAGTGCGGAGAAACCAGTCATTCAATGCCTGCAGTAACCACCTTTCCATCAAACAGGGTCCTGCTCCTCAGTGCCCTCTAGCAGTCCCATAAAGTGCAAATTATGCTCTCTCAGTGCCATTTCAGCAGCCTCTAGCCCTTTCTGAAGGAGCAATGTCCCTGTAACAGCAGTAGAGGTGATCATTATGGCTCACTCTGCCTGAGACGCTGCAATCCTAACCTTGTTAAATAGTCCAGAAACTGATTGTTCCATAGATGTATTTTAATCAAAAATTAATCAAAGTGACAATGTGGCTTGGAAAGATTTACTCATAGCTTGTAATGAGTTCTTTATGTCCATGAGCACCACAGAAACCAATTGTTCCCACTGAGACACCTCCATCTTCCCAGCCCCAGAAGCACTTTGGTTCAGTTTGGAAAAGTAACTGGAAGGCTACCTGATGGCCTAGAGGAAGCACTGTATGCACCCATGCTGGGACCCAGATTCAGGAGCGGACTCAAGGAGCCAGAATCATGGCTGCCAGGGATGGCAGTGCTGCCACTGGCAGCCCACAGCAGCTCGTGGTGGGGACAGCGGGTGCCTGGTGATGCCACAGCCCCTTGTGGTGGGCCAGAGGCCTGCTCCCATGCAAGGGGTGGTGTATGTAACCAGATCATGCTGTGCTGACTGAGACCACAAGTATAGCTGGCCCACACCATGGCCTGGAGGGAGGCAAAGGAACTAACTGGGGAGAAAACTCCAGCGATGTGTGTATGATGGCCAAGCCTGAACAGGGTATATCATTAAAACACAGGTTATATCCCTGATGTTGACTGAAGCTGGCTGGGTACATAAAAATCTATGCTCAATGAAAAAAGCAACTGGAAGTAGCGTATTGATTTTCTGGTTTGCCATTTCAGTCTAAGCATCTTGTATCTTGAATTATTCAGTACAATAGCAAATTCCTAGCATAAAAACTTTTTTACCAAAATAAAGAAAGCCATAGCCGCCCAGTGGCACTGAGGGTTACTGAGTAAGCCTTACCTAACTAAGCGTGACCAGGGTTAGGAACAAGCCCAGGCCACGGGGGGTCAGCAGGGGGCGGGAAGGGATTGAGCATCTGGAGGGCAGCTTTCCCTGCCCAGGGAGGGTGTAGGGATGTGTGTTGCTCCTGTGCAACCTCTGGCGGCAGTCAGGGGAAGCGATAGGTGACACAGCCGTTTGGCAAGGGTGGAGCTTGGTGGACACTGGACATCATTGCACATCCAAGTTCCACTGCGGGGGTGGGGGAAGGGTGGGGAGAAAAAAACAGCACAAGAAAAGCCCTCTGGAAGCCCGGTGAGATGACGGAGGCCTCGGGGGTGTGCCCACATCCCAAAGCCGGTCCAACGCACCCAGGACTCTCCACGGCCAACCTGATGACTGGTAAGGTACCTCTAATTTCAGAAAGTGCCACCAAGGGAGGGCAGACCCTTTCCCAGAGGGTGATCTGGGAGGCTGGACCTGGCCAAGCCGTTTGGGGGAGAGTCTGGAAGAAGCGAGGACTCAGGCAGGGAGTGAGAGGCACAGCTGAGTAGGCACTCCTGAAGGATGCCCGGTCTCCAGAGTGAGAAAGAAAGTTGGAAAAAAAAGAGAAAGCCTGGAGCAGGAGCTCACTCAAGCACAACTGTCTTGGCCACCAGCTAGCCACACCCCCAACTTTCTAGAACTTTCAAACTGACCCAGTGATTGTTACTAAATTTGCAGGATCCTGAGATCCTGGAATTACAGTGTGCATACCGAAATTCAGGCTATTCCATCCAGGGATAGCAGCATTATTAAGGTGCAAAAATCGAGATTAACCCAAAAATGCTACTCAACTCTAACTATAGTGGCACTACCGCGCCACTATAGGTAGATAAATAAAAATATATTGCAAAAAAAATATACATTGATGCTAATTAATGCAATTAATTAGTTTTGAAGCACAAAGCATGCAAAATAGGAAAATGAAAAATTAGGGTAAAAAGTCCCTAGAACCCTCGGCGAATCTGCAGCGTGGGGTTCCTTTGTGTTTAAATGATTATGAAATGCAGTGTTGGCATTCCCCTATTATCCACACCCTCTGCACCAGCATTGCAGAGTCACTGTTTTACTTTGACTGACAAGACAGTTTTCATAGCAGTACCTTTCCATAAAATAAAGCAAAACTGAGTTTCCAAAGCAGGTCTGTTTCATAGAAGAAGTGCGAACCAAGCTGCTGTTTTTCAAACTTCTTTTTATTCATTTGTAACCCTGTGACCCCACTTGGTGTTACTAGAACACAATGCAGTGTAATGTGTTTTTCTAGTTAGTCAATTTGGGCAGCAAATAGTTAACTTCCAGGTCTCCCCTGAAATCCCTATCCCTGTCAGTCATCTGGACAGAGATTCCAAGTGGGAGGGTCCCTGCAGCATCATAAGCCATAGTGGAATGTTACAGTGATTGTCAGTTGCTCACTCAAAGCTTTAAGCCAGACTGACAGAAGAGTAGGAGAGCCTGAGGTGCCAGCTCTCTCCTGTCCTGTCCTGTTCTAGTCCTTAGTTCAGTCACTGAGTAGCTGAGCATCGAGTTGTGGTGGCAGTCTTCTCCTGTGGTGTACCCCAGTGTGGGATGAAAGTCCTCAAAGACATCTGATTATGGGAACAGTGAGTAAAATGTAGGAAACGTCCTTGAACTGTGAGAGACTTTTTTTGTGATGCTGCCTAGTGCTGGCTCCCGTAGGATTGCCCCAGAGAGAATGCTTTTGTGGGTTTGGAGGGACTGAACTCCAGTTTGTAAGGACAATATGTTTGAAATGTAACTGTCCAGGTGGTGCTTCCTTGGCACAGTTTCTGCAGGTGACAGAGCGGACGAATCACATTGACAGGAAAATGGGATTCTACCTCTCTGACTAGAAGACGGGGAATGGCTCCAGAATACAAAGCGTTTTACATGTCACAGTAAAGTGTGTTTTCAAGTAAAGGATATGATCTGTCCCCAAGTGTTTCTGTCTCTGAGGAGAAAAATGTGTTTTTTATGTACAAAAGATTGCTTAAATTCTGTGAGGAGTCTGAGGACATTCACTGTCCTGGCTCTAATGATCCCAGAAAAGGGATGGACAAAACAGACATTTGACTGATCTCTAATTCAGGGACCCATTGGTCATTGTATACAGTACTCTGGACTTTGTACCCTTTGTACCTTCTGCACCTGCAGTAAACATTTGTTTGTTTTCCATCTTGTGACAGAATCAAAGTGTAGCCCTTCCCCTGAGAGCCAAACAGGTAAAGTCCTAATGGGGGTGTACTTATACATTATTAGAAAAACTTTACAAAAACTATGAGGTCATGAGTAGGGTGCCACAGTGATCTGCCCTTTTCAATATGTTCATCAACAAAAAGGGCATTCGGAACAAGATCTATTTTATTGCAGAGGACACAAAGCTCTGCAGTAGGGTAGGTAGGGACAAAGGGATCAGGCAGTCGCAGAGGGATCTACAAAGGCTAGATAGGTGATCTGAGGTTTGGCAGTTGAAATGTGACACCAACAAAATGCAAGGTTATGTACCTGGGGGGACAGGACAGAGTATTGGATGGGAGGAGTTAAACTGAGCACTGTGGCAGAGGAAACGGACGTCGGAGTCATCATTAGTGACTGCCTTAATCAATCAAGCTATTGTAAAAAGCCCTATAAAAAGCTAATAAAATATTGAGGTGTATCAGAAGGGGTATTAACAGCTGGAAAAATGAGGTACTGCTACCTCTATATAGATCACTGGTGAGGCCACACCTGGAATACTGTGCTCATTTCTGGAGCCGTTCCCTAAGAAAGGACATGGAAAGGCTGTAGGTGGTGCAACACAGGATTACCAAGATGATTCAGGACCATCAGGGCAGAGCTTGCAAAGATCGCCTCAAGCCACTGAACATGTACTTGCCAGAGATCAGACGAGAGGGGGAATATGATAAAGACCTTCAAGTTCCTGAAGGGAATAAACAAGGTGAACTGCAGCAAACTATTTAACATGAATGCAGCGTCAAGAGCCCAAGGTCATGAGTGGAAACTGGCACAGGGGGTGTTAAAAGGGATGTGAGAAAGGTCTATTTAATGGAAAGGGTGGTGGAGTCATGGGACAGCCTGCCAGAGGAGGTGGTGGGCACCAAGGTCATAAATGGTTTCAAAGCATGACAGAGACAGAGTGAAGGGTTTGGTGGTTGCTCAGGTTAGTAGCAGGGAGGGGAGTTGGGGTGTGGACAGGAAGGGATTAAACTCTGCATGGACAATAAGTCCTGGGGCAGATAGAAAACTCTGGGCAGACTAGATGGACCTTTGGTCTTTTTCTACCATCAATGTCTATGTTTCTGTGTTTCTGTTTCTGTATCTGTAGAGGGATACATAGGCATGTCATATATTAGGTATCATAATGGTATTATTAGAATGGAATGGTGTCCCTCCTCTCTGTTTCTGCACCCCGCCTTTCTAACTAATCCCAACTTATTCCCTCCATTCCAGTCTGGTTTTCAGAAACACCGTTCTATCGTCTCCTGCCTCCTATGTGTCACTGAATCCATGCTCTCTGGGATGGATCAGGGGCACATCATGGCATCAGTTTTCATCAGTGACTCTAGCCAAAGCCTTTGATTCAGTGGCCCATCCACTTCTCCTGGATAAACTAAGCTCTGTTGGCCTATCGGACTCCATTGTTGGGTGGTCCAGCTCCTACCTTTCAGGCCATTAGCAGTCAGTGCAGATAGGTGGTGGCATTCTGTCCCCTCCTCTCCCCATCCATGCTGGGGTCCCACAGGGCTCCATCCTGGGTCCCATCCTTTTCTCCATTTTTCTCAATGACCTCCCCTGGCTTGGTGAACTCACATATTCACATGTATGCACACAACACAGTCCTCTACACCTCTGGCTCATCAACTGAGGCTGTTGAAGTCACTCTCCAGCATGAGTTCCATGATGTCCTACGTTGGTTTTAAGCCAGCCAGCTCAGGATCAACACAAAGAAAAGAGTGTCCACGAGCTTTGTTTCCAACCAGAAACTGTCCAGGACTGCCTCCTCCCCTTTCTTCACCACCCTGGATGCTTCTTTCCTTGAAGTTGTCCATTCCTTTAAGTATCTAAGTGTCTGGCTCGACTGCAAGCGTTGACATCTCTGTTCACATTGATGCCAATCACACTAAACTCCACCCCAAACTTGGAGCCCTGTACCATAATAAAGACTGCTTGTCCATGCATGTCCACCAGGAACTGGTCACCAAGATTGTGCTACCAGTCTTTGACTACATTGATGTGGTATACTGTGCTGCTCCCTCCTCTTGCCTTGCCAGACTGGACATCCTCTATAACACCTTCTGTCATTTTGCCACAAATTCACCCTCGTACCCGTCATTGCACACTCTGTTCTTACCTATCCATCTTCCCTCTTCCCTCCTATCACTTGCATCACTGTGCTTCTTTCATTTCTAAATACTGGTGTGAGGAATCGCCCTCGTACTTATCCACTCTCATCTCTCCTGTCCCATCTGCCTTGTACTTCCTACATTCCAAGGATCCCCGCACTTTCTCCCTTCCCCACCCTCACTCCTGTGCTGGGCAATCAGCTGTCTCCTATCATCGCCCCTCCCTCTGGAACTACCTCCCTTCTCCACTCCATCTCTTACCATCCCAACCTCCCTTACGCACCAGTTTAAACTCCTTCTACCCCCCCCCGTACCTGTCGGCTCCCTTCCCGACCTGCCCTCACCTCCTCCCTCCCCAATCTCATGCCCCTTCCTTGGGACAATTGTATGCCTCCCATTTTTCTGCACTGTTATTTCTTCCAGTTGTAGATTTTGTTTCAGGATACAGAGCACATTCTTGCTCTTGATACCCATATCTGGAAAATGCCAAACTGCAGTACTGTTATTTGCACCTTATTTGTATTTTTGTATTTGTAATATTGTATTTCTATTCTACTGTATTTGCTGATGTTTTCCTCTCCCCTCTCCCTCGGGTCACACCTGAAAATGAGCCTTGGCTCAGTGTGTTTTTCCTGGTTACCAACATTTTTAAATAAATGAAATAAAAAATGGTAAGTTTGTATCAGACTTGCATCTCAATATTTGGTAAAAGAATGAGGGGGATCTTTATTATCTTGTACATAGTATAGCAGAACTTTGAACTTAATAGCCATCAATGCACGGGATCTTGAACTTTTTAATATTAAAAAAAACACCTAGTTTGTGTAACTGGCTTAGCTGTAAACCTAAGATAACCCTTTCACTTCATCTTACATTCTGCAAATTTAAACAAAAAAGCCCCTGTCCTAACAAGGCATCATTAACATTTCAGCAGATAAAAGCTATTACAGGTAAGACTGTTCAACTCGTTATGTCCCAGGTACTTTATAGAGGTAGCCAGCAAATGCTGGTCAAATAGATATTAAATATTTGCACCCCCAAAATATTTATTAAGGAGGCTAGATATCTATGTTTAAAGGTTATGTACCTCCAGTATATATGGCAGCAGTTTACAAAGGAAGAAAAGACTATTTAAATGAAACATGCTATTTCTTAGGTACCATCAAGTTCGACTAGCATAATATCTCCATCTCTGATCCGTGCTAAAGGTAAGTGTTACCAGAATATCAGGTAACTACAGTCATGCTACTGAAGTCTTTAAAATGTCACTAGTCTATTTTGGCACAAATGGCTGCCTTGTTAGACAGCAGAGTTATACACAGATAGATCCATAGGTATAGTACATAGCTGCTAAGTTTGTGGAGGGGCAGGAGTGAAGAATTTAGTTGCTGGTAAGCTTGAAACTGTTTGTACTTGTTTGAGTCTGTTACCTTTAGGGCAGTAGTGCCAAGTTTGTTTAATACAGTATATTTTTTGTGTGTGTGATCTATAGTGTGAGCTGGAGATTCATTTATTTTTTCAGCAGACATTGGTAGCAGCTTCCTGGACGGTTCTGTTCTCTCCCCTCAGCTAGGATCAATTTACAGCTAACTGTGGTTTAAATACCAGTGGGTTCTCTCACACAGCAATAGTGCTGATGCAGACTTAGTTTGGCTCAGGTAGATGTACCTTTCTGTTGCTGCTAAGTTTGTGGAGGGGCCGCTCTGTCCCACTAGTTCATACTCGGATCTCTGGGAAAACCTCTCTTGTTATCCCTGGAGCTAGGACCTCTCACGGCCAAAGAGTCTTCAGCTTTAGGGCTCCCTCCTGGTTCAACACACTGCCCCCCTCCATCTCCAAAGCTCCAACTATATCGTGCTTCAAAACGTCCCTATAGAACCACCTTGTTAACACCCTAAGCTGTAATTGCCACTAATCAAAGCCGTACTCAATACTTATGACAAAGCTTACTACTAAGCTGCTAAGGACAACATAACTCTGGTATTGTTTGCATCAATCCTACCTGTACCAGCTTGTTTGTATCTATGTCTTAAGTTACTGTTATACTGTGTTATACTGTTATACTGTGTATTTTCATTTGTCTTACTGTGACAAGGTACCTTTGTAAATGAGCCTATGGCTCAAAGGGTTTCCAAACTGCTGTCTAAATAAATAAAATAAATAAATAATTAGTTGCTGGTAAGCTTGGAACTGTTTGTACTTGTCTGAGTCTGTTATCTTTAGGGCAGGTCTCATATTTCAACGGATTTGGGGGGATCTGTTTTTTTTTTTTTCTTTTTTCATTGGGGCTTGTCCTCTGTGAACATAGGGTAAAGGGGTCCTCAGCTGATTGTCTCATCCAGAAGGTAATCCCATCCACCCCTCATCCCACCCACCATTGGGCTAGTCCTCTTTTTATAGGGTGTGGGCCCATAGCGTTACACCTTCCTACCCCACACAAGAAGTTCCACACCAAGTAATGGGAGGAGCATGGGGTACATCTAGAGGACATACCAAAGTTATATTGCAGGCCAGGTCATATCAGACATGACAGGAATGGTGCAGCACAGTGGCTGTGGAGCAGCAGTCTTCAGGGAGATGTTCTGGAGGCTGCAATGCTACCCTATCTTGAGGCACCTCTCTGGGCTGAGGGAGGAGGTTGCCTGTCTCTGTGCAGTGGTAACCATGTTACAACCGGCATCCGCCCCACCCAGAGACCACTGGGTCCACAGCATCAACCTCAAAGGTTGCCCAGGAAGAAAGATGACTGGATGACAGTGGGCTCAGGGAGAGTGGGGAGGGGTCAGAGACACATTCCCAAACCAGTCCAGCTTAATAACTCCTACGCTGTTTTGGAGGAATGGGACTGCCCCACACATGCACCCACAGCTGGGACCAGGAAGCATGGTTGGGACCTCCAATCCAGATTCCCAGGGAAGGGGGGCAAGGGACCCCAGAGGAGGGGGAAGCTTCTCCTAGTGGGGACTCTATTGTATGGGGTGTGAAATTAGGGACAACTAGCAGGGGGGGACCGGGAGGTCAAGTGCTTCCCAGGAAGCGCTGCATGGAGGGATGGGAAGTTAATCCATAGGATCGTTAGGGCGATAGCCAGGAGGGAGGAGCTGGATGTCATTGTCCACCTGGGGACCAATGACTTGGTGAGGAGAAGGGTACAGTCAGTCAGAGTCCAGAAGGATTTCAGTAAATGTTTAGTAAATTTTCAGGATTTCAGTAATTTTTAGGAGAGGACCTGAAATGCATAGCACATTCTGCATCATTCTCACTACCTAGCAAAGGAAGAAGGGAGGCCAGGGCATTCCACATCCAAACCTTCAACTCCTGGTAGAAGGATTGGTGTGGAAGGGAAGGATTTGGCTTCATAGGGGACTGTGGCCCAACCTGGGCAGATACGAGCTTGTATCAGGAGGATGGCTTGCATCTGTCTGGAAAGGGGACCTCAGCCCTTAGTGAGAAGTTGGAATGCTTCAGCAGAGAGCATTTGAACTGGCCAAGGGGGGAGAGCCAGGACAGACAGGTGGCTTAGAAATCCCCCCCCCCCACAAGAACATGCAAATGTACAAATTGACAACAGGAACAATGCAAGCGAGCAGTGAGGGGCAGCAGAGGAAACTTTTATAAGGGGGATAAAGGGAGGGCAAGAGCACATGAGCATGAGTATCAGGGCGGGGGGAAGAGGCAAAGTAGTAAAAACAGGAACAGAGGGAAGACAGGGAGTAAAACATGGAAGGTCATGTTCACAAATGCCTGCAGTCAGGGAAATAAGGTTCCAAACCTGGAAGCCTTTATGACGGATGCAGACCTTGACATAGAAGCAATAACTGAGACATGGAATTCTGCTACTCACAGCTGAGATGTCAATGAACCAGACTATACACTGTTCAGTAGGGACAGGGAAAGTAAAAAGGGAGGGGGGTGGCCCTGTATGTCACAGAAGGCATAAAGGCTACAGAAGTACAACGAAGGAAGGGGAAGGCTGAGGCAATGTGGGTCACCCTTGAACCAGGAAATGGCACAGCAATACATACAGGGGGTGATCTACAGACCTCCAGCACAGAGGGAGGATGTGGACATGGTACTAGTGGAGGAAATTCACGACATGGCAGCTAAAGGAAAAATCCTATTGATGGGAGATTTCAATATGCCAGATGTGGATTGGACCACCCAGGCAGCTGCTTCAGCCAGAAGCACAGCCATCATGGAATCCCTGCAGGGAGCTGGACTCAGACAGCTGGTACATGAGCCAGCCAGGTACAAATCGATTCTAGACCTGGTATGGACCAATGGGAATGGAATCAAAAGAGTCCAGGTGGAAGGACAGCTGGGATCTGGCGACCACCACACCGTGTGGTTTGACATAGAGACAGGGACTCAATTAAGCCACACAAGGGCAAAAGTATTGGATTTCAGGAGGGCAGATTTCAATGAAATGGGCAGATGTTCAAAAGCAGCCCTGGAGAAGGTAGAAATGATGGAGGCGGTGGAAGAACAGTGGGGGAGACTAAAAGGAGACATTCTGTAGGTAACTAACCAATGCATTAGGATTATGGCCAAAGTGAAAGAAGAAATAAACCACTATGGATTTCTAAAGACGTAGGAGACAAAGTAAGGGCTAAAAGAGCAAGTTTCAGGAAGTATAAGAGTACCCAAAGGGAGGAGGACAGGGAGGTGTACCTTGAATGTCTCAGAGAGGCAGGGAATGCTGTTAGGAAAGCCAAGGCACAGACAGAGGAGGGTTTAGCACGGTCTGTTAAAAAAGGGGACAAGACATTCTATAGGTACATCAGCGATGGAAGAAAAACTGGGAGGGGATTGTGAGGCTCAAAGGGGAGGAGGAAGAGTGTAAGGGGGGGGATCTAGACAAGGCAGAAATACTGAACAAATACTTCTGTTCAGTATTCACTGAGGAGGGAGCGGGTCAAGGACCACAGTTGGGGAGCAGAGGCAATCGGGGGGAGGAGAAATGGATACCAGTCCATTCACAGTGGAGAGAGTTCTGAAGAAACTCACAAAGCTGCTGCTGGATAAAGCCAAGGAGCCAGATGACATACACCCAAGGATTTTAAGGGAGCTACTGAGGGAACTAGCAGCACCTCTGGCCACCCTGCTCACAGAGTCACTCAACGTAGGCGTGGTTCCAGAGGACTGGAGGAGGGTGCATGTAGTCCCACTGCACAAAAGTGGCAGTCAGGTTGAAGCGGGGAACTACAAGCCAGTCAGCCTCACCTCAGTGGTGGGGAAGATCATGGATACACTGTTGAAAGTAAGGACAGTGGCACACCTGGAATCCACTGGTGCCCATGATCTGAGGCAGCATGTATTCACATCAGGAAGGTCTTGTCAAATGAATCTGATAGATTTTTTGATTGGGTGACTAGGGAAGTGAATCAGGGAGGTGCCATAGACATCACTTACCTGGATTTCAGCAAAGCCTTCGATACTGTCCCACACAGAAGGCTGGTTAACAAGATGAGTCTGGGCATGGGGCATAAGATGATACAGTGGATTAGAAACTGGCTGACAGACAGAAGGCAGAGGGTGGTGGTAAATGGGATCCAATCTGGGGAGAGAGGGGTGACCAGCTGAGTGCCACAAGGATCAGTACTGGGACCAGTCCTGTTCAATGTCTTCATTAGTGACATTGCAGAGGGGCTGGAAGGAAAGGTCTGCCTGTTTGCAGATGACACAAAGATCTGCAACAGGGTGGATACTCCAGAAGGGGTGCAGATAATGAAGAGGGACCAGGAGAAGCTTGAAAGATGGTCAGATATGTGGCAATTGAGGTTCAATGCAAAAAAGTGCAAGATAATGCACCTGGGTAGGGGGAACCCTGGAGAGACCTACAGGATGGGGGGGTGCTGACCATCACTAAAGAGGAGAAGGACCTAGGGGTTATCATATCTGAAAACCTGAGTGTGCAAAGGCTGCAGGGAGGGCCAGTGGCATGCTGGGGTGCATAGACAGGGTATTACTATTAGGAGGCAGGAAGTGGTGATGCCATTGTATAAAACACTAGTAAGGCCTCTCCTGGATTACTGTGTACAGTACTGGAGACCACACATGCGTAAGGACATAAACATGGTGGAGGCTGTCCAGAGGCTGTCCAGATAAGGGCAACAAAGATGGTGCATGGTTTGCATCACAAAACATATGAGGAGAGACTAAGAGACCTCAATATGTACTCACTGGAGGAGAGACAAGAAAGAGGCGACATGATAGAAACTTTTAAGTACCTCAATGGCACTTTTAAGTACCTCAAGGGCATAAACAAGGTGCAGTTGAGAGATCTTTTCCAATGTAGAAAAGATACTAGAACAAGGGGGCACGATATGAAATTGGAGGGGGGATTAAGAGGTAACGTCAGGAAGTTTTTCTACACCGAGAGGGTGATGAATGCTTGGAATAGTCTGCCACAAGAGGTGGTGGGGCAAGCACAGTGGAAGGGTTTAAACTTGCCTGGGACAAGCACAGGGAAACCTTGGGCAGGAAGGGAGTGATGAAAAGCCATTGACCACTTAGGGTGCGTGGATGCATACATGTATAGGGCCGATGGGCAGACTGGATGGGCCTAGTGGTCCTTATCTGCCAACAATTTCTATGTTTCTTTGTTTCTACAGACAATGACAGCAGAAGAAGGCCTGTTGGCTCATCCAGTCTGCCACCCTACCTAACTACTCTGCACTGGCCCTAGTGGCCATCCCTCCCTTTTGTTTCTGCCCCCCCCCTTCTCTTATTACTCCCATATGCCTATTCCACCCTTCTTGCTTGAAGCTATTCATTGATTTGGCCTGTACCATTTCGTCCAGTAGCTTGTTCCACTTGTACACCATTCTTTCTACGAAAAAGTTCTTATGGACCTCCCTTTTGAGAGCCCCGCCCCCATACAAGCTGTCGTCAGATAAGGACCACCCACCCAGTCTGCCCATTTTTTTCCCTGCTTATATTGCCACCGCAGACCCTACTTGATCTCTGGCTACTCCCCCTCCCACCCCCCGCTTTCCTAGCAAGATTCACTTGTGTCTATCCCATACATGCTTGAAGCTTACCATTGTTTTAACCCCCACCACCTCTGCAGGAAGACTATTCCACACGTCCACCACTCTTTCAGTGAAGGAGTACTACCTTACATCTCTCCTACATTTCCCCCTTCCAGCTTCATTGTATGTCTCCTTGCCCCCCAAGTTCAACTAAGTTCCCTCTTGTCCATGTATTTGTTTTCAGGAAGGAAAGTTTCTTGGCGTCCTCCCTAGTTATCGCATGCAGGCAACTGTATGTCTTGATCATGTTGCCCCTTTCCCTCCTTTTCTCATGGATTCAAGTGCTGCAGCCTCTCCATGCATGTCTTGCCCCTTAGTCCATGAACCATTTTCTTTGCCCTGCTTGTACTACTTCCCCCTTGTCACAGTTTCCTCTGATGTGGACTCCAGTACCTTGCACAGTATTTCAGGTGTGGTTGCACCAGTGACTTGCACAATAGGAGGATCATCTCCCGACTACTACTGCTTATCCCTCTCCCTATGTAACCCAGCATCCCATTGGCATTGCCCACAGCTCTATTACAATGTGTTGTTGTTTTAGGGCTCTCCAATACCATGATCCCTAGGTCCTTTTCCTCCATGGTGCGCTCCAGCACCACTACCCCCATTTCACATTGCACTCTTTGGTTCCTCTTCCCAATGTGCATCACTTTACATTTTTTTGCATTTTAGCCCAGCTGCCAGATCTTTGACCTGCTCTCACAGTTGCCCAGATCCTCCATCCCTCCCTCCCTTATCCCTTCCTCTCTTGTGGAGGTCTTTGTGTCATCGGTGAAGAGGCAGATCTTTCCTATGATGCCTTACCCTATGTCCCAGATGAAGAAATTGAAAAGAACCAGGCCCAGCACTGACCCCTGATGTACTCTACTTGTTACTTCCCTTACTTTTGAAAACTTCAAATTAACTACTACCCTCTGTGTTCTCCTCCTCCTCAATCAGTTTTCCACCCAAGATGCCAATTCCCCCCTCTATCCCTAAGTCCCTTATCTTTTTAACCAGCCTACTGTGCGGGACTGAGTCAATGGGTTTGCTGAAATCCAAGTATACCACATCTACTGCCTGTCCCCTTCATGCTGGCCTGGTCACTCAATAAAAGAAGTTGACCAGATTTGTCTGGCAAGACCTTCTCCTTATGAACCCATGTTGTCTGGGTTCTTGTAGCCCATTTCCCTCCAGGAAGTCCACCAGTTCTTCTCTTGGTGTAAACTCCCTACAAATGGGGCTTTCCAAAACGTCTTCCTTGAGCTTGCCTAAATGCTCACTGCCAGGCTGGTGTCCTGCGTTTTAGCAATTTAAATGTGATTACCAGAGCCTGTGTAGCCTCTGTGTACTGTCTCTTTAAGAGCTGCCTGATTGCAGCTTAAGTAATCTGAGAGGGAGCTCTGTTGAAAGATGTAACTATTTACTGAAAATCATTTAGAGTGATAATGATAATGTAGTTTGTCTAACATGCTTTCTTTGCAGCAAGGACTGTTTTGTTTGTCTCCACTATCTTGGTCCTGGACTGCAAATTGGACCAATCAGTTCTGATGGGATGTAAAATGTAGCCGGACTACAGGAGCTGTCTGAATTCAGAATCTGTAGGAACTGTGGTTTGAGCTTTTTACGCCTTTTCTGCAACTGAAGTGGGAGTTCTTGCTTTGACTGACAGCCAAATCAGTCAACCAAATATTTTGGATCTTGGGGAAGTCCTGGGCTACTTGCAGTTTTCAGTTAGTTCTGAGCTGGGAAGTGAAATGAGAGGAGCTGAAGTGATTTTGGGCAGCAATCCTGAGTGGATTTGCATGTGAAAACTGTGAAAAGGCTAAGTTTTTGGCCTGCATGTCAGTGTGCTGCTCCTGAGAGGGAGAGAAGAGAATTATTTTGGACTAAATCCAAGTTTGTGTGACTAAAGTAAGCTACTGAAGTGGGCCAGGCTCAACCTGAAGAAGACCGAACATTTTGCTGAATACGATCGGCCTGTCAGGAGTTCCAGCTACCCCTAAGCTCCCGGTGTGTGCAGAGACTTTGTGATTGTGACCAGGGAGCGTTTAGCCTGGTACAGTGGAATTCCCTTTCATGTAAATGTGCTATGAGCTGCTAGTGGGTCATGAGTTAGTCCCCCACTGTGAGAACTGTGTTCTGCTTGTTGGAAGTTGTATCCAGCCCAAAACGGACTGCATCCGAATTTGTGTCCATGCGGTCTGGGCCTTGTCAGACTGGCCCAGCCGGACTGCCCACTGCACAGAGAAGCCATCAATGAGAGACCTGCCTGCGGATCAGCCCCCTGGTCCACGCTTGAACAGGAATGACGTCTCTGTGACTTATGTGGGCCCTGCTTCTCCTTGCATTCCAGATCAGCCACCTGCAATCTCGATTTTCGTCCAGCCTGTGTCCAGTCTTGGGTATCATGAGTAAATACCAGTGTAGCTCCCTGCAACAACAGCTTAATCTGAGTGTGTCATCTGATTGTCTTGTTGTTTCATTTCCTTTATGAACTGAGCCCTCTGGCTCCAGATTACAAATATTGTGTACTGTGCATGTTGTGTTTTCCATCACAGGGCCCCGACCAGCTGCAACCCCGGCAACGGTCCTGGCTAACCAATCTCTTCTCCACCTGGGTACCCAGAGGTGGACTGTGTGGGGGGGCTCAAAGCGCATGCATAACTGCTTGATTGATATAACCTTTAAGCTAATTAACCTTATTTTGCCCCTCCCTTGTTCAAGTCCCTGAATAAATCAGATCTAACTTTTTCTGCATGTAATCTAACTGTGGTTCCAGTCTGTGCTCAAAGTACTGTACTGTTGCTATTTGCTGTGCATAACTTTGTTTTACAGGGGTCCCAGGGTCGAGCTTGAGGAACCAGCCCTGCTGGTGGGTGCAAACAGTGTGGTACTTGTGTGGTGTACCAGGGGTATTGTGAAAGTGATTATTGTACAGTGTTCAGGCCACTAGAGGGGAAAGGGGGGGTTACAGTGTCCCGGAGGCCTGTGCCCAGGTTAGCTTGACCACTACCAACCCTGACCTCGAGGTGGAGGCACCCATTTCAGAACTCAGGCCCTTTAACCTGCTACTAGCCAAACAGGCAGGGGTAGTAGCCCTTGGGATAGTGCCACATAGGGGTTACATTAGTAAAGACTAGACACTTTTCTCCCTATAGTCATCAGGCTTATTGGTCTATAGTTCCTTGATTCATCCTTCCTTCCGTTCTTGTGTAGAGGGACCACGTCTGCTGTTCTCCAGCCTGAGGGACCACCCCTGTGGTCAGCAAGCAGTTGAATATGTCTGCAAGAGGCCCTGCTATCACTTCTGCTAACTCCTTCAGCATCCTTGGGTGAAAGCAGTCAGGTCCCAACGATTTCATTGCTTTCAACACCATTTTCTCCATTATATTGACCATGTCACTTGAGCCCTTGTTCTCCTCCCTTCACCTCTTAGCCCCACATTCTGGCAGTAGTCCCTCCTTCTTAGTAAATATGGAACAAAAATATTTTTCAGTATCTCTACTTACCCTTCGTCCCACTCCTCCCATCCTTCCTCCATCTTCAGCCTCACAATATCACCTCTGACCTTGCACTTCTTCCGTAGGTACCTGAAGAATGCCCTTTACCCTTGCTTCATTCCCTTTGCCAGCTGGATTTCTGTCTCTGCCTTGGCCTCCCTCACCTTCCTGCTGGCTACCTTTGTTGCCTCCACATGCTTTTCCCTATCCTCCTCCTATTGGCTTCTATTACACTTTAACAATGTTCTCCTTTTGACTCATATCATCGTCTTTACTTTGGCTGTGAACCACACTGAACCCCTTGACCTTTGATACCTTCACAACTGAGCTTTCTGTTGTTTCTGTCATAGCTTTTTAAAATTATTGTGTGCTTCTGTCATGGCTTTTTAAAATTATTTTGTGCTTCTATCATAGCTTATTAAAATTATGTTGTGCTTCTATCATAACTTTTTAAATTATTCCTATATTCCACTGCTCCCTCCACCTGCTCTATATTCCTTGTGCTTTTCTCCAGATGTTCCCTAATCTTGCTGAAATCCATTTTTTTTTAAAGGCCCATATCCTTACTGTGTTTGTCCCATTGGTGCCTCTATCTGGACCTCCAGCACCACTGTTCTCCAGTCACTGGAACTGAGTGGCTCCAGGACTGCAGGGAATAGCAGGGGCTGTGGAGTGGGAGGGGCATAAGGGGGAGTAAGTCCGCCCTCAGTACAAAAAGTTGCAGTAACATAGAAATGCAGTTGATGCAGGGGTTACCATAGCGTAAATTTAAAAAAAAAAAGGCCGACCCGGTGGCACTGAGGGCAGAGGTGCTGGTTGCCGCACCTCGCACCATGCTGGCGACCCAGGTTCAGGAGCAAGCACAAGTCACCAGGGGTTGGCAGGGGAGGAGAGGGATTGAGCATCCAATGGACTGCTCTCCCTCTCTGGGGTGTGGGTGGTCCAAGACAGTCAGTGCCCAACTGGTCCCTGGCTGGGGGTCAGGGGTGCACACCGTACACTGGGGAGGAGTCGGGGACAGACACCAGGAAGAGGGCATGTGCGGAAGCATGCACGCTCATTGCCACCAGCGTCATTGCATGCCCACCAACTCCTGGTTTGTAAAAAAACAGGAGGAAAAATATGGCACCTTCGAGCGGCTTGATGGCAGTTTGTGAGTGTTCGCCGTGCCACGCGTGGGACCCGAACTGGATCTATGAGGGATAGGAAGATGGCTCCCTGCCACCTCACTGCAGGGAGTAAGCCACAGGAGTTACAGGGTGCCCGCAGGGCTGCAGCAGAGATGGATGGCGGCTGGCTCCCCGGTAGGATGCGATGGACAGGGGGGAGTAGAAGGTGGCCTAGGAGGACAAAAAGTGAGTAAAAAAAAAAGAAAGAAAGAAAAACTGACATCAAGTAAAAATACTTCCAAAAAAACAAACACAGGGACCTAGAAGGAGAGCTACATGTTTAGGGGCAACTAGAAGCAGGGCTTTGGAAACAGACAACTGGTGTAATAGCTAACAGACATATCGTGTAATGGTGAAATTACACAAATAGTGTAATAGCTGTATAAGTGCAGAATAATATGAGGAGTGGTGCAATGTAGTGGATGCGGGGCAGCCGTATTCAGGCAGGCCTTCCGGACGCTGAGGTGCTGCCTTGTCTGCAGACATCTCTCTGGACTGCACAATGAGGTAGCCAGACTCAGAGCAGAGGTAAACTGGGTCAGAAGTACCATCGCCCCATCCAGAGATCACGGTTCCGTGTGATAATGGCTACTGCGTAATAGCGATCGCCGTTTGGGTGAGTCTATTTTTGGCAATGTAGACTCACGGCGTACAGCAAGATGGTGCCTCAGATGTAGATGTTCTCTTTTTTGCAGCCCCCCCGCACCCCCCTTCGCCCACGCACCTCCCTCCTTAAGGATTCTCAACTCCTGGGGGGGGTTCATGTTGGGGTTGCAAAAGTTTAAAAAAATAAATAAATAAATGACCCGGTGCAAAAACGAGCATGCTCAGAAACAAACCCAGCACCCTCCCAACCCGGGCCTGCTACCAACCCACCACACCATACGGCAAGCTCGGCAGCCCACCACCAATGGCTCATGAGGTAGGACACTCATCTCTGAGGCTGGGAGATCAGAAGGTTGTGGGTTCTATCCCCACACCAGGCACTTGGGTTAAATCCCAGTACTGACATTGTAGTGCAGCATAAGGGGGGGGTGCTGCACTCCTGAGGAGCCGTCTTTCAGATGAAACATTAAACCGAGGTCCCATCTGCCTGTTCTGGTGCTAGTTCAGGTATATATTAAACTTCCCATGGTACTTCTCGAAAAGAGTAGGGGAATTTTATTAAAAGAAAAGGACTTCATTACATACAAATACACATCTTATATATGTAGAAATTTAGAAAATACATATACATCAAAAAGTAAACTCCATGGGCGGGATATTCAGACTGTGCCAGGCTGTGGCGCAAGCCTGGGTGCAGCGCAACTTGGATGCGCAAGGGCATTGACAGGATGATATTCAACGGAGCTGCACCATGGCACAGCATCATTGAATATCACTCCATGGTCACCCGCAGTGCGCATGGAGCAGTGACACTGCGACAGCGCAAGTGGCTAGAGTGGAGCAGGGGGATGCGCAAGTGCAAGTGCCATTGCGATAGGCGCAACCACCGCGATATTCAAAAGTGCACATGCAAATGGGGCCATAATGTATGCAACGTGCAAATGGGGCCATTTGCATGCCATTATGGTCCCATTTTCATGCAGGTGCGCCGATCCCCGGCGACTTGTGCCTGGCACCCTGCCAGGCTGCAGCTGTCGGGGACCGATGCCCCCTGTACATCACGGAAAAGTGCCCCAATGCCTGATCGCGGGCATGTGTAAATGTAAGAACACGTCCAACAATATCCCTGGTGGTCCAGTGGACTGCTTGCAGCCCGATCACGGGCATATGTAGTACACATATTAGTCCTATATCCCTGGTGGTCCAGTGGACCGCTTGCAGCCCAATCATGGGCATATGTAGAAAAAATATAATCGTCCAATATCCCTGGTGGTCCAGTGGTCTGCTTGCAGCCCAATTGCGGGTATCAGTAATATCTCATCACGAAGCAATACAACCCTGGTGGTCCAGCGGTACCCCCATCCCCACCTGCCCACTGAGCCCCACCACCCCGCACCCCCCCGGTCAGTGGCGGGTGGCAGCTCCCCACCTTCTTGCCACCCCACTGCCTGCTGACTGACTCCATATGGTAGGGCTGTCGCTGATTGGTCCACAGTGTGATTACACGTCCAGATGTGTGAATGGATCCATTCACATATCTGGACTAATGTCTAGTATAGGCTGCACCCACATTGACTCACATTGTGGACCAATGGGCATGCAGCCCTACCATACGGAGTCAGTCACCGGGCGCAGGGCGGCAGGGGTGGGGATACGCCGCTCCGCTGACTGGGGGGCAGCGGGCTGTGGGGCCAGTTGGTGGTGGGGGGTACTGCTGGATCACCAGGATTGGATTGCTTCATCATGAGATATTACGACGCCCGCTATCGGCTGCAAGCGTCCACTGACCAACTAGACAAGGGACAATTATAATTATTCTACATGCCCGCACTTGGCTGCAAGTGGTCCACTGGACCACCAGGGATATAGGGACCATTATATTTTTCACATATGCCTGCGATCAGGCTGCAAGCAGTCCACTGAACCACCAGGGATATGGGACTATTTCTCTATGTATGCCCGGCGATCGGGCATGGGGGTGCCACCACGAAGGTGCAGCCGGAGCTCAGGTGGTCACCCACAGGTGGCAGCTGCCGTGTTGCACCCTGCAATACGGCAGCTCACCTGTGGGTGGCCAGCTGTTGCTCCTTCTTTTTTTTGGCTCACCTGTGTGCAGCGCAGGTAGAGGTTGCGCATGCATGGGCTCAGCACATCTCGAGCTGAATGTCGGGATGTGCGGAGTATGCATGGCACGCCCCCCCTACTGGCACCGCATACATTACTCATGCACTCTGGCTCACCGGGATTTGTGCCAGGCTCAATCCCCCTTTGAATATCACGCCGGGGCACGTCAGTGGGTTGCGCATGGCACAACTGTGTTGCGCCATGTGCAACCCTTCTGAATATCCCACCCCATATGTACAGCATCACTTTTAACACTCTCTTATCTAACACATAATATTAACATACAATTTCCCTAGTTAATTTCACTTATGTCAGTAGTAAATCACAATTTATCCACAACTGTTTGAGCTTCTGAGGAGGGAACCTAACTGCATTCATTTTCTTCATCGTGCAGATGGCTTTCTTTATGTTATTCAAAATTTCAGTATAACTCATTAGTTTCTGCTGCAGTACCCACATGCACCTTGCTTGCCAAATACAGAATTTAATAATCCCTAACACCACACTTATAGTGTCAGCATGATATTTGCCCAGTGTAGCCCCTGTAGGCCCAAACATTACTGTTTGGTAAACCAAGTTCCGAAAAAGTTATTTCCGGGCTTCTGCCAGAAGTGCCCAGAAGGGCCTAATATAAGCACACTCTATAAACAAATGTTGTGTTTCCACCAATAAGTCACACCCAACTCTAGGGCAATATCTCTCATTTGCTTGTTTGTGCTTATGGTTGCCCTTTACCCCTAGTCTTCCAAAGTTCTCAAGCCATATGCAATCCCAAGCGAAGGGGGGATCCTGGGGTTTGACAACTGTGCTATCACATGTTGCCTCAAGGGCTATGGACATCCCGGAAATGCCATTACAGATTGGCAGTCAGTGTTCAGAATTATTTTGTAGATAGCGTTCCTATCTTTAGACTGCAGTTGCTCAATTGTCACTCCCCATTTGATTGCTGACTTTATACCTTCCCTTCCATATTTTGGCATGTGACTTATATTGTTAATCACTCTAGCTTTCTTGCTCCTCCATGGCTCGATGCTAGGTAACAACCGTGCCTCTACTGCTTCCCTAAAAATGTATTGCCCTGGTTTTAGTATACTACTAAAATTGTATTCCAAAAAATACTCAAGAAGAAGGCCAGGGGGTGTATCATGCCCACGCCCCCTTCTGAGATAGGGAGGTATGTAAATGCTCTCTTTACTTTCAAGATCCCCAGAAAGCTTGAAAAAAAAACCACTGAACAGTGCAGTTACAGCCTCTTGGGGGGAGGACATAACTAAGATATAAAAAGCATGGGATCAACAGCATTTTTAATTAATACCACCTTCTTTTTTTTCCAAGAGTTGCTGCCCTTCCATCTTTCTACCAACCAATTAGCCTTGGCTAAATTGTTTTCCCAGTTCCGGGAAGAAATATCTCCTGGCCCATAATCAATTCCTAAGATTGTGATCGGGTCTTTTGACACCTGTATTTCAGCAAGTTTCCCATCTTGGGGGGTACTCCCTATTGTAACCCCCTTACTCTTTGCAAAATTTATCCTGGATCCAGATATATTAGTACATTTACCTAGCAATTCTGTACTGCACATCTCCTCTGCCTCTTGGGCTAAGGTCAACACTAGGTCATCTGTATGTGCCAAGATTTTAAGTGGCTCTGCACCAGGTAAAACCACTATCCCTTTTACTTCCTGTGAAGACAAAACCGTTCTTATTAAAATATCTATGCCTAAGGAGTATAGAAGGGGGCTTAATGGGCATCTCTGCCTGACCCATCTGGCCTCCTTAATATGTCTTCCAAAGCATCCGTTTATATTTGGCACTAGTGTGGCGCTTTTATACATATTGTGTATCCAACCCATAAATATTCTCGGGATCCCATCAGCTTTTAGGACAGAGAATAAAAAAACATGGGAGAGCCTGTCAAAGGCTTTTTCCTGGTCCATCCCCACCACATACCCTTGAAGTTGTTCTGTTTCACCCCTACTAAAAATTTCTCTTATAAGAATTAAATTATCTTGCTGCTTTCGCCCTGGAATGGTGCAAGTCTGAGGAGTGCTCACCAGAAACAGAGCTATTTTTAGTAATCTTTGAAGTAATATTTTGCTTAATATCTTTACGTCTGTATTCAGGAGGCTCAATGGCCTCCAATTATTTATATCAGCCCTATCATTTTTTTTATATATTAATACCAATATGGCTTCTTGCATAGATTCACCATATTTCCCCGTGTTAAGTATTTCATTAAAAAGAATAACCAGTACAGGGGCTAAATCTTCCTGGAATTTAAAAAAAAAAAAAAACCTGCCCTGAGTCTATCAGAACCAGGAGCTGTATTAGAAGGTAACAGAGAGATAGCATGTAAAACTTCTTCTAGAGTTACCTCAGCAACTAGATCTGGCATGTCTACTTCAGATACCTTTGGGAGATGTAACCTATTTTATAAGTCTTGCGGGTTTTCACAATTAAGAGATTCACCAAATAGATTATTGGTGTGCTCTTCTACAATGTTTAACAATTCATCTGGAGCATGCATCAGCTGCCCACTGCTGGATTTGAGCTCAGTGCTGATCCTGTTTTCCGTTCATTTCTTACATTCTTCGTAAGGATCTAATGAATGTTTTTTCACCTGTGTTCCAAACCTAAGTTCTTGATTAAGTGATTTAGCTCTACTATACTGATGCTCCATCATCTCTTTTTTTGCAGTGTTAATTAATGTGCTATAATCATGCGTTGTTACCTCTGCTTGTGATATCGAATGTTGCAAAAAATGACGCAATTTTAAGTAATGTAAATATTCCCTATTTGCAATGTATTGTGCTCTTTATTTGAACATAACCTGTATGGCTTTTTTTGTATCCTCCCACCATTCCTGTATGGTGTCATACATCTCTACTACCGAAAGTCTGGCAACCCACTGTTGGTTCCAGATTTTCTCCATGGAGAGGTACATCAGCATGGACTCATTCAGCCTCCATTTGTTTTTCCGGCATCTGGGGGCACACACTGTCATGGCCATATGATCTGAAAACTCAAAAGGCCCTATTAATGCTTTAGTCACCTCTAGCATGGATGAGGTGAAAATGAAATCAATGCGTGTTCTTAAGGTTCCTCTGAAATAAGTGTATCCCCCCTCGTGATTTTTCAATCTATGTGCATCCGTAAACCCTGCTGTCTGTAGTGCCTGTCGTAACATATTAGAGTCACAGAACATTTTTTGTGTTCATAGCCCCCTATCAGTTCTGTTTATCCCACAATTAAAATCCCCCATCCAAATCACAAGTCTGGACACGTGCTAGTATGGCTGTACTTCTCTATATAAGGCCACTCTCTGTGCCTTAGTCTGGGGGGCATAAATCCCTATGATACAAAATCTTTCTGTTAAATAAGATAAGTCTATTAGTAAAGCCTTACCAGGATGTATATCCACTAATTTTGACACTGACATCTGTGGGTTTGTTCAAAGGATGCCAACTCCATCACACACATCAGTTCTCATTGACCAAAATGAAGGCCCCGACTTCCACGCTCTTTCAACCTTCTGCAATTCCTGCCTGGTTTTAAATCTGGTGTCTTGAATACAAATGATATCACTTTTAAGATTCTGCACTGTAAATAAGGCCCCAGTGCGTTTCTTGTCACTCTGTATGCCATTAACATTAAGAGAAGTTACAGTAAGAGAATGCATTTATAAGAGAAAAAGGAAAGAGAGGGTTATCCTGTCTCTGTAAGCCCCAGGCCTCTACTATTATGGGGCTCTAGTAAATTGCCTTCTCCTAGTCCTTTTAGCAATGGAGTCATCACCTCCCCCTTCTGTGTCTGTTGTGAAAGTCAAAGAGGAAGTATCCGTCTCTTCCTCCTCAGAGTCACCCTCCATACTCTCTGAACCCAATGGACCAAATTGATTCCCCAACGCAATGGGGGGGGGGGAGCCGCAGCCCTCATCTTACTGTCCTGTGAGGGTTGAGATACCCTTTTTCCTTGTCTATTTCTTTTCTTCTGGGTCACAGTTTTAAACGGGGTTTATTTTTCTCCGGGTTGGGGAGGAGGAGGCATGTCTGAATTTTTTTCCACATTGACTGCTACATTAGAGGGTCATATTCCTTCACTACTATGGGTTGCACTAACTACAGCTGGTGCTAATGAGGTTGCTACCTGCTCCACATTGTTCAATACCTGCTGAGCCACTGGAATATCCTCTGTTACCTGAGACCTCAGCTCCCCACTCTGTGCTGCTACCCTTTTAGCCTCCTGGTGTTGTGCTTGGTTGATGAGACCCTCATGCGAGGGGCAATCTTCCCTGTTATGGGATGCCCAAGGGCATTTCCCATAAGAGTGTTCGGTATGCTCGCATAGGTTACACTTGAATAAGTTTAAGCATGCAGCTGCCAAATGCCTGTGTTCTAAACAGTGACTGCAGCAAGGAGTGTCGCATGCAGAACTTTTATGTAACCTTGACCCACATTTAAAACAGGACCTGGGTTGTCCGTTGAAAATATAGAACCTCTGGCTTCCCTAAGAAAAAAGAACTGGGGAGGTGAACTGGGCCTGTGTCGGTGAAAAATAATGTAACCTTCACCTTATAGCTCCCATCTCAGATTTGTTCACTGTCGAGGGTTGGTGTAGGCCTACCTAGAATTTCACAGCTTTGCCTCAGCCAGAATAGAATGTCCTTGACATTTACCCCCTCATTTCTAAATACAATATTAATCATTTTTACTAGAGGCTTAGTCAGTGTGAACTGGGATCCATATAGGAGTATTTTTAACTTTTTGATACATCTCCCAGAATCTGTCCAAACTAGACACATTTTTGAAGTTTATGTCATAATTTCCACTTCCCAGACTTATCAAGACAAAAATCTCTGATGAGAAATACTTCATGGACGTTTTTAACACATTGTTTGCTATATGTACTCTATCGGGGGTGGTTCTCTAGCCCACCCTTATACAATAACCGAACTACATTGCGCCTAGGGGCATGTTCTCCCTCGTTCGCAAACAGATCCGATAGTTTAAACATAGGCTCTAAGGAGGTATCCAGCTGTGCATTTTGCAGTGTTTCCTGCCTAGGTCCTAACTGTGCAATATCTTCATTAGCTTGTGCATTAACTGGAGTGTCCCCTATTTGTATTGCAGCATTACTTCGCACATTATTCAAAATATTATTCTCATTAGAAATTACATAGTTATCCCGGGGTGCTTTGAAGCTCTTATCCTTCCCTTCCCTTCCTTGGTGGCCACAGGTGCTGCTACATCCTTTATCATTTCCTGGAATGAGAGGTCGGAGGGGTCTGGAGTAAATTGCCCTGCCTGACCTTTTATTTATTTTATTTATTTATTTATTTATTTATTAAGCATCAGTTTACAACCTTTGAGCCAGAGGCTCGTTTACAAAGGTACCTCATCACAGAGAAGACAATACAGTGATAACAACTTAGTACAGAGAAACAGTGTACAGTTTTTTTATTTGTTTTTTTGTGAGGATACAGGAGGACAAATGAGATCAACAGTTTACCACATACAGGGTTGGCGAAGTTAACATTGTTCAGGGAAATAACCAGAACATCAGGAAAACATAGGATATCAATACAGTGTGTTTTAGAGGAGTCAACAGGGAGGTAACAGGAACCAAGGGTAGAGAAGGTAGAGGTTTTGAGCAGCCAACAGGGGGCTTTGTCAGAGAGTGAGCAAGATAGCTTAGAAACAGCAACAGCTGCAAGTGGTGAAAAGGTGGTTCCGGAGGGTAGTTTTAAAGCAAGAGATTGTGGGGGTGTCTGAGATACTGGCAGGGAAGGAATTGTACCAAGAAGGGGCACAGTAGTGGAAAGCCCGTTGTCCATGAGAGGTCCTTGCCCTAGGTACCTTCAACTTGGTTTTACAGGAGGACCGTGTTGAAGCTAGGGATTTAACATGATGGATAACGGCAGTCAAACCAGGAGGAGAGAGCCCAATGAGAGTTTTTTTTGTAAGGATGCAGGTTTGATACCTAAGACGTTCATCAAGATTGAGCAGATTAGCCTGGGAGTAAAGATGGCAGGTATGTGTAAGTCTAGGAGCACCTAAGATTAGTCGACAGGCCTTATTTAAGGTGAGGAGGATTTTGTTTAGCGAGGTCTGGTCAGCAGCCCCGTAGACTGGTAAGCCATAGCCAACAAGTGACAGAATGGAGGACATAACTGCGAGTCAGAGGGCATCGGGGAGGAGACAGTGTTTGTGGCGGTAAAGGATTCCCAACCTAATATTGGTGGTGGAGGCTAAGGCAGAGATATGGGAATGGAATGTGAGGGCAGGGTTAAAGGTTATCCCAAGGTATTTGTATGTGTAAACTTGTTCGAATGGGAACATAGAGCTGATGAAGACTTGAAGTTGGAAATTTCTAGCATTGTTTCTTGGACCTTGTATCCATCCTGCATCTAGAAGTGCATGCTCTGGAGACCAATTGTTAGAGATTCCCACAGTGTTCTCAGGTAAGGTTTCAGGTAGCTTCTCAGACAAATCACCCCAATCTTTATTCTTATTTCTGTCTGAAAGTGAGAAGGATTCCTCTTGTACCTCCACCTCCACATTCTCTTTATCTGGACATTACAGGTCTGTTCTTATTTGTTTGCCAACTCCAAGTCGCATTTTAGACTTTTTCTCTTTCTGTAACTTCATTCCTGGGGCTTTCTTTTCTGTTTGTTAATGGCACACATTATTCCCTTTTGACTTGCTACCAGCTCCGTTGTAAGCAGATTCAAGTTCGGTCTGTATCGTCAAAGTTTTTTTTCTCAATCAGCTTTTGGCACACAGATTTTCCATCTGTCTCACTGCCAGACACGCTGTTCGTGGAAGAAAGTTCAGCCCAAGCATCTTGCTGCGTCATCCCAGTGCTAGGCCCTTCCCTCACAGGCCTTTGCGGTGAGTCACCTGGCTGTGCACTGACAGCCGCTCTGGAAGCTTTGACAGTGTTCTGTGCAGTAAGCGCTTACAGCACTTCGTCCAGCTTCTGTGCTTGCTCTAAGCATTTTTGCTTTTCAGAAAGCAGCATACTGCGCTGTTCTTCATGAGCATTTCCAATCTCTGCCACTTTATCAAGCTCCAGATTCTCGCTAGTAGCCTGATTTTCTACAGCTACAATTACCTCAGCATTTTTGTCACTATCCTTTTCCGAGAATTCAGCAACTGCCATTGTAATTTCGACAGCCTCCTGAGATATTAATACAGGGCCATGGGCCTTCTCCCCTGTAATCTCCACATCCATCCTCTCCTCAGCTTCCAGAGAAGTGGCCATCTTTGCTTAGATGGCCAAGGGTTCCCCCTACTGATGAGTAGGGGAATTCCCCTGATGCCCTGGCCAAATTTCCCCCATTCACTAAAAATACCACCAGCAGTTTAATTTTGTTCAAGGTCAGTTGGCATTCATCTGTAGCCCCCTCCCCGGGTCGTGCATGAAAATAGGCAGAATTTGTCTAGTGCACTTACCCAGTCAATAAAAACTAAATAAATAAATAAATAAAACAATACACCCCACAAACCCTCCCTCCCCTTCCGCCCATCACACGGCATGGTCCCTCCCCAACCCCCATGCACGTGTATACATAGCGACATCCTGTCGCTATAGTCGCCCAACCCCCATCCGGTTCCCCTCCCTGCTAGGTAATCCTGTACAAAAGTGCCGTGATTGAGTCGCCCTTTTTAAAAGCAGTCAGTTGTGGTCACCTTGTACACAGCATACTGAGACCACCCAGTCCAATACCGCTGCCTCAAAGGTTGCCAAGAATGAGGAGCACTGGGACAATAGTGGGCTTGATGAGGTTTAGGCCAGTCAGGCAGAAGCACATCCCAAATCCTTTTCCATTCCAGAACTCATATTCTGCACTGGAAAATGGGGACAACTAGACAAAGGCACCTGGAGAAGTGGAAGGGAAGGATGTGGAGGGCAACCAAGGAGGTGACCTCAGTGGGAGGAGCAGTGGACCTCAGAGGAGGAGGATGTGAATCCTGGTGGGGCACTCTATCATATGGGAGCTCAAGCTAGAAAAATGCGAGGGGAGGACAGGAAGGTGAGGTGCCTGTCAGGTGCCATGGCACGGAGGAATGGGAGGAAGATCCTGGGGATCACCAGGAAGGCAAGATGAGAGGGAAAGCTAGATGTTATTAGCCACCTAGGAACTAATGACCTGACAAATGGGGAGCCTAAAGAAGTTCAGGAAGGAAGTTTAAAAAATTGAGGAGGGGTCTCAAGCAAGTAGCTACATCCGTCACCTTCTCAGAAGTATTACCTGTGAGAGGAACAGGAGAGCATAGGGGCACATGCACAGGGAACTTTAACACATGGTTGAAGAACTGGTGCTGCGACGGAGGGTTCAGATTCATTGGTGACTGGGGACGCACCTGGAGGGATGGGGGCTTGTTCAAGCCTGATGGCCTGCATCCATCCTGGAGGGGAATCCAAGCACTCAATGAAAAGTTTAAGTGCTACATGAACAAGCATTTAAATCAGCCAGGGAGGGGCAGGTCAGCAAGAAGGGTACCTAATTGCCCACCCCATAGCTAGCAATGGAACCAGAGAACAGGAGGAGATGATATCACTGTGATGATCTGCCTATCTACTTGTTATTATATTGTATCATATTTGTGATATAAATATATATTTATTTGAATGTGTGCTTAGGGAAATGGCAGCCAGTAGCTTTTAAAGAGGCCTGACCTTTTGACCCCAAAGGCCCTGGTTTGCTGAAAACAGTTGGCTATAGTAAAGTTGACCCAGTGAATGAATTAAGAGCTTCCTTTTGACATCTCCTGTCATGCCCGTGTTAGCTGTTATAACACATTGTAAAACTTCAATTACTTTGAAGTCTAGGAAGCCATAGAAGACTGCATTTTTTATGACATCTTAGGAAGCAACAAGTTCTAACAGATCCCTGTTACATTTCTCACTGCTAGGAGGAAAACAGCTGTCAGGATGTGTTTCTAAAGATCAAAGGTGATTGCTCTAATCAAAGAGACTGTATAAATTAATATTGCTGTCTTTGCAGATTTCGAGTAAGCAGTAAAATGACACCCTTTTGGATATACTTGGTGATATTACAAATGAATTACAGGACTAACAGTGACCTCATGTACTGTGACATCACAAGGAGATGGGAGAGATTAATTTTCAATATTGCCAAGCGGTCTGAGGGAAATGAGCTGTCTTTTTTCTCTGGACTCCTAAGGGAAAACACACACTGTGTTTCTGGACTCAAGGGCACTTCTGTTACAATTAGGTAATACCAACTAGAAACTGGGTTACGACTAGAAATTCAGTTACAGGCGTTTTTGTTTCTGAAATTCCCTTTTCTTTTGACTGTAAGTATTAATGTATATAGGTTCATTGGTTTGTATGTATTTACTATTTTTAATTTCAGTAAACATTTTGGTGTCCTTAATCCTACTTGACTCTTTTCTCATTTCTGCATGTGAATGCTAGAACAGTGTTGGTATTACTGACATAACTGTTAAAGGGCTTATAGTGTCACCATTTTGCACAAAACGTAAGAAAATACCTAGGTGTCAAATTGAGTCAAAAAGGATAGAATTGTGAACCAGACTGGGTGCCACTGGGTTAAGTATTGCACTACATTTCCTTGAAGAGGATGCAATATTTGATCCTGTTATCCAAGTGTGCTAGCGGAAAAGAGTTCATATTTGACCTCAGGACTAGAGACTAGTAGGTGTTTTCAGACCCAAAACAGACAGGAGGTTTACCCTGTTTGTCTCTTGTTCACATATTGCACTTCAAGGTTTGGCACTGAGGGTGCAGAGGGCCTGACCTACGAAGGGCGTTTGTGACAATCACTACAAAGTAGTGTGCAAAAGATGGAAACAGGCACCCAAGGGGTAGATAGGCAGAAAAAGGACAAAATACAACAGAAGGGCAGACAGCAGGGAGAACCAGGGATAAAGGACAACCAGGGAGGGGACTGGAGTAGAACAGCAAAACAAACCAGGGAGGTCACATCATGGAAAGCCATGTGTGCCAATGCCAGGAGCCTTAGCAACAAGATGGAGGATCTGGAAGCTGCCATGGAGCAGTCAGACCTGGACATTGCGGCCATCACAGAGACCTGGTGTAATGATAACCATGACTGGGAGATGGCCATACT
Source organism: Neoceratodus forsteri (assembly GCA_016271365.2). NCBI lineage: Eukaryota > Metazoa > Chordata > Ceratodontiformes > Ceratodontidae > Neoceratodus > Neoceratodus forsteri. The sequence goes on along the minus strand of CM057454.1, from coordinate 244,232,523 downwards.
CGGCTACAACATATTCAGGAGAGGCAGGAAGGGAGGAGGAGTGGCACTTTATGTGGAATATGGCATAAAGGCCTCAGAGATCCAGGAGGAACAAAATGGGGGGAAATACTGTGGGTTAAGCTGGAAAGGAAAATGGGGTCAGCCATCCACACAGGGGTGGTCTACAGACCACCAGCCCAGGAGGAAGAGACAGATAGAGAGTTAATGCTAGCCATCCATAGGACGGCGGACAAGGGGGAGGTGGTGCTGGTTGGAGATTTCAATATTCCAGACGTGGACTGGAGCCTCCCAGTAGCAGCATCAACTAGGAGCAGATTTATCCTGGAATCCCTTCAGGATGCCTTCCTTAAGCAGCTGGTCATGAAACCAACTCGGCAGAAGGCAATACTAGACCTCATGCTCACAAATGGGGACAGTGTGATAGGAGTAATAGTGGGGGAGCACCTGGGGAACCATGACCACAGGTCACTGTGGTTTGAAATCACAGAAGGTACAGAGCCAAACCACACAAAAACATGTATCCTGGATTTTAGGAGGGCAGATTTTGAGAAAATGGGGACATGCTTGAAAGAGGCACTAATAGGAATGGGGAAGGAATTGGGGGTGGAGGAATAGTGGGCAATATTTAAAATGGGGATTACAAGAGCAACAGAATTATACATTAAGCAGGTTAGCAAGGGGAAAAGGAAGAGGAGGCCATTATGGTTTTCCAAGGAGGTAGCAGAGAAAGTGAAAGCCAAAAAGATTGCATTCAGGCAATACAAAAAGGCACAGGCAGAAGGGGATAGGGAGAAGTACCAGAAGAAGCAAAGGGAGGCAGGGAGGTCAGTAAGGGAAGCCAAACCTCAGCCAGAAGAGCGCATTGCAAAATCAGTGGTTAGAGGGGACAAAACCTTTTACAGGTACATAAGTGACAAAAGAAGGACGAAGGGAGGGATAGTGAGACTGAAGGTGGAGGATGGGGGCCGCGTGGAGGATGACAACAGTAAAGCTGACATATTGAACAGGTATTTCTGCTCAGTCTTTATTGAGACAGGAGAGGGTAAGGGGCCTGAAGGGAGTGCAAGGGGTGGGAAGGGCTCAGAAATGGACACAAGTCCCTTTACACGGGAAAGGGTCCTAAATGAACTGGAAGGAACAAGAGCTGATAAAGCAATGGGGCCAGATGGGGTGCACCCCAGGGTCCTAAAGGAACTAGGAGAGGTGGTGGCTGAACCTCTGGCTATCCTGTTTAGCCAATCACTGTAAACAGGGGAGGTACTCAAAGACTGGAGAACAGCAGATGTAGTCCCCTTATACAAAAGCGGGAACAAAGAACAAGCGGGGAACTACAGACTAGTCAGCTTGACCTCGGTAGTGGGGAAGATCATGGAAGTACTACTGAAGGACAGATTGGTGGAACATCTGGTTGCCAATAGACTACAGGACCCAAGGCAGCATGGTTTCACCAGGGGGAGGTCATGCCAGACCAGCCTCATTGAATTTTTCGACTGGATGACAAGGGAGGTGGATCAGGGAGGGCAGTGGATGTGGCCTAGTTGTACTTCAACAAGGCCTTTGACACTGTGCCGCATAGAAGGCTGTTAAACAATTTGGGAAATATGGGAGTGGGCAGAACAGTAGTGCAGTGGGTGGGTAATTGGCTGGGTGGCAGGACACAGAAGGTGGTGGTACATGGCTGTCACTCCACAGAGGGAAGAGTGACCTCTGGGATGCTGCAGGGATCAGTGCTGGGACTGGTCCTATTCAACATCTTCATTGGTGACATTGCACAGGACCTAGAAAGCAGAATTTCCCTGTTTGCTGATGACACAAAGTTCTGTAACAGAGTGGACACATCAAAGGGTGTAGACAGAATGAGTAGGGACCTGCAGAAGCTTGAAGAATGGTCAAGGGTTTGGCAGTTGAAATTCCATGCAAAAAAGTGCAAAATAATGCATATGGGGCACAAAATCCCTGGGACAACATATCATTTGGGGGGTGAGGATATAGCATGTACCAAACAGGAAAATGACCTTGGGGTTATAATCTCTGATGACCTCAATGTAGGGAAACAGTGCAACAAGGTGGCAAGTAAAGCAAATAGGATGCTGGGATGCACAGGCAGGGGCATCACTAGCAGGAAAAGGGAGGTCATAATTCCACTATACAAGACATTAGAGAGACCCCACCTGGAGTACAGTGTTCAGTTCTGGAGACCTTACCTACTTAATGACATAGACAGGGTGAAGAAGGTTCAGAGGAGGGCAACAAGAATGGTACAGGGATTGCATCACAAGTTCTATGAGGAAAGGCTGAAGGACTTGACTATGTACACCCTGAAGGACAGGAGGGAAAGGGGGAATATGATAGACATACAAGTACCTTACGAGGAGGAACAGGGTGCAGGAAAACACTATTTTCCAGTGAAAAAAATGTTGCAGGACTAGAGGGCATGGGATAAAGTTGGAGGGAGGGCGATTCAGCAGAAACGTGAGGAAGAATTTCTTCACCGAAAGGGTGGTGGACAAGTGGAACACCCTGCCTCAGGAAGTGGTGGGGGCTGAAACAATCACAGGATTTAAGAATGCATGGGATAGAGATAAGGGAATCCTGGAGGTCAGGGGTAAGGGGCAACAGACTTCTAGAAACACGTAAAGTGATTTTTTGAGCTTAAATGGACAGACTGGGTGGGGCATATGCCCTTATCTGCCGACAGTATCTATGCAGTGTCAGTGGCTCAGTAGGTAGCACACTCACCTCTGAGGCCGGGAGATCAGAAGGCTGTGGGTTCAGTTCCCACATCTGGCACTTGGGTTAATATCCCAGTACTAACACTGTAGTGCAGCATGAGAGGGATGCTGCACTTCTGAGGTGCCGTCTTTCGGATGAGATGTTAAAACCGAAGTCCGGTCTGCCTGGATTGGTGATAGTTCAGGTAGATGTTAAAGATCCCATGGCACTTACCGAAAAGAGTAGGGGATTTTTTTATTAATACTTGAAAGAACAATACATACATAAATGTGTTACAGCACACAAAATCATAATACCAACAAAAATAAACAGAGAGAAGTATTACAGCATACATTCAATACAAAAATGCATTCCCCAGTCCCGAACTTCATAAAAATACTAACCCCCCCTCCCCTCCACAAGAGAAGAGGAATTCATATGCAAGAGAACAGGAAAACAGACAGTGCAAAACATCTCAGTATAAAAAAACAATCACTAACAGTACAATATATCTTCCCACAAAAATACTTAGAAACTGAAAGAAAATTACAATATGAAAAAGAATCCCTGCCCTGCACGCAGAGTTGAAAAAACCTAAAAACAGAATGTACAAACTCAAGACCTTATAATACAAGTTAGTACACATGGCAATGACGTCCTAAAAACAACATAGAGGCCCCAAAAACCTTTACAATAAAAGAGAAATAAAAAAATAAACAGGGGGGAGTGTCCAAAACAAACCCCTACCCTGTATCAAGCCAATTCATTTTCCTCCACCAAAGTTTATAAAGTTCTGGGTGCACTTTCCACTTTTCCAGCATCCTCCAGCTGAGTACTGCCTTTCTAATAGTAAATAATACCTGAGTTTCAGTTTTCAATTGCTTCCCAAGTGTAAGGCTGTACCGAGCCTGCCACAGCTGAAAGCCTATGTACCCCATCAAAAGACGAATTGTAACAGAATCATAAATAACCCATGAGTCAGGAAGAACTCCCTCTGCTCAGATGGATGACCCTGGAAAGGGTTCAGTGGCCAGGTAGCATGGAAGTAAGACCAGAAAGACACAGCAAAGGGACAGTCAAAAAATAAACGTTGCAGCATTTCAACTACTCCTGCACAAGTCTTCTCCCTTCACCCCCAACCGTTTGTGTAGACAAAGCCATAAAAAATCCCACATATACTTAGGAACTCTTTTGCTAACCAATAATTGCAGTTTGGAATGTTGATCAGAAATGGACAAATCCCGAAACCATGGAGCTGCATAAAAAAAATCCTGTAATATACAACAGGAAAATTGCTTCCGAGATTGAAGAGAAAGAGATTGTTTAACAATATGCCAGGACTTTAATTTCCAAAACATCCCCTGAAAGTGACTAGCCATAGTGCACAGCCCGACCTGACGTGATAAAAAGGTATCAGAGTCCCATTGCTCCAAAAATAGACAAATACCATCACCCACCCACGGGATCCAGATCTTACTTTCCCCTTTAAGCAATGGAATTAAATTATAAAAAAGAAAAATACTATGAAGAAATACCACTTGATTCAGCATCCCTAGACCTCACTCACCAACAAGCAAATATGTTATACCCCCTCTGTACCGGGTTCAACCTACTTCCCCATAAACAAAGAAAAAACACACTATAGAGAGATGTTTCTAAGGAAGGGGAGGGTAAACTGCCATTACAAACAAAAATAAGGTAATAAAAAGGTCTTAATAAGGTAAATCCATTTGGCTTTTGTCATTCGGCCTTTATTCCAGAGAGCCACTCTGTCAAGTGCCTCCAACAACTGTCTTTCCCAATTATACCTATGGGCATCAGTACCACCAAAATAAACCCCAAGAATCTTCCTATACCCAAGATCAATAGGCATATCCCAAATCAAGGCCACATCAGCAGCATCATACCCCAATGGTAGGATCCCACTCTTAAGTTTATTGATGGAGAAGCCAGATATTTTAGAAAAGGTCTTTAATAACAGCTGCGCCGCTACAGCCGAAGCCCTATCCGACAACACCAGAACCAAATCATCTGCATATGCTATAGAAACAATCTGTGGATCAGCACAACCCAATGACAGTCCTATAATGTCATCTGTCTTATTTAAGGCATGCAAGAAGGGGTCTAAGGAAAGCACATAAAGCAAGGGGCTTGACGGACACCCTTACCTAACACCTCTATATACCCTAACCTTCCTTCCCAACCAACCATTCACACTCGGTAATAAAGTAATACCTTTATAGCATGTTTGCAACCATCCTATGAATTTTAAAGGAAAACCATAGCGCCGCAAGGTCTCCCAGAGGTACACATATTCCACCTGATCAAAAGCCTTCGCTTGATCAAGACAGACCAGATGACCAAAGATTTCCCTGGAAGTTCCGTTATACAGAATCTCCCTGAGAAGAATCAGGGCATCCTGAATCCTCCTATGTGGTACCCCACTAAACTGTGAAGGATGTAACAAAGAATCCAAAATCCCCCATAAACCAGTACATAATACCTTCATCAGAATTTTATAATCAGTATTTAGCAGAGGCAAAGGCCTCCAATTATTCAAATCCCCCCGATCTCCTTTAGTTTTATAAATCAACAACAAAACACCCTGCAACATACTGTCAGGGAGATTACCAGTTTGCAAGCCTGCATTCAAGACCTCACAAAATTCCACCCCTAACACTTCCCAAAGTGCCTTATAGATCTCATGAGGTAGCCCATCAGAACCAGGAGTAGTGCCTGCTTTCAGGGACCAAATAACAGATTTCAATTCTTCCAATGAAATGGGTTCAATCAAAGTATGCTGAAATTCAGGCACCAATACAGGCAACGTCCTACAGGATAACCAATCACGCATAGCAGCCTCAGACAGGGATCTACTCCTAAAAGAGTCAGAAGCATAAGCATGGATAGTATCCAAAATGCCTTTAGTAGTCGATACTCTCCCACCCCCCACAGTATTCAAATACAGCATACTACGAGATTCCTTAAAAAGCTTCATAGATTCAAAAGGTAAGGTATCTCACTTTTTACCAAAAATTCCATACTTATGCTTCTGCTCCATATTCTGCAAAACCTTTAACTGTAGCCATGCCAACTCCACCTTCAACTCCTTAATCCTGTCTAGACAGTCAGACCCAAGATGCTGTCGGAGAGTGGACCAGAAATGAAGTCGACCCCTTAGATAACGAAGCTCATCATGCCGAAGCCTCCCATTAATTCTACCTATTACCTTAAAGTAAGTCCTGACTTCATTTTTGGTATCCCCCACCAAGCATTTAAATCATCATATAAAAAAACACAGACTGACGTGCTAGCAAGAGAGAATGAAGCCCTTCAGCCACACTAGGGATAGCTAGTAAGGCGGTATTTAACTTCCACAGGCCTGGTCCCCTCTGGACCTCTGGCATTTCACACAAGATTAATTTAAGCTGCTTATAGTCAGATGTAGCCACCTCTTGTAAACATTTGGACTGTACAGCAACCCCTGAGGAAAGAAAAAAATAATCAAACCAGGATGCTCGGGGACCACAAAAATACATGTTTCCAGACCCATCAACAGTAGGCTCAAAAGCATCAACTAAACCAACATCTGCGAGTAGTTGAGCCAAACAAGCCACATCACAGTAAATCTTCTTACCTCAGGCTGGAGATACCTGGGAGGGTAAAGAACAGTTAAAATCACCTCCCAAAATAACCATAGAAGAAGTGCACAAAAAAGGATAAAGTGATTTAAAAAGGGTCACCCTATCAAATTTAGTTTGAGGTGCATAAACATTCAATAAACGCAAAGGCAGAGAACCCCACTTAATATCCAGAACTAAGGCTCTGCCTTCCATAATTTCCACATGATGAATCACTTGAGCATGTGACATAAAAAAAACAGATCCCAACCCCACTACATAAATCCTTCCCTTGTGACAGAAAACAGTCCCCCCATACCCAACCAGTGGTAGCAGCCAGTAATTCTTCAGGAGAATGTAAACGAACATCCTGAAAAAAAAACACTATCTAAATTCTCATGCACAAATTGAGAAAAAGTGTTTATGCTTACAGGGTCTTAATGTTATTCACATTCAAGGATGCCACCCGAAGTGAAATGGGAGCCATAAATTTCAGAAAGAATATATCAGCTTCACTTACTGGAGGCCCGAGTCACCTTCCACTTTTACAATCCTGAGGCCTAGGCTCCAAATGGTCCCCTAGAGGCCCCAGAGGCTCAGGTTGAGAAATGGCCACAGAAGACTGGACCAAATCCGACACCACCTCTAAATCCTCCATCAAAACTTCATAAATATTAGGGTCAGCTGTAGGAGGTGCAGAGACAGAGACAGTGGATTTCTTAGCCATTTTACTTTTTCCTTTCAGCACCTTCCCTTTTTTACCACTAACTGTGGTAAACCCTTCATCAGAGGGGGCTGGAACCGAAGGCAAGGGGGGGGCAGGACCAGCAGCCCCCACAACACCCAGCTCAGGTGCCATGGGTGCCGCAGCATCAATTAAATCAATATCAGCAGAAACCAAGGCAGGCTCCTCAGGCAGAGGTTTCCCAGCCAATGTAAACCCAGCCTCAGGGACACTAGGATCTATCCTCCCCACATAAGAAAGGTCTTGCCGCACAGCCAACCGAATGTAATGGTCCTGAACCCCAAAATCTGCTTCAGGTGTGTTTTTAGCAGCCAGAGGACAAGTCTCAAAAGCGTGTCCTAGCTCATCACAAAGATTACATCTGGAAGTCTGAAAGCAATGTGCACTAGGGTGACCAGTTTCCCCACAGTGAGAACACTTAAGCACATCGCATGAGGTGATAATGTGAGTCCTAGACCCACATTTGAAGCAGATTCTGGGTTGACCTAGGTAGAAAAGGAAGCCCTTATCTCTACCCAGGAAAAAAAAATTAGGCAAATGTATTAAATCAGAATCTGTAGAATACAGTTTCATGCGAAATTTCCATCCCCCATTCCAGAAGCCCTCAGCGTCCAGGATAGGAACAGGATTACCCTGAATGTCACATCTCTTATTTAGCCAGTTCACAATATCAACCACATTAACCCCTTCATTCCTAAACAGAACGGTGATAACCTGAAAGGGCTGTTTAGATAAAGGCAAAACAATGAAGTCAGACCATAAAGGATTAGTCTTCAGATTTAAATATCGACTCCAAAAGATCTCCAATAGTGCAGAGGTACGAAAATTAATATCAAAAATAAACTCCCCAGGGATATGAATTAGAGCATAAACATCAGAGGGTAAGAACCCCATGCTATGTTTCAAAAGTGTTTTCCCAATATAAAATCTATCAGGGGGATTATCTCTGGGGCCCACATAGTGCAGACGAATGGCATTCCGCCGTTTAGCCAGTTCCACAGGCTGCCGAAAATGGTTAGCATAAGTAGGCTTTCCAGAGAGGTCAGGAACCGGCTGCTGCACTTCTCTTGTATCAAGAGCTGGATTTTCAGTCCCCCCACCAGGTGTACCAGCTAGGGGAAGGGCAGACCAAGGAGCAGACTGAGGACTAGGGGATTCATTACAGAAGACTGGGTGAGATAGAGAAGAAACATCCCCAACAGTGATAGCAGTACTTATCTGAGCATCTGAAGCAATAGGCATAGATGTGACTTCTCCAGCCAGCTTCCACATATCTCCCAACACAGGGATCCATCCGGCATCCCGCAGAGCTCATTCCAGGGACCAGGATGCATCAGCGAGATCCCCCCAAGCTGGAGATGCCATACAACTCTCAGAAACTAGCCGCTCAATGGTCATATGCAGCTTACTGGGCCCCGCCATCTCCAAAGCTCCCGGCGGCGTCATAGAGCAGCTTCCTCTTCGGTCTTCCTCTGGGTCCGCTGTCCGATTCCCCTGCGCAATTAATTCACTCACTCTGAAGAGTTCCTCCTCTAAACAACACCTCTTCTCAGCCAAACTTAAAGGCTGTACTTCGGAAACTTCCAAGGGACCGCTGACTCGGGCGATATGCTGGCCACCCATCGGGTGCATCACAGCCACCACCTCAGCGGATCCCTCCTGCAACAGAATACCCTGTTTTTCCGAACTCTGGGCCATCGTAGCCCTCTGCAGCAAACCTTCCTCCTCCAAGGTTAGGGTCAGAATGACCGTAATGCACAGCAACAGGGTCTCCCTACTGGAAAGAGTAGGAGAATTTCCCCGGTGTCCTGGCCAAATTTCCCTCATTCACTAAAAATACCACCAACAGCTTAATCTGGTTCACGTTCAGTTGGCATTCATATGTACCCCCTTCCCCCGGGATGTGCCTGAAAATAGGCAGGATTTGCCTAGTGCACTTACCTGGTCAACAAAAACTAAATAAATAAATAAAAATAAATGTATCTGTGCTACAGTCTCTCACTGTTGGTGAGCACCAAATCCAGCTGAACCCCTTCCCTTGTCAAGTCTTGGACTAGCTGATCTAGGAATGCCTATTGGCACACATCCCCCAGGCGCTAATTCCTAGTACTTGCCACAATTGGCACTTTTCAGTCCACATCTGGCATATTAAAGTCCCTTACTACCACCACCTCCCCTAAATTGGTCACCGTCCTGAGCATCTGTTCCACTGTTTTGTTTTGTTTTTTGTCTGCCCTGACCCTGTGGTCTGTGGACTACCAAAATCCTGATTTGTTTCCCATTTCTTGCTGCTGCTATCGCACATAAGGTTTCTAGTTTACCTGACTCCCTCATATGCCATCACGGTATGCAGTACAACAAATTACATATGAACATACGAAGAAGCCAACAGAGGAAGGCCATTTGGTCTATCAAGTCTGCTCATATTGCAGGGTTCACAGCTTGAGCTAATGTCCCTGCCCTTCCTCCCCACTCCTCCCATCCTCCCTACCCATGAGCCCTACTTTCCTCCAATGCCTATCCCATCCTAGCTTAAAGCTGCCCACTGTCTTCAATGAGATGACCTCTTCTGGCAGTGCATTCCAAGTGTCCACCACTCTCTCTGAAGAAGTGCTTCCTGACCTCCCTCCTAAACCTCCCACCCAGCTTAAGATTGTGCCCCCTAGTGTTATGGCTGCCACTCAGCCTAAAGAGACCCTCCTTATCAACCTTATTTATCCTTTTCAAGTACTTGAAGGTCCCAATCATGTCCCCTCTCTCTCACCTGTCTTCCAGGGAGTACATGTTCAGTGCCCTCAACCTCTCCTCTTATGCCTTACCATGATGATCAGCTATCATCTTTGCAGCCCTTCTCTGGACCTTCTCCAGCAGGTTAATGTCCTTTTTGAGGTGCGGGTACCAATACTGAACTCCATACTCTAGATGCAGCCTTACCAGTTACCTGCACAAGGGCATTATAACCTCCTCTCTCCTACTACTGATCCCCCTAGATATGCATCCCAGCATCTTGCTTGCCTTTGCTGCTGCTTTCTTGCGCTGCGTGGAGTGCTTCAGGCCACTAGTGATCATCACTTCCAGGTCCTTCTCCTCCTCCTCTGATGCAGATACTTGGACTCCACCCAGGTAGTACTCTGTCATTGGATTCTTGCCTCCAATATGCATAACTTTACATTTCTTGGCATTGAAGCCAAGCTGCCAGATCCTGGACACCTCCTCAACTTTTCCAGATCTTCCTGTAGGTCCTGTATCCTTTCAGCTGTGTCCACTCTCCCGCAGAGCTTGTGTCATCTGCAAATAGGCACATTTTGCCCTTAATGCTGTCTCCAATGTCATTGATGAAGACATTGAAGAACACCAGCCCCAGCACAGAGCCCTGTGGGACCCCACTGGTTACGTATCTGGTACCAGATAACACCCCCCCCCCAACAACCACTCCTTGGGTTCTGTCCCTCAGCCAGTTTTCCACCCATCTGGTCATCTTTTCCCCAACCCCAGGATCCACTAACTTCTTGATCAACCTTCTGTGGAGCACAGAGTCAAAGGCCTTGCTGAAATCAAGATAAGGGATGTCTACCGCTTGGCCCCTGTCTACTGTCTTAGTGACACAGTCAAATAAGTCAATCAGATTCATTTGACACAATCTCCCCCCATGAATCCATGCTGCCTCGCATCTTGGAGACCATGCTCCTCTAGATATTCCACCAATCTTTCCTTTAGTATGGTCCATATGAGCTTGCCCACAATGGAGGTCAGACTGACTGGTCTGTAATTCCCTGGCTCATCCTTGGGACTGGTTTTATGGAGGGGCACTACATGTGCTGTTCTCCAGTCCTGTGGCACCATGCCTGACTCTAATGACCTATTAAATAGGTCTGCCAGTGGCCCTGCCAGCTCCTCATCCAGTTCCCTTAGTACACTTGGATGTACTCTGTTTGGGCCTGGTGATTTGTCTACCTTCAATGCCAGCAGCCCCTCCCTCACTCTATCCTTCTCTATCACTACATCTGTGTTCCCCTCCCTCCCTGCTCCTCTTTTCCCTCCTGAAGGTACTGGTCTGTCCTTCTCCCAAGTGAAGACGAAACAGAAGTATTCATTTAGTATCTTTGCTTTTCCATTATTATCTTCCACCCACTCCACCCCTTTCTTAAGCCTAACAATCCCTTCCTTCTTGTCCCTTTTCTCACTTATATAGCAAAAAAAAGCCTTTTTGGCCCTTCTTAATTCCTTCAGCTATCTGCAGCTCCTTCTGTGCCTTTGCTCACCGGACTTCCTTACTTGCCTTACTAGCCAACCTTTGGTAATTTTTCCTACCCACCTCTCTTTTGATCTTCCTGAATTTTTTATAAGCCAACCTCTTTTCCCTTACTGCCTGGGCAACCCCCGAACTGAACCAGCTGGGCGCTTTGGCCCTTGTGTTCTTACCCCTGAGCCTAACACACTCATTTGTGGTAACCAGTATTACTTCCTTAATGATGGACCACCTTTGTTCCACCACCATATCTGCTTGATGCCCACCAGATGGCTCCTTAGCACTCCGCCGATTTTCCTGAAGTCCGCCCTCCTGAAATCCAAGTTTTTGGTCTTAGTCGGGATAATTTTCCTGCCCATATCCAACTGGAACCACACTGTGCAATGATCACTTCTACCCAGTGGCTCCCTGACCATTATTTCCTGTACATGTTCCCCATTTGTGAGCATCAGATCAAGAATTGCCTCAGCTCTTGTTGGTTCAGTGATGCCCTGAGTCAGGAACCCACTTTGCAGTCCTTCCAGGATCACCTGATTCCTAGCACATGTTGTGAAGTGTATGCTCTGGTCCACCTTGGGCAGGTTGAAGTCCCCCACAATTACCACCTCTCCGTTCCCTGCAGCTTCCAATATTTGTGAGCTCAGTTCACTGTCTCTCTCCTCATCCTGACTGGGTGGTCGGTCAACCACCCCCAACCTCACCTTTCTCCCTCTATTGGACCTTAACTGAACCCATAATGCCTCCACCTCCCCTTCCTCCGACTCCTCTTGCGTGCAAGTTATTCCCTACCTGATATAAACTGCCACCCCTCCCCCCTTCCTGACTACCCTGTCCTTCCTGTATAGTTTATATCCAGGGATCGCAAGGTCCCAGTCATGGTGCGATGTTGCCCAAGTCTCAGTTACTGCAGCTGTGTCCACCCTCCTGTCTGCTAATAGTGCCTGCAGGTCATCCATCTTGTTTCCAAGACTCCGCGCATTCAGAGACACCACCCTCCACCTAGAATCTGACCTTTCTTTTCTTCCTTCTATTCTTCTATTCACATTTATTCATTCTGTGTGCACCCCTACATGTACCCTTGTTATGTGTTCCTCATCCCCGCAACCCTTTGCTAACTGTGTTCTCGCCCCTTCCACCTCCTCCCTCCAGACCTCTTCCATCACTGTTGGGGGGAGGTTCACTGACCTCCTCCTCCTCTCAGAGTCTGTGGGCCTGCACACCCACTGCCCCCTCCCCCAGTAGTTTAAATTAAGTGTAGTGGTTATGTAGTCCCCCAGTTTGTCCCTGAGTACCCTCAAACCCTCCCTACTGAGGTGTAGACTGTCTAGTGAAAAGAGTGCATTGTTTGACCTGGTCTCCTCCCAGTTCCAAATATAGATAACATCTCCTCCCTGCACCATTTCCTCAGCCAGACATTAAAATCCTCTATTCTTCTTTTCCTGGCTGTACTAGCCCTTGGTACTGGTATCACCTCTGAAAAGGCCAGCGAACTTCCTTTCTCCCTGCAGATCTTCCTTAACTCCCTGAACCTACTTTGCACTATCTCAGCCTCCTCCCCAGCTAGGTTGTTGGTTTGCAAATGTATAACTACGTTAGGTTTTCCTCCAACCTCCCTTACTGTTTCCCTTATTATTGGGCCCACCTTCCCCACTGTCATCTCTGGCATACAAACCACCCTCCTGCTTGCATTTGGGTCCCCTTTCCTTCCCCAGTGAATACCTCTAATTATGGAGCCCCCTATGATTGCTACCCTTCCATCCCCTGCACCCGTGCTCCCTGTCCTTTGTTTCTTACCTTCAGTACTAGCTGCTTCCCCACCTAACTGCTCCCTCTGCACCCTGGTGAACTTATCTCCACATCCACAATTTATCCCCTTAACTGTTTTTCCATCTCCCACTCTTCCCCTCCCCTTCTGACTATCTGTATCTGCTTTCAGTTTTCCCTTCCCTCTTCCTTTCCTCCCCCTCCCACCATTCTCCACTCCATTTTGCCTGCCTCCTCTTCCTTGCCCACCCTGATTTGTTCCCTCTCCCCTCCCTGTACTCCTACTCTCATCCCTGTCTCAACCTGACCTACCTCACGTCCTGCTGCCCCCTTCCTCCGTTCAGACAGTGCAAATCTGTTCAATAAAGGCACCCCTTTAAAATTTCCCACCCCTGATGCTACTCTCACATTCCCACCCCTTCCCCTTACCACTCATATTCTCATATATGAAAATGAATAACGAAATTCAGTAGTTACCAGCTCCTGGGATTCTTCACAGTTAATTCTTTGCCCCCAACTCAAGCAATATCCTTCCACCTATACATAATGCAGACTGAGTCAACAGTAAAATAAAATGTAGAGAAAAAGTCCAGCTGATTTGTGTATCCTCATTCATGGAGTCCTCTAATCCTGGCTCTTCCTGCTGGATAACTGCTCTGACACTTTCTGCAGCCATCCTAGAAACATAGACAATGATGGCAGAAAAAGACCAAAAGTCTGTCTAGTCTACTCAGAGTTCCCTAACTGCCCCAGGGCCTATTATCCATATGGTGTTTTATCCCTCCTGGTCCACTTCCCTGCTCCCCTCCCTACTGCTACCAACATGAGCAACCACCAAACCCTTCACTCTGTCCCAGTTATGCTTGAAGCCATTTATGGTCTTGACACCCATCACCTCTGCTGGCAGAGTGCTCCATGACTCCACCCCCCTTTCCATACAATAAAACTTCCTCAGATCCCTCTTAAACCGTTCCCCCATCAGTTTCCACTTGTGACCTCAGGTTCTTTTCTCTGTACTGCTGCTAAATAGTCCCCACAGTTCACCTTGTTTATTCCCTTCAGAAACTGGATGGTCTCAATCGTATTCCCCTCCTCTCGCCTGCTCTCCAGTGAGTACATGTTCAGTGCCTTGAGATGATCTTCGTAAGATCTACCCTGTTGGTCCTGAATCATCTTGGTCATCCTGCATTGCACTTCCTCCAGCTTGTCACTGTCCTTCCTTAGGGGAGAACTCCAGAACTGAGCACAGTATTCCAGGTGCAGCCTCACCAGTGACCTATATAGAGGAGGTAGTAGTACCTCCTTTTCCTGTTGTCAATACTCTTTCTAATACACCCCAGCTTCCTATTATCCTTGCTATAGGCCTTGTTTCGCTGGCTTGATTGTTTGAAGAAGTCACTACTGATGTCTCCCAGGTCCCCTTCCTCTGCCATAGTGTTCAGTTTAACCTCTACCAGCCAGAACTCTGTCCTTTTTTTGTTACTCTAGGTACATAACCTTGCATTTTATGGCAGTGAATTTCAACTGCCAAACCTTAGAGTACCTCTCTAGCCTTTGTAGATCCCTCCACATCTCCCTGATCCTTTCATCACTATCTACCCTATCGCAGAGCTTCATGTTATCTGCAATGAGACACAGTTTGTCCAGATGCCCTCTTATGTAACCCCTAGATGGCGCTATCCCAGGGGCTACTACCCCTGCCTGATTTACCACTAACAGGTTGAGGGGCCTGGATCCAATGGCGGATGCCTCCACCCAGAGGTCAGGGTTTGCAATAGTTAAACTAACTTGGTCACAGCCCTCTGGGACACTGCAACCCCCCTTTCTTCCCACTAGTGGCCCACACAATATATCAAATTACCTTCACAGTATACACTTACCCCCAGGTCTGGTTCCGCACTGGGACCTCCTGTGAAATGAGATACAGTGCAACAATCACAGTACAGTACTTTAACATAGACAAATACCTCAGGCAGGCTGCATCTGTATCCCGATCGCAAGTGCTGCACAATACCTGGAGAACACACAGCAGATTCAGTTCCTGACAGACCGAGTGCAATTTTCAGCAATTCCTCCAGTCTTCTACAGGGTGAGCCTGGTTCTCTCTTCAGAGATCCTTTGATTCTTTTCACAGGACGGATTCAGTCCTAACAAGCTGTTACACAAGCTGCAGACCGGAACTCTGGCCCCACACGTTTTGACTAAAACTGCACACCGAAAAAGCACAGGGCTCTTCCTTCTTCACTGCCAAAGCTCAACTGAAACTCAAACCGACAAAACCTGGCACTTCCTTTGAGTTCCTCCCAGTTCTTGACTGGATTGGCTGTCACTCACAATAGACTGCTGCTGTTGGTCCAAAAGGCACTGAAGTCTAAACTACATCTCCCAGAGTCACTGCCCATACAATCCTCTTGTGGCTGGCTCAGATTATGAGTCCAAGTTCTGATTCGTCCAAGGCACCGTTTTAGAGCTAGCTACCCACACTGATTGGTCCAGTTCAGCAGTTCAAAACTAGAATGGGGAACTAGCAGACACAGTTCTGACTGCAAAGAAAGCAGGTTAGACAAACTGTAATTTCATTATTACTCTAAATAATTTCTGGCAGTTACATCTTTGAGATAGCTTCCCTTTGCACTCCTAGTGACTGCAAAAATGAAGTGAATTGGCAGCAGCTCGAGTGGTACTCAGAGAAGCACACGGTCCCCCCATACAAACTAATTATGTCTGCAAGCAGACAGCTCTTAAAGAGACAGTACCAGAGGCTCTAAAAACACTCACTGATAAATGGCTTAAATGCCAAACACCATTCAGGCTTGGAGCATTCAAGCAAGCTCCTGGAAGTCTTTTGGGAACCCCCATTTGCAGGGGGGTTACACCTTCCTGGCCTGGGAAAGCTTGGCGTCCGCGTCAAGCAAGTACCCATAAGTTTCAACTGCAACCATATACATTTGCATTAGGCTCGCATATGTAATCATCAGTCAATATATCATTTTACCAAGAACACATTTCTGAAACATTGCAGTACGTCACTCTTTACACAGTATTACATACACATTGTACCATAACTCAAGTTATTACCTCTTGTACATGAAACCTGAAGAGGGGCCCTTCCTATCAGTTACCTTGGGGCTGGATGGGGCAAGGCACCATACTTAGAGGGCAACACAAGTAACTTTGAGTTAGCACTGATGCTCAGTTTGGGCAATGAGCTCGGGACACATACACTCCTTTATGGACAACATTGAGAGGCAAGTCCACAGGCCTCCCAAGTGAATCATAACTGGGGTGCACCACAGGCTTTACAGCTCGACCAGTCTTTCTAGGGAGAACTGTTATAGTCTCTGCACTCTGAGCCTCATTTTCAGCATTGTCCTCACTTGTCAGGAGTCTCCATGGGGGTAGAGAGGCTAGAACTTGGGGCACTTTCAGCTCCAGGAGTTACAGTTTCTGAGTCCACAACATTTGGCTCGCATGGAGAGCTTTCGGACACTGGCAGTGGACTGTCAGGGCACCTCAAATACTCTTCTTGTTCGTGTATCACCAGTCTGCCCCAATCTATCATTTCCTCCCTGAAAGCTCAAACAGTTCAACCATGCACAATGATTCCATTTCATCTGATCTGATGCTTGCACTTCACTTCTGGGAGCATTGGCTCCAGGGACCTAAGCTGGGGGCTTGGACAGTCCAGAAGGCCCAGCTTCATCTCCAGTATTGACTAGGGATTGCCCCAAACAATTGACTCAGTTCGTAAGAAGGATAGTATTCAAAGTCACTCTCACTTTCTTCTGATATGGACTGACAGTCATGCTCAACTGGGACTTTGCAGAGGAACACTTTAACTCTGCTTCTGTAGGTGCAGACTTCCTTGTCTTTTCTTAGCAGCAGCTCAGTCACTGGTCCAGAGGGGCATCTTCTGGGGATCAGACTCAATCAGGATTTGTCCAATGGGCAGTAAATGATTTCTATGCATTGTTTTTACATCTTTTGAATTATTCTCAGGCCTTACTTTGTACACTGGCAGATCATCTAGTTTGCCCACTACAATGTGAGGGAGATGGTGCCATCTGTCAGCAATCTTGTGCTTGCCATGCAGTCCCAGATTTCTTAGCAATACCTGATCTCCCTCCTGGAGTTCCTGTGCTTTCACCTTTTTATCATACCTTTCTTTGTTGGCCAGATTTCTTTTGGCAGCCATGGTTTGAGCCAGTTGTGCACATGAGTTAGCTGGGCCTTTAACTTTTGCACATACTGTAAATAGTTGTCAGCTTGAACCCCATCAGGAGAGACCCCAAAACACACATCTACTGGTAGTCGAGCTTCTCTTCCAAACATCAGGCGGTGGGGAGAATCCAGTGGCATCACTTTTGGTACAGTTATAAGTATGTACCAGGGTGCTAATTTGTTGGCTCCATCTAGGCTTGTCCTTTGGGTGCAGGGTGCCTAGCATATCTAGCAAAGTGCGTGTTGAAACGCTCAGGCTGTGGGTCCCCTGGGAGTGGTAAGGAGTGGTTCTGGACTTCAAGACTCCCACAGAGAAAGCATCTCTTTGATAAGACGACTCTCAAAGTCTCTCCCTGATCAGAATGGATTCTTTGTGGAGCTCCATAGTGAACAAAAAGTTTTCTACAAGTACTTTGGCTACAGTGGATGCTTTCTGGTCTTTGGTGGGAAAGCTTGGGCATATCTCGTGAAATGGTCAGTGACCACCAGCACATTACTGATATTTCTTTGATCTGACTCCAAACTTAGAAAATCAATACAGACCAGCTCCATGGGTGCACTGGTGTTATGTTAACAAGGGGGCATTCTCTGGGCAAAGCTTTCCTCTAAGCAGCTAATTACAAGTTCAATGTGTTGCTCCACATCAGCCCCCATCTTAGGCCAATAGAATCTGGATCTCACCAAGTCAAGTGTTCTGTCTATACCAAGGTGCCCCATGTGGTTGTGCAAGGACCTCAGTACTGAGTCTCGAAAGGCAGTGGGCAGCACTAGTTGTTGTTTGTCTACTTGTCCCCTCTGTCTACTGTTTCTCTGTATAACAGTTTATTGATCAGTTTCAACTTAGGACCTTCTTTGTATAACAGTGCAGTTCTCAAATCAGTGGAGCGTAATTTGGACACATCTTTTCCTGCATAGAGGGCTTCTAAAGCTGCTTTGATCATGGGATCGCGGGATTGAGCCCGCCGAATACTGTCATTGTCCAGCTGAGGCAGTGCACCAATGTCTATTGCAGAAAAGTGGCAATAAGCAGCAGGTATGCAATTCTCAGAGGCTCCCAAACAATCCACCATGCAGTCCACTGCGTCCGTGGACATTTGTTCCTCCCTGTCAAACTTCCGGCAGAGTGCCCGAATGTCAGGTTCTGCCAATCGGACCCAATCATTCTGGGAACAGGCCTCGGAGAGAGCATCAGCATCTATGTGGTTCAGATGTGCTCGTATTCGAGAGCATAGTCATATGTAGATAATGCAGAAAGCCACCTATGGCCAGTGGCATCCAACTTAGCTGAGGTCTGCACCAGGTCAAAGGATTATTGTCAGTTTTACTAGTATTTTAGCCCCATACAAGTACTCATGGAATTGGTCAACAATAGCCCACTTCAAAGCTAGGAACTCTAACTTATGTACAGGATAGTTCTTTTCGGATGGGGTCAGGCTTCTACTGGCAAAGGCCACTGGTCTCAGGCCATTCTCGTGCTCTTGGTACAACACAGCCCCCAACCCTTGCAAGCTAGCATCAGTGTGCAGGACGTAAGGTTTCTTGGATCGGCATAGGCCAGCACTGGAGCATGGGTAAGTTGATATATGATCTCATGAAAAGCAGTCTCACAATCAGGAGTCCAGCGGGCCCCAAATACTTCACTCGGATGAAAATACACTCTTTCAGTCTTGAGGGACGCTGACTTTGGTATTTGTGGGTTGGGGATACCCTTGAGTAAGGTTAAGTAAAGGGCGGATCACTCTTGAATAGTCCTTGATGAAGTGCCGATAATAACCACAGAATCCCAGGAATCTTTGCAGTTCTTTTAGATTTTTGGGCTGTGGCCAGGTGGTCAAGGCCTCAACTTTACTTGGGTCGGTCTCTATTCCTCGGTGGATACTATGTGTCCCACATACTTACTGATGTTTGAAAGAATTGACACTTATCAATGGACAGTTTAGGCCAAAGTCCTCCAGTCGGTCCAATACCTTAAATAATCTGCTCTCATGTTCCTCCAGTGAGCTGCCAAATACAATAACATCATCTAGGTATACCAGGCACTCTAGTAAGTTCATGTCCCCCTGCACGCTCCATCAATCGTTGAAAAGTGGCTGGGGCACCTGAAATCATGAGGCATCCTCATGAATTCATAGAAGCCAGCGGACAGATAAAGGCCGTCTTCTCCACGGTCCTCTGGGGCCATCGGGATCTGGTAGTACCCACCTCGGAGATCCAGCACAGAGAACCACTTGCTCCTGCTTAGGCAGTCCAAAGCATCCTGAATGCGGGCATTGTGTACTGATCAGGATAGTCCGCCGGTTTAAGGTGCGATAATCCACACACATCCTTACTGTTCCATTCTTTTCCTCACTACCACAATGGGGAAGCATAAGGGCTTCTGGATTCTTGTATTACACCAGCAGCTAACATCTCTTGCAGATGCCGTCTCACATCATCTATGTCAGCAGGTGCCAGGCGTCGAGACCTCTCACGAATGGTCTTCGCATGCAGCGGATATTGTGCTCAGCTCCTTGCACGCATCCCACATCCCATTCCTTTAAAGAAAACACCTGGTCTCTCTGGGCAAGCTTCTCACTGATCCTCACTTTCCATTCAGCTGGCAGCGGAGTCGCCAATCAAACAAGTCAGGCATTACTCTGTCATTCTTCCTTGAACTCTTGCTGCTGGGTAGCACTGCAGTGTCTGCACAATGCACATTAGCCAGGATGCAACCTCTGTTTACTCGAATGTCTCTTTCATACACATTATGAACTTGGACCATTACCCTTCTGGCATAAGCATGGGCTCTAGCGGCAAAATACTAGGCTTGACCAGCAGTCCTCTGGCAATTTTCCATCGCCTGGTGCATCCAACATTAATATTTTATTCTTAACATCCTTTCTGATCACGGACCTCTCCCGTAAGGTACACTGGGCATTTGGCGCCAGGATCAGAGACTCAGGATCCTTCTTCCATACAATTCCGACGTTCCTCTGGTTCTGTTTTTCAGCATCTCTCTGTGCCTCATAGGCCTTCTTAATTAAAGCCGAACTCTTAAAGCTCTACTAGTCTTTGACCCCTGTTTTCATAACACAACTGTGCCAGCCTTCGAACATATGAGCATTTGTTCCAATCAACAAAGGACACCATCATACAGTCCAGTGGGGGACACACTAAGGCTAGGGTCTCTACTTGTTCGCCACTCCAGCCACGGAGGTGGGGAAAGACAGCCAAATTTGATATACCGGAATAGGGGTAGGCCTTCTCACTTAACCCCATACATGCAGTCCTTCTAATGGTTGTAAGGGCGGACGTCCTGACAAATGCTTCTTGATACCAACTCTGGAACATAATTGTCACTTGGGAGCCACTGTCTAATACAGCTCTTGTAGACACTCCATTCACCTTTACAGTGGTCTCCATGGAGGGACCCACTATTCTGGACCAGTCTGGAGAGGTGTAGTGGGGGCCTGGGCAACTGACCTTGCCACAAAGGACGTGAATTAGCATTTTGTGCCCTCACTGGGATCATGTCGCACCTCTTAACCACTGATTTCTTCTCCGAAGCTCTCCTTGTAGCCTATATGCAACTTTGTCAGTGTCTTTTGGGGACTGGCATTCCTTTTCATGTGCCCATCTTTCCCACAATTATAGCAAAACATACTTTCTGGAGTTTGAGCTGGCCGAGGCGCCACACTGGGAGCCAGGGCGGGGTATTACTAACTGGAAACCTTGGTGCCATCTCTGTCTGATGGATGATAAGCATTTGGAGACATCTCGTCAGTTTCTCCACTTCCATGGTCAAGGAATCGAGTTCGAGCTGTTATCAGCAGGAGATACATGGGTGGGTACCCCACCCCATAGCAGATGCAGTCGGATATAGGTCAGGGCCCATACTTGCAGGCGTGGCCTTCATAAAGGGACTGTTTTTGAATTCCGGATCTCTCTCAACAGTTCGCCCCCATTGTGCATATCTTTTCCTTGTCAGAGCACTCATTGACTGCCAACCTCTGCCCCTGAACTTCACTTGATGGGTCACCTCAGTCACTCGGGTCATAGCCGCAGCTATTGGTGCAGGTCCCTCCCAGGTCGCCTTTTTCTCAACTCCTCGATTTCTCTCATTAACTCATCATAGGAGGTGGGGATTCCAGCTCGATCTGCCAGGCGACTGAAGCAACAGCAGTTCTGAGAAGGGGCAGACTTAGGATCCTGTCCAGCCTGGTTCGGTCCAGTTCAATCGCTGACAAACTACCTTTTCTGAGGCATTCTTGCAACAATTTTTCCAGCCGAGATACATACACAGACAACAACTCCCTTGGTACTGTTGTGCATCTCTTACTCTCCACCATAGGTCCTCATCAGAATCTGGGCTCCCATACACATTCTCCAAGGCCTCAAGATAGGCCTGTGCAGTCGCTTCAGGGTTACTGGCCCTGTTAGCACGGATGGTAGCCAGGGCAGGACCTCGGAGGCTCTCACTAACCCTCTTTCGCTTCTCCGAGCATTGCCATTCTAGCACTTGGGGGCAACATAGTCTATCCAGGTCTCCCCAGTCATCCTCCCCTTTGGGGTGGGGAGGGTGCCAGAGAAGATCCTCAACCTTCGTAAGAGTCATGACTAATGGCAGGTGCAGAAATAGGAGTCTGCATTGGTTCAGCCACCATTACGGCACTGGAGCAGGAGAGGGTGTTGGAGGAACACCCCAGGTGGCAAGAATAGTTTCTTCAAGTCCTCCACAGTTTTCCCTCTCCCAGCAACCATTCAGCAAATTTCTCCTCAAAAGTTTCAGATAGTGGTGGGGGCTGATTCCCCCCCGGGTCTTTACTGTCCTTAGTTATCACTCTCCAAGCAGTGAGGGCTCCCTCTGGGGTAATGGTCTGTGGCACTTTGGAGCTATCTATGGGATCCTTAAACTCTACTAGGGCCAGGAAAGTGTGGGTGAGCAGATTAGCATGCCGACCCACCACCACAGGGTTTTGTAAACCTTCCACCTTGGAAAGTACTCCCTGCACAGTGTCCGTATTGATACCCAGGGGATGTCCAGGATAAGCATAGCATTTTGGGGTCGATCTCCTCCCAGTACACCACTCCACCAGCCGGTGCACAGCCACTTCTGTCGGGTACCCATTTTTTCTTAACAGTGGTTCATAAATATGGCCACTAGAGGACACACAATCCCGCGGTGAGCCTCCAAGATGTAACCTCTAGATGGCGTCCCAGGGCTACTACCCCTGCCTGATTTGCCACTAACAGGTTGAGGGGCCTGGATCCAATGGCGGATGCCTCCACCCAGAGGTCAGGGTTTGCATAAACTAACTTGGTCACAGCCCTCTGGGACACTGCAACCTCTTCTTCCCACTAGTGGCCCACACAATATATCAGAATTACCTTCACAGTATACACTTACCCCAGGTCTGGTTCCGCACTGGGACCTCCTGTGAAATGAGATACAGTGCAACAATCACAGTACAGTACTTTAACATAGACAAATACCTCAGGCAGGCTGCATCTGTATCCCGATCGCAATTACTGCACAATACCCGGAGAACACACAGCAGATTCAGTTCCTGACAGACCGAGTGCAATTTTCAGCAATTCCTCCAGTCTTCTACAGGTGAGCCTGGTTTCTACTCTTCAGAGATCCTTTGATTCTTTTCACAGGACGGATTCAGTCCCAAGCTGTTACACAAGCTGCAGACCGAACTCTGGGCCTTACACACGTTTTTTGACTAAAACTGCACACTGAAAAGCACAGGGCTCCTTCCTTCTTCACTGCCAAAGCTCAACTGAAACTCCAACCCGACAAAACCGGCACTTCCTTTGAGTTCCTCCCAGTTCTTGACTGGATTGGCTGTCACTCACAATAGACTGCTGCTGTTGGTCCAAAAGGCACTGAAGTCTAAACTACATCTCCCAGAGTCACTGCCCATACAATCCTCTTGTGGCTGGCTCAGATTATGAGTCAAGTTCTGATTCAGTCCAAGGCACCGTTTTAGAGCTAGCTACCCCACACTGATTGGTCCAGTTCAGCAGTTCAAAACTAGAATGGGGAACTAGCAGACACAGTTCTGACTGCAAAGAAAGCAGGTTAGACAAACTGTAATTTCATTATTACTCTAAATAATTTCTGGCAAACAGTTACATCTTTCAGATAGGTTCCTTTGCACTCCTAGTGACTGTAAAAATGAAGTGAATTGGCAGCAGTCGAGTGGTACTCAGAGAAGCACACAGTCCCCCATACACTCAATTATGTCTGCAAGCAGACAGCTCTTAAAGAGACAGTACCAGAGGCTCTAAAAACACTCACTGATAAATGGCTTAAATGCCAAACACCATTCAGGCTTGGAGCATTCAAGCAAGCTCCTGGAAGTCTTTTGGGAACCCCCATTTGCAGGGGGGTTACACTTAAATATCATTGATGAACATACTGAAGAGAACAGGACACAGGACAGATCCTTGCGGCACCCTTCTCATGACATCACTCTCTTCTGATTTGACCCACTCTACCACCTCCCTCTACTGTCTCTCCTTCAACCAGTTTCCTACCCATCTAACTGTGCCCCTAGCCATGCCCAGGTCCTCCAGTTTCTTCAGCAATCTTCTGTATGTCACTGAGTCGAAAGCCTTGCTGAAATTGAAGCACTATAAATCCACAGCGTAACCTTTATCTACTACCTTTGTTATCCAAAGAACACTATCAGGTTGGTTTGACAAGGACTCCCTTCACAAACTCATGCTGTTTATTATCCTTTAGAAAATGGGCTTAGAAATTCACGAGCTCTGATTGGCTGATACCCCTGGCAAGGTGGGCAGGTATCAGACAACAGAGCCCTGGTTAGAACAAGTGCCAATACCAACTGACCTGATCACTGAAATTGTGAGGCCAGTTAGAATTTTCAAATTTGACCCATACCATTTGTCCCTGCTTATCTAGCAAGCTGGCAGCCCTCCCCTCCCGTGCGGCGTCTTATTTTTAGGTAAACAAATTATTAGTATGCAGGTAGGCAGGCACACATAAAAAAGAGAAAACAAAAAGTCAGTCCGATCAGTTCAGTGACACAGCTCTCTCCGGTGGCGCTACTGTGACAGCTAGCGTACTTGTATTTTCCATACCGCAGATGAACATCAATCTGCGGTACGGAAAACTAAGAAGTACCGCCTCTCACACACAATAGTGCTACCGGGTTAGCTTTTCTTCCTCAACACATTTGGCTTCAGTGCTGAAATTTACAAGTAGCCCTCCTCCTCATCAACATAATACCGCACTGCAGATCTGCTTTCTCCTGCCAAAGCAACATGATGGGACATGCCACTGAAGATTTAACCAAAAAGTCGATCACTGGCAGCCTCGTCCACACTGGATCTACAACACACTGACACCCAGCAGAACTGCCTCCCCATTTCAACTGTCAAGACTTTCTTAGAGCCATCCGAGGGAGAAGCAGACCACTCAGCAGAAATCTGTGCCCCACAACCTGTAGATTCGCTGTTTTACAATGGGGCAAGCAGTTGCAGTTTAAACAATATTTTTAAAACACTAGTGGTTGTGAGGTTGCTAGAATACCCGTACTTCTAGATACAGGGCAGAGTGAATAGCTAGGAAGGTATATAATTGAAGGTCTTCACAAAAAAACAGTTGCTGATGGGTGACCTGCTGCACTATAGAGCTCCCCAGGAGAGACTTTTTAAACTTAAGAGTATCCAGTAGGACAAAAGACCCTAACTCAAAAAATAAAAAAACATCATTCTAATGCAGGCGGAGGAACTATTTTTTTTACAAAATTACTTTAAACTAATTTTTTATTAATTTTCTTTTTATTTAACTTATGTTTTTTACAGTGCCCATTTTCTAAGCGCAATAATACCCTCCAGGGTGGGCGGTATTGTGCTATACCAGACCTTCCAGGGGCTATAAGGCCCTCCGCCTGCGGCGTCGGGCCTCATTACGCCCCTGGGCGGTCCGGTATAGCACAATACTGCCCACCCTGTTGGATATTATTGCTTACTTAGACCGTTGCTCTCTAGGTAATCCAAAAGGTCCTCTTTGATCAGTGACTCCATCAGTGTATCTACTACCGAGGAAAGGCTAACAGGTCCATAATTACCTGGTTGCTCAGTGTCCTCTCCCTTGTGAAGCAGGACTATGTCCACTACCCTCCAGTCTTTTAGAACTACCCCTGTCTGAACAGAGCTACTGAATAGCCCTACTAGTGGCTCAGCCAGTTCTGAAGCTAATTCATTGAGCACATTTGGGTGCATCCCATCTGGCCCTGGGGCTTTATCTGCCTTAACGACTGCAAGCCCCTTCTGTACCCTTTCCCTGGTAAATACTGGCTGCCTCATTTTGGGAATCCTCCTGACAGATGCCTTGATGCCACTTTCAGGTGGGGGCCCACTGTCTTCCCTTGTGAAAACAGAGTAGAAGTAATGGTTAAGGATGGCTTCTTTTTGTTCATCTTCCTCTAGTACCCCTCCCCGTAATCTATCAATACCCCCTCCCTGCTTCTTCTTTTCCTTAATGCATTCTTACCAGTAGCACCATATGGCATTGCAGCTATCCATTGCTTAACCTGATCCAAAAATGGCCACACAAGACAGAATTAGTTAATATATCTGAAGAATTGTTTTCCCCACCCTTTATCCCCTCCTCAGTATGCAGCTCTGTGTCTGTCTTTGCCTCCTGACTGTCCTCTTCGCTTCCCTAGTTCTTTTTTTAAACTTCAAGTTTACAGATACTGATATGAAGCAATAAACAACAAGAGCACTATGCATGTGGTGATTCCAGTTCATTCAGATATGTAAATCTCAAGTTTGTCAGGTCAGAACATACATGACATACCAGTTCAAAGTTCTATGTGAACCTACGCATACTTGCCCCACAGTGTCTGCAACCTAATCATACAGATATCAGAATTAATGCAAAAGATATAACTAATAAATGCAGAACCTGAACAGTTTGTGCCTTCCTGTTCCCCACTACAGCCTTGCCACCTTGTAAGTCAAGGGAGTTAGATATTAAATAATAATCCAACTGGCTGTTCTTCAGCAGATATGGACATAATGGATAGTCTAGCCCAGTGATCAAGGTGGCCCTCCCTCATCTCCCCAGTCAGAGGTCTAACCCTCCATTTCATCTAGTCATGGGGGAGCAGGTGCACTTATAATTCACACTTAGACCATGTTTCAATAAATGTCTCTGTCATAAGCCTCAATGTGACTGTAATCCATTCCATACACATGATTGCATTTACCCTTGCCCTCCATTCAGCCAACGTGGGTAGGAGGAGTGATAACCAATGGGACATGATCCCTTTAATGTCTGCCAGGCACATATACTGGGAAACCTCCCTGTGACCTCTGCCCCCCCACCCTTGGGGGGAGACCCAGGACACATGTCATAAGTTCAGGTGGCTCTCTAGGCCCCAGATCCTGTTCAGTTCAGTTTGTAGCTGAGACCAGAATTCCTGCACTCCAGGACATTGCCAAAATATATGGTAATGGCTCCCTTTTCCCCCGCATCATCTCCAGCATCTATCCGTGATGTAATGGCTAGGGTTTGGAAGTATTTTAATAGGACTTTCCAATGAAATTCCTAACAGGTTGGGAATATAGCAACTTTCGAACCTTCTTTCAAAAGCGTTTGCCATTCTTGATCGGGGATGGGCTCCCCCATCTCCATCTCTGTCTCCTACTTCTCTTTGACCCCTACCAGGGTTGGGTTACTGGTTGATTGTAACCCTGCCTAGACTAGCCAGATATATTTTCCTGGGACATTTAGGTTGGCTGACAAGTATGGGAAATCCTCCCATTCTGTCAGGGGTCTGATGACCTGTTCCAGGTGTCTGTCAGTATTTAGGCAATGGCACAGTGGTAAATATCAAAATAGGTCTCTATTAAGAAGTCTGTAAGTCCCCTTTAGGTTCTCAAATGAGACAATGACCCCTCTATGTACTAGCTGGGCATGTTTAGTGAGAACTAACCTATTCCATCATGCAAAGTTGGGGTCTCTATACATTGGGTCACATTCCGGGTTTCCCACAATAGTGGTGAGTGGGCCTATTTCATCTGAGGTATGGGTGATTTGCCTGACCTTTTTGACCATCAGCAGTGAATGTCTAGTCCAGTGGTTTGTAATGCGCCTCAACGGGGTGGAGGGGTCAGCTTAGCTGTTATTAGGGGGAATAATGGTGCAGGTAGCTCCGCTCTATTCTCCAGGACATACCACGCAGAGTCCAGTTTTTGTTTCACTATTGTGACCACTTCGGCTGCATTAGCTGCTAGGTAGTAGTGTTCAAAATTAGGCATTTTTCACCCACCCTTGTCTTTTCGGAGGCACAGAGTACTGGTGCCCACCCGAATCCTATGTCCCTGGCACAAAAACTGCATCATTAGCTTCTTAAGCCTCACCTAGAAGGTGCTGGAGAGCTTAATAGAGAGGGCCAGGAAAACAAACATGAAGCGGTGAAGTTTATTCATTTTTAAGACTTCAATTCTGCCCCGTAGAGACAGAGGGAGACTGCCCCATGTTTGCAAGTGTTCCGTAATCTCTTCCTACAGGGAGAGGTAGTTCCTTGTGTAAGATTTTGCCAGGCTGGGTGTTATCTTGATGCCTAGATATCTAAATGTTTTCTTTGAGGCCTACTTAAAAGGCAAGGTTTCTTTAAAGTCAGGGGGACAAACACCCAAAATAACCATGGCTTCGGACTTGCTATAATTAATGTTATACCCTAGAGTATTACAAAAGGTCTGCAACTCCTCCAAAAGGGACAGGATCAAGTGCTGGGGGATCTCTAATGATAAAAAAGCAGAAGTTTTTGTTCCGGTTATTCCACCCTCTCCTCTGATGTTCACATTTGCCCTTGCTGCTACCGCCAGGGGCTGTATACAGAGTGCGAGCAGCAGGGGGTTAAGACTCAACCTTACTGGGTCCTCTAATTAAGGGAACTCTAGCGGACATAACCCTATTCACTCTGACCATGGCCTCTGGAGCAGAGTACAGAGCTGCCATGCAGTCAAGGAATTTAGGGCCGAACCCCATTGCCGCCAGAGTGTGGAGGAGGTATGCCCAGTCAACCTGGTCAAAAGCCTTCTCCACATCCATGGAGATGACCAGCTGTAGTACATTTGTGGAGAATACTAAAGAGGTGCCAGATATTGTCATGCATGTTCCACCTCGTAATAAAGCATGTTTGATCTGCATTGACTAGGTGCTGCACCACTCCCAGTACCCTGGATTCCAGAATAGTGGTGTATACCTTAAGATCCACCAGGAACAAGGAGATGGGTCTGTAAGACTCATATGCAGTTCAGTCTTTCACTGGTTTCAAGATCACCAATACCTGAGCCCTGCACCATGTTTGTGGTGCTATCTCTCCCCTCGGTATGGACTTAAAGAGCTGCAACAGCACTGGGGTAAATTTTAGCAAAAAAGGAGGATGGTAAGACTAAAGCAATATTGGCAAAGAGGTAAAGAATCTTGGGAGAAATGGACATCTTAATGGCTGCAATTTTCCCCATGAAAGAGAGATTAAGAAGCATCCATCTGTCCAGAATTGCTTTGATGTTATCAAATAAGGGGTCAAAGTTAATGTCCCATATCTTCCCTAAGTTACTAGTAATTTTGATTCCTAGATATGTTATATCCTGTGGTGACCAGCGGAATCCAAGAGGTATGTTCATAAAGGCTTTACAGTGGTCGTTAAGGGGCATAGTTTGTGATTTGCCATAATTCAAAGCAAGGCCAGAAAGTTTAGTAAAATTATTAAGCAAATCAACCAACAGGGGCCCAGCCTCATTCAGGTTTTCAAGTAAGATTAAGAGATCATCCTCGTAGGAGAGAGAAACATATCTTGAATTGCTCACAGGTATGCTCATAATGCCAGAAGATTGACATAAACAAGCAGTCAGGGGTTCCATGGCTAAAATAAACAGGGAAGGTGACAGGGGACAGCCTTGTCTAGTTCCCCTTACTAGATGAAAGTAAGAGAAAAGGATGGAATTAGTAAGTACTTTAGCAACAGAGGAGTTATATAATAGCTTGTTCCAGGAGCAAAAGGTATGAGAAAGACTGAAATAAGATAAAACTTGATGAAGGTAGTCCCAGTTTAAGGAATCAAAGGCCTTCTTGAAATCAATAGCTATGGTTGCAGCTGGTGTCTTGAGGGATTTGGCTTTGTGAATTAAATTAAATAAGGAATGTAGGTGATCAGAACCAGATCTATGTTTAATAAAACCAGCTTGCGAACAATGAGTTAGCTTGGGATTCAAGTCGAGAAGTTAGTAGTTTAGCAGATATCTTCCCATCCATATTTAATAAAGAGATGTGCCTGTAACTTGCAGAATGAGTGGGGTCTTTTTCTTTCTTAGGGATTAGGGTTATGATTGCTTCGGTGCAAGATGGGGGAAGCTTGCCAGTATTGGAAGTTTCTTGATAAACATTAAGAAGAAGGGGACATAAGGTGTCAGAAAACATTTCTTAGAAATCAACAGGAAATCCGTCCCCCAGAGGATTTGTCGGATTTCAAGGAAGACAAAGCTTTCTGGATTGTATTTTGGTTTCTGATATGACTTTTCTCCAGTTTAAGTGCCTGTTTCTGGGTGAGGGTTTCTACAGGCAATTTACCTAGGTAATCTGCTACCTTAACAGCATGGTCCTGACTCCTTTCCTGTGAGTATAGGCCACTGTAGTACTCAGCAAAGATGGCTGCTATTTATCTGGAATAAGCAATGTCCCTACCTGGATGGCTGCTGTTGTTAATTTTAAGAGCAGCCCTGCTGACTGCCTCCTGTCTGATTTGCTAGGCCAGGACCTTAATCTGCCCTCTTCCTTCCCCCATAGAAGTGCTGTCTAGAATACCTCAACTGCCCTTCTGTCTTTTGGTCTAGCTAGGTTTTTAGTACTTCCTTACATTGCTGGATTTGGGGCAGTACTGTTTCATCTAAGGTAATTTTGTGGGTAGCCTCTAGATGGAAGAGTTTTTGCACTAATTCAATCTGTCAGGCTGTGTCTTTCTTTTCTTTTTAAAAGGCATATTGTATTACCACACCGGTGACCGTGGCTTTCATGGCATCCCACCTTTCAGTTACAGATGTATCACCAACTCTAATGTTCTCCCGGTAATTCTTCACTGTCTGTTGTATTAGCTCTATAAAATCTGACTGGTTAAGGAGTGAGCTGTTCATCCTCCAGAGGGTCTTTCAAGAGGTTGGGGAGATCACAAAGTCTGTTTTGGTTGGGGAGTGATCAGATAGGGTATTGTGGCCAATCCTGGTTGCTCCAATTGTATGGACCCACTCTGTGGTAACCAGCACCATGTAATTTTGGGAACAGGACCGCCAGGATCCAAGTAAAATGTGAACTTGGAATCCCTAGGGTGTGTGAATCATCAAGTGTCAACCAGGCTGAGTTCTCTTATCAGCCACTTAAACCCTTGGTCCACTCAGGGACCTTCCCCACTCTCCTGTCTCAGGTGCTTCCGATCCCTGCTCTCATGGATGACCTATTAAAATCCCCTCCAACTACGCAGAGGACAGTGGGGCTGTAGGCAGCGTTAACAGAACATGTTGAAAAAACCTTGTGGGTCAGCCTTGGAAGCGATAAATTATGAATGGAGCATCACATCTCACCAATATGGCCACCCTTCTTCTGTGAGGGTGAGCTTCAAAAGAAGCTGAGTGACACTGCCCTACCCACGAAGGAACAAGTCTGCTGTGCTCGTTGGGCATTAGGTGTCTTTCCTGGCTTCCCTAGTTTTTTTTGGTACTCTCCCCATTCCTTCTCCCTTGTCTTTCCTTGTACCTGGTGAAAGCCTTTTTTCTTGACCCTCAGTGCCTCTCTGACCCTTTTTGAGAACCATATTGGTCTTGTATACCTATTTTGTTTTGTAACAGTTCTCAAGTATAAATTTGAATGGCTCCCCTGATTGACCCCCATCATTACTTTACACTTCCAAAGCTGCCCACCTTGGCCAATTTGTCTCAGACCAACTCCCTCATCCAGTTGAAGTCTGCTCTTCTGATATCTAGGACTTTTTGATACGGCCATTCTAGTCCCAAGGGCCAGCCTAAACCAAAGTTATGGTCACTGGCAAAGTTTGCCAATATTTATGATTTATTTGTATTGTAAGTATTTTTGTGATTATTTCTTTTATCATTTTTTAATGTACAGTCCTCTGAACCCCAGAGAACGAGTGCCTGACAAATACATTTTACGACTACTGCTACTACTACTATCCCAGTGGCTCCCCTGTCCTCACTCCACTCACCCATCTCTGAGTTGGTGAGCACCTGATCGAGAATGATTGCCTGTCTAGTGGGTTCCATAACCAGCTGCACCAGCAGGCAGTCCTGCAATGTATCCAAAAGGGCCTGACTTGTGGTGCACATGGCCACTGGAATGTCCCAGTTAATATCCGGCAGGTTCAGAACAGCTGCTACCACTTTCCCCTTCTTCACTCCCCTTGCCAGCTCTTCCCTGGAAACCCATCTCTCTCTTCCCCTTGTCCTGGTGGTCTATGGATCACCTCTACCTGTATTTTCTTGCTCAAGGGCACCCTGAGGTGAACCCACAATGACTCAGTTTTCCTTTTGCTTCCCCTTTGCTTCCCCTGATGTGTCCATTCTCCAGAGCCTCTGTGCAATCCCTGACATATAGGGCTATGTCTCCGCTTGCCTTTCCCTCTATCCTGTCTAAACATTATGTAACCTGGGACTGACAAGTCCCAGTCATCATTCTCTGTGGCCCACAATTCTGTGATGACTATGTGGTTTGCATCAGTATCTGCCACCAATGCCTGGAGCTCACTGATTTTGTTACCCAGCCTCCTGGCATTAAGGCAGACCCCCTTTCAACCCAGCTTTGGATCCTCTTTACTGTTTTGTGATCCTACATCTGAATTCCTTCCCAGTCTCCTTACACATCTTATTTTTCCTATTGCTTGCAAACCCTGAGAGTATCCCCCCATCTCTTCCACTACTTCTTTTTGAACCTAAACATTACTTTGACACACCTTACTGCTACCAGTCATCAGTATGTTGGGGGGGGGGACACTAGATAGGTCCCCCTCCCTCATTTCCAGTATCATGGTTCCCCTAGCCTCAGAGTCCCCTGCAGTCAGTTTAAAGTGATTTTCTTAGTTTATTTGATCGCAACTTGCCTTACGTTATTGAATACCCTATGTCAGCGAAAGTCATTCCACACCATTTTCAATATTTAATCTAGTGTGTGCATTTATATACAAGGGATCATATTTTAGCCCTGAGAAGGTAACCTTGTTAGTCGTATGGTGTCCTTCATTAACCTTCAACTGGCCATCATAAGGTATTAAATAGGATGCAAAATTGAGCCCCATTCATTTCACTGGGAGACTCCCTCACACTCTCCCTTGCTAAGCGTCATAGCGCGGGGGGGTGTGTTCTTCAATCAGGAAGTGAAAGAATCGGCTTGGTCACTTTCTTGGAGCTAAAGTACAATTCTTTGTATCTAAATACACATGTCAGATTAAATATTGAAAATTGTAAGGAATAACTTTCGCCGACATAGGGTATACAATAAGGTAAGGCAAGATGCAATCTAGGAAAATCACTTTAACTGTGTAATGTAAACATCAAACATCTGCCCTAGTGCCCTGGTCCCCTCTTGTGAGGTGAAGGCCATCACCTTTGAAGAGTCTCCTGTCCCAGAAGTCCTCCTAATCCTCCAGAAAGAGGTACCCTTTCTCCTGACACCATTCATTTCACTACCCATTTAATTCCTCTATCATGTGCTTCTTGATCCTCTCCAGAAGCCAAACAACATTTTTAGGGTCTGAGTATGAATATGGCTTGTTGTTAACAGTTGAGTGCAGTCATGCAGGTGGCAATAAAGCAAACAGAATCTGTGTAAGTTTCAGTTCCTTTTTTAAAGCGATCAAAGGCTTTTATTCTCTGTCTGGTCATGTAAATACGATCCTAGAAAAAACATGATCTTTTGTGCCCACATATTACTGATTTCCATTTAGCCACTGCTAGAATACAGTCTTTATCCTTAATAGATAAAAAAAGACACCAGCATTGCGTAGGAATACTCTGAGTGGGTAACAGCCCAAAGGAGTGTGACGCAGGAGGCGTTTCAAATGATACTGTCTCCAAGAATTGCAGCCCTGACTGAAGCCACGTCTCCATGTATTCCACATTGTGTTTCTTGGAGCCCTCAGGTAGGCTTAGAATCTGCAGATTCCGAGGTTTCAAGATGTAGGCACAGCAGATTGCTCTCTTTTATCATTGCCATTGTAGGTGCCAGAGCTCAA
This sequence comes from Neoceratodus forsteri, assembly GCA_016271365.2. Lineage (NCBI taxonomy): Eukaryota > Metazoa > Chordata > Ceratodontiformes > Ceratodontidae > Neoceratodus > Neoceratodus forsteri. The sequence goes on along the minus strand of CM057454.1, from coordinate 244,198,947 downwards.
GCCACTGTTTTACTTGCCTCAGCAGTATTGTCTTTCAGCCTGTCCATCTGCTGTTCGACTGAGTTCATTCTTGTGGTAATTCTGTCAAGCTTTTTGTTCATGGTTTGTATGGAGGTATAAAGCTGTGCCGCAGTTTTTTCTAGCACTTCCAAACACAGCTCCTGTGTATTCTGTGGAACCTGAGGCCTTGGCCCCCTTCTGTGCTGCTCCACTAAGCTAAGGAAAGTTCTGAGAATTCTGTTGATTACTTGCAGTTTTCTAGGGGTTCCGATAATCAATTTGGGGTTCAATGTCTTCTTACAGTTAGCACTCTTTGAATCTAATGTCTATTTTTTTACTTTACCTGAACATTCAGGGTAAAGTCTATCATTTAAAAGTCTCTCCAGTAGGAGCTCTGCAGGATTTCTGTTCTCTGCTACAAAATGCTTTTTGGTTTTTTTTGCCTGTCCCCAGGACCCCGGTCTGCCACTCCTTTGGGCCGCCAAGGACCACCACCATCCTGGCTTCGTCACCATCCACCACCCCATCTGCGCCATGACCCCAGGTAACCCGATATAACCCTTCATCGGGTGGGCCCCTCTCCCATGGGCCCACAACTGGGAGAGGAGGAACATCCATTGGAGTCTATTATGTGTCCCGGGCATGGCATGAGTCAGCACGGACACCTCCGGGCTATCATGGTGGTGGGGACCAGCAGCCGACATCCAGATGGTCAAGGGTGAATTTTCCACTTTTCTCCCAACCCATCCTCACCCTCCCACAATGGACCAGCCGCAGCAGCATCTTGAGGCAGGGAGTTTGAGCGATTGAGGCCAAATGCCACCAAGAATGCCATCCAAACCACCCCAGGGGCTGACAAACAGCGATCCGAGGCCACCCACCCACCCCTCCCCTGAGAGAGCATCAAGGGCCAGTCCAAATCCCTCTCTGCGGACTTGGCTTCATGATGTCCGGGCTCAGGGCACGAACCTGGATCACCAGCATGCCAAGCAAACACCCATCACTCGGCTCCACAGTAAAATTTTCAAGGCAGTACTTTTTTATAACACAAAACAAAACCAAGATTTTACAGCAGTACATTTTTTTTCATAAAACAGAGCCAAACAGTTTTCAAAGCATTACCTTTATACAACAAACAAAGCCAAGTTAAACTGTAATGCACATGTTAAATATAATTTAATAATAAAAACTAATCTAGCCCTTACTGAACAGCTTTTCTTGTTTGCTTATGGCTTGCATAAGGAAAGAGATGCAGCTAAAATAGATTTGTTTTCTATACTGCAGGTGGCAACTAAGAAATGTATCACTAAAAATAGCTTTATAAACACCCATCTACAGGGGTAGACTGGACTCAGGTTCTGAAAAATATATATATGGTATAGAGCAAATAACATTCTCCCTATGTCAACAGATGGATAAAGGGCAAATAGATGGGTCAGATGGGTGCATATACGATGGCCAAGGATCCTTTATTTCTACCTTGAATCGAGTTGCGAGAGGGAAGCAGGATGCAGTGCAAACTTCTTTTGAATTTGTCCACTAGACAGTGTTGGGTAAACCTGGTGGACTGTAGTCTAACTTACTGTTTAATTTTTGTAAACACCAGTCAGCTATTTGGTTTTGTATTACATCTTCAGTACTGATTATGGTGACATTTGTTTGTGGACTTCATTATAATGTTTGTATATGTATAACACCGAAAAATGTTAATAAACTTTAAATATTAAAAAACAACAACGACAACAACATAAACTAAACATACAGGAAAATCTTGGAAACTGAAGAAAAGACTCCATATCCATTTACTGCTACACATGGAGCTGTCTCGCTACTCTGACATCATTGTGTAGCACGTCTGCTGCTGTATGATGCTCCAATGGGGAGAGACAGTGCAAAACACTTCCTGAACACAGCGATACTTTGAAACTCTACAAAAACATATTAAGACACCAAATTTCAGGTAAATAGTTTATTTATTCACTAGAGCTACCTTTTCTCTACAAGCCTACGGAAGGGTTTGGGAAATGGTACAAGCCCCAAATAATGGGTTTAGGTATCCTGAAAGCCATTTTTTGCCGGCCTGTCAGCATGGCAGTAGCACTACTGCTTGCAACGCCAATGCTCCAGGTTCAGGAATTAGCCTGAGAAGTTGGGGGGTCGGCCAGGGGAGGGAGGATTGAGTCCCATGGACTACTCTCTCTCTCCGTGGGGAGAGGGGAAGTCACCGGTGTTTGAGTACCCTCTGGTGGTTGCCAAGGGGTACAACAGCTGGGACTGACTACATTGGGAGGCATATTAGATATTTGGTATGACCGCCCCAACATTATCGCACCACATGACTCCTGGGGAGAAAACAGGAAAAAGAAGGTTCTGACCATCGCACAATGACGTCCACCCCCTCACCACAGATGTAGCGCCACTGACAAGGCTCTTCCTCCTATTCTACTGTTTAGTTTCCACTGGGGGGTGTGACAGCCCTGCCCTGGGGGGTAAGCCAGGGTGTTGGGGAAGTGAGGTAAGTCCCAGGGTGTATGGCAGGGCTGAGCGTGTGTAGTTCAGACCGATGGAGCTGGCCCGGCAAGTCTAGATAAAACATACTGAATAAAAAAAAAGCAATTTTTGACTACCCTATTGGATTATATAAAATAAACATCAATAGATATTGCCTTAAATACCATCAGTATGTAGTGGGACCACTTGGAGGGTGTGGGGGCCATAAGGGGTTTCATTCCTCAAGGATAGCACCCTGTTGGGCAGAAGGCCTGAAGATGGTCATCTTTAAGCCTCAGAGGGAGACTGTGGGGGAGGGGCAAGGTCAGAAAGGTGCCCCAACCAGTGAAGAGGCATTCAGAGATGCTGAATGCAGTGCCAGGAACAGAGGTGTTAGCAGTAAGGTAGGAGAAGCTGCAAAGGTGCAGGGGTCCTGTGGTGCTCTAGAGATCGGGACACCAAGGTGGAGGGTGCCTAAGACTGTGCTGGGGATGCTGTCCAGAGGATAATCTGATGGCATAATAATACATGGCCATATGTGAGTAGTTGGGTTCTTTTTTTTGTTCCAGTGCCCCCGATTCCCTCTGAGAAAGGAACTCAAGCCCCTGCCCTGAATGCCGATCCACCATGCCCAGGCTTATCCCCCTGGGCAGCACTGCCGGGTTGGCACCCCACCCCCAAAGGACACTAGTGACATACCCTGGCTTACCCTCCAGGGCAGGGCCATGGGAGTGGGACCTCTCCCCCAACAGGCACTGGTGGCAGCAGGAACAGTGTCAGTGCAGGGCACCACACCCAGGGAACTGGAGATTTTTTAAGTGCAGCCATCCCCTGGGAGGTTGGGTGAACAATGATGTCAGCGTCTGTCTCGCCTCCCAAGCAACCAGGCACTGGCCCTCGTGCAATTCCCCCAGCCTCCACCAGAGGTCAGCGACCGGCCGAACACCTCCCTTCCCTCCCCAGAGAAGGATAGCCGTTCCCTCAGATGCTCCATCCTTCTCCACCTGGCCGGCCTCCAACTCCCAGATCTGTTCCCAAACCTGAGGCATCGGCGTCGCAAGCAGTCGCCTCATTGCTGCACCAGTGGGCCAGCCGAGTAGTTGGGTTCTGAGAAGAGTTACAGGGAGGCTCCTGCCACAGAGCATTGTAGGCCCCAATTGCTTTGCCTAAAATATATTGCAAGGATTAAGTTCTGATTGATTTTCATGGCCAGATAATCAGACAGGTGACCTAAAGAGATATCAGTCTGTACAGTCGCATCATGAAGTGAAGTGAAATGGAGCGATGGTTCTGAGACCCAAGGATAAGAGGATAAATTAATTATTTACTAGAAAGACCACAAAATGTGTAAAGGAGGGGGATACAGTGGGAAGACGTAGGCTCTGAGGTCGCCAGAGGTTCGCATTTTGCCAGTGATGCTGATGCCTGAGGTGACAACAGGGCTGTATCGGAGCCATTCCCAAGAAGTAACTGTAGTCACTGATTAGGAAGACAGGAGAATTAATTGTACTGTGTTGTGCTAATGAAATGAGATCTCTGGATCTACTACAAATGTACAATTAACTCAATCAGTTTGTTGAAGTAAATCCCAAAGTGTGCTTCGTATCTGTCTAGCATGGTTACTGAGAGAAGGGCCCAGGATTCAGATCAAGCAGTAACACTCATGCCAGCACCAGGTGTAAATAAATATGTTGCTGTGAGGGATCCTGTCCTTCGAATGCCACCTCTAGATAGGGAGGATACCAGGTATTACGTAGGATATTGGGGTGCCTCCAACAAAGGCAAGAATAGCCCCTCAGGTCAGCAATAGAAGTCACATGAATAGTCCATGTTGGTTTCCCATCATGCCCAGTGTGCCAGACTGGCAGTTAGAAATAAAGATGGCAAATTGAGTAGCCGCTCCTGCACAGCATTAGGTGTCCTCAAAGAATATCACAATAATGGTGCTGGAGCAGCCTGGACTTTGGGATTTTGGTTGTGCTTAAATGATTGACCTAGTATCTTTTTTTTTTGTAGTTTTCTCTATGTATAGTTATTACACCTGTTAGAATTATTCATAATGGAACTCAAATCCTTGTTTTTTTTTTATTTTAAATTCTCCTTTATATTGAGAATTAGTTTCTATGAAGGTACTATGTATTATGTACCTTTTTCTGTGCTACTAAATAAAGAATAAAAAAAAAAAAGTACAAAGAGATTTATTTATTATTTGGTAACCAGGTAAGGCCCACTAGGCACAAATGCCCATTTTCAGGGGCAACCCGGGAGCATTGGGGTGGTTAAGTGACTTGCTCAGAGTCACACAGTATGCAAGGGGAGGTTGTGGGAATCAAACCCAGGTCTGCTTGATGAATCTAGCTCATTTGCAGCTCGTTACTCTAACCTCTAGGCTATAAAGCCAGCCATTGCTCCATTGAATTTCACTACTTGAGCTCTGCTTGTGAGGTACCCTTTAAACTATGTTATTCAACCTGGGATATTTCCTAGCCCATCAGTGCAGAGGTAACGCTACCACTCAGAACGCCAGTGACCTGAGTTCAGGAACGAGCTTGGGTCATTGTGGTCTGGCCAGAGGGTGGAGGACTGAAAGTCCCAGAAGATGCTCTCCTCCTCCTCGGGGGAGGGAGGGCAACCAGTTGTGCTGCTATAATATTGGATTTTTGTTAATCCTACAAATTCAAAACCAGATGGACAGTTACACAAACGTAAGACAGTCATCGCAAAACTAAAAGTTTATTTCTCAGAAGTGCATACATAAGGACAGTAAGAACAGATTACACTTACCAAGAGCCCGAAACGTTCCACACCCAGGTGCAACATCATAAAATCTCAGTGAGCTTACAGTAAACATGAATACTTACAGTAAGATAACATCAAGTTCTGTTACTCTGACAACAGGCTCATGTACGTACATAGTACATTATACAAAACTCTGTGATTGGTCCAAATGGTGCGCAGCTCACTGGTATCAAACTTGCTCTTTGGATGTAACATATTTGGTGCTGCACTTTCTGTTGTATCATATTCATGGTATCATAACTGTTCCTTTAGAACAATAGCACAGTCACAGATATTGCTGATTCGTCATAATAGACTGCTGAATCAAGCAGTGTGCACTTTGTCAGTAGGTGATGCTCTAAGTCCACAAATATACTGTAAGTATATCTAGAATAAAGAAAAAAAGATTCATCCAGTACAGCCCCAGATCTTCAAAATATTAAAAATATAATTCTTCCAACAAGGGGTGAGCTAGAATCCAGTAAATAGCTGACGCTAATTAGTCATAGAAAACAATACTGGATCATTAGGAAGCCCACTCTCCCTTATAGTCCAAATGAATGAAACAAATATGGATAGTGTCCAAATAATTTATTCATTTATCTTCCAGGTTTAAACTCGACATTTCGGGAATTAACCCTTCATCAGGACACTGGTCATACATCTAATAAAATATATAATAAACATACTTCATTTTCAATTTTTCATAACTGCATATAATTAAATAGTATCAATATAAACATCAACAAAAGCAAGTCCTTACGTTATTTACAATCAAAAAGCTTTCAATTCTTCTTGTTCATAAACATCAGGTTCAATGTTTGACTCCCCCTTACAGCCACTATTAAATATCAACCAAACAGAAAAAAAAGATCATCCAGTACCAAAAATCTTTTCGTTCATTAAATCTTTTTAACCATATTTGTTTCATTCATCTGGACTATAAGGGAGAGTGGGCTTCCTAATGATCCAGTATTGTTTTCTATATCTAGAATAAACTAATAATTATGGTTTTATTGGCAGCAGGTGGCACGCTAAGGCCACAAATGCATAAATGCATAAAACATGATCAGTAACGTTCTCTTTGTCCAGCTAGACAGAAATCAGGGCTGGCCAACGTGTGGTACTTATAGCATTGCAATTCATAATGGTGTCTTAGTGAATCATAACTAAACAATAAGGCAAAAAGAAGGCACACATAAAGCAGTACATCCTAACTATCCTAGCTATACCTACAACCATTTCTAACTAATGACACAACAATAGTCCACATAAGGGACTGCGGGTCAGGTAGGTCTACATATATACCATATGTTGCTCTAACTGTAGGACTGTGGGTAGTGGCCTGGGCCAACAATACTGCCACCTGGCTGACCACAGATGGCAGTGCAGACAGAGAAGCTAGTGGGTAGGAAGACACAGCCTGGTGCCGCACTGTGCACGCCTGCATGTGTGCCTGCTTGTACAACCTTGCCTGCCAATATCCTGATGGGTAATGGGACAAAAAGCAGATAACCCCAATCAGCTAGATGATGCCAGTTGCTCACAGGCTGCACACCTGGCTATCCAGGCACCACCTCCGACAACCAGATCCGCTCTGTGGGGGGGGGTTGGGGAGGCCCGCCACCCTCGCTAGAGGGGAAAAGCACTGAGAGAACACGGGAGGCAAACGTAAATCCTGGGGGATGCCAGGGTGATGGAGCTGGGATGGAAAAGCAGATGGATGCCAGCTGGAGAACAGGAGAACAAACACAGTAAAAAAAAAACACCTTGGATACTGTCATAAGATTGGTCAAAAAGAAATTATATGATAGTATTTAGTAGTAACTATTGCCTGGTTCTTACCTTAGCAATGGGCAACAGTTCATGATGATAGAAACATAGAAACATAGATTTTGATGGCAGATAAGGACCGCTTGGCCCACCCAGTCTGCCCATTTCCCTACCTAATGGATAAGCTCCAGATCCTAGTTAACCAGCAGCCTACTTCTTCCTACCCCCACCCCCTAGAATTGCCTTATGACTGTCCCATGCATGCTTGAATTCCACCACTGTTTTTGACTCCACAACCTTCCCTCCGGAAGGCTGCCCCATGCATCCACAACCCCTCTCTGTGAAAAATACTTCCTTAAATTACCTCTGAGCTGCCTCTTCTATCTTCAAATTGTGCCTCTTGTTCTTGCACACCTCTTTTTTGAAAGATGCTACCTCTTGGACTTTGTTGATTCCCTTGAGGTACTTGAAAGTTTCTATCATGTCCCCCCTCTCCCTCCTTTCCTCAAGGCTATACATATTCATCTCCTTAAGTCTCTCTTCATATGTCTTCTGGTGCAGACCCTGCACCATTTTAGTTGCCCTCCTCTGGACAGCCTCCATTCTGTCTATGTCTTTGTGGAGATTGGGTCTCCAAAACTGCACACAGTACTCCAGATGGGGTCTCACCAACTGTCTGTACAGAGGGATAATAACTTCATGTTTTCTACTGGTGATGCCTCTCCCTATGCATCCCAGTATCCCCCCAGCCCTCCTTGCTGCCCTCTCACATTGCTTGCCCATCTTTAGGTCATCTGATATGACTACCCCCAGGTCCCTTTCCATTTTTGTTGTTGTTAATATCTTGCCCCCCATTGTGTACTCTTCCCCTGGGTTTTTGTTTCCCAGGTGCATTACCTTGCACTTCTTAGCATTGAATCTAAGCTGCCATACATTTGACCATTTCTCTAACCTTGCCAAGTCCCTTCTCATCCTTTCCACCCCACCTTGTGCATCAACTCTGTTGCAGATCTTTGTGTCATCTGCAAAGAGACATACTTTTCCTTCCAGTCCCTCTGCAATGTCGCTTATAAAGACATTGAAGAGGACCGTCCTAATACTGAACCTCATGCTACCCCACTAGTAACCCCCTTCTTCAGAGTGGACTCCATTTACTATTACTCTCTGTGTCCTATTCTCCAGCCAATTCTTTACCTAGGCTGTCATCTTGGGACCCACTCCCAGGCTGGCTAACTTGTATATTAATCTTTTGTGTGGGACTGTGTCAAATGCCTTTATAAAGTCTAGGTAGGCCATGTCCACAGCCCCTCCCTGATCTACTACTTTGGTCACCCAGTCAAAGAAATCTATCAGATTTGTCTGGCATGACCTTCACGCTGTGAATCCATGCTGCCTTGGGTCCTGAGCCCCTCTGGCCTCTAGATACTCAGCAATTCTTTCCTTCAGAAGTGATTCCATCATTTTCCCTACCGCTGAGGTTAAACTAACAGGTCTGTAGTTTTCTGCTTCTGCCTTGCTCCCACTTTTGTGAAGGGAATCACATCTGTCCTCCTCCAGTCCTCAGGTACCACCCCATCCTCCCATGATTTGTTAAAGAGGGTAGTCAGTGGTGTCACTAGTTCTACCCTTAGTTCTTTTAGAATTCTGGGATGAATCCATCAGGTCCCATTGCTTTGTCCACCTTCAGTTTTAAGAGTTCTTTCAGAACCCTTTCTTCTGTAAATGGGCTGGTATCAACTTCTGTATCCAGAGTGTTTCTACTGTTTGTTTTAGGTACCTCCCCACTTCCTTTGTAAATACTGAGCAAAATATTTGTTTAGTATCTCTGCCTTTTCACAGTCACCTTCTGCCCACCATCCCTCCTCTTTATTGCTGCTCTCACTAACCTCCCTTGGTCTTCCTTCGCTCCCTGATGTACCTATAAAAGGTTTTATCCCCTTCTTAGCTGAGCTGGCTATCTTTTCCTCGGTTTGGGCCTTTGCTGTTCTGACTGCCTTCCCAGCTTCCTTTTGCTTTAACTGATACAGTTCTCTGTCCTGCTCCTTCTGTGATTCCTTGTACTTCCTGAATGCTTTCTTTTTCTCTTGAACCTTCACTGCCACTTCCTTTGAGAACCATAGTGGTTTCTTACATCGTTTCATTTGTTTATTTGCTTCACACAAAGGCTTGTTACCTCTGTGATGGCAGTTTTTATTTTTCCCATTGTTCTTCCACCTCTCCTTCCTGCCCATTTGCTAGTGCATTCCTTAGGCACTCACCTATTTTTGCAAAGTCAGCCCTCCTAAAGTCCAGTACTTTTGCCTTTGTATGGCTTGACTCTATTGCTGTGTTTATTGTGAACCATACTGTTCGATGGTCGCTAGTTCCCAGATGGCTACCCACTTCTACATCTGTGATCCTCTTCATCTCCATTTGAGAGAACCAGGTCTAAGATTGCTCCTCTTGAGTGGGCTCCAATACTAGTTGTCAAGGCCTGCCCCTGTAGGGCATCTAGAATAACCCCACTTTTGAATTGGCTGCTGCAACTGCACTCCAGTTAACATCTGGCATATTCAGATCACCCATCAGCAATATCTCCTTTTTCTGCCATTCTAAGTATTCTTTTATCATTTCCTTGACTCATTTCTCCCCTGAGAGAGGGTCTGTATACAACCTGTGCGGATTGGGGTGCCATTGCCAGTCTCCAAATTTACCCACAGTGCTTCTTCACCCCTGTTTTCCCTTTTGTTCTGTTGCTTTGATTCCTTCCCTTATGTAAAGAGCTACCTCCTCCTCTTTTGCCCTCCTGTCCCTCCTGTAGATAATGTATCCTGGTATGTTTATGTCCCAGTCATGGTTTTGTGTGTACCATGTTTCTGTGACTGCCACGATATCCAGATGTTCCTCCTCCATCAAGGCCACTAATTCAGGAAGCTTGTTACTCAGACTACAGGCATTGGTACTCATTGCTCTCTCATTTTTGATGGCTTTACCTTCTTTTGCAGCATCCCCCACTGACCTGTCTACCTCTGTCTTTTCTCATTTAGTACCCTGTTTTGTAGGGAGAGACTGGGATTTTCCTGCTGCTTATCAGTGCCTCCCCTGACTAGTTTAAAGCTTGCCAATGAAGCATTTAAACCGATTGCTCAAAGACTTGTTCCCTTCCTGGACAGATGCAGACCATCCTGCCGGTATAGGCTGGTGTCCCTCCAGGTGGAACCCCAGTCCCCAGTGAAGCCAAACCCCTGTGCTCCACACCATTTTTTCAACCATTCATTAAACTGCATGGTGCAAAGTACCCTCACCTCACTCATGCCATTGACAGGCAGCACCTCAGAGAAGGATATTGTGTGTGCTACTTGTCTTAGGCCCCTCCCCAATTCTATGATAGCAATAGTTTGAATAAATACTGACTAGCAACATTGAGGCAAGCATACACCCCCCCCACCCCAAGACATGCGGACAGATGACCTTAGGACAAACAAAGTGAAAGGGCAGCGAAGAAAGCAAATGGCATCCTCAGATGCATTGGAAGGGGTATAACAAGCAGAAAAAGAGAGGTGATAATGCTACTCTATAGATCACTGGTCAGGCCATACATGGAATATTGTCTCCAGTTTTGGAGGCCGCACCTGAAGAAGGATATCAACAGACTGGAGGCGGTGCAGAGAAGGACTACAAAGATGGTGCAGGGTTTGCACCAGGAGCCATATGAAACCAGACTGACTGACTTATAGCTGTACTCACTTGAACAGAGAAGAAACAGGAGGGATATGATTGAAATGTTTAAGTATATGAAAGGAATTAACATGGCACAGAAGAAAAACCTTTTTCAGATGAATTCAGAGAGTCGTACAAGAGAACACAACCCACAACTGGCAGGAGATAAATTTAGGGGAAACATCAGGAAGTACTTTTATTCTGAGAGGGTAGTCAACCCTTGGAATAGCCTACTGCAAGATGTAGTAGACTCAAAAAATGTAAGGGAATTCAAACTTGCGTGGGATAAACACTACACGCAAAAAAGGAAATAGTCTAAGAGGAGGGGGTAGGTATTCTGAGAAGACTAGATGGATCAAGAGGTCCCCTTCTGCCAGAAAATTCTTATGTTCTTATGGAAGACGGTGGGCAGCACTTACCCTTTGCTCACTTATGCTGCCAATCACTTTCTCACGCAAGTACAGTCACTTGTGTTATAAAAGTAACTTTATTGATATTGCACTAATGTAAGAAACATATAAATTGTCAGCAGAGAAGGACTGCTAGGCCCATCCAGTCTGCCTGGAGGCCCTATACATACATGCATCCACTCACCCTAAGTGGTCAATGGCTTTTCATCATTCCCTTCCCATCCAAGGTTCCCCTGTGCTTGTCCCAGGCATGTTTAAACCTCTCCACTGTGCTTACCGCTCCACCTCTTGTGGCAGACTATTCCAAGCGTTCACCATCCTGTCTGTGTAGAAAAACTTCCTCATGTTACCTCTTAACCTTCCCCCTCCAATTTCATATTGTGCCACCTTGTTCTGGTATCTTTTCTACATTGGAAAAGATCTCCCACCTGCACCTTGTTTATGTTCTTGAGGTACTTAAAAGTTTCTATCATGTCGCCCCTTTCTCTTCTCTCCTCTCCTCTCCTCCAGTGAGTACATATTGAGGTCTCATAGTCTCTCCTCATGTGTTTTGTGGTACAAACCATGCACCATCTTTGTTGCCCTTCTCTGGACAGCCTCCACCTTGTTTATGTCCTTACGCACATGTGGTTTCCAGTACTGCATGCAGTACTCCAGGTGAGACCTTACCTGTGTTTTATACAATGGCATCACCACTTCCCACCTCCTACTAGTAGAACCACTGCCTATGCACTCCAGCATTCCACCGGGCCTTTCCTGCAGCCTTTGCACACTGCTTTGATACATTAAGGTCATCAGATATGATAAACCCGGGGGCGCTAATGAGCAGCTAAGGTGCATAGTCACAACTCTCCGGAGCTCCACATCGCAGTGTTAATAAAACTTACTTTTTCTACTGCAAACTCAGAAATTTTGGATTCAGTGGCTGCCTTAAATGCACCGCAATAGATGAGTACCTAGCCCAGGGGAAAACGTTGTAGCAAGGTGACAAAACTGCAAAGAAGACGACCGGGCAAGACCATGAAGCTGGTGGCGGGCTGAGACCAATCTCATTTTCTGCCACAGAGCTCTTCCTGATCAGCAAGTCCGTATTAAGGACACAACAAGGGAAGTCCCAGACAAGATAGCCAAACTGGAGTGGGAGATCGAGGGAGCTGAGGGATGCATTGGATTATCAGGAAAACTACAGTAGATGCAACAATTTACGAATAAGAGGCCTACTGGAGGGGTCAGAGAGGAGGAATCTCCTGGGCTTTTGCTCCACAACATTACCCAAGCTGCTAAATCTCTTACCAAAAGCTGGTAGACTGAAGGTAGAGAGGGCACATCGAGCACTTGCTCCGAGGCTGCCAGCGGATCAACCACCACGGCAGATCATATTTCGTCTGCTCCACTACCCCGACAGACAGACCATCCTCGCGGTGTACAGGAACCTGAAAGAGCTAAGTTTTGAGGGCCATAAGCTCATGATGCACCAAGACCTCATGATAAAAAATTCGACGAAAAAGGCAGCAATTCAACAACCTAATGGATCAGCTAAGGGAGCGAGGCCTGGAATTCTTTATGGCATACCCCGCGGTGGTCAAGGTTTGATGGGAAGGGGCCACACACTCATTTTTGGACCCAAGTAAACTACAGACTTACATCGAGGAGTGGGATAAAAAAAATAATAAAAAGGATGAGCTGCTATGTAAGTACTCTAGGGACACTCTGCTTATTTGAGTCTCATCATCTGTCCTGTGGCTACCTGTGAACTCAAAGGACTGGGGGAAGGGGGGATCCCGATGTCTGACCTGGGAGCTAGGTTGCTAAAATACAGAACGAACAAATGGGTTTCATGAATGTTGGATAACTTTATGGGGAATTTAATTGTCTGGGAGGATATGTCGCTGGATATTTGGGGCTTTTCCAAGCTTTATTGCACATCTGGGCTCAAGGGAACAGAGTGAAGGTGAAGTTGGCAACAAGGAGGATGCACACGTGGTGTGGCTCCAAGGACTTGCAAAGGCAGAGTATTACGACCAGCCAAAATCTCGGCGAGACATTGCAAGAGGCCCATGATGTTGACGGGGTTTTTTGCCAACGGGGGGTTCTGACATCGGGGGGGATATGTTAACCACTTTGCCATCTTATACTGGAGAGGTGAAAGCCACAGGGCAGGAGGGGAGATTTATACCCAGGGGAGCAACTGGTTGTTGTGACAAGGGAAGGTCAGAAATAAGAGGACAACCTGGGCAATTCTAAGGGCGCTATGCAGGAGATACATACGAGGTGGTACATGTTCAACATTGGGCAGTAACAGGGAAGTAAGGCTAAAATAAAAACTTAAGAGTCAAAGCCAATGCAGGGGGATGGGGGCACTGGGATCAGTTATGAAAATGATGGGGGAGAGAGAGGAGTCTGTTAGGAGAACAAAATATACATGAAGGGGGAAGCAAAATGAGGGAGACTGGAGAAACTATTGGTGGGGGGTGGGAATGGAAGTGTTCAACTTGTTCATGTTAAACATTATTTTTCTGTGCACAGGTTTAGGTGCACACTGGTTACATGTTGTTTTATATGGCTTGGTAGAGAACACAATGAACAGAGGTGTCTATACAGAAGGAGGAACTGGAGGCGAGCATGTGTGGGGGAAGGGCTGACAAAAGGAGGGGGCCATGGATAGGAATTAAAGTAGTGTGATTGTGTCCTGGAATGTCAAGGGTTTCTCTCCCTGGCAAAGTGAGCTAAGGTTCTAACAGCTTTAAAATATAAAGGAGCTGATGTGGCCATGTTACAGGAAACTCATCTGACCCCAAGGGAACATGCTAAATTAGCGGGTGGGTGGGTTGGTGCTTGCTATGCCTCCTCTTACAGCTCGCACAAAAGAGGAGTGGCAATACTTACTGACAAAAATTTCCCATTTACCCCACATGGCATGGTTAAGGATCCCTTGGAGGGGAGGTATATTTTTGTGGTCGGATAGGTAAATGGCAAAACTATAACTCTGGGGAATATCTATGCCCCCTTGATACTGGACCCGGCATTCTATCAGCAGGTGTTGGATGTAATGATGAGGGAGCAATTTCCTCATCTAATATTGGGGGGTGATTCTAATTGCGTGGCAGACCCCAAGTTAGACTATTCGGGAACTAGAAACAGGGAGGTGGTAGCAATTCAACAATGGCTACTGGGACTCACGGAGATGGACCTGTTAGATGTACGGAGAATGGCTAACCCGGGAACCCGCGACTACACTTTTTTCTCCTACCCACATGCCACATGGTCCAGACTAGATTACTTGTATATCCTGAGGGACTGCTATAATAAGATAATTAAGGTGGAGCACAGCCCTATTTTTCTCTCCGACCATGCGATGGTTCGACTTGAGATCACTCTGTGGCACGAAGAGGGGAGATGTGGGGGGTGGAGATTCCCAAATTATTTACTGGCTAAAAAAGAATTCAGAGAGTTTTTAAAGGACCAATGTAAAGAATATCAGGGGGGCGAACCAGGGCACAGCTGAGGCTAAAGGGACGTACTGGGAGGCTGGCAAGGCCTACATGAGGGGGGGTAATTATTTTGGTTATACTGCAAAAATAAAAAAAGAGAAAAAGCAGCGAAAAGAGAAAATAGAAAACAAAATAAAGACATTGGAACAGAGGGGGATTACAGAGGGGGTGGACAGGTTATGACGGAGTTACAAGCCACAAGGGAAGCCCTAAATTGGTGCATCACAGAACAGGTTAAAACAAGACAAATGTATGCCCGGCAATGACTTTATGAATGGGGTAACAAGCCAGGTCCACTACTGGTAAATTTAATGAAGGGGGATGACTAAAAGAATAATGGCCATAAAAGACAAAGGAGGAGTGGCAGTCCAGGCTGAATCATACATAAGGAAAAGATTCCAGGAATTTTACAAAATGCTATACACAACTGAATGCAGGGGAACAGGCCACTTGATGGATAAATTCTTGGAGGGCCTCCCACTCCCAACTCTGACAGAGGAGCAAAGAGCCTCCCTAGGTAGTAAGATCACCAAAGAGGAGATATTGAAAAATATAGGCTCGCTTAAAAGGGGGAAGGCTGCAGTGTCTGCTGGTTCACTGGGCACAGGGCCTTAAAATTGTGTTTACACTTATAAAATGGCCGAATCATCAAAGGCGTTCACAAAATGTCTTGTACGCGGTATGTATACTGATAAGGATGTATGTTTAGCTTTCACATGTAAAAGCTGCATAACAATAGAAGGATTGAGGTCTCATATAGACAGACTCGAGCAATGGTTACAAACTCAAATAGAAATTAGCAATCTTGAAGATTTTATTGATTCTATGGCAGATACCCTGGTCACTGATTTACCTACATCTACTATTCCTAAAAACGGTAGTCTAAACATGGATGATGAGTGGTGTCAAGTTCCAAAGAAAACTGGTAAAAAGGGAAGACGTAATATTGGGGGAATTTCTAATATAACAAATATTTCACTCACTAATAAATATAGTGTCTTGGAAGATGTACCCAGTAGTACATTCCCCAATAGATACTGTATCTAGCATTAGTAAAACGGCATCACAGAACAGTAATGAATCAAACTCCATGGACATCCCGAGAGATGTTCTGGTCATTGGTGATTCAATGCTGCGTTACACAGACAGGACCATATGCAAAAACCGAAACACGTATACCACTGTCAGTGCCCTACTAGGTGCAGGAATAGGCGATATTAGGAATTTATTAACAGGATTACAAGAACACACGAATAATCCACTTACCCTCCTACATGTGGGGATTAATGATTTGGGCAAACGACCTATCACTGAGATACAGAGAGATTTTGAATTGGTAGGGAACTTAATAAAAAATCAAGGTGGAGACCTAATTATTTCTGGAATATTACCTGTCCCTAGAGCTAACCCTACTAAAAGACAAAATATAATACTTCTAAATGGGTGGTTCAAACGATGGTGTCATGGAGAAGATTTTGTGTTTCTTGGAAATTGGGAAGGTTTTTTAAACCAGGGACTATTCGCAAGGGATGGTTTGCACTTGAACAAACAAGGGAAACGGATATTTGCAGACAGGTTAAGGAAACAAATTGACAGTAGTTTAAACTAGTAACTGGGGGGGGGACCATCTATTAAACTTGAATCTAAGAGTAGTATGGTTGGTCTAAATGCACCTGATTGGAATTTTTTACTTATTAACGCAAGAAGTTTAAATAATAAGTTTGATGAACTAATACTTACACTGGTGCAATTAAATATCCATATATGTACAATAACTGAGACATGGTGGCAAGACACAGACTCATGGGAAAAGGATATTACTGGCTACACCTTGTTCCATAAGGACAGAACCTGTGCTAAGGGTGGGGAGGGGTAACTTTTCATGTTTCTAACAACATCACGACTGTGAATATTGAAATTAACCACTGGCCCAATATTGAAGCCATATGAATTAAAGTTCTCCCTAAAATTGGCGAACATATACATTTAGGTGTAGTCTATAGGTCCCCGTCTATTTCCCTAAGAGACGATGTCCAACTACTTGAATTTATTAATGTGTTTTCATCTTCATCAAATGCTATTCTGATGGGGGGTTTTAATTTACCAGGTATAAACTGGAACACATTATACACTAATACTATTACTGAAAATAATTATTTGGAAATTTTTCTGGAACACAATATGGAACAATCAGTAAAGGAGACCACTCAGGGCGAAAATATTCTGGACTTAGTCTTAAATAACCTGGGTTCCAGTATAACAGATTGTAAGGTTATTCCACCACTTGGGTCTAGCGACCACTCAATGGTATACTTTACTTATAAAGTAAACCAGGAATTTGACCCCAGTACCATTTCAATATATAATTTTAATAAGGCAAATTTTGGAGATTTTCACTACGAAATGGCCCATTGGGACTGGAAATCTGAATTTAATCACAAAACACTTATAGAAATATGGCAGTCTCTTAATACCAAATTGACTATTACAATAAAAAAGTATATCCCCCAAATTAAGAAAATCGATAACAACAAACCTAAAACACCGTGGATGAATGCAACAGTTAGAAAGCATATTAAAAATAAAAATAGGGCATTTATTAAAGCTAATTTAAGTAATTCTCAAAAAAATTGGCTTGACTATAAACAACATTTAAAAATATCTAAAAAAAGTATTAGAAAAGCAAAGTGTGACTATGAATATAGGCTAGCTGCTAATGTTAAAGACAATTATAAAACCTTTTATACTTATATAAATAACAAAAGGGGAGGTGCGCCTGTTATAGGCCCAATAGAAAATCTAAATGGAGAACTACAAACTGATAAATCCGTAATGGCTACAGTTTGTAATAACTACTGTTCTTCAGTCTTTAATAGCAAAACTAGCCCCACTGTAAATCACAATATTTACTCCACAATCAAACAATATAAGATTGAGAAAAAGGAAATAGAGCAATTACTTTTGGGACTTGATCCCAACAAATCTGTTGGACCTGATGGAATCCACCCCCATATTTTAAAAGAACTAGCAATTCCCCTATCTGGTCCATTAGCTACCCTATTCACAAAATCTGTCATAGAAGGTGAGGTCTTAGAAGTATGGAGACAGGCCACTGTTATCCCCATTTTTAAAAATAAAGGATCGAAACACAATGTTGCAAACTATAGGCCCATTAGTCTAACATCTGCTCTGAGTAAAATCATGGAGGGTATAGTAAAAAATTATATTGAGACCATTATGCAACCAGACACTGCACAGCATGATTTTGTAAAATCCAGATCCTGTATGACAAACCTGCTTGAATTTTACGGTGGTGTCAGCTCAGCCTTGGATAGGGGTGAAGCTGTGGATGTAATTCTATTGGATTTTTCAAAAGCCTTTGACAAGGTGCCACACAGTGAACTAATAGATGCCACAATAAAAATGGGACTGGATGGGAATATTACTAGATGGATAGAGTCATGGTTGTCTGAGAGGACCCAACGAGTTTGTATAAAGGGTTACTACTCAGAATATGAACCAGTGACTAGTGGGATTCCTCAGGGATCTGTTCTGGGGCTCTGTCTTTTTAATATCTTTATCTCCTCACTATCTTCTTCAACTAACATCTGGTTGACCAAATTTGCTGATGACTCTCGTATAGGCCACATCATTAATAAACCTGAAGATGTAACTATTTTACAATACGCATTAAATGAACTAGAAAATTGGGCATTAACAAAAAAACTCATGTTTAACATTGAGAAATGTGTTGTAATGCATTTTGGAAAAAGAAACCCATTAGCTAATTATCAAATGGGCAACAAACTTCTTAAGGTTGTCGAAGACGAGCGAGACCTGTGAATTAGAGTAAAAAATGATTTCAACTTTGGTCTACATTGCCAACAAATAATCAAAAAAGCTGGGGATATTCTCCACTGTATAAATAAGCATATAAAAAGTACAAGTAGCAAGGTCCTACTTCCACTGTACTCCTCGCTGGTTAGGCCTCATGTTGAGTACTGTGCCCAGTTTTGGGCACCAGGAGACAGGGGTTCTATAAATGCCTTTAAACGTATTCAGAGAAGGGCAACCAAAAGAATGTATGAAGTTCGGGGTCTAGAATATGAAAACAGACTTATAAAACTTGGACTTTACAGTCTAGAATATCGCAGACTGAGAGGCGACTTATGCTTGGTGTATAGAGCCCTACATGGGATTCCTTAGGGCTGGTTTTCAGAGATGTGACTTATGAAACTAGGGCTCACCCACTACAATTAATAGTTGAACGATGTAGAACTAAACAGAAAAGCTCTTGGTTCTCTGTCGGAGTATCTAAAATTTGGAATGGTCTACCACTTTCTGTGGTGACCAGTGAAAGCATGAATTTATTTAAAATTCTATTAGATACTTTTCTAAGTAACAAATCAATCAAGGGTTATAATTAAATCTAATTGGTGAGCAATATGGACTATGGTTTTCTTGGCTCTGATTTACCTATGAAACCTATGACCAGACGGCTTCGGGTCTGAGTACTATAAGGAACCCAGGCAAGAGGTGGCCAGTACTCTTTGGAATGTCCTGGAGCAGGTCAGAGGGGAGGGAGGGCTACCCAGATCATGCTGTGAGGCTAACATATGTGTCCTCCCCAAGCCAGACAAGGATCCTCAGGAATGCTCTTCATATAGGCCTATATCACTACTGAATTATGATTGTAAAATTATGACGAAGGTACTGGCCACAAGGCTGGAAAAGCTATTACTCTTGATACTAAATCCAGACCAGACGGGGTTTGTACAGGGCAGAAAGTCCTACCACAATATGCGGAGACTATTAAATGTAGTGTGGTGGGGAACTAAGAATCCGGGGCAAGCATGTGTCCTTTCTATGGATGCAGAAAAAGCATTTGACCAGATTGAATAGGACTACATGTTTACGAATTTGGGGCAATTCGGACTGGGGGAGAAATATATCCAATGGGTAGAGGCATTTTACAGAACCCCAACAGCGAGGATCCTAATAAATGGTGTACCATCTGAGGAGTTCCAGCTTGGGAGGGGCACAGAGCAGGGGTGCCCCCTCTCCTCCTTCCTGTTCGCAACTGCCATAGAACCCTTGGCAGTAAAAATTTGTGAGGACCCACAAATCCAGGGAATTCCAGGACATTGGGGAAAGAGGCACACCATCACCCTTTATGAGGATGATATTCTGCTTTTCCTCACGAAACCTGACCAGTCAGTACCTGCACTCCTACGGGTAGTGGATTGCTTCACAGCTTTCTCAAGCTGTAAGTTAAACCTCAATAAATCGGAGATTATGTACTTGGGCAGGGGGGAAGGAGGGACCCACAAAATACATGCGGACTTAGGATGGTCCGAAAAGCAATAACATACTTAGGAGTGAAGGCTGGCCAAGATTTAGGGGGAATGTATGACCTGAACTGTACACCTCTGGTGGACACAATTTTGAAAGATATGCAGAGATGGAAAGCCTTCCCCCTGTTGTGGATGGGCAGAAGAAATGTCCTGAAGATGAATGTCCTCCCTAGAATACTATACGTTTTACAAATGATGCCAATGGGGTTGCAGAACAAGGAAATTAAAAAACTAGAATAGGGATTTGGAAAATTCATCTGGTGGGACAAAAAGCCGAGAATTAGCCTGAGAAGGCTGAAGGGCACTAATGAGGGGGAGGGCTGAATTTCCCCGATATAAAAGGGTGCTATCTAGCAACCCAATACAGATACATCCATAATTGGGTCAACAGGGGAGAGGCCGATAATTGGTTAGATTTAGAGGAAGAGGGATGCTATGGGTGCCTATCAGCATATTTAGGAGATGCAGGAATACAAGCATGCAAATGGTTAAGGCACCCTAATCCCATGGTCATAAGTAGCCTAGAGGCATGGAAAAATATCAAAGAAAGGAGGGGAGGTAAAAAGGAGAACACCATTTTGGTACCAGTAACAGGTAACCCAGAGTTTTACCGGGATTAGAGGATGAGGGATTTATAATATGGCAGGAGAGAGGTATCAGATGCGTGGGAGACCTGACTACGAAGGACAGAATGCACACATTTCAGGATATTCAGAGGGGTATGGGCCTGCCAGCATCACACCACTATAGACTTCTACAAGTTCATAACTATTGGAAGAGTTTAAATGGGGGGGGGCCCTTTGAGTATAGCTCAGGTGGAAAAGGAGATATTGAGGGCAAAGGCCCAGGAGAAAGGCTTAATAGGTAGGGCAGCAAAGCTTGATAGGGCCTACTTGCAAGGGGAAACCCAGAGGTCAAAACATGGTGGGAATAAGACCTTGGTATTGCAATTGCAGACTCCAACTGGGATTTAACACTGAGGTCCCATATGGGCTTGCTAATTTGTAATAAATTCAAAGAAATGCAGTATGAGTTCCTACACAGACTGTTCTACCTACCTAGTATGGTGAGTAAGTTCCACCCCGAGGTCTCGCCCACATGTGGGAAGTATGGTGGAGCCAAGAGAACTCTGATTCACTTCTATTAGACCTGCCGGGGATACAGAAATACTGGAGGGGAGTCACAGCTGAAATAACCAAGATGGAAGGTCAACCAACAGAATTCTCCCCAAGTTCATTGTTGTTTGGGGTAATGACTCAAGAGGAGTAGGAATGGGATCTCCATCACAGGAGAATTAGGGTCTTCCTGGTAGTAGCTCACCCGGGCATACAAAATCTCTGGATAACCAATACGGCTCTCACAGTGGAGCAATGGAAAACCCTTGCAATACAAGCGTTGGCAGTGGACAGACTGACATATGTGCTCAAGGGAGAGAAGGACAGATTCCTGAATACATGGGGGGCCTTCTTGGACACGTTGTCGGTGGGAGAGGCAGCAGTTTTGAGAGAGGGATGGCTAGCATAGGGAACACAGGCTGAGAAGGATAATAGAACCTGATGGAGATCAAAGGGATTCAAGTGCTGGGAGCATAAGGTACTGTACATAGACACCACACCTGTGTTTTTTTATTAGCACAAACTGTTCAGACATAATAAGTTATTTTCTGAACTGAAAACTCAAGACAAGGCATATTTATTCTCATTTTACTTGATTATGTTTGCCTGTTTATTAATTGTCTTAAAGGGGGTACTGCACTAATTGTTCTATACATGATTTCAAGGTACTTGTTTCATAATTCCTTTGGGACAGTGCATTAGAGCATTCTTACTTACTTATGTAACCCCCCCTACAAATGGGGGTTCCCAAAAAGTCTTCCTTGAGCTTGCCTAAATGCTCACTGCCAGGCTGGTGTCCTGCATTTTAGCAGTTTAAATGTGATTGCCAGAAAGTGCCTACATAGCCTGTGTGTACTGTCTCTTTAAGAGCTGCTCGGATTGTAATCATAAATAATCTGAGAGGGAGCTCTGTTGAAAGATGTAACTATTTGCTGAAATTCATTTAGAGTGATAATGATAATGTGGTCTAACCTGCCTTCTTTGCAGCAAGGACTGTTTTGTTTATCTCCACTATCTTGGTCCTGGATTGATGAATTGGACCAATCAGTACTTGTGGGACCTAAAATGGAGCCGGACTACAGGAGCTGTCTGGAGTCAAGATCTGTAGGAATTGTAGTTTTGGGCTTTTGGTGCCTTTTTGCACCTGAAGGGGGAGCCTTTGTTGCGACTGACAGACAGATCAGCCAACCAAACCTTTTGGCTTCTGGGGAAATTCCCAGGCTGGCTGGCAGTTGAGTCAGATCTAAGTTGGGAGCTGAAGAAGCAATAGCTTGAGACAGCCAAGCAGCCATCTGAGTAGTTTCGCACGGGAGAACTGTGGAAAGGCCTGAGTTGTGGCCTGCATGTCTGCCTGCTGCCCCTGAGAGGGAGAGAAAATAATTATTTTGGACTAAATCTGAGTTTGTGAGAACAAAGTAAGCCACTGATTTTTTACCAGGCTCATACCTGAAGAAGACTGAAGATTTTGCTGAATGCGATCGGTCTGTCAGGATTTCCAGCTGTTTTTGAATCCCCGGTTTGTGCAGAGACTTTGCGATCGTGACCGGAGAGCAGTTTGCCTGGTACAGTAGAATTTCCTTACTTGTAAATGTGCTGTATATCGAAAGTGGATCGTAATTTGGTTCCCCACTGAGTGAACTGTGTTCTACTTGCTGGTACCGTAGAATCCTTTACACATAAATGTGCTTTGTATTGAATGTGGGTCATGATTTGGTTCCCCACTGTGTGAACTGTGTTCTGCTTACTGGAAACTGTAACCAGTCCAAAACAGACTGTATCTGAATTTGCCTCCATTTGGCCAGGGCCTTGCCACACTGGCCCAGCCAGACTATCCGCTGCACAGAGAAAGCCATCGATGAGAGACCTGCCTGGGGATCAGCCTCCTGCTCCACGCTTGAACAGGAACGATGCCTTGGCGAGTCGTGTGGGCCCTGCTTCTCCTAGCACTCCAGATTAACCACCTGCTGCCTCGATTTTCATCCAGTCTGTGTCCAGTCTTGGGTATCGTGAGTAATCATCAGGGTAGTTCCCTGCAACAGCAGCCTAATCTGAAAGTGTGTCATCTGATTGTCTTGTTTTCTTTTCACAAACTGAGCCCTCTGGCTCCGGATTACAAATAGTGTGTGTTGTGCATGCGGTTTTCTTCCATCACAGAGCCCCAACCAGCTGCAACATTCCTGGCTAGCCCACCGTTCTCCATCTGGGTACCCAGAGTGTGACTGTTTATGGACCCTGAAGTGCATGCATAACTGTTTGATACAGCCTTTAAGCAAATTAATCTGATTAAACCCCTCCCTTGTTCAAGTCCCTTAAATAAATCAGATCTAACTCTTTTTTGCAGTTACCCTGACTGTAGTTCCAGTTTGTGCAAGAGTACTGTACTGCTATTTGCTGTGTATAACCTTGTTTTACAGTGGGTCCCCTGGGCCGAGCCAGAGGAAAGCCCTGGTGGTAAGTGCAAACAGTGTGGGTACTTGTGTGGTGTATCACGGGTTTTGTGGATGTGATTATTGTGTATTATACAATGGCAAGAAATAATCTTGGACTGTGATTGGTCAGTTTGGGGCTGGACCCATGGCGTTATCCCAGCACGACGCCACAGGTCTCGTCTCAGCACTGTGAACCTGTAGATGATTTTTTGGAGCTTGGTGATGAGCAAGATGTTTTTTTGGATCTAATAAAAACATTCTTTAAAATTATTTTTTTATTTTATATATAACAACGAGCCATTGTATAATAGGAATAATGCATTCCAGGGTGTGTCGTTGCCCAACCCCCCCCAGGTGTGGCGTTATCCCAGCGCGACACACACCCTGTCATGCATTATTCCTTTATTGTTTTGGCCACTAGTAAGGAAAGAGGGGGGGTTACAGTGTCCCGGAGGACTATGCCCAAGTTAGCTTGACCACTACCAACCCTGACCTCCGGGTGGAGGCACCCATTTCAGAACTCAGGCCCCTTAATCTGCTACTAGCCAAGCAGGCAGGGATAGTAGCCCTTGGGATAGCACCACCTAGGGGTTACACTTACATACAACATACTTTAAACTGATGCAATTTAAAATAGGAAAGCCATGTATATAATGTGAATGATTAATTGTAGTTATAACAGACATTTTACGTTCTGAATGTACTGTACTTGAAAAATTCTAACAAAAGTATAACACAAAAAAAAAGATATAATAAACCCTAGGTTCCTCTCCTCTTTGGTGACGGTCAGCACCTCCCTCCTATCCTGTAGCTCTCCCCAAGATTTCCCCTACCCAGGTGCATTATCTTGCACTTTTTCGCATTGAATCTCAGTTGCCACACCTCCAAACATCTTTCAAGCTTCTCTAGGTCCCTCTTAATTTTCTGCACCCTTTCTGGAGTATCCACCCTGTTGCAGATCTTGGTGTCATCTGCAAATAGGCAGACATTTTCTTCCAGCCGCTCTGCAATGTCACTAATAAAGACATTGAACAGGACTGGTCCCAGCACTGATCCTTGTGGCACTCTGCTGGTCACTCCTCTCTCCCCGAATTTGATCCCATTTACCAACACTCTCTGCCTTCTGTCCATCAGCCAGTTTCTAACTTATTGTATCACCTTATGTCCCATGCCCAGACTACTCATCTTGTTAACCAGCCTTCTGTGTGGGACAGTATCAAAGGCTTTGCTGATATCCAGGCAGGTAACATCTACGGTGCCTCCTTGATTTACTTCCCTAGTCACCCAATCAAAAAAATCTATCAGATTCATTTGACAAGACCTTCCTGATGTGAATCCATGCTGCCTCAGATCCTGGGCACCATTGGATTCCAGGTGTGCCACTATCCTTTCTTTCAGCAGTGTCTCCATGATCTTTCCCACCACTGAGGTGAGGCTGACTGGCCTGTAGTTCCCCGCTGCCACCCTACTGCTCCTTTTGTTCAGTGGGACTACATGCACCCTCCTCCAGTCCTCTGGAACCACGCCTGTGTTGAGTGACTCTGCAAACAGGGTAGCCAGAGGTGCTGCTAGTTCCCTCCACAGCTCCCTTAATATCCTTGATGTATGTCATCTGGCCCCATGGCTTTATCCACCTTCAGCTTTGTGAGTTCCTCCCCAGCTCTCTCCACTGTGAATGGACTGGTGTCCACTTCTCCCCCTCCAGTTGCCTCTGCTCCCAAACTGTGGTCCTTGAACCTCTCCCTCCTCAGTGAATACTGAACATAAGTATTTGTTCTGTATTTCTGCTATGTCTAGATCCCGCTCCTTGCACTCTTCCTCCTCCCCTTTGAACCTCACAATCCCCTCCCCCTCTGTTTTTTTTTCGCAGTCCGTACTAAACCCTCTTCTGTCTGTACCTTGGCTTTCCTAATAGCCTTCCCTGCCTCTTTTAGACATTCAAGGTACACCTCCCCGTCCTCCTCCTCCTCCTCCTCCCTTTGGGTCCCCTTATACTTCCTGAAACTTGCTCTTTTTGTCCTTACTTTGTCTCTCACCTCTTTAGAGAACCATAGTGGTTTCTTTCTTCTTTTCCCTTTGGCCACTATCCTAATACATTGGTTAGTTACCTCCATAATGGCTCCTTTTAGTCTCCCCCACTGTTCCTCCACCCCTCCATTTCCTCTACCTTCTCCAGGGCTGCTCTTAAACATCTACCCATTTCATTGAAATCTGCCCTCCTGAAATCTAATACTTTTGCCCTTGTGTGGCTTAACTAAGTCCCTGTCTCCATGTCAAATCACACCATGTGGTAGTCGTTGGCTCCCAGCTGCCCTTCCACCTGGATTTTTTCGACTCTGTTCCCATTGGTCCAGACCAGGTCTAGAATCGATTTGTCCCTGGTGGGCTCATGCACCAGCTGTCTGAGTCCAACCCCTGCAGGGATTCCAGGATGGCCGTGCTTCTGGCTGAAGCAGCTGCCTGGGTGGTCCAATCCACATCTGGTATATTGAAATCTCCCATCAACAGGATTTCACCTTTAGCTGCCATGTCGTGAATTTCCTCCACTAGTACTATGTCCACTTCCTCCCTCTGTGCCAGAGGTTTGTAGATCACTCCTGTAGGTATTGCTGTGCCATTTCCTGGTTCAAGGATGACCCACATTGCCTCGGCCTCCCCCTGTCTTCCCTGTACTTCAGTAGCCTTTATACCTTCTCTGACGTACAGGGCCACCCCCCCTTTTTTTTTATTAGTACTTTTTCTTCTTTGGCAACCAATCTGCCTTACCTCTCTGCGCGTTCAGACATCCTCCTGGGTCTCCGGCCGCCATTGCAAGGACTCCTCTGCTCCATTTCGAGCCCCACAGCTTACCCCCACGGCGGGGAGATCGAGAGCCACCCCCCATGATCTGCCACCAGGACTGGATCCAGCACTGCCGCGTACCCTCGGTGCCGAGTAGCTCCCCCCCATGAAGACAGCCATCATGCCGCCATGACTGGTGCCCTTTTTCCCTGTTCTGGATCCCCCTTGGCATGTGTGGCTTGCAATGATGTCAATGGACTGGAGTGTGCATGCTACCACACACAATCCTTCCCAGCATTGTCCCCAACACATCTTCACAGACTGCCTGTGCACTGCATCACCCCCAGCCATCACTAGAGACCACCAGCGCACTGCTGGCAGTGCACCCCCCTTCCCAGAGAAGGACAGCAGTCCTACGGATGGTCAATCCTTCTCCTCCCCTGCCAACCCCCCCAACGACTCCTCATTCCTGAACCCGGGTTGCAGGCATGGCACGAGGTGTGGCGTCCAGCGCCTCAACCCTCAGCGCCACCAGGCCAGCGTACCCCCCTTTTTACCTTCCCTGTCCCTTCTAAACAGTGTATAGCCTGGTACATTGACATCCCAGCTGTGATTAGCAGAATACCACGTCTCTGTTATTGCTGCTATGTCAGGGTCTGCATCCGTCATCAAGGCTTCCAGGTCTGGAACCTTATTTCCCAGACTGCAGGCATTTGTGATAAAATAAATAAAAATAAATGGCCTTCCACGTTTTACTCCCTGCCCTCACTCTGTTCCTGTTTTCTCTACGTTGCCTCTTCCCCCTGCTCCGGTATTCATGCTCATGTGCTCTTGCCCCCCCATCCCCCCTTGTAAATGTGTTTTTTTTTTTCAATTGTTTAACCAGGTGAGACACACAAGTTCAAAGCTTGTTTACAGGTGCAACCTGGGAGCACAGGGAAGTTAAGTGACTTGCTCAGGGTCACACAGTATGCAAGTTGGGGGCTCTGTGATTCAAACCCAGGTCTCCAGATTTGCAGCTCAGAGCATTAAACCACAGTGCCTCGCTCACTGCCTACCCCTCACTACTTGCTTCAGTTGTTCCTGTTGTCAACTTGTACTTTTGCATGTTCTCGCAGGGAGGGTGTTCCTAAGTCACCTGGCTCGCCTGGCTCTTCCCCCCTTCCCTCCACATCAATCCTTCGACCAGGAGTTGAAGGTTTGGATGTGGAGTGCCCTGGCCTCCCCCATGCCTTGGACAGGTAGCACCTCCGAGAATGAGACAGAATTTTTCTTTAGCTAGGTGCAAACTGTGCCCCTGTACCTTGGGGGCCTATACTTTATGCCTAAATTTTGTTAGAGATGAAACTGATTGCCAGCAAATGAAAGTGGAAGACAACTGGTTCTGTTACTGTTACAAAAAGGTGGGGGCAGCTTTGCTGCAGTGGAAAAGATTATTAGGTTAAGTAAGTGCTAATGGTGTTAATGGCCATACTTTACACCTCCCAGGTTGACTGCTTTCACAAACAAAGGGCTATATTGACAAGAGAACTTGTTTGAAACCTGGACATGTAGCTGAAACAATTAAAGATATGACAAAATCTGTTTCAAAAGTATGTGGGCACTCAAAATGGATCAAAAACCTGACCAGCACAGAGCAAAACTGGATTTCCTGATAAGGACCCTGAAAACCTGATCACCAGGTAAAAAAATTAAAAGACAGGTAGCAACCTTACTGGTGTCCCATGATAATCCTCTCTGTTCTCTCTCACTCACTCACAGCTCCAGGAAAGTTAAGTTGTTTAACTTGTTTGCGAATCAGAGTATCAGAAGTGTCAGTGTCCAGTGATGATGTTCCTGTACTTACAGAAATGAATATGGTAGTAGTACCGTTCTTGCTTAAGTTCTTGCACCAGGCCCAGTCAGATTCATTTCCAGTGGTGAAGTAAAATAATTAAATGCAGTCAATGGCACTAATTAAAAGATGCTGGTTAAACTAGCAGGCTTGGTACTGCTTTATTAATACAGGACAGCTTTTTTTTTTTTGCACCACTGTCCACCATAATTGTAATCTTATGAAGTGTACTGAATTGTATTAATGCCCAGGACCACCTTGAAAATGAGCCTGCTCAATGGTGTTTATGCCTGGTTAAATAAAGTGACTGATTGATTGATTGATTGACTGATTGACAGGAGGGTTAGTTAGGTGAAAATGTTGGATGTGGGGGGGCACAGGGAATGGAGTGGTGGGGCCCAGCAGGGGGCTGCACAGGGGCCCAAAATTGTTAAGGCTGGCCACGAGAATGTGCTATCTGTTTCTGGTCCTGTCCCAGCTTCCTGAAATCCTCCTGGACTCTGGCTAACACTACCCTTCTCCTCGCCAGCTCATTGGTCTCCAGGTGGACAATGACATCCTGCTCCTCCCTCCTGGCTATCACCCTAGTGATCCTATGGATTCACTTCCCATCCCTCCATGCAGCGCTTCCTGGGAGGCACTTGAACTCCTTCTCCCCCCCCCGCTAGGTGTCCCTAATCTCACACCTGCATAATAGAGTCCCCCACTAGGAAAAGCTTCCCCCTACTCTGGAGTCCCTTGGCCCCCTTTTCTGGGACTCCAGCTTGGAGGTCCCGAACATCCTCCCTGGTCCTAGCTGTGGGTGCCTGTGTGGGGCATTCCTGTTCATCCAAAACAGCGTAGGAGTTATTAAGTTGGACCAGTTGGAGGATGTGATTCTGACCCCTCCCCACTCTCCCTGAGCCCACTGTGGTCCATTCACCCTTCTTCCTGGGCAACCTTTGAAGTTGATGTTGCAGACCAGGTGGCTCTGGATGGGGGTGGATGCCGCCTGTAACCTGGCCACCTCCGCACGGAGACAGGCAACCTCCTCCCTTAGCCCAGAGAGGTGCCTGCAGATAGCTCAGCATCGCAGCCTCCAGAATGTCTCCCTGCAGACTGCTGCTCCCACAGCCACTGCACTGCACCACTCCTGTCATGTCTGATGTGACCTGGCCTGCAATATAATCTAGGTACGCCCTCTAGATGAACCCCTATGCTCCTGCCTGTCCTCGGTGTGGAACTGCCTATGTGGTGTAGGAAGGTGTGACACTATGAGCCCATACCCTATAAAAGGAGGACTAGCCCAGGGGTGGGAGGGTGGCATTACCCACGGCTGTGTCCAGAAACAATCAGCCGAAGGACCCCTTTACCATATGTTCGCAGAGGAAAATCCCCAATAATAAAAATAAATAAATAAATAAAAATATCCCCAAAATCTGTTGAAATATGAGACCTGCACTTAAGGTAACGGACTCAAACAAGCACAAACAGTTACAAGCTTACCAACAACTAAATCCTTCTCTCCTGCCCCTCCAGAAACTTAGCAGCAGCAGAAAGGTAAATCTACCTGAGCCAAACTAAGTCTGCTTAGTAAAGTATTAATAACGTTGCTCGTATAACACAAGTGACTACATTTCTGTGACATGGTGAGCAGCAGTGAAAGTGAATGGAAGGTATGTTGGCTACTGTCTCAGGGGTTGAGGGTAAGTAATGTTAGGGATACCAGCACCAGGAGGAGTGAAGGGCCACTGGACTACCAGGAAATATGTTTATTTTTGTCTTTTAAATAGAATCTGGGAGCTGAGGGGGGCAGAGCTAGCTGTCAGCTTGAGCGGACGAGTTTCTGTACAGCTCCTTATGCAAACCTTTTAATTCACTTTTTATAACTATATTTTCCCAATTGGAAAAACACCAAACTTTATACTTCTTTTGCCTTATTGTGAGAGCACTTATTGAGACCATGAGTAGACTAAAAGGAGGAGTCTCTCAGCCACCAGCTACAGATTTCTTCTGACAGAAACAACCACTCAGAGGCCAGCTGCTGGCAGAGGGAAAGCACATTGAATCCTCCACGAGTAGCTAGATTACCAAAATTAAAAATTCTCTAAAGACTGTCTGCAAGTCAATAGAAAATATAGAGAAAAAGATTGACAGCTTTACTTCACTACTGATCTCAGTCAAACAATCAGTGGTGAATCTGACAGAGAAAGTGGGAGAATCCACTAGCCATGCAGAGCAGTCAATGGCGGCATCGAACAAGTTGGTGCAGGAGAACACACAGCTTAAACTTCTACTTGAACAGACAAAGAATGCCATTAGAGAACACAACCTTCAGATCGTTGGACTCCCAGTTTGAATCAGAGAACCCTCTCTTTCTTCGAAAACTGGCTTACACAACTGCTACAATGGGAACCACCACCATCACCAGGATTCATTGACAAGGCCTACAGGGTGAATCCGAGGAGAGATGCTGATCCCTATATACCACGGACAGTGTTGATCATTTTTACAAGGGTGGCACTAAAAGATAAAGCTCTGTTCTCTGCATGGAAGCAATGTGAATTGGTGGTGGCGGAGGCATTTCTACACTTATATCCAGATTTACCTTGCTATCCATAGACCAGCACCCCGATTGGCTCCCTACCTCACAGACAGTACTACTTATAGTTATATGTACTAACCTTAGGGCACAGGCACTTATCGTACAAGCATAAGTGTCAGGATCTGAGTTCTACTGTATTTTTACTGAGACTCATAATGCATTTGCTATTTTTCTGATTGTAACACTTGGGAGATACTTCTATTTACACCATTGTATAGTGATTAGTTAGGCAATACTGCCATCTTCAGTGAAAATGCAGAAATGTAACTGAATATGTAACCGCAAGTGTCCTTCACGATATACAAGACCTATTGTCTTAGCTATTTGTTACTTTTGCTAGCTCAGCATGCTTTCTCAGGCTAGTGAGGAGCCAGGCTATTTGCCACTGACCAACTATAATGTTTTTATATATCTTTTTAGCTGTTGTCATGACAATTATCAGGGGTATAAGATCCTTTGCATAGCATCTGCTCTCTGAGAAGAGACGTACTGCTACCTACAGGTAAGAAAGATTGGAAGCATTCTCCCAGTGATCACACTGTTGGGTTGTAAGCCTGCTTTATATACCAGAAATAAATCACTTTTTGTGCTGGACACCACTTGTCTGTCGTTTCTTCATTTCAGTGAAGTTCCAACAAGAACCTGAGAATGTAATGATTTTACCATCCCGTTAGATTTGGTGACCATGTACAGGTTGGAATGTACAAAGTGAGGATTCCATTTGAGTTTGTTGAACTGGATGTCGAGCAGTGTAGTGCATTTTTGCTGACTTGGACTAACTCGTACTTACAGTGGTTGTTCTCTTACAAACTTGCTTCGTTTTGGTTTTGGATATGGCAGACCCATACCAAACCACTGGTATACTCCCTCTGTGAGTAGCAGCGTACCGCCTTGGCTCCACCGTTTGCCTACGGGGGACCAGAAAGCCATTGGGTGATGGCACCAATGATTCCCGTCCAGTCTTTCGACTGCTTTCTTTGTTTGTGTGTTTACCCCTTTGTTTGGCATGCCTGAATTGTGCACAGAACTGAGACTCATTGTCTCAAACTATCTTACTTCCCATGGAGGCTGGACTGATTTCGCGCTGGATGCAAAATTGGCAGAAGTCCCCTTGATTACGATCTCTGCTCAATATCTAGAGTCTAAGCAAAAAGCCAAGAAATACCACACCAAAGTTCTCTTGGTCACGGCTTTACATACAGCCATAGAAAGTTTGTTAGCACAATGTGTCTCCCTTGAGCTGCAAAACGCTTCTCTAAAAAAAGAGATGGGCTTGCATGCATTGGAGTTACTGAAAAGGGAACAGAAACTAGCGGAGGAGACACAGTTACTCTGTGCCCATAATAACAGACTGTTGCACTGTACTGCTCAAGACTCTGAGCATGACTTGTGTATGTTAAGAGATGACAATGAAAGGCTGAAATTTGATAAGAAACAGCTATCTTATTTGAATGACATTCTGAGTGACATGAATGAAAGTTTGAGAGAGGATAATGCTGAATTGAAGGAAGGGAATGGGAGGTTGATGCATGACCTAGACAAAGAGCTCAGGGAGAACGTTGAATTGAGCGCCATGTACCAAGTATTGCAGTGTGAGGTTGAAAAGGGTATTGAGCAGGGCACTGCAAAAGTTTGTCATAAGAAATGTAGAGAAAAGATGGCGGGAATGCGCCATCAGCAAGAGGTTGTCGCTGGCCATGTAAAAGCCAGGAATGGTTTTCAGTACACACCCATTGACATTACGTCATCGGGTGAAGATGATTCTGATTACGAGGACATAGGCTGCCTCATCATGTCCAAAACCCCGCCCCACAGGGCGGTGGCCTTTACCAGCCATTCCCAAGATGGTGTTCATGCAAGCCCATCCCCTTGTCATGTGGGAATGCCCTCTACGCTGCAACACAAACACAAACATGGCAGCCCCCATGATACGGAAGGCCGACCACCTCCGAGTAGGAGCCCGCTTCCATTGACTCCCCTTTCCAGGGAAGACAATTCGGAAGTGTGCGGCATGATACAGGAGGCCTTCACAAATCTAGCAACATTGGACAGACAGTCATCCATGCAAAAGCAGATTGTGCGCATGTTTAAAAATGCTGTAACTCAGGAACATGTGTTCAAAGCAGTCACTGATGCGGCAGAAGAAGCCGCCCTTCAGTGTGCTCTGGGTCATGCAGAACTGACTACCACTCCCCGTACGCCCACGTCCAATCCCCTACAGGTCGCTCACTCTGTTCAACATATTGCTCAAGACATCGGACAGATGGGCCTGACCAACAACCTCAGTTGTCATTTTGATAAGGTGAGCTCCCTATGTGAGAAGCTTTCTCTCCAACCTGACTACCAGGTTCAAGTCCTCAGATAGACCATCGAGCCTACCCTGTGGACCAAACTCCCAGAGGCTGTCCGCAACTGCGAGACACTCGATTACAATGATATCTCACAGGCACTCCTTGCTGCCAATGCCCCAGGTATTGTTGAAGCCCGCTTAGCCTACAAGGTTAAGCAAAATGTGAAGGAAAGCCCAGCGGCTTACCATCAATGGTTGTGGCTCGCCTACGAGGCCGGCAAGGGCCTAGCAGGTGAGAACGCCAGCAAAAATCAATATGAGTACAAGGATTTGTACATCTGGAACATGACTCCAGCTCTCCGGGAAAAGGTTGAACTCAACGTTTACCCACAGACCGATACCTTTGATGAGATCCTCACCAAGACGAAGTGTGCCTTCCAGGTTTACCTCCATAACCTAGCTTTCAGTAAGAACCCCAACAAGGCCACCACCATCCAAACTCCGATGGCCCAGGGTGCCATGTCCCAAGTTGCCTCGGTGAACCCAACCCCCACCCACTACATAGTGGAAGGTAACAATGATAAACAGGAAGCCCCTTCTGATGACAAGCAGTTGCACGGGGGGGGGGCCAGAACTGTAAGAATAACCGGAACTACAACAATAACAATAACAACAGGAACTGGAAAAACTTGAATTACTATGGCAAATACCATAACTGGCCTAGCTATCGGACCCTTAGGGATGAAAGCGAGACCCTCCAAAACCAAATGGAGGAGGCCTGTGCCAAAAAGGAGGCTGCAACCACACGTTCTGTGGCAGCCCTGGCACTGGCTAATAACACCAACTCTTTCTGGCCTTTGGCTACTGAACAACTGAGCAGCCAAGGGAAGAACTCTTTCACGGTATCAGGCACTGTCCAGGCCGATGTGATGATGTGAGAACCACCAATGGAACAAGCCGAGATCGTGATCCTGACGTCACAGGCATGGTATTTGTGTTCTCTGAAGTACCGAGAGGAGACCCAACAAGCTCCAGTAGGCCTCAGGTCGCAGGGACAGGATGATGAAGAAGAATCCAAGAACTGCACCAACTGACAATTACAGGCCTCAGTCCAGACTGTGAGTGACTTGCTTGTCGACACAAACGGACGGCCCTGCATGAGGGCCACAGTCGGGGGCCGCCAATTAGACATGCATCTGGATACAGGAGCAGCCATGTCTGTTCTCCATGATGAGAACCCAGCCACGTCTGCCTGCTCTACCAGCTGGAAGGCCAGTGCACAGGGTGTAGATGGTACTCAGCTACACACCTATCGATCTGTATCTTTACCTGTGCCGGTAGGCTATCTCAAAACAAATTTTGTCTTTGACCTTATGATACTACGTCATCACCCCAGCATACTGGGAATTGATTTCCTTGCACAAAATGGCTGTGTTGTGGACCTAGCTAGCAAGTTATTGCTACAGATCAAGGGATAATGTCATGCTGTCACCATACCGGACTCACGCGGTGGCAGCCATCTCACATAACAACAAGGAGTATGACGTTGGCTCTATTCAAAAGTCATGACTTGTTTTCTGAACTTTCACCCTTCCAACAAGCGTGGCAACACTCAGACGCTTTCTGAGAATGGTAAACTACTCCAGGGACTTCATCCCTTACTTTGCCTTGAAAGCTGCTCCCCTGTATGAACTGCTGAAAAAGGATGTCCCATGGACATGGGGCCCCACACACACACACTGAAGCTGTCACACAGCTTAAATAGGCCTTAGCCTCAGCCCCAGCACTGATAAACCCTAACCCAAGATTACCTTTCCATTTGGAAACTGCCACCTCTGATGTGGCCATGTCTGCAGTGCTGGCACAAAAGTACAATGGGTATCACAGACCCATAGCCTATGCATCACAGATGCTATCCCCCATAGAGAGGAAGTATAGTCTCTGTGAAAGGACACTCTTTGTGACCTTTTGGGCTGTCAAGCTCTTCATGTACATCATTGGGTATGCCCCTATTTTCTTGCATATCTGTCACACCCCAACTAACTTTTTGCTTTCAGATAAAGTAAAATATGAATCAGTCTCTAAGACCAGACTGACCCATTGGTCTTTGCTTTTGCAGGACAGGGACATCAAGGTACTGCCTGCTAAAATGCCCTCAGTCTTGGCCCATAGCCTACTATACACAGATAAGCCCCATGACTGTGCACTCCAACCACCTGACCTACCTGACCCAGGACCATTTCTACCAGCTACACCTGAGGTCCTGGAAGATATGACCATGTTTCGCATCTTTACAGATGGCTCTGCCTCCTATGTGGATGGAGAGCAGGTGGCAGGGCTTGGAGTGCTCATTCTGGATCAGGAGGGTGATTTCAGGTGCCTTGCTAGAAAATGCACTATCTCCTCACAATACGCAGAGTTGGCAGCTGTGGCCTGTGAACTGGAGATCATGCCCCATGGTGACAGAGACACCATCATTTTTGCAGACTCCAACTGGGTTTGCTCATCACTCGCAGAGTTCTTTCCATTTTGACAGAAGAACAATTTTACATAATCTGACGGTACTCCTGTCAAATATAGGTAACTGATTGTGTACATACACACCCTAACACAAATGTTTACTCATAAGCTGTACATTCACAAAGTAAGGGCTCACTGTAAGTCTGACACTTACAATGATCGAGCAAACTCGCTTGCCAAAGCAGGCACTCGAGGGGGGGGGGAGAAATGGACAATGACTCACCCACTAGGTGTAGCAGCTATTGCGGCATCCATCATAGCTGCTAGCAAGAAATTGGTACCAGAACCTCCACTGGACCTCTCTGCTGCACAAAAAGCAGATCCTGAAATAAGAGATGTGCTCAAATTCCTAGACAAAGGAACTGAACAGCCACTGCCTGTTGGCAGTCCATATAAGAGGCACTCAGACAATATATACTTGTCCAGTGTTCAGAAGCTCATCTGGTATCACAAACAGGATACAGGAGACAAGTTGTGGGTTGCACCACAATCCCTGTGAACTGAATTTATTTTTACGGTTCATGACACTCCCACTGGTGGACACCAGGGGACAGAAAACACCCTTCAGAGACTCAAAGCAGTCATCTGGTAGCCTGGTATGGCCAAAGATGTAGAATACTATGTGGACAACTGCATAGTGTGTGCTCAGAACAATCCAATATCAGTAAAAAGAAATGCCAAATTGCTGCCGCAAAGGCAATCTGGACCATGGAATGTGATACAGATTGATTTCACTGGCCCTCTTACAAACTCCAGTAAGAACAACAAGTATGCACTTGTCTTCACAGATTTGTTCTCCAAGTGGGTAGAAGCATTTCCCACTAAGAACAACAAGACAAAGACAATTGCCAAGATCCTGGTAGACCAATTGTTCTCCAGGTGGGGTCTACCCTTAAAGGTGGATTTAGACCAGGGAACTAGCTTTACAGCTGAGCTGATGCAACAGACAGTCCAACTTCTTGGAGTTGATCAAAAATTCCACATTCCCTACCACCCTCAATCCTCAGGTCAGGTAGAAAGAGCTAACAGATGCATCAAACAGATGCTATGTAAATTCATCAATGATAATCCCAAGGATTGGGATTCCCTCTTGCCACTGTTACTGATAGCAATCAAGGGCACTCCTGCGACAACTACTCAGTGTACACCTTATGAGGTTATGACTGGTAGAGCTATGAGATTACCTGAGCACCTTCTGATTGATCTCCACACCCCTACTGCAGATAGAGTATCTGTAGACAAAAACGTTGAAAAGCTTTATGATGACATTATGAAGACACACCTGTTCGCTGCCAAGCAGATGGGCAAAGCTCAACAAGCAAAAGCTCATTTTGACAAGCATGCCAAAGAAGTCGACTGGCAAGTTGGAGACCAAGTTATGCTTCTACAATACAGAAAACCCACACATTCATTTGCCAGTAAATGGGTAGGTCTCTATCGCATTGTCAACAAACTCAGCCCTACTGTGTAACAGGTCAGAGTACAATAGCAGAAAAAGACCTCTGACAAGTGGTTCCATGCTAACCAACTTAAATTGCATAAAGGTGATTAAATTCACTTTTTCTAACCCCTTTGGGTGGAATAGTACTTGTGCTTAATCAATCCTTTTTGGTTTCTTACAGGTATCGGCAAGATGGCTATCTTGCAACCGCAACACTTCCTTGGTAAACTTATACATTCAGTCCCTATCAGTGTACAGATTAATGTTCCCAACAAAATGATTAAAGTTACTCAAAGCTCAGATGCCTTCCTGGATGTTGTAGTAGTTGTCCCAGATAAATCTTCACTCTCCATACAATGGCAAACTGATACTATGGGCGACACAAGCCCTGTAACTCATCTGTCCAAGGGTGCATTCCATGGCTGGCCTAATACTGACATTTCTAAAAATGGTACTCTTTCTATCAGACAGACCACTCCTAGACATACTGTGCAGTACAATCTCACTGCTTTAATAGATCCTGCCTATTGTGACCACCTCTCTCCAGAGGAGGCACGTGCTTTCTGTCTTCAAAACTATGCAGCTTCTCAAGCTCTTTATCTTTCCATAGTCCCACCAACTCAGGAAGAACTGACTGCCTGCCCTCCTTAGAAGGACAGACCTCCTAGTGGTTTGACCACCACATCACTACCCGGAGCCCTGATTAATAATGTGCAATTTATGCATGTCCCAGTTATTTTCAATCTCACACATTGGAATGTGACTGAATTTGGTTTCTGTCACACAACCAACACCTCCAAATTTTACAGT
Source organism: Neoceratodus forsteri (assembly GCA_016271365.2). Lineage (NCBI taxonomy): Eukaryota > Metazoa > Chordata > Ceratodontiformes > Ceratodontidae > Neoceratodus > Neoceratodus forsteri. The sequence continues at coordinate 244,161,148 of CM057454.1, read as the reverse complement.
ATGATGCTTACTGATATGTTTGCTGCTTATCAAACACTCACAAATGACCCCATAGGTGGATCTCACACCACTGAACATGTTGGAGTCTTTAGACCTGCCCCTAGAGACTCTGTTAAACCCCAATCACGTGTATGCACTAAGTGGGATGCAACTGACATAGCTGGTGCTGCCGGATCTCTCTGGCATAACTGGAGCAGCCAGTACCATAACTGGTCTCTTTGGCTCAGGTATGTCCATTTGGAATAGAGCAGATATTGCTTCTATTAAGGCTCAGACCCTTAAATTTCAGCAGACTATTAATAAAGATGTAATGCCCATTATATTACAAGGTGTAAATTCTCTCAGTAATGAAGAATGTTATACTGTGTACAATATGCAAGAGATTGCCCAAGGGTTCAATTATACCAAACGAAAACTTAATGATCTTATTTTCCAGAATAACCATGAAGCGGACAAGCAATATATTGGGTGTGAAATTTAATGTTCTGCTTATGGCTCCTATGTTATATCTACTGTTAACGCTCTCTTCAGGGATTTGGAATCAGGCAAAATTCCAGATTTAATACATGATCTCAGACTGGGTAAATGGTATTGCTCACATTGCAGAACTACTGGTTGCATATCTATGTGTTTACAGAATACTCTAAACATCTCTATGGCTACTGTTAGAAATATTGGTTATGTTTCTAGGTTTCCTAACCAAGCACCTTGCTATTTCATTAAGTTCTGCTCTATTAAGGAAAGTATGTTCATTACATTCACCGTGTCTTTACCATGTTTTGATCCTGCTACAGCTGTCTTTGACAAATTAGCCAGCATTTATTCCATAGGTCATCTTGAAAATGACATTTTCTGTGAAAGAACTGAATTACCCTCCATGCTTGTTTTATCATCAAGTCCTCCAGGCTTGGGTAGCGCCCCATACAAACTGATGCGCAAAGAAAGGATACTACCTCCTGTGCTGATGTGACATTTTTGATATCATGAAACCTGCCTGTGGATATGTTCCTGAACACCTTGACTGAGCACTGACATTGGGAGAAGAATTGCCGTCCAATCTTACTGATGTTGATCCAGATGATGACATCCCTCCTGCTGCATCTTCAGCGCAAGATGCCGACACAGCTCCCTCTCGAAGCTACCTTGAAGAGGTACATCGCTTCACTTCACTGCTCACCAACCAGTCCTTTTCCTGTCCAGTACGTCTACATCAATGGCCGGTGCCTTCTGTAAGAGTTACTTTTACTTCTGATGGCCAGTACTGTATTGTTACAAATTATCCCAGCTTTTCTTATGGTGCTAGAACTTGTCAAGTTACCAAACCTAACTTTTGTTTTACTCCACAGCAGAAAACTGTTATTGGTCACACTGTGATGATGCCTGTTCCTCTCCCTGAACCAGACATTATTGATACTGATCCCCAATACTTGCTTGCCCTGTCTCAATATTTGCCTATTTTGAATGTACACATTGATCCCTTGACACTCTCTTTACAGTCTCTTCTAGAAAGAAAAGATGCTTATTTGATTTATATTAGTAATAATATAACCAAAGCTACTAATGCACTTAATGACCTCATCCATGATGGTGATTTGAGTCTTGCCGTAGGCAACACTTGGCTAGAACTTACTTTTAAAGTTTTTGTTGTGATTCAAGCATTTTTGATTGTCTTTCTTATATTCACTCTATGCTGCCTGCAATGCACCCTTAGACAACATTGAGAACTACTCGAATTCCTTTACAAGGCTTCTGCGTCGGGCTTGTAAACCACTTTTAGTTCCATCCCTAACAACTACCTTGGGATTGTTGCCCCTTCTAAGACAACAAGGGGGGAATGTTATCCATGGACCAGCACCTCTGAGTGGCCCCCTACCTCACAGACAGTACTACTTATAGGTATATGTACTAACCTTAGGGCACAGGCACTTATCATACAAGCATAAGTGTCAGAATCTGAGTTCTGTATTTTTTGTATCATTGAATGCTTTCTCTCCTCCCATATGGCCCCCATCTGACCGGCTCCCCCAGCTCCGTCCCCTGGAATTACCAGGGCTTACCTTATGCCCAGTCTGGGAGTGGTGCCTATGGAGAGTCAGTATCCATCATGCCACCGGTTCCATTTTTCCGTTTTTCTCCCCTTATTCCCAAGGGCCCCAGGAGAAGGTTGCATGTGTGTGGAGGCACGCATGCACCTTACAGCCCTGGTAATGGCCCTCCTCCCCCCATCCCATTGGCCTGTTGCCTGGCACCCTGCTTGCACAGCCTCAGCCTCCAGCAGGGGGCAGCCATTAGTGAGGAATGCCATCCCACCACCCCGGAGAGGCGAGCTGCCTGTCGGCTGCTCCATCCAACTCTGTCCTCCCCTCTGTGCTGACCTCTGGTGACTCAGGCTTGCTCCCGAACCTGGTTCACCATAGTGCCGTGAGGTGAGACGTCCAGTGCCTCAGCCCTCTGCACCACCGGGCCAGCCAAGAGTTATACTGTATTTTTACTGAGAATCATAATGCATTTGCTATTATTTGATTGTAACACTTGGGAGATACTTCTATTTACACCATTGTATAATAATTAATTAGGCAATCCTGCCATCTTTAGTAAAAATGCAGAAATGTAACTGCATATGTAATCACAAGTGTCCTTCATGATATACAAGACCTATTGTCTTAGCTATCTGTTACTTTTGCTAGCTTAGCATGCTTTCCCAGGCTAGTGAGGAATCAGGCTGTTTGTCACTGACCAATTATAATGTTTTTATATATCTTTTTAGATGCTGTCATGATGATTATCAGGGGTATATGACCCTTTGCTTTGCATAGTACCTGCTCTCTGAGAAGAGATGTACTGCTACCTATAGGTAAGAAAGGCTGGAAGTATTCTCCCAGTGATCACACTGTTTGGTTGTAAGCCTGCTTTATATACCATAAATAAATCACATTTTATGCTGGACACCACTTGTCTGTCATTTCTTCACTTTAGTGCTGTTCCAACAAGAACCTGAGAAAGTGATGGTTTTACCATCTTGTTACAATCTTTTGCCACTCGCATGAAGAGGAAGGACTTCAATGGAGTAAAACAACATCTTCAGAATCTGGGGATCCCTTTCATGCTGCTGCAACTAGGTCATCTGTGACTGGAGGTTGAGGGTAAACAATGTTTGTTTTCTAAACCACAGGATGCCCTCAAATTGACTGGAAAGTTAGAAAGGGAGCATCAACAACTTGAAATGGAGGATAACCAGGAACTGACCACATCCGAAACTTGAGGTGGAATCATGAGTACTCTCAACGTACCCTGATCTTTAGAAACTGCACAGACTGGGAGACTAATTCCGTTTCAGCTAGTTGCTGATTACTTTCATTGAGTTACAGACTTCGGAGCCAGTTAAATTCACATTTTCAACGGTGCATATTTTGGTATAAAGTTTTGAAGAGAATACCTGTATGGTGGACGTGTGGGGGGGAGAGGTGGCATTGAATGGCGCAGATATTAATTTGATTTGCCCTCATGGCTATCACCACATAGAAAGTTAGTCACGCTGTGCTACAAACTGAAGTTTGTGAACCCCCTCTCCCATAGGAAGTGGATTTCCTCCTCAGACTTTGGACTAATATTAAATGAACTCTTATATACTGTAACTATTTAATTACTTATTTCTGTTGTTGGTTATCAGTGTTGCTTAGAAGAGCATTTAATAACCAACAAGGTTTGTCATATTTTCTGTGGCATGGGGGAGATGCTCTTGTATATAGCAACCTGTATTCTGGTTCTTATTTTTTTAGACTAACTCCGATTATAATATTGTTTTGAAAAATGAAGTTATAATCTACGCAGCTAGCATGCAACAGTTTGAAGTACAAATACCCTTCATTATTTGGTGTTTTACTCCCATAAGTAGAATGCTTTTGAATACAAGCTTAGTCAGCCCATACTTCAGAATGTTTTTTTCTCTAGGTGATGTTATATTTGGCTGGTAGCTAGGGGCCTTCACGTCTTTCAGTACACAGCTCCATTACTAGCCTGAAATAAGTGCACAAAAGTCATCCAACATGCCAAAAGTGCATTCTACAAGGAAGCCCTCTCCAGCTCCCAGAACAACAGCAAGTCGTTCTGGAATAATCTCAATGACATAAGCATCAAAGAACCCAAAAATGCCCCATCAATACTCATGGTCAACAGTCAACTATCCCTGGACCAACAGCGAATTGCCAACACACTTAATGATGTGTTCACAGACCTCAGCAGTGTACTACCAGCAGACTACTTTAATTCTGGTTGACTCTAACACAGTCCAGCAACCACCCTCCAACAGACTGCTGTTCCATTTCAAGGTAATCTCCGAATCTGAAGCAAAAAAGTACCTCATGCGAGCTCTGGGAAAATCAAGACACAGCGGAGATACCCTGGACCTTAAGTTTGTCAGCATGGCACTGGAGAAATTCCTTAGCCCTCTCACTAAGATTATCAACCTCTTCCTCTGCCACTCCAAGTTCCCATTGCAATGGAAATTGGCATCAGTAACCCCTGTGCACAAATGAGGTGATTGGACTCTACACAACAGCTACAGACCTATCTCCATACTCCCCCACCCAAAGCTCTAGAGTGGATTGTAGCAGATCAGCTTGTCAAATATTTGATCCAGTACCAACTCCTCTGTCCTGAACAACATGGCTTTCGACCAGGTCACAGTACCATCATAGCATTACTGGAATTCACAGGTTACATCCATCACTCCCTAGACCAAGGCTTTCTGGTAGGAGCAACATTTATTGACCTATCAAAAGTTTTTGATACGGTGCACCATGAGTTCCTTCTGAATCAGTTGTCTGCTACTGGGCTTTCTCCAGAATCCATTTCATGGTTCAACAGCTACCTTCACAACCAATCACAAAAGGTCAGGCTAGGAGACACCACCTCTGTTAGCAAACCTGTTCACTCTGGGGTCCCACAGGGGTCAATTCTGAGGCCCCAACTATTTAGTCTTTTCCTAAACCAACTGCCGGCTTCCTATCCAACCCAAATGCTCCTTTATGCAGACAATGCAGTTATCTTCACCAGAAACCCTCATCCGGAACAACTAACAGACAAACTCCAAAGAGGATTCTCATCTGCAGAGAAATGGCTTAAGGAGCATAGACTAATCATGAGCTGTAAAAAAAACAAAGACAATGTTGTACTTCAGCACTCAGAGTAAGTTCAAAGCATTACTCCTTGCAATAAGAAATGAAAGCGGTGACACCCTGGAGCACGTCCAGTTTTTCAGATACCTGGGTATCATAATAGACTCCATTCTGTCTTATGTCCAACACATTGATAACACTACAAAGGCTATCAATACAAGAATAGGGATTCTTTACCACCACAAGCACTGCTTAACCTATGAGGCATTGAATCTGGTCATCAACAGCTCAATAGTCCTCCTTGTCAATTATGAATTGGCTATCTATGGATTGGCAATCATCACTGCCCTACAACGCATTTCCATCGCACTTAATAAGGCGTGTCACCTTCTCACAGGTGTTGCAAGACTCACGCACACCTGTGACCTCTACTCACAGGCCAGTTGGCTCCAAGTAAAGGAAAGAATAAGATACCAATCTTGCCTCCTTGCCAAGAAATACTCTCTTAATTTACTACCGGCAGGGACCCAGAAACTCCTAACCATGCCCTCAAGCTCCCATTTCACAAGGAACTCCTCCACTCAAATCTACAAAATTCCTGTACTCCTCACTGCCTTGGCACAACACACATTCTGTTACTGTGCTCCTCAATGGACCACTGTCTTACCACCTGACATTTCCGGTGCTGCAACTGTTGGTGTTTTTAAATACAAACTACCATAGCACCTTATCTCAACCAGCTGCTCCGGCTGCCTCCACTAACACTCCTCCTGTGCCTCAAGGGCACTCTAGCACTCCTATCTCATGTCTAACCTACTCATCTGATGTGGTCTGTCCTTAGCACTTTAGGTCACCACCCTACATCACAACCTTTGTCACCTCTACCCCACCCAGTTTGTACACTCCTCCCACTCCCTATCCACCCTCCAGCACCCATACCACTATCCTTCTACTATCATTTCCTCTTATGAAACTCAGTGGGATGCCTCAACTTTGACTCAGGCAAATCACTTGCTGCCTATGATCCTATATTTGGTGTGTTCACTATAGGAACTATGTCTAAAAATGTACTACTGTGTTACTGTATCTTATTGTTACCCTGTCTAAAACATGTACTACTGTTTTGATGCACCTTTGTCCTTGTAACTGACGTGGAACCCATAAATGAGCAACCGCTCACGGGTGTAATCCAAGAACTCAATAATAAAAAATAAAAAAAAAACTAGCTAATATATGGCTCAGGTGATCTGTAAGGCCACTTCCTTTGGGGACTGTTGAACAACTCTTAACATTTTTGAACATAGCCATAGTCCATGACAGCACTGCTCATCTTAACTGCTTTGAATCAATGTATCATATCCCCTCATTATGTTTAAATGCAGATGCATTAATATCCTGACACAATGGCTATGTCCTTTCAATGGTATCCGGTGAGTATAGTGACTGAATATGAGCAACCATCAAAATGGTGACTCATATTCAGTGCTATCCCCATGGGCTACCTTGCAAGGGTAGTGATCCTACACAAAAGCAAGTGTAGGGAAGAGCAACTGGTAGGGGGGGGATAGTGAGGGGAAGGGGAGGAATAGGAAAGGGGTTTGTAGGGGAGTGGTGAGCCTGGTGCAGCTGAGCTAGCTGTGTGGTGTGGTGGTGAGGGTGGATAGCTCTGGTACAGCAGGTACTGGGTTCAGGGCTGGGGACTGGGAGACACTATTTTGCCGCTTACTGTGGCTGCCTTGATTTTTTGTGCCACAATGGGGGTGTCACCCCCTCCCTGACATGCACCCCCCTCGAGTTAGGAATCTACAGTCGGGGGGGTGAGTGGGGCAAAGCCCCCCCGCAAAAACAGTGGTGTTGCCGGATGTCTTCTCGCTGGCATGTGTATATCACCAATTTGCTTTTCGGTAATATACACTCACCATAATAGTGATCGCTATTTTGCAATTGCTATTATGACATGGAACCCCTTTCTATTATGTATTTTGTATGCTATCTGTACGACATGTTATTTGTGCCCTTTTTACAAAAGTTCAAAAATAAAAAGTAAAAAAAAAAAAAAAGAATCTGGGAGGTGTGTGTGCGTGTGTAAGTGAGATGGGTACCATTGGTACAAGGGAATTCTTCTTTAACAAAGGGACCAAGCTTTTTTTTGGTGGGGGTATGCATCTCAGGCAAGGTTTCATAAAATAGATATTGTCAGGAATTTTTTGGGGATGTAGCAGGAACATTGTGACTCCTCTAAATGAACTATTGTTTTCCAATAGTCATTTTGCCCTTAGTCACTCTGGTCAGCATTTGTATGCTACAGCATTATGAGAGACTCCCATTTGGAGTAATTTACGGTAGAGGATATTGTGGTTTACTGTTTCGAAGGCCTTGGAGAGGTGTAGGAAAATTACGTCAACTACAGCATGTAACCATTATCAAGAGATAATGGCAGGTTATTTGGTTGCTTTTTGTTGTATTCTCCTACTTGTAAACAGTAACACCCTCTACCCTCAAAAAAGTTGCACCTGAGCAGCATTAGAAAGGGTTAGGAAACAACTTCCTAGACCTGCTTCATCTGAATGGAGCATCTGAGTCATGAAGCCACATACATCTTTGGCCCATCCCAAATGTTTTATCTTTTCTGTCTTTCCATTGTGCCTCTCTACTTGTAACCTTGTTTGCAAACAGAAATAGGTCAACTGCATTTGAGATGATAATGTAACATACCTCTGTTTTGCTGAAATGTGGGACACTGATCCTCATAATGTGGAACACATCATCAAACACAGAAACATAGACAGTGACTACAGAGAAAGACCATTGATCCATCCAGTCTAGTCACAAAACCCTAACAAATCCAGGACCTATTGACTATACAGGATTCTAATCCACTCTATCCACCCCGTGGAGACACAAGGTCAGAACCTTGTGGACACCAGTACTTTTTGTCATAGAGGCATAGTTCGGGAAGCATAGTGTGATAGAGAAGTGGAAGGTGAACGAAAAAGGACGCCCATTTGCACTTAAAAATGCAGTTGTGTCATTCTATTTTCAGGTCAAAGTAAAAAAAAAAAATGCAGTTCCCTTCCTATAATAGGAGGATTCACAGGCATTTCTTTACTTTTCTTTCAATGTGCAAATTTAGAGTTCATTTCTCTTACAGTCATTTAGCAGCTGGAGTGGCAACTCAGTCACTAGTGTACTAGCAAGAAATTTTATACACACTGGTACAACTCAAACTTCTTTATAAGGCAGACAAACAAACCTGTTCCCTTTAACTTTAAGGAGCCAAACCTGACAGTTAGCGATGTAAATTCTCCCACTGCTGGCTCTAATCTGATCTCCTGCCAAACAAGCTGTTTTATGTACACCTGGGATGGAGTCACATAATCAGTCCAGTTTACTAATTATACAAATGTTTCAACATTACAACTACTTTTAAACACTGGGACAAATCCCTTTTTCATGGTCATTTGCAATAAACAATCACCCTTCATTTATTTACACATTTACAACTTTGTACATCATAATATTCTCCTGAAAACCTTTAATGAGTTGGGTTCCTCCCTCAGGCTAGCCCTTAACTCCACCACTTAGGTGTTACCCTTCTTTTACAAATATATAAATATAGTGAAAACGTGGCCGCTACTTCCCATAGCGAGACTGGGAAAACAATCCATGGGACCAGAACATTTGTTTGGTGAGTTTGCACTTTTCTAAGGCCCTGTCCACACTACCCCTCTGTAACGTTACATAGTGCCCAAACTGTTAACACAATGGTTTGCGTTTACACCTGTAATATTCAGAAGGTGTTTTCGTACCCGTCGTTGAAACCACATATGAGGTGGTTTCAATAACAGTTATGAAACCGGTTATGCCTCGGTAACATTACCGGGCATAGTGTGGACGCGTGGCACTGGTCCCCTAGCGCAGTGCGAGCTGCATTGTGGGATCGGGTGCCACGGTAACGGTCACCCAGCTCCCGAAGTGTGGATCGGCAGAGCCGGGTCCCATAACGGACACCAAGGGTAGTAGGATACACTGCACCGCTCCCAAGTTGTGACGATTTCTATCCATTACGGGGTCTGAGCGGTGCAGTGTGGACGAAGCCTAAGTTATTTAACCCTTTTTATGTTTTAAACCAAAGGCTCTAAATGCTTATGAAAGAGGACTTGTGTTTTATTAACTTATAAGCTCTGTTGTAGACCAAAAGCCTGCAAACAGAAACAAGCTAGGCTGGCCATGTGCTTTCAAAGCATTACCTCTGACAGCCTACACTTATGAACTCAATGTTTGCCTTCAGTTTTTTTTTTACTCTTCTTTATTTACAAAACTTTTCATGTAAGAGCAAGAAGACAATACAGAAACTTAAGACATCACGTCCTTTTGACTTTGCTTTGCAAATCTAGGAGGACAGGAACTGGGGGGGGGATAAAAGCATTCTGTCCATTCTCCCACATTCTTATTCCACTTAAGACTTAATGTTCATTTATTAAGCAATAAGGCACGACCAGGGGTTAGAATAACAGTCTGTTAATCACCCCCTAGGTGTGTAATGTGGCATGAGGTACAGCCGAGTACCATATTGCCCCTAGGGGGTGATTAACTAACCATTAATCTAACTCCTGGGAGTGTCTTATTGCTATTATAAAAAATGATTCCAAAAGAAAAGTGCTATAAGTATACTTTTTGAATGTTTTCCCTCATTTAGAGGGAGATTTTTAATAAAATAGTTCTTCCACCAACAGTTTAAGAATGCTGGTTCAAAATCAGAATGCATCATTCCACACATTTAGCAGTGCTAGAGGATGGAATGCTGACAGGAAGAATCCATGTGCCATGGTGATCAGGCTGTACATGACATTATCAAATGGATTAATGTAAGGCAGTTGGATTACTAACAGCCAATCGGACTGCAGCATTTCTGAGACCCTTTTTATAATTTTACCTTAGCTCCCAACTCAATTTTATTTTATTTAAAATGGATTTCACTCCCACAAAGCCATCTGTAGTAGGCAGTAGTTTTTCAATGGAACAACATATGAGCACCCAGGTAAAGAGAGCTCATCCTGCTCTCACTGCTGCTTGGAGCTGAGAAGAACAATTGTTTAGAGCATCCCTGACCCAACATGTATTTTTATTTAAATTGACAATCTCCTTGGAGCTGACTGCTGGGTATCAGGTTAGCTGGGGGCTAAGGAATGGCATTTTGTAACTGACTGTCTGTGACAGTAAATACAAGCAAATACCCATTTTCATTTTTCAATACTGGGGGTAGAACTAGAAAGTAGGAAGTGTTAACCTACTGAGTAATGCCTGTTACGTTGTACAGCTTCAAAGGCAGTGAGGCTATTCTCTATACTATACCTGGCCTTGAAACAGAGGAGAGAGAAGAAAAAAGGTGATACTGTGGGTGGCCAACCCACAGGGAGACAAAAAACAGGACAGCTAATGTGGAGAAAGAATGTGGATACATGTAAGTGAATTTCTGAACTAATTTTTTTTTTCTGGTCACTAGCAAGTTTACCAGTACGTGACTGAAACAACCCAGAAGGAGCCTTCAAGGCCCAAGTCCTAGTTCCATAAACGGGGGGAGGAGAAAACCCTAAAACCCTTCCGTAACCAGTGATGGGACTCTACCTGACCCCATCACACATGGGTAGACCAGAAGGAGTCATAAAATTTGCTAGTAATGTTTTATTATTATCAGTAACAATAAAATACTAAAATAAAATTGTGCAGCATAGCTCTTCATGCAGGCAGTTCAAACAAGTCCTTCATCTGAGAGTCTCTCTAAAGTCTCAGTTTGTCTCTTATCCCAAACAAAACACTCATCTGTTTATATGAGATGTCTTTACCTGGCAGTTTTAACCTGTGCACCCCGTTCTTGTAAGTTTCATCTCCTGTTTTCACAAAATGCAACAAGACTTTTTTTCTTTTTTTTTTTTTTAATTTATGTTTATTGTTTTAAAATAAAACAAGTATATGGTACCTCATACAGGGCGATAAAATAGACATATACTGCAATACAGCTGATCAAACGGTTGATAAACAGTTACATATCCCCTGTAGTCTTTTACAATAGTAGGTGGGGGGTTCCAATAAGATTTTTATTTAAACCACAATTTGCTTGTTATGCCAGCCGTCTCAAAAGCAATGGATTTCCCTAATTTAGGTAGAACTTATACAGACGTATTAGCTGCAGTTACATAGAACTACTATTTATCCAGATATCAGTTTGATTTTGAAACTTAGGAGTAATGTGCTCCCCTAAGCATGCTACACAGCACTATCTCTAACAAACTTTTGGTAGTCTTTACCCATTACCTAAAAACTTAAATAAATTTCAGTCGATGCAACAGGCAGGTCGACTCAATAAGTAGGCTTTATATTGAGAAATGAGCCCCCGGCTCAAGAAGGCAAAGGAATTATCCAGGAATTATGCTAATCACCAGGAGGACCTAAGCGTCCTGTACTAAGGCCTCTCACCAAAAATGTTCCCATTAGATACCACCTTTCTCCACACTGGGGTAAAAAACACTCTATAATCATTAATACATCGGTACAATGTCCCAGTCATCCCAATCAAGCTCCTTGATAACATAAAGTTCAGCATTTAGTCCGATTCGGTCAGTCCTCACCCGATTCTTTTCCGGATATATCCTAGTCCAAGCTGGGCCTTTCCCATGAAGCAAACTTTTTTTTGGTTCTCTCCAACCACCTTCCAGCATCCTTCGGCTCCGAGAACTACCAGGACTTGCCTGCATATGTAATCCGTAGTCGTGCTGACAGCAGAAAGGAGTGGATTATACTGAGAGCCCTTAATTTTTGCCTAACTCCATCAAAACGCTTTCTCCAGGCCCTGGTCTGGAATGATAGGTCTGGAAAGCATTTCACATGTGCATCATTGATGGTTAATGGGTAAGCCACGTGGACTGCAGATAAAATTGCATCTCTGATGTCTGCTCCCGTTGTCCTCACCAGAATGGTACGGGGAGTATTTGTATCCACAGGTCTAACTCGAGGATTGATCCAGTAGGCACACCTGAGGTTGCTCCACTGAAAATTACAAGGGGCTGTATTGAAGATTTTAGCCATTCCACCATAAATGCTAATAGCTGAGGTCCCTTAGCCCCCTTGGATACACCAATGAAACGCAGATTGCCAGCCCTTACTTCATTTTCAAGGGCCTCCATCCTGCCCTGAAGCTGCATATTTTCCTGTGGCATCGTAGCAACTGTTTCATGAGTGGATAGTGATCTTTTTTCACATTCCACGACAGCTCCCACCAACTCTGTTAATGCGGCATCATGTTTTTCTAGTCTGGCCAGGGTTTTTTCCATTTTAGAATCCATTGATTTCATGGTCGCCAGCATCTGCTGCCATGGCAGACCAATTGAAGAGCTAGTAGTAGCTCCTGGTTCCTGACATGAGGTCTCTTCGGCCTTCCCCGATTTAGCACCGCTGTATTTGGAGGCCACTGGCATTGTGCCCTGTTTCCTCCCCATGGTGAGTTTAGGCTCAGATGAAAGTTGGTTAATTCTGGCTCTGAGGGTTGAGGTGCTGGACGCCACACCTCGCGCTATGCTGGTGACCGAGGTTCAGGAATGGACTCGGGCCACCAGGGGTCAGTTGGGGGAAGGAGGATCAAGCATCCCAATGGATGCTCTCCTCCTGGGGTGGGATTCCTGGGGTGCTTAGTGGCACCCAACGCACTGATGCCAATGGAAGCATGGGCTTCCAGTGCACAGGTGGTTCTTCAGAGTCAGGATGGGGAGGACGCTGAGGGCATTTGGTGATGGCATGCATCAGCACACCATCTGTCTGGATGAAAGTCCTGCGTGCCGGTGTCCTCAGGGGTTCAGGGACCAGGAGAAAAACCATGGGCAAAAAATCTCCTGGTCCCACGTGGAATGACGTTGGGGTCCATGCTACATCGGGACCCCAGTCAAAAAGACCCGAGGAATTAATTCCTCAGGGCAGGGGCTAAGAGAAAGTAAAAAAAAAAGAAAAAACAGCTGGTTAATTCCTCAAGTGAATTTGCCAAAACGTTCTTAGATTTTACAAGTTTTTAATTATTATTTTATAATAAATGTAGTGCTGAAGTACAATGTGCTCAGGAAAGCTTCCTGCCTGGAGAACGACTCTCTAGCACCCCCCCACAAGACTTTTTTTTTCATTGATCCTCCTTCAACCAGCCTGAAGAGTACATTAGTCTTCTTAACAGATGCAACCAATTAAGACATCCTGTCCCAGGGTCGATTTCCCACTGATAACTTAGTATAACTTGGTATAAAAGAACAAAAGAAGGCTGAAGCCCATCGAGACTGTTCCCCACAGTCTCGATGGGCTTCGGCCTTCTTCTGATAATTCTGTGAACAAGCTTGTGAAGGTCAAAATGCAGCTCAAGGTTCCCCCTTTTATAACTGACTGGCATTTTTGAAATAAACCCAAATACTGTAGCTTTCTGCATTCATGTCAACAGTATAATTATATACATTTGCAAACTAAGCAATTCAAGGTTCACATAAAGATTCACATATATTTTTCTAACCACAGAGAAGCAAGAGAAGAAAGAAAGAATAGAAACAGCAAGTGAAGGAAGGGAGAAAACAGGGGGGAATTGTGTGACAATCAGATTGGACAATTCCTAGGTGCCCCAAGGACAATTATTTTTTTCTATTATGTTCTCATCCGGTATTTTTCCCCATTTTTGTCCGCCCCCTTCCCTGGGTGCACACATGGGTGTGTGGAGGGGCACACGCATGCCGTGTTCCAAGGCACCCTCCTGACTTGCTGCCCTCTCCCACCTGCACTGTCACCAGACCTCCACCCTGTGACAGCGGAACTATGGGGGGGGCAACAACCACCCCAGGAGAGGAGAGCTGCCATTAGGCTGCTCGATCCTGCTCCATCTCTGCCCCCCTCATGCCGGTCACCCCGATGACCTGAGGTCGTCCCCGAACCCAGGTCACTGGTGTGGCGCAAGGTTTGGTGTCCAGCAACTCAACCTTCAGCACCACCGGGCCGGCAAGCCACAAGGAATATTTTACTGCACAATCAGAGAGGCAAGAGAAAGAAAAGTGACAAAATAAAAGAGGATAGAACAGTTCCTTGCTTCTAACTCTCTCTTTGCATTACAAATGGCAGGGTCATACCCAACCCTATCACATACCCCCCTCTTTAAAAGGGAACCTATTTTTTTCCTTTTCTCGTTTAATATTACCTTATAACATTTACAGTTCTTTGCATATGTGGTATTCCTGTATCATGACACCTATTATAGCAAACATTTCACTTAAGGACACACATTTTTTTCAACCTTTTAAATTCTCAATTCCTGAACCACATCTTGACAGAAAATCAGCATTGATCTTCTCTTTTCTGGATTTATGCATCATGTTGAATTTAAATGACCATAGTGCCAGATACCACCTTGTGATTCTGGGATTTTTATCCTTCATTTGATTGAGCCAACAGAGAGGATTGTGATCTGTTATACATAGAAACATAGAAACATAGAAGTTGATGGTAGATAAGGACCCGCAAGGCCCATCCAGTCTGCCCATTTCTTTTTCTACCTTATGAATGTGACATTGGCCTTTGCTCTGTCAATGGCCTATCTATTCATACTCATCTGTATTGCTCCCTTATGCCTATCCCATGCCTATTTGAAGCCCTTCGCTATATTCCTATCCACCACTTCCTGAGGTATGCCGTTCCATGCATCCACCACCCTTTCTGTGAAAAAGAACTTCCTCACATTATCCCTTAATCTGCCTCCCTCTAATCTCATGCTGTGTCCTCTTATCATGCTATTTTTTCTTATATTGAAACATGTTAGACTCTTTCACCTTGTTAATGCCTTTAAGGTGTTTGAATGTTTCAATCATATCACCTCTCTCCCTCCTTTGCTCTAGGGTATACATATTGAGCTCCGTTAATCTGTCCTCATATGTTTTCTGATGCAGTCCCTGTACCATTTTGGTTGCCCTTTTCTGGACTGTCTCAATTTGGTTAATGTCCCTGTGAAGGTGTAGCCTCCAGTACTGCATGCAGTACTCCAGATGGGGTCTAACCAGTGTCTTGTAAAGAGGGATTGTTACCTCCCTCTTCCAACTTGTGATACCCCTACTAATACACCCCAACATTCCCCTAACCTTACCTACTGCTTTAGTCATCTTCTTGGATGATTTCAGATCATCGGTGATGATGATGCCCAAGTGTTTTTCTTCCCTTGTGACTGCCGGCAACTCCCCTCTCAGCCTATAGGTGGCTTCAGGGTTTCTCTTCCCTATGTGCATGATCTTGCACTTCTTTGCATTAAATCCCAGTTGCCACTCTTCTGACCATTTTGCTAGTTTATCCATATCTCTTCTCATTCTGACCACCCCATCTGGATCATCTACTCTGTTGCAGATCTTGGTGTCATCTGCAAACAGACAAGCCTTACCCTCTAGTCCATCTGCAATATCACTAATGAAGATACTGAAGAGGACTGGCCCCAGGACTGCTCCTAGAGGTGCCCCTTGTGACCTGCATCTCTTCTGACTGTATACCATTTACCACCACTCTCTGTTTTCTGCCTGTCAACCAGTTTGCCACCCAGTTGACCAACTTCTGACCCACCCTGAGCCTACCCAGCTTATTAATCAATCTTCTATGTGGAACAGTATCGAAAGCTTTGCTGAAGTCAAGGTAGGTGACATCAACTGCCCCCCCCTTGGTCCACTAGTCTGGTTACCCAGTCAAAGAAATCTATGAGATTAGTTTGATAGTCCTTCCTTTTGTAAACTCATGCTGTCTTGGATCCTGTGCTCCTTTGGATTCCAGGCGTTGCACTATCCTTTCCTTAAAGAGCACCTCCATAATCTTGCCCACTACTGAGGTAAGACTGACTGATCTGTAGTTCCCTGCCTCCTCCCTGCTACCACTCTTGTGGAGAGTGATCACGTGCGTACAAAGTCAGCTCCTAGCAAATAAAACCTAAGGGACTCCTTTGTACATTTCACAGCAAGGCATTCTTTTTCAATAGTGAAGTACTTTTTGTCTCTGTCGTATAGTTTCCTACTGATATACAGAATGAGATGTTCCTTCCCATCTATATTCTGACTCAGGACTGCACCTAGTCCTACCTCTGATGCATCTGTCTCTATCAGAAATTCTCAAAGTCTGGACTTCTTAAACAGGGGCTGACCATAATGCAGCCTTGATGGCCTGAAAAGCTTCATCACACTCTGGGGACCATTTTGCATTATTTGGGTACCATTTTTTCATGAGTTCAGTGAGGGGAGTACCTAACTGGTCAAAGTTGGGAACAAATCTCTGTTAGTAACCAGCCAGACCAAAAAATGATCTGACATGTGTCTTTGTTTTAAGGACAGGACTGTTAGCTACAGCTTCTGTCTTGAAAATCTCTGGCTTTACTTCTCCATTTACCAAACTATAACCGAAATATCTTGTTTCTTGCATGCCTAATGCACACTTGGTAGGATTACTGGTCAGACCTGCCATCTTGATAGATTACATAACTGCTCATAGGTGTTCCAGGTGACTTTTTCAGTCTGGACTGTACAGTACAACATAATCCAGGTAAGCATCACAATAACCAGTGTGAGTGGCTAGAATTACACCCACGTACTTCTGAAATGTGGCGGGTGCACCATGTAAACCAAGTGGCATGGTGGTGAACTGACAGAATCCAACTGGAGTGGGAAATGCTTTAGCTAGGGGAATTTGCCAGTAACTTTTGGTGAGATTGATGGTATTAATGTACTTGGCACTTTCCAACCTATCCCCCAAATAATCTGTCCTGGGCTTGGGATAGCTGTCAGATATGGACACTTGATTAAGTTTCCTAAAATCAAGGCAGATTCTTATACCACTCCTTTTTTATTTGCAGTCACCATTGATGATGACCAAGCACTTCTCGATCCTTCAGTGATACCCAATTCTTTCATTTTTTTCTCTTTCCTTAACCATGTCTTGCCCTTACTCAGCTTATACAGGACCCCACTAGATGGTCCGCAAAAGGAAACACTAGCTCCCTACTGGTCTGGGTCCTATCAAATCATCCCGAGAGGATCAGCTCTGCCGGAACTCTACCCGACTCTATCTATGATCACACCCCGGTGTTTTGTGTGTGGAAAGTCCCCTCATCAAAAATTCCCTACAAAATCATTCATGTTAGAGATTTTTCTAGGTTTGATCTGGGGTTATTTCATGATGATCTAAGGAGCACTGACTGGTCAAGGGTGTTTAACGCCCTCGACCCCTCCACTGCTGTCACTCAATTTCTCACTGTTTTTGGTGACCTGCAGAACAGGCATGTCCCCTGTATTAGGTGTAGAGTAAGAGGGTCAGCTACAAAATGGTTATACAGGAGCCTCTTAGCCCTCATGAGGGCAAGAGACAAGTGTTGGGCTCATTTCAAAGGTATGTTGGATCAGTCCATCTTCCAACAATACAGGAAGCTCAGAAATGAGTGCAAAAAAAGCCATCAGGGTGGCAAAAAGTGAATACTGTAAATCTGCCCTGCTTAGCTCTGCTAGGGACCCACGAAGGTTCTGGAGGAACATAAAAAACTTAGTCAGTGGTCCCTCTAACTCTGGGGTATCCTATATGATCATTGGTGGGTCAAGTTGTAATAATCCACTTACGATAGTAAATGCTTTTAATTCCCACTTTTCGGACCTGTCCATGCTTATCTCTCTTTTCCATGCTGCAGAGAACATCAGTTGTCCCACGGCCTCAGCCCCTCAGGAGGTTCACTCCTCCCGTCCACTATTTTATCTCAGGGCTGTGTCTGTCATGGAGATGCAGAGACTACTCTCTGGTCTCTCCCTAACACTCCAGCGCAGTCCATGACAATATGGAGCCTAAGCTTCTGAAGCTGGGTGCCCCCCTCATTGCCTTCCCAGTGGCACATATCTTCAACCTGTCCTTTGCCACTGGTGTTATCTCTGACATTTGGAAAGTGGTGAGGATCACCCTGTTCCAAAGCAGGGTAACCCCAAAGTCCTGGACAACTACCGTCCACTTGCCATCCTTTCGGTCATTAACAAACTTCTAGAGAAAGTTGTGGATGAACAACTCGCGGATTATATTCAAGCCCATAAGTTGCTGTCCCCTGTGCAGCATGGCTATCAAAAAGGGTATAGTACATCCACAGCCCTTGTCTCTGTCTCGTCTAGCATCAGGGTGGCCATGGACCAGGGTGAACTCTCTGGGGCCATTTTCATTGACCTATCCAATGCCTTTGACCTAGTGGACCACGCATTACTTTGCTCACAAATGCAGTCCCTTGGCCTGTCCCCTCCAGCCCTGAGTTGGCTTAGAAACTACCTCCAGGGCAGACTGCAACAGCCCAGATTCAACATGGCCGTCTTTGACCCCACATCGGTAACCACTGGTGTACCCCAGGGGTCAGTTCTGGGGCCCCTTCTCTTCTCTGTATTTGTTAACAACCTCCCTTATGCCACTTCCAACTGTAGCGCCACCCTTTATGCAGATGATCTAGTCACCCTTGCACATTTCTGGGACATTGGGGTTCTCAACCTTCAGCTGAGTGAGGACTTTAAGAATACTCAGTCCGGGGTAACATCTCACAAGCTGGTCCTCAACTTAAAGAAAACTCAGGCCATGCTTTTTGGGTCATTAGCAAAGATCAAGGCCTCCCCAGTCCCTCTGAGTGTCAGGGAGGTGGATGGTGCTCCCCTCCTAACCACCGCTTCAATAAAA
This sequence comes from Neoceratodus forsteri, assembly GCA_016271365.2. Lineage (NCBI taxonomy): Eukaryota > Metazoa > Chordata > Ceratodontiformes > Ceratodontidae > Neoceratodus > Neoceratodus forsteri. Next base: position 244,142,303 of record CM057454.1, on the reverse strand, counting down.
TACCTTGGGGTGACACTTGACTCTCAGCTTGACCTGGGGTGTCATATCCTTAACGTTTGCAGAACCGTAAACTGTAAACTGGGTCTTGCCTACAAGGCAAAGAAAAATCTGATGTCTGCTGCTCACTTGGCGTTGGCCAGGGTTGTACTTCTCCCTTTGCTTAGCCATGGCCTTCTCCTATTTGCTAACACATCCGAGGTCCACCTCACTTGGTGGAATACAACCTACAACAACATCTGTTGCTTTGCCCTGGCAGCCCCTCGCCTCACCCATCATTGTAAATTATACAACAAACTTGGCTGGCTTTCCCTGGCAAATCACTTGAACTTTGGGTTGGGCTGCTTTGTGGGCAAGGTGCTCAGCACCTGCACCCCTCTACGGCTGGCGCAGCTTCTCAAACCTGGTGATACCTCCTCCTACTCCCTCAGGTCTCAAGGAACTGGAGAGCTCAAAGTTCCTTATACTCGCACTCTAATGGGGGATAGGGACTTTGCTACGTGTGCTCCGAGGCTATGGAACTCCCTTCCTGACCACGTTCATTCCTCTCCCTCCCACCTGAGCCTCCGGAATTTCCTGTGGGAGCACTTGAAACTGGCCTCAGTGTGCCGGTGTTCCAAGCCACCTTAACCAGGTCTCTAAATTGGACTCACCCAACCGTGTGATCCCTCTTGCAGGCTCTAATGATGCTACCTACTGCCCTTTAACTCTGGGAGGCATGCGATTCGCTTGTTTATCTGCTCTGGAATTACTTATTTCTGTGGCACCGAAAAGGGTCACTCACACACTCCTATTGCCTTAGAATGACTTAGCCTAATTGTTATGTATGTATTATAAATATTTTACCTATTACTGCTTACTGTCAACTATCTATGTTTACCTGACTCTACTGTGATGCTGTACCATGTCATGTACCCTGTCTGAACCTGTATTTTTCTTTGTACTCTCCCTGGTCGTACCTGAAAATAGGCATATAACTTGTGTAGTGTACCTACCTGGTCAACAAAAGCTAAATAAAAAAGTAAATGTCTGCTCTTAACCGCTTTGGTAATCTGTATGTCTTTTGTCTGATGGGGTGAGCATTCTCTGTCACTATTACATGCTTGACCCCTTTTTCTTGGCCTGGCAATGTGGTAAAAGAACTTCTAAATATCTTGACTAGGTTTCAAATTTCTTTCTTGTTCTGTGGGTAAGGGATCATTCACCTTTACGGCATCAGAAGTTACAGTTTGTTCCAGTCTGTCATAAGCTAAATTAATATTTTCTTTAGCAGTTTCTGGTAAGACTAACATAGCAGCCTTTGTTGTTTTTTCAACCCATTTCTTCAAGAGGTTATATATTGATAGGGTTTTCCAATCAGAGGTCTCAATCTCATAGTTAATTGTACTGGTAAGTCTAACCACTTTATAAGGCCCTTGCTACTTTATTAACAGTTTGTTTTCTTTTTTCTTTTTTTATTTTATATCAGTTTTTGCAAATATATAAAAAATATATTTCATGAAATGGTATACAGCTAACAGCAGCACAGGTTACCTTATGCAAGGATCACATAGTCACATTTCTTTAGCGGTACATCAGGGAGGGTACAGCACATAAAAGGTGAATACAACCTATATACACAAGAACCATCAAATGTAGCCAGTGCTCGGTGGTAGTATTGCAACCATTTATAAAGACATTAATAATGTAATTCAACCCTAAAGGTTATTATATGTAACAGCCCTTTGACTCAACTTGGCTGTTCTGGGGCCCTCAATGTCTTAACAGGACACACCTCCAAGGGGGCCGGCCTGGGTTAGGAAGGGTATTCGATGAATAGCATGGTGCCTCCACCTAGAGATGTGATAGGGAGTACCTGTGGGCAAATAGCAGGTTATCACCCCCAGGAAAATATATAAACTGCACCCCACAACAGTTCCCCACACAACAGCAATCCTCTCTTCTTTTCACAATAATCCACTGTGACAGCAATTAACATGAAGAATAACAGTATTTTATTATAGGGGAGGGGGAAAAGGGGAAGGAAAACACTTCAACAGTAACAATATTACCTGGCTTAAAAATCACAGTGCCCACTGGACCCCACCTCCCACCTACGGGTGCACCCAGTTTTTCCCTGGCTACTGCCAACCAGTCCTTAAAGTCCCTTTAGGTGGGTACCACACTGCGGTGCAGACATTGACACTGGGTTCTTTCATTGGGACCCAGTACTTTTGAACACTCCTTTGCTGCAAATTCAGGTCTGGGGCAGTTTTCTGGCAGTGTCCAGTCCAGGACCTAACCCCCTAATTTCAGTCTAGATAGCTAGCTAAATAAAGACTCCCCAGAGCCGCAGCTCAGGGTACTAGATTCGATACTCTGGCTTTGACTGTACCTACCGTGAAGGTATCAGGTTATGGTGCACCACAGCACAGCAGGGATGACCGAGGAAGTTGAAGAATGCTGGTCTTCACCTGCCTGGCCTTTCCAATCTTCACCTCTGAGGCCTTTATACACAGTTTTAACCAGGCAGGCCTCTCGACGTCTTCCTCACTGGTCTTCTTCTCCAGTGGAGTGGGGGATGGGAAGGTTTGGTCCCCTAGATTTCCCTGCACAGCTTGAAATTTCTGCACAGATGCACTTTCAGCTGGGTATCTGGCTCAGTCTCTAACCCCAGCACAATCAGTCACTTTGCCTATGAGCACAACAGCAGTCTCTAACTTCTTGCCCTTCTGAGGGGGAAACACAGTGATCTAGCCTCTCCCTTTCTCTACTGCAGTTCTCTTGAACTCCAGGTTGCAAATTACAGTGTGTTGCACCAGACTGCAACGTCTCTCCACACAGGCTGCAAACTCTCCAACTGCAAATTTGCAGGCTGCAGACCTTTTATCTTCAAACTGCAAATTTTACAGTCTATGCTCATCACACTGCAGTTTCAGGCTCTTTCTGGCTGAAGACTTCACATCTATTTCTCAGCAGAGCACCTCTCACTCTCTCTCTCTCTCTCTCTCTCTCTCTCTCTGCAGCAAGCTCCAGGTTTCTCTTTCTGCAGCAAACCCACACTTTCTTTTTCTGCAGCAAACTTAAGTTTTCTCTGGCACTCTGAATACTTTCATTCTGCTGTTGCCACACAGACCATTTGATTAGAGGTGCAGGTTTTGGGCTGGGAAGCCCACGGCAGTCTCTCCTGCACACCTTTCTCTCTCTCCATTCCTCAGGAATCTCTCCTTTCGGTGGTCTTTCAGTCCCTTTTATAGTTTTCAAAGAGTCCCCTTCTGATTGGCTGCACTGCTCCTGAGCTTTTTCAGTGCCCTCTGTACTTTCCCAGCAGCCCTTTTGCCTGCAGTAGCCCCCTGGGGGCTGCAGCTGCCATGTTTGTTTACATTTTTTCTCCCAGCAAACACATCCCTAATACTTGTAATTTAAGCCCTTTCAGGGGCTGAAAGTTATTTGTCTTGGCTCAGAGTTGCCTAATAGAGCCAAGACACCTTTTATTTTTATTTGTGGCAGCCCCTATATGCCTCTTGAGCTCCTGAAACACACTTCCCCTGATCACACCCTTTTTTGCTACTACAAAACTGGAGCTACAGCTCCTTTAAATTTTCCCCTGCTGGCAGCCATGCATGCGAAGCTCCCACAAGGCACCATGGCCTGAATCCCACCAAGGACACTGCAGGATGCTGGCAGAGGAGCAGAGGGCTAGAGCCCAAACAGGTAGCCCATTGAGGGACTTACATATATGTTAGCTATAATTAATAGTAATCACAAACTGGTCTCTTCACAGCACTCTAGTGCAGATAGCATTCAGCCCCTCCATGCACTAACAAAAGGGACTCTGAACCTTATTGTTGCTCAGAACAAGTACTAGCCTTTTACTCACCTAGTGGGAAACCAGTTTCCCGACATGGTGCCTCTTTTTTATATTTATCGATTTTCCATTGTAAATAAGATAGCCTGTGTGTGTTCAGGGTACCTGCTAGCTTCCAGCTGACATACAGTGTGAAAATGGCCATGCCTTCTAAGCCAGTTGAGCTCCCTCGGCTCCTTAGAGTCCAGGATGGCCATGTTTAAATAAAAAAAAGCACAAATATGCTGCATCACAACAAAGACCCACACTAGCAAAAACACTGACGTGTCTAATGGGGCACCATGTTACAGTAGGCTCAATACTGTTATAAAGGGCAACGATTGTAACTCAATGCACAGACACAGAACTGCATCAGAAATCCTAAGTGAGAGATCCTTAGAACAATATCACACTCAGCCCTTTCTAGAATGTAAAGACATAAACATTTTTTAATATTTCAGGTCCCAACATGTGGAGGTCAAAAAGTCCAAACCATGAACTTCACAACATTGTTAGATCTCACCAATTTAGCCTAAAGCAGTCCAAAATAATTTATTTATTTATTTGAAACATCAGTTTACAACCTTTGAGCCAGAGGCTCATTTCCAAAGGTACCTCATCACATTGAGGACAAATACATTACATTACAGGCTCATTGTTACATCACAGAGTTTCAAATTGTAATAAAATGACAATCATTTATATTGACAACCATGTATATTTACAAAAATTTGTAGAGCGAATAATGACCCTCAGTTTTCATCATCATCCACTAACTGATCGCTCAACACCTCCTCCAGTCCCCTACTTTCCAACTTTGATATGCAGGCTCCTGCAGCTTTGGGGTCAGTAAAACAGTGCCGTTTGTTTTCCCAGGAAAAGAAAAGAATAGCTGTAATTCCAAGCCGGTAGGAAATTCCTGCCTCTTTCAGAGTTAGAGTGACTCCTACAAAAAATTTGGTCCTGGTGGTGTAAGGATAATCTGGGAAAAACTGAATCTAAGTTTCACCAATTTTAACAGACTCTGGCAGCTTTTAAGATTTTGTCCATCATACCTATGGAGGCTGTGACCACCAACATTGTCTGTGGGCCATCTGTTGCAGTTGTGGAGTGTAGAGGGGGTATGAGGTATGCCTTCACGACTGTAACTGCATACCCTAGTCCCAGAGCTTCAAGCAGCCATCGCTCAAGCCAGATTGCTGGGTCATCCCCCTCGGCCCCCTCTGGGATACCCAATATTTGAATATTTGGCCTTCTCACTGTATTTTCAAGTTGCTCAATCCAAGATTTAAGCAAACTCTGTTCTTTTACTGAGGTTGCAGCTGCCAACATTGTCTTTCATGCCAACATCTTAGATTTGTCCACAACTGTTCCCATTACCTCCTTCTTATTCTCCATCCCGACCAGATGTTTGATATATTTTTTGGATAGAGGTAGTCAGGATCTGTACCACTGATTGTAGAGATTTCAGTGTTGCTAATGCACCCTCCACAGTAAGGTTGCTGATTGCTTGCTGCTGGAGAGGAACCACCTACCGACTGAAAGGATTCCTGTTTTTGTTAGTTTTTCAGATGCCCCGTAATGAAATTTCAGGTATCCTGCAAGATTACAGCCAGGTCAGGTTTTTTGCTGTGCGTGAAGTTGGGGTGAAATTGCACTTATCGAATATTTAAAGAAATAAATTCCAGCATATAGGAGCTCTGCACATCATAGAAACATAGAATTTGATGGCAGATAAGGACTGCTTGGCCCACCCAGTCTTCCCATTTCCTTACCTAGTGGATAAGCTGCAAATCCTAGTTAACCAGCAGCCTACTTCTTCCTACCCCCATCCCCTAGAATTGCCTTATGACTGTCCCATGCATGCTTGAATTCCACCACTGTTTTTGACTCCACAACCTCCTCCAGAAGGCTGTTCCATGCATCCACAACCCTCTCTGTGAAAAAATACTTCCTTAAATTACCTCTGAGCCACCCACCTCTATCTTCAAATTGTGCCCCCTTGTTCTTGCACACCTCTTTTTTTGAAAGATGCTACCCTCTTGACTTTGTTGATTCCTTGAGGTACTTGAAAGTTTCTATCACGTCCCCTCTCCTCCTTTCCTCGAGGCTATACATATTAAGCTCTTAAGTCTCTCTTCATATGTCTTCCGTTGCAGACCCTGCCCATTTAGTTGCCCTCCTCTGGACAGCCTCCATCCTGTCTATGTCTTTGCGGAGATTGGGTCTCCAGAACTGCACGCAGTACTCCAGATGGGGTCTCACCAGCTGTCTGTATAGAGGGATAATAACTTCCTGTTTTCTACTGGTGATGCCTCTCCCTATGCATCCCAGTATCCCCCCAGCCCTCCTTGCTGCCCTCTCACATTGCTTACCCACCTTCAGGTCATCTGATATGACTACCCCCAGGTCCCTTTCTATTTTTGTTTTTGTTAGTATCTCACCCCCCATTGTGTACTCTTCCCCTGGGTTTTTGTTTCCCAGGTGCATTACCTTGCACTTCTTAGCATTGAATCTAAGCTGCCATACATTTGACCATTTCTCTAACCTTGCCAAGTCCCTTCTCATCCTTTCCACCCCACCTTGTGCATCAACTCTGTTGCAGATCTTTGTGTCATCTGCAAAGAGACATACTTTTCCTTCCAGTCCCTCTGCAATGTCGCTTATAAAGACATTGAAGAGGACCGGTCCTAATACTGAACCCTGTGGTACCCCACTAGTAACCCCCCTTTCTTCAGAGTGGACTCCATTTGCTATTACTCTCTGTGTCCTATTCTCCAGCCAATTCTTTACCCAGGCTGTCATCTTGGGACCCACTCCCAGGCTGGCTAACTTGTATATTAATCTTTTGTGTGGGACTGTGTCAAATGCCTTGCTAAAGTCTAGGTAGGCCATGTCCACAGCCCCTCCTGATCTACTACTTTGGTCACCCAGTCAAAGAAATCTATCAGATTTGTCTGGCATGACCTTCCCGCTGTGAATCCATGCTGCCTTGGGTCCTGCGCCCCTCTGGCCTCTAGATACTCGACAATTCTTTCCTTCAGAAGTGATTCCATCATTTTCCCTACCACTGAGGTTAAACTAACAGGTCTGTAGTTTCCTGCTTCTGCCTTGCTCCCACTTTTGTGAAGGGGAATCACATCTGCCCTCCTCGAGTCCTCGGGTACCACCCCATCCTCCCATGATTTGTTAAAGAGGGTAGTCAGTGGTGTCACTAGTTCTACCCTTAGTTCTTTTAGAATTCTGGGATGAATCCCATCAGGCGCCATTGCTTTGTCCACCTTCAGTTTTAAGAGTTCTTTCAGAACCCTTTCTTCTGTAAATGGGCTGGTATCAACTTCTGTATCCAGAGTGTTTCTACTGTTTGTTTTAGGTACCTCCCCCTCTTCCTTTGTAAATACTGAGCAAAAATATTTGCTTAGTATCTCTGCCTTTTCACAGTCACCCTCTGCCCACCCTCCCTCCCTTTATTAAGCCTCACTATCCCTCCCTTGGTCTTTCTTCACTCACTGATGTACCTATAAAAGGTTTTATCCCCCTTCTTAACTGAGTTGGCTATCTTTTCCTCGGTTTGGGCCTTTGCTGTTCTGACTGCCTTCCCAGCTTCCTTTTGCTTTAACTGATACAGTTCTCTGTCCTGCGCCTTCTGTGATTCCTTGTACTTCCTGAATGCTTTCTTTTTCTCTTGAACCTTCACTGCCACTTCCTTTGAGAACCATAGTGGTTTCTTACATCATTCGTTTTGTTTATTTGCTTCACACAAAGGCTTGTTACCTCTGTGATGGCAGTTTTTATTATTCCCCATTGTTCTTCCACCCCTCCTTCCTGCCCATTTGCTAGTGCATTCCTTAGGCACTCACCCATTTTGGCAAAGTCAGCCCTCCTAAAGTCCAGTACTATTGCCATTGTATGGCTTGACTCTATTGCTGTGTTTATTGTGAATCATACTGTTCGATGGTCGCTAGTTCCCAGATGGCTACCCACTTCTACATCTGTGATCCTCTCTTTATCTCTATTTGAGAGAACCAGGTCTAAGATTGCTCCCTCTCAAGTGGGCTCCAATACTAGTTGTCTAAGGCATGCCCCCTGTAGGGCATCTAGAATAACCCCACTCTTCAAAGTGGCTGCTGCAACTGCACTCCAGTTAACATCTGGCATATTCAGATCACCCAACAGCAATATCTCCCCTTTTTCTGCCATTCTAAGTATACTTTCTATCATTTCCTTGTCCATTTCCTCCCCCTGAGAATGGGTCTGTATACAACCCCTGTGTGGATTGTGGTGCCATTGCCGGTCTCCAAATTTACCCACAGTGCTTCTTCTCCTCCCTGTTTTCCCTTTTGTTCTGTTGCTTTGATTTGTTCCCTTATGTAAAGAGCTACTCCTCCTCCTCTTTTACCCTCCCTGTTCCTCCTGTAGATAGTGTATCCTGGTATGTTTACATCCCAGTCATGGTTTTGTGTGTACCATGTTTCTGTGACTGCCACGATATCCAGATGTTCCTCCTCCATCAAGGCCACTAATTCAGGAAGCTTGTTACTCAGACTACGGGCATTGGTACTCATTGCTCTCCATTTTTTTATGGCTTTACCTTCTTTTACAGCATCCCCCACTGACCTTTCTGCCTCTGTCTTTTTCTCATTTAGTACCCTGTTTTGTAGGGAGAGGCTGGGATTTTCCTGCAGCTTATCAGTGCCTCCCCCTTGACTAGTTTAAAAGCTTGCCAATGAAGCATTGAAAAGCTTGCCTCACTGCTGGCTCTGCCCCCCTTCCCCAACAGTTTGTTTTCTGTAGTGGGTAACAGTAACAAGACCTTTTCACCAGGCTCACAAACTTTTTATTTTACCCCATGGTCATAATACACCTTATGCTGTTTTTGGGTCTCTTCCTGGTTACTGTGGGCAATTGCAACATATTTTGCCAGTTGCTTTCTCAGTGCAGACATATAAATTGTAATAGATTCTTTCTGAGCAGGGTTATCTCCCCATGTTTCTTATATTATATCTAGTGGCCCTCTGGGTTGTCTACCACACATTTCAAAGGGTGAAAACTCTGTTGATGCTAGTGGAACTTTTCTGTAGCAAAAAACAGGTAAAGTAAATATTGGTCCCGTCCTTTCCCTTCACTTTTCACAAATCTTTTTTAACATGTATTTTAAGGTGTTATTAAAATGCTCAGCAAAACAGTCTGTTTGAGAGTGATAAGGGGAGGTTCTTATTGCAGTGATATCTAGTAGTCAGTGCAGCTCATTTAGTAATGCAGCACCAAAATTACTGCCCTGATCAATAATAATCTCTTTAGTTATACCCACCCTGCTGAAAATTTTGGTTAGCTCAGCTGCCACTTTTGGGGCTGTGATAGTATGCATTGGAATTGTCTCTGGGTATTGAGTACTATAGTCATATACTACCAAAATGAATCAATTACTCATTTTACTTTTGTCTAAGGGGTCAATCACATCCATTGCAATTCTCTCAAAGGGCACATCTATCATGAGTAGGGGCACCAGGGACATGCTATGTTTTTTAGTGACTGGGGCTACTTTCTGACATTCAGCACAAGAACTGCAATAGGTAGCAACATACTCATGAATCCCAGGCCAATGAAATCTGTACAACAGTCTGGCAAGGGTGCAGTCCCTTCCCAAGTGACCAGCCATAGGACAATCATGTGCTATCTGTAACAACTCAGTTCTATACTTCTTTGGTATGACCAATTGTTCTGCCTGTTCCCTGTCTGAGGATTAATCCAAACTGTGTACAGTAGCCCATTACATTTTTAAAACAGTGGTTCACCCTGTTTTTGCTTCACCCTCAGCTGCTTAAAATAACCTCAGAAAGAAACATTGTTAGTTTGCTCAGAAACAAAATCCCAATCGGTTATCAGTTTAACAGCATTTTCATACATCAGCCCCTTATGTCCATCAGTCTTCTGTTGCCACTGTTTTTTGGGGTGTCTTCTTTCTTTTCTGGACTTCCAGATCTTGGAGCTGGGCTCAAACAAATCTGACTCAAAGTCACCAAAAGAAAAAGAGTCCCCAACATCTGAGATTTTCTTTGCCTGTGCTTTTCTTATCACGGTTGCTGACACAGTAGGATTTATCCCCTCTGTGATTAACTTTGCAAATCCTGGAAAGTGATTTCCAATAATCACAGGTACAGATAGCTGAGGTAGTACCCCCACGTTCTTTTGGTATGACACCCTATTGATGCTCAGAGTCACTTAGGTAGTGAGATAGTATAGAGCGCCACCATGGATGCATATGATCCCTGTACCTGGTCCTGTTGCACAGTCTTTTCTGAGAACTTCAGCATGCACCAGGGTCTCTTGGCTTCCCAAATCTATATGTCTCTTCACAGTCTTATTCCCCACCTGGTAAGCTAGCGTTTCCCAAAAACTCCAAACCTAGGCCAACAACAAAACCAAATTGTCACTAAACAACCCATAATCCTGTACTGGACATAGTCTCCAACTAGGGACACAGTACCTCTCCACAGCAATGACCCAGGGTCTATAAACAACCCCAGTGAACTAACAAAGCAATGTGAAATAAATAAATTGTGTAGAGTAACTAGGAATAATTTGACATTATGCAATATTTGCACAGAAAGCAATGTACAATCTGTCTTTAATTATGTCCTAATGTAATGTCTGTCTCATACAGAATGTACTAATTGTCTTTAAGCTATGTATGTATGTATGTACTGACATGGAGCCTTTGCAAAGGAGTCATTGACTCAAAGGACTGTAATTCCAAAACTTTGAATAAATAAAAAAATCTGTTAAATACTTGTCTCAGTTTGCTAAGGCCAAATTTGCTCCAGTGTTACCCTCCTTATATTTATGGCAGTTTCTTGCAATATGGCCTGGCTTATTGCAATTATATCATATAAAGTCTTTGGGTGAAGATTTGTTACCCCCATCAGAGTTCTTATTTGGCCTGGAGTTAAATCGGAAAAAAGAGGATTTTGTCAGTCCCTGGCTCTTACTTCACTGCTGCATTATCTGTCTGGCCATCTGATAGTCCTCAGCCAAAGAAATGGCCTTTCCCCACTTTCTGGTCGGTGTTATTTTACCCAAAGCTGTACGTCTGTGGGAAGGATGTTGATAAATTGCTCCACTGCAGATATGTTGATGATCTATGGGACTGTTTTCCCCTCTGATTGGAGTCATTTTATGAGGAGTTCTCCGAGTTATGTGAATTGTCAGCTGAGTTGTACTATATAGACAGATAGATAGACCGACAGACAGACAGAGATAGATAGATAGACAGACAGACAGATAAATAGATAGATAGATATTTTTATATAAGATAAAGCATGTCATTAGGGAAAGATCCCCGTTTACAAGACAGTCCCATGGGAGGTTACATAAAAGTTACTAAAAAGAATAAAAATACAGTATTTGCAAGAATGCACATCACTTCTTATACACAAATATCATTCATCTAATTATGTACAGTTGTGCAGTTGTAAAAGTGCACATAAATCTACAAGGTAGTTTAACAGTTACAAACTAGTGGAAAACAATTTTCCAAAATGCTGACAAAAGCATTATGAGATAGGGTTGTATGCATAATGAAAGGTAAGTTACTCCAGGATTGAGCTGCCTGAAATTACAAGGTTTTTGTTCCATATTTAGTCTTACATAAGCCAGGACCAGTTTTGTTTATGTGAACAGATCTGGTTAATACCTGAGCTGAATGCTTCTCTCTGATCAATGCAGCTCTTGAAACATAGTGTTCACAGTCATGAATCAGTAGTTTATGCAAGCTTCCCCCAGTGGTGATCAATGCTGTGTTGTCTGCATATAGCCATAAACTAGTACTTCTGTTCTGTGTTCACCAAAGAGAATGCAGGGGATGGGCCAAGTCTGCATAGGAGCAACACCCAGAGACCAAGGGTTGACACAAGCTCCTTCAGAGAGGCTTAAGTCTTGGAAGTTTTAAATAAACTAATGTTGGACAAGGCCATGGGACTGGATGGGATCCACCCTAGAGTTCTCAGGGAGCTGGGGAGCATACTAGCAGTACCCCTAAGAGAACTATTCACCAAATTACTAGAGAATGGGACCATACCAGAGGACTGGAAAAGGGCAACAGTGGTCCCGTGCCACAAAGCAGAGAGCAGTTAGGAGGCTGGCAACTACCATCCAGTAAGCCACATGTCAATGGTAGGGAAGGATACACTACTCCAACAGAGAATCATAACATATCTGGAATCCAGTGGGCAGCAAGACCCAAAACAGCATGGGTTCACAGCAGGTAGGTCCTGCCAAACTAACCTGGTCAACTTCTTTGACTGGGTTACAAGGATAGTAGATCAGGGAGTGGCAGCAGATGTCGTCTATCTGGACTTTAGCAAAGCCTTCAACTCTGTTCCACACAGAAGGTTGGTAAGGAAGCTGGGCCACATGGGATGGGCAGGGAGGTGAGTGAGTGAGTGGTGAGTGAGTGAGTAGCTGGCTTGAGGAAGAACACAGAGGGCTCAGGTAAACAGGGTATTTTCAGCAGAGAGGGAGGTGATCAGCGGGGTACCACAGGGTTAAATAATGGGTCCCCTAATCTTCAATGTGTTCATAGCAAACATTGCTAATGGGCTGGAAGGTAAAGTATGTCTATTTGCTGATGACACCAAGATTTGCAACAGAGTGGGCTCCCCTGAGGGTGTGAGGAGTATGACTTCAGACTTCAAGAAACTGGAGTGATCGGAAACATGGCAGCTGAAATTCAACACCAACAAGTTCAAAGTCATGCACTTACTTGGTATTACTTGGTATGAAAGAACAGAAGAAGGCCAGAGCCATTGAGACTGTTCCCTACACTATGTGGGATATTATTTATCTATTACCCCTCAACCAAACATCTAATTTGTTTTTAAAGACAGTGGCACTAGTTGTCTCTATCAATTCTTGTGGCAAGGTGTTCCATACAATGGATGCCCTTACTGGAAAAAAGTTTCCCCTTTTGCTGGTTTTATAAGTTTTTACTTCAAGCTGTTTATTATGCAGTCTTGGAACATGTCTCCTTTTGGAGAGTGTTAGACCACATTTTTCCATTAGATCTGGTGAATTTATTAAATTAAAAAACATAGGCATATCATCTCTTAATCTTCTAGTCTGAAGAGAGAAGAGACCAGTAGCTTTTAATCTGTTCTGATAATCCAAGTTTGTTAATCTTGGAATCATTCTAGTTACTCTCCTTTGAACCTGTTCAAGAATTGCTATGTCTTTTCTTGGTTTGGATTCCAGAAAGGGGAGCCATAGTCGAAATATGGTCTAATGTATGCCCTATACAATGGAATAAGGCATTGTTCAGTGCAATTAACAAAAGTGCATTTTATTTGTCTCAAAAGTCTGTTGGTCATGCAAGCAGTTCTAACACAGTGATCATTAACATATATCCCTAAATCTTTTTCACAGTTTGATGAGTGAAGTGGTAGTCCGTTTATATGATATATTGTTTTGGGATTATTTACACTGAAATGCACTACTAAACATTTGTCTTGATTAAACTGCATATGATTTTCATTTGCCCAAAGTGTTCATTTTTCCAAATCCTTCTTTAATGCAGAAATATTTTCTTGATTATTAACCTTGCCCCCCAATTTAGTATCATCTGCAAATTTAACTATGAAGTTATTTGGCCCTGTTTGTAAATCACTGATAAAGAGGTTAAACAATGTTGGTCCCAAGACTGACCCCTGTGGTACGCCACTTGTCACAGTACCCGAATCAAACAAGATATCATTAATTCTGAATCTCTGAGAACGATTTGTCAACCAGTTTAAAATCCAGTTGACAATATCAGGTGACAAACCTAGGTTGTGCATTTTAGTAATGAGTTTTTCATGTGAGACTTTATCGAAAGCTCTACTAAAGTCCAAAAGAATTACATCAGTAGGGATACCCACATCTAGTAGAGTACTTATATTATTGTAAAAAGATATCAGATCTGTGGTGCAGGAATACTTGGGAGTAAACCCATGCTGATTTGAATCATAAATTCCTAATTTTTTACAATCTTGATCTATTAGAGACTTCATTACTCGTTCCATTAATTTACCAGCCACTGAGGTCAGGCTGATTGGACGATAATTTTGCACAGAACCTCTATTGCCTTTTTTAAATATGGGAGTAACTATTGCTGAATGCCAATCATTTGGTACAATGCTTTCTTGTAAGGATTTATTGAAAATAATTGACAAAGGTATAGAAATATTTATAGAGGTTTCGATCACAAACCATGGATGAATACCATCTGGGCCTGGACTAGTATTTTTTTTTAGTTTTTTGATAGCCTGTATAATGTCAGTTGGATAGAACCTATGATAATCTACATGGTGAACTTTAAATGTACTAATAGGCGATTTTTGAGAGAAGACAGAATAAAAGTACTTATTAAAGAGATTCGAGGTTTCTATATCAGATAGAGAAGAGCCATTAGTTATAATGGGACCAATGGTCCTTGATACACCTTTTTTACTATTTATATAAGAGAAAATAGATTTGTGACAGTCTTTTGTGTGAGCTAGTTTAAATTCTAGCTTATTTTTTGCCAATTTAATAGAATTTTTTAAGTTTTTCACAGATAGTCTGTATTTATGTAATAGAGTAGTTTTAAATGGAACAGAACTATTCATAAGTTTCCTAAAAAGTTAAATTTTTTAATTTAATAAGATTTTTAATTGTCTTGTTGAACCAAGGGGGAATTGTTCCTTTATTATTAAATTTCCTCTTAGATGGAATAAAGGTATTTTCCAAATAATGTACAATGTTTTTAAAAAAGTCCCAAGCTGCTTGTGTTGTACAATTAAGAAGATTAGATTCCCAGTTTTGTAAGTATTTATTGATTTTAGAAAAATTTGCTTAGTTATACATTTTTGTATAGTATAACTTCCTTTGTGTAGTTTTAAACTGTTGAATTTCAAAAAGAATAGATGAATGATCACTGGTCCCAAGTGGATCCCAAATTTGTAAATTGCTGATTAGTTGCTCCATGTTAGTAAATAATAGATCCAAAATATTAGGACCTCAAGTGGGTTCAGTAACAAGTTGTTGTAATCCAGTACTAACTACCACATCTATTAGTCCTTTCTCGGCATAGGACTGTCCTGAGAATGAGTCCCAGTTAATATGAGGGAGGTTAAAGTCAACAAATATTACAGTATCTTGAGATTCTGAAAAATGTGTAATTTCTTTAAACATATCAGTTGTGTAATCTGAATTTGAAGATGGAGGCTGATAGATGTTACCAATAGTTATATAGGACTGCTCCTTCAATAAGATTTTAACCCATATACTTTCCAAAGGAAAGGGAGAACACACTTCAAAAGAAGGAATATCATTTCGAATGTACATACAAACTCCACCGCCTTGCTTATCTAATCTGTTTTTATGATATAATTTATAACCTGGAATTTCTCTGGACCAAATTGAGGATGCGTCCCACCAAACTTCAATTACTCCCACCACACCTATATTTAAAGTTTTACATTTGGCTTCGAGTTCTGCAAATTTGAGTTGGTTTAAAGATCTTGCATTCAAAGCTAGGCATTTACATTTAGTTGTAATAATATTTTGATAAGCAGGCAGAAACAATCCCAAAAAGGATTACTACCTGGGAGGAGAGAAGCTAGCCTCCACCAGCCAGGAGAGGGACCTTGAGTTCATTAAATCAGAAGACCTGAAGGTGGCTAACAGTGTGAAAAGGCGGCACTAAAGGCAAGTGGCATGCTGGGCTGCACTGGGATGGGAATCATGAATCACAGGAGGGAAGTGGTGTTACCACTCTACAGGGTGCTGCTGTTCCCCCACTTAAAGTACTGCATACAGTACTGGAGACTGCACCTCAAAAGGGATATAGACAGAATCGAGACGTGCGGAGGAGGGCCATGAAAATGATTCAGGGACTGCACCATATGACATACCAGGACAGGCTGAAGGAACTCAAAGTAAACTTCCTGGAACAGAGGAAAGAGAGGGGTGACATGACTTGAGATTTTTAAATATATGAGGGATATAAATAAGGTTAACATTCAGGAGCTTTTCCAATTGAAAGAGAGCAGGAGAACAAGAGGGCATGACATGAGGCTGAAGGGAGGGAGGTTCAGGAGTAATACAAGGAAGTTCTTCTTTACAGGTGGACCCATGGAATAGCCTACCCAATGAGGTAGTGGGGGCCAAACTGGTAAGTGAGTTCAAAAACACATGAAATAGACATGAAGGCAGCATATTGAAAGACAAAGGAGGGGAGGGGAGAGGGAATAGCACCAGGTAGGTTCTTGGGCAGACTAGAAGGACCTTGTGGTCCCCTTCTGCCATCACTTTCTATGTTTCTAATTTTCTATGTTTACTAACATACTAAAATGCCAGCAGAATAGGCCTAACGGTCTTTCGTGTCTGCTCGTTTGGTCAGCCCCCTCCCTGGGAGCCAACCTTGTGGCTCCCGTCCCTCTCTCTGGCTTCTCCCTTCCCAGTCCCGGATATACTCACTGCACTGTTTTTTGCTTCCAGAACCCTTCCCCTGTACCTGTCCCACCCCCTCTTGAACCCCTCCACTGTTTCTGCCTCCACCAGCCCCTGGGCAGTGCATTCCATGGCTCCACCACTCTCTCAGTGAAGTAGCACCTCCTCCTTTCTCCCCTGAATCTCCCCCCTCCAGCTTCCACCCATGCCCTCTAGTTGCCCCTCCTCCTTCCATCGGAGCACCCTGACTGCTCCTCCCCTATTTACCCCCTTCATGTACCTGAAGACCTCTATCATGTTCCCCTGGTCCCTTCTCTTTTCCAATGTGTACATATTTAGCTCTTCGAGCCTCTCCTCATAGGTCCTATCCCCCAGGCCACAAATCATTTTGGTTGCCCTCCTCTGAACCCTCTCCAGGAGTTCAATGTCCCTCTTTAAATGTGGCCTCCAAAACTGCACGCAGTACTCAAGGTGCGGCCTCACCAAGCAGTTATACAGTGGGAGTATCACTTCCCTCTTTCTGGAGGTGAGCTCCCTAGCAATGCATCCAAGTATCCTGTTGGCCTTTGCCGCTGCCCTCCTACAAGTCTCCGAGTTGTTCATCTTGACATCCACCACCACCCCCAGGTCTCTCTCAGCCATCAAGACTTGTAACATCCCCCCCAGGGTGTAACACCTGGGGAAGATCATTGCTGAACAAGAGAAACAGTAGGGGTCCCAATATGGACCCCTGCAGAACTCCATGAGTTACTTTTTTCCTTGATGAGATGGTTTGGGAAATGGACACCCTCTGGGAATGTCCTGTTAAATAAGATTTGACCCAGTACTAGGGGCCATCACATATACCCAGTGCTTCAATTTTTTTCTAACAGCAGGGAGTGGTCCACAAAGTCTAATGCCTTGAAAAGGTCTATAAAGAGAACTGCAGTTTTCAACCTAGCATCCAGAGAGAAGATCACCAAATCAGTAAACTCTAACAAAGCCATGGTGGTAGAATGCCCCCTTCTGAACCAAGACTGAAAAGGTGTCAATCCAAGTATTCTGTTGTAAATGTACATGCTTCTCTAAACACTTAGACAATATTGACAATAATGCAATTGGTCACTAATTCCCTGGGTCCTGAGCATCCCCTCCCTTATAAATTGGGACAATCTTACTATGCTTCCACAGAGACGGAAAATGACCTGAGCATAGGCTCCAACTGAATATGTAATTAACTATAGGGGCTAAATAGTCAGCTGCCAATTTTGGAAATTTACCCTCCACTTCATCAAGACCAGTGGTTCTGTGAACGTTAATTTTTTGTAAGCTCTTACCAACTTCAGAAATTCCCAGGATCTTAAAACGGAAAGTGGGAGATGAACCCAATTGTTTATTTTCTATGTTATTTGCTTGCTGATTTTTTGGGCAGTCAGTAGTCTCTAAACCTGGCAAGTTGACAAAATATGCATTTAATGTTGGATATTCCCTTTGAGTCTTTTGTCACATTTCCTTCATGGGCCAGCTGCATTATCTTTTGTGGTCCTGCTTTACCAGGACTAGTTAATTAGTTCACAGTTTGCTAAAACCTTCTAGGATCTTTATTTTCTATTTTTTGTTTATAGTATTTTGCTTTTGCTTTTTTTATTTGTTCTTCGCATGCTTTTCTCTTTTGCTTGAAAATTTCCCAGTCCCTTTCCTGTTTCGTCTTTTTAGCTATACACCAAAGTCTATTTTTTATCCTAATCATTTTTAATAGTTTTTCATTTATCCACAGGACTTTGGCTCTCCTTTTAAGGGCTTTTCATCTAGGGGCATGTTAAATCACATTTTTCTTTAAAGATCTCCAAAAAATATTCTACTGTTGTTTCGAGGTCGGGGATTAATTTACACCGGTTCCATTTTTTATTTTGCATGTCAAGTTTAAATTTGTTGACCGAGAAATGCCACATATCCCTGACCCAATTATTGTTATGTTGTTTATGTGAAAGTTGTTCATAGGCTAATTTGACCCAAACCAGGTTATGATCTCCCAACTAGGGTGGTAAGATACCAGTTCCCTGTACTTCAAACTGTGGGGAAGTGAATATAAGGTCCAAAATTGTCACTTCAGTTGAGGTAGTAGTGAATCTGGTAGGCTTTTTAATGTGTCGCTTTACTGCCAGGATTGATACTAGTTCTTTTAAGTTTCTTCCCCTTGGTTTGTACCAATCAGAGTTCATATCTCCCATTAGGACAAGTAATTTCTCCCTTCTGCTTTCATGAGTTTTATTTATTACTACTTCTAGTTTGTCTAAATTAGTTTTTGGCAGGGAATATATCACCCCAGTTACCATCTTGTAATTTATTAATTTGACCACTATGTATTCAGTGTTATTAGTGCTGCCCTTTAGCAGAGTTTCCAAAAATCCCAAGATTTGGTTTATGTATAGTATTACCCCCCTCCTTTTTTCCCCGATCTGATCTAAAATTTTGGTATCCTGGAATGGCGATTTATTTGTCAACTATATTCCCTGTGAGCCAGGTTTCAGTAAGCCTGAATATTCCAGGCTCTTGTTCAAGGACCATAGCCAGCAATAAATCCATTTTTGATGCCAAGCTTTGGGCATTATCATGTAACATTTTTAGGTGAAGACTAATATCAGCTTGTGGTCCTGGATTTAACTCTATATCTCCCCCTAGAGTCAAAAGCAAGATTTACAAAGTATGTTCCCTGTGTAGCCTTTTGTGTAAACCATATGGATCGACCATCATCATCTGACTGGCTGAGCAAAAGTCATTCCAATTTCTAGTGAAAGTGTTTCTTCTTCTTTTATAGCAAATTAATAAATTCTTCTGTTCATTTAAAAAACGTTTGAGTAGGCCAATGGGCTCAAATTCTTCTGTTTGTTTTGTTACGTATTCAATATATAGGCTCATCAGGCAGCAGACGGTCGTCACCATTAACAATCTCAGTACATGCATGATTTCCCCTTTTTTGTTAAGTAAATGTATAACCTAGTGTGTCAAATAGAGTATGATTTGCAACTGGGACTTAACCCAGTTAGTTTTCTCATTTAATAACTTATTTTAGCAAACAGCATTTAGTTTAGCACACAAATATATTTACTATGTGGCCTAAAAACCACTTCCTGCTGCATGTGAAAAAAGTCAATATATATACTTAATTAATTAGGTTACAAGCAGAGGGCCCTTATGTACATTTCTGCCTAATCAAGTTATAAGCTTAGCTACGTTACTCTTAGAGGCTTCTACCTAGTACACTTATAAAATACAATTGGGCTTGCCCAGGTATAATACTTTTACTATATTACTACAACATGTACTATTAAAAACAATGTTAAAACTGTAATGATATCTATCAATATCCCCCGAAGTGCTCGCTCACTCTAACAGGTGGCATGGCCTTTTAAAGGACTCTAGCCCCACCCCATTGAACATGTTTTACTGTCCGATGACTCCTGCGAGCCCCCTAGACTCTGGTAAGCTGAAAACAGCAGGCAAAACAGTTTGAACCAGCAGTCTACGGAATAGCTATGTGCAGGAGGCAGCAAATATGTTACCAGTTTCTGTTGTGAAACACTGCCTCCTGGTCTCCGGTGTTGATTGCAGGTCACTTCAGGTATCAGAGGAGCAGTGGACTGTGAGAGTCATGGACTGAAATGTCTGCCTGAAGGTCTCTCTTGAGATGTCATACCTTTTAAGAATTTCTCTCTTCACAATGTCAGTTTTCTGACTGTGTAGTGTCCATATTGCTGTAGGCAAGTTGGGCTTTACCTGTCAGAAAAGGTACCAGCCTGATTGCCCATTGCTGCTTTGGCCATTGGCAGGCTGTGGCAACCCTTTCAAAAGTTGTCAGGTATGCTTCAGTATCATCTGAGGGACACAACTTTGTAAGTTTAAGGTATTTTAAGTTGTTTGTGTCTTGTTGCTCTGCTGGACCAGTACCAGATCCTCCAGCTTTGAGAATTTGCAAAGCATCAAGCCATCACTGCTCCTGTTACTCCATCTCTTCTCTGTTTATCTAAACGCTGGATCCCTTCTCTGTGTCTCTAGATGCTGCATCTCCTCTCTGTGCCTCTAGATGCTGCATATTTTTCTCTCTGTTTCTTGGTCTTTCTTTGTTGTATAGCCCACCATTTGAAGAAGGCAGACCTGCTTTCAGATTCTGTCCCTCTCTGTTCTTCTTCTTCAGTTACTGGTGCTGTCTGTACAGTCTCATGTTGGGCTTTTGCTTCTGCTTCTGGTTTAACTACCATTCTGGCAATCACTCAAACTTCCTGGTTTAGAGTACGCACTGCATAAATCCCACTTTATCTGACATCCACTGTCGTTGAAGCATACATCAGGAAACAGAGACAGACCAGAAGGAATTGCAAAATTTGCAAATATCATTTTATTGTTATCAGTAACAATAAAATACAAAAATAAAATTATGCAGGATAGCTCTTCATACAGGCAGTTCAAACACACAGAGGTCCTTCATCTGAGAGTCTCTCTAAAATCTGAATCTCTCTCTCTCTCTCTCTCATCCCAAAGAAACATTGCTGTCTTTATATGAGATGTCTTTGCCTGACAGTTTTAACCTCTGCATCCTGTTCTTTTTTTTTTTTTGTATTATCTATTTACCTCCTCTGCCAGTGGCCCACCTCACCGGCCACTCTTTCAGGCGGCCAGTCTCCTTCGTTGCTGCCCCACTCCTCCAATCTGTAGCCATCTGTTGCCCCCTCATCATGCTGCCCCGGTTGTTCCACCATATCCCTTTGACAGAGGGGCCCTCCTACCCACAGGGGCAACTGGGAGGGGAGACTTCAGTGCCTAAAGGCACCTTCCGCCATCTGGGCCAGGGCAGTGAGGGGCACAGCATCAGGAACTGTCCCTGCTATCGCAGCATCGGGAGGATTGGGGCCGCTGTCATCTGGCTGTGAAGCAGCCATTTTCCTGTTTTCTGGATACCCCCTTTCGGAACACATGCCACGGCGTCCTGACTGCCCACGCATGTGTTGTGTGGTCACCTATGGCACAGTGTGCAATGCCAAGGCTGACTGCCAGGAGTCACCCAAGGGCAGCGTGTTCCTAACCCTCCCCCCAGGAGGAGAGTGTCTGATGGATGCTCTGGACCCTCCCTGCTGGCCTCCACTCCTGCCGCCCCGGTCTCAGGACGCAAACCCGGGTCACCAGCGTGCCAGGTGAACCCCTATCACCTGGTGCCGCAGAGCCAGCTTGCATCCTGTTCTTGTAAGTTTTGTCTCCTGTTTTTTACAAAATGCAACAAGACTTTTTCATTGGCCTTCCTGTGACCAGCCTAAATATTACATTAGTCTTCTGACTAGGTGCAACCAATTATGACATCCTGTTCTAGGGCTGATTTCCTGCTGATAATTTTGCAAACAAGCTTATGGAGGTCAAACTACAGTTCAAGGTTAACCCCTTGTATTACAGATTGCTCTTTTTAAAAGAAACTCAAATAGCTTTCTGCATTCATTTCAATCAATCAATCAATCAATCAATCAAAATCTTTATTTATTCAGGTGGACATCATTGAGCAAAGCTCATTTACAAGATGGACCTGATAGGTTGAGGAACAAAATAAGGGTACAAAAGCAGACATATACAAAAACACTTCTATATAAACAGATACAAAAATATAAACATATTTACAAACAAGGTAGCCAGGGATTAATGGCTCCAAAGCATGCTAGACCAGACAGTTATGATTGAAGCCTAATAAAATGTTAGAAGCAGCCTCCGAAATGAAAAATGACATGGGCGGGTTGGTGGGAGTTATGGATAGGGACTAAATCTACTAGTAATGATTAAGTGGGGTAGAAGTAAGTGTCAGTAGTATTTCAATAGTATAATTACATACATTTGCAAACCAATAGATTCTAGGTTCACATAAAGATTTACATATATTTTCTAAGCACAGAGAAGCAAGGGGAGACAGAAAGAATAGAAACAGCAGGTGAAGGAAGACAGAAAATAGGGGGCAATTGTGGGATCATCGAAGTGGCCAATGCCTAGGTGCCACAAGGAAAACTTGATTGTGCAGTCAGACAGGCAAGAGATAAAAAAGTGACAAAATAAGAGAGGATAGAAAAGAGCCTTGCTTTTAACACTCTCTGCATAACAAATGGGACAATATCTTACCCATCTCTGCCACACCTTCATTTGAGCAAAGTTTAATTACAATATAGCAAACTAGGCAATAGTACATTGTTTTGGTTCTTCCTGTAGTGCCCATATCCTGGATGGACTCATTGCAGTTACATAGAAACATAGAAATTGATGGCAGATAAGGATCACTAGTTCCATCTAGTCTGCCCATTTTCCCTGCCTACTGTAAAAGCCACAGACCCTACTTGATCTCCAGCTTTACCTCCTCGATCCTATTGCTAGGGTTCCCCTATGCCTGTCCCATGCATGCTTGAATCCCTCCACTGTGTTTTCCCCCACCACCTCTGCTGGGAGTCTATTCCATGCATCCACCACCCTTTCTGTGAAGAAATACTTCCTCATGCTACCCCTTAGTCTACCTCCTTCCAACCTCATGTCGTGCCACCTCGTTCCTGGACATCTCCTTTTCTGAAAGATGCTACCCTCAGGTACCCTATTTATGCCTTTTAGATATTTTTTATTTATTTCATTTATTTTAGTTTTTGTTGACTGGGTAAGTGTACTAGACAAATCCTGCCTATTTTCAGGCATGACCCTGGGGAGAGGAATACAGATGAATACCAACTGACCTTGAACCAGATTAAACTGTTGGTAGTATTTTTAGTGAATGAGGGAAATTTGGCCAGGACACCAGGGAAATTCCCCTACTTCCTGTGAGCAGGGGGGACCCTTTTTCCTGTGGGACCAAGATAGCGGCTCCCATGGATCCTGGTGTGGAAGTGTTGCAGTCTGTGAGCATGGAGTCCTTCATTCCGTGTGTGGAGGTACAGGGGACAGGACTTGATTTGGATTTTCTGCCTGGTGCTGTAGACACCGACATTGTTTCCGAAGTTCTACCTCAGCCAGCTGCTTTGGAAACCGGTATGCAGCCTGAAGATTTAGTTTCACTACAGTCTTCAGACCAGGAAAATGTTTTAGACCTTTCTCTTGAGGAAAAACAGCAAATTTTGCAGGCCGAATTGTCTGCTATTGAAGCACAGCTGAATGCAGAGAAACTGCTCTGCGAGGAAGATAAAAAACGTAAATGTTTGGGGGATGATTCCCCTGGTAAAGTTACTGGAGGTGTTTCCAAAGTTTTTATTTCTTCCTCTACTCCGCTGGCTTCATCAGTAGGTTATTTCAGGTCCTCCCCAGATGGCTACGTCATATTGTGGTAACGTGGAAGAAACTTGGTCCCCGGAACGGGTCCTAGAGGGGGCGGGTTGGTCGCAGGATGCCGCCGGCGTGTGGAAGGCTGACCTCACTCTAATATTAGCAGACAGTGTGTAGGACGCGGTCGAGGAATCAATTACACGTTCTCCTGTGGTTGGGGCTGATTTTGAGCAACAGGAGAAAATGGAGCCTTCAGATACTGTTTCTTTTTCCTCTCTTTTGACTGTGCCCCCACAAAGCTTCCAAACTCCCTCTGTGGACACAGGTCTGCCGACGGTTGTGGAGTCTTCTGATTTGGATGCTGCCCCCGATTCCCCTTTGGGTGAAAAGACTGATTCCGCCCCAACCTTTGCCAGTTTATTTAAGAAGCCTGTGGAACTTGCTAAATGGAGGAACGCTGTGCGATTTAGGTATCTAGGGGGTATGGAGACACCTCCTGATCGTTTATTTGTGGGGAAGGTCTTGCTAAAACAATCTTTGCATTTTACCTCCGCAGATGTTTATGCTCTCATTCATGCAGCAGGGGAATCCACTTTTGATATTAGTTTTCGAACCCCAGATCTGTTGGAAAAATTTTGGACTCGATACATGAATTTAAAGACTAACCCCCTGTGGACCCCCTTTCAAATTATTCCTTTAACTAAACAATCTTTTTGGGTTATCACTGTTTTGTTTCGTAATGAGGGGGTCAATATTCAGGATATCCTTTACTGGTTGGATAAATGCTGTGAGGTGCAAGGTATCCCTGAGCCCATTTTAGATGGGGAAGGTTTTTGGAACGGGGGTTGGAAAATAAAAATTAAATTACAGTATGAGGGTACAGACTTAAAACACTTGCCAAACTGTCTTTACATTGGGCGGGATAAGGGTTTCATCTTTTACCCAAGACAACCCCATAGGTGCTTTAAATGTGGGTCTGCCTGACTGTGAAATGCTTAAATGCATTCCCTGTGGTGAATTGGGTCACACGAGTTTCCATTGTACAAACTCTTTGAAGTGCACCTTGTGTGAAGAGGAGGGGCATTCCTTTCCAACTTGCCCCTGGGCATCTCATAATACTGCTGATGCAGACTTCACTATCCAAGATTTTTATATTCAAAAATCTAAATCGGCCTCTGGCTTTCGGGGTTTTTCTCCTTCTCCCCATACTGCTCCAGTTGTGGTGGATCCGGATGTGGTCAATTCAGATAATGCTGTTATAGTAGACTCCGAGGTTGGGAGTAGGGATATTACCCTGGTCCCTGGGGATGTCCCTCAGTCTTCTGTTTCTATGGCCCCTCCTAAGCCTCCTCCTCCTGTGAGTGATGGATTCCAGGAAGTAAAAGGAAAAAAGGAACGAAGGGACGAAAGGGTAAGGCTCAGCCTGGGAGTTCTGTGGGGGCAATTATTCATGACAATCCTTTTCATCCTCTTCGGGAAGGTATATCTGAGGATGATTTAGACTCTGACACTGCTTCTTGGGCTTCTTCCCAGGCTGAAGCCCCCTCTGATGCTGAATATCCAGAAGGTACTGTTGCCAGTCGAACTAGGAGGAGGCGTATGGGTGTGAGGGCCTGCTCTAGGAAAGTACCTTGACTCCCTCGTTGATCTCTGTAATGGGTCTGAGTCATTATGATTTAACTATAGTCTCTCTCAACACAAATAGTGTGTTGTCAGAGCGAAAGAGACTGGCGACTTTTTCTTTATTTTCAGATTTATGTTTTGATGTGGTTTTTTTTTTCAGGATACCAGGCTACAGTCCCAAACTGATGTGAAGATAGGGAGGGATGCCTGGGTTTGGGGAGCTAGTTTTTGGTCAGGAGGGACTGATCTTTGTAGTGGGGTAGGGGTTTGTTTTTCAACTCATAATATTAAAGTTTTTCATTCTGTAGACATTTTCCCAGGTAGAGCCCTTTTGTTGGATGTGCAGCTTCAGGAGATGGATTTTCGTCTCATAAATGTATATTCCCTCAAACTAAAACTGGCAGGATAGAGTTGTTTAAGCTTATTTTGCCATATCTTTTTATGTCTAGATATATACTTTTTGGTGGAGACTTTAATACAAGTAGATTGTTTTGGATAGGGTCCCAGGGTCTCTAAACTTTATTCGATTCACGTACCTTAATCATGTATTACAATTGACCGGGCTTGTTGATGCCTTTGCCTTTCCTGATATCCCTAAGCCCCCCCCCCCATACCTTTTTTAAGGGCCTTTTATCTACCCGGATACATTTTTGATTTTTATCCCCTCATTTAACTATTAGGCACAAATCTGTGACACCTGTTGCTACTTCTGACCACGGTCTCCTTGTGTTTCTCTTTCAGATCTTGATGCTACTGTTAGAGGGAAAGGGTATTGGAGACTAAATTTAAGTTTGATGGCAATTGATGACATCCGGGAGGGTTTTCAGGCCCTGGTACAAGCCAGACAATCTGTAGCTTTTCTATATGATTCTTTGGCAGACTGGTGGTCGGGTAGTAAGGCCTATTTTCAAAGATATTTTCAGTTGATGGGTAAATTAAATGGTACAAAACGAAAGGAGGATTATAAGGTTTTACAAGAACAACTTGTGTTATTGCAGTCATTACAGGTTTCTACTGGGACTTCTTATGTTGATCAAATAGAACAGATTAAGTATAACTTGACAAATTTGCAATATAATAGGATGAAATCCTTAGAAGCTGAACAAAAAAGGGGATGCACTGGGAAACAGGGCAGTGTTAATCCTTTTGATTCCTGCTCTGCTCAGTGTCACCATAAGGTCATGTACTCCCTTATATCTAAAGATAGGTCTGAGAAATTTGGGAACTTGGATATCATGAAGGAAGTGGAAAGTTTTGTACAGTCTAAATTTTCTTCTGTAGCTATCCTTGAAATAGAGGTGTTTGATTGGGTGGGTTCTTGTGATTTGGCACAAATCCCTGACTTTCTGAAATCTTCTTTGATTGCACCTGTTACTGAACATGAGTTGGGTTCCATTATTTGTAGTTTAAAACCAAGGGTAGCTCCAGGGCCTGATGGCCTACCGAATGAGTTTTATAAATTACTTTTTCCATTACTCCCCTCTGAGTTTGTTGCAGCTTTCAATTTTTTTCTGGATCCCTGTGTTTTACCAGGTAGTATGTACACTGGCCTTATTTTTTTTTCTGTTTAAAGCTGGTGATAGATCCCTTTTGGATAATTGGCAGCCCATTACTCTTTTAAATACAGATAGTATAATCCTGGCGAAATTGTTGTATCATCATTTAACTTTAGTTTTGGAAGATATAGTCCACCCCACATAGTTTTGTGCTGTTCCTGGGAGAAAAATAGCTGATGCACTGATTTTGCTTAGGGAAATTATGGAAAAGGGATCTGGAAGGGAAGTGAGTGGTTATTTAGTAGGTTTGGATCAAACTAAGGCCTTTGATACTGTTTGTCATGATTATTTATGGATTGTATTTCAAAGTCATGGTCTTCCAGTTATCTTCTTGAACTGGCTTAAGTTATATTACCAACAGGCTATAGTTAAACCTTATGTGAATGGCTAGGTGGGGGCTAGTTGTCTAGTTCAGAGGGGGGTAAGCAAGTTTGCCCCCTGAGTCCAGCTTTGTATATTTTGGCATTAAACCCGCTTTTAAGGAAATTACAGCTGCATGAAGATATTAGGGGTATTTCAGTGCATAGTGGGGATATGGAGGTTAAAAGTATAACCTATGCGGATGATATGTGCCTGGTGTTGGGGGACCAGGCATCAGCAAATACGGCTGCTCAGGAAACTATGCATTTTTCTCTATTAACTAATACCACTATTAATATTGCCAAAAGTATATGTCTTCCTATAGGTGACTTGGTTCCTAAAATTCCGTTTTGTTTTGGACATACCTTGTCAGACTCAACCACATAAATTACTGGGTTTTTTTTTTGGTATGGGGGACATGAGTACTTATAATTGGTCTCTTATTATATCAGACGCTAGG
The DNA here is from genome assembly GCA_016271365.2 of Neoceratodus forsteri. Lineage (NCBI taxonomy): Eukaryota > Metazoa > Chordata > Ceratodontiformes > Ceratodontidae > Neoceratodus > Neoceratodus forsteri. The sequence continues at coordinate 244,114,768 of CM057454.1, read as the reverse complement.
GGGAAATTGGAAAGTGGAACTCTTGGCATATGTCCAAGCTAAAAAGAGTATATATGGTAAAAACCTTTTTCTTGCAAATGTTTCTGCATTTATGTGTGGTTTTTCCACTAACTGTACGATTAGAGACTGTACTCTATGGTTTATTTTTTCAATGTATTTGGGGTAGCCGGCTTAATCCGATTAAAAGAGGGGTTTTGTATTGCCCTATCAAAGATGGTGGATTGCAGATGATTCACCCTATTGTTTTTTTCTTTTCTTTATTTTTGTATGGGAATTTGACGCCAGTGATGGGCGATGGGCCCAAGGTTTGGAACCCCTGGGTTTCTGACCAAATTGACCCGTGGCTTCTTTTCTAGGGTATTGAGTCCACCATTCCAAAACAAAAATCCAGGGCCTCCCTTCATATATGCAGTATATTTTTGGGAAATTGAAGCTATGGGGTATTACTAGGAGACAATTATTGACCCTTTCTAGGAAAGAGATGTATGTGTCTATTGTCTCTAGTTTTTTTATTGACGTTCCTAGATATTGGATTAAAACTCCAAGTGAAACTGCAATTATAGGAAAAATATTGCTTAATCCTAGATTGCAGGGAAAGATGTGGGATGTTCCTTGGTTAAGTGTTCATGACAAACTAAATGTACGGAATAATTTGAAGCATAAGGGATTAGCTGAGAAAGTGTGCCCTAGGGATGACATGTGCCATGGGGTTTTGGAAACTGTAGATCATTTATTTTTATGTTTGCTTGTACGCATGTGCAAGAAACATAGTGCCATCATCCAAGTTTTCCAGAGGTGTGTCAGCCTCTTCCAATAAAGTCAGTGTGTTTGCAGGCGCGGTCGCAGTGCACCAATCACTGCTCCAGCTGTCCATGACAGCTGAAAATGCAGTGGCATACAGCTGAAAGGGAGAGCTCCGCTTCAGTGAGCAGAGCTCCTCCCTCCACACACACGCGCGCACGCACGCACACTGAGTGCTCATGCGCCTCCCCCCACACTGTACAGCCAATGGGGTGCCCAATCCCCCGTCGGCTCCGCCCCCCAAAGCATTCAGGTGCCACGCTGGAGCCCACCCAGCATGGCAAAATGTTTATAGCCCGCCAGGGGTGCCCAATCCCCTGTCGGCTGCATGCCCCCCCCAAAGCATCCAGGTGCCACGCTGGGAGCCCACCCCAGCGTGGCAAAATGATGTTATGGCCGACAGGGGTGCCCAACCCCCTCAAGCATCCAGGTGCCAGGCTGGGAGCCCACCCCAGCATGGCAAAATGATGTTATGGCCGACGGGGTGCCCAATCCCCCATCGGCTCCTGCCCCCCACCAACATCCTTCCAGCTGCCACGCTGGGAGCCCACCCCAGCATGGCAAACGTCCCTCGTCGTCTTAGGAAATAAAAAAACCCTGTAAATTCAAAAACTGTCCCTCAGCGCTTCTCCCTGCCCCCCTCCCAGAACCCGCACCCACTCGCACCCTGCCTCCCCACCTCCCCACCCCATACTTACCTCCAGAGCTCGGTGCAACAATCTTGATGGACGGGAACACGTCTGCACTCTGAACTGAGGAAATGCTGGTAAGCTGTATAATGGGATAGATAGGGTTTTTTCAACTTTATTGCATATCTCAGGCATTTTTTGGAATTTTTGCACCAAATTTTCAACATGGGGTTTTTGGGACCCCTTCTCATGAATGCTGTCACTGTCATGGCGTTATTCCGGCCCGAAGGGTGATTTCGCAGCCACTGCATGAAATCACTGTTCCAGAATGAGTAATGAAATGACACTGCCAGTGTTCATAAGGTGGGCTCTCAAAAAGCCTATTTTGAAAATTTGGTGGAAAAATTCCTAAAAATGACTGTTTTACGCGCATGCGTTGCGCAGTTCCTACGCACGCTCATAAGTTCGCGAATTTTCAATATTTTCACTCCAGATTTTCAACATTGCCATTTTACCACACCTTCTTATGAGCAGTACAGCTGTCATTTTTCACATCTCACCCAAAATGTGTTTCCGCCCATGTAGCGCTCAATGGCACAGTCGGTGTGTGAAATCAATGTATGGGACACATTAAGAAAATCACAGTGACACTGTTCATGAGCAGAGGTCATAAACTGACTATGTTGAAAATCTGGTGAAAAAATTCCTTAAAATGACTGTTTTACGAGCGTGCATTGCGCAGTTCCTACGCATGCTCGTAAGTTTGCGAACTTTCAATATTTTCACTCCAGATTTTCAACATTGCCATTTTACCACACTTTCTTATGAGCAGTGCAGATGTCATTTTTCACATCTCACCCAAAACGTGTTTCCGCCCATGTAGTGCACAATGGTGCATTTGGTGTGCGAAATCAATGTGCAGGACACATTAAGAAAATCACAGTGACACTGTTCATGAGCAGAGGTCTTAAAATGGCTATGTTGAAAATTTGGTGAAAAAATTCCTGAAAATGACTGTTTCTGACGTGTGTTGCAGAGTTCTACACACACGCTCGTAGGATCCTAAATTTCAATATTTTCACTCCAGATTTCAACATTGCCATTTCACATTAGCGGTGAAAATGGCAGTATTCTGAAATCTGAGTGAAAATTGAAATTTGTGAACTTTATGAGCAATACAGTTGCCATTTTCACATCTAAGCCCACAACGTGTTTCTGCCCATGTAGCGCACAATGGCGCAGTCGGTGTGCGAAATCAATGTATGGGACAAGTTAAGAAAATCACAGTGACACTGGTCATGAGCAGAGGTGTTAAAATGGCTATGTTGAAAATTTGGTGAAAAAATTCCCAAAAATGACTGTTTTAGGAGCGCACATTGCGCAGTTCCTATTCACGCTGGCAAATTTGCGAATTTGTAATATTTGCACACCAGATTTTCAACAGTGCCATTTTACCGCACTTCCTTATGAGCAGTACAGCTATCATTTTTCACATCTCGCCCAAAATGTGTTTCCGCACATGTGGCGCACAATGGTACAATCGGTGTGCGAAAACAATGTTTGGGACAGATTAAGAACATCACAGTGACACTGGTCATGAGCAGAGGTCTTAAATGGCTATGTTGAAAATTTGGTGACAAAACTCCAAAATGACTGTGTTACGAGTGAGCATTGCGCAGTTTCCACGGACCCTCGTAAGTTCATGAATTTGTAATATTTTCAGTCCAGATTTTCACCAGTGGCATTTTTCCACACTTCCTTATGAACAGTACAGCTGTCATTTTCCACACATGGCCGAAATGTGTTTTCTCACTTTCAGCACAGAACTGCGTGGTCGCTGTGGGAAATCATTGTTCGGGACAGATAAAGAAAATCACACTGACACTGTTCATGATCGGAGGTCCCAAAATGCCCGTGTTAACAATCTGCTGAAAAAAAATCCCCAAACTAGTTACATTATGGGTGTACGTTGCACAGTTTCTACGCACACTCGTGACTTCACCAGTTTTTTAAGATTTTCACAGCAGATTTTCAACATTGCCATTTTTTACACCTCCCTATGAACAGTACCTCTGTCATTTTTCACATCCTATTCGGAATGTGTTTTTGCACCTGTGGCGCCAAATGCCATAGTCACTGTGCAAAAGCAGTTTTCGGCTAACAAACTGATATTGCCACTGTTCATGAGATGGGGGTCACAAAAAAACCATGTTGAAAATTTGGAGTGAAAATACCAACGAATGCCTGAGGCATTAGGGTTTCCGACCATAACGCCCCACCCTGTATAGAATGACAGGCATCAGGGGTGTGACTTGGGATTCTTGCCTGTCATGCTCATACCATTCCACCCCCACCCACACCCTGCAGCCAGTGAGAGGCATCAAGGTGTGCCTCGGACTCTTCAGGCCCAAACTTCACCCCTTTCTCCTATACCGCACCCATCTCACCATATTTCCTGATGGAATGGGGTGCACATAAAGGCCAAAGACCCCAAGGCACACCGTGACACTTGTCAGTGTCTGCAGGGTAGGGTGTGGTGAAATGGCGTGGTCGTTATGCCTGACGACCCAAAGGCACACCCCAATGCCTGTCACTCTCTGCAGGGTGGTAGTGGGGTTGGCTTCAGTTCAATACTTCGTTACCATTCCTATTATGCAGCTCTGTAATTTCTACACTACCAATGCCAATGCCAGCAAGCAAACATTCGGCATTGACAAATGCTTGTTTGAATGTCCTTTTATTTTGTCCTATTGGTTATTTCTTTATTCACAGTGGCTTTCTTTTCCTTTTTCTTGTCTAACTAGAGATATTTTGTTGTTGGGTCTGTTACCAAAGAAATGGATTAAGTATGATTCAGGAACCGTTCATGTAATTTTATTGATACTCAAGTACCATATATGGCATACGAGATGCCAATTGACTTTATATAAAAGAAGGGTTACTGCTGAACAGTTGTTCTGGACTGTATATAATTCCTTTAAAGGTTCAAGGGATTTGGACTTTTTCACTTGTTCACGCTCCCTTTTTCAAGAGAGGTGGCGTCATATGGACAGGTTTTTGGATGTGGGGTAGGTCTCCGCACGTGAGATGTATTATATTTTAGGAGGTATTGTCAGGACAATTATTTATGATTTCTTCTACTGCTTATTTTTTATGTTTTATATTTTATTTTTGTATGCTTTCATATTATTTTGTATGATTTTTTTGTTTGAATTTTCAATCTTTTTTCCTCTGCTCCTGGGAAGGGGGGTTTCTAATATTTCTTTTTATTAGTTTGGAGACTATGAAAATGAATTTTTGTATTGATTGTATGATGTAATACTTATTTACATTTGCCTTTATTTCTGTATTATGTTTGTGTGCAGTAACACTTTTTTGTGTATATTTTGATTTCAAGTTTTAATAAAAAATTCCCCCTACTCTTTTCGATAGGTGCCATGGGATCTTTAACATCCACCTGAACTACCACCAATCAAGGCAGATGGGACCTCGGTTAATGTCTCATCCGAAAGACGGCACCTCAGAAGTGCAGCACCCCTCTCATGCTGCACTACAGTATCAGTACTGGGATATTAACCCAAGTGCCAGATGTGGGAACTGAACCCACAGCCCTCTGATCTCCCGGCCTCAGAGGCGAGTGTGCTACCTACTGAGCCACTGACACTGCATATTTGTAGGTTAATTATTTTTTTTTTTTTTACTTTTTAAAACTCTTTTTATTAATCGTAAAGCCCAAGTATAGTTTACATACATGTAGAGAAAATGAATCATTTTCAGATGTTATATAGGTTTTCGAAACATGTCAGAGTTATCTTTCCATCTTGATACAATAGTATGTTTTGTTCCTGATAAAAAAAACATACTTGTAAGATCATTCCCAAACATTTTAATACTTCACCATCCCCCTCTCAATGCTAAATTAGTGGTTAACTGGGTACTGTTTTCCACACTTTCAGTTTTCACACAGAGGTTTGTTACCTTACCTGTGTTGTCTTCTAACTATTCCCTTCCAGGTCATGTTTTTCCTCACTTGAAAGTGCAGAAGAATATGGAGTAAAAGTCTGTCCTACCTTCCAGCAGTCCTCTTGCACCCCTCCAATGACCTGCTCCACACCTCCTTGGTACCCTTAGAGGCTTCTCCTTTACCTCTGGCTCCTCTGGTACTTCATGGCATCACCAGCCTAGAATTAGATGTACGAGGGACAGCAGCTTAGTGTGAAAATAAAAAAGTTTAACACAGTGGTACAGTACTAAAAGAAAAGGACCCCAGATAGAAAATGAGGATTGCATAAATCTGACTTGGACTTATGTCTGTTACTAAATACTTGTCTGCTTCAAATAAACTTTTCCATATCTATTAACTGGTAACAATAAAATACTTAACTATTTACAACATAACCAGTGTGTGTCCAGTTTACTTTCATCATTTTACTATGAGTTTCCTCGCTATGGTTTGGGGAACTGCACTAGACAGAGGGGGTAGGTGGTCCCTCCTTAGTCCTCTCCCTGACCTCCATGTTTCCCATCTAGTTCCATACATCGCACCCAGCCCTCCCAGTGTTCCCTAAATTTCTCTATTGTGAGGCATAATGTTGCTGTCAATTGTTCCGTATTACAGATAGTGGATACTCTGTTTTTCCATTCATGTAACTCTGGGGTCTCTGGGTCTAGCCAGTGCGCAGTCAGGGTTTTCAAAGCCGTCCGAGTCATGCATTGGAAAATGTCTCTTTTCTTTCTGCTCTGAATACCTGGAATGGTCTGGCCTAGTATATAGTGGGAGAATGTGTCTGGCATGGCCATAGGTGCCGGAACAGGGGGGGCCACTAGGGCTATGGCCCTACCACTTTCATAAGTGGCCCTATCACTTTTTGCTATCATGGTAATATATTTAATAGGAGAAAATTTACCCCTTACATCCTTGGCCCTACCACTTTTCAAACCGTTCCGGCACAACTGGGCATGGCCACCCCCCAAATCTGAGACAACTCCTCTCTGATTTGTTTCCAAAACCCCTGTATCCTGGGGCATGACCATAGGATGTGGTAATGCGTTCCTCTATTCCCACAGTTCCTCCAGCAAACGTCTGTATTCGTGGTCCCAAAATGTCTGGTGGCTGTTGAAACATAAAAGAAATGGTTAATTATTTTTATTCTAAATGTTTTCCAATTCTGAGATGCTGAGATCCGCCAGCCACTCAAACATTCCCCCACTGGTAATCCGATGACTCCTGACTCTTTCTGCCATCTATGTTGTAGGTCACTCAGATTAACACCCCTGGCCTGCATCAGTAATTTGTACATGGTGGATATGCACCCTAAGCACTCAACTGGTTTTGTACGCCAATAAAGAAATTCCTCCCAAATTGTCTTGCCTCTGCTTATCCTTTGGCCGTCTCCTGATCCAAACAGGTAACTCCTGGCCTGCAGGAACCTATAGAAGTCAGTTCTGTCTAACTGGTATTTATTTTTAATAGTCTGGTAAGCACACAATGATCCCCTTCTAACAGTTGTTCAAATCTTGTGAAGGCCTTTCAGTTCTAACTTCTAAACCCACTATACTGGTGTCCTGGCACAAATTCCAGGTCCCCAACAATTAAGGTCAGTGGTCCTATTTCATTTGGTGTCTTTGTTAGTACTCTTAGTGGGCCCTATGCACAAAAAACAAGCAAGTCGAGCATTGTTCTACACCTGTGGGGTTCCGCGCGTGGACCGTACTCACCAATGCCGGCCTCTGCAAGGCCCCATTATGCAGCCCAGCCCCCCAGGTGCAAAGGATCCCTGGGGGAGGCCGGGTGCAGAGCGGAAGACCCAGGCATATGGCCAATCAGCTGACTGCCTGGGTCTCTGCGGTGGATCACTTGCACCCATGGGGCACCATGTTTGAAGCTGGCACACAGTGTGCCACCTGCACCAGAGGGGGCCTGTGCCCTGTTAGCTGCTCCCCACCCACAGAGGGTTGCCCCAACGTAAGGGGCATCCCTACTGGGGGTCCACAGATCCCTGCTGTCACCACCACACCCAGTGGCTGCGACTTGAGGGGTACATACTGGGGCTACTTCTGCCCTGATGTGGTGTAATCACTGGTCCCCCGTGCATAGCACTTTGTGCAGTTGTGCATCGCATGAAGTGCCGGCCTGCCCCCTGCACCACCCCCGGTGCACGGAGCTCCATGATCAGCCAGGGGATTGGGTGCATAGAGGGCATAAGTGTGTCGGTACTGCTGCGGAGAGGGCGCAGTGGGTGTGGCAGGTGTGGAGTGAGTTATGCAGTGCATACCCACTCTCCACATTTATGCATAGGGTCTATTCTTTGTATTATTGAAAGGGAGTGTTTTATCCAGGGGTTGGAAATGTGCTTTTTTTTTTAATTTGCATTGATTTTGGCTGTCAGCATAGCATATATGGGGATGGGTAATTCTTTCATAGTCTCCATTTCATACCACCTTGACGCTTCTTTCTGTTTAGCCTACATGACCAAATAAGGGATCTGTGCTGCAATGTAACAGAGCCTGAAATCTGGAAGGCCTAGTCCCCCTTCTTCTCTAGGAAGTACCAGTCTCACCCTTTCCACCCTAGGTTTTCACACACACACACACACACACACACACACACACACACACACACACACACACACACACACCATTTAAGGTCTTTCTCAAGTTGCTTCCAAAATGTTCCCAGAATATTGATGTGTAATGTTTGAAATAAAAATAAATATCATGGCAAGATGTTCATCTTTTTAATGCCAGTTCTGCCTGAAAATGAAAAGGGAAGTAAGTGCCATATTTCTAAGTCTGCTTTACATTCCTTTGCCAGTTTTTCATAGTTTAGTTTAAATAAATTTTTAATATTCATGGTAATTATTATTCCTAAGCATTAAATCTTATTATGTCTAGCCCATGCAAATTGGGACCCTGTCCTTTCCTCTTGCATTAGTGTCCCACTAATATGGATTGCTTCCATTCTGGTATCATTAATTTTGTACCCAGACACTTTCCCATATTCCTCAAGGACTATCTGTAGTGTCAGAATGCACTCCTCTGGGTCCCGTATGAATATAAGGACATCATCAGATTATAGGGATATTTCTTGTTGTATGCCAGTCTTCTCTGTTCCTTTTATAGTTGGGTCATCCCTGATCCTTATCGCCAAAGGCTCTGTACATAGTGCAAAGAGAAGTGGTGAAAGGGGACAGCCCTGCCTTGTCCCACGGACCCGTGGGAACCTTTGTGTATTCACCCCGTTTACCTTTCCCACTGCTTCTGGTTTTCTGTATAATGCCTCAATACATGCTCGAAAGCCTGGGCCAAAGTTCATTTCTGCAAGTACCCCCTTCAGGTAACCCCATCTGACTCTGCTGAATGCCTTCTAGGGACAGGGCCAGCTGTATATGTTTTGAACCTTTCTGGGTTGTGAGGATATTTAGGAACCTACAAATGTTATCCTATAGTATTCTCCCCTTTGTGAAACCTGTTCGGTCAGGGATTGCCAGTTTTTGCACCTGCTGATGCAGTCTATTTGCCATAATAGAGATGAAAATGTCATATCTACGAGTAATAATGATAGTGGCCTATAAGAGCTGCATTGTTGTGGATCTTTTACTTGTTTTGGAATCACAGTTATTTATGACTGTCTCCATGAGTCAGGTGCTGGTCCCCCCTCTAGAATTTTGTTAAATATGTTTTGTAGCAGGGGGTTAGCTTGCATACTGATTACTTTTTATATAATTCGGTAGGGAGCCCATCTGTTCCTGGAGCCTTACTACATTTTAGATTTTTAATTGCTGTGGCTATTTCTGTGTGTGAAATGGGGGTCTCTAAACTATTTCTCTCTTCCTCCTGTAGGTGGGGTCGGGTCACTAATTGCATAAATTGATCTAGATTTTCATCACCATCCTCTACCCAAGTGTCCGAGTACAGCTGTTTATAATAATCTGCAAACACCGCTAGTATTTCTGCTGGCTTGGTGTGAACAGTTGTAGCATTAAATCACTAATTAAAATAGAGAAAATCAAAGTAGAAAATAAATACTCACATAAAAAGGACTAAAAAGCTTTTACGCTTATGTTAACAGTACAAACAAGCTAATGGCAAAATAAATACTATACATAACAATGGCAACCCTATCAATGACAATAAGGAGATAGCCAACTGCTTTAACCTATATTTTGCTTCTGTATTTACTCAGAAATGTCCAGGTACACACAATCTTTGTATGGATGATACCCCACAAATAAAAATCTGCTCTAAAGTGGTTTTGGAAGACCCATGTAATTTAAAAACAACTTCCTTTCCTGGTCCTGACAATATTAGTCCAATTGTCCTCAAGCAACTAGCCCACATACTAGTATATCCCCATACCCTACTGTTTAATAAGTCACTGGACACTGGCCTTATACCCCCTAGACTGGAGAAGGGCCATTATTGTCCCAATCCATAAGAAGGGAAACAAAACCAATGTTACCAAGTACAGGCCGATCAACCTTACTTCAGCTTGTTGTAAGCTGATGGCAAGGTTGCTAAAAACATTCATTGAAAAGGAGGTCGCTAGGCTGGGACTCCAGGATCCCACCCAGCATGGCTTCAGAACAGGTCTCTCTTGCATAGCCAATCTAGTATCCTTTTACATCTATGTAAGTGACCAAATGGACAAAGGGGTACCTGTTGACGTAATATATCTAGATACTGGAAAAGCTTTTGACACAGTACCCAATGACTTGCTTATTAAGAAACTTTTAGCAATGAGTACAAACAAATATATAGTTAGGTGGATTCATAACTGGCTTACAAATAGAAAGCAGTCTGCTAGGATAAACTCAGTTTGCTCTGAATATAACAATGTGACTAGTGGAGTACCACAGGGCTCGAGGTTGGGGGCCCATACTATTCGGACTGTATATCAGTGACATGGGCAAAGGCCTTGGTAGTGTTGTCTACAAGTTCACTGATGACACTAAGAATGGAGGAGATGTATCCTCCTACTTAAAATATCAAACACTAACCCATGATCTTTTTATGATTGAACAATGGGGACTCGAGAATAAAATTATATTTAATGAAAATAAATGCGGCGTCCTACATTTCGGATGTAAAAATCAAGGATATAAATACCAACTTAACGGCAAAACACTGACAGCCTTAACTAGCGAAAAAGATCTTGGGATATGGGTCGACTCCAAGTTGCCAGCCTCGACTCATTGTCGAAATACTGCCTTAACTGCCAACAGACTTTTACGTGGTATTAATAAAGCTTTTCAAACTAGGGACAGTGACTATATCCTCAAACTTTATAAAACATACATTATTCCCCATCTAGACTATGGTACACCCTTATGGAGTCCCTATTTAAAACAGGATATCAAACTTATGGAAAAAATCCAGAGGAGACTCACCAAATTCTTCACAGGACTTTAAAATCTAGAGTAAGTGAATAGATTAAGGAAATTGAAACTCTTTTCTTTAAAGACCCGAAGAGTAAGGGGAGACCTATTATTTAAGTATAAAGTTATGCATGATTGTGTACTGCGGAATCAATGTGGTATTCGACTAGGACAAAGAAACAACATTCTTAGATCCCATAATAAACAAATCATGATACCTAGGGTACATACTGCCAAACGTTTTAACTATTTTAACATACGCATAGCCAGATCCTGGAACAGATTGCCAAATTCTACAGTTAATGCTCCCTCATTTGATACATTCAAAAAACACCTGGACGATTTCCTACTGAATAATAATGTTGGGATATAAACCTACTATGAGTGGGAGACGATTCAGTGGGCTTTTTGCCTACTTTGTCTTATCACACCAAGTTATACCAAGTTAAAGCATCCTTTAATTTTTAACTACTGTTCTGCTAATCATCTGTTTTCTAAGTTGCCAAGCCAGTAATCTGTTGCCCTGTTCCCAGCCTCATAATATCATTGTTGTATGTAGCATAGACTCCCCTCTATCTTTTTCTCTAACAGTTTTTTTATCTCTACAATCTTGGAGCCGTCTCTTCACGGCTGTTTTTTTTAGGGTTATTTTGTGTTCTGCTTCCAAGTCAAACAACTGCTCTTCCAGTTGCAGTCTCTTTTTGTCATTTTCCCTTTTTTTACCTGATGCATATTGAATGCTCACTCCCCTTAGTGTGGCCTTCGGCCCCTCCCATCGGTTGGCATCTGAGGTGTCACCCTCTTTGTTATTCTGGAGATATGCTTTTGTTTCTCCTTGTATCAGTTGGCAACAATCTGGATTATCTAATAGTGAAACATTAAGCCTCCAGAATGTGTTTTTATTTATAGGTGCCACTGTCAGTTCTATTATTACTGGTGCGTGATCTGATGCAGTTATCTGTCTAATTTCACTCCTATCCACTACAAGTAAATATTCAGTTGACAACAGGAAGAAGTCTATCCTGGAATATTGGCCATGTGGGTGAGAAAAGAAGTTGTAGTTTCGGTCTCTACCATGTAGGTGCCTCCAGATGTCTGTTAGCCCCGATTCTTCCAACAGCCCACAGAGTTTCCTACTTTCCCCTTGGGGATTCCTACTGGACTTCCCATTTCTGTCAATTTGGGGTTGTAGGATGCACTTAAAATCTCCCCCCACTATGAACAGGGATTTCTACTCTGATGGTTGTCTGAGTAGGTGGCGCTTAAAAAAAGGTATCCTGTCTTTACTTTCATTTGGGGCATATAGGTTAAGGTGTACACTGGGAACCCCGCTATAGGAACCCATAAACTTTACAAATTCCCCTTCTTTGTCTTCCTCTATTTTTTCCATCTCGGGGGGGGGGGTATTCTTCCTCACCAACACCACCATTCCCCTTCTATGTGTATGGTCCTCGTATGCTGAGGAGTACACTACCTCCACCCAACTTTTTAGTTTTTTGATGCTCAAGTTGGGAGAGGTGACGTCACTTGAAGGAATGCCACATTTGCTTTATATCTGTTTAGTTCCTGGAGTATTCATGCTCTCTTAATGGGTGAGCCAATCCCCTTCACATTATAAATTACTGCTACTAGGTCTGTTATTTGTTCTGAAGTTGTTCTCCCCTCTTGTGCTTATAATCTAGACACACTTTTCCTCTAAACCAACAGGTAACTTTCATAACATTGCATATAACAAACCTATGTATAGAACAACTTGTTTCAATAACACTTGTTTCTGCATATGAAAAAACATTCATGCTGTAGAGGCCTGGAGCTCCCAACATGCAGAGGAGCCAGGTTTGTAAAATTTTTGTTGGGGCCCAGGGGTCAGGGGTTAAAGCCCTGCCCCTAGCCCGGGGTGAGAGGTCATTCACCAGTGGAGTCAGAGGTCAACTACCAGGGGGTCTAGGGGTTAGGGTTCAAAGACCCACCCCACGGCCAAGGGGGTCAGATGTCAACCCACCACCACCACCAGGGCATTACGGGAACAGAGCAATTTGTATCGTAACATGGGGGTCAGGGGTTTAAGCCCCCCTGGCCTCAGGTATGGGAATGAAATTGAAATACCATTTAAAAGGCTTGTTTTTAAACTTTAACAAGACAACACCTTTTTTGGGGGGGTAGGCAGAGGCATTTGGGGGTTGGCGATTTCCCTTAGAAACCTGATATTTTATTTGCTACTATGTGTGAATGTTAATAAATATTGTACTTATCATGTGGTGTCTTCTTCCTTCTTTTGGCTGCTGGCTGGGACTTCAGAAAGTGGATGCAAGGTGTCTTCTGGTCTTTCTTCCCCATTTTGGCTGGAGTTCAGTCAGAATGGCCCTGTACCCCAGTGATTTGCACCACCCCTGCCCGTTCCTCAGTGGTGGTTAGTGTCAGACTCCTCCCTTCCCAGCTGCAGCATCAACACACACACACACACACACACACACATATACACACGTTGGTGGTGCCCCGTCTGATCTGACTGAGTCACAGTGACCGAATCAATTGTGACCGACACAGCCTGCCACATACTACCTCGGCTACCTCTGTCTAACAGTAGTAAGGAGGAGCACAGCCTAGTATGGAGAGTCATCACCTGTGCCCTATTCTTAAGCTGCACTACCTGTTAAGATTAGACAGCAGGCAGCCCATGTGTGGTGAGCTGTGTCAGGCACAGTCACCTCAGTCACCGTGGCAAGACAGTCAGGGGGACCAACAGGTGTGTATGGGCATGTGTGTTGATGACGCAGCTGGGAAAGCGTGGAACATTCCTCATGCAGGAATGGCACAGATCACTGGGTATGAGGCTAGGGCAGTGTATGTGTGTGTGTGTGTGTGTGGGGGGTGGACTTCTTTGCAAGCAGATTCCACAGGGTTGTTGCAGAACTGGGAGGGCTCAGGCTGTTGCCATAGTGGTGGGGCCTTCGCAAACATTGGGGTGAGGGAGCTCCCATCCTTACTGGGTTGGGCACCAGATGTGGGAGGTACCACTACACACTAGAGACTAATACATACAACATGGGTGCAGGTGGGGAAGGGAAGACAGGACACCAGAGAAAGGTTTAGGGAACCATTTGCACTTGAAGGGGTGGGATCAGAGGAACATGTTCCTCTCTATAAGAGGTTGGGATCAGAGCGGGGGGTGGTATATGCACCACCACACACCAGAAACACATTCCTTACTATACTGGAGCAGGCTTGGAGGGAGGGAGTGCTGTGTGATGTACACGGAGGGGGGGATGGCCCTGGCCCACCCGACTCAGGCAAATTCTCTACATCAGCTGTTACAGTTGCAAAGTCAAGCATGTTTACCATCAGAAACATGTGACAGCACCATCCTAATACATCCACAGTATGAATCTTGCATGCACATTTCACAGCTAACCTCAGAGACCAGAAATCTTTAAGAATTGTGTGTGGTCAGTGGGGGCCATCTTTAATGGTGTGAGTCATTAATTACTACATGACCTGCAAAAGGTCTGAGAAAACCACAAATATACAAAGCATTGTCATAGGATGTTAGAAATACATTGTTACTGAAAGACCATAAGATTTGCCAGCAAACACATACTGCCACAGTGAGAGTATTTGTAACAGGCCTTTTGTCCCCAAATACATCATTCTGTTCCTCAACAAACCACATATCCTCTTTCACAACATTTCTATTACATACATTTTCAGTTTACAACTTGTAAATTAATTTAGGTTATATAATGTGATACAAACTGCTTGCCTTTGAAGGAACATTAACATAATTAGTCAAGTTGTCACAAGTTAAGACCATAAATCTTGAGACACACAGTATGCAACTAAGAGACAGGGATGTAAACACATTCAGTTCAGCACACTGTAAAAGTCAGGTCTGCTTCACTGTCTACAAACAAGTGTGTGTAGTCAAACTTAGGTTACCACAGCAAGCAAACCTTTCGAGTTTCAGTCTCAATGTTCAAATGGGCGCCATGGGCCATGGCAACCTCTCAGTGACTACAGACACTTATAGTATACTGGAGTATTACATTACCCTCTATGTATATTTTAAGGGCTACTGGTTGTGCACCCTAAACTATGTCAAGGTTATTCATCTACTTTGAATCAACAAGTCCTAAGGCTCATATGAATTGTTCCAGGACCAGCAGTGTAACAATTTCAACAGGCTGACAAAATAAATATTGGTAGCAGTGATTTTCTTGAATGGTAAAATGAAACATGACGTCTTCCCCAAGGTAATTACCCAGGCTTTCTCTTGCCACCCCCAACCGCACACATTAATTAGGCAAGTCCCTAGCTGGCCCGGTGGCGCTGAGGGTTGAGGCGCTGGACTCCACACCTCGCGCCACGCTGGCGACCTGGGTTCGGGAATGAGTCGGGGTGGCAGTGGAGGGAAGAGATCGAGCATCTGGAGAATTGCCATCTGTTCCCGGGGGTGGGTACGAGGTGCATTCACTCTTGGTGTGACCTCTGGCGGTGGCTGGAGGATCGCCGATGGGGGCGGCGCAGCATATACCATGGGGGCAGAGCCACGGCAATTCATTGCCTTGCTGGCTGGGCTCCACAGAGAGAGGGGGGGAATCTAAAAGCAGAAAATCCCAGGCTCACCGAGGAGATGACAAGGGCCCCAGGGATCTCCCTCTCATTTCTAATACCGGGCCAGGCCACACTGGGGATCCACGGCTGAACTCCCAGAGGAATGGACCCTCTAATTACAGAGAGTGCCACCGAGGGAGGGTGGGCCCAGTTCCAGGGGGTGATCCAGAGTGCTGGGAAGTTCTTCGGGGGGGGGTGAACCACGGCTGGCCACGGTAGGGAATAGAAGGGGCAGGATTGAGTTGGGCACCTCTGAAGGATGCTACAGAGAGTAGCGGTGCATAAAAATAGTTAAAAAACAAATTAGGCAAGTCCCAATTAAGAGCTTTCAAAACATGTGCATGTGTGAGGACAAGAAAGAAGTTACAGTCTAGCAAATCCCTCCAGAATCAGATACTGTAATTTAGTTACAGTCTGTAACTCTGTAATAATTACCCAATCCACATCGATATCCCTCGGGATCATCAACAACTGTAGCACAGCACAGCAGTGTCCTGAGCCCAAAACTTACAAGGTGCCATTTAACCAGGCATGCTGCCATGATAAGATGAGGAGGCCTGCTGAACCACCTACACAACCTACAGCACATCAAGGTAATAATGCTGCAGGTCAGGGATGTCCCGCATTTGGCAAAATGGACCACAATCATTTCTATTTCCCCCACACTAAGTTCCAGCCCAGTGCCCCAGACTCCTACATCACCGAAAGTTTGGTTGCATTGCATTGGCTGGGGACTGGACATCCCATACCAATTATCTGTAAATAATGCAAAGTCCAAAACACACCAGAAAACACCAGGTTATGTAATCTGTAGGCTAGTAGAGAAAGCAGAGAGAAGAAAGAAGCCCCAGTTTCCCCCCTTCAGGTCCCCTACATTAAGTTACTCACATATGTAATTTCTGAGCATAGTGCACCCCCAGTCCCTAGCTGGCTGGCTGCCCCTATGGGTTTAGCAGAGGTTGGGAAACGAGACAGCATGACATAAGTTGAATGAGGCACCGTATTTCACTAAACATACACCACTGTCAGGTTAGAGAGACACGGGGACTTAGGAACATACACTAGATATAGATATAAATATAATATTTGGGGGGCATGGCCTGAGTAAATAGAAGACACACAAAGGTAAAACCCATGCAACTCATTACAGTTCACCATCACCACATTATACCTTCCAACACAAGGTTTCATGATCATCATCTTCATCATCGCTCATGTGGCGTGTTGTCTGTGGAAGAGACTGAATGAAGCCTGGTGCCTGCAAAGGATGACTCAAAGGCCTCCAGACAGCGCTTGCACCCCGACCCAGCTGCGCACATACTGTCAAAATGGGCCCATCCCTTGTGGCCATGAAACTAGACAGGAGGAGGATGCATGACAAGATAATAGGAAGTAAAAATAATTCCACTTCCAGTTTCACCTTGTCTGCTGCAGTCTTTTCCTACTATCATATTCCCAACTTTTCCCCATTCAGACCATCCATCTTTCTCCTCTGAGCTGCCCTTGGACTCCTTTCCTTCCAGAATCCAGACCCAGAGTACTTTCCACTTTGCATCCCCTTCCTCTCCCTCTGAATCCTAGAGTCTGGATCATTTTGACCCCAACTATTTTCTCCTCCCTCCCGAGTCAGTCAAGCAGAAACATACCATATTGACTGGCCATATGTTTTTTTTAATTTTTTAAGGAAAAATAGAACAGGTACAAACTGCAATGAGACCTTTGGCAAACTGGAGTTGTATCAATATGAAACTAACTGGCCTTTGGCAAGTATCTGGCTAGCATCTGGCATGGCAGTATTGCAACCCAATCCCACCAAGCCCCTATTTTTTTTTTAATCAGGTTCTCTCTCTCACACAAAGTAATACTGTTATTTGTATAGCCTCAAATTATATTTATAGCACCTGCCACCAAATGAGATTTTAGGCTACAGTCTGGCCTCCACTCTCAGCCCTACCATTCACCCAAACACCACCACCAGTGCAAACTCCACTCCCCTAACCCCCTCCTGTCATCTTTTACTTTTCTTGCTCAATGCACCCTTTCTGCCAGGTGCTGCTACGGCCCCAACCTCTGTCTGTGTGATTTCTTTAAATATAATATTTTCTTTCGGGTGTTGTTTTTCACTAAAGTTTAACTCTAGCCCCAGCCCTAATGCCCAGTGCTGCCCCATGACAATGCCTAAGTGCCTAGATGAACTACTGCCATGCTGCCAGCCCCTGTTCTGCTCCAGTCATTAATATTTCTGCAACATGCTACTGCAGCATGAATCCATTCCCCCCCCGGACCACCTCTCAAGTCAGCCAGTGAGTGGCACTCAATATGATCTCACTCTTCCCCTTAGCTACCCTGACAAGCACCAAGTCCCACTCTCTACCTTGAGTAAAGTGGAATAGACTAGGTAGGGGGAAGAGGCTTTGGGACGGCTAGTTCGCTTCCTTCCCCTGCATCAACATCCCATCCCCACCATACCTTTAGTGCTGGCATAGCACTTGAATTTACTGAGTGAAAGGAGATCTTGCAAGGAAGGTGGGATAAAAACAAATACGTTACCACCACGCAGTGCTTCTGCTGGCCTGCAGGCTGCTGCTTTTTCCACCCCCGAGAGTGCTGCTGTGCGATGGGTGACCTGAGTTGGCTATCTGTTTCTGGGCAGACTTGGCTGATTACCGGCTAGCTGTTGGTGTGCACTGCTGGCTGCTGCTGGGTGTTGGGTTGCCTGCTCTTCCTTGTCCTGACCTGGCTCTGCTTCTCCAACCACGTGGCTATGACTGAGCCTTACTGCCTACCTGTTCTGCTAGCCATACTGGCCCTGCTGGCCAAATGATGGGGCAGCGATGATGATGACCTTTGCTCTAACCTGACACCGCAGCACTTAAGCGCACTGCAGTGGCACTTTTCATTCGGACGGAGAGGCCCACCACAGACCGCACACTCTCTCTCCTTCACTGGTGCTCTGCACAACTGCATACTGCTCCATGCTCTCTCCACACCCCGACAACTCCTCTCTGCTGCTTTTGCCGTGGCCTGCTTTACCTGAAGGATGAATCCCCATCTGGTTTCTTCTTCCCTTCCTGACCTCTCGGGAATCCCTAACCCTCCCTGCACTTCTCCGATGATTGGACCTACTAACCTTAGACTGGATGGGCCTTGCGGTCCTTATCTGCTGTCGTCAACTTCTGTGTTTCTACTGCTTTCTTCTGGCTTTCTCCTTTGCTCCACGACAAAGCCGACTCCCCATGACCATACACGCCACAAACCACCACCTCATGCTGCGCCCGACTCTCCTCAACGGCCTGTCATTGCCTGCCGCTTCCTCTATAAAAAGCCCGGCCCCTCCCCTGACCAATCAGAGCACTGGGCCTTTGACTTTTGGCACATGTACCAGGGCTTTGGCACCAAATTTTAAAAAATACCACTGAATCACCAATGATTTAAATTCCCTTAAGGTGGAATCGCTTGGAGGGTGGGATCACTGCACTCGGGCAGGGGGGGTCACGCTGCCCGTGCCCAGGACAGGCACGGTGATGTGCAAAACAAGTTCATATAATGAATAATGAGATGCCAGCCAGTGCCCACCAATCAAAGATGAACGGGCGGAGGCTGGCCTGGAGCAGGGAACTGGGCGGGGGGGGGGCGCGCTGCACGCACGCAGCCGGCCCAGGTCACACAGCCTAGAATGGGAAAAAAAAAAGCCAGAAAAGAAAGAGGGACAGAAATTATTGCTGGGGCTCATCCCACCTCACAGAATATTGCTGGGGCCCATGCCCCACAGGCCCATACAACCCGGCGCCTATGATATAAATAGAATAACAGATGAGCATCCTTCTGTTATGGTTGCTGTAATCTGTCAAGGTGTTCCTGTCACTTCATAAACCTCAAGAGTGAAGCTCAAGAGGTTTATGACATCACAGAAATCCAGAGATTGTGCAGGTGTCTTTTGATATACAGATTTCAGAGTAAACAAAGGCTGCTCAACTGACTGCATGCTTGATTTATTACAACATCGGGCTAAAAAAACTGCCTTCTGGCAAGCACTGCATTAGCACTCAGCATCTTCACCTTACACATTGAATGCAAGTTGCCTACCATTTTTTGCCTTTTTTCACAATAAACATTTCACGGTTGTGAGGTTCCATTTTTCGTAGCCTTGCTGATATTCAGTTTTAAGTAGTTGCAGTGTCTCTGTATTATGAGCTGCCAGAGGTACGGGGTGGTGTAAACCTGTGGCACAACAACTGGAGCAAAGACATGCAGCCTTGTAACATTCAGCCTAGGAATTCTGACCTAATACTGGTTTGCTCTACGAGATCTTTGCTCTAACACAGTGGCTACGACTACAAGGTAGCCTCATTTATTGCACCACTGCTTTCTACATTGTTACAGTCTCACTGCCTTTGGGTGTCAGGATTGTTTTTGCCAGTTGTCTAGTTAAAGGAAATGTTGTTAGCCTGAATGACTCTGGTGAGGCGACCTTCGCTGGGTGTCCCTGTACCAACTGTTGCAGAGCTGTTGTAAATCACTGGCCCCTCCAGTTTGAGTATTTCTTTACTCTGTATTAAATAAAAATGAGTGTGCGCACATAGCTTTCACCTCTCAGCCTTCTTACTAGGTCCTGTTATTTAGTCCCCACTTCAGGACTCCTCAGCCCATTCACTTCTACTCTGCCTTTTCATACCTACCATCACCTTTTCATTTTCCAGATTCTATTCTTACCTTAACTATTATCACTTTATAATAACTGGCTAGCAGTTTTTCCCTAAGAGAAACCAGGTTATAATTTGCCATTATAACCCATGAGTTATAAAGGTGAACATGCACTGGTTTTCCCTTGGCCAACACATGTGCCAGCCGCAGCTCTTCTCTCCCTCTCTGCTTTCTGTAGTGCTGCACGACTGCACACTTCACTGTGACTGGAACGCAGCTGTAAATTAACATAAAAAAAAAAAAGGAAATACTGTAACTTGCCTATGTCTACTAATATGTCTAAGCCATAAAAACAAAGAAAAAAATTGGGGAAACAAAATGTTTCAGCAGCGAAGCTACGACAGTGGACTGCACTGAAACCCTTGGATAGCTGCTGCATGGGGATGTGGCTTTATTTTATATAACTGCTGTGGTGAAAAATGCTCCCCAGCACTTATATAAAATAAAACACGGGGTGGTGTGTTTAACTTGAGATTTTAAGCACACCCTTGGTGTTGGATGCTTAAATAAACCCCACAAGCTTCACTGTCAGGATTTATGTGGCATTCAACACCTCAGGTGTGTGTAGAATCTCGTTAAACACACCACCACATGTATTATTTTATATTTCTCCTACAGCCTCCCCTATTTTCTTTCCTCACATATATTTCTCTTATTCCCCTAAACTGCTGACTTTGGGAAAATGGGGAGATGCTTGAAAGAGGCATTAAGGGGAATGGGGTGGGAATCAGGGGTTGAGGAACAGTGTTTAAAATGGGGATTACAAGAGCAACAGAATTATCCATTAAGCAGGTTAGCAAGGGGAAAAGGAAGAGAAGGCCATTATGGTTTTCCAAGGAGGTAGCGGAGAAAGTGAAATCCAAAAAGATTGCATTCAGGCAACACAAAAAGACACAGGCAGAAGGGAATAGGGAGAAGTACCAGGAGAAGCAAAGGGAGGTAGGGAGGTCAGTAAGGGAAGCCAAAGCTCAGACAGAAAAGCACATTACAAAATCAGTGTGTAGAGGGAACAAAACCTTTTACAGGTACATAAGTGAAAAAAGAAAGGCAAAGGGAGGGATAGTGAGACTGAAGGGGGAGGATGGGGGCCACTTGGAGGATGACAACAGTAAAGCTGACATATTGAACAGGTATTTCTGCTCAGTATTTACTGAGGAAGAGGAGGTTAATGGGCCTGAAGGGAGTACAAGGGGTGGGAATGATGCAGAAATGGACACAAGTCCCTTTACACAAGAAAGGGTCCCGAAGGAACTGGAAGGAATAAGAGTTGATAAAGCAATGGGGCCAGATGGGGTGCACCCCAGGGTCTTTAAAGAACTAAGAGAGGTGGTAGCTGAACCTCTGGCAATCCTGTTTAGCCGATCACTGGAAACAGGGGAGGTACCCAAGACTGGAGGACAGCAGATGTAGTCCCCTTATACAAAAGTGGGAACAAAGAGGAAGCGGAGAACTACAGACCAGTCAGCCTCACCTCGGTAGTGGGGAAGATCATGGAAGCACTACTGAAGGAGAGATTGGTGGAACATCTGGTTGTCAATGGACTACCAGGACCCAAGGCAGCATGGTTTCACCAGGGGGAGGTCATGCCAGACCAACCTCATTGAATTTTTTTTGACTGGGTGACTAGGGAGGTGGATCAGGGGAGGGCAGTGGATGGAGCCTATCTGGACTTCAGCAAGGCCTTTGACACTGCCACATAGAAGGCTATTACACAAACTGGGGAATATGGGTGTGGGCAGAACAGTAGTGCGGTGGCTAGGTAACTGGCTTGGTGGCAGGACACAGAGGGTGGTGGTAAATGGCTGTTACTCCACAGAGGGAAGAGTGACAGTGGGGTACCCCAGGGATCAGTGCTGGGACCGGTCCCATTCAACATCTTCATCAGTGACATTGCGCAAGACCTAGAAGGCAGAATTTCCCTGTTCGCTGATGACACAAAGCTCTGTAACAGAGTGGTCACACCAGAGGGTGTAACCAGAATGACAAAGGGACCTGCAGAAACTTGAAGAATGGTCAGGGGTTTGGCAGTTGAAATTCAATGCAAAGAAGTGCAAGATAATGCATATGGGGCACAAAAACCCTGGCACAATATATCAGTTGGGGGGTGAGGATATAGCATACACCAAGCAGGAAGGGATCTTGGGGTTATCATCTGATGACCTCAAAGTAGGGAAACAGTGTAACAAGGCAGCAGGTAAAGCAAATAGGATGCTGGGATGCACAGGCAGGGGCATCACCAGCAAGAAAAGGGAGGTCATAATTCCACTATACAAGACACTAGTGAGGCCCCACCTGGAGTAGAGTGTACAGTTCTGGAGACTTTACCTATGTAAGGACATAGACAGGGTAGAGAAGGTTCAGAGGAGGGCAACAAAGATGGTACATGGATTGCATCACAAGTCCTATGAGGACAGGTTGAAGGACTTGAATATGTACTCCCTGGAGGAGAGGAGGAAAGAGAGGGGCTATGATAGAGACATACAAGTATCTTACAGGGAGGAACAGGGTGCAGGAATACACTATTTTTAAGCAAAAAAGATGTTCCAGGACTAGAGGGCATGGGATGAAGCTGGAGGGAGGATGAGTCAGAGGAAACGTGAGGAAGAATTTTTTCACAGAACGGGTGGTGGACAAGTGGAACACCCTGCCAGAGGAGGTGGTGGAGGCTGAAACAATCATGGGATTAAAGAATGCATGGGATAGACATAAAGGAATTCTGGAGATCAGGGGTGAGGGGCAACAGACTTCTAGAAAAACATAAAGTGAACTTACAAGCTCAAATGGGCAGACTGGGTGGGCCGTAGGCCCTTATCTGCCAACACTGTGTATGTATCTGTGTAAATTATACTACTTATGCTATGCTATATGATACAACTAAGAATCACTACAAGAGTTGCTGAAATTTCTTTGAGGGGGCAACAGATTGGCCAGTTGATGCAAAATTTATAGATAGCTTGCTACACTCATGTATGTCATCAGTTGTGGCCCTCTACAGTAGCCATTGTAAACCCTGAGGGAATAGGGGCCAGAATAGCTGTTTTAGGGAAAAAGGCAAGTAGTCCATCTGCAGGCAGGGCTCAGGGCCTATTTCCATCAACACTGCATGTGCCAAACTGCTGCAGCAGGCTGCTTGATCATTCGTCCGCCCACCTGCCAGGCCTATCACCATTACCCATCCCATCTCAAAGAAAATCCTCATCAAAGCTGTATGTACTGGAGTGCAACAAGTGTTTTGTGTTGTAAGATGATTCGACTGTAAGTGACACTGTCTGACTTCGGTTGTGGCATACTGGCAGTGGCATCATAGTTATGACAGACTTAGTTATAATTATAACTGTGTCTCACTGGCAGTAGCAAGTTAAGGTTCAGCTGTGGGAAAGAGTGTTTAAAATGTGTGTTGGGGTAAGCAGGTGTGTGCTGGTGGAATTTATTGTATGTGATGTGGGGTGGATCTGAGGCTGGCAATGGTAAAGTTAGGATTCTGCCTGCTGTGGGGAAATGAGAAAAGATCACCAAGGCAAGGAAGGGCAGTAGATCTGCAGGGAGCGTGTGTGAGTATGGGGGAGTTATGTGAGGTTGGGATTGTATTATATAAATTTAAAGAGATAGTTGTGGCTCTTGTATAGTCAGGAGGAGAATACAGGCTAGATGTGGGGAGGATCACTAAGTGCAGAAATTGCAGCAGGGTGTGTGTAGCAGTGGGGTAAGGGTGGGATGTAAAGGGGTAGTTGTGGCTGGCATTGTCAGGATATACAGCTGTATGGGAAAGATCCCCAAGGGCACTGGCAGTAGATGCAGAGTGTTTGTGTTGAAGAGTGAGTGTGGGTGTTATGGAAATGAAAAAGTTCAGGGACAGCAATGGCTGGCAAAGGGAAGGCAGCTTGTGAAACTCCAGTTAAATGGGTTTCACACTGTCTCACTCTGTTCTCAGTCTCAGCTGAGACTGAGGGATGACATCACCAATAGAACTTTCACAGCTGCATAAGCCACATTGGAATCTGCAGCAGAGGGAGTTAGATAGAACGTTGGGAGTTTTCAAAGGTTAGTAGTCAGTGTCCAGTTTGTCTTCAGTAAGTGAAGGTGTGCTTAAGTGGTGGAGACCGCTGTTCGGGTCTCAGTGCCCCCTCCCTCGGGGGGGATGTAAAGATCCCCATGCAGATTCCTGGGGCAATCCCCTTAATTCTGCCAAGAGGAAGAAAAGCTGCCAGTTCAGTTCAGCATTTATTTTGAAAGTTGGAAGATTTGTGACTCGCCTGTGGGGAACCTGCAACTAAAGGGTGAGTGTCTGCTCTGACTAAGAGGGCAAAATGTTTTCTTCACCCTGGGACATGTGTGGAAATCTAGGAATTGAGCTACATTTTGGGAAGCCTATAGGACTGGGCCAAACAAGTAAAGTAGTGTCAAATGCTAGAGTGTTGTGTGATTCAAGTAATATGTAGAGGAGATGCACCCAGATCATCTACCCTTTAATCTACATTTAGAAGTTCAGGAAAGAAATGGTTCAGTTTTCCCAGGGAAATGGCCGGCTATGGGCTGTGGGAGCTGGAGGTGGGCGAACCCCCCATCTTTAGTAACCAGGTCCACCTCTACGGATTTCTGCTGTGGTTGCTACTTTGCCTCATGCACTTGGCCAGTGATGGGGGAAGTACCCAGAAGTGGGGTTGCAAAAGGGAAAATCTCTCTAGGAGTCGAGGACTCTAAGTGGTGTGGGGAGCCACAACAAGTAGAAAAAATTCTCTTTAGGAGATGGGGAGTCACAACAAGTAATGAAGAATTCTCTCTAGGAGTCGGAGACTCTAAGTGGTGTGGGGAGCCACAACAAGCGAAGAAAAATTCTCTCTATGAGTTGCCGACTCTAAGTGGTGTGGGGAGCCACGACAAGATAATTGGTTCATTCTTCCAATGGACCGTGGGGAGAACCCAAGTGTGTACAAGACGGGCTGTGTACTCAAAGCTGTGTGCAAGTCTGGGCTGTGTGCCTGGTGGGTCCAGAGCCTGAAGGCTGAAAATTGTGAAAAAGTGTTCTGTAGTCTCTAATCTGCATTACCAGGAAATGTAGTCCCATGGGGGTCCGTCTATGCTTTGTTTTGTTCAGCTAGTATGTGAATAAAAGCCACACTGAAGAATCCCATTCCTGGTTCTGGACATTACAGTTATTTCTTCCTGTGTTCGGATTTACTTGGGTTCCCCTGCGCAGAGTAGCCAAACCTAGGTCCCCCTGTGCCGAGTAACCTCATCCTCCCCAAACCCAGGTCCCCACCAGGTACTGCCGTCAGCTTCAACAGCATGCCACCTGTCGTTTTGGTAAAAAGGCAGGGGTGAGGGGTTACAAAAATGGAGGCACCACTTTGGATTTTGTTCTGGGAAGGAAGGTGCTTGGGCAAGAGGACTAGCGTTTTGGCTATCTGGCAGTGGGTAGCCCAAAAGCTGAAACAATTTCCCTAGTGTGTTGCGGTGTGCTGTGAATCTTGTGCTGCTGTTTAAAAATTCCAACTGTTTACCAAGGAGCTGTAAAGCCAAAGAGTGTGCCCTTGTCCTGCATCAAAATAGTTTACAGCGTTTTTGCCTGTTTTTTTAAAATGAACTGTTGTGAAGAAAAGTGTGGAAGACTAGGGGTAGCAACAGGAAAATTGTGTCCTGGATGTTTGAAATGCTTTTAAAATGAACTGTTGTAAAGAAAAGTGTGGAAGACTAGGGGTAGCAACAGGAAAATTGTGCCCTGGACGTTTCAAATGCTTTTAAAATGAACTGTTGTGAAGGAAAGTGTGGAAGACTAGGGGTAGCAAAATGAAAATTATGCCCTGGACATTGGAAATGCTTTCTGAGTGAATTGAGAGACTGCAGAGTAAATGGCTATGTTAAATGGCTGAAATGGGCTCCCGACGTGGAGTCAGTTGGAAAAGAAAAAAAGTTGCATTCTGCAGTTTAAATTTGCCTGCTCGACGATCGCCGTGAAGAGAAGAGCCCTCGCGAGGAAGAAGAGGCTTATTTGCATGGTGTCGTGTGGTTGGTCAGGCTGCAATCAGTCCCGCCCCTCAGCCAGTTCTACAGAGACTGCCCCAGCATTCGAGAGGGAGTGAGAGTGGAGTGCGTGTACTGGCAGTGGAGGAGTGTCGCGGAGTGTTCAAAGCGTTGTAAACAGTACAAAAATAGACTTTATAGTTTAAAATCAGGCTCAACCCGCTAATCGATCATCAGAATTGCAAGTTTGGTGTTTAAAACGATGATCGCTAGGACTGCCCGCCCGTTTGTGTACCGAGGCCTTCAAGAATTGGCTGCAGGCCGTTTTTCTCCATCGCAGCAAGCTGCTACTGATAACAGTAAGTAAACAACCAAGAAACTGCTCAAACAGTGATTTTCAGCATATGCCATATAAAATGTGCGTGCAGCAGTGTAGTCGCTTTGCAAGTAACGACTGTGTTAAGTCCTGCCAGCAAGTGCAAGTCTGTTAAGCCATTGACTGTGTGTATACTAATGAATTTAGCCTCAGTTTAAAGTTTGCAGCCAGAGAGAGACTGTGGGTTGTAGCAAAGTGCAGCACTAGTAATACAGGCAATCCTGTGCTAAAAACCTGAAGCTTTAAGGGACTGTAATCAAAGAAATGATACCAGCATGTAAAAAGTCCAAGGAAAATCCTGTAAATGTGTTTAAAGCCAGAACAGAGCAAGTTGTGCAGTTTGAGCAAAAGTTATCAGTAGGTTGTGTAAATCGGGTGCGCAGTGGCTTGACCCAGATTCTAAAAGTTGATGCACAGGAGTGCTGCCGCCGCCATTACAGGGTGGGGTAGTAAAGTAAACACAGCAGCAGAGGAGCCATTTTACAGCTAAAGAGTGTATTCAGTAAAGTGGGACTTTCAGTTACAGTGAACTTTTGTTTATTTTCTGCAGTTATGGCCTCAGGACCAGCTCGTTACCGGATCATGCCGGGTTGCAGTAACAGCAGCAGTAAATAGACTGAGAGATATTGAAAAGTGGTGCTATGGACAACTGCCTCCTCAGGTGGCGATTCCTAATTATCCAGTCGAGTATGTCAAATGTGCTTGAGTGCTGGAAGGACATCTTCATGATTCCTCACTGTGCTGGATGCCTACAAAATATGGCTTGTATAAAGTGCCTCCAATTCGTTTGGCCCCACATGGACAAAATTCAGGAATCTGCAGTTGGCAGCACAGCACCAGGCGGAGCCTGTGGAGGAAGGTCCCTCGGGGGAGTGTGGCACAAAGCTAGAGGGTGCAGAGTTAGAGACAGAACCAGAAGTTGAAGTTTTGGATGCTGTATCCCAGAAAGAAAGTTCGGATAAAGCATCAACAGACCCCTGGGGGGCTAGCCCAAGTCTCTTAGGTGAAGATGAGAAGCGGGAGGCCTTTGAATGGGAGGTGTCGACCTCCACACCTAGTGATGAGTGGATAGTCTCAGGAGTGAGGACGACTGCTCACTCCTGGGCTTAGATCCTCAGTGAAGAGGAAGATGAGGGGGGACCTATGTGGCCTTGTGAAAAAGGAACGGGTACACAGCCTCAAGATCTTGCCTCGGAGGAATGTATGGAAGAAAGTGGTGATGCCACTGCCCTGGCTTTTCAGGAGGAAGAAGTCAGGGATCCGTTTCTAATTTCCTTAAGGATGCGAAGCTGGCAGAACCAGGACTGGCCATCCCCAAGCCAGGCCAGTGGTCTCAGATTGACCAAAGCAAGTAAAGAGGAGAGACTGGTTCGTAGGAAGGCAAATGAGATCTATGGTATGACCTTTCCTCGAAAAGTCTGGGAAGAGATTGAGAACTGCAGGAAATCCTGGATCTGGGATGAAGCAATGAAAAGTGTGCATCCTGGGGCCAACAAGCATGTAAAGAATAGACTGTTCCACGAAAAGTATACCCAGTGGAAGAGAGGCAGGACACTGTTTATAGACAGAGTGAGAATAGTGGATGGAGAGGGATGTGAAATCTCCCACTGTGTGAATTATATGTGCCCAGACGGGGTAATAATTCAAGCTCCTGACCCCCGGTACTATTGGCCTCAGTGCAAGGACCTCCCAGCAAATAAGCCCGTGCCTATAAAATGGAGAGCCGAGCAGTGGTAGTCAATACTGCCACACCAGACTATGAAGTGCCTTATTGATCCACCAATATGAATATCCAGGACTCAGGTGCCCCACATTCATCAGTCTACAGTGTACTGTCCTGTCCAGCAACCATCAACTGGCCCACCAGATGACTTCAGATCCAGAGAGGACACCAGCCCAGCTGTATCCTGTTCATCGCCTGGTAATTGGATGACGTCGGACCAGCTGTTTTCTTTTTGTTCCTGTTCTAAGGTTCTGTCTCCAGAGATGATATCAGCCCAGCTGTTCCCAGATGTACCCTCCTGTGGTTCCTGGAAGATGCCCGCCCAGCTGTATCGGAAGAAATGCTGCCAGAGAGAGTCTTCGTCAGAGGTGCAGGTTGGTGCCGAATCTCGTACTACAAGTGGCTGGTAAGTCCAAACTTTTCTATCTTTATGACATTGCAGTACACACCCTACACTAACAGACTTCAAAATGTGTGAACTGTCCGCAAAGACTCTCCCCTTCGGGACTTTGGCCTGTTGGAACTGTGCTTCACCGGGCTCCGGCCCAGGACAGACTCTTTACTGGATTAGCCTTCCGGCCTTGTGGTCATTAGTTGGGATTTTTAGGGCACTCCATCCCCCCCAAAAATGTGTATTGTAAATAATGTTGTTGTTTTCTAATGTAAATACTGTTTTTCTACCTTTTTTCTAAAAAAATCTTTTTGGGATTCTGCAGTGTTTTGATGGTAGGGGTTTTAGGTAGACTGTGTATGCAGATTAGGAGAGTATGTTTTGTCTTTCTTTTTCTTGCAGGTGTTCCTGGGAAGACAGAAGGGAAGACAAGAAGAGGAGGAGGGGCTCATCGGAATTCCTCGTCAGTGCTTTATTGTGTAGAAATTTAAAGTACTGTGGTGTTATTGTTATGGTTATTGCTGTATTAACCCTTTCCTTCCACAGGTGTGGTTGTGGGGGTAGGGAGGAGGCAGTAATGTGGTATTTTAATGGTGTGTGGTTGCAGGTTGCCCAAGGTCGGGGAGGTCCCCGGGTTGTCTTTTGGTTTTGGAATATTATGTTAGGGGCAGATAGGTTTTCCCTAGAGGGTTAGGGGGGATAGACAGGCTGTGGTCCTGAACGGCCGTAGGGACTGCAGTGCTGAGCTATTAGGGCTATGCTGTGGATGGTTCTACCAGAGCCACTAGGTGTCCATAGTAAGTGGATAGTGTAGAGGCTGATATGTCAGCTACAGGCCTCTAGGCCCTTAGTGTTGCCTACCTGTGCTTGCACATGGTAGGAGGGGACCTGATCACCCCCTTCACAGGTAGCACATAGGGTGGGATGGCCTAAGGCCGGGTAAATAATGACTGCGGACAGTCATTTTCCTGGTCAAGGGCGAGTGTAACCCCCTTGTTACCCGGGGTTACTAGAATCCCAGTAAGACCTAGTGGTAGGCAGGGAAGGCAG
This sequence comes from Neoceratodus forsteri, assembly GCA_016271365.2. Lineage (NCBI taxonomy): Eukaryota > Metazoa > Chordata > Ceratodontiformes > Ceratodontidae > Neoceratodus > Neoceratodus forsteri. Next base: position 244,085,145 of record CM057454.1, on the reverse strand, counting down.
CTTGTGAAACTCCAGTTAAATGGGTTTCACACTGTCTCACTCTGTGAGGGATGACATCACCAATAGAACTTTCACAGCTGCATAAGCCACATTGGAATCTGCAGCAGAGGGAGTTAGATGGAACGTTGGGAGTTTTCAAAGGTTAGTAGTCAGTGTCCAATTTGTCTTCAGTAAGTGAAGGTGTGCTCAAGTGGTGGAGACCGCTGTTCGGGTCTCAGTGCCCCCTCCCTCGGGGGGGGGGGGATGTAAAGATCCCCATGCAGATTCCTGGGGCAAGCCCCTTAATTCTGCCAAGAGGAAGAAAAGCTGCCAGTTCAGTTCAGCATTTCTTTTGAAAGTTGGAAGATTTGTGACTCGCCTGTGGGGCACCTGCAACTAAAGGGTGAGTATCTGCTCTGACTAAGAGGGCAAAATGTTTTCTTCACCCTGGGACATGTGTGGAAATCTAGGGATTGAGCTACATTTTGGGAAGCCTATAGGACTGGGCCAAACAAGTAAAGTAGTGTCAAATGCTAGAGTGCTGTGTGATTCAAGTAATATGTAGAAGAGATGCACCCAGATCATCTACCCTTTAATCTACATTTAGAAGTTCAGGAAAGAAATGGTTCAGTTTTCCCAGAAATGGCGGCTATGGGCTGTGGGAGCTGGGTGGCGAACCCCATCTTTAGTAACCAGGTCCACCTCTACAGGATTTCTGCTGTAGTTTGCTACTTTGCCTCATGCACTTGGCCAGTGATGGGGGAAGTACCCAGACGTGGGGTTGCAAAAGGGAAAATCTCTCTAGGAGTCGCGGACTCTAAGTGGTGTGGGGAGCCACAACAAGTAGAAAAAATTCTCTTTAGGAGATGGGGAGTCACAACAAGTAAGGAAGAATTCTCTCTAGGAGTCGGAGACTTTAAGTGGTGTGGGGAGCCACAACAAGCGAAGAAAAATTCTCTCTATGAGTTGCCGACTCTAAGTGGTGTGGGGAGCCACGACAAGATAATTGGTTCATTCTTCCAATGGACCGTGGGGAGAACCCAAGTGTGTACAAGTCGGGCTGTGTACCCAAAGCTGTGTGCAAGTCTGGGCTGTGTGCCTGGTGGGTCCAGAGCCTGAAGGCTGAAAATTGTGAAAAAGTGTTCTGTAGTCTCTAATCTGCATTACCAGGAAATGTAGTCCCATGGGGGTCCGTCTATGCTTTGTTTTGTTCAGCTAGTATGTGAATAAAAGCCACACTGAAGAATCCCATTCCTGGTTCTGGACATTACAGTTATTTCTTCCTGTGTTCGGATTTACTTGGGTTCCCCTGTGCAGAGTAGCCAAACCTAGGTCCCCCTGTGCCGAGTAACCTCATCCTCCCCGAACCCAGGTCCCCACCAGGTACTGCTGTCAGCTTCAACAGCATGCCACTTGTCGTTTTGGTAAAAAGGCAGGGGTGAGGGGTTACACACTTCTTGGGGTTTCATGAGCACATAGCTATGTTCAATGAGTAAAAACAACCATGTTATCAAAAGTAATATAAAGTAATATGCATTACAGCTACAGTTACTAATTACATTTTATATAAAAGTAATAAGTAATGTAACTGTAAAGTTCCCAACTTTCCAAGGCCTAAAACTGGGACATGGTCCATCCTGACCATGCCCCCCCAACATCACTCCCACGGGCACCGCCGCAGACAACGCAGCACACAATTAAATTTTGCTGCTTGCTCTGGCCTTGCCGCCCCACAGTAACACCAGTAGCAAACATCCAGATTAAAACAGTACATCATTCTGCTGCAGCAAGTTCCAAATCATGATGTACAGAAAGTTCATTAGAAACAAACCTGCGTTAAATTGTGTTCAGACATCCGAACTGCATGTATTGCTCCTCCTGACAGTCCCATCCCAACCTGCTTATACTCCCCTCATTTAATGAGCAAATGTCACTTCAGCGACTCCCACCACCACACCAGATTGTTTTCACACACTTCCTTGCAGCTGATCAGGTTTCGGTACTTTAGTTCACTGCTGCTGGTCTCTTCTGTCTGGAGTCCCTCTCCGCTGAATGGCAGGCAGATGTCCACATGCACTTGTTTGCACTACTACCCAGTCTAACCTAACAGGAAGAAACATGCTTTACCATGCTCCCGCTGACATGCTTACGGTGCAACATAGGTGCAGAGGTTGAAGTTGCAAACTGTTGTCCAGCTCGAGCAGCGCTACAGTGGTGCTAAAATAACTGTCACTCATGGATTAGCAGTCAGCAAAAAAGGGACAAAACTGGGACAAGTAAGCAAAAACCAGGACAAAAGTGACTGTAACCCCCAGGTGACGCTATCCCAAGGGCTACTACCCCTGCCTGCTTGACTACTGACAGGTTGAGGGGCCTAGGTTCCACGGCGGGTGCCTCCACCCAGAGGTCTGGGTATGTAATGGTAGGTCTAGTTTGGTCACAGCCCTCTGGGATACTGAGACCCCCTTCTAATCCCACTAATGGCTCACACGATGCACAGGAGTTACAGTACCAATACCCCACATGTACACACTGTTCATTCATAAAGTACCACTTACCCTCGAGACTGATTCGCAGGTTCGTCTCTGAGGACCCCCTGAAAAATAAGGTTAAGCAGCATACACAAACCAATACAGTGCTTGGCATGAAGGTACTGACACTTCAGACAGTTTAAAGCTTAACAACAACAAATCTGATTTATTTAGGGAACAGTAACACAGGAGGGGGAAATCAGGTTAATTAGTGGCATTAAATCACAGTACTGTGCACATATACAGGATCTGAAAAGTCTCACTCTGGGTATCCAGGTTGGGGGGGGCTAGCCAGGTCCGTTGCCGAGTTGGCCGGCAGGTGCAGATGGATAGGGCCCTGTGAGAAAATACATGCACAACACCAATTGTAATCCAGGCCTGATGGCTCAGTCCATGAAGCAAAGAAATAACAAGAATTAGATGACACACTTGTGATTGAAAACAGGCTGCAGGGGAATACCCTGATTTGTACTCACAATACCCAAGCTGAGAACCGGATGGTGGATGTTCTTCTGTATTGTCAGAAACAGCAGGGCATGGAGACAAGGTCCTTGTGACTGGACCCCACTGCAGTTTATAGCAAACAGATTTAGTTCGAGACAAGCTAGGATTTGCTTCCAGCTTCAACACACAGCACAGGGGATTGGAAATAGCGATTCCCCACAATCACTACACACATTCATATGTAAAACGAAAGTACTATACCAGGCAGGCTGCTCCTCGATCCCGATTGCAATTACTGCAAAATACCCGGGAGCACACTCAGCAGCTTCAGTTCCTGACAGACCGAGCGCGATTCAGCAGTTTCTCCAGCCTTCTACAGGGTGAGCCTGGTTTCCACACTTCTAGTGCTTCTTTCTCCTCACAACTCGGATTCAGTCCAAACTGGCACTCACAAAGGATGCAGACCGAAACTCAGGGCCTCACACGCGCTTCCTGCGTGAAATTATACACCGCAGAAGCACAGGGCTCCTTCTTTCTTCACAGTCACAACTGAGCTGATCTTTCCAGTCACAGAGCAGGGCATTTCCTTTAGCTCCACACTATTCTGTTGGCTGATTCAGCTGTCACTCACAATAAGACTCCCTCTGTTGGTAGAAAAAGGCGCCAAGGTCAAAACTACATTTCCCAGAGTCACTAACCATACAATCCCCTTGTGGCTGGCTCAAATTAAGAGTCCAAGTTCTGATTCGTCCACAGTGTCCATTTTAGGGCTCCCTTAACCCAACTGGCCCAGCACAGCAGTTTAGGTCCAAAATGGAGAGGTAACACACACAGAGTCCCAGCTGCAATAAAGGCAGGTTAGACAAACTACAATTTTGCTAATGGTTTAAATGATTACAGGCAAATAGTTACAGCTTTCATTTAGGCTCCCTCTGCGCTCTTAGCGACTGCAGAAACGGAGCGATTTCTCCGCAGCTCGGGCAGGATTCGAGCATTAAATACACAGTCCCCCCATACAAACTAATTAAGTCTGCAAGCAGACAGTTCTTAAAGAGCCAGTACGTGGAGGCTCAAATAGCACTCACTTGCAACCACAATTAAACAGCTCAGACGCCGAACACCACCCAGGCTTGGAGCATTCAAGCAAGCTCCTGGAAGACTTTTGGGAACCCCCATTTGCAGGGGGGTTACATGACATTTTACAAAACTTGTGGGGACACTGGGACATGCTGCCTAAAATAGGGACTGTCCTGGGAAAATAGGGACTGTTGGTAGCTTTGTGTAACTGATTACATTTATTTGGAAGTAACTAGTAACTGTAACTGATTACTTTTTAAAAGTAACTTACCCAACACTAGTAATAGCATGATTCAAGAAACTGCTGGTGTTCTGTGCCTGGACCAGCTCTCCTGAACCAGGGACAAGTTTTAAAAAAGTCACGGACAAAGACCCAAAATCAGGAACACATCTTAAGAATTGATACAATTCATTCAAAATGCTGATAGAATAAGAGGATTTGTGTTAAGATGCATTTTCTGAAGAGGAGCAAGTCTGAATCTTTAATGTTTGACATTATTTTGTTATTTTAATCCCCCACTCTTCTGTCACAAAAACACAAATTTTACGAGGGACAGAGGAAAATTCTGAGGCAAAATCAGGGACATCTCTTAAAATCAGGGACAGTTTAGAGGTATGCAATATACTATAAAAAATAAAATACGGGCAACCATACAAAACTCGCCATGTGTTTTCATCTCAGAGTTGAGATAAAAGTGCGAGGACCTCTGGAGGTCCACATGCTGTTATCTCTGCCCCCTCAATGAAAACACAGGCTTGTTGTGTATTGTCGCCCATACAATCCCATACCTGTCAATTTTCTGTTACTGAAATAAGAGACATGGACACTCAAAATGAGGGGCATTGACCCTCATGAGGGACACATCCTCAAAATGGAGTTAAAAGCTCAGAACATTGTAGAAAACAAGGTTTACTCGTAGAAAGTTTATTTTTGATGTAGGACCGCAGAATATTGTGAATTTCTGCTTAAAATTCTTAATTTACGGTACATTCTCTGTGTGGGTAGTAGTCACATAGGGAGCAATTAGGGACGTCTCTTGTAATTTACTAATTAGGGACAGTTGAGAGGTATGAATTCGTTATGTGGTACACAATATACAAGCTGTGAAATAGCCGCTTTTGTTTTTACTACGCCCGCCTCCACTGCAGTATATCACATCCCCGGTGTTATGACTTTTTTTCCTTTGATTTTTCCTCAGACGGCGGACCAATTTGTGAGGCACACACAGGCTGCCCGACCGTTTACGTGCAACACTTCCGGTCCAGACCGCCCCTTCTAGTCCCGATACAGCACAGATTCAGAAAGGAAGGGGTCTCCATAGTTCTGTGCTGCACAGCAACAAAATCTCATCGGGAAACTGGAGGTGAGTTGTGGTGGCATTCTGGACTATGTCCCGGGCCAGCCCAGTTAAGTAATATCGACCGCTGCTTTAAAGTTCAAAGTTTTGTAATGCCGAGTGTAAAACTGCACCAGTGCTGCTATTGTTAATGATCAATACGGGGACTAGAGATGGTCGGAGGCGTTACAAATAGGTGCTGCTGTGTGACAGAACCTGGCTTTACAAGACTGAGAACTGTTATCATTTTCAGGGTGCAAGCTGAACCGAGGTTTGGTTATATCACTACACATGGCTTAAAATTCACTTTTGTGTCATTGGAGGATTCCCTGAGTATCTTACAAGTCTGGGCGAGATTAAGTTGGGGTCATTTTTTTTTGTTTGTTTTACTTCTACTCCTGCAGCCTCAGTTCTTTAGCTCCTTTAATTTTCTTTTTTGGCTGTACTGCCCAAATTCTGTCTTCAGTCTTCTCTGTCTCTCCTTATTTTTACCATGACTGCTTTCCAATTCACTAAACTTCTTATTTTCCTCTCTTTGTCTGATTTTGGCTGGTCTTTTACTTTCCCAGGTGTTACTTAAGTTTCCTATCTTTAGTTCTCTTCTTCTGCTTTTGCTTCTTCTCTGGCTTCCCCTTTGTTTTGTCCGATCTTGTATTCTCTCTTCCAGTGTTTTACTATTCACATTGCTGCCATTTCCTGAATTGCTGTGAAATTTAAAGTTTAATTTGTTTGAAATGTTGAATTCATGATTCAGACAACAGAAGCTAGTTTGCTTCACTCTATGCTAGCAGTGCCTCACGTTATCTCAGTGTTGTGAATAAGTCAGTAGTAAACACCGACTGACTTTTTACTTAATTTTTTAATTTTATTATTATTCTTATTATTATGGGGGGGGGGATTCCACAAATTAAGAGATTGGGATTAGAAAATGCAAAACTCCTGGAATCCTCCTCCCACCTGAATTTTAAAGCCTTGCTACAACAGTGATTTGATAAAGCATGCATTATGGAGTATTAGTGTGGCATGCAGAAAAAAAGCCCTGCTGTAGTCCTATTTGCTCCACGGTTTTGGACAGTAGTGTGGCTCTCCCAAGTGCAGAATTGTGAACTTGCTACAAACTAGTAAAACCAGGGGTTATAAGTACAAACTATGGGGGGAGGGTGGCTACAGGTAGGAAGCATGAACAGAAACATTCATTTTCATCCAGAGAGCAACAGGGCTGTGTAACAGAGTCGAAGAGGAGATAAGTACAGAATACTCAGCTGAGATGCAACATCTCTCTTTCAGTGACATCTCACTTTCAATGGAGTCCTGCTTCTACCTGTTTCTGCAGCTGGGTGGACTGTACCCATAATACTAGTTCTGCTATCCAGTGTCCTTGTGAGTAGCCTGTCCTAATCTGTTGTTGTGTAAGTGTTCAGCTGCAGAAATGGGTAGTAGCAGGACCCCACTGAAAGTGAGATATTGCATCTCAGCTGAGCAGTCTGCACTTATCACCTCCTCTTGTACTCTGTTACACATCCCTGTTACTTTCTGTATGAAAGGAATGTTTCTTTTTTACGCTTTCTGCCTATAGCCACCCTCCCCTCATAGCTTGCACTCATAACCCCTGGTTCAGCTGTTCAGTGTTCTTGTGAACAGCCTGCCCTAGTCTGTTTGATAAGCATTCATGATTTTGAAGTTATTTGCCAAAGCCCTTTTACAAGTTATGAACAGTTGACAGAGAGAGAGAGAGAAAGAGAGGGAGAGAAAGTACATTCAGCATCCTGCTAGTGATCGTGGTTGTAGCAGGATCAAATCCAGTTCTCCAAGTTTACAGCTGTGCTCTTAACACTTTGCTACACTATCTGCAGCAGTCTTGATACTGTCTTTGTGATTATAGTGTAAATTTGTGTAGGTTTGCTAGCATCTTCTTGGAAACCCAGACACCCTGCTGGTTAAGGCTAGGCTCTTGTTGTATAATTTATATAGGTTTTTGTCAGCTTGACATTTTATTCCTCAGGCTTACCGGGCAGCCGCCAGTGGATGGCCCCCAGCCTTGTCACCCACCATCCACTGGTACTTACCCCCATCACCTGTGTGCCTTAGTGGCATACCACTTATATCTGGGTTCCCGAGGAGCACCCCTTCCTCCATTGAGTGCAGGACCTGGTTGGGGAGGAAGCTGCCTGATCAGTGGTACAGGGCCTATGAGGCACCAGTTGCCATCCTTCTGCATTGGTAGCTTTTCCACCATTTTCTCCCTGAGGAGTTGCCGGTTTGCAATGATGTGGCGTGTATGAGCACACATTGACATCCTCAGCAGCCCCCTACCTGAGATAACCTTTGCATGCACTGTTGCCCAGTCTTCCCCCATCCTGAAGGAGGAGAGCTGTCCAGTGGATGCTTGCCGCACCTTCTCATGGCCAGCCCCCTGTGATTCCAGTTCCTTGCTGAACTTGGGTCAGCAGAGAAGAGAGTAGATACTCTGCCGCTGCACCGCCTGACCTGCTTCTGCAGAAGTGTTTTAAAGATTGATTACTAAAGACTGAGGAAAAAGGCTTGGCTGTTGCCAAAAAGCTTAGTTAATTGCCAGATGTGTGTGTCATAAAGGCCTCTGTCTTTCACACTGCTAAGAACAGAGTAAGTGTTGCATCAATACCATTATTGCAAAACATGCCTTATCTAACTGTTGGGACTGAAATATCAAGTTGGTCAGCAAGAGCTTAAAGTATCTCCTGGGCCACCGCATATTAAAGAACTCATGACGTGTGTGTGGAAACTTTGGAAAAAAACAATACTATTTAGACACGTCTGCTAACATTTCACATTTATTCTGTATCTGACTTTTTCCTTTTCATACCAGCTATGCACGTTAACATGAACATAGGATCTCTGCCCCCAGGACTTCATCTGCCATGGCTGTTTGTCTGCACCTGACATTTTAGTCCACAGTTTATGACCTAATAATTTCCATAGCAACAGATAATGGTGTCGCATGCAGATTATTTTGGTGTCCACTGCAGACAAGCAACCACGGCATATCAAATTTTGGGAACTGTGATACTGTTATAAGTTAATGTGCATTGCTGCTCCAAGCAGGGATCTGGCCTTGGAGGCCTGGATGAGGTTCCTCATGTGGCAGACAGGTGCCCTGTTACTGGACCTGGCTTTAGTTGATTTTGTCTGTTATGGTGGCTTGCTAGATACTTGACTGTAGGTAGGTCTCTTAGGCTGAATTCGCACAATTGCTGTCTTCTGCAATTGCACCAGACTTTGGGTGGGGTGGAGTTTGGGAGATATGTGCCTTATCTTTACCTCTGATGCAGTTGTAACAATTAGTCCCTGAAATGATAATCTGATTTCAGAATTTCCTGTGTTCTAGAGAACCACCTAGATAGCCCTAGGGGGAATCCTTTTCCGTTGGCAACCATTTTTACTGGCTAGGGCACAGCTGCGCTAGTGAGGTGTCACTTGAGTGCAAGTCATAGCATTAAAAAAAAAAAATAAATAAAAAATTCAACATAATACATAACCAGAATCGGTGTTAAAACTCCATTCTGGTCAGAATTGTGTAGCCTGCATGCAACTGTTATCTGTGTTTGTACCTACATGAACTGTCGCATTGTAAACATAAACAGTTTGAACTGTAATTTTTCTGTTTTCTGATGAAACATACCAGCTTGGAAAAAGTTTATTCTGCTATGTAACAGAATCTTCTGATGATTATCAGTAATATAAACCATTATGAGGTGGCGCTGTGGAGCAGCGAGATGGTGGCAGCACTTTAATACAACTCCGGACCCTAAGTGCTATCAAGTTTTAAAACCTTCTAATCCGACGACTCTAGATTGACTAAACTTAGTTGGAGACCTGTTGGAATCTAAACGGAACACAATGGGGCCAGAAAAAGACTCAAAAAAGGCAATCCACAACCCTGACACCTACCTTTCCTCTACGAGCTCCAGTGCAAGTACGGGGCCTACAGCGAGGAATGGAACGGCCGCAATGGAACTCCCGACCACACAGATAATAGCGATGCTGACAAACATTTAGGCTAATGGGGAAGAGACCAACAAAAGGCTCGCAGCAGTGGAGGCAAACCTACAGAAAATGAGCGCCTCATTCAGGGCAATGCTAGAGCCATTAAAGAACTTAGCGAATCACAGGGGCATCAGGACGACTGCACCACGGCCTATGTCTGGGACCTCTCTTTTTTATGAGCCAAGGTATAGAGCCTGGAAAATGCGCAGAGACTGGGAAACATCTAGATTGTCAACTTTTCTCCCCGTTTTGCTGGGTCTGTCAATATCCTTTCTTCAGTGAGCAGTCTGACATTTGAGGATCTACAGTTATTACCCTGGGACTCTGGCGTCAAACTTATAAAAGTTTTTGCCATTCTACAACATGCTAGATCGAGGGGTGACACGAAACAAAAGCCTTTAACTGCAATCGCTACCCTATCGCCATCCAAAGCCTGAATATTACTTCTCCAGGCGGCCAGAGCAAGGGGAGAGACAGTATGGGAAGGCAGAAGGTTGGGGTTTTCCCCTGATCTATCGGCACAGACCCAGGCACAGAAGAAAGAGCTTAAAAAAAAAAAATCAAGAAAGATTTACTGTGCCATGGGATTGAGGCCCGTTTGAACTACCTGTGTGTCTTCAGATTCGCCATGAGGCGAAGACACACATCCTTCTGGATCCCTCGGCTGCAGACCAGTTTTCAGAGAAACTGCTGGGTAAACTAAACCCCCCTGACTTCCAATCGGACGAAGAAGGGTGAAGTACAGAACTATAATCAATAATTTAAATCTTCCCAGTTGGGAAACTGGAATAGACCCTGGCTTTATATCTGGATCCTCTGGGTTTCAAGCCTGAATGTTTTACAAAAGCCTTTTGCAGTTTTATATTGTTGAGAACTCATTCATGTTAGTGGCCTCAGGTTGGTTGTGTGTTTTATTTTTTTTTTTTTTTGTAATGGCATTCGGGTGCAGGGGTTAACCGAACTATAACTAGTTATCAACCTGTTTTAGCCGTCATACTTGTTGCTCCTATTACTAGATCTGTAACCTAGCCTATAAGAATAAGTACGGTAGTTGTTATAAGGTGAGAGAGCTCACCGCTCAGTTTGTGAACATGAAACGGATCCTATCCCTTTTTTTGTCTCTGTAACCACAGGGCAGGCTGCATTGTTCTGCCTAGGACTGTGGTTTTTCAGTATAACTTAATGGAGTCCAGGCTATCCATAGAGCATTAGGTCTACTTGTATTATTATTTTCAGCCCTCCACAACTACTTAATTCTACAGGAGAGCTGATGTCCTGCTTTATTTCAGTTCTTATTACTGAGCTTTACTGAGGTGAGAGTATTAATGATCTACAGAACAATTAGCTCATATTTAATCCTAAATGTCATGGTTTGGCAGTTTTCTATGGTGCATGGATCTAAATAAGTGTCTCTCATCTTTAGATTGATTGTAATATGCCTGTGCATCCACCATGGAGGTCTGAGTGCCTCATTCCCTTTTCTTTTTATGTATGGTACAGTTTCATGCTGTAATGTCATAAAATCTCATAAAAAGTTTAAAAAAATATATATATACCGTTATGTTTTTATATATTGATATGTGGATGTTTTAGAAAAATGATATATTGGGGATATGCAGTAGGCTGACTCAAAATATGCACTTTATCTTTACGGGCGAGGGGCAGGACCATACCTCTTGAGTGGCAGAGCCACGAGAGAGTTATAAATGTTCTGCATCCTCACAAGTGATGATACATTTTCATAATTTTGATCCATCTTATTGCATATTCAATTTTTATATAACTGGTATGAAAATAAAGTTGCTGAACATAAACATGTTATTTTGGGCAACATGAGCAAAATAAATGAAGTTGATAACTAAGCATGCTCAGAAATATATTCTCACATGTGAAGATACATTTCTGAGCATGCTCAGTTGCAAACTTCATTCATTTTCTCCTAGGACACTTCTGGTAATTAGCTGTTATGGCTCAGTGGGCCTTTCCTGGGAAATGTTTTCAATAAATAAATAAAATGTTTGCCATTTATTTTTTGATTGAATATTCAATACTCTACACAGTTTACATTTTTTCCTTTTGAGCTTTTTACTCTTTCTATCATAAAACCAACAAAACACTGTTATATAAATGAAATATGATATATGGGTTGACTAGGACATAATTGTTATCTTTATTTGAGGATACTGGTCTATTGCTGTTTTCGAAATCAACAGACCAGTACCCTCTCATGAAGATAGCCCATGTCATCCCCTGTATATCAACATAGTTGCCTCCCAGTTTTCATTAAAGAAACATAAATTCCTAGTCCTAAAGGTGCCAAAAGTAGCAAATTTTAAGGAAATTGTATTTCAGAAGGTCTAACTTTTGATCCATTAGGGCTAGGAACTTAATTTTTTTAAATGAAAGCTTTGAATCAGTTTGACATGATTACGTCATATCAATAATAATTTTTTTTTTTTGTGTGTGTAGCAGTACATTTGTATACGCAAAGAGTAAGACATGGGGGGAGGTATGTTAATGTACTGGACTTCAGTCACCTGGAGGTACGTTGACCTGCATACCCCTTCCCCATCCCCTGATGAAATGTCTTAATCCATTTATAAAAGGTTCAGTTGTTTAGCAGTTTAGTACTGTTATAATTTGGTGCCGTATCTTTAAACATAAACATAGAAGTTGATGGCTGCAGTAGCCTGCTGATGACCTCCCTCATCTCCTAGAATTTTGCATTCAGCACGACCTTCTGAGTCCTCTCTCTAGTGTGCTAGTTTTATAGCAGGTCTTCTGTGTGGGACAGAATTGAAGGCCTTACTAAAGTCCAGGTACAGTACATCAACAGCCTGGCTCTTAACAGCCCTAATCACCTAGTCAGACAGTCAGGTTTGTCTTACAAGATCTTCCCCAACAAACCCATGCTGTTTACTGTACTGCAACTCATATACTTCCAGGAACTCTACCAACCTTTCCTTGATCATTTCATCCAACGACATGCCCACTGTTGAGGTCCAGCTGACTGGCCAGTAGCTAACTGAATCATTCCTACATCCACCCTTGGATAGTGGCACCAAGCGGCACCATTTTGGCCACCCTCTAATTCTATACCTCTCCTGATTCTGTTGAGCAGCTGAAGAGGTTAGTTCAAGGTTCAAGTCATTAGCTGAGCAGAAGGGGTTAGGTTGTAGATGGACTGCTTCACTAGTTGGGTGAAGTTTCATTGCATCAAATAGGTTATATAGTCTGTGTAGGGTTATAGTTGCTCCTGTTTCTTTAAATGCCTGTTGCTAAGTTTTTGCTTCTGGTGTGATCTGAGAGTCTGAGTTGCTGTGCAAGCAACCCAGATTTAGAAGCTATGTTGGGAGGCAGGCCAGAGTGCAGCAGCTACTGCTCGGTAGTGCATTGCAGTACTGGGGAGGGAAGATGTTCAGCACCTGGTGCACAGCAGCCCCTATGGTGGGCCAAGGGAGCATGCGTTCTCCACAGGATGTCCCTGCATGCATCGGAGGCCATTAACAGGCTCTGCCCATGCCAGTGGAGGAGCGAGGACATAGAACACCAGGGGTGAAATCCCGCATGCCGTGTAAATGACGTTAAGGGCATCCTGGCTCCTGTGGGACGTAGCAGAATCCACAGTGGATCACCTTGGGGGCAGGGTGGCACAGCAGACTCCCCCTCTCCCCCCCCCCACACCGAGCCCCTTCCATTAGGTGGTAGCTGGGAGCAGCAGACCTGAACAGAGGATATCTTCTGACAACGTGGCCGAAAGGGAGACAAAGTTCTATGGGGAGGAAAAAAGAAATATGAATAGCCTCTGGGTTTGTATGAAGAGGACTATAACGTAGACAGTGATAGCAGAAAAAGACCATTGATCTATCCAGTCTGCCCGTAAACTCTAACAAACGTGGGACCTATTGTCCATACAGGGTTCTGACCTACACTGTTCACCTCCATGCTCCCTGCCCTAGTGCTACTACCCTGAGTGACCATTAAGCCCTTCAGTCTGTCCCAGCTGTGTTTGAAAACATTAATAGTTTTGGCACCCACTGCATCAGCTGGCAGATTGTGCCATGGCTCCACCACTCTTTCTGTAAAACAAAACATTCTCACTTCCCTCTTGAATCTCCCCCGCCAGTTTCCACTTATCCTCGTGTTCTTGATCCACCACTGAAATGATAAGCTGTAGATCAAGGACAGTGCTCATGCTGCTGAACCAGGCATTGGTAAGACCACACAGCAATTACTGTGTATACTGTGTACATTTCAGGGAACTTTTACAGTGGGGAAACATTAACAGACTAGATAGAATGCAGAGAAAGGTGACTAGACAAGCTGTGCGCTTGGGAGGGCTGAGCTACGAAGAACAGGGTACATGAACCAAACGTACATACCCTCAAGACAAGGAGTCTGAGAGGAGATTTGATGGAGGTACACACTATCACGCCAACTCTGAGGAAGGCATTGGTATGACAGGGAAAAATTAGTGGCGTTGGTTAGCTGTGTCTTTAGGTATGCAGTAGCACATAGAAGCTGTGTCGCAGTTTATATGTTTGAAACATTTAAAACTTTGGAAATAAGCGTCCTTCTTGTATGGACTTATTAAAATGCTGTGACTATTAATGGAAGACTGTTGCCTGACCATCGTTTTTGGTAACAAAGTGTAATGTAAAGGGCTTCTGAGAGTGCTGACCCACACCTACAAGCAAGTACCTGTCTTTCTGACATATTTCAGCACCTGGGAAAGTGCACCTACAACTGGTGACCGAGATTTGTTCTGGATCGACTGAGCATAACTGTTCAGTGTGTTTTACTGTTGCTAAATTTGAGAGTGAAGTGGTGCTCTGCTCAAACAGTTACAGCTCCGTAGGCATATCAGATATGGAAGATAAACGAATTGTGTTCACACTAGAACAGATAATTGAATTGTTCGCACCCAAAACAGACTGTAAATGCACAAACAAATGAGACTTTAAGTTTGGAAGGTCTTAGAAATATGTATGCTTCCAAATTTCCAAATGCATGATGGTTTTTTTTTTGTTTTTTTTCTACTTTTTATTTATACTCCTCCCCTGCCCCCTAGACTCCGCCGTCTCGGGAGTCACCAATTGCGTCTGCCCGACCTCACCTTACCTGGGCCCGCGGTAGTCCCTCCATGTAGCCTCAGATTGCCCTCCCCGGGGGGGGGTACAAAGATGGGGACCTACACCCCCGAACCACGCCATTCGTCAGGGCACCAGACCAGGGCAGGCAGGTGGGCTTAGGGGGTCTGCGCTAGGGTGCTCTGTCTTCCAGGAGCCTAGGGGGCATTTTTTCCGATGTTCCGTGCCGATGTCTGCCATGCATTTTCCCCTCAGTGTAGGACAGGGAGCATGCTGCACCTCAGGCCTCTGCCAGAGGGCAGCCATGCTCCAAGCCATGGACTCCCCCCCCGCCTCCCGGGAGAGGAGAGGAGAGCTGTCCTTCAGACGCTCGATCCTCTCCCTCCCATGCCGACTCCCAGCAGCCCGGGCTTGCTCCCGAACCTGGGTTGCCGGCATGGTGCGAGGTCTGGCGTCCAGCGCCTCAACCCTCCGTGCCACCGGGCCGGCCGTACAGTATTTCTTTATCTCAGTTTTGGAGAAAAAAAGCTTATTCCTAGAGGACTGAGGATACAAAAGCCCCCATCGTTCTGGATGACTAAGAATTCATGACCGATTGGGAGAAAGTCTTAAAAGAAGTTTAGATCTCATTTTATAAGGCTAAAAAAGAGTGTGCTACATTAGAGCCAATGATAAAAGCAATCTAAGAAAAAATAAATCAATATACAGAACAACTAAATGATCTAAAAATAGATCAGTAGATAGAAAAATTGAAAAATGAACAAAAAGATATAAACAAGGAAAACACGATAGAGACCAAATGAACCATACAGAAGGTATTATCTACAAGTGGCAAGGGAAATCATTTTACATTAAGCTAATGGCACAAGACTTCAGAGAAGGTGATATTTTACATTCTACTCGCAGGGGTCCTTTTTTAGGACAAGGCCCTTAGAGGGAGGTCAAACCAGTGGGCAAGGTCAAATTGTAGGAAGAGGACAAGGTGGGGGAAGGGGGTGGAAGAAACGGAAGAGGGAACAGGAGAGGAAGAGGCAGGCAGAATTGGTGCCCCGACCGTCTGGTATGGATGTCCCCAAAGAATCGCAACGCGAATTGGCGGTCATAAATCTTACTAACAAACATTCAACTGAAGAACAAACTGCATTACTTAAAAAGGCCTCTCATTTTTTCCATCTAACACCCCAAACTCCTTCCATATTAAAGCTGACCTTTATAAATTTTTCAGAACATTGCTTCTTAAAGACTTTCCAGGACCATGATAATAATGACATCACATTTCATACTGATACAAATAAATAACCTGGTCTCAGGAATAAATATATTTTTTGCCCCATTTTGAATAATGCCACCCTGCAGACATACATGAATGTGGTTGAAGGAGAAATTGACGAACTCTTAAAAGTCCCTTATTATAATGAACAAAATATAATTACGGAAGGCAGTTCAACAACTAAAAGAGATGAGACATATCATAAGATCTGCTGATAAAGGTGGAGTAGTAGTGGTTTGGGGCTATGATGAACATATAACAGAGGCACATAGACAAATTGAAAGTCTGGTGTCTGTGGTGTGAAAAATCGCTGTATTAGTGAAAAAGAAGGGAAGTTTTTAATTGTAAAAGAACCGCGCAAGCCAGCACTTTATTTACTCCCTAAAATTCACAAAAAACAAATACGAGTATCTGGCAGACCAATAGTATCATCTATTGGTTCTGCTACAGAACCACTATCTAAGTTTGTCGACTTTCATATCAAAAAGTATGTTCCAGAGTTAACCTCCCATGTAAAAGACACGAATCATGTGGTCACCTTGCTAAATGACATTAAAGTGGAGGAAAGAGGTATTTTAGTATGCATTGACGTGGAGAGTCTGTATACTAATATTCCCATGAAGAAGGACTCTCATCAATTGCACAGGCTCTAGCAGGGAGGTCAACAGACGTGATCCCACCTTCCTGCTTTATTGTTGAATGTGCGAGACAAAATTTACACGCAGAACAAAGGTATTGGGGACCACATTTTCCCCGAATTTGCCAAACTTATTTGTAGAGAACAGATAACATTTACAATGGCAGATATAATCCTTTTCTCAGATTTATAGTAGCATGGAAACGCTACATTGATGATTGCTTTCTGGTGTGGAGAGGTAGTCCAGAACTGTTGGCTGAATTTAATGATTACATAAATACTAATGGACATTTAAAATTCACAGTGGAATGGAACAATGAAGAAATTAATTTTCTGAACTTAACCATTTTCAAATCTTGTAACAAGTTAAAGACCAAGCTGTATAGAAAAGAAATTGCATGCAGTACAGTACTTCAGGGAGACAGCTGTCCTCCTAAATCATTGCTCAAAAACATGCCTAAATCTCAGTTTTTGCGAATACGTAGAACTTGGCACTGATGATGTTGATTTTGAAACAAACAGTGGGAAAATGGTTGAAAGATTCAGAGTGCAGAAATATGATGGAAAACAAGTTCAAAAAGCATATTTTGAAGCAAAGAATGCAGATAGAAGTGTTTTATTGCAGGAAAAAAGAAATACACAAGAAGAACCGCCCACATTTATAATGCAATATTTTCCAAAAATGGATGAGATAGGGAACATTGTTAAAAAACATTGGAACATACTTAAAGGGGACCGTAGATTTGACTCTATTAGTGACATGATGCCGAGGATCAGCTATAAACGCGGAACTAACTTCATAGATCTCCTTGTCCACACTATACTCCCGCCATAGCCAACTCCTAGCCAGTGGCTATCAAACCCCCCCCCCCAAGGGAAACTATAAATGTGGGAACTGTGTGTAGTGTAATAGCACTACAAACACACAATCCTTTAATATCCATGCAGTGGAAAAATGTATGACATAAATGATTTTATCAACTGGAACACTGAAGGTGTTATGCCTTGATATGCCCCTGCGGCCTCATGTATGTTGGTCAAACAAAAAGAGCGCTCAGACAGAGAATCGCTCAGCATAAAACTGCAGTAAAAACTGAAAATGAGACACGTGTGATGGCCAAGCACTTTAAAGAAACCAGACATGGGTCTGCAGCTGCGCTAAAACATGTAGGGATTGAAAAATGTACAGTTGGACTGCCGTGGTGGAAGCCTCAGACAAAAACGTTTAAATCGTGGGGCTTATTGGGTCGTGACCCTTGAAACCATTCGGACTTAATGATAAAATCCCATTACATGCCATGAGATATACCTGAGTTGTTCATGGTTTTGTCTAAATCTGCTGTAGTACTTATTTATGAATTAACTGTTTTTGTATTGTGAATTTGGTATTATGCACTAAAGACACTTTATCTATAATTTTTTTTCCCCACATCAGGTATGTTTATTTAACAGGATTTTAACCCCCCCTTTTTTTCCCTTCACTTAAATCTGTGTGACTGCACAAGCACTTTACTAATTGGTGTGATTGGGTTTTAAAAACGCACTGAGTAGTGGTGTATCTTGAAATAATTCATTTAAATAATGGAGGACAAGAAAATCTATTAAGTTAGTTCCGCGTTTATAGCTGATCCTCGGCATCATGTCACTATCACGCCAACTCTGAAGGCATCGGTATGACGCAGAAATGTTATGGCATCAGCTAGGTGTGTCTTCAGATATGCAGTAGTGAGCAGAAGCTGTGTTGCAGTTGATATGTTTGAAGCATTTAAAACTTTCGAAATAAGCGCGCTTTTTGCACAGTTCTCGTAAGGATTTGCTGCAAGCCTGGATGTTGATTTGCACTGCTGCGCTTTTTTTCTTGTATGGACTTATTAAAATGCTGTGTCTATTTATGGAAAACTGTTGCCTGCCCATTGTTTTTGGTAAAGTGTAGTATAAAGGGCATCTGAGAGTGCTGACCTGCACCTGCAAGCAGGTACCTGTTTTTTCTGAGATTTGATCTTGGTTTAGAAAGCCAGCAGCAATAGTGGTATTTATATACAAAAAAAATGAATTGCACCATGGGGAAGTAGTTTTAGGACAGAGCAAAGCCAAAGGAGTTCTTTTGTTAGTTTTTTTTTCTTGACACACACAGCGTAGTTTTTTTTGTACAATTCTTTTTGTGCTCCGACTCCCAGGGAACTCTCTCAGGCATCCACCCTGATCTCGGATCTACCTCCGGGCCTGAAACTCCTCCGTGACTCCTGATACCAGCCCGGCGAGCCCCCGAGGTAGGGCTGCCCTATCCTCCCAGGGCACTCTATTTAGAATTCGGGCCACACTGGGCTCAGCCCAGGAGCGGAGAGAGTCCAGCCAGTGGAGTGTGGCTGAGTTGGATGGTGCTGTCGCCAATCTGCGGGGCAGGGATTTTTCCTGAGTAACGGCCTTGCCCCCACCCCCCCCAGGTGGAGCCCAAGCATGCCATGACACCAGGGGACGTCCGTCACGGCTCCGCATCCCTCTCTGTGTGCCCTAACTGTGTCAGTACCTCTGGTCACCACCGGAGGTCATTGCGGTGCCGGGCATACCCCTGGACCCCCCCCGATGGCCCAGGTTCATTCCCGACCCCGGGATGCCGTGTGGCATCCAGCGCTTCAACCCTCTGCGCCACCAGGCCGGCCACACACAGCATAGTTGATGTGTGAACAGACTTGCAGTGGACATAATGTCTTGTAATGTCTTGTAATTCAGAAATTTTGTTTAAAATCAAGCTCAACAGATATGTGACGGACAGAGGTATGGAAGGTTATTGTTCATTGAGAATAGGGGACAGACCCGAAGGGCTTGGTAAAACCTATTTTTAGCTCAATTCATGTATGTTTTCTATATATTTTAAAATTGATAGTATGAAATTTTGGTCTTTTCTATAAATCCATATACACATAATTTTGTAACAACTTGTATATCAATATTAAAAGGGAAACAGTTTTAAAAGTTGTTTTAATTTTTTTTTTTTCTGAAGTTTGGTAATGTCCAAGTGGGACATTTCTTACTGAAACATGTTTTTTTTGCAGGACAATACGTAACTTCGACCAGTGCAACAAACTTGTTTTCTCTAAGTAATCAGAATTAAGCCTAAGTGTTGTAGTTTTTTAGTTGTTTCTAGTGTTTCCTGTCATTTTATGGTATTTTAGTTATGGTATTATAGTTTTTTGCACCATTTAGAGGAAAGTCAGAAAATATTTTTTTTTTTTTACTATAATGTCAGGACATGTAGTATTTTTCATGTTGTTTGCAGAATACAGCTGCCCAAATCGGGACTGTCCTGCGAAAATCAGGACAGGTGGTAGCCCTATACCGCAACCCTTCACGCCACAAGGCCAGCATATGAGTTACTGATTAGCAAGGAATTCCCCATTTTTATTTAAAATTATTTTTGCCAGCCATCCCAGTGGTGTAGAGGGTTGAGGCACTGGATGCCACATCTCCCGTTGTAGCTCTGAGGTTCTGGCGTGAACTCAGCCTGCTGGGGATTGATTAGAGGAACAGGATCACGCATCCACCCGACTGCTGTTCTCTCCTAATGGAGAAGAGTACATACTGTACCATTCTTATACTGCCACCATGTGGTGACATAGTGGTGGGGTAGCCACTAGAACTAGATGGGGCGGCTGACGCATGGGTGTTTCTACATGCAGACTCACCTGTGTCATAGCACGCTGCAGGGGAGAAAAAAAGTGAAGCAGAAAATGTTCCAGCAGGATGACATCCATCCTGCTGCGGAACCGCACTGCTGCCCGTGCAAGACCACGGATTGGATAAGGACACCCCCTCCCCTCCTGGCCCCGCTACAGGGGGTGGGGTAATCCTTGAGGGTACTACTGGCTGGTAGGTCCTGGGCTGGGTGGGTGCTGGCAAAGACTGGTTGTGAATTGGGAGGGGATTGAGCATCAAAGCGACAAACACCTTGATTAACCCCCAAAAATTTGACAGCTCACGTCAGTTTTGCAGCTGTAGACTCTGGTAGTGCAGTTTTGCACCAGAATTTCAATGGGTTGGCGAGAGTATCCCAGAGGATGCCGTGTCACTGGGAGGATGGTGGTGCAATCTGCTGCGATACTGCTGCCAGGGTGGCAGTGCAGCTGAAAGGCACTAATGGGATGGGGAGAACACGTGGGGTTCATCAGGTGCTAGCGTGTACCTCTGCCTCCTTGTAGGTGCGGTATCTAGAAAACTGGATGGCCCAGTATGATGGATGAAACCCCCCCCCAATCAGCTAGTTGGGGCGCCAAACCTTAGTCGTTCTCCCTCTGCACACCTGATTTGACATTTCTTCACTAAGGGGTAAGGCAAGGAGCTGAAAGGCAAATCCTGGAAGAAGGCTTTCGTGTTAGGGATCGGGAGCGCTACCTGATGTGAAATAAAACGGGGTGGGGGGGAGAGCAAGTCGAGCAAGGGGTGTGGCATCCAGTTCTAGGAGCAGCCTCTTCAGAGGTGAATGCAGGGATATTGGGAAGGTCGCTGGTGTTCGAAGAGAGCCTGGGAAGAAGCTTTAAAAATGTTTTGTATATTTTTTTTTTTTTTTTTTTTGTTCGTGTCTTAGAGTGTTGACATTGTCTGTGCTTTTGATTATGTAAATAGATGTACATAGTAAAATCAGAGCTCCTTTTGCCAGTGTCTTTTTGCTAACTGTTCTGAAATATAAAAAGATGACTGAAGGAAGATACTTAATTATAGACTCTGGTGGTGCTGTATACCAGACGTAACCAGTAGCCTGATGTTATTTGGGTTAAATATACATCAAAGCTTGGTCACAGTGCCAAGAAGCAACCAGAGGAAGTAAGTATCCATGGCTTGTTAAATCTTTTCATTGAGTGATTAGAAAGGATCCTGCCCATGTTTTTCCAGTGGAGAGATTTTTGTTTCATGAATGTTCTCGGAAGCAGCAGCAGCAGTTTGTCAATTTGACTGTATTGTATGAAGTAAGGGGCATTTGTTTCTAGAAGTGCAAATGGTGCCAATCTCAGGTAAAAGACCAGCAGTTGCCAATTTATGAATGGATTAATTGACATTGCATTTTATATGAGAGTTATTGTTTATTGTGCATGGCTACCTAAGTAAGTTCTGATGTCATAATTTATTTAATTTATTGCAGTTTTATTAACCTGTGAGGAAGCGTGCGATACAGATGCATAACTTGGGTCATGTTTGTTCTGAGCACCCAGCGGTTTGTAAACATAATTTTTTTCTTTGCTCTGTTGCTACATCCTTCGGGGTGTGTGTGTGTGTGTGTGTGTGTGTGTGTTTTTTTTTGTTTTTAGGCTGCGAGTCTCCTGTTTGCTACTGTTTGTCCACAAATTATTTTGTTGCAGCATTTGCATATTTAGATCATCATTCAGTATTCTGATTTCAAACTATGATGACATGTTGACACAAGTCAAATGGACACTACAGATGACCAAAAAAACAAAACAAAACACCTTTTCAATTCCTGGCTCTTTGGGTGTAACACAACCCACAGTCTAAATCCCTCAGTTTATAAATGCTGTAGTGTCTATGAGGGGAAATGATGGTCCTTGAAGCCAGTACCCTCTCTAATCACTTGACAGGTAGTGTATTGCTTGAAGTGTGCAGCCCACTATGTGGACTAGTATCCAGTGTCAGCACGCACTAGGACCCAGGGAGTCCAGGAACCCTGGCTGCCATATAGACAGTACATAGGATTTTCTTCCTGGTTTCCTCCCTCCTCTCCTGATGTGAGTGCTGCCATCTTTGTGGCCTCGCGCATGCACAGTACGTCCCTGCAGCAGGAGCAAGATACTTGGCCCAGCTGCAGGGGTTGCTGTGGGGCAGAACTCGCTGGCATGATCCCTCACTGGCTGAGGTACACTGCCGTGCAGCAGCAACCGCAGCTTGGCCTGCTATTTGACAATGCAACAGGAACCCACTCCTGGGTCACCTGCATGACGCAGTGCTGCTGGGCCATCAGAGGGCCTGTCTTCAAGCATTTTAATGAATTCCCATGAAACAGCGCAAAATATATGCTACCAGGCTTATATAAGTTTTAAGCGTGTTGTGAGATGTTTTCTTATAAGACTGGTGTCCTCTCATCCAGTTTGGATGTGAGTTCTCACTATATGTGATGACATTTTTACATCATGAACATACTTTGCTTAAAAAGGAAACCCATACGCTGAAGGAGCCTATTGATAAACCACACAAGGACTTGAAATTTACAGCTGCTTGGTAGTGTGTGTGCCACAGTTTATGCACATAACTAGGGATGTTACAGTATTAGGGTTTCACGGTATACTGCCGGTATCGGAAGTCATGATATTGATACCATGGACAATTTCAGTACTGTTACTGTGGTTGATGGTATGCTGCATTTTTTTTTTAACTTTGCTTATTCATTTTATGCCAATGAAAATACAAAGTATGACACGTGATTTAAAGTATAGGCAATGTACGTAGAATGAATGCTACAGTAGGAAAGACATATGTCCTCACTCCTCTGTCACAACATGTGAGAATATTTTGGCATAGTAGTAAAATAAGTCCCAGTGAGACCAACACTGGCCATTCACAGCATGACCATGGATGAAAATGCTTAGCATCAAGTCTAGTGAACAGAACCTTTGATTATACATGGGCTTGGAATAGCCCTGAAGTCCACAAACCTACAGTTTAAAATTGAGAGGGAAAGAAGAAATTCCTTTCGTAATTCAGGGATAACCTGTAAACATCACCCCTCCCCTCAGTTACATTTTTAAAACTTAGACTAATCAGAACATGTTTCTGAAACCTATAAAATGTAGGCAGTCTTAACTAAAAATACAATAAGTTTTTAAATTCTGAGTGGCACTCTCATCTGTGGTATTCGAATGACTTTAAACCTTTCTGGAGTCAGTCTTTTAATATATGGAGTATTTACATTAATCGGGTGCAATAGAAAATAAATGTGGATTAACCATTTTTCTAGGATCACTCTTTTAGACCCAACAGTCACAAATACAGAATAAAGGGATATACTGTAATCTGTCAGGGGCTACCTGATACGCTGTCTAGAGCCATATTCGAGCAGGACCCTCTGGTGCCATGTCAAGAGGGTCTTAAGTGCCAGAATATACAGATTCTCGGGCACATTTGAGACCATATGTTTGCTACCATTTTGCTGTAGTTCTGAGGCTTTCAGCAATTTTTGTTTTTTTAATGACGCTCTTCTCTTCTGTGTCAACAATCCTAGACACAAGAAGCATAGAATTTGACGACAGATAAGGACCGCTTGGCCCACCCAGTCTGCCCATTTCCCTACCTAATGGATAAGCTGCAGTCCTAGTTAACCAGCAGCCTACTTCTTTCTACCCCCAACCCCTAGAATTGCCTTATGACTGTCCCATGCATGCTTGAATCGTCAGTAGCAAAATATATTTTTTATTTAATCATTTTTACCTCCACATCTACTAAGATGCTCTGAAATTTTGGCAGCAAGTCCCAGAGAGGTTCACACTAAAGACCTCAGCAATCTCATGCTCACTGTGTTAAGAAACGGCATGCTATGAAATCAGCCATTGCAGGCAGCTTTCTGTGTGCAGTGCTGGAAGTGGGGCGCGCTGGAGGTCCGCATCGGCGATCCACCGAGCTGAAACCGGAGCGAGAGCAGAAGAGAGGGGGCGTGAAGCATGCAAATTACATACTTCATACCCCCTCTCCTCTGCCCGCACTCCGATCCCAGCTCCATGAACCGCCGCCATGGAGCTTCGACACACCCCTCTCCCAACACTGCGCACACAGAGCTGCCCGCGATGGCTGATAATCTCTACTAAGGTAAAAGTGCAAAAGTATTTTATTTCATTTTTATTGGTTATATTGGAAAGGCATGTGAGCATTGCTGCCCATTTATACAAGCGTCCAGTTACATACAACAATCATGAGACATGACATAAGCTAAAACATTTAACTTACAGAGAGGGTTAATACAATGGTACATAAAATCAGAATAATGTAGACTAAAGGGCAAACCATGAACTAACCTTGGTGAATTAACAAATACAAGGTAACATTAAGCATTCAGTGAGGGTTTAACAATAATATAATAGAACAGTGGGAAACAGAATATTTAAGTGCAAGCTAAAAATTAGCCTAGGTGGATTAACAATACCACAAGTGCTAGAAAGAGGGGGTAAGCACCAGAGGTGGATAACCAGAGGGTGAGTGGAAAAGGGTGCAGAAGGGAAGCCAGATTAGGGCTGCGAACAGGTGAGGGAGAAATGTCTCCTGATATTGTATTTGAAGGCATTTGTGGAGGGACAGAGTTTTAGTTCCGGGGGGAGAGAGCTGAAGTAAAACTTCTTTTGGCGCAGTGCTTTGGAAAGCAGATAATTCCAGCCTGAAGCTTGTTCAGGCACCCTTTAATGAGTGACAGCGGTATTGGATCATCCCATCCTAGAGTCTGACAAGCTGGCATGGGTTGTGTGCGAGAGGTGTTATAAATGTAGCAAACACTTGAAGATGCTCATAACATTCTGTAAGACTTAATGGACTTGTCTACCATATATACCATGACAGGTGGGTGCCTCAAGATTGGAAGGTGGCTCATGTGGTGCCTATCCACAAGGGGGGGTCCACAGAGAAAGTGGGGAATTATAGGCCCGTTAGCCTAATGTCTGTGGTAGGCTAGGTTACGGAGAGTTTAGTGAAACTTCTGTATTATAGTTCCTGAGTGGTATTTGTGATGATTATTGTATTGTCAGTTTCTTGCTGTGACAACATTCCTATGCAGAACATCAGATTGCAGCTTGTGTAACCTGTGTTGTATACTGGTTGGTGATCCATGTTCATCCCAACTGCCACCATGTTGGGAGCCGTTGCCATTTTAAGAGCATGTTTGGCAATTCCACCCTGAGAAATATGGTTTCTGGCTGCCAACAATGTGTAAAAAGGGCATAAGTAACACTGAAGGCGGTGCGGGTTGCAGCTGCTTGTCTAATTAGTTGAGAGACCACAACATTTGAAGGGTTGTGGGGCTGGCTGTTTATATTTAACAAAAAAGGTTGTTAATGCAAAAATAAAGAACTGCACCCAGCATGTGAAAAAGGCCTTATAAAAGCATTGAGTGAAAGCGATAAAACAATTAATTGTTTAATTTAATAATTTTTTATCGCTTTCACTTATTAAATTAAACAATTAAACAATTAAGTGAAAGCGATAAAACAATTGTTTGTCAGCCACTAGGTTGCTGGCTTTCGAGCAGACAAGGCAGACCATTTGGCGTGTGCTGCTGGCTATTAGTATGTTAGTATGTCAGGAGGAGAACTGGTTGGCCCAGTTCTTGGTCGTAGGGCACTGGCACTTCATTTTGCAGCACAGTGTAGCACCAGTCCATTTCCTGCAACACCCACGATTTCTGCTCCGAGGGGGTTGGGAAGCCTGTCTGTACCAGCACACATTAAAGTGTTGTGGGGCATGGAAGGTGGCAGTGATTTTTTTTTTTTTTTAGCATTAGTTTGGGCAACCAGGGCTAGGGATGGGGATCCACTGGACTACCATGTTGCAGTTTGGGTTGAAGGGGACCGCTGGGTTAACATGGACATTGGCGAGGAACACTGGCCAGATTTCATTGGTGGCCCAAAAGTGCTGGTTGATTGGTTGGGGGGATGAAGTCCATCAGACCAGCTCATGCATATATTTGCATGGCACTGTGCCATATGCATGCAGGCAGTATTTTGTACAAACCCAGTTTGCACACAGTAACAGCTGGCATACTTTATTTGCGTTTCAAGATTTGAGCTGGACTGATGCAGATCTGTTGTCCTCAGAAGAGCAGTGGGCTCCTTGAGTCCAGTTTTGTGGCCCATGAAATTGCAGCTGAGATGTGGGGCCTAAGGTGCTTTGCTGTTTAAATAAAGAAAAAAAAATGACGGCAGCTAAACAATATCCAAGTGAAGAACAGTGCTGGGCAAAAGGAAAAACTCACTGAAGTTTGGTTTTTAAAAAAAAAAAAAAAAGCTGGCATGCCTGGTGGCGCTGAGGGTTGAGGTGCTAAATGCCACACCTTGTGCCACGTCGGCGACCCAGGTTCAGAAGTGAGCCTGGGTCACTGGGGGGCGGCAAGGGTGAGAGAGGATCGAGCATCTGGAGGACTGCTCTCCTTTCTTGGGGGAAGGGGACTAGTCATCCCGTCTGCTGACTGCCCTCTGGCGGTGGCTGGAGGGTAGTATGGGTCAGGAGGCTTGAAAGCTGACGTCCTTATGTCGAAAGGGAGGAGGTGGGAGAAAGCGGAAAATGCAGTCTCCATGATGGTCCGAGCACTGACAAGTCTGCCCCCCACCAGATTTAACGCACTGGGTGGCGAGGAGTGCAGGCACACCCCACCTTGCCCCTGCAGCGGAGGGGAACCAGGGAGGGGGCAGAAGAGCTAGGGGTCAGACTGGTGATGAACCTCCAAGGGAGGGGCCATAGCCTCTGTGGAGAGGAGGAGGAGGAGGAGGAGGAGGAGGAGGGAGGAGGAGGAGGAGAGGGAGGAGGAGGAGGAATCCAGTTACAAATGGCGCTGGGCAAAAACAAACAACTGAAAGAGTTTCCAATGAAACTGTACCTGATAACCATTTAGACTGGATCTTCAAGCAAAGGCGGTTGGAGTGGGCGGCCCGGTGGTGCAGAGGGCTGAGCGCTATCTGCCACCTCGCATCAGGCTGGCGAGCCGGGTTCAGGAACGACCTCTAGTCGTCAGGAAGCTGGCATGGTGGGTGGGGGATGAGCTGGAGTGAGCAGCCTGATGGTAGCTCTCCTCTCCGTGGGTGGTCATGCCCCGCCCCTAGTTCACCACCACTGGAGGTCCGATGTACGGGAGGGAGCGGAAAGTAGTGGGAGGGTGCCCCAGAACCCGGCATGTGCGTGCCTCCACATGCGCATGTAAGCATACGAGGAGGGGTGGGGAGAAAAGCGGGGTAAAATCTGGGCATAAAAAGATACTGGGGATACTGGGATATATAGGGAGAGGCATCACCAGTAGAAAACAGGAAGTTGTTATCCCTCTGTACAGACAGTTGGTGAGACCCCATGTGGAGTGCCGCGTGCAGTTCTGGAGACCCCATCTCTGCAAGGACATAGACAGGATGGAGGCAGTCCAGAGGAGGGCAACTAAAATGGTACAGAGTCTGCAACAGAAGCCATATGAAGAGTGACTAAAGGAGCTTAACATGTATACATAGCTTAATATGAGGAAAGGAGGGAGAGAAGGGATATGATAGAAACTTTGAAGTATCTCAAGGGAATCAACAAAGTCCAAGAGGGTAGCATCTTTCAGAAAAGAGATGTGCAAGAACAAGGTTACACAATTTAAAGATTGGGGTGGGGGGACGGCTCAGGGGCAATGTGAGGAAATATTTTTTCACAGAGAGGGTGGTGGACGCATTGAATGGCCTTCCTGAGGAGGTCGTGGGATCAAAAACGGTGGGGGAATTCAAGAATGCATGGGACAGACAATTGTGGTGGGGGGGTTAGGAAGAAGTAGGCTGTTCGTTAACTAGGATCTGCAGCTTTATCCAGTAGGTAGGGAAATGGGCAGACTAGGTGGGCCAAGCGGTCCTTATCTGTCGTCGCAGTCTGTTTCTTTGATAGAAGAAAAAATAAAAAACGGTTGGAGTTCTGAACTGTAACTTGGAAAAAGACACAGAAAATGAGAATCTCAGGGTTGGTAGTTTATTTAAAAATAGAGGGAATGGGTGGTTCGACACAGCGGTAGGGCTGCCATTTGTGATGCTGCTACCTGGGGCCAAAAATGAGCCTGGGGCGTCCAGGGCTAGGCAGAGGGAGAATTGAGCATCCCAGATAACGCTTTCCAGGGAGTGAGGGCCACCTCATGGTTGCAGTATTGCTACCTAGGTGACTACAGGAGGCATAGACATAGAAACGTAGACGTTGTTGGCAGAAAAGGATCTCCTGGCCCACCTAGTTTGTCCTAAAAATTCCCTACCTAATGTGCTACCACACACTCTCAGGCAGTGCAGCTGAGGGCACCGAGTGGAAGTGGGCGAAATGTTGGCCCATGCTGTGCAAGCACTGTGTGCACCTGTACTGGTCCCTCTTATGCACAGACATCCTCCAGGGATTCAGGGCTAAAGCAGATCAGAACAATGAAAAGTAGCCCTAGTGACGGCTTCCTGGAATCCCGGTGTATTCAGGATGGTCCCCACTGCCTAATCTGCCACCCAACACTGTGTACACTGGGGAGTACACTCCAGCCTCTGCCCTACCGGGGGTAAACCAAGGCACTGGGTTGGTGGGGGCCAGTGGGAGGTACCAGAGGGTTCTGGTGGGAGCTCGCATGGGTGTCAAGAGAGCATAAAATATGAATTAGAAAAAAATAAATAAAAAGGGGGTGGAATACTGTGGTGTACAAAATGGGTTTGTATACCAGATTTTCAGATGGAATACCAAAACTTGTAACTTGGTATTCCTTGAAACACAACCGACTTTTTTTTCTCAAACTCTAGCCCTGTACATGAGTTTCAAATGTAGTTTCCAGTATTCGTGCAATTTGAGGTAATGGTCATCTCGATTAATGCCTTCCTTGAATAAATAATATTGCTTCTGACACTTGGGTTTGTTGGGGGGGGGGTTGAGGACTATATTGCAATTTTGTTTGAAATATCTCTAGCAAGAATTTTTCTAAAGTGCATTTTCTTTCAGTTTTTTTGACTGGTCTTTAATCTGTCGCTTTTATTGTTTGACAAAAGCCTAATTAAGTGGAAGGCTAATGATGCTGTCTCTCTCCCTAATTGGAACATGAACTGCTGAATAGCTAATTGTACTGTACTTGCACAGTTGCTGCCGTGTGAGAGTCTATATGGAGCAATAATAGAACTGCCAAAATAGCTGAAACAGGTGGGCACATTGTTTTTCAAGAGACAGAGTAGATGTGAAAGATCAAAGTCTTGGAGGACTGCTGGCAGATACAAAGGGCTAATGTGAGGCGACAAAAATGGCATTTTAAATTAATTGCAATAGTTTCATGAATTTCAGTAGCATGTATAATCTATGTTCTGCTATAGTCTGTTGCTCTAAATCCAGGCTTTCGCCACTCTGGTTGAACTGTGTAGGGCTTGACACTAATAAAATCACAACTTCCTCAGTGGCCTAGTGGTAAACGGAAAACTGAGATTCAGAGGAAGCCCCATGGTCTCTCCATTCGGCTCTGTTGTCTGGTAATTGCAACTGCTCACTACATGAGAGACCCAAGTTTGCATCTTGAGCCTAGAACTCTGCATTGGGGCAGCATGGACTGGACATACTTCCCACAGAGATGCACTCATGCCTCAGAGTGGGTAAGAGGCCTCTGTTGGTGCACTGTTGGCCCCCTCCCAAAAAAATGGCCTAGAGGAGTGAGAGAGCAAAGTGAGAAGGAATTTGCAGCCCAGCAACAAGATCCATTATGTTGATATGCATGAAATTGTCATTCTGACCTGCAGCTGTTACCATCTCTATTCCCTTCTCCCCCAGGGTCATGCCTGGAAACAGGCCCGGGGCAGTGCTTCTTTCCTGGTTACCGTTTTAAAATCAATATATAAATAAAAAATAAATAAATAAAATAAGCAGAATTCTAATGTTAACAGGAGATGGCCCAACATGTAGTCCTGTTTCTTCTTTCCCCCTAGGAGTATCGGTAGGAGTCTTGGCCCAGTTGGGATGGACAGGAAGGGTGAGTGACAGAGTGCATCCCAAAGAGTGGAGTTTGAGATAACATAAGGGCAAGTAAAACTATCCAGCACTCTTATGGCATCTCAGCATAATGGCAGGGTCATGACCTATTCACCAGCAGCCTCTAGAGGAAGCTCTGCAAGATGCGAGTCCCTGTCCTGGGGACATACGATATCTCCCAGCACATTGTGATGATTGCAGCAGGAGGATTGTAGATGCTGCACAGTGGTGGAAATGTGGAGGTGTGGGAGGGGACCTCGGGGGAATTCAGTTCCAGGAATGAAATTAAAAGCCTGACCGAGTTCCAGGACAAATGGGAGAGAAACGATTCTGTGTAAAAATGTACTCTTCTAAAGGCATAAATCTGGCCAAGTAAAATTTACCAATGCAACAGGCAACGAGGTAATGTGTCCCCAGACCTCTGTCTGGAATTTTCAGTCCTACATCAAATGTTGTGGGTTCCTTCAGTGAATTTTCCCACTTCCAGCACTGAATCCACTCCAAAATGGAAGGAGTGAGAATAAAGAGAAAGTAACAATCCCAGTAAGGCGGTAAAACGGGAACGTTACGTTTCCTGATATGACCCATCATGCTTGTTGCATCACATTTTTTCCTTTGTTTACACTTTATGCCCCCTTGCACTTACACTGCCCACATCCGCCTGGGTGACCGCCCGGCCCCACACCAGCTTTTCTGGCACTCGCCGCTTATTCCCCACAGCTTAGCCATTGGGGCAGGGCCCTTCAGGTTGAGGCAGTGGAGCCCTTTAGGGTGTTGTCTCCGATGAGAGACTCTTGGTGGGAGGTCAGCTGCTGAGTCGGGGCCTGAGTGTACTCTGCTTAATCCTTACCTGCACTACTAGGAATATCACACTATGAAATTATGATATGATGACTGTCACATGTAACATGTGGTTGTTATACCGCAGTATTACAGAAGAGTAATTTTTTGTTTAAAAAAAAAAAAAAAATCCTCAAATTCTTGTGTTGGAGAGAGTCAGCGTGGAAGGGAGTTGTCCCTGAAAAGGCTACAAAAACTAAATAAATTAGTTGAAAGGCCAGAAAACTACAATGTGCCATGAGCTAGGTGTGAGATTGTGGGAATAGATGGGCACACACAGTTATCAGGTTGCACGATTTTCTACGCCAAGTGTAATTTATTGCTTACAGAAAGAAAAATGGTGAACTGGGTACGACAAAATAACCAAAGGCAAAAATAAAGTAAAATCAACAGTTATCTCTGATTTGCAGGCTCTATTCCCCAGTATAAAGGCTAGAGTTCCACAGGCTGGAAGTTTAACCCACTTGAATCATAAGGTTTGAAAATGAAAGCAGTCCTTATTCAAACCTAGGTCCGTACATCTCTGACCACACAACGAATCTGACTTGTGTTTCAGGCTGAACCCCTTTTATACCTGGAGTCAACCAGGTGACCATGCCAGACTCCTTCCAGTTATCCCAAGAACAGTTGATTCTTTAAGCAACACTTTATTTTAATATTCAAAACTGTTATTCTGTTTCTTTCAATAAAAGGAACGTTTTGAGCTTTGAGTAGCATGAAACAATTCATTATTTGCAGAAATTAAACCTATTCCTTGTTCAGACTCCTCCCACAGAGTCATTCAGTTCATGAAAAGAGTGTTGTCATGGCCGGCCGTCTCTTATAATGCAACTGGAGAACACGTGCGCAAGACCAACCACCGAGAGTGGGAGCCAACAACTAAACAGCTTCTAATGCTTTGGGTAAAGAAAAGTAACAACTGAAAAATTGTTAACAGAATCGTAGTTTCACTGCTGATTGAATTTGGGGTTTACTTTGCGCTTGGCGCTTTGAGTCTGGAAGTGCCAAAACGCAGTTTCAGAAAATTCAACACATTTGCACCCGCTCATTCCATGTTGCAGTTACATTTCACTTATGTAATTTTTTGAAAAAAGTAAAATAGGTCCCTGCTTTGTAACAGTCCTTGGGAGTGTTTTCAGTAAAGCTATAGGACACAGAGAGCGAGGTACGGGCGGCTGAGAGGCTGCCTGTTGGCACACTTCCAGGAGCCCAGTCTGTACCTGCGCAAACACAAGTGGACAGCGAAACGTCTATCTCAGTGTGTCCACAGACTCCTAGACCAGTAACCATTTGCTTTGTGTGGTGATTTGGTGCGCAGTATCTGGACCTGGAAAGGCTGTGTTTCAGGAGTGCATTTGCTGGCATTGTTGGCTATCATTCCCGCTGTAGCAAATACAGGACATACTGGTCCAGGAAACTGGGGGGAACCAACCCATACAGTATTGTTAAAACAAATATCCCAGAAACCTGGACTCTGGGGAAAAAAACTAAACACAACACATTTCATTTAGAATATAGACCGACACCACATGGCCTTTTTTTGTGTTGGTATGTCTGTTGTTACAATATTGCAATAACCAAGGAAATTGTTTTTCTATAATACATTTTCCTTCCTATAAAGCTGAAGGAAAGCACACACCCATGCAGGCATAAAGGGCTACAAAACCCAAAGTTACGCGTACTTCCTGCTACCTCCTTACTCCCTCCTTCATTCATATTTTATTCCATGTTTTACATATCAGGTACATAAGCAGGGAAAATGAGACTATACCCAGAGGTAATTCATTACCTCCAATGCTTAGTACGGGTTTTGGGTGGGGCTGGGGCAGGGAGCATGTGAATACCTGAGCAGACCTTGGAAGAATGAAAGATTTTGAAGACTTGTCTGCAGGTGGCCAACCTGCAAAAACAAAAAGGAAAGAACAGCAAAGGACAGAAAATATCAGAGGTGCTGTTGTGCAACAGACTTATAAAGGTCAGCCTCTCAAGGTAAAACAGTCCACTGTGACACTGTGTTCATCAGGGTATCAGAAACTGCCCACGGTATCAATACTGTGGCTTCTAATGCCATGCATGCAATAAAACCATGATATCCCTGTGCACCACCAAGCACTTTTGCCAAACTTCCACCAAGAGCCAATAATGAAGCAGCTCTTAATCAAACAGACTGTTCTGGAGGAGAGTATCTGGGCGGACGTTCCTTCATCTTCCTGCCAGCTTCTGTTTCTGCCTCCACAGACTGAGGTCGTGTACCTGGGTTGCCAGCGTGCCAAGCGGTCACCCCGGCCACTGCTCAGCACCATAGAACTGGCCTCCGCTAGACCCTGAGTGGCAGATCATGCCAAACTAACTTGATACCCTTATTCAAAGGGGTGACCAGGGTGAACTGGGGCAGTACCCTAGATATAGTCTGTTATAACTTCAGCAATGCCTTTGACAACACTGTGGGTATGACAAGCTTCTGGTCAAAGTACATCGATGCAGTATGCATGTGGCATACATAAGAAGGATGAAGTGACTTGAGGGCAGAAAGCAGAAGGTTGTGGTGGAAGGGCAGTACGGGTGAAGAGGAATACTTTGAGGCTTCCCTCAGGGCTCCGTGACAAAGACAACTGCTACTGAACATTTTCATTGACAGTTTGGAAGCTGTAGTCACCAGCAGGCTATTTTTCTCAGACATTAAGGTTGTCAGGGTGGTGGACCCTGGATACCTCTTTGGACTCCTGGAATCTTACACCAGAAAAATCCCTCTCTAATGTTACAGAGGGTCTGTACCATTACCGTAACGGTTTGCGTTTACATTGCGTTTACACTGGTAACGTTACAGAAGGCGTTTTCGTAACTGTTACAGAAACCTGTTGTCAGGTGGTTTCAACAACGGTTTCTGTAATGGTTTCAAAACTCTGTTTGGCCCATCCACACTACACCAGTAAAATCCTGTAACGTTTTCAAAACGTTTTCAGTGTTGGTGTGGATGCGCTGTAACGTTTTCAGTCTGAAACGCTTTCAAAACGTTATAGATTTTTAGCGTAGTGTGGACAAGGCCTTAGACTTTGTGTATCCAAATGCAAGGTGCAAGACATGGGTAGGAGGAACAACAGAAGTTGGTCCTACACAGTATGGGGCTCCTCTCGTTGCAGTGGATAAGGAAAAGTGCCTGGAGGTTGTAGTGGATAAAGGACTAAGGCAGGACAAGCACTGTGTATAAATACTAACTGAGCTAGAGGCTAAGTTGAAAGCCCTGGAACTACAGTCTTACACAGCCAAGTCACAGGAATACTTACAAGAACTGACAACAGCATGAGAGACCCTAAACCTCCTGATTACGGATGGTGCACACACCTCCCGCTTCTGTACAAGTCAGAAGTTCTTTTAATGGGGAGATAAACGCAGCCCTCCGCTAGCCAGGCTGGCTAAAAGCCTCTGGGTCTTCAGTATGGTCCCAGTTGTCCAGGACATTACATGTGTGTAGTGTTTTTAAAAAAAAAAAAAAAAAAAAAAACACAGGATAAAATGAGTGTCAGTGCCACCAAGAAGATAAATGAGGCGTTCACAGTCTTCTGTAAAGAACCATATACGGCAGAATGCCAAGATACCCTGCCTCAGGCTAAACAGTTCTTTTGTGTAATATTTGTTGAATTTTCAGGAAAACACAGACAAACATAGTAACAATACAAGGGAATATCAACTTGGAGCAGAAATGGATAAAAACACTAGACGTATCAATATATGAAATTAAATAAAACAATGAATAATAACAATACTATTTCATACAAAAAATAGAAAGAAATGCATCTCCTAACAGTAATTACTACAGTTTGAAACAAGTAAAAAAAAAAAAAAAAATATGGTCTATCCTAAGCAAAACATCTAAAAAAGAAAAAAAAATACAGAACCATATAAGCAGCAATAATAAAGTCTAAAAATCAACAATAAATACATACAAATAAATAAATGAGGAAGGCCCTCAGCGGAACAGTTTGCATGCCCCAGGGCTCCTTTGGGAAGACCCTACAAAGTGTCATTGCCTCCTTCATCTGGAGAGAATTAATAAGTGTATTCCAAGTGCGTTCAGAGTTTCTTCTGCCCTTTAAACACAAAATATAATCGCTCCAGGGAAAGAATCTGAAGGGCGAGGGTCTTCCACTATATTATTGTGGCAGTAAAACAGGAGACCAATGTATTTTTATGCATTCTCACCATAACAAGTAGGACCCAAACCCATCTGGAGTATGAGACCCTTTCACCTGCACCCAAATCCTCCATTCCAAATAGCAAAGATAGAGGTGTACACAGGACATCAACTCCCACTACCATAGAGAGTTTCTTCACCGCCTTCTCTCAAAACTGCCTGAGTAGGCGACACTGCCAGAATTAATGAAAGTATGTGCCTATATTTGTCTTACATCGCCCACAAATGGGGGAGACGGCTGGGTGAAACTGATGAATAGTTTATAAATCAATTTATGTTGCGATTCTTTAAATCTATTATTGTACAAAGCAGTAGTCCCATATGAAGGGTTAGGATATCCTAACAGTCATGTGGGATCTCCAAGGCCAAGTTCCTCTCACAAACTTTTAACCATGAGAGATGGATCAGGGAGACGGGCCTCTATCCTGCTTAACCACTGTAGCTACTGCCCGTTAGGGGATCCCGGGCACTATAAGCAATGAGCTTCAGGTCATATAAGGGTAAGCTATTCAAAGGTTCTCGCCTGAGGCTCTGACCTACAGATAGCGAAAATGATGAGAGGCTGCGATCCTGAACCTATTCCAAAGGTTCTCAACCTTAAACCCTCGCCCTGAGTATAGGTCCCCCAGACATCGCCACTCCCCCTCTGTTCCTATAACCTAAAACTCTTATCCTCAAGTCCCAGGAAGAACCCCGGATTTCCAGCCACAGAAAGCAAGAGTTTATTATCTTCTTTAGCCTTCCACTTCTACCCACGCTGCAAGAGTAAGTTTGATTAATGAGTTTCACTCCAGCTGCTCCATATGCCCACAGTCTGTGTGGAATTAAATAGGCCACTAATATCGTCCTGACTCTTTACACCCCACCCCTTCAGATCACACCAGCCAACAGCGCGTATTAATCCAGTCATAAACGTATCTCTGTTGGGTGGCCAAGTAATAACTTTTCATATCTGGGAGCCCTAGACCCTCACCCCGCTCCAGTGTGCTCTTAAACCTCTGAAGGCTCATTTGGGGCTTTTATTCTCCCAAATACGGCAGAAAAAACCCTCTCCAAGTGTTTTAATATCTGTTTTTGAGGATCTCATTGGAAGTATCTGCATGATGTTTGACAGTCTGGGCAAGGTGTTCATCTTTGCTTGGCAGTGTTCTCTACCACTCCAACTCCCCCCAAATTATATTGATCATCAGGCTATCATTTAGATGTACAAGCTCCCAGTATCCTTTCCCACTTTGATGCCCAACTATGTCAGGGCAGTTTTAATTGGCTGCAGAGAGATTGGGGATCTCAAACCAATCAGGAAGATCTTGGCCCAGACTCAGAAGCTTCTTTTGTGGCAGTTCAACTTGTACCCTGAAATTGCAGCAAACTGAGCAGTGATCTGCAGCAACACAGTGGCTCCATAACAAATAGAAGGTCATCCACCTGCAGGGTAAGCTTATGCTTCCAGGCCAGATGGATTCCCACCCCTCTGATAGCCTCTATAGTTTGAATTTTAACAGCTGGAGGCTCAATAGCCAAGGCAAATAATAAAGGAGAAAGGGGTCAGCCCTGCCTCGTAGCCCTGTATAGTCCAAACTCCTCTGAGAGACCACCATTCACTAGAATCCTTGCTTTGGGTGCTACATACAACAACTTTGACCATTGTACAGGGGTCTCTCCCAGGCCAAATTTTTCTAACACTCAGAAAAGATAGGTCTATTCTGTGTGATCGGATGCTTTCTCAGCATTCATTGACAGCACAAGAGTGGTGTCTGGATGCTGAGAACCCTAATGAATAACATTCAGCAGTCATCGCATATTACAATAGGATAAATGCCGTGCCCTGGCCCCTTTCACAAATCCAGTCTGATCTGGGTAAACTAATTGTGCCTTGGAGAACCTGCTCTAATTGGCCAGCCAGGATCTTCATTAAAAGTTTTGGATCATAATTCAAGAGGGAGATTGGCCTATAGGAAGAGCTCTCCAGAGGGTCCTTGCCCAGTTTCAGGAGCAGACGGATGGAAGCCATACAGCGTGAGGCAAGTAATTCCCCCTCCTCTGCAGCTTCTTCCAGCATCCTGAAGAATGGTGTCACCAACACCTCCCCAAACTCCTTATAATACGCGCTGTACACCCATCTGGACTGGAGCCTTCCCCTGTTTTAAGGACCCGATGGCCTTGTGAAGTTCCTCCCATGTAATCGGTGCTTCTAATGCTGCCTTTTGCTCCTCCGTAGCCTCTGGTGTGTCAAGCCGTGCCAGAAAGGCAGTAGTAGCCTCCTCCGCACCCTTGCATTCCGTCTTAAACAAAATTTGATAAAATGTGTGTTCTTTTATTCCACTCCACTTCTCTCTCAACCCCACCTTCACCTCCTCGCTCCCTCAGATCTTCTGACACTCATACTCTGGCGGTCCCCCGCCACTCTACCCTTACCGGCCAGTTTGCCTTTTCCTGTCACTTCCCTAATGCCTGGAACTCTCTTCCCCCTACAAATACGCCACTCTTCCTCCTCCTCCCTCTGATCTGCCCTACACAACTACCTCTCCTCTAGCTGTTCCTGCTGTAATCCTTCTTAACTTTCCCCATTTAATTCTGCTCAAGTATTATCCACCCCTTACTCTCCCACTACTCGGATTCTGTCTCATCACCTCTATCCTAATTTCTCCTCACCAACCCTTTCTTTCTCCCTTCCCTGTCCTCACTATCTATTACCTGCTGTCCCTTCTCTCCCTTTGCCTTGCTCCACCCCCTGGCAGGGTTCTCAGCATCCTGGAGGGGCCAGATCTTGGCAGTCCTCTCTCCTCCCTCTAATTTTCCCTTCCCCACTTCTGTCTCTGCCTGTTCTGCCCCCGGTTGGATTCTCAACATCCTGTTGAGACCAGATTTTTGGTATGCCCTTACCTGCCTTCCCTCCCTTTCTTCTACCTTCTTCCATCTCCCTCCTCCTCCTTCCTCCTCCTCTCCACTAC
This sequence comes from Neoceratodus forsteri, assembly GCA_016271365.2. Classification (NCBI taxonomy): domain Eukaryota; kingdom Metazoa; phylum Chordata; order Ceratodontiformes; family Ceratodontidae; genus Neoceratodus; species Neoceratodus forsteri. The sequence goes on along the minus strand of CM057454.1, from coordinate 244,047,094 downwards.
TTTGCACTAAACTCCACCTTATCTTTGCCTCATTCCAAACTCTGGCATGGTTCTCAACATCCTTGAGGGGTTAATTCTTTGTAAGCCTTCTGCCTCCCTTCCCCTCCCTTCTTCCATTCTCTTCCTCCTCATCTTACTACTCTGTACTCAACCCCACCTCTGTCTTTGCCTTGGTTTGGCCACTGACAGAGTTTCCAGCATCCTGAAAGGGTAGATCCTGGTATGCCTCTCGCCTCCCCCTACTCTGCACCTAATACTAATGGCCCCTAAACTCTATTGCACTTGTGGTTTACTCACATTTCTGGTGTACCAAAGCTAATTGTACTGTCAGTGCTACTGCATACTAGCTTGCCTTAGATCAAAACTGCTAGTATTCCAATCAATCATTGCCTACTTACAGTCTGTGAACGTCTTAGCTGTTTGTATTCAAACGTGAATCTTGTGTTATTGTATCTATCAGTAGTCTAGCCTCATGATTCCTAGATCAAAACTGTTAGCATTCCATTCAGTCATTGTTTACTTTATAGTCTACGTGCTTCTTAGATGTACAGTATGTTTTCAAATGTAATTTTCTGTTACTGTATCAAAGCTCTGTAGTCAATTCTCTTGTTCCCCCACCCCTCAGGTCGCACCGTGAGACAAGTAACTTGTTCAGTGTGCTTTCCTGGTTAAACATTGTAATAAATAAATAAATAAAAATTCCCTTCAGCCAGGGACTCTACCCTCCCATCAGGAACCCTTAGTGCGCCGGCCTGGTAACGCTGAGGGCTGAGGAACTGGATGCCTTACCGCATGCTATGCCGGTGACCCATGTTCGAGAATGAGCACGGGCCACCAGGGGTTGGCAGGGGAGGAGAAGGATTGAGCGACCGAGGGACTGCTCTCCTTCTCCGGGGAAGGGGAACGTCAGTGGTTGGTTCTAGACTGGCCCCTAGCGGAGGCTGAGGGGCAGCGCATTGACCCTGCAGAAAAGGGGCGGAGATGGTGCAGACGCCTGGAGGGAGCACATGCAGATGCGTGCGCACTCCCCTCCCTCAGCGTCATTGTACACCACATCGCCAGGATGATCTGAAACTAGGGAAAAATGGTCCCAGGTCGCAGCAGAGTGAACAGCCACCCATCACAGGCCCCGATTCTGAATGGCGCTTCCTCGGATGCTGGATCCTGTTTGAGGTGAGTTGAGTTGGGGGCTCCTCACCGTCCTGCCATGGAGGGGGAACCGTGGGGGAAGATAGGGATAGCCTGCCTGATGTCGGAGGGGGGTGGCTGCAGATGAGTGCCGACTGGGGTGGGGGGACCAAGGAGAAACAAATTAACATGAAAAAAAAAAGGAACCCTTAGTGCAGCAGTCCTGTTAGAAGTCAGGCTGCCCTTGACCAGTTGTGCCTCTAGGGGACCAGGTTTGCTACCCCATTCAGATACTTTCTGGTGGGCAAAATATAGGGACATCTTTGCCTCCCCCACATAACAGTTCTTTTAAAGGCTACAACTGACAACAGCCGAGACAGATCTGTTGAGGGTGCCCCCATAATAGTCATGGAGATCAAACAGAGAAGTAAGGCCTCTGGCAGGGTAAGGTTAATGGTCTAGATGGGTTCCCAGTGAAATTCTTTATAGAACTGAGTTCACAAATGGGTGAATCCCTGCAACAGGTGTTTGCAGAGGTGAGGGGAGAGGGGATATTGCCTGCTTTCTGCTACTTTACTACTGTTTCCGTTATCCCCAGACCGGGAAAGGACCCAGTCAGTGCTCCATTTGGTGAGTACTTAGCCTACTTTGCTCATCAAATTTTAAGAAACATTCTTTGAATTTTTTTTTTTTTTTTGATAAGTGTAAATATTTCTTCCCAGCCCTGGGCAATGTTCCATAGATGACTTCAAAAGGCATTGTTTTCCAAATTTAAAGCACTTTTACTTGTCAAAACTATACTTTATTAACTTTATTAGTGTGAAAATTAATTAGTATATTACTCTTGAATGCTAGCATTGTCTGGAGCACTGGATCCAGAGTTTTGCTCTTTATACCACCTGATTTCTCTTTTAAATTGCAGCATTAAGATCCTGCTGAAGTTCTGACTAGGCAGCTTAAGAGTTTTATTTTACTGCAGGTGATTCACCTAGATCAGACCGGGTTTGCGAAGGGCCACCTGTCATGTTGGTGTTGGAGGCTGTTAAACATGGCACACTAGGGTTCTCAGTTTTGGGGGGCGAGGGGGGTGGTTCACATACTCTCCATGGACGCCAAGAAGGCTTTGTATTGCATAGAGTCCAAATACTCATTGGAGGTGTTGCAAAAGTTTCAGTTGGGGGGCCCCAGTATAGCGACATGGTGCGGCTTTGTACAGAATGCCAAGGACCAAGATCACAGTTAATGGTCAGATGTCTGAACCGTTTGCTCTTCAATGTAGTCCCAAGCTGGGCTCTTCCCTCTGGTTTTCTCACCAGCTATAGAGTTGATGGCTATTTGCATCAGGAATGATAGAGACATACACAGTGTTACTTGTTAGATTGAACATAAAATCAGCCTGTATGCAGACAACCCACTGCTGTTTGTTGCTACACCCAGTATTACTATCCCAGCTGTTATCCATACTGTGTCCTAGTTCTCAAACTTCTCTGGGTACAAAATTCATGTTCTAAAATGAGAAATTGAATGTGTAGAAGGATGTGGGATGAGAGCTGGGGAAGGACGTTGGATGAGAACTGGGGAAGGCGGCTCCGTTCGAAAGGGAGGGAAAATGCATTACCTACCTGTGGTTAAAAGTGGGCAAGAATCTATATAGTTAAACTAATTTAAATTACAACCCCTCTAAGTGAGAATTTTGGCTAATCTGGAAAGACCAGAGGGGGAAAAAAGAGGGACGCCCCAGCTAACTATAGTGCATAAGGTAAAAACTGTACAAGAATCAGACCAAAGATACCTCACACTTACATCCCAAACCAGCTACAGTGACTCACTTTGAATACTATTCTTTTAGTAGCAAAAAATCTGAAGTTTATTAAACAAAAGTAGGATATGATATATCTGAGTGCAGAAAAGCTAAAAACAGGAATACAGACCCCCAACCAGTGGCCACAAAGCCTCCAGACGTTGTTTCGCACCCCCACATTGCTTTCAGAGGTGGGGGTGCGACACGGCACTGTTGCAAAAATATTGTCTGGCTGCCCAGTTCTGGATTATCCAAGACTGGGTGGCACATGACTGCTTAACCTGGCTGGACCTGGAGGGGGAAGACCTCCCCCTTCTGCCCCAAGTGTAGCTGGGTCCAGACGGTCGAAAAACTTGTGGTACCATCACAAACTATAACTCGTTAGTGGGGGCAGCTCTGGATGCCTGGTAGGAGCTAGGGAGAGACCATAAGGACATGACCTGTACCACACTTATTTTCACCCCTGTTAACAAATCCCATAATTTTTTCCCAGGCTTACAAATGCATTCAGTGGGTGGGAAGGAAAAGGCATTCCGTATCTAAAAGATTAGATGACCTCTGAAGGACTTTTTTGACTATTTTAATCTCCAACTGTTCACTGTATAACTTTTTTATTCTGCTGCTAAATTGCCTGTGTTTCCCTTTGTACCCTTCCTCCAGAACACCTTTGGAAATGAACTGTTACAGCTCAGCAGGTCTTTCCTGATATTAACTCTATGTATGAATGATTGAATAAATTTGACGACCTAAGGCAGCGATGGGAATTACCCCACAAACATTTTTAAATACTTTTAGGAACTGTATTACTGTGACAAGAAGGGGTAATCCTATAGTGGCCAGTATTTTCCTTTTAGAGTCTGCCATACTGAGAAAACTCAAGAGACCCCAAGAATATGATCTTCTGAATTTATTGATTTATTTATTAAAAGTTGGTAACCTGGAAAGGCACACCGAGCCGAGGCTCATTTCTGGGTGCAGCCCGGGGGGAGGGATACAGGGAGACACATCCATACAACAGTAAGGTGAATAATGTTAATCAAGCCAATATATAGGCAAGTATATTTTATTTGTTTATTTATTGAACATATTGGAATTAAAACCTGTGAGTCAGAGACTCATTTACAAAGGCTCCACATCGGAGTAGTACAGAGATAACGACAGACAGATTTCATGGTACAAGTGAAAACTCAACAATTAGCAGGTATTCAGTGGTTTCAAAGCAACACAAAGCTATTTACAAAAGATCAGAACAACAGAGTATTTTCAGGTCAAGCATAAATGCTGAAGACCCTTGTCAATGGATTCAACTAAGCAGCCAGGGAGATCAGTTACAGTCATAGGTAGCTTCCTGCCGGATATAATTTTAAAGACAGGATTTGAAGGGGCTTGGCTTAGGCTCCATCAATAATGTTTTTGGCAGCAAATTCATCAGGAGGGGTGCCCTGCAATGAAATGTTCCTTGTCCCAGCCTCGTTTTACAGTGAGGTACAGGGAAGGGATTTCTCAGATGTCTGAGTGTGTTTGGTGGATAAATTGATCTGAAGAAATGGTGTGAGACGGCGGGGGAGGGTAAGGCCAGCAGAGATTGTTTTGCCCAGGAGGCAGGTCTGGTATTTCAACCGTCCATCAAAGTTAAGCCAGTTGGTAAGGGTGTGGAGGGTGCAGGTGTGGGTCAGCTGGTCACAACCAGAGGCTAGCCGGCAAGCCTTATTCAGGGACATCCTTACCCTATGAAGAGCAGTGTTATTAGCAGCACCATATATCAGTATCCCATAGTCAATCGGGGATAAAATTGAGGAGGAGATGGCTAGTTGCAGGGCCTCTGGGGGGAGACGATGCTTGTAACGGTGAAGGAGGCCAATGCATATATTTACCGCAGTGCACATAAAGCGGATGTGGTCATGGTAGGTGAGCCCAGAGTCCAAGGTGACCCCAAGGTATTTGAACTGGCTAACCTGCTTGAGTGTTTCATGATGAGAGTTAAGTATGGTCAGGGGATGGTCACTGTGCTTGTTTCGGGAATGGACAAACAACATTGATTTCATTTTTTTGTGGTTTAGAACAAGTCTGTGATTAGTGAGCTAAGGCTCAGCTTCATTAAAGGATTTCTGGAGTGCCAATTGGAGCAAGACCTCGTTCAGTGTAAGAGCCAAAGAGTACTGCGTCATCCGAATAGAGGAGAAGCTTACCAGAACAGGCAGTCGGCAGGGAATTAAGAAATAGACTAAATAGTAGGGGTCCAGGATTGACCCTTGGGGGACCCCTGAGGTGACTGGGGGGTGGACAGTGTATGGGTTGTCCGCACTTGCTGCGACCTGCCAGTTAGGTGATCAGCAAACCAGCCTACCGTGTCCTGAGAGGCCTAGCTGGGCGAGAGAGGTCAGTAGAAGGGAGCGGTGGATGGAGTCATGCTTTTGACAGGTCTATAAATACTACACCTGCTATATGCCTAGCATCTAGGGAGGCATGGATGGTATTAGTAAATTCTAACAGGGCAGTGGTGGTACTGTGGTTTTTTTCAAAAGCCATGTTGCTCACTGCACAGCAGGCTGTATTTGGTAAGGTGTTCGAAGAGTTAGTCGGCTATTATTTTCTCAAGGGCTTTGGAGAGTGGTGGGAGAACAATTTTAGGCAGCAGCATACTACTTAGTCATGAAGGACCAGTGACACAGAATAGGGGAGTGATCACTGAGGGCGTTGGATAACACACTGACTTTATTAAATTTGTTGGGACAGTTGGTGAGTGCAAGGTCAATTCGGGTCGAGGTACCTGTTTTAGGGTTGTATCTGGTGGGAGTGGGAACTATCTGTGTGAGGTCAGTGGCTGATGCACGATCTTTTTGGGGGGTGGTGGTGTCAGAGGCCCAGTTTATGTTAAAACCACCAAGGGCAATGATTTCTGCCTTGTCAGGTAGTTGGGGAAAGATGGGCAAGGACTGATTCAAAGGCAGCTCTTTGGTTCCGAGGTGGGATGTACACTGAGGTGCTTTATAGAGGTGCCTTAGCTCAGTTGGCAGTTACTTTTAGCGATGGGGCCTGGGCACCAAGGTCCTGGTCAGGGGGAGGGAAGGAGGATGTGCCCCTGTAAGGAGTTCCGGAAGTAGATGGCACAGCCTCCCCTCACCTACCCAGCCTATCTGCTTGGAAAATTGTGTACCCTGTTGGGGAGACTGCCAAATCAGGTATATTATTGTTTAGCCAGGTTTCTACTATGGAGATAATATCTGGCTGCTGCTGGGTAACCCAAACCTGCAGCTTGTCAAATTTCTTTTAAGAGATTACTGATGTTAATATATGCAATGCGGAGTTCACCAGCTAAGATGTGCTTTACCTGGGGATGGGTGGGGACCAGGGTTGGGGTGGATGTTCCCTGAGAGTAGAAGTAGTAGAAGGAATACTCTTAACGCTGCCATCTGGAGTGCTTTGCAGGGTCTTTTTACCCGTCTGTCATGTCTGGAGGGGAGAGAGTCAAGTACAGGAATGGGGAGGTCCTTTAGAAGAGGAATAGCGTGGCATATTAGGGAAAAGATTTGAGGGGAGGTAAGGTCAGGGAGAAACTAGGGGGGGCCAAGATGGATGGGGCAGATAAAGTGGAGTCCTAGTGCAAGATAGCGTGTGGGTATGGTGAGTGGCTTCCACATGCGGGTAGTGTAGGGGGATCCGGTCAGTCATATGTGGCCATTGTGCATAGGGCAGGTTAGCTGCACATAGTATGCATAGGAATAGTAGTGACCTGGGAGCAGCACTGAGAGCAGAGGTCACCATGCTAAAGCCAGGGGTACTAATGGGTAAATGGATGGAATTAGAAGCTATCATCTGAAAGTGAGGGGGAGAGAACTGTACAGCACTGTTGGCTCGGGGTAGTGTCACGGACTACAGTGCAAAAGGTGCAGGGTTCAATTCTGGGAAGGGGAACCTTTGTGGATGTGGCAGAAATTAAGGGCACTGAAAACAAGGTTGCACAGAGTAAAGGGGAAGTAGAGTGTAGCAGGGGGCTAGAGCAGCCAAAACAGTGCAGGAAAAGGGGGGAAGATAGAGAGCAACAGTGACTCCCAGTGGCCACCCAGTATAACCTGCTGATGGGAAAACAGGCACTTAGAAATCAGAAGGGATGGTCATGTGACATAGTCACGTGATCATGAACAGCAGTTATAGGAGAGCCGGCTTTGGGTGGGACGGTGGCTCCCACTCATGAGCTATCAATGCAAAATAACCAGGATGATACAGTGAAATCAAGAATTGGGCAAGAATAACACTCCGTGGCAAGATGTACAAAGAGCAACACCTTGACAAAGAATGTGAGTTGTACTAGAAGTATAATAAAAATATAACCAACCGCTGCAGTGCTTACTATGCAGAATAGGGACCTACAACATATTCCCTCTACGAAAGCCAAATTTAGATGGGAAAGAGATGGGGAGGGGGTAGATATCCTGGACGAGGGTTGGGAAACACTTTGTGAATATGGGTCTAACGATATGCAATAAGTATAAAGAAACCAAATTTAAATTCTTACATAAATGGTATAGACCCCCAGATGTATTATGTATTCCATAGATTTTGCAGGGCCATTCCCCCTGCCCCCCCCATGTGTGGTAGATGCAATTTGGAAGAAGCTACATACTTTTATTGTGGGAGCGTGTATGCAGCACATCACTGGAGGTGCTAGGGGTGTATGAGTATCAGTGGTGGACTGGGGAACCTGGGGGGAGGTGAGTCAGAAAGGTTGCTGGGTTCTAAATCATGTCATGTAAGGCAAACAAGATGCTGGATGCATATCTAGGGGGATCAGTAGTAAGGGAGAGGAGGCTATACTGCCCTTGTACAGGTCACGGGGAAGGCTGCATCTAGAGTCTCGGGTTCAGTACTGGTGCCCACACCTCAAAAAGGACATTAACCTGCTGTAGAAGGTCCAGAGGAGGGCTACAAAGATCATAGCCGGTCATCATGGTAAGGCATATGAAGAGGGGTTGAGGGCACTGAACAGGTACTCCCTGGAAGACAGGAGGGGGAGAGAGAGACGGGGGACATGATTGGGACCTTCAAGTACTTGAAAGGGATAAATAAGGTTGATAAGGAGAGTCTCTTTAAGCTGAGTGGTAACCATAACACGAGGGGGCACAGTCTTAAGCTAGAGGGTGGGAGGTTTAGGAGGGAGGTCAGGAAGCACTTCTTCACAGAAAGGGTGGTGGACACTTGGAATGTGCTGCCATAGGAGATAATCTCATTGAAGACAGTGGGCAGCTTTAAGAAGGGGAGGGTAAGGGTCATGGGTAGGGAAGATGGGAGGAGTGGGGAGGGAGGGCAGGGACATTAGCTCAAGCTATGGACCCTGCAATACGAGCAGACTTGATAGACCAAATGGCGGTCTTCTGCTGGCTTCCTCATATGTTCATATGTATGTCTGTGCTGTGGATTAAATAATTGATACTTAACTAGAAGGAGCTGTTAGTACTGTAGACGCTGCTGAAACAGGATGGCTCCGTGGAGAGCCTTTTTTTCCCGTTTAAAAAGACATCTAGATTATCAGAAGCATGACCATTTATAGCACGAGACAGAATCGGCACACACACACCCACCATACAACAAAACAAGAAATGAGTGAATTACAGTGGTTTTAGGATGGTTTCTTGTTTGTAGTTTTAAGCATGTTTCATTAGTGGTTAAAATACTTCAAGGGGTTAAAAACTTATCCAACGATCTCCGGTCTCCCTCAGTGTGCTGCCATCCGGTTTAAAAAAAAAAAAAAAAATCTGTAATTATTTCAGTTTTGATTGCAGTACCGTTTGGCCGATGACTAGTCCATCCAGATCAAATAAATGCTCCTATTCTTGAATCCTCCCATGCTGAAGGCACCAGTCATGAAGAGGTCAAGTGTGCTTCTCTGCTTCCGTGTTTCAAACCAGTGCAGATGCAGAGATTGTTTGTCGTCCATGTGTTTGTTATTGCCTTCTGCTTCAGCATCTGTGTTTTGTGTGACAGTTGCACAGATGGATTCCAATGAGAGATCTCCCTCTGTCTGCTCGTCAGCATCAAACTCGACAAATTCTTCAAACTCCTGAGCACTAAAATGGGAGAATCTGTTTACGTCTGCCAGTGGGTTTACACACTCTGCCTCCTCTGATGCAGCTGCCACCTCAGCAAGCTCACTGCTTTGGTCGTTGTTAATTCCTGCTTTTTTTTTTTTTTTTTTTTTTTTTTAGCAGTTCGCTATAGTGCTAGGTTTTACAGCAGCTCACACTTTGCAACATGATAGACAGCATCCAGTAAATTTAACACTTCTGGCTATCTTCGATGTCAAACCATGGAGCTGCTGTCTGTGAGGACCACGGTTCTCAGAAAAAAGAGCCCTGTGGCAGCCCTTAAAGTTTGACTCCATGTCTAGCGACTGGATCAGACTGGTGATGTTTGGGGGAGAAATTTGATGATGATGTTTGTGAACCTTGTTGCGAGGTCAGATGGGTGGGCACTACAGTTGTCCACAAACAGAACTTTTGCACCTCTTTTTTCTTAGCTGACCGTTTCAGCAACTCAGCCATTCAGTGAAAATTGTGGAAGTCATCCATGTATTACCTGAGCTAACATACTTTACCAGTAGGCTGGATAAATCCTTCAGTAAACATCGGGAAGTCTTACATTTCTTGATTACAACTAGGGGGGATTTTTCGGCGCCCATATGTTTGTGCAGCACAAAAAGGACACATAGTTTAGCTTTTTTTTCTTTCCCCCCCTCCAACAAGCTCGACCACCTTATGGATATGCCCACAGTCAGGATAACCCTGGTAAAACATACTGGTTTCATCTGCATTGACTATGGTGATCGGGCATACTCATTCAGTATCCTTTGGAGAATGTTTCTTAACCATTCTGATGCAGATGGTTCATATGCATCTATATGTTCTCCATGTTTCCTGTTGCACACAGTGTGGTACCTGCCTTTCCAATGAGATAATCACTCGTCAGTTGCCTCAATATTCATGGTGTAGATGGGTGGCTATCTTGTTGGCTTTTTTCTTGAGCACAGGACCGGACAGACGGACTCCCTTACTAACTGCATGGGAAAACCAGATATGTAGGGCATCTTCATGTTTAGGAGGCAGTATAGCGCAGTGGGTTATGGCTCTGAGCTGCAGTTCTGGAGACCTGGTTTGAATCCCACAACTGCCTAGGTGCATGCTGTGTGATCCTGAGCAATCACTTAACTTCTTTGTGCTCCCAGGTCGCAACTAGAAACAAGCTTCGGCTTAGTGTGCTACTTCTGGTTAAACAATGGTAGTTTACTCACCTGGTAAAGGTGATTATAAGAGCACCTTCTTATAGCACTCCCAAGTATCAACACATGAGTAATATGCGCTCTTCTCATAGGCTAATGCACAAAAGGAATCCCAAATTTGAAATCTGATCCCTCTTCTTCCTTGTGGCTCCCAGAATCCCCAGTATGAAGTCTTCCAGAGCTTCTGGTACTCCTGAAATTATAACGGATAACACTCCATTTTGACTACCCCTCTTTGCCTCTGAAGGGCGGCAGGTATAAAAACAAGACACTACACATCTGTTGCTGTGTTGAAAAATATTATTTACTTTACTTTGTAAACATTTATACTTGTTACACTGATATTATCGGAGTTGGACAAACGTCCGTTGCTTATACCTTCATTGAACAATTTTACAGAAACATTCTTTAACTTGCACTGTACTCTGCATCACACTGTACTCTTTTCTCCGTAATATCTGCTTGCGTTCCTCCTCAGTGGGTGAGATATGGAGTGCTGTAAGAAGGTGCTCTTATAATCACTTTTACCAGGTGAGTAAACTACCATTATCTATCGCACCTTCTTACAGTACTCCAAGTCTCAAAACATGGGTGATTGTACAGCAGTATTAGACTAATCTTTGGGCGGGAGGAGGAATGTCACTCAAAGCTGTCTGAAGCACCTTGCGACCAAACTCTGAGTTCCCTGTCAGTCCAGTATCCAACCGGTAGTACTTGGTGAAGGAATGTGGTGATGCCCAGGTTGCTGCCTGGCAGATCTCCCTTACCGATACCGTGTGGCGCTCCGCCCAGGAGGTGGCCACCACTCTGGTGGAATGTGCCGTGATATGTGATGGAGGGGTATTACCACCTGCCTTGTAGGCCCGAGATACGGTGTCTCGTAGCCATCTTGCTATCGTGGATCTTGAGGCTGCTAGGCCCTGTTTCTGCCCTTGGGGCAGGATAAAAAATCTGTCTGACCATCAGAAGCTCGCCGTTCTGGTCAAGTATGTGTGGATCGCACAAGCTGGGTCTAGGCATTTGAGGGTTTCCTTTCTAGGGTCCCCTTCTTCAGGACAGAGGGTAGGCACAGTTAAATCCTGGTCTGTATGGAAGGCATTGGCCATCTTCAGGATGAAGGATGGGATGGGACAGAGAACCACCCTGTCCGGGAAGAAAGTAAGGAATGGCTGTCTACAGGATAGACTGCAGTTCGCTAGTCCTTTTGGCTGAAGAGATGGCTACCAGGAATGCGGCTTTCAGGGTGAAGATGGATACATCTACTGAATCTAACGGTTCAGATGGTATGCTGGCCAGGGCATCTAGAACTAAGTTGAAGTGCCATGGAGCTGATACAGGCCTTGGGGCATGTTTAATATTAGACGCTGCCCTTAGGAATGACTGTACTAGTGGATATGCTCCGGGTAAATGGCCATCTTTTTCTCCCCTTATTGCTCCTATGGCGGCTGTCTGTACCCATAGGGATGAGTCCCTTGGATCCTTATCTAGTTTGTCTTGTAAGAATTCTAAAATATTCAAAATATTGCATTGTACTGCCGTTATGTCCTTGACTTCGCACCATGAAGCGAATATCCACCAGTGTCTATTGTAAGTTCTGTTAGTGGACTGCTTTCTGGCTTGCACCACGGTGTCTGCTACCTTACCCCGATACCCCTAAACTTAGCAGTCTAGCTCTCTGAGTGGCCATGCCATCAGTTTTAATGGCCGAGGGTCCGCTTGCCAGATCAGCCCCTGTTTCAGTAAGTTCTGGTAGTGGGTGAGTGCCATGGGGGTGTCCGTCAACATTCTCTGGATAAGTGTGTACCAGGTTCTCCTTGGCCAATCCGGGGCTATCATGACCACCATGCTGCCCGTGTCCCTGATTTTCTGCAGTACCGCTGGTGTCCTGGATATCGGGGAACATACGCCTCTCTCGAAGTTCCATGGTGTGGATATTGTGTCCACCCCTGCTGCTCTCTTGTTCTTGTATCAGGATAAGTAGGTCGGCAATTGTGTGTGGTCTGCTGAAGCCATTAGATTGATTTGGAGGGTACCCCATCTCTTCTGAATCTATTTGAAGACCCTTGGTTTTAGTTGCCGTTCCCCCTGTCACAGGGTCCATCTGCTCAACCAGTCTGCCCTTGTTTTCAGGTTGCCTGCCAGGTGAACTGCTGTAAGGCTGAGCAAATGTTTCTCTGCCCATAACATTAGTGTTTCTGTCTTTCAAGCCATGGCTCTGCTCTTTGTTCCTGCCTGCTTGTTGATTTATGCCATTGCCACTTGGCTGTCTGTGCGCACCCCTTATGTGGTGCTCTGTGACCTGGAAGGGCAAGAGTCTGGATCAAGATTTAGGTGTTTACACAGTCACAGAATCCACAAGTAGGTTCAAAGTCTCAGGTTTGAATCTTGCCCATCAGCTCCACTAAATCAGCCCAGGTCCTGCTTCCACAGTGGTGTGTTCCTATAGCTGGCATTTCACACTGGCTCAAGAATTACAACTCGGGGGGGGGCGCAGCAACAACTTGTACTTTGGCAGTCACATGTCTTTGCATTGTTACTGCGTGTGGATCTTAGCAGCACAATGTTCTGTTACTTTCCTTGCACCTTTCCTGGAAGCAGGTGCAGTGTGTAGCTTAGCTGGTAGATAGCTCGAAGGCTGTCACGCCTCGGGTTCAGCTTCTTAATCTCAGTTTTCCCCTGGTTATCGTAAGCCAGAGGATGTCAAAATGGCTTCTGTTTTAGGTTTGATCAGGTCCTTCCTTATTCACCACAGTTTGTTTGTTTATTAGCTTAATGGGTAAGCATACTGGAAAATTAATTCCCGTTTACAGTAGCGACCCACACAAATTACATAACAAAACACAATCACATATCACACAAACTGTACATTAATAATAGGAATGAAATACCCCACATCTATTAGCCAAATAGTATCGGTTAAAACATCCACAATCGGATAAATCCATAAAATACAAAAACAAGGCAGAGGAAAAAGATTTAAAAATCTTCAGGCTACTAATAGCTAAAATAAGATTGTTCCCGTTTTTTGGCGCTGAAAAGGCAAAAGCCCTTTGACCAGTGGAAGTTCTCATGAGTGGTATTTTCAGAACCATGTTGTCGACCCTTTGTCTAGAATGAAAACTAGTATCATGATATTGAAGATATCTGGACAAACTGGGTGGAGTACTAGTTATAATTATTCTGTGAGTGAATTTGACCATTAAATAATTATACTAACATACTAAAATGCCAGCAGAATAGGCGTAACGATCTTTCGTGTCTGCTCATTTGGTCAGTCCCTACCCTGGGAGCTGACCTTGCTGTCCCCCTCTCCCTCTCCCTCTCCGGCTTCTCCCTTCCCAGTGCCGGATATTCTCGCTGTACTGGTTTTTGCTTTCAGAACCCTTCCCCTGTACCTGTCCCACCCCCTCTTGAACCCCTCCACTGTCTCTGCCTCCATCAGCCCCCTGGGCAGTGCATTCCTTGGCTCCACCACCCTCTCAGTGAAGTAGCACCTCCTTCTTTTCTCCCTGAATCTCCCTCCAGCTTCCACTTATGCCCTAGTTGCTCCCACTGCTTCCTTCGAGCACCCTGACTGCTCATCCCCTATTTACCCCTTCATGTACCTGAAGACCCTATCACATCCCCCTGGTCCTTCTGTCTTCCAGTGTGTACATATTTAGCTCTTCAAGCCTCTCCCCATAGGTCCCATCCCCCAAGCCCCAAATCATTTTGGTTGTCCTCCTCTGGACCCTCTCCAGGAGTTCAGTGTCCCTCTTTAAATGTGGCCTCCAAAACTGCACGCAGTACTCTAGGTGCGGCCTCACCAAGTAGTTATATAGTGGGAGTATGACTTCCCTCCATCTGGAGGTGATCCCCTAGCGATGCATCCAAGCATCCTGTTGGCCTTTGACGCTGCCCTCCTACAAGTCTCCGAGTTGTTCATCTTAACATCCACGACCACCCCAGGTCCCTCTCAGCCATCGAGACTTGTAACATTTCCACCGCCAGGGTGTACACTTGGCCCGGGTTTCTGGCTCACAGGTGCAGTGCCTTGAATTTCCCTGCATTGAACCTCAGCTTCCACTTTCTAGACCACCTTTCCAGAGCCTCCAGGTCCCCCTGTAGGGCCACCCTCCCCATCTCCCCAAGCAGTATGATTTATATGAACCGGTAACCAATCCATCAATTTTAAAATTACACAATGATGAGTGTTTCTAGGGACCATTAAAGCAAATTTGCCCATTAGCTGTAATCAAGGCAGCATAATTTACAATGAGTCAAACATTGTTTAGCAGTGACCATTCTGGACTCATTAGTAAGAAAGGAGCATAATCGGCACAGCAAAGCAACCTTCGAATGTACTTTAGAAGTCAGTTGGGCAAGATGAGAATCAAAAATAAGATTAGAATCTAATAAGACTCCCAGGTATTGAAAAGTGTCAACATTACCAAAACCTATTCTGTCTAGTGCTTTCACCTGCAGGCTGTGTCCCAATCTTCTCATTCTAGGTTTTGTATCAAAAAGCATAGTTTTAGTTTTCACTTTATTCAGAACCAGCCTATTAGAAATAAGCCAGTTCTGAAGCATGCCCATTTTTGTATTCAGAATGTCATTTTAGATCATCAACAGAAGTTCCTTGAGTATAAATTAATGCATCATCTGCATATAAAGTAAGTTGAACATCCATTAATAAGGAACTAATTCCATAGAAGAAGAGGGAAAAAAAAAAAGGACAGGACCCAGTATAGAGCCCTGTGGGACTCCAGACGTAACAGGTGCACTATCAGAAACAATGCCCCCACTCTTTACCCTCTAATATCTACCCCCGGGATAGTCTTCAAACCATCTTGGGGCAGCAGAGCCCATCCCAAGTGAACCTAGCCTTTAAATCAGCAGGTCATGTTCCGCTAAATCAAATGCCTTGGTCAAGTCCATGAACGCGGCCCCAGTCAAACACCCTCTCGGACCACGCCTGTGAACTCGAGCAAGGCAGTCTGTGTTCCCCGACCTTTTCTAAACCCATGTTGATTCTGTGACAGTAGTTCAGACTGTTCAGTTAATGCTATGAGTTGATTATAAACTATTTTTACTTGGATTTTAGGCAAGGCAGATAAAATTGATATGGGTCTATAGTTTCCAAATTCATATACAGAACCTGACCAGTCTACTGGAACAACCAAAAAGTGTTTCCATATATCCGGAACCTGCCCTAACATAAAAGATAAATTAAAAATAATACTTATAGGAAAAGCCAATTCTACAGTTCGTCCCTCAACAAATTAGGAACTAACCCATCGCTCCCAGCCGAGCTATCATGTTTTTTAACTGCATAAGCAGTTTCCTGACCTCTACGGGTGTAGTGACTTTTTTATATAAAATTTTGCTCTCCCACTAAGATCTGCAGTGTCTTGATCTAAACTATCTACACAGTACATATCAAGATTTGCAAACCTTTATTGAACTCATTGGCTATAGTCTGTGGACATGTGAGCATATCATCCCCTAATTTCATTTGCAGTTCTGCTCTATTGGTAGGTAAAATTATAGTACTGCAAAACTTTCTGTTGTTTGACAAGTCTTCAGTTTGTTTTTGCTTTAAGTAGGTCATTTTAACAATTTTGACCTGAGATTTACACAGATTTCTTAAGCGTTGATAATTCTGAAAATTAGACTGTCTTTGTCCAATTTGTATTTTTTCTATAATTTATCTCTACTTCGCATTAATCTCAGTAATGAAGTTGTGAGCCTGTTGGATTGTTTTCCTGTCATCCTACGTTTAATAAAAGGAGCAAATTGGTCCAATACTAACACTGCACAATTGATGTCAGGGATAGAGTATAAATAAGACCAATCAATGGCATGCAATTTTGCACAAAATCCTTGTAGATCAAAATTAGAGAACTTCCTAAAGGTACAAATAGTAGGTTTTGGTTTCTTGGGGCAACCATGTTTCCATAAACAAAATACCGGATGATGATCACTCAAAGAATCAGACATTATACCACATTATTTGTTATAGATTAGTTTGAGCCAAGACCACACTGAACCTAATAATTTCAGAGCAAACCAGTTAGAATTAAAATCCCCGAGAACTAAATGTTCTCCCACAGCTTTAAGATTTAACTTGTCCACAAATTTTTGTAGACCATTTTTACTAACTTTAGGAGGAGCATAAATGCAACAGAGTGACAATTTTTCAGATTAACCCAGAACAATTTCAGCAGAACAGTATTCGCTAAAAAACAGATCGTCCAACATTTTTCCTTTTTCCACCACTGTGTACTCATTTTTTTATATGAAACATGACCCCCCCCCCCAAGTCGATATTCTATCCTTCCTAAAAATTTTATAATCGTGAAAGTTCACAGTTTAAAACTGTTGGGCTCAGCCAGGTCTCACTTAAAGCCAAGACGTGTAGATTATACAGTCCAAGCCACGCTTCGACCTCATAGAACTTAGAAAGCAAACTTTGAACGTTAAAGTGCATAATTCGAAGACCAAAGGAATTTAACCTAAAATAGTCACTATTGACTAAATCATTAGCAGTGGGGCCGGGGTTAATTTCAGTGTCCCCAGAGCATAACAGTAGTACTAAACAGTACCTCCAGATTCTGGGAAACAAGCTTAATAATAAAAACTTCCTTTGAACTTTCCTAATATGAAACCCCACATTGAATCTGATACAGTTATGCAAGTCACCCACAGACTGACAGTAATCAATTGGATAATTATATAATGTTCGCATGCATGCCTTACTCGAACCATAAACACTATGAGAATATTTGCATTGACTAATATGGTCAAAGACAGCATCTGAGCACATTATACAAACAATGTATACCACTCCCATTAAAAGTCCTTCGACATACTAATGACCACTTAGTTTCTGACAATTAAAGAAGGGACCTTAGTTCAACAGTCACTTGTGCAGAGAGTTGTTCCCCGGTCTGATTTGGTCTGACTCTGGTCAGACTCTTGCACTCCATTTTACCTCTCCCACTTAGCCGCAGCGGCATAGACAGTGCCGCATTTTACCTAGGCAGGCTTTTGTAGACAGGTATTCTCCCCCCCCCCTCCCCCGTAGCTGTACATGACCCCTCTGGGAGATCCAGCTTCCTTACACTAAGGGCATCTTTTAACTCCTGACTGGGGGCAAAGCTCTCAAACCACCTCTATTCCATCTGTCCACGGGCAGTCAACACACGAAGTTCTATGACGTTGGGACTTAGCAATTAATAGTTTATATTTAGTAAAAACACACAGTAGACCATCTATATTGCAGAGGCTTGCATTTCTGTATCTGCCCAGCACACATCTGTCCAGTCCTTCTCCTTAGTTTGAGTGGAGCTGTCAGTCTGTCTCTCTTCTGCTTACCTTGCTCTTGAAAGTACTGAAGCCCATTGTCTTACTTCTAATATGCTGTAAAAGCTGTCTTTAATTTCTAGTTCATTTGACCATTCTGTATTAATAAAAGCTAACTTTTAACTCCTGATGTATTTGGCCATTCTTAATGCCCAGCGTGTGAAAGGCCTGCATACCCTGTTTAATGTAAGCATTGACAATGTCCAGGTTACACATACCATGTAGATCAACATTTGAGGAGTTCTTGCAGTTGTTAATCCCTCCCCCCAGTTCATCGCATGCATATTAATCTGTTAATATGAACTGGCTTTATACTGTTGTTTATGAATTTGAAATGTCAGTGTAATATATAAAAAAAAACCCTGAAACTTAACAATAACTAAGAACTGCACATTTTAAAGGAGATCCAGGCTTTCAGATCCTGTAGCGTTCTATTCCTTTTCAAGACTGCTGCTTATTTCAGTCTTTTAGGTTTGCCTCTGGCTGAGGACGTGCTTTTAGAAAAAAAAAATGTAATCTGGTTTGCTGCACTTATAACTGCAGGCATGAATTGGAAGTTGATGCCTCTCAGTGAACTGATCTTTGCAGCTGTAAATCTACAAAGCACTGCTCAGCAGTGCATTTAAAATGTTTTATTATTTTAATCTCTTGTTCTTCACCATTGTCCCATTTTGAGGTGGTAAGGACAGTTGTATTCTGCATGATTTATGAGTAAGCCACACTGAATGAACAGTATTGTGTGGCAGAGCAGACTTTGTTAGAAATGTGGGGGCAAGCTATATGATGGAGTTTGTTTTAGTTCTGTGTTCTGTTCAGAAATGTTGAGTTTTGCAAGTGGCAGCAATGGCTGTTGGCATAGCAACCCTTTTGTCAAGAAGAATAACGGTGGTACAGGAGGGTTGTTAATTTGTTCGTGAGAGAAAAGGAGGCACTGTACCTGGCAGCCCAGTTGTAATGTAGATGAAGAGTATTTGTTAGCACAGTGGTTACTGAAGTTGTTTTTTCTTTTTTTTTATTTAATTTGGCACTTTTGTCTTTGAGTTAAAAATCACATGTGATTTGTGACTGAGTAAAAACAAACAAAACATTACTGGATACATATCATGTCAAGTTGGGGTGGGGGAATGGTGAATCGATGGACCCCTGCTCTTCTGATCAAGAGTTTGAAGCAGATGATGTGAGTCCTGGGACCTTTATTCTGGGGCGAGTGGAAGCACCAAGAAAATCCTAAAATGTGGCTATGCCTCAGTGGGCACCTTTCTTGTAGATTTAGGACAGCATATTTGAACGTTTAGTGCCATGCTGTTTTGCAATCGTAAAATGCTGATTGCGCTAACAGTACTGTATTGGAAGGCACAGTTTGGGCAACTCTGAGCTGCTAGTGCTTGTATGCTACTGAGGTCCAGGAGTGTATGCAGACAAGTTTTTCATGGGTAGTATAGAGTGCTATGTGGAATATTCAGCTGTGTTCTTGAGTGTTAACCTGCTGTTAGTGCAGTACTAATTAACACTTAAAATAACCTAGTCTTAATTCGGCACAGTGAGCACCCCCCACCCCACCCTGACTGTCTCCTGACAGCATACCAGTAACGGACATTATGGTATCAAATTTTGATGGTATGATAGCCATGACATGTAACGCCATGGTTATTGTGTGAATACCATATTACAGCAGTAGTCATTTTTGTACAAAAATGTCTCCTCAAACACTTGTGTTAGGGAGAGTTGGCATAGAATAGTCTGTTGTTCCTAATAACACCCCCAGAAGTTAGATGAATGTTCTGGAAAGTGTGGTATACTGTGAACTACAGTTATCACGGTGTCAGGAATTAGCCACAGTATCAATACCATGACCTAGGACACATTGATGTACCATGAAACCTTCATATTGTGACATCCATCATGCTAGTATACCTGTACCTGGTTTTTTATCCTGGAACCTGTCCTCCCTGGCATATAGTGGAACCCCTGCCCCCCGCCAGTGCCATTAGTAGTGTGCTATGAATGCAGCTAACTTAACCCCCCCCCCAACCCCGTCCAACACATTAGCACAATAGTCTGGAATCTGGTAGACCTCTCTCCCACCTCCTGCTTCTCGTTACTGTGGTGTATGCTGATAATCCTACCCCTTAATTTCCCAGTGGCCATTGTGAGCCCCCACATATCCTGCTAGCAGTCGCTAATACTGCAGCAAAAACAACCAGTTGTCATCTTGATTATTCCTAATTCCAGCATTTGCAGTACCAGAGAAAGCATATTCTGGAAGAGTCGGGTTTAACTGCCAGAGCCAATAGCTCAGTGGTTAGAGCACCGGAACAATATTCTGGGGGCCTTGGTTCAGTTCCCAGTAGGTCCCATTATTTCTTTCTCATTAGTTTGTGATGTAAATTGCTTGGCAGTGGCTACTACTGCACCAAAAACAACTAGTTGTCATCCCACATATCCTGTTGTAGTGGCAGAATGAAAGTGGACACAATACCTCAGAGCCCCCTCCCAGTCCCCATCACTGTATGTCCTGTTAGGAAGCCACCCCACCCCTGCTTCATGTTCATATTTGTACTGCAAGTACTGTAGCAATATACATACTCGTGTGCGGCAAATGTCCACTGGCTGTGGAGGTGAGCAGTAAGTGCTGGCTGCTATCACTTTGGTGGTGGTGGGGGGGTGAGCTGGACGCGTTCATCTCCAGGTACCAGTAAAGGGAGGGGGAACAACTGGATGCCAGGGGCAAGTGCCTGTACCAAAACCGTGTAGTGGGGTTCCTAATAGGCTTACAGAAATGGAGTCTGGAAGGGCAAGGAAGGGGCCTCCAGGGGATGTGTCCACTTTCACTTTGTCATTACAAAGGTACATGGAGAGGAAGCGGGAAAATGGGTAGGATGGGCCCCTGGGTGGGAACTAACAGCTTACTCTTTGGCAGTGGCATGGGAGTTGGGAGGTCTGCCTTACTATTGTGCCAGCAGGTTGAACATGTCATGGTATGAGCAGGTTCTGGTGTCCATTGCATTTATAGCACACTGCTGAGGCTATCGACAAGAGGAAGTTTATCAGTAGATGCCAGGCAGGGAAGGTGTGGGGAATCGTAACAAGCCACTTGAAGATAGGAGCTGTGTAGTGCATACAACACAGCATGGGCATTGTTTTATGAGATGGTAAGTACCACAGTTAGAGAACCATGTATTTTAATACTATTCATTTCAGGTCTCTCTCTGACATAGGTGCCCGTGTCCTTTATGCACATTTTGTGCTTAGGGGCACTAAGTTTTTAAATTTATTTATTTATTAAAGTCCCGAAACACTCATTTACAAGGCCCTGGGGTCCATCCGCTGAGCCCGCCCCCAGCTCGCGTAGCCGTGATGTAAGACTCTACTGGAGGCGTGGGGGCACGCTCACTGGTTTCTGTGGGGCTGTCTTTTTAACTATGATTTGTCATGCTTTCGAGGGCAAATTCAAACAGACTAAGGCCACTGCCAACCAACAAGGGCCTTGTTAATTGCGGAGTGGCCTTAATTTGTTTGAATTTGCCCTCTAAAACATTAAAAATCATATTTAAAAAAAACTGCCCCATAGAAATGAATGGAGTGCACCCCTGTGCAGTCCAGATGCTTGCATCACAAAACACGCAAACATGGGGGCATGTTTCACATTCGTTTTAATGGGGACCCCAAAAATTTTTATGGGGACTCCCACTGAGGACCTCCATTTTCTTTTTTCTAGAAAGTTCTGGGTCCCCAAACAAAAATTCCTACAAAGAGCCCTGCATTTGCACTTTGTTTTATATTGCAGCTTTGTGCTATGATGCTGTTTGTGCTGAGCTAACTGCCTTCTGTGGAGAGGGATAGTGTGACACAAAAGGCCCCCATTTTGTGCTCAGGTAGGTTGTAAGGCTTCTGTGTGGGGGTGCTTAAGGAGGTATATTTGAGATCTCTTTTTGCTGGCCAGTACAGTTTCAGGAGTTTTCCAGTATACCTCCTCCTTGTGCAGTTTAACGCTTGCAGCCAGCCCTTTGCACTCAGTATAGTGCTTGCTTTCAGTGTGCTGCCCTCAGGCTTTTATAGTGAAGACAGAGTTTTGCACCATAGTTTTCATAACTGCAGACTGACCATACCAAAAGTCAGGATTGCATACACACTAGAAAAGGTGGGGTCAGCCCATAAAACTGGGGGAGGGGGTAAGAAATGTACTGGGATGCCTCTCTACTTCATTAGCAGACATACAGGGCTGGATATTCATATATGTGCCAGAGCCCAGCGCAAGTCCGGTGCAGTGTAAATCCAATGCGCACTGGCGCAACAGGAGCAATATTCAGAGATTGTGCATGTCGTAGTACGCCAGTGCAACCTGACCGAATATGGCACAGTTGCGCTAGGGCGCAACTGGGAATGCGCCATGGCGTAAGGAGAGGTGTGCCATGACACGTGCACACACACAGTTGTGCCACAGCAGCAGAGCGACGGGGGGGGGGGCATGGCACAGAGTAGTGGCACAGTGACAGGCCACAGGAGGCTGCCACCAGCAGGGTGTGAACAGGCACCCACACCCCCGCCCCAGAGCACAACAGTGGCACCGAAGGGAGGCAACAGGAGGTGCCAGTGGCCAACAGAGGGCCACCAAGGGGACCCTCAGGCTGCGTGCTATGCCCCCCAACACAGCCAGATCAGAGCAGGGCACACCCAGGACCACACAGCCAATCACACACACACCCACAACACGCCCCTGACAGCCCACCCATGGGCACTCCCACGACATGCCCACTGACCAAGGGGAGGGTCACCACCACAGTGGGACACATCACGGAACACAGCAGGGAACTACAGCAGCACAGCATGTACCCTGACACCTGCACACCACACAGACAGTCACTGGGCCACTGCAGCATGGCTCTGCACGCCACATGCAAAGCAGACACTGACACAGGCAGTAAGTCAGAATAATATAATAGAGAAAAGAACAGTAAACTATATACAGAACAGTGGGGGAGGGAAGGTGTAGGAATGTGAAGGATGGAGACAGGGAACAGGGACTGTACAGTGGGAAGGGGGACTGTAGGGGGAGGTACAGCAGGAGAAATGGGGCGGTAGGGTGCACATTAACGGCGGCCATGCCATGCCACCCCTTGTCGTCTACGGCGTCCACCTCCCAACACCCACTGGTGTATCTGGAGCACCGCTTCATAATGGTTGACTCAATCAGTATTATCTGCCACAAGAGCCTACAGTACAGGGGCAACCTCCTCCGCCTCCAGACACCTAGGAGAAGGGACAGGACAGGCGATCAGTGCTGTGTCCCAAGGAATCATGCCCAACCACTGCGCGCATAGGGCAGCGGGAACACCCCCCCCCCGAGGGCCTGAACAGGCCACCCACAGGGGGATGGACCACCGTCTGCCAGCGACATGGCACACCCCAACAGTGCACTATAGTGGTCCCTGCCGCACAGTAGCCACCCAACTGCGCAGTGCCAGTCACATGTCACAGTGCCCATGCAGTACCACAGTGCCCATGCAGTACCACAGCATCGACAGTGGCAGCCGGGTGCACACCGACCCCACCAACAGCTGGCACAAGAGTACAATGGATGCACCACAGTGGCGGACACCACGCACAGCGCAACACACACGGCTGCCACGGCACAGGCGGCCATGCCCAGACACATGCCCCCGCTAACCCCCAAGACAAGTGTGAAAGCCCATGACAGTACCTACATGCTCTCCATGGCCCCGCTGGTGCTGGGACCGCTCTGCACCACCTCCGGGTCCCGCTGCAGCCACTGCCACTCTCCAGCAATTCTCAGGGCCTGGGAATGGAACATAGACAGGAACACATCAGTACACAACCACAGCAGCTGCCCCCCCCCCCAGTGTGGGCCCCTGCTTGGCACGGTCCGCAAAGCGGCATTGTAATGCAAGTGGTGGTGGGTGATGCAACCCTGCGATGTGCACAATGACAGTACACCGTCCTGCAAGACATACCAGGCAGCCCAGCCGACACCACAGTGTACAGCACCAGGGCACACATACATTCTGGGCCTACTCACCTGGCTGTGGCACATGCCCACACCTGACGTGCACCTCCAGCCATCGGGGGTGACATGGGTCCCTCCGCAGCAGGTCCCCATAACTGTGCTGACATAGCTCTCTGGTCCTGGCCACCCCAGTTCGCTGCACAAGTGTGGCAGCAATATCTTGCCACACGGCCACACAGGGCTGCTGTAGTGGCGCCTGGATGAACAGCTGGGGTGTGTGGGGCTGGATGCAGGCCACGAGGTTGGCCTGCTCCACCTGCGTCCAGTTACTCGTCTGACAAGACCTGCACTGTGCCATGTCCCTGCCTTGAGCCATGGAGCAAAATGGCGGTCATAGCCGCATGTGGCCACAGCATGCGCCAGATGTGCAGGCCAAGGGGATATGCGCTGTGTCCACAATGTCGCAGTTGTGTGGCATGGGCGTGGCTGGGCGGGCCCACATGTGTGGGGTCACCTAGGGTCAGAGGTCACTGCAGGGGTTGGGGCATGGCTGTGCACTGTGCGGCAACTGTGCAGTAGCAGCCATGGCGCACTGTACACCATGGCTGCTATTATGCAGTTGCTGCACAGTGCACAATAGGCTGTGGTGCACCACATGGTGCCTGCACACAGTGCCAGTGCGCACCATGCAGTCATGCGCATTGCGCCACATCGTGCTCTGGAGCAATCATATGACTTGTGCCGGAGCAGTCACATTGCGCACGGCGCATGTACGCGATATTTAGCCACCACGTGCTAATAAGCTCATCAGCCAATACATGGTGCAATGGGGGCCATAGCATCATACGATGCGCCATAAAAGTGCCACAGAACTGCTAAGGTCATGGAAACATTGTTTCTATAAAGGTGGGCAAGCAATGTGAGAAGTCAGTAAGGAGAGCCGGGGGATACTGGGATGCATAGGAAGGGGCATCACAAATAGAAAAAGGGAAGTGGTTATCCCTCTGTACAGACAGTTGGTGAGACCCCATCTGGAGTACTGTGTGCAGTTCTGGAGACCCCATCTCTGCAAAGACATAGACAGAGTGGAGGTTGTCCAGAGGAGGGCAACCCAAATGGTGCATGGTCTGCACCGGAAGAAACATAGAAACATAGACTTTGACGGCAGATAAGGACCACTTGGCCCACTCAGTCTGCCCATTTCCCTACCTACTGAATAAGCGGCAGATTCTAGTTAACCAACAGCCTACATCCTGCAACCCCCAACTATAATTGCCTTGTGTCTGTCCCATGCATGTTTGAATTCCTCCACTGTTTTAGACCCAACGACCTCCTCAGGGAGGCTGTTCCATGTATCCACCACTCTCTCCGTGTGAAAAAATTTCCTCACATTACTCCTGAGCGTTTCCCCCCATCTTTAAATTGTCCCTTGGTTCTTACACATCTCTTTTTCTGAAAGATGCTACCCTCCTGGACTTTGTTGATTCCCTTGAGGTACTCGAACGTTTCTAGACATACGAAGAAAGACTAAAGGAGCTTTATATTCCGTTGAGGAAAGAAGGGAGAGAGGGGACATGATAGAAACTTTCAAGTGCCTCAAGGGAATCAGTAAAGTCCAAGAAGGTAGCATCTTTCAGAAAAAGAGGTGTGCAAGAACAAAGGGGCATAATTTGAAGAGGGGGGGGCGGCTCAGAGGCAATGTGAGGAAGTATTTTTTTCATGGAGAGAGTTGTGGATGCATGGAACAGCCTCCCTGAGGAGGTTGTGGAGTCAAGAACAGTGGGAGAATTCAAGAATGCATGGGACAGACATAAGGCGGTCCTAGTGGGAGGGTAGGAGGAAGTAAGCTGTTGGTTAACTAGGACCTGCAGCTTATCTGTTAGGTAGGAAAATGGGCAGACTAGGTGGGCCAAGCGGTCCTCATCTGCCATCAAATTCTATGTTTCTATGGACCGGTATTGCATCCTTGTGAGGTAAGTTGCACATGCTGCTGGAGCACACTGAGCACAGAGGGCACAGCAGGGGGGATGGCAATGGGTGTTGCTGCCACTGACATACTGTGCTGTCCATTTCCACAGGAAGCGACATGTCGGAACCTGAGGAGGGTGGGGAGCATGGGCCTGCTCGCAAGCACAGGCCCAACTTCACAAAAGCAGAGACAGAGGCCCTGTTCAAGGCCTACCTCGATAGGGAGCCTCTCTTGAGCGGTGCCATGTGCACCACCACAGGCCAGGGCTGGGGCCTGAGTGGAGGTGGCAAAATGGATCAACCAGCAGGACAGCCACCATCAGTCTGTGCAGGAATGCCACAAGAAGGTGGGCACTGAGGAGAGGTGGATCAAGGAAAAGGTGATGGCCATCCGTGCAGCCCGGAATGCCACTGGAGGGGGGGCCTGCGGATGCGCCACAGCTCACAGCGCAGGAGGATCTGGTGTCAGCCACCTTGCGCCGCAGCACCGTGGAGGGTGTTCCTGGTAGTGGATTCCAGATAGGTGGCAGCCCATCCCTGCATGGTATGTATGGGGGCAATGCAGAGCATGCTGTGGCATAATTGGGGGGCACATGTGGGCATTGCTTCACTGGCACACTTGTTTTATCTTCCGGCACCAGCACGCCTGCAAGCAGAGGATGGGCCGCTGGCAGCAGTCGTGAAGGCAGGGACAGCCCCAGACGACCAGCCTTCCAGCTCCACGGGCATCCGGGGGCTTGGGAGGCCACAGCACACCAGCACTGTCCAGCCGGATATCCTGGGCTTGGGGTCGGACGAGGCCCTGGATGTGTCTTTACAGGATGCCAGTCTCTGCATCCTGTGCGTGGTGACACAGATCGGGGCCGGGTCCGACACCGATGACGAACTCACCATCATCCTGGACAACATGGACGGTGTTGTGGGGGCGACACCTATATTAGGCACAGGCAGTGCATCCAGTGACCTAACAGCAGGGGAACAGCTGACTGCCACAGCTTTTCCATGCAGTGGTAGTGGTGCGGCCGCGCAGGTGCTAGGCTGTTTTCAGTGGCTGGATGGGCAGCAGCAGCAGGCTGCTGGTGCCGCAGGGTAGCCAGATGCAGGGTCCGCCTCTGGGCACCAGCTAGGGACATACCCCAAGAGGACCCCACTCTGCAGCGTGGCTGGTCGCCACAGGAGGGTCGGCATCCCACCCAGAATCCCGACCCAACGGCAGAGCACACCTGTTTGCTCCTGGCCTCCGTTGAGCAACAGGTGCTGTTTGCTTCTGGGCTGCATGCACTGCACGCAGAGGTGTGCCAGCTGGCTGAGCAGCGCGAGAGGGGCATTGCGCAACTCCTGTCCGGGATGCAGCGCATGCAGGAGGCCACGACTGCATCCATGGGATCACATTGCACAGGCGGTCACAGATGGCTTCATGTTGCTGGCTGCCACAGGGTGTGGACGTCCACCGCAGACCCCACAGAGTGCATTGTCCACCCCATGATCCCGGCATCGGGTGACACCCACACTGTCTACGCCAGGCTCTGCTGTTGGCATCCTGGGCAGGCCTGTTTGGGCACCTACACACCCCCGCGCGCAGACCCGGTCATGGTCCCGCAGGTCAACCCCTGGGAGGCTGTTGCAAACACCTCCTGTGGCTGATGATCAGCCTGTTGGGTTGGATTTAGTGTGGGTAGATGGCTATTGTAGCCTTTATTTATTTATTTATTTTTTTTTATTATCCCTCCTGTCTACTCCCGGAGCCCACTCCTTCCGTCCACTCATGTCCTCCAATCCACCTTCTGTGGGATCTGCCCCTAGAGTGCCTCTCCCCCCTCACCCTGCACAGTGGGGTCTGTCCCTTCTTGATGGACCCGGAGCGGCTTTCATCTAGGGCTGCCGAGAGGGTTTTTCCGTTTTCTCCCCCTAGATCCCCTACCCTCTGAGACGTCGGCACTTGGGACGTATGTCCCGAGTGGTGGCGTGCTGACGCACGCCAACCTCTCATGCGATGTCTCCCCTCCCCGGAGCCACCTCCACCCCTTCTTGTTGCCGGTGCTTCCACCAGCTACTGAAGGGATGCAGAACGAAGTGCTCATGGTCTTCCTAACCCTGAGGGAGGTGAGCATCCAGGGGACGCCGATCCTCCCTCTTCCCTGCCGTCCCCAGCCACCCAAACTGCCTTCCTGAACCCGGGTCGCCATGAGCTGAGGGTGTGTGGCTGCCCAGCCGCCTCAACCCTCAGCGCCACTGGGCCGGTCTGTTGTAGCCTTTATGTATGTACATGGATTTGCCCTTGCTTATTAAATTTATCTGCCTCATTTAAGCTATTCCATTGTGTATTTGTAAAAAATTTAATAAAAATACTTTTTTAAGTATGAACCTGGCCGACATATGGATTAAGATAAAAATATTTTAAAAAACTTAGCACTTTAAATAAATGCACTTCGTAATTGTTACACTGTATTAGGAGCATGTTAGCAAGCTCTTTGTATGTGATTAATTAGTTCCATTGTGTTAAATATGGAGTGCATAATTGAAAAGAGCTTGTAGATGCTTAAGACAATTGCACTCACGTTGTGATTGGTTTAGATGTTATTGGAGTGAGTGTTTATAATGGAGAAATGTTATGCTGTGGATTTGTCTGGTGAAGCTCAACAGCAGTTGAGTGAAACGTAGCTGTTTACACTTTATTCCGTCAAGGTTTGATTTTAACAGGGTCGCACCTATGCTTTAATAAAAGTTTGCGATCTATAAGAATTGCTGTGACCATGTTGTGCTTTGGTGGGTGCTTCATTTTTTCTACTTATGCCTGTCGTTTTGAGAGCACCACCATTCAATCATTACCTGGTGCTGGACATTTTTTCTTTCTGAATATCTGGCCCACAGTATTTTGTGCAAACCTTTTGTTATCCAGTCTTTCCTTGTAGCGCTTGTCCCCTAAGCTGCTTATCACTTTGACCCTGTGCTGTATCCCTCAGCTTCTTCATTGTCTTTTAGGTTTCAGTTTTTATTTCATTTACAAGACAGCAGGCAGTACATAAAGTACATGATGTAAAGAGTAGGGCATGTATCATGACGTACACTAATGTGAAAATAATCCTTCCCATTAAATGGTTCATAAGCACTGAAAGGTGTCTGGGTGTCAGTTTCTTTGTCTCTTCATCCAGTGTACCAAAGTTTATGTGCTGTTAAACACAAGACACTTGGTTGAGGAATTCAAGAAAGTCACTCAGCTGGGAGTGTGAAAAATGTCCCAGTGGTAATATGAGTCATGGAAGTCCATCTCGAGCCTCTTATTGTATCTGGTGGACCCACATTAGGAAGTGCCAGTATTTAGTTTTCTTTAAAAGTTGGATAAGATACAGGATGGTTTCTGTGAGGAGCAACTCTCGTTTACAGAACATCTCAAGTCATAATGTTAACAAAAAACAACATAAACTAATATACACAAAATCAGCTAATAACAATTACAAAAGTAATTGTTCCTGTAACAGTCTTTTCAAACCATGTTTAAAAAATAGCAAAAGTTGTCGGCCTGCAGGTGCAGGGGATGGATTTCCGTCTGCGGTGCTGACTTCCCAGGTTCAAATCCGGACTTGGTCCCTTCCTTCTTTCACTATCCATCCCTCAACTCCTTCAGCTGTTCTGATTGGTTGGAGGCCTGTCGGCCTCCTCCACCAGGAGACTGAGGGTGCTGTGCACCCTGCCCCCCCCCCCAACACCGGGCAGTTTAAATTCTTAATCAAGAAGTCCTCCAGCTTTCCCTTCAGGACCCTTGTGCCCTTCCTACTTGGATGTAATCTGCCCAGTGCATACAGGTCCTTGTTATCCCATGTCCCCCAACCACCAATGTACCCATACCTTCTGCCTCACACCACCCTCTAAGCCATTCATTGAATTTGGCAGTCCTTACTTTCCTTGCTGTACTAGCCCTTGGGACCGGAAGCACCTTCAAGAAGGCTACCGACTTCCCTTCCACCCTGCAGATTCTCCACACCTCCATGAACCTCTCTTGCACTACCCTCACCTCACATCCTGCAGGGTTATTCATACCCAGGTGTACTATAATGTGAGCTTTACCTCCTCCCTGTCCCACGCACTGTGCTACTGGAGGTCCCATCCTCCTTGCCATCGTCCCTGGCAGGCATTCTACCCTCTTGCAGTTTGCCTGTTCCCCCACATTTCACTCCCTTCACAGCTGACTCCCCCAAGTTTACCCCTCCTGTCCATTCTGGGCCCTCCCTAACTTCTGCCCATACTGCTACTCGGTCCAACCTGCCTCCTCCTTTCCCTCCTGTCCTTCTTGTACTCCCCTCTATACCCACTATCCCCTTCCCCTCCTCCTGCATCTTTTTACTCTCTGGCATATCCCCTATCTTTCCATTTTTTTCCCTTCCGGGCCTGCCGCCCACCCTTCCCTTCTGCCCCACTCCAGCCTATCCTCTCTTTCTCCCATGCCCATCCCCTCCTTGCCTGCACAAGCTGCCCTCCCCCCAAGCCTGAACTCGCATCCTTCCGGCCCTTCTCTGTACTTACCCTGACGTCCCTGCCACCACCTCCAGCCCTTCCCCACTCGCTGCCCCTTTCCTTATCACTACTTTCCCCCTCCTTCCTATGGTCCTGTGGAAGAATCTGTTCCACACCAGCAGTCCTGGAGATGCTCCCACAGGACCCCCTTCCCTTCCTGCCTTACCTTTCCCTCCCTGCCTTACCTTTCCCTCTTACTGTTATCCACTCCCCCTCCCTGGGCCGCCTCCTCCTGCTGGGGAGGGGGGACCCAGGCTACTTGCCTAATCTCCAGTTCCCTCCTACCCTCCCCTCTTTGGCTTCACTTCTACCCACTCCCACTTACCTGCCTCCAAGCCCTGCAGCCCCTCTGCCCCTCCCATTGTTGCCCTATGAACCTCCCCACCAGTGCACCTATTTCCTGCCTGAGCTGTCATACCTCCACTCTCAGCTGCCTAATATGATGACAAATCAGACATCCCCTTACCTCAAACATAGCTGCCCCACACCTCCTGCACCCTACCACTCTACCCATTTCACCCTACCCCCACTGCGTGCACTCTCCACATATTAATGTTTTAGTCCTTCTCTGTTACTGTACTTAGCTATCCCCCTTACTTTCCTGAAGTTTTTATTGGGGGTTAGCTACTGATTTACATAAATACCTGGATGGTCTTGGATATACAGTAACTGAAAAGCCTGCTAACTCCCCATAGGCTGACCCTAGATAGGGAGTAACAGTGACCGACTAACACTGCTATCCGCTCCTAGTAGAGGGATAACTGCACCCCCCCATAAAGGGACTGCATGCAGCCCCTAGAGTCCAGAGCTAAGCTGCCCTTTTACGGAGTACCTTAACTGTTACTTGTAAGCCTACCGTAGATAGGGACCCTATTTAGAGAGTAGTTGCAGTCTGTACCAGCTGCTTCCTCCTGAGACTCGCCCTAGATAGGTGGTATTCCTATTGAACCCCTACTTACTCCTCCCCTTCCCAACTTGACTTATCAGAGCAGCATGGCCTGCAGCCTGTGATCCTCCCCGATGCCCCAGACTCCTCGCAGATAGACGCCACACTCTTGACTGAATATGCCACAAGTTCTCCTCTGAGCACTGCCTTAACAGTGTCCCAGAGGATAAGAGCAGTAGTCTCGGGGCCGGAATTTTCCTGGATAATGTGGGGGATTAGTCCCTCTGAAGAATGTTGGAGCTGTGGGTCTTGAAGCCATGCCAGGTTGAGCCGCCAATATGTGGTTCATTTGAGTTTGCACATGCTGAATTTAACATATACTAGGGTGTGATAGGAGAGCAAGATGGAGCTATGGGACACATCCTGCAAAGAATCCAAGTGTTTAGTAGTTGTAAGATGTAATCAAGACTGGCCGAGGTTTGCATTCTTGAAGCACAGTGGGTATATTCCTGGCCTGTAGGTAAGGAGTGTCTGCAGACCTCGATCAAACCCAGATAAGCTAAGGTATTTTGGAGATATTTCTGCAAGGGGGTACTACGATGTACTCTGCGTCGAGTGGCGTTGAAGGCAGGGGTTAATGTTATATTTAATTCATGCCCATAATATGTTACCCTTGCATAAGGGGAAGCATTTTATTGCGGCTTGGGGTAAAATAGAGGCTGGCAAGGGTTACTGGTGCATCGTATAACGAACCCGTTATGATAACCTACTGCCCTTCTATATCCATGACTAGGTCATGAAGGTGGAAGGGAACCCCCCTCTGGTGATAAGGACCATCACTCATTGTCTTGTACCCGATTTTTGGGAGGAGGATGCCACTGGCAAGATCCCTCAGTTTGTGAATGTAGTGTGTTCTTCTGTGGAGAGGTGTGCCTTCTGAAGGAATGCCATCTCTAGGCCATCTCATTTGAGCTGCTGCAAAATACAGTAGCTTTTTACCAGACTGTGGATCCCTTTGACTTTAAAAGAAACTACTTTCAAGGGGTTCGCCATTTCCAGCTTCTTTGGTGTCCTATCTTAACTGCAATGACTAGGTTTGGATGCAGTCTGGTTTGACACCATGAATCCAGTAACACGTAGCGTAACTGATTCTGTGCCAGTACGAGGTGATGATGCTATTCATTTTGCAACATAAAACCGTGCCATAAATCCCAAATGTTTCTCAGGCACGGTTTAGTGTCTCAGTTGAGAAATTGAAGGCCCTTCTACCATCAACAGTAGGTAGCAGTTTCCTAAAATGCCAAGGTTTGTGTTAACCTTGTATCATCCCCCAAATAGGATTTTGAAAAACAAAATTCACCTCTGTCTTAGCAGTCAAAGTGTCTGGTATTCTGGGCTGTTGGGGATGTGGGGCTCTGCATCCTTATTGCGCTAGTAGCCTATCTGAATGCATGTCTGTCAGTTCGGAGGGTCCCTGAGATGCACTTTTCTTCCCTGGATAAACAAACTGTTGCCTGGTGCCCACCCATAGTGTAGCAGGATGTTACAAAGGGACTCTAAAGGAACACTGCTGGACATGCAGAATTTGGTCTAGGACCTCCATTTTTTTTTGGGAGGGGGGTCCTGGGCCTCAAGAGGCAAAATGCTACCAAGTGCCCTGGTAACATAGTATAAATATGGTCTGCAGAGTTAATTTAAAATTTGGTGATAATATAATACCACAGATGTGACAATATAGTAGGAAGACAGACTGCAAACTGGTAGTAGTATAGTACAGTGATGGTCCCCAGAGGCAAGAGGTTGGAAGAGTAAACCAAAATTGTTTCTAAGGGAGACAGAGATACAGAACAGGCTGACATATTCCTGTTTTTCCTCCGCACCGCCCCCATGCCCCTGTCATACGAGGCGTGTGTGGAGCGCGTGCACACTGTGGTTCTGAGGCAGCCTCCCACTACTTGCCACTCCCTCCCCGCCTATGCTGTCCATCAGACCTCCACCCGAGGGCAGCAGAACTACGGAGGAGGGGCAACAGAAATCCTCCCGGAAGAGGAGAGGTGCAATTATGGCTGCTCAATCCTGCCCCCAAAAAGCCAGTTCCTCGCGGCCCTGGCTCGTTTCGAACCGGGCTGCTGGCGTGGCGTGAGGTAGGGCGTCCTGCGTCGCAGCCCTCTGCGCCACCGGGTCAGCTATAAACAGGTTGAACTTTAAAGAAATTAGCATACTGTGACTGAGCAGGCAGAGAGATGAATGACAATAAGAGCACAGAAAAGGCATAGAAGAAAATAATATGCCAGAAATGACAGTTTACCTGTGTTATAAGGTTATTGACTCATTACACAACCTTCAGTTTATGAATTTAAAAGGCTACCACTTACTGTGCTAGAGTTCTGACATCTAGGTCCTTGGATTTGCAAGACATTGACCTGGTTTTTATTTTCTCATATCAGTCCTGATATATAGAGCTGGACTTTATGTAACTTTATAGGCCTATACGATTAGGATTGTATTGGTTCTTAACCACTGTCCAGTAGACATTTATCTGTAAACAGTGATGCCCGTGTATGTGTCTTGCCGTTGCAATCTGTACTGTCTGCTGCCACTGATATTTAATAAGCTAAGTTTTAAAAAAACAAAAGTAACAGAAAAGTTATATAGTCCTACAGTTCACTTTATTGTGCATATTGTAATGAGTAAGTCACCATTGTAAAGTGAAGTGAGTGAAACCAAATTTCGGTTATTGCATTACTCTCTGTATTACTCAGTATTTTAAGGCAGAAGAAGGCTGAAGGCCTATCAAGACTGCTTCCCCACGCTGTGTGGGGTGATTTAGTTCCCTAAAAGGAATTTGTCAAGTTCCACTTTGAATTTACTTGGTTCCCCGATGTCTACAAGATACTGAGGAAGTGAGTTCCATAATTTGCTAGCTGTGATAGTAAAAAAATTCTCTTATGTGTGAATGCTGTATAATATAAATTTGTTTATTTTGGGATCTTAGATAGTCAGGTTTTAAGGCATATGAAATATTACAAT
This sequence comes from Neoceratodus forsteri, assembly GCA_016271365.2. Lineage (NCBI taxonomy): Eukaryota > Metazoa > Chordata > Ceratodontiformes > Ceratodontidae > Neoceratodus > Neoceratodus forsteri. The sequence goes on along the minus strand of CM057454.1, from coordinate 244,013,187 downwards.
CCTTAGTTAATTGTTGGTCCCTTAATATATTATATAACATCAGTAGATAGATCACCCTAACCCTACGGGTTTGTAAATTGTATAAGTTTTTAAGGTAAATAGTCTTTCCTCATAAAAAAAAAACTCCTCTTAATCTCAGGATCAATCTGGTAACACCTCTTTGAATGACCTCTATTAATTTAATATCTTGCAATAGATATGGGGCCCAGAGCGACGCGGCATAATCTAAATGAGTCCGAAAATATGGTTTATAGAGTGGTATTATATAGGTTTCATACCTGGTTATAGAAGCATTACGTATAGATCTTATGATTCTGTTAGCAGTTTGAGTGGTTTTACGACAGTGATCCCCCCTGTGATAAATTACTATTTATCATTACCCCAGGTCCCTTTCTGTAATGACTGGGTTTCTTGTTATACCATTTATAGTGTAGCTGTTATCAGGGTTGTTTCTTCCGAGGTGGCTCACTGTACATTTGTTTGCATTAAATTGCATTTTGTTACTGTTTGCCCACCTTTCAATATTTTTAATATGCTGTGTTAGTGTTTTCATTTTCATTTCACTGTCAACCTCAGAGCTTAATTTAATGTTATCCGTGAACTTTATTATAATACTTTTAGTGTTGTCATGTAGGTCACAAATGAACGAAACAAAAAGCACTGGGCCCAGAACTGATCCCTGGGACTCCACCAGTAACAGCTGTTTCCTCTGATAATGTATTAAGGATTATAACTTGTTGAGTTCTTCCCTTTAGCCATTCATCTATCCACCTAATAGATATAGGGCCAGATATTCAAAACTTCGTGCTGGGCAAAAAACGTTTGCGCAGGTTTAGCATGGGATTAGTGCGGGTCTGCTATATTCAAAAGGCCAAATAGCGTGGGCAAACTGCATTAGCGCCGGGCAAAATCATAATGTATGCAAGAGGCAAACTGACATGAATACAGGCACAATGCTATATTCAGCGTCTAGCGCTGCACAAAGTGGTTTTGCACGACTTAGTGTGGTGCACATTACCGCCCAGGAAAAGCTTGTCTTAACCCTGGGCAATCAGCTTTGCACATCACTTTGGCTTTGTGCGGTGTTTACGCAGCTTTGTGCAACCCTAACAAATAAATATGACACATAGACAAAGCCAAACATAGAGTAAGCATGCTGCTAACTGATGGCATCACAATGTTGCCATCATCTGCCAGCAGTCTCAGCCATGCCAGGCAGTAAATGGTGACCCTGCTGCCAGTGGACAGCATGGCAGTGTGGCCATACAGCACACACCTGCAGACCACTCTTCTGTGGACACCAGCAGATGCCAGCACACACATGCAGCACTGTGGGCATGGAGGATGTTGAGGGGAGAGTGTATGGGTGGCCAGGCTGTGCCACAGACCAGGTGTGGCCGCAAGGCTGGGACACATCATGCAGTGCACATGGGCCAGTATTGGGAATACCCCAACACCAGTGTGCCTTTCTGATAATATATGCCCCCCAGCCACATACCACACAGCTGTACAACTGACACAGCACACAAAGCTGGACATGTATATTTCACTGTGAGCATCCCATGCCAGAGGTGCAGAATCTGTGGGTCACACAACAGCGTAACAGTGTGGGTCACACAACAGCGTAACAGTAATGTCCATTGTCGGTAAACACCTGCTGGCTGGGCCTCTCACTGTGTATAGTGCAATCATCACTGCCCTACACACCATAGGCATTGCTATGTCCACACACTACTGGCCCCCTTGCTACTGTAGTGTCTGCTGTGCACTGTAGCATGACCCACAGTGTGACAGTTGCATGCAGCACCACCATCATCTGTGCCTATGCTGTGTTGTCCCAGTACAGCTGCAGGCAGCAGCGCATGTGAAAGTACAGTGTTCAAAACTGTATAATATTCCTCAAACTGTTTGCGCAGCGCTAACACGTTTGTGTGGGTTTAGCGCAGGGCTAAACCATTAGCCTGGTGCAAAGTGCATGCAAATCAGGGCATAATGAGATGCTAATCTGGATGCTTGCCCAGAGACTACCTAAGTAAGCTCATTTGCATGTCACTTTTGAATATGGCAAAGTTTAGTGCCGAGCAAATGTGTTTGCACTGGGCTAACGGTTTAGCCTTGCGCTAAACCCGCACAAACGTGTTAGCGCTGCGTAAATAGTTTGGGGAATATTTTACAGTTTTGCACACTGTACTTTCACATACGTTTCTGCCTGCAGCTGTACTGGGTCCACACATTTGCTGGCACACACACTGGCCACATAGTTCACCTCTACCTACCTTCACAGCACTGTGCACTGTGTTGCTGTTGTGGTTTGCACTTCCTGGTTGCCATATTCAGAGCTGTCTTATTCCAGGGCTAAGTTTGCCCTCCACTCCCAGCCCAGTTTGCCCGGCCTCATTCCCATGCTATATTCAGAAGCTGTTTGTCCTGGGCTATTCCTTTTGAATATGGCTTGCTTTGTGCTCCAGGTAGTGCTAGTTTAGCCCCAGGGCAAAGTTTTGAATATCTGGCCCATAGGATTTAAATTGAGTGCTATCATTTTTTTTATCAACTCACAGTGAGGGGCAGTATAGAATGCCTTTTGGAGGTCAAGGAAGACTACATCAACAGGTACTCCTCTGTCAGTGCTGTTACTTACTTTTTCGTAGAAGGCAATTAAGTTTGTCGAGCAAGATCTGCCAGATCTGAAACTGTGTTGTTTAGGATTCCGTAACCCTTTTTCTTCTTTTTCAATTACTAGTCTTTTCTTAATCAGGTTCTCCATCAGTTTGCAAACCACTGATCTCAAACTTACAGGCCTGTAATTACTAGCTACTGATTTGGTAGAGGATAACAGTTGCTTTTTTCAATCACTGGGGATTATATCTGTTTGATATGTTCTATGTATTAATTACCTACTGCTGTATTGTGATGTACTTGTCCAGTTAGCTCTGTTTGCTCTTTTTCTGTAATTTCTGTATTGCTGCATTTCTCTATTGCCCCCCCACCCCCAGGACGCATCTGGAATTGAGCAGTACTCTGCCCAGCATGCTTTCCTGGTAAAATTTTTAAATAAATAAAAATCTGATCTGTTAAATATAGCTGTAAGATGAAAGGCTAAATACTTGGCTGTCTCCTTAAGAAATTTGTAGTTGATGTCATCAGGACCTGCTGCTGAGTTGGGTTTTAAACTTTCCATGACCTGCCTAACCTCTTCAACTGAGAAATAATCGAGAGGTATTTTACCTCAGGTTTGTCCTTTACTGAAAATATAGACCTAATAAAAATACCAAATGCTTCAGCGACTTGCCTGAGTTCAAGTAGTTCCACCCCGTTTTCCATCAGTGGCACCAATTTACTGCCATTGGTACGGGTACTGTTTATAAGAAAGAAAAAAAAAAATACTTTTTGGTTATCTTTACTTGCTGCCAATCTAAATTCTAAATTTCTTTTTTCTAATTTCATAAGATATTTGTTTTGGTTTTTTCCAGTTCTATTTTATACTTAAATTTACACAAAATTTATTTAAAAAGTACACATAAATCAAGGATTTCAAATTTGCATACATCCTAATTTAGTTTTACTCTCCTCACATTAAAAATGATGAGTACATTAGTCACTTAGGCCCTGTCCACACTACGCCTCTATAATGTTACAGAGGATGTAAAACGTTACCGTAACAGGTCGCGTTTACACCTGTAACGTTACAGGAGGCATTTTCGTAACCGTTGTTGAAACCACATATGAGGTGGTTTCAACAGTTCTGAACGATCCCGCTTCGGTATACGTTACGGCGGTAGTGTGGAGCGGCCGGTAACGGTCCCCTGCGGGGCCCGAAGCGCAGCGCCAGCTGCACTGTGGGATCGGGCGCCGCCGTAACGGTCACCCAGCTCCCGATGTGTGGACCGGCGGTGCTGGTCCCGTAACGGACAACATCGAGGTGTGGATGCACTGCACCGCTCCGTGGCCATAACGGATTGCATCCGTTACCGGGCGCGAGCGGTGTATTGTGGACAGGGCCTTAGTGAAAATCTTATTTGGAATACTGCATTGTGCTGTTGAGTTAGAATAGTATGGATATATAACAGGAGACTTGGTTGTCAGAATAAGTGCATTAGCAAAGTGCTGCCTCAGAGGTAGGTCTACCTCAGAGCTCCTGCGAGGCAATTTAGACACTCTTTCTACCTCTTGTTCTGCAGAGTTTATTTATTTAAATTCGGTGGCTGGGATGCTGATCATAAACTCATTTCTTGGTACGACCTGGGAGGAGAGGGCAGATGATGCAGACTACAGCAAGTGCAAAATATGCATAGTTTAAGTAACAACACAGTTGACCCAGGGATCTTCTAGGCTGGCTGACTTAGAAACATAGAAAATGACATCAGAAAAAAACCCGTGGTCCATCCAGTCTGCCCAGGTTCCTAAATCCCTGGGATCCTTCTTGGAACCTAATGTTCTCCCAGGGTACTAACCCTCCTGGACTTTACCCTGATTAACTTCCTTGGTTGTGTCTGCCCTGGTAACTACTATTCCAGGTCTGTTTGAACCCCCTTACTGTGCTCACTCCTACCACCTCAGCTGGCAGTGTTCCAGGGCTCCACCACCCTTTCTATAAAGAAGTACTTCCTCATGTCTCTCCTGAACCTCCCACCTCCCAGCTTCCACTCGTGGCCCCGTAACCTTGAACTTGAGCTAAATAATTCCCCACAGTTCACTTTAATTCCTTTGAGGAATTTGTAGGTCTCAGTCCTATTGCCCCGCTCCCTTTTGGTTTCCAATGTGTACAAATTTAGTACCCGAGGCGCTCCTCATATAATTTACCTTGATGTCCTTGAACCATTTTGGTCATGCTGTGTTGAGCTTTCTCTAATCTATCCTTGTCTTTTCTGAGGTAAGGACTCCAGAACTGGGCACAGTACTCCAGGTGGGGCCTCACCAGGACTCTGTAGAAGAGTAATATTACCTCTCTTCTCCTACTGTTGTTCCCCCTCCCAATGCATCGTAGCATCATTTTGGCCTTACTATAGGCCTTGCTGCACTAACTGGTTTGTTTAAAGGAGTTACTGATAATAACTCTTAGGTCACATTCTTGTTTGTATCCAGTATTCTGTCGGGGGTTCTTTTTCCCCAGGTACATTACCTTGCACTTTTTTGCATTGAATTTTAACTGTCAGTCCTCTGACCACCCCTCTGATCATAGCAGGTCTTTCTGCATATTCCTTATTCCTTCCTTGCAATTCACCCTCCCACGTAGTTTTGTCATCTGCAGATACACAGCTTGCCCTGGATTTCTTCTCCAGTGTCGCTAATGAACATGTTGAAGAGGACTGATCCCTCCGGAACCCCACTCATTACCTCCTCCTCCCTCGGTTTTACCCTGTTGACCACCACCCTTCTGTTGCCTACCTGCTAGCCAGTTTCCCACCCAACTCACAGGAGATTTAGCTGCCTGTTGCGTTGTACTGAATCAAAAGCCTTCCTAAGTCAGAGTACTGGAAGTCTACCGCATGGCCTTTGTCTAACTTTCTTATCACCCAGTCAAAGAAGACTGTCAGGTTGGTCTGACAAGACTTTCCTGCGAGAAAACATGTTTACAAGTAGGGGGTGCTAATCACCCTTATTGAAATCCTTTGTACTCTAAAGATTTTGTGTATTAAACCTAATTAGTTATCATTTGTTGTGAAACTGCAGTGCACAAAGGTGTCCATGGGGTCTCATTGTTATTGCCTCCCCCCCATCCCCCAATCTCATAGCCACATTTTGCACTTTGGGGTACGTTTTGGTGTGAAGTAAACTTAAATAGTGTTTTCCATGCACAGGAATAATTGGGCTGCCTGCCTTTTACCCCTTAATTATGTAATTGTTTCTATGAATTCCTCTTTCTCACAAGCACTATTATGCACTTTGCTTTTACTGCCCCACCCCCCAAAGTTGCAACTGAAAATGAGACTTGCTGATTTGTGTGTGTTTCTCCTGGGTGTAAACCATTTTTTTCATAAAGGTTTTATCACACTCTGCTCACAGATCTGACACCTTCAGACTCCCTGCTGCTCCTCAGCTTCATTGCCTATTAACTCGCCCCTGAAAACGGGACCTTCGGGGCTCAGTGGGCCTACCCGGTCATCAAAATTTAATAAATGCTCTCTCCCAGCATCTGCCCAAACTCCTCCCCTGTCTACAGCGCAGCAGCCATTTCCCCAAGCCTCTTCTAGGAGCAGACAGATGCCGACATCTGGAAATCCCCAGAGAAGGAGAGCAGTCCGTCGGACACTCAGTCTTTCTCTGCTGACCCCTGGCGGCCCGTGCTCGTTCCCGAACATGGGTCACTGGCATTGCACGAGGTGAGGCATCCAGCGCCTCAGCCCTCAGCACCACCGGACCGGCACACCTTCAGGTGTGTTAAAACATTTGAGATCAGATGATGGCTGCCTCTGTTCTCCTGTCCACCTGTCACACAACAATCAGATCATACTACTGCTAGTAAGGTGTATTTGCATTTACACTAAACAAACTGTGTGAAAACTAAAGCATCCCTGCACTCATATTAGCAGTTCCCCCTCAGACACAGCTAGGATGATGTCAACATATTAGCAGACTGTTTTCTTACCTGTAGACAAGCTTATAGGCACAGCATTTACTTGCATGCAAGGGCATATTTACTTCTCCTGTCCATAGTGTGGCAGGTGCAATTCCAGCACCCAGAAGAGCCCTGCCCCAAAAAAAAAAAAAAAGATTTACGTGTCATCCCTTGAAACCTCAGGGCTTTGGAGCCTTAGCTCCACTCCGAAGTGGAAGTCTACAGACGTTTTTACCCTGTTAATGGTTAAAGCACCACACCGTTTCCTGTTTGTTTGGTTACAAACTTCACTTTCATAGTCATACCCTTTAGAATAAGTGGTGCATAAGTTCGCAATGTTATGGTTTTATTATTCAAACATCCTGTTGCTCTAGTCACATTACTAAACAGTTGTTGAGAAAATGGTATTCTTTGTTCAGCATGGTATTATCCTCACAATGACACAACCTTTAGACTGCAAGTCTAGAATAATGGTTACCCTAGTATGTTTGCACAGGGTGTAAATGACCTGGTTCAGGGATGTTCTAGTTATTTTCTGCAGGTTACTGATGTCATTTGAGCAGATTGTGCTTCTTGGGTTTTGTGTTTTGGCATGTGTAGCTTCACAGCTTCTGTCACAGTTACGGATGTTTAAGTTCCAGTTCCCTATGGTTTATTTGGATGGTTGACACTTGATTCTACACCAGCAGATAGATATTCATTGGGCTGTATCCAGATGGTTTATTTGTCAGCGATGATACTGTAGGCAAAGCATGGAATGGAACACTCTCTTTGCAAGGTCCCATTGGTAGTATTACAGGAAAGCAGAATAGACCTACACTTGAAATTCACGGTGGCTATGCTAAAGTTAACATATAATGTTAATGGGGTCAACAAGCCCATAAAATGGACTCATCTTCTGACACAACTGAAGAGGTTAGATACAGAGGTTGCTCTCCTACAGGAATCCCACCTAGGCGTCCCACACAGCACAGAATTGTGGTGCCACTCAGTGGGGGAGGTTTTCTTCTCTGCATATCCTCAGAATAATGTCAGTGGTGTGACTATCTTAGTAAAACATAACTCATGGGTCATAGCAGGCCACCACTGGCAAGACACTCAGGGTATATGCATCATGGCAGATGTGACCCGTTTTACTACCCTATCTCAATTTTAAATATTTACAGTTCTAATTAGTTATTCCACATCTTCTTCCAGGAAATGTTCTAGATTATAACAGACAAAGTGTATGATTTCTGTACTGTAGGGGAAGATTTTAATGACATTCTTGACACTCATTTAGGCAGTACCAAGGTGGGAAAGCTGAACAGGTCCACAGCTGCATAATGGCACATAAAACAGAGATTAGAATGCAGGATGTCTGGAGTTGTATACACCCCAGGGATAATGACCTACTTTACTTGCTACCCCATAACACATACTCAAGATTAGATACATGGTATATGTCGGTTCCCCAGCTGCACACAGTAGTTGGGATAATACTGGGCTATTAGACCACCCTGCGGGGATTCCAAGAGGGCAGTGTACATGGCGATTGAATGTAGGAGCCCTTGCAACACCACAGTTTCAGGACACAGTTTTGGAAGCCTAGACAGAGTATTCACACTTAATTCAACTGAAGAAGTCACATCCACAACCCTCTGGAATGCTGTGGAACCAGTAGTCAGAGGGAATACAATCTTATCTGACCTAACAGTAAAAAAAGAGAAAATGAAAAAACAATTACATACTGAAAAAACAAGACAAAATTGGAAACCACACATAAGAGATGGAATGCCAAATTGCTCAGTAAATTAAATATAGGATAAAGTATGGGGAGAAGTGTATTCACGAATTCACTCACCCGAGTTATTGGATGGCACATAAACCCGGTGAAGCCCGGGGTTTATGAATGCCATCCAACAACGAGAGGTGTGTTAAATGCAGTTTACACTCTCTCCCATACTTTATTTTATATAATTGAAGGGATCCGCTTTCCCGAAAAAGTCGCTAAAGTTTACGGTTTTCTTGCTCTTCGATTTAACTGTTTCGATTCGCTGTTTGGAATCACTTAAGATTTTTTTTAAAAACTTATAGCTGATGTGAGGCTGCTGGAGGCTATCTGGGATGGAGGTAAGTGTTTTTTTTTTCAGTGGCAGTTGAAGTGAGAGGGATAGTTTGAACGTGATATCTTTAGTTTCCTCGAGCGCTTTGTTGTGGAACGGAGCGCGTGAATGCCGTAACACCTACTCAGGTGTTACGGCATTTAACACACGGTTTTCGCAATACAAGAAAACGGAGACCATTAATTATATATAGAATATATGGTGGTGTGTTAAACTCAGATTTTACACACACCTGAGGTGTTGAATGCTACATAAACCCTGAGGGCAAAGCTCAAGGGGTTTATTTAAGTATCCAACACCGAGGGTGTCTGTAAAATCTCGAGTTACACCACCATGTTGACTTTTATGTAATTGCTGGGGATTGTTTTTTCGGCACAGCAACTATGTAAAATAAAAAGACATCTCTGTGCGGTCTGGACGGGTTTTACCGCATTCATGCGGTTGCCCACGATGCGACTTCCTGAAGGATCGTTTCCCTTGTTTTTTTATTCATGTATTTATTTATTTTAAATTCTTCATCTGTATAGCCTGAGCACCCAGTTACTTTATTATTATTATTATTTTTTTAATAAATTAACTGCTGAGTGGCAGAGTCCAGTGCAGCGGCTGGCCCTCAGCGATGGCAGAGCTGCGGCTGGGGCATGCATACAAGGGAACCTGGTGCATGTTTGCTATTATAACCCGCAGGTTATAATGGCAAATTATAACTGGGTTTCCCTTAGGGAAAAACGATCCCCAGATATTATAAGACATTAAACTACAGCTTTTGAAAAATTACATCCGAACAGGTAGAGGGCAATTAGGTGTACTGATTTCACTTAGTAGCCTAGGAAATGAAGGCATTGAGACTGTTTTTATTGCAGCCATGAAAATAAAGGGCCTCCAGAATGGTTCGCAGAATACGTACTAGTAATGCATCCAGACTTTATGCTTTCCTTCCCAAAGAAATTTCTGAGGAGTTTGAGAGGTTCTGTCCCCAGCTTTATAATATGAAAGAGACCTCTACTGCCCAACATAAGATTATAGTATTTTTGTCAGGGTTGGACCTTCCGAAACTCTCAGAGGAAGATAAGTAGTGGCTAGAGGGTCAACTTACGATTGATGAAGTCAGGCAGACTGCTGCCACACCAGAAAACTAAGTTTGGGAACAGATTCTGGTCGCTTGGGGGCCAGCTGGGGAATGAGGATTTCACATCTATATGCCTGCTGACCTCCCTTGGGGAAGTGAAGATCAGTATGACTCGCTTAATGTCTGCCACCTGGAGGTGTTCATGTGACATCACATGTCAGACCACGCAAGAAGGGGTGGGACCCCACGCACAGGGCACTGGGGGTGTCTTCGCAGAAGCTGAGATTGCACATCGCGCCTGTTGCATGTATCATTGGCCCAGGGTGAAGATAGCTGGAAAACCCACCCTGAACCACAGGATAGCGAGTGACCCCTTACAGGCCCCACACTGGCCCCCCCCCCCATAGTCCTGTGGCAGAGAACAGCAGAGGGAAGTTAAGTCCCAGAGAAGCTGGGTGACGGGGTTGAGGTTGGTCAGTCAGAATATGGTGGCCGGGGCAGATAAAGTGGAAAAAATGTATATGGAAAAAGAAAAGTAAGAAATCACTGGGGAAAGATGACTTCCCCACAGAGTTTTACAAACTATTCAGAGAAATCTTAAAATAACCCCTAGTAGAAGCCATTAACTATTGCATTTTGTTTAATTTAGTATGCTTTTTCCCCCTGTATCTCCACTGGCCCCTCATCGGTCCGGTTGCTCACCTAGCCATTAACAATTGCATGAGAGAACATGTTTTCCTAAAGGAGTGGCAATCTACACTAATCTCGGTCATCCCTAAGATGGGAAAAAATAAAAATCAGTGCTTCTCCTACCATCCTATCTCCTTAATTCACATTGATACCAAAATATATGCCAAAATTATGGCAAACAGGCTACAAGAGATAGCAGGCAAGCTAGTCCACCATGACCAGACTGGCTTCATGCTGCAATGCAACTCGTTCAATAACATATCATGACTACTAAACATTATTTCCACCACAAATCACCCAGCTGTCCAAAATATGGCAATTACCATTGATGCCGAGAAAAACCTTGACATGCTGAACTGGTAGTACTTGTCTCCAAAAATTTGGTCCAAAATCTGTAGGTTCTATACTGAGGTTAGGTAGCCAAAGTGGGGGAAAATGGCTAAAATTCCCCAAATTGAAATTGAAATGGGGCACACCACAGGGATGCCTGATGTGTCCCCTGTCTGCTTTGGGGACGTAACGCCTCACGGCCTGTATCCGTAGGTCTTCAAAGATGTGGGGTATTCGGGTGGGTCCTACCGAGGATAAAATTACACTGTACAGTGATGGCACTTTTCTGTTCCTTAGCTGGCCCCAATCTTCCCTCCTACCTCTACTCAGACTTCTGCAGCAGTTTAACACAATTTCTGACTTTAAAAGCTGTTATAATAAAACAGAGATTCTTTAACTGATTGGAAAGCACTTGACAGAAGATGCAGACAACTTTCCCTTTAAAGGGGCCAAAGGGTTTTGGGGTTTCAACATTACTAAAAAAATCAAGCTCTGTTCTTCGAACGCAGTCATATTCGCAGAGGTGCAGAAAGACCTAGAAAAGTGGCGAGTAATGCCATTGTCACTAGGTGGCCGAGTGTAATCCATCGGAATGAACGTCATGTCCCATTTCGTCTGTTTTCAGAATGCTTCCAGTCTCTGTCCCTTATTCCTTCTGGAAACGATTAGATAAAGCCATCTGAGAATTTATTTGAGATGGCAAGCATCCCAGGCTGAATCACACTTTGTTACAGGCAAGCAGAGACAGGGAGGTCTAGCCCCTACCAACTATATAAGAATATTCCATAGCAGCCTTAGTCTCCTCGAGTCTAGCAGTGCTAAGAGAAATAGGGACACCGTGTGGTTAGAGGGGGAGCATACATAGGTGCCAGAATACTGTCTGCCTCTCTTGCCCATTCCCACTGTCAGAGGACCCAAACTCCTAATCAGTGGACTAGTCGCACCCTTCCGATGTAGATAGTGTCCTAGGAAAGACCACAAATTTTTTTTTTTTTTTTGTGTGTGTCCCGTGTTTCATGAGATGAGGAGACAGGAGGCTGCAGTGTTATGAAGATTTCCTTGACCAGGGTGAGGTACGAATCTTCCTTTGCTCAATATCAACAGCAAAAGCAACAGAAATTTCAGCTGAATAGCAGAACATTTTATAAATAACCTACAAATAGAACCCACATACAAAAGCTGGAGATACTAGCAGAATGCTGGGAAGAGACCACCTCATAGTGAAAAACCTAAAATAGAAGGGGACTGGGTATTAGACTGCCACCAGATCTCCAGTCTGTATACTTTGTTGCAAGAGGCCAAACCCTTAGAATCAACTGCTGTCTTACAAAATTGGATGAGGGGGTTTGGCCGTCATATCAGCCCTCAGAGTCCGATGTTGATCTAGCAGGAAACCAAACAAAACAACATGCTCCTCACAATGAGGAGAGTATAGATGAGAATAAAAGGGGCAGTTGCTCCAGCACAAGAGATATCGGCAGTGCTACCTGTTAATATGTAAACAAATAAATATGTAAACAAATGGTGCTACTGGCTTTCAAGGTAGCTGTCGAGCACTGTGTTCACTGGTAACAAAAAGAGAGTAACCAGCAATATCACTCATCTTTTGGAGTTCTTGATTTATTTTCTATTCCATATATAAGTGAAAAAACATTTATACATATAGTTTTTTGCAGAAACACAGGACACACAAACATGTATAGTGTTAGAAAGCTATGCTGCTCATATGCTAAACCTACACGCTGAAACATTTGGCGACCAGAACTGGCAATTTTCTTCACGGAATCTCTCATCAGACCAGTCCTATGGAACTATATAGCCGTCAGGCACTAGGACCACACAGAAACTTTTTGCAAACAGTCCACTAGGGACTGCCCACGATGATGTCCAATGTCTGTTCTTCCTGTATAAATATGGGTGGCCCCTTCCCTTCTCAGTTCTTTTCCCGCTGTTGACCATACTCGTTGGACCCTGCCACAGAAATGCCATTGCTGAAACTGTCGTTTTTTATTTTACTCTATCAGTAATCACTTTTTAAAAGTGATTTTCGGCAGCATGTATGTTGTCTCCAGAGCTGTCGCTGTCAAAACTTTTCAGATATTGTGCATACAGCAAGAACATTTATTTTAAGGACTTGCATGACTTATGCGTGTGTTCTCTCGGCTTGGACCACAACATCAAGGCATACCTGATTTGTAAGGGCTTTAACACAGCCACCCAGTGATGCAGAAAATGTGCTTTAGAGAAACACTTTTTTTTAAACGGCACTTACCCGAATGGAGAAAGCGCTGCACCAGGAAAGCCCCACCGCATTGCCAGCCCACTCCTCAGGATAAAAAGTTTCCAAGTACCAGGAGAAAACATCTGGATCTCACCACCATAAGCAGTGGGAGAGACAGAAAGAAAAGGCAAGGACCTCCCCAGTGCATTCTAGGTCACCCATACATTAAGGTATGTCCTTTTCTGGACTGTCAACCGCTTCAGCGGCGACGCACCCCGTTGCCCAAACCGTCGACATAGCTGGATCGGCACCTAGCACCTCCAGACCTATTACGGCTGGTCCGTTGCTGTCATTGTCTGGGGCCCTTGCCTCCCTCACCGACCTCTGCAACGTTCTGGTCAATCACATAGGTGCCGATGTTCAGGCGGTTCTCTCATCCTTTATGGACATTGTCAAATGCCTCTTACCTCCTCCTCCATTGATGAGCTTTCCGTTAATGGGGTCCACAGTGATGGCGCCTGCCAAGACGACACGCCAGGTACCTTCCAGGCCATCGATGGCCTCCTCTGCTCCACCTTTGCGTCCTCCAAACCACATCGATGAGGACCAGGAATATAACCCAGAAATTATTCTGGAAGAGGAGGAGAAAGGAGAGGAATTTGTGGAACCATATGACAGTACAAGTTCCACAGTCTCTGCTGGGAGTGAAGGCTCTGTGGTCTACACCCTCAGTCTCCCCCTGAAGACCCCTTCCTTTATAACAGTGATGCAGGAACTTCAGTCTGCAATGGGGTATGACGCAGAGGAGCAGGACATTATTAAGAAGAACTTGGTAGACATTTTAGAACTGCCTAATACTCCACCCATAGTTATTCCTCTCCTTCTGCCAGCCCTAGAGGATGCCACCTTGGCTGCCTGGCACAGATCTAATATGATACCTGAGATACCAAGGAAGGCAGATAAGGTATACCAGGTCCCTTTATGGAAGCCCTTGCAGGCCAGCCAGAGGTGGACTCAGTAGTCATCACTGTGGCCCATGACAGATCTAAGGTTCCAAAGCAACTTAGTTCCCTTCCTCCTGACAAGGAGTCCAGTAGGCTTAATGTCTTGGGCAGAAGAACTTTGCTTTCCACTTCTCTAGGACTGGTGATTGTAAATTATCCAAACCCACATGGTAAATACCAGAATACTCTTTGGAGGAAGGCCAAGGCAGCTGTCCAGGCCCTCTCGGAGAGTACTGCTAAACAGGAGATACTGAATGCCCGATCTGCAGGTGCCAACATCGGTAAACATCTCCTGTGTTCCACCTGTGATATTTCTGATGCCTCTGCCATGTTAATGATGTGCTGCAGTCCATCCTCAGTGCATCCTTTAGGGGATATATGCTGTTTGGAGCAGATGTGCAAGACATTCTCTCCAATTTACAGACCTCTGGCAGAACTCTGAAATCAGTACATTTCCTCTAGCATACCCAGACAAGGACTAGACAGCAGATGTCCTTTCGTCTGACCATGACCATACACCGGTCCGCAACCAGACAGCAAGGTAAAGGGAGAGCAGCCACAGCCTTGCCCCCGTCCTACTCCACCACAGGAACCCACTCAAAAGCCCCTAGAGGTGGCACTGCAACAGCAGCCAGCTCTGCCTGACTCCGTCTGCAATCCACCACCACCTATTCCTTCAGGGGTGGTAGTAGATGTAGACCAGTGGAGAAAAGGTAACTTCAGATACTTGAGTACTGCAGGTAATAGCTCAAGCCATGTTCTAGAATTACTTCCAGACCATCTGCCAGTGTATGCCCATTACCATCCAGATCACATTCCATTGCTCCTGGTAGAAATTCACACTCTGCTGCAGAAGGGGGTCATAGAATCTGTCCCCCTGAACCAAAGGAACACAGGGTTCTATTCTTGGTACTTCTAGTTCCAAAAATGGACAGGAGACCTGAGACCCATTCTGGATCTCAGAGACCTGAACATTTTTAGTAGAATACAAGAAGTTCAGAATGGTAACACTGCAACGCCTGCTTTCACTGCGGCAAACAGGGAACTGGATTTTCTCCCTGAATTTGCAGGATGCTTACCTGCACATCAAGATCCGCCCCATTCACAGGAAATACCTAAGATTCCTGTTTCGGGGGAACACTGCCAGTTCAGGGTATTGCCCTTTGGGTTGTCATCCGTGCCACGGGGATTTACCAAATGTTTAGCATTTGTGGCAGCAGCCCTCTGCGGAGAAGATCTGTATGTCTTCCCATAACTGGATGACAGGCTTCTCAAAGCTCATTCCAAGGAGCAGCTTTCCCACACCCTAGATTGCACCAGATACCTGATCGCTGCTCTAGGGATTACTATCAATGAAACAAAGTCAGTATTGACCCCTTGCCAGCATCTGCAGTACATAGGTGCAGTCCTGAACACAGCCCAGTGCTTAGCCTTCATGCCATAGGACAGGGCAGAGCGACTGATGGAACAGGCACAGATAGTCTACAACAGAGGTATGTCACAGCCAGAACATTCCTGAGATCCTAGGCCTGACGACAGTGGTCATCACCACAGTACCATTGGCCAGACTGCACATGAGGTTCTCTCAGTGGACACTAAGAGTCCAGCAGAACCGGTGTACAGATGACCTAGAATGGAAAATTCTGTTAACCTCCCCTGTCAGAAAGGTACTTCAGTGGTGGATGAAACCCAACCATTTGTTGAAGGGGGGGTTCCTTTCCTGATTCCTTCCCCTCATCAGATTCTCACTGCAGATGCCTCCGGGATGGGCTGGGGGGCACATCTGGGGCCTCAGTAGACATAGAGAACATGGATGAAAGTGGAGAGCACCCTCCACATGAATGTCTTAGAAATGAAGTCTGTTCTGTATGGCCTACAGGCTTTCCAATCTCATCTCTCCCTGGGACCTCTGTTAATTCAGACAGATAACATAAGTGTGATGTACTACATCAGCAAGCAAGGAGGAACTCATTCCTGTCCCTTGTGCAGGGAGGCAATTAGTTTGGTACTGGGCTCTGGAACACTGTCTAGAACTATCAGCAGTACATGTTCCAGGGGTCCATAACCTCCTGGCAGACGGACTCAGCCAGTTACAATCCAAGATGCACGAGTGGAAACTGCTGACCTCAGTCATAGATCTGTTCAGCAGGTGGGGCCATCCAGAGTTGGGCCTATTTGCATCCCCACATAATGCAAAACTGCTGCATTTCTGCTCGCTTGCTCCAGGGCCTGGTGTCTTCTGGTGAGATGTGTTGTCCCTCTCTTGGAAATGAAGGTTCCTGTATGCCTTTCCTCCCTTCCCTCTAATCTAGAGATGACTAATCAAGCTCCAAATGGAGGGGGCAACTCTGATGCCCATTGTGGCCCTGTCAGATTTGGTTCCCCTTGCTGCAGCAGTTGGCAGTGGAACCTTCAGTACCTCTGCCATTATGCCAAGGTCTTCTGTCACAGGAGCAGGGAACTGTGGTACATCCAGACCTCAAGTCACTCCACTTTCATGCATGGCTTCTGAAGACATAGCCATTGCCAGGTTTGGAGTGTCACAAAAGGTGGTTAATGTCTTAGTGGCTGCCAGAAAGTCTTCCACCAGAGCCACTTATTGTATGAAGTGGAAACAGTTTGCTCTGTGGGCCACTTCTCACCAACTGGATCCTTTTACCTGTCCGGTAAACCAGATTCTAGAGTATTTCCTGTCCTAATCAGATGCAAGCCTACAATACTCTTCTATTAAGGGGCCCATGGCTGCCATTTCAGCCTTCCATGTGCCTATTGATGGTCGTACGGTTGCTCAGCTGGAGGTGGCCCATATGTTTTTGAGGCATTCTGCACTTGAAGCCTCCTATCTGCAATCATGTCCCTGCTTGGGACCTGAGAAGCTTAAGTTGGCTCCTTTTGATCCATCTGTGACTTGCGACCTATGCTTTCTTTCTTGGAAAGTGTTAATTTTGGTTGCTGTTACTTCTGCTCGAAGAATTTCTGAGCGTCAGGCTCAAATGTGTGAGCCTCCTTATTTGATTTTTCACAAAGCCTGGCTGTCTTTGCATACCAGTGGTACATTTCTACCAAAGGTGATGTCTGAGTTTACTTTGAATCAGACCATCCACCAGCTTTATTTTCCTGAGCATGCCAGTCCAGTGGAAACATTGCTCCATACCTTGGAAGTACATAGAATACTCTGGTACTATATACACCGTACAAAGGATTGCAAGAAGTCTTTGAAGCTTTTTGTTTCTTTCGCCCCAGGAAAGAGGGCGTTCCTGTTTCTAAACAGTATTTGTCCAAATGGTTGGCCAAATGTATTAATTTCTGTTATAGGAAGTATGGTAAGGAACTTTCTGGGGTTGTTCATGGCCACTCTACTAGAGGCATGGCCACTTCTGTTGCCTGTTTCAAGAATGTATCTGCTGCTGAGATTTGTGCAGCTGCCACCTGGAGTACTGTCCATATCCTTCACTAAACATTACAGTCTGGTCATTGCCTCAAGAAAAATGGCAGGCTTTGGCCTGGCTGTGCTTCAAGGCCTACTTTCTTAGGCCTGTAGGCTCCATCCACCCAGACTCTCTCTGTCAGTACTGCTTGGTAGTTGTTCCATAGGTGTGGCCTGATGAGCGAGATCCTGAAGATGATAAAAAAGTTACTTACTTATTGTTACAGTAGATCTTCCAGTGAACCTCTTTCATCAGGCCATGCCTTCCCACCTTCCATTCCCCTTACATCCTGAGGGCTCCTTCTCCATAGGGCTTTGCCAGCTGTTCTCTTGCCTCACCTGGTCAGCAGAGCCGTAGCTGTCCTGCTGGTTCAGTATAGGGAGGTCCTCCGAGCATGATCTCCAGTGGGGAACTGAGAAGGGAAGGGGCCGCCTACATTTATATAGGAAGAGCCTATTGTAGGACATTGTCATGGGTGGCCCCTAGTGGCCTGCTTGTAAAAGGTTTCTGTGTGGTCCTAGTGCCTGATGGCTATAGTTCCATAGATGTGGTCTGATGAGAGATTCTTGAAAATCTACTGTTACGGTATGTACGTAACTTCTTTTTGACTGGACTAAGCAGTGCTTCCTCCTCAGAAATATGGGAGATAGGCACCAGACACTTTTTTATATTGGTCTGCAAAATAAATTACTATGTTAACCCGATTTGAAGGCAGCTAAGGACTGCTTAGCCCACCCAGTCTGCCCTTTTCTCCCTATCTACACTATTTCTGCAGACTTTGCCTGATCTACAGCTGTTTCTCCCTCTCTCCTTCCTTTCCACAATGATTCCCTTGTGCTTATTGTCACAAATGCACTCAGCAGGTCAGGCCCTCTGCTCCCACAGTGCCAGCCTCCGAGCGCAGTATTGTGATCAGGTAACAGAACAGGATAACCCTCCTGTCTGCTTGTGGGTCCGAATCACCTTTAGTCTCAAGTTCTGGGGGGATTCAAACTGTGAACCTTATTCTAGCGTACCCAAATGTACAGGTTCAGATAATCTGCTCTTCGGGGGATGCCAGATATCTTTCACCTAAGGGCACCTAACTAGGTATCCAAAATGAACCCTTAAAACTCTATAAAAGACCTTAGGTATATTCTTATCTTTTCCCAGTTTGGTAACACCATCAAGCTGTGAACAGTTTTTGTCGGTCTTAACCCTCTATACATCACATGCAAAAAGAACTTCGAAGACATACCCAGGCAGTCTTTGAAATAAAAGGTTTACTTGAAAATGAATAAACATATGTAAAATGTAAATGCAGAACAATATATTGGAAAGCATACAATCACTTAAAAGAAAAGAAAAAATACAGACAAACATCTACCAACATACAGTTAGACTTTTTCTAATGTATTACTACTAAGTGCCTAAGTTAGAGATCTTATTTCTTTAGAACCCAAAAAGATGTGTCTCAGTTGAAATACAGAATACAGTTTAAAAACTCTGTTTTTCCACCCCTTCTATGATGCCATCTAGCTCCTCCTTTTAGAATACAAAAATTATACAAACAATGATCTTCCTGTCATGAGATATTTTAAATACTGTGACTTCAGCAAAAACTAATTTCTCAATAATGACTCCTTAATTAACATCCCCTCTTTGATCTCGGCAGTTCCTCTTCCCAGGACACACACAAGGATTTTATGACTTTTAGCACCATAGTGATATAACAGTGTTTTTTTTCCTCTAAAACGTCATGAAAGTTTATGATCTCCATCCTCTTAGACTCATTAAGTCCCATTTCATTTCCACTTCAGAGAGCCTAGGCATATCATAAAAAGGTAATAAAATGCCGCTCTGAAGTAAGTCGGTTAATTAAATGGTTCCTGCTTCACTGAAACCTGGGGGGGGTGTCTCATGGAAGCACTGTGACAATCACGCACTATATTTTTCTATTACAAATATCATCCAACAATCATAACCAGCTGGCCAAGTGTCACACTTATCCCATGCATTCGTGAACCGCACCATTTTTGTCGCGCCCACCTCTGGAATCAACCACTCTTTCTTTGAAGTACCTACTCACATCTTTCCTGAATCTACCCCCCTCCAGCTCCATAGCATGTTCCCTTGTTCTTCAGCACATTTTCTTCTGAAAAATACTCCTCTCCTGTACCTTATTACCCCCATGATGTATTTAAAGGTATCTATCCTATCCTCCCTCTCTCTCCTTTTTTCCAGGGTGTGCATATTGAGCTCCTTTAGTCTCTCCTTTTAGGCCTTTTAATGCAGACCCTGCACCATTTTAGTTGCCCTCCTCTTGAACGCCTCCACTCGAACTCGATGCAGTGCTCTAGGTGGGGTCTTGCCAACAATCTATACATAAGCAATAATACCCACAGGTGCGAGTATTGGCAATACCGGACCGCCCAGGGCTAATGAGGCTCAACGCCAGCAGGCAGAGGGCCTTATAGTCCCTGGAAGGTCCGTATTGTCCAATACCGCCCACTCTGGAGGGTATTATTGCGCTTAGAAAATGGGCATCTGTATCATGTTTAATTACGTAATAAAATAAGAGAGGAAATTAGTTTAAAATAAATAAAAAGTCTAGAAAAAAACTGTTGCTTGTAAAGTAGTCCCTCCTTTTTTATGCTGTTCCATCTTGTGTTGCTCCTCCCCAGAGAGCCATTCTGTTGCAGTCACCCCCCCAACACATACACACACACACACACACACACACACCTTCCAGATAAAACCGCAACCACCCCCACACCTGTCTTATTTGTGGCAAAAAAAGTAAGACAGAAAATAAAAGAAGACTTTGTGCCGTCTTCTCTCCTGATGTGTAAGTGTCCTTACTTGACTCTTGCAGATCGGACTGTGCTCTCACTCTCCCTCCTTCAGCTGTTCACCAGTGCTGTTTAGATTTAAAAATGAAAAAAAAAGAAACACTGCAGCATTTACTTTTGCGGTCCTGGAGGAGCAAATTCATCCTTTCTCCCAGCTGCAGTCATATCCTATGGCAGCACTCTCCCGATCATGCCCTCGCACTGTGTGACAGCTGCTGCACTTCTAAATTAATGCCAAAATTAAAGAACAGTTGTGGCTCAATGTTTTTTTTTTTTTTTTGGCCTATTGGGTTCAGTTTTAAGCACGACTTCCCCCACACCCAAGTCCCATCCCGATCATATGTGTTAGCTCCGATTGGGCCTCCGTGTTGAAACGGGTCATCAGCGATTATTGTGGTGAACTGGGGAAAGACTCTTGACAGCGCGTTCCATTTAAAAATAACACTTTTTTTTTTTTTTCTTCCCCCAGACTGGGGAGTGAGCGGTTGAGTAAGAATGGTGTGGTTTCAGACATGCTGCGATAGGGAACACGGACTTGACTGCAAAACCAGATATATAACATGCCAGGATTTATATTACATATTTGAATAGCCAGATTGATGAGTTACTTGTGTGGAAGGCTTGAATAGTTAGTAGGAACAGACAAGCTCTACAATGGGAACAATCACCGAGATGTGTTAAGGGGGGTTTGCTTAGAATAGTTACACTTTTAAATCTTAGTGAACTGTTTTTTGAAAGCACTGTGGAGGTCGCAACCTTAATTTTGACAGGTTGGCGAATTTGGTGTGTGGCGCTACTGCCTACTGGACTCCGCGTGCTACGGTTACCCATTTCAGGATGTGTGCTCCCGGCTTAGGACTTTTGAGTTGAGCCGCCAGCTTTCCTGGGGCGAGACGATGTGGTCATGTGTTGATGCTGTGCAGTTATTTACTGTGAATACAGATGATCACTTGGTTTGTGGATCTTGTACTTTATATTTTGGGGATGCGATATTTGCTTTCTTTGGGAAATGTGACATACTGCTGGATTTGGAAAGGGGGGGGGGGCGGAGGCCACAAACTCTCCCGGTAAGCAGCAAGAAAAAAACATGGCAGCTTTTTAAAATACTGCGTTCTAATTGCTTGATGATCTTGGTGGTGAGGTTTGTGGCAAAGCTGGCACTTTTAATGGCCAGGCTGTGTTCCCTGATAGACGCCCAGCTTGCCAGCACTATCAACCAATCAGAGTCTGGGGATTTTCATATCCATTTTCTGTACAGGTGACATTTCCTCCCTCTTTCTACGGATGATACCTCTCTCTGTGCACCCTAGCATCCCACTTGTCCTTCCTATTGCCTTGTTGCACTGCCTGGCCACCTTTAGATTATCCAGTATGGTTAACCCTAGGTCTCTTTCTTGCCTGGTGATCATCAGTACCACTGCACCCATTTAGAACTCAACCCCGGGGTTTCTGTGCCCTAAGTGCATTATTTTGCATTTTTTTGCATTGAATCCCAGCTGCCATACCCATGACCTCTTATGTAGTTTTCTCAGGTTTCTGCTCATCCTCCCTGTGCCCACCCTATTGCAGATTTTGGTGTCCTCCACAAAAAGGCAGACCTTCCCTTCCAGCTTCTCTGCAGTGTCACTTACAAAGACATTAAAGAGGGACGGTCCCAGCACTGATACTGAGGCACCCTGCTGGTCGCCCTTCCTTCCTTGGAGTGAACTCCATTTGCCACCACCCTCTGTCGCCTATCCCCTAACCAATTTCTTACCCAGTTTACCACCTTTGGACCTACTCATAAACCACCCAGCTTGCTTACTAATCTTCTATGTGAAATAGTGTCAAACACCTTGCTAAAATATCAATAGGCCATGTCCACCGCTGCACTCTGATCTAGTTCCTTGGTCACCCAGTCAAAGAAATGTATCATATTCGTTTGACATGACCCCCCCCCCGTAGCTATGCTGCCTTAGGTCTTGTAACCCACTGGATTCAAGATATATCCTTTCCTTCAGCAGTGATTCCGTTAACTTTCCCAACACCGATGTCAGGATGTCTGGCCTATATTTGCCAGCCTCCTTTCTGCTACCACTTTTATGTAGTAGAACTACAGCTACATATTAAAATGTTTAAAAAAAAAAAAAAAAAAAAAAAGTGGTCACCACTATCCATTAAACCATAGCATTTATACAGACATAATATGTACATGTGTAAAATGCACTCTCAAAGACAAAACTATCACTGATAGTAATGTACTAGATATTGCATCTTGTCACTGTTGCCTATATGGCTTTGATATGTTAAACTGGCACATTTTTCTACATATTAGAGGCATAGTAT
Organism: Neoceratodus forsteri; assembly: GCA_016271365.2. Lineage (NCBI taxonomy): Eukaryota > Metazoa > Chordata > Ceratodontiformes > Ceratodontidae > Neoceratodus > Neoceratodus forsteri. The sequence goes on along the minus strand of CM057454.1, from coordinate 243,990,628 downwards.
AATAGTACATCTTTTATTGCTGTTTGCTATACGACCTCAGTATTTTGTACTGGCGTATTTATCCATGTATTATCAATGTAAGGATACCAATAATCTGTTGTATTGTTTACTGATTTCTGTAACATTTTAAATTTTTCCATTCTTATTCAGACCCACAATGATTATTTGCCGATCACTTGTAATGTTGCCTGCTGTGTTTTTTTTCCTTCGGTGACAGATACACCATCAGAATCACTTTTAGCTTCATTATTGTTTTTGTAAGTCCCTCTATGATATCTGTGCAGGGGACATACAAACAGAAAAATAATAAACTTTCCATCTAAGTGCAAAGCATAATGCACACATGTAATATGGTATTAAATGAACATATATGCCACTACATAGTGTGCTGAAACATGCAACCCAGCATTGACATCTACAGGTATACATTTTTTTACCCTTCTGGATTGTAAGAGGTTCACCAGTTCCACCGAGTCAGTAAGACCAGGCGGAGTGCATGCCCATGTACTGAAAATCTATGTACTTCACAACTACTGACCCATTGTCTCCCCGTCACCCCACTTCCATTTTTTTGTGGTATCCCCAAAAATTCAAATAGTGGGATCCCTTAGGTCCTTCCCTGTTACATAACAAGCTATAGCATACTTTAAATTACATTCCTGACATGCCCTAACATGTTTCCCAATTCCAATTTTAAAACACCTAATAGTTTGTTTCAGTATAGAAGCAGCTGCATTTATGTCATATCATATAAAGTATTGCTTCACTAGAGCAATTTATGAAGGCATTACAGTACATTTTCCCTTACCCCTTGGATTTTCAATTTGGTTACCTTGTGTAATGTAACTACATCGCATGCAGTGACCACAGTTTGTATTTTTAACTGGCCAGAATATTTGTGGATCAGCATTAGGTTGGTAAAGTGATTTCAGTACATAATCTTTCAGATTTCTTGAATGGCTCTATACGATGTTTGGGCTGTCTGGAAGTACATTTGCAATTTTTGGTTAACTTTTTAGTATGCTTCCATGTTTACGAACAGTCTCCATTTCTTTCCCTGCACTATGTGCATACGTGGTTATCAACCTTGGGGAATTGCTAGGTTCAGATCCCACTGTCTGCTACTGATTTTCTGTATGTATTCATAAGCAAGGTATTTCTGTCTGCTTTTGCTACTTCCTTTACTGCCATGGCTATATGTCTACCACTGTAGCCTCTCTTGACAATTCTGCATGTCTGTTCTTGTCTCTTCTCAGGACATAATTTTGTGCACAGTTACATACGAACATATGAAAACGCCAGCAGAAACAGACCTCATGGTCTGTCGAGTCTGCTCGATTGTGCAGCTAGCCCTTCAACCTCGCAGCTGCCCCACCGCCCCTCCCTTCCCTCCTCATTATTACCCCTTCTGTCACTCTGTCCCATCCCTTCTTAAAACAGTCTATCGTGCTACAGGCTATTACCTCCTCTGGCAGAGTATTCCACCTATCCACCACCCTGTCAGTGAAATAATGTTTCCCCAACTTCCCTCCTGAATCTCTTCTCTCCCCCCCCCCCGCCAATCTCATCTGGTGCCCCCTCATGGCCCTTCCCCTTCTAATATGGAAAATCCTTTCGGTACTAGTCTTGCTAATCCCCTTTAGGTATTTAAAGGTTTTGATCATGCCCCCCATCCCTTCTTTCCTCCAGGGAATACATGTTCAGCTCGCGCAGCCTCTCCTCATAGGAGTATCCCTCTAATCCTTGCATCATCTTTGTCACTCTCCTCTGTACACCCTACAGTAATCTTATGCCCTTATTCAGGAATGGGTGCCAAAACTGCACACAGTATTCCAGGCACGGCCTGACCAGCTACCTGTAGAGGGGTAGGTTTACCACCCTATTTCTGAAGGAGATTCCCCTTGCTATACACCCCTGCATCCTGTTGGCTTTTGCTGCCGCCTTCCTGCACTGAGCTGAGTTGTTCATACTCCCTGTAATAAGCACCCCTAGATCCTTTTCCTCCTCAGTGCATTCCAGCTGTACTCCCCCAGCTGATCGCTCCTCCCCTGGTTGTTAGCCCCAAAGTGCAATACCTTACACTTTTTAGCATTAAACCCCAACTGCTATGCATCCTACCACTCTTGTAGTTTGGTCAGGTCCTCCTGCAGCCCCCTCCACCCTTCGATGTCATCTGCCACAGCACCCATCTTTGTGTTGTCCGCATGGAGACGTTACACTTTATTCATTTGTTAACTGGGTTAGTGCACTGGTCCAATAACCTTTTTGAGGCACAGCCCGAGCCAGAGACTGGCATAATCGATGGTAAATACAGTGAACAGCAGCAGTGTATCATACATAAGAAGTACAGAATCCAGTACTGTCATGCTAACATACAGAGGTGGACAAATAATAATACAGGTACACAGTGCAAGATATAACCCATAAAAGCTGGCCTTTGGAATTGCACATGTGATATGTTGTGGGTGACTGCTACTTGCCAGGAATTTTTATCTGTTTCTTTTGTAAATAAGTACAATATATAATAATCTGACAATATATAACTATCCTTTTACAGTCATACATCTGAGAGGTTGATGTCACTCTACCCAGTTGTTAACTTAAACTTTAATGCAGCATTGAATGTTTCCAAATACTCCACGAATAGTACCAACTCATCTTCAAACCCCAGGAATCCATCAGTATGCTTAAACCTGTGTTGAACTGCCCCGAAGAGAATGGAACATATGTAAATGATGGAACCCTCATTGGCTCATGCGAATTTCAAACTGCTGCTCGTAATTACTGCTGCGTTCTGGTAACGCTCAGATTCATTTCTCTGCCTGCGTAGTATAGACGCCTCGGAGAGCTCTCCTCGACTTCCATTTACTGTTATTGTTTTCCAGTGTGGTTAACGTTTTATTACTTTATTTTCGATTGCTGCCCCTGTTCTTTCCTTTTTACAGGTTAGTTAGCGTAGTTTAGTGTGTGGTTTTTTTTTTTTTGTTTTTTTTTTTAAATTTTAGTGGTTCTTCAGCGGTTCCGGGGAACCGCTGTTTTCAGTGGGTTTTCCACAACTTTATTACATTTATAGTACTAGTGTTCCAGATCCTTCCCAGGCACTGTAACACTATATATACTTTTTTTTGTGTGTTATTTTAGCGGTTCCTTTCTTGTCAGAAACTGAGCATTTTCGTTGGTTCTCTGCATTTAAATTCAGTCAGGCAACTGACCGTTTTCTGATATTCTGTAGTATTGGATATTGTCTGTCAAGGAACCGTTTTCCTTTTTCTATTGGCGATTTTCTGAAACTCACGTCAGAGGCATCAAAACAGAAAGAAAAGACGGGACCTAATGGGTTTAAAAATTGCATTAACTGGGGACAAATCATTGCCAAAGCTGACAGGCACAATTTGTGTATTGTATGTCTGGGTACAAGTCACATTTTTGTAAATTGTGACATTTGTAAGACTTTTTGTCACAAGACTTTGAAAGAGAACAAAAAAGCTAGAGGAAATGGCCACTCCTTCCTCTCCTTCTCCGAAGCCCACAGAAGAGGCTTCTTCCTCAAAAAGAGATAAAACCAAAGAGCCAGTGAACCCTAAATCCACTGAGAGACCTAAGACTTAAAAGTCCAAGAGATTGGTGGAACCGGCTACTGAACCGGTTCCTTCTAAGAGGAAACGTCAAGAAAAACATTTCGCTACACCTCCTTCTAAAATGGCAAAGGAGCTTTCAGCTGACAGATCGACAATGCCCTTGGCTGAGGACATTGCCAAGGTCTTACAGATCTTACAGGCCCTCCAGACTGTCTGTTCTCTGGTTCCTTCCTTGGTTTCATCGGTTCCTGCTTCAGCTCCCCCAACTCAGGAACCGGTGTACCTATATGAGGAACTAGAGGAGGAGGATGAGCGGGAACTCCATCGAGCCTGAAGTTTCCCCAGAACAGGACTTCATCCCCCCCACCCCGGGAACTGGAGGATGTCGTCGTCTCACAGTTCTTTTTGTGAGACAAATGGTGGACCCCCTCAATCTCTCCATTTAAGAAACCATGGAGGATGAGGAAGAAGTCAATTTTCTGAATATGATGGGTCTCACTCCCACTAAGAGACTTCTGCTTCCAGTCCATAAGTACCTGAAGAGTGCCATTTTAAAAATTCTGCAGAACCCCAATACAGTTACAGGGGTAGACAGAAAAGTGGTTAAGAAATATCAGCTGGATAGAACCAATGCTAATTTTCTGTTTACACATCCAGACCATTAGGAGGTGGTACAGGTGGCTACCTGTGATAAAGCCAGTGTGCATTTAACTTCCCACCCATCTGATATAGATTCTAGAAAGACTGATGCTATGGGCAAGAAAGGGTTCCTAGCAGCCTCTCTTGCAGCCCAGTACCAGAAGGCCCTTTGGTCTACCGGCCTGGCCATGATGGACAAGGTTTCTGGGGATGTGACAGTGAATCTGGCTGAGACAGCCAGAACACTACTGAATGCCACAAAATATTAGTTTCATATGGCTGTGGCACCAGTGATACTGCTGCCAGGCTTATGGCCCTCATATCCGTGAGGCAGTTTGCCTGGCTTAGGGGCTATAAATCTGTCCCAGGATACCCAGACTAAGGCCATGTATTTCCCCTGTGAAAACAGTGCTTTTTGGGGACAAAACAGAGGACTACATGGCGAAAGTGGAAGAGTACAAAACCACTTATAGAAGTAATTCTGCCAGGGACAGACCTTCCACATCTTACAGATCCCAAGCTAGGGGAGGTAGGGGCTCCTACTACAGGCTTTTTTTCCAAGCCCAAGCATTGGCAGACTACCTGCAGCCCAGAGGGTATTTTAGAGGTAAAGGCAGAAGGACTGTGAGAAGGTCTGAACCAGCACCTCAGGCCAAGTCCCAGCCAAAGTAGAACGCTTGAAGTGCTTACCCAAGTCACTTCCCGCTTACCTGTAGGTGGCAGGCTGGCTCACTTCCTCCAAGCAAGGCATATCATCACCACAGACAAGCTGGTCTTGGAGGTAGTGGCCAGGGTCTGTCCCTCCGTTTCAAAGTGCTCCCCAGGCTAAGAAGCAGAATTTTCAGCAACGCAACCCCAGCAGAAAGGACTTTGCTGGAGTCAGAAGTGACCAGCCTTCTGCTCATCAGAGCAGTGGAGCCTGTCCCCCTATTCCAGAGGGGCAAAGGCTTCTATTCCACATATTTCCTTACCCAAAAGAAAAATGGGGATTGACGACCCATCCTGGACCTCAGACTCCTGAACAAACACTTAACAAAGCCAGAGTTCAGAATGGTCACTTTGGTCATGATAATTCTGATTCTCCAGCGGGGGAGCTGGTTGGCATTCTTGGGCAGACTACATGGGCCACATGGTCCCCTTCTGCCATCCCTTTCTGTGTTTCTATGCATCTGTTTATGTATTTATTGAAATGTTTCACCAGGAAGGCACGCTGAGCAACAAGTTGCTCGTCTCCCGGTGCGACCTGGGGGGTAGGAAACAATGGGATAGAATACAGAGAAATGTTAGTGTTAGAATACAATTTGCTTACTTGCATACAATGATAGCAGGAGGGATTATAGGTGCATAACATTGGCTAACAATGCAACAGTTAAGTATAGTAGATATGAAGACACATATAGCAAATTGGCAACAGTTGGTGACAGTTGGTAACACTGGAACACACATAATTTGGCAACAGTATGTAGCACTAGATGATAAGTTGACCCAATAGTAATTGGTAGCCATTAGTGTAACATGGATATACAAGAGTTACAGTGATTGGAGTAAAGAGAGGAAGAATGGAAGGAGGGAACAAAAAATTGCAGAGGGTAAAATGGAAGAAGGGAAAGGAAATTTACAGAGAGACACAGACAGAGCACGATTTTTGAGGCAAACGGAGATGACAGGGTGGACTAAAGTGCATATAAGAGGGGTGAAGGAGTAGGTTATAAGTGCTTAATTAAGTGTAGGGGTAGGCCAGTGTTAGACTATGTTAACCGAAGGGGGTAGGAAGAGAGGAGAGGTAGAGTGTGTCAGGGTGATGAGAGAGAGAGAGAGAGAGAGAGAGCGGTATTGTAGGTGGAGGCTATACAAGGGGGAGGAGTTGAAATTCAACAGTGTCCAGTTATCCCTATCTGGACAGGGTGGTGGACAGTCCTACTGGATGCCTATTTTCATACCAACATACTAACATGCCAGCAGAATAGGCCTAGCGGTCTTTCGTGTCTGCTCGTTTGGTCAGCCCCCACCCTGGGAGCTGACCTTGCTGCCCCCCCCCCGCCCTCTTGGGCTTCTCACTTCCCAGTCCAGGTATTTTTGCTGCATTGACTTTGCTTCGAACCCTTCCTCTGTACCTGTTCCACCCCTCTGAACCCCTCCACAGTCTCTGCCTCCACCAGCCCCCCGGGCAGCACATTCCATGGTTCTGGCACCCTCTCAGTGAAGTAGCACCTTCTCATTTCACCCCTGAGTCTCACCCCTCAAGCTTCCACCCATGCCCTCTAGTTGTCTCTCCCTTCCTTCATAGCACCCTGACTGCACCTCCCCTATTTACCCCCTTCATGTACTTGAAAACCTCTATCATGTTCCCCCCCGTCCCTTCTCTCGTCCAATGTGTACATATTTAGCTCTTCAAGCCTCTCCCCATAGGTCCTTTCTTCCAAGCCCCAGATCATTTTAGTTACCCTCCTCTGGAACTTCTCCAGGAGTTCAGTGTCCCCCTTTAAGTGTGGCCTCCAGAACTGCATGCAGTACTCGAGGTGCGGCCTCACCAAGCAGTTATACAAAGGGAGTATCACATCCCTCCTTCTGGAGGTGATCCCCCTAGCGATGCATCCCAGCATCCTGTTGGCCTTGGCCGCTACCCTCCTGCAAGTCTCCGAGTTGTTCATCTTGACATCTACCCCCACCCCCAGGTCCCTCTCAGCCATCGAGACTTGTAGCATTTCTCCCCCCAGGGTGTACACATGGCCTGGGTTTCTGGCTCCCAGGTGCAGCACCCTGCATTTCACCTCAGTTTCCACTTTCTAGACCACCTTTCCAGAGCCTCCAAGTCCCCCTGTAGGGCCACCCTCCCCTCCTCCCCATCCACCACTGCTCCCAGCTTTGAGTCATCCGCTGAGACTCATCTCACTCCTGATACCCTTCCTGATGTCAGAGACATAGGCGTTGAACAAGAGGAACCCAAGGACCCATCCCTGAGGGATCCCACTAATGACCCTCCTTGGAGATGAGACTATCCCCCCAACCGCGACCCTCTGGGTCCGGTCTTGGAGCCAGTTCCCTATCCATCTGATCATCTGCTTCCCCACCCCCATGTCCCCCAACTTATCCAATAGGCCCCCCTTGAGGAATAGAGTCAAATGCCTTGCTGAAGTCTAAGAAAGAGGACGTCCACCGGCCTTCCCAGGTCCAAGGCACTCGTCACCCAATCTTAGAACTCCAGAAGGTTTGTCTGACATGATTTCCCCCAGGACAAAGTCATGCTGTCTTATCATCCAGGCACCCCGACTTTTCCAGGTTCCCCCCAGCCCCTCCTTGACTATACCCTCCATCACCTTGCCCACCACCGATGTCAGGCTGATGGGCCTGTAGTTTCCTGCTCCCTCCCATGATCCACCCTTGTGGATAGGCACTGTATGTGCTACCTTCTAGTCCTGGGGCACCCGCCCCGTCCTCGGAGAGATGCTAAAAAGCTCCGCCAGGGGTTTCGCCAGGACATCTGCCAGTTCCTTCAGTACTCTGAGATGTAATTTATCTGGTCCCGGTGCTTTCTCTGTCTTAAGGGACCTGAGGGCTTCCCTCACTCTCTCTACCGTGATTTCCACCTCCGCTTCCTGGTCCCCCTGTTTTGCCTTCCCCCTTCCAGCCAGTGATGGCTCCCTCTCCCCAGACCCGCCAGTCGATAAGGGTCCCCCCCCTTCAGTTTCACTGTCTCCTCCCATGTGTGCTGCAGCCCCCCATTTTCCTTGGTAAAAACTGAGGCAAAGTACTCATTTAGTACCTCAGCCTGCTCCCCCAGGTCTTGTGCCCATCCCTCCCCTGTTTTAATTCTGCTAATCTGGCCCTTCACCCTTCTTTTTTCCCCAATGTATCTAAAAAAAAACCTTGTTCCCTCTCCTAATTTCCCTGGCCAGGTTCTGTTCCTTCTTTGCCTTAGCTGCCCTTACCACCCTAGTGGCCCTTCTGGCCATCAGCTCGTACTCCCCGCGATCCCTTTCACTCCTTCAGCACTTGAAATGCCCATAGACCACCTTCTTTTCCCTCACTACCTCCTAAACCCCCCCGGTCCACCAGCAGGGTTTTCGGGCCCTACTGCATTTGTGTCTCACTCTTGCACAGGTGCTGGTAGCATCCTGCACCCCCCTCCTGATGATTTCCCATGTACTGTCAGCGTCCATGTCCAGCTTTGTCCTGTCCAAATGGTCCTTATGGATCCTTCCCATTTCCTTGAAATCCACCCCCCTGAAGTCAGTTACCTCAGTCTTTGTGCAGCCTTCTTCCCCTCCTGGGTCCAGGCAGAACCAGACCGTGGCATGGTCAGTCCCCGCCAATGGATCCCGTACCTCCAGGCCCCCAATCTGGTCACTGTCCGCCAGGACCATGTCCAGTATCCGTGCCTCACTGGTCGGCTCCCCCACCTGCTGGGTTAGGAATGCGTTCTGAAAGACATCCAACCTCCTGTGTTCCCTGACCACCGAGGATGTCATATCCCAATTTGGCCCAGCCACAGAAAGTACCTAAGGTTCAGACTTCCCATAGGTCACTACCAGTTTGCAGCCATGCCCTTCAGCCTAACCTCCATGCCCAAGGCATTCACAGAGTGCCTAGCCATAGTGGTGTCTCACTTGAGGTGGCATGGGGTCACTTTGTTCCCTTACTAGGACGTCTAGCTAGTCGTAGGTCAGTCCACCAGCACACCAGAGACTCCCCGGCTCTCACTCGGAGCACTTCGGAATCTCTGGGATTCTTGATAAATGCCCAGAAGTCACAAGTGGAACCTGTGCAGGTCCTGGACTTCATAGGGACAGAGCTGGACACCCTGCAAGGAAGGGCCTTCCTTCCTCAGGACAGGGTAAACAGAGTCTTGGAGCTGGCAGGCTCTTTGAAACTAAACAGACCCTAGCCAGCAAGACACTTCTTGCAGCTCCTGGGCCACATGGCAGCAGCCACAGCCGTGGTACTAGGATCAAGGTTCCAAATCAGAGACATCCAGTTCCCCTTAAGAGCTCACTGATCTCAAAGGAGGGATCCTCTCACCAAACTGGTGCCTGTCACAAAAACCCTATTACAGGCCCTGCAGTGGTGGTTTAAAAAGGTAACCTCTGGGAAGGAACTCCTTTTCGGCAGGAAGTTCCATCAGTGGTGCTTACCACAGATGCCTCCCTCTTAGGTTGGGAGGTATACATGCACAACCTCGCAGACAGCGGTACGCGGTTCCCTCAGGAATCACTTCCTGCATATTGACCTCTTGGAGCTCAGGGCAGTTTACCTGGCTCTGCAGACATTTGCACCTCTGCTCAAGGACAAGGTTGTGCAGGTCAGAACAGATAACACTACCACTATGTATTACATCAACAAACAGAGGCACCGGGTTGACCTTACTGTGCACAGAAGCCATGAAGGTCTGGAACCTGTCCTGCTCCCTGCAGGTGTCTCATCTGCTGTCCACCTACCAGGAAAGGACAACATTTTGTCAGACTCTCTCAGCAGAATCAGTCAGAACCACCATGAGTGGTCTTTCAACACAGAGGTGCTGGCATCCGTATTTAGAAGGTGGAGCACACCAGAGATAGATCACTTTGCCTCCACAGACAACCACCAGCTGCCACAGTTCTGTTGTAGACCTCCAGCCTGGGGGACTGTGCCAGTGGATACCCTAGCACCAGACTGGTTAGGCAGATTCCTTTATGCCTTTACCCTTTCAGAGTATTGATAAAACTCTGGTCACAACTAACAGTGATCCTGGTGGCACCGGATTGGGCAAGACAGCCGTGGTACTCCCTCCTGCTAGCTCACAGCCAATTCACCTCCCTTAGAGGCACAATCTTCTGACTTCCTTGCAAGGCAGGATACTGTATCCCAGTCTTGGGTCTCTCTCCGCCTGAAAGCCTGGCTCTTGAAGACTTAGAATTTGCTAGTCTGCACCTCTCTGAAGAGGTTCTGAATGTTCTCCGGGGGGGGGGGGGTTCTGAAACAATCAACCATGGAAATGTATGCTTCCAAATGGAAGAGATTCTCTCTCCGGTGGTAGGACTGGGTTACTTGTCCTCTTTGATTACCTGACCCATTTGCCCTCACTGGGCCTTAGGCCCTCCACCCTGAAGGTACACCTATCTGCAATTTCAGCATATATTTCAGCTGGTAATGACATGTCTATGGCATCTCACCCTGTCTTCATGAAGTTCTTTAAAGGACTCCTTCACCTCCTCCTCCTTTCCCTTAGGGAGCCAGTCCCATCTTGTGATCTGAACATTTGTATTGCCAGGCTCATGGAATCCCCCTTTGAGACTATGGCAACTACAGACCTAAAGTATGTGACCTGGAAGGACTGTCTTCTTGGTAGCCATTACTTCGGCTAGGCAAGAAAGTGAGCTACAGGCCCTGTGCACAGATCTGAACTACATTTCCTTCCTTTCAGATTTTCATTTGAATCAGTCCATAACATTACGGGTATTTTTATGTTTGCTTGCACAGATATGCAAGAAACATAGTGCCACCATACAAATTTTCATAGGTGTGCCACCCCGCATCCAGTGTCCTGCTCCTTCTTGCGGGCACGGCCTCACTGCACCAACAAATGTCCGAGTTGTCTATGACAGCAGTTCAGATGCAGTGGTGTACAGTTGAAAGCTAAAGACCGCTACAGTCAGTGGTGGTAACGTGTAGGCAATTTGCATACTGCCGTCGGCAGGCAATTTACATACTGCCGTCAGCAGTATCCAAAGTGCCTACACTCAGCACTGCATCTGAACAGCTGTCAGACAGCTCTCTTTTTTTTTTTTCTTGGGGGGGGCCCCCCCAAACAAACACCCAAGTAGGATGCTGGGAGCCCACCCCAGTGTGCTCATGCACCCCCTCCCTGCACACTGTATGGCTGATGGGGGTGCCCAGTCCCCCATCGGCTCCACTGGCCCCCCAAACAGACTTCCAGGTGCCATGCTGGGAGCCCACCCCAGCATGACAAAAGTCCCGTGTCGCATACCCCTCAGCATCCCTCATCATGAATCAGGGACATGGCTTAAAATGATCAGGGACAAATGTCCAAAATCAAGGACACAGCTGAAAAAAATAGTAATATTAGTTCCAGAAGCTGTGCACAACATGCTTCTTAGTGTGAATAGCCTTTGCTTAATGAGAACTAGACTGTAACACCAATGGCTGGCATTATTTTGTGATTCAAATCCCTACTCTTCCGTGATAGAAATGCCATATTTAGGAGGGGCAAAAGAAATTTCTGAGGTAAAATCAGGGACATCCCTGAAAATCAGGGACAGTTGAGAGGTATGCCGTGTCGTCGTCTTAAAAAAGAAAAAAACACCTGTGTGTTTTTTTTTTTTTTTTTTTTTTTTTTTAAAAGTCCCTCATTGACTGTCTTGCCCACACCCCCTGACCCCATACTTTCCTCCGGAGCACAGCACGATGATCTTCGGTGGACCAGGAACACGTCTGCACTCTTCAAAGCCGACCGCAAACTGAAGAAATGCCGGTAAGCTGCATAATGGCATAAATGGTTTTATCAACTTTGGTGCATATCTTGGCCATTTCTGGGAATTTTTTCACCAAATTTTTTACATGGGGTTCTTGGGGCCCCACCTCATGAATTTGGTCACTGTCATTCTGTTATTTGGTCCCGAAAGGTGATTTTGTGGTCCCTGCATATAACCACCTTTCGGGACCGATTAACGAAACGACAGTGCCACAGTTCATGAGGTAGGCCCCCAAAAACCCTATGTTGAAGATTTGGTGAAAAAATTTCCAAAAATGATTGTTTTACAAGCATGCATTGCGCAGTTCCTACGCACGCTCATAACTTTGAGAATTTTTAATATTTTCACTCCAGATTTTCAACATTGCCATTTTACCATACCTGCTTATGAACAGTACTGCTGTCATTTTTCATGTCTCACCCAAAATGTGTTTTTGCACATGTAGCGCACATTGGCGTGGTCGGTGTGCGAAATCAATGTTCGGGACACATTAAGAAAATCACAGTGACACTGTTCATAAGCAGAGGTGTTAAAATGGCTATGTTGAAACTTTTGGTGACAAAAGTCCATAGAATGACTATTACGAGCGAGCATTGCGCAATTTCCACATCTTGTAAGTTCACGAATTTGTAATATTTTCAGTCCAGATTTTCAACATTGGCATTTTTCCACACCTCCTTATGAACAGTACAGCTGTCATTTTAATTAATTTAATTGAAGGTAAATTGGTATTTCACACCTTGCTGCAGCTTGTTTTGTTGAGTTCTAAGTAAGCAGATGGACATACTGTGGAGTCTAAAGGGTGCTGTCACATCATATTCTCATATGCTAATGCAGTTGTCAGGACCAATGAGATCTCAACATTCAAACGGAAACACCCCCCAAGGATAGTTACTGGCACTAGTATGAACAGTGAAAATAAAGGCAAACACATATCCCCAGCAGCTACACAGAAAGAGTTGTCTGTTGACAAGGAAACAAATAACATTTACAAGATTTGAAGGTATACTACTCCTTTACGACCACTCAGGCACTGCCTGACCTTATTGAATGCAGGTGTCTTAGAAACCTGTGTAAGATAGCCATGTGCTAAGCCAAGAGCAGATTTTGTAGATCATAGAAACATAAAAACATAGAAATCGACAGCAGATGAGGACTGTTAGGCCCATCCAGTCAGCCCATTTTCCCTACCTACTGCAAAAGCCACAGACCCTACTTGACCTCTGGCTTTACCTTCTCCTTCCTATTGCTAGGGTTCCCCTATGTCAGTCCAGTGCATTTTTGAATTTCCCACTGTGTTTGCCCCCACCACCTCCACTAGGAAGTCTAGTCCATGCATCCGCCACCCTTTCTGTGAAGAAATACTTCTTCACGTTACCCCTTAGTCTGCCCCTTTCCAACCTCACGTTATACCCCCTCATTCCTGAACATCGCCTTTTCTGAAAGATGCTACCCTCCGGTAACCTGTTTATGCCCTTTAGATATTTTTAGGTTTCTATCATATCTCCCCTGTCTCTCCTCTCCTCTAGGGTATACATATTGAGGTCTTCCAGTCTCACATCATATGACTTTTGGTGCAGGCTCTGCACCATCTTTGTTGCCCTTCTTTGAACTACCTCCATCCTGTCTATGTCCTTATGGAAATGCAGCCTCCAGAACTGGACATACTGTAGTACTCCAAATGGGGCCTCACCAATGATGATAAAAATAATTATCTTTATTTATATAGTGCAGTTCAGAGTATCAAAGCGCTTTACAATAATTGAACTAATAAATATTAAAAACTATAAATAGGTTAAAATTCAGAGGCCATGTAAATCAAGATCATGATCAGGTGGTAGAGAATGCTAGGTTAAATAAAAACATCTTTAGTGCCGTTTTAAAGCTCTCCACAGTCAGGCACTCACGAACCTGAGGAGGTAGTGTGGCATCCGCACCTCTGTTCTTCTGCTGGTGATACACCTCCCTATGCACCCCAGCATCCCACTGGCTCTGCCCACAGCCTTGGCACATTGTTTGGCCGCCTTTAGGTCATTATATATGATTACCCCCAAATCCCTTTGCTGTTTGGTGACTGTCAGTACCCCCCCCCCCATGTAATCCTCCCCTGGGTTCTTGTGCCCCAAATGCATGATTTTGCACTTTCTTGCATTGACTCTCAGCTGCCACACTCTAGACCATTCCTCCAGTTTACCTAGGTCCCTCCTCATTTTTTCCACCTCTCCTGGAGTGTCCACCCTGTTGCAGATCTTAGTGTCATCTGCAGAGAGGCACACCGTCCCTTCTAGCCCCTCCCCAATGTCACTTACGAAGACATTAAAAAGGACTGTCCCCAGAACAGATCCCTGAGACACCCTGCTGGTCAACCTCCTTTCCTCAGATTGAGCTCCATTTACCACCACCCTCTGTCTTGTATCACTCAACCAGTTCCTAACCCAGTTTACCAACTTGTGACCCACTCCCAGGCTTTCCAGCTTGCTCACAAGCCTTCTATGTGGAAGACCTCACTGAAATCCAGGTAGGCCATGGCCACTGCTCCCCCCGATCCACTTCCCTAGTCACTCAGTCAAAGAAATTGATTAGATTTGTTTGACATGACCTTCCCACTGTGAATCCATGCTGTCTCGGATCCTGTGCTCTGCTGGATTCAAGGTGTTCCACAATTCTTTCTTTAGGTAGTGATTCCATTATTTTCCCCACTGTTGAGGTGAGGCTGACTGGTCTATGGTTTCCAGCCTCCTCCATACTCCCACTTTTTTGTGAAGAGGGACTACATTTGCCCTCCTCCAGTCCTCTGGAACCACTCCCGTATCAAGTGACTCATTAAACAGGGCTTTCAGTGGTGCTGCCAGCACCTCCCATAGTTCCCTTAATATTCTAGGATGTATCCCATCTGGTCCTATTGCCATGTCCACTTTCAGTTTTGTGAGCTCTTTTAGGACGGTCTCTTCCGTATTTGAACTGGTGTCCACCTCCCTCCCATATTTGCTCATGTTGCCCAACTGTGGTCCCTCGCCTTTTCCTCTTCCTGTGAATACAAATTTCACAAAATCTGCTGAAGACCTGAGGAGTTTCTGGCATGACATTAAAAATGTAATTGATGGTTCTCTTAATTACCAACTCAATTACATGTTTTTTTGATGGGGTTAATTGTAACAACCCTAGCACTATAGCTAATACATTTAACAGAAAGTTTTCGGATCTCTCTGCCCTGACCTTCTTGTTGATGGGTCTTGCATCCCGAGATGAGATAGTGCCATCCCCTGCATCATGGTCCCACTCCTCCTCCTCCTCCTCCTACTTTAACACTATTATGGGTGATGAGCTTGGCAGATTGTTGGCCTGTCTCTCCCTTATGCTAGCCTAGGTCATCATGACAATGTGGAGCCTAAGTTTCTCTGTCTTGGTACCTCATTTCTGGCTTTGCCCATTTTGCATATTTACTTGGTTTCAAAGGACAAAAGAAGGCTACTGCCCATCGAGATTGTCCCCCACCACCGTGGTGGGACAAGTTATACCCTGAGATTATTAAACTCCATCCAGCAATCCAACCCTTTTTTAAAGGCTGTAATAGAACTACTGTCCACTAAGTTTTGAGGAAGCAGATTCCAAATTCTAGGTGTTCTCACCGTAAAATATTTTAACCTTTTATTTGTTTTAGAGTTTGAAACATTGATTTGTTTGTTATGGGACCGAGGGGTAGTCCTTCTACTGGAGAAATTTAGACCGCAATGGTGCATGAGATCCTGGTAATTCTGAATTTTATATAATAGGAGTAGATCACCTCCAGTACGTCTTGTATGAAGCGAATGTAACCCAGTTTCTTGTAGTCTACCCCTGTAATCCAGTTTGGATAGATACGGGACCATTTTTGTAGCTCTCCTCTGGATTTTTTCCATTCTGTCCATATCTTGTTTCAAGTATGGACTCCAGAAAGGAGACCCATAGTCTAAATGGGGCCTTACATATGTTCTATACAGAGGAATAATACATTTCTGAGTCCTTGATGCAAAGGAACGTTGGATCCGAGTAAGCATTGCATTGGATTTTCTGGCTATCATGGTACAGTGATCAGTTGAAGACAGTTTGTTATTAATGATAATTCCGAGATCACGCTCTAGTAGTGACACATGTAGAGGAATATTATTTAAAAAAATAATGTATATTTTTTTATTTAAAAGTTGGTAACCAGGATGGGCACACTGAGCTGAGGCTCGTTTCCAGGTGCAACCCGAGGGGAAGGGTACAGAGTAGGGGTAAAAATTGCATACAAAGAAGAATTAACATTGACTAACACATCTCTGCTTACTGGTATTGTGTCTAAAATTTGGAAGGTTGCTTGGGTGGTCCATGTCTTTTAAGCAAGGGGACCGGAAACACACAGACAGTTACTGTCCCATAGCAATCCTGTCTGCCCATAGCAAGCTCTTGGAGATAATTGTCGTCTCCCAGCTTACTGAATATCTTTATATACATGACCTGCTGTCTTTGGTGCAGCATGGTATCTGGAGGGGGGCATAGCACCCCTACTGCCTTTACTAAGGTCACCTCTGAGATTTGGGGAGCTGTGGATCAGAGCACATTTACTGAAGCTATCTTTGTTGATCTCTCCAGTGCTTTTGATCTGGTGGATCACAGATTTCTCTGTTCAAAGTTGCATTCCTTTGGGCTGTCTGACCATACATTTGCCTGGTTTGCCAACAGTCTACGTGATAGACATCAGACGGTCAGACTTAATAGAATGCTCTTGGAACTGGCTCCTGTCCCAGTCGGTGTCTCCCAAAGGTTCAATCCTGGGTCCCACTCCCTTTTCACTGTTTATGAATGATCTCCCTGTTATACTTGTCCATTGTAGCTCCACCATATACGCAGATGATATAGTGCTCTTGTCTAGCTGTCAAGATAGCAAGGTCATCAATTCCCAACCAAATGAGGATTTCCTCATAATTCAGTCCTGGCTATCGGCTAATAAGCTGGTCCTCATTCTGAAGAAAACTCAAATGATGCTTTTTGGTTTTTGGGCAAAAATCAGGTCATGCTCTGATCTCCTGGTTCTGTGTAGTATCAGTGGTTTGCCCCTGAACTCTGCCTATTATTTTAAGTACCTTGGAGTCTCCCTCGACCCCCAGCTGGATCTCTCCTTGCACATCTGTAATGTGTGTAAGGTTGTGAATGGTAAGGTTGGCATGGCTTACAGAGTCAAACACTTCCTCGCTCCTGCTGCATGTCTGGTTCTTGTTAAGGGAGCACTCCTACCTTTCTTAATTATGGACCTGTTATCTACACCAGTAGTGCGAAGTCCCACTTGACCAGATGGGATGTAATATATAATAATAATATGTTGTCTCGCCCTCTGTGCAGCCTGCCTCACACTCCATTTTGAGCTCTCTGACAAACTTGGATTGTTACCCCCAATAGTTGTGCTTTTTGCCTGGGTTGTTTTATAGATCAGGTACTCCAAAGCACCACCCCTCTCATCCTGGCCTTATTTATTTAAGAGATTTACCAGGAAGGCATACTGAGCAGAGTACCGATCGATTCCAGATGCGCCCTGGGGCCTAGAAGCTAAGGACTACTAACTTTGGTTACCCCTTAAGATCCAGTGAAGCTGTCCCTAAAACTTGCACTACTATGGGAGATCAGGCCTTTGCTACATGGGCTTCTAAGCTGTGGAAATCCTCCCACTATCTTTTTGGGGTGTCTCCTCTCACTACCTCTTTAAAAGATCTTTATGGAACTGCTTGGAAGACTTCTCTGCCTACACTTGCCTGGGGTGACTGACCCTTCTCTTGATCTCATGACTGTGGGCCAAAGTGCTTTCCCCAGGGTTTTCCCAGAAGGTCATGCTGTGCTGCTTGTGCTATGTGCAGTTTTCTTATTACCTCAAGTCTTGTGTTAGTACTGCACCACATTTTTATGTTGCCTCTTCTGACTGTACAGATTTATATTATGTACTTTGATATTGCCTCTTAGTATTCCAATTATCTGTTCTTATTTTATGTACTTATATTATGTATCTTGTTATTACTTCTTTATAATCCTGTTATTTGTTCCTGTTGTTATCTTATGTAATGTAATTAATCTGTCTGTATTATCCTTTTGGAACCTCATGGGTCATACCTGAAAATAGGCATTTAATTTTCTAGTGAGCTTACCTAGTCAGTAAAAACTAAATAAATAAAATAAATTCCACAGCTGTATATACTGCAGAGGTATGGCGATATCCTGCACACCCAGATTTAAATAAAGTTATAGATCAGTTCTGCAGATCATCACTTAGAGTTCCATCGACCACACCTGCTTTATTAACAGGAGTGGTAGTTGGCATGGTAAGGATAACACATCTGAGGTTGCAGTTGTACTGAATTAAATGTCAAGCGCGTAAAGACAGGCTGACATTAATGTATTTAAAAGAAAAGTTTGTAATTTGTGTCAGAAACTCAGTCCCTCTGGCTAATTGCATATGTTCTTCATTACATCTTGTAGCTTAAATACTTATGGAACTATTTTGCAAATAAAATTGTCCTAAACCCTGCAGGTAGTAATGCAAAAGCTAATCGATATAGCCAGGCAAAATTATCCGAAAAAGCTGCAGAATTCAACTTATAGATCCTGGTTGGCATAAACAAAAATGACTTGCATGCTTGAGCTCTTTTTAACTCGACTATGCATGCAGATAGGACAGAAACGCTCTCTCTCTCTCTCCCCGCCTGCTCCCCCACCTCCTCTGTCTGCCCTCCTCCCTCCAGGGCCCTCGACTTCAAAAAGGGCAGAGTTTAAAGAAATGGGAAGCTGATTTCAGGGGTGGAAAGGGGGGTGCAGATAGGCATTGGAGGCTTACTGGAGGAAAATTTAGGAGGTTATATCCCAGTCAATGGCTTGCTGTTTGCAGGAAGTGAGCAAGGGAAAGTGGAGAAGGCGGCTGCTGTGGTTCTCTAAGGGGTGGCAAAGGCAGTGAAGGAGGAGACCAACATCACGTAGAAAGTACTAGGTGACCCAGAATGATGAAGACGTGGTGGTATATCTGGCAAAACAAGGCAGGAAGGAGCGTAAGGGCAGCTAAAGCAGTATCGGATGAGAGGATAGCTAAGGAGGTCAGAAAAGAGGACAAAGACGTCAAGTATGTGGGGGAAAAGAGGAAGACAAGGGTAGGGATAGTGAGAATCAGGAGGACGGGGGGGTGACTGTGCAGAGGAAGATCAAGAGAAAGCAGAAATACTGAATGATTACTTCTGCTCGGTCTTCATGGTAGAGGGTGGGGGTGGGGGGAGACAAACCAGCATGCTGCAGTAAGCAACATGGAGAGGGCAAGTGGTCACAAGTCCATTCTTACTGGAGAGGGTCTGGAAAAGATTGGAAGCCTTAAAGAAAAATAAGGTGGTGGGACCAGATGGGATTCACCCAAGGTTCTTAAAGGAACTGAGCATGGTGCTTACCACCTCTTTGACTGTACTTTTTAGCACCTACGTGAAGGTAGGGGAAGTTCCAGAGGGCTGATGTGGTCCCTCTGTACAAATCAGCAGTAGGAAGGATGCTAGCAACCTCAGGCCACTCAGTCTCACATCAGTGGTGGGAAAGTTAACGGAGACATTACTGAAAGAGAGGCTTGTGGAGCCCCTTCAGGTAAAAGGGCTGCAGGACCACCAGCAGCAAGGTTTCATGGGGGGTCACATCAAACAAATATCATAATTGTCTTTGATTGGGTTACTAGGGAGGTGGATGAAGGCGGAGCAGTGGACATGGCCCATGTGGACTTCAGTAAGGCATTTGACACTGGACCGCACAGGAGGCTAGTTAAGAAACTAAGCAGCCTGTGGGGTGGGGGAGAAAGTGACAAGCTGGGTATCAAACTGATTAAGGGGTGGTGGCAAACTGTAGCCACTCAGTTGATAGGAGAGTGACTAGTGGGGTGCCACAGGGTTTGGGCTTCAGTGTCTTCATCAAGCAACATTGCAGAGGAGCTTGAGGGTGAGGTGCTGATGATAGAAAAATCTGCAACAATGTTGACACTCAGGAAAGGGTGGAGAGAATGCAGAGGGGACTAAGGAAACTAGAGTAATGGTCTAATGGTCTAAGGGGTGGCGGGGCTCTGTATAAGATGGGAGAGTAGAGCTTACAGTAACCAAGCAAGAAAGAGATCTAGGAGTCGTCATATCTGACCTCTAGGTAGCTGGGCAGGGTGACAGAGCAGTGGGAAAGGCTTGCAGGATGCTGGGATATGCTGGGTGAGGGATTTCTAGCAGGATGAGGGTGGTAGTGCTGCTGTTGTATCGCTCAGTGGTGAGGCCCCACCTGGAGTACTTTGTCCAGTTTTGGAGGCTGCAAGGACATTGTGGTTTGCAGGTTCTTTTTAAAGTATTCAGCCTTTGCACGACGTATTGCCTTACTGCAGGTGTTCCTGAGGGATTTGTAATCTTGCTGTGTTTGTGGGGATAGGGAGAATTTGTAAAGTGACCATACCCCAGCACCCTGCTAGCCTTTCCCACTGCTTTGTCATACTGTCCAGCTACTTTGAGGTCATCAGATATGACACCTAGATCTCTTTCTTGCTTGGTGACTGTAAGCGCCCCTCCCCCATCTTATACACAGCCCCTGCGTTCTGCAGCCTTAAGTGCATAACATTGCACTTTTTGGCACTGAAATCCACATGCCATCATTACTCTAGTTTCCTTAGATCCTTCTGCATCTGGGACTCTCACGTCCCCTGGTCATAACAAGAGTAAAGAAACGCCATCACCCCTGGATCTCCGCAGCACTGATAGACCAGTGCAAGGCCTGTGACAGGGCCTGGTCACTTTACAAATCCTCCCTATCCTCTTAAGCACGGCAAGATAACATATCCCTCAGGAACGCCTGCACCAAGGCAGTCTGTCATGCAGAGGCTGAATACTTTAAAAAGAACATGCAAATCACAAATACCACCTCCTTCTGGAAGATGATCCACTCCTTGATTGACACCCCCGCCCCTTCCCCGCTCAAGCAACAATCCCAGTCCCAAAACACAACAGCCTATCTATCTCGGAACCCTGTAAGTGTTGCTGACATTCTGAATAAGTTCTTTACAATTTATGCCCTTCCTGACCACCTGACCATCCCCACAACCCCTCACATAACACCTTCCTGTTCTTGCCTGTTACTCCTCAAGAAGCCTTATGCACACACTCATCTCTACACACCAACAGATCCAGCCCAGACAGGATACACCCCAAACTTCTTCAGATTTCTGCCCCCAAAACTGCTGTTCCACTAATCCGTATCCTAAATCTGTCTTTTTCATCTGGAACGGTCCCCCGGGCCTGGAAAATTGCTAGTGATTCCTCTCCACAAAGGTGGTGACCTCTCGGTACTTGAAAATTACTGACCAATCTCCCTTCTCCCTGCCCTAACCAAACTGCAAAAAACCTTAGTTTATTTCAGGCTCAGATTATCTAACCTCCATCTTCTTCCTATCCCAATTCCATTCTGGCTTTCGTAAGCACAATTCTACTATCTCATCCCTTCTGCAAGTTACAGAATAGATCCACTCTGTCATAGACCAAGGCCACTTGACAGCTGCCATCTTCATGGACCTGGCTAAGACTTTCAACTCTGTCTCTCACCCCCTTCTCCTCACAAAGCTTGGTGCAGCTGGCCTCGCAACCCTCTTGGTAGCTTGGTTCACATTTTACCTTGAAAACGGACAGCAGTCAGTCAGGGTGGGTAACTTCCCTGCCCCCCCCCCCATTCTAGCAAGAGTGCCACAAGGGTCTGTCCTTGGCCCATTCCTGTTTTCATCCTTCATAAATGACTTCCCTCGATATGTTCCAACTACCGAATACATATGTATGCGGATGACACCATTCTGTTTGTCTCTGGCCCAACCGTCTTGGATATCTAGCCCCTACTCCAGCATGACCCATTTAATATGCAAATCTGGTATCATAAAGACCAATTAAAAATAAACACCTCCAAGACCATTTCCATGATCTTCAGTTCATCCAAAAAACTGGCAAGAATACCTCCCCTCCCCTTCCCCCACATTCACTACCCTGGATGGTTCTCCTCTAGATTATGTCTCTGCATACAAATACCTAGGGGTCTGGCTTGATCCCCGACTTAACTTTTCTACTCATATAGACACCATCATCTCTAAGCTCCGCCCTAAACTCAGCATTCTTATCGCAATAAGGACTGCCTCCTTCTTTCCACACATCGTGAACTTGTCGCTAAGACAATCATTCAGATTTTTGACTATGCAGATGTCGTTTATGCTCAGCCCCAGCCTCCTCGCTCTCCCGCTTAGACACCCTGCTAAACTCATTTTTTATTTTATTTTTTTTTTTTGTTGACCGGGTAAGTGCACTAGACAAATCCTGCCTATTTTCAGGCACGACCCAGGGGAGGGGGATACAGATGAATGCCAACTGACCTTGAACCAGGTGAAACTGTTGGTGGTATTTTTAGTGAATGCGGGAAATTTGGTCAGGACACCGGGGAAATTCCCCTACTCATTTCGATAAGTGCCATGGGATCTTTAACATCCACCTGAACTACCACCAATCCAGGCAGATGGGACCGGGTTTGATGTCTCATTCGAAGACGGACCTCAGAAGTGCAGCACCCTCTCATGCTGTACTACAGTGTCAGTACTGGGATATTAACCCAAGTGCCAGATGTGGGAATTGGAACCCACAGCCCTCTGATCTCCTGGCCTCAGAGGCGTGTGCACCTACTGAGCCACTGACACTGTTTAATGATCTGCCATTTCATTTCAAACCCCCCAAGAATGCACCACTGCCACCTTTACTCCCCTCGGCCTCATGCCCCTATCACATAGATGCACTATCCATATTCTCTCTCTCTCTCTCTCATATATAGCCATATTGTGGTTTGGCCTACTTCCACCCTACCTATCAGATTCACTCTCCCCATAGCCATCTCAATCTATGACCTACGCAACATGGATGCCCGCACTCTCTTCCTTCTCTGCTCCTTATCGTCTGCTGGCAAGACTGCCTTCTTCTACAGACTCCCATCTATATGGAACCTCCAGTCTTCCCAACTCTAGAACCTTACTTCCTACTCCTCCCTTAAACAGCACTTATACCTCCTCCCTTCCCACACCCTTGCTCATGTCCCCCTGTCCTTCTATCCCTTCAGTAGTATAGTACTCAGGGAGAGGCCAATTTGGCCACTAGATCCCAACTATTATTAATGTCTGCTGACAAAATCTGTTTCTGTGCTTAAGTTATCATGTTGATCAAAATCTTGTTGCTGCTTTTTGACGTATTTAAATAAAAAATGAGATTTAAATGAAAAAGGATGGAAGTCAGATATGAGGTGCAGGGAACAAAAAGAAGTGACTAACATACTGAGATGGTGGCATGGGACATAAGGAAGATTTAAAACTTGTAATCCTCCTATGTCCAAGGTGGCATACGATCTCATTAGCTTCGCAGTATGTTGTCAGAGTTGTCTCTGAACTCTGACCTGATTATAGAACATTTACTTATCCCAGTCAGCATAGAAAGAGCAGCAAGAATTTATTCATTTGATTACCGGGTAAGGTACACTGATCCCAGGGACCAATTTCAGGCACGACCTGGGCTATTTTAGATGGCACATCTGACAACGGTAACTAAAAAGTAAACAGCACACAGTTTCTACAATCACAGCTGAGAGAGGCTCATAAGTGGAGAACATGTAGCGAAATGCAAAAGGAAGAAGAAGAAAGATACATCGACAGTTCCTGACTGCTAGGGACTTTAATACTTGTTTCTAGTCAAGACACCTAGTAATATAAGTGCATCAAGAATGGTTTCTTCTTTTAAGAGGTGCAGTAAAGATTCAACACTTAAAACAACGATGATACATAATAAATCCTACGGCAAGTAATTTCCTCATCTAGTTGTGTAGTGTATTTCTTAGTATAGTAAATGATAATGTAATGTATGCCAGGGTGAACTGTGATTTGTTTACCATTTTTACAACGTATGCAATTTTACTTGTATGTCAAAGTGTTTGTAGGGCATGACAATATAAATTTTTTAGACATTTTTTTCTAAACGTTGTAATGGCCATACAGTACAGTAGTAGCTGAACAAATAAGGAAATGCTACTACTGCTACATTCCCTTAGGTTGTGTTGGAAGCATGCATAAGCAGGAAGGCGTGACATTGAAGGTTAGTGGCCATAGTTTTCGTGTGCCAAACATATTTTATTCAACACTTTTTTTTTTTTAACTTTCCATTCATAGCACCCCCAGGGCTCACCTGGGAACTTCCTACTTTCACAGTCAATATTCCATGTTCCGTTTCCCGTCTGTGGCACCACTAGAGATCAGCACTCCGTTCCTGCCTTCATTCGTTCTCAACTCTGGTCACTGGGCAGGTAACCTGCGGGTTGTCCCCCACTGGTGGGACCAGGCCTCCAAGGAGACGTACTTTGCTCGACAAGCCCAGGGTGCCAGAAGGAGGAGCCGGAAATGAGGAGACAGGCCAGGCAGCCCAGTTGGACATGGTGGGACGAGGGACATCATCTGTCTGAAATCTGCCCCTTACTCTTCACTCCATAGCCCACCCCTTATCCCACCCACAGAGTATGATACTGGGGAGTGACATGGCCTTGCACCTTTCAGGGCTGTTGGAGGGATGGGTGAGTCCCTCCTTAAGAACTCCACTGCCAGACCATTCAGAGCATGTGATGCCTATGCTGTACACACCAAGAAAGTAGGTGCATGCTGAAGTATGGCTGCTTCATAAGGGAACACTGTTCCTTGCTGCATGATACCCCTAGGCCACCAGTGGGCTGTCATGCAACACAAGGAGGTGACCTCCCTCTCCAAGGCAGCAGGCATCCAAGGTGGATACCAGAACGTTTTCTTGCTGGTCAGCACTAGACATCCCAGGTTCAGAGCATGAAACAGGGCTATTTTGATGACCAGCACTAGTACTACTGCTCTGCTTGCTAGCCCTTTAATTCAACTCTTTATTCTGCTTTAAAAAATCAGAAAACTCTAAGGATGTGCAGTGTGTGTGTGTGTGTGTGTGTGTGTGTGTGTGTGTGTGTGTGGGGGTGCAATGGAACCCCATGGATCCCTGCTTTAGCAGTTTTCTCATCAGTTTCGCCAGCTAAATGTATAAGTGGTTGAGTTGCATTGTTCAGTAGTTCTGCCTCTGAGGATTTTTTAATTTTTAAATCACATTCGTTTCTTGCCTTGTTTTTCACCTTGTCACTTGGCACACTCATTCCATCTGTCTCTGGTCACACATTGTTGATCTCTGTTTGCTGAGCCTTGGCAAGGCAAACAGTCCAGGTAGCAACTGTTATTTTGTCATGGTTACAGCAAAAAAAGAAGAGAGAATCCCTTTTAACAGTGCGCACTAAAAACAGTTGTCTCAGCCCAGATTTTTGCACTTTGAAAGAGAACTTTTTGAAGAACTAAATTTGTTTTTGGGCTCTTTGAGAGTAAAATAAAGGTAAAAAAAAAAAAGAAAAGATATTACTGGCTATAATTAAATTCCTTTTATTTACTTTGAGGTGGCTTCCACAGTGAGGCAAGCAGTGTCTTATAACTGCTGTTTAAAAGAAGTATGTATCCTCTGGTTGGCCCTTCGGCACAACGGTATGCTACTGCTTGTGACTCTGGTGAGCTGGGTTTGGGAATGAGCATGAGTCACAGGAGGGCCAGCCGTTGGAGGAGGCTGAGCATCCCAGAGGATTGTTGTTCCCTCAGGGAAGGGAGGGCTGCCTCTCATGGCGCATGACCACCACCTAGCTGGTACTGGGTGGAGGCACATGCGGGGAGTGAGCGAGGGTGGGAGGAGGCTTCTTTCAGCTCGACAGGATGATAGAAACCCCTGCGTGCACGCATCTGTAACAGAGCCTGGCCTGGCATCTCTGTGGGGAAGGGATGACAGAGAAGAAAACAACTTCAGCATGCTGGGAGCAGCAGCGTTACTCTCCTGGGTCCTGATATGCTGGCTGCCGACCCACCTCCAGCAGCCGAGTTGTTTGACGGGAGCCTGGCCAACTCCCCTCACCCCACATCAGAGTGGGAATTTGGAGGTGACGGAGAACTGGGGTAAGTGGCAGAGAAGGCTTGGATTGGTCTTAGAGGCCAGTACAGTGCTGATGGGGGTCAGCTGTGGGGGAAGGAGCATAAAAAAAAAAAATGTAAATATATATCTTGAGCAGATGTAGTGGGCCTGCTTTGGATGCCTCCTGCCTTGAGGAGGCTGGGTGGCTGCTGTTATTACACAACTCCTTCCTGGTGGCTCAGGGGATGGAGCTGTTTGAGCAGGATTACATGACCCCAGATGGGGAACGGAGGGGAATCCTGCCGCTGGCGGGCTGCGTGACACTGACATATCCTGTGGAGCCATAAATCCAATCCTGTGCTGGTGATTATCAGTTAGTGGGTAGGGCCTGATCCCAATGTGACAGAAAGGTCTCCCATTTTGGGCCATGGCCCAGTTGGGTAGCATTGGGACATGGGGGATCAAAAATAGTTGGACACAAAAGTGTCGCTCGGGCACATAACACTGCTACAGTCTTCATGTGATAACCGTTAGCTTCAGGCTAGCTACCTATCCTGCCCAATTAAGAGGACTGTGTCTGGAACAGTGTATGAATTGACAGGCAGTAGGTATCTGTGGGCCAGTGGCAACTGCTCCTATGGGTGTGGAATTCAGGGCTTGTGGACAGGCTGAAGGAGAGTCTGGCACACTGGATAAGATGGGAGCAGTAGAAAGTGTGTGCGTTTTGTGGGGGATGGGATTCGGCTGGCACTAACAAGCTGGTCGGGGTTTTTGGTATGTTTGTTAATCTTGATGTTTTTGTATGTGTGTAGCTATGTTGATAGAACGTCGATTATGTGTTGCACACAGAGGTTCAACCCATCCCAGCACCAGACACATCTACATTTTCAACCCTTAACCAAGCATGAGTCCCACTTGTACCCCCACCACCAAAATCACTGGACACGTTTTTTGTTTGTTTTGTAACTACATTCATTATCTGTGCAGATACTACATTCCTATTCACAGAGTAAAAAATGGAAATGCGCTCATGGTGCAGTTGCAGGGATATGCCAAATCTGAGTAACAGACAGTCAGAAGACAACTCCTATCCCAAAATGATTGCCACATGGACTGTGATGTGCAAAATCATTCCTTAATTTTATTTAAAGTGCCATTACAGTGCAGAGCAGTGCAAAAAATTATAGGGCAAAGCAGTTAAAATTTATTTTGAACCCAAACTGGGTCAGACCAAGATTGCTATACCCCTACAGCAGGTGAATTACTCTTTCACAAAAGTACACATTGTGAACTAGTCAGCAGATGGGTTACTTCTATTCTAAACACAGTGGCCTCCTAAGGGAAGAAAGTTAGACTACCACCTTTGACTTGATCACTTGAGACGTTCTGGGAAAAGCAAACCAGTGACAAACGGGACTTACTTTACTTGAGAACTTGTGCAGGGGGGGGCTGCATCAGTGGCGGAGGATCTCGGCCAAATAGACGGCCGCAGAGAGACTGAGGAGCTGAAATCCGCTGAAAAGAGCTGCAGCGGCTGCAGGAGAGCTCAGAAGGCACCGGTGGGTCTCGGCCGTATAGGCGGCTGAGGAGAGACTGTGCCATGGTCAACATCAGCATTTGAGGAGACGGAGGCAGCATCAGGAGAGGGGGACGGCCACTGGCAGAGGAGCAGCTAAGTGAGAGGGAGGACCAATCTGCACGCAGGGCGCGATTTTCAAACTCATGGTTGGGCTATTAAAGGGGCCTGCCCAGTCGCTTCTCAGGACTTACTTCACTTGAGAACTTGTGCAGGGGGGCCGCATCGGTGGCGGAGGATTGCTGCCAAATCGGTAGCCGCGGAAAAACTGAGGAGCTGAAATCTGCCGAAAAGAGCTGTAATTACTGTAGGGGCTGCAGCGGTGGTGGGAGAGCACAGAAGGCACTGAAGGGTCTCTGCCATATAGGCGGCTGAGGAGAGACTGCGCCAGGGTCGGCATTGGCATTTGAGGAGATGGAGGCAGCGTCGGGAGAGGGGGATGGCCACTGGCAGAGGAGCAGCTAAGCGAGAGGGAGGACCAGTTGGCGTGCAGGGTGCGATTTTCAAACTCGTGGCTGGGCTATTTAAGGGGCCTGCCCAGCCGCCTCTCAGAACTTACTTTACTTGAGAACGTGTATCCCACGCTGCCCTCCCCGGCTCCGACATCCATTAAATAGTCGGAGAGTGGGGAGCCTAGGCCAAGAGTAGGTTGGACTTGGAGGCACTGGGGCGTAAAAGTGACACTGTCTTGCTGATTTGATATGGGTTTTGTGCATGCAGCCTTGGGGAATCTGTTTTCGCACTGATGTTATTGCCACCCTGCTAATTTGAAAAGAGTTTTTGTGCATGCTGCCTTGGGGAAACTGTTGTGCGCTGTGTTATTGCTGGGGTGGGAGTAAGGTTTTGGCCCACCGGACTGGGTGTCTGTTCAGGGAAAGCAGTTCTCTGGGGTGGCTAGGCTCTAGGGCTGGCATCTACCTACCTGCAGGGGTTTGTCCTTGCATTGGGAATTTTATTACACTGACCTTGCTACCAGGCTGGGTATGGGACCACATGTCACAAGAGCAGGCATCTTTGGTAGGGTGGTTGGATGTACAGGTTGTGGTGCAGCCGTGGTACTCAACTGGGCTTGGAAGTTCGGAGGATGTCCAGAGTGCTTCCAGATGGCACGCCTAAGGGAGGAGGTCGAGGGGATTAGGAGGCAGTTGGCAGACATGAGGTGGGGATGGAGGGAGGGATGGAGAAGTAGAGGGCAAGAGGAAGCATATGTTGCTGCAGCAGGATCTGAAGGCTTGGGCATGAGGTAAATAATCTTAGGATCGATCAGGTAGTTTGGTCCGATCATTGCACGGTGCAGTTCATGTTCGGGGCTCCCACTGGATGCCCTCCTCTACAGAGATGATGAGCTGTTGCCCTTTGCGGGGATTGAGCCTGGAGATTTTTTTGGTGGCAGCTAATCTATCTGATGTGGGTAATGCATGCGTCGGAGGTGTTGGTGTCGTGGTGGACTCTTAAAATAAAGTGCTATCCGATGACATTGACTCCCTCGCACCTGTTCGTGTACAACCCAAATCTTCCTACCTGAGGTCCCCATGTTTTGATGAGAGTTCAGAGAGTTGAAGAGAAAGGGTTGGAGGTTGGAGCACTGCAGGAGAAAGTCTGGCCTAGAGAAGACCAAACTGGCCCTGCGTGTGCATTATAATGCATATCAGGGGGCAATCAACCATAAGAAGACAGTGTTCTTGTCCAGGGAGATTGCTGCCAGGAAGAACCGACCAGGTATACTTTTTCAGACTGTGGACAGGCTACTTCTTTCTGCCTGTCTGCAGCCGAAGAAGGTTTTTTCAAATGCTGAATGCGAGGAGTTTGCTAGTTTTTTCTCGGACAGAGTGTCCAGTATCCGGTTGGGGTTTTTCCAGTCAGCAATGCTATAGCTGGCAGTGGTTGCCAAACGTGTTCTAAGTGCACTCCGTCTGGTTGGGGGAGTTTAAACCAGTGGAGGCAAGTGAGGTTATTGAGGTGGCGACCAATCTGAAGCACACCTTTTGTGAACTGGATCTGGTGCCGATGCGTATTTTGATGAGATGCATCGATACTATTGGCCTGGTGTTTGCCCTGATTGTCCGGTGCTCCTTGTGTGAGGGAGTCTTCCCTGACGCCTTGAAGGAGGCGTTTGTGAGATCACACTTAAAGAAACCATCTTTGGACCCGGAGGTCAGGGCAAATTACCGACCTATCTCCCATCTTCCCTTTTTGGTGAAGGTTGTGGAGAAGGTAGTGGCGTTTCAGTTGGAGGAGAACCTCGTAACCCATAAGCTGTATGAACAGTTCCAGTTGGGGTTTCGGGCAAGGCATAGCACTGAAACTGCGCTTGTGCAAGTGCAGAATGATCTCCTCAGGGTTAGCGATCGAGGGAACAGGACAGTTCTTGTTCTCCTTGATCTCTCTTCAGCATTTGATACTGTGGACCATTGTGTGTTATTAGCCATCTCAGGGAACTCTGCAGACTCACGGATACTGTCATCTGCTGGTTCGAGTCATTTTTAACCAATAGGAGGCAATGGGTTGTGATGGGGAATTTCTCTTCCACCCTAGTCTCTTTCTTGTGGAGTGCCTCAGGGATTGGTCTTGATCCCAGTGTTGTTCACAGTATATATGCTGCCCCTTGGGGGTATCATTAGGAAATATGGTTTGGGTTTTCATTGCTATGCTGATGATACCCAGCTATATTCATCCTTTGCCCCTGGAACATCTAATGCAGTGGATGTGCTAAACAGCTGCCTTGCTGAGATCAACGACTGGATGGCCTCCAGCTGGTTGCGGCTGAGCCCCAATATGACTGAGGTTATTGGTGGTGGAGTCGAACAGAGTGTGTGGTAGGTTGGCCTCTGACTCAGAGACTGGAATTGTTCTGGGCTCTGTTTCATTGAAGGCCTCCTCTAGTGTGCGTAATCTTGGCATCATTCCTGATAGGAGTTTGACTATGGAGGCACAGATATCTTGTCAGCTCCTGTTTTTTCCATCTTAGAAATGTCGCCAGGCTAAAACCCCTTGTTCCGCCTCTGGACCTCCCCACTTTGATGCATGCCTTAGTTACATCAAGGCTTGACTACTGTAATACGCTCTACCTCGGGGTCACAGCAGGATCTCTCCACAGACTGCAGCTAGTGCAGAATGCAGCTACTCGATTGCTTACTGGGCAATCAAAGTTTTGTCACATTACACCTGTGCTGCGGGATCTGCACTGGCTGCCAGTCAGGTGGAGGATCCTCTTCAAGATGGGGCTTCTCACCTGTAAGACCCTGCATGGACAGGGCCCTGGTTACCTGTTAGTCCTTCTCGAACCTGCTGTCTTGACTCGCCTCCTCCGCTCCTCCTGTGGAGGCCCCCTAGTGATTCCAGGGTCGAGGCTAAAATCGGCTGGTGACGGGGCTTTTAGTGTCGCTGCCGCGGCCCTATGGAATTTGCTTCTCTCTGGGGTTAAGGGAGCCCCCACTTTGGAAGTTTTCAAGACTCGCCTTAAGGCCCTCTTATTTGCCCAGGCTTTTTCAGATTAATATTAATCTACAAGTACTGATTTGAGTTTAGGTGCTGAGAATTTGCTGTTTGTTTAACGTTTATATGGATTATTTTATTTTAACAATTTCTGTGTTTTATCGATATATTTTTGAAATATGTGTTTATATATTTGTGCAGTGCCCAGAGCCTCCAGGATTTGACGTCTTTTAAATAAATTTTGCCTTGCCTTGCATAGGGGGAGGAGCATGGGTAAGGGGACAGGGGGAACTCTGGGCGAGGGGGACCTTTAAGCAAAACCTCCAGAAAACATACCAGGTAGCTGGGGACACCTGAGGGAACCAAGAGTGGGGGACAGGAGGAGGCAAAATTGGGGCAGGTATTACTCTCACAATCGCTTGACCTGCTAGCCCCAGAGGAAGAGATGGATGAGGGGGTGTGCGGGGTTGAGGTGGAAAGAGGGGACTAGACAGGAGGGAGGGGGAGAATGGTAGGAGGAAGAGTCAGACAGATTGGGGGCATGGAGTGCAAGAAGGGACCAGGGGGGGACAGGCCAGGCTGTTGGGGAGGGGTTGGGTCAGGCTAAGAGGAGGCAGGGCATGGAGAAGGAGCTGAGGATCGAGAGGGAAACGGCAGTACACGGGGGAGATGGGGGTTTGGACCAAGGGGGCACAGCTGATGGAGGGGCACAAAGTGGGGACAGGTCGGTAGGGAGTAGGTGTCTGGATAGGCCAGCAGTGGGGGCGGAGGGATCAGTCATGAGAAGGGATAGGGAGGCAGTAAGGGATACCCGGATAGGGAAATTAGACAGCACAGGGTTGGGGGGGGGAAGAGTAGTGAGTGAGAGGGCAGCTTGTGACACCCAGTTTGCAGAGGGTGCAGAGCCCCGGATGGGGGATGAGGTCAGTAACAAGGACCAGGACTGGCCTGGAGGTATTAAAAACTTGGGAGGAGAGCATGGGGAGGGGGGGGGAGAGGGAAAGGTGCTCCTGTTAGGGGATTCCATGATCAGGGGTATGCAGTGTTGGGGAGGGGGTAAAACCTGTCCAGTGAGGATTAAATGTACCCCTGGCCTGTCCGTGCACAGGCCAAATTCCTTTTATATCAGTTGACTAAGGAATGCAGAGGCTCCCCAGACATTCTGGTGCACCTGGGAACAAATGGCATAGATGGAAACAGTGAACTTGAGATACAGGCGAGGTTTCAGGAGCTAGCCAGGGTTTGCCATTCTGTAGGATGCTCTATCTCCTTCTCTGAAATACTGCCAGTGCCAAGGGCAAGCGTGGAGAACAAGCATAAAGTTAGAGTGGTGAACCAGTGGCTCAGGGAGTGGTGTGAGGCCAGGGGGTATGGGCTTGTGGGGGACTGGGGTGAAACCTGGGAGGATAAGGGATTGTATGCTAGAGATAGGTTCCACCTGAACTTGGAGGGGAAGGATATTCTTAAACTGAAACTGGCTGGATTCATCCACGAGAGGTGGGGTTTAAACTTGTGAAGGGGGGGAAGGATAGAAGGAGGGGCTGCTCCAGGAGAACCATTAAAAGGGCCCGGCTATGGTCCTACTAAGGGGTTGATGGAGTATGGGGCAGGGTCAAAGGGTAGTGCGTGGGGGTGTGTGCAGGGCAGGAAACCACACAGGGTCACCAGGGACAGGGATTGGGGGGGTCAAGGAGTGGAAGATGGTCCTGATCAATGCCAGGAGCTTAGGTAACAAGATGCCTGAGCTCCAAGCAATGTTGGTTTAGGGGGCAGTGGATGTGGCAGCAGTCACTGAGACGTGGACTACCAGGGGCATGATTGGGACCAAACCTGGAGGGCTACACCATGTTCAGGAAGGATGGGGGTGGGGAGGGGGTGAGCGCTGATAGTCAGAAACTGCATTGCCGTTGGAGGAGTGGAGGAGGCTGAGGGGGCTGTAGAAGCGATTTGAGTCACCCTGCAAACGCAAGGGGGTAGGAGGCTAAAACTAAGGGTTGTGTACAGACCCCCTCCATGCTGGCGGAGGGGCTGGAGGAATGCCTGGTGGAACATATTGGGGGCCACTGTAGCTTGGGCAAAGGAAGAGTTATGGTAGTGGGGGACCTAAACATGCCTGGGGCAGACTGAGGGACTGTGACGTCCCTGGTGGCCAAGGAGCAGAGGCTTCTGGATGTCTTTCAGGATGCATTCCTAATCCAGTAGGTGGGAGAGCTGACTAGGGAAGGCCGGACACTGGATGTAGTCCTAGCAGACAGTGATCAGATTCGGGCCTGGAGGTGGGCGACCCACTGGCTGGGAGCGACCATGCCACAGTCTGTTTTTTTCTGCACCTGGGGATGAAAACTGCACAAAGACCGTGGTGATTGACTTTAGGGGTGCAGACTTCAGAGGCATGGGGGGGGGATTCTTAAGGGATACTTGAGATAAGACCAGATATGGATGCTGGCAGCAGGTGGGAGATCATTAAGGGGGTGCTAGAGGCTACCAGAACCTGTACAAGGGTGTGGCACAAATATTGTAGGGCCAGAAAACCGTGTTGGTAGACCCGGGAGGTCCGTGAAGCGGTGAGGGAGAAAAAGGGTGCCTTTATATGTTTAAAGCGCTCGAGGGGAGAAAGGGAGTACGAACTGGTGTCCAGGAGGGTCACCAGGGTGGTGAGATCGGCCAAGGTGAGGATGGAGGGAAACCTGGCAAGGGACATCAGGAAGGGGAGCAAGGGTTTTTTAGATACATAGGGGAGAGAAGGAAAGCGAGGGGTCAGATCAGCAGGATTAAGACTGGAGAGGGATGGGCATAGGAGGCGGGCGAGCAGGCTGAGGTACTTAATGAGTACATTGCCTCAGTTTTTACTGGGGGGACATGGGGCCCATACATCTCGACAGAATGGACAGTGAGCAATCTAGGAAACCAGCTGGGGTGGGTGTCAGGCCTGCACTAGCAGGTGAGAGTCAGGACAAGCAGGTGGATAGGGGAGGCGACGGGGAGGTTGAAATCACAGTGGACAGGGTGAGGGATGCCCTAAGGGCTCTAAGGACTGAGAAAGCTCTGGGACTGGATGGAATCCATCCAAGGGTGCTGAAGGAACTAGCAGATGTTCTGGCAGCCCCCCTGGCGGAACTGGTCAACATCTCCCTGTGAATGGGATGGGTGCCTCATGACTGGAGGGTGGCCCATGTCGTGCCTATCCACAAGGGGGGGTACGAGAGACGAGATGGGGAACTACAGGCCTGTTAGCCTGACGTCCGTGGTGGGCAAGGGGATGGAGGACATCATAAAGGAAAGGCTTGGGGGGCAGTTGGAGCAGTTGGGGCAACTGGATGAGAGGCAGCATGGCTTTGTCCCAGGGAGATCGTGTCAGACCAACCTTGTGGAGTTTTGTGATTGGGTGATGTGTGCCCTGGACCAGGGTAGGCTGGTGGACATTCTCTTTCTGGACTTCAGCAAGGCTTTTGATTCAGTTCCCCACAGCGGTCTGCTACCAAAGATGGGGGTGGGGGGGGGCAGATACTCGGGTGGATAGAAAATTGGCTCTCGGAGAGGGTGCAAATGGTGGTGGTTGAGGGGATAGTCTCATCCTCTAGGTGGTTCATTAGTGGGGTCCCCCAGGGATAGTTTCTGGGGCCACTCCTGTTTGACGCTAATGTCTCTGACATAGGGAAGGGTATCAGGAGTAACTTGAGTCTCTTTGCAGATGACTTGAAACTGGGGGCATTGGTGTATGAGGAGGATGGGAGAGTGGCACTGCAGGGGGACCTGGAGGCTCTGGACAGGTGGTCGAGGATATGGGGACTGAAGTTTAATACTGGGAAATGCAGGGTTCTGCACCTGGGGGTCAGTAAACCGGGGCAGATGTACACCCGGGGGGGGGGAGACGACACGCCGAACGTCTCAACAGGAGAGAGGGATCTGGGGGTGATGATGGATGTTAAAATGAATAACTCCGAGGCTTGTAGAAGGGCGGCGGCTAAGGCAAATAGATGCAGGGCTGCATTGCTGGGGGATGACCTCCAGAAGGAGGGAAGTGATCCTCCCTCTGTATAACTGCCTGGTCAGGCCACACCTTGAGCACTGTGTGCAATTCTGGAGGCTGCACCTAAAGAGGGACATAGCACTCCTGTAGAGGATCCAGAGGAGGGCAGCCAAAATGATCTGGGGCGTGGGGAAAAGACCTATGAGGAGAGGTTGGAGGAGCTCAACATGTACATCCTGGAGGACAGGAGAGCGGGGGAGAGAACATGATAGAGGTCTTTAAGTATGTTAAGGGATCAATAAGGGGAGTGTGGGGGAGTTGTTCAGCTTAAAAAAGGGGGTGTCAACTAGGGGGCACGTGTAGAAGCTGGAGGTAAGGAGACTCGGGTGAGAGGAGGAGGTGCTACTTCACTGAGAGGGTGGTGGAACCATGGAATGTGTTACCCAGGGACCTGGTGGAGGAGCATACCATGGAGGGGGTTCAAGAGGGTCTGGGATAGATTCTGGGGGAGGTTGAAGCCATGGAAGTCCCCTTCTGAGGAAATGCCCTGGAAGGAAATTGGAAGGGAAGGGAAGACTACAAATTGGGCGCCCAGTAGGGGTGCTGGCTTTCAAGCAGACACGAGAGACCATGAGGCCTATTCTGCTGGCTTATTAGTATGTTAGTACAAATTTCCTCCTCCCCCCAGTGACAGCACTGGGGAATGTAAAACATGGGTCGAATTGGACCCACTAATGTAAAAAATATGTCTAAACAGGAATATACAGGGTCAAAAATAATCATTGGCAGATTTTGAACAGTTCACGTTCCCTTGCTATAGATACTGTTATAGAGTAGGTTTGTCAATTTGGACTCACTGGCAAAGGAAAAAGGGGTCAATTTTGGAAAGGATGCAACTTTTGCCCTTTTGGTGCATGTTAACGCTGTTCCTGCCTCCCCCTACATTCCTCTTCCATTTAATAGTTGGGTGTAAAAGGGGTGTTCTAGGGCAGTGTTTTTCTTTAAATGAGGCCACCAGCACAATTTCCTATGACCACTAAGCGGTTTAGAGCTCCAAGTAGAAAGTTGTAGAATGGGCAGTTTCTTACCTTTAGAAAAACATGGGAGATGCATTTCAAGTGACAGTACAACAGGAACATGATTTATTATATTCTGTATGTAAAGAACTATGTTGTATGGGGGGGGGGTATATCAGGGAATTTGAGGTGAACAAAATAAGACGTGAGACCACCAGTAAGTTCTGGTGGCTGTACTTGGAAGCCCTTCGAGGCCACCAGAAATTGGGTCTTGAGAACCACTGTTCTAGGAGTTATTAATTCAAAATTTCAAAACTTTTGTCAGGAAAGGCATGCTGAGTTGGTGGTAACTCCTTCTAACCCCAGGAATCACTCATTATGATTAAACTAATGCAGTCAGCCTCCAGTGTTCGACTGCCCGGAGAGAATAAAATTATATGCAAATGATAGAACTCTCATTGGCTTGTACCAATTTCAAACTGCTGCCCTAACAACTGCTGCACTCACAGTGCTTCAGATTCCTTACTCCACCTACCTGGTGAAGACATCCAGGGGAGCTCTCCTTCAACTTACTTCCTATGTTCCTTATTTGGATTGATACGTATCTTCTTAATCACTAATTTTAGATTGCTGCCCTAGGTTAATTTAGTACAGATTCTTTAGTAGTTCATTGTTTTGTTTTTTTTTTTGTGTGTGTGTTTTTTGCGGTTCCTGCACGGTTCTGTGGAACTGGGGGATCCGCTATTCCTGTGAGGTTTTTACCTCAAAACTAACGTTATTTGTTATTGTTAGACCACTCTGCTTGGGATCCGTCTATAGTTTAAATTTTATTCTAAAAAGTTAAATTTTATCAGTTCCTTTTCCTTCAGGGAACCGATTAACGCTCGGTTTCAGGAACCGTTAGGAGTTGCTTACAGTTGATTGAGTCGGTTCCGGGGAACTGATTATTTTTTCGCTAGCATTTAAATCATACTTTATGCTCAATGTCAGAGGTCCCTGTTGACAAACCTAAAAAATGTACAGGGCTCACAAGTTTTAAATATTGCGAGTCTTCTTGCCAAGTTATAGCTAAAGCAGACAAGCATTCTTTGTGTATTTTTTGTCTGGGAACTAGCCATATTTTTTTCTAACTGTGAGATTTTTAAAACTTTTTGTCCAAAACTCTTAAAAAAAAAAAAAAAAAAAAAAATCAAAGATATCAGAAGAAATGGCCTCTGCTTCTGCCAGTACTACAGAAGAGAACCCCTCTTCCTCTGTTTCCAGTAAGGAAAAAAGTAAGCCCAAAGATACTGAAAAAGTATCAGAAAAGAGTGAGCAAGGTAAATCCAAAAGAGCTGTGGAGACAATGACTGAAACCGTTCCACTTAAGAAAAAATATAGAGAAAAACATGCTGCGCCTCCGGCCGAGAAGGCTAAGGAGCTCCCAGCAGACAAATGAATATACCCTCAGTTATGGACATTGCTAAGGCTCTTCAGATTTTACAAGCCTTGCAGGCTGTGGCACCAGTATCGACACCAGTGACACAGGTTCTTGTGCAAGCTGCAACACCACAGGAGCCTCAGCCTCTGTTTGATAACCCAGAGGAGGTGGAAGAGGGGAGAATACAGGGGAATTGATAGAGCCAGAGGTTTCCCCAGAGCAGGACTTTTGGCTCCCCCCAGGGGACCAGAGGACTACTCTTTGCATTATGCCTTTGTTAAAAATATGGTAGACACCCTCAATCTCCCCCTTCCCCTCCAGAAGACGGAGGAGGATGTGGAGGAAGCAGATTTCTTGAATATGATGAGACTAGCTCCCTCAAAACGCCTCCTGTTACCAATGCACAAATCTTTGAAAAAGGCTGTGCTACAAATCTTAAATACCCCTACTTCAATAGCTGGAGTGGATAAGAAGATAGACAAAAAGTATCAGCTGGACAGAACCACTGCTGATTTCCTATTCACTCATCCTGATCCTGATGGGGTGGTCCAGGCTGCTGCCTGTGACAAAGCCAGAATTCCTCTAGCAACCCATCCCCCTAACAGGGACTCAAGGAAGAGGATACTATGGGTAAAAAGGGGTATATGGCAGCCTCACTCACTGTGAGGCAGGCAAGTTATATGGCTTACGCTGTATAGTATTAGAAGGCACTATGGAATGCTGTACTGGCTGTATCAGATAAGATACCGGGTGAAGTGGCAGTCGATTTACAAGAAACTGCAGGGGCTGTGCTTGATGCAAACAACCATCAGTTTCACATAGCATTGGATGCCAATGACACCGCAGCCAGACTGATGGCCTTATCTGTCTCCCTTAGGAGGTTTGCCTGGCTAAGGGCTACCGATTGACCCTGGACTCTAAAGTCAAGGCAATGGATTTTCCCTGTGAGAAAAATTCACTGTTTGGTAACAAAACTGAGGCATACATGAAGAAGGTAGAGGAATATAAGGCCACCTGTAGAAATAATTCAAAACAGAGGCCTTCCAGCTCATATAGGTCCCAGAATAGGGGAAGCGGGGTAGAGGACCCTACCCTAGACCATTTTTTCAGGCACAGACTACGCAAGTCTACCAGCAGCCGAGAGGTTATTTCAGAGGTAGTGGTAGAAGGTCTATGAGACGAGCTTCACCCTCACCACAGTCCTAGGCCCAGCCCACATAGAATCCCCGATGGGCACCCTCACCACAGTCCCAGGCCCAGCCCACACAGAATCCTTGTTGGGCTAGTACAGATCACCTCCCCACCATCAACTCCACCACCACCCCCAGTAGGTGGCAGACTGGCTCACTACCTCCAGGTTTGGCATACCATCACCACAGACAAGTGGGTCCTGGAGGCAGTGAGCCAAGGGCTGTCACTCCGTTTCAAATCACTTCCAAAGCTGACGACAAGAACCTGTGCTCCAGTCACCTCTGTAGACAGAGTCCTGCTAGAAGTAGAGGTACAACATCTGCTTTCAATCAGAGCAGTGGAACCAGTGCCCCCTGAAGCAAAGAGGCAAAGGTTTCTATTCTGGATACTTCCTTACGAAAAAGAAAAATGGAGATTGGTGACCTATCATGGATCTAAGGCTTCTAAATGCACACATCCTAAAGCCAAAGTTCTAAATGGTGACTCTATCAGTATAATCCACACTATACAAAAAAGGGGATTGGTTAACATCCCTGAATTTAAGGGATGCCTACTTCAACATTCCTGTCAGGTTAGCCCACAGAAAGTATCTGAGGTTCAGACTAGCCTCAGGTCACCATCAGTTTTGCAGCACTCCCATTTGGCCTAACTTCTGCTTGAAGGGCATTCATGAAATGCGTAGCAATGGTAGTCAAATGTTTGAGAAAACAAGATGTGACAGTCTTCTCTTACCTGGACGACTGGCTGGTTGTAGGGGCCAGTCCCTGCAGCATGCCAAACAGTCACTGGCATTCACAAAATCTACTCTGGAGGAATTCCTAGGATTCCTCATATCGAGCAGAAATCACATCAAGAGCCAGTTCAGGTGCTGGACTTCATAGGAACAGAATTAGATACCACCCTGGGCAGAGCCTTCCTGCCCAAGGACAGAGTGGACAGCATCATACAGGTCGCCAAGTTCCTTCATGTTGGGAAAATCCAGACCAGCCAGAGACTTTCTCAGGTTGTTGGGACCCATAACAGCTTCCACAATAGTGGTACCAGGCTCCAGGTTCCAGATGAGGGACATACAGTTTCATTTAAGACAGTACTGGTCACAAAGGACAGACCCACTGTCCGAACAGGTACCAGTCACACACAATCTATTGCAGGCACTTCAGTGGTGGCTGGGCGAACACAACCTCGGGGTAGGCATACCTTTTCTAAAGGAACAGCCATCCATAATTCTCACAACAGATGCTTCTGCTCTCGGCTGGGGTGTGCACATGCTGGATCACACAGCAAGTGGCATATGGTCCCCTCAAGAGTCCTTGTTGCACATAAATCTGCTGGAGCTCAGAGCGGTGTACCTGGGTCTATTGGCTTTTGCCCCACATCTGCAAGGCAAGGTGGTGCAGGTCAGGACAGACAACACCACAACCATGTACTATATCAACAAACAGGGAGGAACTAGGTCCACACCACTCTGCATGGAGGCAATGAAGCTGTGGTCCATGGCACACTCCATGCAAGTATCTCTATCGGCCATACACCTTCCAGGAAAGCACAGTGTACTGGCAGATTCTCTCAGCAGGATAAGTCAGGACCACCATGAGTGGTCACTGAATCCTCAGATCCATAATGCAGTTTTCAGAAGGTGGGGCTCTCCAGAGATGGATTTCTTTGCCTCTGCAGAAAATCACTTGCCCCTATACTGTTGCAGACCCCCTCACAAAGGTACAGTCCCCTTGGATGCAGTGGCCCTGGATTGGTCAGGGAAGTTTGTGTATGCCTTCCCACCTTTCCCAATGATTCTCAGGACCCTGGTGAAATTAAGGTCCCAACCAGTAAAGATGATACTGGTGGCACCAGACTGGGCGAGGCAACATTGGTATTCGCTCCTGATGTCCCTATCAGTGATCTCACCAGTTCACTTGCCCAGGAGACACAACCTGCTGACATCCTCCCAGGGCAGAATCCTGTATCCCAGCCTCAAGTCACTGAGACTCGAGGCCTGGCTCTTGAGGACTTAGAATTTACTAATCTCAAGCTGTCTGAACAAGGTCTGACAGTGCTCGCGGTTCCAGGAAACCTTCCACTAGAAAAACATATTCCCTCTAAGTGGAAGAGGTTCTCCATTTGGTGTTCAGGTAAGAGTATTGATCCCCTCCAGGTCGGACCTTGCTGTCCTGTTGGATTACCTGACACATCTTCATTCATTAGGACTGAGGCCTTCAACCCTTAAGGTTCACCTGGCTTCAGTTTCAGCTTACCTGTCAGCTGGTAAGGAGAGGTCCATTGCCTCTCATCCAGTTTTCAGAAACCTCAGTACCTCCTTCATTCTCCTTTGAGGGAACCTGTTCCGGCCTGGAACTTAAATATCTGCATTGCCAAGCTGATGGAACCACCATTTGAACCCATGGCAACTGCAGACGTGAAGTATGTCACATGGAAGACGGTATTCCTAGTGGCCATTACCTCAGCCAGAAGGATCAGTGAATTCAAAGCACTGTGTACAGATGTGAACTACATTTCATTCAACAGGGACAAGGTGGTACTCCGGGACCAACAGGAAATTCCTTCCCAAAGTGATATCTGATTTCCATTTGAGTCAGTCCATGACTCTGCCTGTTTTCTTTACAGAGAATTCCAGTTCATCTGAAAGGAAGCTTCACTGCCTTGATGTTAAGAGGACACTTAGCCACCACATTGACAGAACTAAGGCATACAGACCAGGACAGACTCATCTCTTCTCACTTATGGGGAATTTGGCAAGGGTAGAGCTGCTACAAAATGTACAGTTGCTCACTGGATAGTGGCATGTATAAGGTCTTGTTATGAAAAAGTGAATAAACAGGTGCCCTTAGGCCTAAGGGCACATTCCACAAGGGGTACAGCTGCGTCAGTGGCAGCCTCAAGAGATATCCCACTACTGGAAATCTGCAAAGCAGCTACATGGAAAACGGTGCACACCTTCACAAAGCATTACAGCCTGGATCTACAATCCAGAAGTGATGCCAGGTTTGGCACAGCAGTTCTGCAGAACCTGTTTCCCAAATAGGGTATCCGCCCAACCTCCAAAGGTACTGTTTGGTAGTCTGCATTAGTTTGGTCATAATGAGTGATTCCTGGGGTTAGAAGAAAAAACTACTCACCTTAATAATCTTGTTTCTTCAAAGGGATCACTCATTATGATTAAAGCACCCACCCTACCTCCCTTACTAGAACCTAGGAAAAAAAAAATTTGCGCAGTTTTTGGTTCTGCATCCCTGATTGGGTGTTACATAAAGCACAGGTTAGAGACTCGCTCTGTTTAAACCAGTTGGTTTCCTTGTTGTCTCATGTTAGGCCTGTATATGGGGAACTTTTACCATTTGGTGTGGGTGGGGGGTTTAGTTATATATTTATTACAATAATATTAGCTAAGGGGTCTGATATCCAGTTAGGCTCCGAAAGAATCTGAAGCACTCTGAGTGCAGCAGTTGTTAGGGCAGCAGTTTGAAATTGGCAGGAGCCAATTAGAGTTCTATCATTTGCAGATATAATTCTGTTCTCTCTGGGCAGTTGAACACTGGAGGCCGACTGCATTAGTTTAATCATAATGAGTGATCCCTTTGAAGAAACAGGATTACTAAGTCGAGTAATTTTTTCTTTTCAGAAGCATCTAGAGGGAAGAGAGTAAACAATACACTGGTGCAATGAAAAAAAAAAGCTGGCAGCACGGGATCGGGAGCGATCTCTGGTTGCCAGGGGCTGGCTAGGGAAGGAGAGGATGAACGTGTGATGGACTGTTCTCTTCTCTTGGAGTGGGAGGTGTGTTGTTTCCACTGTACGACTGCCACCAGGTGGAAACCTGGTGGCAGTGTGGGCCTCAGAGCGGCAATGAATGGGTGGGTGCTGCCAGACTCCACAGAATGCGTGTGCTTCCTCATGCGCACATTGACATGTGCACCCAGCAATGGGTTTTGAGGAGAAGATGTGGAGGAAAATGCAGTGAGGTAGCCACAGTTTTGCACTACACACCACGCCCCCACCCGCCCCATCAGCAGGAAGCGCTTGCCAGCTGAACTATATTTGGACTTCGAGGGAAGGGGGCCTCTTTCCCTCTCAAATTCTCCAGGGATGGTGCAATCCGTGGGGGTACCCAGACTGGACAGGTAAACCTGGGGTGGTAGAGGATGGTCGGGGCTGGTGGAGCAGGGCAGAATGGAGCCCAATCCTGCCTTGGCCAGGGAGGATAAATACAGTAGAATACAGGGGGATGCAATACAGTAAGATGAAAGAGAGACAATAAATAAAATGCATATATAGCAACTCATGACCCAGACACACACAGAATTGTTTTTTTCTTCTTGCAGGGGCAGGATGCTGCCCTGTGAAGCCAGCGACCCAGGTTCGGGAATAGATCCGGAACATTGGAGGGCAGGCTGGGGGAGGAGGACTGAGCGTCCAGTGACTGCTCTCCTTCTCTAGGTGGCAGGGGGTAGAGTGTCCGGTGCTCCACGGACACCTAGCAGAGGCTGGGTGTACCGCATGCTCCGACACGTTGGGGGGGGGGGCAGGGCGGACACTGGTAGTCATTGCACGTCCCCGTCCCTATATAGGAGGAAAAACTCCACTGCCTGCTGCCTCGATGAAGCCAGCCCCTCCGCTTCGGTTAGCTCCTAGGGCCGGCTCCCTGACCTATTCCGGTGATTGTGGCACTTAGGGCCAGTGACTCAACACCGCCCTGGGGGTATGCCAGGAGGTATCGGGAGTCACAGCTGAATTGGGAGTGGAAGCAAGAGGGGTCCGTGACTGGGCTAACGTACCGGCGGCAAGGCAAGCAACAAACAAACTAATTTTTTTTTCTTCTTTCTGAAGTGAGTGAGTAAGAAATGCAGACTATTTTTTCTTTATTATATTTTGTTATTAGAAAATTACACTGGAATACATTCCTCTTCAAGCAGGACCTAAGGTCCAAGCAGGTAGTACAGTATAAAAGTACATAAGCTACAGTTATTAGAAATTATTTCTTGCCAATATGTTACGGTTACATTCATGGAGTATAGTAATATTAAGAACACTGGCCGCCCTGATGGCTTAACTGCAGCGCATTGCACTGCTGTAAAGGCGACCCAAGTTTGGGAGCAAGTTTAAGTCACCATACTGAGAGAGAGAGGTCAAGCCTAGGTAGCTGCCTTGTGGCAGCGCACCTCAGGCAGGGAGGGTCAGGAGCTTGTTGCAGGTTAGTTGTGAGCGTGTGGAGCCATGGGCTACTCTCATGTTGGTAGAGGAGGGAGGGGGCAACCAGAGGGACAAAAATCCTATTGCCATTCAAATGACGATCTGAGACTAGATGGCGCCCCTGTGTCCTAGTGCCTTTTGACATGAATCCTGATCCACACAAGTGTGGACTGACTCGGGGTGGGGGGGTGGTGATGGCCCTCCCCTGGGGCCCCTGCCATGGAGGGCAAGCTGCGTGGGTAACAGTGGGTTACCAGATTGCAGGGGGCAAATGAGGCACTGGACCTGATGGGGTGCATCCCTGGGATCATGGTATATTTATTTATTTATTTATTTAAGAGATTTACCAGATAAGCATACTGAGCGGGGTCCGCTCGTTTCCAGATGCGACCTGGGGGTTACATAGGTCGTAAAAGGTACAGAAGACACAACACTACAGTGGTTTGACAACGGGTTCAGTAAACAACACAATACAGTGGTATGTCAACAGATGAGAGTGGGTACATACAGGGAGAGATTACAACAGGTACAGAATAGGTTGACCAATATTTGTCAATTATGAAGTTTGGTCTATCCCGGGAAGGCACATGCAGGTGTTTAAATCTTTGAGGCATGAAAACACAGAGGCTAAAAAAGTGCAGAGTGAAAGTGAACATATAATTGG
Organism: Neoceratodus forsteri; assembly: GCA_016271365.2. Taxonomy (NCBI): domain Eukaryota; kingdom Metazoa; phylum Chordata; order Ceratodontiformes; family Ceratodontidae; genus Neoceratodus; species Neoceratodus forsteri. Next base: position 243,946,447 of record CM057454.1, on the reverse strand, counting down.
GAGGAGTATTCCAAATAGAGGCAAGGCAATTTTATTTATAGGGTGCCCAATCCCAGAGGCTCTGGGCACCTAACAATAGTTAAAACGGGACATAATAAAAAGAACATAAATGTATAAAACAATAAAAATGCTAAGTATAAATATAGCAAACTAAAATAGAGTAAAAGTGGGGACAGAATATCACAGCATGGATTAGCACTGGGTGTGCTCAAGAAGCTGAGATATATGCGAAAGTGTGTTATTCTGCTACTAGTACGTACTAATAGAAGACTGAAAAGTGAAGAATGCTTACAAGGATGTGATGTGACACAAACTTGGGTTAGTAGTCGAGCAGTTGGTCTTTCAAAAATCCTGACTGTAACCAGTGTACAAAAATATTGTACCTATATGAGAAAGATCAATAAAAAAGAAGTGTGATTTAAAAAAAAAAAAAAGAACTAGCCAAGGGGGGAGGCACTGGAAAGGAGCAGGGAAATACCAGCCCCCCCCCCCCAAAAAATAATCACGGTAGTAAGTGCGGCAAACACCAACATAGAGGTGTCGATAGGGAGAAGGGCAGGGGTAAATGGAGAAAGTGACAAAGGCAAGAAGGACAGGGATGGGGCAAAAGGGAGTAAGGCCATCAGAAAGTGGAGGGTAATGAGTACCAATGCCCGTAGTCTGGGCAACAAGCTCCCTGAGCTGGTGGCCTTGATGGAAGAGGGATGCCTGGATATCGTAGCAGTCACAGAAACATGGTACACAGAGAACCATGACTGGGATGTTAACATACCAGGGTACATAACCTACAGGAGAGACAGGCAAGGGAGAAGAGGGGGAGGAGTGGTTTCTATGTAAAGGAAGGGATAAAAGCAACTGAACAAAAGAGTAAACAGGAGGAGAGGAGGCACTGTGGGTCACCTTGGAGACTGGAAAGGCACCACAATCCGCACAGGGGTTGTGTACAGACCCCCCATGTCAGGGGGAGGGAATGGACAAGGATATGATAGAAGGCATTCTTAGAATGGCAGAGAAAGGGGAGATACTGTTGATGGGAGACCTGAATGTGCTAGATGTTAACTGGAGCACATTTGCTGCAGCCACATCCAAGAGCAGGGCCATTCTTGATGCCCTACAGGTGGCAGGCATTAGACAGCTAGTTTCAGAACCCACTTGTGAGGGAGCAATCTTAGACCTCGTACTCTCAAACGGGGGCAGTGAGAGGATCTCTGATCTAGAAGTGGGTTGCCATCTGGGGACAAGTGACTATCAAACAGTGTGGTTCACATTAAACTCAGCTACAGAGTCAAGCCATATAAAAGTGAGGGTACTGGACTTTAGGAGGGCTGGCTTTGGCAAGATGGGAGAGTGCCTCAGAAAGCACTCAGCAAACAGGCTAGAAGGAGGTGTGGAGCAACAATGGGGAATCATCAAACTGCCATCACAGAGGCAACAAGCCTTTGTGTGAAGCAAATAAACAAATCAAAACGAAAGAAAAGCCACTATGGTTCTCAAAAGAGGTGGCTGTGAAAGTCAGGAAGAAAGATAGCATTCCGGAAGTATAAGGAAACACAGAAGGAGCAGGACAGAGGCTGTACCAGTTAAGGCAGAAGGAAGCAGGGAGGGAAGTCAGAATAGCAAAGGCCCAAACTGAGGAAAAGATCGCCAACTCAGTTAAGAAGGGGATAAAACCTTTATAGGTACACAGCATGTAGAAAGACAAAGGGAGGGATAGTGAGGCTGAATAGAATGAACAGTGGTGGGCAGAGGGGACAGTGAAAAGCAGGATACTGAACTAATATTTCTGCTCAGTATTCAAAAAAAGAGGAGGGGAAGTGCCTAATCCAATTAACAGAAGCACTTTGATAGGGGGTCGATCCCAGTCCTTTCACAGAAGAAAGGGTTCTGCAAGAACTCCTAAAACTGAAGGTGGACAAAGCAATGGGTCCTGATGGAATTCACCCCAGAATTCTAAAAGAATTAAGGGAGGAACTAGTGAAACCACTGGCTACTCTTTTTAATAAATCATGGGAGGATGGTGTGGTACCCGAGGACTGGAGGAAGGCGGATGTGATTCCCCTTCACAAAAGTGGGACCAAGACAGAGGCAAGAAACTACAGACCTGTCAGTCTGACCTCTGTGGTAGGGGAAGGTGATGGAGTCACTTCTGAAGGAAAGAGCAGTTGAGTACCTAGAGGCCAGTGGAGCACAGGACCAAAGGCAGCATGGGTTCACAGCGGGAAGGTCATGTCAGACGAATCTAATAGATTTCTTTGACTGGGTGACCAAAGTAGTAGACCAGGGAGGGGCTGTGGACATGGCCTACCTAGACTTTAGCAAGGCATTTGACACAGTCCCACACAAAAGATTAATAGTCAGATTAACCAGCCTGGGAGTGGGTCCCAGGGTGGTAGCCTGGGTAAAACATTGGCTGCACAACAGGACACAGAACGTAATTGTAAATGGAGTCCACTCTGAAGAAAGAGGGGTTACTAGTGGGGTACCACAGGGCTGAGTATTGGGTCCAGTCCTTTTTATTGTCTTCATCAGTGACATTGCAGAGGGACTGGAAGGAAAAGTATGCCTTTTTGCAGATGACACAAAGATCTGCAACAGGGTTGATACACAAGGAGGTGGAAAGGATGAAAAGGGACTTGGCAAGGTTGGAGGAATGGTCAGAAGTATGGCAGCTAGGATTCAATGCAAAGAAGTGCAAAATAATGCACCTGGGAAACAAGAACCCAGGGGAAGAATACACAATGGGTGGGAGGTAGTAACAACAACAGAAAAGGAAAGGGACCTGGGGGTAATCATATCAGATGACCTTAAGGTTAGCAGTCAATGTGAGAAGGCAGTAGGGAGGGCTGGGGGTATACTGGGATGTATAGGGAGAGGCATCAGCAGCAGAAAACAGGAAGTTGTTATCCCTCTGTACAGACAGTTGGTGAGACCCATCTGGAGTACTGTGTCCAGTTCTGGAGACCTCATCTCCGCAAGGACATAGACAGGATAGAGGTAGTCCCGTGGAGGCAACTAAAATGATGCAGGGTCTGCAAGAGAAGCCGTATGAGGAGAGACTAAAGGAGCTTAATATATATACCCTTGAGGAAAGAAGGAGAGGGGACATGATAGAAACTTTAAGTACCTCAGTGGAATCAACAAGTCCAAGAGGTAGCATCTTTCAGAAAAGAAACTTACAAGAACAAGGGACACAATTTAAAGATAGGAGGGCGGTTCAGGGGCAATGTGAGAAAGTATTATTTCACAGAGAGGATAGTGGATGCATGGAACAGCCTTCCTGAGGAGGTTGTGGGGTCTAAAACTGTGGGAGATTTCAAGAATGCATGGGACAGACATAAGGCAATTCTTGTGGGGGGTAGGAAGAAATAGGCTGTTGGTTAACTAGGATCTGCGGCCTATCCTGTAGGTAGGGAAATGGGCAGACTAGATGGGCCTAGCGGTCCTTATCTGCCGTCAGTCTATGTTTCTATGTTTCTAAATGTCCTTTTAATTTCATTTGCTGCTCCTTTCATAATTAAAGTTGACACATTCCATATTGGACTTCATAGTCCATTTTCCTGAGGTGGTGATAGTCTGTCTGTGCCATAATTATAAAATGTTCTACTGTCCAGTAAGGGAGGGAAGGGATTGTAACCCTGACCAAACTGCCAGCCAGCTGATCCCTTTCCACTTCCCGGTCTGCTTGCTCTGCCCCCACGCTTCAACATTCATGACGTAACCAGGGAGAGCACAGTGGTGTGCCCCATGCAGGTCTGTGGGGCTCCTTTTTAAAACCTTTTTATAGATGTTTAAGCAGCCTGTGATAGAAAATGAAAGCCACCGTTTAACTATCACAGGTTGCTTAAACGTCTATAAAAACGAGCCCCATATACTTGAATGGTGCGCACCCCCACGCTCGCCCTGGTTATATGGCACAAAACGCTTGGCGCTGGGGGTGGAGCAGGGGACTGGGAGGAAAGGGCTTGACTGTCAGCGGTTCAGTCAGAGTTACAATCCCTTCCCTCCCTGGACAGTTGTAAATTTTATAATTGTGGCACAGACTATTGCCACGTCAGGGAAGTGAGCTATGAAGCCCAAAAACTGTAACAGAAAATGTCACACCTTTAATTCAGTGTAATTTTGGCAAAGTAAACTCTCACAGATTATAAATGCTAACTATGGGCCAATCCAAAAATTGGGATGGGATACACACAATTCAAAACCAAGCTTGAGTCAGGATCTTCATACCCTGCCCACCTCCACAAAGCTCCTTGTTGGGAGTTGGGGTAGGGGGGAGGAGCTGAGCCATTCCACATTAGCAACCATATCCCCTTTCTTTGCTGCAGTTTTTTATTTTCTTTTTTTTTTTTTCTTCTTTTAAGCAGACATGTCTCCCCTTGTCCCTTCCAGCCCTCTAAGCTGGTTTGGGGATCATGTTATGGGGATCCAAATATCATTATGCTTGCCTGCAACAGGGGCAGGGAGCTATTACATCAGGTGTCCACCTACACTCCGCCTTGAGCCTGAAGTTTGAGGTACCTGGCTTCAGAGATGTCCACGGAATGCTGCCCTATCCCCTACTTGCTAACGGCCCTGTAAGAATGCATGCAGAGCAGGAACAGGTCAGGGAGGCACTTGCAGGGATGTATTGGGGGATTTGTGGATGCTACAGGGTGCAACACATGTGGAAGGGGTACTCTATAGACGTTAGAGACTCTCCGCATGTGTAGATGTAGGATGTAAATACCTTTTGTGAGATTTCAGTCTATTAGTGATTGACCACTTCAAGTACCCGGGCAAGAAGGGGGCTCAGTGGAAGAGTGAGCTACCATGGGCAGGCAACCCCACTTCAGGTACCAGGCATGGGGGACAGGGAGAAGATTACGTCTTCTGTGTCAGCAGATGCCCAGAACAATGCTGAGTGCACCTCCGCTCCCAGCACCAGCAGTCAGTGGGGTTTTAGGTGGTTTCTTCATCGCTCGCTGCTCTACGATGGCCTCTATCAAAACAACCCCTGGCACTACAGCATGGTAGACATTTGAATAGCTGAGCTGACACTTCATCCGCAACAGCCCCTGGTCAAACAGTGAGTCAGAGCAGTGGCTGCAATGGGGTTTGAACCTGGAGCTCCCGGTTCGGATTCTGCACCCCAGACTAACTTAATGGCTTGCCAAGCCTATTTGCTGGTCTCACAGTATTGCTCCATTGAACGGAAGACTAACCGAGCCATTCTTACTTTTGTCCAGTTTCAAAGTCACCTGCTTGGTTTTGTCTGTCCTGGCTGGGAACTGACAGCAAGGTGAATGCACTTCCGCACACAAGACTGCACTTTGTCAACATTTTCAAGAGGCTGATGAATGAATCTCTTTATTAAACTTCAGAAGATTGCTTTCAGTAACAAGGAACTCCATGCTGTACTGCCAGTTTTAATCGTGTCAGGAGCTACTCTATGTAGGCAAACAGTGTGTAAGATTATCGTCATTTAGCATTATCAGATGTGTAGGAAAAACCCTGTAACTTGCTTCATAATCATTTGGAAAGCTTTGCTTTATTCAGTAGTCCCGAATGTTAGAGCATGGCTCATGTGCTCATGCAACAGGATTAAGCATGCGTTCCCGAGACCAGCGCCGCTGAGCCATCTGAACTCCTATGAACATATGAATATGCTAGTATATAAAGGCATTTTGGTCTGTCTAGTCTGCTCAAGTATGTGGTTCTCAAATTTTTTTTTTATTTTCTATGCTTTATCCTCCTTTGGCTGCTGGCTGGCCCCTATCGGTCTTTCCCTCACCTGCCCTATCACCCACCTTCTCCGTGCCCTTTTTGATCTTGGCTTACCCCCCAAAGTGCAGTTGTTGGGGACCTGCTACCCCCTTGAGACTTGTTTACTGGTCCGTGGAGGGAGTGCCACAGTCAGTGATGTGAGGGCCGATGTCCGCCTGTGCAGCCTAGTGGTTTTTCCTCCTTTTTTCCTATCAGTCCCCTGGGATGCCAAGGAAGCTGCACGTGCCTGTGCATGCTATGGTGTGCACTCTCATCAGAGCGTGGTGGTATTCCCCCCACCCTAAGTTGTTGGCTGCTGTGCACCATGGATCTTACTTCGAGAGTCCGCTCTTGCAGCAGGTAACATATAGGACTGAAACAGGCAGGAATCAGGACCCTACAACAAATATCTATCCAGCAGTACCAAGCGGGGACCACCCCCCCCCCAACGTCGGCCCACCCCTGACATCCCACGTGGTATAAGGCGGCGGTCCCAGCATGCTCCAGTTCTTTTCCCCCCGTCATCGCCCGTTCATTGGCTCCTTGGCTAGACTCACGCCAGTATGACTGCTTTATTCTTCAAACCTCGTTGTTTTTTCCACATCACAGTGCTGCTTCATTGGTTATCGTTCCCGCATGTCTTCTCCCCTGTTGCCTTCTTCTAGGCACGCGAATAAGTGCACCTGTGGGAAACAGATCCCTGCCAAAGAAGGCCATGCAGGCCTGCCTGTTGTATGTGGGCCCAGACCATGACACCCAGTCCTGCACTCATTGCCAGGTTTTCAACAGTCTGATTAGGATCCACTGTCAGAAGTCCCCAGACTTACCTCACCCAACAGCAGTTGGTCGCCATGCAGAGGGGCTCTTCCCTCCGTTCCCACAAAAAGTCAGACAAGCATCACAATTCCTTCTTACAATCCAAGGAGAAACGTAAAGAGAAGGAGAAAGAATGGGAGAGATCCCACCTGAGATCTAGATCCTCAGGATCACACTCTGTCTCTAGGGACACCTCGGAATCGTCAGGCCAGGACTCCTAGCTACTAACATACTAAAATGCCAGCAGAATAGGCCTAACGGTCTTTCGAGTCTGCTCGATTGGTCAGCCCCCACCCTGGGTGCTGACCTTGCTGCCCCCCTCTCCTTCTCTGGCTTCCCAGTTCTGGATATTCTTGCTGCATTGGATTTTGTTTCCAGAACCCTTCCCCTGTACCTGTCCCAGCCCCTCTTGAACCCCTCCACAGTCTCTGCCTCCACCAGCCCCCTAGGCAGTGCATTCCATGGCTCCACCACCCTCTCAGTGAAGTAGCACCTCCTCCTTTCTCCCCTGAATCTTCCCCCTCCAACTCCACCCTATGCCCTCTAGGTGGCCCTCCTCCTTCCTTCAAGCACCCTGACTGTTCTCCCTATTTACCCTCTTCATGTACTTGAAGACCTGTATCATGTCCCCCGGTCCTTCTCTCTTCTAATGTGTACATATTTAACTCTTCGAGCCTCTCCTCATAGGTCCTGTCCCCAAGCCCCAAATCATTTTGGTTGCCCTCCTCTGGACCCTCTCCAGGAGTTTAATGTCCCTCTTTAAGTGTGGCCTCCAAAACTGCATGCAGTACTCAGGTGTGGCCTCACCAAGCAGTTATACAGAGGGTATCACTTCCCTCCTTCTGGAGGTGATCCCCTAGTGATGCATCCCAGCATCCTGTTGGCCTTGGCTGCTGCCCTCTACAAGTCTCTGAGTTGTTCATCTTGACATCCACCACCACCCCAGGTCCCTCTCAGCCATTGAGACTTGTAGCATTTCCCCTAGGGTGTACACTTAGCCCGGTTTCTGGCCCCAGGTGGAGTACCTTGCTCTACTGAATCTTCAGCTCATTTTCTAGACCATCTTTCCAGAGCCTCCAGGTCTCCTGTAGGGCCACCCTCCCTCCTCCCCATCCACCACCACCCCAGTTTTGAGTCATCCGCAAAGAGACTCATCTCACTCCTGATTGCTGTCCTTATGTCAGAGACGTAGGCGTTGAACAGGAGGGGCCCAATGACTGATACCTGTGGGACCCCACTAATGACCCTCTTTGGGGCTGAGACTATCCCTTCAACTACGACCCTCTGGGTCCGGTCCTGGAGCCAGTTGCCTATCCATCTGATCATCTGGTTCCCCACCCTCATTTCTCCCAGCTTATCCAACAGGCCCATGTGAGGGACAGAGTCAAATGCCTTGCTGAAGTCTAGAAAGAGGACGTCCACTGGTCTACCCAGGTCCAAGGCACTCGTCACCCAGTCATAGAACTCCACAGGGTTTGTCTGACACGATTTCCCCGGGACGAATCCATGCTGTCTATCATCCAGGCACCCTGACTTTTCCAGGTCCCCCCCCAGCCGCTCCTTGACAATGCCCTCCATCATCTTGCCTACCACCGATGTCAGGCTGACAGGCCTGTAGTTCCCTGCTACCTCCCTTGATCCCACCCTTGTGGATAGGCACTGTATGTGCCACCTTCCAGTCCTGGGGCACCCACCCTGTCCTCAGAGAGATGGTGAAAAGCTCTGCCAGGGGTTTGTGGGACATCCACAAGTTCCTTCAGCACTCTGGGATGTAATTTATCCGGCCCTGGTGCTTTCTCGATCTTAAAGGGCTGAGGGCTTCCCTCACACACTCTCTGTTGTGATTTCCACTTCCGGTACCTCTTCTCCTGCTTAGCCCTCCCCTCTGCCAGTGATGCCTCCCCTCTCCCCAGACCTGCCGATCGTGAGGGTCCCCCTCCTCAGTATCTCTGTCGTCTCCATGTGATGCACCACCCCATTTTCCTTGGTGAAAACTGAGGTGAAGTACTCATTTAGTACCTCAGCCTGCTCCCCGGTCTTGTGCCCATCTCTCCCTGATTTAATCCTGCTAATCTGCCCCTTCACCTTCGTTTTCCCCAGTGTATCTAAAGAACCCCTTGTTCCTCTCCCTAATTTCCCTGGCCAGGTTCTGCTCCTTCCTTGCCTTAGCCGCCCCCTCACCACCTAGTGGCCCTTCTAGCCATCAGCTCATACTCCCCTCGATCCCTTTCACTCCTTGAGCACTTGAATTGCCTATAGGCTGCCTTCTTTCCGCACCACCTCCTGGACCTCCCCTGGTCCACCAGCAAGGTTTTCGCCCTACTGCATTTTCGTCTTACTCTTGCACAGGTGCTGGTAGCATCTTGCACCCTCTCCTGATGATTTCCCTACTATCAGCGTCCATGTCTGACCCAGTCACATCCAAATGCTCCTTAAGGATCCTTCCCATTTCCTTAAAATCCGCTCCTTGAAGTCAGTTACCTCCGTCTTTGTGCAGCCTTCTAGCCCTCCTAGGTCCAGGCAGAACCAAACCGTGGCATGGTCACTCCCCGCCAATGGGTCCCTTACCTCCAGGCCCCTAATCTGGTCACTGTCTTCCAGGACCACATCCAGTACCCGCGCCTCCCTGGTCGGTTCCCCCACCTGCTGAGTTAGGAACGCGTCTTGAAAGACAGCTGTCAGACCCCCAGTTACCTCACAGGTGTCTGGCACAAAGGAGAAGGCTTCGGGGCCCTCTGGCCTGACACTTCAGCCCATCAAGATTTGGCCCCTGATGTAGGTCTCTGGCCGATTCTTGAACCCAGGTAAGGTCCCTCATGCCTCCCGGTCGGCCTCTGTTTGCAGCGCTGACTCCCAGGACGAGGCTAAGACCTCGGGCCAGGAGGCAGGGAGATCTTCGTCTCTCCCTCCCAAACAGGCCAAGAAGTCGGCAGAGGAACATCCTCCCCCGTCTTCAGACAGGAGCCAGTCCGACAAACATAAGCTGGCACTGGACCAGCACAGTCTCCTGTCTTCGGACGGCATCCCAAGGCCTCACATCTGCTAGCATCACCGGCTAAGACACCGTTACCCCCGATGTCCCCTTCTCGAACTGGCGTCCGGGCTGATGACACCCCTTTGCAGGAGGACTTGACGCAAGTCCACAGGGTATTCCCGGGAACTGATGATGACAGCCGTAACCCATCGTCTCCTCCTGAACGTCCCCTGACGCTGGACAGACCTGACGTCGGTACTAGTGCCAGGGTGGGTACTGACCCCGGTCTGTCGCCGGACCCGGCTACAGGTTCTCCAAAACTGAACCTTTCTCAAGTAAAGGACCTGTTCAGCCACTGGTGGGAAACCATCAAGCCTGACATCCTCCCCCCAAAATCTCAGGCTGTTACCCTGGTGGAACTGGATTTGGCCCCGAATCCTGATGGGGGTGTCCCTCCCCTATCTCCGGATCTACGGGCAGGTCCCCAACTTTAGCCAGGTGAGGATGGGGAAGCAGCCCACCTCCCCTGAGAGGCCCAGGAAGAAAACGGTCAAAAAGAGGGTCAGGTCAAGATCTAGGAGCCCTACCTCTTCTAGCTCCTCAGACAGACATTGACATAAAAAGAGGAGGAGGTGCAGATCTTCTTTAGTCTCCTACTCTGACTCCTACCAACCATCGGATTCTTCATCTTTGTCCTTTGAGGACCTATCCTCCAGTGACCCTGAGGATACTCCAAAGTCACCTCCCGATGACCCATCCTTTATGGAGGTCATGCGGCACATTCAAGCCAACATGGGCTGGGATACGGAGGATTTAGATCCTGAGTGTATGTGGCTCACAAAATACCTCAGGCAAAAGGATCCCAAACCTGTAGTGATCCTGCCTATGGTCGACACCTTTGAAGACATCACACAGGCTACTTGGAGACACCCCCATTTGTACACAGCTATCCCTAAAAAGGCTGACCGTCTGTACAGGGCACCCAAGGAGCAACCCTTCTTGTCTGAACACCCCATCGCTGACTTGGTGGTCATTTCGGTGGCACATGACCATTCGCAAAGGCCTAAGCACCAGAGTACCCAGCCTCCAGACAGAGAGTCAAAACAACTGGACTCCATGGATAGAAAGGTGTATTCGTCTGCCACCTGCAGTATCAGAAGTCTTAACTTTTTGACCCACATGGTCTAATTCCAGAATGCCTCATGGGAACAGGGAATGGACATTTTGCAGGATATGCCAGACTGACCCCGAAAGGTAGAACTCTCCCAAGCTTCTTCAAACTGGTTCGGACGTAGGAACGCATGTCCTAGGATCCGCTTACGACTCGGCGGCAAGGGCTGCTGTCACTGGCATTTGCATATGTCGCCATTCCTGGCTTGGGGTTTCTGCTTTTGCCCAGGATGTCCAACCCAACATCCTGGATGCACCTTTTAAAGGCTCCATCCACTTTGGCGAGGACACAGAGAAAATCATTAATAAACTACAGGACTCCAATAAGGCTATCCGCACCGTACAGTCCACTTACTGCCCGAAACTGACACAGTTTCGAAAGTCTTGTTTTCATGGTCGAGGGGTGTTGTCGAGGCACAGGTCATGAAGCACAGGAAAACCAGGAGCAGTTGTAGGATTCACCAAAAATTAATTTACACTAGCAGTATCATAAAATAAACTTGTTCAGTATAACTATTTACAAAGGCAAAATAAAAGTCTTCTTTCTGTGTCCCTTGTTCTTCTAATCTTTTTTGCAGTTGTAGCTTAGTTCTTATAAGTCTTTTCAACCCCCACTCTTGGCAAGCATCCTGTTTTTGTAAGTGTTCTGTTCTTGTAAATTTCAGGAACTGCTAGAACACAGTGTGCTTGCAGAGGCCCCTACAGCTTTTGCAGAAACTTTTTTTTTTTTTTGCTACCCTCCTCCCTGCACCAGAGTCCTCTCTTCTGGGATCCCAAGGTCGTGTGTATGCCCCCGTAGTCCCGCCCCAGGTACCTCCCTCCGGATACTGGCCAGCCTATCCCCATCCTGCCTCAGTTTACCCCCCAGGCGGGGCTGAGGGGGGGGACCCACATTCCCCTCCCATGGTCCTTAAGTCTGTGTCGGAAGGCTTGCCAGCTCCTTCTATGGAGCCTGGTTATGGGTGTTCTCGGGTCGACTGGGTCCTGTCTACGGGAACCTGGTGCAGGGTTTTTCCATTTTCCTCCCATCCCTCAGGACGTCTGCACGCTAGGGAAGCCTAGGGACGGAGCACGTCACGACGTGCTTGACGCTCCAGCTCCCGGCAGACGTCCTCCCACCCTGCATGCAGTCTCGCTGCACCTCCACCTGTGGTCACCCAGGTGGCGGTATCGCAGCGGGACTTGCATCCCATCCCCACCCACCCGAGGAGGAGGCAGCCACTGGGCGCTCAGTCCTCCTCCCCCCAGCCGGCCCTCCAGTTGCCTGAGTCCGTTCCCGAACCCGGCGCCGGCGGTAGCCCTACCGCTGCGCCGGCAGGCCGGCTAGCTTTTGCAGAAAGCTTAAAAATTTGCACTCAAGTAACTTTTTGAGTTTGCCATTAGCTTTTTACAATCATCTCAAATTATAATTATGTACATTTCAACAGTAACACTATATATTTTCTAAAAAGGATCCCAGTATCAGTTACATTTCCATACAGTGAATTGCATATATCTTTATATTAACAGATATGCAAGGGAGGAAAAATAGACAGCAAGAGAGGACTGAGATACAGTGAGGGGCAAATAATTGCGAGATTGTCGGGATGATCAAATCCGAAGTCTCTCAGGAAAATTTGGTTGCGCAACGAGACAGAGAAGAGACAGAAAAGGAAAGAACCTTGCATTTTAAACACTTTCTCTAACAAATGGGACAGGGTCCTATTCCACCCTGTCACAAGGGGGTCAGCAACAGCTGCCCCATTTCCAGCATCAGCAATCTCAACAGGGAGGCTACAGTCGACGAGATGCCCACAGAGGATCTGCGGGACCCGCCTCTTGGCAGTCAAAACCCGCCCAAGCCACCTTTCCACCCCCTCCCACCGCCTGACTCATCTCTTCAGGGGAGAAGGTGAGAGGGTGCTTTTCTCTATATGAAGAGGCCTGGAGAAAAGTGACCTCCGACCAGTGGGTCCTCGAGCTCATAGAGAATGGGTACATTATAGAGTTCATCAGCATTCCACCGGACAGGCCACCACCACCACCATTCCGTTACTCCAGGGAACATGCAGGTCTGATTCAGCAAGAAATCCAAGCCCTGCTGTCCAAAAAAGTCATAGAACCTGTTCCTCTACATCAGAAAGAAATAGGATTCTATTCACACTTCTTCCTGGTCCCAAAGATGTCAGGAGACTTGAGGCCCATTCTTGACCTCGGCGACCTCAATCGATTGGTTGATCGATTTTACAAAAGGTTCAGGATGATCACTCTTCAAAACCTGCTCCCGATGGTCCGGCAGGAGACTGCCTGGTGTCTCTGGATATGCAAGACGCTTACCTTCACATCCTGATAGTGAAGCACCACAGGAAATACCTCCAGTTCGCCTTTCAGGGCAGGCATTTCCAGTTCAGGGCGCTTCCTTTCAGCCTTTCCTCAGCTCCGAGGGTGTTCACGAAGTGCCTTGCGGTGGTAGCTGCGGTACTTCGGAGGATGGGACATTATGTGTTCCCATCTTGGACGCTTGGCTTCTCACGGCACAATCCAAAGCACGACCTCAGAGTACCACTCAAGAGACTTGCACTCTTTTTCGGAGTCTGGGGATCACCATCAACACATCAAAATCGTCCCTGATCCCATCTCAGCTCCTGCTGTTCATAGGGGCCCTTCTCGACACCATCAGAGGGAGAACCTTCCTACCACAGGAAAGGGCCGATCGGCTAAGGATTCCAGCAAGTCCAATCTGTTCAGCCTCTACAGTGCCATCAAAGACACTGCTCCGGTTGCTAGGCCACATGGTGGCATCCATCATCACAGTCCCCTTCGCGAGACTTTGGACGAGGACAATTCAGTGGACTCTTCGTGTCCAGTTGGACCAGAGATGGGATGACCTGGACCTTCTAGTCTCCATCACAAGACCCATTCATGTAGAATGTTTGTGGTGGATGACATCTCCTTCCCTGCTGAAAGGGGTGCCACTCCAAAAGGAGGTGCCAGATCATATTCTCATGTCAGACGCATCAAACACAGGATGGGGTGCGCACCTAGGCGTTCACAGGACTCCGGGATCCTGGTCCATGAACGAGGAGTCTCTCCACATCAACATTCTCGAAATGAGAGCCACTCTCTGTGCCCTCCAGGCATTGAGTGCGGTGCTCAAACCAGGACATCTTATTCAGACGGACAATATGTCAGTGGTGTTTTATGTCAACAAACAGGGAGGCACACACTCGTACCTCTATGCAGGAAAGTGATGAGAGTGTGGGATTAGACCATAGCTCACTGCATGGCTATTTCAGTGGTCCACGTCCCAGGTGTTCAGAATACATTGGCGGACGCTCTCAGCAGAACAAGGTCGAGAGTGCACGAGTGGTCGCTTCTCCAGTCAGTAGCCGACGATCTGTTTACCACTTGGACTCGAATTGGACCTATTCGCCTCCACCACCAACACAAAACTGCCCAGTTTCTGCTCACTAGATCACGTGTCTGGTGTTTTCTGGCAAGACGCGTTGTCCCTCTCCTGGAAGGGGAGATTCCTTTACGCCTTCCCGCTGTTTATGCACCTTCAAAGAGTCCTCCTCAAGGCGCAAATGGAAGGGACAACAATGATCCTGGTGGCCCCTCTTTGGCCTCGACAAATCTGGTTCCCACTGTTACAACAGTTAGCAGTGGAACCTCCGATCGCACTTCCATTGAGCACCTTCTTGCTGTCTTAGGACAATGGGACCTTGGTCCACCCGAACTTGAGGTCTCTACACTTGCATGCATGGCACCTGAGGACCTAACCAAACTTCATTTCAGAGCTTCCGATCAGGTTGCCGAAGTCCTTGTGGAGGCTAGGAAACCCTCCACTAGAGCAACATACGCTAAGAAGTGGAAGAGATCTTATATTTGGGCCATGGCTCACCACTTGGATCCCCTGGCCTGTCCAGTTAATCTGCTGTTAGATTACCTGTTATCCCTTCCAGAGTCAGGATCGGCCTACTCCTCAATTAAGGTGCATTTGGCCACCCTTTCTGCCTATCACACCCCTGCCCAGGGCAGAACGGTGGCTGAGCTGGAGGTATCTTGTACCTTTCCTAGAGGTATGCTCCATATAAAACCTCCCATCAGGATCCTGTCCCCCCTTTGGGATCTTCTGTTTCTTCTGGAGAAATTGACCTTACCACCTTTTGAACCTGTCGTGGATTGCAAGCTACGTTTTCTTTCTTGGAAAATGTTATTTTTAGTTGTCGTTACTTCAGCTTGAAGAATTTCCAAGCTTCAGGCCCTGATGTGTAAGGAGCCTTATTTAGTGTTCCACAAAGACAGGGTTGCTTTGAGGACCAGTCCTTAGTTTCTACCCAGATGGTGCCCGAGATTACCTTGAATCAGGACGGTCAGCTGCCTGTTCATTACCCTGAACACTCAAATAGGGGTGAGGCACTTCTCCCTACCCTGGATGTTCATCGCGCCTTGCGATATTACTTATCCAGTACCAGGGAGAGCAAGAGCTCCAATCAGTTGTCTGTCTCCTTTGCTTCTAGGACTATGGTAGCCCTGTGTCTAAACAGACCATTTCTGGATGGCGGGTGCATTGCATCACCTTCTGTTATCAGAAGCATGAAACCCCCCTGCCGGGACTGGTACCGGGTCACTCTACAAGAGGCATTGCAGTCTCCTTTGCTGCCCTCAAAAATGTTTCTGCTTCAGATATTTGTGCAGCAGCTACCTGGCACACAGTCCATACCTTCATTAAACACTATAGTCTGGACACTGCCTCAAGATGCAGAGCAGGCTTTGGGCTTGCTGTTCTGCAGGGTCTTATATCTTACGGGGTTCCCTCCTTTTTCCTAATTACCTACCACCCAAGTGGTTGTCTTAAGTTTATACCGCTTGGGAATCAGTCCTATATGTGTTACCTGCTGCAAGAGCTGACTTTCAAAGTAAGATAGTACAGTTACGTAAGAGCTTACTGTAACAGTAGATCTTCGAGAGAAGTTCTTGCAGCAGATATACTTCCCACCCTCCTTCCCCCTGGAGGTCTCCCGCTGCATGTGTCCACTTCCATATGTTCCATCTGTTGGATGAGGTATTGCCCTGGATCACCTTGACGGATCTCTGTTCATCTGGCTGTCAGTCTCCGGCGGTACAAGAACTGGGGCATGCTGGGACCACCACCTCTTATACCACGTAGGATGTTGGGGGTGGGCCGATGTTGAGGGGGGGGCGGTCCCCGCTTGGTACTGCTGGATAAAAGTTTGCAGTGGGGTCCTGACACCTGCCGGCTTCAGTCCTATATGTGTTACCTGCTGCAAGAGCTTCTCTTGAAGATCTACAGTTACGGTAAGTTCTTACGTAACTGTACTTTACCCAGATGGTGGTAAAGTAGCAGGACACTAAACACTCTCCCTTCCTGAAGTGGAGAGTGTCCAGTGGAATGCTCATCCCACCTCCCCTGGCCGGCCCTCCAGTGACCCAGGCTTGTTCCCGAACCTGGGTCCTCGGCATCGCGAGCGGTAGTGCTACCACCACACCAGTGGGTCGGCTGCACAGTTCCCAGTTTATTTATGGAGGGAACTGCTCCCTCACCCCATTTCTCTTTTGACCTCCCTCAACTCTCTCTCTCCCCCCCCCACCCGCAACTTTTCCCTTCACCTTGTCCCACCCTCTCCTGAAGCTGTCCACCATTTGTAGGGATACTACCTCCTCTGGCAACTCATTCCACTTTGTCACCACCCTCTTGGTGGAAAAAAAAGTGCCTCCTCATCTCCCTCCTGAACCTTCCCCTCACAAGCTTAAGACTGTGCCCCCAGTGGTCTTGTTCCCAATATGGTTGAAGAGGCTCTCAGTGCTCACCCTGTTAATACCCTTTAGGTACTTGACAGTCTCAATTATGTCTCCCCAAGAGTACGTGTTGAGCCCCCTGAGCCTCTCCTCATAGGTGTTGCTCTGCTGGCCCTGAATCATCTTGGGTGCCCTTCTCTGGAACCTCTCCAGTAAGTTGATATCCTTCTTAAGTTATGGGCACCAAAACTGCACATTGTACTCCAGGTGTGGTCTTAACCAATGACCTGTACAGTCACAGATATGACCTCCCTCTTCCTGGTGGTAATTCCCCAGGCTGTGCAGCCCAGCATCTAGTTTGCTTTGACTGATGCTCTCTTGCAGCGTGCAGAGTGTTTCAGGTTGCTTGTGATATTACTCCCAGGCCCTTTTCTTTTTTTGAGCTGGTTTTCTGCTTGCCACTGAACTAGTATTTGGTTCCTGTTTCTTCACCCACAAGTTCATGACTTTACACATTTTTAATGTTGAATCCCAGCTGCCAAATGCCAGACCACTTTTTTTTTTTAGCTTAGATAGGTCCTCCTTGAGTTCCTGTCTTCCCTCCTCTGTGTCTACCCTCCTACAGAGCTCGGTGTCATCTGCGAACAGGCGTATTTTGCCCTTGATCCCATCCGCAGTGTCACTTATGAAGATGTTAAACAGTACTGGACCAAGCAGAGAGCCCTGTTGGACCCCACTGGTCACAGGCCTTGCTGCTGAGAATTCTCCCCCTGACTACCACCTTTTGGCTTTTGTCCAACAGCCAGCTTCTGATCCCTCTCACGAGCTTAGCCCTCACCCCCAGGTCCACCAGCTTCCCACCAAGCCTCCTATGAGGCACCGAGTTGAAGGCCTCGCCGAAGTCCAGATACAGGGCATCAACTGCCTGGCCCTTGTCCACTGTCCTAGTGACCCATTCACAGAAGTCCATGTTAGGTTAGTTTGGCAGGAACTGTCCGACACAAACCAGTGCTGCCTCTCATCCTGGAGCCCATTATCACGTTTTACTGGAATGCATTACCTATTTCTGTTCGCATGATTAACTCTAAGGCAAGTTTTACATTTTTGTATAAATCTTTCTTATTTAATACATCAGGTTGTATCTGTAATAGATGAATTTGTTTAATGTTGATGTATGTTAATTGTTGTTACTTGTTTTATGTAGTCCGGGTTGGACCTGAAAAAGGACTTCGGTCCAGTTTCCTTACCCGGTTAACAAATGAAAAATAAAATATAAAAGTCCTCCAGAAAGTCAATTGGTCTGTCTTTCATGATGGTCTCCATCAGCTTTCCCACTATTGACATCAGGCTAACTGGCCTGTAGTTCCCTGATTCATCTGTCGGCTCACTTTTATATATATATTTATTTTTTATAATTAGATTTTATTAAGTATTTAATAAAATAAAACATGGTAACAGATGAGTTCAAACATGAAGACAGAGATTGCTGGTGTAGGCTGTAGAACTCTTAAGTACCGTAATTAAAAAAAAAAAATAGAGCATGGTTGTCCTTCAGCCCACTTTGATGGAGAGGCAGCACATGTGCCATTCTCCACTCCAGGGGCACGTTTCCAGACTCCAGAGAGGTGCTTAAACAGGTTTGCCAGGGGACCCGCCAGAACCTCTGCCAGTTCTCTTAGGACCCTCAAGTGCATGCCATGTGGCCCTGGTGATTTGTCTACCTTTAAGGCCCTTGAGTACCCTGTCAGCTTGAATTGTGCTGTCCGTGACTCTTCCCCCCCCCCAACCCCCGTGGTACTGATCTTTCTTTCTCCCCAGTGCAGACAGAACAGAAGTACTTGTTAAGCACTTATGCTTCTTTCTCCCTACCCTCTGGCAACCCCCCCTCCTTTTTTAACTGACAGTCTCGCCCTTTATGTTTCTCTTCTTCTTTACATAACTGAAAAAGCCCTTCTCACCCAATTTTACCCCCATGCCAACTGTACTTCTCTTGTAGCCTTTGCCTCTTTAACTGCCCTGCTCGCCTCCAGTGATTTTTTTTTTTTTTTTTTTTGGCAGCATATTCCACCCCATTCTCCTCCTTCTGCATATGCCTGCATTTTCTGAAGGCTGCCCTGTTGTTCCCTACCACTTTTGCCACTTCCTTGTGGACCCAGGTGGGTTTCTTGGCCTTTGCTTTCTTACTTTTGATACCGATACCCTCACTAGTGGCCTCCATCAGTCCTTCTTTATTATGGCCATTTCTGTTCTACATCCATCCCCATTCTGATCCCAGCAAGATGTTCTTTCAGAATTTCTCCCATCCTAGCAAAGTCAGGCCTCCGAATGTCCAAGACCCTTATCTTGGTCCTGACCTGCTTCTGTACACAGTTGTAGTAATACCTGTGCACACTTCACGCTGCACCCAATCAAAAGATTAGCAACATTAAAGGAAAACGACATCCTCGTATCTTGTAAATTTTATTTGTTTCCATACCAACAGGCAACTTTTTTCCTGTAGCTATTGGGGATACTTACTTTAGTTTATTTTCACTGTTCATACTAGTCCCTGTAACTAACCTGGGGGTCTCCATTTTCTGGTTGCTGAAATCTCATTGTCCCCGAGAGCTTCATTACCATAATGATGTGTCGGCACCCTTTAGACTCCACAGTATGCCTGTCTGCTTAATTAGATTTCAGAAAAACAAGTTGCAGCAAGGTGTGAAATAAATTTACTTTCCTTTTTTTTAATTTCCTTTTTAATAACAGAGATATCATACTTACATTACATTGCTTTGTCCAGTCATAAGACATCTGCACAGTTCAATGGAAGTATTGCATATTGTCCAGTTTATGATTTTCAGAACAAAGGCTAATTAAGTTAATCACACACCAGTTCTTCTTTGGTGGCCCAAGTGAACATAACTTGACCCTGGATTCCCTAAAGCAGGCGGCCGGACCTCCTAATGACCTGAGTATGTTTCTGAGAGTTTGAAAGGGGATCCCCACCATCAACCCCCATTGACGGCTAGGGAGGTGGAGGGGCGGAGAGATAATCCCTCCCTTCCAGAGCTGGAAGTTCCCCAAGGAGTAACGCAGATTAGGGGACAAAGTCTGGGTCAAACCACATTTACTTTCTGTTAGCCTTGCAAACTCTCTAAGTTGTAATACAGGTGTTTTACCTTTAAATTGCTTTCAATTTGTGTTTCCAAAGCTTTTTTTTTTTTCTTCAGGATATTTGTACTTTCAGCAGAGAGATGCGTGGTATAAATGGGTGGTGTGACCACATGTTCTCCTATGCCAATGCAGCTCACATGGACATTGAGATTTCTATAACCATAGACTGGAGACCCCCAGGATAGTTACAGGGGACTAGCATGAACAGTGCAAACAAACTAAACCAAACACACATATCCCCATCAGCTACTAGAAGAATTGTCTGTTGATAAGGAAACAAAATTTACAAGATATGAGGGTGTAGTTTTCCTTTAAGGGAAAGCAGCAACAACCCATAGAAAGTAACACTGCTATCTCATTGAAACTCCTAAAAGTTGCCATTCACTTCCTCCAAGTGTATTCCCATGACGAACCGCAAAATTACTTTCTGACTGATTGCAGTAAGAACGGGTCTGCTATGCAGGCCAACTCTAAAAATACAAGAGACATATTTAAATTAATTAAAAAAATCATTGGGATGAAATGAATATGTATGGATATAGGCCAGAGGTCATAGAGCGAATACATAATTCATTGCTGTGAATGCATATAGTTCGAAGATCAGAGAGTGGATACAGTATTCATTGTTGTGCTATGTTCTTCCCACAGTCATTTGGCATTGTACGTAAGTGTGTAAAAAAAAAAAAAAAATGAGGTGTATGAACTGCAGTACTATACCACTAAGACTTGCATTTCTACTGCACATTAGAGACATAAGATGTGACATGCCATAATACTGTGCAGCATAAACCAAGTGTTTATTCAAAATGCATCAAGCTCGACAGCAGCTGCAGTTGTATTACTATACCAGATTCCATTTTGTATTTCCAAGGTCAGCCACTCCACTAACAGTGTGTGTGCTAGGCTACAGTTAAACTACTTTTTTCAGATCCTAAGAGTTGTAATACATTTAAAACCATTGACCAAAGGCAGTTGCTCTTATTTATATTTGTCTATCTATCTCGTGAATTTTGTTGACCAGGTAGGCCAACAGAGGCTAAAAGTCAATTTTCCAAGGGTGACCCGGAATTAATTACACGGATGGAAGCATAACACAACAGCAGCAATAAAAAGGAATTCAATAAGCAATACAAGCTATAACGAAAACATTAATGTAAAGACAGGGTTACATGGTTAGGAAACTTTGGATTGTATGCAGCTAGGCGCTAATACACAGACAGGCCTTAGGTTATAGTACAACAGGTACATATAGAGCAACAGTAACATGTCGGTGGAATAAGAAAAAATGCAAACCAAGTAGGAACAAGTCAACAATTGCAAATACATAGACTTTGCTCAATAGAAATGTCTTCAGCCCTTTTTTGACACCACCAAGGGAGGAACAGTCTTGGGGATTTTCCGGTAGCGTATTCTGCCGGGAAGGGGCAGAGAAAGCAAAGGATCTTTTGCCCGCACAAGACTCTTTTCTTGGTATGTCAAATAGGGTACAGTTGGATGACTGGAGCATTCTCCTTGGAGATCTTATTGCCAGTGCATCACTGAGGTGGGGAGTAGCACCTTTGACTAATTTGAACGCTAGACAGAGAAGAGGGTAGATGACTCTTTCTTCAAAGGAGGGCCAATTTAAGGAGTGGAATAAATCTCGTGGTGCTTCCTTGGTGGGGCATCAGAAACAAACTGACCAGCTTTGTTGTACAGAACCTGTAACTTATTTACTACTGAGCATCCTAGGGTCTGCAGAATTGGGGCACCATACATTAGAAATGGGAGCAACGTACTGTTGACAGTAGCGTGCTGTGAATCCTTACACAGATAATTACTTGGATGATAAAGTAGCCCAATACTGTGGTGTAGGGAGTTCAAGATATGATCATCCTGGTCCAGATGTAATTCCAGGATATTTAATAGAGTCATCCACCTCAACTGGAACACCAGTGGATGTGGCAATGATAATAGATGTCACCTAGCAGTACCAAGATGTCTGGGGCCAAACAGGACAGCTTTGTTTTGTTTTGTTTCCTGTGTCTAGGACTAGCTTGTTACTAGCGAATCATTTTTCTAAGTCCCAGAAATCGCTAGCAAATTTACTACTGATTTGAGCAGCATCACCAGAGCATCTGTACAGCATGGCGTCATCAGCGTATAACAGCACATTAGCTCCATCACAGTTAGTAATTAATAAATAGGGACAATAGCAAAGGACCCAGAAATGGAGCTTTAGGGAACACAGTCTGTTATGGGCCTGTGCTTAGATTGTACACCTTTCCATGTTAACCTTGAGGTCTGTTTGCCAGGTAATGGGAGAACCACTGACAAAGATAGGCTATCGAGACCAGGCAGTTTTAACTTAACTAACAGGAGGCTGTGATTCACCAAATCAGAGACTTTAGTGAGGTCCCTAAATGCATCATTTGTCAATAGCCCTTTGTCCAAAGCCTCCCAGTATGTCGGTAAACAGCCTGTATACCATGATATTGCTGGAAGCCATGAATTTTATCTGTATCAGTCTTCACCATTCGTCACTGGTGGGTTCAGGCTGGAAGATCAGGACCCCACTGGAGCATTTTTTTTCTTTTTTTTGCAAGGGGAGGAGTTGATGCCATGAATGCGCCGCCCTCAAGGCCGATGCACTGTTTGGCGCTCGCGGGTTGGCCAGTAACCGATGCAGACTCCTCCTCCATCCCAGTTCTGCTTCTCCTGCGATCGAGTGAACATGACCTCGTGTGTGGAGCGTGAATTTCCTCTGTGTCATGAGCCTAGTCCATCGCATAGACCGTCCTAGTTCTGCTAAGCTGTGTTCTTGGCACCGTCGACTGGTATGATCGTTCCTTTTTATTTTTGATGACGTAGAGTACTGTTTTTGGTGGTTGTTTTTCCGTCTGGTCATGTCTCGTTTCGAGGACAAGAGAAAGACTTCCAAGGCGGGCTGGCCTTCGATGCGGCAGTGTCCCCTGCGGCTAGCTTTACTCCATCTTGGACCAGCATGTCCGGTGCTTGACCTACTTGGTCCCAAACCATGATATGGACCATTGCGACACCTGTTTCTCCATGGATTGTTGAGTTCTGGAAGTCTGTGCGTTCAAAGTTGGGCATACGTCGCCAACTTTCATTGGACAGGCGTGCACCAGAGATGCCAAATGCAGGTCTCTTGACTCTTCCTCCGGGTACCCTCCCAGTTCTGTATGGACCGCAGAGGAGGGGGCTTCTACTTCTTCAAGCCTTGCTGCGGCGGAGCCCCTCTTAAGGTGCAGGAGGCCCGGTCCGATTCCTCCGGGAGTCAGGCTGGAGGCACTGTCCTGGCACTTGTCTCTTTGGAGGCAATGGCTCCCCCAGTGGCACAGCCTGGGTCTTCCTGGCCCAGCCCAGTGGTTTCCTCAGTGCTGCCCGTTGGGGCCACCTCTGATCCTGGTGCCTCGTGCGGTGCCGGGGATCGAGGCATTACCGGCTCATAGCGCTGACTCTGATCCCAGTGCCGTACATGGTGCCAGTGATCGGGGCGGCACCGTGGGCAGTGCAGGGCTGTCTCGTGGTGCTGCTTGTGGTGCCAGGAGCGGAGGAGTCTGTTAGGTAGTCTGGATCTGTGCCTCCTCCGGGGGGGGAATGATGATTAAGAGGCGGATCCGAATTGACTTCTGGATTCTTCTGACTCTTCTTTGCCTAGCACGTTGGTTCCAGTCCAACCCCCTCCTTCGGATCTGGTGGTTTCTACCGGCACCAGTATTGGAGCCGGCACTGGAGGATCCTCCAGAGTTGGAGCAACTTCTAATCTTGCGGGAGGTGAACCTTCTGTTTGGGTGCCTAGGCTGGGCCCACATTTGGACCTGCAAGTACATCTGGAGCAGGGGAGGGTGCTCTCTCTGCTGCCGTCTATAGTGAGTCAGCTGGTGGGGTGGAGCTACCTCGGTTGACCTTGAGGAGGAGGTCCCTCTCTGAGTCCGAGGGGTTGAGAGTGCAGTGTTGGGGGCAGCGTCCTTCCCTTGTAGCCCGCAAGGGTTCGGGTAGGAGTCACAGCACCAGCCCTGTCTTCTTCCCAGGAGGGATCTCATCTCTCTTGAGCTAGGGGCTGCCCTTCTGGACCCATGCGGCTCTGGTCGCCTCGCAGGGGGTAAACCTTTTTAAGGCTCAGTCCTAACCATTCCAGCCCGGTTGAACGGCCGCTGACTGCATCACCCGACAGATCCTCCTGAGCTGTTAGGTCGCCTGTTCGGTTTCCCAGCCCTGGCAGAGGTCGACATCTTCCTCGGAAGTGTTTGGTCCCTCTGCCTCTGCCAACCCCTCCCTCTCTTCCAGGCCACTCTGGTCCTACAGGGCCCTTGACCTGGGAACAGTTCAGGGCTACGGCTACCCTATTCCCTGCCTATGTGAGATCCATGGACAAACAGGTGTTTCACTATTCTCCTGGGCAGCCAGTGCCTGACTCCTCGGTCTTGTCGGCTTCCACGTCTTCCTCACTTGAGGGAGAGGATCCTTCCGTCCACCTCTCCTCAGACTCTGACCAGACCAGTTATCAGCATTTCCTTTCAGGGTTAGTCGACAAGCTCCACATCACCAGACTCACAAGTCACAATCCTGAGTGGATGGCATGTGCCTTTTTAGGCGAATTCAGGGCGGCAAACCTGGTGGCACCCACCTGGCCCTCCCCCTTTAGGGAGGCGTCGTACCACGCATGAAGGTGTCCTTCAGTCCCCCTCACCAGTCCCGATGAACTGCCGGTGCAGGTATTACGTACCTACCGTAATTCTTGATCTTTCTGTGTATCTTCACCATTCATCACTGCTTCCTGCCCTCCATCCCCTCACCAGCCCCGATGAACTGCCAACGCAGGTATTGCACAGCACTAGGGTCTACATGAGCATTATCCCACCCCCCTTTAGGCATGATGATCCTGGACACTCCTTCCGGGCATAGATGCCCAAGACGTGACCAGCCTCCAGAGTCGGACTCTGTGGAGTTTGACTTTTGGGGGAGGAGAGTGTTTTCATCGGCACGTCTCTCTTTCTCTCTCAGCACATCAGGCCCATCATGCTGCCTATAACAGGCACTTACGATCCTTGCTAGGGCAAATCCTAGCATCTTTGCCTGATTCAGAGGCAACCAAACAAGCCGTTGCCATCTCCACACGTGGCATGGAGCTTGCGAGGCACCAAGCAAGGGCATCGTATAGCGCCAGTGAGGTGGCGGCCAGGCAAGCGGGGACCATTATCTGCATAAGGTGGACAGCATGGCTTCATCTATCCCGGTTATCACCTGTGGCCCGGCGAAGGGTGATTGCCTCCTCTTTCCAAGGAACCCACCTTTTTTCCTGCAGGGTGAGGTGGGAACTTCAGGGGTGACTTCCTTCTCCTAGCCACAGGAAGACCCCACCTCATCCAGACCAGTCCCAGGCCTAGTTAGGCAGTGTCTCCCCCACAGGAGGCTGAGGGACTTCCTTTCCTCTGGGAGGTACCAGGTCTCCGGGGCTTAGTAATTGCCCACCAGTGATGAATGGTGAAGATTGACACAGATAAGATATGAAAATTACTTACTTACCGTAATTCTTGATCTTTCTGTGTATCTTCACCATTCATCACTGCTTCCCGCCCTCCTTCCCCTCTTGGGCATCAGTCTCTGGGCAGTGCCTCCTCCCTGTTTGTTTTTCTCTAAGTTGAATTGAGGCCCTTGTGGTCTTCCTTCTGCTACCTCTTGGCTCCGCTCCTCTTCTAGGGGAGTCAGAGGTGTCTTGGGAAAGATGAGCAGGGGCACACCCTCTTTTCTTATGAGAGCTCACCAGGGCCTCTTTATCATACTGACGGGGTTTCCCTTTCCAGTTTGGTCTAAACTACTCTTGGGTTCGACCTCTTTGCTTGATCTCAAACCTTAGGGGTCCTCTTCGAGGTGGTGGTTGGAGGGGTACTGGTGACCCCTATCCTTCTCCAGGAGCTGCGACTCCCCTTTCTTTCTAACAGCTAAATCATGCGGTCTGTCCTTGTAGGGTCCCCTTCTGGAGGGTGAAAATCATGTACTCTAAGATGATCCCTTCCTAGTTTCGTCCTCTCCTCCTTTCGGAGGTGGGACACCTCTAAACTTCTGTGGGGAACTTGTTTTTGTCAGGAGGACCATGCAGCAGGGTGGGTCCTGTCTACACCTCAGGATTCTCTCAAGACAGGAGGGGGAGGCACTGGCCTCCAACTCATCTTGTACTTCACGGAGGACACTTTGAAATTGGTGCCTTGTCTTACCAATGCCTTCTGGACTTCAAGTCAGCCATCTCCCTCTAGATAATCCTTAAGACTTGAGGGTTTTTTTTCTTTCGCTCCCTTTTTCAGAGAGAAGAAATGTGGCTTTTAAACAGTAGCTGTAATTTCCTCAGTCCTTGGGGACCCCTGCGAATGAGTTACAATGTCTCCCTCCTCCTCTCTTCTCTTTCTCTCTCCTATCCTCTTTCTTCCTCCCTTACTCTGTCCCTCCCTTGCTTGCCCAGAGGTTGGGGTCCCCTGTCCCAAACTCCTAGGTTTCCTCTCTTCTGTCCTCTTGACCGGTATTATTCTTTCCTTGGTTTTTATGTCCTTTCCTTTTCCTATCCCTCAGGCTCCCTTGCCCCTTCCTGCCTTTTCTTTTCTGTCTCTCCGGAGTGCAGAACTGGGATGGAGGAGGAGTCAGCATTGGTTACTGGCCAACCTGCGAGTGCTACATAGTGCGTCAGCCTCAAGGATGGCGCCGTCATGGCGTCGACTCCTCCCTTTGCAAAAAAAAAAAAAATGCTCCTGCGGGGTCGTGATCCACCGACCAGAACCCACCAGTGATGAATGGTGAAGATACACAGAAAGATCAAAAATTACAGTAGTTACGTAATTTTCATTTCCTATCTATCAGCAGTTGGTGCTGTTCCAGATACTCCTGTAGCTGGTTGTAAACTAACCTTTTGTGAGTCTTGGCCAGGGAACTACACAGGGATATGGGGCGGTAGTTTTCCATGGGTTCATTGGGAACTCCTTGTGCATCAGGGCCACTAGGGCGATTTTCCAGCACTCGGGAACTCTCCCTACAATTAATGATTTGTTAACATTGCAATAGGGGAAGCAGTAACAGGGGCAGCTAGCTTTAGGAACTTTGGCTTGAGTTTATTGTGTCCAACTGATTCTTCAGCCTTTAATTGTTTTAAGAGGGGCAACAACTCTTTTCTCTTTACCATTCAGAAGTGAAATTCCAGGTATTGGCCCTCCATGTTAATTGGATAAAGGGAGTGGAGAAGAAGCACAAGGGTGGTGGGTGGGTGGGTGGGTGTGTGTGTGTGTGTGTGTGTGTGTGTGTGTGTGTGTAGTGGGGGTTTCAGCCTGTCTAGATCATAAAAAAAAAAAAAAAAAAAAGGTGTTGGAAGTAGTCAGTGGGGTCTCTCTAGGTCTTACCATCAGCCACAGTGTCACATTCCACTGAGCTAATGCAACGTTTTAGGCATGCGTTAATTTGTGTCCAGAACTGCTTGGGATCAGATAGATGTTTGTCCTACAGGTGTCTTAGATATTTTCTTGATTTAGCATTGCCCTTAACAACTACCATGATGTCATTTCCTAGTTAGCTAAACAATAGTTGATTCTGAATGATTAGTGCCTTTTAAGCATCAGGCTCTCAGACAAATCTTAAGTTTGATTTCTTCTGTTAGTCCTTTACTAACAGTAGAAGTACAATACCTTGAAAGAATTGTAAAACAGAATGACATTGCACCTCTATGCCTCTTCAGGACTTTTCTGCAACTACAGGTTTTAGATTCTTCATTTACTAAAGTTTTGCATATTATTTTAGATGCCATTTGAATTTAGACTTCTACGAGCACATTTAATTGCCTAGTACCATTTACAGTTTTTTTCATGTTTTTGTTCATTCTTTCTGAAGAGTTTTTATTTTTTTGGTGTGTGTTTGTTTCCTATAGTCCTGGCTTGTCCCTTTCTGTTGGCACCCCCAGCCCTACCACCTACCTTCTGCAGGACTACCCCCCCCCCCACACACACACACACTTGCCTTGGACCATCTGTGGTTTGTGGGTGCTGTGGTTGTTAGTGCGAGGCTTGTCTTATGAGCATATTTTCCACTCAGTTTCCCCAGGGCTGTCTGTGTGCAGTGACGTACATGGTGCACTGTGTTCTGTCTCCCCCAGTGAGTGCCTCTGCGGTGTTACCACCCAGCTTTAGTCAGGTGGCAGTCCTGCAGCAGAACGCACCAACCAACCAGCCCCACCCCAAAGTTAGAGAGCTGTCCATGGGATGTTCAGGCTGCCTTCACCTGGCCAGCCCCAGTGAACCAAGGTCATTCCCAAACTGGGTCGCTGTTATAGCTAGCAGAGTCACTGATGCTTTAGTATTGGGTCGATGAGTGGGTTTAAACAACCCCCCCCTTCCTATTTTGTCCCGACTCCCATTTACCCCGGAAAAGGCTCATGGCATTTACACCTGCACAAACTTAATATGCTCCATATTGATTGATTACTGCTTGTCAGTTAAGTTGAATATTGCATTGGAAAACACAATTTTGTTTTTATAGTCCCATATGTATTAGCCTAAGTACTAGGATATGATGTGTGCTATACTGAGAAACTCATTATGTTTGCTTGCACGCATGTGCAAGAAACATAGTGCCATCATCTGAGTTTTCGGAGGTGTGGCATCCCTCTTTCAATTCAGTCAGTGTGCTTGCAGGCGCAGCCCCAGTTCTCCAATGCCTGCTGGAGCTGTCTATGACAGCAGTCCAAAATGCAGTGGCATACAGTTGAAAGGGGGAGCTACGCTTCAGTGAGCAGCGATAAGATATCGCCTGCTCATGCGCGCGCCCCCTACACACACACACACATGCACGCATACTGCGTGCTTGCCCCCCCGCACTGTATAGCCGGGGGGGGGCCCAATCCCCCGTCGGCTGTGCTCGCGCCCCCAAACAGAGTTGTACATGCGCGCTGGGTGCCCACCCCAGTGTGGCTACACATGTATAGCTGACGGGGTGGCCAATCCTTCGTCAGCTCACTGCTCACCCCAGGTACAAGGGTGCCACGCTGAGAGCCCACCCCAGCATGGCAAATGTCTCGTCTCCTCCTTTGTTTAAAAAAAAAAAAAAAACCTGCAACACAAAAAGCGGTCCTCGCTGTCTCTGCCCCCACCCGCGCCACCCACTGCAGCACTGCCTCCACACCCCCCTCACCCCATACTTACCTCCTGACCGGCGCGACGATCTTCGTGGACCGGGAACAAGTCTGCACTCTTCAAAGCGATCATGAACTGAGGAAATGCTGGTAAGCTGTATAATGTAATGAATAGGTTTTTCAACTTTGCTGCATATCTCAGGCATTTTTTGGAACTTTGGCACCAAATTTTCAACATGGGGTTTTTGGGACCCCTCCTCATGAATTCTGTCACTGTCATGGCGTTAATCGGGCCCGAAGGGTGATTTCACAGTCACTGCACGAAATCACCTTTTGGGACCGATTAACGAAATGACAGTGCCAGTGTTCATAAGGCGGGCTTTCAAAAAGCCTATGTTGAAAATTTGGTGAAAAAATTCCTAAAAATGACTGTTTTACGAGCATGTGTTGCGCTGTTCCTACGCACGGTCGTAGGTTCGCGAATTTTCAATATTTTTGCTCTGGATTTTCAACATTGCCATTTGACCACACCTCCTTATGAGTAGTACAGCTGTCATTTTTCACATCTCACCCAAAATGTGTTTCCGCGCATGTAGCGCAAAGTGGCTTAGTCGGTGTGCGAAATCAATGTATGGGACACGTTAAGAAAATCACAGTCATACTGTTCATGAGCAGAAGTGTTAAAATGGCTATGTTAAAAATTTGGTGAAAAAATTCCCAAAAATGACTGTTTTACGAGTGTGCATTGCGCTGTTCCTAAGCATGCTCGTAGGTTCGCGAATTTTCAATATTTTCACTCCGGATTTTCAGCATTGCCACTTGACCACACTCCTTTTTGAGCAGTATAGCTGTCATTTTTCACATCTCACCCAAAATGTGTTTCCACGCATGTAGCGCACAATGGCGCAGTCGGTGTGCTAAATCAATGTATGGGACACATTAAGAAAATCGCAGTGACACTGTTCATGACCGGAGGTCCCAAAATGCCTGTGTTGACAATCTGCTGAAATAATTCCCAAACTAATTACATTACGGGCACGCTTGTACAGTTTCTAGCTTTACCGTGACTTCACTAGTTTTTTTATTATCGGCAGATTTTCAACATTGCCATTTTTACACCTCCCATGAACAGTACAGCTGTCATTTTCACATCCTGTTCAGAATGTGTTTTTGCCCTGTAGGTGACAAATGCTTACGCTGTGCAAAGCAGCTTTGACTAACAAACTGATATTGCCACTGTTCATGAGGTGGGGGTCACAAAAACCCATGTTGAAAATCTGGAGAAAATACTAGCGAATGCCTGAGGCGTTAGGGTTTCCGACCACACACCCACCCTGTAGAGAATGACAGGCATCAGGGCTGTGACTTGGGATTGTCACCTGCAATGCTCATACCATTCCACCCACACACACCCTGCAGCCACTGAGAGGCATCGAGGTGTGCCAGACTCTTTCGGCCCCAAAGTTCACCCCATTCTCCTATACGCACCCATCTCACAATATTTCCTGATGGAATGGGGTGCATAGGACCAAAGACCCAAGACACACCGTGACACTTATCAGGTCTGCAACGGTAATGCGTGATGAAATGGCATGGCCGTTATGCCTGACGACCCAAAGGCACACCCCAATGCCTGTCACTATCTGCAGGGTGGTGATGGGGTTGGCTTCAGTTCAATACTTCACTGCCATTCCTATTATGCAGCTCTGTAACTCCTACACTACCAATGCCAATGCCAGCAAGCAAACATTCGGCATTGACAAATGCTTGTTTTTTTATCTGTGGTCCTGTTATCTGCCTTAAAATGAGAATCCTTTTCAGTGCAACAGTGATTAACAAAGTGTGAGCTTTGATAAACTCCGACAGCATCAGTGACTCCATAAACTGCATGCTTGATTCTGGGGCCAGAACATTTGGAAGATCTTAACTCCCTAGTAATGATTCCTGGAACCGTGAATGTTGTTTGAGACTGCTGATCGCAGGAGCAGGGGAGTAAAAGATGCACCATATTTTTCACTCCAGCTTTTTAAACTTGCATCCCCATTACCCATTTCTGTACAAAGGGACTCCGAACATTTTTGTGTGACTCTTGGAAAATCTCCACAGAGAACTCGCACTCTTCAAGGAGACTCTTGGAAAATCTCCACAGAGAACTCGCACTCTTCAAATTTGAAAAGATCTACCCAAACCATTGTA
The DNA here is from genome assembly GCA_016271365.2 of Neoceratodus forsteri. NCBI lineage: Eukaryota > Metazoa > Chordata > Ceratodontiformes > Ceratodontidae > Neoceratodus > Neoceratodus forsteri. The sequence goes on along the minus strand of CM057454.1, from coordinate 243,915,545 downwards.
TAGGGGGGTCAATCTGTAATATGATACATTTTGAAACTAACAAAAGAATAAACCTAGTAAATGAATGCATTTGTGCATCAGTTTTCCCAGTTCCCAGTATGGTGTATTTTCTTGTAAAACCAGCATAGAGATATAACTGAAAAATTCTAATCCTGTTAAAAGACTACATCTGTTATGCACTAAGACCGTTGCTTTTAGCAGTTCTTCATTGCTGTACCAAATAAGCGTATAGAAGCAGTTGCTGTGAAAGCGAGTTGGCTCTAACCAGCTATCGTTTGTTCTCCTTGTAGCATCTTCTGGGCTGTGCTTGCTCACCCATCTGCTTCAGTACTACATTCAGCAAGGGCTGTGTGTGCTGTTGGATTTTTTTGATTTTCCATCTGCTTGCCTGTTTCCCTGTTTTGACTTGCTATCTGTCATGGTGAGCACTAGTTTCACACCTGTCCGTTGGTGATTTTTAAATTTAATTATTATTTCTCACACTCTGGCCACCCCCCGCTCAGTTAGGGCCCATCCTACCCCTCAGTGTCTCTGGTACTTACCCTTGAGTTTCAATCCCATTGGCTCAACACAACACCCCATGGACAGCTCTCCTCATCTGGGGTGGGGGGGTGCGTAAGCTCCCAACACTCTAGTGACTCAGAGAGGAGACTGGGCGTACACAGGCTGGAACCATGAAAATAGAGAGGGCAGAGGTGGTAGTGGATATCTGCGGGATGTGTGTGGGAGTACGCATGTCCTTGCTTCCAGGGGGAACCACACAAGAAGAAAACCCTCCGGCAGGTGCAGAATGAAGCCTGGGATCCACGGGCCCTCAGCACCGCTGAAATGACTGCATGCAAGTCTCGGCGGGGGCTCAGAGGGTGATCTCGGTCTCTCCTTGAAGAAGTCCCACCATGAGGGGAAGGTCATGGTCCTCCCAGACTGGGCAGCAGTGGAAGTGCCAGAGGGTGAGGGATGAAGGGATCTGGGGGCTGGCAGGGGGATTCATTCCCGCCCTGTCCAGGAGAGCAATAAACAGAATAAATAAAAAAATAAATAAAAAATAAAAAAAGTGGTGGCATTGGCCCTCGTGCATGGAGGAAGAGAGCATCCTCTGGTATGCTTGATCGTACCCCCCCTTTGGGCAGTTACCGATGCCCAGAGCTAATTCCTGAACTTGGTGGCCCGCATTGTGAGCGATAGTTCTATCACTGTGTTGACAGGCTGGCCCTACCCACTGGTGCTTGATAAGCAGCTGACAACAGTGCCACTGTTGGATTGACTTGCATATGGGATAATTATGGAGTCTGCACCCTGAACCTAGGATGCCCAGATGCAGGACCCCTTGTTCTTTGCGACTGTGGGCTCCTAGACTTCTGTGACAGTTTGCTTGGTGCAGTGGCATGGGTTACTTGCTCATGTGGCAGAATGCAGCTCATTCATTGGCTATGATATCTTGTGATGTTATAGATGACATGAGATATTGAGCATGAAAGAGGGCCTCAGATGAAAGTGTGGAATGGAACCAAGTACTATGGAAAAACAGCACATTTTAAAGAAAAGTCACCAATCATATGGCATTTAGTGGCACTACATAAAGTCTGTGGCATTGTACGAGTTCTGCGGTCAGTTCTGCAGCCACAGAGTTGCCGAATTCAAGGAGCTCTACCTATATAGAAGTGCACTACTGTTCCACCAGTTAGCTCAGCTCTTTATTGAATCCTTTTGCTACTGTTTGTAATGCCAGAAGCTGTTATACAGTTGGCAGTTATTTCCTTTTTTTATAAAATGGGCTTCAGAATCCTAGTAACTCCATTGGTCTGAATGCACCACATGACCATTTGTTAATCTCGTATATAAACAGTTCATAACTAACCTGCCATACCGTACCTAGCAACAACCTAACTTTATACTTTTTTAATACAAAAATCCACAACAAGACCCCCGAAGGCTACCTCTAGCTACCCAGAATTGCATGCAAATTAGTCACATGCTTAGGAGGGAAAGGGTGCTGCCAGAGCCATAGCAGGAACGAAAACATGAGTGGTGCACTTCTGAGAATAGATGCAGGCTGAAGTAAGACTAGAACATTTTTTTTTTCATATGCAATAAATGGAAGTGTAGCACAGGCTTACACCAGCATTTCATGTCTCACACAGTGATGCTTCGTCAGTGGGTAGAGACTTGTCAAACAGTGCTACATTTTATATGGTCGATGGTGGATATAATTTGGATATATGAATAGTGCTGAAGTACTTACAGGTAAGTTCTTGCATTGACTTTTGACAGATAAAGCGGGTTCGTATAGAACTGGCTCGCAAACCTAAATATGTGAACAACTTTTAATAATAATGATAATATAATAAACTTTATTTGTATGGCGCCTTTCAAAAACCAAGGCACCTTAACAATATTAAAATCACAGCATCAACAAAACAAGCATCTCAGCAGCAAACAATATGTTCAAACTGGTATCATCCATTAATTAATCACCAAAAGCTTGGTACCACAAAAACGTTTTTAATGCCTGCTTAAATCCTTCCACAGTCGTGCACTTACATAACCGATGGGGTAGAGAATTCCAAAGGGTAGGGGCGGCGTAGATAATGCCCTCGCCCCAAAAGATTTCAGACACTATTCTTAAACCCCCACTTTGTTAAAAAAAAAAAAAAATGATGACACATCTAGTACACAGTGAAGGGGAGTGGACGAAAAAAGCAGGGTGGGTTAGCGCAGATTTGAACCCATACAAACATGCTAGTGCACAAACTACTCAGTTGGGTAAACTTCCCTTGGGGTGACAGACGCACTGCCAGAGCCTGAAGTATAGCTTCATAAATGAAGTAAGTTTAAATGAAGGAAATGCAATATGTATCTTGCAGCTCTTGAAGGGCGCAGAGAAAATGTGTGATAGATAATGAACTTTAATATAAAAAAGTAGAAAGAGATATAACGCAGTAATAAATTTGAAGAATTATACTTGCATGTCAACAAAATTAAGTAATCAACTGGATACACACAAGTCACTTAAGAACCAAAACTAATTTCATTAGCAAAATGGGTGAGGACATACTGTATTTATGTCGGGTCCTGTAAATAGCCTATAAAACAGAAATAAGAAAGACACAAAAAAATCATCGAAATTAAGCAACAGACTACTTATTTCCACTATTGTTGACCAAATAAAAAGGAAAAGCAGGAAAGGTACACAATACTATACATAGAAAGGTTACAGAGATCACATAAATAGTACACTATCCAGGTGGTCATTCAGACCATTTGGCTAAAGTGCTCTAAGTAAGGAATAATCCACGGTTGGGTATGCAGCAATATTGTAATCACTGAAAAACCTGGGTGGGTTGTGAGGCCTGAGGTGCAGCTGAGGGCTTTCAGACACTCAGGAAGCGAGGTTATTACAGCAGTGATGCATACCTGGAGTGGATTGTTACACTTAAAACATTAGTAAAATGGTCAGAAATGTTATAAGGGTGACTGTGCACCTTGACTCACTCTGCAGCAAAATATTGGGCCAGTTTCCTCCTCTTTTTAAGAGGTACAACATGGTCGATGCCCGTGAATCAGAGATGTTGTGGATCGCAGTTGTGATAATTCAAAGAATGTAAGCTAAGAGGGACATCAGATGGGGTATTGGTCACTGACCATGCATGTTACTGGATTCTTTTCTTGGGTCTAATTGTTCAACCAACATACAGTAATGTACAGGAACATAAAATGACATATACCACAAAGGTAGTCTGTTAGTTGCTAAATTGCCTAATTTCGATACGTGGGTGTCCATCTAAATGGATAAATTCTTTACCGTGCATTGAAAACCTACAAATATTGTCACATCCACAATATTTTCACGTCCACAGTGATAATTGCCTACAGGTCTTGGTAAAAACCATGATGGCTGTAAAATTGTGGGAGGTGGCACATAGTGAATACTGGTCACTAAGTCTTCAATGTTCTTGCCTCCCCGATGCAAACTCCTAGTGTTTCCAATATCCAGTATAAGCACCAAGCTAAGGGTCACAGCTGAGGATGTGCCAGTAGTTTGATACTGTTTGGCTTAAAGCAGCAGTACTACCAAATCAGGAAGTAAGCTATCAAAATTCTGTTTTCGGCTGTAAGCATGTGGCCAAAGTTCCAGTTTCCATATCTGTAAATGTTTTTTTTTTCCAATCGTCTTTAGTTTTTTAGATATTTGCAATTTATTTGAAGTGCTGTAGCGCTACAACAAATATGGCTGCTGACTAATTTCAGCTGCGCTTTTTCTTCAGGTCACATCACATCTTTACACAACAGCAGAGGGACCCTCTGCTGATCATTCCCGATGTCCCTGCAAGTCATATAGATGTGCAGTTGGCAGCAGAGGGGTTCCAGTGCAACATGCTTAGTGGCATAAATGTAAATAAAAGCAGAGAATAACTGAGCAAATTACTTGGCGATAGTACAATGCCGTCGAGAAAGAGTACCAGGTATATGATTAGCAGGGCACAGGGAATAAACTATCAAAAAAGCGCAGGTTTTTTTTCCGTAGTACTGCTGCTTTAAGATTAAATTTAGTTGATTTCAGTGACAGAAGCCATATCATTTCTTGTCCTGCATTTGGGAATTATTAAATCACTTTGATTGCATTGCTGGGCTCTAGTAAAGGAGTACTGCAGTTAAAATTTGCAAAAACATGTGTTGTGCAGAGCGTTTTCTTTTGTGTGTATAGTCCTGGTGTGTCCTTCTTTTTGTTTATTTTTTTATAAACTAGCCTGTTTATTTATATGGTAGCTTTATGGCCCCTGAGGATCTCCATCTCAGTAAGCTTTATTGTCTTCTCTTTCCTACAGTACCTCCTGTCCCATGTGACAGTGTTGCATGTGGGAACACTGATTCAGCAAGTACTAAAGATAGGAGTCCAATGTTCAGGCCTCCTCTGAATAGTTCTAAGTCAGTATTTTTGTTTTGTATGTGTGTGTCAGGTCTAGCTAGCAAGAGTAAATGTTTTGCTTTTAAAAATTGGCATTTCATTAAAGTACACACAGCCATAAAAAGCACACAAATCATCCCAGATCATCAGTGCTTTTATCAGTAAAGACTGTAGCTGTTTTCTTACAGAATAACCCACTTGATTAGCTCTCAAGTATTTGCTAAACTGCAAATGCAGCCATTAGTGCTCACTAGATAAAGAAAGTTACTCAATATCACAGCTCTACTGTGGTAAAATGGACTCTGAACCAGTCCTTGCTGAATCCATGATCCCAGATACATCACTGTCACGTCACGTGGGACAGGAGGCATTATAGGAACAAGAAAAACAATAAACCATGCTAAGATGGAGATCCCTAGGGGTCATAAACTACCATAAAACTAGCAGGATAATGTAGAAAACTCCTAATAGCAGATAACGGGAATGACACACTAGGAATACACACACAAATCAAAACACTCTGCATAACATATGTTTTCGTAAATTCTGCAGGACTCTCGGTAGGATTTTCTGTTTGGGGATCTGGGACTTTTTTGTAGAAAAAAAATGAGGGTCTGCAGCTAAAAGGTGGGAGTCCCAGCAAACATTGTGGGGGGTCCCCATTGAAATTAAAGTGAGCCATGCCCCCGCATGTTTGATGTGAGACTCTGGACAGCGCGGGGGTGCGCTCCATTAGTTTCCATGGGGCCGACCTTGATTTTTAGTGTTTTAGAGGGCCAGTTCAAACAAATTATGGTCACTGCTTAACTAATAAGGACCTTGTTAGTTGAGTGGTGACCTTAACTTGTTTGAATTGGCTCTATAAAACATTAAAAATCATGATTAAAGAATGGCCCCATAGAAACCAATGGAACACACTCCAACACTCTCTGGAAGTAGGGACCTCACAAGTGAGCATCTCTGGGACTTTCGGGAAAAATGTCAGTGTCACTCACACACACACACACACACACACACACACACTGTTTTGGTTCAGTTTTGAAAATCTGTGTTTCGAGATGGCCACTACTGTACTGTTGTGGCAGTGTCAGTGAGAAGATGTCACCGATATCTGCAGCACAGGAGGAAGAGACGCGCAGCTAGAACATCACTCTTAGTACTACAGTTAATGAAGGAGCCACAAAAAGAAGCACAAATGTCAGAAGCTGGAAATATAAAGGTTAGTGACTGCTGAAGGAGTGAGCAGCTGAGGGAGGGAACGAGGGAGCAGTTGGCAGGTTGGTGGTTCAGCAAGGGAGCGAGTGGACGGTTGGCAGGAATGCTACATTGCTAATCGGCCGTTGATGAGGAAAGCGATCAAGTGGGTGGGGGAAGATTGTGGCAGGCATAGATTTGTTGCATTTTTTTATGTGCTGTGTCCAGCTTGCCAGCACTTGATGTTAGCCGTGTGCCAGACACTTTCAGCGTACGGCTAACAACCAACCAGGAGCTTCAAAATCAAGAGCCCATTTCATAATGTTAGATCCGCCATAGCCGTGAGGTGGCGAAGAATGGTATATTTGTTTTATCACAGAAATGTGAAACTCAAATTTAGGTCATCGTTCAAAATACCGACAAAGCTGTCTATTTTTGATTATCCCTGCCACACAACCAAGACATCATCAATACACAGGCCTCAGTAGACTTTGTTGTCAAATTAGGGATTGGTATGGGGATCAGAGATAACCCCTCTGCCCACCTATCCAAAAATAGATTGGATAGGAGAGGACTTTGGTGGTCCCCACTACCGCACTGTACCTGCAAGTAGATCTGATTTCTCAATGTGGAAAAAAAATGATATGCAAGAATAATATTGACAGCAGTCACAATTAAATCAGGCAGCATATCACAGTATTCTGTTTGTTCAAAAACACGTTGTCGGCTCTAGATTATGTTCAAGTCATGCATGAATGATTTGTACAGGAATGCAAAGATAGTCACCTAAAAAAATAGTCATTGGACCAGGAGAACCCATCGAGTTTATTTAAAACACCAGTTGTGTTTTGAAGGAAGGAGAATATTGCTGACCATTTTTTTGAAGAAAATAATCAACAAAAACTGATATGTGTTCTCTAAAGGAACTATTACTGGAAATAGTTGGCTGTCTAGGTGGGTTCATCTGGTTCTTGTGATTCTTGGGTAAAAGTGTAATGCAATTTTTACTTTATATTGCGCCCCTTTGCTGGCGCTTGGGTGCTTTACGTAAAATACAATGACTAGCAATGGTATACATCCACTTTTAACCCAATAAAATAACGATCAATAATAAAATCATAAACATAATTAAAAAATAATTTGGGGGCATACCTTGTTTCATTAGCAACAGTACAGTTTCTCTCCTTTAGCTGCCGGCTGACCCAATTATGTCCCAACCTTCCCATCTTTCCTAGGTCTTACCTTCAGTCCGGGAGGTCCCCACAGATTATCCTTTCTGGTGGTGCTGGGAGGGAGGGATTTTGCCCCCCCTCCCTGCAAACATAATCCAGATATTTTGAAAAAGTGCCTAGTATGGGGCCTGCAGAGGGTCTGGCCATCATCTGACTTGGCTGAGGTTTTTCTCCTTTTTTTTTTTTTTTTTTTCTCCCCAGGTTTGTCCATTGTGCAGTGATGTGATATGCATGTGTATCAATATCTGAGGGGTAGGCCTTCCTACTACTGGGAAAATCACACTGTGCTGCCATCTGGCTTGCTTCCGTCAGGTGGCAGGCTGGTAGCGGGATGCAGCATCCCCCCCTCTGTGATGGAGAGCGGTCTGTGGGACACTGCATCCTTTGTCCTGCAGCCAGCCCCCAAGTGACCAGAGTCCATTTCGGAACCTGGGTCATCAGCGTAGCAAGCAATATTGCTACCACTGTGCTACCAAGTCAGCTCATCAGTGGATGTTTAGTTCTCTCAGGTATTTTCAAAACCACTTTTGTTACTATTTCTGTAGTTAATGACTCGAGTCAATAAATATGGCTGCCACGAGCAATTTTTAAAAATCTCTTCCATGGTGGTTACTTTTTAACTGGACAAACTAGGGTGATAACTGTTGATGTATTAGGATGGTGCAAGCACACATTTCTGATGTAGACAGAACATCACCATAACAACATACCTACATTTTCTAAGTGGGTATGACAAGAAACAGGAACTTTACCTGTATCACTGTAAAGGGATGAAAAAATGAAGAGAAACATGGCATGGATATATTCATGTTTTGGCATGATGCAATATAATACATAAAATGCCATCATACATTTTCTTAAGTAGCATAAAAACAGAGACCGTGATGGCAGAAAAAGATCAATGGCCCATCCAGTCTGCCCAGGTTCCCTATCTAACCCAGTTATCCACAACTAGCTTGAACCACAAAACACTTAGTTTAACGCTGGCTAATACCTCTCTTTCAAAAGAGAACTATTCAGTTAGCTCTTCTGAGGACGGCTCCTGCTCCTGACATCTCCTACTCTCTATGCTCTCACCTTTTCACACCAAGTCCTCTAGTTGTTGTGTAATCTTCTGCTTGTTCCCTATATTCTCTTCTAGCTCGTCGCCTTCTTTTGGTTTGGTTTTTCTCTGGATGTTTTTGCTAGCATATATTTAATGCACTACCCCTACTGACTGCTGTTTCATTCTTCTATTACTGTGTCCCAAATCCCCTTATTTATTTTACGACCACTAATTGTTTAGATTACTTTTGCTATAGTCTGCTCATAGATATTGCCTTATTGTATGTATTTTATTTGTACCTTACTACTGCCTGTTCTTTTGGCAGCTGTTTACAGACTTCTGTACCTTCTTTGCACTCTGCTGATTGTATTATTGTTTTGTTTGTTGTTGCCCATTATTGTAACTCTTCTGGGTTGTACCTGAAAATAGGCATTTATTTGTCAAGTGTACTTACCTGGTAAACAACAGCTTACTGTCTTAAGTAAATAAATTATTAGCAGCCCTTTTACCTTTATAGTTTCATATGAAGGTGAAACTAAGACTGATTTAAAAAAAAAAAAAAAAAAAAAAAAAAATTATTATCCAGTTGGTTATTCTTCATCTAGGAATAATGGTGGCCGTGGTGCCATCATCCTGATACATTGTTGGTCTACTCTTGACAAGACCTTAGAGTTTGATGACTGATGCTGGCTAGTTGTTTCTGGCTTATCATTATGCAGGTGGGTAAAGCTACCCCGTTTCACACAAAATCTATGGTTGGATCTACAAGGAAGACCATATCTAAAACTCCCCTCAACAGTGAAATGCTAATGCTCTGAACATGCTGTTTTGATCTGTGTGTTCAGCCACAGAGTCCTGATTTTGTGTAGAAAAAAATATTCTTTTTCTAATACTGAGGCCGGCAGAATACTGCTGAACAAACTGGGTACTGAAGTAAGGTCTTTTAGAAAGGCTTTGTATGCCGGCTCAAGTGACAGTCTACTAATTAAATGTTGAGACATCATTGCCAAGACCTTGAGAACTGGACATGTTCCATGAAGCATTTCCTTTAAAAATGTTGAAAGTGCAAAAAAATGAAAAGAAGACAAGAATGGGAAATGCAGTCATTAGAAGCGGGGTTTTGTTTTTCTTGAAATCAGGTTTTTGAATACTGCTTGATTTGCATGAAAAAGTAATACACTGGATTTGTTGCTTTTTTTGCAGTTCCAAATCCATTCTTTTTATTTTAATTTTTCCAGGAAATAAAAAATAGGCCTTTTTGTAAGCTCTGAATTGCTGCCCAGAAAAGAGAAAGAAAACCTACCAAAGACGCTTTGTAAATCAACCAACTATTCAGTACAGAGGGTAGGGATGTGATGTAAAAAACTAAGCAGGATTTACCTTGGTTAGTGCTATGTTTTTAATATCTCTCTTAATTTGAATTTGGTAAAGGATGCAGAAACAAGTTCACTTCTGTGCAGGTTTGAGTGCTAATGTACAATGACTCTTTAATAATTGTCATTAATTTTTTCACCTTGCGAATGTGATATTTTCCTTCTTTGCAGTGCTTTTGACTTACTAAAGATGCAGAGTTTTCAGTAGTTCAGACAGAAAACATCTGTGGTTATATGAAGTTGCAAACGACCAGCTTTACCTTGCCTGAAAATTATTTTCTTTTATCTCTCGCCAAAGTCCTGTGCATTCATTTCTCATATCGTTTTACTGAATCTTGATAAAATTAGCCAGTCCAGGTAATCTTGTATGGTGTTTGTCGTGAAATGCCTAAAGGCAGTTTACTAAAATCAACAAGGCGCACACACTCGTATTGCAGGGACAGTTTGCAGACCAATGCGGCAGCTATTAAAGGAAAACTCTGGTAATACTAACCTCCTACCCGATGATGGTAGCTCACGACAGCTTTCTCCCCGGATAAAAATATTTTTTTTTTTTTCAGGGTTTACTTACTTTTTATTTTGTAAACTCCCCAATTGCCAAACATGCCGGATGTTGTGCAGTTCCATTTCAGGTACTAGTGCGGCGCCGTACAGCTCGTCCAAATACAAAATGTATTGGGATGAAAGGTGCAGTGCCGAGCCAGTACCTGAAATGGAACTGCACAGCATCTGCTGTTTGGCGATCAGAGAGCTTACAAAATAAAAAGAAAGTAAGTAAACCCTGAAAAAAAAATGTTTTTATCCGAGGACAAGCATAATCGTGGGCTACAGCTTTTGGGGATAGGAGAGTTAGCATTACCAGAGTTTTCCTTTAAGTACTCAAAAAACACCTGCATGGAGGCATATGGAACTGCTTTAGAACCAGCTTGATTGGAGAGTGGGATGTTGGACAAGATTCTGGGGATAGCCTCTGCTCTTTTCAAATGGTTTTCCACAGCCATTTATGGCACTTGGGCTTCCTGGTTTCTTTTCTCAACTTTCCTGGATAGGGAAATTCCTGACCAACTCTGCTTCGTCTGGTCCCACTTAGAGCGATAGCTCTGGGACAGTTTATCTGGGAATAGGTATCTCTGCAGCCAGTGTTGACCACTCAGATGTGGGATCAGAGGCTTGTGAATGGGCTGTATGAGAGCCTCACTCACTGAGTGAGGAGGGGGAAACACAAAGAATAAAAAAAAAAAGTTTGAATTGTACATTTTGTATTAGCCGAGACGTGCCAGTCAAAATATTGTAACAAGGTGTATTTATTCATAGCCGTACATTAATAGAATCTCTGGTTTGTGAGCTGGTACCTGTAACCATGTACTAGATTTGAACTGTTCTGCTTGTACTAACCCACATGCCTCACATTATTCTCCCTTAAACCATCAGATCCTTCTTAATCTGCTGACACGTTTAGATACCTTGGCTCCTGATCTGCACCTGTTTGGCTCTTTTCTTGCTTGGAAAGGATGTTTTGTCAAGATTGTGTTCTTTTTTGACTCTGTGTACTGTTTGTCTTTCATCATTTTGACCCCTTCCAGCCTGGGAGTGGGTCCCAAGGTGGTAGTTTACCAGCCTGGGAGTGGGTCCCAAGGTGGTAGCCTGGGTAAAACATTGGCTGAACAACAGGACACAGAAGGTAATTGTAAATGGAGTCCACTCTGAAGAAAGAGGGGTTACTAGTGGGGCACCGCAGGGTTCAGTACTGGGTCCAGTCCTTTTTAATGTCTCTAAGTGACATTGCAGAGGGACTGGAAGGAAAAGTATGCCTCTTTGCAGATGACACAAAGATCTGCAACAGGGTTGATACACAAGGAGGCTTGGAAAGGATGAGTAGGGACTTGGCAAGGTTGGAGGAATGGTCAGAAGTATGGCAGCTTGGATTCAGTGCAAAGAAGTGCAAAGTAATGCACCTGGGAAACAAAAACCCAGGGTAAGATTACACAATGGGGGGGTAGTAACAACAACAAAAATGGAAAGAGACCTAGGGGTAATCATATCAGATGACCTTAGGGTTGGCAAGCAATGCAAGAAGGCGGTAGGGAGGGCTGGGGGGATACTGGGATGTTTAGGGAGAGGTATCACCAGCTGAAAACAGGAAGTTGTTATCCCCCTGTACAGACAGTTGGTGAGACCCCATCTGGAGTACTGTGTCCAGTTCTGGAGACCCCACCTCTGCAAGGACATAGACAGGATGGAGGCAGTTCAGAGGAGGGCAACTAAAATGGTGCAGGGTCTGCAAGAGAAGCCATACGAGGAGAGACTAAAGGAGCTTAATATGTATACTCTTGAGGAAAGGAGGGAGAGGGGGGGCATGATAAATGTTTAAGTACCTCAGTGGAATCAACAAAGTCCAAGAGGGTAGCATCTTTCAGAAAAAGAGATGTACAAGAACAAGGGGACACAATTTGAAGATAGAGGGGGGACGGCTCAGGGGTAATGTGAGGAAGTATTTTTTCACAGAGAGGGTGGTGGATGCATGGAACAGCCTTCCTGAGGAGGTTGTGGGGTCTAAAACTATGGAAGAATTCAAGAATGCATGGGACAGACATAAGGCAATTTTTGTGGGGGGTACGAAGAAATAGGCTGTTGGTTAAATAGGATCTGCAGCTTATCCTCTAGGTAGGGAAATGGGCAGACTAGGTGGGCCAAGCGGTCCTTATCTGCCGCCAAAGTCTATGTTTCTATATTTCCATGGATCGCTTTTTGCTCAGTGTGGTGTCTCAAAACAAACACTTCATGGGGTTGTGGGTGGGGAAGGTTAAGCCGTATCAGGCTAGATACATTTCTGGACTGTTTAGGTCGGGAACAATTATTAGCAAAAGACTGTTAAAGGGGTATTTATGAGAAATGCATGACTGCTCGCCAGGCAAGGTTGGACCAGTCCAGTCCTTCCAGGAACTCTTCTTCAGGTGAGAAAACTAAGGCCTCTTCCCACAGTTCTGCTTACCAGCATTTATTTTTAAAGTTTCCTAGGAAAGAGGAGGGTTTATTTCTGTCACATATAAAAGATCAGTACCATTCCCTGAGCAGGTAATGTGGTTCTTCAGTTGATGCATAGGGTGGTGAACACCCTGTAAATATGGTGGCTCTGGGAACGAAGGTTGAAGAATTGAAGAATTCCTGAATCTGAAATATCTTGATAGTAACATAAAAACATAGAATTTGACGACAGACAAAGGACCACTTGGCTCACCTAGTCTGTTCATTTTTCTTACCTACTGTAACACTGTAGACCATAATTGATCTCCGGCTTAGTCCTTCTTTCCCTAATGACTAAGATTCCCTTATGTCTATCCCATGTGTTCTTGAATTCCACTACAGTTTTTGCACCTACCACCTCTGCAGGAAGGCTGTTCCAGGCATCCACCACTCTTTCTGCGAAGAAGTACTTCCTTACGTTTCCCCTGAGTCTACCCCCTCTGGTTTCATATTATAGTATTTCCATATCAAGTTCCATATCCATTAGAAAACACCGGCAGTTGGGCTCCAGAGGGCATGCAAATAAGTCCTTTCTGAGCCAGTCCTTGTGGACCCCACCCCAAGGAATGAGAGGGAAAAATTTCACAGACCGGAACAAAAAGAGAAAGAACAAGCAGAGTACAGTTGACAGTTCCCAGCTCTGGTATCAAGACACCCTTAGAAATTTTCTCTAGTTCCAGTGACTAGTGCTCACAGAGTTCACAGCTATCTGTCTCAGTGCTTCATAATCTTTGGACAAGCAGCTAGTCCTTGTGGTTCTAGGTTTCTTACCTTGCCCAGTGGGAGAGGATGCAGGATTATTTTTTGGAGGGGGGGTTGACCATGGTTTCAGTATAACCTCCACATGACTACAGCTATGTTTCCTCAGTAAAGCACCCCATAAATGAGGATTCTAGGATCGCGGATATGTTGTTCTAGCCACACTTCTTGGCAGGTACCTTGCCACTTTAAGATGTGCTGGAAAGTCTTCAAGCTGGCTTCTCCCACCCACCCGGGTGTTATAACCCTCGGCTCCGCCCCATGATGCCAGATCTTCCTTTCTGCTGGAAGGTTCAGGTTCCATCCTTAGCGCTTCCGCATGTAGTAGGCCCTGGCTCTAGAATCTTCGGATTAACTTCCAAAACATATTTTAAAACTCTCTCGAGTTTCGTCTTCGCATTCTTTTCTCACTACCACGATGGAAGAAAAATTGGTTCCTGGGTTTCACCGGTGCCCCTGCGGGCAGAAGATGTCTCTCACTGATCCATACGCTGCGTACGTCTGTCTGGGACACAATCCATGATCTGCAGGCTTGCGATCTCTGTTGGTCATTTTCACCTTCGGTTCTGGAAGACCATGCTGCCCGACTTCAGCTGGGGCGATCGGAAAAGCGCTACCCGCCAGTTAAATCCAAGGATGCCCGTTGAGTGGTCTCCTTGGCTGTGGGGTCCACCGAGCAGCTGGAACAGCGTAAGGCCTTCGAGGAGGAGGCGGCTGAGGCCGCGGCGGACTCCTCTTCGGCTTCGGCCTTCATTCTGCTACAACTTGGATCCTCCTATTTGGCTTTCTTCAAGGAGTTGTGCCAGTCTCTCTCTACCAAGGGAGAGGGCCCTTCGGGGTCGCATGTTTCGCACTCTCGGAAGAAGGAGTCGAAAAAGGACAAAGTCCTTCGTCGACACTCTTGGAACTGGAGCGGTCCGCTCACAGAAACCCTGTTCGACTTTGGTACAGAAGTCGTGGCGAGGCTGCTGGTTTCATGGTAACCCGTCAGACCAGTTAGCGCTGGGGCGCCTGTCGGCCTTAGCCGAGATTTTCTTGAGCCACTTGGCGGGTTGTTGCCCGATCTGGCTGGACGACTCTTATTTCGGACTCCGGTGCTTCCAGTGTCCTCGGACGGGTTGGCTCAGCCCGCTGGGTAGGACCGCCTGCCAGGAACCTGACCCAGGAGGTCGCGGGTTTCCCAGCCTCTCCTTCTGAGGTCCTGTTGGCCCCACCGGACGGTGGAGGTCATGGATTCTCGTTCTCTCGTTGATGTTGGACAAGACTCACCCTTGTTGGCGATCTCACTCCCGACGCCATGGTAAGTGGCGGCGCTGCTCCTTGTCTTTGTCATACTCTGGTGAGGGGAGGCTCCAGCGCAAGTTGCGTCAGCGCTACATAGACCTAATGTGACAGCAGTTGGTCCTGTCCAGGTCGAAACAGATTCCGGTTTCTACCCCAGCCATTAAATGGCTTTCGCCTGAGCGGCCGACGTCAGCCACAGCAACTGTCACCGAGGTACCGGTTAAGGCCTCGCCAGGCTCAGCCGAAGCCAGCTACTCCACCAATCTGGGTGGAACCGCCGCCTGAGCAACTGAAGTCCGGAGCTCCGACCAAGGAATCTCGGTCGGCCCAAGGCCTGCCCCATCGGTTCTCAGTCACTCTTACTCCCAACTGCCCAAGGCGGGTTGAGAGTGACATGGGTGGTCGCTCACTTTATGAGGATTCCTCGGAGTCCGAACATTCCTCCATGTTCTCCTGTCTTGTTGATGCTGAGTCTTTTGGGGGTCTCTCCGTTGATGAGGGCCCTACCTCACTGATGGGTATTTGTCAGCTCATTTCCGAGTCCATGGGAATGGAGCGCGAGCCTGTGCAGAACCGGGCCAAGTATCCCCTCACAGAGATTCTGGACAGAGGGGATACTGCAGTGGAGGCCATTCCAGTGGCTGAGGCCATTGTGGGTCCAGCCTTGGAGCTGTGGCAGCACCCTACATCTTGCCCTGCACCTTCTGCCTGCATGGCCAGCAAGTATGCGGTCCCTATGGGGTCCCATTCAGGGTTTTCGGAGAACTTCTCTGCGGTGGGGTTGGTGGCCGACTCCGCCTTTAGGCATTCAGGCAACAAAGGGGATGTGGACAGACCCCCGGACAAGGAATCCAAACAACTGGACCATTCCGGGAAGAAGGTCTGTGTAGCCTCCTCCCTTGGCCTTCATCAGACCAGTTCGGCCGTTATCATGGCATGTTTTTTCCCATGCCCTCTTGGGCTCCCTGGACATGGAGATCCCTCATCTCTCGGTGGACTTCCACACCGTCGTCAAGCAGGTCTGGGACTAGGGTATCATGGCATGTTTTTCCCATGCCCTCTTGGGCTCCCTGGACGTGGTAGTCCCTCATCTCCCAGCGGACCTCCAGACCATGGTCAAGCAGGTCTGGGACCATGGGAAGGGCTGTGATGAAGCAGCAACTCCAGATGGCTCTGGACATTGGTGACTCCTGTGCCCATTCGGTAGAGGCCACAGTGGCCATGCGCCACAGGGCTTGGCTGCGCATATCAACCTTTACGGCCGATATGCAATGTAAGCTGGCAGATGTACCCCTTTTGGGCACCATCCTGTTTGGGCCCAGTGTGGAGGGCCACCTCCAACGTATAGAGAAGTCCAATGCCACCTTGGACTCCACCACATCTGCACAGAAGGACAAGGGCCCCAAGCGTCAGAACTGCAGGCCCTTTCGTTCGTCCACTCCTGCGGCCAGACCATCCCAGCAGCAGCAGGGCCAGCAGGCTCAATGTTGGCATCCTCGGGCCAAGTCTGTGGTCTCCTCATTCAGGAAGCCTGGGGGGAAGGTCCCAGCGACTCCTCCGTCGGACCCTCCTGCAAGCCTGCCCAGTGACGGGTTGGGGGTGCCTCCCTCAATCCCATCACACCTCCCCTGGGACCTCCTGCAGCCAGACCGGCCCAGCAGCAGCAGAGCCAGCAGGCTCAATCTTGGTGTCCTTGGGCCAAGTCTGTGGCCTTCTCATTCAGGAAGCCTAGGGGAAAAGATCCCAGCGGCTCTTCCGTCGGACCCTCCTCCAAGCCTAGCCAGTGACTGGTTGGGGGTGCATCCCATAACCCCGTTACACCTCCCCTGGGAACTCCCATGAGGGGCTGGCTCAGCCACTTCCATTCTGCCTGTTCCGCTATTACCATGGACCGTTGGGTTCTGGAAGTGGTCGGTCGAGGCCTGCCTCTGCAATTCGATCAGGCCCCTCCATTTCGAGCCTGCACCCCATGGGGGGGGGGATCTGGGGTCTGCAGCTGCTGTCGGCTGTCTGAGATGACTTAGCTCAGCTCCTCTTCAAGGAGGTGATGCACAGAGTAGCGGACCCGCCTTCAGACCCAGGGTTCGTTTCCAGGAGCTTCCTGATACCGAAGCGGATGGGAGGGCTGGTGCTCCATTCTAGATCTGCATGACCTGAACAAGTTCCTCAGGTCCTGCACCTTCCAGATAATAACTCTGGTTCAGATCATACCATCCCTGGAGCAAGGCCTGTGGTTCTGCTCCCTAGATCTTCAGGACGCGTTCTTTCACGTCCTGATCTGTCCATCCCATTGACAGTTCCTCCGCTTCCAAGCCGAGGGAACCCTTTACGAGTTCCAAGCCATGTTCTTCGACCTGTCTTCAGCTCCCAGGGTCTTCACCAAATGCATGGCAATGGTGGCGACTTACCTGAGTCGCCAAGGGGTCCAGGTGTATCCTTACCTGGACGACTGGCTGATAGCAGGTCCCTCCAGGTGGGAGGTGGAGCAGTCCAGGGATCTGACCGTCCAGATTTTCCTTGACCTTGGCCTCCTGATTAACAAGGCCAAGTCAGAACTCCTGCCTTCGCGGGTAGTTTAGTTCATCGGGACAGAGCTCCACTCCTGCCGAACCAGAACTTCCGCTCTCGGTGGACAGCACCAGGATCTCTTACTTCAGAGGAGCTCTTACGGTAGGTAATTATACTTATAGGACTGGCGCTGCTGGCGGTAGCGGGATATGAGAAAAATTTCTAGCTAGCGGTCCCTGGCGGACCACCCCACATCAGGTGACCGGCGTCATCAACACCGGTATAAAGGCGGTCCCGGACACCATACTTCAGTTCTTTTCCATAGATTAGCTTATTGGCGCTTCTGAAAGGTTTTGTTCGTCAGCCCTGCTGTTTCGTTGTTTTATCGAAAATTAAAATTATTTTCCTTCTATCATCAGGTCATCGCTAGGTGTGTGTGTCGTCCCCTACCCCTCCAGCACAAAAACAAGTGCGGCTCGTCGGCGGCGTTAACTGCCACACAAGGCGGCCATTCCCTCTGCCTCTTCTGCCTAGGGCCGACCACCGGTTGACAAGTGCCCGTGATTGCCTTCAATTTCAACGCGGCTACCTGCAGATGCGTAACAGTCCCTGGAGGCCTATCTTCTCAAGAAAAAGATGTCTTTGATGGAAAAAGAATTGAAGAAGTTCAGGCAGGCATCCACTCTCCGGAAGGACACGTAAAGCGGGACAAGGAGAGGCACCAGGAAGGCCTTTTCTGCCTGCGTACCTGCGAGTTGCAGCTCAGGTAACATCCTCTCCGGGTACCGTCCGACGGCAGCCTCCATGGGTTTGAGGAGGCGCTGCCCGCCTGGGTTGGTTTGGCGCTTGGCCTTGTGGGCGCCTGGCAAAGGAGGCCTCCGCCTCTAGTTCGGCGCGGGCTTGCGGCCTACTGCTGCGGTGCGCCTCCTATAAGTCGGATGTCGGCTCCTCCGACGTCCGCCGGGAGAAGGTCGATAAGACGCCCGACCCTTCGGTAGCGTATGCGTCGCCCCTCGGATCAGGCGCTTTCTCCTCCTCGGTCCGCTTGAGGGAATTTGTATAAGATTTGACGCTGGCACCCCGCGGTTCAGCCCTTGTTGCACGCTGGTTCTCAATGCGCCAGGCGCCGGAACCTACGTATGGACCCCCACACCCATCGCATTTTCCGGTTCCCTAGCTCTCATCCGGGGAGCCTGGAGTCACCCAGCCTGACCCCGGGATTCCCCATCCCCGGGCGATGCGGGGATGTTCCACCTCCATCAGACCCTCCTCCTAAGGAACCGGGTTCTACGCCCCGCTCCTTTGACGCCGGTCCCGACGCCAGCGCTACTGGCGCCGCCAGAGGTTTTCTCCCTACCGTCGAGGCCTGCACCGCCCCCGGCCTCTTAATGTTGACCCGCCCGTGGGGCCACCTTCCAGCCGTCTGCTCCATCAGCTCCTCCGACGCCCGTGGTACCCGCTGTCTTATCCGACGCCATCGTACCCTGGACCGCAGTATCCAGCACTGCAGTACCCGACGCCGGTCCTCCGGGACGCCGCAGTACCGACCAATACCCAGCTACCGGTTTTCCGCAGCCGGGTTTTGATACTCTCCTCACGGGTACAGCCCGTATACCTTTCCCCCTCCTCCACCACCTCCACTGCCCCCACGGCCGCCGGTGGATCTGCAGGAGACTCTGGCTTCCTGGTGGGCTGAGGCCAAGGCTCAGCTCACCAAGGAAGTAGAGAGCCGACTTACGGCGATGGTGCCTCCCCCGGCTCCTGTACGCCCGAGGCGGCACACTCCCTCACCACCTCCAGACTCCAGGGCCCTTCCCTCTGGATCCTGAGAGGGACAGGACACGCGTCCAGGGGTACCCCCCAAGGAACCTGTTCCTACCCCCAGCCGTGTTAGGGAGTCTTACTCTGCTTCCAATTCTTCTTCTTCCCTCTCGGATTCCTCGGATTCTTCCGACGGATGCTCTGAGAGAGATGACGAGCCGCGCTCTCCGTCCAAGCCCCGGCCGAGGACTCCTCCGAAGCCTCCTCTGGAGGATCCTTCCTTTATGGAGTTACTCAGAAAAATCCAGGAAGTTCATCGGTGGCGCTCCTTGGAACCAGATCCTCAGCGGGTTGAACTCGCAGAACATCTGGACCTGCCCCTGACAGCTCCAACTTTAGTGCCACCCTGGATCGAGCCTCACGCTCACCTTGTTTCCACAATTTGGAAACAACCGTCGGCGTTAGCCCCACTTCCCTAGGAAGTATCTTAATAGTCTATACCAGGCTCCAGAGGGTGTAGACTATTTGGACTCCCACCCTTGTGTAGATTCGGTCGTGATTAGCGCCGCTCACAGCCGGTTAGCGCACCCCAAACATCTAAGCTCGTCTCCTCCGGATAAGGAATCTAGCCTCCTGGACCAGTATGGAAGAAAAATGTACGCCTCTTCCACACTGGGAATTCGGGCCCTAAATTACGTTGCTCATATGGGGGCTTATCAGAAGGCCATCCTTACCCAGGCGAAATCTAAGATAGACTCCTTACCTGACTCAAGTCAAGCAGGAGTTAGCCGATTTAGTCCGTTCTGCTCGTTCGGCCAGTCACCACATTCTGCGGATGACATACGATGCAGTGGACACTGCTGGGCGGAGCTCCGCTTTCGCTGTGAGTCTACGGCGTCATGCCTGGCTCCTCGTGTCAGGTTTGGTCCCGGAAGTGCAGTCTGCGATCCAGGAAGCACCTTTCAGGGGTTCAGTGCTTTTTGAAGGTGATGTCAAGGTCATCATCACCGACTTGCAGGAGAAGGGGACGGCTCTGAAATCCGTGGATTCCGTGTACCGTCCCCATCACCCGCAGCGCCGTCCTTTTCTCAGACGCAGTCGACCACAAGCAAAACCCCAAGGAAGGCGGGCTACTAAACGTTGTGCCCCCGCAGCTGCCAGGCCCCCCCCACCCAAAAAAGCAGCGGGTGCCCCAGCTGTGACGCTGCCCCACACCACCTGACTCCTTCCCTCTCCCACCGCCTCCGGACCCACCGGAGGAACCGGTAGGAGAGAGGTTCTCCCTCCACCTTCCGGGTTGGGAGAGGATAACAACGGGGATTCCTGGGTGCTCCAGATTATAGCAGAAGGGCACTCTATAGAGTTTCTACAGAAACCACCCCTCCACCCACCTCTGAAGTCGTCCTACGCAAGGGACCATCTTCCTTTGGTCCGGGAAGAAATCTCTGCCCTCCTCGCGAAGAGGGCCATAGAACCCGTTCGTCTTCATCTTCAAGGGATGGGTTACTATTCACAATTCTTCCTGGTCCCAAAGAAGAGGGGGGATCTCAGACCCATTCTCGATCTCAGCTCCTTGAACCTTTATGTGGAATACAGAAGGTTCAGGATGCTCTTCCTTCAGACCCTTCTGCCCCTCCTTCGGCCGGGCCAATGGCTTTGTGCGCTGGATATGCAGGATGCATATCTGTACATCCCCATTCGCCCTTCTCACCGCAAGTATCTTCGGTTTGCGTTTCAGGGGGACCATTACCAGTTCCGGGTGCTCCCATTTGGTCTTTCTTCGGCACCCCGAGTATTTATCAAATGCCTGGCTGTGGTAGCGGCTCACTCCATGCATTTATGGGAGTTCAGGTAGCCTTACCTGACGACTGGCCTCTGGCAGCCTCGCCCAGGAGGAGCTCCTGCATTTTCTCCCTCACCCAGCAGGTTTTACTTGCCTGATATTACCATCAACCATTCCAAGTCTCATCTGGATCCCTCCCAGAGACTACAATTCATCGGGGCTATCCTCAATACGACAGTGAACAAGGCCTTCCTGCCTCCGGACAGGGCGGCCTCTCTTCAGTCGCAGATTTCCCTGCTATCAGACCGCAGGAGAGTTCCGGTAAGATCGGTCCTCTGTCTCCTGGGGCTCATGGCGGCCGCTATTCTGACAGTTCCCAGGGCGCGACTCCACATGAGGATCTCTCAGTGGACTCTTTGCTCCCAGTGGGATCAACTTGTAGACGACCTAGATCATCATGTTCTGATCTCCTCGCCAATGGCACGAGACTTGCAATGGTGGATGGTTCAATAGAACCTATTTCGGGGGATCCCCTTCTGTCATCCTCCCCCCTCCCAGACTCTGACCACAGACGCATCAGGCGAAGGTTGGGGAGCCCATCTGGGTCCTCACCGAACCCAGGGATTGTGGTCCAGATTGGAACTAGCTCTCCACATCAATGTGCTCGAGCTTCAAGCAGTATTATATGCTCTCCAAGCCCTTCACCAATACATTCTTCCCGGTCACCTAGCCATCCAGACGGACAACATGTGTGTGGTGTGGCTCATCAACAAGCAGGGAGGGACTCTATTCTACCTTCTATGCAGGGAAGCAATGAGGGTTTGGGACTGGGCAACTCAACACAACCTTCACCTCACTGCGATTCATGTTCCAGGAGTCGACAATACCCTGGCAGACAAGCTAAGGCGCTCCTCTGCCCTACCACACGAGTGGGAATTGGACCAAAAGGTGCTAGACGATATATTTCAACTTTGGGGGACTCCGAAAGTAGACCTGTTCGCCTCTTCCCAAAACGCAAAACTTCCCACCTTTTGCTCGCTCGTTCCAGAGTGAGGTGCTTTCTGGAGCGACGCTCTGTCTCTAGACTGGAAGGACAGATTCGTCTATGCTTTTCCCCCAATTCCTGTGGTCCCTTGTGTATTGCAGAAACTAACCACAGAAGGAGCGAGAATGATTCTGATCGCTCCTTTCTGGCCCAGGCAAATCTGGTTCTCTCTTCTACAACAATTCTCAGAGGTTCCTCCTCTTCCTCTTCCTTTATCTTGAGGTTTGCTGACCCAGGATCAGGGGACCCTGGTCCATCCGGGCCTCAAGTCCCTGCAACTTCATGCATGGCTCCTGCAGACCTAGCTCAATCTCGTTTTGGTGTCTCTCCAAAAGTGGCAGAGATTCTGGTGGAGGCTAGAAAACCCTCCACTAGGTCCACTTATGCCATGAAATAGAAGAGATTTTCTATTTGGGCCGCCTCTAGGAACGTGGAGCCTTTCTCCTGTTCAGTGGCCGTTCTGCTGGAATATTTACATCATCTCTTCGACCTGGGTCTCAGTTTTTCCTCCTTGAAAGTGGCCGGCCCGGTGGCGCTGAGGGTTGAGGCGCTGGACGCCACACCTTGTGCCACACCGGTGACCCGGGTTCGGGAACAGACTCTGGTCGGCAGGGGTCGGTCGGGGGAAGGAGGATTGAGCGTCCCAATGGATGCTCTCCTCCCTCAGGGATGGGATACCAGGGGTGCAATATGCACCCGACATCCTAAGAGAGCCGGTGGGAACACAGGCTCTCGAGGGGACTGGCGGCTCCGTTCATGGAGTCGGTGAAGGGGGACGCTGTCAGGCGCTTGAGAGAGACTTGCGTCAGCACGTCGCCTCTCTGGACGTACGTCCTTGCACCGGCGTCCCAGGGGGCGGGGTGGAGGGGAGCACAGAAAAATGGATAAGCCCCTCTGTGGTCCTAGATGAAGACGGCTCCACCCAAGACCACCAATTCTGGGACACACCCCGCTGTGCAGATAGGAGGGAGGAGAGAAGCACTCTAGGGGCAGATCCTGGAGCAGTGGCACAGAAGGGTATGAGCAGTCCGGAGGAGTGGACACCGAGGTAGGGAGGTGGATAAATAGAGAGTTAAAAAAAAAAAAAAAGTGCACATGGCCGCTATTTCAGCCTACCATGTTCCTTTCGCAGATAAAGTGTTTGCCCAATTAGAGGTCTCTAAGACCTTTTCTTAGAGGGGTCCTTCATCTGAGGCCCCCCATCCGAACTCCTGCTCCCCCTTGGGACTTGAACTTTGTTCTCGAGAAACTTACCCTTCTTCCCTTCGAACCTGCAGCATCCGCAGATCTGAAGTTTCTTTCATGGAAGACGCTCTTCTTGGTGGCCATTACTTCCGCTCGAAGAATTTCCGAGCTCAAGGCCCTTATGTGTAAAATTCCCTATTTGATTTTTCACAAAGAACGAATGGCCCTTCGCACGAACCCTAAGTTTCTACCCAAAGTGGTAGCAGAGTCTACCTTAAATCAGTCTATAGAGTTACCTGCCTTTTTCACGCAGTACTCCAACCAAGGAGAATATTTACTCTATACCATGGATGTTCATCGAATTCTGAGATACTACACCAATAGGACAAAGGATCTCAGAAAGACTGATCAGTTGTTTGTCTCTTTTGCTCACAAAAGGGAAGGCAATGCTGTTTCCAAGCAATGCCTGTCGAAGTGGATGGCTCATCTCATCACTTTTTGTTATGACAAGTACAACAAGACCCTTCCGGGTCAAGTCAGAGGTCACTCCACTCGCGGAGTAGTAGCGGCCTCTGCGGCTTGTTTCAAGAATGTGTCTGCGGCAGACATCTGTGCTGCTGCCACCTGGACGTCCGTCCATACCTTTACAAAACACTACAGTTTGGACATTGCCTCTTGCCGTGGAGCAGGCTTCGGGCTAGCTGTTTTGCAAGGCCTCCTTTCTTGAGGACTGCAAGGCTTCTGCTTCTTTTTGGAGTAGCTCCTCCTCCCGGTGCCTTTTATTTGTTCCAGACTGCTTGGGATTCAGTCCTATATGTAATTACCTACTGCAAGAGCCCTCTTGAAGTAAGATAGTACAGTTACGTAAGAACTTACCGTAACAGTAGATCTTCGAGAGAGGCTCTTGCAGTGGTAACTACTTCCCGCCCTCCATCCCCTAGGCTTTTCAGATCTTTTCCAGGGCCTTCCGGCCTGTGGGAAAGAACTGGAAGGCGAGCATCTGGGACCGCCCCTTTATACCGACGTCGCATGACGCTGGTCACCTGACGTGAGGGCGGTCCCTCACCAGGGACTGCTAGCTAGAAATTTTTCCGTGGGGTCCTGCCGCCGGCCGGCGTCAGTCCTATATGTAATTACCTGCTGCAAGAGCCTCTCTCAAAGATCTACTGTTACGATAAGTTCTTACGTAACTGTACTTTCTCTCCTTCTTTGCCTAGTCTTTTCTGGTTGGGCAGTCGCTCTCTGCCCGGGACTTCCTGTGACTTCTGGGCTACATGGCAGCCTGCACCAACTTGGTCCGATGGGCCCGCTGGCATATGCGTTCCCTCCAGTGGGAACTAGCCAATCAGTGGTCTCAGCGCTCGGATCATCTCGACCAGCTGGTCTCTGTGACCCAGAGGATGCGGGATGGCCTCCAGTGGTGGCTCATCCCATCCCACCTGCAGGAAGGGATCCCATTTGTCCACCCGAGCTGACAGTCATCCTGATGACCGACGCCTCTGATGGGTTGGGGTGCCCATCTGGGGGAGCACAGAGCCCATGGGCTCTGGTCCCCCCAGGAGTCCCGATACCACATCAGTCTGCTGGAGCTTCGAGTGGTTCAGCTAGCCCTGACTGCATTCACTCTGTTTGTTCGTGGTCAATTAGTCAATGTCCAAACAGACAACACCACGACCATGTACTATCGCAACAGACTGGGCAGGATGCGCTCCTTGCCCCTCTCTGCATTTGGTCCCTCTTGCAGAGCCTAGAGGCAGATCTCCTAGCCATTCACATGGCAGGAGCCTCGGATCAGTTGGCCAATGCCCACAGCCGGATGGTCGGGGCATCTCACAAGTGGTCTCTCCAACAGGAGGTAGTACAAGATCTGTTCTCCCACTGGGGCACACCTCAGGTGGACCGGTTTGCCTCCAGGGAGAATGCAAAGCTGAGGCTGTGTCATGCCCGCTCCCCTCAGCAGGGTTCACTGCAGGGGGATGCCTTCTCGAATCCGTGGACCCCAGGCCTCTTCTACACCTTCCCTTCCATTCCCTTGATTCACAAAGTGCTCATCAAGGTCAGGAGGAACAGGGTGCAGGTAATCCTGGTAGTCCCAGACTGGCCATACCAGTTCTGGTATCCCAGTTTCCTCAGCCTCGGCTCCAGGCTCCCAAGGCGGCTTCCAGTACACCCGAACCTGCTCTCTGTCAGTCAGGGGAAGGTACTGCACCCGGACCTTCAACCCCTGCACCTGACGGCCTGGTTCTTGAGTGGCTAGAGTTCTAGGCCTTGGGTCTCTCCGACAAGGTCCTCAACGTTATTGAGGTTGCCCGTAAGGAATCGACCAGAAAATGCAATGCCTTTTAAATGGAAGAGATTCTCCATCTGGTGTCGGGGCAAAGGGTTGGGCCCATAGTCCTGTCCAGTAGCTAGCATTTTGGACTATCTTTGATTCCTCTCCCAGCAGGGACTTCAGTCGATGACCCTAAAGGTGCACCTGGCAGCCATCTCTGCTTATCGGGTGCGGGCCAGTCAGCGGTGCAGGAGAAGGTGGTCTGGCACTTCTTCAAAGGCCTAGATCACATATCCCCTTCAGTGTGTGAACTTCCACCTCCGTGGGATCTACTGCTGGTTTTGGCAAAGCTCGTGGGCAAGCCATTCGAACTGATGCACAAATGTGACATTTATCGTGGAAGACCGTCGTCTTGGTGGCTATCACGTCAGCCAGAAGGACTGGGGAGTTACAGGCGCTCTCTATCGAGTCTCCTTACCTGGTCTTCCATAGGGACCAGTTTGTCCTGCTCCCCCAACCGAAATTCCTTCCGAAGGTGGTGTCGGAGTTTCACCTTAACCAGGTGATTTCTGTACCAGGGTTCTACCCCAGTCACACCTCAGAGGCAGAGTACAGGCTCCATACTTTGGACCTGAGACGAATGCTCGCCTACTACAAAGAGCGAACAGCGGAAGTTCGGGGAGAGGTTTGCCAGCTGTTTGTCACCTGTGCTGAAGCTGCACCTGGCAGACCTGCAGCCAAGCGGACAAGAGCTTGATGGATTACATCTTGCATTGACCTCCGCTGTAGGTTGGTGGGTAGGCAGCTTCCCATAGGGCTTAAGGCTCATTCCACCCACCACACCGCTGTGTCTGTGACTGCTTCTAGGGATATCCCTATCCAGGCAATCTGCTGGGCTGCTACCTGGAAGTCAGCACACTCCATTTCCCATTACCACATCGACCTTGAGTCACACCAGGATGCTGGTTTTGGAGCCTCAGTTCTCCAGTCCCTCTTTCCTAAGTAGGTGGTGTGTGTCTTGCCTCCCTCCTCCCAGAGAACTGCTAGGAGTCTGCAAGAAGTGTGGATAGAACAACATATCCACAATCCTAGAAAAAAACAGGTTACTCACCTGTAACAGTAGGTCTTCCCTTGTCAGTCTTCACCATTCATTACTGCTTGGGTGTTAGCCGGAGGCACGCACCTGCCATGGGAGTTTTTTTTTTTTTTTTGAGAGAGTCGATCGCCCCAGAGCGGCCTTTTCGTGGTGTGCGGTGGCCATTAGGCGATGCAGACTCCTCCTCCATCCCAGTTCTGTTTCTCCCGCCATTGAGGCTGCACCTGCTGCGCGTGTAGAGTGTTTTTCCTAGTGCGCCATGTGGCCTAGTTTGTCGTTCAAAGCGACTCCTTCATCCTGGTTCGATTTTCCCAATGCTGTTGACTCCGGTAAGTCCGTTACATTTTCTGTTTTGATGGCGCCGGGAGCTTTTCTGTGTTTTAGGTTGTTTTTGCATAATGCCCGGTTCAGGAGCTAAGCGAAAGTCAAAAGCGGGCCATGCCCCTATGCGTCGGTGCTCCTGTGGCCAGCATTTTTCTGTGACGGACCGGCATGATGTCTGCCTTCGGTGCCTGGGACCTAACCATGCTATGGACAGATGCGATGCCTGTTTCTCGATGGACTGCCATTTCTTGAAGTCTGCGCATTCAAAATCGGAAAGGCTCCGACGACTTTTGGAGGACAGCGTCGCTCTTGGGCCTCCCAGGCCAGGTCTTTAGACCCTTCCTCCGGGTCCCCTCCCAGGCCTGTACGGTCCGGTGAGGAGGAGATCTCATCTTCAAGTCTTGCCGAGGAAGAGGCATCTTTTACTGTGTCGGGGGAACGTCTTGTTCCCTCCCGGGGCCGCGGTGGGGACACCGTCTCGGCAGTCACCTCTTCAGAGGTGCAAGCTCCCCCAGTGTCGTGGCCCACAATTTCTGGGTCCGGCATTGGTGGATCCTCGACGTCGCCCACTGATGCCGTTTCGGATCATGACACTGTTAGCGGTGCCGGTGATTGGGGCAGTGCCATGTGCAGTGCCGCGTTGGTTTACAGCGCTGCTCGCAGTGCCGTGGGTCCGGTCGACTCCGTTATTGGTGCCGTGTTGGGTTCCAGTGCCAGGGACCTAACTGGAGCCGTAGGCGGATTGGGGCTGGGCTCTGGTGCTGCGGGCGATGCGGAGGGACCTCGCGGTGCCGTGCTTGATTCCGGTGCCGCTAGTGATGCCGTTTCTCATGGGACTCTTGGGGTGGCCAGCATCAAATTTGTGGCTTCCTCCCTGTGGAATTCTCTACCTCGTCGGATTCGAGAATGCCTGACGGTGGAGAGTTTTAAGTCTGCGCTAAAGACTTATTTGTTCGATCTTGCCTTTTCTGATGTGATCTGATCAACTGCAGATGTTTTATTTGATAAGTGTAGTTGTTTTATGTGTTTTTATGATTATATACTAGTGCTATGGTTTTAGAATAGCGCTATTTATAAATAAAAAATTGATTGATTGATCCTTCTGCTCGACTCCTCCTCGGAGGCAGACGATTCAGAGGTTGACCCGGCTTGGCGCCCTGATTCCTCGGAGTCAGTCTTTTCTGGAATGCGGAGTCAGGGGATCCAGCGTTCCCATTCCTGAGTCCCCAGATCCATCTTCCTCCAAGGATCTCCAGGCTGGGGTGGCCTGGAGTCCATTGGGGAGGACGGTTTGGGGATTAAGGAGTGGACTTTCTCCTCGGAGGGGGCTGTGGCTGCTGCTGTTCCTGGTGCTGCCGTGCCTTCTCAGGGTGGACATGGGGTTCTGTTTCCAGGGGGCCCCCCTTGGGAGGCCTCAGGTTTGATGGAGCCTATCGTTGGGGTCAAGGAGGAGGAGGGCGTCCTCAGAGTCTGAGGGGTTGAGGGGTCGGGTTGAGGGGCGTCAACTTCCGCATTCCGCCCCTCGTAGTGTAGGGAGGAGCCGAAGTGCTGAACCCCGTCTCTCCCTCTTGGGCTCAAGGGACCCCTCTGGTAGCATTGCTGTGGGTTGCCCTTCTGGACTCTTGCAACCCCCGGTGGGTCACAGGGGAGGTTTTCCATCCAGGCTTTTCCAGAGTTCGCTCTCCCAGGGTTCCGTTTTGCAACCTGGATTGATATCCGAGACCCTCCCAGCTCGGGCTCCGTTCCCCGGATTTCAGAGCCCTAGCAGAGGACAGTTGCCTTCTTGTAGGTGCCCCTCTCCCATTCCTCTGCAGCCACCTCCCTTCCTCCCAGGCCATGTTGGTCCTATGGGTCCGTTATCCTGGGAGACGTTCAGAGGCTCTGCGGAGACCTTCCCCTCATATGTTAGGTACTTGCATGAGCAGGTGTTTCACATCTCCCCACCACCACAGGAGTCCTCTGGACATTTGAGCTCCTCACCTTCCTCATCTCCCTCCTCCGAGGGAGAGGAACTTTTGGCTTATCTTTCATCAGACGCTGATGTCGCAGGCTATCAGCGATTCCTGTCGAGGATGGTTAAGGATCTTCATATCTCCTTTCTTAGACGTGACAGTACAGAGTGGGAGACGCGTGAATTTCTTGGGGAATTCAGTGCCCAACATCTGGTGGTACCATCCTGGCCTATTCCTTTCCAGGAGGCGTGTATCCGCACCAGCAGTCTCTAGCTGCCCCTTTTCCAGCCCTGTTAGACTGCAGGAGGAGGTATTGTGCCTCATTGGATTCTCTGGGTACACTCCCCAAGCCACCCATGGGATTGTGTCCCTAGAGACTCCCTCCAGGCCCTGTCGCCTGGTGCACGACCATCCACAGGACTCAGATTCCCTACAATTTAACCGGTGGGGGTGAAGAGTGTTCTCTTCCTCTAGTGCGATGTTATGCATTGCATCACATCAGGCTCACCATGCTGCCTACAGCAGGTATTTATGGTCGATGCTCTCCCAAGTCCTAGCATAAATGCCTGATTCGGAGCAATCCAGACAAGCTATTGCACTCTCCACTATAGGCCTGGAACTGGCAAGGCACCAAGCAAGGGCATCCTATGACACCCATGAGGTGGCTTCTAGGCTTGCGGGGACAGCGATCTGCATTAGGCAGACGGCATGGCTTCGTCTATCAAGATTGTCACCCCTGGCCTGCCGTAGGGTGATTTGCTCTGCTTTCCGAGGTACCTGCCTCATTTCCACCAGGGCTAGAAGGCTTCTGCAGGGGCTTCCTCTGTCTCCTCATCTCCGAGGGACACCTCCTAGATCTCCTTGGCCTTAGACTCCTGTCTTTAGGCCAGGGTCTCTTCCTTCTGCTTTTCACCAGCAGCAGACTGAGGGTATTGTTTCCTCAGGGTTTTCCTAGTCCCCCTTCGGGGGGGCATGGTACTCACTCAAGCAGTAATGAACGGTGAAGATTGACAAGGAAAGATATGGAAATTACGTACCTACCGTAATTCTTGATCTTCTCTTGTATCTTCACCATTCATTACTGGTACCCGCCCACCTTCCCCTCATCGGCCTCCTCCTTCAGCATCTCCACCTCCCTGCTTGTTCCTCCCCTCTCCTTTAATGCAAAAAAAAAAAACACCCACATTTCTTGAGCTTTCCGTTCTTCTCTCAGAACGGATCCTCTTATTGGCAGGGGAGAGGAACGAGTAGTATTTATCGCTATCCTAAGGAAACTCTTTCTGGTTGCCCCTGGGGGTGACCTCTTGGCTCCTTCTTAAGCCATGTTGTTCAATTCACAGTTAAAGAAACCATTCCTCTTAGTCCTGTTCCTTTTTGTGGGTCCCCTCTGGCAGGTTTAAATCTCCTGTTGCGCCAGCCTTTGCTAGTCAAACACTGTCCTGGCAATCCATTGCCTTGATCTGGTGACCTGCTTGCCTCCTTGGGGAGTCAAACTGAGTTCCCACTCTGTCCTTTTGCCGGGGGTGCTCTTTCTGGTGCTCAAATCCCCCCCCCTCCCTACACACATCTGTGTTAGCACAAAAACAAGGTGCTAGTGGGCTTCCATTCCCTCCCTAGTTGGGTGATCTCCTTTCCGAACAGATTTTCTGCTTAGGCAGTCTGTGAGTTCTCAGCTGGAGTGTAAGGGGTTGGGGTTGGGGATAGCGGGAGGTACAGAGAGTCTGCCTTTGGTGTATCAAACTGTGTAAAGGCTCACTTGAACCTTTTATCAGTTCTTCCTAAAGGGGATCCTTGCTCCCTTCTTGATTCCGAGCTTACGAGCCTTCAAGCCAAATCCTCACAACTTGGCAGAGATTCTTCCTCCTCCCAACATCCCCTTTCTTCTTCTTCTTCTCTTTCTCTGTTATCTGTTCCTCCCTCGGAGCCGCCTCAGAAGTGAGGCCTGTGGTCCCATAAGGTAGGTTCTCCTCTTTCCTGTCCTCTATCAGCTTATTCCTTTTTCAGTTTATATCCTTTCCTTTACCTGTCCCTCGGCTCTCTTGCCTCACTCACCTTTTTTCTTATTTTTTCGCCTCTCTGGCTAACAGAACTGGGATGGAGGAGGAGGAGGAGTCTGCGGCGCCTAACGGCTGCCCCTCTCACACCACGTAGTGAGTCGCTCTTGGGGGTGGCGCCGTCAGTGTCGATTCCTCGCCAAAAAAAAACAAACTCCAGTGGTGGGTGCACGCCTCCAGCTAACACCCAATCAATAATGAATGGTGAAGATACAAGAGAAGATCAAGAATTACGGTAGGTATGTAATTTCCATTTCTAGGGGTGGTATATGTTGTTCATCCACACTGACCCACCCGACCTCCCCAGCTTTGACGTACACACCTGGCACCCAGCAGACTAAGATCTGGCATCGTGGGGCAGAGCCGAGGCTTATACCACCTGGGTGGGTGGGAGGAGCCAGCTTAAAGACTTTCCGGAACATCTGAAAGTGGCAAGGTACCTGCCAAGAAGTGTGGATGAACAACATATACCACTCCTAGAACTACTGTTACAGGTGAGTAACCTGTTTTTTCTGTCCATGCCCACTGGTTAGTATTTGTACACGATTAGCCTGGAGGCAGCTGTTAAATGATCTGGAATGTGAATTGCCAGTATTATATTTTGAATCATTTGAGGGTCTACTCCTGACATTTTCATGCTAGATGACACTGGTGGTTGCCCCACAGAAGATGAAAAATACTACTACCTTTTTTTCTTAATCTATTTGTTCCACTCTTCATAAACTCTGTCTCCCTCTGCCAGGCTACCTCCCAGCCTCATTCGCTACCCTTCTCTGTTGCTTACCTAATGTCCTAGGGAGACCAAGGGGGGATTTCTTTAGCAGAGTGTGTTTCCTCTGTGGTGAGTTCCTTTGGGAGTGTTGACAACCTTGACCTCCCGTGTGCCTGTCTTTTTTTTCAATTTTTATTTTTTACTTTATTTGTTTATTCCCCGTCGGCAGGCCCCCATCCATCGGTCCCTAAAGCCCCATCACCTCAGCATCCGCTTGACTCACCTCCTTTTTTTTTTTTTTCCTCTTGCTCCTCCAAGGTGCCCAACTAGCTGGGTGTGGAGCCTGTGGGGGGGCCGGTGTCATCCTGGCGGTCAACTGCCATCCCCCCCCAGAACGGCGCGGAAGCGTGCAGTGACACCAGTGTTCGAGCCATGCTGCACGCCGGGCGTCTGCTCTGCATCTGCCAACTCCATCTGTGGGTCCACTGTGCCAACCCTCAGCTACCGCTAGGGGCCAGGCAAGCAGTGGACTCCATCCCCACCACTCCCCAGGAGAGGAGAGCTGTCTACTGGACACTGTCCTCTCCCTTCCTGGCTGACCCCCCGGCGACCCACTTGCACCATGAACATGGGTTGCCGGTGTGGTAGAAGGTAAGACACCAGTGCCTCAGCCCTCCATGCCACTGGGCCGGCCTGTCTAAGGGAAGGGGAACCAATGGGTAGTTAGGATCTCTAATGTGGGAATGGAGGGCCGTTGTCATTTTGGAGCAGTAGGACCCAAGATTGCCAGTGTCACACTGTTGCATGTCAGGTGTTTTTTTTTTTTTTTTTTTTATACTTTGCATACTCTAACCTTCAAGACACTGACATTAAGAGCGCCTAGTGCATATGTACAGGTGGGTATGTGTCTTTTCACATTCCATCCGGCATCCTGCCTCCTGCTCGCAGCTCCAGCTGCACTGCCTCATGCGGTTACATAGGTGGCAATGTACCAGTGGAGCCTGTGTCCCTCTCTCCCTTGAGGATAATAATAATAAATTTTATTTCTAAAGCGCCTTTCAAATTTCCAAGGCGCTGTACAAGCATAATAAAACACAGATAAAACTTCAGTCTTATCAGGATGATGTCCTCAGCGACACTAAAACCTCATCTCTGCAGTTGGCCTCTGACAGTCCAGGTTGTGTAGGATGGAAAGTCTTTTGTTAGAAACGGTGGTCCATCCAGTCTGCCCAAATAGTTATCCCTGAGGCATCTTCTTTGATTTAGTGTGTATAATTGAGAGTCTTTTGTTAGAAAATGTTCTGGCTGTTTGGGAAGAGGTAGTAGATATTAAAGCACTCCCAAGTCCTTCAGTGCAACTGATCCCCTTCATTCAGTGGCATTGATGGGTTACACAGCATGAGTAGGGTAACATTTCAACTGTTAAGCTTGGATGTGCATCTGTACTCCAGTTGGGCATAGTCACTGCCATATGGCAGGAGAAGGGAACAAGGTAGACCCCAGATCTTACTTCGAGAGAGTTCCTGCAGTGGGTCATCACATATAGGACTGTGCCCACTGGCATCAAGACCGCACGGCAGACTTTTCCAGCAATGCCTGATGGGGGAACCCCACCAGAAGGCACGTGACTGATGTCAGCGTGACCCTATATAGTGGGCGGTCCCCATGCACACCCTCCAGTTCTTTCCTGACGTCAACCTGCGCAGAGTACCTCACGGTAACACCTGCCCAGCCGATCACACTTTTGCTTGTTTTTTTTCTACTCGTTCTTTTTTATTTTCGTTTGTCATCTCCGACGACCAAAATGAAGAAGTGCGAGAAGCACGGTGCCCAAATCCCCAATAAGGATGGCCACCTCCATTGCCTCTTCTGCTTGGGCCCAGAGCACGATATCGTGGCCTGCCCAGACTGCCAGCCCTTCAACCAGGCCACTCCGAAAAGGAGGCTGCAGGTGCCGGAAGCCCATGTTCTGAAGTCCAGGATGGTTTTGCTTGAAAAAGAAATGCGTAAACTTAGGGATTCCACATCTTCCCCTTCTTCAGAATCGAAGAAAAAAAAAAAAAGTACTGGGAGAAGGAGCGCTCAGAACATTGAGACTGAGGGAATCCTAGTAGGCCCTCAACCAGCAAGACCATTCCCCCTGCCGCCTGCCCTAGTGGTTCTTCAGACTGCACCCGGGGCTCCTCCAGGTACCTCTTCTGCTGCTTTTTTTCTGATTTCCACCGATAAGTTGTCTGCTGGTTCCTCCGGCGAACACCCGATCTTAGTCAATAAGTCGGGCCCTGACTACTCCAGGGCCCACCCGGCTGCCGTTAAGTCCCAAGGGCTGTGTTGGGACTCACTCAGCCTCCACCGGTAAGTCGGTCGAGGGCTCTTTCCTCCACCGCCTGGTCACCTTAGAGTCCAATCAGTCGATCGTCCTTGACGTCTGCCCGGACACCGCTCTCCTGTCGGAGGCTCATGCCGATACACCGACGCCCAGACGAGCGACTCTGTGGCTGCCAGACATTCTTCCCCCCCAGGCTTCGCCTCAGCAGGAACCCTCCCTACCACCTCCCCAGGTGGTCCCTCCATCTCCCGTGGTCTCCACTGGCACAGAGGAGGGGACAGGATCCCTGGTGGTGGCTCTTCCTCCATCCACCCCAGTGTCAATTCCTCTTACATCTGCTCCAGAGGCGACGACGACTTCAGACGTCCCTGTCTCGCTCTCTGGCTCGTCAGACCCTTTGACAGGTCTCCTTACATCTGCTGTACCACCTCCGATGTGAGAACCTGTGATGTGTGTTTTGTATGTCCCTCCATTGGGACCCACTCGTCCGATCCAGATGACAGCACCAACCTGTATTTGGTCAGCTTCTCCATCGGGGCCCTCACGTCTGATCTCGACAATGTTTGTTTATTTTGTCCTTGGCTCTGATGTTGTTGACATACACGATGGCTGATCTGACGATAATGCCTCCGACGTCAGCCCCTCTGACGTCAGGGATCCTCACACAGGGATTTGTACCTGGACCTTCTCGGCCTTATGCTCCAGGAAACTACCCTTATGGCCCGACATCGGCATATCACCTGTTGGGTCCCGCATCAGAGCCCTTTTATTCAGGAAACCGCTATTCTGGCTATCCCTCTTACCAGGGTCACCCACCCCCTTTCCATGGTCAGGGTGCTTCAAGCTACCATTACCACCCACCCATGTTTCCCCTCCACCTCCACCACCTTCTCCTGCTCCCCAGCAGAATTTTTGGGCCTTGATCGGCTTTTGGTGGAAGTAGGTTAGGACTGAACTGGTTTCTGATCTCAAACACCGTCCACCAATTCTAGTGGTTACCCCTCCTCCCTGGTCCACCTCTTCCTTCAGCTTGGTTCGCTCGACTGTGCATGTATTGGGGACTGAAGCTCAAGAGATCATGCTCCCCGATCTGGAATCTCCGGGGGATGAATCTCCTGGTTCTGGAGTAGAATCTCCAGACGACGACTCAGATGAGGATTCCTCCATGTCTAAACCAAAGGGTTCTCTTAAGTCCTCCTTGGAGGACCCTTCCTTTACAGAACTATTACGTATAATACAGCAGTCCAGCGGCTGGAATTCGGAAGAGCAGGATCCTATGAGGAAGCACCTCGCAGAACATTTAGATTTGGATTTGGAGTCTGCTTCCCCAGTCCCCATCCCCCCTTGGACTGCTCCTCACGAAGACCTCACCAGGACTATCTGGCAGCTGCCTCAATCAATTCTGGCCATCCCCAAAAAGGCGGACCAAATCTACCATGCTCCGGAAGGAGTTACCCTCCTGGACACCCATCCCAAAACCGACTCGGTCATCATTGCTGCGGCCCATGACCGGTCAGTGGCGCCCAAACATATGAGCACTTCTCCTCCAGACAAGGAGTCTCGGCAGCTGGACCAGTTTGGAAGAAAAGTGTTGTTTTCTTCTGCCACATGCACTCTCCGATCCCTTAATTATGTTGCGCACATGGTCACATTCCAAAAAGCGACCATGGACAAACTTGAGTCCCGGATCCAGGCTCTCGAGTCTTCAGAACTCAAGGAGGAGTTGGTCAAAGACCTGCTTTTGTCCAAAATTTCATACCGTCATGCACTCAGGGCTACCTATGACCCTGTGGACATGGTAGCTCGCTCCTCCTCCACGGCGGTGTCCCTCAGACGACAGGACTAGCTTTGCATTTCTGGCCTTGCTAACGATGTCCAGTCTGCAATACGAGATGTCCCTTTCAGCGGTTCAGTGCTTTTTGGAGGTGACGCCAAAGACATCACAGGCCTACGGGACAGCGGCCAAGCCCTGAGATATGTGAGATCCCTGTACCAATTGTGAACCCAAAAGAAACAGCCGTTTTGGAGACGGACCAAGAGACAGGGGAAACAACCCTTCGCTCGGCGACAGGGAAAAAGAAAGGCCACGGACACCCCCTTTTTGTCCCCCCTGCCTCTAAGAACCAGCGAGGATCTGGGGGACCTCCTCCATCTCAACCCTCCGCTTCCTGACTGGCTATCACCTCCCCCTCCTCTGCTGGTGAGCAAGGAACCAGTGGGAGGGAGATTCACCCTCCATGCGCAGGAATGGAGGGACATCACAACAGACGCATGGGTCCTACAACTAGTCTTAAAAGGACACACTCTGGAGTTTCTGGAAAAAAAAAAACTCTCCTCCAGTTTGCTCATTTTACTTTCCTCAACAAGCTCCTCTGGTCGAGGAAGAAATCGGGTCTCTAAGTCAGAAGGCAGCAATAGATCCTGTCCCTCTACCCCAAAGAGGGAAGTGATTTTACTCCCACTTTTTTCTAGTTCCAGAAAAAAACAGGTGATCTCAGACCCATACTGGATCTCAGCACCCTAAACCTTTGCATAGAGTACAGAAAGTTTCACATGCTGACACTGCAGAGCCCTCTACCCCTTCTACAAGAAAATCATTGGCTCTGCGCACTGAACATGCAGGATACATACTGCACATCCCAGTGTTCCCGGGCCACCGTCACTTCCTATGGTTCTGTTTCCAGGGGGAGCACTACCAGTTTACAGCCCTCCCCTTTGGCCTTTCTTCAGCACCTCATATTTTTACCAAGTGCCTTGTGGTGGTGGCAGCGGCCTTACACTGTTGGGGAATAGCAGTGTTTCCTTACCTGGACGACTGGCTGCTGTCAACCCTGTCCAGGGATGGTTTACTGGAAGCTCTCTCATGCACTTTAGCCCTGTTTTCTCACCTGAGTATTATGGTCAACTTCCCAAAGTTGAAAATTAACGCTTCCCAGAACCTTCAGTTCATTGAGGCCATATTGGATACGATCTAGTGCAAAGCCTTCCTCTCCGTGGACAGGGCGGAGACCATTTAAGAGCAAGTCACCATTCTGACCTCTTCCAGGTACCTTCTGGCCAGAGTGTGGTTAAGTCTCTTGGGCCTGATGGTGGCCTCCATCTCCACGGTCCCATTTGCATATGAGGATCACCCAGTGGACCTTGAGGGTCCAATGGGATCAGTGGTCGGACGATTTAGACCAGTCGGTTCTGATCTCCAGTGCAGTCCAGAAGGATTTACTCTGGTGGTTAGACCCTCTGAACCTTTCGAGGGCTTTCTATTCCATAGCCCCCCACTGCTTTGTACTCTCGCCACAGACTTGTCTTGTCTGGGTTGGGGAGCCCACCTAGGGGACCACTGTACCCAGGGTTCGTGGTCCCAATCAGAGATGCATCACCACGTCAATATCCTGGAGATGAGAGCAGTCTTTTATGCTCCTCAGGCCTTCCAATCCATTCTGTCAAAAAGGGTCACTGCTAATCCAGACAGACATGCCGGTAATCTGGTATATCAACAAACAGGGAGGCACCCAATTGTATCCCCTTAGCAGGGAGGCAAGGAT
Source organism: Neoceratodus forsteri (assembly GCA_016271365.2). Taxonomy (NCBI): domain Eukaryota; kingdom Metazoa; phylum Chordata; order Ceratodontiformes; family Ceratodontidae; genus Neoceratodus; species Neoceratodus forsteri. The sequence goes on along the minus strand of CM057454.1, from coordinate 243,878,165 downwards.
TTGGAACTGGGTAATTCAACATGGTCTGTTCCTCACTGCCATACACGTCCTAGGAGTTCTAAACATCCTGGTAGATAGTCTCAGCAGAACCTCGTCACTTGCTCACAAATGGGAACTTGGTCAGGAATTAGCAGATTCTCTGTTCCTGAGATGGGGTTGCCCAGACCTAGATCTGTTTGCCTCCTCATTCATCTTTCAAAACAAGAGGTGTGCAAGAAGAAGGGGGCACAATTTGAAGATGGGGGGGGCGGCTCAGAGGTAATTTAAGGAGGTATTTTTTCACAGAGAGGGTTGTGGATGCATGGAACGGCCTTCCGGAGGAGGTTGTGGAGTCAAAAACAGTGGTGGAATTCAAGCATGCATGGGACAGTCAGAAAGAAGTAGGCTGCTGGTTAACTAGGATCTGCAGCTTATCCATTAAGTAGGGGAAATGGGCAGACTGGGTGGGCCAAGCGGTCCTTATCTGCCGTCAAATTCTATGTTTCTATGTATTCAACACAAAGCTTCCCAGCTTTTGCTTGCTCACTCCAGAGTGCAGTGCTTTCTGGTACGACACGTTGTCACTTTGTTGGACAGGGAGGTCCTTGTATGCCTTCCCTCCCTTTCCCATCCTTCAGAGGGTTCTTCTAAAACTTCAGGCAGAGGGAGCCCAGATGATCTTGATTGCTCCCTTCTGTCCGAGACAAATCTGGTTTCTGCTTTTGCAGCAACTCTCAGTGGAACCCCCAGTTCCTCTTCCTCTCAGGCATGACCTGTTGCCTCAGGATCAAGGTAGTTTAGTGCATCTCAGGCTCAGGACCCTGGCTCCTACGGACATTATAAAGTCTCGTTTTGGGGTCTCACACAAGGTCTCCCAGATCCTACTAGAGGCCAGAAAGCCCTCTACCAGATCGACCTATGCTATGAAATTGAAGTGTTTTTCCATTTGGGCAGTGCCAAAAGGTTGGGACCCCTTTACATGCTCAGCGCCACAGATTATGGAGTATCTGTTGCACCTGTCTGATTTAGGTCTCTCTTACTCCTCCCTCAAAGTTCACCTGTCGGCCATTTCGGCCTATGCTGGAAATCTCAAAAACTTTTCTGAAAGGGATTCTCCATTTGAAACCCCGTATGCTTAACCCCACCCCCTTGGGATTTGAATTTTGTAACTGAGAAGATTATGCTTCCACCTTTTGAACCAGCGATGAGCTGTGACTTGTGCTATCTCTCCTGGAAAGTGCCATTTTTGGTTGCTATTACTTCTGCTTGAAGGATTTCCGAGCTTCAGGCCCTGATGTGTAAGGAGCCTTATTTGATTTTTCATAATGACTGGGCAGTTTTACGAACCAATCCTAAGTTTCTTCCCAAGGTGGTTTCAAAGTTCACCCTCAATCAGACAGTCGAACTTCCGGTGTATTGCCCTCACCATTCTAACAAAGGTGAGGTTCTCCTTCATACGCTGGACACACACAGGATCCTGCGTTGTTACGTCCATAGGACTAAAAGCACCAGGAAATCCGACCAGCTTTTCGTTTCTTTTGCCACCAAATCCATGGGGTCAGCAGTGTCTAAGCAGTGCTTATCCAAGTGGCTTGCTAACTGCATTCGCTTCTGTTATCAGAAGTATGACAAACCTCTGCCAAAGGAAGTCAGAGGTCATTCCACTAGAGGAATGGCGGCATCCACAGCCTTCTTGAGGAACGTATCTGCAGCAGAAATTTGTGCAGCAGCTATCTGGAGTTCAATCCATACCTTAATAAAGCATAGCAGTCTGGACATTGCCTCTAGGCATAGGGACGGGTTTGGCCTGGCCATTCAACAGGGCCTATTGTCCTAAGGCAGGTCCTGACCTGTTCTTTCAGTTTCTCCTCCTCCCATGACTCTCTCTGTCTCTTTATGAGTGACTGCTTGGGATTCAGTCCTATATGTGATGACCTACTGCAGAAGCCCTCTCAAAGTAAGATAATACAGTTATGTAAGAACTTACCATAACAGTAGATCTTCGAGAGAGGTTCCTGCAGTAGGTCACATTTTCCCTCCCACCTTCCCCCAGTTTTTTCATTTCTTTTGGCAATTTTGTAACTGGGCTTCAGGATTTCATCCTTTCTCCTGTCTCATCCTACTTGTATCTCTGGCGGGAGAACTGGAGGGTGGGCGTGGGGACCGCCCACTATATAGGGTCACACTGACGACCGTCACGTGACGTCTGATAGGCGGTCACCTGCCAGGCATTGCTGGAAAAGTTTGCCATGCGGTCCTGACGCCAAAGGGCGCAGTCCTATATGTGATGACCTACTGCAGGAACCTCTCTCGAAGATCTACTGTTATGGTAAGTTCTTATGTAACTGTACTATCCCTACCATTATCCCAGTAAAGTGTTACTATGATTTGTCTAGCCCCGGAACAGAAATTCCACTCTCCTGCAACTCCTCAACAGGTTTGAAAATTAGTCTTGTCTACCAACTCGCCTGTTCATGCAGCTCACCTGAACAATTATATCTCTAGCCCACACGATACACTGGCCATGACTTACATGAGACAGAGTCTACATTCTGAGGTAGTAGTCCCCTTCTTCAGGAAATCTGAACAAAGCAGTGCCAGTAGCTGCTAGCATAAGATGTTTCCTGATGGACTCTGGGGAAGAACATCATGAGGTGGTGTTGATAGTGATGTTCAGATGGTGTTTTCAGCTATTGGAATGGCATCCAGTGGATAGTTCATCAATCTGGATTTGAGATGCTATCCAACCCAATTCAGATTTTGGATCAGAGATCATATGTCTGCTTTCACATTCACAACAGATAGCTGGCTTCCATGGTTTCCACTTGGATCCTAGGTGACCCAGAAGTGGGATACGAATGGTGTCTGGAAAAATCAGTGGTATCTAATTCTATTGTATACTGTCCGAGCAATACTAATTTTCAGGTCAAAAATGGACAACCATGCCATATGGTATCAGATGCCAGCCTCAGAGGATAAACAGACCATCCAAATCAACACTCTACACAAGGCAAACGGTTGCTTTCAGAGTCGCAGCTCAGCATCCATGTGGTAGAAATGTAAGTAATCCATTTTCCCTTTCAGGCATCACGACTTCATGTAGAACACACAGATAATAATGCATGGGTAATCATATCAAAGTAGGTTGTGTTTCCATCAAGGGGTTTTAATAACCTCATAGGAACCTTGAGAGTAAAAGTCGATGGGTCCCTGATGTCATCAGAACCCTGAGATGGAAACCAAGCCGAATTATTCATGGTTGCCCATGTGTTATTTTGTATAGTTTATGACTTGAAACATAAAATAAAACAGGTTGCTTTTTTTCTTCCCAAGCAATCTTAGGGTTAATTTTTAATTATGTTTTAAAAAAAACATAAACCCACCCTCACCCAGCTGCTGAAAACCCACCCAGGTGAGTGGTGCGTTTGTTTTGTTTGTTTTTTTAATGATGACACAACAGAACAGTTGTGTTGAGGGTGGGTGGGTGATTGTGTGTGCATGCATGTGTTTGTGTATGTATATGTGTGCAGGGCTCTCAGTAGGATTGTTAGTTTGGGGTTCCCCTTGAAATTTTTGTGAGTCCCCATTAAAATGCATACACGTCTAGTGCCAGTCCCCTCCTTTCCTATGTTCCTTGAGATGGTATTTTTCAACCCTCCTTCCATAATGTCATTCCCAAACTGCCTGTTTACATACTACCCCCCACCGCCCTTTACCATTGTTCTCACTGTGATGTCCCGCACCTGCTGCTTTAGCAAACTGTGTGCCATGTTAAAATGTAGATATATATTCCAAGGCTTTTTTTAACATTTTCTGTCTACACATATATTTAGTATCTATCTACAGGTCCTACTACTGCTAGAGTAGAAATGTGTTCATAAATCTGAATAATTTACAGAGCTGTCAGCATATTCATTAGATTGACTTTTTTTGCTATCAACACTTTTTTTTTTTTTTTTTTAAACTAGTTTCCATTTCCTGGGCCCTCTGCATTTTCAACAACCTGAGAACACACAACAGTTCAACTTGCAATGCTCTGTATCAACATCCATTAGTCTCTGTGCCTTGTGATAGTTAACTCAGTTAAAATATATCATAGTATAATAGTAAAAGCCAGCAGAATAGGACCATGGTCTGTTGTGTCTGCTTGGAAGCTAGCCCCCTACTGGGAGCTCGCTCCTCCACCCCTCAGCCCCAGAGGTGGCCCTCCCTGGCCTCAGCTTCCCCCTGTACCAGTCCCAACACTTCTTGAATCCTTCCACTGTGGTCTCTTCCACCAGCCTCCTGAGCAGTGCGTTCCATGGTTCCACCATCCTCTCTGTGAAGAAGTGTCTCCTGTGCTCTCCCCCTGTACCCCCCCTTCCAGATTCCACTCATGGCCCCTGGTAGTTCCCCCCGCCTTCTTAAGCCTGAACACTTCCCTGGCTCTGCCCTTATTTGTCCCCTTTACATACTTGAAAGTCTCTATCATGTTCCCTCTGTCCTTTCTCTCCTCCAATGCATACAGATTGAGTTCATCCAGTCTCTCCTCATAGGTCCTACCCTCCATGCCCTGAATCATCCTGGTTGCCCTACTCTGGACCCTCTCCTGCAGTGCTATGTCCTTCTTAAGATGGGGTCTCCAGAACTGCACACAGTACTCAAGATGCGGCCTAACCAGAGCATTATACAGAGGGAGGATCACCTTCCTCTTCCTGGAGGTAATCCCCCTGGTTATGCAGCCCCGTGTCCTGTTTGCTTTTGCTGCAGCTGTTCGACAGTTCTGTGTTATTCATTTTGCTGTCCACCACTATCCCTAAGTCCCTCTCGCCCGATGTGACTTGCAGTGTGGTTCCCCCCCAGGTATATGCATGTCCCGGGTTTCTGACTCCCAGATGCAGTACCCTGCATTGAACTTCAACCCCACTTTCTTGCCTCCCCAGGGTATCCGGATCCCCCTGCAGGGCATTTCTCCCCTCCTGCCCATCTGCCAGTGCTCCGAATTTTGAGTCATCCGCAAAGAGACTCGACCTACTCCTAACACCCCACCCTATGTCCAAGACATAAACATTGAACAGGAGTGGCCCCAGGACTGAACCCTGGGGGACCCCACTGATGACTCTTCTGGGGAAGGAGACTGTCCCTTCAGCCACCACTCGCTGTATTCACCCCGTAAGCCAGTTTTCCACCCACCTGAGTAACTGCATCCTCACCTCATCCCCCCCCCAGCTTTGTTAGTAGGCCATTGTGGGGTACCGAATCAAACGCCTTACTGAAATCCAGATAGAGGACGTCCACCGGCCTGTGTCGATCCAGGGCACCCATCATTCAGTCATAAAACTCCACCAGGTTAGTCTAGCACGACCTCCCTGGAACAAAACCATACTGCCTGTCATCTGGGTGCCCCAACCTTTCCAGCTGCCCTCCCCAGCCTCTCCTTGATAATGCCCTCCATAACCTTGCCTACCACAGACCTTAGGCTAACGGGCCTATAATTCCCTACCTTCTCTCTTGACCTCCCCTTGTGGATAGGCACCACGTGAGCCACCTTCCAGTCTTGAGGCACCCACCCTGTCATGGTATATATGGTAGACAAGTCCATTGTCTTACAAAATGTTATGAGCATCTTCAAGCGTTTGCTACATTTATAACACCTCTCGCACATAACCCATGCCAACTTGTCAGACTCTAGGATAGGATGATCCAATACCACTGTCACTCATTAAAGGGTGCCTGAACAAGCTTCAGGCTGGAATTGTCTGCTTTCCAAAGCATTGCACCAAAAGAAGTTTTACTTCAGCTCTCTCCCTCCGGAACTAAAACTTTGTCCCTCCACAAATGCCTTCAAATACAATATCAGGAGACATTTCTCCTTCACCTGCTCGCAGCCCTAATCTGGCTCCCCTTCTGCACCCTTTTCCCCTCACCCTCTGGTTATCCACCTCTGGTGCTTACTCTCTATTTCTAGCACTTGTAGTATTGTTAATTCACCTAGGCTAATTTTTAGATTGCACTTAAATATTCACGTTTCCCACTGTTCTATTATATTATTGTTAAACCCTCACTGAATGCTTAATGTTACCTTGTATTTGTTAATTCACCAAGGCTAGTTCATGGTTTGCCCTTTAGTCTATATTATCCTGATTTTATGTACCATTGCATTAACCCTCGCTGTAAGTTAAATGTTTTAGCTTATGTCATGTCTCATGATTGTTGTATGTAACTGGACGCTTGTGTAAATGGGCAGCAATGCTCACATGCCTTTCCAGTATAACCAATAAAGATGAAATGAAATACTTGTGCACTTTTACCTTAGTAGAAATTATCAGCCATCAAGCTGATCTGTGTGTGCAGTGTTGGGAGAGGGGCATGTCGGAGCTCCATAGCAGTGATTCATAGAACTGAAATCGGAGTGAAAGCAGAAGAGAGGGGGAACATGAAGTATGTAATTTGCATACTTCACGGCCCCTCTCTTCTGCTCTCGCTCCAGTTTCAGCTCAGTGGATCACTGCTACGGACCTCCAACATCCCCTCTCCCAACACTGCACACAGAGAGCTGCCTGCAATGGCTGATTTCGTAGCATGCCATTTCTTAACACAATGGGCATGGGACTGCTGAGGTCTTTAGTGCGAACATCTCTGGGACTTGCTGCCAAAATTTCGGAGCATTGCAACACCCAAAATGTGCTTAAAAGATACGGGTACCCGTGATACCGACAGCCCTGTGTGTATGTATGTATCTATATGTGTGTGTATGGGATGCATGATGGGCGACTGTGGAATATGTAAAATATTTGCACGAGTGCAGAGTAAACTGTGATAATATCACGAGTGCCAAAGGCATGAGTGATATTGCAGTTCACTCTGCATGAGAACAAATGTTTGCCATATTCCACAAGTCGTACTTCAAGTGTTCGATTTATTCAATAGGGCTAGTATCCATTGGGAACATTTTTTTCTGTGTTTTCTCCCTGTTTACTCAGTTTTTTTTTTATTTTGGTAACTGGGTAAGTTTTTAGGGGGGTCCTGGGAGCACTGGGCAGTTAAGTGATTTGTTCAGAGTCGTACAGTATTGAAATGGAAGTTGTGAGAATCAAACACTGATCTGGATTGCTGGATGTAGGAAGTGTGTTCATTACTTGTTACTCTGAACTCTAGGCTATACTGACAGCCATGTTTGTGTGTGTAAGTGTTTCTGAATGGGCTGAGAAACAGGTGCATGTGATTTGCAATGATAATTGTGTTACCTGCAGCTAGGAGTGAGAAACAGACTGTTTATTCAATAAGTTGCAGACTTCACTGAGACAGAGAAACTTTCGGTCAGCACTCAGAAACTGGTTTATGAAGGAGGCTGGTCTGAAGATTGGAGCAGCATAGTAATGGGCTAGGATTGTCAGAATAACTATGAGACACAGGTGATTGTCTTTTACAATGCTAATTGAGTTAGTTGCAGGACTCAGTGAGAAAGAGAAACTGTGAAGCTATTAAATGCAGGCTGCAGTGTAGATGGTCTCACTCTGGTGACATCGCCATTGTTGTATATTTGCTGGTGATGTAGACACTGTGGGTTTATCAGGAAATAAATCCACAGTGGTGATGTCGTCACAGTGGTTATACAACGGCTGTGAAAAGAACACCATTTACTTCCTAGCATATCACCTCACCCCTATTGTATAAATATATATATAATGCAACGCCTTTGAGGATAAACAGTGGCACATAACAGCGATATTTTTTGTTTACGGAGACCTAAAGTCAGAATATCATGATATTCTCACTAAGTCCCCATGGCAGAAAATATTCTCACTGTAAGTTTTGACTGGCTGGAGCCACAGTGCAAGCAGCATGATTCTATTTTTAGACCACGCAGCTGACTAGTTCGCTGGTTTCAGCTCAAGCATAACATCTTCGCCCCTATTTATACCAAAGCAGCACAACTTCACCATAAAACAGTTTGTTACAGTCCTCCACAAACATCCTCTGCACACGTCTGCTGTGCCTACAAGGCTGGGCTGCCCGCCCCTCACCATTCACGCCACCACTCCTCTCACAGTATTTCCGACATGTAGGTAATCCACAACCTTGCCTGAACTCCAGCTGGTCAGTGTACACGCTGATGCTTCAGTGCAGTTATGCACAATAGTGTCATGAGAGTCGTCAGACTAAACCGCTCGGCCATCTCAAAACAAGCTTGGTGCTATGAAAAAAAAAAACACAGTAAAATAAAAAAGAAAATAAAGGCCTTGCATTAAAAAAAATATGCCATGGCCCCTACCCAAAATATCATTGATATTTTCCCCTTGTGAAGCTTGACCTTTGCCATCACGGGTGACTTTATAAGGTCAAGCTGCACTCGGGGGTAGAGGGGAATATCAGTTTTATTTTGGGTGGGGCTGTTTCACATCCCATAAATAGGTACAGATAATCACACACACACCCAAACCATCCACCTACCAGGAGTGGAGGTAAAAATGATTAAATAAAAAATATATTTTGCTAGTGACGATAGTAACAGCAACATATCAAAAATATGATGTTGCAGCTGTTGTCACAATGGATATTTTTACGATTACTGTCATCACAGTGGAACACTGGACCGATCTGAGAGCAGCTTTTACGGCGCTTATGGTATGAGGCTGCATAGTGCAGCACCATCAGCTGTTTAAAATTTTAAATAAAATAAAAAAATACAGCAATCTTCAAACTAACTACAGATTTAAAAGATGTAACTTGTAAACTACTGTTATATTTTTCAACAATACAATAGCATGACTCAGACTAAGCAGTTTAACATCAATTGTGAGTGAGCAGGACTTTCATAGTTCACTTGTGGCTCTGCCATTCGTCGTCCTGCCTCCTGACACTAGAACAAGGCATGTTCTGGCTTTTTATTTTTTTTGTGCCAGTATCTGCCAAAATACATAATACCTATTTTCATCTCTATTTAATGGTGCCAAATAGTTTCAAAAGTAGCCATTTCAAAAAATAGTTTTCTTGCTCCAGTGGGGAGTGGCAGAGCCAGCCCTGCTTGAAGATAAATTGCATATTTTTAGGCAGCCTATTGCATGTCACTTACACACACACACACGCACATATATGTATATATGTGTGTATATATATATATATATATATATATATATATATATATATATATATATATATATATATATGTGTGTGTGTGTGTGTGTAGATATAGATAAAACGGCAGATGGCATGGATTCACATTCTGATTAAAAGCTGTGTGTACCACAGAAGGGTACAACCAGGGCTCCAGATAAGGGGAGTACTGACCTATTTTAATCACCTCATTTTAGGAAACACTTTTCAGAGATTTTTTTTTTAATGAGTACCAGTACTAACCCAACATTTGTAAATACTCCACACTCCAAAGAATAGTGCTTCATAACATAACTGGTGACTCAAAAGGAGCAGTTTTTTTTTTCCAGATTTACAGCACTCATACATATCCCAGTTTTGTTTTACTCACTATATTTTAAAACTGATATGTGAATTACTCCTACTTGCCAACATTATTTGGAGCATTGTTGGCTCCTGATTAGTTCTTACCTACAAAAAACTACATTGTTTTTAAAAATGTACTCCTCACTCCACTCCTTCCAGAAATTTGTATTTGTCTAAATTTGATTTTACTCCCCTCATTTTCAAAATGAGGAGTACCAGTGCTCATCCCAAAAAATCTTATCTGGAGCCCTGGGTACAGCAGCATTCTGTGAGCATTGACTTTTAGTTCAGCAGCTTTTTGGTTAGGGTGGAAATGCATATACAACAAGGGGTAACCATATACAGTACTATAACATGTTCTGGTCATGACAGACAACGGAACAGTAATTCCAACATTAACCGACAAGGGGGAGCCAGAAACCACAGGGTACTTCAACAAAACTCAGTAACTGCTAGACTGGCCACAAAATCGTTTGTTTATCAGTGGCCTACATCCCTGGCCAGAGAAGCATCAGAGCAGCTTGGCTCGTTTGAAAAAAAAAAAATATTCTACCAGACTGAAAATTCCATGCCAACACATTTGTTTCTCTCTCTCTTTCTCACTGACTGGGACACTGAGGTAAAAATATACACCAATCCCAGCAATTCCAATGAAGCCCAGTTCTTTTCCATTACAAAGAACCCACAGGTCTTTGCTTGGGACATAGTCTTCCTATACTGGGATCAGCAAAGGCTCTTTTACCTATTTCCAATGCATCCCCTGCTACCTGAAGTGTCCACAAAATGAAAGAAGCTCAGGCAACAAAGATTCTAGTTTACCCATACTGGCCACAACATCCTGGTTTTCTGCACCTCATCCAGCAGTCAGCAAAGCCTCAGCTGCCTTTACCACTCCAGCAGTATCTTCTCAGATTGGACCCAGTGAGACACCAGATGGGGTTCCCTGTCTCTCATGGCATGGAGCTTGAGAGGGGTCTTTCTTTCTTTTTTTTTTTGGTATGGGGGAGCACAGGTTACTCTCTGGAATTGTTAGAAGTTATGATTTAAGTGGGGCTTTCAATATTCAAATTGTGCTACATAATTTTGGACATCCTCTGTCTCACATCACAGTGCCAGTGATGTTTCCTGAAAGCTGGCTTGTACAAGGGACTGCATCCTGATTCCAAACACTATCGGTGTCCAACTGTTGGCTCTTGGAACTTTACTTCTACAGAGTCAGGGGAGTCGATCCCTCAAAATGTTCTCCTTGCAAAGGCCATGTGCTGAACCCCATCGCTGCACCCTCATCCAACCTGGCCAGCCTAGACACCCTCTTTCACTCCTCCTGTCATTTCATCCTGGACTGCCCCCCAATGACCCATCACTGTGACCTGTACAGCTCCCTAGCCCTACACTCGCTCACGTCCCCCAGATTGATCCACTGCTCCAATCATAGCTAAATTCTGGACACAATCCCTCCCCCACTACCTCAGCTCAGCCTTATCGGCTCAACCTTCCCCGGCCTATTCAGTCAGAAGCTCTGACTCCAGGCTTCTCCAAGTCCCATTCATGCTTACATCAAAGGGACAATCCGCCTTTAAATATCGCTTGCCCAAACTATGGAATGATCTACCTGCAGACATCAGGCTTACCACTAACCCAAAACTTCTCAACCCTCTTCTCCATGCATACTTCTCTGACACATGCAACTGCTACTAGGTATCCTAAGCTATAAGCCCCATGTGCCCCTGCTTCGTGATGCATTGTGTATACTCACCTGCTGCCTCTTTGGGTCGGAGTAAGTTCTAAATATTGTTCCTGTTCCTTTCCGAGTGCCTAGTTGAATGTTCTCTCACACTGTCTGTGTACCTAAATGTCCTCTGTCATGTTTATACTCTACCTATGTAAAACTGTGTAAATATCTGTCCTGATGCACACCTAGAAATTCACCCAGCTCACATCTGGAAATGAGCGGTCCCCAGCTCAGTATGCCTTCCTGGTTAATATCTTAAATAAATAAATAAAAATATCTCCATGGAACCTTAATTTGTTCCTTTCTGTACTTGCCACTGGGTAATGAATATGTAAATGGAGGCCTTTCTCCATCGAAGAACCATTTATGTCTCTGTATTTGCCAAGTTTATAATTCTCCTTTTTCCCCACTGCCAGCTGTTACTGGCACTACCCAGCACTTTATTTATACCTTTACAATTTTTATTTTGATATATTCTGTATTTTATAGTGAATGTTTTATGCTTTTTTGGTTCCTCGTGCCTGCTTAAATGTTGCATTCCCATGTATTGTTTATTTTTTGCTTTGTATTACTGAATATTTCTGTATTATTGTTTTGTTGTTATGGGCACTTTTACGCTTTTCATGTTTCCTAGCCCCTGGATTGCACCTGGAAATATGCCTATCCAAGTGTTAAATAAAAATGAGTTTATGGTATGTATTTCACCAAGATTTGGTGTTGCTTTGCACTTGTCAGGACCTCTTACTCAAGGCCCCTACTTTTCCGTGGCACATTGGGACCAGGTTATGTGACAAGACTACCATTTGCCCCAGAATTTCTGTGGCAGTGGTTTGTAATTTCTGCGGAAGTTCTGCTGCACTAACGAACTACCACATCACAGTGCCAGCTTGTCATCCTGACCTCACTTTCATGGCAGTGGTTACAGCAGTCAGGATGGCTGAAACCACAGTCACAGTAGTTCAAAAAATAAGACTTATAGAAATAATGTTATGCCTAAAAAAGGAAAAAAAAATATCTATCCCTTAAGGTCCTAGCCTATTGCATAAATGAAATACACAGAGGGGGACCTTATGTGATAAATAAGGTATTTCTATACTAATGCTGTCTATACCACGCATGAGGTCCCCACTGTGTATCTCTTATATATTTATATGTGCTGTCTGTACCACTCATGAGGTCCCCACTGTGTATCACATATATTTATATGCAATCTGTAATGTACATACAAATATGGGTGTATGCATATGTGTGTGTGTGTGCATAGTGAGACAAATATACTGTTTGTATATGTGTGTGTGTGTTTGTGTATATATATTTAATTTCCATGAAATTGTATCCTCATTCATACAGGTCCCTTTGGAAATGGAATAAACAGAATAAAGGAGATATTGCAAAACTCATTTTTCATGCCAACCTGCTTCCCCTGACGCACTACATAACACCATCAGGCCATGACATGCATGTGAACCCATTGTGAGATAATGCTCTCCAGCCCATCACAGTGTGACCCCCATGTGACAGAAGACTGCGCCATACCTTCCCAGGCTCAGAGCAGTGGTGTTCTCCCCAGTCCTTGTGCTGCCCAGCCAGCTCCCAGAGCTCATCTCTGAACCCGAGTTGCCGGTACGGGAATACAACATGCTAGTCTCTGGCCCAACAGCTGGCCCTGCGTACAACATTTAAGCAATAATGCCCGACAGGGTGTGTGTCGTGCTGGGATAACGTCACACCTCCGGTGGTTGGGCACGAGGCCGTAGGCCGAGTGCGTCCAACAATAGACGCGTGACGCTATCCCAAACGACACACACCCTGGAGGGCATTATTGCTAATATACAATGGCTCGTTGTTATACAGAATAAACAAAATCACTTTAAAGATGTTTTTGTTAGTGTGGAAAAAATATTTTTGGTTTTTAAGAGCAGATGAAACAATCAGGCATGCTCAAGGAGATGCTCAAGCTCATCTACAGGTTCACAGTGAGGCTGAGACTAGACCCGTGATGTTGTGCTGGGATAACATCACGGGTCCAGCCCAAGACTGACCAATCAGAGTCCAGGATTTTTTCTAGCCATTGTATAATTCTCCATAACTTTTAGGTGATTCTATCAACCAATGACAATATGTAATCAATAACCCTGGCAAAAATGTGTACAACGCAATTATTTATTTAACCAGTCTATTCTTTTAACAGGTCTGCACATTATTATATTCCACTTTTCTGGACATAATTACTTTGTTTTTCTTAAAAATGGCAGGTGAATTCATTTTACCAGTTATTCATTTCATATGGCATCTCTGTACCTTAAAGGCAAAAATAAGTTTGTACAAAGTAAGGTATGGATTTAACAGGTCTATGCTGTGGTCAAGGTTTTATTTAAGTTGGCCCTAGTGTAATAACATAAGACTGAACATTGTATTAGGCTGTAGTGCAGGCTGAGCAAATATCATTGTGCCTGATGTGCTGTGCCACCGCTTCGGGCAGTGGGAGCTGTGGTAGATAAGTGTCTATTCATTTCTCTGGCAGAATGCAGCCATTTCATTAGCTAATGTATGATGTTATAGCATTAATGACATCACATTCTGAGCATAGAGGGGGTTTGGATATATGAAGAGGGGACAGGAACCAGGTTTTATAGGTAAATGGAAATGTTAATAAAGAATCACCAAGAACAGTGAATTCTGCGGCTCTACGGTAGGTTGCAAATTCTGCGGCTGCAGAATTCTAGGGGCCTTGCTCTTACTTGCATGTATTAGTTATCCGACGAGTGTTAAACTACTTTCTCCAGCTTGGCTATTCTCACCTTTGGCCAGAATCAGGGCAAGAAAGCTCAAAGAACGAACTTTGCTTGTTGGATTAGCTTTTGTACTTTACAAGTATACCAACAAGCTGGGACAGAATCACTAAGTGTCACCTAAGCTCATTCAGCTCTGGCTTTGGCAACTTTCTGGCAGGGCTCAGGGATGCATCCCTGTGGGACATCCAGAGGACTGCCACTTGGAGCTCTCTGTGCACCTTCACAAAAAATTCTATAAACCAGACATTGCTGCCTCAACAGCTGCCACTTTTGGTTGCAGAGTGTTGTACAGTATATTTTGTGTATTAATTCACTTGTTTATTTGAAATATTTGTCTCAGAGAAACAAAATTGCACTGCAAGCAGCTTGTTTCTAGGTGTGTATTGTGGGAGGTTACAAAGGAGGGAGAACAGCATACAATTTGAGCACCAGTAATTGGGTATGAGAGAAGACATATTGTACAAGGTACAATACCAAATGCATATACAGTAGAAACTAGCTCCATGTAGTGCAAGGAACCTTTTGAGTTATGACAGAAAAAACAGTATACACTCGTGGATATTGACCCATCGGGGCAAAGGCGGATTGTATGAATTGGCACATAGAGGGACTTTAAATCCTCAAGAGGCTTTGAGCAATGGGCTGAGGTGTACCCAGTCTATTTTCAAAGTCCACTGCAAGTGGGAGGGGGGCTGGTGGAGCAGTCACAGATGAAAGCTAAATAGTTCCTGGGGTAGAATTTTGTGGGATTATTGTGAAGTGGAGGACTAGAGATGGGAGGAAGTTCCAGAGGGCAGTGGGCTTTTGGGAGAATGTGGTCTGGCCTACTGACAGGTGGCATAAGGGAGTAAGGAAAGAGCATGGTGAGGGCTTGCATGATGGAGAGTCAGTTTAATAATAGCCCAGAGGTTGACTTTGAGCATCACTGCTATTGTATATCCCAATAATATTGAGAGACAGATGCAAAAAGAGAGAGGAAATGAAATTTAAATACTTTCAAATGTTCTTTCTAGTCTCAGCCTTTCCCTAGTTATTTATTTGACTGTTGGAATTTCATGTCTTTGCTTTGTGTTACCATGAACTAGTTTCTGCTTTGGAATGATCTGGGGCTCAGGAGACAGTGGGGCATTCATGTTCTGCTCCTGCCAGGAGTTTTTCCTGCCTCTACGGAAATTGATAGGGGGAAGACACCAGTGGCTATGAGAGAGTAATGTCTGCTTACTCAGAGATGGAAAATTTAAAGGTATTAATTTAAATGATCTATTAGTAACTTTCAGACTGAATAGCTGCAGCTAATTGGTTCTATGTATGGAAAAAAAAGGCACTTCAAGGGATGTGGATATGGTATTCTATCCACACACTGACAGTATCCGTTCCCCTTTAAATTCAGCCGGAGCATCTTCAAGCTGGCTTTTCCCACTCATCTGGGTGATAGCTCCCTTGTCTCTGCCCCGTGATGTCAGAGCTTCCTTTCCGCTGAAAAAAGGTTCCCTCCCTACAGCTCTCAAGCTGAGAAGGCCCTTTGCTTATTTCTTCAAAACTTAATAAAAACTTTGTCTTCATGTTTTTTCTTTACGTTGCCGACACTGACGACGCAAAGTCTACTGCAGGGTTCCGGAAGTGTTTGCGGGCAGAAGATGTCCCGGATGGATCCGCACACCTTGTGTGTTTATTGCCAGGGCCGCAAGCATGATCCCCAGGTCTGCAACTTTTGCTGCACTTTTCACCCGTCCATTTTGGAGGACTGTCGTGCCAGCTTACTTCTCGGGTGTCTGAGCAATCGGTACCCGCTGGTCAAATCCATAAAAGCCTGTTGGGTGGTATCCGTGGCTATGGGGTTCACCAAGCAACTTGCAGCTTTCGAGCAGGTGGCAGCCCGGGGCCACAGCTCAGTCCTTCTTGGCTTCGGCCTTTTTGCCATTCTCTCTGGGCACCTCCTTTACGGGGGTTTTCAAGGACTTGTGCCAGGCCCTTCCAGCTCATGGGTAGGATCCTTCGTCAACGCACTAGTCGAAATATAAAAAAAAAAATTCCAAAAAAGAGCCTTGCCATCGATCATGGGATTGGGAATGCTCCCAATCCCTGCGCTTCTCTGGAGGTTGAATCCTCGGCCCAGGCATCTGGCTTTACGTTCTCCCCATCGGGCCAGTTGGCCGAAATGCGGGTTGATATTCTGGCAGAGATTTTTCTCAAGTCAGTCGACCCGTTGTCACCCGAAGAGGCCGATATCCCATTGTCATGGACTCCGGTCCTCACTCAGGGAGGGACCGATCAGTCCACTGATCCACCACCTCTTGTCGAAAACCAGGAACTGGAGGGTCCCCGGCTCTTGCCGGCCCCCTCTCTGGTTCCCCCACAGTTGAAGTTTCAGTCCCAGTCTTGTCCTGTGGGTTGAATGGCTCGCATTGACATCGGCGCCCCCGCTCTTGACACTTGGGCAAGTGGCGCGACTGTTACTCTTCATCTTCATCCTACTTGGGCGAGGAGAGGCTTTGGCGCAAGTTGCATTGACACTACGATGACTTGATGTGGCAACAGCTGGTGTTCGCCGATATGAAGCCTGTTCTGATGCCTTCTCCACCTCTGCAGGAGCAGACCCATAAAACGGTTCTGGCTCAGCCTTCTCCAGCGTCCAGCTGATGACCAGCTCTCTGACTAAGGAGTCTTGGCTGACCTCAGGTCTTCACCATTGGCTGTAGGTCACCATCATCCCTGACCGTCCATGGAGGGTCAGCTGGGATTCAGGCAGTCGACCCCTCTTAGACAGCTCTTAGGAGTTGGAGGGTTCCTCCTTGCACTCTTGTCTGGACATGGAGTCGTGGGGGGGGTTCTCTCAACGGATGAGGGCACTTCCTCCTTCATGGGCCTTCTCCATCTTGTCTTAGAGTCCATGGGTCTTAAGATGGAGCCCATTCAGAGGTGAGCTTGGTGCCCGCTCACCGAGATTTTGGACCGGGGCATCTCCCCTGGGGAAGCCTTCCCTGTAGCAGAGGCCATCTTTGGCCCTGCCTTGGAGCTATGGCAGTGCCTCACCTCCTGCCTAGTGCCATCAGCTCGGATGGCCCACAAGTATACGTTCCCTCTCAGGGTTCACGGAACATCCCTCGGCAGAGGGCTTGGTGGCAGATTACGTGTTTTGGTGCTCCAGCAACATAGTAGAAGTTGGTAAACTGCCTGACAAGGAGTCCAAGAAATTGGACCATCAGCTAAAAAGGTTTATGCTACCTCTTCACTTGGTCTTTGACAGGTGAGCTCAGCCCTCCTGATGGCCCACTGTTCTCGTGCCCTGTTGGGCACTCTGGATGAGGTGCTCCCTTATCTCCCAGTGGACCTACAGGCTACAGTCAAGCAGGTCCGGGACCAGGGTTGGGCTGTGGCTAAACAGCGGCTCCAGACAATCATTGACATTTGAGACTCCTGTGTTTGTTCTGTGGAGGCCGCAGTGGCCATGTGCCACCGGGCTTGGCTGCAGATCTCGGCCTTCAGGGCAGACACCCAGCACAAGCTGGCGGATGTCCCCTTCCTGGGCACTGACCTGTTAAGGCCCAGGGTCGAGTGGCACCTCACCCACATTGAAAAGTCCAGTGCCCCCTTGGACTCCATAACATCCGCCCAGAGGGGGGCTCCAAACAGCAGAAAAAGAAGCCCTTTCTGTCCACCTCCACTCCTGTGGCCAAATGAGCCAGCCCCAAGCTGGGCGGCAGACTCGGGTCTGGTGACTTTGGCTGAAGTCGGTGGCCTCATTCATCTGCAGGCCTGGAAGACGAGGCCCTGGTGGCTCCTCAGCTGGGCCCTCCTTTGCCTCCAAGCCTGTCCAGTGATGGAATGAGGGGTGCCTCCCTCATGCCTGTCATGCCAGCCCTGGGTCCTTCCACTGGGGGCCAGCTCCTCCACTTCCTTTGTGCCTGGTCTGCTGTCACCATGGACAGGTGGGTTCTCTAAGTGGTCGGTCAGGGTCTACCTCTGTAATTTGAGCAGTACCCGACTTGCTGAGCATGTGCCCCACGGGAGGACATAGTATCCTCAGACATTCTGTCGGCCCTTTGTGACGACATTGCCCAGCTCCTCCACAGTGAGGTTGTAGTTCCTGTTCAAACATGAAGTCTTGCTATATTATAGACATTAGCAGTTTGTTCCAGCTCTAGAACTGCCCCAGAGTGAAATGGTTAAAACCATTCCAAAATAGAATTTTGGCACGAGAGCAGCTCTATCTGTGTCATTTCAAACTTGAACTGTCAGATTCTTTACTCCGCCTCAGTGAACAGTCACTCCGGAGATTTCTCCTTCTGCTCGGTTCATTTCTCGGTTTAAAAAGTGTTTTCTCGGTTGGATTTAACCGAGAATAGTTTTATTTAACCGCGAAACCGTCGGTTCCAAGCTTCCATCTGTGTAACTGTAAGTAAATGAAGATTTTGTCTGTGAGAACTTGTAAGTTATCGGTTCGGTTTTGAACCGATCAGTGGGTTTAAAACTCATTTAAAACTAAAAGTTACTATTTTAGAGTGCGGTTCGGTTCTTATCGGTTCTAAAAAAAACCGATTTATTACGATTTTTTCCAATACCCGTGACACGGTTAGGAACCAATAAGGGTGTCTTGCCTGGCACTGCCGTTAAAAGGGCAAGTTTTTGGTTAGGCTGGCATTTTGTCTGAGAAACCCAAAAGGAAAACCGGGCCCACTGGGTTTCAACACTGTGATGTTTGTGGGGAAGTCTTTGCCAAGGCTGACCCACACACCACATGTGTTTATTGTCTGGGGTTTGACCACCTCCAGTCAGACTGCCAGGTATGTAAGAATTTCCCTGCAGCCACCCTGGAAAAAAGATTGGGCAGGCTCAGGGAACAAGAGGCCAAAAAGTCCGCTGACCCGATGTACTAGCCCGGTTCGGTGCCAACCGAACCAGAGGGAGTGCCTCTGACCAGGGCCAGACTTCCTCGGCAAAGAAAAGCTGGTTCTGAGGAACCAATTCCAGTAAAGAAAACAAGAAAATCAGCAGGTCTGGAGTCCAAAATTCTTCTCCAAGTGCTGCAGAGATAGCAAAGCCATACAAATTGTCCAGTCACTGTCTCAGGGTCCGTCCGAACCACCACCATCTGGTAAAAGGTCGGTTCATCCGTCCCAGTGGTTCAGGATTATGATATTGAGGAATTTATGAACCAGAGGAGGGAGGAGGATTATGAACAGTATGAATGTGGCTGGGAAGGTCTGGGTGTGCCCATTGAACCGGACATCTCCCCAGACAGACCTTTAGAATCTCCCCCTATGCTGTCTGAGTCCCCATCTCATTTTATGTTTTATAAAAAGTTGCTGAAACCCTCCAGCTTCCTTTAGAAGAGGCTGTGGATGAGCAAGAGGAGCCTGATTTTTGTAGAAATGATGGATATTCCAGAGTCTAGGAGATTGTCTATTCCTTTACATAAGTCTTTTAGGAAACAAACAATTAAAATTTTAAAAGCTCTAATTCTGTGCCTCCTGTAGATAAAAAGATGGACAGAAGGTATACATTGTCAGGCCCTGATACAGAATTCCTTTCTCAGCAATGCAGTCATGTTAGTAGTTCAAGCTGCTGCCTGTGATAAAGCTAATATTCCCTTGGCTTCACATCCTCCTGACAAGGATTCCAG
Source organism: Neoceratodus forsteri (assembly GCA_016271365.2). NCBI lineage: Eukaryota > Metazoa > Chordata > Ceratodontiformes > Ceratodontidae > Neoceratodus > Neoceratodus forsteri. The sequence goes on along the minus strand of CM057454.1, from coordinate 243,858,595 downwards.
GAAGATTGATGCCATGGCAAAAAAAAAAAGCAGTATATGGCAGCCTCTCTGGGACTCAGGCAAGCAAATTATATGGCTTATGTAGCTAGGTATCAGAAATCTAGATGGGATACTGTTATGCAATTGGCCAAGCAGGCCCATGGCCAGCTGGCTAGTGAACTAGAACAGGTGGCTGCTGATGGCATTGAAGCCTCTAAGGTTCAGTTTTATGCTGCTGTGGATGTTAATGATGTTTCCTCTAGGGTCATGGCCACATCTGTAGCTTTTCATAGGTTGGCCTGGCTCAGGTGTACTGGTTTGTCACAGGATACCCAGACTAAGGCTATGGAGTTTCCTGTGGTGAGAAATTCTCTGTTTGGAGAGCAGACAGAGAATTACATGAAGAAGATGGATGAATATAGGACTACTTACAAGAGTGCCCAGGCTAAGGAGCGGCAAGCCACTCCTCAAAGGCATGCCCCCAGGGGTAGGGGTAGGCCTTTTCACAGGCCTTTCTACCAGACTCGGGCCTCCTCTGCCTTTGCTCAGAGGGGCTTCTTCAGAGGCAGGGGCAGACGAGGGGTGGGCAGACCTGCTCCACCCCCAGGCCTAAAGCTCCTGCGAAACAGGCACCCTGATGGGTGCCCAGGGCCTGATTCTCCCTGTACCAGTGGGGGCAGGCTGGCTTACTTCAGTCAGAACTGGGCTTCTTTAACCTCAGACAAGTGGGTTCTGGAAGTAGTAAGCCAGGGTCTGGTTCTCAGCTTCAAAAGTTTCCCAAGTTGAGAAGCAGACTTTTCTACCTGCAAGTGCTTCAGAGACCCTCGCTCTGGAAACAGAGGTCTCATCCCTGTTAGCTCTCAGAGCAGTAGAAAGGGTTCGTCCCCTGCATCAGGGCAGGGGTCTGTATTCCAGATACTTCCTTACCCCAAAAAAGACAGGAGAATGGCGACCCATTTTAGATCTCAGATATCTGAACAAGCATCTTTTGAAACCAAAGTTCAAAATGGTAACTCTGGCAATGATTTTACCTTCCCTAAGGCCAGGGGACTGTCTAGCCTCCTGGACCTCAAGGATGCCTATTTCCATGTCCTAATCAGAAGATCCCATCGAAAGTACCTCAGATTGAACTGCCCTCAGGTCATTACCAGTTCAGAGCAATGCCCTTCGGCCTTACCTCTGCTCCAAGGGTATTCACAAAGTGTCTAGCAGTGGCAGTGGCCCACTTAAGGAGGCAGAGGATTGCTGTTTTCCTATCTAGTCGACTGGCTCATTGTAGGCCAGTCCACAGAACAGGTAAAATCTCACCTGCAGATCACCCAGCAGCTTCTCACCTCCTGGGTTTTCTGCTAAACCTACCAAAGTCGGTTCTGGAACCAGTCCAGGTACTCACCTTTATAGGGGGCAGGGTGGACACAAAGCTATTCAGAGCCTTTCTTCCCCAGAAAGGTAAGGAATTTAGTGGCTCTGGCCTCTTCCTTCACTCTGCAGGTCTCTTGACCAGCAAGACACTTTCTGCAGCTCCTGGGGCACATGGCTGCATCCACAGTTGTTGTGCAGGGAGCCAGATTTCAGATGAGAGACATTCAGTTTCACTTGAGAACCTTTTGTCTCGAAAGAGACCCCCTTTCCAAGTTGGTCCCAGTGACTGAACCTTGATCCTAGCTCTCCAGTGGTGGCAGGATCAGAGCAATTTAAGCGGGGTCCCTTCATTTCCCTTCTCACGACTTGACTCTCACTACAGATGCTTCCCTTCTGGGTTGGGGAGCCCACATGGGCGACCTTTCCACTCAGGGAGTTTGGTCCCCCCAGGAATCTCTGCTCCACATCAATTTTCTGGAACTCAGAGCTGTCTTTTTAGCTCTTCAAGCTTTTTCTGCATCTGTCCACGACAAGGTGATACAAGTCAGAAGAGACAACACCACAACAATGTGGTACATCAACAAACGGGGGCACTCGGTCTTCGGCCTTGTGCACTGAGGCAATGAAGTTGTGGTCTCTGGCCTATTCCCTGAACACTTCCCTCATAGCAGTTCATCTTCCAGGGAAGGACAATGTCCTAGCGGATGCCCTCAGCAGGATTTCCCAGGGCCATCACGAATGGTCCCTGGATCCTCAAGTGCTGGGGATAGTTTTTGCCAGGTGGGGCATCCCTCAGATAGATCTTTTGCAGCCCCAGACAATCACAGACTTCCTCTGTTCTGTTGCAGGCCTCCAGTGCTGGGCTCAGTTCCCTGGATGCCCTTCTTCTGGATTGGGAGGAAGTTCCTCTGTCTTTCCCCCTTTCCTCTCCTATTCAAAGTACTAGTCAAAATCAGATCTCAGCCTTGCAGATTGATTCTGATTGCCCGGATGGGCCAGGCAGCCCTGGTACCCACTCCTTCTGTCTCTCTGACAGTCCATCTTCCCCTGTGCCTCCCAGGAATCACAATCTGTTGACTTGTGCCCAGGGAAGGGTTTGGTATCCGGACCTCAAATCCCTCAACCTCAAGGCCTGGCTCTTGAGGAGTTAGAGTTTGCTGATTTACACCTCTCTTAGGGTGTTCTTGAGATCCTAAAGGCTTCCAGAAAGCCTTCCACTAGGGCTACTTATAGTTCTAAATGGAAAAGGTTTCCATTGTTGTGCTGGAAAAATATTTCCCCAGAATCTGCTGAATTGCCCATTTTGTTAGATTACATGGTACATCTTAATTCATTGGGTCTCAGACCAGCTACCCTGAGAGTTAATTTGGCAGCTGTGTCTGCTTTTGTGTCAGCAGGAAAGTCATCCCCTCTTTCCTCTCATCCTGTGTTTTCCAAGTTTTTTAAGGGATTACTCCATACTAATCCTCCCTTTCGGGAACCGGCCCCTGCTTGGGACCTTAATGTTTGCATTGCCCAGTTAATGCAACCCCCTTTTGAACCTCTGTCTTCTGCAGAGCTTAAGTACCTAAGTTGGAAAACTGTTTTCTAAGTTAGCATCACTTCTGCCAGAGATAAGTGAATTGTAAAGCCATGTCAGTGGAGACTGACTTTATTTCTTTCCACAGGATGAGGTAGTCCTTAGGACTAATAGGAAGTTTTTGCCTAAGGTGGTTTCAGATTTCCATCTTAATCAATCTATCTCCTTCCAGTATTTTCACTGATCACTCCTCTTCGGGTGAGAGGAAGTTGCACAGCCTGGATGTTAAGAGAGCTCTTAGTTATTATATAGAGCGTACTAAAGGTCACAGGTTTGAATCCTCCAACTTTTCCTTACCTATGGTGAAGTTGGGAAAGGCAAACCTGCCACTAAGAGATCAGTAGCCAGGTGGATTGTCTCTTGTATCCAATTTTGTTATCAGAAATAGGGAGCCTCCGGTTTGAGGGCTCATTCTACCAGGGTACAGCTGTCTCTAGCTGCTGCCAGAGATATTCCTTTATTAGAGATTTGCCAGGCTGCTACTTGGAAAACGACACACTTTACCAAGCATTACTCCCTGGATGTCCAGGCCAGGAGAGATGCTCGTTTGGCACAGCTGTTCTTCAGAGCCTATTTCCAAGTAGGTTCTGCCCCTCCTCCATGGAGGTACTGCTGTGTATTCTGTTAATGTCTATATATAGCAAGACTTCATGTTGTTTGAAGAAAAATTACTCACCTTAGTAATGTTGTTTCTTTTAATGGAGTCTTGCTATATTATAGACCTCCCCAACCTGCCCCTCTCAGAACCTGTACTTGGTGGGTGCGGGCAACTTAGTGTGGCTACTTATGTCCTGTTAGGCATTTTGTCCCTTTGGGACTTTGGGGTGTATGTACTGTGTGTGTGTGTTTTATTATACTTATGTTCCATTTTCATATTATTAGAATGGTGTTAGTATTTCTGGTCCCCTGACTTGAGTCTTGGGTGTTGAGACCATCAATGGTTGTTATTATTTAGGTAGCCATTGGCTAGTGTATACAGCTTCCACACAGACCTTAGTGAGTTTGGCTCGTAAAGATCTGACAGTTCAAGTTTGAAATGACACAGATAAAGCTGCTCTTGTGCCAAAATTCTATTTTGGAATGGTTTTAACCATTTCACTCCGGGGCAGTTCTAGAGCTGGAACAAACTGCTAATGTCTATAATATAGCAAGACTCCATTAGAAGAAACAACATTACTAAGGTGAGTAATTTTTTCTTGCGGACCCTCTGGAACACCCAGGGTTTGTCTGCAGGTACTCCGTGGTGCCATAGCGGATGGGGGGCTGGAGCCCCACCTTAGATCTGCACGACCTGAACAAGTTTATCAGGTCATGCACCTTCAGGATGGTAACTCTGTCCTAGATCATACCATATCTTGAGGGATGGGACCACCTAGTAACAGGGTTACCGGTGTACTGTGGGACTGTATCTAAGATTAGTGGGTGACCTGATTAGGCAGTAGGGGTGTATCTTGGACTGGGGGGAACCTGGTGGCTCACCCAAGGAAACCTACTTGGAAGGGGATGGAACCACACGTCATTAGGGCTTGCATCTTTGGGAGGGTGGTGGGGTGCACAGGGTGTGGAGCAGCCATGATGCTGGACTGGGCTTGGAAGTTCGGTGGTTGCTCAGTGTGCTACCAGCTGGCACAGCTTAGGGAGGAGGTTGGGGGAATTAGGAGACAGCTGGGGGAAGGGGGGAGGTATGGTTGGGGAAGGGGGCAGGGGATCTCCCATGGGGTTGCACCAAGCACTGGGGGCGGGGGCATAGGGAAAGGAGTGCAGGAAAATACTCAGTGGTCACATAGGGACCCTGGCAGAGGGGGTCCAAAAAGACACTACCAAGGAAGCAGGCAGGTAACTGGGGACCCTCACAAAGGAGGGACAGAGGGACAGCGTTCTCAGGGAAGTAGGCAGATGGCCAGGGCTGGACAGAAGGAAGCAAGGCGGGAGGTGGATCAGACCTTACACTCAGTAACCACTTCAATTCTCTTCTGCTGCTCGAGGATGAGGGGAGTGATGTAGCCACGACAGGGGTGGCTAGAGACGGAAAGGGAGTGGGGGGCAGGAGGCAGGGGCGGATAGCAGGAAGAACAGGGGAACCTGGAATGCAGGAAAATGGGGAGCAGTGAATCAGAGCAGGAAGGGCAGGGGAAGAGGAGGAAAGCGCAAGGAGAAGGACCAGTTGGGAGGAAGGTAAGGAGAAGGACCAGAAGTACAAGGAGGATTCAGTAAGGGGCTGAGGTTTAGGCCAGGGAGCCACGACGCAGCAAGGAGGAACTAAATGGAGACAGGAAGGAAGGGAGGACAAGCCAGGCTAGTTTAGCAGATGGGGAGAAGGACCAGTCACGAGCAGTGAGGGGGAGTTAACAGAGTACAGAAGGATACCCGGAGGAGGAGAGGCATAGGATTGTGGGGGAAGGGGTGGCATGTGGCACCTAGATCGGGGGAGGAACAAGGAGCCGGCTGGGTGGAGGGGCCGGTAGAAAGGATGAGGGACATGGAAGAGGGGGAAATGGAGGAAAAGGAGCAGTCAGAGTGCTCCTGTTGGGGGATTCTATGATCAGGGGTATCAAATGGGACAGGGAGGGAGAAGCCTGGCCAGTTAGAACAAAATGCTTCCCTGGACTAATGGTGCACAGGGCTAAGCACGAGGTATATCAGCTGGCAAAGGATTGTGAGGGTTCCCCGGACATACTGGTCCACCTGGGTACAAATGACATTGAGGGAAATAGCGAGCTAGAGATACAGGCAAGATTCAGGGAGCTTGCCAGGGTCTGTCATGACATAGGATGCACAGTTTCCTTCTCAGAAATCCTGGCGGTGCCAAGGGCTAGTGGGGAACACAAAAGGAAGATTAGGGAGATAAACCAGTGGCTCAGGGAGTGGTGTGAGGCCAGAGGGTATGGGTTGATGGGGGATTGGGGGGAGACCTGGGAGGATAAGGAGCTGTATGCTAGAGATAGACTTCATCTCAATTTGGAGGGGAGGGGAATCCTTAAGTTGAAAATAGAGGGGTTCATTGGTGAAAAGTGGGTTTAAACTTGTGAAGGGGAGGATAGGAAAAAGGCTGTCAAGGGGTGCCGATAAAGGAGGGACTGTCTCCACCCCTAGGGAGCTGGAGGATTGCGGGAAAGGCCGACTGGTAAAGTGCAGACCAGGGGAAAACAGAATCCCCATGGGAACACGAGCAGGGGAAATGGAAGTATAGGGAAAGGGTGGAAGGTAGTCCTGCAAAATGCCAGGAGCTTGGGCAATAAAATGCCTGAGCTCCAGGCAATGCTAACTGAGGGAGCAGTGGATGTGGCAGCGGTCACTGAGACCTGGGCCACTGCAGGACACGACTGGGACCTGAACCTGGAGGGTTACACTATGTTCAGGAAGGACAGGGGGGGGAAGGGAGGAGGGTAGCAGTGATGGTCAAAACTGCATTGGCATAGGGGAGTAGAGGAGGCGGAGGGACCGTGAGGCGATTTGGGTCACCTTGATAACAAGGGGGGCAAGAGAGTAAAAATAGGAGTTGTGTATAGACCCCTGCTCCGTGGAGGAGCTGGAGGAGAGTCTGGTGGCAGATGTTGGGAGACACTGCAGACTGGGCAGAGGAACGTGGTGGTGTTGGGGACTTAAACATGCCAGGAACAGACTGGAGACTATGGACATCCCTCTGTGACCAGGAACAGAGGTTGTTGGATGTCTTTCAAGACGCGTTCCTAGCTCAGCAGGTGGGGGAACCGACCAGGGAGGCGTGGTACTGGATGTGGTCCTGGCAGACAGTGACCAGATTGGGGGCCTGGAGGTAAGGGACCCGTTGGCGGGGAGTGACCATGCCACGGTCTGGTTCTGCCTGGACCTAGGAGGGCTAGAAGGTTGCACAAAGACGGAGGTAACTGACTTCAGGGGGACGGATTTTAAGGAAATGGGAAGGATCCTTAAGGAGCATTTGGATGTGATTGGGTCAGACATGGACGCTGATAGTAGGTGGGAAATCATCAGGAGAGGGGTGCAGGATACTACCAGCACCTGTGCAAGAGTAAGACGAAAATGCGGTAGGGCCCGAAAACCCTGCTGGTGGACCAGGGAGGTCCAGGAGGTGGTGCGGTGAAAGAAGGCAGCCTATAGGCAATTCAAGTGCTCAAGGAGTGAAAGGGATCGAGGGGAGTATGAGCTGATGGCTAGAAGGGCCACTAGGGTGGTGAGGGCAGCTAAGGCAAGGAAGGAGCAGAACCTGGCCAGGGAAATTAGGAGAGGGAACAAGGAGTTCTTTAGATACATTGGGGAAAAACAAAGGTGAAGGGGCAGATTAGCAGGATTAAATCAGGGGAGAGATGGGCACAAGACCCGAGGGAGCAGGCTGAGGTACTAAATGAGTACTTCACCTCAGTTTCACCAAGGAAAATGGGGAGTGCTGCATCATCATGGGAGGAGACAGAGATACTGAGGAGGGGACCCACCCGATCGGCGGGTCTGGGGAGAGGGTGGCATCACTGGCAGGAGGGGGAGGCTAAGCAGGGAGAAGAGGTACCGAAGTGAAATCACAGCAGAGAGAGTGAGGAAGCCTCAGCCCCTTAAGACGGAGAAAGCACCGTGCGGATAAATTCGTCCCAGAGTGCTGAAGGAACTTGCGGATGTCCTGGCGAAACCCCTGGTGGAGCTTTTCACCATCTCTCTGAGGACAGGGTGGGTGCCCCAGGACTGGAAGGTGGCACATAGTGCCTATCCACAAGGGGGGATCAAGGGAGGTGGCAGGGAACTACAGGCCTGTCAGCCTGACATCGGTGGTGGGCAAGATGATGGAGGGCATTGTCAAGGAGAGGCTAGGGGGGGACCTGGAAAAATCAGGGTGCTTGGACGATAGACAGCATGGATTTGTCCTGGGGAAATCGTATCAGACAAACCTTGTGGAGTTCTATGACTGGGTGATGAGTGCCTTGGACCTGGGTAGACCAGTGGACGTCCTCTTTCTAGACTTCGGCAAGGCATTTGACTCTGTTCCTCATGTGGGCCTGTTAGATAAGCTGGGAGAAATGGGGTTGGGGAACCAGATGATCAGATGGATTGGCAGTTGGCTCCAGGACTGGACCCAGAGGGTCGTAGTTGGCAGGATAGTCTCATCCCCAAGGAGGGTCATTAGTGGGGTCCCACAGGGATCAGTCCTTGGGCCCCTCCTGTTCAACGCCTATGTCTCTGACATAAGGACAGGAATCAGGAGTGAGATGAGTCTCTTTGCAGATGACTCAAAACTGGGGGCGGTGGTGGATGGGGAGGAGGGGAGGCTGGCCCTACAGGGGGACCTGGAGGCTCTGGAAAGATGGTCTAGAAAGTGGAAGCTGAGGTTCAATGCAGGGAAATGCAAGGTACTCCACTGGGGCAGAAACCCGGGCCAAGTGTACACCATGGGGAAATGCTACAAGTCTCGATGGCTGAGAGGGACCTGGGGTGGTGGTGGATGTCAGGATGAACAACTCAGAGACTTGTAGGAGGGCAGCAGCCAAGGCCAACAGGATGCTGGGATGCATCGCTAGGGGGATCACCTTCAGAAGGAGGGAAGTGATACTCCCTCTGTATAACTGCTTGGTGAGGCCGCACCTTGAGTACTGCGTGCAGTTTTGGAGGCCACACTTAAAGAGGGACATTAAACTCCTGGAGAGGGTCCAGAGGAGGGCAACCAAAATGATTTGGGGCTTGGGGACAGGACCTATGAGGAGAGGTCAAGAGCTAAATATGTACACATTGGAAGAGAAAGGACCGGGGACATGATAGAGGTCTTCAGGTACATGAAGAGGGTAAATAGGGGAGGAACAGTCAGGGTGCTTCGAAGGAAGGAGGAGGGGCCACTAGAGGGCATGGGTGGAAGCTGGAGGGGGGAAGATTCAGGGGAGAAAGGAGGAGGTGCTACTTCACTGAGAGGGTGGTGGAGCCATGGAATGCACTGCCTAGGGGGCTGGTGGAGGCAGAGACGGTGGAGGGGTTCAAGAGGGGGTAGGACAGGTACAGGGGAAGGGTTCTGGAAGCAAAATCCAATGCAGCAAGAATATCCGGAACTGGGAAGGGAGAAGCCAGAGAAGGCGAGGGGGGCAGCAAGGTCAGCACCCAGGGTGGGCACCAAGCGAGCGAACACGAAAGACCGTTAGGCCTATTCTGCTGGCATTTTAGTATGTTAGTATCTTGAGCAAAACATGTGGTTCTGCTCACTGGATCTGCAGGATGCGTTCTTTCACGTCTGACCCATCCGTCACACCAGCGGTTCCTCCACTTCTTAGCAGAAGGAGCCCTCTATGAGTTCCAGGCCATGCCATTCGGCCTGTCCTTAGCCCCAAGGGTCTTCACCATGTTCATTGCAGTGGTGGCAGCTTACCTGAGGCCCCGAGGGGGTCTAGGTTTACTCCTGCCTGGACAACTGGCTGATCTCGGGGCCCTCCAGGAGGAGGTGGAGCAGTCCAGGGACCTGGCCCTCCAGACCTGCGTCGCTCTTGGTCAACTAGGCCAAGTCAGAAATCAAGCTCTTGCAGGTGATCAGCTTCACTGGGGCAGAGCTTGACTCTTGCAGAGCCAGGACTCTGCTCTGGGCGGACAGGGCGGAGGCTCTCTCCTCCTTTGCCCTATCATTTCTGGTTGGGCAATTGTGCCCTGCCTGGGACTTCTGCGCCTTCTGGGTTACATGATGGCCTGTACCAGTGTGGTGTATTGGGCCCGCTGGAGAATGTGCTCTCTGCAGTGGTAACTGGCATGCCAGTGGTCCCAGCGCAGGGGTCACTTCGACCAGATGGTCACCTTGACCCAGCTTATGTGGGATGCCCGCCAGTGGTGGTTAGTCCCAGCACATCTGCAGGAAGGGATCCCATTTGTCTGCCCAAAGCCAACTGTCATCCTGATGACCAATGCCTTACTTGTGGGCTGGGGTGCCCACTTGGGGGACACAGTGCCACATCAACCTGCTGGAGCTCATGGCAGTTCAGCTGGTGCTGATGGCTTTTGCTCCACACCTTCCAGGTCAGGTTGTCCCATCCCTCAACAGACGGGATGGGATGCGCTCCCTTCTGTGCAGGTAAGCGCTCCACATGTGGACTCTTGTATGCAGCCTGGAAGCCAATCTCCTGGCCATCCATGTGGCCAGTGTCTCCAGCCAGCTGGCGGAGGTTCTCAGCCATATAGATAAGGCATCTCACGAGTGGTCTCTCCACCCAGAGGGTAGTACACAGTCTCTTCTCCTAATGGGGCATCCCTCTCGGGGACCTGTTTGCCTTCAGGGAGAATGCAAAGCTGAGGCTGTATTGTGCCGTTCCCCCTCAGTAGGGAACGCTGCAGGAGGATGCCTTCTCGAGGCCTGGACCCCAGGCTTCCTCTGTACCTTCCCTCCATTTCCCTTGATCCACAAGGTGCTGCTCAAGACCAGGAGGGACAAGGCATGGATGATCCTGGTGGCGCCGGACTGGCCGCGCCGTTTCTGGTACCCCAATTTCCTCAGCCTTAGCTGAGGTGTCTTCCTCTCCACCCGGACCTGCTCTCCATCAATCAGGGGAAGATACTCACATCCAGACCTTCAATCCCTGCACCTGGCAGCCTGGTTTCTGAGCAGCTAGAGTTCCAGACTTTGGGTCTCTCCGAAGATGTCCTCAATGTGGTCGAGGCTTCTCTGAAGGAGTTGAACAGGAAATGCTATGCCTTTAAATGGAAGATGTCCTCCATTTGGTGTTGGGGCAAGGGGCTGTACCCCTTGTCCTGTCTGGTGGCTAGCATCCTTGACTGTCTTTGGTCCCCCTCTCTGTTTGACGTTTGGTTGATGACCCTTAAGGTGCACCTGGCAGCCATCCATTGCAGTGCATCAGGGCACGGCATTAGGATGCCCGAGTCATTGCACTCAAATGCCGAGTTCTACCACCCTCCCAGGTCTGCCCCGAGTTAGAATATATAGTTAGGGGGTGTGAGGGGGGCACAGACCCCCTCAAGGAAGGCATGGAAGGCACAGCCCCCCACAAAAGGAGAGGTTGGCGAAATGGTCATTTGGCGCTGTAGTGACATGGCACCGTAATGCTTGCACCACGTGAGGGTGGACCCCAGACATCTCTACTTACTGTACGCAGGCCGGTCAGCCGTCGGTGATGCAGGAGAAGGTGGTCTGTGGCATTTCTTCAAATGCCTCAACCACATTTCCCCTCTGGTGCATGAACCACCACCACCTTGGGACTTGTTGCTGGTGTTGGCAAAGCTCATGGACAAGCCATTCGAACCGATGCACAAGTGCGACATCTCTCACATGTCATGGAAGACCGCTTTCCTGGTGGCTGTCACGTCAGCCAGAAGGATCAGTGAGCTCGAGGTGCTTTCAGTGGAGTCTCCTTACCTGGTCTTCCACAGTGACAAGGTTGTTGTTCAGCCCAACCCAAAGTTCCTCCCGATGGTTGTGTCAGATTTTCACCTTAACCAGGTGATTAATCTCCCTGTGTACTTCACCAACCACACCTTGGAGGCTGAGAACAGGATCCATGCTCTGGACTTGTGGCGAGCGCTAGCCTATTATAAGAAGCGCATGGTTGGAGTTCGGGTAGAGGTTCGCCAGCTATTTGTCACCTACGCTGAAGCCACACCTGGCAGGCTGGCAGTTAAGTGGAGGGTTAGCGGGTGGATTGTATCCTGCATCGACCTCTGCTATAAGTTGGCAGTTAGGGAGCCTCCTATAGTGCTAAGGGCTCATTTCACCTGCCATACCGCTGCCTTGGTGGCTGCTTCCAGGGGCGTCCCTATCCAGGAAATCTACAGGATTGCTACCTGGAAGTCAGTACACACTTTCATTTCCCACTACAAAATTGACTGAGAGTCATTTTTTATTTTTTTTTATTTTATTATACTTTTTGCCATTAGCTGCTTTACTGCTCAGCTTCAGCCTCACGATCACTTGCCTCGCTCCCCTATGGCCATACCTCTGCAGATACTCCCTGGCTTAACCCCAGGGCAGGCCACGGCACCGTGTCAAGGCCATGTACGACAGAGGAAAGGTGTTGTCGGCAACCGATATTGCCTTCCTGACTCCCCACACCCCCCCCCCCAAGGATGGGGTTCAGGGGCTGATGGTGCTGTGGAGTCGTGATTGGTTTGTTGGAGTGCCAAGGAGCCATAGAGGCCAAGTGCTGGGGCAGGCATCATCCTAAGCAGCCAATTATTTTTAATATACCCCAGGGGTGGGGACGTGCAATGACGTCCAGCATCCGCCCCGCCTCTCTAGCGAGCAGGTACCAGTCACCTGTGGCTCCCCCGGCCTCCACCAGAGGTCCATCAAGCATGGACACTCTACCCCCTCCCTCCCCCAAGAGAAGAACAGTCCCTGGGATGCTCAGTCCTTCTCCTCCAGTTTCCTGGGTCTGTTCCAGAACCCGGGTTGTCATCATCGCAAGCGGAAATCCAGCTGCTGCGCCGGCAGGCCGGCCCTTGACCTTGAGTCATGCTGGGATGCTAGTTTTGGGGCTTCAGTTCTCCAGTCTTTATTCCGTAAGCAGGGAGTGTGCACCTTGCTCCCTCCTCCTGGAGAACTGCTAGGAGTCTGCCAGAGAGTGGATAGAACAGCATAGCCATGCGCCTAGAAAAACAGCTTACTCACTTGTAACAGTAGTTCTAGGAATGGTATATGGTGTTCACCCACACAAACCCGCCCGACCTCCCCTAGCAAGTGTCACACCAATTCTGCTTCTAACGGGCAACATCTGATGTCACAGGGAGAAGCCGTGGGAGTTGTCACCTGGGCGGGAAGAGCCAGCTTGAAGACATTCCGGCTGAATTTAAAGAGGAAGGATACTGCCAGAGTGTGGATGAACACCATATACCACTCCTAGAACTACTGTTACAGGTGAATAACCTGTTTTTACTGTAGTAGATGCTGGAAGAATAAAACACTATAAACTAGAGTTGGCTGGCACCACCAGTAGCTGGTCCTGCTGTGTCAGTTGGAAAAGTATGATGTAATTTGTGGCCATGGCATTATAGTTAGGGGGCCTGACAAAGGATTGGAGGATCCTGTGCCACCCTCCAAGGAGACTACTGTAGTTCTGCCACTCTCCGAAAGGAAGGCTGAGTGATTGCTCAAGAGGCACTAAGAGGCTTAGACATGAACTGGCATTGTGCCAAACAGTGGGGCATATGCTCAGCTCATTGATGACCTGGCGTCATGCCCCAAATCTTAGATGGCGAGGAGCAGAGGCGGGCAGGGAGGGTTAAATGGCATCCCTGAAGATGCTTTTCTCCTGGGGTGGGTTTGGCATTGATGCACTTCTAAAGGGGCTTCTGATGTCAGACTAGTGGCGCTGCACTAGACTTGAGTGAGCATGTGACATGGGCACCCCACCTCAGGACCTCGCAGTGAGCTTGCACTGATGAAGGTGGATGGAGAGAGGGGGCATCGCACATAAGAAAATTGTCAACTCAGTGTGCTGGATGGTGGCTCTATTCAAGAGCACATCACCCCTCTTCACACTGGTCCTACTCCTCTGGCCATCCTCACTGATGTAAAATAGGCACTTCTGTCTACTGGCTCAATCACTTAAATGGGCAGCCTGGCAGGGATATGTCAAAAGCATGGGGGATAGACGGACCACACCAGGGAGCCTGGTGGTAGACACCAACATTGGGAGGTAAGTCCAGAGGGCAGCAGGGGATGATTGTTGCTTGTAGATAGCTACAGGGGTCTGGGCATGTCATAGAAACTGGAACAGTGTTGGCAGAAAAAGACCATTGGTCCATCCAGTCTGCCAGGTTATACCCTACTTTGCCCAGTGACCTAATGTGTAGACGGCGTTTTTGCCATTGCCCCCACTTGCTGTATGCCCTACTGCTACCCGCTGAGTAACACTTAAACCCTTTACTGTGCCCCTGCTGTGCTTGAACCCATTAATGGTTCTTGCGTCCACCATCTGTGCTGGTGGGCTGTTCCACAGCTAAACCACTCTCTTCGTAACATAACATTTTCTTGCATTCCTCCTGAATCTCCTTCCACCAGCTTACATTCATGTCCCTTTGTTTTTGACACTCCATTCCTGCTAAATGTTCCCTTGTTTATACCATTCAAGAGCTTGAAGGTCCCTATCATGTCACCCCTCTCCCTTCTGGCCTCCAGGGAGTGTATTTTCAGTGCACTGAGCCAGTCCTCATAGGACCTGCCCTGTTGATCCTGAATCATTTTGATTACTATACACTGCATGGTATACAGCTTGTCTCTGTCTTTCCTCAGTCGTGGACTCCAGAATTGGGCACAGTATTCCAGACAGGATCTCAACAGTGATCTATAGAGAAGGTATTACCTCTTTTCTCCTGCTAGTGAACCCCCTTTCAGTATATCCCAACATTCTGGATGCCTTGCTTGTTGTAGGCCTTGTTATCTTTGCTAGTTTTCCCTTTTTTTTTTTTGCTATGGAATCACTTTTGATGACTCCCAGGTCCCTTCCCTCTTAAGTAGTGGCCAGCTTAACCCCTCCCATCCATTATTTTTTCCGGGGCTTCTTGTTCCCTGTGTGCATCACCCAGACCTTGGACCACCTGTCTAACCTTTGCAGGTCCAAATGCAACTCCCTTTGCTCCTCTTTGCTGACTACCCTGCCACATAACTCATTGTGATGTTCAGAGAGATACATCTTGCCCTGTATTCCTTCACCTATATCGCTGATGAACATATTGAAAAGGACTGGTCTCAGAACTGACCCATGTGGTAACCCACTCAAGATCTCCCATTTCCCTGATTTGACCCTGTTGATTATCGCCACCTACTGTCGCCCCCTCCAACCAACTTCCCATCTATCTAACGGGGTCCTTTGCTGCTCCGAGATACACTAATTTCTTCAACAACCTTCAGTGTGGCACTGAGTCAAATGCCTTGCTGAAGTCGAAATAGAGTACATCTTCTGTTTGTCCCTTATCCATCACCCTTGTTAACCAGTCAAGGAACATTAGGTTGGTCTAACAGGACCTACTATGATGAAAACAAGGAGATAATCTAACTCTTACGCTGCATCGGCAGAAAGCAAAGCGCTCAATCAAAAATTACAAACCGAGTAGGTTTATTCTTGTTTTTGTTCTCTTTTTTTTTTTCCTTCCATAAGCACTTTATCCACTAGAACCCTGGCAGGTGGCTATGGCCCTCTGAATGGAGGGACTCTCTCTCCTATCCCGCTGCTCCCATGGTAGGTGGCCCCGTTAGTTCCCCCGTGGATTGCCCCCCATGGCAGGGTCAGGAGGAGGTTGCCAGCTTCTCCCCCCTCTCGGGGACCCAATCCAGAATCCGGGGACCATTCCCAGGAGTGGCGAACCATCGTCAAGCCTGCCATGCTCATTTTTCCATTTTTGCCTGGCCCCTCCTCCTTCTAACATAAGGGACGTTGAATGCTTCCTCCCGACCACAGACTGCCCTCCAGCCACCGCCAGAGAGCAGTTAGCGAAAGGTGATGATCTAGTCTCCTTCCTCCCGAGAGAGGAGAGCAATCCTCCAGATGCTAAATCCCCCACACCCATGCTTATTCCAGAACCTGGGTCACTGGCATAGCGTGAGGTGTAGCAGCTAGCGCCTCAACCTCCAGCACCACCGGGCCAGGAAGTAGGTTCATTCAACTGCAGATTAATTTGGCAAAATTGAAAACCGAATGTAAGCACTGGCAATGGTTGTTGCAGTAACCCCTGTGCTTCAGTCAGTGGACCTTCCTCAAGGAAGGAATTTACAATCTTACTTTGAGAGGGCTCTTGCAGTAGGTAATTACATATAGGACTGACGTCGGCAGACGGCAGGACCCCATGGAAAAATTTCTAGCCAGGAGTCTCTGGCGAGGGACTGCCCCCACGTCAGGTGACCGGCGTCAGGAGAGATTGGTATAAAGGGCAGTCCCTCACACCGCCTTCCAGTTCTTTCCGCCGTTAGCTTATGCCAGCGCCTGCGGAAAAGTTCCTGCACATCAGGCTCCTTGTTGGTAGTTTTACCAAGTATTTTCGATGTTTTCTCTCGGCCGTCGTCGGGTACCCATCTGTATATATGCGTCTCACCTCTGAGCACAAAACAAGTCACGATTCATGCAGTAGCCAACTCCCCTACAAGGACGGCCATTCCCCAGGCTTTTTTGCCTAGGGCCTCACCATCCATTAGAGAAGTGTCAGCACTGCTTCAGCTTTAACGCGGCCACCCGTAGAAGGTCACAGCAGTCCCTGGAAGCCCACATTTTAAAAAAGAAAATGAGCTCCATGGAGAAAGAACTGAAAAAGGTTTGGCAGGCGTCGACTTCCCCTGAAGGCCATTGCAACAAAAAGGATAAGGAAAGGCACCGGAACAAGGTCTCCTCTCTCACTGCGTCTTCCTCAGGAGTCACCGTGAAACAGGTAATGCCCCCCAGGGAACCGCTCCATGACAGCCCTTAGAGGCTTCGAGGCAGCGTCAGCCGCCCGTCTGGCTCGGGCCCTTCGAGGCGCCTCCAGGCTTGTGGAGGTCTCCGCTCCCAGTAAAGCCATGGTTTCGCGGCCTGCTGGTGCGAACGGCTCCGATAAGCCGGACGTCGGGTCCTCCGACGCCCGCACAGAGAAGGTCGGTAAGTCGCCCAACCATTCGGGGTGGCACGCGGCCCCCATTCCGCCCAACCAGGCTGCCCCTCCATCGCGGCCTGCCTCCAGCAAAGGATCTGTTAAGTCGGATGCCGGCCCCTTCGGCGTCCGCCTGGATCACGCTGCTAAGCCGCACATCTGTTCATCTGATGTCCGCACAGCGGTGAGCCGACGCTGCCCCCCCCCCCACATCCATCGTTCCCGGCTCCCCACAGCCTTCGCTGCCTTCCGAGGACCCTGAGTCTCCTCAGCCCAACCCCGTGATTTCCCCCAAATCCCGGGTGACGCTGAGGTTTCTGATCCACCTCCGCAGACTATCCACCTTCTGGTCTGACTGATCTGGCCCCGTTCCCGGACGCTGGCTCAGATCACCTGCCTCTTCGCCGCTGCTGTGGCGCTCGGTATGCTGACGCTGGACGACATCCCACCCACCCCTGATGCCAGACCCTCCACCCCCCAGGTCTTCCGCTCCAGAACCGCCCATGGGGCCTCTGGCCGGGCCGTCTGCTCAGGCAGCTCCTCTGGCTCCCAGGTACCCGGCCCCGTTGTATCCGATGCCGCTATACCTGGGACCGCAGTATCTGGCGCCTCAGTACCCGGCGCCGATATATCCAACGCTGCAGTACTCGGCTTCTCAATACCCGACGCCGGGCTTCCCACCGTCTGGTTATGGATACGTGCCCTTTGGGTATAGTCCATACCCACATCCCCCTTCTCCTCCTCCACCACCCCCTCAGCCACCGGTGGACTGGCAGGAGACTGTGGCCTCCTGGTGGGCTGAGGCCAAGGCTCAGCTCACCAGAGAGGTGGAGAGTCGTCTTCTGATGATGGTGCCGGTACTGGTTCCCGTACGTCCACGACGACACACTCCCTCCCCGCCTCTGGACACCAGGGCTCTACCCTCTGGGTCCAGAGAGGGACAGGACACGCTTTCCCAAGGGATTCCCAAGGGGTCCGTTCCTCCCCCTCGTCGGGAGAAGGAGTCTACCTCTTCCTTATCTTCTTCTTCCTCGGATCCTTCCGACGGTTGTTCCGAGCAAGATGACGAGCCACGCTCTCCGTCCAAGCCCCGGCCAAGGGCTCCACCGAAGTCCCCTCTGGAAGATCCTTCCTTTACGGAGTTGCTACGGAAGATCCAGGAAGTACATAAGTGGCAATACTTGGAGCCAGACCCCCAGCATAAAAAACTCACTGAGCATCTGGATCTGCCCGTGACAGCTCCCACTTTGGTGCCACCCTTGATTGAACCTCATGCCGACCTTATTACCACCATATGGAAACAACCATCGGCCTTAGCCCTACTTCCTAGGAAGTCAAACAGGCTATACCAGGCCCCAGAGGGTGTTGACTTTTTAGACTCCCACCCTCGTGCTGACTCGGTTGTGATTAGCGCTGCTCATGGCCGGTCAGCTCATCTCAAACATCTTAGCTCGTCTCCACCTGACAAGGAATCCCGCCTTCTGGACCAGTATGGCAAGAAGATTTTTGCTTCTTCCACTCTGGGTGTTAGGGCCCTGAACTACTTTGTCCACATGGGGATTACCAGAAGGCGATTCTTAGTGAAGTGGAATCGAAATTGGACTCCCTTCCAGACTCTCAGGTCAAGCAGAAAGTGGCTGACCTCATCCGCTCTGCACGTTCAGCCAGTCGGCACATTCTTTGTGCGACCTACGATGCAGTGGACACTTGGGAGGAGCTTAACTTTCGCCATAGGTTTACGGCGTCACGCTTTGCTCAGAGTGTCAGGGTTGGTCCTGGAAGTGCAGTCTGCTATCCAGGAAGCACCCTTCCGGGGTTCGGTGCTGTTCGGGGGGTGATGTCAAGGACATTGTCACCGACCTGCAGGAGAAGGGGACGGCACTAAAGCCTGTTGACTGTATGTACCATCCCCATCAATCGCAGCGCCGTCCCTTTCGCAGATGGAATCAGCCCAAAGCGAGACCACAGGGAAAGAGGGCCACTAAACGTCCGGCCCCCCCAGCTGCCAAGCCCCCACTGCCCAAAAAAGCAGCGGGAGCTTCAGCTGTGGTGCTGCCCCACACCACATGACTCCTTCCCTCTCCCACTACCTCTGGGCTTCCCGGAGGAACCGGTAGGAGGGAGGTTTTCCCTCCACCTTCCGGGCTGGGAGAGGATAACATCAGATTCATGGGTGCTCCAGCTAATTGCAGAAGGACACTCAATAGAGTTTCTTCAGAAACCACGTTGTCACCCTCCCCCAAGGTCGTCGTACTCTCAGGAACATCATCTTCTGGTCCAGGAAGAAATTTCAGCACTTTTGCTGAAAGAGGCGAAAGAACCTGTCCCCCTTCCCTTGCAAGGAACGGGTTACTAGTCCCACTTCTTCAAACAACGTGAAGTCTTGCTATATTATGACATATGCAGTGAGTCCCAACCTTCGAACTGCTCCGGAGGTGAACGAGTTAACTTTCCATGCCAGGCATGGAGCGCTGAGCTCGAGCTCGGTTGAAACTGTCTGTTGTTCTTCAAACTCAAACCGTCAGATTCTTTACTCCGCCTCTCTGAACAGTCGCTCCGGAGATTTCTCCTTCTCTCAGTTCATTTTGTCGGTTAAAGTATTGTTTTCTCTGTTTTCGACAATTTAAACCGCAACCGGCGGTTCAGACTCTGTCTGTGGTATTGTGAGTACTAGATAGGTTTTACATTAATTTCTATTCTGTGTGGAACTTGTAAACGGTTTATCGGTTCGGTTTGAACCGATCAGGTTGTTTAAAATATATTAATCTGTCATTTAGAGTGTGGTTACCGGTTCTTATCGGTTCTAAAAAACCCGGATTTTATTATGTTTTTTTTTCCACGACCCGTGACATGGTTAGGAACCGATAAGAGGGTCTTACCTGGCGGATTGCCATAAACAGGTAAGTTTGGTTAGGCTGGCATTATGTCTGAGAAACCCAAAAGAAAAACCGGGCCCACAGGGTTTCAACACTGCAGTGTCTGTGGGGAAGTCTTTGCCAAGGCTGACCCCCACACCACCTGTGTTTATTGTCTGGGGTTTGACCACCTCAATGCAGACTGCCAGATTTGCAAAAATTTTCCTGCAGCTACCCTGGAAAAGAGAGTTGGTAGGCTCAGGGAAAGGGAGGCCAAAAAGTCCGCTGAACCAAATGGCCAGCCCGGTTCAGTTCCAACTGAATCGGAGGGAGTGCCCTGTGACCAGGGCGAGACTTCCTCGGGCAAAAGGAGAGCCGACTCTGAGGAGTCGGTTCCAGCAAAAAGGACTAGGAAATCAGCTGGTGTGGAGCCAAAACTTTCCTCTCCAACCGCTGAAGAAATAATCAGCGATTAAAATTGTCCAGTCGCTTTCCTGGTTCTGACCGAACTGGCACCATCAGGTAAGCGTATGGTTGGCGGTTCCACCAGTTCAAAATGCGATTCAGAGAATTTTATGAACCGGAGGATGGGAAGAGGAGTATGAGGAGAGTGAATGTGGATTTGAAAGTCTGGATGTGCCCATTGAACCTGACATCTCCCCAGACAGACCTTCAGGAGTGTCTCCTCCTAGGCTTTCTGAGTCCCCTTCTCATTTTATGTTTTATAAAAAGTGGCTGAAACCTCAGCTCCCTATGGAGGAAGCTGTGGATGATCAAGAGGAGCCTGACTGTGTGGAAATGATGGATATCCCAGAGTCTGGAGACTGTCTATTCCCTTGCATAAATCTTTTGGGAAACAGACAGTAAAAATTCTAAAACTCCTCACTATACCTCCTATGGATAAGAGAATGGACAAAGGTACACATTGTCAGGCTCTGATACAGAGTTCCTTACTCAACAATGCAGCCATGTTGAGGTAGTGCAGGCTGCAGCCTGTGAGAGCAAATATTCCCTTGGCTTCACAACCCCTGATAAGGACTCCAGGAGGATTAATGCCATGGCAAAGAAACAGTACATGGCAGCATCCTTGGGACTCAGGCAAATTATATAGATATGTTGCTAGATATCAGAAATCCAGATGGGATACTGTTATGGCTCTAGCAAAACAGGTCCCTGGCCAGCTTGCCAAGGAGCTGGAGCAGGTGGCTGCTGATGGTATTGAGGCATCAGGTGCAATTCCATGCTGCAGTGGACTCTAATGATGTATCGTCAAGAGTCATGGCTACATCTGTGGCACTTAGCATAAAGGCTGCTCAGATGTACTAGCCTGTCTGAGGATACCCGGACTAAGGCCATGGATTTTCCTGTTGTGGGTAATTCTCTGTTTGGGGAGCAGACGAGAATTACATGAAAAAATGGATGATGTGGGACCACCTATAGGAGTGCACAGGCCAGGAAAGGCAGGCCACTTCTCAAAGGCAGCCTTCCAGGGGCAGGGGCAGGGCAGGCCTTTCATAGGCCTCTTTACCAGAGCCTCCTCTTCTGCTTAGCCCAGAGGGGTTCTTTAGAGGGAGAGGCAGGCAGGGGTACAAGCAGGCCTGCTCCACCCCTCAGCCTAAAGCCCCTGCCAAGCAGGCACCCTGATGGGGTTGCCAGGGCCGATTCTCACCTACCTGTAGGGGTCAGGCTGGCTTACTTTGTCCAGGACTGGAAGTCTCTGACATCAGACAAGTGGGTCCTGGAAGTAAGCCAGGGACTGGTTCTCAGCTGCAAAAAATTTCCAGAGATGAGAACCAGATCCTTTTCACCTGCAAATCCACCAGAGGCACTTGCCCTAGAGGCAGAAGTCTCTTCCCTCCTGGCTCTCAGAGCTGTGGAAAGGGTTCCACCCCTACACCAGGGCAAAGGATTGTACTCCAGGTACTTCCTTACCCCAAAAAGACAGGAGAATGGCGGTCCATCCTGGATCTCAGATACTTAAACAAGCACCTTTAAAACCAATATTCAAAATGGTGACTCTGGGAATTATTCTACCCTCTCTAAGGCCAGGGAACTGGCTGGCGTCCCTGGACCTCAAGGATGCCTACTTCATATTCTCATCAGAGCGCTCCCATCGAAAGTACCTCAGGTTGAGCTGCCCTCAGGCCATTACCAGTTCAGAGCAATGCCCTTTGGCCTCACCTCTGCTCCAAGGGTATTCACAAAATGCCTGGCAGTAGCAGTTGCCTCCCTAAGAAGGCAAAAAATTGCCATCTTCCCTTACCTGGACGACTGGCTCATAGTAGGCTAGTCTCCAGACCAAGTCAAGTTACATCTACAGATAACTCAGCAACTGCTTACCTCTCTAGGTTTCCTTCTCAATTATTCAAAGTCAGTTCTAGAGCCTGTCCAGCTCCTCACCTTCATAGGCGCAGAGCTGAACACAGAGAAAGCCAGAGCCTTCTTTCCCTTGGACAGGGCAAGGACCCTGGTCTCTCTGGCCTCCTCATTCACCCTGCAGGTCTCTCGACCAGCAAGGCATTTTCTATAGCTCCTGGGGCACATGGCTGCTTCTACAGTAGTAGTGCAGGGAGCAAGATTTCAGATGAGGGACATACAGTTCCATTTGAGAGCCTTTTGGTCTCAAAGGAAAGACCCTCTAACCAAATTGATCCCAGTAACTCGAACCCTGATCCAAGCCCTACAGTGGTGGCAGGATCAGAGCAATCTGAGACAAGGGGTTCCCTTTGTCACTCAGTCTCAATCCTTAATCCTTACTACAGATGCATCCCTCTTGGGGTGGGGCGCTCACATGGGCGACCTCACTACCCAGGGATTGTGGTCCCCTCAGGAATCTCTGCTCCACATCAATCTGTTGGAACTCAGAGCAGTTTTTCTAGCACTTCAGGTTTTTCCAAATCTGTTCAGAACAAAGTTGTACAGGTCAGAACAGACAACACCACCACAATGTGGTACATCAGCAAGCAAGGAGGCACTCTGTCTACGGCCTTGTGCACTGAAGCAATGAAGTTGTGGTCTCTGGCTTACTCCTGAACACCTCCCGGCAGTTCACCTCCCAGGCAAGGACAATGTCCTGTCAGAAGCTCTCCAGGATTTCCCAGGGCCATCCGAATGGTCACTGGACCCCCTGGTCCTGGAGGTAATATTGCCAGATGGGGCACCCGCAGATAGATCTTTTTGCAGCCCCAGACAATCACCAACTTCCCCTTTTTTGCTGCAGGCCCCCAGTGTTGGGTTCAGTCCCTCTGGATGCCTTAGTTCTCAATTGGGAAGGGAAGTTTCTCTATGCTTTCCCCCCCTTCCCTCTCCTGTTCAAAGTGTTAGTCAAAATCAGATCTCAATCCTGCAAGATGATTCTGATTGCTCCAGATTGGGCCAGACAGCCCTGGTATCCCTCCTACTGTCCTTAGCAGTCCATCTTCCCCTGTGTCTTCCCAGGAATCACAACCTGTTAACCTGTGTTCAGGGAAGGTTTGGTACCGAACCTCAAATCTCTCAATCTCAAGGCTTGGCTCTTGAAGAGTTAGAGTTTGCTGATCTACACCTCTCCCAAGGTGTAATGGATATACTGAAGGCTTCTAGGAAACCTTCCACCAGGGCTACTTACAATTCCAAATGGAAGAGGTTTTCCATATGGTGCTCTGGGAAGCATATTTCCCCAGAATCTGCTGATTTACCCACAGTCCTGGATTGTGTGGTCCATTTAAATACTTTGGGGCTGAGACCAGCTACCCTAAAAGTACATTTGGCAGCAGATGAACCCTCTTCTCTTTCAGCTCATCCTGTATTCTCCAAGTTTTTTAAGGGATTGCTTCACACCAACCCTCCATTCAGGGACCCTGCCCCTGCTTGGGATCTTAATGTTTGCATTGCTCAGCTTATGCAACCTCCCTTTGAGCCCTTGTCTTCAGCAGAGCTTAAGTACTTGACTTGGAAGACTGTGTTTCTGGTAGCCATCACTTCTGCCAGGACTTAAGTGAGTTACAAGCTTTGTCAGTGGAGCCTGATTTTATCTCCTTTCATAGAGATAAGGTGGTCCTCAGGACTAACAGGAAGTTCTCGCAAGGTGGTTTCAGATTTCCACCTTAATCAATCTATATCTCTTCCAGTGCTTCACTGACCATTCCTCCTCTGGCGAGGAGGAGGCTGCACAACAGATGTGAAGAGGCCCTTAGTTACTACATAGGCGTACCAAGGGTCACAGGTTTGACTTCCTCCAACTGTTCCTCACTTATGGTGAGGTTGGTAAAGGGAAACCTGCCACTAAAGATCCATTGCCAGGTGGATTGTCTCTTGTATCCAATTCTGTTATGAAAAGCTGGGTAAGGTTCCTCCCTCAGGCCTGAGGGCTCACTCTACCAGAGGTACAGCTGCTGCCAGGGACATCCCTATTCTAGAGATTTGTCAAGCAGCTACCTGGAAAACAGTTCACACTTTTAACAAGCATTACTCCCTGGACATCCAGGCTAGGAGTGATGCTCGGTTTGGCACAGCTGTGCTTCAAAGCCTAGTTCCTAAGTAGGTTCTGTCCCTCCTCCATGGAGGTACTGCTGTGTAGTCTGCATATGTCATAATATAGCAAGACTTCATGTTGTTTGAAGAAAAAATTACTCACCTTAGTAATGTTGTTTCTTCTAATGGAGTCTTGCTATATTATGACCTCCCCCCCTGCCTGCCCCTCTCAGAACCTCTGTTTTTGGGATGTGGGTGGGCAGTGCAGTGATGGCACTTAGTAGATGCCCACCTTGTTATTTTCACCCCTCCTTTTTGGGGTGACTTGGTATATTTTTCATTTTGGGTCTCCTGACTTGAGTCTTTGTTTTGGGACCAAAAAATGTGTTCTTATATTTAGTAGCCAGTTGGCTAGTGTAGGTTTACAGCTTCCACACAGGACCTCAGTGAGTTTAGCTCGTAAAGATCTGACGGTTTGAGTTTGAAGAACAGAGTTTCAACCGAGCTCGAGCTCAGCGTTCCATGCCTGGCATGGAAAGTTAACTCTTTCACCTCCGGAGCAGTTCGAAGGTTGGGACTCACTGCAAATGTCATAATATAGCAAAACTCCATTAGAAGAAACAACATTACTAAGGTGAGTAATTTTTTCTTCCTGGTCCCGAAGACAGGATATGTCAGATCTATTCTAGATCTCGGTTCCCTAAACCTTTTCGTGGAGTACAAGAGGTTCAGGATGCTCTCACTGCAGAGTCTTCTGCCCCTCATCCGCTTGGGCCAGTGGCTGTGCACTCTGGATATGCAGGACGCTTACCTGCACATAGTTATTCACCCGTCTCACCGCAAATATCTTCATTTTGCTTTCCAGAGGGGATCACAACCAGTTCAAGGCACTTCCATTTGGCCTCTCCTCGGCCCCTTGAGTTTTTACCAAATGCCTTGCGGTGGTGGCAGTCTACCTGCGTACCGGGGGTACAGGTTTTTCCGTACCTGGACGATTGGTTCCTGGCGGCCTCATCCAGGGAGGAACTCCTGCACTGCCTCTCCCTCACCCAGCAGGTCTTTGCCTGTCTTGGTATTACCATCAACCATTCCAAGTCTCACTTAATCCCGTCCCAGAGGCTTCAGTTTATTGGGGTGATACTGGACATGACCCTAGGTAGAGCCTTTCTGCCTTCGGACAGGGTGGCCACACTCCAGACTCAGATAAGCCTGTTGTCTGGCTGCAGACGGGTCAGTGCAAGGTCAGTTTTTTGCCTCCTCGGGCTTATGGCGGCTGCTATCCCGACAGTCCCTTGCGCTCGGCTCCACATGAGGGTCTCTCAGTGGATGCTTTGCTCTCAATGGGATCAGTTGGTAGACAACTTGGACCACTTGGTCCTAGTCTTCTTTCCCATGATTTGAGACTTACAATGGTGGATGGTTCGAGAGAACCTTCTTCGGGGAGTTCCATTCTTCCTTCCTCCTCCCTCCCAGACTCTGACCACAGACGCCTCGGGTGAAGGCAGGGGACCCCATCTCGGTCCACATCGGATCCAGGGCTCTTGGTCCAAGCTCGAGCTTTGGGCTCTGCTCTACGCTCTCAAGGCCACCTGCATCTTCTTCCAGGCCACCTAGCCATCCAGACGGACAATATGTGTGTGGTATGGTACATCAACAAACAGGGCGGGACTCGGTCCTACCCTTTCTGCAGGGAAGTGATGAGAGTCTGGGATTGGGCAGCATAGCACGACCTTCACCTCACGGCAATTCATGTTCCGGGGGTCGAGAACTGCTTAGCAGACAAACTAAGTTGCTCATCTGCTCAAGCTCATGAGTGGGAGCTGGATCAGGGGATACTAGACAATATTTTCCTATGCTGGGGAACACCTCAGGTGGACCTGTTCGCTTTACCTCTAAACGCAAAGCTTCCCGACTTCTGCTCACTCGTTCAAGAGCAAGGCATTTTCTGGAGAGATGCTCTGTCTCTATATTGGAGGGACAGATTCGTCTTTGCTTCCCCCCCCAATTCCTCTGATCCCGCGTGTCTTGCAGAAACTAGGTTTAGAAGGAGCACGAATTATTCTGATCGCTCCTGTCTGGCCCAGGCAAGTTTGGTTCTCTCTACTGCTGCAATACTCAGAGGAGCCTCCTCTTCCTCTTCTGCTTCCGCTGTCACGGATTCTGTTGACCCAGGATCAGGGGACTCTGGTTCCTCCAGGTTTCAGGTCCCTTCAACTGCATGCGTGGCTCCTGCAGACATAGCTCAAGCCCACTTTGCAGTTTCTCCCCAGGTGGCTGAGATCTTGGTGGAGGCTAGAAAGCCCTCCATTAGGTCTTCTTATGCCATAAAGTGGAAACGGCTCTCAATCTGGGCCGCTTCAAAAGGCTTCAAGCCTTTCTCTTGCTCAGTTGGGCGACTGCTAGAGTACCTGCGCCACCTCTTTGACCTGGGTCTTAGTCACTCGTTTCTGAAGGTACACATGCCGGCCATTTCGGCCTACCATATTCCCTTCGCAGATAGGACGTTTGCTCATCTGGAAGTCTCTAAGACTTTCCTCAGAGGGGTTCTTCACTTGAGACCCCCATCCGAATTCCCGCCCCTCCTTGGGATTTGAACTTCATCCTTGAGAAACTTACTTTGCCTCCTTTTGAACCGGTGGCCTCAGCAGACATGAAGTGCCTTTCATGGAAGATGCTCTTCCAAGTGGCCATTACCTCTGCTCGGAGGATTTCCAAGCTCCAGGCCCTGATGTGTAAAATCCTGTACTTGATTTTTCACAAGGAACGCGTGGCTCTTGGCGCCAATCCTAAGTTTCTCCCCAAGGTGGTAGCGGAATCTACTTTGAACCAGTCCATAGAATTACCCACCTTCTTTACACAGTATTCCAATCAGAGGGAGTATCTACTTCACACTATGGACGTTCACCGCATTCTGAGATACTGCATTAACAGAACAAAGGATCTCAGAAAGACTGATCTATTTTTTGTCTTTTACCCCCAAAAGAGAAGGCAATGCTGTTTCCAAGCAATGCCTGCCTAAATGGTTGGCTCATTGTGTCACCTTCCGTTATGGCAAGTACAACAAGACCCTTCTGGGTCAAATAAGAGGTCACTCCACTAGAGGGGTTGCTGCCTCTATGGCATGTTTCAAGAATGTGTCAGCGGCAGACATTTGTGCTGCCGCCACTTGGACTTCTGTTCATACATTTACAAAATATTACAGTTTGGATATTGCCTCTCTCCATAGAGCAGGCTTCGGTCTTGCTGTTCTGCAAGGCCTTCTTTCTTAAGGCTTTCACAGCTAGAGGATCTGCTTTGAGTAGCTTTCCTCCTCCCATGTGCTTCTTCTTGTTCCAGACTGCTTGGGACTCAGTCCTATCCGTAATTACCTACTGCAAAGCCGTGCAGTAAGATAGTACAGTTACGTAAGCGCCGCGTAACCGTAGATCTTGAGAGAGCTCTTGCAATCATACTCTTCCAGCCTCCATCCCTAAGCTTTTTCAGCTCCTTTTCTAGTGAGGAAATATCCGCTTCTCTCTGTCCGGTCTCTTGTGGCCTGTGGCAGGAAAGAACTGGAAGGCGGGCATGAGGGACTGCCCCTTTATACCGACATCTCTGGCGGCTTCACCTGGCGTGGGGCGGTCCCTCGCCAGAGACTGCTAGCTAGAAATGTTTCCGTGTGGTTCTGCCGCCTGCCGACGTCAGTCCTATATGTAATTACCTACTGCAAGAGCCTCTCTCAAAGATCTACTGTTACGGTAAGTTCTTACATAACTGTACTTTCTGTTTACGGTTTTGCTAAATTAATCTGCAGTTGAATAAACCTACTCGGTTTGTAATTTTTGGCTGAGCGCTTTGCTTTTTGCAGATACAGTATGAGAAGAGTGCAATTATCTCCTTGTTTTTGTCATAGCTGGACTGTCTACCCTTAATCTGCATCTTCACCTCCTGCCAGGTGCAGTTTTTCTCCTTGTGCATTATATGGACTGACAGGACCTCCCTGCCACAAACCCGTGTTGCTTACTATCCTGGAGCCCATTTCTCTCCAGGTAGTCCACTAGGTCCTCTTTGACTAGTGGCTCCATCGGTTTACCTACAGTGCAGGTAAAACCGATTGGCCTGTAATAACTCGGTTCCTTACTATCCTGTCCCTTCTGGAGTGGCATCACGTCTGCCATCTTCCAATCTCTCTAAACCACCCCTGGCTGCAGTGGGCTATTGAGCAACCCTTCCTTGGTTCATCCAGTTCCGATGCCAGTTCCCTGAGCACCCTTGAATGCACCCCATCTGGCCCTGGAATCTTGCCTGTTTTCTGGGCTGCAAGCCCCTTTCTAACATTTTCTCCTATAATTACCAGTTGCCCCATTTCTGGAATTCCCCCTGCAGCAGCCTTAATGCCACTTTCTGGCAGAGGCCCTCTATCCTCCACTGCGAATGCTGATCAGAAAGTCCTTTAGAACGACTGCCTTCTGCTTGTCCTCCTCTTCGACTCTTTCCTTCCCTCCCCTCTGTCAGCCTATTAATTCCCCATATTGTCTTCCTTTTTTCCCCAGATACCCGAGAACCGTTTTCCCCCTCTCTTGACCCCCTTTGTAATATGTAGCTCTTTGGCTGCTTTTGCATCCCTGACTACCTTTTTGCATCCTTCATCTTTATAGCGCCATAGTTGCATGCCAACCCCTTTCATGCCCCTTACCAAGTCTTGTGACTGCTTCATCAGGGGCATCACTCTGCACCACTTCTGGGCATGCTGACCTAGCTATCACCCCATCCTAGCAGCAGTCAGAACAGCATCCCCACTGGGCCTAATGGCCTTCCTTCACCACACCAAGCAGAAGCCATGATGGGGGGTGCACCTGTTTCTTGACCAAATTCAGGAGTAGAGACCACACAAGTGTTGCACACCAACAGTCATATACATACACACACACTGCAATACACATACACAAATTCTTTTTCTTACCTTAATACATGCATGCTCTGGCTGAGGCCTCACTGGGCCACTTCTGGCCATGCAGACCTGACTATTCTCTTATCAACAACATTTGGAACAGTATTAGTACTGGGCATGATGATCACATCTCATCACCTGAGCTGGAGCGGAGACTGGGTGCACACACTCTTTTTGTGCCCAGTGCAGTAGCTGAGCAGTGGGAGGGATCAGCGGATGCTGGTGGATGATCCTGATTGTTGTATTAAAAAGAGCTGTGCTAGCCGTCCCGGTGGTGCTGAGGTTTGAGGCACTGGATGCCACACCTTGTGCCACATGGACGATCTGAGTTCAGGAGTGAGCTGGGCGTCATGGGTAGGCAGGGAAGGAGATGGATCAGTGCCGCAGGAGCTGCTCTCTATCCCTGGGGGGTTGGAGCGTAGGTTGCTTGGCACTCTGGCTGCCCTGGTGGAAGCGAGGGCTTACAGTTGTCTGAGCTGCACGTTAAAGGGGTGTGGATGACACAGGCAGGGTTGCCGTGTGCCACAGCGTAAGCGCGCACCACGCACGGGGAGGGGGCTCCAGGCACCTACAGGAGGAGGAGAAGGAGATAAATACCCCTCCAGCTCGGATAGGCGATGGTCCTGCCAGAGCCACCGCCACACGTCCAGTGCTGGTTCCCTGCCACTGCTCCCTGCAGTCTCTCCAGGTTGCGTACCCCAACCTGGGAACCGAGATGAACTTGAAGATGGGAGGCATGGCGGGTGGTTGAGCTCAGGTGTAAGAACAGTGGCTTGAGAGAGTTGTGAGCTGGAGGCCAGAAAGATAAGTGGGAAAAAAAAAGAGCTGCGCTGGCTCCAGATGCTGTCTTGGAAAATGCAGTAATAGAAGGGAAGAGAGGTAGTATAAGACTGTTGTTTTTTTTTTTTTTTTTTGTGTGCCTTTTTTTTTGTTGTTTTGTTAAAGTGAAATGGATCAGTGGTGGGCAGGAATATGTTTTGTGGCAAGTGACAGAGTTTGGTGGTGGGGAGAATTGGTAGTAACAGTTGGGTGTTTGTTTTTTTTGTTGGCAGTGAGCTGAGGCTGGTGACAGGACTGCTTCTTGGCAGTGGATGGGAATGTTATTGGTGACAAGGGAGCTTATTTGGGTGACAGAAGGGATCAGTGACAATGGTTGGTGGTTGTTATTATGACAAGGGGCTGAAATGGGCGGTAGGAGGGATTGGCAGCAGTGGGTGGAAATGTGCTTGGTGGACAGGGGCTGATTCTTGTGGTTTGGAGGATTTGGAGGCAGATTATGGGTGTCCTTTTTGTGGCATGGAGCAGAGTCTGGTGGCGGGACAGATTGTCTGCAGCAGGTGAGAGTTTATTCTTTTGGTGGCGAGGGGCTGAGTCAGATGCCGGGTGGGATGAGGGATTGGCAGCAGGAAGTGAGAATATGTTTGGTGGCTAGGAGGCTGAGTTGGGTGGTGACAGGGATTAGCTCCAGTTAGTGGGAATGTGTTTGACTAGCAGGAGGCTGAGTCAAGTGGTGGTCGGGATGAGGGATTGGCTGCAGGGGGTGAGAATATGTTTGTCGCCTAGGAGACTGAGTTGGGTGGTGAGAGGGATTAGCTCCAGTGGGTGGGAATGTGTTTGGCTAGCAGGGGGCTGGGTCAGGTGGTAAACGGGATGAGAGGTTGGCAGCAGGGGGTGAGAATATGTTTGGCAGCTAGGAGGCCGAGTTGGGTGGCGGGAGGGATTAGCTCCAGTGGGTGGGACTGTGTTTGGACAGTGCGAGTCAGGTGGTGGGAGGCACAAGGGATTGGCAGCAGTGGGTGGGAGTTTTATTTGGCAGATAAGGTGCTGAGTCAGATGATGGGAGGGTTTAGCAGCACTGGATGGGAATGTGTAATGCAACTCTTGTTTCTGTCCACTTCTGGCCCCACCCAGCGCATGCTGCAGAAAGGCAGCAGTTGGAAATGTAGTCTGTTAAGCTCAGGAATGACAGTCTGTGGAGCGCCTGATCATCTATGATTGCACAGCAGCAGTTTTCAGAGTTATGAAGATACTGTTTCCATTATTATGCCCAGTGGCTGCTGTTTGCTTCCCATTTCCTATTCAGTGACATCGCACTTTTTAAATCACACATTGAAGAGTACAAGTATGTAATGTCACTGCAGAAAAATGAAGATAATAGCAGTCTTGCCCATCCCCTATTCGATAACCTAAGCAGAATATTTTCCACAGCTTTGTGATAGACATAAAGAGATGAAATTAGGTTTGTGGTTACTGTTCTGAAGAAATCATTAAATCTAATTTAAAGTGACACTGTCAACCCCCTTAGGCCTCAAAGTGTCTAGGTTAAAAATCACATTTAATGATTGGTCACATTCTGTAGCGATCGCTGATAAAGCTGGTAGTTTGATTTTGGTGCCTTTTACTTTCTTTTTAAAAGTGAGAAACAGACTGTCCACCATACTGTTGTTACCACTCAAAAATGTGTGTGTTTACTTTTCTTGGTCAGTTCCCACTGCATCTTTCCTGGACTTGTGAACACCCCCAACACAATCAAGCCATTCATAATGCAGTCGGAGGAGAGGAAACAATTGCATCATGAGTGGCTGCACTGTTTAGGGATGTTTGTACAGTAAGGTATGCAAGAAGAGTAGACTGATGATTTCAGTCAAAACAAGGTTGGGTATAATGACACCACCAGCATGCATTTCAGTTCTACTTAGAAAGGAAGCAAACAAGACAACCAGCAACATCAATGAATTTTAGAGAAGGCAAACAATCAGAAAATGTGGGGTTTCAGTTAGAAATTATAGGATGCAAAAAAGGTTGGCAGTGTCATTTTAAGTTGCCAGACCCGAATTACAAAATAATTACTTCAAAATAAACATCACTGTCAGCATGACTGGGCATTCAAAGCAGCAGTGCAACATAATCAGGAAATTATTTATCAAAATTCTACTTTTTGGTTGGAAGCATAGAAACATGATGGCAGAAAAGGACCGCCTGGCCCACAAGTCTGCCCAAGGCACCTAACAGAAGGCTAGGACTTCAACCACAACCTACTTGTCCCTGTGGCCTCTTCTTCCCCTCACCCCGCCTGCTCCCAATACCAGACCCATGTGGCTACCCAAGCTCTCTTAAAGCCCCTTACGGTGATCTCCCCTATCACCTCCTCTGGGAGTTCATTCCATTTTTCCACCATCCTTTAAGTGAAAAAGTACTTCCTGGTGTTTCCCCTAAACCTGCCTTCCTCTATCTGTAGTGTATGCCCCCTGGTCCTCTTGTGTCCCTTTAGTTTGAAGAGTCCCTCTTCTGGTTCTCTGTTTATCCCCCTTCATATATTTAAAGGTCTCAGTCATATCGCCCCCCATCCCTTCTTTGCTCCATGGAGTACTTTCCGAGTTCACTCAGTCTATCTTCATATAAATGAAATACTAAAATCACACATACAATCCATGATGCTTTGCATTATGGGGGTATGTGAAAATTACCACTGCTTGCGCGCTGAGGTTCTTTGTCTTCTGTCTTCGTATGTCAGGTGACTAAGCCCAGCCACCATCTCAGTCGCTCTTCTCTGCACCCTCTCCAGCCTTTCCTCGTCTCTTTTCAGGAACGGTCTCCAGAATTGCACCCCATATTCCAACTGTGGTCTGACCAGCTGTTGATATAAGAGGATGATAACCTCTCTCTTCCTGCTAGTGAATCCCCTCCCAGTGCAGCCCAACATCCTGCTAGCCTTGGCTACTACCTGCCCGCATTGTTTACCTACTCTTAGGTCCCTGGAAACAATAATTCCCAGGTCCCTCTCCTCCAGTTCCAGACCCTCCAGGTAGTAAGTCTCATTCTGGTTTCTCCTCCCCAAGTGCATGATTTTGCACTTTTTTACGTTAAAGGCCAATTTCCGTCTTTTGGACCAAGCCTCCAATAATACTAGGTCCCTGTGCATAGTCTCTCCCCTCTCCTGGTTTTCCACCCCATTACAGATCTTCACGTCATCCATGAAGAGAGACACCCTACCCCTTGGACATAGTCCCCCATGCTGGTAAAGTCTACCCTTCTAAAGTCGAGCACTTTTACCTTGGTTCTAGTACCCACCACAGCTGTGTACACACAGTGAACCAGACAACACTGTGGTCACTTGAACCACTGTGTTCTCCCACCTCAACTTCACCCACCCTGTCGCCATTGGTTAGGACTAAGTCCAGCAAGGCCCCTTCCCATGTGGATTCTCTAACCAGCTGCCTCAGTAGAGCTGCCTGCAGACAATCCACTATAGCCCTGCTCCTCCTTGATTTGGCCGGGGAAGTGTCCCAACTCACGTGAGGTAGATTTAGATCCCCCATCAGCAGCACCTCGCCTTTATTAGCCATTCTCATTATTTCCTCCAGCATCTCCTCAACTTCCGAGTCAGTTTGTGAGGGCGGCCTGTAAATCACCCCAACACGTACCACCTCCCCATCCCTATAGGCAGTGTTACCTAAATGGACTGTACTCCCGTTCTACTCTTTAATTCCAGTGCCCTGATGCCCTCCCTCACATATAGTGCTACCCCACTTTTTCTATTCTCCCTGCCCTTCTTGAACAATGTGTACCCAGGTATTTCCATGTCCCAGTCGTGGTCCCCATGACCCCAAGTTTCCGTTATCCCCACCAGATCAAGGCCTGTCTCAGTCATGACTGCTGTCAGGGCTGGCACCTTGTTGCCTGGCGTCCTTGATCCCCCCTCTATCTTACCCGTCCCTTCCCCTCCGCTATATATATTTTTTTCCTGTACCTATTCTTGTTTCAACATGCTTTTTAGAGGGGCTGTCTTAACCCCTGAACCTCCATCAGAGACTTGTACAGTCCTGACCCCCCCCACCCTAGTTTAAATTTAGCATGCAGCCATAGTTCCAGTTTCCATATCCATATGTGTAAATATATATTTTTTTGGGACATCTTTAGTTTTTTAGATATTTGCCATTCCTTTGAATTGTTGTGGCACCACAATAAATATGGCAGCTGACTAATTTTCAGCTGCGCTTCCCCTTCAGGTCGCATCACGTCTTTTGGTTACTGCAGTTGGACCTTGTGCTGAACTGTCCTGATGTCCCTGTATAGTACTGCCAGTCATACACATCTGCAGTTGGCAGCAGAGGGGGTTCTAATGCGGCATGCTGGGTGGCAGAAATGTAAACAAAACAAAGGAAAACTGAGCTAATTACTCGGTGATAGTACATTGCTGGTGGGAAAGAGTACCAGGGAAATTCTCAGTAGAGCACAAGGAATAAACTGTTGAAAAAGCAAAGATTTTTTTTTTACATTGCACTGCTGCTTTAAAAATTAGGGAAATCCCTATTTGGTACGACAAGCGGTTATGGTTATGATTATGTAAGGAATCATTAAGCCACGACGAAGTTGGCATCTAATGGGGAATTAATGCATGGTTGGGAGTGCCTACAATGGGCCAACCATACATTAATTCCCCATTAGATGCCACCTTCGGAGTGGCTTAATGCACTTGTAACATGGTCATATTATCTGTACTGGCTGAAGGATGTTGTGTCTGTTGCTAA
The DNA here is from genome assembly GCA_016271365.2 of Neoceratodus forsteri. Taxonomy (NCBI): domain Eukaryota; kingdom Metazoa; phylum Chordata; order Ceratodontiformes; family Ceratodontidae; genus Neoceratodus; species Neoceratodus forsteri. The sequence goes on along the minus strand of CM057454.1, from coordinate 243,824,389 downwards.
CTACATCAGGAACAGACTGACGTTATTATTAAGAAATATGTTGACTGCACTTTTGTTCCTCTTGGGATCTACCTGTATAGATTTATTAAACCACTGATGCTGACAACAAGAACCTACTCATCTGGTACAATACATCATCAATTGACATTGTTTTTTCATTCTTTCCCAATTTTTTGCGGTATTTATTTCACTACAATGCTTGGGAGGTTTCACTTTCTTGATTCTGTTGCTGCCGCCATCTCAAGTGACAAAAAGCTACCAAGTACTTAACATATTTGGTCACCTGCTTAGTCTGCTCTGCTCAATCATCCAATGTCGTGCAACCACTTGCGGCCACCACTATGTCACTGCTCAGGTACTTCTGTCCCTGCAACTTGCTCCCATCACTGCCCTATGCTGCACTGTGCGTCTAACTTGCATCGTGATTGGGTTTACCGTCAGTGCTGCACAGCGTCATGCAGCCCATTACCACTCCTGTATCACCAGTTCCTTTTCCCTACTGCACCGACTGCCATAGTCATTACAATGCTAAATGGGCTTTTCGGGTGGGTGACTGGGACAGACAGGCATTTCCGTTGGAGTGCCTCTGCTTGCAGTGCTTCACTACTGTCGATTCTCGAGGTCCGTGGCACATGTCGATAGTTCAGTTTGAGGACGGCATTATTGTAAAATTAATGCCGTCTCCAAACAACGACCTGTGATGCTTTTGTTGCAATGACTGCTGCTGTTTTTGGCTTCTGTAATTTTGCCATGTTACAAGTATAATTAAATATTTATGGATTTACTGTATTGATGGATTTTAAAATGTTTGGAAAACAGTGTTTTTATATTATAACTGTGTGTTTTATATGATAGTAAACTTGATTCTAATTATTGACATCATCAGAATGATATGAACCCAAGAAACAAGGGGAGGTGCAATAGTGAAAGAGCTCATTAGCACAACCCAATAGTAAGTCTGTAGCACTGTGTGTAGTAATAATATGAAAAACAAAAAACTGTGGTTAAAATAAACCAGTGTATATGCTAAGTTGCCAGGGATCTTGAAGTAGCTGATTTCACGATAGAGAACAGTGGATGATGGACACTTACCTGATAGAGAGTCATTTAGTTTGCCCCTTAATGGCACTGCAGGGAAATTTGAGAAAACGTATATGCTGAAATAGGTTACCAGCCAAACTGATCTGGGATCAGTTTACTGTGGGAATACTTTTCTTCAAGAGTTATTCTGAGCCCCCACAGCTCCACTCCTTCCGGCGCCCATGCTAGCGCCCTCCATGGTGCTGTGGACCCAACCCTTCCTGCTGTGCCAGTCTCAGGCTCCCTCAGGGCTCTGCTGACAATCCCACGGTAATCCGGCTTGTCCCTGCCCATGAATAGCGTTAAGGGTGTGCTCCATGCTCTGAGTACAGCCAGTGATCACAGGAGCACATTTTCTCTGTAAAATAGTCAGTTATCTGTGCTTCTCTTGCCTTTCTGGAGCACAGTTAGGGGAGGGAGTTCCTGGCAGTGGGACAGTGTGGGGTGGAGAGGGGGAGAAGAGCCCAGCAGGGGCATTGGGATACATATCAGGCTTTTTTTATTAATTGGGTGGAGTACAAAGTTAGATCAGCAAACGACTGGGCGAGCGGGCAGCTGCTACATTAATAGGTGGGCCAGCAGAGGTAAAGTGTGTGGGTAGCCAACAAGTCAGTTTGCACATCGACATACTGGCAAGCAAGCATACTGGTAGCCAGCACATGTTAGTGGGAGAGTGGGAGGCAGGCAGTAAAAAGAGCACGAGAGCAACTGGCAGTCTAACGTACACATAGGCAGGTGGAGAGGGACTGAGCATGTGTGGATTAGAGCAAATTTGCAGGCGGGTGTCAAACAGAAGTGGGAAGAATGATGGAGAGGGAATGAGTGTATTTGACCATAGGTGAATTAACAGTAGGTGAACAAGCAAAGAAGGAAAGATAATGTGTATATTTTTTCTATATACGTTTTTAGAGTTTTGCCCTATTTTCTTCCCTGTAGTGCCTGGGACCCCGGCAGTCACGGCAGTGCATGTGCGTGGAGGCGCACATGGACTCCGAGTGCCGGCTCTGTCCCTTCTGCCCCGCCCTTGGCGATCGCCAAGCTCCCCCCATTCAGACTGCCATCCGCCTTCATTGGGTGGCAGCCAAAGGCCAGGGAAATCCCTCATCCCTCCCCAGGAGAGGAGACCCGCCTCGCAGAAGCGCAGTCCTACTCCATGCCCTCACCCCCCTGCTGGCCCCCGACAATCCGGGTTCGTTCCCAAACCTGGTTCGTCTTTGTGGAGTCCAGCATCTTAACCGTCAGTGCCACTGGGACATCTGAAAGATAATATATGTTAAAGTCCATAGACAAGAGAAAGGGAAAAGAAAATGGTTGAAACAGGGACAGTAGAATTGTGGCCAGAGGAAGACGTTGAGTCAGAAAGACCAGTGGCCAGAGGAAGATGAAAGAATGAGAGCAAAGTTGAGACAGAAAGACCAGAGTAAGACAAAAAAACAGGAAGGAAAGAACAAAGATCACAGAAGCATAAAATGAAACAAATCATTGAGACAGGTAATCTAGAAGTAGTAGCAAGACAGTGAGACAAACCGTGATGGTGTCCTGCATGTATCTAAGGAAACCCAATGGGTAATTCCTTTTTTTTTGTTTTGTTTTAAAGTTGCCTAATTTCAACTGGTTGTCTTTGGGAAAAAAAATGATTATATTTTGTTTTATGCTTTGAACTGTAGGCCACCAACAGTTTGAATGATCTGTAATTGATGAATGCTTTTGTTGGAAATTGTTATATGGTGAAAGTGAAAGACTCATCTGGGATGTGGAAGATTAATTGCTCGGTTTACCTCTGTGTACACAACACAAGTCTATGAACACAATTTTCCTGTAGACTATTTCTCAATTTAACTTAAAAACACAAGAACAGTTGTAAACTTGGGAGCCTTGCTGGAGTCTCTATTGAATGCAGCTGGTCGGCACATGGAATGAAGTAGTGCAGGGCTCCAAGATCTAAATAGATCCCTATATTTTACAAACAAATGTACAGTAGCAGTCTACAGAAAACTATTCCAGATTTAGACTTGTATTGTTTACATGGGAAAACAAAGCAATTCAGGAAAAATCATGCCACAGTTATAGGGAGGGAAACGTTAAACTGATATAGGAGCCCAGATGGTGTGGTCTGGACAGGTGGCTATAGACTATGAGCCAGAGGTGGATGAAGAAATCAGTGGTATGTGTGTCTGTCCATCTGTCTGTGGGCGGCCACAGTGCTTGGAGATTCAGTGTGTAGTGGTGACTGTGGGTACATTTAACACTTGATGGCATCAGTAACACATGCTAAGATGTCATATTGTCATGTGATTAGATCTCAATAATACCTAGGAAATGGGCAACAAAATAATTAGCGCATAAAAATTACTCAGAACCTTTATTGTAAGCAAGAAATTAATGAACTAGTAAATTAAAAAGAAGGTGGGTAGGAGCACAGCCACGGTTTAAAGGAGCACATATTTTAGGGTACAATTTAGAGTTTCTGTGCTTCTCTATTTGGGAGGAGCACACCGTGCTAAATCCTTAACACCACCCCTATCCCTGCCCCTCCCCAGGAGGCGGAGGGGGGGAGTAAATGGGCATTACACTGTAGTATTGGTTGGGGGCCAGGCGTGGTGTGCTGGTCAGTGACAAGAGGGGTCCTACTGGAGGGCCATCATCCGGTGCTACAGAGTGGCCAGTTTTCTTTTTCTGTGGCACTACGCAATGCGTGCAGCGTGAAGGTGACATCCTGGGCGGAATTACTGGTAGGTGCATGCACGCCCTGATTCTCTACCTGATGGCCTCCGCCCTGGCATCCAGGCTCGGGGCGTGAACCCGAATCACCAGCCTGCCAGAGCGATGCCTTATCACTCAGCGCCATGGAGCTGGCAGTTGTGGTGAAATTTGTGGTTAAAAGAAAATTAGGGGACTCTTGATTCAGATTATAAATCATGACGTCATTCTCAGCCAGTTGGGATTCTCTTTTTTTTTTTTTTTTTTTTTTTTTTAAACATTCTTGGTACTCCTACAAACATAAAAGGAGGGTACAGTATCTCATGATAATATTTCTAAAATTCTGAAGTTCTGCATTCAGTAGGCATAATCGGTTTCTCACACAGGTTTCTCATTTTCTGCAAAGTAAAAGATTGATTTTAGATTCAAGTTCCATTTAAAAAAAAAAAAAACTAGAAATCTTTAACATGATTTGTAATGTATGTACAGTTACTGTTTCTGTCATAGTTATGAATTTCTTCTAAAGTCCTTTGTGTACTAGAACTGCTCAGCTTCACATTTCTCCCAACCCCCAGACTTACAGGTTAATCACCACTTGCCCAGGACCTATATATAGGTGAGTGGCCAGCCATGTCAGTCATGAGTGCGCCTGTGGGGGTGCCGGCTAGAGTGGACTGGGGTTTCTTCCATTCTCCCCAGAATGTTTGAAGTGCTGTGACAAGGGCACGTATACGTTCCCTGGCAAGCGTGCATGCTGGATGTCTGTCTGTATCCCCTCCCATGTCTGGTGCTGTCGAATGTGCTCCCACCTAGTAACTGTCATGTGGCTGTAATGCAGAGGGAACAGCATCCCCACCTTGAGGAAAGAGTGCAGTCCCTGGGACACTCGATCCATTCTCCTGACCAGCCCATGCTTGTTCCTGAGCGATGGTTGTCGGAGTCATTAATAGTAATGCTACCACTGCATCGTAAGGCCAACTTCATGTACATTCTTAGAGTATGAGAACCGCTGATGGAATGTAAATGGATCTGATACTCTTACAGTATAAGTGAGACCACTCTTAAAATCGTAACCATAATCTAAAGAGAGGTGTCTCCCTGGTCATATAAATATATTCTTGATAGAGATTGCTAGAGTAATATTTTTTCTCAGATTAGCCTGTTTCTAGGGCATCTTTGTATGAGACTCTCTTCATGCTGGTGACCCAAGTTTGGGAACGGACACGGGAACTGTTCATGCAGTCTTTGGGGAGGGTGGACTGTGAGGTGCAACTGTGCTTGTAGCTGGGCATGGTTGGCGCCAAGTTCTGCTACTACTTCAGCCCTTGCTGTGGGCCAGTGAGCGTGTTACCTTCACAGGAGGACATTCTGTGCATGCGGGGCCTGTCAGGGCACCTTCTGGCATCACAAAGGTGGTGTGTAGGACAAAAACAAAATCACAGGGTAAAACCCCATGTACCTCAAGCTGTCTAAATAATGGGCACTAGCACTCTGAGGCCCCATCTCACACGGATCTTTTTCCAGGATATCTTCCCCATTAGTACACACCTTTGGAACTATAGCTGCCAGTCGCTAAGACCACAGAGAAACTTTTACTAGCCGGCAGCTGCCTATGACAACGTCATGCATCAGCATCTATGTAAACATGGGTGGCCCCATCACTCCTCAGTTCTTTTCCCACCATCTGTCATTCTTGTTGGACCTGCTGAAGGAAACGTTGTCAACTAGTTGTTGCCATTTATTCTTTTATTATAAGTGTATTTCGTCATCTCTGCATCACACCAAAGTTGAAAGATCCTTCGTTTCAGTATTGTAAGAGCGGAAAGAAAATATACAAAAAAGAGACACACATGGTCTGTAGAGTGTGCTGTTTGGGGCTTTCTCACAATGTGAGGACTTGAGATTTGTCAGAGCTTCAACCAGACCACAAGGTGACACTGCAAGAAAGCTCTTAAAAAAAGAAAAAAAAAAAAAAAATTACCTTCTGCTTAAAACGTCTAACACCCATGGAGAAGGAACAAGGCTGGAAATCTGTTGTAGCCTCACTGTCTGCTGAGAAGTGGCTGCTGAAATTGAAGGGCAGGGACCGGTCGGTGTCATGGCCATCTTCATCATCTGGCCATAAGCACACGCTTGCGAATAGAGAGAAATCTACTTCACTGGTGAGGTCCTGGTCACCGGTGAGGCAAGATAATTCTATTGCATCATCGACTGCTCCAGTGGCATTGACTACAGTAACCCCCCCAGCCGTCGATGAGACACCAAGCTTGGGGTCTGGCTTTGGTGCTGCTGTACCTACTATGGATGAACGCCATTGTTGGGCCAAGGCTCGTCATCAATGCAGGTAGTCCGGGCCCCCCATCCAGGGCATCATCCACTCTTAAGTTGTGCTGGTGTCATTTTCCGAGATGATTTGATGCATTCTGCCTGTCTTACCTATGCAGGCAGGTATCCCATTAACAGGGCTTCAGAGCTGTGAAATACCGTCAGTGCCTGCTAACAGCACATCGCAGTGTACTTCTTCTCAGCAGTCAGCGGTGTCACCAGTGCACACTGCAGCGCACGTCATCAATGGGGATGTCGACAATGAGGTAAAATATATAATCCTGACCTCATGGTGTTAGAGGAGGATTTAGAAGGAGAATGTGAGGGAGTGCAGTATATGCACTGAAATCTAGTTCTTTCCTCTCATCCTGCAGTGAGGATTCAGTGGTATATGCCCTGAGGTCCCCCCCAGAGAATCCTACTTTTCAAGCCATGCTGTAGTAAATGCAGACTGCCATGGGCTTTGCTGTGGAAGAGGAAGACTCCACAAAAAGAAACCTTGTGGAATTTTTGGAGGTGCCCTGGCCCCCTTTTTAATTTTACCTATATATCCTGCATTTGAGGATGCTACCTTTGCTGCATGGTGCAGACCAAACTCACTCTCTATAGTACCTAGAAAGGCTGATGAGCAGTGCCAACCCCATCTGCTAAGCCTTATTATGCTAAACAGCCATAAATTGACTCTGTGTAGTCATAATGACTGCTCATGATAGGTTTAAAGCACCTAGACACATGAGTACTTTGTATCCTGATAAAGAATCTAGGAAGCTGGATATGATCGGCAAGTTACTGTATGCCTCTGCCTTACTGGGCCTTAGAACTGGAAACTACCAGGCCCATATGATCAAATATCAAAATAGCCTGTGGAAGGGCCGGCCAGATGGCACTGAGGGTTGAGGTGCTGGACGTCACACCTCGCTACACGCCGGCGACCTGTGGTCAGAAGTGAACTTGGGTTGCTGGGGGTCAGCAGCGGAAGGAGAGGATTGAATGTCCGACAGCTCTTCTCTCCCGATGGAGGGGAGGATGTCATCCCGTTGCTTGGCTGCCCCCGGTGGAGGTTGGGGTGGTAGCGTTGGAGACCGGAAGGCAAGAACATGGCTACATGACGTGCGTGTGCCTCCAGACGCGCCCGTTCACCGCCACAAGGGGATGGGACCAGAATAAAAATGGAAAAAGGAGGGGCTACTGCATGCTACGCGAAGCTTCCAGCCGCGCAGGGTCCTGCTTTGTCTCCTGACTGCCGTGATTGCCTCAGTCTGGATTCTGTACTGGTTTGGGGGGAGGATGGACCTCCCCCTTCCTGCCCTGCCACAGGGGAAATCTGTGGGGGAAATGGGGCCTGGGGTACCGGATGGAGCAGAGGTACACTGCTGGTGGGAGAGGAGGAACCTGCCTGCAAGGGCCTCTGGAGTAAACAGAAGGAAAAAAAAATAGCCGGTAGAAAACTGCAAAAGTTGCAGCTGAGGCTTTGCCAAGAATGAGTTACTTAAAGGGACACTGTAAACCCTTTTTGCATTATACTATTTCAAGTTGAAAACCCACATTTTATGTTAGCTTACCATCTGTAAAATTCATTGGTGTTGGTGGTGGTTTAATCTGCCTTCTCTCTCTTAGTACATCTGAAATGCATGGTAATTGTGTAATTATATCCAACTTTGTTTTGTTTCAGATCCTTGCTCAACTCTTATTGCTCACTTCCTGAACATTAGGAACACCTCCAGAACAGTGCAGCCACTCATGATGCAATAGTCTCCTCTGCTTTCACTGCATCTTGAGTGATAGATTGTGTTGGAGTGTTCCCAAGTCCAGGAATAATGCATTGGGAGTTGACTAAGGAATGTAAAACACATTTTGATGTGGTAACACCAGTAAAGTGGGCTGTCTGTTTTTCACTTTTAAAAAGGAAAAATAAATTGGAATCAAACTATCAGCTATATTAGCACAGTCCACATAATGAAAACAGTCATAAGGTATGTTAATTAAACTAGGGACAGTTTGAGACCTAAAGAGGTTGACAGTGTCCCTTTAAAACTGTTAACATCTGGTGCTGAGGTTGGCAGACACTTGCTTCCCTTACCCTCTGATGCCTCTGCCAGGGCTGCTGCATGTGGCATTTGCATGAGGCCGTATTCTTGGCTCAGAGTTGCTAGTTTTGTAAATGATGTGCAACATTGCAACATGCAGTTTTAAATGCCCCTTTTAGAGGGACAGAACTGTTTGGTGATTATGTGGAAGAAGCCCTAAGAGGTCTTCAGACATCAAAAATAACTCTAAGATCTGTCAGGTCCCCATGTCCCACTGCAGCTAGGGGTTTGTGGAAGGGGCTCCCATGTCGAAATGAAAACAACAAAGTAGAGTTTCTGCGAGTCAGAGGTATAAGGAGGGTGCACTCACAACTCGGGATGCTATCCTGTTCACAACAACAACAAAAACAAACCAGTGAGTGCATGCCAGAGTGTTGATTAAATGTGCACAGATGTGCTGCTGTTTGTTCCATTGGTAAGATACTACCGCAGCAAATGATACCTTGCTCAGATGAAGCAATGCCAAAGCAAAAATAGCTTCAAACTTTTATTTTCATCTACAAACAACAGTGATGGAGTCTGTTTTAGCAAAAGGCTAACCTTGCCCCAGGGCTTCATGTCTCTCAACCCTTCTTCAGGAGGCGTCTTATCTCCAGCCTTTTGACAGAGGTGGTTGTGCCTACCGTTATCAGGGCAGATGTAGGGGAGGTTGCACCCTGCCATGTCCCTTTCCCTCAGATGCCCTTACAAAAGCACCCAAAACAGTAGGTACCAGCGGTGTTGGTACCACTGGTTTTGCATGACTAATTGCAAGATATACCCCCACTCCAAAGGTTACAACAAGGAGGTGGTTGTAATGTGGAGCAGACTATCCCTGTATCTGAAACAATAATGGGAGAGTACAACATGGCAAGCTATCATTCCCATATTACAAATGGGACTGGCTTTGTTTCCTGAACATGAAAGAGGCATACTGTCATGTCAAGATCAGAAAAGTGTACATGCAGTACCTCTACTTCGTCCTGGGGCAGGAGTACTACCAGTTCAAAGTTTTGCCCTTTGTCTTAGCATCTGCACCATGGGACTTTGCCAACTGTTTAGCAGTAGTGTCAGTAGTCCTTAACAGTGAAGGCCTGTATGACTTTCTCTACCTGGATGACTGGTCTTTGAAAGCCAGTTCCAGGGAAACTCTCCTGCATACATTGTGTCGGATGAGGCACTTATGCGAGGCTTTGAGGGGGTCACAGTACATGTGCCAGAGTCTGTGTTGACTCCCTGTCAATGACTACAAAACATAGTAGCCATTTTAAAAACAGAGAAGGGTTATGCTTCTTTGCCACAGGACACGGCTGACAGTCTGCTTGCCTTAGCACAGCTGGTTTACGGGTGTCTCCTGGCTGCGGCCATTGGGGCAGTGCCACTGGCCAGCCTTTATATGAGAATTCCTCAGTGGACATTAAGGGTGTATTGGGCAGTGAGAGTATGATAATGGGATCTGCCCCACAACCTACATCTGTCAGCTGGGTGTCTCCCGCGTCCCCAGAACATCTTGGCAGACAAGTAGGTTTCAGTTCAAGATTCACAAATGAGAATTGTAGACCTCCATGGTAAATTATGTCTTTGCAAGATGGCGTCCTCCAGAGTTGGACTTTTTTGCATCCCCACACAATGCAGAACTGCAGTGTTTCTGCTTGCTCATTCTAGGGCTTGGAGTTTTCTGGCAAGACGAATTGTCCCTCTTTTGAAAATGGGAAATTCATGTATGAATTCCCCACAGTTCCACTAATAGCAAGGTTGCTGCTCAGGCTGCAGAGGGAGAGTGCCACTCTCGGCCTCTTTGGTTCTCTGTGGCCTCGCAAGATACGGTTTCCACTTCCGCAGCAGATGGCAGTGGAGCCTCCTTTCCCCACCACTGTGTCTGGCCTTGTTGTCACGGGACAAGGGATCTGTGGTCCATCCGGACCCAAATTCCCTATATCTGCTTGCATAGCGCCTGAACATATAGCTACTGCACATGTTGGGGTATCCGTGAAAGTTGCTGATGTGCTGACTGCAGCTAGAAAGTCTGAAATGGAATCAGTACACTCTGTGGGTTGCTTCCAGGAATTTGGACCCATTTACATGTCATGTTGTCATGTAAATGCCTTGTTGGAAGACTTGCTGTTACTGTCAGACTCTGGTATGAAGTATTCCTCATTTAAGGTGCCTTTGGCTGCTGTATCAGCTTTTCATGCCACTATTGATGGCCATATCGTGGCCCAGTGAGAGGTTTCCCATATGTTTCTGACAGGTATTCTTCATATAAAATCTCCTATCCACAGTCCAGTCCTACCTTGGGATTTGAAATATGTGCTTGAGAAACCGACGTTGGCTCCTTTCGAGCCTGCCATAAGTTGTGGCTTACATTTTCTGTCATAGAAAACATTATTTTCTAGTTGCAGTCACTTGTTCTTGAAGGATTTTAGCGCTGCAGGCTATAGTGTGTGAGCCTCCTTATTTGATTTTACACAAAGATGGTCTCTCCATGTACAAATTAGAAGTTTCTACTGAAGGTGGTAGCTGAATTCACACTGAATCATGTGGTACACCTTCCTGTTTATTACCCTGAGCATGCCAATCAGGGTGATGCACTGTTACATACTTTAGGTGTACATAGAATACTCCAATACTATGTGAATCGCACCAAGGACTCCGGAAAGTTCTCTCAGCTTTTTATTTAGTTCGCCTTTGGGAAAGAGAGCGCTCCTGTGTCTAAACAGTACCTCCCCAAATGGCTGGCACATTATTACGTTCTGTTACAGGAACTACAGTAAAGAACTTCCTGGTGTGGTTCATGGGCACTCGACTAGGGGAATGGTCAGTTCTGTTTGTTTTTTTCAGAAATGTTTCTGCAGCTGACATTTGTGCTGCAGCCACATGGGGCACTGTTCACACCTTCACTAAACCATTACAGTCTGAACATAACCTTTGTAGACATGCTAGTGTTGGGCTTGCTGTTCTGCAAGGCATGCTATCCTAAATATCTGTCCGACTGTGATCATTTCCCAGGTAGTATTTGGGACTACTTGAGAATCATTCCAAAGGTGGGGACTGTTGGAGGAGATATCCTCCAAGTAGACAGAACAGTTATGTACTTACTGTAACAGTTAGATCTTCACACGAGAATCTCCTCCATCAGTCCATGCCGTCCCTCCCTCCATCTTCTGCATCTGGGAGGGTTGCATCAGATAATGTGCAACTGAGCCTAATATATGCATAATATATCCAGCACTGTGTCTCACCTCGTATACATGTGCCGGTCTTATCTCCTGGTTCCCCATGGTTGGAGGTCCTCCAAGTCTAATCTCCAGCGAGTAACTGAGGAGTGATGGGGCCACCTACGTTTATATGGACTCTGATGCATGACATTGTTGTGGGCGGCCCCTGGCTAGCAAATGTTTTGTGTGGTCCTAGTGTCTGGCGGCTGTAGTTCCAAAGGTGTGGACTAATGGAGGACATTCCTCAGATCTGCTGTTACAGTAATTACATAACTGTTCTGTCCCTGCTGGTCAGGAGAGCAGCACATAAGGGCTGGTTGGACGTTACAAACCCGACTGGAGGAGCAGAATGACAGTTTGGGGGGGGGGGGGCGGATAAAATAAAAAGTCTCTCACACACTGGGGAAGGGAGCATGTAGATTAGTTGGAAGTGCTCCCACGATGTGTAAAAAACTACAACAGAGACAGTACCTGTACATCTAAACATATACCTAGATCTCCTCGGTTTGCAGTACTGTGTCCTACCAATTAGGCCATTCTGACTGCTGTTTTGCATTGCAAGCTTGTGGTTACACACATCTCTGATACAATGTGATCTTAAATAAGTTTGGCAGATAAACTGATCCTTGTGCAGTTACCATGGGCACAGTCTACCTACATCTGGGAAAGTCACCCCATTAAAACAATTTCTTTTCTTCTTCTTTCTGTATAGCTTTTTATCCTCTGGATTCCACCGTAGTAGTTCTCAGGGCTGCATCCATGGGTACTTAGTGATTTCTCAGCCCCGTCAGCTGCTGCTGCCACTATCCCCTGCTAGAGTTCTCATGCAGAGCAGGTCCAGGGGGGGTGCTAAGCTGTTATCCTAGTGGTCCATGTTTGTCTTTCATGGTTTTCACCCACCCTTCAGCCTCCACCCACTTGATGGCACCACCTGTCTACTAGGCCGTGATACCACAGTGGGGGGTTGGGGTGCAAGCTCCCTGGCCTGCCACAAAAGTTGTTGCAGTGATGGCCATTGTGCCACCCCTCCTTGGGCTAGAAAGCACTACTATCAGCAGGACTATCTCCCAGCCCCAGCCCAGCTGACCGCCCAAATCTGCTTGTGAACCTGGGTTGCCGGCATAGAATTGCATTGTCAGTGGGTGGCCCCCAATGAAATATTTTTATTTCTTTTTTTTCCTTTTTTGCACCCCTTTTTTCCCTCGGTTGTCACCCAGCTACTCCCGCCCAGCCTGAGATCCTGTCTACTTGGGAACCCCAGACCTCTTACCCACACATGACACAACCTGCAGGCAACCCTCCCCCAGTTTTTGTTCCCCCCGAGACGGGGCTGCCTTCAGCTTCTTGGCACTACTTTACAAGTATCCAATTAGGTACAGGCGGAGGTGAAGATTGGTAGCGGTCAGGACCCAGGAGGGCAGGATCTGGCAGTGGGCGTGGAGCTGTGGTGCAGCGTCATCTGTCCATGCATCGGGTTTTTTTCTTGTTCTGTGTGTGGAACTTCCCTCCTGCCCCGTTGGTGAGCATGGGCGTGCAGTGACATCTAGGGGGCACACACGCTCCCTTACGTGACACACCGACATCCACTGTGGCCCACCGTCCCCTGATTTGGAGGACTGTCTGCACAGTAACTCCTAGCCACCGCCAGGAGGTATATTGTTGCCAGAGCCCTCTACCCACCCATCCTGGAGAAGGTGAGCATTCCATTGGATGCTGAAACCTTCTTCCCCTGGCCAACCCTGTGACACCCTAGGCTCACTCCTGAACCAGAGTCTTCGGGGCCGCAAACAGCAGTGCTACTGCTGTGCCGGTGGGCTGTCCTTAATATTTTCTATCTTGTGCCAGAATAATAAAAAAGAGACATAAAAGAGATAAATAAAATAGAACAAGGGACACAAGGAGTTTGGAAGGGCTAGCAGAACACAACAGAAGTGAAACTGATAAACATTTGACAAATGTATTACTGATGGCAGCGAAAAAAAACCCATTATATGTAGATGGCTTAGACCCCCACCCTTCTGCTTTCCAAGACTTGCTAGTCACAGGGCACTAGGGACACTGGGATCTGCCTCTCATGTTCCCCTTTAGACAGGAGAAACAGCTGCAGCATCAAGGACATCAGCCCCTCCCAACGTAGACTGAGCCAGTCTGCTTCCTGCCTCCAGTTAGGCAGGTAGTTTGCAGCATTGCAGTATCATTAGGTGACAGAGCCAAAGATTCTAGTATTTTGTAAACTGGTTTCTTGTTTTTGGACATCTGTTCACTGACTTCTTTTGGTGTTTCCCAAACAGGTGCTAGGGAGATTTCACCTTGATCAGCTCAGCCGTGCAGTTTAGCTGGATTCATTCCAGCTGGTTCCTCCAGACACAGCATTGCTTGCTGCACAGTTTTGTGACTTATCCCTCCCACCTACTCTGGAGAACTCCAGGTCTTCTCACAGACCGAAGAAGTGATCCTTGAGGCATTCTGCTGGACGGATGTCTAAAAAAACAGCTCCATGATATTCATATCTCATTGCGCCTCTGTACCAGCTTCACAGATCACCAGTGAACATCACAGGATCAGGCATTGAGTACAGGCAATCTTTCTAGCTTGGGGAAGGGGCGGGCAGCCCATGATGGCAAATGGAACAGTCTTGGCGGTTGCAGAATGCAGGAAAATCGTACTGATGGTCATTTTGAGCAGCGTGTCAGCTAGCTCTTGCCGCATTTCTCTTCACACACTCAGGCACTAGAGCAGGAGGGAACAGTCCTTCAGGAGTTACCTGGTGCTGTTGGGGATTTGTTTGGTCCATCAACCAACTTCTGTGGCTCAGGGTTGCCTTTACCTTCCACTTCCAAAGAAGACAAACTGACCTTCAAGCTATCAAAATCAAGTCAGCCATCAACATCATTCCTTATTCCGCCAGCAGTCGAGGTTCTGCTTAAGGAGGGATGGCAGGGCCTGGAGAAAACGTACCCTGTCCCACGCTAGGTCAACAATTTGTTAGAAACAATCTGACGCCAGGCTGAATCTTCCTAAGATCGACCATCATGATTTCTTCTCTAACGAAGAAGACTATAATTTCGGTACATGACGGTCCACCCTCAGGGACACAGTAGATCACAATACGGAATTGCCCTTAAAAAAGGCCTTCCAGGCCTTAGTGGCTTCCTTGCAGGCAGCAACAGCTAATCTGTTCTCAGCCAGGGCTGCTCTCTTCCAGGCCATGAGTTGGCATTTAAGCTGGCGGAGGATTCTGAGAACAGCAAAGCTCTGATCCAGCAACTATAGCTCATGCGCCTCACCTCTGCCTACTCAGTGGATGTTTTGGAAGATGCAGTCCACTGTGCTACGCAAACAATGTTTTACTAAACCTCAGCAAGGAGAAATCTCTGGTTGCGGACCTAGCAGGCAGACACTTCTTTAAAAGTTAGCCTCGTCAGGGTGCTGTGGAGCCCAAGCAAGGAAGAAACCTGAGTGCAGAGTTTTACATCAAGGCATAATAAAACTGCAAAAATTACTATTTAATTGGACTTTTTCAGGAACTGTGGTATACTTGCTGATATTGGAAAACCCACCGATCAGAATGGGTAAGCCAAAACAACAGCAAGCAAAATCTGTTACAGTGGGGCGTAGCGGTAGGTCAGTGCTGCATGGCGAAGCAATAGATTTCAGATCAGAAGAAAAACTGCAGTCACTGGGCAGTAAAATGCATCAGCTCTAGGCGTCTGTCACTTCTGTGTACAGTTAATTTGATGCACTCACCACGAGAATGGCAATGGTAGAATCCTCTGTGGATACTATTAAAATTGAAGATGTTAAGTAGCAGTCAGAGAGATACTGTGCACCGTCCACTCAATACACCAGAGTTTCAAAACTGACTCAGTCATTTGGAGGTCCTAGAAAACCAAGTCTTCTCCTTGAATGTGCTTCTTCTAGGTATCACAGAGGGAGCGGAGGGTGACCATGTAGCACTGTTTCTAAAAGACTGTCTGGGTGAGTAGCTGAAGGAACATTCTGGGATCGAGGTCTGGCTTATTATGAAAGCCTACCTCCTCATGGCAAGCAAGATGGTGATGTACCATGTGCAGTCATGGCTGTGATGGACTTCATGGCTACTCAGGGATACACTGCCTCTGCTGACTAGAAGACACAATCCTCTTCTATTGGATGGTAACATGATCTTGACTTTTCTTGGTATTTCTTATGCCACCCATCAGAGGAAGAAATACAATGATGTTAGGAGTGTGCTTCCGGACATGGAGGCACCACATGCATATTTTCCCAGTTAAACTTTGGATTGCCCAACATGACAAAGCCTACGTGTTTACTGACCCCTCAGATATGGAAGAATGGACAGCGGATCTCTAGCACACTCACAGGAGGGGGAACAGGAGGTCATCCAGGAAGATCAGGAGGATGGTTGATATGGCGCAGTGGCTCCTTCCCTCTCAATACCTAACTTTGTAGTTCATCAGATTATCCATGTTCTTCAGAGAGCATATTTATTAAAGAGACCAATTTAAGTTACTGCTGAGCATTTTGGAGTTTACAGTGGAGGACACTACAGGACTGAGAAGTCTCTAAGTCAGTTTAATAATGATAGCCAGACACCCAGATCTACAAGGGCATTACATGTTAAACTAACATAGGTTTTCATAAGTCACTACCTTGTGGGGTGTAACTGTGCCCCAGTGTTTTATAGTCTGAACTAGTTTAACACGCTTGTTACAGATGCTCCATTTCAGTGACTTATATAAACTAATCTGGAATGTTATCGTTATTTTAGCGTGCTACATCCTTAGAAAACAAATCTGAGCCAACATCCACCTGAACCAGCAACCTCCATAATCTCTTGGCCAGAAAAAGCAAACTGGAGCAATCCAGGAAGAGGGTACAACCGCATGCCAGATAGGATGTACATTCCTGGAAGGCTGTGATTGCAAATGCTAGGAGCCTAACCAACAAACTTCCCAAACTCACAGCTATCTTGAAACAGAAAGGTTGGACTGGCTGGTTGTAACAGAAACATAGTTCACAGAAAACCGTGGATGGGATATGGCCATTCCCGGTTACAGTCTGTTCAGGAAAGATAGGCAGGCCAAAAAAAGGGAGGGTGGCACAGCCATTTACATTCTGGAGGAAATAGCTACAGAAGTAAAAAGGCAACATGGGGACTTCGAGTCACTGTGGCTAACAGTAGACATGGGCAAGGAAAAACCCTTCAGAATCGGAGTCATGTAAGATAAACGAGGCAAAGACCTAATAGAGGAAATCCACAAAATATCTGATAAAGGTGAAGTAATACTAGCGGGGGGCATCAACCTACCAGCTACTACAAGACGCGGGACTGTGCCAACTTGTTAAAACCTCAACAAGAGGAGATGCCATTCTTGATCTTGTCCTTACAAACTCTGAAAGGAGCAAGGACATCGAAGTGGGATGCCATATGGGCAACAGCGACCATCGCATGATAAACTTTAAGGTAAACATAACACATGACACCAGCCACTCAAAGATAAAGGTGCTAGATTTCAGAAAGGCTGACTTCTGAAAAATGAGGAACAGCATAAGTAGCCAGTTAATGGAATTGGAGATTGAGGAGGTGGAGGTCATGTGGAGGAGACTCAAGAGATCAGTAAAGACTGCCACATATTAATGTGTTAGATGGGTCAGCAAAGCAAAAAGAAATCCTCTATGGTTTTCCAAGGATGTGGCTACCAGAGTCAAAGAAAAAGAGAAGGTGTACAGCAAAAACCAGGAAACCAAAACTGAGAAAGGCTGGGAATCGTACAAGAAAAAATTAGAGTCTAACAAACAAATTAGAAAGGCAAAGGCCCAGACACAGGATAAGGTAGCAGAAGGGGCAATGAGAGGAGACACATAATTTTTTAGATACAGTAGGGAATAAAGGAAGGCAAAAGGGGGGATAGTAAAGATTGCTACTGAATAAGGGAAATGCACCAAACATGACCCAGAGAAAGCCTCAATAAATAATTATGTTTGGTGTTTACCAAAGAGGACCCAGGGAATGGCCCAGCCCTGAAAAAACACAACACCCCAGGACCGGGGTAGACATGAGTCCCTTTACAGAAGTCAAAGTATGTGAGGTGCCAAATAAACTAAAAGCAGACAATGCCATGGGACCAGACGAGATGCACCCCAGAATCCTTAAGGAACTGGGGGCAGAATTAGCAGATCATCTGACACGTCTGTTCACAAAATCCTTGAAGAGCGGTGTGGTACCTGCAGACTGGAAAAAGGCCATAATGGTTCCACTTCACATATCAGGCAGTTGCGAAGAGGCTAGTAATTACAGACCAATGAGTCTCACGTCTGTAATAGGGAAATTAATGGAGACACTACTCAAACAGAGGATCATAGCATTTCTCAAAACTAGTGGCCAACAAGACCCCAAACAGCACAGTTTCACAGCAGGTAGGTCATGCTAGACAAATCTGCTCGAGTTTTTTGACTACACTACAAAAATAGTGGACGATGGTGGGGCAGTAGATGTGGTCTACCTAGACTTTAGTAAGGCCTTCGACTTGGTTCCACACAGAAGGTTGGTAAAGAAGCTTGACCACACAGGGGTTGGTCCAGAAGTAGTCAGATGGGTACAAAACTGGTTACAAGGCAGAACCGAGACGGTACAGGTTAATGGAATGCAATCGACGGAAGGCACAGTGACCAGCGGGGTGCCCCAGGGCTCAGTGCTGGGGCTTCTGCTCTTCAATGCTTTTATAGCAGACACCACTAATGGACTAGAAGGGAATGTGTGTCTGTTCACAGATGACACCAAGATATGTAACAGGGTGGACACCTCAGAAGGAGTGAGCAAGATGGAAGTTGACCTCAGGAAACTAGAAGAATGATCTGGAGTGTGGCAGCTGAGATTTAATGTCCCAAAGTGCAAGGTCATGCACCTAGGAAGGAAAAATCCAAGAAAGTATATTACCTAGGAGGCAAAAGACTGGCGGCCACAAACCAGGAACAAGATCTGGGAATCATAATCTCAGACGACTTGAAGCTTAGTAAGCAGTGTGAGAAGGCAACATTGAAGGCCAACAGAATGCTGGGCTGCATTGGGAGTGAAATCACAAGCAGGAGGAGAGAGGTGGTACTACCACTGTATAGATCGCTGGTCAGGCCTCACCTGGAATATGGAGTCCAATTCTGGAGGCCTCACCTCAGGAAGGACATCGACTGGGTGGAAACAGTACAGAGAAAGGCAACAAAAATGATTCACGGTCTGCAGTACATGTCGTACAAGGAAAGACTTGGGGAACTGAATATGTACTTCCTGGAGCAGAGGAGAGAGAGAGGGAACATGATTGAAACATTCAAGCACATAAAAGGCATTAACAAGGTACAGGCACAGGAAGTTTTTCACTTCAAGAAGGGCTCCAGGACCAGGGGACATAACCTTAGGCTGCAAGGAGGGAGGTTCTCTACCAACACCAGAAAGTTTTTCTTCACATGAAGAGTGGTGGACGCCTGGAACAGCCTACCCCAAGATGTTGTGGGTGTCAACACTCTAGGGGGATTCAATAATGCATGGGATAGACGCAAGGGAGCCCTGACTACAAAGGGCAACTAGAGGGTCAAAATAGGTCTAAAACAAATGGGCAGACTAGATGGACCTAGCAGTCTCCTTCTGCCATCAACTTCTATGTTTCTAGTATGCAAGGCACCAGACCCTTTTTAGGGCAGGCAACTTTGGACATTTAATGGGACTACCATACTCTTTAGTTAATAGCTGTACGCTCTTGGTCTGCAGTTCTATGGCATCAGGTTTTTATACTTGGACACTAAATATGGAGTTTCCTGTCATCTTGGACTTTATTAGGAGGTACGCAAATCCTGTATAGTGCAACCCACCTAAGCTGCATGTGTGATGTTTCCCTGATAGTACAACATGCTTTGTTTTAGCCTTGAAAATGAATAAAATAAGTTTTTTAAAAAGTTAACTTTGTCAGTGTACCATACGAAGGTGGCCTCCTGGTTGGAACAGCACTTAAAGAGGCAGTAAAGTAATCCGAGGAAACTGCTAAGGTGCAGATACCACAGTCAGAGTCTAGGGAAAAACCTTGGTTGGGCCGATCCAGTCAGCCATTTTGTGGCCAGTCATTCTACAGCAGAAAGCAGAACAGGAGCTTCTTTAACAAATGACTCTGGTTTGCTTCCTGTAGCCGGAGCAACAATGGAGGTGGAGGAAGCAGCAACTGTGACTCTGGAAATTCCAGCAAGAAGTTTTCACAATGAGACAGTCCTGGCCCATCACCGAACCAGAGGCAGACTTTCCAGTTTCTTCAGGGAATGGGTCCATACGACAGCGGACAAATGGGTACTGGACATTGCAAACATGGGGTACCCCATTGAATTCAACACAAAGTCTCCATTTCCGCATGCCATTCTCACGCCACTGTTGGCCAGCTCCACCGGCAGACTTGTGATGCTTCATGTGGTAATGGACCTATTGCAGAAAGAGGCCATAGAACCAGTACCCCTCCCAGAGGTCAGAGGAGCATACTCCCTCTTCTTAAATGTGTTGGAACGCACAGGGGGTTTTAGACCAGTGTTGTACCTCAAGTCCCAGGATCTATTTGTCCACAGCAGGTCCTTAAAGATGGAGACCCTATTGTCCATCATCCGGGAAGTACATCCGGAGACTGCCTAGCCTCCCATCGAATTACAGGATGTCCACTTGCTCATCCTCATCTGGGACTGGCAGTACCTGAGATTCAAGGTCCAGGACAGCCGAATCCAATTCAGAATCCTTCCTGTCTTGGGCTTTCTTCAGCCCCGAGAGTCTTCTCCAAGGTTCTAGTGGAGATAGCTGCACACCTGCACTGCCAGGGAATTCAGCTCTCCCCCGTTTGTATTACATCTTGATTCAGGTTCCTCAACGCACATCATCAGCTCAGCAAGCAGTTACAGAGGTTTTACGCTACCTTTCCACACACAGTTTTGTCAGCAACCACCAAGAGTTCCCTGTCTCCAGGTCGGTACTGAACCATCTGAGGGCAGACTTCAGAACTTGCCAGGGCAAAGTCTTACCAACATTTTCTTTAATATAGTTTTTATTAAAAGTTTTGTTATGACACACAGATTGCAAATTGTACAGAGCATCATGACTGAGATATGAGCCATATTATTGTCATTTACATTAACAGGTAGCATTTACTCAGTTGTCACCATTTTAAGTTATAAATCTTTTATCACTGTCATTTTTTTTTTTTTTTTTTTTTTTAAGATACAAGACATTTTAACAATCAGAGTTAAACTGACAGGGTGAGATTGAATGTCAACCTCCCAGGGTTGTGTATCTTTGTTGTTGCCCCTCGCGTCCCCTTTTCCCAAAGTCTTCCCAACATTGACAAAATTTCACGACTTAAATGCTCTCCTTGAGACATTTCAGCATGCTGAGCTGGCCTGTCAATGCAGCGGTAGCACTACTGCTCACGATGCCGGTGACCCGTGTTTGGAAACTAGCTGAGATTGCTGGGGACTGGCCAGGGGGGTGGGGGGGGAGGTCCAGGCATCTCATAGGATGTTTTCCTCCTCCAGGGAGGGACAGTTCTGTTTCCCCACTGCAATACTGCCACTTGGGTGACCCAAGGTAGCAGGGCAGGAAGGGGGGGGGAGACGGACGTCCCAGATGCTGTCAGTAACATGTACGCACAGTGTACACATCCATGCCTTGGCATCACTGTATGTGATGTCCCAGGAGAACAGCAACGGGAAAAACATTCTGACCGCAGTGCTTCCATGACAAACGTGGCACTGGTACGTCTGGGTTCGCCTACCTTTCTAGCATGCAAACCACTGCCTGACACAACTAGATGTCCAGTAGTAGGCCCCCGACCCTGCCGGAAGGTGATGCCAAGGCTCCATGGAAGCAAATGGCCACAGCTGGGGGTAGGAGGGGCTGGGAGATGCCTGGAGGTACGTCAGCACAGAGGAGCTGGAGTAGGGGGCATAAAGCATAAGTAACAAACAAGCAAAAAAAAAAAAAGAAAGGTCAGCATGCTACTCAAATTCCAGTCCAGACATTCATGCAACTCATAAGGACAATGTTTCACTGGCAGATACAGTTCCATGGGCCTTGATTCTCATGGCATCCAGCACAGGCGACCGTCCTCAAACAGTGGTCCCCTCAGATGGCCAGCAGGGACCACAAAGTGACAGTCTCACAATGGGTGAATGACAGCCTTCTTTGCACAGTGAGGGTGAACATAATGAAGGGCTGCAAGGTGGGCTGCCGCAGTGAGTACAGATCACCACCGATGCCAGCCTCAGAGGTTGAGGTGCCCACCTGAATTATCTCTCCGTTTAAAGCAACTGGACATTACTGGAGTACACCTCAGCATCAGTGTGTTAGAAATGTGAGCAGTATGCCTGGCGACACAGAGGTTCAAAGGCTCCATTCACAAGCAAGGCATCCTGATCCTTGTGGACAACAGAACTGTGGTGACATACATGAACTGTCGAGGGAGCACAAGAAGCAGCTGAATGCTGAAGGAAACCCTGCTATTGTTACACTGGGCCAAATTTCTCCTTTCCAGTCTGGCGGCCACTTACATACCAGGACTGGACACCATCATGGCAGACTGACTTAGCTGCAAGGACATTGTGCCAGGAGAGTAGTAACTGAAGGACTGCACCATTAGCTACCCACACGGCAGTGGGGCCCCCTTAGGTGGATCTCTTTACCTCCAGACAAAACGCCAGGGTCCTGCAGTTCTGTTCACTCACAAGGGCCGATCAAGTAATGGCATGAGACACATTCTTGCTCCACTGGTGTTAATATGAACTTCTCTAGCCAGGGGTGGATCTTAACATTATTTTACTGGCCCGGGGCATAGTGCAAAGTTCCTCAGGCCAGTGCAACCATCCCCTGACTTTTCCGGTGTGGCTAGTGCAATAAATCTAACCAACTGGGCGATGGCGCTTTAAGGGAATCTCTAGAGAAACGTGGGTCCTTTTTTTTTTTTTTTTTAACTCCGTTCGCCAGCTTGAAAGAATCTTCTCCCAGGTCTTCATGGAGCCCCTTTCATCGGTAAAGATCCATTTTGCGCCTCGTTGCCCATCCCAACCTTCTGAGCTGCTGTTGCTGCATGGATGATTGAGAGGGAGCCCACTGAAAAGCCGTGTGTCTGCAGCTGAGGGAGGAGGATCCATCGCTGTGATCATGATGACTTCAAGCCCCCAAAAAAAAGGTAACTCAGTCTCAACAATCATGTTTTATTTCAAAAAGAAATGCTCACTGCAGGACACTGAGGATGTCAATCTAAAGCAACTAAGTGCGAGTTTGGCTGGAGTGTGTGTTCCAAGAGTTACAGTTAGGCCTATATCCCACAGTATCGCAGCTGCTGAGGGAGCTGCAGGTAAATTATTGGGCCACTTAACTTGCTGTTGCCTGGTACTAAGCAGAAAATAAAATAAAAAACTCTCTCTAAGTCACTGGAACGTTGTTTTAAAAGTGTGGATAGTGTGAGTCTGGCTGAAGTATCATAGCCAAGGTGTTGCGTTAGGCCAGGCTGCACCCCAGTGAGATTGCTGTGCGAGTGATTTGATCGGATCCTGCAGTATCAGAGCGGTTGAGGGGTTTAACTAAAATGTGCCTGTTAAGTTGCCTACTCTGCTAACAAAAAAGGTTTTCTGTGTCCTGCATGCTTTATAACATAGAGAAAGTGAATGAAACACTGTAGAAGACTATATTTAGGAAAATCAATCTGATGTTACCGACAATGGTGAAAGCACTGAAATTCGAGAAGGGGTGGGGGATGGGAAGGGGTTAGTAGGGACTGCTCTGTGCCACATAAGTAAGTCCTTCCATTATTGTGTTTGGATTAGCATTTACTTTTTCGTTTGGTCCATCACACAAACCACCTACTGTACGCGATGAAATGGAAAAGGTTTTCCATCTGGGCAGCCTCTAAAGGTTGGGATCCTTTTTCCTGCTCGGTTCCTCAGGTCATGGAGTACCTGCTTCTCCTCTCAGACCTTGGGCTAAGCTACTCCTCGCTGAAGGTCCATTTGTCGGCCATTTCCAGCTACCAAGTTCTGGTGAACGGCAAAATCCTGGCACAGTTGGCGGTTTCCAAAACCTTTCTGAAAGGAATGCTCCACTTGAAACACCCGGTTTGGAACCTTGTTCCGCCGTGGGACCTGAACTACATTCTTGAGAAACTCACTTTGCTATCTTTCTTAGAAAGCGCTATTTTTAGTTGCTATTACTTTTGCTCAGAGGATTTCTGAGCTTCAGGCCCTGGTGTGTAAGGAGCCTTATTTGATTTTTCACAGAGACCGGGTGGCTCTGCGGACAGATCCTCAGTTTTTATCCAAGGTGGTTTCTTAGTTTACTTTGAATCCGACCATACACTTGCCAGTTTATTACCCTGAGCATTCCAGTAAATGGGAGGCAATCCTGCACACATTAGATATGCACAGAATTTTGCATTACTACTCAAATTGGACGAAGTCGGTCTGACAAAAAAATCCGTTGTGTGTTTCCTTTGCACCCAAAAGAGAGGGTGTCAGTTTCGAAACAGAGTTTGACCAAATGGCTGACAAACTGCATTTTGTTTTATCAGAAGTAAAACAAACTCCTTCCCAGGGAAGTCAATGGACACTCAGCAAGAGGCATGGCTGCATCTACTGCTTGTTTCAGCCGCAGATATTTGTGCAGCGGCGACTTTGAGTTCTGTCCACACCTACACTAAACATTACAGTCTGGACTTTGCCGCTAGGTGCAGGGCTGGCTTTGGACTAGCTGTCCTCCAGGGCCTGTTTTTTTAAATCCCTGCCTACTGCAGACCTTTTTTCCCTGCCTCTCATGTTCAGTCCTTGTCTGACTCACACTTGAGACTCGGTCCTAATGGTTATTACCTACTGCAAGAGCCCTCTCGAAGTAAGATAGTACAGTTACGTGAGAACTTACCATAACAGTAGATCTTCGAGAGAGGCTGTTGCAGTAGGTACATTTTTCTCTCCCACCTGCCCACTCCTTCTCCTGTCGCACCTTTTTAGGTCTCCAATGGGAGAACTGGAGGGTGGGTGTGGGGACCGCCCACTATATAGGGTCACGCTGACGTCAAGTTAAGTTTTCCATGTGGTCCTAGCGCCTGATGGCTCACTCCTAATGGTTATTACCTTCTGCAAGAGTCTCTCTTGAATATCTACTTTTACGGTAGGTTCTTATGTAACTGTACTTTCTCTGATGCGTTTCTAGGTGGATTATCTGGTTTGGTCATCTGACTTTTCTACTTGCTTTGGAAGCGACTGCCACATTCCACAGCGGGAAGAGCTGATGTCCTTGATGCAGCAGTTTTGCTTCCTGCGTATGGGGGAGCACGAGAGGGAGATCTCGGTGGTCCTAGAGCCCTGCAACCAGCAGTTAAGAGAACAAAAATTTACAGGTATTTGAATTTCAATTTTGCCTTGGACGTCTAACACCATAATACTGTATATGAGTAGATGGAATAAATGGATTACCTATTGAATTCTGTTATGTTTGCACTTTGTACCCTAGAAGGTTGATATTGTAAACAGTCTTTTATAACGCAGTGCCAGGTCACTGTTCAGCTAGTTCAATATTATTTATTTGTAATTTTTGACCAGGAAAGGCACATTGAGCTGTGACAGCTCATTTCTTGATGGGGGTGGGTTACATGGACCTGTTTTGTTGACATGGGGAATGTTTGCCAGGACATTGGGGAAAATACCCTACTCTTGCGTACATATATACGAACACCTGAAGTAGCCAGCAGAAGGCCTTATGGTCTGTTGATTCTGTTCAGTTGCAAAGCCCATTATGACAAGTTGCATGGGAGCTTTAACTTCCACCTAGACAGCCAGTAGTGATGGAAAGGGAGAATTTACATTGGTTTAACATCTCGTGCAAAGGACAGCACCTCAGCTGTGAAGCCCCCCCCCCCCAAACAGTCCTTCACTGCAGTGTCAGTATTAACCCAAGTTCCTAGTGTAAGACTAGACTCTTAACTTCTACGCAGCAGCTCCCAGAGTTGAGCGTGCAGCCTACTGAGCCACTGACACTGCATATATCCTACCCTGATATATCCCCCTATCTGTGCCTTAGGCAACTCAGTCTCACTCTTCCCACCCTTTGACAGAGTCGCTCTGGCTCCGTTATGACTATGTAAATATTGTTTGGTGTGATGCATTATTATTCTACGTATATTTTTACCTGATGATCTAACTGTGTACTACTGTATACTACTACTTAACTCGATATGTCACCTTGCACTGCAATTGTATTGCAACTCTTACTCAGTTTGCATTACCTTTCTTTGTATTCTGACGTGGAACCTTTGTAAAAGAGTCACTGGCTCAAAAATGTTAATTCCGAAATCTAATAAATAAACAGTTGTTGTTACAGACATGCCTGTTGAATAGGTACACTATTTTATTCTATGGTTTGACTTTATAGATGTTTTTGTACAGATCTTCTAGATGGAAAGATCTAGAGCTTCCACACTGGATCTGTGGAAAGCAGCTATTCGGTCATTATGAACACCATTTCATGCCTAACTTTGCTTACTTAGGCTTTCCGTCAGACTTTTACACAGTCCTCCATGACGATGCAACTTCCCTCCTGACATCCATTCGATTTATTTATTTTATTTATTGAATTTTGTTGACTGGGTAGGCCCACTGAGACTGGAAGTCCCATTTTCAGGGGCGACCCAGGGAAGGGGGGTTACAGATGGTAGCCAATTGAAACTGAACCATATTAAGCTGTTGGTGGTATTTTTACTGAATGGGGGAAATTTGGGCAGGACATCAAGGAAATTCCCCTACTTTTGGGTAGGGGGTGCTGCGATGGCAACTGACAGTGCCAGACCAGATTGAGAGTTGGTTGAGGTGGAGGCAGAAGGATTGGCTCCCCCTTCTGCTTCTAAATTGCTAGGAGCCATTCCTCTAATGAATATGGAGAGAATCAAAAATAATGGAAAGAAATTATCAAGGGATACCCACATACAGAAGACACCGCAGGATGCGTATGATTTGTTCCTTGAACTGGAATGTAAAAAGCAGCAGTTGTTGGACATTATCGCCGAGCAAGAAGCAGTGTTAGCAAAAAGCATAACTCCCTAGATGATCGCCGAATCCAGGAGAGTGGGTACGGCGTCAATGCATAGTGAATATGGGTTCCCTGATGGTCCAGTTTCCACCCCGGATGGAGGACCATGTTTCTGATGCAGAAATCGGCCTGCAGAGGAGTATGAGCGGCAGCACGACTGAAGCCCAAAAGGAAAGTAGCATCACACCAGCATGTCAAGATATAGAGACCGTAACTGAAATCTCACACACACACACACACACAGGTATGAATTTTACCTCTTCTCCTTCTCGGGGATTTTACAGCGAGACAGGGAAGCAAAATATGGCTAAGCAGGATATGGGTAGCAGCTCTTTAGCTGTGCAAGAGGTACTAATGGACACTAACTGTATTACAGTCCAGGAGGGGAAAGACCAAACAGGAGGTCTTTCAACAAAGCAGTGTGGGTTGGGACAGGGTATGACTTCTCCACCACCCAACTATGACTCTTGCAAATCCGTTTCAGGTCTGACAATTGCAGAGGCCCTCATAAATGCAGGATGGGTTAGGCCACAAGGAGCCCACCCCTGGACCTCTCCAGTAAGGTCTGAACAAAATGATATGGCAGATAGATGCAGAGAAAGATCCTCTTCCGTTACCCTCTGTTCTTGAACTAACACAGCACCCACAAATGACTTTACTCACTGAAGTTCTTTCAGATGCAGGATGACCATCATGGGCAATCCCAGCCTGGTCAGGCTAAATGGCAGAATACATCCACAGCAACCCCCCAAGCCTACTTTGCCTGAACATCCTCCGGGGCAGATAGGTGAAGGTCCAGCACCATCTACAGCCTGGACTGGGCCCAATGCTAGGACAAATGCAGGCTTATTCTACATTCCACCAGAATTTGCAAAACGTTGCAATGCTGTGCATATCAAATATAGAGGAGAGTTTGAAACCTATCCAGATAGGTTGTATGTGGGTCAAAAATTGATTTCAGACATGGGTTTCTCTGCTACAGAGTTCTATGCTCTTATCCATACATCAGGAAATCCCAATTTTGATCTCCGTTTTGAAACAGCCAGTGGCCTTGAATCTTTTTGGCAGAGATACCAGGATGTTAAATATACTTTATTATGGTCTCCTTTTATTGCCATCCCGCTTACTAAACTTGCTTTTTGGACTATAACTGCCCTCTTTAAAAATGAGGGTGTGGCCATTGCTGACATTTTATACTGGCTTAAAATCAAATGCACTGTGCTGGGGCTCCCAGGTCCGATCATGGATTCTGCTAACATTTGGATGGGGGGGGCATATTAGAGTACGATTAACTCGGCACAGTGGGACAGCGCAGCAGCTGCCCAGTTGTTTTTTTTCTTGGCAGGGATCAAGGTTTTATCTTTTACGCAGAACACCCCAAATCTTGTTTTCGATGTGGGACCTATACTCACCTGAAGAGTGCATGCGATAAGGTGAATTGCTTTCTTTGTGGCAGTATTGGGCATGTGGGCATCAGCTGTCCCAATCAGCTATTCTGCAACCTATGTAATGATACACATGACCCTTACAAGAATTGCCCTTGGGCAACACAAAACCCCTCTGCAGCCACAAATGAACAAGAGGAAGTGGTTACCAGGGCAGAACACAAAGCTGCAGACAGACCCTCCTTGAGTAATGTTGGTGCTGTTTTGTTACAAGAACCAGAGCCTGCAGGAGGCCAGGAGGTTCTAATCCCGCAGCTTCAGGAACCTCCAGTACTGGTGGTACAAAGTGAGCTAACTGCAGATGACCACACAGTCATAGAGCAGGAGAACAAGGGCCATAAAGAAGCCCCCTCTACAGTGGGGGATCAGGGCCGTGAGGCAGATTTACCGTGTGGCATTGCCTCCGAAGTGCAAAGTGTGGAGCAAGAAACAGGGATGCCTCCTCCTACAGAAACTGTTTGGGAACAGAAGAGGGTAGAAGATCAAATAGATGTGGGGAATGTTGTGCAGCCGGGGGCACAAACCTGTCCCCACCAGAGTAAACACTCGAAACAGATTCTCTGCTCTGGCAAAGAGAAAACAATGGGCACAGTCTGATGAGGATTCACATGCCTCTTCTGTTGCCTCTTCTTTACCAGAGGCTATGACAGACACAGAGGGCATGTCCAGTGATTCAAGATCCTCCAGTAGAAAACGATCCAAGTAGAAATCTCCTCAGACTTGAGGGCTCTCTTTAACATACAAAAAATGCATGACAGTTCCCTGACTTGTGTTTCATTAAACACAAATAGTGTTAAATCTTTGAGGAAAAGGCTTACTACTTTTTCCGTATTAAGGGATCTGGGTAAAGATATTTATTTTTTACAGGATACACGCATTCATACACTGAGAGCTTGCTCTGTCATCTCGAGCTTGGTTTAGTGGTCCATCTTTTTGGTCCCTAGGGGAGGACTCGTGTTCCGGGGTAGGAATATTATCCAATATCCCTGGGATTTTTGTATCTAAATTAGTAGATCTGGTGCCGAACGGGTTCCAATCTTGGATGTAACCTTCCAGCAGCAGAACTATAGATTAATTAACGTTTATAGTCCTCAGACTAAATTCCTGAGGGTTGGGCTCATGAAGGAAATTTGCCCATGTCTTTATACTACAAAGTCAATAATCATGGGGGAAGACTTTAATTGTATTTTGACCTTCCATGCTAGAGATTCCCAGGGTTCGTTTGAAGACATCTGGGGCACATGCGTTTTCTTATGCTGCCCCTGTGGAATTCTCTACCTCGTCGGATACGAGAATGCCTGACCGTCGAGAGTTTTAAATCAGAGCTCAAAACATTTTTGCTTTATAAAGCATTTGGAGAATTACTTTATTACTGTTTATTTTAATTATTGTTGTCTTTTGAAGTGTTAGTTTTAAATTCTGTACAGCGCTTTGGTTTCGAAAAGCGCTTAAAAATAAAATTTTACTTACTTACTTTTTACTTACTCCAAGACAAGACGGGGTCACATCAAAACTCTTTAGTGACACTAACTTTTTAAATGATATGTACCAATCTGCTGGATTGATGGGATAGTACCACTCATGGGAAAAATCCACCTGACCAAAATTTTTTCGAAAAGGGACCCTATCTACCCGAATAGATTTCTTTTTCCTCTCAAGATGGCTTCCCTGTTCTCATTATGAGGTGGCTCCCATAGAAACTTCTGCTCATAGTATGATTATTGTGCATTTAGGGACAACCCTAAATAAACCAGTGAATCATAACTGGTGGAGATTAAATACTTGCTACTTGGCAGGCTCCTTGTTCGGGTTGGAACTACAAGCCCTGATGGAATCTCAAAATTCTGTCTTTGAATTGTATACAAATCCTTTACTATGGTGGCATGATACTAAAATAGAAGTTCAACTCTTGCAAACCATATGGCCAAAAATATGAGTAGGAACAAGTATTTTAAATATCTGGAATTACGTAGACACCTACAAAAATTGTCCATGACTACTCTTCTCAGATTGCTAAAGTAAAAAAAGATATGTGTTACCACCAATATAACTGATGATGCTGTCTCTTCCAGGAACAAAATTTGATATGCAGGGGGCAGAAGACAGTAAACCCATATGATGGGTGTAGTGCTCGAAGCCAAATGTATGACACATCTTAGTACAGATACTGGAGATGTAGTTAGTAATAACTTGGAAATTATGGCAGAAGTTAATAAACATTCGGATAACTTATTTGGGCAGCCACTGTCTGCCTATCATACATTGAAAGATTTTCTGGGAGCTTGTTAGTTCCATCCCTGCAGACTGAAGACATACATAATTTAACACTCCCGATTGCTATGGAAGAAGTTAGATAGGTGCTTTCTGTGCCAAAGACCTGTACTGCCCCTGGACCTGATGGGCTGCCAGGGGAACTCTATGTGAAATTAGTGGATACCTTACTACCACAGTTAACAAAGGTATTTAATGAAGTTCTGTAAGGCAGTTGAGGTACCCCCCATATTGGCTGATAGCTTATTAATTTACCTCTCTAAAAAGGGGTATAAGAACCACCTCCATAGTTGGCGACTGATCAGTCTTATGAATGTGGACTGGAAGATCTTGAGTAAAATTCTCAGTAAGACTTTCCTGAGTTGCGGCCATAATGATATCAGACACACAAACATGTGCCATTCCAAATAGGTCCATGACAGATAATTTAAAAACCTTAAAAGAAGTCTACGAGTGGGATACAACAATTGGATATGTTTTAAGCCTACACCAGTCCAAGGCATTCAGTATGGTCTCACACGGATACCTGTTCACTGTCTTGGCATACTATGGTGTCCCATCCATATTCACCTCATGGCTAAGATGTGTCTGTGACAAAGCATCTGCATGTCCTATCGTTAATGGTGTAAGGGGGAAACATGTCCCCATTAAGAGAGGGGTACAGCAAGGATGCCCCTTGAGCCCCTTACTCTATGTCTTTGCTATTGACCTCTTACTGTGGAAAAAAGAGAACATGGGAGAAATCAAATACATGATATCTCCATTGAATCTTGTTTTTCCAGTGACCCTAGCGTATGCAGATAATATCTGTCTATTTTTTTAGCCTCAGTTTTTGTTAAAGATAATTGTCAGTTACAGCCCAACTTCTTAGCTACAACATAGCAAGTAAACATTCTTTGCTACAAGATTCATATTTTAAAGAAAATTACAGTGTTCTCCCTTTAAATGTTCTATTATTTACAAAAAAAGATTTATTCTTTTGTATATCAAACTTTAGAACAAAGGGGACAAATGCTAATAGTGGTCTTACACTGCTGTAAGCTCAAGGCTTAAGTTTGGTGAATACAATTCTCTGCAGTGCTAACCAAATCTTTATCTCAACGTTCAAGCATATCTAATCTGTTTTACACAAACCAGCTTATCTAATAACTCCAAGAATTTGGAGGAACATTAAAAAATAAAAAGAAAAAAGTAAACTTATAAGTATGCACAGTCATAGTTTTCCTTTCCTCGTTATAGATATTCCTACTTCCGTAAATGTTTCACTCAAAACCTCACTTCCCCTCTTTAAAATGAACTCATTTAAAATAGGAGACTCCCAGCTGTCCTTGCCTCTCTTTTCCCAGGTCTTATTATTTCACCCAGGCCGAAATCCCCCCTCCCCAATCACTTTTCCTCCCCTCCCCAGTTTTCTCTCCAGACTTTCCAGGGCTGCTAGACTTCTACAAACCTTTCCCTCCTAAGGTGTACTGTGTATGTAATGTTCTCTAGCCGCTCCAGTTCCTCTACCTTCAGTACCCACTGTGTCAAAGATGGAGGCGTCTGTGATAGCCAATTGATTGTGATACACGTCAAGGCAACTACCCTCATGATTTGACACAGCTCTACTGTTTTCCTTTTTTTTGAAGCTATGGTTGGAAGGCCCAGCACCAAATCTTGAAGGGTGAAAGGGATAGGGAACCCCCCCCTACCTGTTCTAACGCCTAGTGTACCTGGTACCAGAATGACTTTAGTTTATTACAGCTCCAAAAGATATGATAATGTGTACCTCTTTGTGCCCCACAATGGCGCCAACAAGCTGTAGAGGCCTGTGGGTTAAAATGAGCTGTCACCATGGGGGTTCTAAAAAAACGGGTGAGTATTTTCCAGTTAAATTCCCTCCATATTGTTGCTGATGTTACCTGCCAACCCCTCTTAAGCCTACGGGTCCAGTCCTCTCTGGAAATGACCTCATTGGAGTCTATTTCCCATTTTTCTCTAATGGCATCTGACCCTGGGTATTAAGGACTGACTACAATACAGAAAGGTACCTCAGTTTGTCTTTAATCCTAACTGAGTCCCACCAATACGATTCCAAGGGTGTCATCTCTCTGTATATTTTGATAAGGTTTTCCCCATTAGTAATGAAATGTCATGTCTGTAAGTATCTAAAAAAAATCCTCCTTACGGCGTGAAAAACTCTGTCAGGGTAGCAAAAGGTCGACCGCCTGTCCTATCAATTATTTGTTTAAAATTGGTCAGGCCTTTAAGTTTCCAATATGTATATCCTGGGTCAGATCTGGGGGGGGCAAAACTATCCACATATCTAATTAAGGAAAGAGAGCCTATTGTATTCGGAGTATGGGAAACTCTCCGCAGCATGAGGAGGATGTGCAGGGAGTGTTTGACCGATGGATTCAAAACAGGTAACCAGTCCTGGAGGTTAATAGGATTCGTAGACAGGGTCCATAACTTAAGGTGTGGTACTGTGTTTTCTTCAATTAAGTACCAGCCCGAGTCCGCCCGCTGCTTAGCCCAGGTAATCAACTGAGCACCCTGGGCTGCCAAATAGTAGTTATACATCTGAGGCAGTCCCAGACCCCTCCTCCTCTCTTGATTTAACTAGAATATTGTAAGCTATCCGTTGGCGTTTTCTTGCCCAAATAAATTTAGAAATGTCTTGCGTCAGTTGTTTCCAAAACCTGAAAGGGACAGGGATTGGAAGCGTCTGAAAGAGAAACAACCATCTAGGTAACACGTTCATTTTAATTACCTGGATTCTGCCATGTAGTGTAAGGGGCATGAGTTTCCAACGAGTGAAGTCAGACTGCATTACACTATATAATTTGGTAAAGTTATTCTGAAATAACCTAGTGGTGTCTACCGAGACCTGGATCCCCAAATATCTGAAAGTATTATTCTTGGCCCACACAAAGAGAAATGATTCCCTAAATTGTTTAGAGGGGGTGCCACTTAGTACCACCACCTCTGATTTGGATAAATTCACTTTGTGTCCAGAAATGGAGCAACTTTACACAATGCCTCTAATAGATGTGGCAGGGAAGCTTGGGGATCCTTTAAAAAAAACAAGGAGTCGTCCGCATAAAGTGCCACTTTATGTTCTGTGTCCCCTGCCAGAATTCCCTTAATATCCGGATTATTTCGCACCCAAATGGCCAAGGGTTCTAAAGCTAAGGCAAAGAGCAAGGGAGACAGGGGGCAACCCTGCCTGGTGCCCCTCTTCAGTGGGAAGCGGTCAGAGAAATGGCCGTTTAACTTGATTCTGGCCTCTGGCTTTTGATAGAGGGCCATTATGGCTGAAACAAATTGATCCCCCAACCCGAACTTTGAAAGGGTGGATGTCATAAAGTGCCAATCCACCCTGTCAAATGCTTTTTCCGCGTCCATGCTGATGGCTAATTGAAAGGATGTGGATCCCTTTTGGGCTGTTATAATGTTTAGCAGCCTACGAATGTTATCTTGAAGGTACCTCCCTGAAATGAAGCCTGTTTGGTTGTGATAGATAAGGGTAAAGATACATTTCTGAAGCCTCTCTGCAAGGATTCCTGTAAATATTTTAAAGATCTACCAGTAATAAACATATTGGGCGATATGAACTACAATGTTCAGAATCTTTACCCGGTTTGGGAATAATAGAAATTTGAGCTAAGTTCCAGGAGGGTGGCACAGGTTTTTTTATATAGCAGGATTTCATTATAAGTTGGAACCAAATAGCTAGTGAGACAGGAAGACAAGCTCTTATAGAACTTGGCTGGAAAGCCTTCTAGCCCTGGAGCCTTACTATTCTTTAGATGTTTGATTTGGGCCAAAACTTCCTGGGTAGTAATCTGAGAGTTAAGGGCCGTTCTAGCCTGAGCTGTCATGGTAGGAATAGGGATGGATGCTAGAAACAATTGTACTGTCTCTCTGTGTCCTGGCTGGGTCTCCGCTGTGTAGAGGTCAGTGTAAAATCTCCTGAATCTCTGTAGAATTTCTGTTTGGTGAGGTGGTGGTGTGCTCAGACCCTTCACCCTGAAGTCTAACTACCACCCTACTGACTGCTTTATGGCGGAGCTGCCACGCCAACAGCCTTCCTGCTTTATTCCCCTGTTCAAAATACCTCTGTCTGGCATATCTTAATCAGGGTTCCCCACTGTCTGAAAATATAGGGTGGTGGCAGTGACGATCGAGTCCAAAAGTGCATTATTTTTCTGGACCTCCTATATGCACTTTACATGTGCATAAGTGGATTTTAAGTAAAATATAGTGGACTGGTATCAGAACAGGGGTAGTAGTGCAATAAAGGATGAGAATAAAAGACAATTTTGGAGGATTTTATAACAAACAATCAGTAATGGATAAAAATATAGGATGGTGGCAAAAAAATATAGGGTGGTGGCCCACCACACTAAAGTAATGAATGGGTAACACTGCTTAATTGTCCTTCAATCTGAATATCTAAGAGGTGATTAAGCTCCCATCTTGCCCTATCTAGTTCCTGTTTAAGTTGATCATCTTGATTCACTTGGTGCTTGGTTTCCAGCTGTGCTATTTTATGTTCAGGGTGTACCCTAGTTTGCATTCTTTCTCTTTTAATTCTGGCTGAATATTTAATTCTCTCTTCTCTCAGGCAACATTTGAGTATATCCCACCGTATTCCCTCCCCAGTATCCCCTTCAGGATTGTCCCACTCAAAGTTCTTAGCCGTAGCAGTGATAAGTTCCTTAAATTCTTCTCTTGTAAGATGACTCACATTTAGTGTCCAGCAGGACTGCAAAGAGGTTTGGGTAGTTACTAGTTTAAGAGTACCGAGCGTGATCTGAGATAGTAATGGTACGTATACTACGTCTTTCAATTCTTTGTAGCCAGTTAGAAGATATCAAAAAATAATCTAATCTAGAATATCCTCCATGTCTGTGGGAATAATACAGTCTGTGTAGTTCCTCTCTCTAGGGTGCATGAAACGCCAACTGTCCGTGAGACCCAATTCATGATTCATTCTCAGGAGAAGCTTCCCTGTCCTTGTGCCTCCCCCCTTCACTTTTCCAGACTTGTCCACCCCAGGGTAGATTACCTCATTAAAGTCCCCTCCGATGACTGCTAGGCTCTGGCTATCCAGAACTGCTTCCTTGATTACCTTTTCTCATTTGGGGCTTAGAGATTTAGCAGCACACAGCTTTGGCCTCTGTATGTACCCTGAATTTGTAAGAATCTGCCCTCAGGGTCCGTTTTTCCCTTCTGTACTACCAGGGGGGAAATCTTGTTTCACTAGGATCACTACTCCTCTGCAGTGCGGCTAGTCTCAAAATGTGAGGCATATACTCCCAAAAAGACCTTTTTAACTTAAGGTGTTCCATCTCAGTTAGATGTGTTTCCTGTATAAAGGCAATAGTGGCCCCCTGTCTAGAGAGCTCCTGTAAAATATTTGCCCTCTTTACCTGATTATTAATGCCATGGACATTAAGTGTTATTATGCTTAAGTCAGCCATCCTGTCGAGGTAGAGAATTAAAACCAAATACTTCGGGGGAAGAAAGGTAGAATCTGCTGTCAATAACTTTAGTGTTACTCCATGCATACAAAACAATATTAAATATGAATATTTTAAACTAACAGAACATACCAACTGTGAACTATTTACATAACTTAACCTACTAAGCATTTTGGTAGCTTCAGGGTGTATCTGCCCTGCATCCATCCTCTATTGTCTACAACTCTTATGAGGTGTGGCTAGACGGCCTCAAAGTAGTAATGCCGTCTGTCTGGGTCAGGATAATATTTAACCTGAGGTCCAGAAGCTTGAGTTATTACTAACGCACTACGTAGTGAAAAATAACTGCTGACTTATGTTAATCAGATATCAGCCCAAACAACAGGAAATCTGGTCCCGCCCTTTCATGTGGTAAAGGTCCATAGGTATGCTCTCTATTCATCCCTAAGGTTTTATACTGGAAATAGGGTTATGTTTCATCAAGTGTCTTTACCTATCTATGACCATCAAATTTAATGTGGGTTATGCGGAACCTGCCCCACTCCCCCGCCCACCCGGTATCGAGAGAGGGAATCCGCCAAGGGCCAAGGACCGCACCCCCCCACCCAGAGTCCACTCAAAGGAACAATCGTACTAAGGGTCCGACCTTAATAATAATAGTAGGAACCAATCAAAGCTACAGAGCTGGTCAGTTCGTGGCCTACATACCTGCCTCATCAGAGAGTCTCTAAATGCCCTGTTTGCCAAAGTATCAACTGCCTTCACTCTCCGAGACCTCCTCACCAGTAACCTAGCAGTAAAGATAGATCCACCTGGCCTCCGAGGTAACTGAGTGAATTAATTAACTCCTCTGCCTTGGTTAATACAATTGAGAAGCTCACCACTAGTGCCAGCCATCTTAAGCCGCAATCTAGCAGCTGGGACTACCTTAAAGTCTTGCAATATTTCCAACATGTCTGCAAGGTATTTAGTCAAGCCACCAATTACAGCACTCCAACCATGGTCGTGTGAAATTTCCAATTGTTCCGAGAGCCCCCCGGGCTGGTGTAGTGGCCCGTGGCCCGACCCCCAGCCCCCAAAAAAAAAACCTTGGCAGGAGAGACCCTCGAGCCTCCACACCTTCCACATTTGAGAGTATCTCGAAGAGAGCTAGCAAAGCTACTCGCCATCCAGCTTCCATCCCCAGCATTGTTATAATATTTGTCTCCCCTTCCTGATAAGAAGGGTTCTCATAATGATGTGACTCCTCAAAACAGGCTAATTTTGCCCCAAATCACAGGGTCACTCACAGTCCCATACTGATGACTCCAAGCGTTTAAGTCCCTTATTCTTTTCAGGTCAGCGATCCTTCCACGTCTTGTTCTGGCACAGTAAAACTTGTGTTCTCTTCGACGAGACCTACCGATTGCAGCACAGGCATACTAGCAGAATCTCGATGTGTTCTGAGGGTGTCCCACATTCTGGAAGTGTCCGATCGGTCGTGCAGCTCCTTCCTCTTTTTTCCTGCTCTCTGCCACGCTTTATCTACTAGGCGATCCCTCTGGTTTTTGGCCTGATCAGGAGGGAGCTCTACTCCCAAAGAGGAGAGAAAGTTCTTTGCTGCAGTCGGGTCCAGAAATCTATGTATTCCATTTTCAGTCATAATCCTGAGTTTAGTAGGATACTCTACATAAGCCTTTACCCCTTTCTGTTGTAAGGCGTAAACTACCACCAAGACTTTCCTTCTCTGGGCTAATAGCTGTGGGATGTAATCCTGCTCGAAGTATAGCCTTATGTCCCCAAATTATATTTATTTTTTTGACCAGGCCAGTTTTAAAACGTCCTCTTTAACACAATAGTCCCAACACGATATAACTATGGAACGAGGGTTGGCTTTAGGATCTCTGGGCTTTGGTACTAAAGAACGGTGTGTCCGAATGATATTTAACGGCCTATCCTTTGGCCAGCCCAGGATTTCCACCAGAAATGAGTCCAGAAAAACAGGCATCAGGCCAGATTTCGTCTCCTCTGGCAATCCATGGATTCGGATATTGTTCCGTCGATTGAGGTTTTCTAACTCTTCCATTCGGATCTCCAACTGTTTTTCTCTTTTATGCAGGTCTAACAGAGCTGCGTTATGCACATCTACTGTAGTCAAGCATTCAGTAAGCCCTTCTTCAGGTTATTTATGTTTAATTATTAGGGTGTCTATTTTTTTCCGATCTTCAGCGACTCCTGTTTCTAACCTTTCTAATGTAGCGCTCATCTTTTGAAGGGTCTCACATAGTCTTTTGGAAGTTATAGTGCAGTCTGATTCCTCTAAATCCTCCAAGGCTGCTGGATTAGAATGGTGCAGGGCCGTGGCCATGCTAGCTGGTGTATGCTGCGTATAGTCTAAGAGCGTTTTGTGCTGTTTAGACTGCTGATTGTTGTTTTTCTCCCTCATTTTATGTCTGGATGTCATCTCTACGTTGTTCTCCTTCTTTTTTTTGTAGTTGGATGGGTGAGATCCATGCCAGAGTGTAATAGATGTGATTAAGGTGAGACAGAGCCTCCCAGCTAGGCTGCCATTTAATCGGTGTGCTCACCGGAAGTCCCACTCTCCCCGATATCTCTCTATTGTTCGAAGATTATACTTCAGGAGTACAGGTACTAGTTTTTTTTTTTTTGAAATCGTAATTTATCCTCCTCCCTCAGCCTGCCTCCTCTGACACTTCGTCGATGACCCGCGAACATCCCACTACCCGCAACCCTACACGAACAGTCCACAGGCCCCATGGGTGCGGCTTACCAGGCGAGGTGAGGGGACAACCCCGTAACTTAGTGTTTAAATCGGCCCGTGGACTGTCGGTGGGCGCGGCAACGCGGGCACGTCCCGGGTCTCGCTTCCTCCCGGACGGCAGGCTCTTTTCCCGTTTTTCTCCTCCCGAGCAGACTGCGATTCCCCCGACATCATAGCGCATCGTCGGCGATCCGCTCACTCCAGCGGCCACCCGGCCAATCCCTGCAAGGACTTGCACTTCCTCGAGCCTCCGCTCGAGGGTCGCTAAGTGCCGGAATGCGGCCAATCCCACCCGGGTGGCGAGCTGTCGTCGGACGCTCAAGCCTAGCTCCCCCCGGCCGAACCACCGGCTACCTGAGTCCGCTCCCGAACCCGGGTCGCCGGCGTGGAGCGAGGTGTGGCGTTCAACGCCTCAGCCCTCTGCGCCACCGGGCCGACAGGTACTAGTTTTAATACAGAGGTATTCGGAGAGCTCTGGGGCTAAAATAAATAAGGATAAGAGCATAGGAATGGCACTTAAACCTGGGCAGGCCCAGCGGATCAATGAAATAGCCGGAATAAATATAGTACAGGGCTCTATTAAAATACTTGTCCTCTCCTTTGGTAGCCCAGACCCAGCAGGGGAAAACTGGATACCCTGTCTAGACCTTGCAGAATGTAAAATACATAAATGGAAATCATATCCCATGACATGATTAAAGAGGATTTCTTTGTTAGACGTTTATTATTCCAGTATTCTTAACAGTAGGGGCTACATTCTCCTTACCTCAGAGGCTTTAGGGCAGGATGTACAAACTGTGTTTCCAGCTTCTGTGGGGTAGTAGACTGAATCCTGTTAAAAGATTGGCCAGTTGAGAAAGGAGGTCTTAATGGGGTCAATCCAATACTTTTCTTTTTTCACTATATTCCGATATAGTACATATCCTGTGGGGTATGCAACAGACTTAGACTACACATCTCCAATACAGATCTCCGTAATTTTTTCAGAAATGTAAAGCTCCACTACGGGGAGCATTCCATGCTATTCCACCTGGTACAGCTCCCTATTTAACGGAAGTTTTTAAGAAAGTTAAACAATGGCAGCTCACAGAATCTGATGTTCTCACTAACACTAGGAAAGGGATGAATAAAAAGTGTTGCATGTACAAATTCTGGTATCCTCATGCTTTGCATGCCTGGTAGGTATTAATGAAACAGACCTACAAAAGCAGTTGACAGACACAAGGATACCACAGAAAATGTGGGATACTCTGTGGTTGTGCTGTCACAATAGGTTAAACATGAGAGGGAACCATAAGCATTCTTGGAGAAGAATGTACCACTACCCTTGAGACAATGGAACACCTATTCTTTGAGTGTAAATATATTGAGAATTTCTGGACTGAGTTGGCCAGGAAATGGGCCTTTCCATTACTTGCTAACATGACATGACATTCTTGTCTTTGGCCATTTTGAAGGAGCATGGAAACTGTTCTGCTCCGGGACATTACATGTATTATTGGCTGTACTTAAAGGGTCCATATCGCAAGTTCATTGTCAATATGCACTACAACAGTCTGGCCCGGGGGTGCTGAGGGTTGAGGTGCTGGATGTCACACCTCACGCCACACTGGTGACCCGAGTTCGGGAGCGAGCTCGGGTGCTGGGGGTTGGCTGGGGTGGGATCGGATTGAGTGCCTGGCAGGCTGCTCTCCTGTCCGGGGGGGGGGCATCAGGATGCCTGGTGCTCTGGCAGCCCCTGGTGGAGATCGGGGCTGCCGCAGAAGCACGGGTGGCACGTAACAGTGTGCCTGAT
Source organism: Neoceratodus forsteri (assembly GCA_016271365.2). Taxonomy (NCBI): domain Eukaryota; kingdom Metazoa; phylum Chordata; order Ceratodontiformes; family Ceratodontidae; genus Neoceratodus; species Neoceratodus forsteri. The sequence goes on along the minus strand of CM057454.1, from coordinate 243,784,169 downwards.
GCTGGCAGAGTTGCTGTTCACCAAGCATCTGGGAGTGTGCACGGTGGGGGGGACTGAACAAGGAAAAATCCAACTCACAGGGATAGGCGACGGCACCGATCCTCCATGCCCAGCGCCGGGTCCGACTCGGCCTGGCCTCATCACTCCCCCACCTGGGCCCCGCCCGCTTGCCAGAGTCTGCCTTACTAAGAGAGCCCAAGGAAGAAATCGGGCTACCCTCCCTGGGTGAGTCAAACCAGGGGTGCTGGGGCGGGGGTGCACAAGACCGCAGAAGACCTCAGGTGGGCAGGCACAAGGAGAGGATGCCTGAGAGTTCCCTCGAGCCGCGAAATATATTTCACCTCAGGTGTTGGCTTGTAAAATTACAAAAGAAGTGTGCAGTATCTGTGTTAAAGAAAAGGCTAGTTTACCGCTTCCAGTTATGAATACTTGGTGGAGACATATTCCAGCACAGGTAACATGAGATTCTGAATAGATCAAATGGTCTGAGATAGTAGGAAAGTTAATTTTATTTTAATTAAATGACACATGGTGGTGGGATATAACGTTTGAGGGTGTTGGATTTACAGTCATTGCAGATCTTAATTTTGTTACTTTTCTTATATTGTCATCTTATGTTTATATGTTTTTGTTCTATTTATACTTTCTTGCAAATAAAAAATTCCCCTACTCTTTTTGAGAAGTGCCATGGGATCTTTAATGTCCACCTGAACAACCACCAGAACAGGAGGCGGGACCTTGGTTTAATGTCTCATCTGAAATACAGTGCCTCAGGAGTGCAGCATCCCCCTCTTGATGCACTACAGTGTCAGTATTGGGATTTCCCACAGGTGCCTGTTGTGGAGCTAGAGCCCACAACCTTTCGATCTTCCAGCCTCAGAGGTGAGTGTGCAATCTGCTGAGCCACTGACACTGCAAATGTTGAACAAGGCAAAGTCCTCCGGAGCTTCACATGGATCTTTAACTATGGTGTTGATCTTCTTGATCTCCAGAATGGGTCAGAACAGTGTGTAGTGCTCACAGTTCCAACCCTTCTAACTTAGAAATGCCGATACTAAAATCCTGGTGAAGATACTGACTAATTGACTTGTACCTGTAATCCTCACACTGATCCACTCAGTCAGATAAGCTTTGTCCTAGATCAACTGGGCACAGATAATGTCAAATATGCCTCTTTGATCTTCTTTGGGGCCGCAGAGATTCCAAGATCCTTGCTGTTGCCTTGTCATTGGATGCAGAGAAGGCCTTCGACTGAATGGAGTGGGTAGTTCTGTGGGCATCAGTTACAGGGTCTGGATTTTTGGAGGATGTCCTGAACTGGATTCACCTCCTCTGTCATCTCCCCCACGCGTAAATCCTTACTAGTGACATGGTATCTCCCCCCTTTCCCCTCTCCAGAAGCACGAGACAGGACTGCCCATTATCCTTTTTTCTTACTTTTAGTGGCCAGAGGGCCCTAAGCATCTAAAATTCGATCAAGCCCTCTTATTGAAGGCCTGTTAGAAGGGAATGCAACACCCACAAACTCCTATTATACGTCAACAACATTGTGGTCATTTGTCAAACCCAGTTACAGCCATGCAGCCATTTCTGGATCCTTTTGCACACGTACTCCAAGACATCAATCTACAAAGTGAATGCAGAGAAATTTCAGGTCTACCCTATTAAC